>CANTUV010000051.1:10000000-14800000 GCA_947685225.1 Garcia nutans | reverse complement strand
ATTTAGCATATATAAATTTTAAAATTAATCTCATTAATTAATTTTTCCTCCGATTTTGATAGACAACTTTGTAAAAATATCAGAATTAAGAAAGTTAATATTTTCAAAAATACTATTAATTTTTGTATGTTTTCTAAAATATTCTTATTAATAATTTATTTCATAATCAAATAGACAAAAAGTGAAAATAAAATCTAATTTTATCCGCATTTTTAACAATTTATGATTAAATTAACAATAAAAAAGAAGTCTTTTTTAAGAAAGTGATATATAATGGATATTAATTTATGCATGATATAAATTCTAATTTATCAAAAAATATCAAGTTAATCTAGCTAGAGAAATACACGAAAACATAGTTTAATAATAAGTATATATATTTTTTAATAATAGGCTTGGGGTTAATATCTTCTCTTTCTATTAATATTAAAAAAAAATCATCTAGGGAAAGACAAATCATAATATTTTTTTTGAAAAAAAATACATAAGAGTAGATATATACATAATAATAATAATAATTGAATATATTTTACAATAAAACTATGATAAATTTTTTTTTGCCGCAAAATGTTAATTTCAATTAATTGAAGTGATCGATTATTATATATTGTAGTAAAAAATTATAAAGGGAATTAATTAATTAACGGAGCAAATAAGGCAAGTCCACAATAGCAACAATTGTAGAACTTGTCATTTTGTTATTATAAATGTGAAGAAAAGCTGTGACAAACCCTAATATAATCTCTGAATTTTATAATAATTTACAAAGTTTCAAATTTGGCATCAAAGTTTCGGGAATAATTATATGCTACAACCGTTGTAGCAATAAATGCATACAACGGACCAATGAGATTCTTACACGTAGATTAAATGCCTACAACGAACCAATGAAATGAATCATTTAATCTACGTGTAAGAATTTCATTGGTCCGTTGTAGGCATTTATTGCTACAACGGTTGTAGCATATAATTATTCAAGTTTCGGTCTTTGGTTAGTCTGGCCATTTGCTTTTAATTGGCCTTCCTCTTAAATTAATCGACCTTTTGACTTCTTTTACTTCTTAAAAAAAAAACCTTACATGACGTCCAAATTTTAACTTACTCTTACTACATACATTAATAATTTTTGGAATTATAATGATTATTTTAGTTTTTACTATACCATAAAAGCAACTCCATTTAAAAATTTCCTCACGTTTTAATTAATAAATATATTATTTATTTATTTTAAATTGTAACTTATTTATTATTTTAATAAGTTCTTTAATATCTTGAGTTTTTATTATATTTATATTTAAATTAAAATAAAAATATAATAAAAAATATATATAAATTTATATTTTTAATAAAAATAATTATTTTTTTTTAATTTTTGTGAAATAAAAAGTTTGTTTATCGCTTTAGTTCAGAGAGAGAAATTAATAGATATCTAATTATTTAAACATCATACTATGTAGCATATTATATATTTATATAATTTTTGCATACTATGTACAAGTTTATATTTAATATTATTATTTGAATTGTTATTGAAAATTTTGATTCTTATATATGTTTAAACTATTATTAATTTTAAAATAATTAATTAAACAGCATTTTTAAACTTTTCTTGACATTTATAATATTTTTTTTTAAATAATGAATTCCAATTATATTTTCCCAATTTTATTGAAACCAAATAATTTATACCAAATTTAAGACTTTGCTATATTATAATATGAGCATAAGTTAAAATTAAATATTATAATAAGCCTCTCTCTCTCTCTCTATATATATATATATGCAGCTTCTTACTCTATTTTTTACACTACATATATATACCCTTTTTCCAGAAAGCACTAATTAGTAGTATAAATAATTATATATATATATACACTCACACACATACATATTTACTTGTATATTATACCGCATTAATGGCTGTAATTAGTCTTGAAGAGCTTCACGCATACCATGCCATAGGTCGAGAAAAATTTTCTCGACTAGTAATAAAACTGATGAGAGAGCCAGCTGAATCTTTACTGGTCATGGCCACTTGGCTATGGCTAGAAGAGAAAGGTTTTCCAAATTTGATTGTGAAGATGATAAATCTTTCAGATTCTTTAGTTGATGCTTTGGCTGATGAAGCTGCTTTGTGTTTAAAATGTTTAGAATCCACATTACCCATTAATGGTGGATTATTAAAAATCCCATTTACTGCTAAACTTATGGAAATTGACATTTCTTTAGAAATGTTTCACCATTACAAGTTTTCTGCAATTGCTGGGATTAGAAGTTTTCTAAACACTGTATGTGCTAGAATTTTCATAGATATTTTACAGGGCATTTTATTGGTATCGGGTTCAGGTTCAAGATTAGTATTATTATCGTCGTTGTCTTTCTTCATCAGGAATTTCGAACGAGCAGCAAGGAATTGTTGTTCCAGGATTTCCTCATCCATTATTTGGGAATGTTACAATAGTTCCAATGGCAATGGATTTTAACTTTCCGGCAGGTGGGTTATGGGATTGGGATCCTAACAACAATGTTTCAGAAGATGACAGGACAATGTTCCTGACATTTTCCAGGGGATTTCCTGTAACTAAAGAAGAAGTTACACAGCTTTTTACAAGGTTACATGGAAAGTCATGTGTTGTTAGTGTTCAAATGCAAGGAAATCTGACTTGTAATGAGCAGCCATTGTTTGCCAGAATGATTTTGGATTCTGTTTCTGCTGTTGATAGAATCCTGAATGGTAGACGCATTGCCAAGTTTCCCATCAATGGTAAGCACATATGGGCTCGCAAATATGAACGCAGAGGTTAATTAATTACAGCTTATATATATTAAAATTAAAATCTTAATTACAGTTTTAAAGAATAATTTTTCTTGTACTTGTTAGAATTAAATCATATATTTGATTACGCCACAAAAGATTTTGATTACTTATTAATTCATCTACAGTTATTGATGTAGAAACTCTCTTTATCATTATAATAAAAATTGCATCATATTCTACTCTAAATGCCTTGTAATAAATCGAGATATAATTTAAAAATAAATATTTATTTTTTAGACAATAAATTTAAATTCAATTCTCTTTTTTCTTTCATACTAATATTAAAATAATGCCTTATAATAATTTGAATAAATAAGAAATTTTGAAACAAAGATTATTTGTATTGAATATATATACATTAAATTATAATTTAAGAAATTTGTATATATTTTATTATTCTCTGAACATATGAAATATAGTTAAATTCTCAAGATACATTAATTCAGTGATATTTAAAATTTGAAATTTTTATCCAAGGATTTTGACCTTAAATGTAAGAATAAAATTTAGTTTATTATATATCATGTATGATTCTTTTTACTATTATTTTGTTGCATATTTATGCTAAAAAATTGTAATGTAATAAATAATGCAATATATTTGCACATATTATAGAAAAGTAAAAAGAATTTGATATACTATTTAGTTTAAATATTATTTATAAAGTAAATCATAATAAATTTTTATATGATAAATATGCATGCATAATTTTTATTAAAATTTATATTACCAAGAAAGACGACAATAAAGTATTTATAAAATTGTTATCATTTGTTATATACTAAAAGACAAGTTATGCACCAAAAAAAAAGACAAGTTATAAGCAACCGTCCATAGTGTTAGCAATTAATTACTTATAAAAAACATTGACAAATTAATTAAACTGTGCTTACAATATTTAATATAATTATTGAATGTAATATAATATTTGATATTTATCTTTTGAAAAAAAATTAATTAAACCATCATCACAATTTATATACATCATTTGCTTTAATTTTATTAATTAATTATTAATGTTACCTCATATTTTTAATTTTAAACTGAATTTCAATAAATATCTTAGCAAAATGATAAAGGTGAAATTATTTTAAACTTTATATAAAAAAAATCATAAATAATAAATTCTAACTTTTTAATAGAAAAAAATTGGAATATTATGTAAAAAAGTGCATGTGCGTTTGACGGGAATTAAACATGGTCTATTGCTTGGAAGGCAATTATCCTAACCGTTGGACTACATATGCTTGTTGATTATGGTTGAACAAATTTTTAAAAATAAAGTATATCTGCTAAGCAGGCTTTCTTCGCATTCAATTCAGCAACGGCGAAACAGACAAAGCCGTCGGCATGGTGATGCCATGGCGCTAAAAAATTACAGACAAAGTCCTATTCTACTCCAAATGGACTTTCTAAAACAGCTTGTTCTCCACGAATACAATCCCCTTTTTCAGGAATTAAAATTCTTGGATTGTTTCTCTCTGTCTTCTTCTTCCATTTCAACATCAACTCCACTATTCAATCACTCACCAGGTAACCCCTCTGTGCGTGTCTCTCTCTCTGTCTATGTTTTATTAAATAACATTCTTGTTCTGTTATTGTTTAACTCCTGCAAAATTCTGAAATTTAGACCCCCTTTTTTCAATCTAATGAAGCAAAATTGACTTCAAGTTGCTTAAAATGTATTCTTTAGACGTTAAAACTAAGAACCTTTGTTGGGCTTTGCCAAAAATGTATTCTTTAGATGTTAAAACTAAGAATCTTTATGTGGGTTTTGTGGGTTTGATCTATCTTTCCTGTTTTGCCTCCAGTTTTCATCTCTCTCCAATGCCATGTAATGGGTCTTTAATGCAATCATGTCCTGCTTCACTCTACTATGTTCCAAACACCAATACTAGCCTTCATGAAACTGCTTCTTTATTCCATGTTAATGATAGTTTTGTTAATAGGACCATTGATGGTTTCTTGATTACTGTAAATTGCAGTTGCCCAGATGGGCATAATCACTTCACTTGGAGGATGGACTATTTAGTCCAACTTGGGGATTCATGGGAGAGTTTAGAGTGGAAATTTGGTTCATTTGTGGTGGAAAAACCAGGAAATGAATTGATTCCATTACGAATTATGACTCTAGATTTTTTATGTAGTTGTTCTAAAAGTTCATATATTATAACCTACAGGGTTAAAAAGGGTGATGTACTGTTTGCTATTTGTTCTCGGTTTAAAGCTGATTTAAACAAGACTATCAGCCTGAATGGGCTGGAAAACCCATACCTTCTCCATGATGGTGATATTATATTTATCCCAGAACCAGGTAAAAGAGAAAATTGTTCCTTTTTATTGTTTGATGACTAGTGTTGATCTATATTAATGGCTTGCATGTTCTTTATTCATTGGTTACCTTTTCACTGGCTTGTTTTTGCTTACTTTTGTGAAAGACTTCTTCAGAATGGAAGCATAAACATGGATATCTGCATCAATTATGACATGAGAAATACAGCTAACTATAAAGGACAGTTTCATCTGATAAATGCTTTGATTTCAATTTTTTTTTCCTCAAAAATTTCAAGCATATTTCGAGGAGTACCTCATATGTTATCATCTTAGTCAATAATCTGAAACTAAGACCTGATCCCAGTCTAGCCTTCCCTTTAAAGTGCTATTGTTTGAATTGCTCTTCAGTGTTCAGTCTTTATTTCATGTCAAGGATCAAGTGACAGGATATACCATGAAAATCTGTTCTTTACTTTGTGCATAAAACTTGTATACTTCAACAACTAATTATTTCTCTTATGTCTTGGGTGGACATTTACAGCTGGGGGCCTTCAAAACCTTATCTTACTGGAAGTGGACAACAAAGGTTGGGCGGAATTTCTAACCTATGCAAATTCAAAGCAATGCTGATAATCTTTTGTTTGTATTCATATATGTCTCTTGGTCTTTCATTTTAGGTGTAGATAGTTGTTTATGCATTGAAATTGTGTTATCACATGCTTGATGCTTCTATCAGAACATGTATTAAGCTTGTCTTACTTTTGTTGTGTTCTTGTTCAAGGATGTGAAATTGTTAATATACCTACAAGTATTTCATACTCTCGTTATAAGTTAGTTTTTCCTGCCTTGCAGATACAGAGGGCAAAAAGGCCCCAAGATCTCGATTTTATATTTTGATTGGAGCCATCACTACTGCTATTGTCATACTACTAATTGTACTTGTATCATGGAGAAGATTTAGGGGAAACAAAGCTCAACGATCAAAAGCTCTTTCACAAAGAACGGATTGCTTGCATTGTAATCTTGATGCGTGCCCTTGGCCTGGAAGTAATTTAGCTTGACACAAAATATTCTGAAATTTAAGAATTAATTTTCTCTTTGTTTCTGATTTTTTTCCTCTGTTTCAATATGGTTCAATTGATGTATTTGAACCATACTGGAGACTAGTCCCTATTGTGGTGACTCATGGAGATTTTGTTGCAGAATCTGAAGAAAGCATAGGTTCCTCATTGAAATCAGATAAAGCTACTGTTTTTCATTACTATGAAATTCTTGATGCAACTTCCAACTTCAATTTAACTTTAAAGGTTGGCCAAGGATCACATGGATCAGTTTACCATGGAAAATTAAGAGGAAATGTAAGTGAGAGCTAATTCAATGAAAATGATTCTCTGAAGCATGTGCAACAATTATTCACTAGTATGGGAACATTTTCGCTCCTCATAGCCTGTTTTTACATGCATGCAGGATGTCGCCATCAAGCAGATGAAAAATACGAAGTCAAAGGAGTTCTTATCAGAGATAAATATTCTTTGCAGAGTTCATCATACAAACTTGGTATTTGTTGTATTTGCTTCTATTGAAAGTTTACTTTTTTGAATAATGCCTTTACTGTTGTTTGTCTAGATTCACTATTGGCACACCTTTTTCATGCACGCTTCCTTTTACCTTTGTATTTTCTCTTGTAATTTTTAATCAGATTGAGCTTATTGGATATGCGGCTGGTGGAGACTCTTTGTTTCTAATATATGAATTTGCCCAAAACGGTGCATTGAGTGATCATCTACACATGCCTAGCTCAAGAGGTTTGGATTTACCTGTTAATCAATGGCTTCGTGTTGCAATTTCTTTATTTTATAATATGAATCTCTAATAGCCCAAGCTTATCTTGAAAATAGGAAAGCGTATCTTGGATCTCTAATTTTCAGGTCTTATCAATTACCTGTTAACCTTTGACCAGTGATGCATGTACAGGTCATAAACCTCTTTCTTGGATTACCCGTGTCCAGATTGCTCTTGATGCAGCTAAAGGGCTTGAATATATTCATGAGCACACAAAACCATACTATGTCCATCGAGATGTGAAGACGAGCAATATTCTTCTATGTTCCAATTTTCGAGCAAAGGTGAGCATCAATGTCTTTAATAAATATGGACTCTTCAAAAATGATATGATTCTTTTTTTTGTAAATGAAACCAAGCCTTGCATGTTTGTTTCTCTTTATACTGGAAATTTGAAACAATATAGAAGATAAAGGGATTAAGAACAGCACGATATATGCTTTTTCCAATATGCTTGTGCTGCTAGTTTGAACCAGCCAAACCATTCTCGCAAAAGAATAAAAGCTTATTATGGTTTGTAAATTTATCAGCTTTTGTTTAAGATTCTACAGGTGTGGTAGTTAAAACATGAACTAAATTATGTTCCAGCCCGTTAATATACTGTAAACCAACAGTCTATGCATAAATTGTAATCATGGACATTTCATTCTTGTGGAAAAAATATTAATCTTTAAGTTTTGCCCCACAGATTGCAGATTTTGGACTGGTAAAGTTATTAGAGCATGCTTCAGATGTTCGAGCAGCAGCATCTAGAATCGTTGGCACATTTGGTTACCTTGCACCTGAGTGTGTACTAATTAAAATCCATACTGATGAATTTTGATCCTTTTATCACTTGCTAAGGCTATTACAATACAATGATGTAAGATCCTTTTGCTGTCCTAACTTTTCGTGAATACTAGGTATGTTCGAGATGGCTTTGTGACCACAAAGAGTGACGTCTATTCATTTGGAGTTGTTCTTATGGAACTACTTACTGGCCAACCAGCATTAAGTAAAGATGCAGATCCTGGAAGTGATCAACAAAACAAACATCGTTCTGTGGTGCAATATGTTAGTATTCATCAATTATTTTACTGCAACTGCCGTCTGCTGTTCATGACTATTTGTTACTCTGTATGCTGAAAATAAATGCTGCAACTATTAGAAATTATTGTAGTGAAATTGATTTACTATTGGACTTGGGAGTTATTGATGGTGATGGTTGTATTTCAGATAAATTTTATCGGTATAACAGTTCATTTTTTCACAAATTTCACTTGATCCAGATGCTGTCAGCATTTAATGATAGCAAGGATCCTTTCACCCAGCTGCAGAAATGCATTGATCCTAACCTGACTTGCTACCACAGGGATTCACTATTCCAGGTACTATTTCACTTCCACTTATCGTATGTATTTTGTCTTTGGATAGGCAGGGGGAGGGAGAAGATTATTTAACCACCAAATTTTTACACAAGAAGATCCGCGTAAATCTAATATCTTCGCCATAGGCCTTAGCTGCCATCTGCATTGATCTTTATATAGACATCAACCATTTCTATGATCGCAACTTATCTTTGACTTGAATTTTCTTGTTTCAATTCTCCAAGATGGCCCTCTTGTCCAAAGACTGTGTTGATGATAATTGGAACCAACGTCCTGACATGAGTAGAGTTGTGCTATGCCTTTCGTGCATACTGTCGTGCTCCAAAGTTTGGGATGAACTACAGGAAAAGCATCTTACAGGCTAAAGTTTTTATTATAGAAGTCCAATCACAACTCAGCCCCTTTCGCCTTTTCTTTTCACATGTGACATTTCATTATTTAAGGTACTTATCTCACATCCAACAGCTCCCAATATCAAATGGAACATTAAATGTCTATTTCACCATTGACACATGCAGCTGAGTTGTGATTGGACTTCTATAAGATCTGCAAACTCTGCAGAATATTCTTTAAAACTGAATTTTGTGAGAGTTATTTTTGGATTAATTACATGTTCATTAATATATTATTTTCTACTTATTCAATATGGGATTTGAGATTATGGGTTGTATGCTGTGAAGAATTTTTTTTTTCAAAAAAAAGAAACAATAACAAGGCTGCTGAAGTTTGATTCACTGCTGAATCAAAGCCAAATTTGGAGACTTAATGTCTCTTCATATGCTGCTAAATACAAGCATCAAGAAACTTTCATAATGAATTAATTTCACCATTTACTATTTGCATATAAAATTGCAGAAAGAACTTCCATAATGAAACAATTTCAAGTTTAACAGCACCAAATATTTGCTTGTCATCCCTGGTAACTGATTATTCCTATTAAAACTGGGCATCCTTGCTTAGGACTTCCAGAGACAAACCGAAACTTAATTTCAATTTTATTCTTGGCTTAATATATAAGTTTACCTTAAATATTTTGCATTATTATAATAATATCTTATTTTTTTATTTGAAGTCATAACTGTTATAAATAATTTATTATTTATAAAGTTCATAAAGTTAAAGAATATAATTAATTTCTACTTTAAAGATTAAATTAATAAATATTCTATAATAAGCTCTAAGACAATTTTCACTTTTTCCTTTAATTTAATTTTAAAGTAAAATTTCAACTAAGTCTAGTAAGCTTTTATTCTTCAATAATTAACTGGTCTGGTCTCTAAGGAGATTTAAAAAAAAAGTCAAAATTCTTGCAATTTCATTTTTGAATATTTTATTTATATCGACAATGTTAAGTGGGTTTATACGATAATTATGATTCAAGACTAAAATTACCCTTGGCCAATTGATGAGAGCAATTTTACCCTAAAAAATGAAACAAAATGCTAAGTTATGAACATTATTATATTGTTATATTTTTATATAAAAAAAGTCTAAAAGTATAATTTTAAATACCAGTAAAAGAAAAAATGATTGTGTTGTGAAAGAAAGAAAAAAAAACACAGCCATCTCCATCTCCATCATTAAAAACCCATTGAAAAATATTCAAACAAAAGCAAGAAAAGGTGTTTTTGAGTTGGCATTTGGCAATAAAACAATTAAGAATTGGTCAATTGCACTATAAAAAAATGATCCAATTCTGCATCCATCCATGAAAGTCCCCATCCCTTAACTACTACATTTCACTAACTAAATAGAAGAAAAATATAAACATTAATTGACTAATTCAATAATAATAATTACATTATTATTTCAATTAGGTATTTTTGATGAAATATTTTACTTACTATATATATATATATTTTAATTTTTTGTCTCTTTTGTTTAATTATTTTCAAATCCTTCAAAAGCATCTTTGGAGATAGATTCAAATATTTTATATATTTTTTTAGTTGAGATGTGTTTTTTTTTTTTTTTGAAGAAAACATGCATGTAGTATTACCTTTCAGAATAAATGTCAAACAAAGTATCTGGTATGTCCATCCAAAGATGGAACCTGCTATGACGAATAGAATCTCACGCAAGCAAGTGAGCACACCTGTTGTCACGACGCCTAATCCAAAAAACTTTAATGTTCGGCCTAGAAACAAGAATGGCCTTACAATCAGAAACTATTAAACCAAACTCCGAACTATCCTCCGTAAGAGAATTAATAGCAAAGAATAAAGATTGACAATCTGTAAAAATGCAACCCGGATCAAAAAGAGAATCTCTTGCATAACACAAACATTGTCTCAAGGCTATTGCTTCAGCAATATCAGCTCGACTTCCGCCCTCCTCGAAGCCAGAAATTGCTAATGAGAAATTGCCTTCTGCATCTTCAATAGTCAAGCCGAAACCCATAAAATCTAAGGCTTCAAAGATGGCTCCATCAACAAATGCTAGCCAATCACCCTGATGATGAATATGTGCAAGTCGAGAAGGTGCATCGCTTGTATAAACAACAGCAGTGGCAACCTTCAAACTCTGTGAAGCACTCTTGTATTCCTCTAATAATCCACGTGCACCATTTAGGATCTGCGAAATCTGATTGGACCATAAAAATGCATTTCTTGCTGCCCATAATTTCCATGCAATAGTGACCATTAATTCGGCTTTTTGCTTCCCAATCAAAGAGAAAACTTGCAAAAAAATAACCTGAAAAGGAAGAAAAATGTTAGGAAAAATAAAATCCGCCAGTGACCAAACTGCTTGGGCTAATGAGCAATGAATGAATATGTGGTCGACATTCTCATCCTCCTGGCATAATAAACAAAGTGACCCCGAATTTATTCCTCTCCTCATCAAGTTATCTCTTGTTGGTAGCACATTTCGACACAAACGTCAGAAAAAATCCTTAACCTTGGGGGGAACATCTAACTTCCATAACCGCCTCCATAATTCAACATCACCATCACCCTCCTCTTGTCTAAACACCATGTATGCTAAATGATATGCCGTTTTAACAGTATAAAAACCTTTTTTTATCAAAATGCCATATCAATTTATCATTGACAGCTCTATAACTCAAAGGAATACTCAAAATGCTTCGCATATCATTAACAGTAACTAAATTCATCAATTTGGAGACATCCCATCTTCTCTCACCTGTAGCAAAAAGATCACAAACCCTCATAGCATTAGGAATAAATAAAGCACCATCCTCAACATAGAAATTCGCCTCCCGAGGTAGCCATGGATCACTATTCACATAGATACGCGTGCCATCACCCGCCCTCCACCTCGCACCACGTTTTAACACCTGTTTAGAGAACAAAACACTCCTCCAAACAAAGCTACAACCTGCTCTCGGAGTAGCTGACAGAAAATCCCTTCTCGGGAAATATTTAGCTTTGAAAACACGATACGAAAGAGTGCTGGTGTCAGTCATAAACCTCCACCCTTGTTTCCCTAGCAAAGCAGTGTTAAAACAACGTAGATCCCGAAAGCCCATACCACCTTCCGATTTTCTCCCGCACATACGGTCCCAGGCAAGCCAATTAATACCCCCACCCTCACGTTTACCATGCCACCAATATTTATTACAAATCACCTGGAGCTCATTACACACAGATACAGGCAGCAGAAAAACATTCATACAATAAGCTGGAATTGCTTGAACAATAGATTTAATTAAAATTTCCCGCCCAGCTCTTGAGAGAAAACGCGAATTCCAGTTATTCATCTTCTTCCAAACACTATCTTTAAGGAACGAAAAAATCTGTTTCTTGTTTCTGCCAAGTAAAGAAGGTAATCCCAGGTACTTACTACCAGCACCCATGGGATTTGAAACATTTAAAATACCCGACATAGCCATTTGAATGTCCTCAGAAATAACAGAACTAAACAAGATACTAGATTTATTAAGATTCACAGCTTGGCCAGAAGCCTCTTCATAAGTACATAGAATGGAACGCACCGCCAAAGCTTCCTGAACATTCCCCTCAAAAAAAAGCAAAGAGTCATCGGCAAACAATAAATGAGATACCCTGGGGCAACCTGAACCTGCTCGACACCCATGAATCAAACCCCTACGCTCCGCATTTTTAAGCAAAAGTGATAAGCCTTCAGCCACAAACAAGAAAAAGTACGGAGATATAGGATCTCCCTGTCGCAGACCCCTAGAAGGAATTATAGGCCCCACTTGCACACCATTCACACAGACCTTATAATCAATCTCCATGAAACACATTTTCATCCACTTTAGCCATACAGAGTCAAAACCCAAAGCAGTAATCATTTCACACAAATAGGCCCAATTCACCCTATCATAAGCTTTTGCAATGTCAATTTTCAATGCACAAGCACCAGTTTGCCCTCTATTCCTCCTTAAATTATGAATAATCTCATAGGCCACAAGAAAATTATCAGTAATCATACGTCCAGGAATAAAAGCTGACTGATTAAGGGATATCAATTTATGCAAAACCTGTTTTAACCTATTCGCTAAAGCCTTGGACATAATTTTATAAAGAACATTGTAGAGAGCTATAGGTCTAAAATCTTTAACTGATGCTGGATTATCACACTTAGGAATCAACACAATCAAAGTTTCAGTTAAAAAATTTAGGTAAAGTACCTTGCGTCAACCATGAACGACAGTTATTAGCGATATCTTTGCCCATCACATTCCAATTTTTCTGGAAAAAAGCTGGATTTAGCCCATCGGGACCAGGCGCCTTATCAGGGTTCATTTGGAAGAGAGCCACACGAAATTCATCATCTGTAAATGGCTGGGTAAGAGCAACATTATCTTTTAGGTTAACTAAAGGTTGCACTAAATTGATAACTTGACTGCGCATTGGAGCATCATTACCAAGAAAAAGGTCATGAAAATAGTCAACCACCAAAGCATGGATCCCGTTTGTGTCCAAAACCCAATTGCCGAACCCATCCTGAAGTTTATCAATCCTATTACTGCGCCGTCTAGTGCGAATACTATTATGAAAAAATTTAGAATTTTTATCCCCATGACGAAGCCAAAAAACTTTAGATTGTTGCTTTAAACGTATCTCATCCTCAGCCGAAAACCGGTTCCATTCCTCCTTGAGCTGCCTAACCACCCCACCATCTAAAGTATCAATGTCCCTTTCTAACTTCTATTGCACTATCTGTTTTCTCTTCCACCAAGCCCGATTACGATCTCTACCCCAACGTTGGACAGCCAAAACCACTGATAAGTACACAATTAATGATATTTTATTCCCATTTCTTAATATGATTATTATCAAATTGAGTTTAATTTGTTTGTTTAAAGTGCAATTTAAGAATAATTTCAGGAATTCTCGATAAATTGAGGCTTTTGGTCATTTCGGAGTAATTACGGATGAAAGTAGAAGAAAAAAAAGCAAAATCAGCCAATGGACACGCCCACGAACACGGGCGTGTCGTTAGGCGTGCCCCTGTTACTACATTCAGTGGATATGACACGCCCAGTTGCATAGGCGTGTCACCAAACGTGCCATTTGTCCAGAGTCACAGTAGCTTCAACACGCCCAGGACCACGGGCGTGCTCATGATCGTGCTATTTACCCAAAGTCACAGTAGCTGCGACACGCCCAGGACCACGGGCGTGTCAATGAGCGTGTAATTCATCCAGACTCACAGTAGCTGTCACACGCCCGGGACCACGGGCGTGCCAAGGAACGTGCCTTTTATTCAGACTTACAGTAGCTATGACACGCCCTGGAACACGGGCGTGTCATTGGACGTGCCTTTGGTTCAAGACCACAGTGCCTATAACACGCCCAGGAACACGGGCGTGTCAGTGGTCGTGTCACCTGTCGAAAAGTAAGATTCTTTGCACTGATTGGGGAATAAGTGGGGGACAATAGCTGGCCTCTGTCAAAAAGAAAGAACAAGAAAAGGAGAGCTTGCCTAAATCAGGGAAAAGAGTGATGAACCAAGGGAAAGTGGTAGACAATGGATGGGATTAGTGAGCTGGAAGCATGGGCTAGAGATTTGGAGGAAAATAAAAAGAGAAGAGGGGGAGAAGAACAGCAGTTTTTGCTGGAGCATTGCTGGAAACAGATAAGAAAGAAGAGAAGGAAGAGCCATCTGCTGGAGCAAGGAGAAGGGTCTTGAGCTGAGATTAAAGGAAGAACAACACCATACTCAAGTCCTAAACCAAGAATCAAGAGCTCAAGTGAAGAAATACAGATTCACTGCCATGAATTGTTTGGTTTCTCTTACTCATTTATCTTACTCTGTTTTTGTAGCTGTTAATATGAACTAAACCTTTCTCTATCTAGATATTGATGAACCCTAGCCAATTTGTATGAATTAAAACAATTGTATTCAGTTGAATCAATTAATTGAGTTGTTTTATTCTTATGATACTTGTTGTTATTTCCAATTGATAATAGCATGCTTGTTGATTGGTTATTATTTTCATATTATTGACTTGAGAAAGCTTGATGTGAATTGAATACTCATGAGGATTGAGGATTGATTGGGGTGCTAGAGATAGACCTACAAGATCCTTTGGTTTATAGTTCCTTGTCCTTAATGCATGACCTATTTAATTGTGTTTTGAGAAGAGATTCCGGCACTCTACCTAGTAATTAGGGATTAATCCACTCGAGAGAGGCTTTAATCTAAGTTAGAGAAATGCCAATTCAATTTGATTAAACGATTTAGTTGAATGGATTGTTTATAAATATTATTGAGGCTAGGGGGATTCAATATCTGGATAGTTCTATTAATATCATTATAAATCTTTTGTGCACAGCATTTAATTTCCTTTCATTCATTAATTAGTTGATTTTAGTTACAACACATCACACAACTATTAATTCACTAAACAACGATTAAGATTTGCACTAATACTTGGCCTTGTCCCCAAGGAATGACACTCACTCACTACTATATTACTTGAGCGACCCGTGCACTTGCGGTAATTGCATATAGGTAACGGCACGCATCAACCACCCTATCTCGCCTCTCCATAAAATCTTCACCAACCGAACCAATCCAAGACTGCTTAACCACATCATAAAAGGAATTATCAAGCAGCCAGGCATTATCAAATTTAAAACTACGATTTTCCGGTCCAATTGAATTATGCACAATATCAATCAATAAAGGGGAGTGATCTGAAACAGGAGCAACCAAAGTAGTACAAGTAGCGCTAGGAAACAAAGAAACCCAATTCAAAGTGGCGCAAGCTCTATCTAGTTTTTCTCTAACCCGCTCCTGTGAATTCTCTCTATAAACATATGTATAAATTGAGCCCAAAGATACAATATCAGACAAACCTGCATCAAGTAAAGCTTCACGAAAACCACGGATCAAAAAAGGAGCTCGAGGCGGACCTCCTAGTTTCTCAAAATTAGTTGCAATGTCATTGAAATCCCCAGAACATAACCAAGGGAGATTACTTCTAGCTGCAAGAGTACGTAACAAATTCCATGAATCACGATGCCTAGAGCTTTCTGGATATCCATAAAAACCCGTAAACCTCCAGGCACCATAAACGCTGTGGATATCACAATCAATGAAATTCCTCGAATAACCAGTAACTGAAAGCTGAACAGAATTGTTCCACATTATAGACAAACCACCCCCGATACCAATGCTATCAGCAGAAAAACAAAAATCAAAACGAAAAAAAAGATCTTAAAGCTTCCATCCTAACACCATGAACCCTTGTTTCTGAAAGAAAAACAACCAGTGGCCTATATCTTACAACCAACTCCTTCAACGCTCTTACTGCCCGAGGATTACTTGCTCCTCGGCAGTTCCACACAAGAAGCTTCATGGCTGTCGGTCGACCCTCTTAGAAGGTTCGACCGTTAAATTCTGTGATTTACTCCCTCCTAAATCCTTGGTTGCAGAAATAGGAGAAGTGATTTGAGTAGGTTTAGTGTTCCTTGGCCTTTTTTTAAGATCATTCGGTTTGGCCATAGCATCGTCTTCTTCATCAAGCCCATACGCACTCTGCCTATCTGTATCCATATCACCTGCTGATGAAGACTGATCATCACCATGAGAGCCTACACCTAGAAAGGAATTGCGAAATAACTGAGATGGCAACAATCCTTGTTCACTGCCAACGAAAACCCCAGAATCCACCGTAGCGACATCACCACCATCCAGTCTCAACCATGAACTCTTCGGCTTTTGAGTGCGCCTTCCCACAGCTCTCAAACTCTCATCCCACAAAGGTTTCAGTTCCTCCCTCTTATGGTGAAGGAGCAAGTCACAAAAAGAATCCGTATGTCCGAGCTTCCCACACAAGAAACAGAACACATAGAATCGCTCATAAGAGAATTGGACATAAAATACAGTACCATCTGGATCAATAATCTTCTTCCTCCTTCGAAGGGGTTTCCTGGTATCAAATCGAACTCTTATTCGCATAATATAATCATTCAGCTCATCTTTTCGCAGAGTAGGATCATAATCCAAAAAGGTCCCCACAAAATCCCCCAAACCTTTAGCCACATTCTCAGTCAAATAACCAGGTCTAAGTTTTCGAACAATTACCCACACATCTGTAAAAATAAGAGGGACAAGAAGAGGGTCTTCTCCTGATTCAATTTTATGAATAAGCAACAAATGTCTGTTGAAAAGCCAAGGGGTTCCTTCCAACACTCTGTTCACATCAGCCTCAGAGAAAAAGCGAAACAAATAGCGCTTACCTCCTAGTTCAGAAATCGCAACACCTGCTAATGGATGCCACAAGTCTGCCATAGTCTCTTTCATTGACGGAAAATTGATTAGATTGTAAGTAAGAAACATGCCAACCAAACAGTGAGTATAGGCAAATTGGTTGGCATCAGAGATAGGTGTGAAACTGACACCCTCATCCTCTTCATCAGAAAGGGAAAGCTGATTGATTACAGCTTCCATGGAAGAAACCCTAGAAAAAATGAAAGCAACGAGAGAACTAATGCACCAGGCATACGAGAGACAGTATAAGTCTTGAGATGTGTTTATTAAATATTTTTAATAATAGTGTTAAATTTGAATACAATAAAAACTAATTTATTAAAATAATAAATAAATTATACTAATTTAAATCAAATAAAAAATAAAATAAAAATGTATTTATTGATTTTGAATGAAAAAAAAAATTATTGAAGTTAATATAGGTGGCCTTGTAATCAATTAACCAACAACAGTCGGTCAAAATGATTAATCTCTCATTCCATTTATTTCATTAGACATTACTATAATAATTATATTTAATTTTCATTAATTATCTTTTGTAGTAATTAATAAAGTTATAAGTTAAATAGTTTAAAATCTTGAATGTTAATGCTATATCAATTAATACAATGAAAATAATATTTATTTTAATTTTTCATTATTTCATGTATTTTTTAGTGCGATGGAAAATTATTTTTAATATTGCTGTGGAAAAGAGAGGAATGGATTATTAATTTAATTATTTATAAAAAAAAATGAAACAAAATTATTAAGGTATGACTAAAAATATATATATTTTTTTCTTTTTGGTTTAGAGTTTTTTTTTTTTTAATCGGATTGGAGTTTGGGTATTATATATATATATAAAGAAAAATAAAATTTAAATACGAAGGAACGCGCGTCACGCGTCATGCTAAGAAGATGGTCAACTCCCCCCAAAACGTGCAAGGCGAACCCCACGTGACCAGTCTTCCATTCCCTCCTTTATTTATACTCGAATCTAGCCGGGCAATACTCGGATTTCAAATGCCCTTTTCATTTCAGTTTTTTTTCCTTTTTTTTTTGACATTTTCTAAAAAAATTATTATCTACGTGGATAAATTTTCAACTTAAGATCTTTTGATTTCTAAGTAAATTTCTCCTTGACTAATTTGGAATATGATAAGTGTAAATTTAATTATCCAATTTTTTTACATTTTTTATTATAATTATTATATATAATACCATATCCCTAAAATTTAGAAATCCTCCGATAAAATCTTTAGAGTAATTTCTTATTAAAAAGAATTGTAATTTTAAAAAAAAATCAGATTGAAGATCTCTTGACTCATATATAATTCAGTTCTTCATCTTAGCTAATTATATGATATACTAATAAAACACCCACATAAATAAAATAAAATAGTAAAATTTTAATTTCACCCTTCTTTTCTCTCTTTATTTTTTTAGTTTTGTTTTGTTTTAATTTTTTTATAAGTAGCATAACATAAAGTGCTCTATAATTTTTTTTCTTTTTTTTTCCTCTCAAAGGTGTAATGAAATATTTTTTTTTTCTAAACTTATAATACAAATATTACTACTAATATTTTCGTTTGAACACTTTTACATTAAAATTAATAGAAATTTTCATCTCATTATTTTTTTATTAATTTGGGATATAAATATTGCATCTCATATTTTTATTTTCCTGCATTATATATATATATATATATATATATATATCTCTCTTCCTACTTTTCTTTGATATATATATATATATATACATATATCTTATTTTTAATTAACTCTATTTTCTGAAATAAACTTAACATGTCAACAATTACGTATTGTATTCAATTATAAATAATATTATTGTATTGATCTCAGTTAAATTCAACTCTATCATTTTTCTGTTATTTTTATATTTTTTTTACATATATCATTTTAAAATAAATTTATAATTTTTTGAATTGATTCAAGAATTTATGGTAAAAATATTCAATGTATTAATTTTTTATTCTATTACTTTAATTTAAAAAGTAGAAAAAAATAATTGAACGTAGTAATTTAACTAAAAAAATAAGTGAAAATTTATTACTTTAAATATTTTTTGAAAAGAAAGAAAAATTTATAAATATATGTAAAAATAATATTAGTAAAGAAAAATAGTAAAAGAATAAATAAATATATTAAAATTAGTACTATAAATATATATTTGAGTAAGTAAAATGTCCAATAAAAATAATAGTCAAATAATATAAAGTTTTAAATCTAATTATAATTGAGAACATGTTTATTTTTTAAGATAATTAAATTTATATTGTCAATTTAAAAGTTAAATAACATAAAAGTAAAAAAATAAAATTTTAAAATTACTATTTTAAAATTATGACTTATAAAATCTATTAAAATAAAAATAAAAATAAAAATGCGAAAGTCAATCTTATTAAAATAGTAACTTTTAAAGAATATGCATTTATATGTAAAATATTATTTTTTATATACTAATTATATTAGTTTATAAATTGTTTTTGACTTAAAATAATGTAAAATTTTTTAAACCGCAACACAGTGGGGTTAATTAATAGCTAGTAAGGACATTAAAAATATAATATAAGTCTCATATTAAGTAAACATAAAATATATAAAATTAAATTTTGTAATTTTAAGTGCCCAATTTTGAGATTGATATTTTTAATTTAATATTATATTCATTCTAAATTGTTGGATGTATCCTTTATTTTATAATAACTAAAAAATAATTATTTATATTAAAAATATAAATTTTTATATATTTTCTATTATACTCTTATTTTTTTAGAAATATTATATACTTACTTTATTATGAGAAATATTTAATAAATAATATTAAATATGAGTATAATAAAAATTTATTATATTAACTAATTTATTAAAATAATAAATAAATTATAATAACTAATTTATATTAATTAAATTATTAAAATTATAATAAATGAATTATAATAAATTTATTATATTAATTAATTTGTTAAAATCATAAATGAATTATAATTTAAAATAAATAAAAATAAAAAAATATATTATTAATTTTTTTGACAAGATATTTATTAATTTATGATGGAGGAAATATTAAAAAATATTTAGCATAAGGTGTGTTTTTATATTTTAATTTAGGCCAATTATTACTAGGAATCTAGACATTAGTAGTACAATTACTATGATTCAAAGCTAAAGACAAATAACCCATGCGATATAGGCATTAGACATTGGACAAAACTACCTTAACAACGCATCAAAAAATACGACGTCGTATAAATACTTTATGCAGAGCTAATAAATAAATTGCCATGTGAATAATCCATAAATTGGTAAATCTTAATTACAAATTCTATATTTTTGTTCAAAAAAAATTACAAAATCTATGTACAACGAATTTAAATAAATAAAGAAAAACATTTAATATTATAAAAAATACCTGATTTGGTTTCAATTTTAGCTAATGGAATGTCTTTACTTATTTTGTTTAAATATAAAGAATACTAATTAATATTTTGCAACTTAATAATGATATATTTTTTTATTTGATAAGCGTATATAATAATTAGATTACAAAAATAATTTTTTTTATAAAAATATCAAAAATATATAATATTATAAATTTATCAATTTAAAAAAAATTATTTTTTTTGAAATAAAAAATTAATTAAATTAATTATATATTTTTTTATCAACTCTATATAATATATATAAATTTATCATAAATTTACTACACATATACTAATTTTATAAATTTATTATTATATTATTATATATTTTTATAATATGATAAAAAATATATATATAAATTTTAAAAAATCCAACAAAAAAACGCAACTTTTTAAAATAAAAAATTTAAGATTTTACCCAAAAGGTCCTTTCAAACAAAGCCATTTAACCAAAGCCATCTTTCTGTTGTTTTCTCCAAACCAAACCAAATCCTCTTTTTCTCTTCTTCTTTGTCATTTTTTCTCCTGAGAAATATCAAATCTTTTTCCTCCTCCACCACAACCACCCCCGGCCACCACTTCTTCTCCTTGCTCAGCCTACCGGGCCACCGCCACCCACCTTCCCCTTTCCCTTCCAATTCACCACAATGGGCAAGGGTGGATCTCTCAGCGACAGTGTTTTGAAGAAGATCTTTCTCTCCTACACATATGTCGTCATATGGATCTTCCTCTCCTTCACTGTCATTGTTTACAATAAGTATATCCTCGATAAGAAGATGTACAATTGGCCATTTCCCATCTCCCTTACCATGATCCATATGTCTTTCTGTGCCACTCTGGCTTTCCTCATCATCAAAGTTTTCAAATTGGTCGAACCCGTGACCATGTCGCGGGATCTTTATCTCTCTTCTGTTGTACCCATCGGCGCTCTCTATTCTCTCAGCCTTTGGCTCTCCAATTCTGCGTATATTTACTTGTCGGTGTCTTTTATTCAGATGCTCAAAGCTTTGATGCCGGTTGCTGTTTATTCGATCGGGGTTACGTTTAAAAGAGAGAGCTTTAAAACTGATACTATGGTCAATATGTTGTCGATCTCGCTTGGTGTTGCTATTGCAGCTTATGGAGAAGCCAGATTTGACACCTGGGGTGTTATTCTTCAATTGGGTGCTGTTGCTTTTGAGGCGACTAGATTGGTATTGATTCAAATCTTGCTTGCTTCTAAAGGGATCACACTCAATCCTATCACTTCCCTTTATTACGTTGCGCCTTGTTGTTTAGTTTTCTTGTTTGTGCCTTGGATTTTCGTTGAATACCCTGTTTTGAAGGAGGCTTCAAGTTTTCATTTTGATTTTGTTATTTTTGGGACCAATTCATTCTGTGCTTTTGCCTTGAATCTTGCTGTGTTTTTGCTTGTGGGAAAGACTTCAGCTTTGACAATGAATGTGGCTGGTGTGGTCAAGGATTGGTTATTGATCGCCTTCTCTTGGTCGGTCATCAAGGACACTGTGACCCCAATTAACTTGCTTGGCTATGGACTTGCCTTTTTGGGTGTTGCATATTACAATCATGCCAAATTGCAGGCGTTGAAGGCTAAGGAGGCTCAAAAGAAGGCCCAACAAGCTGATGAGGAGGCTGGAAGGTTATTGGAGGAGAGGGAAGGAGGAGAAGGAGCTGGGAAGAGCTCACAAAACTAATCTTTAATAATTAATTTAAGAGAATAGAATTTTAGATATAAAATTGGATGGAGAGTATTGGAAATAAGAGCAAAAGGAAGACGAGATGGAACCATGATTTGGTACTGGGGGGCAAAAGGAATGGAGGGTTGTCTCAGTTTTCTTTTGCTCATTCGGTAATGTTGTTTTGTAGGTTTATGTTTGTTATGCTAGCTTATGGATGTAGTAGTTATCTCAGGGTTTGAGATGCCTATCTCAGATACCCTGTATTTTGTTTTTTCCTTTTTATGCTTTATATTACCCCATGTTTATGTAGGAACCACTTCTATTGATGAAGCTTCAGTGCTTATTTATTCATGTATTTTCCGCTACTCAAATAGATCTTTCACATTGTTATCGCTCCATTTGTTATTTTTATGTCATTGGTTCTTCCTATCATGCTCTAAATCACTTCTAGATCTCTATTTGAAGTGCTTTAAATTTTGGTTTTATGAATTTTTTCTTATTGTTTTGAACAAGGACAATGCCTTATCATGAAAATGTGGTTTGGATTTTGGAAGAGAAACGAGTTAGAGAACAATTTGCAGTGGCAAACAATGCATTGATCAATGGTGTTTTAGAGACTAAAAAACATGCACATTATCCTTGTTTCTCTTGTTTGAGTAGCGGGAAGAGCTCACAAAACTAATCTTTAATAATTAATTTAAGAGAATAGAATTTTAGATATAAAATTGGATGGAGAGTATTGGAAATAAGAGCAAAAGGAAGACGAGATGGAACCAGGATTTGGTACTGGGGGGCAAAAGGAATGGAGGGTTGTCTCAGTTTTCTTTTGCTCATTCGGTAATGTTGTTTTGTAGGTTTATGTTTGTTATGCTAGCTTATGGATGTAGTAGTTATCTCAGGGTTTGAGATGCCTATCTCAGATACCCTGTATTTTGTTTTTTCCTTTTTATGCTTTATATTACCCCATGTTTATGTAGGAACCACTTCTATTGATGAAGCTTCAGTGCTTATTTATTCATGTATTTTCCGCTACTCAAATAGATCTTTCACATTGTTATCGCTCCATTTGTTATTTTTATGTCATAGGTTCTTCCTATCATGCTCTAAATCACTTCTAGATCTCTATTTGAAGTGCTTTAAATTTTGGTTTTATGAATTTTTTCTTATTGTTTTGAACAAGGACAATGCCTTATCATGAAAATGTGGTTTGGATTTTGGAAGAGAAACGAGTTAGAGAACAATTTGCAGTGGCAAACAATGCATTGATCAATGGTGTTTTAGAGACTAAAAAACATGCACATTATCATATGCATCTAATTTTGGTTGAGAATAAAATATTGTGCTTATTTTGCTGCTAATCGTGGGAAAGGCCCTGTCTTTGTGTTGGCATATTTTTGTAGAATCTAGCAATTTCAACTCTGCCTGCCAATTTTTATTGCATTCAAGTTTGAGTTAGCATGGGATGGGCATTTAATTTCACTGCACTTGACCCCAGTTTTGCCTTACTAGTCATGACCTTTTCTATTGAAGCATAGCTCTAACCCATGATACGACTGTGGGACATAGATATCTTTCTCTTTATAAAGTTCATAATTTTATGTTATGCTTTGACTTGTTCCATAGGGTGAAAAAATCTCAGCTTAGATTTGGAACCAGGATGAAGTGGTTCATATTTAAATATTAAGCCAACTTCAAGCAAATTTGGATATACATTGCTTGGCCTTTTATGGAATATCTTCTGTTATTATGTCAATGGCATTCTATGGAGTATGGTGGTGTTCCTGAATGAGAAACTCTCCTTACCCTGAAAAAAAAATGATTGCTCAGTATCAGTTTATCATTTGCTTTTTGTTTCTCTTGATCTGTTCTAAGAGGACCAGGGCAGGAAACATGGTTTCTACTTTTTCAAAGTCACTCAGAGTTGACCCATCACTTTTTCTACAAGTCTTTTCTCTTACTTTTTGGAAAAAAAAAATAAAACAAGCTTGTAAACTTTAATGATTTCGTACTTTAGAAGCAGAGGAGTAGAGGGGGTTCAATGAAGATGGAGCGGGCATAATTTAAAGCTGTGGCTGTATATGTTGACACTTTATACCCACCAATCATGGCACTCCACGAAACTGAATCCAGTTTTCCCATTTTATCAAACACCTTGCGTGCAAACTCAGTCCCTTCTCTGCTACAACAATACATATGCACCATTGTGTTCTGCACATGCACGTCATTGTCAAATCCGGATTTTAACACTGACCCATGAACAGACTTATCCAAATTTAAATTCCCAATACCCGCACAGGCCTTGAGGACAAAAGGGTAAGTAAACTTATTAGGCAAAACATTATAATAAAGCATCAAATTGTACATAAATATAGCTTTTACTCTTCAAATCATTATTTTGGGCATAAGCTCTAATGATGGTATTGAAGAGAAATGTATCATATAAACGGGTATCGGATTCCGGTGAGAATAGGAAAGAGGAAGCATTGTCAACGGTGTGGAGATCAGAGGATGAGGCAGTGAACTTGGTGAGAACAAGAGGATTGTTCTGGAGACCCAATTTGAGGATATGGGTGTGAACCTGGTTAAGTTTGGAGAGTGTGTTGCAGTGTTGAAGTAGAGCTAGACATCTCTGTTCAGCCGCTCTTCTGTTGCCAGTGGTGGAAGCGAGTGCTCTAGTAGATGCAGTTACTGTGCGGAGCAGCTTCGTTTTGTTGGTTGCGAATTGCATTTAGTGCAGTGATGAGTTTTAAAACAGAATTAGCCTGTCGCCTGTCAAATAATTACAGTAAAGTTGAGCGCCAAAATGCCATGCGAGCATGCTTGAACACGTGGCATCATACCACGCCATCGGCTTAGCCCACATAATATAAAAATATGATTACAACTGAAATTTATCTAAAATTCTCAATTAAAATAATAAATTAATTAAATATAAAAATTGAGAAATTCTTATTACAAAAAAATATAAAAAAATTTATCTATAAAGTGCATTAAATAGAATTTAAATTTGTCATGATTCGATCAATTTATCATAAAATTTCTAATTAAAATTATATTTATATTATATAATTCACATGATATATAAATTTTTCGAAATTCATATTAAATGGATAAATTTAAATTCCCACTCATATGAATATGTGAAATTTCTCTGTATAATTGAAATTTCATGTATTTTTTTGGTTCTTGTGATTCTATTGTGTTAGTGTTGTTATATGATTCACTTCATTTGTACTTATTGCATTATTATGGATTTGTGAATTTTCACTATATAGTTGAAATTAGCTAACTGAAGAAGAGGAGGGAGAATAAGCACCTCAAGCTTTTGATGGAGGAAGCTGAGCAGAAGCAGCAAGGGGATGTATGGACATCAGTAAATAAGCATTGTAATAGGTTTGTTGAAAGATTGATGTTTAGGTATTGCACTCTCACTATCTATGAATTCTTCTCTCACATGTCCTAATTGTTACGAAATACTTGTTGCTTTCTTATTTTCGCACATTTTGTACTTTTTTTTTCATTATTTTTTTTCTTTTTTTTTTTGGCAATTGAATTTCTTTTGACTCAGGAAAAAACCTGCAAATGCTGAACCTGGAGTGGGTAGATGGTTTCATACCTAAATAGAGAAAGGAAGTTGGATTCTCTTGTGGGTCGTCGACCTACTGCTCCTCCTGCCCCAAAAGGACTTTACGTTTATGGGCAATGTTGGGAGTGGTATGTTTCTAATCCTATGCGAAGTGTGTAGTAAAAACAGGAAGTTTGGCTTTTCATGGATTTATATCACTCTGTTCCTCTTTGACTTGCATGTGATATGTTTGTTCATGTGAATCAGCTGTAAAGAAATAACTCCTGTTACTGCAGGGAAGACCATGCTGATGGGTATGTTTTATGCTGCCACTGAAGGGATTGTCAAACATAGGAGAAGATTTCACTTTCATGAGGTCAATCTTTTAGCAATCCAGATGTTCACATCTTTATTGGCTTGACAGCTGAATGCATGGCTGCATAAGCATGCACACATATATACTCATGGGGTTGGGGGAATGGAGAAGTTTGGGAAGAATACTATGCCTGTAAACTTTCCTGATATGCTGGCTATATAGTTGGTTAGTGGGAGCCTAATGACATGCTATTTACTCAAGCTGTGCATCATTGCTGTTTAATAGGAAAAAATGGTTAAAAATTTACCATACTTGCAGGCTATGCTGAATATAAATGAACTTATGCATAAGATATGGAAGAATCAAGTGGAGGAACAATCATTGCAGTCCAGCATATCTAGCTGGATTATGAATCCTCCTTTTGATAAGAAAATTAAGGAATGGCTAGCTGCAGAAGAAAGATATAAGCAAGAAGTGCAGATGAAAGACATTCTTCCCGCTGTAGCAGACGAGTTTCTTGTAGAACAGCAAGCAGATCAAAAGGGAGCCAGCATTCTTTGCTTTGATGAGATACAGGTATAAAGAAACATATTGTTGCAGAGCCATTGATAATCTGATAACAGTCATAACCTCTTAGTGTCATCCTTCATTAGCTGTTTATCCTTTGGAGATCCTATCCTGGCAATAGGGCTTATACTACTCATGAATGGTGTTCCATTTATGACCAATTCATTTTCATGTTCTGCAGATGGTGAATTTCTAGTCAAGTTTCTTCAATTTTCTACCCTTATTTTCCATCTCTATTTAGTGATAAATCTATGTCTGGAGTATTCAAAGTTTATCATTGTCTGCTAGAACCCATCATGTACGAAAGCAGCTGATTGAACACGCAACTCATTTCATGACTTAAATTTGTTGTTTCATATTGCAGACAGTTGATGCATTTGCTATTGTGGCCTTATCTGGAATTCTAAGCAGATTGCTGACTACTGGAACTGTTTTTGTGGCCACCAGTAATCGTGCACCAAAGGATTTAAATCAGGTAGCTGGGTGTGCATTCCCAATATCTTCTTCAGAATCTTGACTTTGTTCACACAAATTTATTCCTCTGTGTTCCTGGGTAAGACCAAAGATGATATCTATTGCTGAATGATGGCCTTCTAACATATTTCTGGATTATATCATAAAATCTCTTTATGGGAACTCCCTTGATGTCTTTCTGCACTTACATTCCAAAATCTCATGTTTTTTACTACAAGAAATGATGGCCACCAAAGTCTCATTTTAATCTATTCTGTAGCTTCTGTAGGATGGTATGCAGAGAGAGATCTTCCTAAAATTGGTTTCAAAACTAGAACAGCACTGTGAGTTAGTTCTGATTGGAAGTGAGATTGATTATCGGCGTTATATTGCTCAAAAATCTAAAGACAAGGTATGTTGCTAAGCATTTATACTTGGTTTCCTTATGTCATCATTTATGCTTTTGATTGATTACATTCTTTGTTAGCTCATCAGCCTTCCAGATTTTCTTCACTGTAGAATATTTACATTTGTTAGTGTTTTGAGCAATTGACATTGTACAGAAAATAGAAACAATCAACGTACACATCACCTGTTTGTAGAATTTCAAAATAGTACTTGATGCAAGGCTGATACATGCTATTTGTCTCCCAGTGTTTCATCAATCACCTATAGATGTAGTGCCTCAGCACTGTCATCTCTGTCCTGTATTTATTCAGTTCATGTTAGTTAATTTTCCCTGTAGCAAAACCTGGTGTAATTGTATGGGTTCCTAGTTATGTACATTCTTGGAGATCTATTAAGCTATATCTCAATCAGAGTGAGATAGAGACTCAAACAACACTTTATGTGGTAATTCTCCCTTCTTTTGTGCATTTTTGTCCATCTATGTAATTGAAAATATGATGCACATGCAGGTTCACTTTTTTTGGCCATTGGAAGACACTGCTGTGAAGGAGTTTGAGAAAATGTGGTGTCAAGTGACTGACCACTTGGGAGGAAAAATCACCTCTGCTACTGTCCCAGTTATGTTTGGAAGGTAATATCATACATATATTCATGCATTAAATGTTTGGTTCCAATTTGAATATCTGCTTTCTTTTTGGAGCTAGGAAGTTGGAGGTACCCAAAAGCTGCAATGGGGTGGCAAAGTTCACATTTGAGTATCTATGTGGTCTGCCGGTATTATACTTTTTTTCTGCATTTTGCTTTCATTATCATCTTTGCTTTTCTTTTCCCCCAACATATGAACAATGTTTTGAAGCTAGCCATGCATACTCATTAAAATATCTAAGTTTACAATATTATGAGTCTGCTTTCTCATCTTCTTGTTAACATATTCATTGATGGCATGTCAATTTTCTAACAATATATATCTTTACAAATATGTTATGGTGTGTCAGTAACCTAGGTGAAAAAAGCTGAGAACTAGGAATTAGGCAAAGAAAAAAGTCAAAAGATAAGGAAAAAATATTATCAAGCTGGAAGGCTAGGTAAAAAATCTCTCTTGCTGAGTCTCAAATTCTTGAAACACTCAAATGAGTCTCTGCAAAGTTTTCATTGATGGGAAAGAGTGCTTCTTTATTCTCACAGCATTTAAAGGTTTTTATTGATCTCGGAAAAATCTTGTTGCTCTACTTATATCAATTCTGAAATTGCAAGACATCTAAATATTATATGGTTCATTTGTTCTGAGCTTTCAAATGATTGGTTCTCCTTTTCATCTCTTTTCTTTACTCCCTTTTGGGTTGTGGCTTGCCTTATTGTTGATTACATGCAGCGAGGTGCAGCAGATTATATTGCAGTTGCAAAAAATTATCATACCATCTTCATCTCTGGTATTCCAACAATGAGCATGCGAATCCGTGACAAGGTGACACTATCTCTTCGTGCTACCTAAAGAAATGTACTGTATATGAGGTCCATAAAATTCAAGTATGATGTTGAACATGATGGTGTTTGATGTGCTGATGCTCATATGTTGTCTTTGGACGTTTTATATAATTTACTGATTGGAAGATTTAGATTCTTTTCAAACTATATTGTTGGCTAAGACTCATTATTATGATTCAATATTAAATTTGTGTTCCAGGCACGTAGATTTATCACCCTCATAGATGAATTGTACAATCATCATTGCTGCCTCATTTGTTCTGCAGCTTCTTCTATTGATGACTTATTTCAAGGAACTGAAGAGGGTACACTTTTTGATTTAGAAAGGTAGCTCTGTCTTTATGTACATGTTAGTCTCTATTGTTATCTGCATCAATAGATTGTGGGCTTATGGCATGACAGAATTAATATACTATGCACTTATTTGAGTCGTCCAGCTCTTTTTTTTCTTTTTTTTTCTATTTAATTTCTAAATTATACATATTTGTCTTATCTTGATGCAGTCTCACGATTACAGTATTTCTTCTTGCACAAGGTTTTTTTATGATTCTCTGAATTAATTATGACGGTTGCTATAATTGGAAAGTCACACGACTTGAAAATCTCATAATTCCTTTGTTTAAGAAGATCCAGGTGCAAAATGGTTGCCATGGCTCCAGAGTGTTTTGCTAAGCTGAACCAGAGATTCTAATTTTATATTAGTTGTTACTTAGTGTCAAAATACTCCTCTTTCGTTGAAGTTTGAGCAGTCCCCACAAATATTTGTGAGCCACAATCTAAATCTGGTGGTAGGATATGCATGGTCTTAGAAAAGTAAATTAGTTTGGGGTTCCTTTTGCTAATAGCACAAATCAAATTTGATGCATAACTTGCCTGTAAATCTAGCATAGTTAATGAGAGGAAAGTGCAGAACTGAAAACTGAGTAAAGCCTTGCATGACAGTGCCAAATGATGAAGTTCCTCTTTGGGAATATAAGGAGATAGAGAAACTGATGGCCATGAACTGCATTTTTACCGTGTCCTTGATTATCATCAGCTCAAATTCTCTGGTACTTTCACTAATTATGTATCTGAATGAGGATAACTCTTTTGAATATGATACCATAATTATCATGCCTGAAATTTTCTTTCATACTTCTTTGGTAAAGTTTCTTGTGTGTTGAACATGTTCTACCTTCTCTCCTTGAAAGATACGTTCATAATAACAATAACGTTTTTACTTTTTTGTTTCCAGTTTCCAATTTGAAACAGAGACAGAAGGTGGGAAACTTCGCAGAAATGTCTTAGCTGAAGGCAATGTGGGCACTGGAGGTGCACCAACTGGCATAGTCTTCATGCTATCTGGTCAAGAAGAGATGTTTGCCTTCCGCAGAGCAGTAAGTAGTGTTACAACCATTTTTTTCCTGAGCATGTTACAACCATGTTTTGGATTCTACATAATTTTGTGAAGAAAATTAGCAGTGAACTAGTGATACTACTAGTGATATCTCTTTATTTAGGGTTGTGAGGGATAATAATTTACTACATATACTGCTCATATGCATTAAAGTAGAAGGAAATAGTTTCAATAGTACGTTAACAGTCAAGTTGTCTCTGTAGGTTTCGCGCTTGATTGAAATGCAGACACCTTTGTATCTGGAAGGGGTCAGGATGCTTCATCCCTATTTCCAAAGGCAGCATCAAGGGTTTGGAAATCAATATTCAACTATTCTACAATCTCAAGCATTAACATGAGCGGTAAAAATTATTGTGCTTCTGCTAGTCTCCGTTAAGTCCTTCCAAAACATGTGTTGTAATGATATTTGTACATCATATTCCCAATTCATTTGATTTCCCTGCTTCTGTTACTTTTAACTTATGCTTTCTTTTGCATACTAAAGCATAAGTAATAAAAATAAAAATACATCTTGGAAGATTGTAGTAACGTGAGATACAGTAGCAATTGTATTATTTTTTGCCAAAGCAATGTGTTGTACAATTAACAGAGAAAGTATATAGTAAGTGAAACTGCGATTCAAATTGAAGCCTCTGTTACCGTCTCATGCTTTGTTGCAATAGTTTTGCTCCTGGAAACAAGTTTTCTTGATAACAGAACTTAGCAGTAGCTCATTGTCTCATGAGAGTTCGGTTTATATGAGGAATCCCCCATCAAATCCTGCAAATGGAAAATAGTAGGTCAGTGATGATGATTTATATGTATACATATATGTGCTTGTATAATCCCTTGGATTTTTAGGAAGATCATCATTACTGTATATATTCGACATTGATTTTTGCAGTAGGTATTCTTGAGATGGCGAGGAAGGCTTTGTTGGATAGCACCATTGTAGCTGGGCATGGATTATCACGGCAGAAGTCCACCACCTCCACAACTATGGAACCACCCTTGCAAACTCGCCTTGGGCCACTGATGCACCGCATTCGGTATTTCCGACCACAAGCAGCTCCATTGTCCCATAAGCCATCGCTGGTGGCGATAAAATGTCCACTTTGGGGGAATTGATCTTGGTCGTAACCATTGCATTTGGTTGCTTCATTGGTAAAGTAGAGCACAAGAAAAATTCAGATGAAGCAAATAGAGAAAAAAAAAAACTAGAAGATGAACCTGTTTTTGGTGTCCACTGATGTTGTGTTATTATCAGAAGTGTATTTAGCATGCAAATAGTTACGGAAGGGATATCGATTATGAATTTATTATGCATGAGAATATGCATCTAGTGATAGGCTGTATGATTCAGTGTACAATATCCATTTAATATTTAAATAAATATAATTAATAACATGCAAATACAAAAGAGAGAAATTTATTTGTACTACATACGCAAGTATGGAGGATTATAAGACTCGGCTGTTCCAACATCGCCTAACGTTGTTTGAATCTCAAAGCATAAGAATAACAGTAATAACATTGATAAAGTTGTCATCAATGATCTCATTTTGATCTTCCACCTCTAAAACTATATAGAACTCTTGTTCTTGATGAGTATCTCAAACACTCTCCATTCCTATATATACTGTGTTCAAGAGCAAATGGACCCACTCTCTTTCAGCATTTTGATTTCATATATATATATATATATATATATATATATCCTTATGGAGTTAGCTAACCTGTAGACCTTGGACCTTTAGGTCCCAGGTTCGACGCCCCTTCATCCCATATGGGTGCGTGAGTTAATAATATATATATATATATATATTCCTTATGTCAAGCACATAATTAATCTAGATATAACACATGAAAATTATTTACAAATTTTCCAAGCGAATGACTATCCATCCCTTATCAATGTATGTGTAGGTTTAGATTTGTTCTCAATGGAAAAATAAAATATAGCACCTTCTGCTTTTAAGGGCAAATTCTTATATGTTACACATTCATCCTTCACTAGAAATATCAATTCCTGTCCCATTTAATTTTTCTTGTATGTTTTTAATATTCATTTTGAGTATGGATTACACTTTTCTTGAGATTTTTAGTACTTTCTTGTTCGGCATTAAAATTAAAATTTATTAAAAATATTAAAATTTTAGTTTCTTTTAATTAACACAGTCAAAATCTTTCTAGAACTAAAAAAAAGGTATAATAATAATCCTTTATAGTTGAGAGAAATGTAAATGTGGATTTAATAAAAAAATGGTCATTCAGAAAGTGAAAATGAAATGCAACGCACGCGTAGTATCTATGACTGAGTTTACCACTAGTCAACTCTCACTCGCTAATGCTCCATCGACTGTGCAATCAATAATATAGAAATTCTTCACAAGAATTTACCACATAACAATATATCAATAAAATATTAGTGCTAAATATATATATATATATATCACATAAATTGCAAGTAAATATATATTAATCGGGTAGAAATATATTAAAATGGGTTAAACTTCAAATATATTTATTTTAATAATTTTTTTAGTAAATATTTATGATATATATATTGATACAATATCTTTGGTACAAAATACTATCATATAGAAATTTTTTGTTAATTTATTCTTATAATATTAAAAAAAAGATTTGGCATATATATAGTGATAATCTATTGTTTAAAAAATAAATAAATAAAGTATTATGAGAATTGTATTTTATAAAATGATAATTTAATGATATGAACTAATCATTTACACAATTTTTACATATTAAATATTTAGGATTTATATAGAAATTTTTATAGTATGGAGGGCTAAATTTATAGTATGTTTTCATATTAATTATGAGTAAAGGTATTGATTCTAGTATCATGTTAAATATTTTAATATAAATTTAAAAATATTAATTTTAAAAAATTAGTAATTAAGATTAAAGATTTTATTCTTATATTAATTTAATTGTTTATTTATATTTAATAGATGTGAGGTTTATGATTGAACATTACAATTTGAGGCAACTTTGAAGATAAACTTTAGGACTCTACCACTAAGGCATAAAGCACTAACCACCAAGGTGATAAGATGAGGCATAAATGGATGTTAATAGTTCTTAGTGGGCATTTTGATTCTTCACTTAATTTAATAACACATTTTTATGAATGGAGCCAAAGAGCCGGCGGCATAGCCTGTCTAAATTAAATGGGCGGCGGCTGTGGCTAATCTTTGGATGACACCAAAATTATAGCCATACATGTTTATTGTATTTGAGATAATTAATGGCGTAATTATAAAATTAGAAATGGAATCACTGGAATGAAAAAGATAGAAATGGAGAAGCACCAAGTTAAAGTCGCATGAGTGATTGTCTGAAATTAAGAGATTTACCGTTGGAAACTAAAGAATTTAATACTTCTATTCTTTTTACAGTCCACCATATTATTAAATTAATAATTTAAATTTTTTTTTTCCGTTTGGAAGAGCCAAACTTTTCCTATGTTCATGAACAAGGGGGGAAAAATTAAAAAAAAAATATTACCCTGTCGTTTGTAAGCAGAAGGGATACTATTCCCTTTCAGTTATTAAACTACAAGTCGTTAGGAGGTTAGGTTGTTGGATGGGTCGTTTGATCTTTGAAGTGTGTAGTTCAGTTTCAATTTGGACAGCCGATTTGAGGGCGAAACTCCACCAGTTTGGGAGCCCATCAAGGCCCAAATTTGATCTACATACTCGACTCTAAAACCATACACTAGTTATGGGTAGTCCAAATCAGGCCTCCCGATTGTTTCTTTTTTTTTTTCTTCTTAGAAATGCTTATTAAAACAATTGTTTGCCCTTTTCATTGTTATATAAAATCCCAAATCAAGCCCAGCCTTTGATCCAAATAACAGCACCTGACCGTTATTTATAAAATTTTGTATAAAAATATTTTTGAAATTTTTTTAAATAATTATTTTTTAAATCTTAATTTTTTTAAAAAAATATTCATTTCCATAATAATAGTAATTTGCTGTAACTTCTCCTAATTCAAGGCACTGAAATAGCTACTAATTTGATGTAAATTAGCCAAGTGAAGTGATATTCGAAAAAATATGCATTTGGTTATACAGTCATCTCTGGATCATATGCTCTTTATTATTATTATTATTATTATTATTATTATTATTATTATTATTATTATTATTATTATTATTATTATTATTATGGCAAATAGAGTTAGCATGTTATGGTAGTCAAATTTGGACTACTAAGACCTACCCAGTTTATTTATCAATTGAATCTGGGGCTGCTTGGAAATATTATTTATAAAGATAATAAAATATATGTATATATAATTAATTAAGTGAAGAGGATAAAAAAGAGTATTTAAGAGAGAATATGATTCCAAATATCGTAGTTAGCGTATAAATTTAATAATTGAATTAAAATATCAATTACCAAATGTATTTATTATAGATAATATTTATTATCTATCCCACATCAAAAATATATTATTTTTTTCATTAAAAAAATGTTTTGCCATTCTTTATCACAGAGTCTTATTATTAGTTTATAAAATTTTGTAAAATTTATCATCAATTTTTTTAATAAAAATGAGAAATAATAATTTAAAAGTTGTAACCAATTCTAATAAATATATATTAACAAAAACTCAAAGTAGATTATACAAACATGTTTTTAAATTTAAATGATCGAAATAAAACAAAAATCCTAATAATAGTAATGAAATCCTATGAAAACATTTTAATTTTATCAATACATTCACGTTACCTATTTGGATTTGACCATAAATAGGCCAAAATTATAAACAAATAATAGTTAATTAAAAAGTTTATGGTCAAATTTTTTTTTTTAAAGCTGGCATGGTCAAACTTTAACATTAAGATAAAATTTTTTATATATTTTTTGATTTAATTAAAGTTTGGAAGTTATAAATTTTAATATTGTTGAATTAAAAAGAAATTTTTATTAAAGATTTCTTTAAAAGCACCAAAAAAATAAAAAATATATATATAGTTTTAAAAAAATCAAACTTTCTTTTTTTCTTTCAAAAGTTATATTTTTTAACTTTTAATTTTAAAAATACTTTATTTTTCTTAAATAGATACACTCATTTTTTCTTTTCATCTATCTTAAATTATAGGTCATTTACTATTTTAATATATTAATTAACAAATTAAATTTTTATAATATTTTTATTTAATATTTCTTATTAAATATATTTCATTAAATGCATCTCATAATAAAATATAGATATAATAAAAAAATATATAAAAATTTAGATTTTTAATAAAAATAATTAATTTTTGTAATTTTTATAAAATAAAAAATAGATATATTTTTATGGAATAGAAAGAATATTATTTTTTAAAAATATATATTTAATATATTAAAAATATATTTAACTTTTAAAAATATATATCTTTTTTAAAGAAAAATATACACTTAATATATATATATATATTAAAATATTTTAAAAATTAAAAAATGATATTTATAGTAATTTTCTCAAAAATTCTTCAATGTTAAAAAAATTATAATAAATTGGTAAATAAATAAAAATTTGGCATAATTTTTGTTTTGAGAAATTTTGGCAATTTAAAAATCCAAAGAGAGGGGAACACAAGACAGTCTGCTCTTCACCATCACATTCTCTTCCCAAACTTAAAGCAAAACCTAACTCTTCAGTCTTCCCCACCAACAACTGAACTTTGATGCTATTTAAACTCCGAAAATTATTTATATAACGCTATCACCCTGAGAGAAAGAGAGTTTCACCTACCCATCACTTCTCTCTCTCTCTCTCTCTAAATTTAGGTTTCTCAATTCTCATTTTCTTGGTTTTATCATCTTTTTCTCTTGGATTCTTCAATCAAGCCATTTTTCTTTTTCTTTTTTTTTCATTTCTCAATTAAATTTCATACTCACTTGTATAAAAAATGGATTTTTTGGATACCCATTTGCTCAAAATCTAATCTTTGCTTGCCAAACAATCTCAAATCTCTATACTAAGATGCGGAAAACAGGTTGAGGTATTCACCAAAACCTAAGAAAAAGGTCTACCATAGGATTTTGATTAATGGGTAGGCGTACAATCCAAATTTTTGATGACAAAAGGGATGGATTTGGATTTCTCTCATTCTCCGATTTGGGGTCTCAATGGAGCTTACAAGATGGGCAATATCTTCCTTGTGGAGGCCTTTCTGCAAGCGTTAATCAGATGGGAATGGGGTTCCCAAATTCAACTGACAATAGCAGCGTAAAATCTATTTATACTGATCTGTATGTGAAGTATTTGTCAATTGTTGGGGTTCAGGAGGAGGAAGGAACGTTAAAGAAGAAGAAGGGCGGGTTTAAATTGAAGATTAAGGTTAAAAATCCTATGTTGAGACGGCTAGTTAGTGGAGGGATAGCTGGTGCTGTCTCAAGAACTGCGGTTGCTCCTTTGGAGACCATAAGGACTCATTTGATGGTGGGAAGCAGTGGGCATTCTACCACTGAGGTTTTCAATAACATATTGATGACTGATGGATGGACGGGTCTGTTTAGAGGCAATTTGGTTAACGTGATTCGTGTTGCTCCTAGCAAGGCCATAGAGGTAATAAATTCGCTCATGATTTTACTTTTTTCAAAATCATTGAGTTGCTAATTGTTGTTAATTTGATTGGTTTATGTGAATGTGTTTGTTTGCATGATTGTTTGTAGATATTGACCCTTTTATCATTAGCCGCTTAGCAATGTTTATTTTTTAATTTGCAGTTCTGGACTCTGTAATTTACACTTTTCATTTTTGTTTGTTATATTTTTTGTATAACCATTTTCAAAAAATTCTGTTTCTTTGATGTCATCCCTTTCTGTTTGCTCTGTTTCCTTGGATAAATGATACCACACAGATTGTTTGTTTCTGATTTGGTTTCAAATTTGTTCTCACCATTATTAACTTTTTGTTTTAATACTTTTGCATGTATGTTTGTGCCTGTTTGTTTTTATGTTTTAACTATGAATGCCAATTGTCCATTGACTGTACTTATTGGCTTGGATATTTGATTCCAAAAAGAACTCTCATAACTTAGGTAGTTAAAATTGAGTGAAAATTATTTATAAATCAATAGATAACCTATCATGCACCAAAGTTTAAGCATTCAGGAACTTGTTATGATAGAATAGTTTGAGTGCATGTAATAGGTAGAGGAATCGTGACCTTTCCTAAATGTAACATCAGAATTTCTCCATTAGTTAGTGGGAATATAAGCTTATTTGGTCTTGGTTAAATCATGCTTTTAAACGGTGATAAGAAATTGGGGGAAAAATACAATATCATGTGAAATTATGTTGCAAAGCCAAATTCAAATTTGTTTATTGTTGTTTAACTTCTTGGTGTTTGTCTTCTCTATATGAGTGAAAACTTCTGGTATCATTTATGACAATTTTTTCTTTACCATTTATTGACTGGTTGACATCTGTTTTCTCTTTTTCTTCTTCTCCTTATTCATTATTTGCTTTATGACCATCATCATATAAAAACTACTGTAGCTCCTTACAATCATATAGATGGTGGTGGCTGTCATATAAAATAATCTGTTCCAATATATCTTCTTCTTTATTAGCTTTTATTAGTACTACATATTTTCTACTCCTGGTGAAAAGGAAGCATGATTTTGTTAAACAATTTTGCCCCTTACTCAGGATCATGTAATTTAATGATAGCCATATTAAGGTATCTGTTACAAAGTTTCTTCTTCTTGTTGTTTTATTTATTTTTAATACTAGGTTTTTTTGTTTTGTCTCTTTTTTGGTAAAATGCTTCTAATCTTTTTATTTAGTCCCTGAGAATACTGCTTCCAATCTTATAAATAGCGATTGTAATGATAAAAAACAAATTTCCCAGAATAAGTTATTTTCTTTGTTTACTTAGTTTTCTTTTTCTCCATATCTTAAATAGCAATCAACTATGATATTGGCGATGGACGGGAATATGCTTGAATAATGAGTGGATCCTATAGCTTAGTATCTGAGTATTAGTCCACTTCTAGCTGTGTCTTGTGCTTGATGACAGCACAACTATGCAAACAACAAAATGAGTTGCTGCCGAGCTGCTCAAGTTTTCAGTTGTTATATAATATAAATTGTCCATCCTTTTGAAACATCATCTCTTTTAACAAATTTAGGACAAACCTAGATGCTCGTGTGACCCTGCTTGGCCTATGTTCTTCTTTTAGATTGCACCTTATCAGGTAAGCATATGATATCCATTTGATATTTCAATTTCCCTGATGAACATGACCACTATCTGTTTCAGAGGATAGGCTTCAAACTGCTGGTTGGTAGGTGTTAACCTCCTTCAAGTTCATAAAGCTTTTTAGTACTGATGATGGTTTGCCTATGGTTGCACGCTAGAGTCATGTATATCCGCAATAAATAAATGTCATGCAATTGAGGATAGATAACCAATCACCGATCAGACTAAAGCCAGAGTCTTATACTGATTTTTCATTTCAACATTCTAATCTATTTTTTATGTAGACTATTTTAGACGTTATTTAGCTTACTTATAGATACAAAAGAGTGATATTGTTTCAAGGTGTTAGGTAATGATTGTACGCTGCATGGGAATTGCTTACAGTCAATGTTATTGGATGATGAAAAAAGCTGGGCACTTCACTTTATATTTTCAAATCGATGATGTATTTTGAGATATGTATTGTTATCTCACATGTAATTTGCATTTGTCGCAGCTGTTTGCATATGACACTGTCAATAAGAACCTGTCACCCAAGCCTGGGGAGCAACCTAAACTTCCCATTCCTGCCTCCTTAATTGCGGGGGCCTGTGCCGGAGTGAGCTCAACTTTGTGCACATATCCACTCGAGTTGGTCAAGACTCGATTGACCATACAGGTACACAAGAAACCTAGACCTGGGAATTGAGATCTTGAGTATCTATTTTGCTTTTTAAGCATATTTTTATTTCCTTGTTTACAGAAAGCGGTTTATAATGGTATGGTAGATGCATTTTTAAAAATATTGCACGAAGAGGGACCTTCGGAACTCTATAGGGGCCTTGCTCCCAGCCTCATTGGAGTTATTCCATATGCTGCAACAAATTACTGTGCTTATGATACATTACGGAAGGCCTACCGACAAGTCTTTAAGCAAGAGAAGATTGGCAACATTGAAACCCTTTTAATTGGATCAGTTGCCGGGGCTATTTCGAGTACTGCAACTTTCCCACTTGAGGTTGCTCGCAAGCAAATGCAGGTGGGAGCTGTCAGTGGAAGACAAGTATACAAGAATGTACTCCATGCACTTGCAAGTATACTTGAGCAAGAAGGGATCCAAGGTTTATATAAAGGGTTGGGTCCTAGTTGCTTGAAGTTGGTACCAGCAGCTGGGATAGCTTTTATGTGCTATGAAGCATGCAAAAAGGTACTCGTAGAGGATGATGAAGAGCAATAGTTGGAAGATAAAGAGGTCTGAATTACTTTTTAATTGATTTACTCCCATCTAAATTCATTTTGCAGTTTTTTCAGCGCTGGGCCTTTTTGTTCAGGACTCTGTCAATAACAACCGAACGGAACGGACTTATTTTGGAAATTTTGTGGCTGTTGTTTTCTCTCCTGGGTTTAGATAAATTCACATGAAGAAAGTTGGGTTAACTTATCACATAACCGTCTGCCTCTGCCTCACTTTATAATTTAGCTAAGATAATGATACCAATGGCGATGACAAACAGTTCAAATTCCTGTCTACCACCACTGGAATGAAATAATGGTCCGCAATTATATACCAATAAAAACAATCCATTGGAGTGACCAAAATTTATCAGCTGATGCTTCTTAATGATGAAAACCAATACAAATCAAACTCAAGAGGGTACAACAAACTATGCTATAGGTTAATTGAGAACGGACAACAATCTGGAAATGAATTTGAATTTTGAATAGCAAAGTGCACTGTTTTTATAAAGCCTCCTAACAATGAAGTATCAGCTCAAAAACTACAAATCCAATATAAAATAGACTGCTACAGATGTCCACAATAAAGGTAATTGACACGAACGGAATTTGCTTTCTCAAGCTCAGCTTTGCTCCTCGGTATCTATCGCTTCCTCTGTAGCAGTAGCCATCAACTCATCAAACTTCTCTGTCTTCCCTAGCAATATTTCAATCTACCAGGAAGTAAATTCACATCATTAGCCTTCCACCCTCCACATATATACAGTAAAAAATGGTTAATATTAACAAGAAAAACAGATATTTTGATTAGTTGGGTACAAATATATTCGAGCACTAACAACCCAAGAAAAATCCGTAGAAAATTTGCCGGCTTTCATAATCTTCTTGGGTTTAAATACCTAATCCATATGAATACTCCACCTGCTAACTAGAATTTGGGATTGTATAAAACCACAAAAGAATACATAACCACTGTGGAGGCTTTTGATAGTTCAATTAGAATTGGTAAACAATAAGCACTAATCTTAGATCCCTAGGAAAATCATCTACACACAACATCTCTAGAACCCAGGCACGCTCACTGCTCAAACTGCTTATTAGAACTCTCAATAATAATAATAATGATAAAAGGCAAAGTATGCCATGCATCCATAGCTTATTACTGCTTCATCTTTAAATAAAACTAAACCACACATATCAAGCATCCAATGTTGTTTACCACTGTTTCTTTTACCCTGAAATCCTAGTTTAAAACTTACCAAAAACAGTAGTCCTAGTTTTAAATAAAAGAATTAATTAAATCCCACTTCAATTCAGGCTGCCTTTTCATAGTCAAAATTTGATCTGGAAAGATTCTACCTACTGCATGGAATGCTCAGTGCTAACAGCAAATCTGGATTTAAGTTCAAAATAGGTTTTATTTTGGATTTTTACCTTTGCTTTTGGCACAGGCCGCCCTACTGATTCCTCTCTCATGTCAACGGTGGAAGTCATGATCTCTGTCCATAAGTATCAAAATACTATCATTGAGCTCACAAAATTCAATTTCAATTAATTAAATCAAAATGGAATAGCATGAAAGAAATTAAAGTCTCACTCTTCTCAACAGCCAGCCCATTATTCTTCAAGATCTCAGCAATGGTTACAACTGTTGCTATAGCTGTAGATATAACATAACAAACAGTCAATGCTACATGAAAACCAGACTCACTTACACTTCACAGACTAGGAACACAATTATTAGGCTATACTAGAGCAATTCCATTTGGTTTTTGTGCTTCAATAAGCATTAACAGGAAATATATAAGAAAGCAACAAGAGAAACGAAATAATACCCATCCCAAGAGCAGAGAGTTCAACTTCATTGTGTTGCTGCATGTATCTCTACAAAAACACCAAAGCATAAACAAAATAAAATATAATAAAAAATCGAATTAATTAACTGAAAAATCCTTTCCATTAACATTTTTCACTAATTAATTAAGAAAACAAAACCTCCATCGAATTAAAGGCATAAGATAAAACCGTGCACGTGCTTATTATTATATAAATATAATAACAAATCTGATTTGAAGAACAGAAAACGAATAGATTTCCATTAAAGAGAGTTACCTTGGCGAGATTGACATAGAAGAAGAGAGGCTTTTTGGTGTTAGAGACTTGGATGCGGTTCTTCTTGTTTGCAGAAGCTGAATCGATAATGTTCAAGTTGTTCACTCCTTCAGTAATTCCCTCCATTTTCGTGTTTGTAGAAAGAAACAGAAACAAAAACAAAAATTAACCCTAACTCTGCACTCTCTCCCTCTCAGCTGCTCCTGTTGATGATGAGCATGGAGGCTGCGATTTTATAGATATAGCTTTGCTCAAAAGCCCTTGACTGTTTCTGCGTTTATTTTTAGGAGTTTTAATTTTTGAAACGAATGATGTGAAACGCCGTCGTTTTTTGATGGAGGATTGTTATGAAAACAGCGTCGTTTCTTTTTTTCAATTTCCTGAACTCATTGGCCATTCATGTTTTATCTTAAATATTGAATGAGAAAATTCCAATTTGGCTCTAAACACTGTTGTCTGCAAATAAGAATTTTATATTCTGATTTGCAATAATTAAAATTCGTATAATATAAAGTTTTTTTTTTATATTTGTAAAGCTTAAAAAGCATATAATTTTACAATATAAGAAAATAGAAATGGTATCAAAATTCAGTATACATTTTTTAAATTTTTTTTAAATATTTCACGATTAGAGTATTATTAACAATTTAATGTTAAAAAGTGAATATTTTTTAAAAAAATGATTTTTTTGAAAATAATTTTATTTTTGAAGTATTTTTGTGAAAATCCCTTAAATTTATTTCCCCTTATTTAAGTTTTTTTTTTTTTTTTGTGAAAATCCCTAGAATTTATGCCACCTTAAATTTTTGCTCCTGACAAATGGATTTTGCCTCCTCAAATATTATTGTGTATACAATATAAATACTCCCTCCTAATATTTATTCTTATGAGATAAATATTATTATGCAGTATTAATTATAAAATTCTAAATTTATTTTTATGAGATAAAATTAAAAGTAAATAAGAAAGTAATAGTTGAAATGAATACTAAGTAAATACTATAATTTTTTTTGCAAAATCGATAATCACTTTATTTCTTAAACCACACCTGAAGTGGAACAAAAAGAGTAAAATTTCATTTTATTTTCTTCATTATTTTTATTTATTTAATAATTATTATTTAGAATTTTAAGATATTAGAATCTATATAATATAATTTTACTGTATTTGTAACTCAATTAGTTTATTTTTTGCAAAACAATATGATACCTATTAACAAATCATTTATGTCAAGTCAATTTATATTAAACTAATTGAATTCAATTATCTCATTCTCAATAAGAAATCAATAAGCTTTATAAAATTTCAATTTCCAATTAGAAATAGCTGATTAATCAAATAAATAAAATCATCACTGACTCATTTAAAGAATAATAAGACCATAAAAATTTTCTTGTGTTTAACAGAGTACAATATAAAGACAAATAAATAGGTTTCTATACGAATTTACCAAGAAACAATCATAGAAGTTGAACTGCACAGTGAATACAAAGAAAACTTAACATCCAAAGACACCTATCCAAAGAAACCTACTCGAAAAGAAAGAAGACATGGAAGGGCTTATGATCCAACTCGCCTTCCAGTTCATGAAAGATCGCACTAGCAGTACATAGATTAGATGAATTTAACAATACCAATTCAGTACCTTAGTTTCTTCTTGTTATATACACTGAAGGAGGAAGAGAGATGGCCTTTTTATGACGACAATGGTTCAAAAACCATTTAGCAATTGATGCCACATTGACCATTTGAAGCAGCTTTTGTAGAGTCTGATGTGAAAGGGTCTATCCTCACCCATAGCAAGGAGAAAATGGAAGCAAGGAGAATAGACCATACAATGACAATTGTCGGTGTGCGGTTTTGCCGACCCAGTAAACCCTTCAGGAAAGGGTACAAATGAGCAATAACCCATATGGCGAAGAACAACTTGCCGAAGAGTGGACCCCATGACTGGTAGCCACTGTTTATGGCATATGAAACACCAGCTACAATGCCAACCAAGTTCACAATAAGGACTGTGGTTGGTGGGATGAGAAGAGATGTCCATTTGAACACATAGAGTTCGGCAAACTCCCCATCATCGTCAGAAGCTTTTGAAGTGACAGTAAAGTTGGTGTCGATTCCAGCAAGTACCTTCAGAAGACCTTGGAACACAGCAAACAGATGGGCAGATGTACCACCGATCACCCAGAACTGTTCATTCCTCCACCAGTCTTCAATGCTGACACCACTCCACCTTAGCTCCAGTATTCCAGTTGCAAAAATGGAGACGAAGAGGAGAATGAACCACATACTAGCAAAGTTGCTTATCTGAAAATAATAGAATTGAATCATAAACATTCTCATGATTAACATCTCCACGTAAATTGGTAAAAGTGACATGAAAATGTCTCCTTACCTCAGGAATAATAAACTTTCCAGTTAGGAGACAAAAAGCAGGAAGCATGCAGTAAGCAAGCAAGGGGATAGAAGTGAGCGGATACACAATGGTATTAATGTATGCCAGCCTCTCCAAGAGCTTCAATCTTCCATTGTAGGCATACCATAGTGGACAATGCCTGCTTAGCAAAATTTCAATGGATCCCAAAGCCCACCGAAGAACCTGGTTCAACCGATCAGAAAGATTGATAGGAGCAGACCCCTTAAATGCAGGGCGTGGAGGCATGCAATAGATTGATATCCAACCACGTGCATGCATCTTAAACCCAGTTAAAATATCTTCAGTCACTGAACCATAGATCCATCCAATCTGGCAGAAAATGAGAAGGATAAGTTAATAATCACAAGTACACACAGAAAGAGTAGGGGAGAATGTCTCAAGATGCACTGCCAAACAAGAAGTTAGACTTGCCTCTTTGCCCCATTCAGTCTTGTCTTCATATCCACAACTAATAACATGGATAGCTTCTTTCAGCAGAGAAGCAGAATTGGTTGATGGTGGAATGCCTCCCTGTTCCATAAAGGTGGCTGCAATAAAAACTGGCGACTGACCAAAACGCTTTTCTAGACTCTTCTGGGACATAAGAAGTGACCTCTCATCATCATATCCTACAAAGCATAAAGTAAAAAGTGAAGAGAACATACCATCAAAGCTTCTTCCATCACCAATTTAGTAAAAATCAAGATAACTCTCAGATTGAATTACTTATTTGAGGAATTATAAAACAGGTTCAATTTCATCATGTGTATAAACATAACTTACAGACTTCCAAATAACGGTTCATTACTAAAGCAGGAGTGAAAAAAGTCAAAATACTGGCAATTATATGAAATGTACCATGTTCATGAACTAGTCAAATTACTATAATTCAATCCTTGTATATATTAAAATGATAAAAATGAAAAAATAAAGGTGAAAAAAGTAGCACACAAAACCAACCTTCAACACCCTCTTCAATATCTTCCATATTGAAAATGGGAACAGTGGATTCAGTTCTTTTCATTCCCCTCTTCTTGTCACCATACTTCTTATTACCACTTCTTCCTTTCTTTCTAGATCCACAACAACTCTTGACAATAATGTTTGGTTCCAAATCTTCCATGGTCAAAACAGGATCATAGCCATATAGAGCTTGCCTGTTGAAACAACAACCAGTTCCCACATAGACAGGACCCTGGATGCCGTCTAGCCCTTTCAAGTTGATCTAAAGAAACAGAACAAAGACACAAATGGGAGACTTTAGCACAACACAAAGGAAAAACATGGGGCAAATATTTGCAGATTGATTATAAATCAACTGGGACATACATCAAAGAACACAATATTACGATTGGCATATCGATCGTGCAAGTCAATGCCATCAAAACGTTGTGGGAATTGTACATAGCATGTTTTCTTGCCAAGAACAGGATCCATCATGAAGCACATTGCTTCCTTAAGAGCTTTGCTATTATTGAAGTAGTGATCACAATCGACATTCAAAAGATAGGCACCATTGGTCAAGACAGCTGAAACTCGAATCTACAATAGCACAGAGGTAAACTGAGTCAGAAGAACATTGGTCTAGAAGAAACAACATTGGTACAGGTCTCCACCCATCAATCATCTTGAATGTCCAGCATTCTTTTAAAAAGTAGAGGAGCAATTTAATATACAGTTGTTTGTCAGTATACATTGATATTATCTCTAACCCTATGGTCTGTGATGATTAATCAAATGTCAAAATGTAGGAAGAGAATAGATAAGAGGAACTATAATGACAAACCAATGCATTCATTGCTCCAGCTTTCTTGTGATGTTGGAAACCCGGTCTCTTCTCACGAGAAACATAAACGAGGCGAGGTAATTCATTTCCATCGATATCAAGGCTTCCATTGTGCCCTAAGAACACCTGCTCTCCCCGCAGGGGAAAATTTTTAAATATTGTTGTAAGAATGTGAAGAAAGACAGTCCTGCAAACTACCAATACGCATAAGAAAGATGATAATACCTGGATCATTCCTGGGTGATCCCTTGGATTATTTCCCGGCCAAGGAGTACCATCCTGCATTGTCCAACCTTCTTCAGGCATCTTCTGTGCTTTAGCAACAAGGGCATTGATTCGCACCTTGAATTCTTCATATTCTCTCTGCGACGCACAATTATCCTCATTTTCATGAATAATGATGAAAATGCCAGATTGCAACAGAATAAATATACAGACAGAAGTTTAAGCATGAAGTATCTATTTACATCACTCACCTTCATTGCTCGGCGCTCTTTCACAAAAGAAGGCTGTATCTTATCCTTCAAATAATCAATCTTTTGGGCAAAATAAAATTCAGGTGCCCTCGGCTCAATATTGTGCTTCTTGCAAAAGGGCACCCACTTCCTTGCAAACTCAGCTGTTTCAGAAAGGGCTTCAAATGTCAGCATGGCTGAACCATCATCTGAAACATAGCAAGATACTTTGTCCACAGGGTAATCAACAGCAAGAATGGACAAAACTGTGTTGGCCGTAACAAGGGGAGGCTCTTTGAGGGGATCCACTGTACTAACAAACACATCAACAGGTGCTAACTGTGATGGTTCCCCATCACGATCATATCTGCAGCACATAGGATTCAATTAAGAGTGCAATAATACCATTTATTCCCTCTCCACCAATTATAGCCTTGTTTCATTACCATACCATGAACACTAAAAAGCATTTAACTAACCTCAAAGCAAGCCTATCAAGGTAAGTCTCGCGATTGATAGGAGACCATTTTGGAAACTGATCCAAAAGCCATGACAAAGCAAACCAAATCTCACAAATTACTGATGTTAGCCACAATGGGTATGCATCTTTCACTGGGTGAGATGCACGATATTGCAAAAAGAAGCCCAAAATAATAAGCCGAAGCACGATTACAACACGATAAGGAGTAAGGTGGGGGGATGGAATAGGCACCACACGACTCAGAGGTTGTCGAGCATCATCAGCCCTGGAACACACAAGTACAAATGCAAAATGCTTATTCGATTGAGGAAATTATTCAAACCTTTGAGATTGGCATTGGAACTCAAAAAATAAAAATGGTAACTTGCTAAAATTTGCATATAATGGATTAACATGGCATCTATAACTTTGACCCTGAACAAACTTTACAAAAGAAGCTCACATTTGGAGTTCTTCTCCATTAGAACCAGTGCCTTCCATGTCTCCCTTTCCTTCAGCATATCTATTGGTCATCTGCATCATATTTTTCTCCTGTTTAAGTTTCCAACCTTCAACCCTCTCCTTCCAGTCAACATTACCAAGTCCATATGAATTCAAGTCCTTTGATGGGTCCACAATTCTAACGGGCACTGCAATGGGACACGTGATCAACTCAAAATTCACAAATTCAATAAAGTGTTATAGAAGTTTTTTCAAGATAAACAAATTCAGGTTATGTGGTTACCTGGCTGCCTTGGATCAATATAAGGAGATGAGTTAACATTCTTTTCAGCAGGGCCCAAAGGACCAGATGTAGTTCGAACAGATTGGTTGTCAGGTGTAGCGCAGGGAATTTCACCAGAAACCTAGTGGCACAAGTTATTTCAGTGTGCAGATCATTGTAATGCATTAATACTTGATGCCCAAAATTTCATTTATTAATGTGCCTCAGATAAAAATAAATTTTCAATTTCTGCGGTTACACGCCTGAAAATTTTCTTAGCATGAGAAAGACTTGTTGAATCTGAATATAGACAATTCAAGGTTCAGTTAAAATTTTAAGATTGGTTACAAGATCACATATACAGTACATAGTGGTGCTCAAACAAAGTGCATCACCCTCTTAGCTTATGCAGTATGAGTAAGATCAACAAAAATAAAATAAAATAAAAGATCAGCAAGAGTCAAAGACATGTAGAAAAGGCCCAGACAATTTGTTATTATTCGAACTGATGCAAAATCTTTCTAATTTTACAAAAAGACAATGTAAGTCAACAATCTCGCCCGTGATTAAAAAAAAAGGAGCTACATGTTAGGAGACCAATCTGCTTACCGGCTGCCCATTTGTTAGAAGGGGGATTGGATGTTGAGATTCATGCCTTGAGGATGATGAGAGGTCCACATCTTCACCCTGCCATTGGCGCCTTGTTTTGCTATTGCCTTGAGCATAATTGAACTCATTCTCTAGATCATCAACATCATCTTCATCCTCATCTCCCTCCACCCGAGGACTCCCTGAAATATCCGAACAAAGTCATTGTTTATATACATGAAAAAAAAAACCACATGTTAAAATGAAGTTATGCGAACCAACTAAGAAACTAACCTTTGTGCCTTTTGTACCTAGTCTTGCATTGGGGGCAAGATTGAGTTCCATCTTTCCGCTCATACTCATAGCAAGGGCGACAAACTGGGAAGGCACACTCATTGCAAGCAACAAATGTGTCGCCATTGGCAGTAATTCCAGCATTATCACCACAGATTTGGCAGGTTTGGCCATTCAAATTCTTGAGGGGTTTAGGCTGCATTCCACAAACAATATGTATAGTAATTAGAATTCTGAAAACAAATATTCAGATGTACTTCCCATGAGCAAAAGATAACCATTAACATGCTTCATATGCCAATTGACTACAACATTAGAATCCAAAGACCTATTGAAAAGACATAATAGAAGTCCACGAGTTCCTGCTATTGATCTCCCACCAAACCTGCCCTTGGAACCTAATCTGGCTTGCAAACTTTTAAATCATATAACTCTTGGTCTGAGAAAGGAAAGCCTCATAAAACATAATTAAAAAGAAACAAACTTCACCACGAATATAGTTAGCGTGATCCCGCTCAGACAGAGAAGGAAAAATGCAAAACTCAGAAGCAATAACTACATTTAGTTTGTGGAAATTATAGATCTCAGATAGTATCAGTAGATAACTCCCAGTGGAGTGAACAATCATGATCTGAGTTTGAGGAAACCATGACCCATTAATTGCCAAACAAGAAAATAAGCAATCAGTAACCGAATAGAATTTTCTTAAAAACATCCAACGACCAAAATCACAACCATACATCTCCACAGCTGATGGAAGAGACCAGACAACAAAAATACAAATAAAATCGAATGGCTAACAAAATCAAAGGAAAATTGCAAATTCTTAATCAAATTCCAAATTTTGGCTGAGAGAGCTATAAAGACCAAACATTTGACTTCAAAACTCACCCTCAAACGAAAACAACTCTCAGATCAAAAGATGTGCTTCAAAATCTACGAGAAAATTGTTTTATTTTAATAGTTGTTAAAATGAAAACCAAATAGAAATATTAAAACCAAAATATGAGAATTGATCCAGCTAAAAGAGTCACAATCTAATTGAAAACTCATTTTACAATGCACTCTAAAGAAAATCAATATATATCAGTTAATCATCAAATCTGAACCAGTAAAAGATTAACAAAGACCAACTACCTAATTCACAAGTCCATGAAAACAACCACAAAACTTCTAGCTAAAATTGGTCACTCTCATAGAGTTAACATTCAGATCCACATCACCAAATGCCAGCAAAAAAAGTTGCAGTAAGGATCAAATCAAATAAAAAAACAAAAACAAAAACAAAACAAAACTAGAAATGGAGAAATGGGTAAGCTAAGAACACAGACCCCACTATCGGAATCGTGACGAATCCGGACAAGCTCATTTCTCCGGTAAGACCCGGCTACCATGCCGGCACTAGCTTCCATGGTGGATTCAAGTCTTGGGGATCCTCAAGCTATGCTTTTGGTGAAATAGAGATAGATCTGTGAGTGAAAGATGGAAAATGCAGTGAAAAAGTGAGGGCAAAATGGAGAAGAAAATGATTGTAATCTTTGAACTCTTCTTCGCCCACTCAATTCGCCATCTCCTTCCAGCTATCAGTACTGACTATTAAAGCTTGTCTTTTTATTATCATTCTTTTTCTTTTCTTTTATTTATTTATTGTCTTTGTTTATAAATATATTATCATAATAATAGTAGAATTTACCAGCTCAACCGGCTGCTTGCTCCTTTCTGACCTCGGCTCGCCCGGCTTGCCCATTAACAGCCTTTGTAGCACTTGTCAAATTTTTTAAAAATTTTACTTTTTTATCAAAAAAAAATTTATCATTAACAAAAATATATAATATAATTATAATATATATAATAATAAATTTATAGGAGTTATCATATAATTTGATTTTTTGTGTTAATAAATTATATTGAAAACCTTTTTCTGATAAATAATAAATTTATAAAAATACTTTTTCCCATTTCAAATTTATTTTATTATTTAGTTATAGAAAAGGGGAATTTGTTATTGGATATAGTTTTTTAAATTTATAATTTAAATCTCACTCATAACAAATTTTCATCTCTGAAAAAATAATAGGTTTATATCAAACCAATAGAAATATAATGCATGGAGATGGATTTATAAGCAATTTCATTTGTAAAAATATATATATAATATAAGAACAATAATAAGTCTAAAAAATTCTGCTAATTTTTTACAGAATTTTATATTTTATTACATGTCTTGGATCATAAGATTTATTTCATTTTAAAAATTTTCAATATATTTCCTAATGATTTGATAAAAAAAAATTAGTTAATCTTAAAAATGAATATAATTTTTAGTCAATCTTTTCATTTTTTTTTCTTTTTATCATAATGATGTGTGTAAAAATAAATTGTATATTGGACATTCTAAATTTACGATTGAAATGCTATTATAAATAATAATTTTAGTTTAATAATTTTTAATACTTTACTTCCATTTTTTTTTGAAACTATATTTTGCTCAGATTTATTTTTTAATAAATATTAATTTAATTTAACTATATTCAAAATTAAAATTATTTTTATTTAGAATTAAAATTTTATTCATATATCGGCAACTATAAATCCTCACAACAATTAATATATAATTTATTTTTTTTTTTGAGAAATTAAGAAACATTATTCGTTTGAGTTGAAGTGAGCTGCTAATTCATGGACTGATCAAAATTGAGTTTGAGCCACATCAGTAACAGCTGGGATGTCGCTTTCTCATTTCTTATGTCGTTTTAACATAACTTCAAACACAAAGTCAGTGGCGTGTGGAAACATCTGATTGGCTGTTAGCATAGAAACGTACACTATCATTACCGGATAGTTCTGAAACGTTTTGAAGATGTCTAGTTTTGATACATATAAGATATCCAATAAAATTTTGAAACGTTTCAATTTTCAAGATTTCTAGTTTCTAAATGCAGGCTAGTTTTACAATACTATTTGTTGTTAACAGGCTGTACCCACCAGTTACTGGTAATTGTCGGTAGCTTCAGTTTTCTACCCAATTGGCTGTCGGTGGGCTCAAATTTTTCAAGTTTTAAATATTTCTAAATGGATTTTTTTTTAAGCTTTAGTTTTCCACTCAATTGGCTGTCGGTAGACTCAAATTTTAATATGGGATTTCATCCAAAATACATATAAAATAAAATAATTTTTAAAAATATATTTTTTAATATTTAATATTTAATTTTCAATTTTAAAATTTTTTTTTAAATATATACATCTAATGTATTTTTAATATACTAAAAATATATTCCAATTTTCATTTATTTCATTTATTGATTTCGCAATACATATTGAGAAAAAAAAATAATTATATATTACCGTTGAGGAGAGTATTTAATACATGTGAAATTTAAATTCTAAAATATGTGAATAAGAATTCAATTTTTTTAGTCGATACTCAAAATTGTATAGTTAGAATTTTGAAAAGAACTGTTTCATAAGAAAAAAAAAATAAAAGTTACTGTAATTAAAGAAACTATTAACAATTAATTAAGGTTTTTACCATATAAAATCCAAATTATTTACCAAAATATTGCTTTAAAATAAGTTAGTGATAATTTTTACCAAAAATGATTTGATTTGAATTATTAAACATGTTTAAAATAGATGCATTCTGTACCCAAAAGGCCAAAAATACAAAATTATTTCTTGCAATATTTATATTTATAAGATTTTTATTTAAGCTATAAAAGAGCAGACACCGACAATTTTTTCTAGAAATATTATTTCTTGTAATAATATTTCTCTCACTTGTTTATAGAAACAGATAATCTTTTCCTTTCATTCATGCAAAAATAATAGACACATCTCAACCACTTTATCAAACTACATAAACATAATTAAGCTTTAAACCACTATTAAATTGAGCAACCAACTCTCCACCTGCCCGCCCGCCCGCCCGCTCCCTTCGCCGTCCAGTAGGGCCAGTGGCCATACTTTTCATTACAACGGAACCACAAGGCAAAATCAAAATGCCCCAGGAAAAATCAAATTTCGTAAACCGTTTATAATTTTTTCAAGCACATAAAGAAGCATCTGCATGAGAATTACTGCTGCCTCCTCTCCTGCTTGCTGTTGTATTTTTCAATATCTGCAATAAATTAAATACAATCCCATGATTAATGATCAATTCATTGTGTGATGGCTTTCACTGAGACACTAATTATCAAGAGAATGACATGAAGACTTTAACTTTAATACAAATTTACACTGCATTGCAACATAAAGACTGCATCTTTATACAAATTTACACTGCATTGCTACTGAAAACTTAACCTAAGGTTCAGTGTCTGCGTGGGTTTTGCTGGGGTAATAGGATATCCATGGAAGGCTCATATTTATATACTCTGATGGGTCTAAAAACTAAAAGAATAGCTATGAACTGAGCAAGGTCATGGAGGAATTGAACCCCAGAAAACCTCCATATCCAATTTCTCACACGGACTAGCTCTTGCAGTTGGTAGCAAGTGAAACATAAAAAAAGTGAAAGTTTTAAGAGTTTAGAAAGCATTAATGCAATGGGAGATGCCACGCATGCATTGAATTGATGGCAACTGGGCATGGCCAGTCAGCACCAAGTTATATATTGTGAAAATTTGAGTCTATTCTATTCTCATCAATTCATGCCAATCCTTATATAATAGACAAAATATCAGTCATAAAGATGTAGGCATGCAGATGATGTGGGCTCACCCACATTCATAACATATATACACTACCACTACCACAAAGATGTAGGCATGCAGATGATGTGGGCTCACCCACATTCATAACATATATACACTACCACTACCACTACCACTACCACTACCACTACCACTACCAGTAGTAGTAGTTTTATTATTATTATTATTATTATTATTATTATTATTATTATTATTATTATTATTATTATTATGCCCATGACCTTTCATTTTCTAGTTCTTTTCCCCCTCCCTTTTCCTAATTTGAAAAGAATAGTAGAAGATACTGACCAATCATACTCATACTTGTATGCATACAATTCCTAAAAGTGATGGGTGTTTTGAAAATTGAACTTCATAAGCATGCCATTGCCATATGATTATGTATAACATTATATAATGATGATGATGATGATGATGGGATTATGACATACCTGTCTAAGCATCTGATTTTCATTCTGCAATGTGGAAAGTCTCTCTTCAAGCTCTGAGTTTTTCTTTTCCAAGTCTTTGACTCTTGTTTCCAATTCATTCAAGTATGCCTTCTTCCTCTCCCTTGCTTGTTGAGCTGAAACTCTGTTCCTCAGCAACCTAATCTCCATTAATGACCAATCAGAATCCTTCTATAGATTGGCCCCTCATCAAACAGCTAAGGTAGATGGAGCAAAAATGTTAAAAACGAAGAAAGTTTTACCTCTTTAGCCGTTTATTTTCTTTATCAGCTGGGCTCCTTCCTCTCTTTCTCTGACTCTGACCCTCTCCTGGAGCCTGTACTCGCTCTGGACCCGTACCAGTATCTCTACCGGAGGCTGAAGTTCCGGCGGGTTCACCGCTTATCTCCGGCACTCTGCATTGTTCACTCGCTCTGGACCCGTACCAGTATCTCTACCGGAGGCTCAAGTTTTGAAATTTGAATAGATAATTAACAATGCAACACGAAAGAACAAAAGGTGAATGAATCTCTGGAAAACTTTGGATTAAATAAACGGGAAACCCACAGGGGCGAATATCGAGATATGATGATAGAAGCAAAATGATTTCTAGATTTACCGCCATTAATTAACTCTAACCAATACAGAAAATCTTAAATTGAGTAAAACCCAGATAGAAATTTCAAAACTTTCTTCGAATTATAAAATAAAATCATAAGAATTTCCAACAAAAAGGTTTACCAAGATATTAAAACAAGCAGAATTTCGTTTAATCTCAGAAAATAATGAGATCGGACCTTCTTTGACTTCAAGTTGAAAAGCAGAGCTTGAAGATCTCTCACTGCTAGACAGCAGAGAATTTGCTGCGATTGAACTATTTGCTTGTTCTTGCATTTCTTATTTTACACAGAGAGAGATAATGGAAGAAGTTTATTGCTTCTTTTGGCGGCGTGGTGGACAGAAAAAAAGAGCGGGATTTAATGTTACAGAGAAACAAGAATTGCAGAGCGAAGTGTGCAGAATGATTTACAGCCCTCGGATTTCATTTAGATCTAACGGTAAAAGATGGGAATCGTGGAGAAATATGAGCCATGACGAATTGAGTTAATCAATGGATACCGGATAGAAGCGTGGAGAATTGTGTACCGTCAGAGAGAAATGCATATTTGGACGGGTAAGATCGAAATTAGAAGAGAAAATACTATGAATTGGTACCAGGTTATCTGCCGGCAGGCTAAAGGATTTTTGGAAAAAAGTAACCTTTATTTTGTTTAATATTTATATCTATGGATTCTATATATATATATATATATATATTATACTTACATTCCTCGTAATAGTTGGAAAAAAAATTAATTATTTGAATTCAAGATTTATGTTTAGATTTTTAATTTTTAATATTTTGTTATTATAATTTTAATTTTTATTGATAAAAAATAATTTAATCCGGTTAGCCAAACCGAATAATATATATATTATAAAATTTATCATATATATATAATTATATATAATAAATTATAAATTATATATATTAAATTATTTTAATAGATTAATATTTATATTTAAAATATATATTTTATATTTTAATTATGTTTCTATTAGCATTTTATAATTGTAATGAGCTATGTTTAAATTTTTTATTATTATAGGTGTAAGATTTATTAAATTTTAACTTTTTTTAAAAAATATATAGTCTAGTGGTTAAAAATAAAAAATATTAGTTAATTATCTATTTTATATTAATAATAAATAATCAATATATTTATTTATAATTTAGTTTTAATTTGAGATTTTTCTAAACTGGACTAATAATTTATTTTGTTAACAATTCAATTAATCCAACCTTCAACATCCCTATTCCAAATAATAAAAACAATGGTTTTATATTTGGAAAACTTGATAATAATTAAACATATATTAGGCTGTTACAAAGTTGAGGACATTATTTGTAGAAAAAAAAAAGGATTTCATGCATATCAGACTTTTTAAATAAAAATCAAGAAGATCTTATAAAAATATAATATTTTTACATAGAGGATGAAAAATATATATTAGGTATTCTATAAATATAAAACATTTGCAGTTGATTTACCAAAAAATAAAATATAAGTTCATTTTAGTTGTGGGTGAACTATTGATACTATATTTTGTAGTAACGTACCTATAAGCCCCACTCCATCTGTTTTCAAAAATATTATAAAAAATAAATATTTTCTCTCTCCAACCATATTGTGTCAAGAAGATGCAAAAGTGTCTTTTTCTTTTTATAAGAATAGTCGTTTCGATATGTGAATGTATATTGATTGGTTGGTTGAAATATTAAATTGGAGATATATATAATTTTAGAATCTTCATCAAAATATCTAAATTCTAAATGAAATTGTAAGAATTGCATATTAAAATTTTATATGGTTAATTTTTTAAATATATTTTATTCTTTTAAATATTTTTATTTTATTTATTATATAGTTGTATTATATCTTATACAACTACAACAAGTTGTATGTTAAGCTGTATTATATATTAAATATATTAAATTATATATTAATATTAATTTTTGTCACTTTGGTACTTTTGTCAATTGACAATTCATAGGAAAAAAAAAAATTTGGCCATGTTAATTAATGGAATTAAAGATGTATATAATAACATTATAATATGCATCATCTATCCAATCCCTTTTCATCATATCAATACAACAAAGTTCGTATGGGTGCAGCCAAAGGGTCATAGAAATTAGAAATATAGACTGTATTTCAAGCTTTTAATTATGTAGGTGAGAATCAGTCAGAGGTTGGAGTTGGAGGCATCATTTCAGACTGTGGATTGCGATTCTCTTCTATTGAGAATGGCAGGATACTGTGGGTTCGGAGACAAGCTAATAAAAGTTGCTTACTCATTGGCAATAGTGGCTTTATTACATGCTAGTTTCACTTTCTGGAGTTCAGTTCATAGTTTTCTTTTAAATGATTTATTATCTGATGTTGAAGGTGAAGGATGCTGAGATGGGGTGTAATAAGGAGTTATCCTGCTGGCAATGAGTTCACAGAGTCATTTATTTTTAGCTTTGCGAAAATTATTTACTTATATTAAAAAAAACAACTAATTTTGTTATCAGCCTTTGATTAAAATAGACTAGTAACGACAACATATGAGAATGAGATCCATCTTCATTAATTTCAATCCAGTAGATTAAAATTATGAAGATTTTTTGTAGTAAATTAATTAATAAATTAAATCATGAATTGCCCAAAGAAATTAATGCCTTACCTTTGGAGGAATCAAGAGGTCATGGGGACAATGGACCCCTCTTAGTTCATACATAAACACACACACACACATATATATATATATTAAAAATAAAAAATAATTATCTCTTATTTTATTCTTATATAGAAAATTTCATATTTAATTTATATGTAGATAAAATTATTAGTAGTTAACCTAAATAAATAAATTAAATTATTAAAAAAATATTTTTATTTTGATATAATTTCGTTATCTTTAAATTAGCTCATATTTTGTATAAAAAAATTATATTTTACCAATTATATTTTTCAAATATGAAAATTTGTATAATAAAATTAAATTGAACTAAATTTTTTTAAAATTTAAATATTTAAATAAAGATTTATTTATCATTAAATATTAATTAATAAAATTATATTTTTAGCTAAACCTCAATGTTGTTATATATATATATATTATATTACGTAAATTTATTTAAAATAATTAATTTAAATACTTTATTTAAAATATTTTAAAAATATATTAAATAATTAAAATATTTTAAAATTATTTTAAAAATAATATGTACAGTATAATTTATCAAATTAGCTTTTGTTATAATTTTTTTAGTTCGAAATTCCCTGACATAACTAATTGGCCATAACTTTTCCTCTTTCTCCATGTTGTAACTCTCTGGTATGGCATGCTTATTAATCATGAAATATATCAAAGAAATGAAGAATTTGGAGCTGCCTTCAAAACTAGTTTTTGACAATTAAAATGAATTTATTATTTAAAAAAATATATATTTATTACTAAACCGTTGATCCATAAAAACATACATTTTGATTAAAATAGAATTCTTTTTTTTTTTGGGGTCATTATTAAAAAAGAATTCAGTGATTGCAATTTATAGTCATTACTTGATGCGACGGATTTAGACATTTAGTTTATTTCAACGATTTTCAAGCACAAATTCATGTTCAATTCATTAGGCCTGCCCAAAAGGGTTGAAAGTAGAATCAAGTGAACTTTTCCATTTTTTTTTTTTTATTCTATTAATTGCTGGATTCAAAAGTAGATTGCAGTTGGCAGTTGCCTCCAAAAATAAGCATATTTGGATAAAACATTTTTTTAAACTATTCCCAATTCTATTTAATTGAAAAAGAGATGATATGATTGATATTAATTTAGCTTTGAAAAGCTTACTATTATATGATATGGATAACACATTTTAGCAAGGAAATCAACCATTCTACAAATATATTTTTTTCCCTTAAAATCTATGAGTTTTAACGGCAAAGCATACAAGTAAAATTACAGTAATATGTCAAAATAAATAAATAAATCAATAATACACCTAGACATAGGGTAACAATAAATACATTTTCTTGGACAATAGACTCAAAATCGATTATCCATCCCATATTGTAATATTAAAAAAAAAAACTAATAAACTGGAGATGTCACAAGAAAATTACTTGTTGCTGGAAAGTATGCCTAAAAGCATTTTTCTTTTTCCTGATTTTGATTTTGGAATAGCTAAACTCTTCTCAGAAGCTTTAGAATAAGTTTGTTTCATGGCCGAGGTTGACAAGCTTCGAGGGCAAGAGGCTCGTGCTGCACTTGAATCACTACAATCCATATTTCTAATGTTTGACCCACTTTGGCATGGCCTTAGCTCTCTGTATCCTACCTTTTCTTCACCAAACAAGAATTTCTCATCCCACACTGGTCCTGATGAGCCTTGCCTTCTAAAAACTACAGACCTCTGCAAAGTTGCCATGTTGTTGAATATGATCAGTCCCTTGATTGTGTGTGGCTTGTGAAATTACCTGTGCTGAAAAAATGAATGTTTTTCTGACGATATATATAGAAGGGGATGACAGAATAAAGCTTATGAGAAGAATTGGTTTGAAACAGGTCATGAGATAGAATATTTGGAAGAAAACTTGCTATTTTGGCCTTTAGTTCAAAATGTCTTCATGCTAATGGATGTGTATACAGGAGGCTAGTTATGGTCAACAACACAGGCTTAGTTCAACTACGACCAAAATTTTGGCATTCACCATTAACTTTATACAGCTAAAGTCAAGCTATTTGATATTTAGAATATGAAATCAATGTCTGGCCATAAAATATCAGTCTTCGGACAAGGTAACTGATCTTAAAAGATAAAATATACACCAACAACTACAAACAATGTTTTCTCCCCTTCCAAATACTGGTGATGTAAATAACAGGCCTGACTATGCTACTATGTTTGCATTGCTACAAAATTTTGCACGGGCAAACAACACATTACTTCCAAGTCATTACAAGGCTCTACGAGATTATTTGAAAAAATGAAGGGCCGTTGAAATGTGAAAGGCACATTGGCTGGATTATTGAAAACTATTAGACAGCCTAACAAACAACTAGCAAGTTAACACTTATCTAATTCACTGTGCAGAAGGAGCTTCAAGAGTATAAATAGTACATAATGTATAGAAAGTGGATAGATCACCTCCGCAGCAATCTCAACCTGAGATCCTGAAAAAAAAACCCAAGAGTTTTCCCGTCAAAATGCATTAAACATAGGAAAAGAATATGAAGTTTCAATAGAATCTCTCAGGGGCTATCATCAGATCCAGTATAAATATACAAATTATTCAACAGGATGAGGCAGCCTCAGCAACAGACCTTTGATATGGGAGTCGTTGGTCTGGAACCCCATCTTCATTGCGTTTATCTTCGAACCATTTCACCACTCTTTTGCGAGGCAGATTTGTTACTTGCACAATGCTGCTAATCATTGCATTCTGCATCATCACATCTAATATTAACACACTATAACTGTCTGTGAAAAGCAAAAAATTCATACTCTAGTCTTTATCTGGGAAGTTCAATAGATGATTGAAGTTTGGACACAAAACATAGAAAAGTAAACATAAGAAAGACAGAAGAGCAAGGCTGTTAGCATATCCAAATGAGGAATGGTTTTAGGGAATGGTTTGAAACTTGATTGACCCAGCTTCTTGGAAAAATCAAATGATGCAGCGGGGATCAAATAAACTAATTTAATTTACACGGCCAATAAGTGGGATTTTTTCCCTAACACTAATATGAACTTTTTTCCTTGCAAATCATTTAAAGGAAAATAATAAGTATATAACAACTTCTTAAATTACTGGACTCAGATTTTTTCCTATCCAAAAGCAAATTTAAAAAAAAAAACTTGTAATATCAGCATGAGCAAATCTTTACTTACAGTAGGTCTCTTTGTTCTTTTATATACTCTTTCAAGGGTATCAACATGGACTTTCTTCAGTCTCTTCTTAGCAAACCATCTTTGTTGCATAACATGAACTGGTACTTTTTTGTCACTCTCAGATTTTACATTATCAACAGTTTTAATTTCCAGAGGAAGAACTTGTTTAGTTTGTGGAATTCTCGAAATTGTTTCAGGTTCATCAGGTAAAGCAGCACTCATCATGACAAGATTTGGAGGAGGGTCACGAAGTAAATCAAGAACAATGGTCCTATCAAGACAAAGCTCAGCAGCAAGGCTTTTTATCTGAAAAAAAACAAGAGAAAATTTCAATATGTCAGCCAGAACATCAAGAAAACGACACTGCATTCAGTTAAATATTCACTCTTGAAACTACATTTCCAGGTTCTCAAACTCAAATTGCTATTAACTATACAAATATGATAAGTTGCTCACACTAGTTTTGCGGCGCCCATTTTTTAAAGCATGAGCCAGCCTTCGAAGCTGCCAATTTTTAAGCTTTATTGGTCTTTCCTCCTCTTCCTTTTCCTCTTCCTCATCATCATCATCTTCAATATTATTGACACCTTCAACATCTTCTCCGGCTGAATCAAGGACTTCCACATCATCATCATCAGCAATTCCTAGTGCTTCCTCTAAAGCATGTTGAAGTTTATCAAAATCTTCTTCACTTATATCATCATCATCATCGTCAGTTATGGATGATCCCTCATTTTTAAGGTCTTCTTCCAACATACTAAAGAGTGCCTCAAAGGTATCGTCATCCATATCATCTTCCTCCTTCTTTGTGAACTCAAGAGATGAACTTTTCTATAAAAATCCACAAAGGGGAAAAATATCAGTACGGCAGCTATACAATTACAAACCCAATTACAATCTATACTCATGGCAACTTCACAACTAAGAGCTAATGTTTCTCTACAAGTGCAAAGCTACTCAAAGGTTAAAACTTTCTTCAGTAGGGTAGTGAAGATTATGTTAAAAAAAACAAATTCTAAGCAATAATAAGAAAATAACTGAAATTTACAAGTGAGTGTTTGAATTTGCAAAAGACAATTGGTTTGTGCAAGCGAATCCAACATTTCAAATTTGGTAAATTTGATTCCAATTCTTACCTTGTTTTTCTTTGAAATTGGAGAATTTTGGTTTCGACGGCGAGAGAAAGCGATGAGAGAAGTAGCCGGAGAGTGAAATGGAAGAACAAGAGTGGCTGGCAGGGGATGTCCGGCGAATAATCGGTTAGTGATAAACGTTGCCGGACTCCACCGGACGGTGAAATCGTTCAAAGACGATAAAGTAAATACTATCATTTCAGCCGGATATATCTCTCTGCTTCCCCAGATAGGAAATATCTGCTGATTACACTCTCAGAAACCAAAACAGTCCCAGAAACCTCTGCAGTAAATCTCTTTATTGTTTTAATTTTTATTATATACGCCCTCCGTGCCACAGGCCTAATTTTCTCTCTCTCTTTTTTGATAAAGCCACAGACCTAATTTTCATTTTACAAACAACAAAAAAATTAATTATTTTTATTAAAAATATAAATTTATATATATAAATTTATTTATTATACCATTCCTTTATCATAAAATATATTTAATAAATAATATTAAATAAAAATATTATAAAAAATTAATATGTCAATTAACACATTAAAATAATAAATATATTATAATTTGATATGAATAAAAAAAATAAATTTATCTATTTGAAATCATGGCAATATTAGATTACTTCAAATACAAATATTATACTGTATGAACTTATTATTTCTAGATATTATAAATAAAATAAAAGTAATATTTTTAATTAAAAAAACTATTTTAAAAATATAGCAAATAATTTATGAACAATTACCTTAAATAAAAAATTACACCATAATTTTTTTATAAGATAAAAAAATAAATTTGAAATTAACAAATATCAATAAATATAGTTTAAATTTTCATTAAAAATATTACTGTAAAAATTTAAAAATAAAAATATATCTCCAAAGTGTAATATTGAAATAAAAAAATTATATTCAGAGAAATTAAAATGCTTTTGAATTTTTTTTTCATTTTTTAGTAATAAAAAATAATATGAAATTTAATAAATAATATTATATTTTCATAAATTTGAAAGTATTTTATGAATTTAATAAATATAAAATTCCAATTTATTGGAGATAAAAAAAATATTATAACCAATTAATCATCTTACGAGCTATGATGATTAGATGATCTATCAAGTTTTCACAGTGGTACAGGGCACCAGATCTACGCTCTCTCAGTACTTCTCTTTCTCTCGCTCCCTCAGCTCTCTCCTCCTTTATCGGCCTTTACGCTGCTATTACAGTACTCGTTAATGGCAATATCATCCACAGCACAACAAGCACCAACAAGAACTGATGAAAAGTTTAACAGAGTGAAGAAAGTAATACTTTCAGTGTAAACAAGAGAGAAGAGGAAAATATATTTTGGTGAATTGAATGATCTAAATTATAAGCTATAGAAACAACAGTATATATACATCAGCTCAAAGAAGAAGAAGAAGAAGAAGAAGAAGAAATCTGTTTAGTAAACTAGCAAACTAACTATCTGACTACAACTAACAACCAGCCAGCAACTTGACAACTTGGCAATTAACTTAACAAACTTCAGTTACTGTTCACGTGAGTTTGAGATAAATGGAATCAGAACAAATGATAAAATTAAATTAATTTAGAATTGGGCTCTCCAACTTTCAGAGTTAGCTTTCAGCATGCTACCAGAGCTAGTTATCTCTAGCTAAATTTGTTTAATAAGCAAGCTTTGATTCATGGTTATTTCTGTCTAAATCTGTATTTTTAATGTACATTTGTTAAATACCACATTTAATAAATATAAACTTATGATAAAACTAATATAGATTTGGGCTCTCTAATCTTAACATCAGGCTTTTAGTATAGTATAAGAGCATATATATTTATTCATAACATAGTATCAGAGCACGTACCTCTACCCATAAGACTATTTTTAGGTGGTCTGGACACCTACTGTATACTTGTCAAGCATCACTATCCATTCGCTCTCTAATCATAAGGTTGGTACCTCCAAATCTGTATTCAAGAATTTAACATTAATTTATAACTTATTGGTAAATGACATTCTTAAAATCATATTATAGATTAAATGAATTTGTTGATATACAATGGGTAAATGAAGTTTAGAACCCAAAGCTAAATTTTCAGATTAAACATTTCTATTTTTTACTTTTACAGGGTGCCTTGCAGATCTGGCATGTGTTCATCACCAATTCATGTCACATCTTCCCAATTGATCGCCAGTGAGATCTTTCCTGTTCCTGTAGTGAAAGCTCTTCTCTACCCTGGAGCTATTGTGAATGGTCTTGTAGGGAACATGACTGTTCCGAGGTGGGACAACCTGTTGAATATCTATAATTTGACTAGTGTGAAAGAAGCCCCTGCAGTAACTGATCTCCAGCGCTTAGAGGTTTTTGTTTTTCAGCTTCTCATTTTCCCTCTTTATGTACTTATTTGTTGAAGGCACATACCTGTTCTTTATGATTCCCATATATGTTTTATTTTTTAAAATCATGCGCATGAATCAGGATGCAATTTTCAAATTTAGCCTTCCCAACAATTTGTTGACAATTTGTTGATGTATTTAACTTCTTGGATGGCTTTACTGAATTGAATGCCTATATGCAGAACTAATTCGTGCTGTTTTCATCCATAATTTCAGTTCATCTCTCCAAGATGTAATTGTGTTATAGCCTATTTAATTAAGAATACGAATTTGTATATTATCATTTTCTTCTTATATATGATTTAAATGTGTAAAAACCGTTGCTAAAATTTTGAATTGAAACTCTGTATTTCCATATGCAATGCCCACTTCTAATTAAGAGCAATTCCATTCCTTTTTTATTCCCATTTACTGCATATTACTTGTTTTAGCATGACTTAAATGAACTGTTTGATGTGCTTGAGCTATTCAGTTTCACATTAAGACCTGCTAGCTTCTTATTTTGATTTTGTCAGTCAGTTTTTCATGTCTTTGTTGATGCTCCTTGTTTCAGGTTCTTGCAGGAAGCTATTTTTCTGTGGCAGGAGCACTTGTGGGCATATTGAAACCTGGGAGGATGAGCATGTTTGGGACACTTTTGATATTATGGGGCCTTTTCAAGGAAGGGATATTAGGAAAGCCGACAAATACAGATCCTGCTAAAGCTGTCTACGTCTACCCAACAATTTTGCTTGCAGTGCTCTTTGCCTTCTCATCTGTTAAGTATGATGTGAAGAAAGTTGTGAGAAGTGCACCTGCTCGACCCGCGGCAAAGCCTTTGAAGAGCTCCTCGAAGTCTAAGCTCAAATGAGTTGAATGCCTATGATTTTCATTTTCTTAAACCCGAGAATTTAACATGATTAATGTGTTGAAACTGATTATGTTTCTGCCACAATCAATTTTGAACACATAAGCTACTTCCGATATTGAGTGATGTTCACCAATTGGTTGATACAAGGAACTGAGGAATATAAGGAGATGAAGTAGAGGCTTTTTGCATAACATGGTTGTATGGTCCTTCCATTTGTAAAATGAATGGTTGTATTGATGATCAAATTACTGACATGAGCTTGCATTTTTCTGCTTAAAACTACATGGTGTTCGCAAGTTTTTCAACTGCAATCTAAGGTTGCATGCAATAATCAGAGAATGTGGCATTAATTCACTTTGAATCTGCAACAGGGTTGAATTTTGCAGGATAGCTTAAGGCTAATCTAAAAGTAGTTTTTCCTTCCTTCACGAGTTCTTGATATTCTAAAGTTAGAGATTTCGCAGTTTAATGCCAAGCTTCATTTTATACCTTCACTTAGCTTTAAAAAATCAACTCTTTAATATAAACTTGCACTTGAGCATTTATCTCGAGCATTTATAAATGACTGATATACAATTGATATATTAGTAAAAATAGTTTATAAGTAACTTTGTTATTAAAATAATTAAAATAATATATAATATATTATAATAAGAATATTTAATGAATTTTAAAAATAAATTGGAACAATGTAAAAATTACTTGATTAAATTAGTTCAAATTTAAATTTTATAAACCGATCAAATAAGCATGAAATACCCTCTAAGACTAGAGAGAATTTGACATATTATTATTAATGTAATATCCCTTGCTATTTGGTTGAAATAGAAAAGGAAAAGCATCACATAGATTTGAACAGAGTGAAGAGACTGTATAAATCGCTGACTTTGAAGACCTTTTGTTTGATTAGAAATATAAAGTTGAAGAAAAGAATGGAGAAAATTTCACAAAGTTCACGGAACTAAAGAAAATTTCACAAAGTTCACGGAACTAAGTCTCCACCTTCACAATACCTTCAATTCTTTGCCTACCAAGATAGTAGCTTTTACTCTGCAATCTTATTATTTTTGCTTATTTGCCAGTGTTTATTGAGATCTGGTAGTGATGAGATTCCCCAGAGAAATAAAAATTGATGTCTCAATTGATACAGAAGAAGATCCTCATACCAGTCTGTTAGTAACTTCTATGAAGAACAGGTTGAAAACTTGTCTCCTGTATCCTCTGAGCGCTGTATTTACAGAGTTCCCAAAAGACTCCGGGATGTGAATGAGACTGTCTACACACCTAGACTAGTTTCAATTGGCCCTTTTCACCATGGCAGAGCTGGCTTGGAAACCATGGAAGAGCACAAATGGAGGCATTTACAGAACTTTCTGCAGCAGTCAAAGGTAAAGTTGGAAGATTTAGTTAAATTTATAAAAGGCAGGGAGGAAAGATTGAGAAACTGTTATGCCGATACTATTAAGCTTACCAGTGATGAGTTTGTGCAGATAGTCATTGTTGATGCCACCTTCACTATTGATATTTTACTGGGTAGAGCTTATCCTCAGTTAACTTGTCTTATAGAATGCATCTATGATATATCTGGCCTTATGTTCGATATATATCATGACATGTTGTTGATCGAAAATCAACTTCCATACTTCATTCTTAGTGATGTATTGGACTTTGCTAACAGCAGAGCAGCTTTTGGTTCAAGCCAGTGGCCTTCCATTCTTGAGTTGACCTATGATTATTTCAATTCCTTTGTGCAGCTAGATCGCACCTTCTACACCCTGAAAAGATATGAAGTAAAGCATTTTGTTGATTTCTTAAGACTTTGTCACCAACCATTCAAACCAAGGCAGCTACCAAAACAGACACAACAAAAGTTCGAAATAACAAGAAGTTTAACTGAACTTCATGAGGCTGGAGTAATATTTAAGGTAGCATCAACAAAACACTTACTTGACATTCAATTTAGTGATGGTGTTCTAGAAATACAATATATAAGAGTGAGTGTGATTACAGAAGCACTTTTCAGGAATCTTATTGCATTCGAGCAGTGCCATTGCAAGAATTCATACACAAGTGATTATATGGTTATTATGGGCAGCCTAATAAACACTCCTTATGATGTGGAATTAGTTGCTAAGTATGGGATTATGAAAAACATGCTGGCTAACAGCCTAGAGGCATCAATGCTTTTCAATAAACTTGCCAAAGAAATCTTTGTTGATTCTAATATATTCTATTATTCTCTTCTCTGTGAAGAACTGAATGCTTACTGCAAAGTCCGTCGGCACAAGTGGAAAGCAACATTAAAACACAAATACTTCAACACTCCATGGGCGGCCATTTCTGTCATTGCAGCAATTATTCTTCTTGTGCTCACTTTCATACAGACACAGTGTGTTCTGTAATACAGACTAAGTAGATTACTTCAATTGCTTCATTTTCTATTTCAAATAGTGTCCTAACCATCTTTTTTTTTTTTTCTATTCCAATGTTTCCCACCAAAGCGATGCTATAGCTCTTCATTTGTTACAAGCTTAATTTTAATGCTTCCTTATTTTACTCTCCATATATACTATTGGTGCAAAGCAGAGCGTATTCTGTAATAATCAGGAAAAAGCTACTTACTAAAGTTGAGCTATTTTTTGGTGTTCTCCAAACACACAAATTAGCGTTACAGTCCACATCTGAAAGGGGAAAAATGATGTCACAAGTGAATGAATAAAACTGCAAAGAACAAATATAATAAATTGGATCAAGAAAGATAAAGAACCAAAACTCTCGTTTTACTTACTTTTAGTTGCAGAAGTTTATATGGATTATATGCAAAGTTATGACAGGTTTAGCATCCATCCAAGCAAAAGATAAAGTATCCATATATAGTGAGCAGGCTCTCCAATTTTAAAAAGTAAGCCAATAATGGAACCGAGTATGAGGATTGCACTCTATTGATAAATTTGATGAATCAATGTAATAGGGAATTGCTAAAAAATGTTGCAGTAACATGATCAAATTTCATTATGAAACATGAAATTACAACCAAGTGGTCCTTTCAATCCATATTTGTCAAAGATTGATACCATGTACAAAGAACAAGGTTCCCTGGTATGCAAGTGTCCTATCTTTCGCCCAACACACCACATATGGCCTTGCAATTCCAGAACTCCTTGCATCCCTGCAGTTTCCCACACAAACTTGAATAGCCCAAGAACTCTATTCAGCTGTGTCACCCCATTCCAGACCATCTTCTCCTCATCTGAAGTCAAAATCCTCCCCATGCACAACCAAAATCTAGTTCTATCATCGCCACCATAAATTCCTCCACATAAATCAACTTCAATGTCTCTAACATGTCCATAAAGGTAATACAACAAAAGCGTGAACAAACAGCATGAAGAGTGACCCAACGTCTTGGAGAGCTTCTTCTGAACTAGATTTTCTTGATGTCGAACCTCTCTGTATCCAACACTTTTACCAATCATAACATCCTTTATCTGTAACAACCCTTCTTTCATTATCTCAAGCTTCACTACATGATAAAGTATTCCCTTCTCATTTCCCAAACACCCAGTGAGATCATTGAACATGTCAAGAACTTCTTCCCATGTACCAAAATTATGAGAATCCATACTTTTAGGGGGTCTAAGCTGCATCCATGAAGTGCAATCGTGATCTGAAATGTGATTAGGAGCTAAGAGCTTTAAACAGCTAGAAACTATCTGCTCTCCCATGTTACTTCCTTTGATTGAATATTCATAACAAAAAGCATCCATCTCTGATTTCAGCCCATTCAGTATCTCTTCTCCTCAAGTGCACCTGTCCATATTCGGTGCTGTGTTACTTGTGGGCATATCGTAAGCCGCACCGACTTCCTTTGTTGAGCAGATACATTAAGGAAATTGCCTACTTTGGTGAGTGAATCAACAAGCATGGGCTGCCTCTCACTTTCTTTGCTAAAAGAAGCAACTGGATTGAATTTTGCATTAGCTAACAAGGCCTTTAAGTTTTCCCTTAAATTTTTCTGAACAAATGGACAACCAATAAAGACTCTTACAAGTGACTTCAAAGTATGCATCTTATGCTTAATTCGATTATCAGTAATGATTGAACCATCATTGATATTCACCAACTTTCCATCAATCAAATCCACATTTTTTAACTGGTGGGTCAATTTTTCTATATTTGGGTATGCTTTTTCATACCATCCAAAAGGCAAAACTGCTTCCTGGGATTCTGTAGAGCAATGATATAACATCAAATGCAAGAGGACAATACCACTTGGCTTAGAAATAAATAACTGTGCATCATAAAGAAACTTCTGTACATGACTACAGATCATTATTGGCTAGTTAAATCCTTTATATTACAAATAAATCAAACGACTTAGAATTTCCACTGCATCAACAACCTTCGCTGTGACATTTTATCGAACATTTAGTAGACGAAATATGCCGCATAAACAACACAATTAACTTTGTCAATAATAGAACAATATTTTGATTGACAATTAACTGATTTAGAACAACCTAACGCTGTTTTGTTCATAATTAAACAGAAGACTCAGCAGAAAAAAAAAAAAAAGAAAAATAAAGGGCTTACAGTTTCATGGCAACGCTACTCTGGTCTCTGCAACTGTTTATTTAGGAAATCTCGTTTTCGGCTCAATTTGTTGTAAGAAATTTTTTTGGCCTTTTATTCCTTTTGGGCTGAAAATGAAGGATTTAGTTTAAAATTGTTGGGTTGAAAGGTCCATTATGAGACACTGACGAGTGACCAGTGAATTGCGGGCCTTTGGACTCAATGTTAGCTGCGGAAGTAATATTTTCTTTTTACTATACATGTAATTATTGAAAATTTACATATATTTTTTCTCCCCAAATGTTAAAAACGCATAACATCTTACTAGTAATGAATCTTACTAGCAATGAGTTTGGTAGAATACTAATAATATATTCTCCATAGATACATTATTCAGAATATATTTTACTGAGAAAATTTATATTATAGTATTTAAAAATATAATAAATACTGAGAAAGTGAATTAAAAAATTATTAATAATATGTTTGGTTATAATAAATTTTATTGAAAAAATTTGAATAATATCTAAATTATTCTTATATTTGGATTAGACGTAGAATTGGACAGTTAAAATATAGATATGATTGACTTTTGATGTGGACCTCTCCATATTTTTTTCAATTAAATATTTTTCCATATTATTGCTATGCAAGGTACTTTACCATCTAGTTAGAAAATTTTTATGTAACTAATATTTTATTTTACATTAATTATTTATAAATAAACATATATTTCGGTAAAAAAAAACATTATGTAGTCACATTTTCGGTGATTATAGATCAATAAAGCGCACTATAGGTATAGATAAATGAATTTGAAATTTATACATTGAAAAAATTTTGTTAATTGAATGAAATTTATAAAATTTTATGGAATTTATTTATGTCATTAGTAAATTAAACAAATTGATGATCTTCATTTAATTAAATAAATATTTTTTTTATTTAATGGTAATGTGATATTCTAGGCTAAATTTTACATATCGTATTAAGTCAATTTACTATCCACACAGAAACTAGGTGATTCATTCGTAAATGAGAAAAAAAAATATTCTTTTATTATTTTGCTCAGATAATCAAATCCAAATCAATAAGAAAATGATCAAATTCTCTTATCAACTAAATTAGTTATTGATTTTGAATTAGATAAATCTCTTAAATTTTTTTGTTTTCGAGAGTTTCATACCACACAAATTCAATTTTATTCTTAAAAATAGGAAAATGAAGATAGTTTTAATTTCAAATATTCAATTTACTATCAATAAAATTAGAAACTTAATTGTTGGATTCAATAGATTGGATTTGCCATGACGAATTGATAAACCTATGATCGTAAATATTAATTAATTAATTAAAAATAAATAAATAATTATATATTTAAATATTAATTTAAAAAAATCCTAATAGAATTTGAGTATATAATAATTAATTATTATCTTAAGAGATAATTAGTTATCTCAACTAAGGAAAAAATAAAACGTAGATTTTTCTCTTACTTCTTTTAAAAATTATTTCCCTGTGAGTATCGTGAATACATTTTGTGTTTTGTGAGACTTTTGGACTACACAAAAATAAAATTTTTTCTTACTATCAATATTTTTTTAAAACGCATGCAAACCAGGAAGTATCTACTCATATTTTTTTCATGGATATTTGAATATTTATATTTCCTAACATTAAGTAATAAAAAAAACTAATTGATTAATAATTAATAACTCATTAAGTTAATATGTGAAAAAAAAAATTTTGATAAAGGAAGAAAAAAGAAAAACCTTTAATAGGATTGAGCATGCTTGGTTTATAAAGTTAGGAAAAGGAAAAACTTTTAAAAAAGGTTTTTAAGGGTTTTTTTTTATAAATTAATTCATGGATTGAAGTTGGATAAAAAGCTCCCTTGTTTTTGATACCATTTGACTATCACAGTGTTGATTATTAAATTTCAACTCTTTCTACTTAATCCACTGAATTTGTTTTTGATTTTGTTTTTTGTTTTTTGATTTTGATAGCTTTTTAATTTGGGCCCATTAATACTGAAATTTAAAACCAATGATTAAAGATGTTCTTGTTCTTCTTTTATGAACAATGCCTCCATCAATTGTCTTTTCCTTGTTTGATTGATCAAATTATTAATATATACACTGCAAAATTATATAATTAGTTAATTAAATTCTTTAATTTTACAATAAATGATAGATCCTAACTCCTAAGACATTTTTAATTACACCATCAGCAAGTGAATTTGGCATGCAATAAAGAGAGAATTGCAAGTATAAAAAAGATAAATTATTGGTAATTTTAACATAAATATCTATTATATAAAATTATTTTTTTATTATATATCATAAAAATTTTTAATTTCTCCCATTTATTTATTATTTTATTTAAATAATTAAGTATTGATAATAAAAATAAAAATTAATTCAAAATCTATTTTTCAGAAGAATATATATTTATCATTAAATTATATTTCAATGTACAATAATAATTAATATTTCGTTATGCATATATAGCAATAAATACTATTATTATATAACATAGGTAATGGGTCAAATTATCACTCTTAATTAATGAAGAAAATGTAATATCTTGTTCTTAAAAAATTTAAATAATAATAATAATAATAGTAATAGTAATAATAAAAAAATGTGCCCACCTAATTAATAGGTGGGCAATTTAAAAAAAAGATTGCTTTAAATTTAAAAGAAAACAGAAAGAAAGAAAGAGGAAAAAAAAAAGAAAAACGGAAAACAGAGAAAACAGAGGCAAATTGGAGAGAGAGAGAGACAATAACAAGAACAGTGAAAGAGAGGAAGAGAGTTTTGTGTTTTCCTTTCGTTCGTTATCTTCCGGTCACCAAACGACTACACAAGTCGGCTACCGAAAAAGAAGATTCGTTGGGCTTTCCAACGGCATCAAAATCACCATGAACGACAACTAGAATACGCTGCACGCACCGCCCAAAGAGCTAGGAGAAAATTCTGCCGACGCAATTTTTTGACGACTATTCAGACCGTTTTTTGACCTCTTTTTCCTGCAATACAGGTATTTTTAGATTATCCTCTTCACAAGCTTTAATTTAACATCTCATTTGCTAATTTATGATGTGTATTTTGAATTTTGATAAATAGTAACATAAAATTTAAAAAAATAAAAAATATATAATTAATTTAGAATAATAATTATAATTAATTATGAATTATAACTATTAAATTAAAATTTAAATAGCAAGTAAATGTGTTAGATTAAATTTATTTTATTATAATTTGGTTAATTATTAGAATTTTCTATTTAATTTAGATAAATCATTTGTTAATAAAAAAATAATAATTATTATAGTTGTTAATTAGTGATTAGTATGCATATATTAATTAGTATTATAAATTAATTAGGTTTATATATGATTAGTTAATATTATGACATTAGGTTGAAGAAATAATTTTTAATTTGAAAATCAACAAAAGTAAATAAATACATAATTAATAATTAAAATATATAATAATAATTAAAATTAAAATGCATATTATACATTTAAAATATTAACTTAAATTTTATTAGTTATTTACTGAATTTGAAAAAAAAATCTTATTTGATAGTAAATTATTTATTTATAATTATTTATGTAATAAATTAATTTAAATAAATAAACTATCAAATTAAAGCTTTAAATATAGATATTAATTATTTAATTGCAAAATTAGTTTAATTATTGTAAAAAAATTAAAATTTTAAATTTAGAGTAGAGTATGATTAAATTAATGAAATATTTAAGTTGTGAATGTTTATTAATAAAGTGTAGAATAAATTACTTAAATTATACATATATATATATATTAAGAATAAATAAATTGATAGTTAGTTGTTAGTAAATTTGAATTTAACATTAAATAAGATTTAAAAAAATTATTAATAGATATATATATATATAATTAATTAGTAATTGAGTAATTATTTGAAATTATAATGAGAATAGATATATATATATATTAATTTTAAAATAAAAATATTTAGGGTTAAAATAAATTAAATTATTAAATAATAATTTTTTGTTAATAATTTACATAATAAATTAATTATATTTATATATAAAAATACGAGTAATTATATATATGAAAAACTGTAAATTATTGTATAAAGATTTTTAATATTAAGTTAAATTTTTAAATAATTAATTAGTTATCAAATGATGAATATGTTAGAGATGAAAATTTATAACACTTAATATTTTATTATAATTTTAAGTTTAGTATATATTTATTTTAATAATTAATATTGATGTTATTACTAAAATTATTAGTTTTAAATTTGAAATAATAGTAAGTAAATAATTACTTTTAATTACATAAATAATGTTACAAATTTACTATAATTTTTTTTATTATAAGTTAATTATAGGAGATTTTTAGAAAATAAAATATAAATAAAGTATTAAAAAGTAAATAAATTCTTTATTATGATATAAATATTATTGTTGCTATTATTAATATTATTAATACAAATTATTTTAAAACTTAGAATATTAAACTACCGTAGTATCAAAAAGAAAAATTTAATATTATGAAATTAATTAAAAAAATAAATATCATTAAACCATTAAATAAAAAAAATAAAGTAATATAATTTAGTTGTATAAAAAGATATTATAAATTTAGACACTCAAATTATATTAAGTTGTTAAAAATATTATTGGAATATTTGATAAGTAATTCACTTGATAAATTGTGCAATACTCATTGGAGTATTAATTTAAAATTTCGAGAAAGACCGATTTATACCGAAACTCTGCCAAAAAAATTATTAAGAATTTTAGGACTCATTTTCACGTTTTTTTTTTTCATGCAATTTATCGCGTAATAATATTAATCCTAAATAATATTTTAATAAATTATAATTTTTATATCAATTTAGGTGTGGATTATACTGCAATTATAGAACATAGAGAGAAACTAGTCGATTAAATAATTTGAGCTATCGATTAAGGTGAGTGGATAATTATATAACATTGGTATTATATTAAATTATATATATTTTTTGCCAAAATTATTTCATGATGAAATTATATTTATGATTAATTTGAAAGAAATAATTTATATATTTATTAAAAATAAAAATAAATAACGGTATGTTGATGTTTGAATTATAATATGATGATTAATTATTGATACAGTTGAATAAATATTTTGAATACACTCATTATATATTTTTTAATAGAGACACTTGTGATGACGGGGTATAAAAAAATTGACGGATTATAATATGATACTATCTTTGGGACATCCCTAGGTATACATATAGCTTTTGAGGCTATGTCAGGTGGTCGTCCTTTGGGGGGCAACTCTGCATATGTGTATGACTGTAAATATTTGCTCTTGGTGCTGCCATGCATCATCATTGCGTCCAAGATACCATGTTTTACCCTTAGGTTGTTAATAAATATATGTTTACTTACGTCTAAGGTATTATGTTATCTATGGACTATATATATTGAGTGTATGAAATAATATGATTTAAATTTTATATTGTGATATTGCAAATTTTATATTCTTTTAAGGAAGAATTTATTATATAATAATTATAAATTTTTATACCAGTAATTATATGAGAAAAACCTTGTTTGTTCCCCCTTTGTTTTATAATTATCTTCTCACTGAGTAGTTGGACTCACCCCTTAATATATAAATATTTCAGATATTATTGGAGAATAAATCAGTATAACGCCCCTTCTTTTTCGCCGTTCAACTCATAGATAAGGTAGAGCCTACATACTTATTATTTAGAGTTGTTTGTGAATTAATTATTTTTTCGTGTTGAATATTAAATAAGTTGTATTTAAAATAAATTTAGTCATAAGGCTGGTGCTCAGTGATCTTGCTCCACCTCTTTCTTCTGAGGAGTCTATTGATGCTAATGAGTCTGATAGTAGCAGGCAAAATAATAATACTACTCTACAAGAAGAATCATCTGGAGTAAATTTACCTTCTCCATCTCCTGTTCCACCGGTAGCTACTCCATTTATGCCTACAGCTATAAATCCTGATATTGGTGTTATTTTGACCCAATTACTAAATACAACGGTACCAGCGGGTGGCCAATACATAAATCCTTGGGATGTTATTTCTCATTGTCAGAAAAATGAGAGCTGAGATATTTGATGGGTCTTTAGATTCTGAGAAGACTGATAGATGGTTAAAGAAATTGAAGAAAGCATATTCACTATCCCGCTTATCAGATGAAGATAAATTAAGATATGTTCATGCTTTCCTTGAAGGAGTAGTAGAGAGTTGGTATAATAGATTGAACTGTGATTTTGCTACTCGTTTGACTTGACAAATTTTTGTGATTAAATTTCAAGAGAAATGTATAACAGACAATTACAAGAGAGATAAGAAAAATATGTTTTTCAATCTCAAGCAAGGTGGTATGACTATAACACAGTATGTTGATAAATTCGAGGAGTTGTACCAATATTTATCCCATTTAATTGTGGAGAATAAAAACAAGAGCAGTTAGTTTTATAATGGGCTACACTTTACAATCCGCAAAAGTATACCCGATTCGCAGACTTTAAATTTTCGTGCTTTAGTAGACAGAACACTGACAGTAGAAAAACTGATAAAAGAAGAGATTAATTTTGCACAAAGAAAAAGGAAGCAGACTCATTGTCCTTTTCATGGGGGTTTTGAGGGACAATTCAAGAGATGAAGCATTTCATATTCTAACCCTAATTATGGAGGTACAATTAAGAGTGTTCAAGTAAGATCATATCAGCAGAGTAATAGATCACATGTCAGTCATAGTTTGGTGGGATAGTCTTTTAGTAATTCTGGTAGTACTCAAAATTTTAGACAGAATAATAGTATAGGAGCTGGACAGAGCAGACGATCTTTTTCTCAATGTGCCACCTGTAGCAAGTATCATTTGGGAGAATGTAGAAAAAAATCTTTAGCTTATTTTTATTGTGGGAATACGGGTCATTTTATGAGAAATTGTCCTTTGCTTGTTCATACCAGCACTTCAGTACAGTGATCTTTTGCACCTATTAACCGGAGAGGGGGCAGGACACAATTATTTGGGAGATCATCTGGAAGAGGGGTTAATATTGGCATGAATAGATAGGGTGGAGCCACACCATCAAATCAGGATGCATCATCTAGTAGACCACTTAACCGAGCTTGAGTTTTTTCTATTACTCGACAAGAGGCAGTAGCATCACCGGAAGTTGTAACTGGTATGTTATCTATTTTTGGTCATGATGCACATATTCTTATTGATCCTAGTTCCACATATTCATTCATATCTCATTCATTTGCTATATATTCGGATAGAGAATTGGGTTCGTTAGACAATGGGTTAGCGGTGAGTTTTCCAGTCAGGACTTCTATGGAATGTAGGTTTATGTATAGGGATTCAATAGTCATGTTAGGTGACTTTGAATTAATAGCAGATCTTATTCTCTTACCTATACGAGAGTTTCATGTTATCTTAGGGATGGATTGGTTATCCCGCCATCATGTCACTGTTGATTATTATGAGAAAAAGGTGATTTTCACTCTGCCTAAAAATTCTAATCTTACATTCTGTGGTGAGCAGAAGTTTATTCCATCATGTTTTATTTATGCTATGACAACTAAGAAATTACTTTAAAAAGGTTGTCAGACATATTTAGTACATATAATTGATACGCAGTTAGAAGGACCTAAATTAGAAGATATTTCGATAGTATGTGAATTTTCAGAAGTGTTTTAAGAAGAACTTTCAGGTTTACCTCCTGATAAAGAAGTTGAGTTTTCTATTGATGTTCAGCCGGGCACAACACCTATTTTCCTAGCTCCTTACAGAATGACTCCTGCAGAGTTGAAGGAATTGAAGGTACAATTATAAAAATTATTAAATAAGGGATTTATTAAACCCAGTATTTCACCTTGGGGAGCCCCTGTGTTATTTGTGAAAAAGAAAGATGGCTCCATGCTGTTGTGCATTGATTATAGACAACTAAACCGGATTACTATTCGGAATGAATATCCTTTGCCCAGCATTGATGATCTCTTTGATCAGCTTCAATGTGCCAAAGTCTTTTCCAAGATAGACTTGCGATCGAGGTATCATCAGTTAAAAATAAAAGAGTCGGATGTACCTAAAATAGCCTTTAGAACTCGCTATGGACATTGTAAATTTTTAGTAATGTCATTTGGGTTAACTAATGCCCCAGCTGCTTTTATGGATCTTATGAACATGGTATTTCATCCTTATTTGGATAGATTTGTAATTGTATTTATTGATAATATTCTAGTGCATTCTCGAAGTAGAGAGGAACACGAGAAACACTTAAGAATTGTGTTACAAACCTTGAAGAGCAAGCAGTTGTATGTCAAGCTTAGTAAATGTGAATTCTGGTTGGATAGAGTAGTATTTTTGGGGTATGTTATATCAGCAGAGGGAGTTTATGTGGATCCTAAGAAGATTGAGGCAGTAATGAATTGGGAGTCGCCAACAAATCTAACAGAGGTGAAGAGTTTCTTAGGCTTGGCTGGGTATTATCGACGCTTTGTTCAAGACTTTTCTATCATTGCTTCACCACTGACAAAACTGTTAAGAAAAAAATATGAAGTTTAACTGGACTGAGGAATGTCAACAAAGCTTTGAAAAACTAAAGGATTGTTTGACTTCTGCTCCTATTCTTACTCTTCCTTCAGGCAATGGTGGTTTATATGGTGTATAGTGATGCTTCACGAAAAGGTTTGGGCTGTGTTTTGATGCAATATGGGAAGGTGATAGCTTATACATCTAGACAGCTTCAATCTCATGAATTAAATTATCCTACTCGTGATCTGAAACTTGCTGCTGCTATTTTTGCTCTAAAAATTTGGAGGCATTATCTTTATGGAGAAAAGTGCTAGATATTTACTGATCATAAAAGTTTGAAGTATCTTCTTTCTCAAAAAGAATTGAACTTAAGGCAGAGGCGTTGGATTGAGCTGCTGAAGGATTATGATTATACTATTGAGTATCACCCAAGGAAGGCTAATGTAGTAGCTGATGCTTTAAGCCGAAAATCTTATGGTAGTCTTTTCCATATCAAGACGGTACGGCTTCCATTATTATTGGACCTTCGATCATTGGGAGTGGATTGATAATGTATAAATCTGGAGTATTGTTGGCCATTTTTAAAGTTAGACCAATTTTGATAGAAAGAGTTAAAGAAGCCCAAGTTTTATATGAAGAAATGAAGAAAATCTTTGATGGTGTAAAGGCAGGTGCTCATATAAATTATTCTATCAAAGAAGACGACACCTTGGTACTTGGTAGTAGGTTATGCGTACCAAATGATGATACTTTAAAAAGAGAAATAATGGAAGAAGTTCACTGTTCTGCATATTCTATGCATCCAGGTAGTACCAAGTTGTATAGAACACTTAAAGAAAACTACTGGTGAAAGTGTATGAAGAAGGACGTAGCAGATTTTGTAGCAAAATATTTGGTATGTCAATAAGTTAAGGGAGAACATCAGCATCCTTCATGTCTTCTGCAGCCTCTCCCGATTCCTGAATGGAAGTGGGAGCACATTACTATGGACTTTGTTTCTAGTTTGCCTCGTACTCAACAGGGTCATGATGCTGTTTGGGTGATTATAGACAGGTTGACAAAGTCATCTCACTTTCTACCTATCAAAATAGATTTCTCTCTAGATAAACTTGCAGAGCTTTATGTGAAGAAAATTGTGAGATTGCATGATGCTCCAATTTCTATCGTATCAGATAGAGATCCACGATTTACTTTCATATTTTGGCCTAGTTTGCATAATGCTTTGGGTATAAAGGTAAAATTCAATACTTCTTTTCACCCTCAAACTGATGGTCAGTCGAAGCGCACTATCTAAACCTTGGAAGATATGCTTAGAGCCTGTGTTATGAAATTCAAAAAAAGTTGGGATAAATATTTACCATTGATGGAGTTTGCATGTAATAATAGTTTTTATTCAAGTATTGGCATGGCACCTTATGAAGCACTATATGGAAAAAAAATGCCGAACTTCAGTATGTTGGAATGAAGTTGGGGAAAAAAATTGATGGATCCAGAATTGGTTCAGATTACTAGTGATAAAATCCAATTGATTAGAGATAGATTAAAAGTGACACAAGACAGGCAGAAGAGTTATGCAAATTTGAAGAGGAATGACATTGAGTATGATGTAGGAGATAAAGTGTTCTTAAAAATCTCTCCATGGAAGGGTGTTGTACGATTTGGTAAACGTAGAAAGTTAAGTCCACGGTTTATAGGGCCTTATGAGATTGTGGAGAAGATTGGTCCTGTTGCTTATCGACTTGTACTACCACCGAAATTATCTCAAATACATGATGTCTTTCATGTATCCATATTGAGGAAGTACAAAAGTGACCCTTCGTATATTTTTCAGAGACAACCAGTAGAATTACAAGAACATCTGACCTATGAGGAAGAACCAGTAGCAATTTTAGCCAGAAAAGAAAAAATTTTAAGGAACAAGGTTATTCCTTTGGTGAAGGTCATATGGAGTAATCATTCGAAGAAATAAGCAACTTGAAAAACAGAGCAAGATATGGTTACTCAATATCCTCATTTGTTTTCATCTATAAGCGAGTAAAAATTCGAGAATGAATTTTCTTTAAGGAGGAAATAATGTAATATCTTGTTCTTAAAAAAAATCAAATAATAATAATAATAATAGTAATAAAAAAAGTGCCCACCTAACTAGTAGGTGGGCAATTTAAAAAAAAAAGATTATTTTAAATTTAAAAGAAAATAGAAAGAAAGAAAAAAAAAGAGAAAAGAAAAGAAAAAAAAGAAACGGGAAAGAGAGAAAACAGAGGCAAATCAGAGAGAGAGAGAGAGAGAGAGAGAGTAACGAGAATAGTGAAAGAGAGGAAGAGAGTTTTATGTTTTTCTTTCGTTTGTCACCTTTCGGTCACCAAACGATGACACGCGCTGGCCACAGGGAATGAAAACTCATCAGGCTTTCCAACGACATCAAAACCACCGTGAACGACGATCGAAGTACGCTACACGCGCCGCCCAAAGCGCTGGTCGAAAATTCTACCGGAGTAAATTTTCAACGACTATTCTGACCATTTTTCGACCTCTTTTTTTGGCGACACATGTATTTTTAGATTTTTTTCTTCATAAGCTTTAATTTGACATCTCATTTGCTAATTTATGATGTGTATTTTGAATTTTGATGAATAATAATATAAAATTTCAAAAAATAAAAAATATATATAATTAATTTAGAATAATAATTATAATTAATTATAAATTATAACTATTAAATTAAAATTTAAATAGTAAGTGAATGTGTTAGATTAAATTTATTTTATTACAATTTAGTTAATTATTAGAATTTTCTATTTAATTTAGATAAATCATTTGTTAATAAAAAAAATAACAATAATTATAGTTGTTAATCAGTGATTAGTATATATATATATATATTAATTAGTATTATAAATTATTTAGGTTTATATACGATTAGTTAATATTATGATATTAGGTTGAAGAAATAAATTTTAATTTGAAAATCAACAAAAGTAAATAAATACTTAATTAATAATAAAAAATATAATAATAATTAAAATTAAATTATATATTATACATTTAAAATACTAACTTAAATTATATTAGTTATTTACTGAGTTTGAAAAAAAAATTTATTTGATAGTAAATTATTTATTATAATTATTTATGTAATAAATTGATTTAAATAAATAAACTATCAAATTAAAAATTTAAATATAGATATTAATTATTTAATTGCAAAATTAGTTTAATTATTGTAAATAAATTAAAATTTTAAATTTAGAGTAGAGTATGATTAAATTGATGAAATATTTAAGTTGTGAATGTTTATTAATAAAGTGTAGAATAAATTACTTAAATTATACATATATATATTTTAAGAATAAATAAATTGATAGTTAGTTGTTAGTAAATTTGAATTTATCATTAAATAAGATTTTAAAAAAATTATTAATATATATATATAATTAATTAGTAATTGAGTAATTATTTACAATGAGAATGAGGATAGGTATATATATATATTAATTTTAGAATAAAAATATTTAGGATTAAAATAAATTAAATTATTAAATAATAATTTTTTGTTAATAATTTACATAATAAATTAATTATATTTATATATAAGAATATGAGTAATTATATATATGAAAAACTGTAAATTATTGTATAAAGATTTTTAATATTAAGTTAAAATTTTGAATAATTACTTAGTTACCAAATGATGAATATATTAGAGATGAAAATGTATAACACTTAATATTTTATTATAATTTTAAGTTTAGTATATAATTATTTTAATAATTAATATTGATGTTATTACTAAAATTATTAGTATTAATTTTGAAATAATAGTGAGTAAATAATTACTTTTAATTACATAAACAATGTTACAAATTTACTATAATTTTTTTTATTATAAGTTAATTATAGGGAATTTTTAGAAAATAAAATATAAATAAAGTATTAAAAAGTAAATAAATTCTTTATTATGATATAAATATTATTGTTGCTATTATTAATATTATTAATACAAATTATTTTAAAACTTAGAATATTAAACTACAGTAGTATAAAAAAGATAAATTTAATATTTTTAAATTAATTAATAAAATAAATATTATTAAATCATTAAATTAAAAAAACTAAAATAATATGATCTAATTGTATAAAGAAATATTATAAATTTAGACACTCAAATTATATTAAGTTGTTAAAAATATTACTGGAATATTTGATAAGTAATTCACTTGATAAATTGTGTAATACTCATTGGAGTATTAATTTAAAATTTTGAGAATGACCGAGTTATGCCGAAGCTCTGCCAAAAAAATTCTTAAGAATTTTAGGATTCATTTTCACATTTTCTTTTTCATTCAATTTATCGCATAATAGTATAAATTCTAGATAATATTTTAGTAAATTATTATTTTTTATATCAATTTAGGTGTGAATTCTACTGTAGTTATAGAACATAGAGAGGAACCAGTCGATTAAATAATTTGAGCTATCGATTAAGGTGAGTGGATAATTATATAACATTGGTATTATATTCAATTATATATATTTTTTGCTAAAATTATTTCATGATGAAATTATATTTATGATGAATTTGAAAGAAATAATTTATATATATATTAAAAATGGAAACAAATAATGGTATGTTAATGTTTGAATTATAATATGATGATTAATTATTGATACAGTTGAATAAATATTTTGAATACACTCATTATATATTTTCTAATAGAGACACCTGTGATAACGGAGTGTTAAAGAAATTGACAAATTACGATATGATACTGTCTTTGGGACAACGCTTGGTATATATATAGTTTTTAAGGTATATATAAAGTGGTCGCCCTTTGGGGGCAGCTCTGCATATGTGTATGACCTTGAATATTTACTTTTGGTGCTGCCAAGCGTCATTACTGCGCCCGAAATGTCATATTTTACCCTTAGATTATCAGTAAATATATGTTTACTTACGCCTAAAGTATTATTTTATCTATGGATTATATATGTTGAATGTATGAAATTATATGATTTAAATTTTATACTGTGATATTGCGAATTTTATATTCTTTTAAGGAATAATTTATTATACAGTAATTGTAAAATTTTATACAAGTAATTATATGAGAAAAATCTTATTTATTCCCCCTTTGTTATATAATTATCTTCAATGAGTAGTTGGACTCACCCCTTAATATATAAATATTTCAGATATTGTTGGAGAATAAACCAGTATAACACCCTTTTTTTTTCGCCGTTCAGCGCATAGATAAGATCGAGCCTATATAATTATTATTTGGAGTTGTTTATGAATTAATTATATTTTCGTGTTGAATAATTAAATAAGTTATATTTAAAAATAAATTTAGTATCTACTGGATGATATTAATGTATGTATTTGAATAATATTATAGAATAAATTGTGAATGATATTTTAAAAAAAAAATAATACTAGAATAAATTATGATATAAGTCCACCCTCAGATAAGAAATTATTTGTAATTTTAAGATAAATATCTATTATATAAACTTATTTTTTTTATTATATATCATAAAGAATTTTAATTTCTCCCATTTATTTATTATTTTATTTAAATAATTAGGTATCGATAATAAAAATAAAAATTGATTCAAAATCTATTTTTTAGAAAAATATATATTTATCATTAAATTATATTTTAATATACAATAATAATTAATATTTCATTATGCATATATAGCAATAACTACTATTATTATATAACATAGGTAATGGGTCAAACTATCACTCTTAATTAATGAAGAAAATTATGAATTAATGGATCAAATTTTAAAAAACTTAACATTTTTTAAATTTAGACCCTAATTGTGGCCAAATCTACTAGAATCATATATATACAAGGACAAAAGCAATAATGGCAAAGCACTGAAAATTGGCACAAAAACATGCTAACTCTAAGAAGAAGAAGAAATAAATGGACAGAAATAATTAAAGCATAAGAGATGATTAATAAAATGGGAAATACTTTCATTTTATTGCATGCTTGTTCACTTTGCTAACATAAAAAAATAAAAATAAAAGAAAGCAAATGAAATAATTAATAATATTGAAGTAACATAAAGCAATGCTTTAAGTGAAACAAAGAATCTTTCTTGTTAAAAGCTATATAATGGAGTGTAGTAGCAGACACTAACTAATCAATTGTTTTGTTTCTTTTTGACCATTTAAATTTTTATATATTTCATGTTGTAAAGCATACCCAAAAGGTCAATGAAAGGGTAACCCATCTCAAACTTGTTATTAAAAGTTTTGGAATCCCATGTGATTTTTCTTTTTTACCTTTTTTTACTTATATTATATATGTATATATATTGTCACTAAAATCTACCTTATAGGGTATGTGGGTTGCAAATTCATTGGGATTATATATGAAATAATAATAGCAGGATGAATGACCCTCTAATAATTAAGAGCAAAATCTAATCCATCACGACTTTTCATTGTTATTATTTTTTGTTTTGCCACTAGTACAATATCATTCTTTCAAAGTACAAAGGGTGAATAATTATTTCCCTTTAAACCCAACAATATTATTATTATTTTTTAATTATTCTTGTAAAATCAAGTTGTATATAATTATAAAAATAATAAAATTCTATTTATCAAATTTTAATTTAATTATATACTCAATTAATCTACGTATTTAGTGATATATTATTAAATATTTATATATATATTGTTAGGAATAAAAAGGTTATAAAAATATTTATATGAATTATTTTAATATGAAAAATAAAATAAATAAATGAATATAAGTTTAGAAAAATAAAAAAATAAAAGAAAAATAAAAGAGTAAATAAAAATTTAACTTGATTCTATATAAGCTTATGTCTACATGTGAAAAATAATAAAATTTACTAAAAATTAAAAATGTACAATAAACAAAAAGAAACACTCAAATCTTTAACTCAATTACATCAAAAAACTTAACACAATCTCACACAATTACAAATTATACTACGAGCTTAAAGCAAAAATCACAAGATGATCATAAAAATTTACTCAAATAGTTATATATTGAAACTATATATATAGAAGTATTTAACTTAAATAGGAATAATACAAATCCAATTTAAAAAGTATTCCTAATTACTGGTAAAAATAATTGAAAATCTTATTAAATAAGTCTTTCTAAATAATATTAAATTAGAAATAATTAGAATAAATAACCCATAAGATGTTGAGGGTATTTTTAATTTTTGAATCATGTAATAATTTTAAATAAATAATTATTTAACTATAGATGTAAAAAATAAAACTAGTAAATATATTAATAAATCTAAGTAAATTATTTATAATTATTAAATTATAAAATACCGGGAGATTCGTAATATTAAAATATTATCATAATATTCTATGTAAATAATATAAATTATTTTTTAAATCAAATAAACTCAATATCATCAATAATAAATAAAATAATATTTATATCAACAATCAAAAGAGCAACATCAATAAGTGTTTTAAATAAATACCTATTATTATAATAATATAAAATTAATATTTATTCTAAATAGAATAAATTTTATATTATAATAAATAACTATATATTTAAAATTGTACATTATTACATTAACCATATGTTATTAAATTTTGGTAAAGTGGCGGTCACATAATTGAGTGATAAATATTAAATTTATAATTTATTAGAATATATAATTAATTTATTATTAGATATATTTATTTAGAGAGTTTGAATATGATTATAATATTATAGATAAATATTAAATTTATTATTTATTAGAATAAATAATTAATTAGTTATTAGATGCATTTATTTATAGAGTTGTGTTAGTATTATATATAGATATAGATAACTTAAATAAAATTGATTGTGAATAATAAATTTTTTTAAATAATTCAAAGTCACCCAAACCAAACATGTATATATATTATTAAGATTTACAAATTAATTTGACTTGTGAGAGAATTAAAAATATTAGGATCATTTTTTTGGATTTTTTTAAATATGATTTTATTTCATATAACTATTCATTAATCAATTACCTAATAATAATAATAATAATAATAATAATAATAATAATAATAATAATAATAAGGTTTTCTAATTATTACCTAATTAATAACAATAGTTTATTAAGTTCTAAATTTAGAGTTTATGCTACTTTTATAGTGTTCATCGAAGTATAATGCTGCTTAATTAGCAATCCATATACCATTAATTAATTGCTTATCTCTTGCAATGTCAATGTAGTTATACTGTCTTGACATATATATATATATATATATGTATATATATATATATGTATGTATGTATGCATACGTGGATCTGATTCTGAAACCCATATTGCAGTGGATCATCTTTTGAAGATATGATATGATGTTCATATATACATGCATGTAAATATGTATTTATATATATATGCATGTATGTATGTATATGTGAATCCGATTCTGAAACTCATATTGTAGTAGATCATCTTTTGAAGACATGATATGATGCTCATATATACATGCATGTAATAAATATGTAATTAAGATTTTGCCTGTGCTCAAAGGCTAAAATTCACAAAAATATATTTTATATATTCTTTTAGTCCATCTCTATGATGCGACGCTCATACATGCATGCATGTCCATCTCTTTAATTAATTTAGTCCAACGGGATTTTACACGTTATTTATTTTTATTTTTTTACAATGAATTTAAAGACATTATTTATTCAAAAATTACTTTATAATAACAACTGAGACGCAAACTCCTCTGGGAATACTAAGACTTATATAACTTTGGTGCTTCAAAGATATTCTTTGAATCTAATATTATCAATATTCTCTCACTATATATATATATATATAATATTGATTATATATCTCTTACATTAATCTATCCAAAAGGTATAATATTATTGTGGTCCATAAACAACTAACTTTAATAATTAATTTGCAGAGAAGGGCATTGGTTTATTTCCAATTTAAGTCAAATATTCCTTGGACCATTTGTAGACAAATTAAAGCTGCCTTCAAACATCAATCATAATATATATATATATATATATTAATATTGTAGATTAATAATACAAACTCTAATAATAATAATAATAATAAATCTATATTAACTTAATTAATTATATAATTAAGAAGTTTCACATAACAAAATGATGATAAATCATATATATATATATATATATAGCTCTCTTTCTCTCTGTCTCCAACTTGAAAATTTGACTAATTTATATAAGTCTCCAACCACAATAATCCTTCTAAAGGAAGAAAGAGAGAGAGAGATATCCAAGATTAATAAAGAAGTAAAATAGATTTTGCAGGATGTGGCACCAAGAAACTGTCTTCATTTTCTTGATTCTCTTCTTGTACTACTTTTAGATACTGTGCCAGTACGTACAGCACCTGAAACCCAATAATACAATATATAATTATGTCAATAATTATTATACTAATTATATAAATCATATATATATTATTAGCTAGCTCAAAATAAATTTATTAAATTTAAAACGTGAATAAATATTTGTAATATCAATATTAGTATTTATATTGCACAATAAAATAAATATAATTTAATACAATTTCATATATGATCTGGATAATCAATCGCTAAAAAGGTAGATTTAAATAATTTAGTTCTAAAAAAATTTAAAATATTATTACATAATACATATATATAACAAATAAAACAGGTAAAAAAAAATCCTTACCCAAAAATGGAAAAATACATATTATTAATAAGAAGTACTCTTGCTAGCTGATAAATCCCTTGGTGCATTGCATCTGTAGCATTCAGTTCTGCTAGCAAAGTTGTGCTCGTTGCAGCCAGACCTGCTTAATTAAATTAAATTGAACATACCACGCATTAACAAAAATAATAATAATTGTGTGTATTGAGAATGCCTTTTAATAGAAAAAATATACATAATTAAACAATTATATATGCATTTTTTCCTTTCTTTTTTTTTTTTGAAATATATACAGCTCAATTAACTCTTACCAAAAATTGAACTTAAGAACTCTAAGTAAAAAAGAAAAGACTTGTACTATATCACTTCACCCTTAACAATCATGAACTCTTTTTTTTTTATTAATTACATGTGAGACAGGAGACTATTTAGACTCGAATCAAATATTTAAGTGGGAATAACATACACTTTTGGCTATCAAGCTACACATTAATTATTTATAAATTCTCTTATTTTAAGCTACTATGCAATAAATTTTTTTTAGAAGTATACAACCATATAATACACAATAATAATAAGTTGCCTTGTTAGTATCATAAATAAATAAAATAAAAAATTAATTGATAACCTGGTGCAAATCCAGTCTCCGGACTTCCATCCGGAGCGACTGGTGCTGCCACCGGTGCCAAACCCAAAACCTCTCATTCTCGACATATCGCCGCTTCCATCAAATGCAGCAGAAGACTCATCCTTAGATGCACCACACTTGAAGCAGCTAGAACGACTAGCAAAGTTATGAGCTCCACAATGGCTAAAGGTGCAATACCAATCACCAGGCCTAACATCAGGACCAGTGAATGCAAAAGCCGATGACCCACTCCGACCACCAAAACTTTCATAATGGTCACCTCTCTCCCCTGGTCTTGGTTCCCCACAACGCTGGCACGAGTCTCTCCTTTGAAAGTTCAGGTGCTGGCATGACCTGCAATTCCAGTCCCCTGGTCTGCTCATTTTTCTTCCCTAGCCAAGTAACACAAACCCAACAATTAATTAGTAATTGTACCAACCCCACAAAAAAAAAAGTGCAAGGAAGACACAAAATTATAAGGCGACATTAATCGTTCCTATCTGTCGTTTCTTTTATCTCTATATAACAGGTGATGACATTAATCGTCTCTATCTGTAGTTAAGAAATGATAAACCTCAATAATGTAAGTATAAACTGAGCTTTGACTCAGTACTTCTAGAGTTCATTTACAGAACTCAAAGAATGCAAGTCTGAACTTCTATAGTGAAAGCTAATAATAATTAATTGAAAATAAATAAATATACCTAAGTTTAGTGTTTTGAATGAACTAGCTAGAGAGCTAGTTGTAGTATAAATATGATAATTTTGAAGTTGAAGAACAAGGGAGATTGTTTGTCTTGTGATTTTCGGATTTGGGTTAAGGTGGTATAAATATATATATACATACTTGGTGGTGTGGAGTGTAGACCTCGATAATGGGGTGAGATTTTTAGGTTATTGCTATAGTAGACTGATTTTTAGGTTTTCTTTTTCATATATTCTTTCACTTTGGTTTTCTTTGAGCAATGGAATCACAAGTCAGATTATAATGAGAAAAAAAGAGGGACTTAAAGAAATTTTGAAACCAGATTCCAATGAATTTTATTTATTTTGAAAAAAATAAAATTCAATAATTGATAAAGAAAGCTCTAGGTACAACCCTTTTTTAGGGCTTTATATGAAGTTGGTCAGTGCATGAGCATTTTGTCCTTATCTTCATACACATATTATACATTATCAATTAATAAAATAGATGTAACTATCATAAAAATCCTCAAAAATATGGCGTTTTGTCAATTTAATTTAAATCTATAATTTTTGTTAATTAAATACAGAAATTATTTTTTTATGTCAATTCTAGTTAAAAGCTAGTGAATTGCCTGAACTTATATGAGATGTTGAATTGTTGACACAAGAGGAATGGAGTATAAAATGGATGTTTTAACTTTAGTTTTTAATTAACAAAAATTATAACTTTAAATTAAAATAACAAATCACGTTAATTAAAAATTTATTCAACAATTAAATATATATATATATATAATTTTCGATAAAGCAGTGAGTCGGTTCAAGAATACTCTTAATCTAAATAAATAAAAAATATTAATTACTTCACTAGTTTTTTTTTTTTTTAAATTCAAGTACGACGTACATAGGAAAATAACTTTGCTAGGTTCCTTGCTTAATAATTGTGATGGATGGAATCAAAATCAGCATCTAATTCAATTATATCAACTTTGACACTGTAATTCTATTTAGCATAAAATCCATTGCGTCAGAATTCTATAATTAATGTCGGCATCTACAAGCTATATTACGGTATTCTTAAATTTGCACTTATAGATTTTATTCTTTTTTAATTGATTACAGAATTATACCCATTTGTTCTTCAAATTGTCCTTGTTCTTGCCTCTTCTAGTAACATATCTATCCTGAATTTATTATTATTATTATTATTATTATTATTATTATTATTATTATTATTATAACATTTTACTACATAGAGAGAGAGAGAGAATAATGTATATATTCTAAATCAGAATAATATTTTTTAATATACAACTCAACTCAATAAAAATTATTTGAATTCCTTTTTTTTTAAAGTGATTATCAACTCTATTTTATATGAAACGTAAAAAAACAAAAAAAAATCATTCTAAATCAATATCTCTCCGTGTGTATTTCGTGTGGGCACCTAAACAAAAGCTATAGCATACTATGCTTTTATGATTTATCCCTTCCCTAGCAAGAAAATAAGCCACAAACCATATCACCAATAATTCTAAAATTTGATTTTTTTTTCTTTTAATTGCTAGCAGTCAATCACCAATAATTAAACATTATTATGATGCCTAATTGAAATAACAGTTGTATTATATAATTTTTCACCACTCTGAATCATAGCTAATTGTAAAATTGCATTATTGCTTTGCCCATTAGTCCATTATAAATATTATCAACCGCTGTCTGAGAGTCAAATGAGATGGTAAAGATTTATTCTCATTTAATTATAAGCTTTAAATTTGAGCTTTCAATATGAAACATCTTTAAAGTTTGAGAGAAAGTGATTTATTTCCTTAATAGATTTGTTCGATACGAATTTAGATTATTATGTTATCTTTGAATTATAGAATAGTTGGGTGGTTAAAACCAAAATAAATCATATTATTTTATTTTTATTTGTTTTAATTTTTATGCAGAAAATAGGCAACGAAAGATCTTTTTGACTACGGCAATTAGGGCCCTCTAAATTTTGCTGTCTGGCAAATAGAATCAAGATCCACGTAAAGTAGCTAAATTTATATAGATATACATGTTAATTTGATGAGTCACGATTGGATTAGGAGGAAAAAAATCACTATTGTTACCAGACAAATTGAATATTCCATTACATCCAAAATAAAAAAAGAAAAATAATAAAATTGAAATTTTAATTAAATTAGATACCCTGCCTGCTTATTCTTTCTAAGAGTCATTAATTCTCCTTTCAATAATATAAATATATAAATATATATTATATGCTTTAAGAAGCACCATGAGTCCATGATCTCCAATACCAGTCATTGTATAAGAAAAATGGTGGTTACTTTTTTCATTTTTGAATATTCCTTTTATCGGTACTTATTTGTTGAACTTAATTCTTAGGACAAGTCAAAAGTGTTTCTAATCTAAGACTTCTTTTTTTTTTAATAATAATTAATTTTCATAGAATATTAATGCTTTAATTATTGGTAATTAATTAATTAAAATTTCGCTCTTACCTTAATTAATTATTTCATTTCAAATTTAAGAATTTTATGCAAATCTTCTTCGTCTAAATGATTAAAAAAATGTAAAATTTTTTCAAGAATTTTTTTTAATGGAGGAACACTAAAGCAAGAACAAAATAAAACCAAATTACACAATAATCTTTCGTATAAAAGCAGTCCCCCTCGCATCACTATTGAACGCGAAGACGACAACAGAAGGAACTGAGATATGCCAGCAAAAGTTGTCTTCTTGATCAAAAGCCAGGTTGGCTAAACTGTTTGCAACAAAATTCGCTTCCTTATACACATTGATGATCTCGACTTGCCAGTCCTTAAAAAGAAGAGCTTGAATACGCAGTATTAAATCTCCATGTTGAGCAGTGTTTGGTTTTGCAATTTGGAGACCCTGCACAACATTAAGATTGTCAACATGTAATAGAATATGTCCCTAGCCTCTTCTCCATTCTTCTTGAAGCCCCATAATTCAGCTCTATAAGCACAATAAAAATTAATGTGCTTAGAAAAGTCTCCTAACCAGCAAGCATTATGGTCTCTAAAGCCACCCCTAATAGCTGATTGATGGCTTCCATGACGTGAAGCGCCATATGTGTTTAATGCAGCCCAACCATATGGGGCACTTCCCAGCCAATTAATGTCTCCAGTATGCGAACAAATGACCCATCTAAGTCAGAGCTAGAGTGAGGCAACACTTTGTTTAGTAGCACGGATAGAGTGCAGGTTGAGTTTCACTTTCGTATCCACCGTGTACTTCATATTGTTAATTAAAAATCCAGTCATTGCACCATCGCCAAAGCCACCAGCAAGGCAGAGCAAACATGATAATCCAGTCGGAGTCAATAGAAAAAATTGCATAGATTAAGTGCAAACCAATCCTTTTCAAGAAATTTTAGTTGTTGCTTCAGGATATAGATTGTTTTATCTTTATTTTAAAATTAAATGTACCATTCTTTATTACATATACATCATATAATAATTTAACATAAAATATATTTATAGTTAGGTAATATATTTTATTGAGGTCACTCGTGCACGTCAGATTTTGTAATTTACAGGGATAAAATAAAAGTTTGTCTATACATAGCTTCACTCATTTTCTTGAATTTATTTTGATATTATAAAATAATTTTCTTGAAGGTATAAGGGTTCAAAATTTAAATAGTAATAAAAAATGAAAGGAATATGCATAAGGGTTCAAAATTAAAGGAAGAAAAATGGTAGAGTTTCGATAAAGATAGTCGAAGCTGATGATGGAAGAGAAGTCTTCAAGGTTGAAATTTTGACCATGCTTTTCTTTCTTCCTCTCTTTTTCTTGATCACTGTACTGCCTTTTTTTCCCTGTCGTTATTGTTTTTTTCTTTCTCTTCCCTTAAATTTAGTTTTTGACTCATCTCAGTCCCTTGTTTCATTCATAATTTATCATGATTTGATAAGATATTTTAATTTTTTATTTATTTTAAATTTTATTTTTATATTATAGCATAAATTTTAATAAGTTTTTTAAATCACCGATTTAGTGATTTTTTATAATTTTAAAATTTTATCTCTAAAAAATAATATTAATAATTTTTTAAATACTAAATACATACTTATAATTTATTTTTTCATTCTCATACATTTATTAAAATTTTATAAAATATTATCAAATAAAATAAATAACCATATTATATTATTATTTCATGTATCTTTTTAAAAAATAAACTCAATATTATATCATGTAATACTCTACTATGTCATGCCTTGCTCAATCATATATTATTAGTCATTTGAACATATCATTGAGATCGAGAACGAGAATAATATGGGAATAAAAGGGAATAATAATAATAATAATAATAATAATAATAATAATAATAATAATAATAATAATAATAATAATAATGTAAGAAATGTGTATGAGTCCACCATTTTCTTGGGGAATGGTAAAGAGAAGGCTGTAACCAAACTGTGAAAAAGCAAAAACAAAGGGGACTGATTCGATTCTCTTTGGGAAATGCTTCCATGCATGATCATGACAATACCCAATAACTATACTCCTCCAAAATATGTTTATATATAAATTCTCTCTTCTTTCTACTAATTTATTAATAATTTTCTCCTTTAATCTCATTCTTCCCCAAGATGCCAATTTCTCTACTTTTCCAAGTAACACACATCTATATGGCTACAAAATTCAAGAGAATGGGGAGCAACTTTCATCCCCAGCTTTCGACGTAACTTTATTTCCTTCTTTTTTTTTTTTAATATATACGTACCCTTTAAATTTTTAATATTTAGCTATTTTATTCATTTAAATTTTTTTAACCACTTTATTTTATATATTTATCTATTTTATACTAATAAATATTTATATTAATAAATATTAGCTAATTTACTATTATATTTATATATTTTATACTAAATAGATATATTAATATATAATTATGAGTGACTCTTAGTTGCTCTTCTTTTCAGTTCCATTCAAGCTTTAGACTCCGTCATTGCTCATCTTAAGTCCATTTTTAATAGCAGTTCATTTGTTATCCAGCACACCTTCAAAGAAGAAAATCAAGCGGCCAACTATTTTGGTATTTATAGTAGATTAAACTATGTATCTCGATTTTTTAATACATTTGATTCTTTGTCTAGTTTTCTTAAAAGCATTCTGATTTCTGACTGTATGGATTCGCCCTATATTCGACATAAATAATAATTATCTTTTATTTAAAAAAAAAACTATGAGTGACTCAAAGTAACTTAGCGAATTTGTATTTAAAGTTTAAGAAAAATATTAATTTATGAGGTTATATGGTTAAATTAAAAGTTTAAATAGTAAAATAATTAAATACTATAAGTTTACGGGGCCAAATATATATTTAGTTTTTTCTTTTTAAATTTATATATAGATGATATTTGTTTTTTAATTTTAGAGATAACAACAGCATATTTTTATAGATTTAAAATCGACTATCGTATCTTTCAGCAGACAATGACTATCGTTCATTTTATCAAAGACGATCGTCCTAATATGATGAACGACTATTGTTCCAATACGAAAGACAACTATTATCATTATATCAGGGATAACTATTGTCTAATATCAGGGATGACATTAAAATTTATCATCCTATACAGTATTGAGTATAGAAATAAAGAAGATGATAAATTAACAGGGATGATTAATGTCTTTAAATCCCCATATATTTAGAGATGATTTTTCATATTTTTAGATATATTTTTTTATGTCACCAGTACATATTTTTTTTAGTGATACATGTCTCTATATCACATCATATATGTTCTTTTTATAAGGAAAAGAAAAATCACAACTCCAATTTGAAATTTGACTCAAATTAAAATATATACTTTCTTAATAATTAAATTTATAAGTTCGTGACATCTTCAGTTTCTCATTCCTATGAGTTTATATTATCCTAACTGCCACTGAATTTTTTTTTTCTTTTTGTTTCATTTTTAAGATTAATGAGAATAGGTTCCGACTCATAAAATATATTCAAAATTTTTCTTTAGTTTATAAATAATAAAACGTTTTCTATTTTTATATTTGGATAATTATAATTTTAGTTGACGAGATATATTATATATATATACTTTTAAGTATAATTTTTTAATCCAGATAATAAATTCTATTTAATTATTCAGAAATAAACTCAAAAACAAAAATATACAGAAGTTTAGAATTCTATTCCAATTAAATTCTGATTTTAAAATGTAATAAACAAGTTAACAATTTATTTTTATAATGATTATTTTTAAGTATTAACGAGGTAACATTGCATCTATATATATTATTGATAGAACAAATCTACATATATATATTATTGATATATAAGTGCACTATCACTTTACTAATCTTATTTTTTTTAATTTTAATTTTTTATGATAATATTTTAGTGTTTCATATAAGTTATGGGAATTAAACTAGATTTAACATTGTATATACAATAAATTTTGATTATAAATAGTATGTCAAAATTATTTTTATGTATACAATTTATTTCAAGCATGAATGTACATATATTCTTTTTATGATATACAATGATATATAAATTAATACTACTCGAGCTTATAATTTTATAAATTTAAAAAAAATAATTTTAATATGAGCGAATCAAAGATAATTTCTTACAATTATTATTATTATTTTTTGGCATAGAAAGAATTTTGAAGAAAATATTAAAATGGGGGATTGTACGTAGTTGCATTCACATGAGCTTGTAGTAGCAGTAGTCGTAGAAGAACAGACATGATATATGACATCACCCCAACGATAAAAGTTGTCTCTTTTCTTTTACTTTTTAGTCCTTCTATATCTTTTTTTATTATATATTTATGCATAATGCTTGAGACTTCCCAAAATGTATTCAACTCTATAAAATAATAATAATAATAAATAAGAATATTAAGCCATGAATGTCCAATTTTTTTATTATATGTAAACCCGAGTTTCACCTGAATTTGAAAAATATAATTTTTTTAGAGATTCGACTGATTAATTTATATTTTTTCTTCATTGATTAAGATTTGGAGGCTGATGGCGAAATCGAATAATAAAATTTATATTATAGAAATATTTATTAATTTCTGTTTAATTTTGATAATATCGGTAAATTAATTCCCATAAGAAGTGATTTTGCATTATATTTTATAAACATTTATATTTAATTTTAAAAATTAAAATTATTTTGAAGGAAATTTTTAAAATTATGCTAGTAGATGACTTTTTAATATATAAATTAAATTTATTTAAAAATATATATCTTTATATAAATTAAATTTAAAAAAAAATTGTCATGAGTTGATTTTTAAAAAAGGACCTAATCTTCGTAGATACGTAAATTAATCTGAGAACGCTAACTGTTTGATTACTATAAGAGATCGTAAAAGCCAAGGAATAACAAACATTGGAGAATTATGAATTATGATAAGTAAATACAACTTGGTCTCGCTAGCCCAACACGTCCCTTTTAAATATTAGGGTTTTATATAAAATTTTATTTAAAAAATGGAAATATTAAAAAATATTAGTTTTTTAAGGCCTAATACATTGTACTTATCTATTTTGATTGCTAACTCCCTTTATTTATATATTTCTCACTTTATCAAATACATATTTATCTATTTTGTACTAAAGATATTTATAAATACAGATATTGATTACTTTTTTATTATATTTATATATTTCGCATTCAGTAAATACTAAAAAAATGCTACATCTTTATATAAATATCTATTTAATATAAAATATAAATATAAGGACAAAAATGACTAATATATATTTATATAAATATCTATTAATATAAAATATATAATTATATAAGTCAAAATGATAAATATATAAATATAAAAAATAAAATAATTAAAATAATTAAAATAAATAAGTACATCAAGTATAACATGAGTCAATTTTTAAACAAAGTTGTTACATACATTTAACATATATGAGAGAAACACATATGTTTAGTTAAATTCAAAAATAGATATTTCTTAAAATTTTAAAAATTATGGGATATTTTTGAAAAAAATTTAAGGGATTTTTTCAAAAATTCCCTAAAAATTTTTTTAAAAAATACCCCAATTTTAAATTTCAATTTCAAAAATATATTTTTTTCAGCTTTCAATTTTAAAAATACCCATTTTCATAAATATATTTTCAGTATACATTAAATATATTAAAGGTGTACTTAATTTTTCAAGATATACATTAAATATATATTTAGTATATTAAAAATATGTAAAAAATATGGGATATTTAAAAAAATTAAAAAAAATATGCTATAAAGTGTATTTTTCTCAAAATTGAAACAAGTGGATGTTGTTTTCTTCAAATGAGAAGTCCATCAATGTGCCCAAAATGTTAAAATGAAAAGTCCATTAAAAGTCCAATTAGGGCCCAGAATCAGAAATTTGTGCATGTTATCATGGGGCCTAGCCCAGAAATACAAAACAGCCCGTGGGATGTAAGAGTATTCCCGCTCGGATTTCACTTTTTTAAAACCCCACCTTCATAGCAATACGGCTCTCCCTCCTCTCTTTTCAATATATATACACACACACACATATATATATATATATATTTCTAAATAATAAATATTTTACAGAAAAGAAAAAAAATTGTGATTTTTATTCACATTTCGTATGCTGTCAATTTTTTCAACCATCGGTATCAGAAGAAGACAGACAGAGACAGAGACATACAAAGTAAATATGCAGAGAGTGGCCTCTTGGTTTCAAATAATTAGGGTTTTACTCCATGGATTCCACTGAACCTGTTCAGACTACTAACATCACCGCCGCTTCCGCCGTCTCTTCCGCCTCCACTTTATCCGATTCATCTCCTGTTCAAGTAATCGCATTTGCATTTTTTTTTTATTTTTCTTGAATTTTTGTTGTTCTTTTTGGACTGTTTGTGCTTAATATTGGATTATTCTTACTGCTGCTTCCATTTTCTTTGTTTGATTAGGCATTTTGTTTATCATTACTGATTGTTTTAGATCTTTTCGTTCATTTTTATTATTTCTTCTGTAAATAAGTACATTGATGGATTTCAGCTTTGTGTGGCTTTCAATTAGTGTTGGTTTGTGAAAGTATTTCTTTTATTTCCCAATCTTGTTATGGTTTGGTGCTGACATTTTGAAGTGGTTCTGGAGAGTTTTCATGATGTATATGTTTGTAGTTTAGCAAATGTGAAGTTGTAGGGTATCTTTATTTGTATATAACAGTTGGTTAAGCAAAATTTGTTATTAGAGCCTAGGGTTTGCTTAAGGATGTGATGCTAAAACTTTACTGCTGGGATGGAATTTGAAGCGAGTTTTGGTTGGTCATTCATTTAAGCATTGTTTTACTGTTATTCAGTTTTTAGCCACCAAAAACCAAATAGAAATGATGCATATGAAGGCTTTATAGCCTGCTGTATGGTGGATTTGAATTTGTCTTTTCGTTCTAGTTTATTTTCCTTCCTAACATTTGAGTTTTTGTGATAGGTTAATTAGGATGTTTCTTTGCATGACAAGAATGTAGTTTCAAATAAAAAAGCTATTTATGTACACCATAAGCAATTGGACAATATTGTGTTTATCTCTGTTTGTTTGATATAGGAATCTCCTTTTACAAATTACGCAAGCAATCTATCTCCAATAAAGCCTGTCAAAGCTTCACATCCAGTGCAAGCATTTACAGGAGTTGGTTCTCCTCCTCTTGTATTCACATCACCACGTATTTTATCACACCGCAAAACAAGTTTCTTGCACAGGTTTGAGATTCTTGGAATTAAATAGTATATTTTTCTTTTCAAGTGCATAAACTATGGCTAAAACTTTGTTTAAATGTGAGTTTAGTATACTTCTCAGGTCACAACTCACTCAGGTATCCAGTGCAGAAATATCGGATAATGATGATGATAGCAAGAATTTAGTTAATCATTCAGATGATTTGGGAGAATCACTCACCTATTGCAGCAGCAGGTTAATCACTGGCACCCAGAAGGACAATAATGTAGAGAACTGCCTGCAGGACCAACCTTGCAGTTCCTCAGAGTGTGTTGATGAATACCTCCATGATCCTATTGACGTGGACTGCAATAACTCTGAGAATTTGGTAAACCCAAGTGTGAAACAATCGAAGGATGTGCTTGAATCATCAGTAAGCAGTTTAGCCAACTCTGATATGGTTATATTAAAGTCTGATGATACGAATCACTTGAAAATGAGAGTGGGTACGTCGCAGGCCTTCTCTGAGCAAGTTGAAGAGAATTGTCATGGGAAATCCACTCTTGAAATTAGGGCAGTGCAAGTTGAAGAGGAGCAAAGTGGCAGTAAACAGCCATCTAACAAATGCCTAAATATTGAGAAAGACTTGTCGATGAATCATCCTCCTGAGCAATATGATGATTCTGCGATGCAGGTACCACAGTTTTTGTTTTGCTTTAGTTTGTGAAATTTTTACTGGGAATGTAAATTCTAAATGGACAAGTTGTACTAGTTTTCTTTTAAGTTTCAAGATGCAGGGCGTAATTATTACCCTTAATTGCTGCCCAAATGTTTGCAGATTGTTCAGGCACATGAAGGCTATAGTGAGAATGTCGGGACTACCTTAAATGGAGACAATCAGATCACATCACAGTGTGATCCAGAGGTGGAAACTAGCTATCTTAAATTTATGTTTAAAGTGGCTACAAAAACTGCTAACTTTTTTTAATATATTTCTTAATTTAGAAGGCAGTCATTCTTTGTTTAGAATTGCATTTTATCCTGTTCCTTTTTAAATGGATGGACTGTGGATGACAAATGTAAAGGCTTAACAAGGTGAAAGACGTAATTTCTGATATATGTTTGACAGTATATGGATAAGAAGAAACGGGACTTTCTAAGCTAGGATATCAAAGCACTTTAGATTTTCTATATTTTGCCTTCTCCAAATCACAGTCATGATAGATTTTGCATATATACTTAATCATCGTAGATGATATGGCATAAGCCTGCTATTTATTTGCTTTCATCGGCATCTATAAGTTATTTTTAGGTCATTGAATAGACGTTTGTTATTTAGACACATTAATTAGGAAAAGAAAAAACAAGTAGCTTCTTTTTTCCCTTTGATTATTAAGTCAAACTAGGATTTCTGCAATACAATAATTGAGGCAGTAAATGTAGGCCAGTCAACTTCAGCGTGGCTTGAGCAGACGCTGCCTTCAATTTGAAGAAGCTCAGCAGAAAACTGCAGTGAACAAAACCTCTTCTCCACATCTAATGACAAATGTGACTAGTTCGGGATCACCTGCTTCTGCTACAGAATTGGAGAACCTAGAAACTGCTGAAGTGGACCTAGCTGACTCTTCTAAAAAGAAGCAAATGGTTAACCTGTCCCATCCTGTTGCCCCCATGTTTCCTCTTCGCAATAGTGGAAAGTCCCCTGTAATTGTGTCCAAGCCATCAGGTATTGGCTTGCATTTAAATAGCATTGTTAATGCTTTGCCAGTGGGACACAGTGCAAGTTCAAGTGTAAAATCAACACCTACCATGAGCTGTCATCAGGTTGATCATGAAAGTAGTTGCTCTACATTAATTGCTTCTGAAGACAGGATGCTGGAAACAAAGGCTTCACAGGTGGAACCTTCAAATATGTTGCAGACACTTGAGCATCAGGTAACTCCACTAAATAAAAGAAAGTTTAGCACAGAGCACGCTGGCAATTTTGAGGAGTTCAGCCAATCAACTCTAACAAAAAACAAAAGGCAAGATTTCTTACCAGTTTCTATCTCTCATGCTTTCCAATTTCCTTCTCCTTATATTCTAGGGCCGCAATATCGTTTGTAAATCTGTGATATTTGTAGGAAGAAATCTTCAAGCATCGATGGTGAAGGTTGCAAACGTTGCAACTGTAAGAAGACTAAATGCCTGAAACTGTGAGTGCATTCAAGTTTTCCTTGGTAGAAGTTGGACTCTCACCTTTGTATTCATATGATTACTTCCACTTTTTTGCCAGATACTGTGATTGTTTTGCTGCTGGAATTTATTGTGCTGAACCTTGTGCTTGCCAAGACTGCTTCAACAGACCTGAATATGAAGACACAGTTCTTGAGACACGGCAACAAATTGAATCACGCAACCCACTCGCTTTTGCTCCCAAGGTTGTACAGAATGTGACTAAGTTCACAGCTGTCAGCAAGGTACTCAATTCTCTGTTTTCATTATTGCTTATCCTTTTTCAGTTGTGGATTCTGTAATGATATTTAAATTTCACAGGATGTTGGAAACCAGTTGACACCATCATTTCCAAGGCACAAGCGAGGTTGCAATTGCAAAAGGTCCATGTGTCTGAAAAAATATTGTGAATGCTATCAGGTTTAGTATGTTGAATCAGAATTCTGTGATGGTTATCTGTTTGTTGCTATTTCTAACTGGACTTTTCTTTCTTCTTTGCGTTAAAAAGGCAAATGTTAGCTGCTCAAGTGAATGCCGATGCGAGGGGTGCAAAAATGTCTATGGCAGGAAAGAAGGTGAGCAATCAGCCAGAATCTTGACAGAATGATCACTAATTGCAAATTAGAATGATATTTGCAGAATAATGATTTGTGATTGATGGGACTAAGAAAAATTATGCTTCTATCTCTATAGATTCTCATTTCATATGATAAAGTAAAGATATAAAGGCACAACTTTACATCAACAGTTGTTTATAGAGGATTTCTGGATGCATTTTCAAATGTATATTTTATTTTTGGATGCACTTTAGAAGTTGCATAATATGGAAAGTCCTGGATATTCTCTTCGTACTGTGCTGAGGGATTGGAGAAAACTCTGGAACATCATAGTAAATGTGTTTGCATTTACTGAAACAAGAGTGGGAAATGAATCACTATTGCACAGGTGAATAATGAATATTATAGTGATTTTTGCGTTCTCTTTCAGAGTATGGTATGACCGAAGCAATAGTAAGCAATAGAATCAGCGAGGGAAGATTGGATGACAGAGTTGATGATAAACTGGGAACGGTGGCAACTAATAAAGCCTTTTTACATGCAGAGTTGTATAATATGCACAACCTCACACCCTCAACACCATCATTCCAGCACTCAGAGTATGAATTTTTTGATTATGGTGTGTTGATTCTGGGGACATCTGGTCTTCAGATTAGTTGCTTATTGCTGCTCCAACTTTTTTATTTATTTTGTAGCCATGGAAAGGACGCAGTGAGATCTCAGCTAAATTCTAGTAGATATGTCGCATCACCTGAGTCAGACTTTTCCGACTTGCCATCATATGCAAAATCCACAAGATCTCCAAGAAATTCACACAGCAATAACTTGATTTCAGAAAGAAGTAAAGAAATTGCGGATATAAATTCATATGGTCAAGAAATGGATTATAACATTGCTGAAATGGACCAATACTCACCAAGATGCAGTGCACTTTCTGATATATGTGAGCTTAGTCCTCTGGGAAATCCATCAATACCTGTGGCTTACTCAGCTTCATTCAAAACAAGAGACTGGTCAAGTGGTTCACGACTTCAATTGTGCCCTGGAAGTGGTCAACTCTCATCTGGTCGCTCCCTTCGCTGGCGTTGTTCACCAATTACACCAATGACACGGTTAGGGGAGAATAAGAATCAAGGGCATGACTCTGACAGCGGGCTTTATGACATTCTGGAAGATGATACACCTGAAATATTGAAGGAAGCTTCAACTCCCATTGCATCTGTGAAAGCAAGTTCGCCAAACAAAAAGAGAGTTTCTCCTCCTCATGGACATATCCAAGACCTTCGGTCAAGCTCTTCAAGAGGCTTGAGAAGCGGACGCAAGTTCATATTGAAAGCTGTACCATCCTTCCCACCCCTCACCCCTTGCATTGAATCTAAAGGCAGTACAAATGATAAACAGTAGCAGCAAATAGACATTCTTCAGGTGAGCCCTAGCCATTTTGTTGTCAACTATAGTGAATAGAGATTTATGCGCAAACCCTTGGCAATTTCTGGTTTGAGTATGTTTCTTTTATCTTTCAGGTTCCAACAGTGTTGGGTATGTTTGGATCAGGAAAGCATTAATCCAGTTAACATTTGAGGTTCCAATTGTACAAGGTCTGTGTATGAACCTCTTCCAACTCTATAATTGCAAGTTATTTTTAGGTATTTATATACAGTGATTTTAGTCGATTCTAGATTTATTATTCAGTAAATATGCGTTTACAGTTAAACTGTAACTTATCATTCTAATTGCGAGTTATCTATTTGCATGATAATCACGGCATTTCTTGTGTGGCAGGAATATACCTGAATGGGGTCATGAAGTGTCATACAATCTGTAGTCTTTTCTTTCCTTTTCCTTTCTTTCATTTTCAATTCTTATTATCTTTTGTTGTTATATCAGATGTTAATGTTAATCAATTGCATTTCATTCCATATATTATGTCATTTTTTAGATTTTTTTCAAAAATTCTCAATAAATTTCAGGACATTTCAAAACTCTCTTTTTTACAATTTAATGTGTACATTTGTATACTTAGTATTATTGAAATTGGAAAAATGAGAGTTAATATTTTTGAAAAAAATGAGAAATGAAAATTTTTATAAATATCATCTGTTTTTTCGAAGTATTTACTGCGCTGTGTTACTATTGAATGTTGGGGTTGATTGAGCCTAATAGACTAAAATTGGGCTTTAAAACCATAGGTTAACATCAACTTGGACTTCATTGGCATTGAATTTTAGTCTTTGTTTGTTTTAAAGAAACAAAATAGAAATTTCATTCTCTATTTCTTTTATTTGGACAATTATAATTGAATGAAAAAGGGAGTAAATGAAAATAATTCCCTCCATTTTTTTTTTCAATCTTCTAAAATCTTTTCTTATCAATTTGGAGAGAAAAAAAGAGAAATGAAAAAAAATAGTCATAGTTTAAGAAGTTTACTAATTTACCTTTAATTAGTTTAGAATCCTATAATAATAAAACTAAACCTTGTACATTTTATTTTCTTTTATTTTTTAATTAGATAGCCAAGAAATCAAATACAAATTCTCTTTATTTTTTTTCTTCTCACTTTTATTTTTCTTTCCATCACACTACTGAAGGCTCAAACAAACAATGGCTTAGACTTTATCAGAATTATTTTGAGAAAATTATATGATGTCAATTTTTTAAATTTTTAAAAATATTTTATAATTTGTTATTCATATTTTTAAAATTTGATTAAAAATATATATATTAATGTATATATTTTGGAAGTAGATATTTTTAAAATTAAAAGTTAAAAAATAAATATTTTTAAAAATGTTCACAATTTTTATACAAACCCATTGCTTTCTTTAAAATTCCTACTAGTGGCTGGTCGAGGGTTTAGCATGGGCCGCCTTCTGCTTAATCAAAGCTACCATCGTATGACAAAGTCTTGTTCGAGAAAGAACAGAAAAAAAAAAGGCCAAAACCAACTTTTATTGTGTAGTATTGTAATAATACATTCAATTTTGGACATCCTCACGTACAATAATTCCTAATTATTTGAAGTAACTCATACTTATTCTAAGCTTTGCAGCAAATGCCAAATCAAAGGGAATAAAATGAAGCTAAAAGATAAGAAAAAATTACACGAGGCGTTTTTATTTTGAAATACAAACATCAATGAGGAATAATAAACTGAATCATTGACTGGTTCGGATTAGACAACCCTAATTTTTATGGAACGCTTTGACAAAAGTCGAAATTGCAATTTGACTTACGCGTGACTCACAATACCCATACCCCATGCCATGCAATCTACTCTTGAATACCTTGTCTAACCCTCCACTAAATCACTTTGCTATCTTCATGGTTAGAATCAACACCCCTCAAGTCCTAACCTTGTAGTTAGCCAATTACAGACTTCATCTGTCTCTTCTGGGACCGTATAATGACCCAACCTGCTTTCACTTTATAGCACCAGCATTTATGAGATTGCAAGTGCAATGATAAAAAAAAAATGATGCATATATTGCCTTTAAAAGAGAGCGAAAGAGTTTTATACCCATTGTAGACTCTAAATGTAAGATCTCGAAATCCAGCTGAACTTAATGTTTGTGCTGATTTCTCTCCGAGCTTATATGCAACCACATCATCACCTGCATACGAAAAGAAGGATAACAAATTTTACTTCTTACTATACATTGACAGGTCAGATTTTTCATTGGAGGTTGAAAGCCTATTTCACATTTCGTTACTGTTCATTTTTGTTTATCCGCTATCATGGATTTGAAGACGTCAGCACAGTGTTGTTCATTGTTATGAACAATGCATGCATACCATTATATCTACTGAACAATTTTACATTCCGCCACAAGATATTCTTGGCTAATTACAGTAAAATCAACTCATATAAGGATAGCAGACTTCTGCCTTTCTTTTTCTCACAACTCCTCGTAGCATATAAGAAGACCATTTTAGTGATATTAAGTTCAAACACTTCTAGATATTTCAAAGGAAATGTCATGTGAATAATACTTTTAGTTTCAGTCAACTATGATTCCAAAGAAATTTTGAGTATGCAAGTTTCTAAATGATTACGAGTAGGAGAAGTATTAATAAAAACGGGGGATCCATCATTTGAGAATCAGTCTTTTATGTCCTCAACAAAGGCAGATTCACGTTACTGAGAGATCAAGGACGCTTGGACAGAAATGAGCTTCTTTATAATGAAACAACCCAACTGAGATTAACATCTTGCACGTAGGAAATGTAATGGCTATTGTTTAAAGTTGGAAGTAGAAAGAATTTTTTAGTCTATAATATCAATCAAAGACAACAAACAAAAAGCTGGGCAGTTAATATTTAAATAAGAAGTGCTTTTCTTTGGCCAAATCAGAAAGTAAGGAATGAACTGAACTCAAAAGGAAAAATTTAACTATATATAAATAAGAAGATAAGGCATAGATGAAACGTATGAGATGATTGCTAATACTAAACCTCATATCATTAAAATTTGAGAAATGAGTGCTGATACCTAAACCATGGCAGAGAAGAATAGGCAAGGATGCTGCTTGCCTTGCAGCTTCACAAGACCCTTCCACCCGGTTCCTCAAAGTCCTGAAAGAAAACAGTAGTTTCTCTTACAGCCATGACCTTATTCTGTGTATAGATGTGCTCATTTGCTAGCCAGAGTTAAGAATCTTACCTTGAGCATGGAAGCCAGCCACTCAGACCAACAACTGCACTTAAGTTAACAGGATAGAGGGTTCCATTACCATATTGCCCTAAATGCGGCAGGTGGCAGAGTAGAGGGCAGCTGCAGCACCCATGCTGAAGCCACCAAAACCCAGTTTGACTGCAGAATAATGATATACAAGTTTTACTATGGCACAAGAGAGTTTACAGAGCATCAACAACTCAACAAGGTAATGAGCAGTGAACTCAGTACTATGTTTTAAGACAAAAACAGATTAATAAGAAAAAAAAAAATCAGATACCAATATTTCTAAGCATGCCATATGCTATCCTCCTATAAAAAATTAGTTAATCTCAAAAATTTTCAGAATCAAATTGTTAAAAGTGCTAATTAGTTCAGTGAAAGCAGTTAGAGCATCAGATCATTTTTTCTAATAAATAGGAAATTCAATGAAAATAGGACCGCATTCAACCTTTTTTTTTTACTTAAATACTATTCTGTCATGAAAATACTGTCATAAGAAGATGCCACCTTAATCATAGAAGGGAACTAAAAGGTCAAATCATATAAGCACTTAGGTCTGAGTGAAGATGCTTAAACATTCTAAGCCACTTACTATCAGCAGGCTCTGTTGACAACAGATTGGCAATATGTGCTGCCGAAGCATCCAGCCACTCCAAGTCATCAGGAGCATCTTCTGAAATATCTCCCACATCAAACTTTGAAATAAATAACACAATCTGTTTAGATTATACTCACCACAAGCATGATAGATTAAGGAATAGAGCATTAAGCTCCTTTTGACCTCATAAGTAAAACTTCACTGGTTGCGATGCTAGGCAATCAAAAGATAAGCATTAAAGTCTGAAGGAAAACTTCACTGGTTGCGATGTTAGGCAATCACAAGCTAAGCATTAAAGTTTGAAGTAAAACTTCACTGGTTGTGATGTTAGGCAATTACAAGCTGAGCATTAAAGTTAGTAAAACTTCACTGGTTGTGATGTTGTGCAATTGCAAGATGAGCATTAAAGTTTGAGTAATCTAGAATTTTATTAGAGTGATGATTTTTGAACCAGCAGAAAAACATCCAATGAGTTCTTACAGTGCATGGAAATCCACCAAAAATTGCTACTGGCATTGTTGGAGCAGTTGGGCAAATCCATTTGATCTGCCAGAAAAAAAGTCATAAAAGGTGGTAATCTCTCTGGTAAGTAGTAACAATGTACCCTCTCAGTACTAGGGCAACAACCACTTGGAGGATATATTGTGTGTGTAAACTTGTTGAAACTATGTAGTTTTTTAAACAACTATCATCCTTACATTTTGAAGAGGAAGGGTTTCCAAGAGCTGGGACCAAATGCAACACAAAACACAGAATGATCTATTAGTGAACTTGCAATAGTAACAAACTTTAAAATTTTGAAGAGATTATATTATAACCTGAGAAACACCTTCCAACTCTGGGGGACCACACTCAATGATGAGCACAAGCCCTCAATGGCAATTTCATAGATCATACAGTATGACAATCTAAATGTTTCATCTCTGAGTTTGCCCTAACGTATTCCAAGAAAATTAAATATTTAAATTTTAATATTATATTGGAAATGATTTATCTGTAAATTGAAAGGTCAATTTATCAAGCTAGTGAAAGAGTGGTCCCAATTCTAAACCTTGACATATCCATATATGGATTCTAGCTGCACCAAGATAGCTTAGATCAATAAAGAAGTGAAAGAAAACGACAAGTAATCACATTTTACAAAAGTCATAGTGCAGTTGTTCTCCATCAAATCAATATGATAAGAATCTTCTAGAAAATACACGGCTCAAGAAGTTTAATCAGACATCAAAATTATGCACCAGAACAAGACAAGACATTGACATGCCATGACTCCTCTAGTTTTCTTTCTTTCGGAGCAAAACAACTCTACCGTCCTTTTAAAGGCATATGCTCGTGATAAAGGGAACAGAATGGAATTTCAGCAAATGCTTCTTGTAAACGAGGGATAAAGACATTATTATTATAGATAAATGCTGATAGCTCACCATCTTAGTTCTGATTATTGTCAATCCATGCACATCAACAAAAACCATAATAATAAAAGAACATATAACCATCTAACAACACAACCTAAAAATGAAATTGTATGAACAAGCTTAAAAGACTGAACTCTTAGCAAAGCTTCTAATGAAAACTAGGCAGAAAAGATCTTATAAAAGCAAAACTACAAACAGCAGCAAAATTAAAAGGGACATCACTACCTCGAACCCTTATCACCAAGGCCATGAAGCCAAACAATGGTGGCCTGGTGTTGTCCTTTGGGCCTGACCACATGTGTCCTTCCAAACTCAAATGTCTTCACAGTACTTCTACTACCTGAAATGTCACAATCAAAGAATTTAAAAGTTACCAATCCGTATATACACCTTATGTATATGAACTCAAAAAAATGGCAACAACAAAGACTAATCAGAACCAATGGCGGAGGTATTGCAACTCATTATATTCCACTAAACAATTAACACTGAGCAGACTATTTGGATGATTGATGAATGATTTAAGTTGGATTCCTGCAATGAAGGAAATAAAAATTGACCAACCCTTTTTATACCCAAATAGAAGGGTGAAAATGGGAATTTACCCCATTAATCTCACATCATCATTTCTTGCTTACACCAGTTAAACAGTGTCCGAGACCTTCTAAAGAAACCATCAGAAAGAGAAAGGCACCAAAGGAAAGGCAAAAATAGACCGTGAAAGTGACAAAAATTATTAATAAAGCAGCAAGTCTTTATGAGCAAAGAATCCACCGAGATCAAAGCACATTAGTATTGAAAATAAAATGAGCAAAAACAAAGTCTTTTCACTCTTTAACTCGCAACGCTCAGCACAGACAGAATGAGAATTTATTCCTGGTGGACAGTGGGCAAGTTAAAGCACTTCAACTATAACAACCCGAGAATATAACCACAATAGAGGAAAAAAAAAGAAAAGAAAAAAGCTTCTACCTTTCCCCTTATTTTCCCTTCCAAGAAAAAACAAATACAAAGAAAATAGAAAGAAAAGAAGAAGAACCCATATATTCTATATATTTATTCGTTAATAAAAATGGGTGATTGATTCAAGTCAAGAAGTGAAAATATTCATTTTTCAACACTATTAAGCTATAAACAAATAAAAGATAAGAAGTAATATATGAAGGCATGGAGTGGGGTTTAAGCTTTATAGTGTACCAGGCTTACCTTGGTGTAACAAAACCCAAAAAGCATTTGGGCTTTTTTTTTTTTTGCTTTTCTCTTTTTCTGTGTTTTCACCTTTTCTTTTGTTTGTTCATATGATTTCTCTGAGAAACCCCAAACAAACAATTTCACAATGCCTACAGAGTACAGACAATGCTCCAAAACCACTGGCTCCGTGTTTGTTTCCAACGCTAATTCGATGACAAAAATGCCCTCCAAATATTTCCGTAATATCAGCCTATGTTCCTTTTCTTCAAGTTCTCCTCATGTATTATTAGCAAAATTCTTGCTATGACATGGCATTTTAAAATTTTCCACATAAATCAATTTTAAAATTAATTGCAGAGGTATTTTAAGATCATCTGACACAATTATTATTTTATTCATCATCTGACACAATTATTATTTTATTTATTTAAAATTAATAGATATATTTTTTATTTTACAAAATTTAATTTTTATTTTTATTTTTATTGAAAATATAAATTTGTGTATATTTTATATTATATTTTTATTTATATAAGTAATATCTTAATGTAAATAAAAATTTAACTTATTAATAAATAAAAAATATTAAATTATAATTTAAGACAAATAAAAAAATTTGTCAATAAATTAAGATAATTTTTTTATTTTAGAAATAAAATGAAATAATTTGACCAAATTTAATTTAAATAAAAATTATTCAAAATGATATTATAACTTTATATTTCTCTAAAAATATAGTCCGTAACCACATTCAAATAAACAAAATTTATATAATCACTCTAATTAATTTAAAATTAAGTAAAAAAATTGGGTAAAGCTTTAAACTTTGTCATGACTCAAAATAATATAAAAGAGAGAATCATAGTGTATAAGTCATAATTAGAAAATCTTCTTGGCTTTATAATCTTTGGAATAATCATAAGATGGGAAATAAAGTAGATTTTCTCCTTTTTTGCTTTTGTATGTTCTAAATTTTCTATTAATTCTATTCTATGCATTGGTTTAAAAGCATATATATGCTAATGCCACTGCTTTTCTTTTAATATTATATAATAATAAGAGTCTAAATATTTACTAATGTATTGTTATTAATTAATAATTTAAATTAACTATTAATTTCCCTACAACGGTTTTAAATTGAAGATTAGACTAAAAGCTGTGAATAATTAAATGAAACATGTCCTATACTTTTTAGAATTAATATATTATAAATTAGTTTCAAAAAAAAGAATTAGTATTATAAATTAATAATTTAATATCACATTTATTCTTATTCGTGATGTATGCATATATAGATTCCATGTCTCTTCAATTTGCAATCGGTTAAAATTTGTTGTGGTTGTAATGAATAAAGTGTTCATTTCTCAATTGAGTTTTTTTTTTTTGACACTCATTTCTTAATTAAGTTATCATATAAATAATTAATTAATCTCATTTAAATCCCTAACTTTATTTTCTATTAATATAATGAATATGAAAAATTAAATTATCTTATGATATTATTTTATCCAAAAAAATGATATTTAAGAAAAATTAGAGGTTTTTTTTTTTATTATTTAAAAAGCTCGAACCTTTGAAATACAGTTTTTAAGATTCGAACCCTGACCTCTCAAGTGAGAGTAACATCAGGTGGCCAGTTGAGCTAACCCCAACTGGTTTAGAGGTTTATTTTAGTAGCATGATAAAAAAAAAAATCTAATCACATTCATTCAATTAAAAAAATAATCATTAACTAAACACTTAATTAAAGGAATCATATTTAAAATTGAGAAATCGAAAAAAAAAAATAACTCAATATTAATAATAATAATAATAATATTTGGCTTATATAATTATGAATTTATTAAAAATAATTAATGGCTAAATATAAACTTCTTTTATCTTTGTTAAATGAATAAAAAGAGTACTACATTTCTCAAAAAGCAACCTAATTCGAACTTGTTTCTGAATTTTAAAAAGAAATGAAGTTTATAAATTTCTGCCATTTGTCCATATGGCCATTATTTGCAGACATAATATATCTCTAAGACTCTAATAAAGACATGGCCATGGGTGGGATTTGAATTTGAAAAATGCCAAATTATCTAAAAGTTTGATTCTCCAGCTATAAATATGTTTGTTAATTGAGATTTGAAACCCGATCCATGGCGAGGTCCACTGACAAATAATTGAAAGCTAACTCATTAAGGTCTTCAAGCTCTACTAATGCTGTAATTACCATTGAATAAGCAAGGAATTAACTGCAAAAATGAGGATCCAAACTAGCCTCTGTCATCTTCTTCATGAGCAGAGAAGCTTTTTCTCGAGCTCTTGTTGATCCTCTTACTGAAATATCAGCTAAGAACTCTGGCAATCTTAATGCATCTCTTACACACCCTTCACTTTCATCAAATAAACGAACGAGAATTTCAGCTGCACCTTCTTTGCTTAACATGCATCTTCCTTTTAACACATCCACCATTAAATTTACTATCTGTTCAGTTCTTATTAAGGCATTCAATCCTTCTTCAAACCTTGCTAGAAGTCCAAGAACAGCCAATGAAGTTCCAGCTAAATCATCGCCATTGATGCTCTCTACAAATCCCAGAAGTACTTAAACAGCTCCTGAACGTACAGCAAGTGTGCAATTTCCATGGAACTGCACAAGTTCAGCTAATGAACCTAGAAGATGATGGGTAACAGGATCTCTTGGTCCTGAAACGGCCTTTCCAAGAACCTGTGTTGTGCCTGCAACTCCAAGCTTGGCCTTGTTTTTGTCCAGCATTGCCAAGCTGCAGACTAATGAACAAGCTAATCTGCTTGATTCTGGGGAACTTGGGAAGATGATTATTGAATTCAGGTGGCAAATGGTATCCATATCTGCAAGAGACTGCTTTAGTTCTGGGTTTAAAGAGAGATTGAAAAGGATAGCCAGTGCAAGAGTTTCAATGATGGGAGATGAAGATTTTGGTAAGCATAACAAATGTAGATATGGCACCATCTGCCTGTGAAAGCAAGTTCCTGTAATGGGGATTAACCTTGGTCGTGGAAACTAGAGTTTGCAGAGCTTTCTGCTGAACTTCAGTGGAGTCTGATTGTGCAACAGAAAGATATTCAACACCAGTACTTTCTCGAAGCCGAGCTACTGACATGGTTTTGCCTGTAATTTTCTCAAAGGCAGATGGCTGAAAACCCTTTACCTGAATAATGTGGTGATATAAATAATGATAAGAATTGGGTAATATAAATTTTCTATATTAATTCAATGGCATTGGAAAACCTCCATTTCATGGGCTGTCAGTTCGTCTTTATTTTGGCTGTTATTTGATCATATTGTTTCGATAATCTCATAGTATCTTCTAAATCATTTGCCATAGTAGTTATCTATTGCATTGAACAGACAAGAAACCACAATGGGCTGCAGTATTGTAGTGTAAACTTTTAAAAGCTGAAAGAAAGTTTAGGGAAGAGGAAAAATGATACTGGCTACCAGAGTATTTCTAGGAATAATTTTTTTTTATACATGTCACGGCAAATCCATATAGTTATCCCCAATTAACTTGATGTTAAACAGGCTTAGTTGAGTTGATTCAATTTGATACAGCAATGGTTAGTAGGTGCATTATTGCTTGAACAATCAAGAGAGAGTGGACTATATTAAGAGAGAGCACAAGCGTTAGGAAAGAATGAAAAATGTAGCCATAGATAAGATAGTGTATTGAACTCCGCTAAAAAAAATTGAGTCTGATCGATAAAAGGGCTATAGCATCAGAACAATCACCTATCTGGTAAAATATCTGATAAAACACAAAAAAGTAAAAAAAAAAACTTATACCAAATTATCTCTTCATCTTTTAACAAAAATTTTATACAAAATAATTAATTTTGAATAACAGCTTTAGTAAATTAAATTGATATTTTTTTTTCTAAGAGATGCCGAGTATAAATCAAACATCTATTACAATTGCCAAATGATACAAAACCTTCAAACCTGATATCTTTTTATCTGATCTATCCATTTCAGTTAGGATTCAATGTCATGATGTTCAAATGTTCATTTTACAGCAGAATGTAATTCGCCCATCCCAAACCAAAAAAAAAAAATGCAAAAAACAAATGCTCACCCTAAAAAACATACAAATTGTGCTGGCAACGCGCCCTTATTTGCCAAGCACTGGCCTCAAGCAAATCCAAGAACATGAATGCAATATTAACCACGAACTACTGGTTCATTTTTCTCAAAAAACACCATAAGGAATAATGCCATCGAATACAACAATTGATGTCTGCCGGTTCGCAATCATCAAAATTCCAGCTTCCTTAACAGAGTTCCCAGTTTACAGATTCTGCCAATTAACTAAATTATAACATCTAGCTCCGAAAAAAAAAAAAACTAAAATATAACACCAATCTTGGTTTTAATATCGAATTCTACGTCCTAATAAAAGTCATGCAATAATTTATTACCAACATAACATCCTTAAGAGCACACCAAAGATTAATCTAAATCATACTATAAGAGAATCATCAGAACAACAGATAACCTCTAGCAAAAAACAACCAAAACAACAATTCTTCCAGCTGACAACTGCAAGCTGGGTTCATCAGAGAACTCACGCATTGCAAACATCTATCAGAAGCCGCACATCCTGACCAAAAATATTTATGTCTTACATCCTTTCACCTTTGTCCAGAGTCAGGAGAACCATCATCATATGACACCAAGCCCCTCTTCCCACTGAGACTTCCTGATGATGACCTTGATCTATCCCCGCTTGCCCGTTTGGGAGATGGAGAACCCAATGAAGAAAGTGATGCTGATGGGCTCCGGCTTCGAGAAGGAGACCGCCGCCTGTTGACACGTGGAGAGGGACGCGACCTAGGTGCATCAACAGGAGAACGACTGCGATTTGGACTACGACTGGGAGAATAGCGACGGTTACGGTAGCGAGGGCTTTGTGATACAGATAGGCTCCTTGTTCTGCTTCTTCTGCTTCTATACCTGCCAAGAGTATAAAGGAAAGTCAGTATGGCCAAAAATATGTATTAAGGATTAAATTTGCTTTCAGTGCAGAACACTTTAAAAAAGAAAAAAAGGTTTTGGCAATCCATGTAAAAGAAAGCATTTCAAGAGTCCACATCTTGGAATTTAGTATTAGATCGCAGACCTGGGAGGAGTTCTTCCTCTTACTGGGCTCCTGTACCGTCTAGGTGAATACCTCCTGTACCCTGAAAATCTACACACATGAGCACAAAAAGCTAATAAGCAAAGGTGATTGATATTGACATTGACATCTAATAAAAAAATTGAGTTAAACATGCTATCAAAACCTGTCACGGTCACTTCTGCCATATCGATATGATCTAACAGGAGACCGATCTGGAGAAGGGGTTCTGTATCGCCGGGCATAAGAGTATCGTTGACTGAAACCACGACCTCTTCTGATGCGTTTAGGTGAGCCGTCAAGGGAAGCACTTCTCGACAAACTTCTTCTATCGGAAGGAGATCTTGCCCTACGTATGGGGCCAGGGCTCCTTGAATAGCTGCGACGATTGTTCCTGCTAGGAGCCCTAGCAGGACTTCTACTAATGCTTCTCCTTGAAGGAACCTTACCCGAGCTTCTGCTAATGCTTCTCCTAGAAGATCTAGCAGGGCTTCTGCTAGGGCTTCTTCGGAAGGATCTACCTGGGCTTCTGCTAAATCCTCTCCGAGAAGATCTAAGCGGGCTTCTGCTGACTGATTTTTGTGATGATGCTCTAGGTGGGCTCCTGGTCTTGCTTCTTTGAGGTGGGGACCTCACGAGGCTCCTGCTCCAGCTCCTTGGAGAACGAGATCTCAGAGGGCTTTTGCTAATACTTCTAGCCTTTTTGCCTCTCAAGGGACTTCTGCTGACACTTCTAGCTGGACTCCTGCTGCTATCACTTCTAGCAGGACTTCTGCTGAAACTTCTTCTCTGTAAGACATGTGGGGGGCTCTGACTAGCACTGTGACTCCTGCTCATCCTTCTCTTCGGACTAGTACTTGGGCTCTTGCTCAAAATCCTCCTGGGACTAATACTCATACTCTTACTCATGGTCCTCTTAGGACTCATGCTTCGGCTCCTGCTCATTAACTTTTAATAAAATACCGGATCTGGATGAATCGGTAAGCACAAAGAATAACGGAGTTGTGAGAAGAATTGAAAGTAGACCTAGATTTGCCTGGGTGATCATCTACCACATCAGGTTGTCTATCATCACTTCTGTCAGATGTAGCATCTCCTTTGATGACATTGCTCCGCCGGCCTCCATTTTCCTTGGGAGATTCACCATCTGCCTTATCAAGCATATCAGGTTCCTCCCTCATTTTAGAGGGAAGGGAAGCAGCTTCTTCCTCCAAAACCATAGGAGACTGATCCCCAGCTGCAGAACGTGAAACAAAACAAATGGTTAAGAGATAGAGATCGTCTAACATGTATCATAGTTGAGATGTAATGATTTCAAGTCCATGTTGAGAAACACTTGAGTTAAAAAATAATACCAATAAAGAATGTAATTCATGAAAAATGTAGAATCAATACATTAAACATTTGAGGGCCTGTAAGAATAACTGGAAAGTAAATTTTCCAATACCTGTCAGTAATAACAGCAAAAAAGAAATGATGTATTTAATTCATCTTTCCTCCGTTATTCCTTAAAATTTGGAAGGAACAAAATTTTATGGGCTTAACTTTATGGCAACAAGCTACTACTTCCTTCTTTCACCGCCTAAACCCTCTTCCCTTTCTTCCATTAACTAATCATGACTAAGCTAATAATATGAATAGCTAATCAAGCAAAACTTGTTGATTTCCATACTCCCATATTTATAAGGCTAAATAATTATGAAATCTCTGAAGTTTTACATATTACACTAGTCAGTCCCTATATTTTCAACATCTAATTTTTGCATCCTTATGTTTTTAAAAATTAAACTGTTTAGTCTTTTGTCAATATTTTTATGACTAAATAATTATAAAGTCCTTGAGGTTTTGTATATTACACTAGTCAGTCCCTGTATTTTTAACATTTATTTTTTACATCCTTCTGTTTTTTAAAATTAAACTGTTCCGTCATTCTGATAATATTTTCATCCTAAAAATATTAATCAATTATTTTGATATTATAAAATGATTTATTTGCTCTTCCTTTATATATATATATTTTTGTTATTTGTTAAGTCATACTTATTTTTAATTTTATTTATATTTCTTACACATAATTTATTTTAATTTTATAAATATTATTAAAAAATAATTTTAAATAATACGAATAATATTTTTTATTATTTTGCGGACAATCTATATATATCATTTATTTTAATTTTATAGGTATTACTAAAAAAATAATTTTAAATAATATAAAGAATGTCTTTTATTATTTTGCAGACGATCTAAATATAAAATAAAATTAAAAATGAAATAAACTTAATAAATAACAAAGATAAATATATATAAAGGAAGAACAAATAAATTATTTTATAATATTAAAATAGTTGACTAATAATTTTAGGATGAAAATATTGACAAAATGATTAAACAGTTTAATTTTTAAAAATACAAGGATGCAAAAATTAGATATTAAAAATACAGGGACTGACTAGTGTAATATGCAAAACCACATGGATTTCATAATTATTTAGCCTATTTATAATGTCAAAGTTTATGCTCTCAATTTTCTAATGAATCTCCAATTCAACACTCCAAAACCACTAATGCAAACCCAGAATGTCTTAACCTCGACGAAGAACTCTGTGTGCTATATGCAAGTGTTTGGTTGAATTAGAATATATGTTGAGTTGAAGAAGGTGAATTTGTATACACCTACACCCTAAAAAGGAAGTGCAAAAGCAATTAGAAAAGAAGCAGCAGCAAATTGTCAATTTCTGTTTGTATTTGATGACTATATGCAGGAAATAAATTGTCAATTTTGATTTACATTGATGACAACATGCAGGGTAGCATGTATTACACTAAAAAAGTTGCTGCAATCAGACAGCAATAAGAAGCCTTCAATTAATTAGTACCAGTTTTCAGGGAAGGGTCTTTACGCATTCGATCTTTCGCATGAGTGTCCAGATCATCATCATCAGAGCTGCTTTCACTTCTACTCTCACTCTCACTATCAGTCAGACTATCTGATGCCCTGAAAATTAAAATAAATATAGTATTAACATTACCAGACACAAAAGACCACAACATCAAACATAAACCAGAGTATAAATTTACTGGGAAAAAAGTAAAATTCAACAGTCCTAAAATTAAAAACAAACTAAGATATTAAGCTCACCCACCTCTTCATACCAGAAATATTCACTAAACAATTTGACTTCAGATGCATAGATGCATATATATAATTCAAAGTACATCAGCGCATATCAAAGACGAATCCAAACCAAAAAAGGGCAGGACCCCAGGGATACAAGATCAGTAAAAGTAGCATAACTACCTTCTTGATCTACGTTTGGACCTTTTGACACGTCTCTTTCGCCTTTTATCACGCCTCCTATCTCTTCTTTTTCCCCGCCTGTATTTGCCTCTTTTAGAAGATCTCTTTCTCTTCCTACGCCTGTCATCACTTGAAGAACTAATATCAGATGAGGATATATCTGAGTCAGACTCACTATCAGACTCAGATGATTCAGTCTCAGAATCAGATGAACTCTCTGACTCAGATGAATAGTATCTCCTCCTCTTTTTCCTTCTGTCTCTTGAAGATTTCTTAAGTTTCCCCTTCCTCCGTGTTTCATGACTGTCTGAATCAGACAAAGCATCCTTTCCCATTTTCAGTTTATGTACTTTCTTCCTGTCTGCACCTTAAAACAATAAATACACAATTCAGCGACAGATAAACAGAAATTTGACCACATCAATTAAATTCTAAAAAAAAAAATTCAAGAGAAAGGAGAACAAGGAAACTATTTCTTACAGCCCTTGATGCATTAAACCAAATAAAAGACTAAGACATGATAGGCCAGGCTTCTTACCCTCCCTAAATTCACCACAATTGATTATTTTCACTGTTACTATTGGCTTCCCTTCTTCACCGCCGGCGCTTTCAATTTTTTTCAGCACCTCATCTCCTTGCACAAGTTTCCCAAAGACAACATACTTCCTAATAACACAAACAAAAGCCAAATATCATGAATCACATATCAAGAATGCTGGAGAACGTGAATATTACTTAAAAATGATATAAACAATACAAAAATGAAGTAACAATATTAAGCTTCATAACTGATTGACATTCAAGAAGTGGATGACCAACCTGTCAAGATGATGATTAGCCTTAAAGGTGATAATAAACTGGGAACCTAGAGTGTCACGATCAGCAATCGACATTGACAAAAGACCGGGACCGTCATGCGTGAGCTTTGGACTCTCATCTGAAATGATGTCAAAATAACAATTGTCACAATATTAGCATATTGAATTGGTCGAGGTTAATTTCCCTGGCAACAAATAACCAAGTACACAACTACAGTTTCAATGCTTTGCTAATGCACATATGCCAATATTGACAAGTAAAGACACTAGCCAAAATGACTATTGTGAAAAGGATTCCAGAAATAAAGCTTCAAATTCCAATAAATGATGAACTTCTAGAGATAGTTAGAGGCAGTTGAAAACAAAATGACAAAGCCACAAGTATCCTAGCACCCATGATGCACAATTTCCAGTTCACACAAAAACTAACAGTTTAAGGGGATTGAGTTAACAAGAATATTTAACTAATCTCACCAGGAAACTTGCCCCCATATATGCTTTCTCCACCAGTCCCTGCAAAATAAGAGAAGGGAAACAAGCAAATATTTCAGAACATAGAATGGGAAGAAGATCTCAAAACTGTTCAATCACCTACATGTTTATATTGCACTTTTTCCAGGAGAAATCACATTAGCCAAACTTTGGTACTAGTTAATCATAAGCAACAAAAAATAAAAAATAAAAACCTTAGGTAAATTAACATATACACTCAGAGAACTTGTATTAGATTTTGAATCTTGCTCTTACTCCAACAGTAATATTGATAATTGGTTGAAATGAGAGTTTTAAATATGTAAATCTTTGAATACTCCAAATCTCAAAAAAATATACAGATTATGAGATCTAAAAATACCAGAATATTTTGAAATTTGAACATAAAAAATAAAGAATAAAAATAAGATTCAGGAACCAATCAATATAGAGAATGAGTCAAAGTAATCATTCAAAAATATTTAAGTTAACGACAGACAAAATGGTGATTTCAGAAAACATACCATCTCGTTTAACAAAATCACCACCCTGCAAGATAAGCTCAAGCTATTAGTCTGCTGATAAGAAGAAATATAAATGTGATTGAAATTTGGTTGGACACTATGAAGCAGCAAATTTTGAGTATGGACAAATCAGCAAGTACAACCTTAAAACTATATCACAAGAAAAGCAGTCGTGACCATCAGCCCTGTGTCCTACAGCATAAACAAGGGTAACTGACTAAAAGACAGACCACTTCTAAGCCATGTTAAGCACGGAAGCATGTTAAGTACCAACCTATGTAAGAAACATCTAAATGTACACAAGAAATAACAACAAACCTGAGCAATAGAACCTTTAATGATGCAGTGGAAGAAGGAACCCTTGTAGTGCAATGGTCTTCCAGTTTTAGGACCAACTCCCTTCTCCCCTGAAGATATGGAGATTGAAAATATAAGAAAACAACAGAATAAGCAGAAATATTACTTAAAAAATTATTACTGACCTCTACTATTATATACAACTCAAATTTAGGTAGCACAAATTTTGCATGAACAGGAAATTTTCTATTAATAAGGAAGAATCATTAGACAATCAAATTACCTGTACAAAGGGCACGGAAATTTTCTGCGGTCTTTGGAGAAATATCGGAGAAAAGCTGCAAAATTATAACATTGTAAATGGCAACTGAAAACAAAATTAACTAAAAGCAATCTACGGAAGCAAGATAGACAATATCCTCATATCTCAGTGAATATCTTAATTTGATTAAGGTAGTTTTACCTCAAAAACCATCCTTTCATAACGATCTCCATCAATAGAAACGTCCATAAAAACCAATGAATTCTTCTTCTTTGCCATTTTCTTTAATCTCCAGTATCACAACTCAAGCCAGAATAACCAATAACCTGATTTGCAACTAATGCAATTGTGAATCATTATAAACAAAGTAAACTTACATTTGAAAGAACAAATGTGTAATTGTTCAAACAGAAATCAAGAAAACTCAGGAACAACAATGCAAATTCCCTTCAAGTTATGTTGCATAGTAGGTTGCCAAAATTATAGGAGTCAAATACTACCAATGATAAATGTACTTATGGTCCAATAGAACCAATGATGAATGCACTTCTGGTCCCACTACAAACTAAAATATTTCAAAATGAGTAAAGCAAACAAGACTCAGCGCCAAATCAGTAACCAGTGATAATCAAAGAAAAGAAACAAACTAAAAGATAAATAAATAAATAGGAGTTAAATTTCAATCAAGAACTATAAGATAACAGGCTAGTAGATTATGGAGATCTTTGCAAGAAATCACGCTAGATAAATATCAGCTAATTCCGATGACTATCAAGATTCCAAGAACTAAAATAGCTCCATTCCGTACATCACTGATAAGCAATGCAGATAAGGAAACTGACAGAAATTAACAACAAAAAAAAATACTAATTCGCCATACCACAACTACACAAAAACCTTAAACCCTAGCTAAGTTCTCAGAAACCCTAAAGTACAGGTCGAATTAAAAGCAAAAAAAAATTATAGATAACTATATCTAGCATTAAAAACTGAACGTGCATACATAAGTACAAATTCGAAGCATAAAAAATTAGATAATAAAAATAAAAATAAAAAGTTGAGATTTTCAATCAGATTTATGCGTTTTTGGAAAAAAAACGAAAGCTAAAACGATTCAAGAAAAAAGTAAAATTACGAAATAGAAATGAGATATGAAAAAGAGGAAGTGAGAAACCCTAGAGTTCACCTATAGAAGATGCTCAGCCACGAAACTATAGCACACGCTATGAGATGAAAAACAAGGAACAGAAACCTAATAAGGGAAAGCGTTAGCTCTTTCCACAGATGGGTTGAATTCCACAGTTGCCCCTCCATTTAAGATTGATCTGTCTGAATTGCACTTTGTTCTTGCTGAAATGACTGACATGTCCCATTACATAGGTGCGTAAAGCGTTTGCAATAATTTATTATTGGCGGGTGCAATTTCAATGCCCATGTAATGTGTGGGCTCTGGTGTAAGGGCTTCTCATATGGCCTAGTTGAAAACCATAGTCAACATTTTGGGTGGAGGTATACTTTGCAAAATTGGAATGTAACTAAATTCGAATCAAAATGGCTATTTATTTTTTAAGTTATAGTATGATATTTAAATTAATAAAAAAAAATTTAATCCGCCATTAGTGATAATAATTAGAAAAAGAATCAATATAAATAGCAATGATAATATTGAGTAATTTATTCTTAAGTAATATTTTTAATCCGTTCAATTGGATTGATTCAAATTTAATAATATAATAATATTATAAATTTATTTTTATTTATTAATAATATAAAATATCAAATTTTAAATAAAAATTAAAAATATTCATAATCGATTAAAAAATATTGCATATCAAGTCTACTAGATATAATAAATAAATTTAATATTTGAAATTCACCATAAGTTTTAAAAATTTAAATATTCATACAAAGTTAGACACTATTTAAATTTTTTTCTCAAATTTTTATTAAAAAGGATATGTTATTTACAAAATTCGTTCTAATCCATTTAACTTGATTAATCTAATTCTATTAATTATGATCATTCAAAGTGATTTTTATATATATTTGGTTTTTTATATATTTCGAATCGGATTAATCTTCTGCTCTCGATTAATCCAATTTGTCTAGTTTCAAAAAATAATGGTCTTAAGTTATTTATTTTAAATTTTAGTGAAAGTCAATTTTAGAGGAAAAAAAAAGGTTCTTATTATAGATTTATTCAAATTTTATAAAGATATTTATTTAATCCGAATTTTATAATTTTTATCTCAAGAGAACAAGAAGTACAACCACGATGACAAGAATTAAAAGAAAAAGATAACAAGTTAACTGAACTAACACAAAATGAATAATTAACTCGAAGACAATTTAACTTTAACATTCTTTAATAATTTCATGTCATCTCAACTTGACGAGCTACCTTTCTTTTTGTGACAGGCAATTCAGTATCAGGATTAGCTGAATTGCCAAACCAAGAATTTTCATGTCTATCTCCATTACCCCAAAGAGCATAAGCTTCTTCTCCATGAACAGCTTCATCACCAATCTCCATATCTTCATCAGACATTCTCAGTGGCACCACAAGTTGAATTAACAGGCATATTAAACTTGTAACAATAATATTGATAAGAACAACATATAAAATTCCCAGAAGTTGAATTCCCAGCTGTCGAAATCCTTTATGAACTTGTCCCATTTGAAAACCATAAAATAAGCCTACAAGTTGTCCATAAGACCCTGTGAACAGATAACAGAGCCTTGGTTCTGCGAAAAGGCCTGTCAGGATTCCACCAAGACTGCCTGCAATAGCATGAGTGTGTAAAACAGCCATTGTATCGTCAACCTTTTGAAGAAGTTCTGACTTTTTGTGAACAACCATCATTGTAAACCATGGAATTGAACCTGAACATATTCCCATTATTATTGCTGCCCATCCTTGCACAACTCCTGATTCAAATTATCAAGTCAGAATTATTGGCAAAATATTTTTTTTTGTTTTAAGCATCAGTATCGTACAACCCAGAGATTGCAAATTAATTTGATTTTGTGTCAGATAGGCTTAAGAATTGAAGGTGCTGCATACCCATGATTCGAACTCAAGATGTTAAGGGAGAGACCCTTTAAACAACATTAGTAAAGAACTTACCTGCTGCTGGAGTGATGCAAACTAAACCAGTAATCATGCCTTGAACAGCACCAATAACAGAAGGTTTTTTGAAGTACAAGATGTCCAGTGCTAGCCAAGCAATCAAGCTAGTAGCAGTGCACAAATGGGTGTTCAGAACAGCTAATGAAGCATCGATACTTGCTGCATAAGGGTCACCTCCATTAAATCCTGTCCAGCCCATCCAGAGCAGTCCTGCCCCACCTAACATCAGAATGATGTTGTTTGGAGGAAATCTTTCTCTATCTTTGGTTAGGCGAGGACCTACCTGATAACAATAATAATAAATACAAATAAGCGACTGACAGACAATTGGAAGGCTAAAGAGTGGAAGATTGTTAACTTAATTACCCAGTAAGCTGCTGTAAAACCTGCAACTCCAGCAGACAAATGAATCACATAGCCACCAGAGTAGTCCATTAGACCTTTTTTGAATAGAAAACCATCAGGACACCATATGCTAAATGCTACATAAGTATATGAAAAGGTTAACCAAAGTGGCACAAACATCATCCAGGCATAAAAATTCATTCGCCCTAATAAAGCACCAGCAATCAAAATCAAAGTAATTGCAGCAAAAGCAAACTGGAAAAACACCATAGTTGCAGTGGGAAATTTTCCAAGAAATGCTTGACCCAGAAGATATTTCTGGTCAAGAGCAACATTAGCCTTCCCCCAGAAAGGTACAAGTTCTTCTCCAAAAGACATTCTGAAGCCCCAACAAACCCAACAAAATAACACACAAGCAAAGGCATAAAGTACCATAAAAGCAGAGTTCACTGCCCATTTCTTTTTCACCCCACCACCATATAAAATAAGAAACCCTGGAATGCTTTGTAAACCAACAAATGTTGCTGCTATTAGTTGCCATGCATTGTCTGCTTTGCTCATCCATGGTGGGCTAGCTTCATCATATGCTAAACCAGCAGGAAGATTAAACAAAGAAGCTGGAGCTGGCACAGGTGCAGTATTATTACTCATTTTTTTTCACTTCTTAGTGCTTGCAATGCAATTATCTTTGGTGGGTTTATATCTAAGAAGATTTATGTTGTTAATTTCCAATCGATTATGACGATTTGTTGTCATTTTGGTATCATTTTTTGTCAAGTTTTCGTTCTTTTTTAATTTTTGTTGTCATTGTCCCATTTTTATGTGTTTATTAGCTCATAAATGATATGATTTATGATTATTTTTTAATTATTTGGCAAGGAATCAAACAAGATTGTATCGGTAATTCCAAAGATTACCATTTTGTTGTTCAAGTTATTATATATAATAATCAATACACTCTTTTACTTCGTTAATTATGAAAATCTTCATGGAATAATCAACTTAATCAAAATTACGGGAAGAATCTTAAGAATATTAATGTCATTAACTTTAAAAGGTTAAGGTTTAGTATGCTTTTTTTTTCTCCATAATAATTTTGTTAAGAAAGGAAATGCCTCAAACTTGATAATAAAAAACTACATAAAAATTTCTATAACTTAATTAATTTTTTTAGAATTATACATGTATCTATTAATGACTTCACTTTGTCAAAATTCAAAAATAAAATAGAAAATTACACCATATCTCACTTTTATAATCTTTCTTTCAAAATACAATACATTTTTTTATATATTTTTACTGTATTAGATTAAGATATATGCTGAATGTATATTTTTGAAATCAGGATATACTAGATGTATTCTTAATGCATATGGTATTTTTAAAATTAAAATTTGAAAACTGGATATATTTTTAAAGAAAAAAGGAAAATTAGATCTTTTTTAAAAATATTTATTTTTAGATATTTTTAAAGAAAAAAAATAAAGAGAAAATTACATAAAATACTATTTTCTTTAAAATTTCATTTTTATTTTTTTAATTTACAAAAATATTTTTTAAAATTTTATTACATTTTTACAACATATATTAAAAATCTATTCAATATATACTCAATATTTATAAAAAATAAACCTTATTTTAAAATTTTTTTTTATCTTTACAGTATTTTTATAAATTTTTTATTTGCCCAATGTTTTTTTTATTTTATTATTTTATTATTTTTATTATTTTTTGTGAATTTTTCAAAAGGCAAAAACAAAACCTTTAAACCGCCCAAGTCCAATAATTCAATCATACTTAACTGAGGCCCAACCATAGAGGCTAAAGAGGAAAAAGAAACAAAAACAAAACAAAACGGTGCGTTTAGAGGAAATGCCACCGCCAGAGAGTTGCAGCAGCCTTTCTTTCACAGTTTCACGAATCACGGATAGCAATGGCGGAGGAGGGTTTCGTTAAACACGAAGACGAGCCATGGCGAGTCCTGGAATTCTACAGTGGTATTGGTGGCATGGTAACTTTCTCTCTCTCTCCATCTCTCTATTGCTTGATTTCTGCTTCGTTTACGCACAGATAGATATATAAACGTTAAGGTGATTAATTCTAGTTTATTTGTTTGATTAGAGATATTCGCTAATGAAGGCAGGCGTGAATGCAGAGGTAGTGGAAGCTTTTGATATAAATAACATAGCTAATGATGTTTATGAGTATAATTTTGGCCATCGTCCTTATCAGGTTAGTTTTTGTATTCTTATTATTGTATCTTGACAGTTGCTTATTTGTAAACATTTGCAATGAGGTTTTGAGTTCTAGAAAATTGGAGATTGCTTGGCGTTTGGCATTAATTTGTGCTTCTACCTCATTATTCTGGAAGTAGAATTTGTAAAAATTTCATTATTTGATTGTATCTTAGGGTAATATTCAGAGTCTGACTGCTGCTGATCTCGACAGTTATGGGGCACATGCATGGTTGCTTTCGCCTCCTTGTCAACCCTACACTCGACAAGGTCATAATTAATTGCTTTGTGATCTTTTCTTGTTTCATGGATTGTGACAAGTTCACTGGAAACCTTGTGATTAGGTCTTCAAAGGCACTCTGGTGATGCTCGGGCGTTCTCTTTTCTCAAGATTCTTGAACTTATGCCACGCACTAAACGACCACCAAAAATGTTGTTTGTGGAAAATGTTGTTGGATTTGAGGTGTGTTCGTCAGTAAAACTAGTTGAACAGATGATCTGAATTGCACTCTCTTTTCATATGTTCTTTATTTCTTTTGCAGACATCTGATACTCGCACCAAAATGGTGGAGATTTTAGCAAACTGTGATTTTGTTACACAGGAGTTTATTTTGAGTCCATTACAGTTTGGTGTGCCTTACTCCAGGCCACGTTATTTTTGCTTGGTAATACCTCCTTTCCTCGCTCCCTCCCTCCTATGTTACGTAAATTTTTTTTGTTGTTGTCTCCGTATGTCACTGGTCTTTCCTCCATTTAATACAAATTAACATTTGTAAAATTTAAATGCATCATCACCTGTAACAATGGGGTTTTTAGAATGTTTTGGAAACTTTGATTTAGTGCCTGGGTTTTGATGTCTAGAATATACATACAATTTGGAGAAGAAACTAATTGCACTTCTGTAACATTATGAATTGTTTATCTAGGTAGGCTAACATTGGTCTTTAAATCCTACCATCCTTGAAAATGGTTGTTCTCCACTCTTACTAATTGACCATTTATGATTTTGATAGATGTATCATATAAGTTATGTGAACATTAAATTTTAATCTATAACTCCGACTCTTATTTAATTACCATGCAGGCAAAAAGAAAACCTCTATCCTTTAAGCACAATGTCTTTAACAATCAGCTTCTTTATTCTATAGGCTCATTGTTTGGGCACAATGAAAAGTCAGTCACAGAGGTATTTGATCAATCATCAGAGAATTGGGATCAGTTGATCCAGTCACGTGAACCAGTGGAGAGTTTTCTTGAATTCAAGAATTCAAGCAACCAAGTAGATGCAGAAACTGGTTTTGTGGCGATTTCCGAGGTTTCTGGAGACTGTTCCCAAGATTTGGAATACATTGGTGAAGGAAATCCTGGCACAATTGAAGAATATTTTGTCCCATTAAGCTTGATAGGGAGATGGGGAAGTGCCATGGGTATCCTTTATTTTTGCTTCTTTTTAATAGTGTTAACATTTTAAATTCACTCATTTTTGTGGAATCTAAAAATTTCCTGATGGAGTCCAGATATTGTCTATCCGGATTCAATGCGATGTTGTTGTTTCACGAAGAGCTACTATAGATACGTGAAAGGGACTGGATCACTGTTAGCAACTGTCCAGGTGTGATCTCATTTCAAATATTCAAATTTTTATGGTCTTAGAATTGGGTTGTTAGTTATTCTATGGGCCAAGAAGGGAGATGGTTTTGTGATCTGTACGCCATATGCACCCAGCCAAATTGTTGTGATAAAAGAGTTAAAATTGGTATGATAAAAGAGTTAAAATTGGTATGATAAAAGAGTTAAGTACTGAAATTATCGTAGTTCGAGAAATGTTACATTGGATTATCTTTGTTTCAGTTAAAGGCTACGCATTTGGGTTGATATGACCTGTTCTTAAAATCCTAATACTTGTGTAGTTGTGTTACATCTTATCAATAGCATGCCCTTTTCCTCAACATGATATTTACACAATGGACATGCAGCCAAAGGATAAGGGGAAAACATCTTCACTGAAGGAGCAAGGCCTAAGATATTTTACCCCCAGGGAGGTATGCAGATTTTGCGGATATCCTTTATCGTTTGAATTTGCCTTTTTTTTTCCCTTTTCATATATTGATAAATTATCTATGTCTAATGACTAGGTTGCTAATTTGCATTCTTTCCCTGAGGATTTTCATTTTCCGCAGCATATGAGCCTTAGACAAAGGTATGTTATTATTATCTCAGTATTAGTATGGTTGCATAAAAAAAACCTAGTTACTATTATCAGTAGCCACTGCTAATAACCTAGTTTATGGCTTGCTGGCCGAGGCTAAGCGGGCTGTGTAAGTTGAGCATTTTCTTCATGGTTCTTTTGTGACTCTAGCGGATAAAATGAATGCTTGTAAAAAATCAAGAAAAACAAAGATTTATATTGATTCAATATGAAAGCCATCTAGAAGCACTTCATGAAAATTTTTTTATACATCGACTACAGGCTTGTACCCAAAGATTCTGAAGCCAATTTGAAGCATGAAATAAAAAACAAATGATAAGCTAGCAGTAGTATCTAAGTTTCTTAGCAACTTGGAGGCCTTTATGCATTTTAAACTCAATTTACGATTGTCAGCCAAAAGATATATATGCATAAAATGCTCTAGAGTTTTGTATTGGCTTTTTTATTAATAAAATTTCAGTTTAAAAAAATTAAAAAAATACAAGTTGAAAAATGTTAAAATCATTGATGTTTATAGTAAAAATAAAAAAAAATAAATGATTAAATTTAATAAATGTTTTTATTTTTTAAATTTAAATCAATAAATATGCACTTAAATAATAAAATATTTAAAACAAGGAGCACAATTAAACGTATGACTATAAGGTTATGGAAATTTTTAATCAAATATAAGTAAATAACAATAATAATAAATAATATGAAAGATGAGTCATAAGTTGAACCAAAAACAGGAAGAAAAAAAGGGTTCCTGAATTAGTGCTAGTACACGTTCTCTACACTCCCTCATGAGAAAGGTGTGTTTGGCCTCTCTCTCTCTCTCTCTCTCTCTCTCCCTCTCTCTTCTTTGAGCTTCGTCAGATTATCACTCTCTCAATTTTCTCTCTCTTTCCCTGTGTAACCTTGCATTCCATCGCTACTTACCTTATTGGCCCCCTCTATAAATAAACAAAAATATTATCACCAACCGGATATATAATTTCAATTATAGATTCAATCAATAACTTTTTTTTTAATTTTAAAGATAAAGATTAAATAAAATTAGTTTTTTATATCGTCACTCAATTAGTAGTTTATTATTGCTTGAATCTATAGATGAGATCTATTATAAACCTAGTTTATATTAGAATTTTTCATATATATATATATATTTGTCTTTAATTATTTGAATTGGTTAATTAATTAATCGATTCATTCTATCTACCTATTTCATTTTTCTTTCTTTATTTAATCTTTGGAATAAAATCCTATCATGTTTTCATATTCATTATCTTCTCGAATTAATTTATTGTTCTATAAATATTAAAATTGAGCAAGAGTGTGCAATTTAAAAAAAATAAAATGAAAAAAAACATGCGCTCAAGGTTACATGCATAATAATTAATAAAAGAAAAATTACGCCCTTCATATATTTTTTGACATTTTTACATTATTTATCAGAGACATTTTGATCATTTTATAAATTAAGGTATATATTAAATTTATAATAAATTTATAGAACTTATCATATATATAATTATATACTCATAATAAGTTTTGTATATGTCAATGCTATATGAATTTAATAGATTTGTAAATTGAGCAAAAAATCCTTATAGATTTAAAAAAATATTTTGAAAATTCAGTAAATTTGTGATTCATTTTTTTTAATTTTTTCTGTTGATTTTGTGAAAAACCCATAATAATAAAAGAAGGGTGGAAATTGCCATTATAACAATTTTGTTTTTTCATTTAAAAAATAAAAAGGAAAGCACATCGAGACATAGTCCTGCAATAAGTGAATTTTTCTAGGCAACCCAAGATCAATTCCTCCACTCCAATTATAATACTCAAAAAAATAAAAAGGTAAAAGGAAATTAAAAAAAGAAGAAAGTAGAGGGGGCCTTTTTGTTGTGTTGCTATAGTTGCATTGCAAAATGAAAGACGTCTACATACATCAATTGGTAAAACAGAGGAAGGAATAGTTGTGCCTTGCCAGTTTGACAGTTTATTATTGTTGTGGATATTAATGTTTTGGTTGATCTGCTGAATCAATTAAGACTTTGCATACTAATCATCATAAAACCATCTCATATATCTAAGTGGTTTGTTCCTTGTAGATATGCATTGCTGGGAAACAGTTTAAGCATAGCAGTGGTTGCTCCCTTACTTTGCTACCTATTTGCGCAGCCATTGTGATTTTTAAATCCAAAAGTAGCATCATACGGATTTTGACACTTTACTCTCCAAGTTATATTCCATTCCCAATTTTCTTTGAGGGTCTATAGGTGCTTTTCACTCCCATTTTCGGTCAGCAGGGGCACAGGAATATGAAAAGGTAGCAACTATTCTATGGATGTTCACAGTTCACCCCATTTGTAGCAATTATTTATACACAACCATATTATGTGGAGTGGACTGAATACGCCCAATCATTCTGGATAATACTTGCATCCTTCGTCTTACTGTGGCTATTGGCATAGAGTTAGCCGATACTTATTCTCTAGATACCGGTATTGCTTCTTTTGCGGGAAAAGTTAACGACCCATTGTTGTTATACATATACAATTTATTCGACCATCACGGGAATTCAACAGACTGCTAATTGTTGTATCAATTGTGTAAACAATTACTTTCCAAAAGGATGAGTAATGGTAAAACAGTGAAATTTTTATGTTGCAGTTGTGAAATGGATTTGATGAGATATTGCGAGAGATGGAATTTCATTATCATTTTGCTGTTTGATGCCAACTAATGATCTGTTTTCCATTTTGGAATCGAATCAGATGCTTCCTTGGTGGTAAATTATTCAATTGGTGGAGTGTATTTATGAGTGCATATTTGCATTGACTAATTAATATTATGGGATAGCAATTGCAATATTAATGCAACTAATTTGATGCCATTGGCTTTCAGTCATTGATCTCAAAAATTCCGCCAGCTTCTTTCCCATATAAGGTATTATGATTAGGATTAGCAATAGCAGCAGTGGTGACAAATCAAGTATACATATTGGTCCAAAAATAATTTAATAAAAAAAATTTAAGCTCATTAATATTTAGATTTTTCATAAAATTGTCAGAAAAAGTTAAAAAATTATGAAATTTATTATTATGTTTAAATTTATCAGAATTTTTTGTTAATTTATAAATTTATTAAATTTGTATAGTATATATTTATTTTATATATGATAATTTTTGTAAATTTATTTTGAGTTTATTATATAATTTTATAAAATAATTAAACAAAAATTATTGATAAAATATATAAAAATTTTAAAAAAAATTAGTCAACAATGTAATTTTTCCGATATTTTTATATTTGATCGAAAAATGTTAAGTTTTTAGTTTAGTCGCCTTTCTAATTAATTATTTTATTAAAAAAATGGAAAAATTATGCTCATCAAATTTTGTAAATTTTTCTATGCTTTATTAATGGTATTTTAATTATTTTTTAGAAGTATATAATAAACTCATAATAAAATTTAGAGACGAATTGGATAAATTTATAAATTAATAATAAATTTTAATAAATTTAAAAATATTTTGAAAACTTAAGTAAATTTAGAAAATTTTTTTTTATTTTTCTTGCAATTTTACAAAAAAAAAAGAGACATTTGTAAAACTACCTAAAAAAATAAGTTTATTCTAAAAATATTGCAAGAAAAAATTTACACTTTTACAAAATGTTAGACTAAAATTTGAAAAATACTTAATAAAATTTTAAAAATACTTCACTCTTAATAGATAAGATATTTTTTTCAAAAATATATCGTCTCTTAGTATAATTAATATTTTACTTTAGGGGGTGTTTGGTTTAGCTGTTTGATGCAGCTGATAGAGGTTTGAACCCCAAACAGCAGCTGTTTGGTAAAATTTGATGTTTGGTAAAATTTTAAAACAGCAGCTGATAGCTGTTAGGAACCCCAAACAGCTGCTGTTTCAATAAGCTCCTACTCGGAGCTTTTTCATATCAGCTGATAGCTGATTCATATTAAGACTATATTAACCCTATTAAAATAAAATAAAAATTAATATTTATTAGATAATGATATGCTTATTGGTAATTTTACATTCAAACTGCAACAGCTATTGTATTTTTATCAAACACTAACCTGAATCAGCTACCAGCTATCCGCCACCAGCTATCAGCAACCGCTATCAGCTACCAGCTGCTATGAACAGCTAAATCAAACAGGCCCTTAATTTTTATTTTTTCAATCTTCACAATTAAATAAAATATTTTAATAAAATAATAAAAATTAATATTTTGAATTTTTTTAGCATATAAATTTATTAATTTTTATTAAAAAATAACACACAAAAAATTAATAAATATATAAAAATATATTAATAAAAATTATTAAATTTATTTTTAAATAAATTTTATATATTATACACCTAATTTTTTTTAAAAAAAATAGTAATTTCATTATATAAATGTGGTATAAATATTTGGTAAATGTTCTATATATATTTTGTATTTGTTATTTAAATATCATAGATGTTTAGTAGATGTCGTGTGTATATTATATAAATATTGTATTTATATTATGTGAATATAAAATTAAATAAAAAAATTAAAAAAAATTAAAAAAATTATATATACATTTGATAGATATTTTATGTATGATATATAGATGTTGTGTAAATATTTATTAGTTGTTATGAATATATTATATATGTTATATATATATTATAAATATATATTTATTTTATATATATTTTGAGAATATAATTTTAAAAAAATATTTATCAATGAATAAATAAAAATAAAAATTACAAAAAATAAAAATCACCAAATTTTAAAAGTAAAATTAAAAAAAAAAAAAAGAGTTCTCTTGACAGTTTGGAAAAAAAAAAGTGAAAACAAAACAAAAGTAACATGCGGAGGGTAATTTCCTGAAAAAAAAAATTCCAAACCAGGCAGGAGCCCAGCCCATGGCGATGTTTCCTCCTTTATGCAATTGTAGTGAACAGATGGGGTTTAACGTTATTAGGGTTTTTGATCTCTTCCCGAAGTAAAACTGCAAACAAAAATGAGAACGTCTCTTATTTATTCATCAATCTCTCCATTCCTTCTCCGCTCATTTGCAAATCCTAAATTTCTCTGTTCACAAACTCAATTTCCCAATGAATCCATATCAGAATCCTCATTATCTCAGAATCCAAACTCCATTTTTGCCCCAAAAAATAGCCAAGAACCCAATTTTCCGGAGCAACATGTTTCTGATTCCAATAATCCAGGAAACCCAGATTCCTCCGACTCCGAACAGGTTAAATTCACCTCACCCGCTTTGCAAGAGACAGTGTTGACTCAAGTTAATGCGATTGATACTCTTTTAAGTTATAAAAACAATCCATTGTCAGCTTTAGACTACTTCAATCGGTTGGAGAGAACGCGTGGTTTTCTTATAGGGGTTGATTTGTTATGTGTTACGCTTCACATTTTGACAAGGTCTTCAGAGACTCTTCGGAACGCTCGGAATATGCTCAATCGATTTGCTTCGGGTGATTCCGGTCCCCTGCCAACTGTTTTTGTTGATCATTTAATTGATAGTGCAAAAGACTTTTATTTTGATTCGGATTTGAGGGTTTATAATTATTTGTTGAATAGTTATGTTAAAGCACAAAAGTTAAATGATGCTATTAATTGTGTTTATAGAATGGTAGAAAGGGATAGTTCCTTCGCCTCGATTTCTGAATGTACTTTTGAATGCTTTATTTAGGAATGATATGTTTTGTGAAGTGCAAAATGTCTATAATATGATGGTTTCAAAAGGGTTCAATGGTGATTGCCGTACAGTTCATATATTGATGTGTGCTAGCTTGAAAGATAACAAAGATGAGGATGCAATAAAATAGTTTAGAGAGGCAAAGGAAAGAGGGGTAGAGCTTGATGCTGCAGTCTATAGCATTATTATTCATGTTTTTTGCAGTAAACCTGATAGTAATACAGCCTGTGAATTGTTGAGAGAGATGAGAGATAAGGGGTGGTTTCCATCTGAGGGTAACTTTACTGCTGTTATTGGAGCTTGTGTAAAGCAAGGAAATTTGACAGAAGCATTAAGGATTAAGGATGAGATGGTGAGCTGTGGAAACCAAATGAATGTGCTAGTGGCAACAAGTTTGGTGAAGGTTTATTACAAGCAAGGTGACTTGAATCGTGCTTTAGATTTCTTTGATAAAATGAATGAAAATGGGCCCTATCTGAACAAGGTCACTTATGCGGTTATAATTGAAGGGTGTTGTAGGAACGGGAAGATGGATAAAGCCTATGAACTTTACAACCAAATGAAAAGCAAGGATATCTCCCCATCTGTCTTCATTGTGAATTCCTTGATGCGGGGATTCCTGAAAAGACAGTCACTTGAAGAAGCATCCAAGTTGGATATGGCATCTAGTGTTTTTTCAGAGATGCTCAAAGGGGGTCTAAAGCCAAATGTGATTACTTACTCTGTTTTGATGGACAGATATTTCAAGAGAGGTGACACTGAATATGCCTTTAATCTCTTTGACCAAATGTTGGCTGAAAATATTGTTCCATCAGATTTCACTTACAATACAATAATTAATCGTTTGTGTAAAGTTGGACCTATATCTGAGGCACAGGAAATGCTGAAGATGTTTGTTGAGAAGGGTTTCATTCCTATCTGTTTAACATACAACAGCATAATTGATGGACTTGTAAAGGAAGGTTCTGTGAACTCTGCTTTGACTTTTTATAGAGACTTGTGCGAAAGTGGAGTTTCTCCAAATGTTATTACTTACACCACCTTGATTAATGGATTCTGCAAAACCAATAATATGGCGCTTGCTATGAAGATGCGTAATGAGATGAAAAACAAGGGTCTTGAATTGGATGTCACTGCATATTGTGCTCTGATAGATGAATTTTGCAAATACCGGGACATGAGTACTGCAAGTCAGCTTTTCTCTGAACTCATTGAAGCTGGGTTATCTCCAAATTCTGTAGTTTGTAATAGCATGATAAGTGGCTACAGGAATCTTAACAACATGGAAGCAGCACTCCACTTGCATAAAAGAATGTTAAGTGAGGGGATTCCATGTAATAGGCAAACTTACACTACACTGATAGATGGATTGCTAAAAGAGGACAAATTACTCCATGCATTTGAGCTTTACTCAGAGATGCTTGCCAAGGGTATCATGCCTGATACAATAACTTATACTGTTTTGATAAATGGTCTTTGCAAGAAAAGACAGATAGAAAATGCAAAGAAAATTTTGGCCGAGATGGACAAGAAGTGTGTGACACCCAATGTTCTCATTTATAATGCTCTGATTGCTGGGAACTTTAGAGAGGGCAATCTGCAGGAGGCTTTTAGACTGCACAACGAGATGCTTGACAGAGGTCTTGTTCCTGATGACACTACATATGATATTCTTCTGAATGGTAAAGTCAAAGATGGAAATTCTCGTTCTGAAGTTTCATGTGTTCGAATAGCAAGTAGAGCTTCTTTCCAGAATCTCTACTGCAAAGTTGGGCTTTGAAGATATAAAATACATCATGGACAGCAACATTCATCTTTCACAAATATTCACCCTCTCTCTCTGAAGGTCAGTTGCAATTACACTTGAGTGTTATTTTGTACTAAAAAATCGGATGGTTTTCAAATATGTTTATACATAGTTTGTATTTCCTTTTCCTATTTGCTAGGATGACTGCCTCTCTTTGAATAATTGGAGCTGAACTGAAGAAGAATTACGCCGGATACTCAGATTCTTATTACATATTGTACACTTTTTCTAGGTATGCAAGATTAATCAAAGACATTTTTGTATCCACTAGATTTTTATCGGACGAACACTTGATTATTCTCGTTAGACCTAGCATACTTTTGTGATATCCTTTTCATTCATTTGTGGGGAGTTCCTGTGGCACATGGTTTTGTGGCAATATTTCACTTAATATTTCAATATTCATTCCAGTAGATGTTATTGTCTGTCATGGATCTGATCTAGTGGACTATAGCTGCCGACTGAAAGAAACCCAGCATGGAAATAGTAACCATTGCTATGAAATTTCGCATCAAAACGAAAGGGAAGGCTGAATGGGCGGGAAATGAAAGAAGAAGGGCATTTTAATCCAAGAAACGCACCAGCAGTTGAAGGCAAAGAAAGAGGAAAAGAAAGAAGTGGGAATATCCTGCAAAAGAAACTAGATAGTAAACCAAATTACAGGGTCTGGAGTGTTAAGTGGTGATAATTAGTTGTCCATATCACACGACAGGCCTCTTCTGTCTTGGATGATCTCAGTGCTATCTTTCATGATGAGGAAGTTTTTGGGGGTGATGGAGAATCCTATCTATATGCCACCATCCTGCATGAAAAAAAAAATATTATTATATTGCATGTCATGAAGGTGAAGGGTTCCTTTACTTTTTCACATTTGGAACTGCTTTCTTCAGAATGTGCAGTTTGCTGTAAAAGATAATAGTCTATTGATAATTGCTGAATGAAGCTAGAAATAGAGATAAATTGTACTTTGTTAAGAGCTGCGAAAGCTGTATATAGTCAATGAACTATAGCAGAGGAAGGCAGGAAATCCAAATTGTGATTTCCTTATTGTGAATTGATTCAAGAATTCTTTTCATATTTGCTTCTTTCCCTGCATTCTATTTATTTGAGTTCCATTTTTATTAGCTTTTCAAACAACTCTTATGGAAGAACAGAGCATTTACTATCATCTTTGCCTTTTCTTTCCTAGAAAATACAAATAGAAAAATTGGAATAGTTTTTATTATGAAAAAATATGTTATTGGTATATGAACTTCATTTTTGTTATTTTAGTGTTTAGAACTTTTTTTTTTGTTAGTTTAGTATTTAAATTTTAGTTATTAGCATTAATTTGATTGTTTTGATCTATTTGGTCTCATTTGGCATGCTAATTAGTTTGTGTATGACAGATTTGATATATGAAAATGTAAGAATTTGCAAACATGAAACGAAAGAAACAATTATAAATCTATTATGCAAAGAAATATTTATTTATTATTAGATAATTTTAATATTGCTTTTTAAATTCTATTTTATGGTTATCCTAATAATGAAAATTGCAAAATCCTTAATAATAACATATGAATAAATTCACAATCCATATGGGATTTTTTTTTTTAAATTCTCTTGTTTTCCAACTGTAAAAAAGAGAAAGTAAATAAACATAAATAAATGTTATCAGACGGTGACTTGCATTCTCCACCAAGAGATTGAGCATCTAATGTGTATATTTATTTTAAGAGATTAATTTTATTAAATATTAATTATTTAAAAAAAATGGAGAGTTCTGTTCCAACACAAATTAGGTGGAAAATAGTTTGGGAGCAATGCGCACTCCTCCTTACGCTTCTTCTTCTGGTTGGTATTAATTAAACTTAAAAAATCACGTAAAAAGGACAAATCCAAAATCAAATATTATAATACAAAAATATAATATAATTTTTTTTCATAGTTTCTGTGTCACTGAAAATCTTCTCGCCAGGAAATGAAAATTTCATAGGAAACCCAATTCTCTGTTTCGATCCTTAGCAGGCGATTTTTAATATTAACAAAGGTTTGTGAAAATTTTCATCTTTTTATTAAATTAAATATAACAATATAATATGTTTTTCTGTAGTTTAATAGTTTTTACTTGTTTGCTCTTACCTTCTTTCCTTTTTTTTTTTTAAAAAAAATTGAATTTTATGTATTATCAGTTTTAATTTTTGAGGAATTTGATTGGTTATCAGTGAAAATTTCTTATTTCTTTTTATTGAATTTATGGTAATATGCTTGTAATTTGATTTCTTATTGATCAAGACTTGATTTTTCATTTAAATTCTAAGACTGATTAGTGAAAATTGTTAAATTTCTTTGTTGTTGTTCAGGTTTTTTTGGGCTAATTTTTGTTTCATTTAATACGAGCACCATGAAATTCAAGAAAGGAAGTAGAGTGGAGGTTTTCAGTAAAAAGGATGGACCTTCTGGTGCGTGGCGATGTGGTGAGATTGTTTTTTCAGGCAATGGGCACGCTTATATTGTAAAGTATGATTGTTCTCCAGGACAGCCGAATGAGGATCTTGTTGAGAGAGTCTCAAGCAAAGCCATTAGGCCTTACCATCCTCCTGTGAATGATGTTTCGAATAGTTGGAGTGCTGGTGATGTGGTAGAGGTTTTCGATGATCTTTATTGGAAAACAGCAGCAATTTTGAAGGTTTTCAGTCATGATTTCTATTTGGTGAGGTTAATTGGATCTTTAAGGGAACTAAGACTCCACAGAAAGAATATCAGGGTGCGTCAATTATGGCAAGATGGCAAATGGGTCGTGATTGGAAAGGTAAAGTAGTGTTTGTTTGTTTCCTCTTTATGTTGACCCTTCATGATGTTACATTTCTGTTTCTGCGTTTGATTTGTTGTGATTTTGGCATTTCATGATTGCCTTTGTCTATCCTTTGATATTGCTATATGGTCAATTCATGTTCAATTTGTTGGGCTTGTGTTTCGAGTTTTATCTAATAATCATCTGTTGCCCATCTTTTTCAGGGTTCTAGCAGCCGAGAAGATATGAAATCCAATAAGGTTTCTACTTTGAGTTTTAATCAGAAAACAAGCTCCCCAGTAAAGCAGGCTGGAGCAAGGACAAACGCTGAAGCAGGAGATAATTGTTTTGCTAATGGGAAACATGCTGGTTTCCAAGAGTCTTATATTATGACAGCTAGACCACTGAAGAGAGCATCCCCATTTTGGTCATCTGATTTTGAAGCGTATAATGGGAAGGCCCTAAAAATGAGTGCAATGGAGAAAAGGGGGAAGGAGCGCCTAGAGGTGAGCTTAGGGTGCTCATCGTCATTTGTGAATAACTTAGATGCTGTTGCTTACCCAGGAGAATGTCTGGGTGAAATATACATGCATACTTACCCTAACAATCAAAGATTTGTATCCCATAAAATGGAAAGGAGAGCACCAAATTGTTATGTTGAGTCTTTTCAGGCCAGAAACTTGGAACCTTATGATGAATGCTCTGTAGGTAGTTGTAGTGTTATTAGTGATAGTCCGAGTAAACTATCTTGTCGCATCGTAGCAGGTAACAGTCCTGATGCAGATGCACTTAGCAGTGATGCTGAATCCTTTCATGGCTGTGGAGATGAAGAAGAAAAATGCTCCCTTCCCTTAGGAGAGAATGTAGCTATAAGAATCCATAGGTTAGAGTTGCATGCTTATCGTTGTACTCTAGAAGCATTGTTTGCTTCTGGACCCTTAAATTGGGAACAAGAAGTACTATTGACAAATCTCCGTATCTCTCTTAATATTTCAAACGATGAACATTTGCTGGAGCTAAAGAAGTTAATCTCTGCTGGAACAAGCATCATATTGGGTAGCAGATAATTAGGGTCTTTCTTTCCTTTGCATTTCTTTATCTTTCTACTTGGTTGTCATGGCCTCATATCATTGTAAGAAGCAGGATAACATTGGCAAATTTTGTAGTTATATTACCATTTTTCGTTTTGTGGTGATTTAGCCAATGAAAATTTGTATTTGGCTACTGTATAAGAATTCTTAATGCAGTATACTTTTTCCTGGTTCTCCATTATGTTAAACACTCCTCCCCCGCAAACCTTATTTCTCTCTCTTTTCTGCTCAGGTTCTCTCTCCTTTGCATTTACATTGCATGAGGAACTTGTATCTATAATATATATGTTATCTGTAATATAAATGTTATCAAGTTTTGCCAGCAATCAGCATAATTTGGTAAATGGGCTGCAATTTTTGTAAAATCTTTTAAGCTTCTATGTATATGTGACTGGTGCATTGTTAGATATTGTTAAAAGGTTTTTGATCTATGTAGATTCACTTGACTTGTGAAAACCCAAGCTTATTCCATTGATATTCTGATATGAGGCTGAAAACCAATGATTTACTCTTATTTTTATTTACCAACAAAAGTGCCTGTGTCTTTTTATCATGGCTGGAAGGATGGTTGATCTAATATTCGTTGAAAACTTAGGAGGTTTTTGTAGCTTACTGCATCAATTGTGGGGTTCGAAACCTGGATAATTTGTTTTATCTTTACAGCAGCACAAGCTATGCTTATTGCTTGTACATTCTATATTTTTGCCATTCACTCAAAGTTTATTGGTGTTCATCAGCATTCAAAAATAGCGTTTCTATGTTCATAGTTGGTTGAAGATGTTGGGTGAAATTTGGCATGGTTTAATTGTCTCCTTAATTCTTCTAATGAGGATGTTATTGATGAATCCCTGCATTTTCAGGGCCACAGTTGGAGGCATGCATGCATTGCTTCCAAAGGTCTAAAGATGATACTGGAGGCCACTGCCATTTCCTTGGCACAATAAATGGGGACAATATCCACATCAAATTATTTACAATTGTGCCAATTGATGTCCAGTTGCTGGTGCCATTTTAATCTACTCTTGTGCTATGGCTCCTTTCTGGCCTACTGGAACTATGCACAAAATTTCTGCTGGAGGAAGCGAAAGCAAAACTTTAAAAGGCAGCCCCGAAATCCTGATAGGATGCTCACTTCAAGCTTTAAGATTAATTATGTATGTAATTTATAGTTAGTTTCCATTTCACATCTAAATATGTTTCTATTGCATGTGTTTTACTTGCTGCAGATGTGAATTAGTACCCAAGTCTGCTCCAGAATATAGTTGTTTATGCTTTGCAGATGTGCTGTTAGACCTCTGAAACTCACTCAGCAGGTTAGCTTTTGGCAGCTATGCTTTAGAAAGGACGATTTTTTCATATGGCAATGGAAGTAATTGGTCAGTCGTCAAGTCAGTACACATGCAAGTAATACTTCTGATTGGGAAGGAAAGGTATGATTAATGCATTCAGCTTCAATTTTTGGATTTGGAATTCAGTTTGAAATGCTGGTTTCATATGAATTTCCACTTCATATTATCATATGAGAGAATGAAAAGCAATTTGTTAGCTTTTAACAAGCCTTTACATTGCAAAAAAAAAAAAAGTTACTTCTAGAGGCAGGCACTATTTTGAGACGGTGCCTTGCCTGAGCAGGAGAGTTGGGTTCTCCGCAGAGCACCTGCATCTACTGCTTACACTATGCCAATATACCTTAATTTTATTTTTCTATAGCCAATAACCGTTTTGTTTTTATGGCTTGTGTGGTATGACCTATTGCAAAATTGATATGATCTTTTTTCAAAAAATGATAAAGAGCTTTTTAGACGATATGTTTTCGTTTCTGTTTTCATTGGGAAAAAGCCAGCAAAACCATGGAAGATGAAGTTCTTGTAATCTTAATAGTTAGACATCATGGTTATTTTCTTTTATGGCTTCCCAAATCCAAATTTCGAACTTTATTGTTTCTGATCATTGCTCTTTATTTTTTAGTATTTCTATACATGTTTAGACAGTGAAAGATATGAAGATGTTTTGCGGTGATTCAACAGCAAATCATGTTGAGCCCTACATTGAAGGTTGAATGTACTCTCAGAAAGAATACCGCTTTCTGCAGAGTTGTGTGCTAGGTGCTGTGTCATTATTGTACTAGGCAGTTCCCTTAAATACTAACTTTACTATTTTTTTTGTATGAGAATTTCTCTTAAAACAGAAAGAGAATGATTTGTGTACATTATTAGTATTTGATGTTTTCAGAAATGAGTTTGAATTCTTATTTTTTAATATTGGAAAAACTTACACGGAAACTGGTTAGATTGCTTGCCAAAATTGTTGCTTTCCTAAAGATAGATGATGCTTTATGCTTCCTTAAGGGAGGATTATTTAGCATTTCAGTGGGGTCAATTGGCCCTACTAAATAGATTTAAGCAATCAATATAAATTTCAATTGCATTTATATTATTGACCCACTAAATTTTGGCATTTAAAAAACATCTTACATGTATTAACATACAAGTTTCAGGCTCTCAGTGAGAACATTTCTCAACTCTCATTATCTACACTTTTTTTAATTTTTTCTTTTATTATGTCTTTTATTGGCTTTATACAATTCTTTTCTTTTTAATTCTTTTAGGCATATAAAATTCAAATTTTCAAAAAATTTTAAATTTTTTTTTTCATATATACCTTTCCTTAACTTTGGAAGAACTAATAATGAAACAAGATATAATGCAAGTACATTATTTTCTGTATGAACTAATTCTAAATGAGATCTACATGCATAAGATTTTTTCTGTATGATTAAATTCTGAATTGAATTCAAATTTATACTCAACCTCGAATTCACTAATAGACGCACTTCTAATTCACTAATAGACTCACTATTTAAACTAGAATTATTTTTTAAATAAATAAATTTTAACTAGAATTATTTTTTAAATAAATAAATTTTAACTATAATTCACATACATAATTATGCTTGATCTGATAACTGGATAACAAATCGTAATAGCAAATCATTGGCGGACTGCTTTGATTGTGCAAGAAAACAAGATATTGAAGGGCTATGGCGAAAAACTGCTTCAGGTGGATTGAAATATGGACAAATTACGAAACAATTCTAATTAATAAGTTGGGATAATTTCCAATTTAATATCCTAACCGCCATCTACAAGCCAAAAACTGCCCATAACTTCAATCACATCCATCAACGATATAAATTAGCGATAAGGTGTCCATCCAAAAAATGACTTCAGACAACATCGACAACAATGCCTTCATATGCAGCCACCTAAAAATTATCATTTGTGGAATCCGCAGACCAACAAGTCAGATGAATTTTTCAGTCAGAACCACCACAGACTATTTTAACCACTGGCGCATTTTTCAATATTTAAGGCCGCTGCTGTAAAGTTGTAATAACCTTACATAGAACATACATAAAAAGAAAACAACACTACAGCATCCTAATACATAGGTTTAATCAGAAACTTGAAAAACTGTTGTCAAGGTAGAATAAACAAAGCAAAACCCCCGCACAAAAGATCAAATAGTAAAACTCAGGCAATCGGGTAACAATATAACCCAGAAATAATTCGAGTTCATACTCATACAAGTCGAAGGGCATTAAAATCACATCCTCAAGCCCCTCCCACAAAATCCAATGCCTTTGTTTACTCGAATGCATCATCATCGTCATCTGGAAGAGGTTGACTAGCAGCAGCTTGCAGCTCAGCCTCATGCCTATTAAAGCGTTAAAACAGCATGAGAAAAAGTTAAAACAAGACCCTTGCGAAAATTAATCATAAGAGCAAAACAAAAATCTTTTCAATCTGCAGATATGACAAATTCTCGCTCAACCCATTTCTCCACTATTAAGAATACTATGAACAACAGGCAAGGGCATGAACTTAAACCCCATGGTAGGATCTCTGCCTCCCTATGTCCCTGGGGTGACAGGCAATAAACTTGAAGGCGATGGGCTAATAATACTTACTGTTGCTGAGCATGCAGGTCAATTGTCACTTCTGGGGGTGCCAAAGCAGGAGACTCAACAAAATGCAAATTAGGATCCCTACAGTACAAAACAATAGGAAACAATATAAAAGCCTTCTCTTTGGTTCACAGAAGTTAAAATGATTTATGCTTTTCAAATGGAAAAAATTAAACCTTACCCAGCAAGTTTTCTTGCAAGATACAGAAAAGGCTTTTCAAAATTATAATTGCTCTTTGCTGAAATCTCATAGTATTGCAAGTTCTTTTTCCTGTGGAAGGTAACCTGCTTTGCCTTCACCTGCCTGTTCTTCACATCAACCTTGTTTCCACAAAGGACAATAGGAATATTTTCACAAACCCTGAAAATATGCATCACAGAAGCACAGCAGCAGTGAAAAAAAACCTTGTCCAAAAAACGTATCATTTCAGACTATATAATTAAACATACCGGCAGAGATCCCGATGCCATGTGGGCACATTCTTATATGTCAACCGGGCAGTAACATCAAACATGATGATTGCACATTGGCCATGTATGCTGCACAATGAATTTCTCATAAATCACTTGAGAAAAACAGAAACAGTATCACAAAAGAACAGTTGTGAGGAAACAGAGTAACACAAATAAGCTAATGAAGAATGTGGTGTTGTGAAAAATTCAGGAGTTTGAAGCTAACTACTAGAAAGTACAAACAAGTGACAGAAACGAGGTGAAGTAAATGCTTAAAACCCCTTAGACTCTGAAAACAATAGCTCTAAGCCTCACCAACATTTACCAACCAACATTAACGTTTAACAAAAACAAATGGTGAAGATCTATCAAACGGAAAAGTTAGCAAGTCACTGAATGCTCTCTAAGAAATTAGGCTAACAAGGATACTTACTAATATCCATCCCTAAGACCACCGAACTTCTCTTGCCCAGCTGTGTCCCAGCAGTAGAATCTAATTTTCCCACAGTTGGTGAAGAAATCCAAGGGATGAACTTCCACGCCAATGGTTGCTGTGCAAATACAAATAGGGAATCAATTTCACATATAGTATTATTTTCATCTCCACATTCATTTTCAAGTGTACAAGAACATTGATGATAACCAACAGACAAACTAAAACATCAGATTGAACTCAAGTGATAATGTAATGTTCTTACGCTCATATTTCTTCTCGAACTCGCCTGTAAGATGCCTTTTCACAAATGTAGTTTTCCCTGCGTCAATCACACTCAGTCTCAGATTTTAAATCTCACAATTGAAAACATCACCTCCTAATCAAAATTCGATTACCCAAACAAAATTCATAACATATAAGACGTCAAATTAAAGATTTAACCTAAAATATACACTTAGCAAAATATACCTGTACCACCATCGCCAACAATAACAAGCTTGAAGCTCGGATAATCAACAGTCTGCTGATTTGGTAGAGCCTAAAATCCCCCCCCCCCCCCCAAAAAAAAAAACCAATATTATTATTAGCAGAAAGGACCAATAAAAGAAAATCAGATTTTCATGAAAAATCAACCTATAACAAAGAAACCAAAAAGGCCACACAGTTCTAGATCGACAAAATAAAACAATAAAAGCAGATTAAATCTGAAAGTTACAATACATATCAAGTAAAGATCGAGATAAGAACAGAAAATACAAAAAAAAAAAAAAGATCGAAACCAAAGAGATTTTTACCATTTTTCACTGAGTTTTGAAGCAGAGATTTGAAATGAATTAAAGCGTGCGTGAGCAAAGAGCAATGGCGAGAGACAGAGACAGTGTTGTAAATGGGGTTTATAAAGAGGAGGTTTAAGCGAGACCCTAATTTGTTTTGAAATTCAATCGCCTGTGATGTGGTTCACAAGTTCGGCTCATCTGTTTTTTGAATTCAAGCTATTTGACGGTTATGATTGGTTTAAGTTATATAGTGCCGCAGAAGATTCTAGTCTCCGTGTTTTCAAACTTCTCAACTGGCTTAATTACAACGCGATTCTCTCGACCGTCCGATCTTAGTTAGTCAAAATGATCATTTCAAGTGTGGCACGCGTCACTTCCACGTTTCAGATTTGAATTTTGGTTTATGGTTTCCAATTTTAAAAGGCTGGGCTCAATATATGATTGGATCTTTTGGGCTTTGTAACGGGCTCCGAGGAAATTTTTATTGGGCTGGACCATTTATCCATGGATCAAATAAGATCTCATGATAGCTAACTGATAATCAATTTGAAAAAAAAAATCTTTCAACAAAGCAAAGCTTCGTATTTTATTCCATTTTTTATTTTTTTAACTTCAGTCAATTTTATTCATGAATTTAGTTTCACTCTCAAAATATACTATTAAAAGAGTATTTTTGAATAGGGGCACAATTCGATTAACCGACTAAAAATTTAGTTCGGTTAATCGATCGATAGTTTAATTCGGTCGGTTCAATTAAAGAGTTTAGATTATTTATGTTTTCAGTTAGATTAATAGTTAATTGATTCAGTTTGATCAATTAATCGATTAACCGAAAATTTTAAAAAATATTTTTTTTATTATTAATTTTTATTTAAATCTTTAATCATATAAATTTTTATTATAAATATATATTTTTATTACAAAATAAAGTTATATTTTATTTATTTTTTAATATATTTTATTTAATTATTTAATTATATTAATATTTTTATTAAAAATATAAATTTTTTATTATAAAATAAAAATGTCTATCAATACGATTAATTAACTAAATTGATCGATTTAATTCAGTTAATTAACCGAATCGATCGAAATTAAAAATTAATCGGTGCGGTTAAAATAATTAATGGTTAAATTATTCGGTTAAATTAAAATTTAATAGGTCAATTAACTAATCGACTGAATATTCACCTTTATTTTCGAACTACATATAAATTAGTTGATAATATATAATAAGATATTATTCGAGCTCTCATATTTCTTTAATATTTCACAATACATAAACGATAATTATAATATTGACTATGTCTCGTACTTTCCCGAGCCATGTTGTGAAAAAAAAAAGCTAACAAATGGGTAGTACTCAAATTATCAAAAATTAATTTTGACCTCGTATTTCTATTTTACAGCACTTGTAGAGAGTGTGCATATAAGAAATTTTGAAATAAACTCTTACCTGTATTAACAACTTTTGAGTTTTGATTAGATTTTTTTTTATAATGGGTTTTTAGGGAAGTCAGAATAGAACAGCATTCATTCTGCGGCGGACTTGTTACTAAAATTATCTACTCACACTTGTAATTATCTGGCAAAATATAAATGGGAAACTAAAACAAACCGTAATAAATACAAAATAATCATCACTAAATTTTACTTCTCAACCAAAAAAAAATAGAAATCTTCACAAGCATGGAATAAAATTATTGGTGGATGGATGAAAATTTTGGTAAACTTTTTTCCTTTTTTATCTTTTGTCGCATACATTAATTACCACATCCCATATATAAAATCACAATAACAAATACTCTAATTAGCTATCCTGACATTCCTCTATACGTACATATATATATACTCTTATTTTTGGATTATATTATATGATATTAATTAAAACTCTCTCTTTTATAACAAAAATTAATATATATTCTTAGTATGTATATTGCCAATAATCTTCATGACTTTAACTTGGTAGATCAGCTCATATCCATGGCGAATCTCCATTGTCAAACATGTTTTTAAGGTTTACGAACACTTAACAGCTTGATATCATCAATAACAGGACCACAAAGAGAAGAGAAATCATCACTTCTCATGGTGTAAAATGTGCTATAAAACATAATTCTGGTTCTGTTTGAAACAGCAACAAATCTAAGCACTGCACGCTTGAACCCACCTTTACCCTTTGATTCATAAGGGACTTTGAGTGTGTCTTTCCCTGCAAAAGCTTCGACCACCATTGATCCTTCACAAGAATTGCTTGCATCTCCTACTGCAAATGAAAGTGTGTAAGTTTTGCCAATCACTGTTCTTGCTACTTGGACTATTGCACTTTCTTTCCCTGCTACAAGTTCTACTGCTCTTTTCATTTGTGGCACTGAGAAATGGTCTGAGTCTATGTATTTTACTGCTTTTAAAGACTCAACCATCCAGCCAGGGAGTGGTGAGTGATCATCTTCAATGTTTGGTGGGATTAGTACACCCCAAGATGTGTTGGGAAACACATATGGACCTTCTTCAAATCCACCATTTTTCAGTATGTTCTCTGCATATTTTGACATATAAAAACAAGAAAATTCATTAGTGAATTCGGAATGAATTCGTAGATATGATCATCAAACTAAAAATGCAGTAATCGTATAATTAAGTCTATTACTTAAAATAAATATACTTACTGTTAGACTATACCTTAGCGTGTATGTTAATTGAACTTATAAATTTAATTAAAAGGTCTCGTGTTCAATTTGCTATTTATATGTAACATGATGTAAAGAACAGAAGTTATCTTCATTAAAACAGGAAACAACTAGTTGTTATATGGGACCGAAGTACTTAGCAACGCACATGGGTGATTCAAAAACACACAGCTAGACTTATCTCTATCAACTGGCTTTATGTCTCAAATTTACAAGCCAAATTTAATAAGGGTAAAAATTGTTCATAATTATTTCCCCCTTATTGATTTTTCTTTTTTTATATCAAGTAAAAGAAATTTTTTTTCGGTACAAAGAAGGAAATAATCGATATAAAAATTCCGTTAACATCATGAAGAAATCGAAGTTGAAGTGCGAGTTGCTGTATAATCAGTATCTTTAATTATCTACTTTTTCCACTTTGCTTTTATGTTTCCTTAGAAAGAGACTCATACGAAATATTGGTTCAAACTTTCTATATTTCACATCACACAAGTGCAATGTTTTGATAACCCATTGCAATAATGCTTTACTACTACTATATACATATATACTACTCACATCATAAAGGGCTAAATAATAAATCCTATACAAGACAAAATTCTTTGTCTATACCTTATCTCCAAAAATTAACAAAAAACCATTTCATTCAATTATTAACTTAATGTATCGACACATATTTATTTCCACGAGATTTTTTTTTAAATACAGGTATAAGTGAGGGAAATCTATTGTGGGCATACATATTCTTCTAGATCAATTATCCAAAAAAAAATGCAATTATCATAAGCTATGCATCGGTGTGCCAATCATAGTTAAGCTATGCATCAGTGTGCAAATCTTTAAAAGAGAAATTAATAAATTAGTATAGTGATAAAGAACTTACTATTGGTGGGTCTAGGAGGATACAGAGCTCTAATGGCAACAGAATCAATTAGAGGTCCACAAGCGGGATCTTCTTCAACTCCTGGATTATGAATGACAAGATCAACAACTGGGAACTCAGCTTGAAAAGCCCAGGCATATGAATCCCAACCATTGCTACTATACATAGTTTGCATTGGCAAAACACCCCAATCAGGAGAAACTGAAACATTCAATTTCTCTTCTTGTGCACAAGTTCTAGCTGCACTAAACGTGATTGAATAATACATGCCCTTAATCACTTTTAGCTTTTGCTTAATTGATGCTTCGTTTCCAAGCCTAACTGCATAAGCTCCTTCTGGCACAACCAGCAACATGTCCCCTTGTTTTTGCCCTGATTTTATGTACTCTACAAACCCAGAAATCTCCCACTCTGGTATTGCACTTTTGTTTATAACTTTTGTTCCTTTCATATCAGATGGCTTTGGACCAAGCTCGAAATTACCATTTTTAACTAATCCTGCATTAAATCAGAAAGATGGGTATAATCTTTTAGGAATAAAAAATGAAAAATAATAAGCTTTTTTTAGTAATTAAAACATGGGGAGATTGAATCGATCCATAATATACAATTATTGCTCGATTGTATACCAAGAACAATATAATTAGCTTGTTAATTACAGTTAAAAGTAAATTAATTAATTAAAAAAATGCCAAAAACAGAGTGAAATGACTTCGTATTCTGAAACTCTAACAACAGAATTATTAATTTTGGTCATATATAGTGACAATATAAGGAAGTGTTGCTATTTATAGCAAGGTGATACAACTCGTAACTTCAATTATATTTATTTGACCTTTTCTTTCTGATGCCAAGAAAATAATTAAAAATGAGGTGAAAAAATAATAAAAGATGTCATGTGCATCATTATTGCTGCTGTTACCGACCTGCAACTCTGCAGGAAAGCCAGCAATGAAGTAGACCTAAAAATAATATTATGGCTACAAAACTTAATGTCTCTTAGAAATAGAAAACCCAGTTCTTGTAATTGGATTTAAACAAACAAATGAACTCATATACAGTAGTACAGCAAGTTTATGCAAATTCAAAATAAACCCAATTCATAACAAGAGGAAGTTCACATAACAGTGAAAGAAAAGGCTTTGAAATTTGCCTGAAAACTGCGCAGTTAAACCCAAGAAGATGCATAAAAACGTTAACTAGTTGATCAACTTACGTCTTGACTGTGTTTCAGCGCGATTTTTTAGTTAATTAACTTAAAAGCATATTTAAATGTATTATTTTTTCGTTATACATATCAAATGAGTATGGTTTTTCTTATGAATTTACATGAAGAAAACAAGAAACAGAGGAGCATATTATTATTGTTAGTTATTACCGTCTCTAATGGCTGCGGAGAATTGGCAAGTGGCTAACAGTAGCACCGACAACAAGATAGCCTCTCTCATTCTTTTTATTAAATTTTTATTTATATATTTGTAATTTCAAAGTACCAGAAAAGAAAAATAGAGAGAGAGATTGAAAATTAAAGAAAGGAAAAAACTGAGAAATGGAATATGCAATAATGCATTGCGGGGAGGTGCAGGGGCTTATATGCATGCTTGAGTTTGAAATAAACCTTTACTTTCAATTAAATTACGAATTTGTCATTGGCGGCATATAGATATTGATTTTTATAATGACGAAAAAACCCTTTTGGTATTTTTATGAATTTTTATAGCTTGGAGACACATATTAAGCAATATTAAAGGTTCTATTTTTTATTAGGATATGTGTCATTTTTATTAATTTTATTTTAATTATTTTATAATATGTGTAATTTTTTACTATTTACTTTAAAAAATAATTATAATAAAATTTAATTAAAAAATAACATGTTTTCCGATAAAAAAAATGTAACATTTAAGGCTGTATAATATGTACTCTCAATACACAACTTAGAATATATATATATATATATTATAATAATGATAATAAATAAAATATTATTATTATTATTATTATTATTATTAGCAGTAGTAGAATAGATAGAGTTGTCGCGGGGTGGAAGTTTGAAGACAAAGGTGCTGAAAGTCACATGGTTCCTTCCCCCTAAGCTGGTGTAAGAGCATGCATGTCCACTCTACTTTCACCTCATTTTCTCCACTTTTCCCTCCTTTTGTTGCAGAGTTATACTTATCCATAGTAGAATTTTATAATTTCGTAAAAATTTATAAAAAATTAAATGCTTACTTAAAATTTCTTTTCATTAAATTAAATTTTTTTATACATGAACACGTTATGATGAATAAAATTTATAATAAATAAATTAAAAAAAATAAAACTATTAAGAATAAAATAAAATAATTTAAATTAAAACTATTATAAAAATTGAGTGAGATACTGTTTTATAAAAATTGAATAAGTCAAAATATATATAGTGATAAGAAATATAAATAGATTTAAACTAATTTAGATAAGAGTGACTCAAAATAATTTTACTGTTTTATATCTATTGAAAGATGTCACCTTAAATCGAACGAATAAAAAAAAAATTCATATAGTCAATCTTAATTAATTTTAAATTAAAATTTTATTATAGTTGTATTAAATTAATTTTTTTTAAATATATATAATTTTTTTAATATTTATATATGGAAAAGGAGAATTAATCTGAATAGTATAATAAACACTTTTTTTTTTGTCAATGAATACAATTGTTGTTATTGTGTTCTTTCAATACGTTATACAATATTCAAAATTTAAAGTTGTACCATATAAAAATTAATTCAATTCATATTTTATTTATGATCCTTTTTTTTTTGTCCTATGTCATAAAAAAAATATGAAAATATTTTTACCTGATGTATAACTTAATGCACGCTCTTAAAATCGAATTTCAGATGCTAAAATCAACTAATAATTAAGTTGGTATTGAATTGAAAATTGTAATTATTTATTTATTCTTATTGTTGAAGAACTGCACATATTAAAGATGTTGAATTAACATAAAGAGAGCATGCATTTTGGTACAATTCCAAGAGACATGCTTATCATTTTAAATTTGTAATGTTGGATACAAAACTAAAGAAGGTGAACAAAATCCATGTATTTTGAGGGAATTATATGATTTTGCTATCTTATTCTTAATACATAATAATACTATAATTAAAAATACAAATAACATTATTTAATTTTCTTCAATTTAGTCAATAATTATCTATGCAATTATAATTTTTAAATATCATATTAATTTGTTCTTCGTTTTGAACACAAATTAACTAACTAATTAATTAATTATAAATGATTATCTTTAATTTTATAGGTGTTTGAGATTTAATGAAATATTTTATGATAATCAATTGATCATATTAAATTAATTTATTATGAGTTATGTATATATATGATTATACCATTGATTATGATAATTTGTAATTGACTATTACTATAAAAAAATTAAGTCTCCTAATATAAAAAATTAAAATCATAAATCATAATATTAATAAATCATAAATTTATGTTTAAATTTGATTTTACGGCACTAAATTTATTAAGTCTCCCCTTTCACCACCCACGTATAAAATCATTTCCTAAAATATTTTTCAACAAAAGATTTTTTTATTAAAAATAAAAAATTAGATATTTGTCATTTCTTTTTTTTAACAATCATTTAAAAAAAATAAATAACATTTCATTAACATAATATAACGAGATTAGTAAAATAGAGCTTTTGTCATCTTCTTAAGTAATAAAAATAAATATATTCACCGAAATATGGGATCATGATAAAATGTATATTTTTCTCAATAATAAATTTAACTTGATTTTTTTCCTTTTTTATATAAATATTAAAAACAGTATAATAAACAAATATAGGGAACACACCACGAGGAAAGTGGGGCCAGAGTGGGGGGACCCAAGAAGAGTACGGTAAACTGAAAATCTGCAGCTGACCCAATCCATAATTGAATTCAGGAGGACAGAAAAGTTGAATGAAAATCGTGGCTTGTTTCTGGGCTTTGAGATGTGGGCCAATATTTAAATTAAAATTTTAAAAACAGTGGGCCTACTTCAATCGGACGCATGTGGATGGCCGAGCTCAGCTCGGATATCATGGGACTTGTTTACCTCCTTTTTTTAAAAAAATTACATTCTATACAATTTTTTAAATTTTATTTTAAATTTTACTGTTCTAATTTTTCCCCTCCACTTCAAAGTTTTCAAATTTTCAAATTTAGACTTTTTTATCTTTTATTTTTGAGAAAATACGACTAATGCTGTACACTTTATTTTGGCCATATGCGCTCTACTTCTTCCATCACCACAAAGGGTAATTGATGAAGCAACAGAGATTGAATTTAATTTGTCGAATCAATATTTTTCTTATATCAACTAATTGAAATCATCAATTATGTTTGCAATTTTCAAGTGTCTGGTACGAGATCCAGTATCATACAAATTTGTTTGAGTTTTGCAATACTATGCTTCTGCTTGGTTTTAATTTTTATCCATGGCTTTAGTTGTTTATTGACGCTTGATTGGAGCTGTGGGATTGAGATTGATTTATTGACAATAAACCAAAAGTTGGCTGAAAAATAAGTGGTTTCATCATTTCAAGACAAAGCTGGCTCGCACTTCAAGCTGGAAAATTGGAAATCCAAAAGGGGTTCTACTTGAAGGCCACTGAATTTGCACTAGTGGAGTTTCATGTGTGGAAGCTTTGTGCATAAGAGAAGATGAGGACATCAGTGATGAAAAGGTGTCAGTTTGGCCTATTTCACAAGTTCAGCAAAACCAAAAGGCTAAAAGTGTTATAATATAATGCAATCTATTTATTCGATACAATGCTTTAAAAAATAATTTTTTAATTTTTTAACAGATTTAATAGATTATATTAATATATATATATTGATATATTTTATAAATAAATAACTAAAAAATAATAATATATATATAAATATAGGTTAGTATATATGTATATGTTATATAAACTTTAACTAAAAATAATAATATATATATCGATATATATTACATACATTTTAATTAAAAAATAACAGTATATATAGATATATGTAAATATATATTGATATATATGAGTATATATTATATATTTTAACTAAAAAATATTATTTTTATAAATACATACTCCATATTTTTTAAAATATATGTAAGTATATAGTGATATATGTTATATATATTTTATGTATTTTTTTGTGTTTATTTTTCTTTCTTTTTTTAATTTTTATTGTATAATTATATATAATATATACCAGATATGTCGGTATACATTACACATATCTTTATATACTAAGATAATATTATAATAAGATATAATAATTACATACTAATATTTTTTCTCTACGACAATAAATATATATAGGTATATATAATATATATTAATTATATTATATATATTTTAACTAAATAATAATAATATATGTAAATATATATTGATATATATGTACATATGTAGAGATATAATTATTTGTATATTTTTATTTATATATAAATATATATTACATATAACTAGATATACCAAAAAGAATAATAATATATATTAATAACATAATCTAAATTTGAAAAGAATAACATAATTTTATTTTTTATGAAAATATTGTAGTTAATATTTAAATTCGCATGTATGAGTTTTATAATATTTTGCTAATTAAAATAATTAAAACATCTAAAATACTCCTACACCGAAGGATATCATTTGCATCAAAAACCTTTTTTTTAATAAAAAAAAATCATAAAATGTTATATGGTTTCGTATATTTAGTGATAAAAGCATACGGAGGCACGTAAATGTATTTATAAAATATAATATTTAATTATTTTTAATAAAATAAAAAATATTATAGAAAATTATAAAATGTTATTGGAAACATATTGACTTAGAAGTCGGCCTACCCTTTTATTTACATAGAGGTGGGGTCCCCTTCATATGTTAACTTCCTTTTCTTTCATCAAAAAATTATATAATGTCGTCGTAATTTTATAAATACAAAATTTAAATTCCGTAAAATTAAAAAAGAAAATATAATAACGCATAATTAAAAAATTATTTTTATTTTAAATTAATTTTATAATTATTTATTTCTCTCGGTATATTTTCATTATTTTGCATCTTTGATTTTGAATTTAATTCATTTATTATGATACCGCTAAATTTAGTTGCACTGTCTTTAGATTTGGAGAATCCATATATATTTGGTTGTTCGTGGTATATACTCTTGTCTCCTTAAAACATCATTTTTTTCAAACAAGATAAATGACACTTATAATATTGTACCGTATAATATACTATATTACTAAATATTATTGTTAATCATTTAAATAATGCCTTAAACTCGTTCAAAAAGAAAATTTAATATTGAGTAAATTAGCTTGAAAATGCTCTGTTGATTGCAAATATATATATATATATATATTATAATATTAAAAAAATTTAAAGCAAGATAACGAAATTAAAAATATTCCAAAAGCATCAATCTGCAATCTTGTAGTTTTGTATATAGCTAAGACAAATTCTGGTACTTCCACCATTGCAGCAAGTCACATGAGCTTACAAAAGCATCGCTTCAATCTCTCCTAAAAAGGAAAAAAAAAATCTAAGTTTCCTAATTTAGTAGCAGAAAATTAAGCCATTTGGCACATGTAATAATAAATGCATATTTTAATAGGTGATAAAACGATAATTGATTTTTTTTCCCATATCAATAAAATAATAATACTAATAATAATAATGATTTGGTCAAGTAAATTAGATAATTTCCATCTATATTTGCATGATATACCAAGTTTTTTAATCTAATTCAAACATATCATACATTCTAAAAAAATAAAATATGACTTTATCCATTGTATTTTAAGTGTAATTTAAATTAGTTACATAAATTAATATAATAATTAATGATAAAAAATTTATAATAATTTATCTTTTTTTGAAGAATATAATAATTTATCTAATTACCCAGTTTTAAATATTCTTTAAACAATAGTTATTAAGATTCGAGACATATAATAAATAAGAGTAAATTTAAAATTTTATAATTAATATTATTTTAAATTTATAAAAGTGGTATTTAGATTGGATTAAAAATTTTCTACTAAAATGACATTTAGAGTAAAATAGAGTGACTGGTAAATAAAATAAAAAATAAATTTATTTATAAAATTATAGCAAGAATTGACGGTTATTAAAATTATAATTATAATGGCTCTAATTATGGCAGAGAGTACGCATAGCTGGAGGATTGTGGCAGCCAATGACGTCCAGTAGAACAATTGGTGTTTTTTTTTTTTGAACAATGAACAATTGGTATTGTTATCTTAATTAATTAATTAATTAATTGTTTGGATAATTAATTATTCCTAATCGTGATTAAATAGACACGAGGATTTGACAATTGAAAGTTTAAAATGTCAATAAATGGATACTTAATTAGGACTATAAAACAAGTGGAAATTCCATTGAAAAACCTCTAATTCATCCATCAAAAAAGTAAGCGTCTTTGACCACATGGCTAATGTAATGGTTTTTGGTTGGATGAGACATTTATTTTATTCTATTCAAATTATATTATTCTATTGTATTCATATTTATTTTTATTTTTTTTATAAATATGCTTTTTATTTTTAATTCATTTTCTATTATTTTATTATTTAATAAATATAATTATTTTATTTTATTTTTATTGAGATATATACAATTTTTATTCTAATTTATTGAAATTATTTTTTTCTCATAGTGATTAATAATAAAACTATCCACATTATAAAATAATTACAATAAATTTTATTAAAAATAAAATATTTTAATAAAAATTAAATTATATACTGCATTTTAACATGTATTTTTACGATAGTATTAGAAAAGTCTTTAAATTAATGATTTTTTAAAATATATTAAGAGGGAGACTTAGAATTTTAATTTATTGTTTGAATATTCTCTTTGTTCTATTAAAATTGTCATTTATAAAATAAAAATTAGTCCATTAAAATTGTTAATTTACAAAATAAATGAGAACTAATTAATATTTTTAATTATAGTATTAATAAATTAATTAGTAAAGTGAAATTATATGATTTTAATATTAATGAATTATATAATAAATATTTAAAATAATTATTTATAGAATAATATAGGAATTAGAAAGTTTACGCGGCTTCGAATAAGGATAGATAATTGAGTTAGATCCGACATCAGTTAGTGACAGCCATTTGCTGGATTCTCATGCCGGATTGGACGAAATTGACCGCCCAACCGATTGACCTCCCTTACTTTTAATTTTTCATACAAATCAGACGGTAACTAATCTCTCCACGTGGTTCTCATTTAATGAGCTTGTCTCCTGTCTCGATAAGAATGTCACCGCCTTCTATTTGTCACTAACATGTTACTGCAAAAATAAATATTTAAATATTACTACTAACTCTCTTTTTTCGAATTTATATAGTATATATATTTATTTATTTCATACAAATTAATAAAACTATTTTTATTAAAAATATATATTTATTAAATATAATTAATAAATAATTTTAAGTATGAACATAATAGAAATATAATATTATTAATTAATAATATTAAATAATTATAAATTGTGACTAATAAAAAAAATAGAATATAAATGGGAAGTATGAAGAACCTATCTATTTTACAGGTATTGTTCTCTATTATATAATCAATAAAAGGTATTAGATCGAAAAAATAGAAACTTTATTGCATAAACTAGTACTAGTATAGAAATGCTATAACTGAAATTTAAAAAAAAATATATATATATATATCCTGTAAATTAATTTCCATTTTTCTCGTAGTTAAAATTATTAACTCTAGAGATGATTTTAATATTATTAAATCCTCTCTTAGTTGATATGAACTATAAATTTAAAAATTCTCTCTATTCTGTTTTCTAAAAAAATTATTAAATCAAATTTTGCTGTCGGTGTCGAAATTAATAATGGAGGCAGAAGAAAATAGATTGAAGAGGATAGAGATCACCTTTCCACATGAAATGAATCTTTAGAGGATTTTTCAGATATATAAATGTTCCAATTAACATATAATAACGATCAGTTCTTTTCAATTGTTAAAGATGGACGTCTTAACTACTGACAATCCTATTTCAAAACCTATAATTTTATTTTTATTATAATTTTTATTAATAATATTTCTAATTAACTATATACATATATTTTTATCAATAATATTTATAATATGTATAAACAGAAGAGAAAAATGCATACGAAAATAAAAAATTTTATTATGTATATGATATATATACACCCAACTAATAATAAATTATTAACAAAATAATAATAAAAAAATAATTAATTTCATTTAATTTTTATTAATTGGATATATATATATATAAAATCTAATAGTAAATACATATTATTTTAAATAATAAATTTAAAATTAATTTCTCTTTATATATTCATTAAAAAAATGGAAGAAAAGAAATTGGATATAATATGGACAAGCAATTCATGTTGTGCTCTCAAATCAACACTTGGAGCCTTTGTCGGACACACTTGATTTTTTTTCACAAAAAAAAGTCCTGTTAGCTTGTCATATGTGGTTTTCCCTTGGCTAAATGGGTGAGTCCATACTGGTCACATGAATAAGTTAATTGGCAAACCTAAAGTAAAAATATTTTCCCCCAGCATAACAACATCAAGCATTGGAGGACTAGGGATGATTTTAAACATTGTCCTACACATATTCACCATTTGACGAAAGGACTTGCTCAACGTCGCCAAGAAGACTTGTTAGCGCTGCATTAACACTGAGCTTCTATTTGTGAAAATATATATCCAAACATATAGGGAATATAGCAATTCATTCACTCCTCTTCAACAATTTCTTCTCTAGTGTGCCTGACAACATGAAACAAACAAAAAGAGAAAGCACTGGTAGGCAAAGGCACAAAAAAAATCCATGTCCAAATGGCCTTATTTCCATGTAAATTTGCATACATAACCAAAAAAGATCATAAAACGTGTGGTTAAGCATGAAACGGAACTTCAGAAGTCACTTTGCATTGATTATTAGAGAACTGCCAGTACCAAAACTATTTAACTCGGCGCACAAATGATTGGCAAAAGAAACTTTTTAAAGCAGAGATAAATTCATCTCTCTTCTGTTACAGTAACATTCTACAGCATATAAGTAAACTTTCAACATGAAATTCACTCCCATAGGCAATATCTATAAGAGGGCGTTACGACGCTCAAGGAATAGTGCGCTGATAAAGAGGCAATGCGCCCAAAGTTTCACGTTCAGCTCTCTCCTTCTTGACCTGCAAAAAAATCACCAACCAAACATTTTACCAAACCTTCCAAATTTTTAAGGGTTTGGTTTTTGTGTTTGGCCTTTTTGGCCTGTATTTAACACAAAAAAGAACTTGCAAATTTGTGAGTTCATTTTCCATTCGATTGGAGTCATTCTCCATGAACACACACCTTCAACTCTACCTATATAAAGAAAACCAAGACTAAAATGTCTTATTTTCCTTTATCAACAATAATGCCAAGGATATTCATGCAGACAAATTTAAGCTTACAATCGAATTTTGATCAATTCCCATTGTAAAGGGAAAAAATACCAAAATTTGCAATTCTATGACAGAGTAACATGTCACAGCTTACAAATAGTCCAAATCTTAACATATGTTTCTGTAACATAAACATCATCCAACATGAATTATAGGCAACAGATAATAAGAAGATCAATCAGCGGAATAAAATCTAGTCTAGATAACCATTACTGCAAGCTGTTCTATATCACATGCACAGTGAGAATTAGACACAGTTCCTAATAAAAACAAAAAAGTGCAGCAAAGACTAAAGGCAAATTAATTAAAGTAAACAGTATGAAGTTAATACCACAAATTATAAAGGAGTAAGAGGTTTTGGGCAAATCAAGGTAAATGGACAGTGGTCAATAAACATCAAACAAGATGACCCCAGACAACACGACTGCAAAACAATATGACTTTGAACGGTCTCAGGTGCAATTATTAGGAATAACAGGAACCAACCTAGATATGTGTTAGCAACAGAGAAATAAAATAAAATAAAATATTATGCCCATAGATGAAAGTTGTTGTGCAACTTGGCTTCCGAACCTCAGTTCATTTTATTTGATGACTGCACCCATGGTAAACATGATATAGATAAGTTAAATGTTTTTAGTAGAAAGCAGCTTCAAGTACCTTAAATAGCAAGTAGATTGGGCACGTTTACTTATCAAATAACATTTTATCTTTCTGCTAAAAAGGCTATAATATTTTATCTTTCTGCTAAAAAGGCTATAAAAGCAATAGTTACAGTAAGTTCATAGCAAAGATTCAGATACCGAAATAGCAATGTCAAGATTTTAAAATAAATATTGACAGCAATAAAACATGCCCAAACCCACTCCCTAATGACATATTAAGCAGTGATAAACACCGCCATAACATGGTATCACCTATGATTCAAAAGACAATTATCCTGGAGAAAATCTCTATCACCAAACCTTTTAGCATAAAATACTTCTCAATATGGCTCATAAAGTAAAAGAGACTTTAGCTTATTTACAGAGGAATGCATAAAGTTATCAGTATGTTCTTTGACCAAGAAATTTATTAAGCTATGGTTCTTGAAAATGCTCCTATGTTATTGTGGTTCTAGATACATTATCACACAACAAAACATTTTCAAAATACTTCACTGTGATTAAGAGTGTGTGTGGCAAATATGTGCATCTTGCAGTGTAGCCATGCCCAATTTTTTTTTTTTTTAAGATCCATGGTTGAAATCATTGATAAAAACAAAAGACCCTTTAGCTTCGCCTATAATTGGTAAGCTTTTTGAAATATAACGTAACATAAACAAACACTAAACAAGAAATGCATGTTGTTACATTCTATTCAATTCCGGTGTAGAATACCAAACATGGCCTTAGTTGTGTAATTCGACAAAGCTGCCCAGACTAAGGTTCTAATTGATCGATAAAACAGGCACTTTACTTGGTTCATCATATAGAACTTAATAAGTAGACTGTTGAGCAACGCAATAGAAAATAACTAGTAGCAGAACAGCAAAACCCATTTTAAGTAAGCAAATGAACACAACCCAAATGTGAAGGGTATTTTTGTAGGCAACAAAAAACAAGATGAAATATAATGGAATGAAAATGCAACAGAATAAAGAACAGGAAGCTATTATCTCACACTCTCAAGCATCTTTTTTATTTCATATTTCATTTTTCTTTCTATCCATAGGTCGGCTTCGTGCAGATAGATGTTTGCCGGGGGAGATTGGTGCTCCTTCAGGTATGCCCTTCCGGTGGGTTGTTCTCTTCTCTGTCTTTTCCATCCAGTGCCCGCACTGCATCAGAAAATCTTAGCCTTCGATCTCTCTTCGCAACGCAATAAAGAAGTCTAACAGTTTTTCTCAGCATACAAAATTAGGTTATACCCTATAACTATTAACATTTCGTCGTAGCATCACACAGTTGCAAACTAACAACAAATGCTTAACAGTTTCTTTTAAGTACTATTTGTAATTAGTGCATTGATATTGAAAATTTAAACAAATTAATCTAAGACAAGAAGAATCATAAGCTAATAGTGTCAACTATTAACCTGTAATCACTCAAACAAGAAAGCGAATCAATTAAAAAAGCCTGGCAAAGTAGATAATTCTACAAAAACAACTTACAAGAGCCAGCATATCTTGAAGGTAACTCCTAAATGGGGTTTGCATTGCCTGCAAAAATTGCAAATAACAGTAATTTTAATAGCAAAATCAAGACGTTGCCAGAGAAGATTGAGATTTAAAAAAGCAAAATAATGATTACCTGGAGATCCTCAGGAAGGTACTCGTGTTTCATGGAGAGGTCCATGGCGCGCTTGAGACGTTGGTGACGCGCATCCACAATCTCTTCTGGGAGCCGATTGAGGGCCTCTTTGATATCCAGATCGTAATACGGATCATAAAGATCATCGTATCGGAGACCTATTCCGATTGAAATAATAATACAAAATCAATTTTCAAATATGTGAAAAAATGATGAAATCTAGGGTTTCAGAGATGCTAACCATATTTGCGCAGACGATTGGAGACAGCTTTCATGTGCTGTTTGGCGAACCAGTTCTTCCTTGGATCTACAAGCCATCGCATAAACGACGACATTTTGGCTACTCAGATGACTTTCCTTCTCCCTCTCAGCAACTCCGAAGCTTTGTAAACCTTATTGGTATTTTGTGGAAGAGACGTCTAACGGGTTCGAGATTTTTTTGGGGTATTAGAGAAATGACAATTTCAAAGGATGGGTTTTTTAAACGACGTCGTACTTAAATAAGTATTTTGGGCCTCAACTACTAATGTTTGGATGTAGTTTGGAGTTTGGACTGCTTTCAATTGTTTAAGAGGCCAATTACCAGTGCTGAGGCCCATGCCTGGCTGAGACCCAAATAGTCACAATTAAGTGATTTCTTTAGGTATACCAAAAAAAAAAATTATTCTTAAAAACACCTTTTTTTTCAATAATATATATATTTTTTTTATCTCAGAAGCATTTTATTTTCAAAGATATAAATTTAAAATTTTTAATATATTAATGATAACCACACAATAGTTGTAATAAAATAAGATTATATATGGTCATATTTGATATTAAATCTTATTATAGCTCATGATATAAATGATATTAACCATATTATTTATTTTTTTTTCAAAAAATAAGCTAACATGTTAAAAATCATGTCCAAGACATGCTTCTTTTATTTCATTACAAAGTAAAGCAAAACCCTATCAAGGCAGCATCACCTTCATAAATAATTGGTGGCCCATGAAAGGTTTAATATAGGATCTTAATGAACACATTCGTTTAGAAATTAAAGAAGGTTATTCAATGGCAAAATTGGTGAACTATATACATTTGTTTTAAATTAATTTATTTTATTTGAATATGTTTATAAGTGTTCAATATTACAAGTTGAAACTAGATTTTTAGAAATTTTGTTATGTTTAAAATTCAAACACAATTTATAAACAAAATAAACGACCAATAATTTTTACATAATAGCATCATTAATATTATTAATTGTAAATTAATATATATATATATATATATATAAGATTATGAATTTGAATAATAATAAATATTGTATGTCCGATTTCAGTATTGTTTATTAAAAAGAAAGGAAACGAGTAAACGACAATCACTATTTGTGCTGTTACCATATTCGAACATGCCAATAAGCTTTGTCCTTAACACATTAGAACCACAAGAAAGACATTTTGAATCCTTTTCCAAATGATAGAGAGATTTTGAAGAATCCAACGTAATTGTATGTAACTTGTAATAGTTGAATTGATTTCAGAACAGATCGATCAATTTCTATTGATATTTGTTGTTGATTTAAGGATTTGGTTATACTATCATTATTATTAAATTCCACATCACTGATAAGCGTAATTAAATAAACAAACTAATGACAATTTCAAATCTATATTAAAAAGAAAAATTTAACATGGGTGTAGAACAAGTCGGTTGACCAAACGTGACTAGACATTCAAAATTTTAAACCAATACTAATCGAATCTCCTATATTTTTTTTTTATCAATGTGAGTCAATTTTGAATTCGGTCAAGTAATATCGATTTTAAATGAGTTAGATTTTAATATTAAATTATATTTATGTTCACTTTTGATGTTATTGAATCGGGTTTAGTCTAGTTAACAGAGATAAAACAAAATAAAAATGATGTCATTTAATATATAGATATAAATATTCATGCAAGAAAAATCCTAAATTTGATGACCATACATATTTAATCTTTTTTCATTATTAAACCAAACCAATCTATAATTTATTTTTAAATTGACCGAACTCGTCTTAATCCATACGCCGATCAGATTTGTCTGGGTCCGAAAGTTTGCTCTGCCCTAATACTATCAAAGCAAAATACAAGTGTATATTGCCAAGATGGCCTGACTAAGTTTAATAGCAAGAGAAAAATTAAACAATTATTATTGGGAATCTATGCTTAATCAAGACATCAAAACATACATATATGTTTATGTCTTTGTTCATTCATTGCCGTCCATGAAATTTTTTAAAACTTAAAATAATTTTCTAAGAAGATGCAAAAGATCCACATGGAGATGTAATAACAAAAGCAAAACAAGGCAGATATATGCTAATAAGAAATATTGTGGCTGCACTAAGATATTCTAAAAGGAGACCAAGATGGCCACTCCTCATGCATACTTAATATATATAGAATCAAATTCTACTGTGAAAAATCCCACATTATTATTGTTCTGCTTTTGTTTCTTTACAAATCTATATAATTTGGTTGGTTTACACTTAGTTTTGGTTTAGTCATCTCTTTCTTGCTTTTGTTGATTTGGACTTTTTTTAAGTGGAAGATTAGAAGTCAAAAAATGAAAATGTATTCGAATATTTGAACTAATAAGTTCATACACCTTTATCTTTAAGAGGTTATTAGAAAAGATAATATGGTCTTTTATTCATTGATAAAAAATCTCGAATTCTTAGCATATAACACTTTTAAAATTTGAGAGAGAACACTTTACTCCTAATGAACCTAATTGGCACGAATACAAATTAGTTTGCATCATCTAAGTTATAAGATACTTAGATGTTTAATACCAAAAAAATAAGTTCCCACACCTTTTCAGTAAATTCAACAAGAAAGTTAATATATAATAATATATGTTTTCTTTAGTTTCTTTTTTTTAATGTGCTATTTTAGGAATAAATGTAAAGGTTTACTACTAGTTAAATTTTTCGTATTTTGAATCTCTCACATCAACTTTGTAGTATTATTTGTAGTAGTAGTTCTTATATATTGTATTGGTAATCAAAAAATGATGGAAAGAAAAAAATTTCTAAATGCATGATATATGTTTTAACCAAACTAGAGAACTAAATTTAAAAAATAAAAATAAAAATTTAATAATATATATTTTTATTAATTACATATGGAGGATGATAAATATTTAGGAGGCTTGAATTCAAAAATAGGTGAGAGTAACTTTCAATTTTAGTTATTAACTAAAGCTAACATACTAATATACATATTAATATAATATAGATTCATAAAATTATTCTAGAACTATTTTTTCTTAAAAATTTGATTAATATTTATAATATGTATTTTAATATATAAATTTAAGAGTTAGAGTGGTTGGTAAGAAATTTATTAATCTCCTTATTCATTATTCTATAACTAAAGCTAACATCAGTAAAATAATTTTTGAATGCTCAAATCAAGTATGAGAAATATTCTTAAATTCGTTTTGAGGGAAAAAAAATTAATTTTAATTAATGTATAAACTTACATGTAAATAAATAAATAATAAAATTAACTGTTAAATAATACCATATTGAAATTTTTAAAATTTTAAATTATTTTAAAATCTACTACTTCCTGTAAACTAGTAACTAGATAAGAAAAGTATGCTTAGGTAAATAATAAATGAGTTTAAAATGGGTTTCATTGCAAAATCCAAAAATTGATAGTATAAGATTACAGTTACAAATTACATGGGGGACTTGATTTTTCTCCTTTTGTTAAAAAAATTAAGGATTTTTTTCAAAAATATCTAAATAAATAAAAATATATTTTTAAAAATCCATTTTTTCTTATTGTTTTAAAAATACTATTATTTTAATTTTTAATTTTAAAAAATATTTCACTTTTAGAGTATATAATTGCTAAAACATCCTTTAATTTTGATAGTTTTCATGTTTGAAGTATTATTCCTCCATGCGTTTTTGATTTGTTTCGTTAATGATATTTTCTTTTATTTTTTTTAAAATATACTCCATTTTATATATTTATAGTATATTGACATATGTAAAATATACCCAGTGGTGAAACCAGAGATCGAATGAAGGGAGATAAATTTTTCAAGTCAAAAAAATTACTGGATAATTAAAAATAAAATTAAAAATTAATAAAATTTAAATTTTTATTATAAATTTCTAAAAAATATTTCTCTATCAAAATTTTATATTATTATTATATTCTAAAAATTTATTAATTTATTTTATATTTTTTCATGTTAACTTTTAGATCTGTTAATTTATTTATATAAATTTATTAAATACTATTTTAAATTAGATTTTTTTTTCAAATGAGAAGTTTTATCTAATTCACAACTAAACTATAAAATTTTAGTATCAACCTAAATACCTAATTACAAAACTATAAATACTCACTAATAAATTAAAAAAAACAGATATGACAAAAAAAATCAATATATATATATATATAATACTATATATATAAAATATTATAAAATTTATAAAAATACTCTCTCTACATACATACATGATCACAAAATTCTAAATATCAACTAATTAAAATAAAATATATATGGTGAAAAAAATCAATATTTATATAAAATACTATATATATAAATTTTTTTATAAAATACTATATATATATATACACTTAATCGCAAAACTCTAAATATCTATAAATTAAAATATATATATGATTAAAAAATGCAATATATATATAATACTGTATATATAAAATTTTAATAAAATATTATATATAAAAATAACATGCATAGTAAAAAAACCAATATATAAATAAAATATTATATATATAATTTTAATAAAATATTATATATATAAAAAAATATGTATAGTAAAGAAATCAATATGTATATAAAATACTATATATATAAATTTTTATAAAATATTATATATATAAAATTTTAATAAAATATTATATAATTATATATACATGTGTGTGTGTATATATATATAAATGTGGGAGGAGGGAAAAAGTCCATTGCCCCCATGATCCTCTCTCCCTCCGACCTTGAACACACCATTATATATTTTAATAGTAAATATATATTTTTTCAAATAATAAATTAATGAAGTTTTTTTAGAATGTATTAAATATATATATAAATTATATGATATTTTTAAAAAAATTAAAAATAATATATAATGTATATTTTTAAAAAAAAATAATTATAACAAAAAAAAACTTTAGTGGATAATAATTGAAGTTAGCATGCAAATAAAAACTCTAGTTATGGGAGATTAATTAGACTAAACCAAACCAAGCTTAACAGAAAAAGTGGTTAAGGGAGGGTAAAAAAGTAAACAGCCGAGTATTTTTTGGAGGGACAAGAATAATAACTGCAAAACTGGGAAGCTGAGTCACATAACGACCGCAACAGTAGCAGAGAACACAGCAGAAGAAGAGAGAGAAATATATATATATATATGTACATATAAATTGAAATGGAAATGCTTGAGAAAAAGAGAAGAAATCTTATATAATAATAATGTGGAAGAAAAGAAGAAGTTTGTTTTGTGGATTCAGAGATGAAAAAAATGGAGAAATGGGAATTCATGAAAAAGAAATTGAAAGATTTTCAAAAGATGATGGTAGTCACTTCAGTCTTACCGGAGAAATTCTTCCTTCTCTTGGTGCTACTGCTCGTTCCGGTCGCCGCATTGAACTCCGGCGCTTTATTATCTCCCCTTTCGACTATCGTTACCGGTAATTAAATAATTGTTTTGAATATTTTTAAACAATGTATATGTTTAAATTTAAAATTTATTTTTATTAATTATCAGATTTGATTTGATTTGATTGTGTTTTGATTGTTTGTAATTGCAGAGCATGGGAGACTTTCTTGGTGTTTTTAGTATTCTATACAGCATGGGCGTCTCCATTTGAATTTGGATTCTTTGAGAAACCGACTGGAATTATAGCTAGAATAGATAATGCCGTCAATGCATTTTTTGCTGTTGATATTGTGTTGACTTTCTTTGTCGCTTACCTTGATAAATCAACTTATCTTCTTATTGATGATAGAAAGAAGACTGCTTTGAGATATGTGAAATCCTGGTTTGCTTTTGATGTCATTTCCACCATTCCTTCTGAATCGATCAGGACTATATTGCCTCATGGGTTACAATCTTACGGATACTTCAGTATGCTTCGCCTTTGGCGCCTTAGGCGAGTCAGTTCCTTTTTTGCTAGGTAAGATTAGGATTTTCCTGACTTGGTAGTTACAAATTTCATTGCAATACTATTAGAATTTGATGTGGAGGAAGCTGTTTGAAGTTTCTGGCTGCCTAGCTCATTCTGGATCAAAAGTTATGCATATAGTGTACACCATAAAACCATAAATCTCTTGGGAATTTGAACATGAACTTCAAACAGGCATCCTTCACATCACAATTGAAGTTATTCTTACTTTTCCTCATTATTTCTTTATCCTATCAGATTAGAAAAAGACCGGAACTTTAGCTACTTTTGGGTTCGATGCTTGAAGCTTATATGTGTGAGTATTTTTGTTTATTTTTTTGTCCGGATATGTTTAGTCATTTTCATGAAAAATTATCTCTGTTACTAGGATTTTAATGTTCTTGTAGGTCACCCTCTTTGTAATTAACGTTGCCGGTTGCTTTTACTATCGCCTTGCTGTAAGTTATCATGACCAGCCCAGGACATGGATTGGATCTGTTTGGAAAGAGTATCATAAGGAGAAATTGGCTGTCCGTTATATTACGGCACTTTACTGGTCTATAACCACACTTACAACTACTGGCTATGGTGATCTCCATGCTGTAAATGAAAGAGAAATGGTGTTCGTTATGTGCTACATGATGTTTGATCTTGGACTCACATCATATTTGATTGGAAATATGACCAACTTGGTTGTCCATGCAACTAGTCGAACAAGGCAATTTGTAAGTACAATGTCTTGTTATTTGTGTTTTGCACACGTTTGAACTTATCAACAGGGTTGTTTCTCCTCTTTAAGTCTGTGGTAATTGTTGTAAGTTGCTTAACTCAGGTCTTAATTTGTTCCTGAATTGGGGGTGAAATGAAATTCTGAGAAATGGTTGCAGGAAAATTTAATTTCTGCTTAACCCAGGGTCTTAATTTGTTCCTGAATTGGGGGTGAAATTAAATTCTGAGTAATGGTTGCAGGAAAATTTAATTTCTGCTTGTACTTGAATTGGCTTAATTTCCAGATTACCTCAAGAATATAATGAATAGGATAATAGTGTTATCCAGTGAAACATACCATTCTCAGTCTTGATTCATATTCGGAAGCTACTTATTATTTGAAAAAGAAACCCAATACCCATTAGTATGTAGAATATTCTACTGAACTAAAAAGCTAGACATTGGAAGGCACATTGCAGACGAAATTAATTTGATTAGCCTAATTAATGAACTTCGTGTAAATCAAAACTCTGATTTTCCTTCCTTGGGTTGTCTCTTTACGTACTCCGTTCCAATAGTCGTCAACGAGTATTATACATTGCTTTTGAAATTATTAGGATTTAAGAAAGATTGATGTGTATAGGTGCTTCCATTTCTTTCTTTTTCTCAGTAATTTGAATTTCAAGTCCTTTAAAGTTTCGTAACTTATTTTGTCATCCTGAGCTGGAATATATGGTATTTCAGAGAGATACTATCCAAGCTGCATCGAGTTTTGCACAAAGGAACCATCTACCTATTCGCCTACAAGAACAGATGATTGCTCATTTGAGTTTGAGGTACAGAACTGATTCAGAGGGTTTGCATCAACAAGAGACTGTTGATGCCCTTCCAAAGGCCATTCGATCAAGTATTGCAAGCTATCTCTTTTATTCGTTGGTAGATAAGGTGTACTTGTTTCGAGGGGTATCAAATGACTTACTTTTTCAATTGGTAATTCTAATACCCACTTCATCTTCTTCAATAGCTTTCGAGGAACTGTTAAAGGTTGTTCCATAGATATGGAAAAATTCATAGTGGTTCATTTTCATCCTCTCGAAACAAGTTTTGATAAAACTGTCTTTTCCAAGTTTAAATTCATGAGAATATTGTTTAAATCATTATATCTAATACTTAACAGCCTAATAAGTTTTGTTCTCTGTAAATGTCTTTGACTCTTCAAGAAGGAAAATCCCTATTTAATGTTTACATATTTACATTAAAATGCCGAATTCAGATGCCAACTGATCTTAGCTGTTTGTTTGATATTTTTAATTTATCTCTGTATCCTGAATTTTCAAGGTTGCGGAGATGAAAGCAGAGTACTTTACTCCTAAAGAAGATGTAATTTTACAGAATGAAGCACCCACAGACATGTACATATTGGTCACTGGTGCTGTGGTACGTATCTATCTACCATACTAAGAAATAATACATTAAAAGAAATCCTTGTTCTGTGGAAAATATATCATGTATCTGGTACAAAATGGTTTCTCCTTGCTATTACCTCAAATCATTCTTGAAGTTCATCTTCTTTATCATTTGTGATCTGTGCTTGACCGGGTCCAATGGGTCCGGATTCGTTGGACCTTTGCAATCAAATAGGAAGTGCTGGGGCAAGATATTCTAGGAGCCCACACACTGCTAAATGAAAAAGAAAAAAAAACTGATAAAACTAGAAAGAAAGGGAAGAAGATGGATACATTAGCCCATCCCAATGTTCACTCAAAAGAAAAAAGAGTGTTGATTTTATCAAGTTTGAATGACAGAGAAAATCTCTTCTTGTGGTGCCTTTTTATACTTAGAGATTAGATTTTTCACTTCTATAGATGCTTATGTTCCTACCTTGCAGGAACTCATTATGCAAAAGAATGGAGTGGAGCAGGCAAGTGCTGATTTAAATCCTTAATTTTTATGTTTTTTTCTCCATTTCTATCAGTCAGGATGCTTGGGAGACTTATAATATTGAAATTCAGGTTATTGGAGAGGCAAAGACAGGAGATGTTGTTGGTGAGGTTGGTTTGCTCTGTTACAGGCCACAAATGTTCACAGCTCGCACCAAACGATTGAGTCAGCTGTTGCGTCTGAACCGTACTGCATTTTTAAACATTGTACAAGCAAATGTTGGAGATGGGACAAAAATTATGAACAACCTTCTTCAGGTCAGCAAAAGTTTAGATAATAAGTATCAGTGCAATGATAACCATCATTAACCTTTCTTGTTATTGTTTAGAGTAACATTCTGTTGACTTCTTGTCATTCTTTTCTTTTTTTTCTCGAGAGTTTATTTACAGTAGCTAATTTGAATGATGTATTGCATTCTTATTAAGAGTTGGTTAGCTGATAAGGCCAACTTTTTAAACTAGATTCTTTGGAATAATAAATCATTTAATTCTCTTCATCACAGAGTACTGCTTGTTGATTGATGCAGTATTTGAAAGAGCTGAAGGATCCAATGATGGAGGGAATTTTGACAGACACGGAGCACATGCTGGCTCGTGGGAGAATGGATCTGCCTCTTACTCTGTGCTTTGCAGCTATGAGAGGTGATGACTTATTGTTGCATCAGTTGCTTAAACAGGGTTCAGATCCAAACGAATTGGATAACAATGGGCGAACTGCGTTGGTATGCAAAATGTTTCTACACATCTATACATGTGAATATTACATTTATGCAATTTTTTTCTTAAAGTAATCTCTGAGTTTAGACTTGGGACTTGCTTTGATCTTTTATACTACAGCATATAGCAGCTTCCAATGGGAGTGAACATTGTGCAGTCCTCCTCCTAGAGTATGGAGCAGATCCTAATTGCAAAGGTATTTTGTGGCCTCAATATTGCGATCCCACATCGGAATGAAGTGAGGAGATTCAGTCAAATATAAGGCTGGGCAATCCTCTTCTTATTAATCCGGGTTTTTAAGATGAGTTAGGCCTAGTACTTCTTTATGGTATCAGAGCAGGCCTCACTCCACCGATGTGCAGGGCCACGACCCGCATTGGACCCGTGATGTGCCTCCGCCCGCAAAAAGGGTGCCCGCAAAAAGGGTGCCCGCAAAATAAATGGGCCACGACCCCAATAGCTAGTCGTGAGGGGGTGTATTGCGATCCCACATCGGAATGGAGTGAGGAGATTCAGTCAAATATAAGGCTGGGCAATCCTCTTCTTATTAATCCGGGTTTTTAAGATGAGTTAGACCTAGTACTTCTTTACTCAAATGTAAATGTCTAATTCTTTCTTGAATGCAATTCCAAGAATAAGTAACATTAAAGCACAAAACTCGCCCAGGTTTACTTTGACCTATGTGAAATTAATGTATGCAAAATTTAATTAGATCCTGGGTCAATTCATCTTTTATGCCTAGTTCCTGAATCTTGCCGCAAACATTAATATCCTGTGTGGTCTTTTCTTTTCATTCATCCTAATGATTCTCCTACTTCAGGACAGCATGCTAACCATTCGGTGTAATTGTACATCAGTTACACAAAACATGAATAAATCTTGTGTGCAAGATAAAATAAAATGAGGATGTAATAATTTTCTACTATCATTCATACAGATTCAGAAGGCAATATTCCACTTTGGGAAGCATTGCTAGGGAAACATGAATCTATTATTAAACTTCTTGTAGACAATGGTGCAACCATGTCTTCTGGTGATTCTAGTCAATATGCATTGACAGCCATCGAACAAAATAACTTGGATTTGCTCGAGGAAATTGTTAATTATGGTGGAGATGTAACACAGCTCACAAGCAGTGGAACTACAGCAATTCATGCGGCAATATCAGAAGGAAACACTGAAATGGTTAAGTTCCTTTTAGACCAGGGAGCTGATGTTGATAAGGCGGATGTCCATGGATGGACAGCAAGGAATTTGGCAGAACATCAGGGCCATGAAGAAATTCAAAATTTGGTCCGAACAAGGCAACAGAGGGAAAAAAAACCAGTTCCCACAATTCCAAGGAAGCAGTGGATGCCATACTTTGGGAAGCCTATTGCAGATGATAATAGTGAACATACATTTCCTCCATATCCAATCCAGGGTACTATGAAACCTGTCCTTGGCAGGACATTAACAAGTAGTCGTCAGAGGAGAAGGGTTAGTAATTACGAAAATTCACTTTTTGGGATCATGTCAGCTGCTAATACTGGTGAGAATGCACTGTCTTTTTCTGAACTTTTTCCCTGATATTCCTTGGATTTTCTTGAATAGCATATCATAATTATAACAAGGTTTTAACTTTTTAATTTTTACTCAAAACAAAGTTAAAAAATTTCAATCTGAACAGGTGAGAGTGAGATACCTGCTGCATCTCCAAGGGGAGCTGCTGGTCTTCCAAGTTTCAGCTATCCTGCTAGAGTGACTATTAGTTGCCCAGAAAAAGGTGAAGTTGATGGAAAGCTTGTTCTGTTGCCAAAATCAATCCAAGAACTACTCGATTTTGGTGTAAAGAAATTCGGATTCTCTGCCACGAGAATTCTGACTAAAGACGGGGCTGAAATTGAGGATATAGAGCTCATTAGAGATGGTGATCATCTTGTTTTAGTTAGCAATGCTGACATTAGAATGTAAAGAGTTGGAGATTCGGATTATCACTGGAAAATATCATATTGGCTCCTTAAAGTTTATTCAAGTTTCTCCACAGAATCACTTAGTAAATATTTGATTCTTTTCACTATTATAAATAATTTTCATAAATTTCTCCGGGGTTATGTTAAAGAAAATTTTGTAGAAGGGTGTGGAGAATTACAGGACTGTGAGACACAAATTTGGTTATTAGTTTAGAGAAAATGTATCCAAAGTTGTAGAAAATACATGTGAATATGAATACACCCTATATGGAGCTCTTTCATAAGCCAAAAATGAAGTGGACGATCCTGACTGGTCGGCTGCTGGGTTAGTCTTTCTCGAATTTAAGCTGCTTGGTGGATCGGATTGGCCCCGAAAGAGTGATAGTCTCACCAAATAAGTGTTCTCGGTTATAAAAAATATGTGAATACAAAATGTAAATACAGCAAGAGAAGCTACTGAAATTGGAGAAAATATATTGATCCAAAGATCAAATGATCTGATATGGTTAAATGAGTTGATGATTATATGTTTATCATATCTCCAGATAAACAGCATGTACATGTATCACATATAATATATATGGTATATATATACTTTATTTTTACATATATATACTTTATTTTTACATATATATACTTTATTTTTATCAAATATTATAGAAAATAATATAGCTTATATTAAGTAGTATATATATTATATAGTTTATTGTACTATATATATATATAATATCATTTTATATTGATGCTGTTATATTAACTATAATCAACTTTACAACATTAACTATTTTATCTTATATGCAATATATATAATTAATATTATATGATATATTATATTTTTAAGTATCAATTATATCATATATACAATTCAATTTTTCTTATGTTAATTATATAATATTAACTATATTTATTAATAATTATTATAATTTGAGATATAAATTCTTAAAAATATAAGACTAATAGTAATATATTACATATATAATATATGGTGCTTAATATACATATACTATAAATAATATATAGTACTTAATATATATATGGTAAAAATAAAATATAATACATATATATGTTTTACACTAGATGTACTATTTACATTATAATATATATGGTGTATATATATATTATATAGTAAAAATAATAATATACAATATATGTTATAGTATATAATGAAAATAATTGGAAATATATATAGCCTATATAATACATTATATATATATATAATATTATAGTACATAACATATACATATTCTACATATAGTATATAGTATATATAGTGTAAAGCATGTATATATATAATATCATATACATGTATCACATATAATATATGTGGTATATATATATTTTATTTTTATCAAATATTATAAAAAATAATATAGCATATATTAAGTAGTATATTTATTATATAATTTATTGTACTATGTATAGTGTGTATATATATATATAACATCATTTTATATTGATGTTGTTATATTAACTATAATCAACTTTACAACATTAACCATTTTATCTTATATGCAATATATATAATTAATCTTATATGATATATTATATTTTTAAGTATTAATTATATCATATATACAATTTAATTTTTTTATATTAATTTTATAACATTAATTATATATATTAATAATTATTATAATTTAGGATATAAATTCTTAAAAATATAAGACTAATAGTAATATAATACATATATAATATATAGTGCTTAATATACATATACTACAAATAATATATAGTACTTAATATATATATATGGTAAAAATAAAATATTATATATATATATATGCTTTACACTAGATGTCCTATTTATATTATAATATATATGGTGTATATATATATTATATAGTAAAAATAATAATATACAATATATATTATAGTATATAATGAAAATAATTGGTAATATACAATATATATTATAATATATAATAAAAATAATTGGTAATATATATAGTCTATATAATATATATATATATAATATTGTAGTACATAACATATACATATTCTACATATAATATATAATATATATAGTGTAAATCATGTATATATATGATATATATACTTTATTTTTACATATATATACTTTATTTTTATCAAATATTATAGAAAATAATATAGCATATATTAAGTAGTATATATATATTATATAGTTTATTATACTATATATAGTATATATATAATATCATTTTATATTGATGTTATTATATTAACTATAATCAACTTTACAACATTAATTATTTTATTTTATATGCAATATATATAATTATTTTTATATGATATATTATATTTTTAAATACCAATTATATCACATATAGAATTCAATTTTTCTTATATTAATTATATATATTAATAATTATTATAATTTGCAATATAAATTATTTAAAATATAAGACTAATAGTAAAATTAATAAATATAATATACTAATACATATATATATAATATTTTTTAATATAATCTAATAAACGAGCTAGCTGACGAGCTTAGTTTGCGAGCTTCTTAAATGAGTCAGCTCGCGAGCTTAACGAGTCGAGTATCTTTGAGCTTAGACTTGACTTATTTAGTAAACGAGCAACTTAAGTTTGACTTGTTTTTAAATGAGCCCGAGCCTAAACGAATTTTTATTAAGTCAAAATTTAAATCTAGCTCGAATAGTTTAACTCATTTACAGTTTTAGACAAAAGTCAGGCGCTGGTCATAACAACCATTTGTTAGATTTGTGCAACAGCAAACAATTCTTTTGGAATCTACAAAACGACATGGCAATCATATTTCGTATGATTGTAATTATACGTATATGAAACGAGGCGTTTAAGATATTACATATAACCGTTTATTCAAAATTATTCTTTTTACAAGATATTACAAGAAATGTCTTAGTGCAAATATTAAATATTGTTAATTATATTATTACGATTTTATTAAGTTAAAATTCAAAATTATTCTTTTTTTTTTTTTAATTTGGTCTTTATTTTCTTTAGAATAGGATTAGTAATGAAGCTAGTAATTAATAAGAAAAACTTGATTTCAAAATAACAAAGATTTCAGGTTACAAAGAAATTAGAAATTCCTAACATCTTTGCTCATGTCTTGAAGATTTTGTTATCCGGTGTATGCATTAAATGATATATATATATATATATATATGTTTTTTTTAAGTTTTTTATTTTATTTTATTTCATTAGTGTATGCATCACACTCGTGTCTATGATAATTGGTACAAATGATAATTTACAAATTAGAGCACATCAATATATAATCTAATGATAATTGCATATTTCTATAGACAATTAACCTAACTCTTATACTAATACTGAAAAAAAAAAAATACAAATTGGCGAGAGAGAATTCCAGCATTTAAAATTAGGAAAAAATATTGACAGCATGAGTAAAACAGCAGAGCATTAAACTAAAAGGATTAAGAAATAATCAATACAAGTGTCTTTTACTACTTCAAAAAGTAAAGCTCCTCCTTAAATTTTGTAAATGAAAAGAATAAAAAAAAGGCAATTACATTTGCAATTACGGTATCTGAATCTTGTTGCTCTTCTCTAATTTGCTGTGTCCTGCTCGACTCTTCGCCCAAACTTTGGCAGGGGAAGATACGAATAAAATATTGAAAAGAAAGCTATTACACCAGTACACCGAGGCATACCTAACGGTAAGTGCACATCTCCTGGATATATTCAAGTTCGATTTTCTCTTTCCTATATTAAAATGCTCAGTGGCGGAACCAGAGCGACGTTGAGGGGGGCAAAATTTCAACAGTCGCCGTCTCCGGTGAGCGGTGGCTCGGTGTTGCAGCGTCGGCGTCGCCTCTCCTCTCCGTCCGACCTCCGTTCTTCACCTCTTCTCTCTCAGATGAATCTCTGCCTCTCCTCTCCAGGTCTGCTGCTCTCTGCCTCTCAAACTCTCGCCTTATTTTTTTTTTAAACCATTACAAGTGAAACGGCGCCGTTTCACTTAATAGAATTAAAAAAAAAAATTAAAGCCCCGAAGGGCATTTCAGTAATTTCACGTGAGAGGTTGTCTTCAACCTCTCACGCAGTCGCACAGCAGCTAGCAAGCAGTGTCTCTGTTTCTTCTTCTCTCGCAGGCGGAGCAAGGCAGCAAGCACGGAGGGGGGGGCGGAGCTCTCCCGTTGTCTCTGCAACACTCACGGCCGGCGGCAATGACCCCTATATATGTGTTCATTGCCGCCGGCGAGGGGGGGTCGTCAGCCCCCACACGACCCCCCCAGCTCCGCCCCTGATAAAGCTCAAAAACAAAAAAAAAGCTATTAAACCTACCTGTTAACCATCTAATGCTATTTACCTACACAAAAGAACTTGAAAAAGATTAAACAAATGAAAAAGAAAATTTTCAAGCTCTTGCTTTTCTGCATTTTTTCCATAAAACATAGGCATGGTTGCTTGCTTTAGTCATTATTTTCTCAACTCTTCTATATTGTATGAATTATATCTACTCACATGCTTCAATGGTCTTATTTTTCATCCCTTCGCCTAATGAGTATCTTCAATGTAATGAGTTCGATCTACGTTCGAAATCGATTGCCTCATCATTGTCTTCGGCCGGCATCATCCTGTGGGTGGACCTGTCCAGCATTCCATATTCTATCATTAGCTGAATTTTTTTTTTAAAAAAAGATTCACACCATGAAATAGAAGATCAAGTATATTTATCTTGCCTGACTTAATCTGTCTTCCTTGAAGCTTGAGGTTCTAAGCTTAAACTCGCCTCTGTGGGTTGTCATTTCATCTAGTATCTCAGCATCATAGAAATCATCATCACTTGCTACTTCATTCCTCATATCATGCTGTTCTCTCTCCTGCATATCATGTGCATATGAATGTAACAATGGCATATAGATGGGAAGAAGAATCATGCTAAAAACAGATTATCCTCCAAACTAAGCAAGCACACAGAGAAATTTACTGCTGAGTTTTATTTTTTGACATAACATCAATGCTATCCTGGAAGTAATCCAAGTTCTTATTTGCTGTCGTGACTAAAAATATGTATTGCATGTTTGCAAGAAAATGACTGATTCTCTATCATCAGCTTCAAAGAACATAATCGTTAGAAAATTCAATATGGCTTCAAGAATTAAGAGCTAATATTTCAATTATCTTTTTTTTTTCCTGTTGTTGATTAGGAGATTTTTTCTTCAGGTTGGAATAAGATAGTACCTTGAGCATAAGATTCTGACTACCAGCAATTTCTTCATATCCAGCAGCATCTAGTTCTTGAAGATACTTTGGATGAAACAGCTTGGGAAAGAGAGACTGCCTTATGAAAATTAGAAAGAAGAATGGCAGTGGGAACAATACTCCACCTATGGGTATCCATGTCACCCCAAAACAAATCAGAAGGTATACAAATTGGAAGAGTGTAAATATAGCAATCTGCTTGAATGGCACTGACTCCACGTATGAAGCATGAACACCTCCTAGCACTCTGGCCAAGACAATTCCAAAAATGATGAGAAATCAAGATTACAATGCAAACCTTTCAATTCCCAAATAATACATGATTGACCTTATCATAAAGAGAGAAACTAAAACCTCTCAAGAGGTCCATCCTATCATAATGTAGTTAGTTTAAGTGCTATCCATCACTAAATAGTTTATGGACTTTTTTAGGACTTTGACTTACTTGTAACGCCGGTTTGCAGGAATGAAAAGCAGTAATATCCTTTCCCAGAATTGATTCCCTGGGAGACTATCAATAGCCATATAAGCAAAGTATCCCCAGAGAACTGATGTAGGTATCTTTTTAACTATAGGCAGAGCACACGTTGACAATCCAACAAGCAGTGATTGTAATAGGTTACTCATTCTCTGCTCATTGACTCTCACAGGCAAGTAAGCATCAATATGTTTATCTGGATCAAATTTGTCTTTTGCATTCCCTCCATCATCAGCCTTCATCACTGCATCTTTCAAATCCTCCAACTCTTTATCTACTGAAGCAGTCTGCAGGATATCCATGTTACACAGAGAATGCAAACATACATTTAAAAGCAAGCCTTTACAAATGTTAGGCACTTACAGGTGGAGCTGTGTCCATTTCTATGAATACAGCTTGCATCCTTCCATAAAGTTCTGAGTTGCTTGCTTTCCTTTCAATACACTCCTTGGCACTTTTTACCATCTTCTTTCGAATTAACTGCACATCATGCTTGAACCATTTAATAACTTAAAAACTAATATTGAACCATTTGAAAAAAAAAGACAAAAAAGAGGGTGAGAGAGTTCAAAACTTGCAACACACCTGCTTCTTAAGAGTTGCAAGGCTCTTAGTGTGCATGGGTGATTGAGGAAGAACACCATTTGAAGGAGGGAGCCCAAGCAACCCACAAATTAAAGTCTAAAATCATGAGAAACAAGCAACATATAAGTATCCAGCTAGAAATGAGAACAATAAACATGCAAAGAAATATAAGATGTCCTGTGAATTGCAGATACCATAAATCCGAGCAGCAATACATCATGATGGTAAGCTGATGGATTTTTTAGATTGAACTCCTTTTGCTGTGCCAGCTGTGAAGCTACACTGTGGTCGAAAAAGTAAAGACCTGCTATCATAATGGCTGGTATAATTGCAGCAAAGATGTAAACAACTGGAACCTTCCCCATATCCTGCAATGTTATTTTTAAATCTGGCTGAGCTAAGCAACACCATTTCAATGAGGAAGATTAACCAAGAGCAGGACAGATTATCAGTTATGAAGAAAAGCAAAACACAAAAAGGGAATTCTATAGGCTTCAAAATAAAAAAAAAAAATGATATGAATCCTCAGTAAAGAAATATCCAAACAGAAAAAAACAGTTTATGATACGATACATTGATTACAGTCCAATGATACATTGATGCAGGATCCCAAAGAAGTGGACAATGTAGCCTCCTGGGAACTCCAGCAGAAACTTCATTAGGTACACTATAGGACATCAAAGTCCACAATAATACCATTAGGGGAACCCCGTAATCTGCAATAAAACTTCGAAGCCACCCTGTAAAGAATTTAATAAACAATGAAAATCTCAAAGTAAATATTTTGTTTTATGTTAAGGCATCAACATACTCAGCTTCAGTCCTTTTACCTGAGCCATAACGCCATGACCTTGCCTTTCTGCTTTTAAGAGCAGTGCCCAGCAAACCCAATGAGAAAATGATAGCAAGCAGCCCGTTTGCATACAGCCACTGGAATTGGTATTTGTCCGATCTGGGATTTTCATGTTTGGGTACTTGGAATTCACTGACAAGTCCCTGTGTTTCAATAAAGACATTAATCATGCTGTTTTACCCCATACAGCTAGCCCACTGTAAAAGAACGCTACCAAAAATTATAAAGAACAAACAGTACCTTGATAGCCTCTTGAAAGAAAAGAACTGTAATCAACATGCCGAAAAGCTCCCCTGCAATTCTTGTAAATTTAATGATGATGTTACCAGCATTAAAAATCGCCAGCAGAAGAAGCATAAGTGCTGTCCAAACACAAACCCTGCAGGGTATGTAAAAAAACAATAAATAAATGAAGAGAACCATATGCTTGTTATTTAAGAAGGAAAAAAAAATTGAATAAGCTAGAGTTAAGATATAATAATTCCCTTACCAACCAGCCCAGGCCAAATACAATTTCTGGCCTAAGTCCTTCCTTCCTTTGCTGAAATTGTACAAATAGGTATACATTATAACAGTGGGTTCTGCAACTCCTAATATCAACAGCGGCTGGCCACCAATAATGGAGTGAATAATTCCGCAAATGGCAGTAGAAATTAAGGTTTCTACTGTACTCAAACTTCCATCTAGCAGTAAGCAAACATAATATTCAGGATAATTCTGGATTGCAGTATTACACACTCAGGTTATGACTTAAGAAAGTTGAAATAGAATAACTTCGACATCTAATAAAAATCCAGTCTCTAAAACAACCTGTATCTCTACTCAGTTGTTCTCCAAAGGCAATAACAGGAAGGGCAGAAGCAAAGAAAATATAAGTAGTTGGAGCCAATATCCTGACATGAATTAAAAAAAATCAAAAATCAGGTGGCAACCAAACAAAGACAGAGAATTAACTGAATATCAACACATACACAACACATATGCATATATATCCACCTAATGCCTGATTTAAATGCACTGCTCCAGTCATCCTTGTAGCATGCAGCTCTTCCTTGCACATCTTTGATTATTCCTTTGAAAGGAGTCATCGAGCTCTCGATTAATTCCTGATTCTAACAAATTCTGCAAAACAAAAAAACAGTAAAATAATATAAAATACAATACTCAACCAATAAGGAAACAAATATTCAGAAACAAACGCGAATGTCTCTACGAAAAGCCTTGTTCATTCAATAACATTTTTCTCAGCAACCAAACAGAAACAAACATCAAAATTTCCTTCAATGCACGTAGAAAATCTACAGCAACTTCCAGATTAATAACTCATAATGATAAAACAAACACATGAAAACACATTAGAATAAGCACATTGGATCATAATGCTGTGAATCATTACTCGTTAGTTAGTATCAATTAACCTCACCAATTTTTCTTGTAGTAGTATTAAGATAGTCGGGAAAAAACTACAATGAGGAAAAATTTTCGGTGCCGGAGAAGGAAATAGTCTGAGATTTGCTCCGTTAATGGTATTTGATTTTATTTTTCTGTATAGAAAACCAAAAGACTTAAGCTCTCCCCAAAAAATACGCGTAGCCAAGCTAAGGCGAAGTGAGAGCAGAAGGAAAGTTTTAGTTTAGGCGTCCATGAAAACTGGGCGGGTTTTATGGGGACCCAATAGAAATGTGGGTCCTACGAAATCGGGAATAATTTTGCTTACGTGGCGATAAGTGATTGGTTGGATCGAACGGTGACTTCGGTGTGAGAAGGGTTCTTTTCGGACCTGTGTCGTTACGCGTTTATGTAGTTTTAAAAAACATCATGAGGAATGTTGGAATAAAATTGTTGTTTATTTAGGAGAAAAAATTGGCAAGCACCTTGATATTACTTATACGTATAATAATAATAATAATAATAATATATATACAATAACAAATTTAAAAAAAATTATTTGCATTATGAGATTTATAATAAATAGAAATTTTAAAGCATCAATTATGTTTATAATTATTTTTAAAATTCAAAAATTTAATATCAAATTTCAGTCGAAACTATTGAACGGTATAAAAATAACTAATAATGTCGTAGTTCGACTAAATTTATCATATTTACAGACAAGCCAACCAGATTATGAACTATCTACAAAACTTTCGATAAATTCAGATGTTGAATTCAACATGATTTATTGGGAGTTACTTATCAAATAAATGTAATTTTATAAGTGTTTTTTTTGAGATAAACGTAATTTTACAAGTTATTAAGGTCCTTCTCAACATAAGCTTCTACCCTGCATCCCCTAGGGTTTTTTTGAGCCGCCGCCCTTAGTGGACTTTGTGTTCCTCTCTTTAGCTTTTCCACTCCATGTTTTTGTCCATCTCCTTCATCACGACAGTAAACTTCACCACTCTCGCCCTTCATAGATTGGTATCCATCATCGGCCAACTCTTTCATCCGTCTTCAAATTTTAGTTGGAGCAAACATATGTCAGATCTCTTTCGTCTCCATCCCAAGTCTTTTCAGAACAGATATGATATGTATTCCCTCATCAGCTCCGGTTTAGACTCCGATCGAACCTCATTGAGGCTCGGTAGGCAGGTGACTAGCTCCAGGGCCCCTTTCCTTGAGCTTTCATTATTGAAATGGGATTACTGGCTTTTGACTTCAATCCAGGTACTAGTTTGTTGATGTCTCAAACAAGTACCGTGATCGTTATAGAGGCTTTTCATATAGTTGCTTGGTGCGTAAAGGTTAAATTTTTCCCCTTATGAGGTATCATCTTTTCCCTCTGTTTTCACTTTGAGTCAGATAAAGTCATGAATCCCCGTTTCCTTGCTTGTTGCTTTCACTTTGAGGATGAAGGCTACCTGATTGTCTTGGTAGTCCCTCTAATACAGCTCAACCCCTTTGTTTTTTCTGAGCTGCATCCTCTATTACCCTTTTTAAGAATGAAAAATCATTCATTTCCCTCAATTTATTTTTCATCCGAGGACGTATGAGGCTTATGTGATATTATAATTCCTTATTTCTATCTTTCTAACCTGGGTTTGTTGGAAAGTCTTTGCATGGATTTGTCTCTTGGTATTATTTTTGGCCCTTTTGTCTTCCATTTCAGGGCTACTCTGCCTTAGCTCCAAGACTTTTGAAAACATAATGATAAGAGTTTACCTCCTGGCCATTTTTGTATCTGGGATGATCACGATTTCCTACTCTAACTATGTCGGAAAAGCTACTGTATGCAACATCTTTGGGAGTTATTTTTGCAGTTGCTATTATATGTTGTTTTAGTTTGTCGTATCTTGTTAAAAAACTCTGTTTGCTCATTTTCTAGATTTGCTGTAATTTAAGTTGCAGTGTTTATTTTTTTAGTTATTAATGAATGAACGATTATTGCTGATAAAAAAAAGTTCTTTCTCAACGTTGCCATAAAAATTTTTTCTATTGATACATAATCTCTTTTTTAATATTAAAAAAATAATATATTAATATATCCATACATATTCTAATAATAATTACATTTTTTAATAATAAATTCAGGATTAATATCACTTTATCCATATCAATACTCAACAAATATTAAAAAAATAATAAAAAACATTTCAATATTAATTAAAATTGATAAACTCGTTTAAGACTTCTTTTAATTATTATAATAAAAATACAGGAAAATAAATTTTACTAATTTATTATGTCCTCACAATGCTAACAATTTATATATTTAATATCTATATTGTAATGTTTATTTATTTATTTTTGTTATGTTTGGTCAAGATTTTTGACCTTTAATAAGACTTTAAAATATTGTCTTAGATTTGTATTAAATATATGTGTGTATCTGTGACATAATAGAAAAATACAATTAGTCAAAATTAAATTATGTTAATCTTAAACAAGATAAAATTATAGAAATAACTTGGAAATGACAATATTAATTGGATTTAGGTCCTTTCCAGTTTGGTATATATGATTATTATTATTATTATTATTATTATTATTATTATTATTGCTATTTTATATTTTTCTTTTTCCTAATGTATAAAACAAATGTGGTACTAAATAATTATATTTATTTTTATGGTTTAGCTTGTATTATATATATTTTTTTGGAAACAAGTTTAGATTGTATTATTAAACAAATGTATTGTTCAAATAGAAAAATAGATTGTTCCCAACAAAAAAAAAATGCTTTTTTCTATATGTCATTTGAACACTAAGAATACTTATTAATTGATTAAGAAAGTATAGGCGTCTAAGAAATAAGGACATAACTAAATTATAATTCAAAACAAATTATATAATTACTAAGTAAAGCTGAATATATATATATATATATTTAATTTGGTCATTTTTATTTATATTCAATATAAGTTAGAACTAAACTGGTAGAAAAAATATATAATAAACTCATAATAATATAATAATACTAAATCAAATTCTATAAGGAACTTAATTGTGTAGTGATTTTGTGCTCTCATTTATAACCTTATTGATATTTTTCTAAACTACAAATTTTCAGTATGAAAAAGAATAAAACTTTATAAAAGTAAATGATATATTAATGTGAATATGATTACCAAAACACATGCAAATCAAACATCAGAATTTCTTCAAACGGTTCAGCCTAACACATGGGACAGTGTAGAACTATTTCATATTTTTGTTCTTATTTTTCATATACATTGTGTTTTCTAAGAAAAAATGAGCTGGCAAAATTAATTTCAATTTTAATTTCAAAATTCTAGTAATTGTCATTTCTTTCAAAGAGATTACATACCCCCAATATAACATTTATTCCATATATATATATATATATAAACCATAACATGAGATTTTAATATAGTGAAAATAATTGGAAAATACATAATATAATAATTTTTACATTTTGTTAAATTAAAAGATTTGCAAACCGATTTTTCAAATTATATCAAATATAAAAGTTTCGATTTATATCAGATATAAAAGTCTGAGAGTTTGTTTCACTTTTTTTTTTAATTATTAATATATTGATGCTTAATTTATAATAAAATTTAATATTTATCACTTCACTTCGAATTCTCTCTAAAAAATTTAAAAAATTATTTTTATTTTTATATTATTTTTTATATAATATTATATAAATATTTTTATTTTCTATATTTTAATTTTAATTATTTATTTAATTATATATTATAATTATTTTAATTATATATATTAGAATTATATAATTAATTTATATAAATATTTATTTTTTTATTATATATTTTAATATTTTATTTATTTTTTAGGGCTATATGAACTCGAACTGTAGACTTTCTCGATAAAACAGATTAAATTAATTATTATTTAAGTGATCCCAACTTTTTCAAAGCCAAAAATTCTAAAATTATTGTGGAGAATGTGGGTGACACATAAAGCTTATAAAGTTAATTACCTACTGCAGTACTAAATAACTAAAAATTAATTTACTCACGTGCGCTTGCTTCATTATAACTACTTCCCGCGTTTTGTTGATGCAAGGCACGTGCAAGATCAGCTTTACAATCTCACTCTCTTTAAAACTATACTACATGTCGTTTTGGTGCACATAAACTACATTAAAAAACAGTTCACTACATAAACACTCCCGGAATACATTGATACGGAAAAGAATTGGACTTATAGAGTATATTAAACCCAGCTTTTTCTAATAATTATAATAGATTATTTTCACGACTCAAATTTATAAACTCAGATTGTTTACTATTGCATTAAATAAAAAAAGATTCAGTCAATCACCAATTTCATAGAAGAGAATTCCAAAGAAAAATACAAAAAATGGAGATTCTCAATTAACAGGGGCATTTTGTTGAAAGAATTAAAAAAAGGAGGATCAATAAAACATTTTGTACTGTTGTAACTTCTATACAATCATTACAAATCTGATATTCACATACGAGTAACTAGGAATAATTTACAGGCTGCAAAAAATCAATGGCAAAAGAAACAGTAGAACTAACACTATCTTAAGCTTCTATATCTACTTTTGACTCTCTTCTTCGACGCAGCTTTGTTCGACTGCACCTTGGTTCCTTGCTAAAAGGCCTGAGAGAAAGTATAGGTTCTAACACATTAAAAGGAGAGCTTCATGGGTTCGACCAAGCAGTTTTAGTACTGTTGCAGCAATGTGATGTCCAGTCAGGCCTGCAAGACTAAGCTGTTCTTTTGGCAAAGCATGTTTGATGTAGCTGTCGGGTAAGACAATAGGTCGCCACTGGAGAATTATATTATGAAGATCACAGTTATTGTGATATAATAGTAAAATGTCCAGGATAGTTTCATTTGTCCATGCTTATGTATCATGTTTTAGGGCAATTTTTCACTCGTCGTCCTTGAAGAATTGATTAAAAAGATGATAAAGTGCATTAGTCAATTTTTCGGGGACAACGAGTGAAATTTATCCCATATTTTAGTATGAATGAAGTTTAGACCATGCAAGTTACCCAAGCAAGCATCAGTGGCAGAACTACAGAAAGCACACATCTCTCTCTCTCCCCCTCTTTCACAGTGTAGGAAAATAAACTAATTAATAAATTATTGTGGGAGTAAAAATATTACCTTAACTCTGCCATCAAGCTGTCCATCAAGTGAAATGAACTGCGCAACATGTGATCCAAATCCTCCAACCGAGCCTTCCTCAACAGTGACAAGAAATGCATGGTTTTCACATAGCTGTCTAACAAGCTTCGTGTCGAGTGGCTTGCAGAATCTTGCATCAGCAACAGTTACCTCAATGCCAAGCTTTGAGAGGAGGTGTCGAGCTTTTAGGCATTTCTGAACCAAAGCTCCATACCCAAGCAAAGCGACATCTGTACCCTCTATAAGAACTTTTCCCTTTCCAATCTGCTCTACCAAAACCAGCACATAGAAATACAAAAAATGCTGAAAAATTTTCATAAACAAGTCAAGAAATCATAAGCAAAAGAAAGTGAAGCTATAATTACAAAAAAATGTTGAAAAAATTTCATAAAACGCATCAAGAAATCAAAAGCGAAAGAAAGTGAAGCTAGAGAATCTGCAGTAACAAAAAAAAAAGCATTTTGAAATTCAAATGGGAAAAAAAATGAAGTAACACCCAGGGCTGATAAATTGCATGCTCATTTCTCCACAACACAATGCATGAGTTTTGCTGGTCATATGTTACCAAGCCTCTGCAGATGTACAAGCGTAATACACATGACAGAAGGAGCAGGGAACCACGTGTCGAGCTGTTGGAATAACTGCACTTCAGGTTGACTCATTCAATTTTTATTGTTGCACTTTCAATTAATGTCATTTGTAATTCCAGATTTGTAGGAGGTTATGCCTCCATTTCCGATTCAGTTTTTTTTTCCATGTTTTCCTTAGAAATAGGAGGGGAGTCCTCCATAATGAAGAAATGTATCTATTGATGTAGACAAGTGGTTATTCCACACTTGTATTTAAATCAATAATCATCATGAAAGGGACATCTTCAAAAATCCAATTACAGTGTTTAGTACTTTAACTCAGGAGTTCTAAGGTTCCTCCCTTGAGCCTTACATACATTCTTGTTTACATTTTTTTTGCAATCCTCAACCATAGGTTGGAAAAAGAAACAACAAAACACCGAACCACCAATTTCCGTTGATTGGCTTGTCACTTGACCTCGTTTGTCTATCCGGGACCATAACAAAATGGACTCAGAGCCTGGTTATATGAGTGACCCGATTCAGGAACAACTCAACAAGCTACTCACTTTATTAGTTTCTGAGCAAAAGATTAACAAGGCTAGGAGCGAAAGAGTTTAGCAGTTGTTTGCAAAGGTAGACTCTATATATATCGAATTTGAAGCAGCTAAGAAAGACATATCATCTCCTAGTGCAGAAAGCCAGAATAGGCCAAGCAAAGACAAGGGAGTTTTAGGTGAAACATCCATAGATAATGAAGGCAGAGGAAACGTGGTACCTAGATTTGCCAAGCTGGATTTTCCACGTTATAATGGCACTGAGGACCCACTTGGATGGCTCCATAAATGTGAGCATTTTTTCAAACACCAAGCTATAATAGAGAAAGACAAGGTAAGTCTAGCCTCTTACCATCTTGAAGGCAATGCACAACTTTGGTACATGCAGTTATTGCAGGATCTTCCAGGCCCAACCTGGGGGGAATTCTCACACCAATGCCACCTCAGATTTGGTCCTCCAATTCGCAGCAACAAGCTGGGAGAATTGGCGAAACTGAAGCAGCAGGGGTCAGTGGAGGATTATCAAAACCAATTTGAGATTCTAGTATCTCGCGCAGGCAACCTTACGCAGCAACAAAAGGTGCAACTCTACATTAGTGGGTTACAAGAACCCATTGCAGTAGAGGTGGAGCTTCATCAACCTATAGATTTGGTGACTGCCATGAGTGTTTCCAGACTCTATGAAAGAAAGGTGCAGACAAAATCTCCAGCCTATCAGAAACGCACCACGAACTCAACAGAAACTAAGCCCAACCGCCCGATAAAGCGTCTGACTAAAGAAAAAATGGAAGACAGAAGAAAGGAAGGACTATGTTTCAATTGTGACGAAACATATGTTCGTGGCCACCAATGCAAGAAATTATTCTGGATTGACTTAGAGGAGTGGGATGATGAAGGCAACACTCAAGGAGAGGGACGAGACTGGGAGATACCTTCGGAAATTTCATTACATGCAATCACTGGGGTCAAGAACCCACAATCCATGAGACTGAACGGTCAGTGGAATGGAGGAGGAGTTCTTGTTCTCATTGATTTAGGAAGCACCCATAGCTTCGTTTCAGCGGCAAGGGTCCATGAACTAAATGCTTTAGTAAATAAGAAACAAGGGCTGAGAGTGAATGTGGCCAACGGGGAACAAGTCAGATGCTCTGGAATTTGCAAGGGAAAGCCAATTTAGTTAGGATCTCACACTTTTACAACTGATCTGTTTGTTTTGCAGCTTAATGATTTTGATGTGGTGCTAGGAGTAAATTGGTTGCGCACACTGGGGCCAATCTTATGGGATTTCAGTTCCATGAGCATGTCATTTTTTGTGGGAAACCAACAAGTGGAGTTACAGGGAATCCAAACAAATTCTTCTCGATCTGAGCTCAATGCACTTCAGCTGGAAAATGAAACAGACTCAATTACAAAAGCTACTGGCAGAGAATCTGGCGTTGTTTAATCCACCACAAGGGTTGCCACAGAGCCGTCCTTGTGATCACCGCATACCCTTGGAACCCGGAGCTAAACCAGTGGTGGTTCGCCCATACAAATACCCTCATGGACAGAAAGATGAAATCGAGAAGCAGTGCATGGCAATGTTGCAGCAAGGGATAATCAGGCCAAGTCGATCTCCATTTTATTCTCCAGTTATCCTGGTACCTAAGGCTGACCGATCGTAGCGATTGTGTGTCGATTATAGGGAATTAAACTCCAAAACCATTAAAGATAAATTTCCGATTCCCGTAATTGACGAATTATTAGAAAAATTGGGTGGAGCAAAATTCTTTTCCAAGCTGGACGTATTATCCGGATATTATCAAGTAGCAATGCATCCTCCGGATATTGAGAAAACAGCGTTCCGAACTCATCACGTCCACTTTGAATTTTTGGTGATGCCATTTGGCTCTCCAATGCTCCATCAACCTTTCAAGCCTTGATGAATGAGGCATTTAAAGATTATTTGCGCAAGTTCGTATTAGTTTCCTTTGACGACATTTTGGTTTTCAGTCAAACATGGGCAGAGCATATTCACCACTTGCTCAAAGTATTCCAGCTGTTGACACAAAATCGATTATGTCTCAAACGTTCCAAATGCTCCTTCGCTCAAAAACAAGTAGCATATTTGGGGCATGTCATATCCGAACAAGGGGTAAAGGTAGATCAAGCAAAAATTACTGCAATCCAAGAATGGCCAAAACCCAATACCACCCGTGGAATGAGGGGCTTCCTAGGCCTGACTGGGTACTATCGAAAATTTGTGTTGAACTATGGAGTCATAGCTGCCCCACTCATAGCAATGCTAAAGAGAAATTCCTTCAAGTGGACAGAAGATGCCGAGGCTGCTTTTGACAAATTAAAGCAAGCCATGACTACCACACCAATCTTAATCCTACCTAACTTTGATGTAATATTTGTAATTGAGTGTGATGCTTCAGATACGGGCATTGGAGCTGTTCTTCTACAAAACAACAATCCAGTGGCCTATTTCAGTCGTGCAATGGCAAGGCGACACCAAGGGCTCCCGGCATATGAAAAAGAGCTGATTGGGTTAGTGAAGGCAATAAAACACTGGCATTCCTACTTATGGGGACGCGAGTTTATTGTCCGAACTGATAATTATACACTGAAGTATTTGTTGGAGAAAAGATCCTTGTCAGCTACGCAGCAACACTGGGTAAGCAAGTTACTGCCCTTCACATTTTTAGTTGAATACAAGGCTGGGAGGCATAATAAAATTGCAGACGCACTATCAAGAAGAGATGTTGATCAGGGGGTGTTAATGGCCCTCTCAATGCCTCACTTAAATTTGTTTGATGACATTCGGAAGGAGCAGCAACAATCGGCAGAAGTGCAGCAAATAATTGCTATGATAGGTGAAGGGACTGCAGCGGCAAAATGGAGTTTTAAATAAGGCATGCTGTTCTACAAAGAAAGAGTCTTTGTTCCCACAAACTCTGCCTCTGTCCAGACTATTCTAACTGCCATCCACGACCAGGGACATGAAGGGTATCAAAAAACTCTCCATAGAATTTCTCGTGATTTTTATTGGCAGGAGATGAAAAGAATGGTGCGAGAATTTGTCAGATCTTGCGACATTTGTCAACGACACAAGATTGAATCACTCCAACCAGCGGGATTGCTCCAACCTTTGCCGCTACCCACTTAAATATGGTCTAATATATCATTAGACTTCATTGAAGGAATTCCAACCGCAAGGGGGCAAGAATGTACTATTGGTGGTAGTGGACCGATTTTCAAAGTATGGACATTTTATGGCTTTATCACACCCCAACACAGCGGTAAGCGTTGCTAGAATTTTCTTTGATAACATTGTTAAATTACATGGCCTGCCAGAAACTATGTTACATTCACAAGTTCCTTTTGGAAAGAACTGTTCAAGTTAAGTGGCGCAAAGTTATGCTTTAGTTCATCTTATCATCCACAAACGGATGGACAAACCGAGGTCGTCAACCGCACCATTGAAATGTACTTACGATGCTTCACTAGTGCCCAACCACACAAATGGATCGACTGGCTTTCTTGGGCAGAGTTCTGCTATAATACAAGCTTCCATTCCTCTCTTAAAACAACACCATTTGAGACTGTTTATGGAAGACCACCACCAAGACTACTATCATACCTGCCGGAAACTTCATCTATTGAGGCAGTGGACGTGGTCCTTCAAGGAAGAGAGGCAATGCTTCAACAACTAAGGAAGAATCTGGAGCAAGCACAGCAGTGGATGAAACATCAATATGACCAACACCACAGAGATCTCAGCTTTCAGATAGGAGAAAAAGTGTTGGTTCGACTACAACCATATCGTCAGCATTCACTGAGCCAGAGATACAACCATAAGTTGGCAGCAAAATTTTACGAACCTTTTGAAGTAGTAGAAAAGATTGGGTCCATGGCTTACAAGTTGCAACTTCCTGAAAATTCTAAATTACACCCAGTGTTTCATGTGTCCAAGTTGAAGCCATACAAGGAAGGAGCTACTCCCAGTAATCCTTTTTTACCTCCCATGCATGGCACAGATAGCAAGGAACCAATGGCGATTCTAAACCAACAAACCAAATTTGGTCAACTAGAAGTTTTGGTACATTGGAAAGACAAGTCACCAGTAGATGCTTCATGGAAAAATGCACAAGAAATGGCTCACACCTACCCGCAATTTGCGCTTGAAGACAAGCTTCTCGCAAGGGTGGGCAATATTGTTACCAAGCCTCTGCAGATGTACAAGCGTAATACACATGGCAGAAGGAGCAGGGAACCACATGTCGAGCTGTTGGAATAGATGCACTTCAGGTTAACTCATTCAATTTTTATTGTTGCGCTTTCAATTAATGTCATTTGTAATTCCAGATTTGTAGGAGGTTATGCCTCCATTTCCGATTCAGTTTTTTTTTCCATGTTTTCCTCAGAAATAGGAGGGGAGTCCTCCATAATGAAGAAATGTATCCATTGATGTAGGCAAGTGGTTATTCCACACTTGTATTTAAATCAATAATCATCAATGAAAGGGACATCTTCAAAAATCCAATTACAATGTTGAGTACTTTAACTCAAGAGTTCTAAGGTTCCTCCCTTGAGCCTTACATACATTCTTGTTTACATTTTTTTTACAATCCTCAACCATAGGTCGGAAAAAGAAACAACAAAACACCGAACCACCAATTTCCGTTGATTGGCTTGTCACTCGACCTCGTTCGTCTATCCGGGACCATAACATCATACATTGATCAAAAAAATGGGGAACAAAATAAAATGAGGGCGTGTCGGTCACATAAATGAGGAAAAAATAGAAGGGGAAAACAATAAGAGGATATAAGAATGAATAATAATTTCAAGCATTAAACAAGTGCCTTTGGCAACAAATAATACAGCTTTTTTCCAAGCAACAAATTAGAAGTGTTTCTCCAACGTTAAATATCAGCAGAAAGGAAGAGTGACTGAACAAAGATGTTAGAAGGATTACCTCAATTGGAATTCCACTGCGTGTATAATGGCCTGTCCTGATAATAGCACCCCTAGGATAACGGAAGCAGACTGGGCGATCATCAATATTGGCTGCAGTAGCCACCATGTCCACAAGCTCATCCTCATCGGATGGTGCCATAACAATCATGTTTGGTAGGCATGACATGAAGGTTATATCAAATGCCCCACACTGCATAGGACCATCATACTAGCCCATTTCCCCTGATAATTCAAGTATGTACAACTAATTAACAAAAAATGGAGGGGAGAGAGAACCTGGTCATATGCTCTTTCTAGAAAGGCAGAAGGAATTATACAGAATGGCTTCAACCCTCCACATGATAAATGTAACACCCCTATATCCCGTATACGTACCAAGCATGCTTATACGATCGTATAATACGTATACTGAATATAGAACATGCCACTGTTTAAAATACATAACTCATAACTCGAATGTTTAAAGGAAATTCAAAAGACACTTTGTATAAAAACATTTATAAATTCACAGCGGAAGTTATTACAAATTTTTACAAGTTCAAATACATAAACGTCAAAAATATATACGACATAGAATAGATACATGATTGACAGTTTGACTCTCTGATCTTTAAGCTCTAATCCAACTCTTCAAGTAAAGCTCAACTAGGTCTAGAGGAATCCTCAGTCTCAACCCTATCAACTCTACCACCTGCGCGATGAACCACAATCGCGCTGAGCCAAAACTCAGTAGTACAAACCATCATGATAATATGAAATGTCAATATCAATATCATACATTCAATCAATAATAATCATATATATATATGAAGGTTACATTTCATAATTTCAATAATCATATCATCATCCATTATACTCATTCAACAAAGACACCTATGGGCCCACAAGACACTAATTTGTTATTCAAAGTTCAGAGTTGCTGTTTCGGTTCAATATCACAATAATCAAGCCCGTAGGCAATATACATATCTCTCTATCCATGGATAGGGTAACAGACCCAGTCTCTTTGACCATCAACTCAACAACTTGAGGAGATCCTCAACCCGGCTAGAATGTTACCTGTAACAGACCCAGTCTCTTGGACCATCAACCCGACTAAATCGAGGAGATCCTCAACTCGGCTAGACTGTTACTTCAATTTACATTTATCATTTCACATTTATAAAGTAACAGACCCAGTCTCTTGGACCATCAACTCAACAACTTGAGGAGATCCTCAACCCGGCTAGACTGTTACTACAATAGGCATGCCTGCCAAAATCAGAACTCTGAAGGTTGAATAACACACTTTACACAAAATCATTTCATTCTCATTTCATTCTCATTTTCGCAATAGGCAACCTTGCCTCAATTGTAATTTATTTCATCATCATAGCCAACAATCATGGCTTCTCATCACATAAATACAATTCATCACATTATCATATCTTTCATATCATTATAAATGTTCACATCATATTCCACATTATACACAACATAACATTATTCATAAGCATCATCAATATCATGAAATGTATGTTAAATTTCAGCATCATATGGATGTATGCAATAATGTAGTTTATACTTACCTTAAATGCAACCCACACAATATTAACACCTCTCTTTCCAACAATCTTTCACTTCTTGAATTAGAGTAATTCACCTTCTTCACAACCTAATCCAAAGGAAGATGAAACCCTTATAAGAACATAAGGCTAAGAACCAACTAGGGCAAACTCTAACCATGACACGCTCACCCACACGGGCGTGTCCCTGACCGTGCCCTAACTCCACAACACAGAAACTTTTACACGCTCAATGACACGGGCGTGTTACTGGGCGTGTAATACCTTCTGCCTCACAACAATATTGACACGTCCAACATCAAGAACGTGCTCATGGCCGTGTCAATACACAGTGGCTATGACACGCTCAATAACACGGGCGTGTTAATGGTCGTGTCAATCCTACTGCCACACAGAAGCTACAACACGCTCAGTGACATGGGCGTGTCACTGGTCGTGCCACTCAACCCAAAATACAGAGCTATCGACACGCCCAAAATCCTGGACGTGCCCTAGGGCGTGTCAGGCCAAAAACCCAGATTCCGGCCAAAACAACAACACAACCAACAAAACTCTTTCTTTCACCAAAAACCACTTCAACCAAAGTCATCTCAACATACCCAAAAACCATAACAAACTCACAAAAACACCAAAACAACTAAAGCATTTCTCAAATCTCAAATCAAAAATCATCAACACAAACCTAAAACACAACCTCAAAACAATCACTTCCAACAACTTACTCTTTCCTCCAATCCATCCCCAAAAACAAGAAATCAGTTACCCAAACACTCTTAAACCCATCTTAAACAACATAATCACATACCAATCACAACTCAACTCAAAAACTCAAAGAAATCAAAGAGTCAAGTGAAGAACTTACCAAAGATGAAGAAATCTCTTAACTTTCCACTTGAACTCTTGAAAGCTTCCTTAGATCTTGAGTTAGAGGTTCAAATCTCTTCTTTGCTCTCTTGTTTCTTGTGTTAACCGGCCAAACAAAGCAAAGGAAGGAGAAGGAGAAAGTGATCCACGGCAATGAGAAAGAAAGAAGAAGGAAGAAAGAGAAATCCAAAGTCAAACCCCTCTTTTCCTTAAAACCCTCTCAACCAAGCAATTTAAAATGTTAAACTAATCTCTTTCAACCTCTTCCACACATTCAAATCCTTATTAATTAATTAATAACAAATTCAAAAACACAACAAATATCTTCTTCCACTAACTCAAAATTTTGACTTTCCATGACTTAGGTATATGTTATATATATCCTAATATACATCACATATACACTTCCTTTAAAAACCCCTTTTTCTTCCAATAAAACATATACAATAAATCCAATTATAATAATAATAAAACCCAAAACATCTAGGGTATATTTTGGGATATTACAATAAACCAGCTGAAAATGTAACTGCATGCTGTTCAGCCATTCCCACATCAAAAAACCTTTCTGGAAATCTTTCCTGAATTACTAGAAAAGCTGTTTCCATTTCCATTCCTGCATGAACAGTCACAATATCTTTGTCCTTCTCCGCCTCCTTAAGCTAAGCATCCACAAAGCAATCACTATATGTTCTAGTTCGAGTACTATAAAGAGAAGGATCAGACATACAAGAACCTGCAAGATTGATGAAACAAGAAAATTCTATAAGATTCATAAATTAACATTAATAAAGCTGGGATATAGCAATGAAATGATTCCAATTTGCTGAGATAGCAGAAGATAATTTGGCATCTATGGATCAATATATATTATGGAAAGCATTTTCCAACCAAAAGATGAACAAATTTGAAATGATATTTTTTTGTATGATAAAACTGTTGACCCAACATTACCATAAATTTCTATTTGAGACCATATTGCAGAATCATATGTCCAGATGAATTGAATCATATTATAAAATACTGGAAACTATAGAACATACCTTCATGCTGGTTCCCCAATGCCTCACTCTTTCATTATTTTCTGGTTCTCTATTTTCTTCTGTTATAACATGTACCAAGACAGGACCTGCAGAATCTAGAGATGCAACTTCTTGTAGAACACAAACTAGGTCTTAAATGTTGTGTCCATCCACAGGGCCTATGTAATACAAACCGAGTTCTTCAAAAAGGGTTGATCCTAGAGGACCCATCATACCACGTGCATATTCATCAACTTTGGCTGCTAATTCATGCATACCCATACCAATCCTCTTGGTAACGCCCTTGAAAAAAGAAAAATTGGACCAAAACAAAACCCAGAATTCTCTCTTATTCACTCTTATAATGAAATAAAGATATTGCATATGAATTAAGACAGCATATGGCATAAAACTTGATCATTCTGTCAATCATAATAGAAATTTATAAAATGACCTCCAAACTTTTCTACTACCTGTGCAAGTAAGTAAAGAGAATTGCAATAGTACCTTTGCAACTTCTCTAAACTTTTGGAATGATTTACTCGACTGGAGCTTGCTTAGGGTACTAGATAGAGCAGTGATTGAAGTCTTGGGGCCCTCTTCAATTTTTGGGTGCAAGGAGTGACAGCTATCATTCAAAATCACTATCATATTTGAGTCCAAATAGCCTGCATTGCTCATTGTTTCATAGACCTGACCAGCCATAGTTGTCCCATTGCCTATGACAGTGATGACACATTCCCCTTTCCCTTTAATATCACGTGCAACAGCCATCCCTGATGAGAAGATGTACAAAGAAGCAAACATGCGAAGTTACAAATTGTCAGCATTGAGAAGTTGTATGCACTTGCTAACAGTATAGAGTTGGGACCTGAAATTGTACGCTCAGCTAACAATACAGCCCAAGTATTTGGCAGCAAGGGAAGCAGGGAAAACAAATGGGAAAATGAAGAAAAGAGAAGGAAGAAAGGGAAAACAAATAGTTCTATGAATTGAGATACAGAGAGAGAGAGAGAGAGAGAGAGAGAAGAGAGATGCAAATTCAAGAAATAATAACTAGGTATGATTTCTGCAAAGATATCCAACAGTAACAAGAATTCTACTATTAATATTTGCCAGCTAGATTCCTGGAACATCTCTGACTAATCAGTTAACTGACAAATAATGTGCCTTTAGCTAATTAGCTAACAACTAAATCAACTAACCAGATACAAATATTTCAACTGCAATCCTTCAATTCCTAACACAGATGTACATTCTACTAATATTTCTAGATTTGTTAGCACAAGACAAGGACATTTCATTGTTGGGTATATGATTTGAGTTGCAATAACTTCTAGGCAGGATATTTGCCTTCAGGAAAGTGAAATAAAACGTTAAAACTGAAATAAGCATGAGGGGAAGGAAGCAATATGAAAATATTATCAAGCCCAGCAGAAATACTATTGCATCCATGTCCTGCCCCAAATGGGTCATATTCACTCTCAGATCGATATGTAAAGCCAGAAAGACCATTCTTTCGTCTTAGTGTATGCATAAGGGACCGCCTCCCTGTAAGAATTTTATGTGCATATGTCTGCCAAACAACAGATAGAGAAATGATGTGATAATGCATCAGACGTCATCATATGAGTGATTGGGGTTAAATATGAAAGACCAGTTGCTTAGTATTACACTTTGCTTAGCAGCCCCAACCCAATCTTAACCCCACCCTCGCACCACCACAAATAAAATAAAACAAGAACACCAAGATCTGTTCTGACTTTTTCTGCTGGCTAAGCAATCCTGCATAAAGAATTCTATGACTGTTGAACTTGCCTTTTCCCCAACATCCCACACTATCTTGTCGACTGGAGCATGGAAAACATGATGAATGGCAACTGTAAGTTCCACCACAGCTAAACTGGCCTTAAAAGATTTTTGGGTCCTTGACATTACGGAAGACATTTCTTTTCGAATGTCATCAGCCAGTTGTTTCAATTCCCGCGAAAACCAATCTTTAATAACTACATAACTGGAGAACTTATGGCTGTAACATGTGAAGGAAAAATTCATAGGGCTCATGAACTAACCTTAAGGGTTTTCAACCACATCAAGTATGGGTGTAAGAACTTTCTCCCAGAAGATATCATCAAGATCAGGTACAGCACATATTCTACCAACAAAACCCTAAAAATAAAATAATCAGAGATAGCAGTTCACTAAACAGAAAATAATACTGCTACTTTTTTCTTTTTGACGCATTCTTAGTTTCTCAAAAATCAAGATCATATGGAAATTACCTCAAGCATTAAAAGTAATTCTTAATTTTAAACCAAATATTATGTATTTGCAGCATCATCCTGATACGTCCCGTAAACTTGTCAATGAGCTAAAGTTAAAAAAAAGGCGAGAACACAAAACTGACCCTTGGTGCAAGAGTACATGGACGTGTGATGGTAAGAAATGATGGCAACAATCTCATGATTAGTTGAAGCATATCCTACCCAAGATGTTGAAACTGAGACTTTACTGAACTAGGTTAATTTGAGGCCACCAAAAGAATATATAAACACTATAAACATTAATTGACTGGATTGTATCATGGAAGCACAAACAAGTTATTTCAAAGTTTTGAGAACGTTATCTCAAGTTAAAAATATACTAACGAACTAAACTGAAAGCTATATACAAAAGCAGCACATTTGTTGGCAATGCCGGTAAACTTCAAACCTATATCTCCCACTCTAGACCCCAAATTTAAAACCTATAGACTGCTTCATATGCAATCTCTTTAATAGTGATAAGACTAGTCAATGCATAGTTTACTTAAGACATGAGAACTTCATAAAATTATTTGAAGGATCAGTAGTTTTCTAGGTTAATCTATGGGTTCCAATGTTTCCTTAATCAACGTTGATTAAACTAAATAGTCAAATGCACAAACAAAAAGCATTGAACCAATTCATAACTGCACTCCATTTGGGCGTTTAAGGGCATGAGATAGAAACTCTTGCAAAAACATAATATGGCCTAACAAGCATAAACAATACAGAAACTTCATTCGCAAAAACAAATGAAGCGTAGAATATAAACAATTATCGAATCCATCTTTCATTCCATCAGGTTGCCCATAAAGCTAAAGACAAATGGCCTACAAAAGCCTTAGCTATGCTATCCAATAATATATATATATATATATATATATACACACACACACACATGACTATTAACAAAACAAAGCAAACGACCAAAAACGTCAGAAAATTTAAAAGTTTCAATGGTGCCACTTTTTTTTCTTCTGCAACAAAATAGACCATCTGGTCAACAAACTTTAAAGCAAAGAAAGATTTAAATTCTTTTTTTTCACATACCTTAGAATTGGTAACGGAAGCAGAACTTTGGTATATGTTAATTCTTGAAGACCCCAATTTGTAAGAAAAATTGGAGCTTAAAGTATCCAACTTGGGAACAAATTTTCCATGGGAATGTGCAATGATTCCATATGGGTACCGAGTGGTAACAGTACCCATGAGAAAACAAAGAGACCCAATAAAAATTTAGTAAACTCAAAAAAGAATAATTTGGGACGAAACTTCAAATCAAAGTCTTCAAATAAAAGGATTTAAAAGTGGGATCCTTTGCCCAGAAGAAAGATAATAATAAAATCATAAAAAGAGAATCATCAGATGTAGATAATTTTCCACAATTAGCAGATAAGACAGAAGAAAACTTGCAGAAGATAATACAGATAAAGAAGAGGATTGGCACTCAAGTCAAAACAGCACTGCAGAAGCTGTAGAGGATACAATCAGACAAGGAAGCATAATTTTTAGTGTTGGTAGCATCAATTGTCGCCAAAAAAACAAAAAAAAAAAAAAAGGGAAGAACAATGTTGGGCTATTATGGGCTTAGTTTGGGCGTCATTTAGTAAAATTAGAAGACCATATTTTTTTCTTTAAAATTTCATTTTTACCATTTTTTTCAACAAATTTTTTTTTTCTACAATATTTTTGTAATTTTTTTATTTTTAAGTTATTTTTGTTAATTTTTCCAATTAGAACATAAAATGATTTGAAAATTTTATAAAAAAAATTAAAAAAAATTACAGAAATACTATGCAAATTAGAAATTTACAAAATTGCAATACATATAAAAATAAATTTACAAAAATACATATGACTATTTTTTGATTTATTACATATAAAAGAGAAAATATTTAAAGTTCAACTCGAGATTTAAACGAGAATAATCCATGCTTGCTCTTAATCAACAAGCTATTTCTTGGTGGTTATACATTTATAACTATTAATTTGCGTTTTATATATGCAATCAAGCAATATCTATCTCCTGATAAAAAAAAAACCAATATCTAGCTTAAAAGAAAACATTTGCTGTAGTTGATGCTTAGCTTAATTGGCAATCAATCAAGCATAATTAAATGCAAACTAGTCCAAAAATTTCACTGTAGTTTACGCTTTCGGTTAAAGAAAAAAAAAACAAATCTAGAGCTAATAAATTCCTTTATTTAGATTTGGTGAGCCTGGCCTCTTTGTTTGATTTGATATTATCTCCTTCTAAAATTAGATAAAATTTCCATTATATATATAATCATCTGTTTTGTCTTTCAGAGTTATATATCCAATTCCTCCGTTCTCAGAATCGTATTAATTACCAGGTACCACTTTTCAAACTCTTAATTATTTTCATTTACGATGTGAATTTTTAATATTTTAATCACTAAATTGAACCATTTATTCAATAATCTGAGTTATATATATAAAAATATTATAAATATATAAATATTTCAAGTACTGTGTTTTTATTATTTTATAGATTTTATCGAATATATTATGTATATATGTGTTTTTTTATTTAGAGGCGCAATTATTTCAATTCTTTTATTGGAATCATTAGCTAGAAATCCACAAAAAATTACTAATTACATGGAATTTATTGAATATATAATGCATTTTTGCATATATGTAAATATGATCTTTTCAAATACGATAAATATAATATTACTATATCATACAGATAGATATTTAAAAGTCTTATTTTTTAAATATTAACAATATTAGATAAATATTCAATTATATAATCTTATTTGAATGTATTAAACCAAGTGTATGAAATAAATTTTTGCCTATATAAAGCACAAAAATACTACTAATTTTATCCTTTTGTGTTGAAACTTATATACCAACAAAATCTACATATAAAACTTACTAAATGAAAAAAATCATAGTGGATCCTATTTACAATTCAGTAATTCTTGAGATCTTTGTTACGCTAAAATTAAAATTGGAAGACTGGAACGGCAAAAATTCCAGTTTTCTTGGTTGCCGACTTTTAATGTCGTCTAATTACATTTCAGACGAACAATACTCTCTCTTAGGTTGGCAATTTGTCCAGTGATAATTGATTTTTGCTTATTTCTTTTTAAATCTTAATATATTTATATATATATCTATATGCAGGTTTCATAAATTTGATTTTGCTAATATATATATATATATATATATAATGGTTGATTCTTACAATTATTAGCATAAGAAAGATCATGTTTTTGGTGTGTAAGCCTATTATTTGAACTTGCTATATATTTTAGTTTTATTTAAAATTAATGAAAACTAAAATAAATATATTTTTAGATATATGTCGATGTATAATCTATCAATAAGTGTTTATTATTTTGACCAATAAATTTAAAATTAATTATTTTTATCCAAAATGTATTAAATGTTCAAAAAAATTAATAACCCATAAGAATACATAAAAGTAATTAGACATATTTTATAATAAAATTATTATAATTTATTGTATCATGCTGATCAATAGGCTCCCAAAATCAAACATTACTGTTGTGGGAGGCTAAATCCTGTCTAGAGTCCACACACTATTAATACATACAAAACCCTCTGTTTTTTGATATAAAAAAAAAGCCAAACTAAAGTTTCAAGTGAAAACAAATTAAGGAAACAAATTGCGTTTGTATTAAACCATATTTAATATCATAGAAAACAATTTGACTTTTGAGCTTCATATATTATTTACGCCTAACTAATCAATAACATAAGTGTTAGCTTTTTTCCTTTTAATTTGCAGCAAATAAAAAATGTCAAAATCTCAGCAACTCTCCTCTCCGTATCTTTTGATCCTCTCCTTATTAGCATCGGCAACTCTTTTCCATCTCTCACATGGCGATGTTGGCTCTGCTGCACACTACAGTCCCCCATATTTACGTAAGTGCAATTGCTTATATTTATTTTAAAAAAATCACACACACGCACACACACAGAAAATAATAACTGAACACATCATAAAATAAAAATCATAGCAATTTCGTTATGATATACTTACTAATATATTATCTAAATATATCATCTTTCTCCCATGCGGGAGACGAAAGTCGAAAGTCCCGTGCCAATGCTTATCTTAACTTATGTTATTTATATATATAACTTATATATATATATTCAAAATATGAAAGCTTGAATATGTTTATCAATGGCTTCAATGCACAGCAAGTGCCTGTTATGGCAGTGACGCATCACAGTACCCTTCAAGCAATCTGTTCGCAGCTGCAAGTGAAGGACTATGGGACAATGGAGCTGCCTGTGGAAGAGAATATTTTGTGAGGTGCATAAGTGCAGTTGTGCCTGGAACTTGCAAACCAGGGCAGCTTATTCGCATTAAGATTGTTGATAGAGCACAAACTTCAGTTTCTAGACCTTCTAGAGAGGGTGCAACCATTGTGCTTTCTAACACTGCATTTGGCCGCATTGCTAACCCTTCTGCTTCCTTTGTTAACATTGAATACCGACAGTAAGTTCACTTCTTAATTTTCTTATTTTATATCAATCAAGTTTGTTCGTCTAATATACATAAACACATAGTCTAATAATAAATATATATTTTTTAAATAATAGACTCAAAATCGATTATTGAAAAAGATTTATTTGCCTAAATAAAGTATACTTAGAACATTGGTTTTTAACTAAAACAACTAACCCAACAAACTATATGTATTAAAATTAAACCAATAGTTCTGTAATTAATTTTTTTTAAATTCTTGAATGTGCAGAATTTGATCATGAAGACAAGGATTTATTCTAGAAGCAGAAGGTTGGGAAGTCAATGCCTTGTTAATTCGTATTATTATTCAAGTTGATATTAGCCTGTATTAATTTATTCGATATTCTTAATAAAATTACTAATTATTATTATTATTTACACATATCTTGGCTTCTAGGGAGCCTGGACTTTATCTTTTTTATTTTCTGTTACATCGAATGAAAAGAATGATTCATATTGTGCTGTTAGCACTCCTTTTCAGGTGTTATTTCCACTGGCCAATTTAATATTCCTGGCACAATGTCTATATTTTTAACAAACTATCTTATCAAAAAATGGTCAACTAAAACAATTATTTCATATAAAATTTAATAATTAAAATGCATTTGTTTCGGGAAAAATAATTAAATTAAAAATCTCTTTAGTTTTACCATATTAACTGTTGGTGACTGATTGGTATTAATTAAGAATAAAATAAATTTTCACATGAATTAAATATGAGATTTTAAATGAGTTTATATATAATTAAACTATTTAACTTTAATTACAATAGTTGATTTTTGGGATTAGTTCCCCCAAAACCATATAAACTTTCAATACTTTGACGTGCTATCAGAGCCAAAAAAAAAATAATTTATATAATATATACCATGATCTATTGTAATTAACTAAGTTCAAATCATAAATTTATAAATTTCAGCTGAATTTATTAAAAATTACGACTCAAAAACTAATTTTTGACATTGGAAATCTCAAGACTAAATATGAGCTTTCAACATTTATAGCTCTGTCCGTTTCTTGCTCGTTAGCTGGAGTAGGTTTCATTTGGTCAACCGTATAAAGAAAGGTGCAATCTTCGCCACAAATTGAGATATATGTATATAGCTAGCAACAAGCAAGATAACGGTGCAAACGAGTAAATCATTTGTAATTATCTTCTATAATTGATAGCCCACCGCAACCGCATTTCCTCTAATTGCGTTTTCTGCCTATAATAATCCAAAATTTGCGGTCAATCTATACAATAATATGAACCAATTAATGCGTTCCATTTCTCAAGGGAAAAATGAAACAAAAATAAAATTAACTTTTTAGTGAATCTGGTCTTTCATTTGTTAGTCTTCTTCTCTAGAATATACTAGAAAAGTTACGTTCATTTCAGGTTTGACATAGGCAACAAATTAGACTATCCATTCGCACTGATCATCAAAGAAATATAAAATTCTAATCTTTGAAATCATCAAGTTATGGTCTAATGACTAAAAGCATTTTTGCTTCTGTTTAAGGTTTGATAGAAAATAGCAATAAATTAGATTAGAAAAGTTACATTCATTATGGTTTGATAGGCCATAGCAATAAATTATACTACCCATTCAAACCAATCACCGAATAAACATAAAAACTTGGAACTTCAAAACCACTAAGTTATGATTTGGTAATTAGAGGTATTATTCTTTCGCTTAGATATCAAGTTCAAATCTTAGATATTTTTCTCCCAGACATATAATTGATAAGAAAAAAAAGCTTTAACTTAAAAAAAAAAAAAATCTAAAGTACGGGTGCTTTAACCCATAAAGCTATTCTAGCAACGTAGAATCTGCTTAAGGTCAAGTTATTCATATGCAAATCCAACTGTATAATAAAAATGTGAAATGATTTGGATTCTTATCCAACTGATATTTCTATATTAATTACTCTATTTTTAAAACATATTAATCAATGAATGAAATGGAATAAACTTTATGATATAAAGTACGTAGTAATAATAATATGTTCATGGTTTTTGAATAATCTATCGTATGTTCAGGCACAATTAAATTCTCCTTTAGACAACACGAGTGCTTAATCTTTTTCTTTTTCACATGTAAGCCTTTGTTCAAGTCTTTTTTGGTTAGAGTTTTGGATGGCAAATTAATGAACAGAAGCAAGATAACGTATACATGATGTGAAGATTTTAGAAATCACAATGTAATGAATTGGCAATGGAAGACAGATAATAAACATGGGTGACTTCCTGAGTGACTAATACGATGAGTATAATTCACTGTAATATTTTTATTCTATAAATGTAATGTAAGGATATATACATATATAAAAATTGTTGGGCCACGATTTCTCCTGATTTCAGAGATCACGACGCAATAAATTGACAATGAATGACAATAATAATGAGGGTTGATATCTTCTTGAGCGACTACAAATGTAAGTTACTCTGAAAATTTTATTTCCATATATGTAATGTAAAGATATATATATATATATATATATATATAAATTATTAGGTCAAGACTTCGTCAACTGAGCATGAAATATAATTGCCAATGCAAGAAAATTAACTTGAATTGATCTATTCCAAGACTCTCTAACAATTCAAATTCAGGATATGCTTAATTAGGAGTTCAATGACATAAAAATATTGAAACATAAAACAAACCCCACTTCAAATTTTATTCGTTACAAGTATAAAAACATATGAAATTGAGAATTTTTTGGATATATTGAACAACAGACATTAATTAAAGAACCGATATCTTGGGATGGTGAGTAATTTATCACCTTAATCTCTTCAATTTGCTGGTGAAAAGGCCAGAAATCATATCATTGTTCGTAGAATCAAGAACTTTCATTATTTTAACAAGAGGATAAAATGTATCGAGAAATTGCTTGTGGAGCTCAAGATTGCCCATAACAAAAATCAACTGGAGTTGAGGTGAGCTGTGCAATATCATCAATGCCCTTAACCAAGAATAGAACTTGATTCTCGAATCTAACTGTATCTCTTCACTAGTAAAATAGGGCAAAAACCGAAAAAAGATTACAACTTCCCAGCAATTCTGGTATTTAGCCTCACCTTCGTTAATGAGAAAGTTGCGTCGGGCTTTCTGGCAGATCTCGAGCTTCAATTCTTGGATTTCTTACCGGAGCTCCGTCGCCTTTATTTCTTGATTGCTTTTTAAGTTTTGGAAACGGACTATAACGACTGGGTTTCCGCCACGCCATCAATGGCGGGATTTCAGTTGGGTCCAGGGCCCAGGGCCCAGGGCCGAAATCCAAAAGCAAATAAGGAAGTTCCAAATTCCATTATTACCCATAAAGAAAAGTATTATACACCACAAAAAGCAATGGCAGTGATGTAATTTAATGATATACGGAGGGTCTATATATAAGTCGGATCTTTTATTTTACTCTACTCGACGAGTAAACGTCCTTTGGAATTCCGCAGAATTTTCTAGACTTTATCGTATCTGAAAAATCTGAGAAATAAATTATATAGAAGGTGATGTCAGGGAAAGGAGCAAAGGGTTTGCTAACAGGCAAAACCCCAGCCCAAAGCAAAGATAAAGATAAGAAAAAGCCTATCTCTCGCTCCTCTCGTGCTGGTCTTCAGGTTTTGCATTATATATATATATATATATTTTTTTTTTTTTTTGCTTTTTTTTAAATATATATATCTTTTAGATTTCGTTATTATTAGGATTTTTTCTCTTGTGGGTAGTTATTTTTCTGTTGTTTTATGTGGAATAATGAATTGAATTGAAGTTTTCGAGTTAAAGATTTCTAATTTATCGAGACATGGATACTGGGTGCTGTTTTTTTTTTAAATTCTATTCGCTTAATTTAGCTGGGAATTTTTTAGTTGGGAAACCTAATCGATGTGAAGCATGATCCAACACTGTTTTCTTTCTGTACCTCATTTGCGTTTGAAAAAAAATAATGAATTAGGAGAATTGGTACAGGTTTATAGCAGCTTTTTTTTTTGGGGATGATTAGAGGTCACTGTTATAGGGAAAGGCTTTTAGGGAAAGCTTAGCCCTCTTTTTAAGCTTTCAATTTTCTAGATAATGATGTCAGCACACTAGATTCCAAGAAGCTGCTCCTGCTGTGCTTTTTAGATAGGGTTGGCTAGTGCTGTTATATGTGTCTGTGTTTTCTTACTGTGCATTAATAGAGACCTTTGACAGTGCAGAGATAAGACGTTCTGAGGAGTTGATTATTCATTATGATTGAGATTTGCTAAGGTGTTGATTATTCATTGTACATGTTCTAGTTTCTTCTGTTGTACATTTGTGATATCTGCATTCTTTTAGTATAAAAATTAACAATGAATGTTCAATTTGCTTATTTCTTCTTTGTTATCCCAGTTGCACAAAGATAGAATTCAGTTGTCTTGTTGAGTACAATTGTTTGTTTGTTTTGGATTTTTTTTTGGCCATATAGGATGGTGATGAACCATGTGAATAATAATGGTAAATGTTTGCGTAATTATAGGCTTTCTGGCCAAAGTTCTTTCCTTTCTAACCATATATCCTGCATCTGTTTCTTGCAGTTTCCTGTTGGAAGGATCCATCGTCTTCTGAAATCTAGGGTAACAGCTCATGGAAGAGTTGGTGCAACTGCAGCTGTGTACTCTGCTGCTATCCTGGAGTATCTCACAGCAGAAGTATTGGAGTTGGCGGGTAACGCAAGCAAGGATTTGAAGGTGAAACGTATAACACCAAGGCATTTGCAGCTAGCAATCCGTGGTGATGAAGAACTTGACACTCTCATCAAAGGAACAATAGCTGGAGGTGGTGTGATCCCCCACATTCACAAGTCTCTAATCAACAAATCGGCGAAGGAGTAAATTTATTGGCGTTTCGCATGTGTTAACTCAGTCATAGGATGGGTTGCTGTAAATTGGCTAATACATTGTTGGTGGATAATTGGGCCCCGCTTTTTTTTTTTTTCGGTTGATGGCTAATCTCTTTTTTAAGTGGTTTGTGACCAAAGAATTTCTGGTCTCATTGATATATTTTTGTTTTGCATGATTGTGTCATGTGGTTTTAGTGTAGAATGAACATAAAGTTGCTAGGATAAATGTTCATTATTTAGTATTTTGATCCATCCATTTTTTTTTTCTTGTTAAGCTTTTCTCCATGTTTGTAGGTTTTATAAAATAGTTGGAATAACTACAGTTTTTCAAGTTGCCCAATTAGTGCGGTGGCTACATATAAATTAGCATTATTATTGTATCTATGGAAATGGATAATGAATAGTAGTGATAAGCATTAGTTCAAATTGATTTAACCGAATTGCATCTGATTATTAAGCATAAGATTGGTTTTATGAGGACAATGCCTATTCAGGTGAATGATTTTTTCGAGTTTTTAACTTCTTAACCGAAAACAAATAGATTCTCAAAATGGATAAACAAATGTTCTTAAATTATCTGTTAATAAAAAAAATTGAACTATAAATAGAAAACGTCAAGGTCTTGTTTACTTGAGCATGAAATGCATGATTGAGTGAGAATGAAAGTTGAAATTGGTGGATCATGCAACCGAAAACGCTAAATAGTATGAAGAAAAAGTAATGTCTAGCAGATTATATATCACTGTAAATTTCCAACAGAGAATGTTAACAAAGCACTGCTCAAAAGAACATTCAGTACAAATAAGAAAACTGAATTGCACTGAAGATAATGCCACGAAATCTTAAGTCTAGTCTACTCAGAGCTTAAAAAGAAAACCCAATACAGTTAAAAATCCCCAAATAAATAAATCTGCAGCAAAAGCAGACACTAAGAAGGTTAAATCAGTTGAAGAATGTTGCTTCTATAACCAGATAATCCCTCCTGCAAAGAAATGAGAAAACATCACTTGTATCACTTCTATATGGCTGAAAAATTTGGAACATCAACTGGGAACTGGTGGATCTCATTCATCCATGGGTTCTTCTCCTTAGCTGGGATTATGGTTCTCAGAGCTTTCCAGACTGCACTGTTACATTTGAATCCAGACCCAAAAGCTATCTGCCACATCCTGTCTCCCCTTTTCATCCTTCCTTTGGCTTCTGTATAAGCCAATTCATACCAAAGAGAGCTACTGGAAGTGTTACCAAATCGATAAAGTGTCATCCTTGAAGGTTCCATATGCCAATCTGAAAGCTGCAAGTTCTTCTCTAACTCATCCAGCACAGCTCTTCCACCAGCATGGATACAGAAATGCTCGAAGGCCAATTTGAAATCTGGGATGTATGGCTTAATCTTCATCTTGAAGAATTTCTTTGCCACCAATGTGGCAAAGAAGAGCAGTTGTTCAGACATTGGCAACACAAGAGGACCCAAGGTAGTGATATTAGTCTTTAAAGCATCCCCAGCAACTCCCATCAAATCTTTTGACAAAGAAACTCCAATTTGCCCAGTAGAATCCTCTCGTTGAGTAACACAAGAGAAGCACTTATCATCAGCACCCTTATGTGTCCTAACAGTATGGACTAATCGGTACTTTGAACGCCACCCCTCAGACCTTTTATTTGAAAGTAAAATAGCAGCCCCTCCCATTCTAAACAAGCAATTTGAGAGGAGCATAGACCTATCATTCCCAAAGTACCAATTCAAAGTTATATTTTCCATGCTAATGACTAATGCATAAGAATTAGGATGCACTTGAAGGAGATCCTTAGCAAGATCAATTGATATCAAACCAGCACTGCAGCCCATACCACCCAAATTATAACTAATAATATTCCCACGAAGCTTGTAATGATTAATGATCATAGCTGATAATGAGGGAGTTGGATTAAACAAACTACAATTCACAATCAAGATCCCAATATCTTTTGGTTTCAAAGATGTTTTCTCAAAAAGCTGATCAACTGCACCAAACATCACAGTCTCAGCTTCCTTTCTTGCTTCTGCCATACATGGATTTGGAGGAACTCTCGTTACAGCATCAGGGAGATAAGTTGATTCCCCGAGACCAGATCTTTCAAGAATTTTTCGTTGAAAATCAAGACTTTGCTGTTCAAAAGTACCAGTCAATTGGGACCTTTCCATAAAAATCTGCCTAGGACACTGTCTTGAATCATCAGGCTTATAACAAGAAAAATCCACAAGATAAACAGGGCGAGGGCGAGTGAGAAAATAAAGGGTAAGCAAAAACACAAGAAGGGTTGAACACAAAATCACAGAAATTAGATTGAATTTGAGATGATCCCAAAGATAAAGAAGATCTTGGACAGAGAATGTGGATAACTGAGCAGCAACAATCACAACAAGAGGTAATAAAAACAAGTACATTCCATGAGAAATAAGGTAATGATAACCAAGTTTTACATACTTCAGCTTCACAGATTGTTTAAAATCAGGGAGTTTTCGAGAGGACGAAAGAGACACTGAGGCTGATTTGGTATTTGATTCTAACATTGCAACCACTTCTTGTTTTGTATTGATAAGAAGATCTAATATTATAATAATTTTAATGGGAAGTTGGGTATTATTCGGATTTTCAAAGACTTACTGGAAAAGGATTTCCCAGAAGTGTATTACAAGAATCTTAAATCCCTGCGCAAAAAAAGCGAAAAAAATAGATACCCATTATCAAACTATGATCAAATTTCAACTACATTATGAGAAAAACAATAAAAAAAAATGTGAATTAAAGAGTGAATTTAAGGGGGTGGAAACTAAAGAGTGAAGAAGAACAGATGATACCTTGAAAGAGAAATCCGAGAAAGATTAGGCATTTATCAGGTGATTGAGAAACAGGAGGAGAAGAGAGCGGAGAAAGCAATGTTTTTTGAAAATTTTTTTAAAGGAGTACGTAACGACTGTTTGTTTGGAGGAGAGAGTGAGAGACGCGGATCAAGTCCATCTGTACTGTCACCACCAATGTGATTGTATATTATTAAGATCCACCATGTGCAAGTCCACAGAAGCACTTCAATGGCCCCTTCCAACTTTTTAGCGGTGTGGTTATCTACTACTTGGAATTTTTTTTTTGCTGGAAAAATTATTTTCAGTTTATCCTATTAAAATTGTCATTTTCAAAATTATTCTATTAACATTATTATTTTATAAAATTTAAAAAAATTAATTTTTTAATTATATCTTTATTATTAATAAATTAAATAAAATATAATAATCTCAATATTAATAAATTAATAATTAAAATAAACAATACTGACAAATTAATAAATATTATTTTAATGTATTTAGAATAATTCTTCATAAAATTAAAAGAATACAATTATTACGTTAATAGTTATATACGAGTCAAAGATGATTATTTCAATGGGATGAAAATAGTATCATATATCAATTCTTCAATTTTTTTAAAATTTTTTTATAGTTTTTATATATTTTTAATATATTAGAAGCATATAACCATAGAAATAGATATGTTTTTAATGTATTAAATATATACTATATGTATAACTATGAAAAATAAAATATTTTTATAATTAAAGTTGAAAATTAAGTATTTTTAAAAGGAAAAAAAAAGAAAAGTGAATATATTTAAAAATATTTTTAATTTTTGGGTATGTTTAAAGATTTTTTTTATACCCAAAAGGATTCTATTTGGTTTGGGAAAAATAATAATCTAAACATTTAACTATTAGTTACGTGTTAAATAACTTTTCAAAATTTATAGAATTTAATAAATCACAGTTTTGAAAAAATTGTATTTTCTTCAGCCTTTTTCTAAACCATGAATTACTAAAATGAACAAATTTTATAAAATAAGCATAAAAATACAAACATATATTTAAAAAATAAAAGTTTGAACTCAAGGTCTAACTCACACTAAATCTATCTTAAGTTCTTACAGTAAGGATTGTAAAGTACCCCTGTTTATTTAAATTTAGACCGAAACTCACACACATTATTTTTCCCAAACCAAATAGAATCCTTTTATACATTTCTTTCCAAACACATTTTTAGATTAAAAATATAAATTTATATATATTGTTTTCATAATACTTTTATTTTAATATAAGATATATTTATTTTAATAAATATATTAAATATGAATACAATAGAGATTTAACACAAATATACCGACAAATTCAAGATTTAAAATTGAATTTTTCTTAAAGTTCAAATTATTTTTCTTAATAACTCAAATAATAATAATAATATCAAACAAATCAATGAGGTGGTGATTGAAACCCTGATGGCTAAAAATGCCCATACAACTAGCTATAGACCAAAGCTGGCCCTCCTCCTCATAGAGAATATTCAATGGCATAGAACTAATTCTACTTCTTTTACGCTCTGATTCATTCAAAGTTGAAAGACTTTCTCGGTGTCCAAACAAGAAAAATGCAGCAGCAATAAAGAGAGTAGTAATAAGAGAAGAAAAAGTCAGCTAACCAAGGGAGAGAAGAAGAAACGGCCTTGCTAAAATAAATTCAGAAAGGACATGAGAAGTTGTTGCTTCTTGAAGCTTGTTGAATAGGTCCTTTTTCAAAAACCAGTTATAACTAAAATTATACAAGAGGGATAAAAAAACATGAGCGTTAGTTTCCTATATGAATAGATGCATCACATGCAAAACCTACCATTGCTGGACTTTTGCAGGCTTTTTATGACGAAAAAGCTGTCAAAACTACTACTGTGTCTTGCATGTTACATAGCTTTCCAGATTCGGAAGCCAGTACAGGAAAAAAGATCGGGCATTGGTTAAACATTGGCACAATATCCAAACTATTCAAGGGTGGGACCATTTCCAAATGTTTAACTCTTCTCATTCCATTTATAGGCCTCCAAGCCCATTTAGAACTTGGGAAAATGGTTTCTATAACTAGTAGGGCCATGACAGATTTTAAGCTACGAACTATACCTTGCTTCAATTTCCAAATTTTGGGCTTCTACCAGAAGTGCTATCCGACTCATCCCACCTAAGGCTTCTTTATTGCACAATAATTGCAACCTATGTCACACCAGGAGAAGTTCCATGCATCAATTACTATATCTTCTGCCACTAATTTGTAAGAATTGTATGATTCAAGCCAAACTTAAAATGAACAGGATCACGTCCCCTACATTAAAAAGATTAAAAACAAATCAAAATTTCAACTATAGGATTGCGTACACAAATAATTGTACAAGAATAATACTGACCTAAAATGTTGGGAGTACCACATGATACGCTCAACCTATGACTTGCACGTAATTGGGGGAGACGAAGCCTGGGAGTTAACCTGCTACCTGCTTCTGATTGCAAACAGGATGGCCAATCTGTCTGCTAGGCTTCCATGTTTTCAGTTGTCTTTTGTGAAGGCCAATTCAGAAGCCAGGGCAATATGATCACTACCCCATTTCTGATTTATACCAGTAACATATATTAGATTATCGAACGGTGCATTGCAGCAAAAATTTTATGCTTAAAATGCATTCACTAACTGTAATCAACCATATTGTGCCATACCTATATTTAATGTTTTTATGAAAAGGATTGCAAGCAAGGATAGATGTTTAACCAAAACTTTAGACTGGCTTGCTAAAAACCTAGTCATATCTTAATAAACTGAAATTTAAAAGAATCATGTAACTCCTAAGTGAACATGGTATAGCGAATTCTTCAAGTAATTCAGCTTTTTACAGTTGGAAGGAATCTTTGGAGGAAGACAACAAATCCCTATGAAAATTAAAAGCCTTCAAATAATTTAATTTCCAAAATTTATACTGAATTTCATCACTAGTAAAACCCTTCAAAAATCAAAAAGAATATTTGTACTTGAAACAACTTTACCTTTGTTGGAAATCCCAGTGTCCATTGCATGACATGTTTTGGTATTGGAGCAAGCGCCCTGACAGTTTGGAGACCTTCAGAACAACTGGATGTTAAATAAAAAAGAAGATGAAGTCTAAACAATTTCCATTGTGAACCAAACAAAATAAATGCAAATCTTTTTCCCTCTTTTTCTATTTTTGGGCCAAAAGCAAAGACGGAGCTAGAATATTGGGGTACCACATTCAAACAAAAATCCCAAAAACCATTCCTACTATGAAAATTTTAACCTCGGACTTTCCCACCCCAGACACAATTTGATTCTGAAATTAATCTCAAATTTCCCATCCTACTTGCCAAACTGGATTTGCTCACTACACTGTAGCAGGACTTCATCAGAAAAACATTGCATATATGAGCAATCCAATGATTAAGCATAAATTTTATGTGCAGCCATCACAAACTGCATAGGAAGAGAACCTTCAGATAACTTACCATATGTACTCAACTGTACCTACAAAACACCTATTGTAGCTGGTCACCAATGGTTCTCCATTTGGGTCTCTTGTCTCAGAACAATCCTGCAAAAGCAAAACAACTTACTTCCCCTATCCTTTTCTACCTTATTCCACCAGAAACTGAAGAAAAGGAAGATGAAAGTTATAACATCAAAATATTTACCTCAACTTCAGTATATGTGCTTTTAAGCTTTATAAGATGCTCCAAAGAATTGCAGTCTACATTACCAGTAGCAGTTGCTATTTCCATTGGAGTCCACAGAGCTGGATTATACATTGTTTTGTCTGCCCTAGGTGAATGCGACTCAGAATCATTTGGATCAGAAGCAAATTCATTCTGGAAGTGAACCGAATCTGGTTGCTCAATTTGACCAAACTCAGGTTGCAAGAAATCTTCCGTATTGTGTAGTGCAGATAGAAATTCACTTTGATCTTTGCCTCTCATTCCACCTTCCAATTGGAAGTCATTTTGCTCATGTGCAGATGATTCCTCCAGTTTCTCGTCTCCTTTGTAGTTGCTTGTAAACATACGTGAAATGTTGACTTGACATGGGGCTGAAAAGTCAATATTCTCATCATTAACAATTGGCTGGGCTGACATGTAACCAGAGGTCTCAACAACAACAGAGACTTCAAGAGTTTGAGTCAGATTATGAGAGTCTGTACCTTAGTTCTCTATAATGTTAGAGTGGGAATGTTCAGTTGTGAATCCTTCATTAGAAAGAGAAGAGTTGGTCTGTTCATTCTCATTCTCATCAGAACAGGTGTCTTCAGAATGGGAAGCTACTGCAGCAGTTGACTCATGAATCTGCTCATTCGGTTGGCGAATAGGTAACTCACTCTCATTATGTGATATGGTTAGATTTTTGTCAAAGGTATCGATCAACGCTGAGACAGTTGACTCGGTGCCTTCCTTGCAACTGTCTATCACATCCTTCTCAGTTTCTTTCATCTCTTCAACACACATTGAGCTGTTCATAATTCCAGGCAACATGGCTGTGCCTGCCATATCAGACACATCCAGCACACTTCTAGTATATTGAGACTGACAGTGGTCATTACTAGAAGGAATGTTCTCCTCAACTTTGACAAGTTACTATGTTTCTCTATGTCAGACACAAGATTTCCAAGCTTGTCATGTGCCACCGGAGGAGATTGAAGCGAGTTACCAGAAGAATGATCCCCGCAAATTTTGCAAGAAATTTGGCTTCAATACCTTAAGCATACACAAAAACCAGCAATGACTATCTATACAAACCAACCTGAGATTGGAATGGGGATTATTATTTGGATTATATGGCCTTGGAGAATGAATTTCAACAGAAGCTTGCTTGTCCCGATACCTTATCTCGATCAATTCCAGACAAATCTAACTGCAACAGATTAATGATATTAACAGTTCATTAACGGTACCCAATCATCAGATTTGCCATCAAACAGACAAAAAATTTACCTTCTGTCCCAAGATAAAATTATATAATGGACTCTGATGCAAAAACATAAATGTCAGTGTCATAATAGATTAACTCATAAATAACCTTTAAGTGTGTCATAAAATACCAAATCACAGTATTATGCCAAATGTAGAACTAAAAAGTCATAACCTTAGGAGTACAGTTAAAATCACCACAAAGAACAACCGGTGCATCCCACAGTTTTGAAACAGCATATGCCCTGTCTAGGAGAGTTCTAACCTGCTTGAAGGAGGCAAGTTAGTCAAAGCTACTTCTACACAAGCCAATACAAATCAGTATATATTCTTGATCAGCCCACAGGAACAAAGAATTATTAACAAAATACTAACCAGAAATTTCCAAGAGAATTACATCAATACAACAGTAAAACATCTTTCTTCCTGCTTGATCTAAACCAGTCAAGTAAACAAATGATGCTTTGAGTGGCAAAGACTTCTCAATCTCATGATATTTCCATGCATACCCAATAGTAAGGAAAACAAAACACTCAAAACACAACAACAGAGAAAGCTAATATACTTAAATTAACCAATTCATTTAGTAGAGAGAGGGAGCAAGTGGAGGCAGAGACAAGCTTTTAGAAGTATTTGTATAAAGTAAAAATTCAATCAATAAAAACAACAGGAAAAAAAACAATGCATTAATCAAGGATTACATTCAAAAGAAAAGCCTGTATATACTATTACGCTGATGGAAAAATACCTGACCAAGCTTAATTTCTCCTCGTTTAGGATTGTAAAGCACATGAATGTTACATATGATAACTTTATCAGAACCTGCTGAACTGCAAATGAAAATCCTGGCATTAGTTTGAGGATGAACAGACGAAATTTAAGGATTCATCTTGAATACGAACAAAATTCAGAAAAATTTGACTTTCATGAAATACATTTACAAATATGATTAAGCATCTACCAATATACTTACAAATATGATTAAACATCCACCAATGTATTTATGAACATCAATAAGTTGGGACAGTTTTATTATTTACTGTAATAATAAGGAAAAAAAAACTTGAATACCTTGTAGATGGAGCTGATGCCTTTGCAGTGCAATTTTTACTCACTAACAGCTAATAGAAAAACAACCAATCCATTGGCATCAAAACTTGCAAGAAATTTTTTAAGGGAAAAAAAAACATTAAAAGACCCAATTACTCAAGAAGAAAACCATCCAAAATAATTCTATCTAGAGTTTCTAAATCCAATAAATTTCCCAAATATGTTGACTTTGTAGTAAGTACCTCAAGCACACATATCTGAGCAACATTATCCCGAAGTCCAATCTTATTGAACTCAATGGATTCTTCATGCAGCAACTTGAATCTAATGGAGGTAATAAAATGAAATGTAGACTACATTAGCAAATATCTGCTTGACAGAATATTTGTAGGATAAAGATGAATAAGAGAAAAAAGATAGAATTCGTAGAGTGAAATTAAGCAGCAGAAGGAAAATAAACTTCAACATATGTGATTAATGAACTTTTCACACTCCTGCCATATTATGGGAGCCTAGTGCCAAATTTAAACTAAACTGCAATAACGAAATTAGGTTGAAATTGGATCCACGAAGCCATTAAATCACTTAAATCGAGTGAAACAATCTAAAGACAAGACATACAGATGGGAGAGAAAATTCAACCCTGAATTTCTTCATTGGAGGATGTTCTTCATATCAGATTCTTAGGGTACACAGGAATTGGCATTCCATGGATCATAATCAAAGACCATAGAATCAGGTCTGAGCAGCAGGGAGAATTTTGAGTGGTATGGTTTTGTGGAGCTGTCACAGCATACAACTTGCAAGTATATAACTATTTATGCATCATTGTGCAAACTGGCACACTATCTACAGCACAAGTAAAGGATTCATGGAGGCTAAAGTATAGAAAGCTGAGAAACATTAAGATAATAATCATTGGAGAAAATCCTACACTAATAAATAGGACAACCAACTGCCTATTGAAACAATTAGCATTCTGCTGGAACAAACGATATTATTAATTCCCGAGCAGCACCATAAATGAAGCCCACATCAAGGGCCACAAAAAACTGTAGGTGTTCTTTTTCACCTTGATGTTCTCCAAAAGATTGCACAACCATCAAGCGCTTTGCCGGTCCGCATCTACGCAAAAGTAAGAATCATGAGATTCTCATTTTTGGCTGAGAAGAGCAGGGAGAAGCTTTTTTTAACCCTTTGATATGAACAAAAAAAAGATCCATGATGGTCCAAACATCCTCTGATTCAATTTCCTAAGCTCCTATATCTTAAATCGAAGAGATTAAATTGTTGGATATGAAGCGTACAGATCATAAATATTAACTATTCTTGAAATTAGTATCCATGCTCACCTGCACACACATATTGTGAAAGAATGACACATTTTTCCAGCTAGGCTAATAGTATCACAAAAAACTAGAAATTTACAATCAATATTTGTTGGAAGGAATGAAACAACAAGAATAACCATACAAATACAGTACGTTACACAATTTAACTAGAATTATCATTTGAAGATGACAATCAATTGATATGCTCTTCCTTTGGCTTTGGACGGAGCATGGGAATTTTGATACCTACTTAGGACCTCAGTTTAGTAGGATCAATAATGTCTTTAAAGTTCAGTTCCTACATTTACATCAAGCTGCAATACTAGAATGAATCATAACATCGCATGAATGCGCACTAAATGCAAATTTAGAGAGAGGGAGATAGAGATAGAATGCTGTCTACATCAGATAGCATTTCAAGACAGACCTTCCAAATGCCACAATATCCCCGTAGCTTCAACTCCTTTTCTAAATCCTGAAATCTATCGACCTCCTGAAAATGTATGTCCAGTCAAAAATCATTTCACAACCCAATGAACATAAGGACAAGGCAGATAAAGTAAAAGCATGCTTTGGCTATATATGAACTAAAACAAAGAGAAGAATGTTAACCTGAAAGCACATTATATCAGCGGACCATAAGCCAAGCTCAAAAAGTATCTTTCTCTTCCTCCATTCCCAATCCAACACATAGTGGAATGTGGAAATAAAGTTTGTGCCGATGCTCAATAGCAAGATAGTCAGCCAATATATTGTACGAAAGAACAACAAACTTCTCTGCAAATTAAACCAAACCAAACAGTTTTTCAAGGAATGACAAGCTTTAGTATCAAAATAAAAGGTCAATAAGAAAAAAAAAAACCTTCAAGCTGATCTTCATAATTAGCTTTCTTAAGAAGTAATCTAATTGTTCAATATATATAAACTTCATAAGAATTTCCACGAAGTGCATAAAGTTCATAGAAATAATTACCAGAATGAGAAGGCAGCGACGTCTCTGCGTACTCCCAATCCCGATAATCCAACGGCTTAGGAAGACGTGGCTGCAGCTGCTGAGGAGGTCTAAAAGCTTGCGCATTTATTTGAGCTTGACGGAACTGATGATTCTGATTCTGAATGAACCGTGGAGGCTGCCGAAATTGTTGGTTTGGATTGTAACGCAAAGGTCGAGGAAATTGCTGGTTTTGATTGTAAGATTGCGGTCGTGGATTGAAACCTCCAGCTACTGCTTGACGGATACCTAAATTGGCGTTCTGAACTGACTGAAAGTGCGAGTCTCCGGTAACGAATTACTGGCCTCTTCCTCTTCCTCCATTGTAAGGGCGGTCAGATAAGTCTCTTCTCCATTGCTTTCTACCACCTCGATACTGCATCAGAAGCCATCGAAGTTACTGCTTCAAGCCTTCAACGAAGCTGAATATATAAAGTAAAAGGGGAGAGAGAGAGAGAGAGAGTATACAGAAGGGCGAGAAGACATGATAACGGTGTCAGTTGCTACAGCAGCGCCGGCGAGAAATTGAAAACAAGCAGCAGATCGCTTCATCGACACTTCGAAAGTGCGTTCCACTTGCGAGATGTTACTACAAGCTCTTTGTGAGGCTCTCGGGGAACCGGGGCATTATGGGATCTGTCGTTTAACCCAACAGACAAGTGAATGACATGTCGTCTTTAGCAGCAGATAGGTCGAAAGCGCTTGAAATAAACGACACTGTTCTTTTTGTTCGAGGGCAAGAGATAATTTCGCTCAATTATTCCTTCATTAATTAAACGACTGATCGTTCGGAAGATAATTGTCGATTGTCGTTGCTGACGAACAATTTTCTCCGATTTCAAACCGCTAGATGTCGGAAAATCATCATCGACAGCTCACAACAAGTTAGGGATTTTTTTTATCAAACCTCATCATCGACAACAACTCCTTTGACTTTCCAGATTTGGGAGAAGGGAAGAGTGTTTGTTTGAGGGGGCAAACGATGTCGTTCTGTTCCTCTCTATCAACCCCACAATCTCTCTCTCTCTTATCCAAATCCAGGCCTTTCACTGGAGAGAAGAAATCGGTGACGTTCACCGTCGGCTCCAGCTTCAGAGGCTCCGCCGATGTACCTGATTACCTGTCTGCCGATTGGTATGCTAATATCAAATTATTATATTTGATTGATTGGAATAGGTTTTGCTTGCGATGCTTGAAAGAGATTTGAAAAGAGCGAACTTTATAATTGGGAGATAATTATGTGATAATGGGAATCGAAATTATGTTTTTTTTTTTTTTTGGTATTGCAGGCTTGAATCTCGTAGGAAGAGACCTTTTGGGCCAAGGCTAAATGTAACTTTCTGAGCCATGCTGCAAATTAGCACTTGAACTTATTATTATTATTGTTATTTTCGGTTTTAGTATATCAATCTATCGTTAAAGGCTAAACAATTCTTTCATTGTAGTTTAGTGCAGAAGAAGCTGTGCAATGCCAGCTTGATGCATTGAAATACAATGATCAACTACGTCAAGATTATGGAATCGAGGTTATGTACAGGGTAACTCAAATCCCAATCCATGATGCTTTTTTCTTTTCTTATTTAATTTTTTGGCTTATACAATATCAGAATCTCATTTCCATGAATTTCTGTAAAGTCCTGCAAGACAAATAGAAATGGCATTTGTTGGCCGTCAGGTTTTCCAAATCCAATCCAATTCCACATATAGTTATGGATGGTGGAAAATGAATCCTCCTTCTGCTCCTTAAGGCTGTGAGGAGCTTCCAAATTCAATGCCCAAGTCAGTATTCAGCATTGGAAAATAGCATATTGAGTGAAAGTAGAGAAAGTTGAATGAGTAGAGATGACTGATCGGTTGCCCTTTTTGTCTTGCCCATATATGCGTGTGAGAGGGGGAGTTTATTATTTTTATTTCTTATACTGATTTCTGATCAGTTACAAGCATTGAGGAAATTGTGGCTGTATAATTATTGTTCCTTTTGCTATGGCAGTTTGCTGGATTTGATCCTTTTGAGAGGTCAACCTATTTTGGACCCTTTTTTTATTTGGGGCAGGTTAGTATGTAAATTTAGATTTTTTACCTTTCTTGTTCATTAAATATAACGGTACTTAAGTCTATCAGTTGACATCATTATTGCAGTTTGAAAGGTTTAGGCGGAATTTTCACCATTCAACCTATCGAGTATTGCTTGGTCACAAAGAGAGAAAAATCTTAAGCAGTTTGTTGGCGAAAGAGGTTTGCGTTTTGTTTCTTCCTATAATGCTTAAATTTTACGTTGGTTTTCAGGTGACCTATCCAATAGATGCTTATTTGGTGCATGCATTCTATCAAGTTATGACTTGATTTTCCTGTTTTCAAATTATTAGTCTGAGAAATTTGTATATCATTGTTGATCAGAATCGATTCAAGCAGCGGGTTTGGATACGAGGGAATCGCCCAGAGGAGGAAGAAATATTTCAATTCACCATGGTTCAGGTAACTAATCACATCTGAAACTCTTGATCTCAAATGTGTAAATAAAATGGCATCAGCATTTATTTTGATCAACATTTTCATCTATACTTGATTAAAGATAGCATTCTATAACTAATGATTGTAGTATCTGATCTGTGCTGAATATTTTATCGCTGAACGTACGTGTTGTCGTATTCCCTATTGAGGATTGTCTTGAGTTGTACCTCTAGAGAATCTGTTTAATGATTGAAAGTTTGAAAGTCATCAGTAAGAAACTTAAAAATTAGAAAGTGGCAAGCACCCTTATTCTTATATCTATATGTATTGCCCTAAACCATGCTTTCCCCAAGCAAGTAAGCTCTATAATGTTCAGGTAAAAGTCTTGAGGCAATCTAATTTATGGAACTAGATCATTTGTTTTTAAATCTAGCTGGCCATTCACTCAGAATATTGTGTGGATTTTTTGATCATGGTTTCCATTTTATTATTTTAGCTTAATAATTGCTTTTGGGAAACCTGGTTTCACAATTAGACAAATTCAATGCACTTACCATTTCATTACATTGATGTGTGGCTTGTTTTTGGCAGAGAGTTGGTGGTTCATGGGACGGTTATTGGCTAACAGAGTCTCTCCTTCATGATGGATATGCTTTTGCTGGTGGTTTGGCCTACTAAACAGAAATTGCAGTTGGCAAGTAGATAATAAATCACTTACAGATGAGTTGAAAATTTTCAACGTTTACCTGATCTCAGCCTTACAATTGTGTACATATTGTCATAAGCTCTGTAAATTAGAACTGTATATATATTTTATATAACTGAAAATGTAACAATAGTTGTTGAAGGGCAATGATCCATTTGCCGCAATAATATTTGTAATTCCATTTATGAGCATTTTTGGGTTCCTTGACCCTTCATATTCAAAGACTCTCTCCAAAACTTAATTGGTGAACTGATAGGCCATAGAAAGCAGAAGAAAACAACAATTTTAAAATGCCCAAACTTCCCGATCAAAATCTTATCAACCTGCAGGAAATTTCTTCCAGTCTCAATAGAATACAACATTTCAAAATGTTCGTAAAAAAGCTATTAAAGATTCATAAAAATGGTTTGGTCCACCACCTCCACCAGCTATGCTTCACATGAACCGGGTTCTGATGTTCTAAGTATAATTAATCTGAAATCAATAAATTGCATGAAGAAACTAGGATTGCCAGCTCACTGCTAACTTTGCAACATCATTTCTTTGTCTGAGTGATGAATTTCTTAAGAACATAGCAGTCAGGCGGTGTAATATTGGTGTAATAGTTCTGGATAGTTTCAGTGATTTCAAATCCAAATTTCTTATAGAAGTTGATGGCATCTTCATTATTTGTTTGCACATGCAAGTAAATGTCAGAAATATTCTGCTTGGAACAGAGATCAAGAACATGATTCAACAGCCTTGTACCTGCACAACATACATTCAATCAGTAGTGGCATTTGCCAAAACTTTACTATTTCACAAACTTTATCTCCAGATGCAGCTTGATAAAATTCATAACTTAAGTACTTTCCAGCAAAGGGATTTGCAATTCTTCTTGTATGATTCTATAGGACAAAGATCATGATAGCTTTATAGTTTGAATTTGAACAGTTAACCTACTGCTAACAATTTGGAAAACCTAAAAGTGCAAGAGAATCATAAGCAAAAGGCCTGCATTAAGAACAAAAGGAGAGAAATTTATAGTTTCTTGTGTAAAGAACTGATTCATGTAAAAGAAGTATATTTTTTTTTCTACAGAAAATTATTTGACCATCACAAACTTTCTCTGCATTTAAACAAGTGGCTAAACATCACTCACCAATGCCGAGCCCTCGATATGGTGCTAAGACACCTAATGTCATTATGTAAACACGGACTGACCCACCTTCCTTCTTCTCCAGCCGACATGCAATTGCACCAACACAGATGTCACTATAATATGCTGGATACAAAGTAAAAGGACAAAGTTGTCAGAAAACTGAATAACTGATTTGTGGGATGATGCTCTAAGAATATATATCATAGGTGCCAAAAAACAAGGTATGACAAACATGGCCTCAAAATGTGATATATATATATATATATATATATTATATGGGATTCCATTTTCCATTATATGGAGGAACAACATATTATAAGCACCATAACATTTATTTCCAAGAATCAATCCACTATAACATATTTGGACGTTCTTGACCTAGCTTTTCAACACATATTTCATCGAATGCACCAGTTAATAATCTTCAAATTACTGAGAAACTAACAACTTTGTGATGCATATCACTAGTGGATGATCTTTGAACTAAAAATAAATAAAAGATAACACTTTTAATATCAAATAAACTGCTAGACATCTAAATACCCGAATCATAGTTGGCATTTTGTTATTGCCTCATCAAAAGGAGACAAACTTGCAGGATTTGAATCTGAATTATTCAGCACTGTAATTTGAGAAAAAAAGGTTTCAAACTGAAAAAAAAATACCAAAATAGCTACAATTATAAAAGCCCACAAAATAAAATATGGATATTTTACTTTCATCAATAAAAATAAAGATTATATAAACAGTATGTCATTCAAAAGATAAATTATAGTGCTGGATGTATTGAATTAGCATAAGAAAGAGGATAGAAACTTCAACAATGGTATATTCCTTCTTTTTTTTTCTTTTCTTTTTCCTCTTTTTCTGAGACAAGCAATCCAAGACAATATGAATACGAATTCAAAACGAAGCTACAAAATGGATTAATAAAACAAAATGAAAGAAAACAAAGCCATAATGAGCAGCAATAAACAAACAGATGGTTTCATCAATAAAATTATGAGCCAAAAAGAACAAGATTAAGAAGCATGCTATTACAATCGATTCAGCATGACAATCAGGTAATTGATGGAAATGAAACCCGTAAATCAAAATCAAAATCCGAGCAAACAAAACACAAAAATAAAACTATTGATATCAATAAGAAAAAAAAATTAAAAAAGGGGCAAGATTAAAACCTAGCTTAGTGAAATCCCCAGAAGCGAGAGCATCAGCATAATACTTATCGTTGTAGCGAACAGGGAAGAGTGCCGTATTGAGCTTCTTGAGCTGCATCACATTCTTATCCCTCACTCCGTCCAGCGATATCGATACCTCACGTCCTACCCCCATTTTAAGCTATGCTTAAGCAACTTTACCTTGCCTATATTATAATTGTATGTATATATATATCAGATTGATATGAGAATGAGAAGAAGAAGAATAAGAAGACAAGGCAATTTTGAGAAATTGGGTTTTGTTTCTCTCGCTCTAACATTCACGCAGAGTTGCTTTCTGGTTAAATTCGCTTTTAAGCTTTGTTTGTATGGTGTCAATTCAAAACTGTTATTGGACTCAAAACTGAGATTTTTAACTTATTGTGAATAAGTGATTTTTAGATTATAATTATATTAAAAATAAGCAGTTAACCATTTCTGTAAACTAGTTAATAATCAGCTGATAATCAATTTATAATCAGTTAAGTGTTTCTGTAAAATCAGCTTATAATTAATTTTTAAATGCAGAAACTGTCAAAATGATTAAACTATCTATGAGTTTATTTATTGTATAAAAATAATTTTTTAAATATCAATTCAAAATTTATTTTGCAATAATAATAATAATAATAAATTTATTTAATAATAATAATAATAATATTGATGTTATCAATAAATTATAAAAATAAAAAACTAAAGTGTATAAGATGGGCAAATTTGAAATATTGAAGATTAGGTAGGGATAGTATGGTCTTTTACTTGGTCAAAACTGCTTAAAAAATAAGTGCTTAAAAAAATAGCAAAACTCAACTTTTAAAAAACTGATTAAAATCAGATTATAATATATTATTTAAGTTTTCAGAAATACTTAAATAAATAACTTATAATCTAAAAACTGCTTATAATCAGCTTTTATCAAATTTTAAATTTTGAGAAACACCCTCCTAAATTTTCTTTCTTGGCCTGTTAGCCCCATTAGCTATGTTTTTCTACTTGGGCCGTCATTGTTCTCGTTTAGGCTTTTTTTTTATTATAAAAATACTCAAAAAATAAAAATAATTTTAAAAATATCTATTTTTTTTAAAAAAACTCATTGTTCAACTTTTAATTTTAAAAATACTCTATTTTTAAATATATATATATATAATATCAAATATGTATATACACTTTATTTTCAGATATTCACATTTAATATATATCAAAGATATATAAAAAATTTAAAATATTTTTGAAAAATATTAAAAATTGAGATATAGTATAATCATAAATTTTTATTTTTATTTCTCAATTTTAAAATAAAATTTTATTATTAAAATGTATTAATTTTTCTTATTTCATTATTGAAAAGGAGTTTTCATAATATATATATATATATATATTATAAAGTGGTTTTTCATTGTTTTATTAATTCATTTTCTAAAATATAACTTTTTAATGTAAAAAATATAAATATAAATGATAATTATTTTTATAATTATTCATAACTTGTCAAATTATCAATGGAATTTAAGGCTAATGATTGATATTTGTTGATTAGGAAAAAAACAATACATTTAGATTAATGATTTCCTATTTGATATCTAAATAATGTAATATCAAATTTTATTTGAATTTTGAAATTAAAATGAAGTGAGAAACTCAAATTAAATGTAAAAATTAAAATTTTAAATTTAATATTAATTGTAAAAATTAAAAATTTGAATTTAATTTTCATTCTCATGCGTATTTTAAATTTAAGATTTAATTAAAGCATAAAGAAAATTAAAGTTAGCAATAACAAATTTAAAATATCAATTTAAAATAAATAAAAAAAAAGACACAAATTAAATATTTTCAATTATTACAGATTTTATTCAACAGTTAAACTACTAACAGAGGCTTCAGCCACCAAGAAAAGGGCTCATTTGATCATTTATCGACCAATCAAACTCCATTGGAGCTTTATCCAGCCAAACCACAAATTTCCCACAAAACCGACTGCAAAGAAACAGAAAAAATTTCAGAGAAAGAGAAGCTAAAGATGAGTGAGAAGAAGAGGAAGAAGAAGGATAAGCCAAGGGCAATTATAGTAGGGGGAAGTATAGCAGGTGTATCATGTGCACACGCTCTCATTTTAGCAGGATGGGACATTCTGGTTCTTGAGAAATCAAACTCACCTCCTAAAGGCAGCCCCACTGGCGCTGGAATTGGAATCGACCATCTAACTCAGCAAATCATTCAGTCATGGCTTCCCCAACCTCAGCTTCTCCAAGAGACCACGTTGCCTCTCACAACTGATCAGGTATATATATATATATATATATATATTTGTGTTGTTTATCTGCTCTTATTATGATTGTTTTGTTCCAATTTTGAGAAATGTTTTCAAATTCAAGAAATTAAGAATTTGCTTGATTTGGGTCTTCATTATTTGTTTGTATTAATTGATTTACAGTTGACAGCAATCGACTTTTGGTAATAATGATACTAGGTATTGTATCAGAATAGCCAATTTAGAGCCTTGTTCTTATGCACTGGTTCTATCTTAAAATTTTCCTTCATTCAAAATCAAAATTCAGTTGTCCACCAATGTTTCCTTATTGGGAATTTCTGATTCTTTACAGAATGTAGTTTCAGATGACCATAAGGCTACGAGAGTATTGACAATAGATGAGAACTTCAATTTTAAAGCTGCTCATTGGGTTGATCTCCATGGCCTTCTATACAGTGCTTTACCACCAGACTTGTTTTTATGGGGTCATGTGTGCCTTTCTTTCTGCATTTCTGAAGACAAAACCTCTGTTACTGTTAAGGCTAAATCTCTTCACACTGATGAGATTATAGAGATAACTGGGGATTTGCTTGTTGCTGCAGATGGATGTCTCTCTTCAATTCGCAGGACTTTTCTTCCTGACCTGAAGTTGAGGTTTTAACTGTGAACAAATGAGATTTTTTACTCTTTCTGTTTCTTAGCAACGTGTAACAGTAGGATTTTACCTGATAATGGTGGATTCTGGTATTACTCTGTAGGTATTCAGGTTACTGTGCTTGGAGAGGGGTTCTTGATTTTTCAGGAAAGGAGAATTCAGAAACTATTCTAGGCATTCGAAGTGTGTATCCTGATCTTGGGAACTGCTTATACTTTCACCTCACTAGCGGAACTCACAGTGTACTTTATGAACTTCCCAAGAAAAAGCTGAATTGGATTTGGTATGTCCATCAACCTGAGCCTGAACTGAAGGTGATTTCCCTATTCTCGTACGGTTTAGCTAATTATCACATTGTATAATATTGTATGGCAGCAGAAACCTGCAGTTTTTTTAACTTGTTTGAAATAATAAGTTATATGAGTTGTTATTAATGTATAGACAAATAAACAAGCTTGTCAGAAAAACTGAACAAGTTAAGATAGATATAGCTAGGAAAGACATGATTAAATTAACTTGAATAAAAGTAGTTTAGAATGGTTTTATGGCTCTATGTCTCTCCAAAGATGTAGCTTATAATCGTTTCAAGTGGAAAAAAAAAATCCATACAGTTGACCCAATTAACTTAGAAAGTTTAATTGAGTTGAGTTTATCAGAGCTCTATAATATTTTTTCAATAAAAGTACTTCATATTCATAAGACGCTGCACTTGTTCTTTAGGAGCTGATAGGCCTCACATTCCGATTAGAGGTAAGGATAGTTGCAAATTGGCCTTTGAAATATTATCAAACTATAATTTCACCCATATTGTCGGTTTTCTTTGTGGAACTCTACAGTAATAAGGTCAGCTGGAGTTGATAACTTTTACTTAAAACACATCCAGGGAAATTCAGTTACCAAGAAAGTAAATAGTGATATGATAAATGAGATGTACCAAGAAGCAGAGAAGGTGTGGCCTCCTCAGTTTGTGAAAGTCATGAAAGAAACCAAGGAGCCTTTCCTAAATATGATATATGATTGTGATCCTATAGAACAGATCTTTTGGGACAATGTGGTACTAATTGGAGATGCTGCACATCCTACAACTCCTCATGGTGTGAGAAGTACTAATATGTCAATTTTAGATGCTGCAGCCTTAGGCAAATGCCTTGAGAAGTGGGGAGTGGAAAATCTACCTTCAGCTCTGGAAGAATATCAAAGTGTTCGGCTACCAGTCACCGCAAAGCAAGTCCTACACTCGCGACGAATGGGTCGAATCAAACAAGGGTTATCTCTTCCTGATCGTCAGCTTTATAATCCAAAGACAGCAAGCCCAGAGGATTGTGAAGAACTTAAACAGAAAAATATGCCTTTCTTTGATGGTGTTCCTTGCCTGGTTGATTGATTAGTTTTCCATTTGATAAAGAAGATAGACCATATACACTAAAAGAAAGAGGGAAAGACAGAGAGAGAAGTAGAATAAGCAGGCTTGGCTCGTGTTAGTTGATTAGAAATCAATACCATAAATGGACCAGTTCTTTTTTATTTTTTGGGGACATCTATTGAAGTGTTTGTAACAATCATTAAATTTGAATGCACAATTCCATTTCAGATAGGAATTGCAATTTATCTTGATTAGTTTTATGAATTCCTTGCAGAAACTGTAACAATCATTAAATCTTAAATATGAAACCTGAAATGAAAGCATCCTATGGAGATTAGAGCAAGCCAGTGAAAATTAAGAATCTGAAACTGCAATATTAAAATATATATAAAACAAAATGGATATAGGAACAATGACCGTTTCGCCACTTCAGATCCCATCATGTATTTTATCACAATCAATCTCCAACTTTGAGAGACTAATAGAAATGAATCCCATTATTGATAACTATATTAAAACAGAACGAAACAGAGAAAATTTTCAGTGCCTTGACTAGTAAACTAACCAGCTTCATTGCCAAATTTACAAGGTCAAAATTAACAACCAGGAGGCATCCACAAGAGAGATCATATGCAAATACCATAGCATTTAACACCCTTCTTTCGAATTGCACCAATGTTTCTTTGCCAAATATCTTATTTTCAGCTGGACAAATGCAATCTAAGACCAGTAGAATATAGGAGAAGACACCATCTCATTTAAACATCAGTTTTTACAAGCCTATCAATGAAACATTAAAAGAATAAAATACATTGTCCATTAGTCTTGCATAAAACATATTCCACCTCGTAATAACTGATTTTCATATTTAGGTAGCAACAATTACACTGTTTTTGCAGGCCATGTAGCTTGAGCTGACATGATTATTCCCACAATCACACCAAATAACCCAAGTGCACTACCAAAGATCTCAATCACAAGAATTTTGACGAAAAGTGAAGAGTTCTGGGCATCAGATAAAGCACAGCTGCTTCCAATTATACCAACACATAACCTGTTGAAGTCAAAACATGCTACCCATCATAAATTCACAAAAGAGAAAAAGACCTACATGTTTATACAAAATGGCATACTTCATTCCAAGCTATACAAGAGTCTGAACAACATACCCACAGACAAGGTTTGCAAAGCCCACAATGATCCCAGAAGCGAAAATTGCATATCCAGCTCTAAGAGAATCTGGGGCATATATCTGAGAGGAGGGAACGCTCTCTAATTTTGTTTGTAGAATAATAGCCACAATGACACCATATATAGCAACAGCCTCACAAAAGATTACACTGAGAAAAACAAGCAACTGAGTAACCATTGTCACCATTTGTATTCCGAAATTCATAAAATGCTTAAGTAATCATAATTCCTGCCAGCTAAAGAACTTCACAACAGAATAAGCGCAAATTTTGCACCAGCATAGCGTCAAATACGAGCAAATAACTAAAAGTGCATGATTATAAGAAACTTTGAAATCACAACCTAGGATAAGCAATCTTGAAATTACAATCTAGGATAAGCAAAATTTAGCTCCTCAATAAACTCAAAACCATGCTAAATATTGAGCATGTTAACAGGCATAAACATCAGGCCAGTCATAAGAGATTAACATCATTTTTCTCACAAAGCTCTCCCAAATCTTTCTCCCGTCTAAAAGCTGTGCCAATTCCATCTTTCTTAAGGGTTCTAACTAGTTCACGCTATTAGGATGATGCAAACTCAGATTGATAATTATGCTTCCTAGTCCCTTCACATCACAAGTGTAATTTCAGTTCACTTCTCCTGAGCAATCTTCCACTTCCAGAATCCAAAAGATCCACATGACCAATTAAAAAATGAAACAACTCAATTTCTACTTCAAATTTGCAATCATATAATGTATAGTAGCATTGAATTCTATATAATCAATCCAAAACAATTATACATATACATATAACATTGAATTAAACTGAAAAATTCGAAATCATAACACCTAGGATTAGCATACAAAAACACCATCGACAGACCCAATAATGGCACTGAAAATTTGAAAAAAACGTGAAGTTACCTGATGAGATTCTTAGAAGTAATTCGAGGAGCCTTGATAGCAGCTCCGATCAAACTACTTCCAGTTATATAAATTCCCCTATCAAGACAAATCATTGAACACGTAATTTTAGAAAAATTAAACACAGATAGATACATAGGGGTATATGGATGAGTTGGAGAAGGTACCAAGCGGCGCCGAGGACTGAGACGCCGATAGCGATGGCGATACCAACGGCGGAGAATGTGTAAGGAGAGATCTTCACCAACGCGCGTGCCCACGAACTTGGATCTCCTACAACGTCGGAACCTGTCATCGTCTCTTGTTTGGCTTTTGATTTTATGCTTCTCCTCTTCGGCGTGAATTTGATCTGATCGGTGTTCGAGTGAAGATAAAAGGAGTTCTCCGATCTGGTTTCGCGATTATACGAAGGAACAAAAAGGAAGGTGCAGAGATTAAACACGTGCTATCAGAGCGTACAATTGTTTGGTACGTGTGAAGAAAAATTAAAAATAAAATGGAAATGAAATTTAATATAATTTTTCATTTTTTATTTTTAATGTATTATATTTATTGTGAATAAAAAATCAATAAAATTAAAAAATAAATTAGAATCAATTAAATTGAATTAAAAATTATGATTAATCAAATTAATTATTTAAAATTATATTTTAAATTTTTAATTTTAATTTAATTTTTTGTTAGTTTGGTATGATTAATCAAATAGAACATTATATATATATATATGTATATTATAAACTATTAATTATTTATATTACAAATTATAATAAATAATAAAATTAATCTTTGTTAATTTGAGTTGAGTGTAATAACTAAAAACTGAAAAAAATGGGCTAACTGTTCATTTTACCGGTCGTTTATGGAAGAAAGAGATTATGCCTTGCACACACAGCCGATCTGAGTGTCCCTTTCGCTAACTAATATAAACCCTAAACACCATTAAATTGCTTTCACCTACCATGGAAGTTCGATTTGCGAACTTGAGAGGGATTTCAAGAACTTCCAGATGAATTTGGTCAGGTCTGCATTCACAGTACAAGAATTCCCTTTAAAAGTTCTAACTTTGGATCCTTTTTACTCTTTTTCCATAAAATTCACGAACTTGATCAGTATAAGTACTATCTTATTTGGTAATTTAAATTATCTAGCTGCGACATTTATGAATTTTGCGAATAACCCAAGAATTTTTCCCCCTTTGTAGTAGACGATTAGAAAATTTGTGGTGGTATCACTGTGACTGTTGATGGATTTGTGTTCCAAGATATAGCAAGTTCTAGGAATGACAATTACATAAATAGTGAATTAGGCAATTTTTTTTTATTTGAATAGTTGATAAAGAGGTATATTGATTAATCGCCCAGATCTTCAGTTCCATAATTTTCTACTGGCATTTCAGTTGTATATCAAATTATCAGAGCTTTAACTACTGTATATTCAATACTTGGATGATTGATCTTTTGTTCAAATATCTGTTTCTGTTGCAACCCCATCTCTTTAAATAAGCTTATTCTGCTTTTGTTATTATTATTATTTTTTCCCGATTAGTTTATGAAAGGTGAAATCCTTGTACGAGGAGAAGATGAAACTGTTTCTGCGACAACAGAGCAATTTATTTCTGAGAAATACATAAACTTTGCAATTCTGAGAAGCAGTATCATCTTTGGGCCACAGAATAATTCAACATTCCAAAAGCTCTTCCAGTTCAGGTACAAAGAGAGAATGTATTTTAATTCCCTACTTTTGGTGCTTCTTATTGCTTGTCCTGGATGGTGTCAAACTTAAATGGGTTAAACTCCATCTCTAACACATAGTTTGTAATGATGCAGTGGATTGATAATGTCCTCTCCAAATGAGACCATGTAGAGTTTTTCAATGACAAGTTCCGCTGCTGTGTGTAAGCCAAGGATGTTGCAACTATCATATTGCCTTTGACAGCAGATGGATAGTGGGTGGCTGGGTTCATGGATACTGGTATTTACCCTTGCTTATTGTTAACAAACAGCAAAATACTTAGATCCTGTTTAGCTTGTAATTATTTGAAACATACACAAAATTTTGTTGATAAGAAAAATTATGTATCAAATATTGATTGAGTTTATATTCCTAATATACAAGTTTGAAAGTCTCTAAGACATATAGTGTGCAAATACCAGAATATGTAAACCCTGATCCTGTGCCCATCATCTTCTAGCCTCTTATCACCAAAATATCATCTGTTTCAAGCATTGTCAGCTGCATCTAAGAGATCAAAAATTGTAAAATTCGAATATGAGTTGAAAGATCATTAACAAAAGATTACCATAGAACTGTAGTATATTTAAGTTTGTTTTATTGGTCACACTGAAACAGTTCATTATACCATGTATATATTGAAACATAATGAATCATGGAAAGAAAGTTTCATTAGGAAAACACATAGAAGGAATCATAGTTTTTACTGCAGAAAACAGGAGATCTGAAAAGAAGAAAACAAGTCAAAATTTAAGCAGATAAGATGAGTACTGCTCAAAGATAGATACTCTTGTATTCCTCAAACCAGAAGAAGACATAAATAAACTAGACTAATAATAATAAGAGGAATAAGAGAACTTGATCCTGTCAAATTCAGTTCAGCTTTGCCTGGAACACCTCTAATCTTCATTTTCTCACAATTATCACTCCGCCCCAGCTGGCTCCCTCTCTTTCTCTGTACTCAAATTTGAGAATTGATAGAATAGAGAAAGAAATTGCAATGAAAAGGGAAAGAGACTGAGCCATCTGAGACAGAAGTGATAAAATTGTTAGATAAGAAGATCAGAAGAGTTGGGTCATAACTGCACTAATTTTGACAGAATTTAGCTCTATTATCCTCTCTCTCTCAATACTGTGTCCTATCATTGTTTTGCTAAGTCTGTTTATACTTAATAATGAAATTTTATGGTTTATGTATATATTGTCTTGATGATGCTTATACTTAATAAGTACCTCAATTGTCTTTTAAAGACATGCACTTGACTTTTGCAAATTGTTTAAATCAATATTTTTTCAGGAAATATGTCTTTAAATATTGAAAATTTAGTGTCCATCAATTTATTTATTTACTTTTTTATAGTAGGGAGTGACGAAGTCCATGGAAAAAGTCAAAAAGATGTCAATATAATTATATGTAATTTATTTTCTATTGAATTATTGATCTTTGTATATTGTTTGCTGGCTGGCATTGTCGCATCGAGGACTTGCTTCTGGCTATATATATATATATATATATATATATGTGGAAGTGAGAATGATGTAAGAGAGAGAGTTGAAGAACTTTATTTTATTCGCAAACGGCACTTAAAAGACAGATTACAGTCCATAAATCTTTATACTAAATTTTTATGGGTTACAACACAGACACATTTAATGAGAAAAATAGTCATATATCACTTGTCCAAGCTTTCAGATGCTTCATTTTATTGGGGCACTGCAAAAATCTGCAACAAAAAGAAAATATAAAATATCAGTTGGACTAATATTTTTGTGCAGACAAGTGATTGTATGACTATACAAGCACTAAGAAAGTAGGGAGTGACATTTGATTAATAGCTTAATGATCAGGTATCTTTCTTGTAATGTATGAGCTCAGGAATTCAATTCCTGACAGCCTTTTTTCTCTTTAAGAATTTTCGTGTGTTTTTCTTATGCAATAGACTCGGTTTCCTCATTTCAGTATCTGGACTCAAAAAAATACAAAGTTGGTGACTAACCCTGAGATTCAAATAATATCAACTTTGGATCTCCCACAATAACCACTTTCTGGTAAGAGGCTACACCACCTGAATTAACCAGATAAACAAAAACACGCAAAATCATCAAGAACAAAACAATTTAAGTGAATAAACAGATGGTAATTATCCGTAAAGGAAGACCTTGGTTTGCAAAAATCTATAAATGTAGCTTTGATGCCTCGAAGATGCATGAGGCCATCTTCACTTCTGTCACAGATGACTGTTTTATAACCAAGCAAAAAGACTGGCAGCAATGAAACGCCAGTGTATGCACCCTCCACGAAAAGCATTATCATCACAGGCCTTTCTGGGTTTATATCCCAATCACAGAAACTTTTGATTAGTACTTGTTTCTTTTCCCCAGGTTTGATTCTTATAATTTTTCGAAAATGGTCTGGTCGGTCTGGGGGTACAAAGACTCTTACCTCCATTTCTTGACTTGATTTATTCTCGAAGGTTGTGAGCCTTGCGCCCATATGTAAACTGATTCTTGATGGTGAATTAACAAGTTTTTATTTTTTAGGTCGTGTATGTCCTTTAATTTATATGATTAAAGTTTATTGAATTAAGGAGGTGCAGGAAAGAGAATTTATATACAGGAGTCGAAACCAAGGTTTTATGTTACATCAGTGTAATTTTCCATGAATTTGCTCACCTTGATAACTTCTTCACCTTTTTGACAGATAGCGTTTAGCTATTCATTGACTTATGATGTAACATACAATTTGGATTTAGTTAATGTAGTTAATTAAGGCTAAATAAACTCCGTTGGTAGAGATGTCTGTGTACCTGGTAATGGTTGAAGTTTTCTGCCATTCAGAAGGCAGTAGACAAATTATTTTTCCTTTTTTGTTAGTATGTATATATAGGGATGATGAATCGATTCTGGATATATTGTTTGGGAGAATGTACAGTTAACACTAGACTATTCCACAATGTGCAACTGTTTTTCCTTTTTTGGTACATTGGAATTTCTCGAAGGGAGAGGGTGTCTATGAGATAGATACTTGACTATCGAATTACTTGTCAAATGCCAAGCATATGGAATTACATTGTTAGTATTGCATCTTCTTGATTAATGATTCTTGCATAAGTTAATTAATGAGAAATTTCCGGAACTGCTACAATGATTTTTTGAAAAATGAACATATAATTATATAATTGTTTAGAAAATAAAAGACTAAATATTTGTAACAAATATTGAAAAATTTCTCTCTTACATTTCTTCTTTCTTGAAAAGGTTTAATACATTGTAGGCCCCTAAACTTGACAGGTTTGATCATTTTGCCCTATGTATTTATGCATTTATCATATTATTCCAATAAATACTTATATAATCACGTATCAGTCACTTTACTTTTTGTACTTGTCTATTTCATACTCAATAGATACCTAAACAAAAAAAGTATTGCAGGTATATATAAGTATTTATTTGATACAAAATATATAAATACAAAGAACAAAGTGATCAATATGTAATTATATAATTGTCTAATGGAACAAAATAAATAAGTACATGGGGGTAATCTTACAAATGTATAAATGCATGAGGCAAAATGACCGGGGTAATCTTACAAATGTATAAATGCATGAGGCAAAATAATCAAACCTGCAAAGTTCATATTATGCCTCCTTGAAAACATAACAAAAAACAAAATAATGATGAAAGTGAGAAAACAAGAGAACTTGATCCTGACAAACTCAGTCTAGTTTCAACCAAAGCACCTCTCTTCTTCAAATCTGCATTTTAATTATCTGTCCAAAGGCTTCCAGCACTACCCTTTAATTCTGGAAGCCATTTGTGACAGAATTTTTGGCAGAGGAGCGAAGCAGAGGTGTTTGGTTAAAACTACACTCAATTCTGACTGGTTCAAGCTCTCCAGTTCTCACCGGCCTCCCTCATCTTCACCACCAACACTGATTGCTTCTACCTTCTGTTTATACTGATGACTAGCCTAGCGTGGTCACCTTTCATTTATTTATTTTAGTCTTCGTTGGGCGGCTTTGACACTTTTTGGTGTTTTATCTTCCTCTTTTTATTGAAATATACATTCATTCTCATAAAAAAAAACAAAATTAGCTGGGGATTAATGCTATTGATAATCAAATAGAACATAAGAGATCAGAATTTGATTAAAGATCTAAATTTTCTCTTCTGTGCGACCAAAACAATTCATCCCAAGAAAGATTTGATGCAGAAACAGGAACTTTTAAGTATGAAAAATTGTAACTTTGATGCCTTTAACATTTACATATCCATCTTCATCTCTGTCACAAATGACTTCACAGCAGCTAGCCAAATAGCCAGGCAGGCGGCAGCCATAATTATCAGAAACCTTCCTGAGCTTCTACCCTCTTCACAAATACTAATACATTCACTTCCCCTTTCTGATTTGATTCTTATTATCTGTCGAAAGCGGTCTGGTCAAGCTGGGCGTGCTAATATTCTCAGTTCAATCTCTACACTGTACTTGTTCTTAATAGTTGTTTACCTTACACACATGATGAACTGTTATTGCAGCTAGCAAATTAATTATGTTTCATGATGATTTGATTGATTATAGACCGTTTGGAAGCCAATGATTAGTTCATTTTGTAGAAGTGGTAACAACAACAACAACAACAACTAAGCCTTAGTCCCAAGCAAGTTGGGGTCGGCTGTATGGATCCTCAACAAAATAAGCTCAAAAGACACCAAAAAATATACTTCAGACACGGATTTTACGTCTCCATTCAAGTCTGTCATTAATCAAATCCGCATCAAGATATAAGGCACGTAAGTCTCTTGCTACCACCTCATTTCACACAGTTCTAGGTCTTCCACGACCTCTAGCCCTCTCAATCAACAAATTCTCACACTTACGAACCGCAGCATTAGGAGGTCTTCTTAAAACATGCCCATACCATCTAAGTCTTTCTTCCCTCACCTTATCTCCGACATCCGCTACTTGGACTTTTTGTCGAATATGAACATTCTTAATTTTATCCAGTCTGGTATGTCCACACATCCATCTTAGCATCCTCATTTCTGCTACACTCATCTTATGCAAATGTTATTCCGTTGGTACCCAACACTCACTACCATAGAGAATCGCAGATCTAACAACCGTCCTATAGAATTTACCTTTCACTTTCAGAGGTATTTTCTTATCACATAGAACCCCAGTCGCACCCTTCCACTTCAACCACCCTACCTGTATTCTGTGAGCTACATCTTCATCTATACGGCCATCATTCTGGAACACCGAACCCAAATATTTGAACTGCTTGGTTTTAGAAACCAAAACTCCATCCAACTTAACCTCATGTTCCCGTTTCTTCCTTAGACTGAACTCACAGTGCATATATTCCGTTTTACTCCTACTTAACTTAAAATCCTTATCCTCGAGGGTTTTTCTCTACACTTCCAACTTACAGTTTACACCAGCACTAGTTTTATCAATTAAAATAATGTCATCAGCAAACAACATACACCAAGGAACATCGTCTTGTATGCTTCTGGTTAGCTCGTCCATAACCAGGGTAACAAGAAATTAATCAACATTGGAGATGAGACCAAGGTTTCTAGTAAAAACTGAACGCTGCTTCCTTTGATAATTTCGTTTGCATTTGCAATTGATTGATTAGTATGCTAGGGGAATAGTGAAAGTACTGAAACTTGTCATTCCCTTTAATGAATTTCTTTATGTAAGCAACAAATAAAATTATAGCCACACGAGTGATCTGCCTTTTATATTATCAGTGTCGAAATTTCAAGTATAGTGGAAATTATCTATGAACTCTATGCCTTAACATTTAGGATTTCTTCAAAAATAAAAATAAAATTATTTTAAAAAATATGCACTTTTCTTTTTCTCTTTCAAAAATATGCATTTTTTAACTTTCAATTTTTAAAAATAGCCGAGGTATATTTGAGTATAAATTTTCAGAAATTAAAAGTAATAAAAGTACACTGTATTTTTAGAGGAATATATTACATATATATTTGGTATATTAAAGATACACCAAAAAGTGAGATATTTTTGGAAAAAGAAAAACCAGTGCTATACTTTTCTCATTAGCTTCAAAGGATCATGAAATTGTCTTTTTCCACAAATATGGAAAGTTAGTTTATTCTGGTAATCACTATGAACCATTTCTCTTGAAACTCAATTCTATCTGCTCTTCCTGTAATTACAAACAACATTCAGAAAACAAAATTATCTCTAATTACTCTCCTAACAATGGCTGAAATAACATATATTGGTAAGCGCACTGCCGTAAGCGCAAAACCAGTGCGACCAGAAAAATTCTATCCCTTATCAGTTCTAAATCGCCTTATGAAGCAAAATCATTTAAAGATTGTGTATTATTTTCAAACTCCAATAGGGAAGAAGCCTGGAGAAATAATCAAAAAGCTAAGCAAATCATTGTCAGAAACGCTTGTTTATTTCCCAATAGTGACAGGAAGGTTGATAAAAGACCAAGAACATTGGATGATCAAGTGTAATGATGCAGGAGTAAGTAATGGTGGAGGCTAGAGCTAAAGGAAGTGTAGATGAATGGTTGCAAATTGTTGACAGGGAAAAGGAACTCGAGCTTGTTCACTGGGAAGAAATGGAATCTATGCCTTATTTTTGGTCCCCTTTCAATACTCAGGTAGATGCGTCTGGTCAGTGTCTCCTCTGTGCATCTGTTCTTTCTTTCGGAAAAACACAATCTCATAACTTGAATTAGACTCCATCATTTGAAGTGTTGAAATAACTTTGTTTTTGCCTTTCAGCTGACAGAATTTGAAGAAGGTGGTTTAGCAATTGCCTTGAGCTGCTTTCATGTCCTAGCTGATCTCCTCTGTGCATCTGCCTCAATGTTCATCAACGCCTGGGCTGACACAAACTTAACCGGAAAAATGACTGAGCCTCCTTTCTTCCACCCATTGCTGCCGAGAAGACCAGGCAACAAAAATCCCAACCACCAGTTTTACACCCAGTTGATAAATTACTATAAATCTTCTTTTGAAAATTCAAATTTGGTCACTGCCACAACAAGCAGAGTATGCAACTATTGCTTTAGCATTTACAGATCCTATGGTTCAATCCTGCATGGCCATGGCTCTAACCACTAGTGCACAAACGAACCAAACCCATCACCATTTATGGCACTGGCTGGCCTCTTTTGGATTTGCATAAGCAAAATTAAAGGAAAATTAGATGGACTTGCAGATATGAGTATTTGTTTGGATATGCGGAACATATTAGCCCTGGACAAAGGGTTCTTTGGCAACTGTATAGTATATAACAAGGTCCAAACAGAGCCTTTAAAACACCATGAATTATCAAGTGCTACATGGGCTATTAAAGAAGTAATGGCAAAAATGGATAATGAAGGAATTATGGATTTGATCGAATGGCTTGAATCTAATGATCACCAATCTTTTACTTTGATGAACGGTTGCGATATCATTTTTGCTAATTTAGAAGGAGTTGACCCATATTTAACTTCATTTGAAGAAGGTTTTAGTACCCCTATTCGTGTTTCTTATTATGTGGAACCAGTTGCCGGAAAAGGGCATGTTTTGGTCTTACCCGCGGCAGCGTCGCCGGGTGAGAGTGAGGGTGGTGCAATGAGCAGGGTGGTTATGGTTACACTTCCAAAAGATGAGGTGGTTAGGCTATGTGAAAATGATCTTATTCTAAGCTTTTCTCCAACTATATTAATGGGGAATTAACAAATGAAATATATGTAGTAGTGAATAATTATGTTGAAACCTATTTGCTAATTTATTAATTTCTTCCTGCTAAAAACTTTAATTGATGAAATAAATTAACATATAATTTCTTAATTGAATATGCTTATTAATTGAAAATATAATCAATAGTTTATTCATTGTTTTAATTCATCCAACTAAGATAGTGTGAATAAAATTAAATATTTATTCCGTCTCAAATTAATATACTTAATCTATTTATTATTTTTAATAAATTAATTAATATGATAAACTTTTATTATATGTATTTTTAATGTTAGTTATTAAAAATATTTGATAAATGTATTTCATATTAAAGTAAGAAAGTATGTAATAAGAAAAAATAACTATAAATTTATATTTTTAATAAAATTAATTAATTTCTTTAATTCATATAAAATATAAAGTATGTCTACTAATTTGAAAACAATGAAATATCAAATTTCTCTTTAATATTAAATTTTAAATATTTGTCTTTAAATCAAACATAGTATAAACTTATTTTATAGAACCACGTAGCCATTGATGAACTCATGAAAAAATATTTTTTCCTTTCTTTCTTCAAGGTGGGAAAAACAATATTCTATTTAGTTATTTAAAGGTAATTAAATGCAATATAAAATAAAAAGAAATTTGCCACTATTTATGGCTTTCTTTGAGCATATATAGATATGCAATGGAATTCTCGTCTTCATCAAGAACCATAACCATTGAAAGTGATGGACCCCGCAGCATGGTCTGCAACTATAAGTGCAAATGATATGTTGTTAAGTCAAATAAACATATAATAAGATGAAAAAATTAATAATATTAAAAAAAAAAGGCGACTAGTCTCTTCAAAAATAATGACAAAATAATGGGGAAGTCATCGAGAGAGGGCTCAAATTAAACATGAAATTAATTGGCTCAATGGATAGACATGAAATCTCTGCAATAAGATCAATAATTGGTTTCTTTTGGAATAATTTCTAAATTTTGTTTATTGGCAATCATTATATAAAACTAATATAATATCTTTTTTTAAAAAATTATATTTATTATTTTAGAAAATTTTATTAATTTATATCTACTTATAATTAAAAATAAATACCACTTTCACATACTTAAGTAAATAACATAAAAATTTATATTGATATATATCAAATAATCTCGAGAATTAATCCAATTAGCAAATTGATTTTACATATATATGCTCCTTATTTCATAGATCAAGATATACTTTTTAGAATTCACGAATTTAAATAATTATATATTCTTTAAACACCTATAAAAATATATAGATTAATAAAAAAATTATCCCCTAACTATAAAATAAATAAAAAAATAATAGAATATTAATTTATTATAAAATTTTTACTTTACTTCTATATTTTCTTAAATATATAGTGAGATTCAATTTTTATTTTGAAAATAAAATAAAGATAGACATTTGAAAAAATCAGAGGTGGAATCAAGGAGGCATGGGGTTCATTGTCCCCCTTAATTTCTGTATATATATATACATATAGATACATGTATATGCGTGTGTGTGTGTATATATATATATAATTTATAATACTTATATAATTACCCCTGCTTCATATGTATATGCATATATATATATAAATTTAATAATATTTATATAATTGCTCCCCTTGATTCATATATATATATACATATATATATATGTATATTTATATATACATAAAATTAATAATATTTATGTAATATAAAATTAATTTATAATATATAGAGTGTATATATATATATATTTGTGTATGTATGTATGTATAATTATTTTTTTCTTTAAAATTAATTTTTAGGTATTAATTATTTTACAATTAATTTTTAATTTATTATTTTGATAATATTATTGAATATTATAATTATTTATAATTATTGTTTAATTTAAAGTTTAATTTATTAGTTTTAATTTATATTTTTAATGATAAATTAATTATTTTAGAATTTAATTATGAATTAGAATTCAAGTTTTGATTATTAGGTTAATTATTTTAGAATTTTGCTATGATATGAATTGAAAATTTGAAATTTTTTTATTAGGTTAATTATTTTGCAATTTGATTATGAATTGAGTTTAGAGTTTTGTAATTATGTTAATTATTTTATAAAAAATATTCTATGATATAAATTTATTAAAAATAATTAATTTAAACACTTTTTAAATTTTTTTAAAAAATATATAAATATTATTTAAAAAATAATATATATTATGTAATTTTTTAAAGAAAAATTTAGATATTGAAATAAAATAATAAAAATTCAACATTTTATCATTTAATACGAAAATAAAATTAAATACAAATATTATTGTCAATTATTTATATTAATTTTTTATATAAAAATAAAATTGAATATAAATTCGTATGTAAATTTTTTTAAATTTTGCTACTTTTTCATCTATGTCATGATTCTGCCACTAAAAAAAATTGAAATATAAATATGAAAATATATATATTTTTTAACAACTATAATACGGGAGAGTGATATCAAACCAAAATTTATTAAGTGAAAATGTATTTGCTGCTCGATTACGTCTTGCCAAGTAAAATATATTTTTTCTTCAAATAAATGTATTAATTAAATATATATGTATATTGTACATATTCTTCTTACGGAACTTCTCAACTACAACAATGGAGCTCATTTACTCAATTTGGTGGGGAACAGATTATAGAGCCGAAAATTGCTATTGCAATCTTTAAGAAGCTTTGCTTGCTTGTCAATACTTATCAATGGCGGTTCTTAGTATTAAATTCTTTGCCTTCTACAAGATTTTTTTTTCTCCCAACTTAGAATTTATGTAAGTTTGAAATTATGTATCTTTTCGTTTAAGTTTGGGATAGGATAGAAATGGTTCATGTATATTATTATAGGCAAGGAAAGGACAGTTCAATTGCAAAAGGTAGAGTAAATATATAAATGGCAATGCCCTATTCAATAACCAATCTAAATGTCAAAAACTTATATATGGTATGTGGTAATATAACATAATATAATCAGTTTTCTTATAAGACACAGACTAAATTGATGATTGATTTATTATGATTTAACTGCGTTAACTCGAATTTAATAACATAATAATATTATAAATTTTTTATTTATAGATATTAATAAAAATTTTAAAATAATAAAAATTTTAAAATAAAAGTTTAAAATAACAAAAATATACTTTATCAAATAAAAAAATCACATATTAAATCTAATATATATATATAATAAATTTAATTTTTATTAAAAATAATTTAAAATTTAAAAAAATTAATTTAGTCGGATTTAATATGATTTAATCCAATTCAATTAGTTTTATCTATTTTGATTGATTTTGTAAATTTGATTTTACGGTACTTTTAAATTGGATCAATAAGCGATTTTTGGTTAATCCAATCTAATCAATTAGTTCTATCCGACTTTGAAAAATACTAAATAAAACTAAATATATTTGCAGAATATACTAAAGTTATATGTAATTATATAATATTATATTTTATTACGATTTATCAAGTACACTCTAGAAGCAGGTCTTTATTAAAAGTCAACTATAGGTAAAGAAAAATTACATTAGATTTATAACAAATTAAATTTTATAACACAAAATAATATATAGATTAGTTTAGTTGGATTGTCTTTCTTATCATAAGAACATAATATTTCATATAATTATAAAATATCGAATTAAATATATGTAAATTAAACTGGCAGTAACAGTATATTTTTTTTGGATAATAAATTTAGAATTGATTTTTTTGATATATAATTTACATTAGTTTATATTATTTTTTATTTAGTATGGTATTTATATAATTATAATTTATGGCTGCCAAATATAGTTTTACTATAGGCATGGTGAATTCTTTAGATTGGGGGTGATAATAATTGCTCTAAAATTTTCAAAAAATCTTAAACATGCATCATTCAAATATTATCCAAATCTTTTGAAAAATTACTTTCACCCCCCTAAAATTTTAAATAGTTTTCAATAAACTTATAAGATCAAATCCGCAATTATAAGACGCGACAGCGATAGCACAGTTGCTGTCATCTCGCGAAATGCCCATAAAGATAAATGCAACTCGAGCTTCTGCAAATCAAACTCTCTCTCTCTCTCTTTTTCTCCATATATAACTTCCTTACAAAAGAACTAAGCAAATACTTCATTTTTTTTCTTCTTCTTCCATGGTAATATGAGTAGAAATGGAGAGTAACAGTGATATATGTAAAATCAGTAGCAGTAGAAGGAGAGGTATTATCATTAGTTGGACAGATAATAATACTATAGAAGTTTTCTCAAAATCTTCTCATCATGTTGAAGAAGAAGATGATGATGAAGAAGCTCTTAAATGGGCTGCTTTGGAGAGGCTGCCTACGTATTTACGTATAAAAAGAGGAATTTTCAATGAAAAAGAGATTGATATTGTTAGTCTTGGATTAATAGAGAGAAAGAATCTCTTGGAGAAGCTTGTCAAAGTTGCAGAGGAAGATAATGAGAAACTCTTGTTGAAGCTCAGAGACCGCATGGAAAGGTATATAAATAAATAAATTTATAATTAATGCATTATATATGACTTGTATGATGCAAGTGAATAAGTAATATATATATATATATATATGTATTTTCTTGAAATGTAATGCAGAGTTGGACTTGATATGCCAACCATTGAAGTTCGTTTTGAGCATTTGAATGTTGAAGCAGAAGCTTATATTGGAAAAAGGGCATTGCCTACAATCCTAAACTTTTATGTTAATTTGTTAGAGGTATAAACTAAAACTTCAATATATTTTACATAGACGTGATTATCAGAAAAATGGCCCAAAATATTGCATTTTTCGGTTTAACCTAAACCTTTATTTTTTTTTTTATCAATTAAACACCGAAGTTTTTTTTTTTTTTTATGTCAATTTCATCCAACATAGGTTAGTAAGTTGTTCGAGTCTACAAGACATGCTGATCTGATAGGTTTGTATATTTTAATGCCTTCAGCACAATCAGCTTCATTTCTACTAAGTCAGTAAAAGATGTAGGCTCGAATTGTTGGGAAAATCGCTATTTTCCCGCCCCTCGAACAGTCTTTAAGCAGGAATAAATGAGAAAATAAAATAACAATTGAGAAATTAAAGGGAATAAAGACACAAAGATTTAACGTGGAAAACTCCCAAATGGAGAAAAATCACGGCCGTTGCCTAACGACAACCAAGAAAAATATTTACTATGTGGAAAATTGTTACAACCACAAATACAAAATATTTTTCTAACCGACACCCACAAAACAATCCCCAAATATTTATACTCCAAGAGACTCCAAGAGCTCAACTCTAATCTCTAATATAAAACACTTGTTGTGTTTTGGTGTATTTCAAAACCTAAATATTGATTTCCTTATATAGGAAATTCTTAAGCATTATTTCCCATACTTTCCCGATGTGGGAAAAATATAACTAAAGTTTATATTATTTTTTTTATTGTTTTTGTCAAAGATGATGGCTAACAATCTCCACCTTGACAAAATAAAAAAAATACAACATTGTCTGCTACCGACAATCATAATTCTTATCGTCAAGAATTATCATACCCCACCATAAAAGAGTATCACCACTTGGAATTACTTCACAAACTCCAAGAATTTTTCCATCGGCCATATTGATCCCGCTAATAATTTATGGTGCAACCCTCCTGTTGACTTTTTCGAGAGTTCATTAGCCATCGACATAATTTTTCCACCACACACTTTGCATTAACTGTCAACCAATGTCGTGCGTATTTCCGTGTACCAGCTACCAATAATCCATCCTCTTCCATGGCATCTCAACGGGTAGCAATCATGCCATGAGGACACACTTCTCTCAACTACAGAGAAAACTCATCATCTCCTTCACCACAGGAGATCACATTGGCAACAACAACGTTAGAGCTTCTAGCCGAATCAGCTCCACCGTTCGGGCAATCCTTCCTCACGTGTCCAGTTTGACCACACCCCCAGCAGACAACCTTCCTCTTTCCGGAGCCTTTATTCTTTTTCCTGATACTGACAGATAAAGCTGAATTCTCATAAGATTTATTTTCCATTTCATTCAGTCTTCTCTCCTCAGTAATGAGCTTACTAACCACATCCGCATACACCACTTCCTTACTACCATATTTCAGAACAGGCTTCATGTGCTCATATGTTGAAGGAAGTGACAGGATGAGCCGGAGAGCTTTATCTTCATCTTCGGTTTTCACTCCAAGAGTTTCTAATTCAGAGATGATACCGTTGAGGACACTCAGGTGATCGGACAGCTTTGTACCTTCCGCCATTTTCAACGTATGAAATTGCTCCTTCAAATATAACCTGTTGGATATATTTTTCCCCTGATATAATTCTTCCAGTTTCTCCCACAGCTCCTTTGTCGTGGACAATCCAAGCACATTAGCAAGAACATTTTTTGCTAGACACATGCGAATTTGACTTGCCGCCTTGATATCCAGCTCCTCCCATTCTTCGTCAATAATCTTGGATTTTTCTGAGTCTCCACTACCACCGCCTTTTCCTGAATTTCTTCCGCTGACTGGTTTACCCTGCAAAACCTTATGTAGTCCAGACTGTATCAACACGTCTTTGACTTGCACTTGCCACAGTGCAAAATTCATTCTCCCATCAAATTTCTCAATCTCGCACCTCATTGCCGACATGCTTACTTTGTGCTTAATAAATGACCAGAAATAAATATTACACCAGGTAAATTCCCAGGCAAGAGGAGGAGTCACAATGGTCTCACTTAAAATCCACTTGCCTTAGACTAAATTCGTGTCGTTTGACAGAATTTACCTTGACATGTAATTATTTATCTCACCACCAATACTCAAGCACACCAAAGCAAAATGGCTCCACCTTTTCCAAAGCTCCTCCAGCTCCAAAGGCTCCACCAGCTTAAAACAAAAATAATTTTTTTTTAACAAAAAACTTTTCTGATGTGGAAGATCAGACCAAGCTGCAACCACAGAGCATACTAAGATTTTTGACAAAAAATTATAACACCTAAGCTCTGATACCACTTGTTGGGAAAATCGCTATTTTTTCGCCCCTCGAACCGTCTTTAAGCAGGAATAAATGAGAAAATAAAATAACAATTGAGAAATTAAAGGGAATAAAGACACAAAGATTTAACGTGGAAAACTCTCAAATGGAGAAAAACCACTGCCGTTGCCTAACGACAACCAAGAAAAATATTTACTATGTGGAAAATTGTTACAACCACAAATACAAAATATTTTTCTAACCGACACCCACAAAACAATCCCCAAATATTTATACTCCAAGAGACTCCAAGAGCTCAACTCTAATCTCTAATATAAAACACTTGTTGTGTTTTGGTGTATTTCAAAACCTAAATATTGATTTCCTTATATAGGAAATTCTTAAGCATTATTTCCCATACTTTCCCGATGTGGGAAAAATATAACTAAAGTTTATATTATTTTTTTTATTGTTTTTGTCAAAGATGATGGCTAACACGAATAACTTCTTAACTTGCGTTGGATGAAATTGGCGTAAAAAAAAAATTTATTGCTTAATCGACAAAAATTAAAGGTTTGAATTAAATTGAAAAAAAAAGCCATATTTTAAGGATTTTTTGATGGTTAGACTACAAGTCACCCACCATGTATGATTTGCTCTTTTTTAAGGGATTCTTGAATTACCTTCATATGCTTCCAAGTAGAAAGAAACCATTACCAATCCTTGATAACGTTAGTGGAGTCATCAAGCCCCAAAGGTAAAAAGATGAGTTAAATTATGTGTATATGTTAATATAAATTGATAACTTTGTTTCTCTGTTAAGTAATAATTTATTTAAATTCAAAATTTTGCAGAATGACACTACTTTTAGGCCCTCCAAGCTCAGGCAAGACTACACTGTTATTGGCTTTGGCCGGTAAACTTGGTAAAGATTTAAAAGTAAGGCGAAAAAAATTGCTTTTTAAAACTAACTGATACTTTGGAGCATCCGTTTCTATATTAATTAGATCATATTCTTATATTTGGCAGATGTAGGATTTGACGGTTGTTAATTACACTTATATTCTATGATCTGATAAATAGGTTATTATTTTGTGAAATTTTCAGTTTTCAGGAAGAGTAAATATACAATGGATATGGAATGGAAGAGTTTGTACCACAGAGAACATCAGCTTATATAAGTCAATATGATCTTCATATAGGAGAAATGACTGTAAGAGAAACTCTGGCTTTCTCTGCTTGATGCCAAGGAGTGGGGCCTCGTTATGGTATAAGCAAATTAAATTGAAACATCATTAATTAATCAATTAATATTTTTTTCATATGATATATATAATTCACTATATAATTAGCAAAGTAATTAATTATAATTACTATAGAGATGTATTTATTATATATATGCAGAGATGTTGGCAGAATTATCCAGAAGGAAGAAGGCAGCAAATATCAAACCAGACCCTGATATTGATGTCTTTATGAAGGTCACAAGATAACTTATTAATATATATTTACTATTTACAGTACTATATGTATATATATGTATGTATGTATATATAAACCATTAAAATATATAACTCTAACTCATGGAAGTATGCAGGCAGCAGCAATTGAAGGTCAAGAAACCAGTGTAGTTACAGATTATATTCTCAAGGTGTATAACTATAATGTATATGCATGCCTTTGTAATTCTTTTCACATTAAAAAAATGGTTGGATAATCTCAAAATTCTGGAATTTCGTATTTTTTTTATACTCCCTCAATTTCCAATTTATACACATTTTTTTTTATTACGAGATATATTTATTAAATACTTTTAATAAATATCCTTCAAAATACTTTTAATAAATATCCTTCAAGATTGCTTAGATTTAATAAATAGTTTTTTATAATTTTTTTATTAAAAGTTTTGCTAATTCGGCTACTCACCGGGAAGAATTTGATTTATTTTTCTATTTAAAAAAAATAGTGAGGATTTTAGGTTAGATATAGAGATAATCTATGGATTAGGATTTAGTTTGATTCTTTGTTCTTTTTTTCATTGTTGCTAGGAAAAATCATAGCGTTGCTTCGGGATGTCTATATATTTTTTTTATATTTTTATTGTTATTATTTTTTTCATTCGAAATGTAATATTAAATTTTTTACATTAAAAGAAATTTTTATCTTATTAGTTGGACAATTGGAAAGAAGAAGTTATATAATGTAAAATTATTAATAAAAATGTTATGTAAAATTATTAAATACTATGTTCACTAATAGGTATAAAAAGAAATTGAAAAAAAAAATCTCAAACTATTTTATGGAGTAACATAATATAAATAATGGTATATTTGATATTTTATATAAAAAATATTGTAGCATGAACAGAAAATCACAAGTAAAAAAAATTTAAGTTATTTCATGGAATAATCTAATATAAATAAGGATATATTTGATATTTCACATAAAAATACTATAGAATGAACCAGACATCTTGCTTTATTTTTTAATTATAGAATAGATTATTTATAATTTTGAATAAGTTTGTGCTGAGTTTTTTTTTAAAAAAAAAAACAGAAAATGAAGTATAATTTAGGATAAATAAAAAAAAAAAAGTGTCTAATTTTAATAGTTATACAATGTTTTTAGCATATTAATTATACAAATTTATTTAATCCATGATTCTTGTCAATTACAGGCAATAATAAGGTCCAACCACTGATTTGAATTAGAACATATTCTTCTTTAACCCCCTTTTTTTATAAAAGTATAAACTGATTGATTAATTGAAGAATTACAGATGGTAATTTGCTACTCAACAATGCAACCAACAAGTCCCAATAGACTACAAGAACAGAAAAGAGCAATACAGTAATTCTTGTGGATACAACAGATACAACAAAAATAGTAACGAATACAGTAACGTGACAATCAACCCAAACAACCTTTACACTGTTGGAAAGACCAAAAAGAGCCTGCAGCATATATATTAGGTGTAAATGATGAACAATGAAGATCAATAACAGTAGCTAGAAGAAAACAGAGGTAAAAAATAGGTACAGACAGGCAGCACAAACATCATGAGACCAAAAACAATTTGTTTCTTCTCTTTTCGACCAGCCAGAGCAACAAATCAAGCAAAACAAAAACAGAGTTGCATATATTGAGATGATATTTTCCAGCAGCCAGTAAGGCAGCAGCAACCAGATGAACTTTGGTTAATCTACCCACTAGACAATAACGCAGCAGCTAGAGACACATGGTATAAGAAAGATTCATAATTGAAGCCAAGCTTCAAAGTTAATTTCTCTAGATGCCCCAGCCTTGGCTAGAGAATCAGCCACAAAATTAGCTTTGCGGAAGGAGTGCTGAAATGAGACTGTGATAAGATCCATCAAAATAATATTAATCTCGCATTTGATATCCCTTAGCTTCCATGGGACCTTATCAACCGCGAACTTGACCCAATTTAGAGCATTATTAGAATCTGATTCAGAAATAATAGACACACCTCTAATGTTGCGATAAGCTAATATTAGTTTAAGCACCGAAAGGATAGCTCTAAATTCAGCCTTATTTGAGTCCAAAATACCAGCATAATGAGAAAAAGCAGCAATGAAATAGCCTGAAGAATTTTTAAAAACACCCCTGATGCCAGCATGCCCATGCTTGCCAAAAGCCGATCCATCAATATTCCATTTTAGAGCACCAGAAGCTGGGGGTGACCAAAGAGTGAACGGTTTATTGCGCTTGATAGACTCCCAGCTCTTCACACAGTTGGAGGACATTTGAAACTGATCTACCGTATATGAAAATTGAGGATTGGATGAGGAGATCCAAGTGGCCAGTCTAATCAGGATTAAATCAACCAACTTTCGAACATTTAAAATGGACATATTGAAGATAATGTTGTTACGCTCCAACCAAATAGACCAAGTACCAGCATAAAGTAAAGAGAGCCAGGCCTTCTTAGCAAATTTGCCTGTAACAAGATTAGCCCATTGCTCAAAGAGTAAGGATATAGATTTCATAGGACACCAAAATAGTTCTCACCAAGCTATAAGTTTGCACCAGATTGACCAAGATACCTAGCAATTACGTAACAAGTGGTCCATATTTTCCTCTTCCATTCGAGACAAGGGGAAAATGTTGAAAGAAGGACTGACGAGTCCAATTTTAACCAAATTGCTTCTCCCGTGCAATGATTGCCAAACAAAGATCTCCACCTTAGGAGGGGCTAGAGATTGCCAGACTTTTGCCCAAGAGAACTGAGGTGTTACCGTAATATAAGAATTCAATTGATCAGACATTTATTTGACAAAGAAATTTTCATACTTGTTGAACCTCCAAATTGGATTATCAATAAAATAAGGTTTGGACTTGAAATCACCAATGAGATATAGGAGAGACATAACCTGCTCAGCCTCCCAAACAAATAATTCTCTACCCCATTCAAATTTTCAGTTCCAAGAACCTTCCACCCATGAGCCAGCCTCAGAAACTGTGCAATCCTGATTAAGTGCAAGGTTGTATAGTCCAGGGAAGGAAAACTAAAGAATGTTCTGATCTACCCATGGGTCCTTCCAGAATTTGATGCTCCTACCATTGCCAAGCCAGAAGAAAGTACCAGCTTTGATAACCTTATGGAATCGCACATCTCCATAGGTTGCTTTAATGATATCACCCCAAATGTCAGAATATTTCTTGCTATCCGGTGAAGAAGAAGACGAGATCTCCCCATACTTGCCTGCAATTACCTATTTCCACAGGCATTCTCGCCTATCAATCATTCTCCACACCCATTTAAAAAGGAGAGACTTATTTTTTGCAAGTATAGATCCAATTCCCAATCCACCAAGGTGCTTAGCTTTCTCAATTGTTTCCCAACTTATGCAGTGGAGTTTCCTTTTACCATCAATCCCTTTCCAAAAGAAATCCCTCTGAATCTTAGTGATTACCTTAGCAACAGAGATGGGCATTCTGAAAATAGACGTGTAGTAGATAGGGAGGCTAGAGAGGACAAACTTGATTAATGTTAAATGCCCAGTAAGAGAGAGGCAACGAGCTTTCCAGGTGGCCAGCCATAGCTTAATTTTTTAGATGATAGGCTCCCAAGTAGATTTACTCCTTGGTTTAGCACCTAAGGGAAAGCCGAGATAGTTAATAGGGAGGGAAATATGTTTACATTTGAGGAGTTGTGCAGCAGATTCACTTTAATCAACTGTAGTGTTTAGTACCACAATGACACTTTTTTGAAAGTTAACTTTGAGCCCAGAGATATATTGGAAGCAACGCATGATTCACTTTAGATTGTGGAGATATTTAATATCAGAAGGGCAAAAAATGATAGCGTCGTTTGCAAATTGAAGGAATGAAATGGGGTTGGCAACCCCATTAACAGTAATGTCATTTAGTAAACCCTGATTAACCGCTTTGTTGAGGATGACACTTAACCCTTCAACAACGATGGCAAATAAGAGTGGCGACAGTGGATCTCCTTGGCGAATCCCTTTATGCATGTGAATAGACTCTGTAATAGAACTATTTACCAACACAGCAAGCTTAGTATTATGAATACAACCCTGAATCCACTTAAGCCAACGCACACCAAAACCCATTTCAGTCATAACATGGGAAATGTAACTCCATGAAACTGAGTCGAATGCTTTCTCAAAGTCAAGCTTAACCAAAACCCCTGAAACCTTCTCTTCTTGCCTTCGTCGATAACTTCATTAGCCACAAGAATGTTGTCCAGAATATTCCTACCTTGGACAAAAGCAGATTGACTACCGCAGATGATCTTAGCAACGACAGACTTGAGTCATAGGGCCAAGGCTTTAGATAATATTTTATATATACCGTGAACTAAGCTAATGGGGCGATATTGCTTGATGAATTCAACATTCTCAATTTTGGGTATTAAGACTAAGAAGGTTTCCTTGACTTGTGGAGGCAGCTTACCAGATTCCTAAAACTTGTGAATTAAATCCATGAGATCACCATAAATGAGATGCCAAAATTTTTGGTAGAACAACATGTTGAAATCGTCAGGGCCGGGGGCTTTGTTACCATCTAAAGAGAACAATGCCTTTTGGATTTCGTTAATAGAGAATGGTTTCTCTAAGCCAACAGACATCTCGGGTATCAATTTTAAGAATTGGATATTAGACATTTGAGGCCGCCAAGCCATGTATTCCTGAAATAACCGTGAGTAGAAAGTGGTGATTTCATTTCTAATGTCACATACCTCATACAACGTTTTGTTTTCGGTTCTCAGCAAATTAATGGTGTTCTTGTTCTTTCTAAGCATTGCAGTGAGCTGAAAGAATCTAGTGTTACGGTCTCCCTCAGTGAGCCATTGAACACGTGACATCTGCCTCCAGTAGGACTCTCTTTGTTTGTATTTTACCCATAACTGTGCCCAAAGAATATGTCTACGCCTTAGAAGGGATTCATTAAGTTGGGCAGATTCCAGAGAGATGTCAATACCATCAATCCTTTCTTCAATAACAATTATTTCTTCTTTAATGAGACCAAACTCGCCTTTATTCCACTGTGATAGTTTCTTTTTAATGAATTCAAGCTTGGAGATGAGTGAAGGGAGGTTGGTATTAAATGATCTAAAATGATTCCACCGTTGCTCAATCCTCTTCTCAAATCCTTGGTGTAGCAGCCAGATATTAAAAAAGCAAAATGGCTTGGGACCCCATTGACAGTGGGTTATTCTTTAACCCGCTAATATAATAACATTATAAAAATTAATTAAAGAAACTAAAAAAAATGCAAGATGGCCTACCTTTCCGTCGCCGTTAACCGGCGCCTGGTCATTGTTTACGCCGCTGTTGACTGCTCTATCATGGTCGCCGATCTCTCATAATGCTCTACTCCTCTTATTAAAAAACATCGCCGTTTTGGGGGATTTTTGGGCATAGTTGGTGTCTGCAAATGACTTGTAACTTCATTTATGAACTTTCCTCCATTACAGCGCGCTTTCACTCAATAATTTCTCCAATTTATAGGATAGAATATGAAATTGAGAAAATTTTGGAATAAATGGATTCATTAGAACTTAAAAAAACTCGCAGATTTTAGGACTTGAAGTATGTGCTGATACAATGGTGGGTGATGACACGATCAGAGGCATCTCTGGCGGTCAAAAGAAGCGACTCACAACAGGTAACAACAATAACTATGGATTCTTTTTTAAAATTTGGCTCTTGTGGTGACTTGAACTCTGTAAAACTATGGAAATTCGTTTTTTCTTTTCACTCTTTTTGCTGAGTATATTGGTGAAATGTAATGCAGGGGAGATGCTGGTTGGACCAGCAAGAGCACTTTTCATGGATGAGATATCAACTGGTTTGGACAGTTCAACAACTTTCCAAATTGTGAATTCTATTAGACAATCAATCCACATTCTGAATGGAACTGCCCTTATTTCTCTTCTCCAACCAGCACCAGAAACTTCTGATCCTTTTGATGATATAATTCTTTTATCAGATGGGCAAATTGTATTTCAAGGTCCACGTGAAAATATTCTTGAGTTCTTTGAATTCATGGGCTTCAAATGTCCTCAGAGAAAAGGAGTTGCTGACTTCTTACAAGAAGTAATTCTTCTGAAAATTTTATAATAATCTAGTAATTTCTAGTAACTTGTTGAACTTATTTATGAACTATTTTTTTGTTGGGATTCAATAGGTGACTTCGAGGAAAGATCAAGAGCAGTACTGGGCACTTAAAGATGAGCCTTATAACTATGTTTCTGTGAAGGAATTTGCTGAAGCATTTCAATCATTTCACGTTGGGTGAAAACTAGGTGATGAACTAGCTATACCATTTGACAAGTCCAAAGCACACCCTGCTGCTCTAACAACTCGAAAGTATGGTATCAGCAAGAAGGAACTCTTTAAAGCTTGCATTTCGAGAGAATTTTTGCTCATGAAAAGGAAATCATTTGTCTACATTTTCAAAATGATTCAAGTGAGTAACATTCTATTCTTTAATGGAAATTATGTCCTATATGAGCAGTATAATGAAAAATAATGAATATTTTAATAAATATAAGATATTATTAAATGGAATTACAATGAATTATCTGCTAAAATATTATTAAATATTTTTACGGATTCAATTAAATAATCCTTCTTATACTATTATAATTTAATAACTTATAATATATATTATATATATTTAAAATCTTTAATTGGTTTGGGTTATAATGGTTTAAAATTTTATTAAGCCACAAATCAAATTGAGAATTCTGTTTGCGTATTTTTTGAAAAAAGACCAACCCTTGCAAATCATAAGTTTTGATTCAGTTTGGATGGATCTATCAGTTTGATCAGGTTAAATATTATTTTGCACAACCTTATTAAATTGGACAAAACTAGAAACAAAAGAAATTTCCTTTATATTATAAGATTAAATTTTGAGTTGCTAACAATTTGCTAATGGTTGTAGGCTGAAATTAAAAATTTTGATGTGACTCTATATACTTAATCGTTCTCCTTTCCTTTCAGCTTATTATTATGGCTGTCATAAAAATTTTAATATTGGCTAGGGATATTTTTGGATCGGACTGGGTTGGATTTACCCCCAGCTTGAAGCTCAGCCCGAGCTTGATTCAGTCTGCAGAAATGAGCCCATAGGCTGGCCCTAAGCCCGGTCAGACAAAGCCAGCTAGGGCTGACCGGGCCAGTCGTATCGGACCTTTTTTTGAATTTTTTTTATATTGTAAATTTTTTTGAATCTCTATTTAATTTAAAATTTTTTAGTATTTTTATCACAATTTTTTTTATCTAATATTGACTTTGAAACGAGAAAATAACATTTGCAATAATATTTTAAATTTTATATAAATTAATTAAATTAATTAAATTAACATAAATCAATAAATTAGCATACTTTAAATTTTCAAAATCAAATAAAATTATAAAAATTTCAAGCACCATTCAATCATGAAATTAAAATAATCTCAGATATCAATCAATATACAATTAAATAATCTCACACATCAATCAACATGCAATTAAAATAATATCAAACATCAATCAACATGCAATTTATATAAAAAAAATATACAATACAATACACAAATTTAATATCAAATTAATAAACCATACAAATTCCAAATCAAAAATTTAAATCTCAACATAATGAAATATAATTTTAAATTGGTTGGTTGATCTCCATATCCTTATCTTTTGTGCATGTTGATTCTTGGATTAGACTTATAGAAACCCTTGCTGCAAAATCGTAAAAAATAAAGAAATTAACAATAATAAATTTAAACTACAAAGTACATTAAAAATTATAAAAATAATTAATATTTTGGTTTAAACAGTACCAATTAAATCAATCAAGCATAACAATACTAAACTACCAATATTTTAGTTCAATCAACCAATTAAGTCAATAATTAATATTCTACTAATTTTTATCAAGCAGAAATTTAAAATAAATTTAATTAAAATTTTTAAAAATCAAATTAATGTAAAAATTAATGTAAAAATAATAACATTTCCATAAAAGCAATGGTACAAAAACATTTCCATCATGCTTTGACAAGCAATGGCAACAAAATATTGTTTTCCAATCATTTTTGGGAAGATACACTAAAAAATGTATGCTATAAGGCCTTGCTAAAGTTGCAACAAGAAAACATCAAGGATTTTGAGCTAAAATTTTAGCACAAATCAGAGCAAGAATAAAAAAATATTAGACATATCAGCCGAGATTAGTTAAATTTGAACAATTTTAGAGCCAAATGGCAAATGATTTAGCCAGTTTACACATTCAAAGCTCAAATTTTTATTACAATCTGATTTTGAGCAGTTAATGAAGAATTTATCATGCTTGATCCATAAAAGGAAGTCCTATGTTTAAACTTCTGCAAGTTACAACATCTGATGGTAGTTTCAATGCAGATCACGAAATAATCTCAACTTCAACAAACTACAATGGTGAAAATAAAAGGCAAGCAAATATTATATCTCAAGTACATAGTATCGCTCGAATTTGATGCCTCTTAGGTTACCAGTTAAGACAAGTATAAAATATTTCAGATCTACTGAAAAAAAATGTGAATAAAAGTCTAGTGAACTAAAACCTCACCTTGACTTGTCTCAGAAAAAACACATATAGGAGCAAAATCCTTAAAGAAAAGAAATTATTTGTTGTTGCTTATGCCTGTTGCCTGCTGCTGCTTATGGTTGGAGGGTGAACGAGCTGCTACCTACTATTGCTTATAGTTGGAGGATGAACGAGCTGTTGCCTGTTGCTATTGCTGCCTGTTGCTGCTTATGGTTGGAGGGTGAGGGAGGTGATGGTGAGTTACGGCTGCTCGTTCTGATTGAGAGAGAGAGAGAGAGAGAGGCGAAGGCGTGGTGAGGTGATGTGAGGTCGTCCAAAACTCCATATCGAGAGAAAAAGAGAGAGAGGCAGAGACGTGGTGCGAGACTGTGAGCTGCTGATAAAAATGGCAGTATATATACTTAGGGTAAGTAGGTATATTAAAAAATATATTTAGTTAAAATTTTTGGGCCGGGTCGAGCCAGCTCAAAAATTTTAATATGCAGCTTGAAACCTGACCCGGCCCGAATTTGGGTATGAATTTTTTACCCGATGCCCAACCCTATGTATATTTCTGCCCTGTCCAACCCGGCCTGAATCTCTCGGGTCCGGGTCGGGTTTACCGGGTTGACAGAGCACATGAACACTCCTATTTGCAAGGATGGAAATGCACCGTGACACACTAAATGATGGAGCAATTTACCTTGGTGCTCTTTTCTTTGTTGTCATTACTCTTATGTTCAATGGATTTACAGAGCTTGCTATGACCATCTTGAAACTTCTTGTCTTCTACAAGCAAAGATATCTTCTGTTTTACCCTTCATGGGCATATGTTTTGCCCACATGGATTCTCAAAATCCCAATCACCTTTGTAGAAGCTGTCATATGGGTAATCATAACTTATTATGCTATTCGTTTTGATCCAAACATTGAAAGGTATAAAAATGGAAAACTTTGATAAACATTTCTTTCTAATGTTTGAGATCATATTTTCCAAAATTTTATTTAAGTTTTTTTTTGCAGGTTTTTCAAACAGTACTTGCTTCTCCTATGTACAAACCAAATGGCATCTGGACTGTTTTGTTTAATGGCAGCATTAGGAAGGAATATAATTATTGCTAATACTATTAGATCATTTGCATTACTCGCAATGCTAGTTTTGGGTGGATTCATCTTATCACGGGGTGAATTAGACATATTATGCAATGTTTTTCATATCTTAAGTGTGATGTTACTTAGATTCTGATGCTGAAGAGTTCATTGTTTGCATCAGATGATGTGAATAAATGGTGGTTATGGGGTTACTGGTCCTCACCATTGATGTATGTGCAAAATGCTATATCTGTGAATGAATTTCTTGGGAAGACTTGGAGACATGTAAGCATTGTTTCCTTCGAAAATTTTATGAGGAAAAAATTGAATTGAACAATTCATTGAGAATGATTTCATCTACATTCTTGGTAGTTATGTGGAAATGGTTGTGTTCCAAGTTTCTGCCTACTCAATTGAGTCTTTAGGAGTTGGTTTCTTGAAGTCCCGTGGAATTTCCCCTGAAGCACATTGGTACTGGATTGGAATAGGAGCTTTGATTGGATACATCCCTCTATTCAATTTTATTTATATTTTGGCCTTGAAATATCTAGATCGTAAGTGTCCTTTCCAAGATTTTGGAGTTTGAAAGTTGATGGGGCCAATATTTTGATGCTTTGAGCTAGTTGCAGCATTTGGGAAACATCAGGCAATACTATCAAAAGAGGCCTTAGCTGAGAAAACTGCTAATATGACTGGAGAGTATATTGAATGATCAACAAGTGGAAAGACCTCTTCTAGTGGATCACAAGAATTTCCTATTTTTTCTCTTGCTTTTTGTGTCCTGGATGAATCTAACTGTAAATTGACCACTATGAAAGCAATGCAGAAAGAGGGAATGACAGCCAAAGAAGTGTCTCATTCAGTAAGCTATCTGTGAGAGTGGGCAGCTGTAGTGATGCAAATCAGAACAAGAGACAGGGAATGGTTCGCCCGTTCCAACCCCTTTCTATAGCTTTCAATGAAATAAAATATGTTGTAGACATGCCGCAGGTACCATAAGGATTTAATCATGATTGGGCAACTTAAAAACATAATTGAAATGAGGAACTTGAGGGATGTTTGAGACGAGTTTCTGAATTCTAAAGTAATTGTTGAAATTTTCAATTTTAAATGGTTTTAGCATTTTCATCTCTCATTTTCCTTTTTCAAACCATTTATTACTAAGTGAATTTCAGGAAGTCTCGTTAACTGGGACTCCAGAACACGTACTATTTTATTACTTCACCATTGCCAAATATGCTTTCACACTTAAAAGTTTATCATACTTGCAGAAAATGAAAGCTCAAGGTACTCCTGAAGATCGTCAGCAACTTCTAAAGGTTATTAGCGGTGCTTTCAAGCCAGGAGTCCTAACAGCTCTTATGGGTGTTAGTGGTGTTGGAAAGACTGTTAAAAAAAATTACATCATTTGAAGAGTAAAAAATGGAGGTGCCTAATTTAGGTATTTTTGGTCCAAAATAAAAGTGCTTAACTTAGATATTTCTTAGTCCAAAATGAAAGTGTCTTACTTAAGTGATGATGATAAAAAATGAAGGTGTCTAACTTAGGTAAAAGAGGTACCTAACATTTGATAAATTTCACTAACCCAATTTTTGAAACCTATATAAACTCTTAAGATCTCATTTAAAAATCATCCCGAAATTAAAAAATTAAAGAGAGTTTGAGAGAAAAGCTTAATGTTGAGTGTTAGCCATTAAAATACTATTTAGTGTGAGCCATAAATACTTGTTGAATTTGAGAGTTAGCATAGAAAAACTCTTGTAAGGGGTTTGAGTGTTAGCCATTAAAATACTATTTGTAAGATTTAATATGAGCTATAAACACTTGTTGGGTTTGAGAGTTAGCCTAGAAAAACTCTTGTAAGAAGATTGAGTGTTAGCCTTAGAAAAACACTTGTAAGGTTTAGTGTGAACCATAATACTTATTGGGTTTGAGGGTTAGCCTGAGAAAACTCTTGTAAGGGGTTCAATTGTTAGCCTTAGGAAAAAATTTGTAAAGTTCGGTGTGAGCTTGTAAAAACACCAAGCTGGGAGTGAACTTGTAAAACTCTAAGTATAGTGGAATACCCAATTAAGATTTGGGAGTGGATGTAAGATTGTTGAATTTAAACCACTATAAATTTATTTTTGGTATAATTGGGTGTGGGTTGTGAGTTGTGAGTATTGTAAACACTTTGTATACCTTCTCTCTTCAATAAAACAATCTCTAGGGGATCCGGAGACGTAGACACAATTGGCCGAACTCCGTTATCAAATTTGTGTGTATTATTTTCGCTGTTATTTTACACTCTCACTCATCTGATTTATAGGAAAATCAGCTTAATTTTCCCAACAACTGGTATCAGAGATGCTGGTTGAGAATTTTATCAATTTTCTAATTGTCAGAAAAGATCTAGAGGAAGTCATATTCGAGTGGGAGTGATGACTACAGACAAAAGGCGCATCGGTAGCTCAACATCTAAATAAACTCAATACAGTCACAATCCAGTTGAGTTCAGTTGAAATTAAATTTGATGAAGAAGTACAAGTATTAATATTTTTGTCTTCTCTACCAAAAAGTTAGAATGTTACCGTCACAGTTGTGAGTAGTTCATCGGAAAGTAATACGTTGAAAATTGATGACGTTCATGATTTGATTCTCAATGAAGAGATCCGATGGAGAGATTCGGGTGAATCATCAACACCTTCAGTTTTGTATACAGAGTCGAGAGGAAGAAATTCAACCAGAGAAAATGGGTACGGTAAATATCGCAGTAGATCAAAGGACAGGAGGTCAAAATTCAAGAATTCCAATACTTTCCATAACTCGAAGTCCATCAAGTGTTGGAACTATGGAAAGACTGGGCACTATAAAAATCAGTGTAACGTCGACCACAATTGCTATTTCAAGCGATATAGCTCCAGTTATATTATTTTACTACTTTATGTCGATGACATCTTAGTAGCAAGTTCAGATATAGAGAATAACAGAAGGTTGAAGCAACAATTGTCAAAAAAATTTGACATGAAAGACTTAGGTCTAGCAAAGAAGATTCTTGAAATGCAAATCACAAGAGAAAAGCAGAAATAACTTTTGCAGTTATCTCAGACAAAGTACATTAACTGTGTTTTGCAAAGGTTCAACATGGGTGACGCCAAGCCAGTCAGCACACCCTTGGCTAGTCATTTTCGTCTATCTAAGAATTAATTCCCTCAGATGGAGGAAGAGAGAGAACTCATGGCTAAGGTTCCTTACGCCTCAACCATTGGAAGTTCGATGTATGCAATGGTCTATACAAGACCAGACATTGGCTATTGAGAAACTAAAGTTGTGTTCAACTTTAGTTGGCTTGCAAGAGTAACAAAACTGGAAAGACCTGCCACACAGATCGATGTGTGAAGACAGATTGAAATTAGTCTTCAAGTGAGAGATTGTTAAGAAAATTACACCATTTGAAGAGTTAAAAATGGAGGCGCCTAACTTAGATATCTTTGGTCTAAAATGGAGGTGTCTAACTTAGGTATTTTTGTTCCAAAATGAAGGTGCCTAACTTAGGTAATTCTTAATCCAAAATGGAGATGCCTAACTTAAGTGATGATGGTAAAAAATGAAGGTGCCTAACTTAGGTAAAAGATGTGCCTAACCTTTGACAAAATTTCACCAATCCAATTTTTGAAGCCTATATAAACCCTTAAGATCTCATTTGGAAATTATCTCAAAATTTGAGAATTAAAGAGAATTTGAGAGAAAAACTTAAGGTTGAGAGTTAGTCATTAAAATACTATAGTAAAGTTTAGTGTGAGCCATAAACACTTGTTGGGTTTGAGAGTTAGCCTAGAAAAACTCTTATAAGGGATTTGAGTGCTAGTCATTAAAACATTATTTGTAAGGTTTAGTATGAGCCATAAATACTTATTGGGTTTGAGAGTTAGCCTAGAAAAACTCTTATAAGAGATTTGAGTGTTAGCTTTAGAAAAATACTTGTAAGGTTTAGTGTAAGCCATAAACACTTATTGGGTTTGAGAGTTAGCCTAGGAAAACTCTTGTAAGGGGTTTGAGTGTTAGCCTTAGAAAAACACTTGTAAAGTTCGGTGTGAATTTGTGAAAACACCAAGTTAAGAGTGAACTTGCAAAACTCTAGGTATAGTGGAATATCCAATTGAGGTTTGGGAGTGGATGTAGGATTGTTGAATCCAAACCACTATAAATTTATTTTTGATATAATTAGGTGTGGGTTGTAAGTTTTGAGTGTTGTAAACACTTTATATACCTTCTCTCTTCAATAAAGTAATCTCTAGAGGGTTCGGAGACATAGACACAATTGGTCGAACTCTGTTATCAAATTTGTATGTATTATTTCAGCTGTTATTTTACACTCTCACTCATCTGATATATGAAAAAATCTGCATAATTTTTTCAACAAAGACCACACTAATGGATGTCTTGGCTGGAAGAAAAACAGGTGGTTATATAGAGCGAAGCATCTCACTATCTGGGTACCCAAAGAAGCAAGAAACATTTGCTCACATATCAGGATACTGTGAGTAGATTAATGTCCATTTGCCACAAGTGACAGTCTATGAGTCATTGCTTTATTCTGCTTGGCTTCGTCTATTCTCGGAGATTGATTCTCATACAAGAAAGGTACATTTCAATCAATTCTTTTTCCTTTCTTATATTTACTAGATTGCATGGAGGGAAAAACTAATGGGAAAAAAACCGAAAGCTGTACTGGGAGAGCAAAATTCAGGCAGAAATCAAGATACAAAACAAATTTCTATTTTGTTCATGCATTAGATTATTGAGGGTAAATATAATTGATGGACTGCAGATGTTCATTGAAGACGTTATGAAGCTTGTGGAACTAACTTTTTTTATAGAAGCACTTGTAGGATTACCTGGTGTGAATGGTCTTTCAACTGAGCAACGCAAGAGGCTGACAATTGCAGTTGAGCTTGTTGCCAACTCATCTATAATTTTCATGGATGAGCCAACCTCTGGCCTTGATGCTAGGGCTATTAGGATTTTTGCTCCAATCCCGAGTGGAAAATGTCAATGGTAAAAGTAAAAAATAAAATTACTGACGGTAAAAGTTAATAGCGCTGATAAATATTAAATTACCAATACCACAGTTACCTCCAATAATTACGTATTGGACATTGACGATCGAATACACCAGAAATAATAATCACGGTAAAAATTAAATAATTACCGTAAATGCCAGATAAAAATAATAGACACAGAGATTTACCCCTAAATAATTAGAGGAAAAAATTACAAGATAAATTCTAAATAATTCTTCCACTATTAAAAAATAGTATGTATACAAAGAGATTATATAAAATAGTGGCACTCAAAAGTATTTCCCAAAACACCCCAAAATTATAATCCTCACTATTTTATCTCGTTCCTAATTTTAGGAACTCTTTCCTAAAATTAAACTCTCTTCACAGATTTATTTTGAATCTATGTTATTATAAAACCGAAACAAAAACCTTCTCTATTTATAGAGAGGTTGAACACATATTGAACATGTTTTACAATTGCCTTCCACGCCTACCATCAATTGCGCCTATCTTTCTGCCTACAATTTGCAACTTTCCCTTTTTTGTTCTTTTCTTTTTGTCAAAAAAAACTTGTGCTTCCCTTTTTTTCTTTGTTTTGGTCAACAAAAGGGGCTGGACCCATCAATTCTCCCCCTCCAGCCCCAACATCACATACTGGAGGAGGTCTTCAACCGGCTCTCAACAGGAGCCCATCCCCGCGAGTTTGACACATAACTCAAACTTCTCATTGGAAACAATCTTTGTTAGCATATCAGCAGCATTTTTGTCTATATGAATCTTCTGCAATTGGAACGCCTTTTCTTCAATGGCAAGTCTGAGCCAATGATATCTTACGTCGATGTGTTTTGTCTGTGCATGATACATAGTGTTCTTGCTCAAGTCTAACACACTTTGATTATCGCAATAAACTATATATCCTTTTTGTTGCACACCCAATTCTTGAAAGAATCGCTTTAACCAAAGCATTTCCTTTCCTGCTTCCGTTGTTGCAATGTACTCTACTTCGGTCGTTGATAAGGAAACATATTTTTGTAATCTCGACTGCCATGAGATTGCTCCCCCTGAGAATGTAAATAGGTATCCTGATGTAGATTTTTTTTCATTAAGATCACCGACTATATCTGCATTTGTGTAACCAACAAGTGCAGGCTTTCCACCTCCAAAAGTTAAACATAACTTTGAAGTTCCTCTCAAATATCTGAAGATCCACTTTTCTGCTTCCCAATGTGTCTTCTAGGAATTTGACAGAAATCGGCTGACAACACCAACTGCATGAGCAATATCTGGTCTAGTACACACCATTGCATACATCAAACTTTCGACCGCTGAAGAATATGAAACATTTGACATATCTTCTCTATTTTTCTCTGTTGATAGGTAGGATTTCCTACTCAACTTAAAGTGAGTGGTAAGCGGAGTGCTAACTGGTTTAGCATTCTTCATATTGAACCTCTCGAGAACGCGTTCAATATATTTCTCCTGCAATAAACTCAACTTGCAAGACTTTCTATCTCGGGTAATCTCCATCCCAAGAATTCTTCTTGTTGACCTAAATCTTTCATGTCAAATGCCTTTAACAAATCACTCTTTAACCTGCTAATCATATCTGCATCTGGTCCAATGATTAGTATATCATCAACATATAAGAGAAGAATGATAAATTTACCATCAAAAAAATTTCTGGACATATACGCAAGGATTTGCATCTGTCCTTTTATAGCCTTGATTCACCATGAAAGAATTAAACTTTTTATACCATTGTCATGGTGCTTGTTTCAACCCGTACAAGCTTTTCTTTAAGTGACAAACCATGTCCTCCTTTTCCTTGACCTTGAAACCTTCCGGTTGTTCCATGTAAATTTTTTCCTCTAGATCCCCATGTAAGAATGCGGTCTTTACATCAAGGTGCTCCAACTTAAGGTTCAAGTTGGCTACTAAACCTAGCATAACTCGAATAGAACTCATTTTCACAACTGGTAAAAAAATCTCATCAAAGTCAATTCCTTTTTTTTTAGTAAAGCCTTTCACGACTAATCGAGCTTTGTATCTCACTAGGTTGCCATCATCTTTCTTCAGTTTGTACACCCATTTGTTCTTAAGTGTTCTCTTCCCTTTTGGAAGTTTCACCAGCTCGTACGTGTCATTCTTCTTCAAGAAATTCAACTCCTCTTGCATGGCCTTTATCCAGCAATCTTTATCTCTACACACTCTTCGGGATATCAAAATCCAAAGGTGCTGAAGGTAGTCGGTTGATTAGGTAGGCAACAGTATTGACAACTTCTCCCCAAAATGACTTAGGTAAGTTGGCTATTTTGAGTATGGATCTGACTCTTTCAACAATGGTGCGATTTATCCGTTCAGCAATGCCGTTGTGTTGAGGCATACCAAGAACTATCTTTTCATGCATGATACCGTGCTGACTACAATAATCTCTAAACTCCTTAGAGATATATTCACCACCATTATCCATGCGCAAACACTTCAATGCCACTCCAGTCTCCTTTTCCACCATTGCATAGAATTGCTAAAAGTGCTTAAATACTTGGTCCTTTGTGCGCAACAAATATATCCATGTTTTTCATGAGAAATCATCAATGAAGGTAAGAAAAATATCTACTTCCTCCAAGGGATTTTACCTCCATGGGACCACATATGTCAAAGTGCACCAACTCCAACTTATTGTCTCTCCTTCTAGAGCTTTTCTGAAATGAGACACGATGTTGCTTCCCAAATAAACAATAATCACAAGGATTTAATTTACCTTTGGCTAATGGGATGAGGGACTTCTTAGCCAACATATTCAACCATTTCTCACTAACATGCGCCAGCCGCCTGTGCCACAAACTTGGTGAAGCATCATCATTTACTGCATTCACTTGACCTGCACATATCATCGTGTGCGTTTTGTACAGTGAGCAGCATAATCTTCCTCTCGCCACCACCAAAGACCCTTTGGTAAGTTTTCAATTACCGTCACCTGTATGATGGTGATAACCTTTCTTGTCCAGTACACTAACAGACAACAGGTTCAACTGAAGATCGGGAATATGTCTCACATTTTTAAGTGTTAATGTGCACCGACACTTATCTTCATGCAGACATCACCAATTTCCACCATTTGCGAGACACTATTATTTCTCATTCTAATAGTGTCGAAATCTCCTGCTTTATAAGTGGAGAAGTATTCCCTTTTCGGAACACAGTGGTATGAAGCACCAGAGTCTACTATCCACTCGGTATCTGCATCTCCAATATGACAATAATCTGCAACATGAGAGACTAAAGTCACCTCACCATCTTCTTCTAATACTGTAGCAGATGTATTTCTGTCATTATCTTGACTTTGGTTTGAATTCTCCTATTTGAGAAAACAACAATTCCTTTTGAGATGACCCGTCTTACCGCAATGGTAGCATTTTCTCCTCTCCTTGGACTTGGATTTATCCCTGGATTTTCCATGCCCTCGACCTCTACTCTTGCTCCAGCCCCTATTCTCTGTGACAAGGGCTTGTAAACTGGTACTGGCAACGTCCCTTCTACGAAGTTCTTCTTTGAGCAATCTATTCTTTACCATAGACATCGTCACCATGCCTTCTGGAGCTGAGTTGCTTAATGATACCACAAGAGTATCTCAACTATCCGACAGAGATCCCAATAGTAGGCATGCTTGCATCTCGTCATTTAAGGACATCCCAGTAACTGCTAACTCAATTACGAGTTCTTCAAAGTCATTCAGGTGGTGTGTAACTAATCGTCCCTCTGACATCTTCAAGTTTATGAGCTTACGAATAATAAACACCCTCCCTTGAGCATTTGTAGCCTCGTACATTTCTTCTAATTTCTTCCAGAGTACTTTGGGATCTTTTTCATTTTTAACATGATTGTACAGGCTAGCATCTATCCACTAGCGCATTGTACCAGTGACTGCTTCTTTGACTTTTTCCACTACTAGTCTTTTATACCCTTTGGCTTAGCGCTGCCACCTTCAATTGAATCGTACAGATCTTTGCAATTGAAGTAATCTTCCATTCTGGATTTTCACATCGAATAATTTGAGTCTGTCAACTTGATCATTACCCCCATCGTTAGCCATGTCGAACTCTTGGATCCGACAAAAATTTTACTATTTACGAAATTCACTATTTATGTAAATAGTGAATTTGCAGAAAACTGACAGAATTGACCACCAAAAGGCTCTGATATCAGTTATTGGAATTTTTGCTCCAATCCTGAGTGGGGCCCACAGCGGAATGCCGGTGGTAAAGTAAAAAATAAAATTACAGACAGTAAAAGTTAATAGCGCCGATGAATATTAAATTACCATTACCACGGTTACCTCTAATAATTACGTATTGGATATTGACGATCGAATCTACTAGAAATAATAACCATGGTAAAAATTAAATAATTGCCGTAAATGGCAGATAAAAATAATAGACACAGAGATTTACGTGAAAAATCCCTAAATAATTAGAGAAAAAAATCACGGGACAAATTTTGAATAATTCTTCCACTATTAAAAAATAATAGGTATACAAAGAGATTACACAAAATAGTGGCACTCAAAAGTATTTTTCAAAACACCTTAAAATTATAATCCTCACTATTTTATCTCTTTCCTAATTTTAGGAATCATTTTTTAAAATTAAACTCTTTTCATATATTTATTTTGAATTTGTATTATTATAAAACTGAAGTAAAAATATTCTCTATTTATAGAGAGGTTAGACGCATATTAAACACGTTTTACAACTATCTTCCACGCCTATCATCAATTGCGCGAATCTTCTGCCTTTAACTTTCTTTTTTATTTTATTTTTTGTAAAAAAAAACTTGTACTTTTTTTTTATGGTCAACAAAAGGTGCTGGACCCATCAAGGGCAGCTGCCATAGTTACGAGAATTGTGAGGAAAACAGTAGATACTGGGAGAAGTGTTGTATGCACAAATACACCAGCCAAGTATTGACATATTTGATGCTTTTGATGAGGTAAGATATTTTTCATGATCATCAAACTGCTGTTCTTTTGCAGCTGCTGTATTCTGAGAATGCTAATTTTCATAGTGTATATTGCAGTTATGTTTGTTGCAAAGGGGAGGTGAAGAAATTTATGTGGGTCCAATAGGTCGCCATTCTTGCCATCTGATGAAATATTTTGAGGTTAGTTTAATAGAAGCATGATAACGGAATTATTGCAATCTTTCTCCTATTTATTGCTAATCTGATTATATTGAGGACTTCAAATTTTATAAGGAATTTGAAGGAATTCCAAAGATTAAGAAAGGTTACAATCCGGCCACATGGATGTTGGAGATTACTTCAGCAGTACAAGAAGCAGCTCTTGGGATTAACTCTGCTGAAATTTACAAGAACTCGTAACCATACAGGTCAGTCATTTTAAAGGTGAAAAAGAAAAAAACCTATTGACACTAACGTTAGATTTTATATGAAATACGGAATACTCAATAATTTATTTTTAAACATTTACTATTTTGGGAATATCAGAGGAGTAAATGAGAACATTTATTTTAAACATCAAAAGTATACCTGAACTTGAAAGGAAAATGTCTGCTCTCATATGATTAAATCACTCTTCCATTCACACCCTGTTGTGAAGTTGCTGATTTGATATATTGGCGAATAATTCAGGAAAAACAAAGCCTTGATCAAGGAACTAAGCACGCCGCAACTGGGTTCAAAAGACTTGTACTTCCAAAATCAATATTCACAGCCTTTCTTAACTTAATGTATGGCTTGACTATGAAAGCAACATTGGTCATATTGGCGAAACCCACCTTACACTGCAGTGAAACTTTTGTTCACAACGGTAATAGCTTTGATGTTTGGGACGATATTCTGGGGTTTAGGTTCCTACAGAGAAATGCTACATTTTTTTAATAGGGCTGCGCTTTTTCTCTCCGCACTCTAACTATATTAAAATGTTCAAGCACTGTAGAATAAGGCACCAAAATATCTTTAATACAATTGGATCTATATATACGGCACTTCTTTTCATAGGAGTACAGAATACTGTTGCAGTGCAACCAGTTGTGGCTATTGAGAGAACAGTTTTTTATAGAGAAAGAGCAGCTGGAATGTATTCTGCATTGCCATATGCCTTTGGACAGGTAAACTAATTCTTTTTTATTTTACTCGGAGCTGAAGAAAACTCATTAAACCAACAATATTGTGGTATTCGTACGCATAGAAGTTTTGGTTTGGCAAATTTAATTGGAACTGACATGCAGGTTCAGGGAATTGGATCCCGATGGTTATTCACCTAATCATTTGTTCTGCTTTTCAGGTTATGATTGAGCTCCCATATGTTTTTATCCAGACTATTATATATGGAGTCATCGTTTATGCCATGATCGGGTTTGATTGGACAACAAGCAAGTTCTTTTGGTATATCTTCTTCATGTACTTCACCTTCTTATACTTCAGCTTCTATGGGATGATGACTACAGCTATTACACCCAACCACAACATTGCTGCTGTAGTTGCATCTGCTTTCTATGCAATATGGAACATTTTCTCAGGATTTATTATTCCTCCGTCGGTAATGTCTTCTCGTCTCATTTCTTCTTATATCTGTATCAAAAACTGGCAATTACTAAAGAGCATTGGACATGTTTATAACAGAGAATTCCCGTCTGGTGGAAATGGTACTATTGGTCTTGCCCAGTAGCTTGGACCTTGTACGGATATGTTGCTTCACAATTTGGAGACATAAAAAGACATGTTAGACACTGGTGAGACAGTGGAGTATTTTATAAGGCATTATTTTGGGTTTAAATATGAATTTGTTGGAATTGCTGCGAGTGTTGTATTCGGGATTTCTGTGCTCTTTGCATTCATCTTTGCCTTTTCTATCAAATCATTTAATTTCCAGAAAAGATGAAGACTTTTGTAGAGTAAGGTCGATATATAAGAATAGGAAAATTCTTGGCTACTCTAAGAGCATGCCAGTCTTGTAAACGTATAATCAGAATCATTATTTGAAGAAGTCCACTGAAATTACAAATATTATCCTAATAATGTATCACTGCCAACCCTTATCACAAATATAAATTGAGGAACAGTCTAACAGTAAGTATATATATTTTTATATAATAAATCAATATCGATTTTCTGTTTTTTTGTATTATAAACACTCAGGAAAAAAAAAAAGTTGGCTAATAAATAAATTAATTAATTAAAGATACAAGAAAAAATGTATTTTAGTGGATTTTATATGAACTTTTGCAAATTCTTCTCCTCAAATTTATCAAAGAAATATCACTGATGTAAGAATTAGGTATTTGCACAAACAATATTCACCTTGACACACTAAAGCTTGCCATCTTAAAAGGGTAATTCACCAAACACATATAATAAGCCAAACCAAGTCATATGTAAGCCTAACAAACCTACTTTTAAGATAAGATAAATCCTAAATTTAGGGTTACAAATCGTATCACAATGCAATCAAGCTTTACAATGTTTCCTTTTAGAAGTAAATTAAATTAAAAGCTGATGACCCTTAATTTGTGGAATTTAGGCTAATTAGTCAAATTTCAGAAGGAAAGAAACAACAACAAAAGCTGAAAATTCTTTTAAATTTGTTTGCATTTTCTGCTATTTGCAGTATATAGCCTAAAAAGTGGTTAACTGCTCCCTTTTTTTTAATTAAAGTTGAGCAATTTTTTGAACGCAGCTAAGCAATTACTGTTCAATTAAGAGGGCTTTTGGCCTAGCTTATTTATGATCAAATTAATTTATAAATTTTAAATTTAAATTATATATTTATTTAAAAAAATTTATAAACTTATGACATTTTATAAGTAAAAAAAGAAAAATAATAAGTTGAGGATAAATATTTAATGTATAAGTTAATTTAACCAAATAATCTAATATATTATATCTATTTATTTTGATAAATATTTTTAATAATATAATTTTATATTATTTTTAATAATTTTATTAGTAAATATGCTTATAAATTATTTTTTAATCAACTATTAGGTGTTTATTAGTTATTTACAAACACTCGGAATAAATACGTAATTACTTAAAATTCTAAATATTTATAAATTTATATTAACTTAAAAGTATTTAGTATTTATAATCTAATTTTTATTATAAAATTGGCCAAAAACTCTCTAATCAATTGGACATACAATTTCAAATTTTTGGTCTTTTTTTTAATGTAGAATTTTTATATTAGAATTATCTGTTTGAAAACGAATACTGAAATATAATTTAATGAATACATATTTTTTAAATTGATAGACTCATAATTAATTCTTCTCCCTCTACCATGCTAAAAAATTGTTTCCATAATTGCACCACTTTGTAGCTTTGTTACGTTGAACACTCACATGGAAACATGCGGTGCATATAGAGACAATAATCTTTTTTTATCAGAGTTGCTTCAACCTTCGATAGGTTGATCTCAGCCACTCATTCTACATAATCACCGTCCACGTACAAGTTTGACCTTCTGGATCCATAATTAATGTTAACTCTAAGCTGGATATTAATTAACATATATTAATTAATATTAAAAAAAATATAAGGAAAGTCAGATAATCACAATAATATAATTATAAATTTTTTTTTTATTATTTTTTCTGCCAGAAAGGAGTTGGACTATTGTTATAGTCTTTATTTATTTATTTATTTTTGTATGCGTAAAATGTCAAATAATAAATATATCATACATAATAAGTGCCTAATTATATGTTTGATTATCTGAAAAATAAAGAGAGAAAAGAAAAAAAAAAGCAAATGAAATGATGAGAAAATTTTGTATTTTGATGGATACATTGGAGATTACTATGAAATTTTTGTTAGGAATATAACATCAATTTTGAAATTATACATACATCTATTAATTTATGTTTTTTAACAATTAAATAATATTACAATTTAATTTTTATTTTTTATTTAATTTTTATTTTATGAATGTAATTTTTTAATCATTAAATAATACTACGAGTAAATTTTTAATTTTTTAATAAGTAAATAAAATTTCATTAACTTAAATCATAACTCTCTTATCAAAAAAATGCTACTTGATTCTTTGATCTTTCAACAAATAAAACATTACAATTCGATATATTATGAGTTAATTTTTAGTTAAATAGACAAAACAAATTAATTTTTTTTATAAAAATTTTATATTTTTTTAGAAATTGCCACAGTTGATATCTAAAGTCAGAAAAAATAATATAATAATATTTGCTGAATAAAAATAAGTAATTCTGCAAAGAAAAAAGGTTTGCAATTTGCAATTGCACTGCAAAATCCCAAAATATCTGTAAATGTTGAGATTTGCATCACGAAAACAGTGGTCAGAAAATAAATAAATATATAAATATATTTCTTTTCGTTTATTTTTCCTATATGGGCATGCAGAATCTTTCCATAACTATACTTAATGATTAAATTAATTTTAAATAAAAAAATAATTAAGTCGGCAATTAATTAATTAATTGTGAATAATTAATTAATACAGATAGCAGAAGATCTTAGACAGTTGATCATGATCATGGTGATTCATTTAATATCTAAACTAATTCCTTTTTACAATATAGTTTATGTTTACCTAAACCTATTGCTTTGAAGTTGCCTTCCACTTTCTTTTTCTATTTCTTTTTAGTTTTAGTTTTGGAAATTCAAATTAATTCCATCTAATTTTAATATCAAAAACTTGAAACAATTAGTCTCAAGTTGATAAATATATATATATTTTATTTGTCTTTAATTAAAACTCATTTATCTTAATTATTATATTACATTTTTTTATTAAAAATATATGATAAATATATCTCATACTAAAAAAATAATATTATATTTATCAAAAAATACATATAAATTTATATTTTTAATAAAAATAATTATATTTTTAATTTTTTATAAAATGTAAAATGTGTATCAATTCGAAATTGAAAAAGTATATATATATTTTTCCTTTATTTTATTTAAAACATAATGTAGTATTATAAGGTTTAAATAATTGACTTACCATATTTTGTTCCCTCTAATCATTAATATAGTACTGCAAAATTCAACTCTTATGAATACTTTATATTTCTCAGAAAAAAAAAGAATACTTTATAATGTCTAATTATTATCATTTCATTTTCCTCAAAAATTTTATTAAAATTGTAGGGCAAGGTCATTTTAAAATTGACTTCTTATAATTTTCTATATAAAAAAATAATATATTTAATAATTCATACATTCATAGTGATATTAATTCAAAAATTCATTTTCTATAATTTTAAAAAGAATTTTTATTTCTGTTAATTCTTTTAAGGAGTTTCATATCGGCACTATTTAATCATATGTTTTTTTTTTATTGAAACTTGTTCAGAAAAGTATATATATTATAAAATTATTATAATAAATTTTAATAAAAATAAAATATATTTCTATAAAATTGAAAATTTATTGCTGTTTAATCAGTGTCAATATGGTCTCTATGTGAGAGTGGTTTCCATGACTAAAGAGCCTAATTATCATTTATAATTATAATTAATTAATCACACATCTTCATGTATAAATGTGAAGAATCTTGAACCACAGTTGTGAAAACCTGTCAATAAATATACTTGTACTAACAAAGCAGAACAGAGCAAGAACAGAGACATCTGCATAAACAATCTCAAGAGACAGACTTGGAATGACAAACAGCCCAAAATGGACGGTGGTGATATAATAAGTAGTGGACGCTTAAACAGTTTTAGTATATGGAGGAATAGCGCCATGGAAACAGCTTTCTCCAAGTCTTCTCATCATGAAGCTGATGATGAAGAAGCTCTCAAATGGGCTGCTTTGGAGAAATTGCCTACTTATTTACGTGTACAGAGAGGTTTACTTGCTGAACAACATGGCCAATCCAGAGAAATTCATATAAAGAATCTTGGGTTCGTAGAGAAAAGGAATTTGCTTGAAAGATTGGTGAAGATAGCAGAGGAAGATAATGAGAATTTCTTGTTGAAGTTAAAGGAACGCACAGACAAGTATGTATTTGATGAAATGATTCAAAGAGAAGGGAAATTTAAAATCTTTAGCCGCAAATTTGTTTGTTTTTACTTTTATGTACTTCTTTTTGTGTTTAATTCAATGTTTGTATGTCAAAATTTATAAAACAGAGTTGGAATAGATATGCCTACTATTGAAGTTCGGTTCGAGCATTTAAGTGTTGAAGCCGAGGCTTATGTTGGAAACAGAGCATTGCCTACAATGGTCAACTTCTCTATACAAATGTTGGAGGTATAACAACTTCAGGGTCCTCTGTTTATATTTTACACAGCCAATTTCATATTTTGTGAATGTAACTCATGTGCTGTGTTTGATTACTGGTGACCGCTTTCAAAAGGGATTCTTGAGCTATCTTCACATTCTTCGAAGTAGAAAGAAACTATTACCAATCCTAAATGATGTTAGTGGAATTATCAAGCCTGGAAGGTGAGTCAAAATGTTCAATTAATAGCAAAATCTGCTTCAATTTCTTCGTTTCTTATTCATATATATAACTTTCTTTTTGCAGAATGACATTGCTTTTAGGCCCTCCGAGCTCAGGCAAGACTACTTTGCTTTTAGCTTTGGCTGGAAAACTAAGTAAAGATCTAAAAGTGAGGATGGAGAATTTCAATTTTCATGGTATCAAGTAGTTTATCCAGGAAATTATTTTGACAACCCATCTGAAATTGGTACTTGTCAAATTTCAGCTTTCAGGAAGGGTGACCTACAATGGACATGGAATGGAGGAGTTTGCACCACAGAGAACATCGGCTTATATTAGTCAATATGATCTCCATATAGCAGAAATGACTGTAAGAGAGACTCTTTCTTTCTCTGCAAGATGTCAAGGGGTTGGAACTCGTTATGGTCAGCTAAATAATGTTGTTGTTATCTAGAATGTAATAGTACTAATCATAAAGGGTTTCAATTAATATAATGAAATTCTGAAACTATGCAGAGATGTTGGCAGAATTATCAAGAAGGGAGAAGGCAGCAAATATCAAGCCGGATCCTGATATAGATATCTACATGAAGGTGAGACAGAAATAGATAAGAGGTTATTGTGTGTGGATTGTCTATTTTTGCAGCAGCAATTGTGCTTTAATCATTAAAATGTGCTTTAACACTTTGAATTCCATAGGCAGCTGCATTAGAGGGTCAAGAGAGAAATTTAGTCACGGACTACATTCTAAAGGTACCAACTTTAGTTCCAAATAGGCCTGTGAGTTTCAAGGGAGTTTATATATATGTGTGTCTCTATACTAATGAACATCTCTGCATCTCTGCATGTAAAACATTGCAGATTTTAGGACTTGAAGCATGTGCTGATACCATGGTAGGCGATGAGATGATAAGAGGCATTTCTGGTGGACAAAAGAAACGAGTCACGACAGGTACCAAAACTTTTAGCACTATTGATAATAGTGTACAGGCATGCTCCTTTCATTTTTCGCCTGACTGACAAGACTGGTCTAATCGAATGCAGGGGAGATGCTGGTTGGCCCAGCAAGAGCACTTTTCATGGATGAGATATCAACTGGTTTGGACGGTTCAACAACTTTCCAAATTGTGAACTCTCTCAGACAATCAATCCACATTCTGAATGGAACTGCTCTCATCTCTCTTCTCCAACCAGCTCCAGAAACTTATGATCTTTTTGATGACATAATTCTTCTGTCAGATGGGCAAATTGTGTATCAAGGTCCGCGCGAAAATGTGCTCGAGTTCTTTGATTACATGGGCTTCAAATGTCCTGAGAGGAAAGGAGTTGCTGACTTCTTACAAGAAGTAATTCCTCTGAAAATTACAATTTGCCCTATATAGAACATGCGAAACTTTTTTATGATTTTTTTTATGTGTTGGGATGCAACAGGTAACATCAAGGAGAGAGCAAGAGCAGTACTGGGTACATAGAGATGAGCCTTACAGCTTTGTTTCAGTAAAGGAATTTGCTGAAGCATTTCAGTCATTTCACATTGGACGAAAGCTAGGAGATGAACTTGCTACACCATTTGACAAGTCCAAATCACATCCTGCTGCTCTAACAACTAAGAAGTATGGAATCAGCAAGAAGGAACTCTTAAAAGCTTGCATTTCCCGAGAATTTTTGCTCATGAAGAGAAACTCATTTGCATACATTTTCAAAATGCTCCAAGTGAGTAGTATTCTATTTTACCCTTTTCTTTTTTATGCATATAAAATTTTTGAAATCCATTTTCTTAAGCTATGAAATTATAGGGAATAAATTTGTACTTTTTAAGCATCCTTGTTTCTTTCTCAGATTATGATGATGGCTTTCATGACAATGACAATATTTCTGAGAACGGAGATGCATCGAAGCACAGTAGAAGATGGTGGGGTTTATTATGGTGCCCTTTTCTTTGCAGTGATGACCATTTTTTTCAATGGATTCTCAGAGATTCCAATGACAGTCATTAAACTTCCAGTCTTCTACAAGCAAAGAGACCTACTCTTTTATCCTTCATGGTCTTATGCTTTTCCTTCATGGATTCTCAAGATTCCAATCACCTTTGTAGAAGTTGCTATGTTTGTGATCTTTACATATTATGTCATTGGCTTTGATCCAAACGTTGAAAGGTGGGAATCTAGAAACTCTTAATAATTATGTTATTCCAACAACATTGAGATTTACATTTATAGTTGCAGACATTCTCAAATTTCTTAATGGCAGATTTTTCAAGCAGTACCTGATACTCCTACTCACTAACCAGATGGCTTCGTCACTGTTTAGACTGGTAGCGGCACTAGGAAGAAATATGATAGTAGCTAACACACTGGCAATATTTTCTATACTTGCAGTATTAGTTCTGGGTGGATTTGTCATATCACGAGGTTAATTAGATATATTCTTGTTAAACATATTGTCTTTTTCATCATTGGTGATGTTATTTAAATTCAGATGGTAATGAAAACATCTCATTGCTTCAGATGATGTGAAGAAATGGTGGATATGGGGTTACTGGTTCTCGCCGATGATGTATGCAGTGAATGGTATTTCTGTGAATGAATTTATGGGAAAGAGTTGGAATCATGTAGGTTTTGTTTACTGAAATTTTCGCAAGAAAAATAGTATAGAAATAATCTCTTTGCAGAAAATGGATTGATCAGGCATACTAACTTTTGTTTGGAAATGATATTGTTGCAGTTTCCTCCTAATTCAACAGAGACATTGGGAGTTATCTTTTTGAAGTCTCATGCCCTTTTCTCAGAAGCATATTGGTATTGGATTGCTGTTGGAGCGTTGACAGGATATATCTTACTATTTAATCTCCTTTTCATTTTTGCCCTGACATATCTGAACCGTAAGTATCCCAAATTCTACAATTTGTGTTTTGAGACATATATATTGAGCCAACATTCTGATGAGTGAACTGATTCCAGCACTTGAGAAGCCTCAAGCAATACTTTCAGAAGAAGCATTCGCTGAGAAAAATGCTAGGAGAACTGGAGAGTTTATTGAACTCTCGACAAGCAAGCAGAGCTCTTTGGGTGGGTCATAAAACAATCGCAGAATTTATGATGTTTTTCCTGCCATTTATGTTTCAAGCTATATGATAACCACTGTAAAAACAACATAGGAAGAGGGAGTCCAAGCCACGGAAATGCCTCTTCCAGGACACTATCTGCGAGAGTGGGCAGCTTTAGTGACGCTGACCAGGACCTGAAACGGGGAATGGTTCTCCCATTTCAACCCCTTTCCGTCACTTTTGATGAGATCAGATATGCTGTGGACATGCCACAGGTACCTTAAGGCTTTATTGAAGTAGCAGCAGTGTATTAAGACTAAAACCCTTGATTTTATATTCATGTACTTGCAGGAAATGAAAGCTCAAGGTATTACTGAGGATCGCCTTGAACTTTTGAAAGGTGTAAGTGGTGCTTTCAGGCCTGGAATCCTAACAGCTCTAATGGGTGCTAGTGGTGCTGGCAAGACAACCCTAATGGATGTCTTGGCTGGAAGAAAAACTGGTGGTTACATTAAGGGCAACATCACAATATCTGGATATCAGAAGAAGCAAGAAACTTTTGCTCGCATATCAGGATACTGTGAGCAATCTGATATCCACTCCCCCCATATTACAGTGTACGAGTCATTGATTTTTTCTGGTTGGCTTCGACTATCCGCTGAGGTTAATTCTGATACAAGAAAGGTACATCTTATCATTTTCTTTTATGAATCCAACTAGTAAAAGAGAACTCTAAAGCACAATACATAAGGATTTTCTGTTTTTGTCACACATCAGGTTATTGACAGGAAAATTAATTTGATGGCTTTCAGATATTCATTGAGGAAGTCATGGAGCTTGTGGAACTCACCTCTTTAAGAGAAGCACTTGTGGGATTACCTGGTGTGAATGGACTTTCAATTGAGCAACGCAAGAGACTCACAATTGCAGTTGAACTTGTTTCTAACCCATCTATAATTTTCATGGATGAGCCAACCTCTGGCCTCGATGCCAGGGCAGCAGCCATAGTTATGAGAACAGTGAGGAACACTGTGGACACTGGGCGAACTGTTGTGTGTACGATACACCAGCCAAGCATTGACATTTTTGATGCATTTGATGAAGTGAGGCATTTTTCTTGGTTAAAAAAGTAATGTGCTGTTTTGATTTTTTTTTTTTAAGCCATGTACAAGTTCTAATCATTTCAGTGTCACATTACAGTTATTTTTGCTGAAAAGGGGAGGCCAAGAAATTTATGTTGGTCCAGTGGGAAGACATGCTTGCCACCTTATCAGATATTTTGAGGTTAGAGCTAATAAATACAGCAGTTCCACAGTATCTTCTCTATTTGCTGCTAATTTCCAATACTTAGAACTTCAAAATTTTATGCAGGAGATTGAGGGAGTTCCTAAGATTAAGGATGGTTACAATCCTGCAACTTGGATGTTGGAAATTACTACAGCAGCACAAGAAGAAGCTCTTGGAGTTAACTTCACTGATATATACAAGAACTCAGAATTATACAGGTTCCTAATCAAAATTATTAGTTTGGTCTAAAATAATAGATGAAGTAAGTTGACTAATAGCTATTGACTTTTCATGTTGAAAATTTCAGGAGAAACAAATCCTTGATCAGGCAACTAAGCAAACCTCTTCCGGGTTCAAAAGATTTATACTTCCCAACTCAATATTCACAGTCCTTCTTTACCCAATGTATGGCTTGCCTATGGAAGCAGCATTGGTCGTTATGGCGAAACCCTCCATACACTGCAGTGAGATTTTTATTCACAACAATCATAGCTTTAATGATGGGAACTATTTTCTGGGATCTAGGCTCCAAGAGGTACAGAAAAATGCAGTGCATTCTTTCTAATAAAGACTACAGCTTTTCCCTGTTGCACTCTAACTTGAGTGAATTTTCTCTGAATTGCAGAAGCAGACAACAAGATATCCTTAACGCAATGGGTTCTATGTATGTTGCTGTTCTGTTCTTAGGATTTCTTAATTCTTCATCAGTGCAGCCTGTCACAGCAATTGAGAGAACAGTATTTTATAGAGAAAATGCAGCTGGAATGTACTCTGCGTTGCCATTTTCTTTTGGACAGGTAAATCCCTTTGTTTGTAATTCTTCTCTCTTTTGCCGAGAAGAGTGGACTGGCAACCTATTCTTGAGTCTAGGTCTTCAAATACAAGTTCAGGATCATCTTGGTTTTAGTTCATCACCTGGCTCTGATACTATGTATAAACTACATGAACTTTGAGAGTCTTAGACCATATACACATAAGTGACCATATATATTGTATCAGAGCCAGATGATAGACTAATAGCTGAATGATCCTGGACTTATATTCGAAGACCTAAAGTTTGGTATGGCTAGGAGGATCATTTGGCTATTAATCTATAGCCTGGCTCAGATACCAACAAGTTCTACATCTAATCATTATCATGCTTTGCAGGTTGTGATTGAACTCCCCCACATTTTAGTTCAGACTCTAATATATGGAGTAATAGTGTATGCCACGATCGGATTTGAATGGACAGTCAGCAAGTTCTTCTGGTATATTTTCTATATGTACTTCACCTTCTTATACTTCACTTACTATGGAATGATGGTCGTGGCTGCTACACCCAACCACAACATTGCTGCTATAGTTTCAACTGCCTTCTATGCAATATGGAACCTTTTCTCCGGATTTGTTATTCCTAGAACGGTAACTTCTTAATCTCCATTAGTCTCTGAGTGATTATTAGCAGAGGCCATGGCTAAATTAAAAGGACTAAGAACTTTTTTAATGACAGAGGATTCCTGTGTGGTGGAGATGGTTCTACTGGTGTTGCCCAGTTGCTTGGACATTATATGGGTTGGTTGCTTCACAATATGGAGATGTAAAGGAGATATTAGACACTGGGGAGACTGTGGAACATTTCATAATGAGTTATTTTGGGTTCCGCCATGACTTTGTTGGAATTGTAGCAACGGTACTTCTTGGGATCACTGTTCTGTTTGGATTCCTATTTGCTTTCTCCATTAGAGTGTTCAACTTCCAGAAAAGATGAAAATCAATTTAAGGAATGAACGCAGCACTTTTGCACATAAATCTACGAAAGAATTGTAATATAAATACAAATAAGCTAATGATTTGATTATTAATATTACAATTAGTTTTGTTGACCTGAATATTATAAGTTTGTTATAGATACACAAAGATAAGATTTTAGGAGGTGAGTAATAGCAACTTTGCAAAACTATTTAAATTATCTCATGATTTGATTAAGTCATAGACCTGACCATGGGCTCAACTTCGAGTTTCGAGTTTCAATTAGTGAAGGGTATTCCAGATGAAAGAATGGACTAAAGCCCAAACTCAAGCCCAGCTCCATAGAAAGGCTTATTAATCAATACTATAACTTAAAAAGTTAAGACCCAGGATATGCACAAGAAAAGATTTAGAAGAGAACAAAGTATCTTCCCCTAACATTGAAAAGCACTTCTTAACAATTGAATGTTATTAAACCTGAAAGCTCTATCTTTAGAAGCAAGTAAATTCACTCTTGAAAATTGGGCAGCAGCAGCAGCCAAAATGAAAAAACAATTCCCAATCAACCGAATTCCAGTTAAGCATGGGTGATTCATTAGGATTGCAAAACGTTCAGAAAACAGGTAGAAACCGTAAACACCATTAGCAAGAGAAAATAAGGACTACACCTTAACCAAATATCCTACTGAAGTCAATATGTATGCCAAACTATCATTGGGCTAAATGATGCAGTCAAATCTAGGGTAATGAATCATCACCATGAAATTAAAAAATTCCACGTAAATATCTACTCTCACAGGCTAAAGTGAGAAAAATTTAACTCCTGCCAAAGCAACAAATTATGCTACCAACTTGCTGCTGCCGCATATGTTACAGTTGAACTCAATTTTCTCAGTATGTAAAACTACAATTATAATGGTAGACTAGAGAACAAAAAGAAAAGAAAGGACAGCAGAAAATTAAGAAGTATTCGTCACCATTTCAATCGGCCAGGCTATCCAAGAAGTTTTGCAACTCCCTAAATAATGCAGTCAAATCCAGGGTAATGAATCATCACCATGAAATTAAAAAATTCCACGTAAATATCTACTCTTACAGGCTAAAGTGAGAAAATTTAACTCCTACCAAAGCAACAAATTATGCTACCAACTTGCTGCCGCATATGTTACAGTTGAACTCAATTTTCTCAGTATGTAAAACTACAATTATAATGGTAGACTAGAAAACAAAAAGAAAAGAAAGGACAGCAGAAAATTAAGAAGTATTCGTCACCATTTCAATCGGCCAGGCTATCCAAGAAGTTTTGCAACTCCCTCAATCCCTCAGCTGAGAAGCTTCTTTGCACCCTTGAGCGTGGGGCAATCAAGTTAGGGGGAGGCTCAGATTTGAAGCAAACCACAACCGCAGCTAAATTATCCCCACTCTTCCTCTTCAAAGCTTCATCAACCAGATCTCTGCTACACATGACAGGGTCATTGTGATCCTGAAGCCTTCGCCTGGCAAAATCCACTGCATTTTGACTCCTAAACACATCCCAGATCCCATCACATCCTATAATGAGGAATTCATCTTCATCTGTCAGCTGTGTAGTCATAAGCTCTGGTTCTGCACTAAGTGGTCCACCATCTGTACCTTTCATTCCTTCCATGTGCCAGTCTCCTATAGCCCGAGCCACATTAAGCAGCCCATTGAGGTACCCATCAAAAACATGTCCTCCTGATGCCTCGATGCGCTTCCTCTCTTTGCTGCAAATTGGCTTGTGATCCCTAGACATTTCAATTGCTTGGCCACGGCGACACAACACAGCTCGACAATCACCAGCATTTGCCACCAACAACGACCTGCCATCCAATAGTAAGATGAAAAGACATAAACCGATATAACATTGTTAAGAATTCAGGGTTCGCATAACTGAGCTTTCATATAAGGGGGAAACATACCCTCCATAATGTAATTGATAAAATAAAGCACACCAAATACAAAATCTACTAAGAATCAAATTTGTAGAAGCAGAGCATTAAAAGATTAGTATCAGAAACCATGCACCAGGTACAAACATTTAGAAAGGATACTAAAATGTGCGAGCTAGCAAATCCAGAGCAGTAAAGAAAAGACAATATCAATGACTACTACATCATCCCAGAATAAAAAAATCAAAAACATACTTAACAAGATTGATAATATATAAGATTATTGCCGGTAAGAACACTAACCTGCCAATAACAAGGGCAGCCAGTGCAGTGGTGCCAGAAGCACGTGCAGCGTCTAAGGAGCAAGCCTCTGCAAAAGCAGTGTCAGTTTGCAAAAATGCAGAAGCAACCACCCTCTCAATCTCTCTTGGGAAGCCTTCATTCTCAACAATAAATTTTGGCAAATGGTAACATGCAAAGTCAGCAGCATGTTTTCCTCCATGTCCATCAAACACCTGACCACCAATATAAAAATAATGTTAAATCACACTGTATCATGCTAAACAAAATGCAAGAATAAAACTGTTATTTGCATATGACCTGTGTCTTGTGTCCCAGGCAACATTGATAATAGTGCCATGGCTAGCCGTAACAGTAGCAAAATACAATTTCTCAAAATTTTGGAACCAGAAAATGTGAATATATGAAGCATAAAAGGAAATTGCTGATAGTACATGAAGAGTCATGAATATAAGAGAAGAAAATACCCCATAGAAGGCATTAGGCCCATCGATAACATTATCGAGCCCATAGTCACTCATAAAATTGTCAATGCATATATACACATCTTCCATGCTTGGGCGAAAGCCAATGTCTGCACATGCTCCTGAACGGACAATAGGAATGAAGTAAGTGTTGTGATTTTCTACGCCAAGTTCAGGTTTGACAGAGATATCTGATGTCCTTGTCTTCACCTGCCAAATTTATTGTCAAAACCACAACACAAGGAACTGTAGACTGACAACAGTTGTAACATATAGGCAAATTTAAGCACACAATACAAGAAAATACACTGAAATGAGAGCACATTGGCAAAATCAAAAATAGTGATTCACAGAAATCTCGACATCAGAAAAGCCATTTGTACCTAGAAGAAAATGCAAAAGAAACTTCTATAGCAGAAAGCTCAACTAGAAGTTGAGAACCCTAAAACATGAAGATGCATGTGAGTCAAGTTAATCCTTGACATAGACATAAATTGTAAATGCATTCACACGGATAAATCATGCCATGGCAGGACATTGCCTAATGGTACAGCAAAGAAAATGACTGAGAATATGATGGGTAATGTTTTCAGTTAATATTTGCAAACAAAAATTGATAGATAAGATTAGAAAAACCCACATAGAGGGAAAAAAAATTACAACAAACAAAATCTTAGATAACGAACACACTAAACAGTACTTCTTAAAAATCTCTACCTTCTATATTTTCAATCATTAAAACGTACTTTGCAATCTAATCAGAGAAAGAGAATGCTAGATTCTAGAAACTTAAACACAATTGAATCGCTTCATGTAAATTCTGCAAGATCCAACCACTGATTCAGCAATAAGAATCCAGAGCTATCAAAAGACCATTCATTCTAATTGCTATATTGCTGCTACCGAAATTTGGAAAATGAGAAAAAAACCAAATATAAAAAAGCTTCACCTCAATTCCTTAAAAAAAAAAAAAAGACAGTTCTTTTATATTATTTTGCCAAGAGCCATCTCTACCTTCTCAAGTGCATCCACCCATGTGCCAGCTTAAAAATAAAAGCCCCAAAAAAGGAATGATGAAGAAGAAAGATGCTGAATTAGGAAATATATTCACTCAAAGCAAAAAACCAAAACGCAAAATTATGCATGACAATGACAAATTTGAGCAAATAATCAATCGTATTACAGATTGGGATTTAAGAAAATCCAAAATAAGAAAAAGGAGAACTTTTCAGTTTTCAGAAGCGAGCTTACAAGGGACTGGTGACGAACCAACGTCTTCTTACAAGAAATGGGAGTCTTATTATTATGAATGTTAAAACACTGTCGACAAGCAGCTCCAGCAAGAGGGTTTGGAGGCCGACCCTCGCTGGAGCTCCCATTCTCCCCAATTCCACCAAACCCTTCACTTCCTTCCATTTTTTACATCCCTCTTTTCACTACCAGAGCCCAACTTCAAACAGCGAAAAAATTTTCCTCTTAAGAACACCGACAAACTGAGTCGACCAGTGAGTTAACTCGAATTGAAACCGGAAGCTACACTAAACAGATCAAACAACTGAAATGCAATTCAATTAGTACCGAATGATTTAGCGAGTGGGTCAATGAGTTGACTCAGCAAAAGGATATAATGGAGAAATAATGTGGGCAGCAAGGTTAATTTGGGTATTTGTTATGGTTTCATGTGCTTAAAGAAAGAAGAAGAAGTTCAAAGTAACAGTAAAATACAAAAATTAGGGTTTAAAAGGATTGCAAAATTGAAACGAAATTGTAGCGATTCAGTGATCTAAAGAAAAAAGAAGAGTGATTTGAGGCTACACACACGATGACGCTGGATTTTGGAGCTGAAAGCTCACTTCTTCTAACTAGTCGGTTTTAAAGGCGGAGAAGCAGGTGTTTGTGTAAAAAACGATGTCGTTTCAAATTTTAGGTAGCGTGGCGCTTCGCTTGCTTCTCATTTTTAGAATAAAGTGCAAAGATTATTGTTAAACTAGGAACTATATAATAAAATACTAATAATAGTAATATAATAATAATATCTAAAGTTTTTATGCATAGATTTTTATGAATGATAGAGATTGAAATTGAAATTGAAATGAGGGTGGCCTTTTTCCGTTCGGTGGGGACAACCTGGTGAGAGGTTTGATTTTTTTAATTTAATAATTTTGAATATTAAATAAAATAATAATAATAAAATAATGTAAAAATGATATGGACCGACATTTAACCCTAATTGAGGTCACCATGTGATTAGCATGTGATGACACGTGCTAATTGTGATTTTAACTTTTTTTATTACGTACAACAAAAGCTTCCATTATGGACTATTTATTTGTTTGGTTTAATTAATTTGATAAATTACTTAAATATTAAATAATGTCAAACCTCATTTCGTTGTACATGGGAGAGTTTCTTTTAATTGGTTCTTCAAGAAATGTACCAGTCAATCTCAAAAATTAATTATTAAAATTAAAAAATTCATTTTTATTTTAATTAAACAATATATTTATAGCTATTAAATATGAGATTTAACACTTAACAACAAAATCTAAAATATTCATATGCTTCCTAATTTTTTTTAGGATTTATTTCACGTTTAAAATTTTTTATTTATTTTAATAAATTTAAAAAGTTTTCATCCTTTTAAAGCTTATCAAAATAATAAGAATATTTAATGATATTTTCAATAATTTAACATAGCATTATTTTAAGGCAAAGGTCAACTCAGTACTTGCAAAAGATTTTTCTTTCTTTAACCATGTGTATACAAATATACATTTAATCAAGTAGTGAGCAACTTGGTTAATCTTGATTAATAATTACCAACTTTAATTTATTTTTATGACCAACTTAATTATTACTTCGAAATTATGGATTAAAAAAAATTGAGGAGATCAAGCTCGTATTTGTATAGGTGAATTTGTGTCATTTTCTTCTTAATTACCGTCTATCGAACCTAACAAAAGCATAAGCAACTGCGACGCCAAGCCAGCAATGGTGATTGAGTGCGATTGTCTTGTCATTTGCAAAGGAAGCCCTTCCCAACACGCGTCTGAAAAGGGTGAAAAAAGCCATGAAAGGTGGTGGAAGACGGCAAGCAAAAGCAATGAAAGGTGGCTTGCTTAAGCTTGTTTGAAGAGTCCAAGTCCAACCCAACGTGTCAAAACACCACTTTCCATTTGTCACCTATTTATATCCATTTCTCTTGCCATCTCCCATTATTTTATTCTTTCAGATTCTTCGAATCTTAATTTACCCATAAAAAGAAAAAAGAAAAAAAAACAGAGCCATCAGATGGCCATTACTACAATTACTAGTTGTTGTCTCAATCTTCCCCCTCCAAACTCTGCTTCAAATAACCTTGCTTCTTCCACTTCCAAGACTACTCAACTGAATTATTCATGGTAAGTTATACAAATTTTTTTCTTTTTTTTAAAATTAGTTGGACTTGCTTGAAATAAAGATCGATTTCTCAAGATTGTTTGTTCTGAATCTTGTTCATATTCATTTATTTATATGTGTAGGTTCAAGAATGAGAAATGGAGAAGGCAGTGTGTAGTGGGTATGGCGGCCACCTGCATGATAATTGGAATTGAAATGGATAATAATAATTTAATACTACAGAGCCAAGAAAATAATCTTGCCATGGCTAGAGAATACTTGCAAGTTCCAATTGTTCATGTTCAAGATCAATCAAAAGGTCGTCCAAGATGGAGTGACAGAAGAATGTGTCCTCCATGGCGTCTTAATTCATTAGAGACTGTTGTTCCTGAGAACCTTCCAAGGCCATCAGCTCGCCGGAGATGGGAGTCAATTGGTCATTCCAAGAATGCTCCGGCCACGGTTGATAAAGTTAATAAAGTGATAGTTCAAAGGAGCAGCAACAATTGCTTTACCATGTAAAAATTATCATACATAGTAAAATGATCATTTAAAAATATCTTCAATTAATGATAATATGAAGTAATATTATTTTCTTAATTTTGATTTTTTTTAGCGCAACAACATATACCTCGAAAATTTAAATTTAAAATTTTTAATTAAATTAGAATAATATTTTATCAATTAATCTACACATTGGATTTTTTAATATCGATATTAAGAGCTCTAATTAAGTACAACTAAGTATGTTTATTATTTAATGAGATTTTTAGTGGTTTAATATTGATATTCTAATGAGATTTTTAGATTATTGGAGATGGTAGTACTAAATTTGTTAAATTGGTAGTTTTTTTTTTGGATTTTGGATACTATAATACGTAAGTATTACAAGTTAAGATTGGTAAAACAGAAGACTAGTACAACTTGTCTTTTATAAAAAAAGTCCAATTCATATTATAACTACACCGAAAACAACGAATCGGGCTTCTTTTTTTGGGCTAATTTGAATGGGCACATTGCTCTTGCATATACATATACATATACATATACATATATATATATATATATTTGAGTGTATCTATTGTCTTCTCTTCTCTTGTCATGGGCCTTTGCCTGGGTTCCTTACACTCACAGACACTATTTATCTGTTAAGAAATGAAAATTTTACAAAACTACTCGTAAAAATAATTTTTAAAATTTTTTTCTTTAAAAATATTATAGATTAAATTTTTTCTTTAAAAATATTATAGATTTAAAAAAAATAAAAAATTTTAAAAATATCTCATTTTTTACTAAAATTATTTTTTTTAAAATTATCTGATCTCTCACTATAATTAATATTTTTATTTTTATTTTTTAAATATTTTTTAAATATTTTTTTAAATTAGATATTTAATATATATTTAGCATATATTTATTGTACCCCACTTTTAAAGGTATATACTTAACATGCATTCGATAGATTAAAAAATATATCAAAATAATGTGATTTTTTTTAAAAAAAAAGTGACATATATAATGTAATTTTCTCTTTATTTATTAAGAAATAAAAAGTCATGCATAATTTGATCTTTGTGCAATTAGTTGTGATTTGAGCTGTATCACAATTAGTGAAGAAAATTATGAATTTATAAATGAAATAATTAAAAAACTTAACATTTTCTAATTCCATACCCAATATGATACCAAATCTAGCAACCATGTTGGTAAATTTAAAACTTTACTCATAAATCTAATAGAGTCTAGCTTGGTTTGATCCGTTAATACAATGTAAGCTCTTTTTTTTACCTTTCTATAATTTAGTTAATATGCTTTAAACACATTATCTTTTTTTTAAAATAATTAAACACATTATCTTTAAAACTAGATTCCGAAGCAGCCTTAATCCATAGAACCTTCTAGAAGATATTAAAACACACTATTAAGTTTAAAAAAACATGATTTGATATTTAATGATGATTTTGACCCATTTCAATTAGTGAAAATTAGTATGTGGAAATATAATTTAATTTACATAGATACCTTAGTGGGATATATATAGATATATATATATATATATATAAACCAATTGGGTTTATCTAATTCTTCTGTTACTCGTTGCTTTATTAAATTAAGCATAAGCAACTAGAGTGGGTTGGTTTAAGAAAAATGTTGAATTCGATCATTGTAAATAAAAAATAATTTACGGAAAGAGTTGTCTTCTTCGAGATTCAACAATATTAATCATATAATATATTGAATATCAATGGTTCAATAAAAAAAATTTGACCGATGTTATTAAAGTTGGGACATTATATATTTAATCAAATTATTAATTACAATTTCACTATAAAGAAGAGCAATTAATTAAGCTATTAAAAACTTAAACCACTTTATATTTGTATATTTAATTAAGATTTTATTGGTTTAAATTAGTCTGTATGACAAATAAAAAGTTGTAAATTATGCATACAAGAAACGGCACCTGCTTCTTACTCATGCTCCATTTCGAGGGAGAAATTCATGTACGCGACGTGTAGTCCGAATAAAGTATATATATGAATTATTTCAAATGTATATTATACATATGTGTTACGTAATATATTAAGTTTTGACATAATTAAATAAATTACTATTTTATCATGTAAGAGATAAAAGATTATGTTTTAATTCTAATGAAACACTAGCAGCTGTCAACGTGCTTTAGTTTAATACACAAGTCCTATTCCTACTATAATTAAATGTTAGTTTTCTAATAGGATACGTATACAGTAGCTTCTGTAGGCTTTGGCTATTCTTGTATAAATACTTTGTAATTACCATTAATATAAACAGATTGGTAGAGTACAATTTCTCATATCATTTATACAGTTTTAAAAATTGCATTAAAAATAATAATTTTAGGAGAACAAACAAAATAAGCCATGAAAAAGTAAATTTTAATTGAAATTTATAAATAGCAAATCACAATTAAAGATTATAAATATTCGTATAAGAAATCTGTAAGTGGGGACGCCATTCCTTTGTTTTCTATTGCAAGCACGGTTAAAATTTGATTAAATTAAAATAATATGTTATTATACACATACTATTTATCCAATTTTTTTAATTGAATTTAATATAAATATAATGTGAATAAAAAAAAAAGGGACAGAATCATACCTTGATTCATGTTGAAATTAATTTGGTTGATGCATGAAATATTGGATTTACTCATCCAATTAATATAATTTTCGAGAGGCTTTGTTTTTTTTAATGAAAGAATGTCAGAGAAATTTCATGTATATATATTATTCAGTTAGAAATCAAAACCTTAAATATTTATTAATTTTCTTAAGTCTACAAAAATTTAAATATCTCATAATTTAAATATTCAATTTTATAAATTATGAGAAAAATATTTTAAAATAATATAACATGATGATATATTTTATAGTAATATATAAAATATAAGAAATTATTTTCAGTTTTCTTTGGAAGCTCAAAATTAAGATGATGAATTATTTAATATTTATTAAAAAATATTGCAACAGAGAAACAACATATCATGTTTAAAGTCATCGTTCTGATGTCATTTTTATATATGGTGTGATTAGTGTCATTGTCTTTGATCATTTTTTATTACTTGGGAGTTGGTAAAATGGTAGGTCTATGAAAAGAGACCCCATGTTCTTACCTTCAAATCCAAGTTTCTTAATTATCAATCCTACATTAAATAAAAACTAAATAATAATAATAATAATAATAATAATAATAATAATAATAATAATAATAATAATAATAATAAGAGATTTAGGGCATTGAAGAGACATGGCATAACATTATAAATGATATTCTTCAATTCTATAAACTAATTTCTTATTCTTACATTGCATATTTATCATTTAAAGCAAGATTAAATACCATTTTAAAAGTTATTCAATTCTTAAATAAAATAGCATTTGGTATAGTTAGGTGTTTATCATTAATTTTATTTTTATATTTTTCTCAAGAACCAGTAATTTTAAGTAACTACCAATTAATTAATTCCTCAAATAGAAAATTACAGCTAGAATCTGACTCATCTTGCCTAACAATAACGTAATCATGAAAGGTAAATATTTAATTAAATAATGGAAATTACTTAAAATAATTTAAATAAATAAAAAAACGAATTAAGAGCGATTAACATTTAATAGTGCCTATTAAGACCATTATAATAATTAATCTAAGCCTTTAAGTTAAAATAATTAATTAAATAATAATGAGTGGAAGTGGAAGATTCATGTGGAATATCACAAGCTTTTATACCATCAAAAAAAAAAATATTCCACATTTATAAAAGAAATTAAATCAGTATTTCATGATCGATTTTAAAAATAATAAGCCAATCAGATATTAAACCCATTTATAATTTAAAACCATTTGTTAGCGGATATATGATTTTTAAACTAGAATTCCTCGAAAAAAATAAAATAAATGTGAGAGTATAAAATAGAATGAGGAAAAGAAATAATGAAAGCTAATTTAGAAGCTTTAGTTAAACTTGTTATTAAAATTAATCATGCTTTAGTTAAACTTGTTATTTTAAAATTAATCATACTAATTTTCAACATTTTTAATTAATTTTAATTAATTTTTATTGATTTTAAATTGCATTAAATCAAAATTTTTAAGGTTGTTTTGTATTTCATACAATATATGTAAGTTTTATTTTTCTTTTTAACTTAAAGATTCTCAATGTATATACTGATATACAATTTAATGATAAATGTATATTCTCTTAAATAATATATCTAAGAAAAATACTCACAACACTTTTTTAATTATGATTTTTATTTGATTAAATTAGGCTACTCTTATGATAACTTAAGAGAAATTAAATCATAATCTAAAAATATTGAATATAATTATATAAATTATAAAAATTAATATTAATTACAAATCATAATCAATAAAATAATTAATTTTTATATATTCATGAAAATGTATTTAGATAGAATTAAGTTGCAGGATATTGAATTCTGCATATATATATTTTAATGAAAATGTATATATTAGATACTATATATATATATATATATCTAGATTGTAGCATACCAGATGAGTAGGAAAAAAAATTCTAAAGCTTACAAATAAATATATGTATTGTTTGAGGATATCTCCCTATGCGTAAGAAAAAAAAAAGAATTTGGTGTATATGATCTTAGTCAAAGTTGACATTTTCTTGGTCAAAATTTGAGGCTCAGGTACTAAATAAATCTCTTCATTTGTTTAATTTCAACAAGAGCTCGACGGCAATAACTACCTGAGAGCTTAATACAGTCACCAGTTTCTTCTGTACTGTACCAAATAGGTAATTAATGGATCTAGTGATGAACAGAAAGACAACATTTTGGAACTTGATTGGCAGGCACATTTCGGTTCGCCCTGTTCGGTGTTCTTTGGATCACGAAATTGAAGAACCTGAGATCATAATAGCGGCTTGGGGACGATGGAAAGTGAAAGCTACTGAATTCTGTTATGAAGAGACCATCCCAGATTTTCATGGGATTTTGCGAATTAAATTCGTCGGAGAAGATAACAGCAAAGCTGCCATCATCACTGCCCAGCACGTTCGTGTTTGTTCCCAGATCTTATTTAGAGAGGATAACAATGACAGATTGATTATAACAGGCATCGCGGAAACACTCTGGGATTATTTGTATGTATTTCTACCTAAAATCTGATCATCTTTTAGACATATTCTGAATTGTTCTTCACTTGATGAACTACTCATCCCACGTCGCAGACCTTTCTATCGGACGCAAAAGAAAAATCATGGAAGAAATGAACTGGTCATATATGAACAGATCAATTTGGATGGTATAATCAGTCTTTCATTTTCAATATACTTGGAAGAATAATACATACTAATCAATCTCTTTCATTTCAACCTCAGTTACAGGTTTATTGGTTTGTTAATTTCTTGAAATGATGCATATAATCTCATTTTCTTTAAATGTTTCTTGTGTTGATTAGGTAACACTGGATCTGCCATGGCAGAGAGGGAGTGAAGAGGGAGTCATATATATATATATATATATATATACAAAACTCTATTCCGGTTATATTGAGGTAAGGTAATGGCGTAATGCTAATTTCCATCACCTGGGAATTCTTTCATTTATGCACTGTGCTTCTTGTGCTATTAGAAAACTGGATATAGGTTGGCTTACATAGTTAAGAAAGTTTAAGATTCTCCACATTGTTTGTTTGTTTAAATTAGTATTTTTTTTTTAAAAAAAATCTTGGAATAAACTCTCCTTTCGTGTATATATAAATTGAAAAAATGCTTATTTTGGGGCATTGAGATTGATGTCAGTGATGTTCTGATTCTATTAATTGGACTGACACTTGTGCCATTCCAGCCAATTGGGTCTATCATAAATGGACTTTAATTTGCAAGTAATAATGCATTTTGATTTGTGTAGTTTTGAAATTATATATAGAAATTTAAGCAAACTATATATAGAAATTTGAAATTTCTAAGACTTAATTTACTCGTATTTTTTGATTGTCAATTCACTAAATCTTGAAACCTAATTTGGCTGATTAATTATTGTTTAAAGACTCCATTGTCATAGTAAAAAATGTTTATGGAGTTTTGTTTCCTTTTTTTGTCTTCTTTAATCACAAATAAGTTAGAATAATACCCTTCCCAGTGTTATTAATAATCACACAACCGATCAAAATCTAATAAAGCTTTCTTTATTTTTCTTTTTCTTTTTCTTTTTCTTTTTTTGGATTCGTCATCTTAGAACTGTGGAGTAGCTTCAAGTTTGTTCTTCTTTCTTTATCCTGGTTTTAGTGGCTTTATGATGATGGCGTGACGGAAACAGGTTGTTTTCTAAGAAATGATTCGTTAACTAATCAAAGAAACAATTTTTTAGCTTTTACAGGTTCTTTTTGGACTCAGATTATTTATAACTTAAAGCCTATTGGTTGTTGGGTTTTGAAATTAGGCTTTAATCTCTTTATAGAATGTTTTGCAATTCATAACCAATTCTTTCTTGCCATGATTATTTCCTGCTAGAATCACTTGAAGTATAATGCATTTCATGTTCTTTTTCTCAGGTTTTCTTGGTGAGATGGTGAATGCAAGGTTTTAAGACTTTACGTAATTTTGTGTGCCATGTGGTGTTGTAGGCCAGCCAATTGTTAGATGGGCTTTTTAGGACTGAAAATTTAAAGCTTCAAACTCCTTATAATAATGTTGTGATATAAGGTATAATCGACTACTATGATGGCCCATGACCAAAAAAATTAAAATGTTTATTAAAAATATATGCCTTAGCAAACGAAATTTAGTTCTTATTTATACAATTATAGTATAAATCTATAATTATTTCGATAGGATTTTGTATTATAGTTTTATCTTAAAATTTTTAAATACTCTATCCTTATTCTTTGTGTTGTATATCATAAAACATAACTTTAGTCACCTAAAATCTTTTTCTTTTGTTGAAATTAGATTTTTTTTTAAATATTAATTTTGAAAAAAACTAGAGTTGACATGCTGATTATGGTAAAATCTTTATTCTTTAATCAGATGGCTAATGGCTGGTTTGCCTTAGATTAAGTGACAATTAATCTTTGTACAACAAGAAGGTGAGACTATTTCTCCTTTCTAGTTGTTGATAGGTTCAACTTTGTTAAGATGGATTTACATTGATAATTATTTAAATAATAAGTGTTTGAAATTTAAACTCAAATCTCAATTTAATTTCATATCGAATGTCTACTTAATCCAAAATGACCTTGAACCAAACAATCGCATGATTTTCTAATAAATAGTGCAATTAATATTGTATATAAAAAATATTAGAGCAAAAATAAACTTTGACCTTATTATTTATTTGGCCAAATATTAATATTCTCAGAATATAACTCTTTGAACAAATAATTAAAATTGTGAAGAAAAAAAATGTATGAATAAAATATAGTCATATACCACACATTCTAAACATGCATCTACTAATAAAAACATAGGCTGCAATTAGAAGATAAAGAAAAATAATAATTGATTTTCTAACTGAATAGGATTTTGTTTTTCAAAAATTATTCAGCAAAAGTGGTAAAATAACAAAGATTATCCTGAAAAATTAATTAATAGAGAGAAGCTAGGTGGTGAAACTATTCAATTATCTTATGAGATTTGCATGGAGTTGCTACATGGCATATTTGGTACAGGGTTTGATATGATAGATGGAAAACATGATAAATAAGAAAAATATCAAGAGAAATAAGGAAAGCACAGAACCAAAATTCTTGTGTAGCTTGCAGAATTTTTGCCTCACAACTATAGTTTTAATGTACTTATTCGGAAGTTGTGTAGCTATGAGGGAAAGACACAAAATATATTTTCGCTAATTGAGAAATTTTTTATTGAATTTTTTGAAGTCTTTTGTCTAAAAGGTTGAATAAAAATAATATAAGATATTATTACTTCCAATATTTCAACTTTTCAAATATAATTAATAAAAAATATATTTTTTAAATTTAATAATATAATGAAATCTTCAAAGTATATTGTAAATTAATAAAAATATTTTAAATATATAGTCAAATAGAGTGATTATAACATGAAGATAAAATAAATTAGTTGCAACACAAATTTATTTTATATTCATGTAATATATATTCACCTTACTTAATTATATAATATACTTTGTAAATTTTATTATATTATTAAATTTAAAAAATATATTTATTTTATTTATTATGATATAATTTTAAAAAGTTGAGATATTGGAAGTAAATTAGTTATAATAATATGTTATTTTATTATAAAGTAAATTGAGGGTGATCATAAAATAATATTGGAAGAGTGACAGATCTTCTAATTTTATTTTATTATTGGAAGTAAAATCTAGATATTAAAAGTGACAAAAAAAAAAAGGTTCAGACTCTACAATAATAGAAAAAACATATGACAAAAAATAAAAAATATTTATTGAACATATATATATGTCTTAGCAAACGGAATTTAGTTCTTATTTCTAATAAAATTGTACTAAAACATTTGAATAGGATTTTGTATTATAATTTTATCTTAAAATTATTTTAAAATATTTTATTTTTATTTTTTGAGTTGTATACCTAAAACATAATTTAAATCACTTAAAATCTTATGCATTTTTTGTTGAAATTATTTTTTTTAAAAAATTATTAATTTTGAAAAATAAATTAGAGTTAAAATGCTGACCATGGTAATTAATCTTTCATCTGTAATCAGATGACTAATGGCAAGTTTGCCTTGGATTTAGTAACCCTTATATCTTTGCACAACAAGAAGGTGCTTCTCGTATGTTCAATTTTGTTAAGATTTATTTAAATTGATAATTATTTAAAAAAATAATTATTTGAATTTTTTAATTAATTATATATGAAAATAAACACTTAATATTATAACTCCATACTTAAACGGGAGCAATAACGTTCTGGTCACCAAATCAAAATTCGGTGGTTATAATCATATGAAATTTAATATTATATTAGCTTTTCAATAAATTTTAATTTAAACACAAATCTAGTTTCATCTCATTTACATTATATACTTAATCCAAAATGACCTTTGCATCAAACAATTCCATGATTTCTAACAATTGTAGTTAATATTGTAATTTGTAAATAAAAAAATTAGAGCAAAAACAAACTTTGACCTTATTATTTATTCGGCCAAATATGAATGTTCACAAAATATTAACTATTTGATCAAATTGAAACTGTGAAAAAAAAATGTACGATTAGAATATAGTCATATACCACATAAATTCTACACATGCTGCAATGAGAAAAAAAAAAAAAGAAAAACAATAATTGAATAGGGTTGGTTTTTTATAAATTTCTTAATTATTGGTAAAATAAATGAAATTTGATATATAATTCAAAGTGATGAATATCATAACAAACCAACGAAAGGTTCAATCAAATAATTTCACAAAAGTATAAAAAATAATAAAAATTGTTCTGAAAATTAATAAAGAGAAACTACCTGGTGAAACTGTTTAATCGTCTTTGGAGATTGATATGGTATGTCTGGTACAGACTTTGACCCAGCAGCTAGAAAGCATTATAACAGAGAAAAATATCAAGAAAAGCAATGAAAGCACAAAAATGCAGCTGCTTTTGCGTATCTGAAATCCTTGCGTAGCTTGCAGAGGATTTGCCCGGCGACTATCCAATTCATAAATCTTAAACTGAATTGAATCTTGTACAGCCAAGGTTTTAATGTACTTATTCCCAAGTTGTTGCAAAGCAATCAAGTTGACTCCTGCAGCTATCAAAGAAAGGCAGAAAGGCATCCAACAATCTTGGCATATCAGAGTTTTGGAAGTTAAAACAACTGTCAATATGACTCCTTGGAACACAAAATATATGTTTGCTAATTGAAAAGTTCTCGATTGAATTTCTTGAAGTTTTTTGTCAATGTCTATACTCTTATTTTCCATTTCTTTTATTTCATTTCGACGAGAATTATGATCGGTAGCAGCTGCATCTGCATGTGAATTTGAAGAATGATCTGTAGCTGCAAGCAGTGGTTGTTGAGAATGAGAATTGTGATTAATTGATGCTATTTCAATTTGAATTTCATTTTTCTGTTGCTGAGGTTGAATTTCATAATCTTCATGACTTTCAGGCTGCAAAGGTGCTTGTTTATTAGGAGAAATAACATTCATTATGGCCAACTATAAATTAAAATCTATTCCCTAACATGTCTAGTAGTGATAATTATTAAGTAGGATTAATCTTAATTGTTCGATGATCAAATTGTAGCAATTTAAAATAAGTGTAAACCATGGTCCCATTTGAGGGTTAACCGATGATCAAAATCCATTATAAAAATTAAATTATTTAAGGTCATTTTCACAGCCATAACAAGGAAATTGCTCTGATTATTACATTCCTAGTATCATTATGTGTAAATGGGTATTGTGAAGATAGCAGGAATATGTCTAAAATAATTATTTAATATATATAGAGAAGTTAATTAAGTAGTCAAATTAAATTAAATTATGTTGTAGTATAACTTAACTAATTTCTTTTTCACCGACAAGTACTAGTGATATAAAATAAGAAATTTGCAATGAAGAATACTACTGTGAGTCTTCTGATATATATTTATTCCAACTTTCAACTATTTGAAAAGTTTCAACGGAAAGCTCGATTTTGCACATTATAACTTCATCAAACAAATTCATTTTAGTTTTGTTAACTAATTTTTATAACATTTTTAAAAATTTTAGTGGTTCTAATTAGTGATTCGATTTGAAATGAAATGAAATTATACCTATAATTACTGATGAGGCAGGTGTAAATTTGATTTTTTTTAAAGACTTATAAGTAAAAAATTTTGAATAACTAGCATGAATATTTTTATCTTATAAAGATAGATTAAGGTTATATATATATATATTTGACTTATCCAAAAAAAAAAACTTCATAAATTTTGAGAAAAGACTAATGATTTTTCTTATTTGTTCTTTTTTTTTTTTTATAATGAGAGGAAAGATTCTTTGCTGCATACTCGAATATTATTTTCCTATTTCATATATACTGAAAAATTATTAGCAATACCAAATATTAATTCTACTTTATTTTATGCTTACAATTATATAATTATAATATTCAACCAAATTTATAAAATTAAAACTTACATTTATATTAGGAGTGGACACGGGTCGAATTCGGTCAGATTTAATACATTTTCTGATCCGACCAAACCCGATATAAGACAAAAATAATCAATTCGAAATCGACCGAAGAAGGAAAAATTTCCATCGACCCGCACATATTTCAAGTTCAGTCAGTTCAAAGAGGGTTAGCTCGGATTGGGCTTCTTAAATGGGCCTCTGTTTCATGCCATAATTTTCAATTCTTTTTTAATAAAAAAAACTTAATTTTTCAGTTTTTAAATTACAATTTTTTTAATAAAAAGGATACTTCTCCAAACACATTTAAATTACATAATTAATCAGGATTATTTTTCTATTTATAATAGGCCTTTGATTTATGCTATAATTTTCAATTCTTTATTAAACAAAAAACTTGATTTTTCGGTTCTTAAATTACAAAATTTTTATGAAAATGATACTTTTCCAAATACATTTAACTTATATAACTATTTATCAAAATTATTATTCTATTTATATTTTAAAAATAATAGTAAAAAAATATACACAAGTGGCAATGCATTTATTCAACCCTAGCAAGTCAAATCAAAAATTCAAAATTACATTTTAAATCAAAAAAATTATTCAGGTAATCAATTCTTAGATCAGTGTTCCTACATTCAGTTTGGATAACATAATACATACTTCATAATTTAAGTTTTAACAGATTAAACATATAGCATACAATATAACAATATACGTATAAATAACACACAACAATGCCAATTATCAATAACTTAAGTTTAAAAAATAATAAATTAAATTTAAGAACATACAAATAATAAATAGTTAAAATAAAATATTCATTTTTAAAACTCTTTAACATGTTAACAACAATATTCATAATAACATAATATACATATACAATAACACAACAATGCCAATTGCCAACAACTTATTTAAAAATAATAAATTAAATTGAAGATATTAAAATTATACCACATAGTAAGCTCCTCATTCCTTATCTTCTCATTCAATTCGGTTGAGGTTCACCACCCAATCTCCTTTACTGAACAAGAGAGATTTTCATGCATTCTATTACATTTGATTTGCAATGTACAGACAAAACAAGAAAAGAAACATTCAGTAATTATTTATAAAGTAATTGTATATATATAGAATAAAATTATTTGTCTGCTCTAAAAAATTAATATTTAACTTTATTAAAATAACATTCTAAAAATATTAACAATTTACATTTTAAAAATTATAACTAAATTAAATAATTTTTATAATTTACTACAATAATTTTAATAATTTATTAAAATAAATTAAACAATTAATTAAATATATAAAATTAAATTCTTTTTCAATAACCTATATACATATAACATTTTAAATTAGATTACAGTTTATAATTAAAAATGGTAATTATTTTTAATAAAATAAAATATGTATAAAATATAAATAATTATTCTTTAAAAATTTTCAAATACATAATATAATTTATAATAATTAATGAAATATATTTATTTCTATAAATAGTTACAAAAAATATAATTTACAACTATTAAAAATAAAATAATTTATAAATTATATATACAGTTTATAAATATCATTATCTAAATATGCAATAATATAAATAAAAAGATAAATCAGTGAAAAAATTTTAAAAATTATGTTAAAGAATCACAACTCTAATATACACATACCCAGTATCACTGTCCAGATGTAAATAACAAACGAAAACAAGCAAAAAAATACAAGAAAATAAAACAAAACTAGTCAAAATAATTAAATCAAAATAATACATAACATGCAAAATAACAACATTTTAACAAATCTTTAGAAACTTCAAAGTACATATCATCTAAAACAAAAGCTAAGAAAATGAAAAATCAAAATCAACATGCAAAACTTGAAAAATCATCCAGAATATGTAGATTTATCAATTATATTTATGATTATTTTAAAACACAATAAAAACCTGCAGATTATATTTTAAAAAACAACAAAAACCTATAAAACATGTGCATAACAAACACCCTAAACCTTCAAATTTTAAAAACAAAACTAAAAAATCAATTAAATATAAGAAAACATAAATCTTATGTACACTATTTTCAAATTGGTATTTTTTCATATCAAACTTTCAAACACAAATGAAAAAATACTAAAACAAACGAAAAAACACAAACAATTTGTCATGAGAGAGATAATAAAGCAGACTGTACAAAATCAACCTCCAACAAAAAAAAATTAAAACTCTTAACAAAAACAATACCCTTGAAAATTAGAAACGAAAGTTTGAAACCTCACCTAGTCGGACTGCCAGAGAGCCCTAAAATCAAATGATCTCGCTGCTATGGGTGGGTATATAGTGAGATAAAAACATAATCTTAGATAGGAGGAGAGGATTAGTGATGATCGATAAACAAAAATAGTAGTTAGAGAGGAAGTGAGATCCTCTGGTATAGAGGAACTCTCTATATTTCAAAGAAGAGAAGAGAAAAGTCGAGAGAGAGAGATTTTTTTGAGAGGAGATAAGCGGCTGCTAGGATAAAATGGGAAATTAGGGTAAAAAGGTTGCTTAAGAATACTTATATATATACCTCATATAAAATAGCACCATTTCAAATGTGTATTATATTATATATAAAGGATATTTAAGTCGGTCGGTTTTGGGTATGCACGCAATAAATAATCCTAATCTGACCGACAATTCGAGAATCGAGAAATATATGATTCCTCATTCGTTGTGGCCTGCCTTTTAATTTTGATCTGACCGAACCCGCATAAATCATTATTCGGGCGGATTTGGGTGGATCTAATATTTTTGCACAGCCCTAATTTATACGAATGATAGTGAATTGCAAAAGTAACATCCTTGATAATATGACTTGGACAACTTGTAGTTTAAAAAAACAATAAAAAAAATTTGTGCTTAATTCTCAACAGGCAAGGGGTTCATCCTTTCATCTCCTGCATTAAAGAGTGGCTGAGTTTGGATTGACAGGTTTTACTCAGCCATATTTATCGCTAGGCAAATTATGCAATTGACTGGTTAGCAAATAATACTCTTCATTTCAACCTAAGTATTCATGTTTTTCAGCTTATACAAAAAGGCTTGCAAGAATAACTTAACTGAGGTTTCTTTTTCTAGGATGAGTTCTTGTTTAGATTTTAAAGCTTTGGTATTAAAAAAAAGAAAAAAAAAAGATAGAGCATTAATTAGAAAAAAAAAAAGAAGATAAAAGATAAAAAAGGACAGAGAATTAATTAGAGTCAGACTGGATATTATTAATAGTTTCCTATAACAACTAATTTTGATGATGATATACTGATTTTTCAGTAAAACTCAAAACCCTCGAGTCATCTTCTCTTCCCCTCTCTTTATCTCTAGTACAACTGTATCTCTCTTAGCCCTTTAAAGTTAATTTGTTTATTCTAAAAAATTTTCTTGTTTTGCAATAAGGATTTTTAATTCCTATGTTTGTTATATCTGTCGTTTCATATATAATAATTTTTTGTGTCTTCTCTTGAATTATTGGAGTTTTGAGTATTATATTATTTGATTCTTTTCATTTGGGAGAGTTTTGTTTTATGTATCTTTGTTCGTGATTGCAAAATTATATTATTTTGTAATGTCTTCCAGGCAATTACAACACCTTAGTGACAATCTCCATATAAATTAAAATGAAAGAGATGCATTATCTTGTTATTAATTTAAGATCGAAAGTGCTATGCATGTTTGTAAGCAAATTATGATTCCTTTTCTCTTTTCTCATAATAAAATAACTTATTTTGCATTATCAAAAAAATTTTTTTTGGTCAATCTTATTTTGCATTATCATGTTAGTGTGTCCTTGTTAGGTTCTGCACTGCAAGTAGATAAGGACTCAATTCGAACGTACAAAAGTTGCCTTTATATTGATTTTTAAATTTAGGGTATCTATTTAATTTATTAATGTAGATGTGTATTTCCTCAGCTATTATTTGTTATTTGTTATTTGTTTTAATTTTTTGACTGGAGCTTTATCTAGAATTAGGATATGAAAGATTATATATATATATATAATAGAACGGTCATTTTAATTAGACATTTAATTTGGAATGCAATTAGATAATGATATTTTTTTTATATTTTATAATTGAAGAAATTATATAATATATTTTTGAAAAAACATCCTCACATATCATTATCTAAGTAATTTGCCTTTTTAAGCCTTATAGTCTCACATTTTTCCTTTTGCATAATCAGTTGATCTCTTGCATTCCTCTAATGTTTCTGTAACTGTAACTTCTTTCTTAATATAATCTTCTTGCTTATTAAAAATAAATCTAAGTCAACTTATACGCTATAATGCTATATAATAACTCAATGTATATATTAATGGAAAACCTGCCACAACGAGCTAGCGAGGGTTCTAATCAGAAACTCAAGGAGACTCCAAAGGCGGACCATTATGAAGAAGAGACAGAGACTATATTATGCATTTATGTGTTTGGAAATTCAGGTCTTATGAGAATTCAATTCAAATGAATTATATTTTATCAATTCTCATGCTTGGAAAAAAAGAATTATAAGATTTAAGAATATGATCCAAATTAAATAGGAATTATATTTATTTAGCAAAAGTTTAATCTAATTGAAGTTTGATTTATCACCAAAATACATAATATTAATCTAACGAGCCCGATGTATAGATAAGTTGGTCATAACGTATTTGGAATCATCGAGTATATAACTCGATAGGGAGAATTTTAGCACGCAATTCAATTTTTTCCAAGGTCTTCAAAAAAAAAAATTCAGAGCTGCTTTATATTTTCTTTTTCTATGATGGCGAGCATTAGATTCAGACGTTAGAGTCTATATCACTTTTATTTTTCTATGCTTATATTTTCTTTCTACCTTGTAGTAGGTTTTGCAAGTCAGCTTCTAACTGCCAGAAGTTTGGCCTTAAGCAATTCCCAAATGTCCACCATTGATAGCAAATTTGAAAAGACAGTATATTCATGCTGATAAAACAGAAGTTAGCAGGCCAAAAACGCAGCGTCACATGGCGGCAAATAACCACACGTTACGCCTGCAATCACGCAACAATAATAATAATAATAATATTCAAACTAAATTGATATTGTATATATATATATATATATATATATGGTTGCATGAAACAGGTTATATAATATTATTGCAATTTTTAAATTGCTACTGCAACGACTTTCTGGAGTTGAGGAGAGCTACAGCCTACAGCACAACATTATTTTTATGGAAGAATAATAGAATTGACTTCTAAGTATATATGTATATTCAAATTCACCAATTCATAATTTTATAACAATTTCAATTTCATTAAAATTGTAAAAACTATGAGAGCTAAGAGGTATTACTAAATTATAATTAATTGATTTATCATTTCAATTAAAATATTTATTTAGTATCATAGTTGTACCAAATCATTGAAAAAGAGAAATCAATCTTAGACCTTATTTTCAGGCATTAAAGATAATTTTCAGATACATATCTATAAAATAATATTAGGTGAAATTGTTTAGCAACATTTGTCGAGAGTCTGCTATAGATAGCCAACAAAAACAAGTTATAAAAAGCATCCTTAGAAAGACAAAAGCGAGCACCTTTATCTTGAAAATTAAGATGGTCTAAGTTTGATGTCTACTTGGAAAAATATATAGGGAGAATAATCCAAATTATTTTTTCTTAGCTGGTATTTGAACTTACAGCTGAAAGATGTTATTTTACTAATGTTCTTATATTAATCAAGGGCGGTGCAATATAAATTTTTCCTCTGTAAGAAATTAATTCTAACTTTATAGTATAATAAAATACTGTCATTAGACAATTTAAAGGAATTCTAGAGATGGGTTCAAGTTCAAAATTACTTCAACTGAAGGAAAGCGTCAAGGGTATGAGAAGCATCAATGAAAAGCAAGAAAAAAGAGTTAGATATCTAGAAACAAGACTGACCCAACAAGGCATGTTCTACATTCTATTTCAAGTTATAATTTTCCTCTCTATTTCTAAACCTTCGTCCATCTCCTGTACCCAATGGTGGATACCATTTTCCCTGTCTTTGTTGGTTGCTATAAGTTTTGGCCTCACCTTTGCAACCACATTCAGTAAATGGGCAAGAACTAAATTTGAATATGATCGAAATTTGATGGAAGAAAATCTTCTTTTTTACCAACTGAGCTTGGCTCAGCGCAATCTGATGGAGGAGGAGGAGGGAAAGGGGGAATCTACAACTGCCACTGTTGCTGACCGGCAAAATTATTCAGAGCTTCTGTTAGTTAAGTCTGATATGGGGACTGTCAAAATTGGTGGCTCATTTCCACCTAAAATGTCAAAAATAATGGCTCAATTTTGGTGGCTAAATTAAGGGTTTGAAAATGTTTGAATGAGTTGTAAACAACTCTTAAATTAGTCAATTTAGGTGGGCAATTTTTGCCTATAAAAGGAGCCCTTCTCCTTCATTTCAAATTCATCCCAAGCTTGTTTCCTCTCATCAATTTGGAGCAAGTTTCTCTCTTCTCTCTCCCTTTGTAATATTTCTTTAGTGAAATATATTTGGTAGTGTCCGAGGACGTAGGCAAAATTTTGGCCGAACCTCGTTAAATTTTGGTGTTCTCTCTTTTATTTATTTAATAGCTATTTGTTGGGCAAAACTCTGTTTTGGTGGTTATTGTGAAAAGGGATTACATGTCTAGGTAAATTCTGTCAAACGACGCGTACGTCTAAGGAAAGTGGGTTTTAAGTGAGACCGCTTGTGACTCCTCCACTTTCCTGGGAATTTACCTGGTGTAGTTTTTATCACAGTAATTCACAAATTATTCGGTGGAAAAAGCCCAATTTCCACAACAATTGGTATCAGAGCCAAGGTAACTTAGTATTCACTGTGGTTGCAGCATAGTCTGATCTTCCACATAAAAAACGTTCCTTGGCTGTGTTCCGCATTTTTGAAAATTTGTTTTATAGCTATTAAATAAATATTTGTAGCAGAAATGACAGACAACAAGAAAAATACCACACCTGTTACTGCAGCATCGTCCTCATCAACTTTAGTAAGGAATGCTGTTACAAATGCAAGATTTGCAGTGGAGATTTTCGATGGCACTGGTCATTTCGGCATGTGGCAAAGCGAACTTCTAGATGCTCTTTTTCAGCAAGGTCTAGATGTTGCTATTGAAGAGGAGAAACCCCAAGAAATGGAGGAGACGGAGTGGAAAACTGTCAATCGTCTGGCATGTGGTACAATTCGTTCTTGTCTTTCTAGAGAGCAAAAATATGCTTTCTCGAAAGAAACTTCAGCAAACAAATTGTGGAAGTCATTGGAGGAGAAATTTTTGAAGAAAAACAATCAGAACAAACTCTTTATGAAGAAGAGACTGTTTCGCTTCAATTATGTTCCCGGTACCACGATGAATGAACACATCACAAATTTTAATCAGTTGGTGGCTGATCTGTTTAATTTGGATGTGGTCTTTAAAGACGAAGATTTGGCACTGCTGTTGTTGGCATCTCTCCCTGACGAGTTTGAGTTTCTTACAACGACTCTACTCCACGGGAATAAGAAAGTGACTTTAAGTGATGTATGTGCTGATCTATATAGTCATGAATTGAGAAAGAAAGAAAAAGAGAGGACAAGTAAAGCAGAAGCTCTGGTGGTTAGAGGCCGTACACAAGGCCGAAAGAAAGGAGGGAAGAAAAACAAATCCCGTTCAAAAGCCAGAGTAGAAAAAGATGAGTGTGCCTTTTGTCATGAAAAAGGTCACTGGAAGAAAGATTGTCCAAAGCTTAAAGGCAAGGGCAAAGCTGTTGTTGATTCAAATGTAGCTGAGTGTGATGATTCAGAATCAACCTTCTCATTAGCAGTCATGACATCCGTAGACACTCCTGCAGCATGTTCAACAAGTTCTTCTAATGCATGGCTGTTAGATTCCGGATGCAGCCATCATATGAGTCCCACCAAGGAATGGTTTTTTGATTTTAAAGAACTTGATCATGAAGTTGTCTACACAGCAAATGACAATCCTTGCTTCACCGAAGGGATTGGTTCAATCCGCTTAAGGAATCATGATGGATCAATCAGGATCCTGACTGATGTTCGATATGTGCCGAGTTTGACGAAGAACCTCATTTCAGTAGGAGTCCTTGAATCAAAAGGGCTCAAAATTATTGCAGAAAATGGGGTTATGAGGATCATCTCTGGTGCACTTGTGATGATGAAAGGATTACGGAGAAGGAATAATTTGTATTACTATGAAGGTAATGCAATTATAGAAACAACAGCAGCATCAGTTTCTGGTGATGACAAAGATCTGGAAGCAACCAGATTATGGCACATGCGCTTGGGACATGCAGGTGAAAAATCCTTGAAAAGTTTGGCCGATCAAGGATTATTGAAGAATGTGAAAACCTGCAAGTTAGTTTTTTGTGAGCATTGCATCAAAGGGAAGCAGACAAGAGTGAAATTTGGTACTGCAATCCATGATACCAAGGGTATTCTGGACTATGTTCACTCAGATGTGTGGGGGCCTTCTAAAACTCCTTCTTTAGGAGGCAAGCACTATTATGTAACCTTTGTTGACGATTTCTTTAGAAGGGTATGGGTGTATACTTTGAAGTCAAAAGATGAAGTGTTAGGAGTTTTCCTCAAATGGAAGAAATTGGTGGAAACTCAAACTGGCAGACGAATCAAATGTCTCAGAACAGACAATGGAGGAGAATATAAGAATGATCCATTTATGAAAGTCTGCGAAGATGAAGACATTGTACGACACTTCACAGTTAGACATACACCACAGCAGAATGGGGTGGCAGAACGCATGAACCGAACGTTACTGGAGAAAGTTTGGTGTATGTTGTCCAATGCTGGGTTGGACAAGCGATTTTGGGCTGAGGCTTTGACATATGCAAGTCATCTTATTAATCGACTTCCATCAACTGCTATTGGCGGTAAAACGCCTATGGAAGCATGGTCGGGAAAACCTGCTAAAGATTATGATTCCTTACATGTATTTGGTTCCACTGCATATTATCACGTGAAGGAATCAAAGCTAGATCCAAGAGCTAAGGAAGCCATTTTCATGGGGATAAGCTCAGGTGTTAAAGGATATCGGCTATGGTGTCCAGAAATGAAGAAAATAATCTTTAGCAGAGATGTCACTTTTGATGAATCTACCTTATTGAAAAAGGTGACAATAGAGCAGTCAGATGGTACTCCACAAAAGGTGGAGAATACTCCAAAACAGGTGGAGTTTGACAGAAAAATCCCAGCATCAGATGTTAAAACTGCAGACACTCCTGAGATAGAAGGAGAGTCAGATGAAGATGAAGTTCAAATCCAAGAACCTCCACAGCAACATGAATCAATTGCACTTGATAGGCCACGAAGAAGTATAAGAAAACCTGCTCGTTATGATGATATGGTGGCCTATGCATTCTCAATTGCAGATGATAACATTCCGTCCACTTTTAAAGAAGCTGTCCAAAGTTCAGAAGAAGTAAAGTGGAGGAAAGCTATGAATGATGAAATGCAGTCCCTTCATAAGAATCAAACATGGAAGCTAGCAATTCTGCCGAAGGGAAAGAAGGCAATTGGATGCAAATGGGTATATACAAAGAAAGATGGATTTCCTGACAGAGATAGTGTTCACTACAAAGCAAGGTTGGTAGCTAAAGGCTACGCTCAGACAGAAGGAATTGATTATAATGAAGTGTTTTCTCCAGTTGTAAAACATTCCTCCATTCGAATTTTATTGGCTTTGGTGGCACAGTTTGATTTGGAACTAGTTCAATTAGATGTAAAAACTGCATTTTTACATGGAGATCTGGAAGAGGAAATCTATATGACTCAGCCAGAGGGATTCAAAGTTGCTGGAAAAGAAAATATGGTATGCAAACTTGTAAAGTCGCTTTACGGATTGAAGCAGTCTCCAAGGCAGTGGTACAAGCGATTTGATAAGTTTATGCAAGGGCAGAAGTACACAAGAAGCAAATATGATCATTGTGTATATTTGCGCAAGCTATAAGACGGTTCTTTCATTTATCTTCTTCTTTATGTCGATGATATGTTGATAGCCTCAAAGAATAAAGAAGAAATTGAGAAGCTGAAAAATCAGTTGAATCAAGAATTTGAAATGAAAGATCTGGGCGAAGCAAAGAAGATTCTCGGTATGGAGATATCCAGAGAAAGGGAATTGGGGAGACTTTGTTTGTCTTAGAAGCAATATCTGAGAAAGGTACTAAAGCGTTTCGGTATGGATGACAAGACTAAACCTGTTAGTACACCTCTTGCTCCTCATTTCAAACTCAGTGCTGCTCAGTCACCGAAGAATGATGCAGAACGGGAATACATGTCAAAGGTTCCCTATGCAAATGCTGTTGGTAGCTTGATGTATGCTATGGTGTGTACGAGACCTGACATTTCACAGGCTGTTGGAGTTGTGAGCAGGTACATGCATGATTCTGGCAAGGAGCATTGGCAAGCTGTGAAATGGATTCTACGGTATCTTCTGAACACCGTGGATGTTGGATTAGTTTTTGAGCAGGATAAGAAGAATGGTCAACGTGTAGTCGGATATTGTGATTCCGATTATGCAGGTGATTTGGATAAACGTCGATCAACTACTGGTTATGTGTTCACACTTGCAAAAGCACCAGTTAGTTGGAAGTCTACTTTACAGTCAACAGTGGCGCTCTCTACGACAGAGGCGGAATATATGGCAGTTACTGAAGCTGTTAAGGAGGCCATTTGGCTTCAAGGGTTGCTTGATGAATTGGGAATAAAGCAAAACAACATTGTTGTACATTGTGATAGCCAGAGTGCTATTCATTTGGCAAAGAACCAAGTTTATCATGCAAGGACGAAGCATATCGATGTTCGATTCCATTTTGTTAGAGAAATTCTGGAGGAAGATCAGGTAAAGCTCCAGAAGATTCAGACCGCTGAGAATCCTGCTGATATGTTGACAAAGGTGGTGACAGCTGTTAAGTTCAAACATTGTTTGGACTTGATTAATATTGTCCAAATTTGAAGCTGGAGCTGCGAAACACATTTGGAGACACTTCAATGCTGCGAGAGAGAATAGAAATTTGTATTTGTGGAATTTTCGCCAAGGTGGAGATTGTCAAAATTGGTGGCTCATTTCCACCTAAAATGTCAAAAATAATGGCTCAATTTTGGTGGCTAAATTAAGGGTTTGAAAATGTTTGAATGAGTTGTAAACAACTCTTAAATTAGTCAATTTAGGTGGGCAATTTTTGCCTATAAAAGGAGCCCTTCTCCTTCATTTCAAATTCATCCCAAGCTTGTTTCCTCTCATCAATTTGGAGCAAGTTTCTCTCTTCTCTCTCCCTTTGTAATATTTCTTTAGTGAAATATATTTGGTAGTGTCCGAGGACGTAGGCAAAATTTTGGCCGAACCTCGTTAAATTTTGGTGTTCTCTCTTTTATTTATTTAATAGCTATTTGTTGGGCAAAACTCTGTTTTGGTGGTTATTGTGAAAAGGGATTACATGTCTAGGTAAATTCTGTCAAACGACGCGTACGTCTAAGGAAAGTGGGTTTTAAGTGAGACCGCTTGTGACTCCTCCACTTTCCTGGGAATTTACCTGGTGTAGTTTTTATCACAGTAATTCACAAATTATTCGGTGGAAAAAGCCCAATTTCCACAACAGGGACAATATACCTCCGGCGAGCTTACATTTACATCACATATTTTGCGTTAATTGCTTGCACGGCTGTGATTTTATGGGCATGTCGTTTCATTCCTTGCCATGTCGCTGCTGCTTCCGCCGAGTCATAGCTTATAGACAGCAGGTAACTTGTTTTTGTTATTTTAATCTGGTAACAAAATTATTTAATCGGTCTCAGATTTATTGCCAAACTTATGAAAGTCTGTTCATCGAATGGTTCCTTGTTTCGTTGATGAAGTTATTTGCCGTTATTTGAAGTTTGTTGCCTTCCTCCTCTCTTCGCGGTTTAATTTATCATTAATTGTTTGTGGGATCTGCAGCTGTGAAAATTCCAACACTTCCTGCTGCTGCATGCTCTCAAAGTGGTAAGAAATTCATGCTTTTTGCCTCATATTGACAACTTTGGTTAGCATGGAATTCATAATGTCATTCTTAATATGCAGAGAATGGATTCAAACGTCTGTTTAAAGCCTAAGGGTTGTGAAAGCCTCTATTCAGTAACACTTGAGATATGAAGAGCTTAATTTTTTTCACCTGGTAACCGATTTCTTTGTGGAATGTCACCAAATAGCAAAATCAAGAAGATTACAATATAATATTGTATGTTACCATTTGACTGTACCCTTTATATTCGGACTGCTGATCAATTCAATTTTAACTATTCCTGAATCTTATTTATGTTACCATTTGACTGTACCCTTTATATTCGGACTGCTGATCAATTCAATTTTAACTATTCCTGAATCTTATTGAGCAATAAATTCTAGTAAAAAAATGAAACGTATTCCTCTTTCAAAAAAAAAAAAAGAAACATATTCCATTAGGGGAAAAAAAAAGATCATTTATATTTTTTAAAGGATGTCAAAATGGGATACCTTAATATATTCCTTAAATTATTCATTGTAGTTTCACTAGAAAGAAAGCAATTAATTAAGTTATTAAACCTAAGAAAATCAAAATAAGCAATAAGTGCATTTTATGACCTTTTCATTAATTCTAAGCTTCCAGCGCATACTAACTTGGCAAAAACAAACATCATAGAAAACCGTCAAAGATTAGGCCATTTCAATTCTATGTTTTGCCTTTTTTTTTTTTGAAAAAAAAAAGAAGAAAAGAAAATCATCTTTTCTTTATCTTTAATTATTACCGATATTTTAATTTTACTAGTTAAAACTTATAAAGTCAATTTAAATACATAATGTTTTATTTACAATTTAATATATAATTTTTTAATATTTTTGTACGTAACGTTGTATAGACAAGAATAATTCCATTATTATTTAAAGGTTATCTGAGGCCAACATTGTGATATGTAGATTTATAAAATTTAGGCCCATTAGAATACAGTTCAATTTTATTTGGTTTTTATAAAACTTCCGGAAAAAAAATTAAAAACTTATCACATTTTTAAAATATTTTCAAACTTATTAGAATTTATAATTAGTTTATAAATTTATCATAATTATATAATTTATTATGAGTTTGTAACAAAATTATTTTATAAATTTATATAAATTTATTATATACATAATAATTTATATAAATTTATTATATGATTTTATAAAATAATTAAAATACTTCTAATAAAATATGAAAATTTTTTGTGAAATTTGTTAAGTGTTATTTTTCCAATCTTCTTACACAGCTAGCCGAGTCAAGCTCAGTACTGATTGTATAAGCAATTAAAAAAGTTAAAAATGGATTATTGAAAAAAATAAAATTTTAACAACTAAGATGTAGTTTGATGATTACGAGTGTGTATTATTTTTATTTAAGTCTCGGATTTGAATCTTATAGGTTTTTTTCTCCCCATATTTAATAAAAAATAAAATTAAAATTTTTTTAAAATATTGAGTTTTACTTTGGCTGAAATTTTCAAAATGTCAAATTTATCGGATCTAATTTTTATTTCGGCCAGTTTGATTAATTAGCCAAACTAAATTAGTCAATTCGGTTAATTAACCAAATAATTAAAATTTTTTATTTTATAATAAAATTATATTTACAATAAAAATATTAATATAATTAATTAACTAAATAAAATTTATTATAAAAATAAATAAAACGTAACTTTATTTTGTAATAAAAATTTATATTTATAATAAAAATTTATATAATTAAAGAATTAAATAAAAAATAATTAAATAATTTTTTTAAAAATTAATTAACGATTAACCGATCGAACCGAACTGGTTAACTATTAACCGAATTAAAAACTAAATTTATCTAAATTATTCTATCAAATTAACCGAATTAATAAATGATAAATTAACCGAAATAAATTTTTAATCAATTAACTAAAAATTTGATCGGTTAACCGTATTTTGCACACATGTGCATGTATATGTATTCGCCTAACTCGCTCCTTTACTGTTACTTTCATAATTGGTTTAATACCATTTTCTCTAACGAACATGTCACATGGTCTCATGAGAACAGTAAGATTCATTCTTATTATACTATGACAAATATCACTCAAAAACAAATAGTTGAGCAATTTGTCTCCAATTTGCTCTCCTTCAAGTATAATATCACGTGTGATCAAAGTATTTGCATTTTTAATCTGCCAACTACGTCTCTAATACTAACATATTATAACAGACAGGCCGGTCTCTTGGGGGGAGCACTATGAGTAGTTGCTCAGGGCTCCCAAGGCAAGCCATCAAAATTAAGGGCCTAATTAAGGGTAAAATGCAAACTAAATTAATTCCTTTATCAAACTAAATTAAGGGTAAAATGTAAACTATATTAATTCAAGAACTAATTTTAAAATTAAGGGTAAAATTAAGTTTAAAAAATTTTAAAGTAATTAAGGGTACAAGTTAAGGGCCTAATTAAGGGTAAAATGCAAACTAAATTAATTCAAGAACTAAATTAATTTTGAAATCCTAATTAAGGGCCCACCCCGGACACATTGCATTTAATACAAGTTGCATTTATCAAAATTAGGGGCCCATATCTTAAATTCTGCTCAGGGCCCCTAAAATGTCCAAGACGGACCTGATAACAGAAACAACCTATGCCATATAATTATGCATTTGCTACAATTTTTGTAGCTCCTTATTATTTCCAGTATTTTCATCACCCTTCTAAAATAAATTTAATTACATTAATTTTAAAAACCAACATAAAAGAAAAAACTAGAATAAAAAGATATACAATTACAACATTCATAAAGTAATTACAAAATAAAATAATACAGTCCCAAGAGTTTATAGCCTTTGAACTTAAAAACAAAATTTCTACAATTATAAAACTCATGTATAACAATTAAATTCAAAATCTTAAAATTATATAAATTATTTCAATATTATTAAACTAAAAAGTTATTGAAACGAAAAAAAAATAAGCATAATATAATACCAAATGAACATCTATTCGAACAACATATCAAATATTATTATCTAATTGGAATTTTTTTATTATTATGATCAAATAATAAAATATTTCAATGTTAAATAATAAAAATAATAAAAAAGAAAATTATTTAGATTAATTTAAAATAAAGAAAAAATATTTTTGTTGGTAGGATTGATAGGATTACGAATGAAGTATTTATAATATGCTAGCAACTAGAGGGACTTAACCAACTGACAATATTGAATTGAATTGTGAGACTATCAGAGCAACAAACATATAGATTTGATCATTATATTGGTAGATGGACTGCCTTTTATTTAACTTTTTTAAGTTTAATTTATTTCTTGATGCCAAAAGGTTTGCCTACATATATCAACCCACTGTTCAGTAATTATTTGGCAATATTTCTACATATACATAAGCTAAAAAAATGAAAATTTCAGCTTTAACATACTGACAATATGATCGCGTTATTTTTTTATTATTAAAAAAATGAATTTGTGTACATGAATGAAGTATTTGGGGAAAAGATATAAAAACAACCCGGATGTTTTATCATGGATATAATTACAAGTTTAAAGTTAGTTTCGTCTTAAATACGCTTAAAACGTCAGAGAAGTTGACATATATGCTCTATTTTTACTAAAGGAGTAATGACTCATTAATGCCGTTACCGACAATGTACCAAATTAATGACTCATTTGCGGGAGGAGTTTTTTTTTTTCTTACCTATTCATTGCCTCTCTCTCTCTCTCTCTTCCATGATTGATAGTTCTGCGAAGCTTTTCAAAGTATAAGATTGAAACTCTTCTCTCTACTCCCATTGCTTCTACTTTAATCTCTTTCACTCTGTTTTCTTGTTCGATACAGAGTAGAGTTAGTAGTTGTTACCTCCACCTCTCCCTCTCTCATCCTCTACTCCTCAGCCTTCATCCACTTCACTCCCTCCTCCACCTCCTCCATCATCGTCACTTCCTCCACCAGTGTTACCACCACAACCACAAACTCAACCCCTACTCTCAAAAGCCCCACAAGCAGAATCCTCCTCGTCTTCTTCCTCCTCTACTTCCCAGAGCTTCACTCAATGGAGATTCCCTCCAGTAACATCTCCCCTCCACCAGCACTATACTCTAGAAACTGTTACACACCCCAAAACTGAGTACATTCCCATTAGTTTCACATCCATTACCGCCTCCAATTCATTCCCCCAAACTACAAGAACATGTAGCCGAGCTTCAACTCAGTAGTGGGTCTGAATCCGAGAAGCTTGCTGCTCTCCGCCTCTTAGAACGCTCACTAGTTCCTAACCCGCCGTCTGACCCTGACCCTGAACTTATGCATGGGTTAGTGCTCAATTTGAAAAGCAAGGCGGTTGCAAAACCGGCGACAAAAATATTGTTAGCTCTTTGCTTGGCAGAAGAAAACCGCCATATGGCAGTGAAGGCTGGGACTGTAGTGGAAGTTGCAATGGAGCTAGAAGGGGCCACAACCCGAACGAGACTTAGTGGCATTGGAGTTAATGTGTACTGTGGAGGAAGGTGCAGCAAAGCTGCATGCGCCCGTGCACTGGCCATGCATGTAATGGTGGCTGGAAATGGAAGGATGAGAAAAAGAATATGCCATAAGTGCACTTGCTGTGGTTTACGGTGGAGGTGTATCAAATGACTAGGGGGAAATGGAAGGAAGAGGAAAAGAATATGCGTGAGGAGGTGGCGTGCAATTGTATTGCCATTACAAGGGGATTGCATGGTAATAGTGAAGAGGAAAGGTGCCCAGCGGCTGAAGGTTCTTCAAGAGTATGGATGGCTGGAGTCAAACCAGGATGGAAATGAATGGTTATGATTTGATTTTGATTAGTCTTATTTTAAATGTGGCTGCTTGGTGATCTGAATTTCGCCTCCTTTGGAACAAAGTTGCGTTTAATATTTTTATTATTTGTTTAGTGAAGCAGGAAAGAAAAAAATTAATATTTTATTAGTTTAATACGTTGCAGGTAACGGCAATAATGATCCGTTATTCCTTCCGTTAAAATAGAGTATATATGTCACGATAAAATATACTCACGATAAAATATTTGGCTTGTCTTTATATATTTTTCCAAGTATTTATAATATATAAGCTTAGTGGAAAAGAGAGTAATTTAATAAACTGACAATATGGGTCAAGTTATTTTTTATGATTAATTAAAATTTGGATTCGTGTAATCTCAAAAAAAAAAAAAAAGGATTCGTGTAAAGGGATTGAGGCACAAATAATTCAAAATTCTAAACACAATTCAATAAAATTTAACAAAATTTTAAGTCTTGTATATCAAAATTTTAATCTTTCATGTATTATATATCAATCTAACAAAATTTTAAAGTCTTGTATTATATAAATATAATAAAAAATGAAAATTTTAATAAATCAATCAAATTGATGAGCATATAAGAGAAAAAATAAAAAAGAATTATAGGAAAAATAAATTACAAAGTAATAAATTTGCATAATTTGAAAAAAATAAATAAAACTTTTTACCCCTCGAGTACCTCAACAAATTTGATGGCTTTTTGGTTAATTGTAAACAACCTTAAATTTTAGAGGGATTGTGATTGAAGTTATTGTAATGCTTTGTAATAATAATAATAATAATAATAATAATAATAGGAAGTGGAACAATTAGGCAAAGTAATATATATATATAATAATAATAATAATAATAACATAATTAAAGTTTAAAATATAAATGCCCCAATTATACTTGTCGGAGCACTAAATTTAAGTGGGAATTATTATAATTTAAAGTTGTTATGATGGAGTTTGACTTATTAATAGCTGGGTATGTTTATATAGAAGGTAAGGAATAAGAGAAATCTGTAAAAAAAAATAACTACAGAAAGAAAAGAAAAAAAATGAGAGAGAGAGAGAAGGAGATAGGTCTGGAAAAAATAAAAAGAATAAGGAAAGGAAAACGAGAGAAGGAGACAGTAAATTTGGAACTCACGCTGTCAATTTTGGGAGCTATTTTTGATCATTTTCTGACGGTATTTTTTAATAAATTGAGTATTTTTAAAATTTTTATGTCTTAAGCTTTAAATTAGTATATTATATGAGAATTATAGATGAATAAAAAATTATATATATGTGTATTTAGGAAATTTAAAGTAATTTTTAATTAGTTTAATTTTGAATATTATAGGAAATTTATGATATAAATTTTTATGTAGAAATTATGATAAATTAGAAATAAATGAAGGAAATTAGATTTTAAATTATTATAAGCATAAAATTTATAAACTGTAAAAAAAAATTAGTTAAAAACTTGTGAAATTAGTAGATTAGGAGTTATAATTTTAATTGATTAATTAACTATGGTTATTAAATGAAGAATTAAAAAATAATTAATTAATGTAGATAATAAATATATTAATTAAAATAAAATATTAAGTATAATTAAAAAGAAATTAAAATTTTAAATTCTAGGGTTTTTTAGTAAATTATAAAACAAAATAATATAGATATATATAATTGATAAAACTATAACTTAGAAGTTAACTTTTTGTTAATAAATTTAAATGTATTATCAATTATATTTAAGAATTTTTATTAATATAATTGTTTAATAATTAATTAATTGGAATAAAAATAGTATATTAGCTTTAGAGTAATTATATTTATAATTAAACTAAGCTTAGATCTTGAACTATAAATTTTGTTATAATATTAATATGTGGCATTTTGGATAAACAGTTATAAATAAAAATAGTGTGAGATAAATAAATTAATTAAAAGATAATAAATAATAGTTTGTTAAGTTAACATACACTATTATTTGTAAGAGTTCTATTTACAAAATAAATTAAGTTAATTAAAATACTTATAAATTAAAATTCAGATAATTAATTATTAAAAGATTTAATTGGATGGTAAATAAAATATAATTTAAAAAAAATTATAGTTTAAAAAAATTATAGAAATTCATAAAATTAATTATTTGATTAAGATTTGTATTAATATAATTATAATAATTAGATTATTATTATTTTTATTTAAATATAAATTATAATAATTGTTAAATATAAATTATATTATGTAACAATTAATTAGTAGTATTGTTCGTGTTGTAGTAGTAAAATACTATAATTAAATTTTTATAAATATTAATAATTTCTCAAAATTAGTATAATAGTTAATACTTTTATTATTAATACTGTTATTATTAATATTTAGTATATATATATATATTTGAATGGTTGCTTAAGTAAAAATTTATAATTATTATTATAATAGAATGTTTATTTTTTTATAATTATCACTACTAAATGTTTACTTTAAAAAAATTGTTATTATTATAAATAAGCTATTAAATGTATATTTAAATAATTATATTTTTATTATCTCTAAAATAATTAAGTAATAAAATTAACATAAGTTGTTAATTTTAGAATTAAATAATTATTTTTAATTATATAAATAATATTATTATTTTAGTAACTTTATTATGAGTAATTGTTAGGAAATAAAAATAAAGTATTATTAAGTAAATAAGTTATACACTATTATTTTTATTATTATTGGAATCAATATAAATTACTATAGTTAAATTTTAAGATAAATAAATAATTTTAAGTATTAATAATTAATAAAATAATTTTAAAATTTAAATAAATAATATTATTTTTTTTCTCTAGTATTTTTATAGCTCACATGATAATGATAATGCTAGCATACAACACAAAGATCAATATAAATGCTAAAACATTAATGACTCTAATAGGCCAAAAGATATGGGTTTAAATATGAATTTTTCACATAAGAGAAAATTCAAAAAATCTAATAATTCTCTCTCTTTCTACTATATAAAGGAGTTTATCAAATCGGCAACCATTTAAAATTCCTCAAACTTTACTCTTGGTAAAGTGTTTACACACATTTCAGAACAATTATCATCAGTGTGTATCTTCTCAAGTCCAAGCTGCTTAGAATTTAAAATATCACGAATCCAATGATATCTTATATCTATGTGTTTGGATCTACTATGAAAAGTAAAATTCTTACCAAGATGAATAATACTCTAACTATCACAAAATAAGGCATGCCTCTTTTGTATAAAACCAAACTCATTCACAAACTTCTTCATCCAAAATAATTCTTTACATGCCTCATTTGCTGCAATAAACTCAGCTTCTGTAGTAGACAATGAATGCATTTCAACTTAGATTGTCATACTACAGCTCCCCCTGCAAAAGTAATCAGATATCCAGAAGTAGACTTTCTTAAATCTGTATTTCCTACCAAATCAGAATATGTATAACCACTGAGAATATCTTTTCAGTCTCAAAACACAACTTCAAACTAGCAGTACTATGGAGATATCTTAAAATCTATTTCATGGCATTCCAATGCTCTTTTTATGGATTAGACAAAAATCTACTAATAGTACCAACTGCATGAGTTATGTCTGGCCTAGAACAAACCATAACATACATCAAGCTACCTACTGCAGATGTATAATGAATTTTCTACATGTACTCTTTCTCTTTCTCACTAGAAGGAGACTGTTTGGCACTCAATTTCAAAGACATGGCAAGAGGTGTACTTACATATTTAGCTTTAGTCATATTAAATCACCGCAGTACCTTCTTAATATACTTTTCTTGAGATAGTCACAACTTCTTGCATTTCCTATCACGAATGATCCTCAAACCAAGAATGTACTTTGCTGGCCCTAAATTCTTCATTACAAAAGACTTGTTCAACTCTTTCTTTAAGCTATTAATTCTGGAAGAACTAGAACCCACAATGAGCATATCTTCAACATATAGTAACAGAATGATAAAATCAGTATCAAAAAATCTCTGCACAAAAATACAATGATCAGAAGTAGTCTTCTTATAGCCTTGTTGAACCATAACTGACTCAAAGTTCTTATACCAATGCCTAGGTGCTTGTTCCAACCCATACAATTTTTTTTCTCAGTTTGCAAACATAATTTTCATTTCCTTTCACTATAAAATCTTCAGGTTATTCCATGTAGATTTTCTCCTCTAAGTCACTATGAAGGAATATTGTTTTAACATTCATTTGGTCAACCTCTAAATCAAAAGTAGTAGTTAATTCCAAAATAACACGAATTGATGGCATCTTAACCACTTGTGAGAAAATCTCCTCAAAGTCAACTTTATTTTTCTAACTGAAGCTCTTGACAACTAATCTAGCTTTGTATTGAGGAGATGAGAAATTTTCTTCTTGCTTTACTCTGTAGATCCACCTATTTTCAGGGCTTTTCTATCTTTAAGAAGCTTTACCAATTTAAAATGTGATTATCAGCTAAAGGCTATATTTCATCTTTCATAGTTGCAATCCATTCTGCCTTTTGCTCACTCTCAATAGTCTCTTTATAACATTCAGGTTCTTCATTATATGTCAAGAGTATATAATCATTAGGTGAATACCTAGAAGAATGCGTTCGATCTTTGATAGACCTCCTAAGTGGAACTTCAGATTTCTCAACATGTGCCTCATGTTGACCGTCAGCTGCTTCATATTCAGGAGCACCAACCTTATATGCATTCTAATTGTCATTTTGCACTTCACCATGATTTTGAACCTCAACTGCATTAGGCATGTGAGCTGTAAGAGATAAGTCTAAGTCAGTCAAACCACCAATATGAGGCTTTGATTTCTCCACCTTGTCCATATCTTCAATAGTCTGATCTTCTATAAATACTATATCACGACTTCTGATAAGTTTCTTCTAAATTGAATCATAGCATCTGTAACTAAACTTATCTTGTCTATAGCCAATGAAGATACACTGTCTAGTCTTGGCATTTAACTTGGACCTCTCATCTTTAGGAACATGTATAAAATATTTGTAACCAATCACTCATAGGTGGTCATAGAAAACATCCCTACCATACCAAAACCTATTTGAAACATCATTTCCTAATGTAATAGTTGGAGTTAAATTAATCACATGTGCAACAGTATATAAAGCTTCACACTAAAAAGAGTTAGGCAATTTAGCCTCTGAAAGCACGTATCTGACTCTCTCTATCAATATGCTATTCATCCTTTCTGCCAAACCATTCAGCTGAGGAGTCTTGGGAGGTGTATTATGATGTTTGATACATTGTTCTTTGTAATATGCATCAAAAGCCCTGTAATACTCACTACCATTACCAGTGCGAATATATTTCATCTTCTTTCCAATTTGTCTTTCAGTAGAAGCTTGAAATTCTTTAAATGCCTTTCTAGTTTATCTCTCAGCAAAAACTTGAAATTCTTTAAATCCATTAAGAACTTAATCTTTTGATTTTAAGGTATGAACTCAAAGTCTTCTTAAATGATAATCAATAAAGGTCAGAAAGTAAAGTGCACCACCAAATGACTTTTCCTTCAAAGGACCACATACATCTGAATGTATCAGCTCAAAAAAATTATTTTTTCTGGAAGGAGAATGATGTCTGAAAGAAGCTCTTTTCTGTTTTTCAGCAAAACAATGAACACACATATCTAACCTTGCACCTTTTAATCTCAAAAGTAAATTTCTTTTAGCAAAACAATCAAGTCTCTTCTCACTAATATGACTCAGCCTCTTGTGCCATAATTCTAAAAATCTATCACTTTCAATTGCATTAACAAGATCTGTAGATATTGAAGTTTGCAACCAATATAAGCTCAAAGCCTTCTTTCCTCTACCCATAACTAAGAAACTTTTGTTGATTTTATATTTTCATCATCAAAAGTATTGCAATAGCCATCATCTTCAAGCTTACTAGTGGATATCAAATACAACCTAATATCTGGGGCATGCTTCAGCTCTAATTTTGTTCCATTTTAGTTCTCTAATGTATATCATCTTTGATACTCCATCATTACTCATCTTTAAAACTCTAAAATTACCCAGAGTATAAGATATGAAGAACTTATTCTTTGATGTAATATGAAAGTATGCACCACTGTAAAAAAACCTAAGCAATATCATCATAGAAATTTAATAAAATAATGTTGTAATAATTTTGTTTTACTTTACTATATGATAATATATTGGGCTTTTAATAAAAATATAAAAAATTTAAAAAATTAATTTATCATATTTATAAATTATTCATCAAAATATCATAATTTATAAATTATTTATTAAAATATTAAATTTTTATTAGTCTATAATAAATTTATTATGAATTTATAAATTTTACATAATTTATAATAAATTTTAATAAAATTATTAAACTATTTATAAAAAAATAAAAATTTTAAAAAATATGATTGAAAATATCATTCTTTCTATTATATTTCATTGTATATAATTTAAAGGTATATATAATGCTTACCTTCCTCCCTCTCCCTTGTTCAGTCACCGTACCCTCAGATACTCACCCATACCTTCCAACATGCAATAAACTCCAAAAAGTGATCCTTTACCTAAAATTGCGTCAAAAGCCCCTTCCTTTATCCCTTTTGAAACATCTTCCCTACCAAATAGTCCTGAACAAGAAACAGACTCACCGTTCACTGAACACCTTCATAACCTCACTCCTGATAATCCATCATCCATCTTTCCTAATCTCTACCCAAAATGAAACCACATGGCCAAAGAGGAGATGATCTTGATCAAGAAATTTAGATTCTGCAATCAAAATCAATGAGCACCATTAGACAATCTGATAACATGGACATGCAATGTAGTAAAAGAAAATTTGAGGTTTCAGATTACCCCTCTTATTAATGAAAAACTTGAAGAGAAGATAATTTCGCCAACTCCCAATTTGCAAAATAGAGGAGTTGAGATCAGGGAGTTAGGAAACTCAATTAAGATCAAATCAAGCCCGTTCCAGTTAAATATAGATCTATCTCCACAATCATCTTCTAGGAAGTAGACCAAAAAATGGAAAAGAATGGCAATGGGGCAAAGAAAAAGTAAGTTCATCCTCCCCTGATGTTGAAACTCAAGGCGCTGGTGGCTTGCCAAAAGCCACCAAAGCGCCATGAACACCATTATGTGGAATTGTGAAGGCTACGGGCGGGCCTTGAAAAGAAGTGGAGTGAGAACATCTTTAGATATCGCCCGGACATGGTTTTTCTTTCGTAAACCAAACAAAATCAGAATTTCTTAGAGACTTACAGACAAAGATTAGGTTTTTCGAATGGGACTTATGTTAATCCTTATGGAACAGCACGAGGATTGGCATTATGGTGGACAGGTAATATCAATGTCCAAATTCGATACAAATCTTTTAATTTTATTCATATCAATGCTAGTTTATCTAACTAAGAATTTTGTTTTATAACTTTTGTCTATGGGTGTCCTTATAAAAAAGGGAAGAAAGAAGTGATGGAATCTTTAAGCCAGCTTAATCCAGGAGCTGATGTTCCTTGGGGTTGTGTTAGAGATTTTAATCAAATCACTTCAAGAGTTGAGAAGAGAGGGGGAGGTCCCATCAATAATTTCTGGTGTAATTGGTTTGTTAATTGAATGGAGAACATGAAGCTTACTGACTTAGGATTCAAAGGTCCAAGATTTACATGGACGAACAAACAAAAAGGGATCTTCAATATCCAACAGCGGCTAGATAGGATGCTAGTCAATATGATGTGGAGACTGGAATTTCAAAGTGCAAGAGTAATTTACGGAGATTTTATTGGGTTAAAGCATAGGCCCTTAATTATTAAGCTGAAATCGGATATGGGAAACAAAAAGTGGAGCTTCAAATTTGAATCAAAGTGGCTATCGGTTGAAGAATGCAAGTGTATTGTGGAACAGATATGGAGGAGGAGAACTAATGAAGATTCGGGACTATCATTATCAGAGAAGCTCTCTAAAACATCAAATGAATTGAGCAATTGGCAAAAAAAGAATAATCTAAATGGCAAAAGGAGAAAGATGCAATTAAAAGAGATTTTGAGGCACTATATACTGACCCTATATGCTCAAATTATCAAGAGAAGGAACAACCCTTGAAAGATGAATTGCAGGCTGCTTGGAAAATGGAGGAGTACCATTGGTATCAAAGATCCAGAATCAAGTGTGTCACATTTCATTTTTAGAAGTGTAATGGTCCTAGGGTCCGGGAAGACTTAAGGCCATCGGACACTACGTAGAACCCAATTAATTTATGTATTTATACATATTGATTAATTGTACTAGTAAATTAAATTTTCATATCATAACTTTTGTTATTTTTTCTTAATTTTATGATATATTATTACATATTTATTTTGATATTATATATTATATACATTTATTTTTCTACATTATAGATTGCTTTCACACTTTATTAAAATATTCATATAGTACTACGGAACAACTAGAGTATGACACAAACATAATTATTTAATTACATATGATAGTATTTGTTAATTACATTATTCTCAAATTTCTTATTGAAAGAAGAAATTAAAAAGCTATTAGTCTTTGGTCACCTCTATCTGAAATCACAGACGATGAGGTGAGTCGTCAACTTAGTGAAATTATTGTATCATAAGGGTATGATGTACAATAAAATAGTTCAAGATTCAAGAATAATAAATGCATAAGGTGGTTGCACAATAAAAATATAGTAATAAAATTTAATCCACAAAAAAGATCCACAATAATTGAGCTAATATCACAAAATCAAATCACATAATATGACAGATAACACCTAACAATAACACTGAATAAAATATATTATTCTTTCAATGCTATCACACATCACATTCACATAAAGGTAGCTTCTACTCTACAAATTATAAATTTCTATGTGCTCGTAACCTGATGGTATAGGCTCTATCAAATTAGTATACATTCACCTTGTGAAAATGTCAACAAGGTGAATGTATAGGCTTCATTTGTTTTTTGATTCCTAGATCAACATGTAGAAGATTGAATAGCCTCATATCATCTTTTTGACGGAGACAAAATAAAAGTGACAGAGGAATAGCTTGGAGGAGGTGGGAGATGTTAACTAAGTCTAAATATATAGGGCCTGGGCTTTAAAGACTTTGAAATTTTTAATATTGCTTTGCTATCAAAATTATGTTGAAAATTGCTCAATGGGGAAAATTGCTTATGGGTGAACATCACGAGATCTATCTATTTCCCTAATAGTGTTTTTCAGGATGCGCAGATGAGAATGGGGGCATCTTGGTGCTGGAAAAATATGATTACTGTCAGAGATTATATACAAGAAGGAATCAGATGGCTGATCAGAAGGGGGACTTATGTTCGAATATGGAAGGATCCAGGATACCTAGCCTTCCAAACTTTAAAATCTCCTCCACTAGACCTATCAATGCTGGAGTATATTGGGTGGCGGCTCTCATTAATGCACAAGGTAATTGGGACATTAATTTATTGAATGCTCTGTTTTCAATTTCGGAAGTGGAGGCTATCCAAAAAATTATTATTGTTAAGGAAGCTTATCCAGACAAGATCATATGGCATACTGACAGATTTGGCAGAATCTCTGTCAGATCTGTATATCAATTTTTGTACAATAAAAAATTTGCTTCCTTAACTCATAATACAAATACCTCTACTAATATTCCCTTTAACTGGCATTCTATATGGAAACTCACTATCCCCCCCAAAATTAAAAATTTCATATGAAGAGCATGTGTTAATGCCTTGCCCACTTGTGCGAATATGGCTAAGAGAAATCTCAGCACCTCTCATATTTGCCCACTATGTAATCTGGTTGAGGAGTCTATCCCTCACATTCTTTTTGAATGCAATCATTCTAGAGCAACGTGGTTCATATCTGATATTGGATGAAACCCATTGGCTTTCAACTATGTTTCGTTTGTTGCCTGGTGGTCTAATGTACTCTTAAGGTTAAATTCTCCAGAAAAAGATGAACTTTGTAGTAAAATTGCATGTTTATGTTGGTGTTTATGGAAAACAAGGAATGAATGGATTTTTAAAGGGGTAAATCTTGATCCAAGCTTTTCTACTCTCAGGGCTTCAAAAATTTATGCAGAGTTCCAAAAAGCCCTGCGTTATGATAACATGGACATAGATAATGTTTTTATAGATCAGTAATCCACGACAAATAGCAGATTGCAACTTAAATGGAGTCCTCCTCCAACAAGGGTGATAAAGATTAACTATGATGCAACTTTTTCCCATAACAACAACATGGCCGGGGCTGCTTTTGTTATGAGAAATAGTTTTGGTGTTATGCTGGACGGAGTTGCTTACCTGATTCAATCAAACTCTCCTATTAGAAATGAAGCCTTGGTACTACTAAAGGTTGTTCAAAGAGCTCTCCTTTTTTATTTTGATTTTTGTATATTTGAATCAGATAACTTCCAACTGGTCCAAGCTATAAATTCAGAAGATTGTTGTCCAATCAGAGATTGATGATATTGTAATTCAAATCAAAAGCCTTAGTCATTCTTTGAATAGGGTCCTATTTGTATTTGCCAGGAGAAATTGTAATATGGTGGCTGATTGGCTTGCCACTTCTATAGCAAATGCTAAACTCAATCAGGACTGGTTCTATAATCCTCCCCCTCAGCCAACTAGACTATTGGAGGCTGATGTATCTGATATTGGTTCTTCTTCTTAATGATAAAACTCACATATGATTGCTTAAAAAAAAAAAACTTTTATTTTACAATAACCTAAAATTATTATATTCCATTTTTATTTGATTAAATAATTAATTAAAAAATAAAAGATAAAAAGTTAATGATATTTTTTTAATAAATTTAATTTCAACTATAGAATTCACATTCAAATTATACAATCCTGAAAATATTTTCAACGTCATTAAATTAAAATCCATCGATAATTTGATTAAAGATTTATTGATGAATCAAGTATATATATATATATACCCAGATGAAATAATTTGTTTCTAATTATGGTATATATACTCATGAAATTAATATTTATTTTTAACTTTTCATTTATAAATTCTGTCAGGCAATGCCCGCATACACCCAATAACAATATTGAATTATTAAACTCATATTATTCAGGTAGACTTCTCACTCATTTGACTTCTCACTAGATTAAAAATTATCTTATGATATATATTCGTTAATTCTATATAACAATTTAAATATCTTATAACATAAACATTTAATTTTATATTGCACTTTAAAATAGCATTACACTTTAATGTATGTCTAGTTATATGAAATATTTGATATATTTTTTAGTTATAATAAAATATAAGGAATTCTTTTCAATGTTTTTCTTTGAAAGCTCAAATTATTAATATGAATTAATATTTATTAAAATTACAAAATAGAGAGTTCGATCGACATCACCCTTAAAGTCATCGTTTGCCGTCAAATTTTTTTTGTGTAGTCATTGTTTTGGACCTTAATTTTGTCATTTTTTTTTATTAGTTGGCAGTTGGTATAATGTAGGTCCATAAAAAGAGACCCCCATGTTCTGACCTTCAAATCCAAATTTCTTAATTATTATTCCTACGCATAAAATAAAAAACTAAAAATAATAATAATAAATATTTAGGGAATTGAAGTGACATGGCTTACCATTATAAATGATATTTTTCTGCGTTATGTGGGTAAATTAGTTTATTGTTCTTCTATTGCCTTTGGAAGTATTATACTAATGAGTTATTAATTCACCGTTCAGATTAAATGCCATTTTAAAAGTTTTTCAATTCTTAAATAACTAAAATTACAGCTAGAATCTGACTCATCCTACCATACAATAACGTAATCATGAAAGGTAATTAATTAATGGAAAACTTAAATAAGTATAAAAATACACGTTCCTTATCAATTTATTGGTTGCAATGAACCTAATTAAATAAAGACAAAATAAAAATAAGTAATTAAGAGCGATTAGTATTCAATATTGGCTATTGAGACCAATCCTTTGAGTTAAAATATAATATAGTTAAATGATGAGTGGAAGTGGAAGTGGAAGATTCATATGCAATAGCACAAGTTATACGTGTATGTATATATATGTATGTATGTATTATGTTATGCATGTCTTAAGTTTCATCAATTCAAGTTTCGCCTCTAATTGATTTTTAAAGTTTTTATACCATCCCTCAATATATATAATATATATATATATATATAATATAGTTAACGATAAATTAACTTTTAAATTAATAGAATTTTCAATTAAATTTTTATAAATTTATAAAGCTAGATTTGCATGGCAATAAACAAATTAAATCAATATTTGTTGACATTAAGAATTTAATAAGCCAAATCACATTTTAAACCCATTTATAATTTAAACCATTTGTTAATATATATTAATTTTTAAACTAGAATCCCTCGTAAAAATAAAAATATGAGAGAGTGTAAAATAGAATGAGGAAAAGAAAAAAAAAATAAAACTAATTAACAAGCTTGAATTAAACTTGTAATTTGAAAATTAATTATACTAATTTTCAGCATTTTTAATTTATTTTAATTTATTTTTGTTGATCTCATATTGCATTGAATTAATATTTTAAAGTTTGTTTTGTATTTCATACAATATCTGTAAGTTTTATTATTCTTTTTAACTTAAATACTCTCTATGTGCACACACATCAAATACAATATAGTGATAGTGTATATTTCCTTAAATAATAAATTTAAGAAAGTTCTATCTATACGCACTTTTTTTAATTATGATTTTTATTTGATTAACTTAGGCTATTCATATGATCACTTAAGACAAATTAAATGGTAATCTAAAAAAATATTATTAAATATAACTATATAAATTATAAAAATTAATATTAATTACGAATCATAATCAATAAAATAATTACTTTTTATATATTCTTGAAAATGTATATATTTTCAAGATACAATTAAGACACTTGTTTTTTTTTTGTTATTTTGTCATATTCAAATACATTCTCTATATTGCCCAAAATAAAAAAAAGTACATTCTCTTTAAGATTATAAATATTTATATATTAAATAAAGATACAAAATCAATTCTCTCTCTTCGTATAAATATTAATAAAAATTTTAAACCTTATCTTCTATTTTTCCAATATATTTGTGCATTGTAACATGCAGCTGTATATTGTCTCATTGGCCGGCTTCTTTACTGTCTTATTAATTATAATTTTGTTTACTTAATTTAATTTCTTCCATCTTCAATTTTTTTTTTGAAATTTTCAAGAAAAAACAAATGATCATGACATACATAGACGATAAATGATGATGAGAAGTTTGTACGTAATTCTCATTTCTAGAAACCCTAAATTATTAGAACAGTAAATTATTAATAAATTTATTCCTTAAATTAGGACAATATCCTATTCCCACATGACTAAATAGTACTCCTGAACTCTCTGAGATTTAAATAAATATATATAATTTAATAAATTAAAGAATTAAAATATAATTAATGGGTCCAGCATGGTGCCATGCATTATGGGTGCCATATATTATTTGGTAGAGAGTGCTTTTCTAGGAGATTTTTAGTACTCTACTATAGTGTATGATCATGACATACATAGACGATAAATGATGATGAGATGTTTGTAAGTAATTCTCATTTCTAGAAACCCTAATAAATTGCATTTGCGTCCCCACCCCAATAATATTTTCTCATTAATGTTGAATAAGATGATGATGATTGATGTGATTTTGACTCCATATGTTCTCTATTTTTCTTAAATTTTTAGTAAATCTTAACTGTGCACTTAATTAGTCCTTTTTTTGTTCATGGGTGAATGTAAATTGAATTAGAAAATATACATTCACCTTGTTGACATTTTCTTGGTCAAAGGTTCAGGGCGCTGCTATAAAAACATATCTCTTGATATTATTTAATTTCAACAAAAACTTGCCGGCCATAACTGAGCCTGCTGAGAGCTAACGTTTCTTCTCTGTTCTGTACCAAATAGGTATGGATTTATTCATGAGCAGAAAGACGATATTTTGGAACTTGACTGGCAGCCGCATTTCGATTCGTCCAGTTCGGTGTTCTGTGGAGCATGAAATTGATGAAAAAGAAATCATAATAGAGGCTGGGGATCGATGGAAAGTGAATGCAACTGAATTCTGTTATGGAGACACTATTCCAAATTTTCATGGGATTTTGAGAATTAAATTTGCTGGAGAAGCTGACCGCAACGCTGCCTTCATCACGGCTCATCATGTTCGTGTTTGTGCTGAAATCTTGGTTAGAGAGAACAATAATGGCCGAGTGATGATAACAGGAATCCCTGAAACGATCTGTGATTATATGTCTATATTCTAACTAAAATCTAATTACTTTTTATATATTCTTCTTGTGTTTTTGACCTGATGGATTCACCCGATCTTGCAGACCTTTCTGCCCAGCTAGAAATGGAAGAAATGAACTGCTCATACATGAACAGATCAATTTGGATGGTATAATCAGTCTCTTTCATTTCAACCTCAGTTATTAACAGGTTTATTGGTTTGTTAATTGCTTGAAATGATGGATATAATATCATTTCTTTAAATGTTTCTTGGGTTGATTAGGCAACAATGGACTTGCCATGGCAGAGAGGGAGTTAAGAGGGGTTTAACCTGATAAACATCACTACATATATCATATATATAAGAGCTCTATTCCAGTTATATTGAGGTAAGGTAATGCTAATTTCCGTTACCAAGAAATTCTTTCATTTATGCACTGTGTTGCTTTTGCTCAATGGCGGACACACGTTTGGGGCTAGTGGGGCTCAAGCCCCCACTCACATTACAGATGAAAGATTTGTCGGCTACGTGGCTCAATTCCAGCCAAAGGAATTAATAACAATTCCTTCTGTTTGCAATTTGTGGACTAAATCCATTTGGTTTAAAAATTAATAATTTTTAATCAATTGTAACCAATCCCACATCGGAAATTTAGTAGAGAATTGATAGGAAGTTTGCCTATAAATACAAAGGCCTGCTTCTCAATTCAATTCGTCCCATTCTCAGAAGCTTGTCCCAAATTAGTGTGTTTGACGAGCTCTTTCTCTTCTCTCTTTTGTAATATTTCTTCACTGAAATATATTTGGTAGTGTCCGAGGACGTAGGTAATAATTTTGGCCGAACCTCGTTAAAGTTTTGGTGTTCTCTATTTTATTTAATAGCTTGCTTCCGCGGTAGCTAAATTTTTTTTTGGCTATTTAATTTGGTGGAATTCAATTTTTTCACAACAATTGGTATCAGAGCCGAGGTAACTTAGTATTCACTGTGGTTGCAGCATAGTCTGATCTTCCACATAAAAAACGTTCCTTGGCTGTGTTCCGCATTTTTGAAAATTTATTTTATAGCTATTAAAAAAATATTTGTAGCAGAAATGACAGACAACAAGAAAAATACCACACCTGTTACTGCAGCATCGTCCTCGTCAACTTTAGTAAGGAATGCTGTTACAAATGCAAGATTTGCAGTGGAGATTTTCGATGGCACTGGTCATTTCGGCATGTGGCAAAGCGAACTTCTAGATGCTCTTTTTCAGCAAGGTCTAGATGTTGCTATTGAAGAGGAGAAACCCCAAGAAATGGAGGAGACGGAGTGGAAAACTGTCAATCGTCTGGCATGTGGTACAATTCGTTCTTGTCTTTCTAGAGAGCAAAAATATGCTTTCTCGAAAGAAACTTCAGCAAACAAATTGTGGAAGTCATTGGAGGAGAAATTTTTGAAGAAAAACAATCAGAACAAACTCTTTATGAAGAAGAGACTGTTTCGCTTCAATTATGTTCCCGGTACCACGATGAATGAACACATCACAAATTTTAATCAGTTGGTGGCTGATCTGTTTAATTTGGATGTGGTCTTTAAAGACGAAGATTTGGCACTACTGTTGTTGGCATCTCTCCCTGACGAGTTTGAGTTTCTTACAACGACTCTACTCCACGGGAATAAGAAAGTGACTTTAAGTGATGTATGTGCTGATCTATATAGTCATGAATTGAGAAAGAAAGAAAAAGAGAGGACAAGTGAAGCAGAAGCTCTGGTGGTTAGAGGCCGTACACAAGGCCGAAAGAAAGGAGGGAAGAAAAACAAATCCCGTTCAAAAGCCAGAGTAGAAAAAGATGAGTGTGCCTTTTGTCATGAAAAAGGTCACTGGAAGAAAGATTGTCCAAAGCTTAAAGGCAAGGGCAAAGCTGTTGTTGATTCAAATGTAGCTGAGTGTGATGATTCAGAATCAACCTTCTCATTAGCAGTCATGACATCCGTAGACACTCCTGTAGCATGTTTGACAAGTTCTTCTAATGCATGGCTGTTAGATTCCGGATGCAGCCATCATATGAGTCCCACTCGGGAATGGTTTTTTGATTTCAAAGAACTTGATCATGAAGTTGTCTATACAGCAAATGACAATCCTTGTTTCACTGAAGGGATTGGTTCAATCCACTTGAGGAATCATGATGGGTCAATCAGGATCCTGACTGATGTTCGGTATGTACCTTGTTTGACGAAGAACCTCATTTCAGTCGGAGTCCTTGAATCAAAAGGGCTCAAAATTATTGCAGAAAATGGGGTTATGAGGATCATCTCTGGTGCACTTGTGATGATGAAAGGATTACAGAGAAGGAATAATTTGTATTACTATGAAGGTAATGCAATTATAGAAACAACAGCAGCAGCAGTTTCTGGTGATGACAAAGATCTGGAAGCAACCAGATTATGGCACATGCGCTTGGGACATGCAGGTGAAAAATCCTTGAAAAGTTTGGCTGATCAAGGATTATTGAAGAATGTGAAAACCTGCAAGTTAGTTTTTTGTGAGCATTGCATCAAAGGGAAGCAGACAAGAGTGAAATTTGGTACTGCAATCCTTGATACCAAGGGTATTCTGGACTATGTTCACTCAGATGTGTGGGGGCCTTCTAAAACTCTTTCTTTAGGAGGCAAGCACTATTATGTAACCTTTGTTGACGATTTCTCTAGAAGGGTATGGGTGTATACTTTGAAGTCAAAAGATGAAGTGTTAGGAGTTTTCCTCAAATGGAAGAAATTGGTGGAAACTCAAACTGGTAGACGAATCAAATGTCTCAGAACAGACAATGGAGGAGAATATAAGAATGATCCATTTATGAAAGTCTGCGAAGATGAAGGCATTGTTCGACACTTCACAGTTAGACATACACCACAGCAGAATGGGGTGGCAGAACGCATGAACCGAACGTTACTAGAGAAAGTTCGGTGTATGTTGTCTAATGCTGGGTTGGACAAGCGATTTTGGGCTGAGGCTTTGACATATGCATGTCATCTCATTAATCGACTTCCATCAACTGCTATTGGTGGTAAAACGCCTATAGAAGCATGGTCGGGAAAACCTGCTAAAGATTATGATTCCTTACGTGTATTTGGTTCCACTGCATATTATCACGTTAAGGAATCAAAGCTAGATCCAAGAGCTAAGGAAGCCATTTTCATGGGGATAAGCTCAGGTGTTAAAGGATATCGGCTATGGTGTCCAGAAACGAAGAAAATAATCTTTAGCAGAGATGTCACTTTTGATGAATCTACCTTATTGAAAAAGGTGACAATAGAGCAGTCAGATGGTACTCCACAACAGGTGGAGAATACTCCAAAACAGGTGGAGTTTGACAGAAAAATTCCAGCAGCAGATGTTAAAACTGCAGACACTCCTGAGGTAGAAGGAGAGTCAGATGAAGATGAGGTTCAAATCCAAGAACCTCCACAGCAACATGAATCAATTGCAGTTGATAGGCCACGAAGAGCTATAAGAAAACCTGCTCGTTATGATGATATGGTGGCCTATGCATTCTCAATTGCAGATGATAGCATTCCGTCCACTTTTAAAGAAGCTGTCCAAAGTTCAGAAGAAGTAAAGTGGAGGAAAGCTATGGATAATGAAATGCAGTCCCTTCACAAGAATCAAACATGGAAGCTAGCAATTCTGCCGAAGGGAAAGAAGGCGATTGGGTGCAAATGGGTATTTGCAAAGAAAGATGAATTTCCTGACAGAGATAGTGTTCACTTCAAAGCAAGATTGGTAGCTAAAGGCTATGCTCAGACGGAGGGAATTGATTACAATGAAGTGTTTTCTCCAGTTGTAAAATATTCCTCCATTCGAATTTTATTGGCTTTGGTGGCACAGTTTGATTTGGAACTAGTTCAATTAGATGTAAAAACTGCATTTTTACATGGAGATCTGGAAGAGGAAATCTATATGACTCAGCCAGAGGGATTCAAAGTTGCTGGAAAAGAAAATATTGTATGCAAACTTGTAAAGTCGCTTTACGGATTGAAGCAGTCTCCAAGGCAGTGGTACAAGCGATTTGATAAGTTTATGCAAGGGCAGAAGTACACAAGAAGCAAATATGATCATTGTGTATATTTGCGCAAGCTACAAGACGGTTCTTTCATTTATCTTCTTCTTTATGTCGATGATATGTTGATAGCCTCAAAGAATAAAGAAGAAATTGAGAAGCTGAAAAATCAGTTGAATCAAGAATTTGAAATGAAAGATCTGGGCGAAGCAAAGAAGATTCTCGGTATGGAGATATCCAGAGAAAGGGAATTGGGGAGACTTTGTTTGTCTCAGAAGCAATATCTGAGAAAGGTACTAAAGCGTTTCGGTATGGATGACAAGACTAAACCTGTTAGTATACCTCTTGCTCCTCATTTCAAACTCAGTGTTGCTCAGTCACCGAAGAATGATGCAGAACGGGAATACATGTCAAAGGTTCCCTATGCAAATGCTGTTGGTAGCTTGATGTATGCTATGGTGTGTACGAGACCTGACATTTCACAGGCTGTTGGAGTTGTGAGCAGGTACATGCATGATTCTGGCAAGGAGCATTGGCAAGCTGTGAAATGGATTCTACGGTATCTTCTGAACACCGTGGATGTTGGATTGGTCTTTGAGCAGGATAAGGAGAATGGTCAACGCATAGTTGGATATTGTGATTCCAATTATGCAGGAGATTTGGATAAACGTCGATCAACTACTGGTTATGTATTCACACTTGCAAAAGCACCAGTTAGTTGGAAGTCTACTTTACAGTCAACAGTTGCGCTCTCTACGACAGAGGCAGAATATATGGCAGTTACTGAAGCTGTTAAAGAGGCAATTTGGCTTCAAGGGTTGCTTGGTGAATTGGGAATTATGCAAAACAATATTGTTGTATATTGTGATAGCCAGAGTGCTATTCATTTGGCAAAGAACCAAGTTTATCATGCAAGGACGAAGCACATCGATGTTCGATTTCATTTTGTTAGAGAAATTCTGGAGGAAGATCAGGTGAAGCTCCAGAAGATTCAGACTGCTGAGAATCCTGCTGATATGTTGACCAAAGTGGTGACAGCTGTCAAGTTTAAACATTGTTTGGACTTGATCAATATTGTTCAAATTTGAAACTGGCGCTGCGAAGCGCATTTGATGACACTACAATTTTGTGAGAGAACAGAAATTTGCAGTTGTGAATTTCGCCGAGGTGGAGATTGTCGGCTACGTGGCTCAATTCCAGCCAAAGGAATTAATAACAATTCCTTCTGTTTGCAATTTGTGGACTAAATCCATTTGGTTTAAAAATTAATAATTTTTAATCAATTGTAACAAATCCCACATCGGGAATTTAGTAGAGAATTGATAGGAAGTTTGCCTATAAATACAAAGGCCTCCTTCTCAATTCAATTCGTCCCATTCTCATAAGCTTGTCCCAAATTAGTGTGTTTGACGAGCTCTTTCTCTTCTCTCTTTTGTAATATTTCTTCACTGAAATATATTTGATAGTGTCCGAGGACGTAGGCAATAATTTTGGCCGAACCTCGTTAAAGTTTTAGTGTTCTCTATTTTATTTAATAGCTTGCTTCCGCGGTAGCTAAATTTTTTTTTTTGGCTATTTAATTTGGTGGAATTCAATTTTTTCACAACAAGATTTACCATATAAAAAACTAATTTATAAGAGTTATTACTAATAAAAGTTTAAGAAATATTAGTTTAACAAAGAGTAGACTTGTTTATAGACAAGATTGTGGATCTCAATTAGTGAAAAATAAATTACGGCATGACAAGTTTGATTTTTGAAAATTTTATTATTTTTCAAATCTAAAATTTTATCTATAGATAAATATTTATAATAGAAAATAAGTCTCCATCGGCTTCAAAGTCCTCCGTCCGCACTTGCTTGTGCTATTAGATAGCTGTGATATAGATTGGTTTACATAGTTAAGAAAGTTTAAGATTCTCCACCTTGTTTGTTTATTTAAATTAGTATTTTTTATTTTGGAATAAACTTTCTTTTTGTGTATAATTGAAAATTTGCTTATTTTGGGAAACAGTGATGTTCTGATGATTCAATTAATTGGACTGACACTTGTTCCATTAGAGCCAATTGGGTCTGTCATAAATATTGGACTTTAATAAGCAAGTAATAGTTCATATTTGGATAAGCAAACTATATTTAGAAATTTGAAATTTCTAAGACTTTACTGGATCTGGGTTCGTATATTATGATTGTCATTCACTAAATCTTGAAGATAAAATTTTTTATGGAGTTCTGTTTCCTTTTTCTTCTTCTTTAATCACAAATAACTTAGAATATATAATAACCTTTCAAATGTTGTTGAACATCACTCAACCGATTTGTAAAATCTGACAAAGATTCCTTTATTTTTCTTGTTCTTTGTTTTTTGAATTCATCAATATCTTAGAACTGTAGAGTAGCTTCAAGTTTGTTCTTCTTTCTTTATCCTGGTTTTAATGGCTTTATATAATGATGGTGTGACGGAAATTGGCTGGTTTTTTTTTTTTTTTAAATATAATTGGTTAACTAATCAAAGCAACAATTTTTTTTTTAGCTTTGGAAGGCTTCAATCTCTTTCTCTTTGGAGGATGTTCTGCAATTCAACCAAACCTTCTTGCCATGATTATAACCAATGCATAATAACAACCCATACATTTCCTGTTAGACTTACTTAAAAAGTATAATGCATTTCCTCCTTTTTTTTCTCTCAGGTTTTCATGGTGACATTAATGGAAGGTTCAAGGTTTTACGTAATTTTGTGTGGTTAGTTATATATAATATATATGGTGTTGTAGGCCACCCAATTGTTAGATGGGCTTTTTAGGACTCACACACCATGGTAGAAAATATAAAGATTCAAACTCCTCAATAATGTTGTGATATAAAGTATAATTGACTACTATATGTATAAGAATGAAATAGAGCAATGGAACTTATAATCAATGTATATAATGGTCCATGACCCAATTAAAAATAAAAAAAATAAAAATGTTTGTTATTACATATATATATATATATATATATGTCTTAGCAAATGAAATTTAGTTCTTATCTATAAAATTATACTATAAATCTACAATTATTTGAATAAGATTATGTATTATAATTTTGTCTTAAAATTTTAAAATTGTGTTATAAGCTCTATTCTTATTCTTTGAGTTGTATATCATAAAGCATAACTTTAATCACTTAAAATCTTTTTTTTTTGTTGAAATTAGTTTTTTTTTAAATATTAATTTTGAAAAAAACTAGAGTTAAAATGCTGATTATGGTAAAATCTTTCGTCTGTAATCAGATGGCTAATGGCTGGTTTGCCTTAGATTAAGTGATAATTAATCTTTGCACAAAAAGAAGGTGAGATGAGTTTCTCCTTTCTAGTTGTTAATAGCTTCTCCTATATTCAATTTTGTTGAGATGGAAAAGTGATAATTGTTTAAATAATAAGTAATTTAATATTATATTAATTTTTTAATAAATTTTAATTTAAACACAAATCTTAGTTTAATTCTTATCGAATATATAGCACTTAATCCAAAATGACCTTTGTGCCGAACAATCCCATGATTGCTAATAAATATTGCAATTAATATTGTATATATAAAATATTAGAGCACAAATAAACTTTGACCTTATTATTTATTTGGCCAAATTAATGTTCTCAAAATATAACTCTTTGCACAATTAATTTAAATTGTGAAAAAAAAAAGTATGATTAGAATATAGTCATATGCCACATAAATTCTAAATATGCTTCTACTAATAAAAACATATATATGCTGAAAGATAAAAAAAAAAATTGATTTTCTAACTGAATAGGATTTTTTTTTAAATTCCTTAATTATTTGTAAAAAAATGGAATATGATATAAAATTCAAAGTGATAAATATCCTGATAAATTAAGGAAAGGTTTAGTAAAATAATTTCGCAGAAGTGCAAAAATAATAAAAATTATATTGAAAAATTAATAGAGAGAAGTTACATGATGAATAGTTTCATTTGTATAATTTCTTACATAATTGAATAGTTGAATAGTTTCATCATATAATTTCTTATATAATTACTCAACTTTTTAAATTAAATTTTACTTAATTAATAAAAAAATATATTTTTTAAATTTAATGATATAATGAAATCTTCAAATTATATTATAAATTAACAAAAATACTCTAAATATATAGTCAAATACAGTGAATATAACATGAATATAAAATAAATTAGTTGTATTTATTTTATATTCAAGTTATATTCATCCTACTTAACTATATACTACACTTTGAAGATTTTATTATGTTATTAAATTTAAAAAATATATTTATTTTATTAATTATAATATAATTTAAAATTTTGAGATATTGAAAGTAAATTAATTGTAATAATATGTTATTTTATTATAAAGCAAATTGAGAGTGATCATAAAATAATATTGGAAGAGAGAGAGGATTTCTAATGCTGGAAGTAAATTCTAGATATCAAAGTGACATAAAAAACGTTCAAACACCATAATAATAATAATAATAATAATAATAATAATAATAATAATAAACCCGCTGGGGTTAGTCCAGCGGGCGAGCGACCCAACCCACCAGGGGAAGGTCGCGGGTTCGAATCCCCAAATTGTATTTCTGGGGTTTGAACCTTTTTTAAAATAATAATAATAATAATAATAATAATAATAATAATAATAATAATAATAAAACGCAGTGAAACTTATAATCAATGTATACAATGGTCCATATGACCAAAACAAAAATGTTTATTAAAAATATATGTATGTCTTAGCAAATGGAATTTAGTTCTTATTTCTAAAATTATACAATAACATTTGCATATGATTTTGTATTATAATTTTATCTTAAAATTTTAAAATACTTTATTCTTATTGTTTGAGTTGTATATCTAAAATATATTTTTAATCACTTAAAATCTTTTTTTTTTGTTGAAATTATTTTAAAAAAAATATTAATTTTGAAAAAACTAGAGTTAAAATGCTGACCATATATATGGTAAATCTTTCATCTGTAATTAGATGGCTAATGGCTAGTTTTCCTTAGATAAAGTAACCATTAATCTTTGTACGTACAACAACAAGTGCTTCTCTATGTTGAATTTTGTTAAGATTTATTTAAATTGATAATTATTTAAAATAATAAGTGTTTGAATTTTTTTATAATAATTACATATGAAGAGGAATACTTAGGATTAGAATCCAAAACATTTTTTTTTATAAAAGATATATATTATTAATTATCATAAATACTACAGAGGGGAAACTCATGAGTTGTTAAGACATAACATTACAGCAATAAACAATCCCATGTACTCATAGTTAAACACAACAGCACATCCTATTACAACACCAATACCAGAAGTCTTATCAATAAGAATTCCTCAGAAAGGTCAATAACAGATTAAGAGTTGAGGATAAGCTCAATTGATCGAGGTATCAAAATCCAAAACTTAAGCGGGAACAACAACAATTCTGAATATTAAGTCAAGATTTGGGGTTATTTTAGTAATTTTTTATTGATTGAGTGCATACACATTCAGTTTTAGTAAAAAATTTCTGTAATGAATACTATAATTTGTAAAAGAAAAAAATAGAGTAAAAATGAACTTTCACCTTATTATTTATTTGGACAAATATTAATGTTCACAAAATATTAACTATTTGAAATTGTGAAGAAAAAAATGTATGATTAGAATATAGGCATATACCACATAAATTCTACACAATAATTGATTTCCTAATTGAATAGGATTTGTATTTCAGAAATTCCTTAATTACTGGTAAAAGAAATGGAATTTGATATATAATTCAAAGTGATGAATATCATAGCAAATCAACGAAATGTTTCCATCAAATAATTTCGCAAAAGTATAAAAAATAATAAAAATTTTCTGAAAAATTAATAAAGATAAGCTACCTGGTTTAATCGTCTTTGGAGATTGGCATGTTATGTCTGGTACAAACTTTGACCCAGCAGCTAGAAAGCATTATAATAGAGAAAAATATCAAGAGAAGAAATGAAAGCACAAAAATGCAGCTGCGTTTGCGCATTTGAAATCCTTGCGCAGCTTGCAGAGGATTTGCCCCACGACTATCCAGTTCATAAATCTTAAACTGAATTGAATCTTGTACAGCTAAGGTTTTAATGTACTTATTTCCAAGCTGTTGCAAAGCAATCAAGTTAACTCCTGCAGCTATCATGGAAAGGCAGAAAGGCATCCAACAATCTTGGCATTCCAAGGTTTTGGAAGTTAAAACAACTGTCAAGATGACTCCTTGGAACACAAAATATATGTTTGCTAATTGAAAAGTTCTTGATTGAATTTCTTGAAGTCTTTTGTCAATGTCTATACTCTTGTTTTCCAATTCGTTTATTTCATTTCGCCGAGAATTATGATCAGTAGCAGCTGCGCCTGCATGATCTGTGGTTGCGAGCAGTGGTTGTTGAGAATGAGAATTGTGATCAATTGATGCCATTTCAATTTGAATTTCATTTTGCTGTTGCTGAGGTTGAATTTCATAATCTTCAGGACTTGCAGGCTGCAGAGGTGCTTGTTTATTAGGAGAAATAACATTCATTATGGCCCACTATAAATTAAAATCTATTCCTGAATATGTCTAGTAGTGATCATTAATAAGTAAGATTAATTTTAATTATATTCGTTGTTCAAATCGTAGCAATTTAAAATAAATGTAAACCATGGTCCCATTTTGGGGTTAACCTATATATGATCAAAACCCATTATAAAAATAAAATCCTTTTCATAGCAATAACAAGGAAATTGCTCTGATTATTGCATTCGAATTATCATCATGCAAATGGGTATTCGCCAAATAGCAAGAATATGCCTTACCTATACAAGATGTATAAATAATTATTATATCGATATATCGATATATATATATATATATAAATAAGTAGTCAAACTAAATTAAATTATGTTGTGGTATAAACTTGAGTAATTTCTTTTTCATTGACGACTACTTATGATAAAAAAAACAAGAAATGTGTTACATATTTATTCCAACTTTCAACTATAAGAAAGTTTCAACGGAGAGTTCGATTTTGCACATTTTGTAATTTTATCAAAAAAATTAATTTTAGTTTTGTTAACTTCTTATAACATATTTTTAAAAATTCTATTAGTGATTCAATTTGAAATGAAATTATACCTAAAATTACTAACGAGGCAGGTGTAAAGTTGTTTTTTTTAACATTCAGTAAAAAAATTTGCATTACTAGCATGAATATTTTTATTTTATAAATATCGATTAAGCTTGTAAATTTTTTGATTTCTCCAAATCATAAACTTCATAAATTTTGACAAAAGTAATAATTATTTTTCTTGGCTACATACTCAAATATTAATTTTTTATTATATACTGAAAAATTGTTAGGTGTACCGAACATTAATTCTATTTTATACTTACAAATATATAATATTCATCCGAATTTATAAAAAATTAAATCTTACATTTATACGAATGATAGTGCATTGCACGAAAGTAACATCCTTGATCCTTGATATATAATATGACTTGGACAACTTGTACTTTAAAGAAAAAAAAAAAAGAAAGAAAAAAGCTTAATTTTCAAGAGGTGAGAGATTCATCCTCTCATCTCCTCCATTAAAAAATGGCTGGGTTTGGATTGACATGTTTTAGTTATCCATATTTATTGTAGGGCAAATTATATTGTCGACTGACTCGCAAATAATGCTCTTCATTTCAATTTATAGGCATTTATATTTTTCAACCTATGCTAAAAGGCTTGCAAATTGTTGTTTTTTGTTTTTTTTTTAAATGACTTAATTATTTAAACTTTAAGGCTGATGTCTTCTCTTGTATTAAAAAAAAAGAAAAAAATGAGAGAGAATTAATTATTAGAAAATAAAAGGATAAAATAAAAGCAAATAAAAAAAAAGGACGGAATTAATTATTCAGACTGCTTATTGTTAATACTTTCCTGTACCAACTAATTTTGATGATGATACAACTGATTTTCATTAAAACCCAAGACCCGAAAGTCATCTTCTCTTCCCCTCTATTTTATCTCTAGCACTGTATCTCTCTTAGCCCTTTCGAGCCCTGCCGGAAGTAAACTTATTTCTCAAAAATTTTCTTATTATATTACAAGCATACAGCGGATTATTGATAGATTTTTTTTATTGATAATATTGAGAGAACATATTAAAAAAATAAAATTAAAAAATTACCGATAGAATAACGATATATTCATTTGCCGACAGAAATTGTGTCAATAAATATAGCGCGATATTATAGCGGGTGAATTTACTGACAAAACATACCGATTAAAATTTATTTTTTTTCAGTAGTACCGATGGAAAAATATTCTCTCGGAAAATAATAGATAGTAAGCATCCTTCTGTCGGTAAATAAAAAATTTAACATAATAATTATTAATTATATATACTCCTAATTTTACCGAGAGAAATAAATTTTTATCGGTAGTACCGATGAAAATACTATATGTCGGTAAATGAATACTACAATAATTAATATTTTTTTATTCAGTATTACTGAGAGAACACGATTTCTCTCGATAAATTACTGATGAAAATATTTAACTGTCGGTAAATAAATAATCCAATATAATTATTAATTATAGTTATTACTAATTTTACCGATAGAATGATTTAACTGTCGGTAAATTACCTACGAAAACGGTTTCTCTCGGTAAATTTACAGATGAAAATACACATCTGTCAATAAATTTATAGTTAAATTTTTATTAGAGACAATTACCGACAGAGTAAACGGTCTCTCGGTAAATAAAAAGTAAAGTGGCAAAATTTTTACCGCCAATTGTCAAGCATTTACTGAGAAAAATATATTTCTATCGGTAATACCGAAGAAAAATATTTATGTTGATAATTTTATAATATCAGATAATTAATATAGCTCTGTTTTTTTAGAAAACTTACATACAGATAAATATTTATCTGTCGGTACCGACAGAAATATTTATCTGTCGGTAAATTGTTAGTGCCAGTTAGTCAATTAGTCAAGGTCATTTATTGATGAAAAAGCTCGTCTGTCGATAAATTTATCGAAAGATTATAATTTCTCTCGGTAAATCTTAAATATCTCTATTATCTTCCTCGCGCCGCTTCCTCTCTGTTTTCATTTCTTTCCTTCCCCTGCTTTTTCTGTTGCTGTTATTTTAGTTTATGCCGAGAGCTCGCTCCTGTTGCACGAAAAAAAAAGAAGAAGGAGGAGGAGGAGGAGATTTGGAAGTATTTATTTGACTTTTTTAAAAATTTTGTTAAAATTTTTTTATTATTTATATTTGTGTTGAATGTTTAATTGATAATAAATTTTGTGTTGGATGTTGTTATTGTTTATATTTATGTAGTTTAAGTTGATATGTATATTTATTTGTTTATTGTTTGAATTTTTAGGATAGTTTTATATTTTTTCAAAAATATATCCGAAAATTAATTTTTTTTACACATTTTATTTACTCATAATATTATTTTAGGGAAGTAAAATTTTTAATAAAAAAATAGAGAATTTTAGGTAGTATATGTATTATTATTATTATTATGTATTACTATTAAATTTTAAAAAATTTAAGTTAATTATTTATTTAATTTTTGTATAATTGTTAAAAAAATTAATATGTGTATTATTGTAGATTTTTGTATAATTGTTTAAAATAAAATAATTAGGTAGAATGAATTAATTTTTTAAATTTCAGTAAAAAAATTAATTTATAAGATTTTTTAGGGCAAAAAGTAAATTTTTAAATAAATTTAAATTAATTATATTTTATAAATTTTTTTGTAAATATAAATATTTTAGATTTAATTTATTGTTGTTAGAATTTTTTAAAATTTTTATGTAATTAGATTTAATTTAATAAATTATAGAATGAAAAAATATAAAAATATATGTATTTTTAGTGGTTATAAAATTTTTTTTTGAGAAATTATATTTTTTGTTATATTATAGATTTTATTTTACTGTTTATGGTATTATTTTAGGGTTTTAGATTTTTGTAAAATTTTTATTAAAAAGAATATGTATAATGAGTAAATTTTTAATTATTATTTTAATTTATAAAATACTTTTTAGGCAAATTTAAAATATTTATATTTTTTAAAATTTTTTGTATTGATTAATAATATTTTAGACTTATTTAATTACTGTTAGGATTTATTTTAAATTTTTGTAAATTACATTGAATTTAGGTAAATTAGACTTCTTTTTTAAAATTTTAGTAAATTAGATTTAATTTAATAAATTTCATAATAAAAAAATATAAAAATTTAGAGGTATTTTTAATGGTTATAAAATATATTTTAGAGAAATTTAAAACTTTTGGTATAATTAATAATTTATTTTTAATTAAAAATATTTTAGGGTGTTGAATTTTTATTAAGGTATTTTTTTATCTTACAAAATATTTAATATTTTTTTATTAATTATAGAATTTCATTGCATATAAAGAATTGATTTTGTATCTAAAATATAAAATATTTTGGAGTAATTTAATATATTTGTATTAATTTTTAAATTTTTTTACTAAATAGAAATAATTTAGGGTTTGGATTTATTTTAGATAATTTTATAAAGTTTTATTAATTTTGTAGGAGTTACGTTAAGAAATTATAATTAATGTATTTTTTTTATACTTTAAGTTTAGTTTAAATGTATATAAATTAGGATATATTTTGTTATCCTACTTATTTATTGGTAATTAATTGTATAAATTTAAAATTTTAGTTATATTATTAATTAACAGTATTTTTTTATTTTAGTGATTGTTATGTTGTGGTTAAACAATTAAATATTGATATTATATGTGTTGAATAATAGAAAATTGTGAAATATGTTAATAGTATTTTTATTAATATTTTTTAATATATTTGTACCTGAATTTTTACATATAAATATGTATATATTTTTTTATATATGTATTTTTTTATTATTATAGATTTGAATAAATATTATTATTTTTATACTTTTACCGAAAAATAAGCGAGATAATTTACTAATAATCCGATAATTCCAACAATAAAAATAAAACATGATATAATGAAATCTATTTTATTTTGACTTAAATTAAAAAAATCTCAAATTTATAAATTCATAAGAAAATGATAGAGCGGAATTGAATTGATGATTTGCTGACATTTATAGTAAAAATAAAAGAATAATTTGATTATAAATCTACACTATAAATATGACTGTTAAAAATAATAATAGTAAAAAAATATGAGGTCCAATAATTACAACTCTTAAAATTTATAATTTTTTTAACATATATAATAATGATGATTTCGTTTCTAGTATATTTTTAACATATACATCAACGTGATTATAAATTATATACAAAAAAAATATCCCGCAATTAGTAAAACTATTACTTAGGTAAAATAAATAACGTGAAAATAAATTAGTATTCTGATTATTAGCGGTTAAATCTAATATATAGTCAATAATAAATTTAATGAGCAAATATTTAATTGAATGTAAATAATAAATAAAAAAATAGTACGTACAATATATTCATAGTATATACTTAACTCTTAGTTTTGTAATCTCCGTCGTTTATAATTTTTGTGTCTTCTCTTGGAGTTAATTTTGAGTGTTGTATTAATTGATTCTTTTCATCTGGGAAAATTTTGTCTCGATCTTTGTTTTGTTTGTGATCATAGCTTCCAGCAATTACAACATCTTTGTCACAACCCACAATCCCCGTCATCAGTAGAATCGAATTTGACGAAGAGAGAAAAATTTTTTAAGCTAAAAATATTACCGGAGAATTTAAAGATAAAATTGAATATTTAATATTATAATAAATTATTATAAAAAAAATTTATTAAAAATATCTATTATTTATTAAATTCTAAAATTTATTGAATTTTTTATATATCTTTTTATTTAAATTTTTGGATTTATTAATTTATTTATAAAATTTTATTAAATTAAATTTTAAATGATGATATTAGTTTTACCTAATTGATAATTAAATTAAAAAATTTTAAAATTAACTTAAATACTTAATCACAAAATTTTAAATACTCACTAATTAAAAACAAAAAAAATAACTGTAAAAAACCAATAATTTATAAATTTTTGATAAAGAAATATATATAAATATAAAAATATATACACATAGATGAAAGAGATATTATCGTATTCAATTAAAGATCGAAAGTGCTATGCATGTTTTTAAGCAAATTATGATTTCTTTTCTCTTTTCTCATAATAAAATTAGTTATTTTGCATTATCATGTTAGTGTGTCCTTGTTGGGTTCTGCACTGCACGTAGATAAGGACTTAATTTCTTAGTGTAGATGTGTATTTGCTTAGCTATCATTTGTTTTTTCTTTTATTTTTATTATTATTGACTGGGGCTTTATCTAGCATTAGCATATGAAAAATTATATAATATAACTATATTTTCAACTAGTCATCTTATTTAAAATGACAAACTAATTGGATAATGACATTTTTATTACATTTTATAATTGGAAAATTTTAAAATTTTATCTGGAGAAATAATTATAAGATATATTTTTTGAAAAAATTACTACAAGTCATTATCCTATTAGATTGTTATTTCAATTAGGATATCTAATTGAAATATCTTATAATTTCTCATAGTTGAAGTCATTAGTTTTGAAATTGAATATAAATGTTTATCTTGAAATAATATTTTTATTTTTTATTAAACTGAAAGAAAATTTAAAATTTTATATTTATTTGAGTGCAAGTTGAATTCAATACAACTTCATTTTAATGATCCACTTGAATAAATAGTCATTCAAAATGTTGAAACATGTTAAAGTATTTGAAATTTGTTATTGTGCTTTATTTATAATTTTACACTTATAATTTATATATAAATTTACAATAATTTGAAATAATCACTAATTATTTAGATATACCTAAAAATTAAAATAAAAATTTTTAAATAGGAAGCAAGCAAAGTTGACATTTTGATCAGTTCATTCTTCTGTCAATTAATTAAGCATACTATTTTCGCACTCAGAAAACAGATACATTTATGTTTTTACCGAAACATTGTGACGCCACGCAGCAGAGTTACCAAAATCTCTAAATTTATAGCGGAAAGTTTGCAATAAAACATGCAAAGTGATTTGGACAAATTACTTATACATATATAAATATCATTTTTTTACACAAGTTATATATACTCCCTATCTTTCATTTCAAATATTGTTTTAGAAATAACGTGAATAATCATTAGTGATTATTAATTTTATAAAAAAAATTATAGTATTTTACTTAATTATTCATTTCAATTATTCTCTTATTATTAATCATTAACCTTAAAAGTATTTAATACTCAATGAAACTTTATAATTAATATCACATTACCATTTTAAAAATAATTATACGATAATCATTAGTGATCATAAATTTTATAAAAAAAAATTATAATATTTTATATGATTACCCCCCTTTCAATTATTCTTTTACTATTAATTATTAGCCTTAGAAATATTTAATATTCAATGGTAAATTTAGAACTTTATAATTAATACCACCTTGAATTTGTAAAAGTGATAATTGAAGTAAAATAAATTTTTTTTTCTTACATGACACTTAAAATTATATATATATATATATATATTATTACTACTTGCTTGATTTGAAATTGTATTTTAGATTAGTACATGCCAAAGGTTATCAATCTATTAATTCCAATTTCAACATACACTTAATTATCAAGCTATTAATTCTATAATATAAGTTATTTTTTTAGGATGAGAAAAATAGTGGTATTGACACTCATTAGCTTGAATAGAGGAGGAGATAGAGATTATGTTTTTTTTATAAATAAAACTAGATTATTATTATTATTGAATGAGGAAAACACATAATTATAGGATGGAATGACCCAAACGAAATATCAAAACCCAACTCGATCTACAACAATCCCACAAAATAAGAAAAAACCCTAACTCTCCATAAAAGAATAGAACACAAGCAATGGACCGAACATAGCATGAACAAGGACACTGATGAACCACAATAACCTAAGAAAACTCGATAAAGGAAATCCAATGCTTGCCACCAACAAATCGGCCTAACTGATTACCCAATTCTCGAATGGATTCTACATAAGGTAAGTCCTTAGGTACTTAAGAATCATAAATGCACCGGCCGCCCATCTGTTTATTCTTTCCTAATAATGTCGCTTAGCCCCTGCCAGACCTTTTCTTTATCATTTGGCTCAAATAACCCTAGTAATGAACCAATTTCCCTAGTTTTCTCAACCTTCAATCCCACTAAGTTCGGCTAAGCAGAAGCACCATCCTTAGGCTCTTTAGAAGGCAATAAATTCTCATTGTCTAACTGGAACGAACTGTCCGACAATTTATTGCCATTGATCCAATTCATATTTTTAATGTTGGAATCAGAAATAGAGTTATCAAGAGCGAGAATCGAAGATGGAGACCCATATCTCTTACCTTTTTTGGTTTGTGATGCGTGCCGTTAGCTATATGCAATTACCGCAAGTGCACGTGTCGCCCAAGTAATAAAGTAGTGAGTGAGTTATCGTTCCACTGAGGACAATGTTAAGTACTTGCTCAAATCTTAACTGTTGTTTAGCGAATTCATATTTTTGTGAAGTTTTATAATTAAAGACAATTAATTTAAATAAATGAAAGTAAAGATAAATTGTGTGTTGTGTAAGAAGGGTTGATGATAATGACACTATCTAGATATTGAATCCCCCTAGCCTCAATTACCTCGCATGATAGAGTTGAATTGGTATTCCTCTAACTTAGACTAAAACCTCTCTCGAGTGAATTAATCCCTAATCACTAAGTAGAGTGCCGGAATCTCTTCTCAAAACACAATTAAATAGGTCATGCATTAAGAACAAGGAACTATAAACCAAAGGATCTTGTAGGTCTATCTCTAGCACCCCAATCAATCCTTAACCCTTATGAGTAATCAATTCATATCAAGCTTTCTCAAGTCAATAATATGAAAATGATAACCAATCAATAAGCATGCTATCATCAATTGGCAATAATCATTAAGCATCATAAGAATAAAATAACTTAATCAATTAAAAGTATCCAATCATACAAATAAGCTAGGGTTCTTCAACATCTAGATAGAGAATGATTTAGTTCATATTCAATACACTTAATACAACAACAACAACAACAACATTAAAATACATAAAAGGAGAAATTAGAAAAACCCTTTTCAATGTAGCTTCTTGAATCTCCAGGAGCTGCCAATGGAAGATGGAGGTACTGGAGAGGATGGAAATGGAGGATGAAGATGAAGAGCCAAGGAAAGTGTCACTCCCTCCTTGCCCAAAACGTGTATGCACAGCCTCCTCCTCTCAAACCTCTCTTCTCTGCCTCTATTCTCTGTTTTCTGCACAAAACTCCCAGCTCAAACCTCTGCAAAAAGCTCCCTTTCTTCTTCCTCTTCTTCTCTTTTTAAGTCAATCCAAGCTCAAGTCCATGCTTCCCAACTCACACCACTCTCTCTTGTTCCCCACATCCCATTTGTTTTGTATTTCTTTTGGCAAAAGTAATTGGTTTGTCTCCCACTTGTCCTTTAATTCGTGCAGAAAAATTCAAGTTTTTATAGGTGACACGCCCATGTCACTGGGTGTGTCACAACTACTGTGATTTTGAGTATATGGCACGCCCAGTGACACGCCCATGTCACTGGACGTGTCACAGCTACTGGAAACATTATAAAAGGCACGCTTGGTGACACGGGCGTGTCCATGGGCGTGTCTATTGATGAATTTTGCTTTTTCTTCATTGTTTTGACCATCCAAGGGAGTTTTTCCACTTTAACCTAAAACAAACACTTAAAACCAACTTTAAACCAAAATCAAATGAAACATTAACTGAAAACACATAGAAATCATACTAAAAACAAGTATAAAAATGCTCTTATCAGTTTGTCTTCTGCAAGGAATAATAAGGCTACCTATGAGCGGGGATTTTCACCCCCACTCTCATGTGGAATAGTTCTTGCGACTTCGGCATTGCTAGGCTCAGAGCCTTAGAGAACACGGGCCTCAATTTGGAGAAAATGAAGTCGCCACCCGGACGGGCTGAAAAAAAAGAAAGGGGTGGATGACTCGATTCCTAAGGAATCTCCAACCCCCTAATGAATTCGGAAAGTTGAGTACGTGTGGAAAATGTGAGAATGACCCAGCACCCACACAACTCCTGGTTCATTGAAACCGGCCTCCTTTTCAGGTCTAAATATTATAAAATTCTTAATTATTATAATATAATTCATGCTACATACGATAATTAAAATAAAAGTATCATTATATTAATAATCAAAGCAATGTCCAAATAAAATAAATAAATGGACACACATCTGAGGATGAAAACATGTTCTTACATCATACAATGTCTAAAACTAAATAGGATACCCACCAAAAGGTGAAAACGTATCATTTACATTAATTCTGAAATACAAAATAATTTAAATTATATGAAGCTTAACTAATGAGGTACCCACAAAGTAAAAACATACATCTTACATTATTAATATCAAAATAAACAAATAATAATAATAATAATAATAATAATAATAATAATAATAATAATAATAATAATAATAATAATAATAATATCAATCCATTCATTCATCATAAATTAAATAAATCAACCATTAAAATTCAAATAAATCATCCATAAAAATATATAACAAATTACATAATCAAATCTAAAACTAAATAAAACAGTGGAGGTAAAAATTTAGGGTTTACATCTTCAATTAAGGTTTCAAGGATAAAATTAGAGTTTTACAACTTTAATAACTAAATAAGAATTTTTTAAAATAAAAATTAGGATTTTAGGGTTTTAGAAAATAAGATTAGAGTTTTTAGGTTTAGGAAAACAAGATTAGGGTTTTTAGGTTTAGGAAGACAAGATTAGGGTTTTTTAGGATTTTAGGATTAAAAACTAGTTTTGGATTTTACTTTTGAAAATTTGATTTTAGGGTTTGGTATTTAAAGACTGTTTTAGGATTTTATTATTGGAAACAGATTATTGAACTTTTTAGGGTTTTAAAAACTTATTTTTGATACTGTAACGTTTTGAAATTGGTATAAACAAGTTATTTTGAAATTGGTCTACACTACCTTTAACCAGAGATTTGAACTTGGGTTTAGATTTCTTTCTCAAGGTATTTAAAGTAGTACACTCAAGGTCGGGATCAACTACTGGAAAATTGTCAACTTGATCCTTTAAGCTAGCAAGAAAGATGGTTTTATTGTACATTCTAGAAAGCATCGTTGACACAGGGTTTGAGGGCTGGACTAAGGTATGTGTTTGGGTAGGATAGTTGTCTGGTCCCAAATTCACACATTCTCAGTTAATATTGACAAGTTCCTTATCAGAATCCAAAATATGTTCTTCATTTTTTTCAGCGACGGAGGGTGTATGAGCTGGTTTAGGACTAACTAAGACCATCTCAACATCAACTAGGCAAACAATGTCATTAGTATAATCCCCAAGTCTTACGTCTGCATGAGTAATGGCCTTAGGATTATTGCAAATCGTAGCGGACACCTCTAAACTAGATAAGAAGGGATAGGCAACAATCTGCACTAGACATGGGTAATCAACTATCTCTTGGGAAATAAGGCCCACTGAGGTAGTATCCTAAACATTCTCCAAAGGACCATGCTGAAAGTGGGGACCAGCTTACATAGAAACAGGGTCAAGAGCATGTGGCACGTGCTGAAGGTGGGGAGTAGCTTCTACTGGTGCAGGACCCATGTTTACCGCTAGGGAAGGGGACAAATGCAAAGAGACAGGGAGACAGTGGCTACTCGGATTTGGCAACTCAAGGAAAGTGGGAATGTCAGAAGCAGAATGGGCACGCACAATGGGAGACGGAGAATGGTGATGCTCGAGTGCTAAGACGATCATTGGAGAGTTCGCCGGAGAGAAAACTTCTGGCTCCGCTGCAAGAAGGTTGGCTAAAGGACCTTGCTCCTCAGAGACCTTGATGTGATAAAGATCCTCATCGATTAAGACTGGCATGGTTTCAGCAATAAAGTCCTTGTCCATTGAAATAAGGATTCTATCACAGTCAAGTCTATTCTCATTACCTATCTTCTTATCCGTCATTAGAAAAGCACCCCATTTATTAAAGATCAAGGAGAATAACTTAACATCCTAGGCATGAATGGGAATATGATCCAATCGAAGCCATGTGAATCTTTCAAGAGCTACCACTTTCTTATCCCATCTTCTAACAGAACTAAACTTTTCTAGTGACCAAGCTTGGTACTTCGTTAAGAACTCTTCCAAATCCTAACTGCAATTAAAAATAATCAAAAATAAATTACCACCCAGGGCCACTATATTACAACTCAACAAGCTGTTAGGTTTTTGGGTTCCCTCCTATGTGAAAACCCACTTATTTTAGCCCATTAGGCTATTAATGTTTAGCATATTTATATACTAATATTACCCTAAGTTACATGTGTATGTGTCATTTGTATCAGTCACTAAAAATAAAGAAAGAGAGAAAAGGGAGAAAAAAAAAAGAAAGAGATTTTTTTTCTGCAAAGGGAGTCAACAGGGCAGTCTTGGTTTTTCGGCGATCAGACGGTCATCTGTGATCGGATCAGGCTGAAATTTGGACAGTAGTTAGAGAACTCATCGTTCTTCATTCTGAACAGTGGAGATCTATTTTTGATAGTTGAATTTCTGGCATTTGTAGCTCGCAGTTTACTGTTCACGTGCAATTCTGTAACAGCGATTAGTTTGTCTTTCTCCGATTTTCGGACAGTCATTTGTGGTCGGATTTGGCTGAATTTTGGTGAGCAAGTTTAGAATTGATTGTTCTTTAGTCTGGACGGTGAAGATCAGATTTGAACAACCGGAGCTCATCCATTGACATGAACAGTAGCTATTTTGGGTGATTTTTCTCCATTCTCTTCTTTATTTCTTAATGTTTTGTTAATTTTGTGTTGCTACTTTACTTGGAGGTTGTTGTAGTAGCTTGTAGTTATTGTAAACATTGATTTTGATAGTGGAGCTCTTTTACTTGGACCAAGAGAGATCCCGTAATTTTTATCCTTCACATTGAAGGGGTTTTCCACGTTAAAAATTCTTGTGTCTATGTGTGAATGGTTTTGTGCATCTTGGAGCAGAGTATGTAATATATGCTTGCTGAATTTTACTTAGTCACTCCTCATAGATTCATTCAAGTAGGAAAGAACTTATCCCGGTTTCTTTCCCATCAAAGTGGTATCAGAGATAGTTCATTAGTTCATTGGTTGTTTGCTTGTTTGAATGATGGAGGTGAATATGAGTGAAATGGTTTATTTGGATGGCACAAATTATCACAAGTGGAAAGAAAAAATGAAAGATTTTCTTATTGTGAAAAGATTGCATTTACCTGCATTTGCTTCTCAAAAATCTAAGTCTAAATCTAATGAAGATTGGAAATTTGACCATTTGCAAGTATGCAGTTTTATTAGGCAATGGGTAGAAGATAATGTATTGAATCATATTGCTAATTAAACAAATGCCAAGACCTTGTGAAAAAAACTTGAAACTTTGTATGCTTCAAAGACTGGTAATAATAAGTTATTTTTGCTTAAACAAGCTATGCACTTGCAATATAGAGAAGGTAGCTCTATACTTGATCATGTGAATGAATTTCAAGGTATCTTTGATTAATTATCTGGCATGGGTGTCAAATTTGATGAAGAAGTTATTGGACTTTGGTTGTTGAATACACTTCCTGACTCATGGGAAAACTTTCGTGTATCTTTGACTAATTCTGCTCCTGAAAGTGGTGTAACCATGTCATATGCAAAGACTGGTGTTTTAAATAAAGAGATGAGAAGAAGAAATCAGGGGGCATCTAGTTCACTAGGGTTGTTCATGCAGCCCGTGGCCCGACCAACCCGGCCCGAACCCATGCTAGGGTCCGGCCACGAGCTTCAAAATCCAACCCGAGCCCAGCTCGGGTCGGGCCTCGGGTTGGGATAAAAAATCTCGGGCCGGCCCGAGATATTAATTTTTTTTATATTTTTTTAATTTTTTTTAAATTTATATTTTGATAATTTATTTTTTAAAAATATTATATATAAAAAATGATATAATAATTTATATATTATTAGATATAATTTAGTATAATAAATTTTTAAAGTAATATTTATAGGTAAATTTTATTAAAAATTTAAAAAAAATTATTTTTTTTAATTTTAAAAAAATCGGGCCAGCCCGACCCGGCCCGAACCCGACCGGGCTTCGGGTTGGGCCACGGGCTACAAACTGCAGCAGAAAAAACTCAGGCCGGGCTTCGGGCCGGGGTCAAACCCGGCCCGACCCGGCCCGTGTACACCCCTATAGTTCACAGTCATAAATTTTGGTTACTGAAAACAGGGAAAGAAGTAAAAGCAGGAGTCAAGATCAGAATAGAGGTAAGAGCATGAGTAAATCAAAATCAAGGTATAAGAACCTTGAATGTCATTACTGTGATAAACCAGGTATATTTAGAAATTTTATTTTAAGTGGAAGAAAGAGAACAAGGCAAGCAAAAGGAAGCAAGAAAGGAGAGACAATGATAATAATACTGATCGCGTTGCTACTACTACTTCAGATGATGATTTGGCTATAGTTTATCAAGAGAATATAGTCAATATAGCTTATGATGATATTACTTGGGTTCTTGACAGTGGTGCATCCTTTCATGTTACATCAAGGAAGGAGTTCTTCACATCTTATACTCCGGGTGATTTTGGTGTTTTGAAGATGGGTAATGATGGAGTGTCAAAAGTGATAGGCACTGGAACTGTTTGCTTAGAGACCCAAAATGGAACAAAATTATAGCCGAAAAATGTTAGTCATGCACTTGACATTAGGTTGCATTTGATCTCTACTAGTAAGCTTGATGATGATGGCTATTGCAGCACTTTTGATGATGGAAAATGTAAAATCAGCAAAGGCTCCTTGGTTGTGGGTAGATGAAAGATAGCTTCAGGCTTATATTGGTTGCAAGCTTCAATCTCTACAGATCTTATCAATGTAGTTGAATGTGATAACTCTTCAGAATTATGGCACAAGAGGCTAAGTCATATTAGTGAGAATGGACTAGATTGTCTAGCTAAAAGAAATTTGCTTTCGGGATTGAAAGGTGTAAGGTTAGACAGATGTGTTCATTGCTTAGCTGGAAAACAGAAGAGAGTTCCTTTCAAACAACATTCTCCTTCCAGGAAAAATGATTTGCTTGAGCTGATACATTCAGATGTATGTGGTCCTTTAAAGAAAAAGTCATTTAGTGGTGCAATTTACTTTGTGACCTTTATTGATGATCATTCTATGAGACTTTGGGTTCGTACCTTAAAGTCCAAAGATCAAGTTCTTAGTGCATTTAAAGAATTTCAAGCTTCTGCTGAGAGAGAAACTAGAAAGAAGTTGAAATGTACTCGCACTGATAATGGTGGTGAGTATTGTGGGCCTTTTGATACATATTGCAGAGAACAGGGTATCAGACATCAGAAGACACCTCCTAAGACTCCCCAGCTGAATGGTTTGGCAGGAAGAATGAACAGAACATTGATGGAGAGAGTCAGATGTGTGCTTTCAGAGGCTAAATTGCCTAACTCTTTTTGGGGTGAAGCTTTGTACACTGTTGCATATGTGATTAATCTAACTCCCACTATTGCATTGGGAAATGATGTTCCAAATAGATTCTAGTATGGTAAGGATGTTTCTTACGACTGCCTACGAGGGTTTGGTTGTAAATGTTTTGTGCATGTTCCCAAAGATGAAAGGTCCAAGTTAGATGCCAAGACTAGACAGTGTATCCTCATTGGCTATAGGCAAGATGAGTTTGGTTACAGATGCTATGATCCAATTCAAAAGAAACTTGTCAGAAGTCATGATATAGTATTTGTAGAAGATCAAACTATTGAAGATATCAACAAGGTGGAGAAATCAAGGCATGAGACTGGTGGTTTGATTGACCTAGACTTATCTCCTACAGCTCATATGCCTGATGCAGTTGAGGTTCAGAATCATGGTGATGTACAAAATGATAATCAGAATGCATATGAGGTTGGTGCTTCTGAATATGAAGTAGCTGATGATCAACAAGAGGCACATATTGAGGAGCCTGAAGTTCCACTTAGGAGGTCTACCAGAGATCGAACTCATTCTACCAGATATTCACCTAATGAGTATATACTCTTAACATATGGAGAAGAACCTGAATGCTATGAAGAGGATATTGAGAGTGAGCAAAAGGTAGAATGGATTGCAGCTATGAAAGATGAAATGCAGTCTTTAGCTGATAATCACACCTTTGAATTGGTGAAGCTTCCTAAAGATAAAAAAGCCTTGAAGAATAGGTGGATCTATAAAATAAAGGTGTCTAATCCAGTTGGCATAGCTCATACAGTTGGCACTGTTAGTAGATTTTTGTCTAATCTAGGAAAAGAGCATTGGGATGTTGTGAAGTGGATTTTGAGATATCTCCGTGGCACTGCTAGTTTGAATTTGTGTTTTGGGACTGGGAAGCCTATTCTCAGTTGTTATACAGATTCTGATTTGGCAGGGGATATAGATTCAAGAAAGTCTACTTCAGAATGTCTGATCACTTTTGCAGGGGGAGTTATGACATGGCAAATTAGATTGCAGAAATGCATTGCATTATTTACTACAGAAGCTGAATTCATTGTAGTAACTGAAGCATGTAAAGAATTGCTTTGGATGAAGAAGCTTGTGAATGAGCTTGGCTTTATACAAAAGAGATATGTCTTATTTTGTGATAGTCAAAGCGTGATTATTCTCGGTAAGAATCCTACTTTTCATGGTAGATCCAAACACATAGATATGAGGTATCATTGGATTCGTGATGTTTTGGATTCTAAGCAACTTGAACTTGAGAAGATACATACTGATGATAATGGTTCTAATATGTGCACAAAGGCTTTACCAAGAGGGAAGTTTGAGATATGTTGTGGAGTTGCCGGTTTGGCAAACTCCTTCACATAGTCGAGAAGGGGGAGAATTGTTAGGTTTTTAGGTTCCCTCCTATGTGAAAACCCACTTATTTTAGCCTATTAGGCTATTAATGTTTAGCATATTTATATACTAATATTATCCTAAGTTACATGTGTATGTGTCATTTTTATCAGTCACTAAAAAGAAAGAAAGAGAGAAAAGGGAGAAAAAAAAAAGAAAGAGATTTTTTTCTGCAAAGGGAGTCAACAGGGCAGTCTTGGTTTTTTTGGCAATCGGACGGTTATCTGTGATTGGATCAGGCTGAAATTCGGACAGCAGTTATAGAACTCATCGTTCTTCATTATGAACGGTAGAGATCTATTTTTGACAGTTGAATTTCCAGCATTTGTAGCTTGCAGTTTACTGTTCATGTGCAGTTCTACAACAGCGACCAGTTTGCCTTTCTCAGATGATCGGACGGTCATTTGTGGTCGGATTTGGCTGAATTTTGGTGAGCAAGTTTAGAATTGATTGTTCTTTAGTCTGGACGATGGAGATCAAATTTGAACAACCGGAGCTCATCCATTGGCATGAACAGTAGCAATTTTGGGATATTTTTTTTCATTATCTTGTTTATTTCTTGATGTTTGGTTGATTTTGTATTGTTACTTTACTTGAGGGTTGTTGTAATAGCTTGTAGTTGCTGTAAACATTGATTTTGATAGTGGAGCTCTTTTACTTGGACCAAGAAAGGTCCCGTGATTTTTATCCTTCACATTGAAGGGGTTTTCCACGTTAAAAATTCTTGTGTTTATGTGTGAATGATTTTGTGCATCTTGGGGCAGAATATGCGATATATGCTTGCTGAATTTTACTTAGTCACTCCTCATAGATTCATTCAAATAGGAAAGAACTTATCCTGGTTCCTTTCCCATCACGAGTATCCCTTGTTGAAAAAGTCTTGTCGGTGAAGGAGGTGATCTACAGCTAACCAATTCGCCAACCAAGGCAGCATTTGGCCAAGAGTTATGGCAATCCTTCGTGGAGAAGGAGAAGACAAAAGAATCACATCTCGAGGCCAAATGAACGTTCTTATCCCACTTAACTTTCTTCACAATATCAACGAAGGAAGGCTTGAAGTCTTTGTTGCCAAAAATAGCAGAAGAGACATTGAGATGCCTAACAGTCGGAAGATCCTTCACCTGATGAGAGTCTGCATATTTTACTCAAATTCTATGTTGCTTGTAGAAGGAACCATTAGCCTCCAAAATGGCTCTATCCGCTTCAATGTATGATTTAAATCTGACAAAGACGTATCTCAAATTGTTGTCCTTCCTAAGTTTCCTGGGAACAAATGCATCACACACTTAACCGAACTAATTGAAAATATGGTGAAGATCTCTTGACTATATGTCCAGTGGAAGGAAGTCAATAAACAAAGAGATGAAGTTCTTTCTCCAATCTGTGCCCAAAATAGCTTGTTTGCATCGATCATCTCGAGTATGTCCTTGAGAAAGGACAGATTTTTTAGGTAAGGGTTGACATAGTGATTAGATTTAGGGGGCGGGGTCAGATTATTATTGTAGGGTGGATCAGGACTGGATTGACTATAGGAGGAAGGCTCACCATGGTGTTCTTTCACGGTTCTCTCATTAGAGATTATATTATTATTGGAAAATTCTTATTCAGACAGGGTTTATAATCTTACTCATATACTCAACCAATCACAATATGTTATTTAAAAAATTAAAATTAATTTTTTTTAATATTATAATTCAATTCACAGTTTATAATTAGTTAGGTGAATAGGTAAAATCATAAACCAAGTCCAAACAAAAATTTCCTGTTATTATCTATTTATGTTTTGAAACTCAAATTTTGTAAGAATCCAATTTAGATGAATTAAGTTTTATCGATTCTCATATTTATTAAAACTAATTTATATAATTCAATTCTTTTAGTATAAAAAGAGAATATGATTTAAATTGGATAGAAATATTATATTATTTAGCAACTAATTTAATATAATTAAAATTTAATAGATAATCAAATTACGTAATATTATAGAGCGCGCGTTTGGAACAAATAATATTACATAAAGAAACAAATATTACATAAGATCTATGTTTGGGACTCTTGGGTTAGAGAGGCTTTAACACTCTTTCCGGCTAAATCTCTCTGGCTTGAGGATTGGTTCAGGGCGGTTGCCCATTTTCAAGTTGTAAGCCTTAGTTCTTACCTTTGGCCGATTTGTTGTGAGGGGTTTGATGTTGTTAGCATCCATGTTTGTGGAAATCTGGGGTCACATTTTTGTGTTTCTGGGTTATTATCCTTTGTATATTAAAGGCCTATGTACTTTACTACTAATGAACTTCTATTTCTGCTCAAAAAAAAAATATTTTACGTAAGAATTCAATTCAATTTTATTGATAAAATTAAATTGAATTGAATTCTTTTCAAAAGTGTTTTTTTTTTTCCTTTTTCAAACAGTGGAGTCTATCACTGATCTTTTTCTATGCTTATATTTTCTTTCTACCTTATAGTAGGTTTCGCAAGTCAGCTTCTAACTGCCAGAAGTTTGGCCGTAGCAATTCACAAATGTCCGCCATTGATAGCAACTCTGCAATATATTAAAGAAAGGTCTTAATCGGACGCAAATTTGAAAAGACAGAAATGTTTTATATATTCATAACTTGCTGATAAAACGCAAGTTTGCTGGCCAAAAACGCAGCGTCACACGGCGGCAAGATTGGCCTCTGCCTCTAACCACACTTTACGCCTGCAATCACGCCACAATAATATTCCAACTAAATTAATATTATATTTGTGTGTGTGTGTGTGGTTGCACGCCACAGGTTATATAATATTATTGTAATTTGTAAATTGCTGATTCAATGACTTTGGAGTTGAGGAGAGCTACAGGCCACAGCTCAATATTATTTTTTTATGGAAAAAAAAGAGGGCGAATATAGATTTGACTTTAAGTATTTATATTTAAATTCACAGATTCATAATAAATTTATAACAATTTCAATTTCATTATTAAAATTATAAAAAAAATATGAGAGCTAAGAGGTATTACTAATTAATTATAATTTTTCTTTACTAATTAATTGAGTTTGTAGAATTGAAAAATCTTGAGTTTGAGTTTGAGTTGAGTTGAGCGAAATTTTATATAAAAAAAATTGTAATATTTCAATTTTTTTTAAACCAAATATTTGGTTTGAACTAATTGCATATATGGGAGAGTGTATTTCTTGAATTTTTTAGCATAATAGTACAATGATCTTGTGGAATTCAAAATAATATTTTGACCTGACAATAACATACAGATCATACAAGAGAGAAATATATACAAATTTGACATAATTTAAAAAAAAAAGGTTCATGGTTAAATATAATTAAACTATACAATTAAACAATTTTCATATGTTATTATTGTTACTTCCCATCCATTATACTTCATAATAAATTGAGAATTGATTAATAAACATAATGAATTTATATTAAAAAAGACAGCCCAACAAAAATATTAATTTATTTTATAAAGTCCAATTTATTTTAAATCCAATATATATTTTACCAAGAAATTATATGATAAAATCTTATCATAATTACACATATTAATATTTTTTAAAAATATATCCTATAATTTTTCTAAGTAATTTTTTAATTTCTTTAAATATAAATATAAAAATATATATTATTATCTAACTAGTTTGTCATTTCTAATATGCCTAATTAGAATCACATTTTTATTATATAATTTTTTATCTTACCTTTACATGATTACTTTGACAAATTAATGAGTGAAAGAATCAATCTTAAATGTTATTTTCAGACATCAAAGATAATTTTCAGATATATATGTATAAAATATTATTAGGTGAAATTATTTAGAAACAATTGTTCTGCTGTAGCCAGCAGAAAAAAAAAAGTTATAAAAGCATCCTTAGCAAGACAAAAGCTAGCATCTTTATCTTGAAAATTAAGAATAACTACAGATATATATCTTATCCTTATGGTCTAAGTTTGATGTATACTGGGAAAAATATAGAAAGAATAATCCAATTTCTTTTGTCAGCTTCATCGCTATAATTTTCTTTTGGTTAATTTTGCTGGTATTTGAACTCGTAAGCTGAAAGACATTATTTTACTAATATTTTTATATTAATCAAAGGCAGGACAATATAAATACTAGGAAGGATAGTCAGTGTTTCCACATTTTTTCCTCTGTAAGAAATTTATTCTAACTTTATAGTATAATAAAATATATACTTTTATATATTAGCCAATTTAAAGGAATTTTAGAGATGGATTCAAGTTCAAAATTAATGCAACTGAAGCAAAGCGTCAAGGGAATGAGAAGCATCAATGAAAAGCAAGAAAAAAGAGTAAGATATCTTGAAACAAAATTGACCCAACAGGGCATCTTCTACGTTCTGTTTCAAGTTTTAATTTTCCTATCTATTTATAAACCTTCATCCATCTCCTGTAACCAATGGCGGATACCATTTTCCCTGTCTTTGTTCATTGCTATAAGTTTTGGCCTCACCTTTGCAACCACATTCAGTAAATGGGCAAGAACTAAATTTGAATATGATCGAAGTTTGATGGAAGAGAATCTTCTTTTTTACCAAATGAGCTTGGCTAAGAGCAATCTGATGGAGGAGGAGGGAAAAGGGGAATCTACTGCCACTGTTGCTGACAGGCAAAATTATTCAGAGCTTCTGTTAGTTAAGTCTGATATGGTGACAATATACCTCCGGCGAGCTTATATTTACATCACATATTTTTCGTTAATTGCCTACACGGCTGTCATTTTATGGGCATGTTTTTCCATTCCTTGCCGTGTCGTCGCTGCTTCAACCAACTCATAGCTTTTAGACAGCAGGTAACAGCTTGCTTTTGCTTTTTAGTTTTTGGTTTACCAACTTTACTTATCCGTTGTGATTATTATGACAAGTTGATCTTTTTTTTTGTGGAACGTGGATTTTAATTTGTGAAATAAATTATAAATTTTTATGAAATTTAATATTTTTTAAACCTAATTTTTCATTAGACTTTTATTCGGCTATTTTAGATATCGAAAATTTAAAAAAAAAATCGAAATACATATAAAAAAATGGAATATTCAGATATTTTTATAACTATATAGTCTAGAATTTCAGTCATTGAGAGTGAATTGTATTATTTCTAGAATTGAATGTGCTTTGATATAGGCTTACAAGCAAATTAAAAACTAAAAATACACTATTAATCGCAACACAAATTAATCCACTTTTTATAGGCAAAATATCTAACATAATCACAACACAATCTCAACAAATTTTGCTCTAAATGTGCGGAGTCATAACTAATATATCTTATTTTTTTATAGCCAAATCGCAACAACTCCAACAGTAGCAATTGTTTTGGGTTGATACTTGCGTTCTGTTTGGGTTCATCTTTGCCTTCTCTATCAAAGTATTTATGTTTTTTCGGCATATATTTTTTTTGCATTTTAAATAGTTTTTAATCAAATAATTTTTTGTTTATTTTTACATAAAAAAAATTCTAAATTTTACAGTTGAAATTAGTAGAAACGATGCACGCATTTTGAGAAATCTTTTCGACTCAAATTTCTTTGCTGAAGGTGCTGTTAATCCAAGAGCATCAATTAAACCCTTTTTAACCTGTAACTTGGTCGATCCAAAAACCTTGTGGTAGATCATAGATGGCCTTGTGATGGCCTCATACTTAACTAGAATGTCATTAACAACAGATAGATTAATGAATTCGAGATTTATTATTGGATAATATTATTAAATCCCTCTTTAATTACTTTTTTTTAAGGTTTAATTAGCATAGGGCTTTTACGTTATACAATGAGCATAGTGTGCAAACTTCTTAATCTGGAAATAATGGAGGATTTACAATTTGACAAAATTAAGAGATGAATTTAGTTTGGTATACATAAATGAGCCCATTATCTCAAATTAACAATATAAATGATTAAAAAGACCTCTCTTTGTTTATGACAAATCTTAGACAACTAATTAAGAAGAAAATTTGATTCCCTAAAGAAAGGAACTTATTTCAATCCAAACTTCAGAAAACAGCAGATTACTGGCTATGATGCTGAAGAAGAAGTCTGCAAAACGTAGGACCTCAGCAACCTGCAAGATAAAGAGAACAAGAGCATGTCATCAAGGAAAACCTCATAAAATTGAGGATTTGCACAGCTGCAATCAAGATTCAAGAATCGAGACTCAAGACTCAAGAATCAAGAGCAGAAGAGAGTCTACACTGTACGTAGGATTCTAAAGAGAGAGCAAATGCAATATATGCAAAGTTCATATGATCCTTTCATCTTCTCTTCCCATCAAGTTTCTCCCGAAAAGCCACCCCAAACCCCTGTTTTTGATCATACAAACACAAGTTTTTGGAAAAAGACTTCAAGAATCTATAGAACCGAAACAATAAGTAGAAAAAAAAAATAAAAAAATCAGTAGGATTGCAAAAGAAAGAACCTGAGCCTGCCAAAATCTGTGACCCTAGCTGGGACACCTCTAACAATGAGACGACCAGAGTCGAGTTTGACCTTGAAGGCAATCCTGGAAAAGTGGATAAAATCGTTTGGACTTAATAACCCACCAGTGTCTTCTCCATTTTTAAATATCTTCAATACTGCAGGTCTTCCTGAATCGATGCTGCGATTGTGAAACTCTGTAGCAGGAATTTCCAGAGAACAAAATGGGCCCAGATTAATTGTTTGCTCATAATGCCCTGCCGGAGCAAAACGACGGCTTTCTCTGATCTCAATCAGATGAACCGTCTCATTCACCAGCTCAGTCTCCCTGTAGAACAATAAGGGCATGCTTTTTTACCAGGAAAATTTGGGTTATGATTAAGTAATTTAATTTGTTCATAATCACTTGGTAAACACAGTTTTATACAGAAATGAAGCCAAAAGGAATCAAGAAATTATTTTTTTTTTGTGAGATGCATTATTCTATTGTTGATTTGTTATGACAATTGATAATATTGAATATAATTAAATAATTTTTTATATGATCCTTCATGCCCAAGCTTCCTTTGCCTTCTATAATTGGCAATATCATTGTCTAATTATTATTATTGTTATTATTTTGGTGTAAATCATTATCTTATTATTTATATAATTCGACAATTAATTAAAACTTGCCACTCGTGTTTTCAACTAACATTGGCATGTGAGAATTTTCTATTAATTACTCTTGCATCATTGTTGAAAAAGAAGAGGGAAAATTTCAATTATATAATATTTTTATCATTTGCCAGTAATAATGCATAATGAGTAAAAAAATTTAAAGGTATTATTTAAAAAAAAAATAAAGGTACACAGTTTTTACAGGATAAAGGTTAATTTTTAAAAATATTTCAAGATTATTGAATTAATAACTTTGTAATATCCATGTCTGTCATATTATAATGTAAAAAACTTAAATCATTAAATTCGATAATTTTTTACTTAATAACAAATTAATGTTGCATTAAAAAATTAATGTTAATTATATAGATATAGTTATTTAAGAGCGGTAGCTTTAAAATCAATTTTTATTGGCAATAAATTAAAAAAAAAAAAGAAAATGACGAGTTAAATATGTGAGATAATTACTTTTACCTGGCATTGACTAAGTTTTTCTTATTATTATTTTTTATTTAGCAATTATGTGTGAACCATTGTATTATCTTATGTGTTTGTCTCCATTCTTGTAAGTTAATAAAATAATTAAGAATCACTAATACAATATTTTATGTTCAGAATCACACTTACCAACTCAAAATGTATTCTCATTCATTAATTGTATTGAAATGTACAAAGTTAAATTTAAGTATGTGAAGATTGTTGTTTCTAGGTTAAGAGTACAGAGACTTCAAGAGAGAGAGATGGACGATTGAATATTGTGTATTGATCTGATTGAAAAAGTACATAAGAAAGAATATATATACATTATCAAAAATACAATAATACCCATGAAAGAAACTATGCCTATACAGAAACTAAGGCTAAAATAGTAAATGAACAAACAGAAATACAAAAAACTAATACATAAATACAGCAATACAAAAAATACAGAAATATATCAAAGTATATAACTTAACAGCCCCCTCTCAAGATGGAGATTGATGGAGCAATCTCATCTTGGATACTAAAAAACTGTGAGCTTTAACACTTAATCCCTTGGTAAACATATCTGACAACTGAAGCTTAGAGGAAATGTGAGAAATAGTGATAAAACCTTCTTGTAACATATTTGTCATAATATGACAATCAATATCAATATGCTTAGTCCTCTCATAAAAAAACTGGGTTTGCAGCAATGTGTAAGGCATCTTGATTATCACAATGAAGATCAATAAGAAGATGAACAGGTAAATGAAAGTCTTTAAGCAAATAAGTCACAAATTGTAGCTCACAAATAATGATTGTCATACTCCTATATTCTGCCTCAGCAGATGAACGAGCAATAGTAGATTATTTTTTAGTTTTCTAAGAAATTAAACAGCCGCCTAAGTAAATACAGAACCCAGTAACAGATCGTCTTGTCTGAGGACATGTACCCCAGTCAGCATCACAATATGCATGTAAATGCAGAGGAGATTGGACAGAGAAAAACAGACCTAAAGAAGGAGTGGCCTTAAGGTATTTAACCACATGTAAAGCGGCAGTCCAATGGAGGCTCTTAGGAGAAGCCATAAACAGACTTAATTGTTGTGTTGCAAAAGAAATATCAAGTCTGGTATGATTAAGGTATAATAACCTACCTACCAGCCTTCTAAATTTTTCTAGATCAGGCAACAAAATTAGAATTATCATCAAACAACTTTAGACCAGTAGGCAAAGGTGTTTTAACAAGCTTACAACCTATTAAACCTAGATCAGAAACAATATCTAGTGTGTATTTTCTTTGATTGAGATCCATACCCTTGAAAGTCCTATGTAGCTCAAGACCAAGAAAGTATTTAACATACCCAAGATCCTTAATAGTAAAAACATCATCTAGAGCTCTCTTAACATTAGAAATAGCAACATCAAAAGTACCAGTAATCAAAATATCATCTACATAAAGAATTAATGCAAGAAACAGAGAACCAGCAGATTTAATGAACATATAATGATCTTTGGAAGATTGCTGAAATCCCAGGGTATGCAATTTAGTAGTAAGTTCAATGTTCCACTGCCTTGATGCTTATTTTAGTCCATATAAAGAACTTCTGAGTTTATAAACCATTGCTGGATCAAAAACCCTATAACCAGAAGGTAAGGACATGTATATTTTTTCATCCAAAAAACCATGTAAAAAAGCATTATTTATGTCCAACTAGTGAATGGGCCAATGTTGGACAGTAGCAGTGACTAGAAAAGTCTAACAGTTAGTAACTTAGACACTGGACTAAAAATATCATGATAATCAACACCCTCTATTTGTATGTACCCTTTGCAATTAATCTGACTTTGTACCTGTCTATAGTCCCATCAGGTTTAACCTTGACTTTATACACCCATTTACAGCCTATTGGAGTTTTCCCAGGTGGCAGAGGAGTAACATCTCATGTATGATTTTGTTCCAAGGCAGCAAGTTCTATTTTCATAGCCTCAACCCAATTAGGATCATGCTTTGCTTGATTATCAGTTTTAGGTTTTTGAATAACAGATATATTGGCGATAAATTGCATATGAGTTTTATCTAGAAAAGGTAAGACAGAAGAAGGTAAGGGCTGAATGGGATAAGGTATAGATGAAGAAGAAGAAATAGAAGAGGAAGTAGAGTGAATAGATTCTGCTAAGGATACAAAATTATCTAACCATTTAGGTTTAATTTTCTGTCGAGTATTATGTCTAAGATGAATTGGAGGTGCTGGTTATGTATGATCAGAGTGTGAATTAGAAGGAGAGCTAGAAGAAGAAGAAGGGTTATGATCAATAGAAGAAGATAAATCTATACAGGGTTGACTTAAGGAAGGTATGTTCTGAATGTGAGTGGGAGAAGTTGCAGTTGATTTGTACATATCAAAAAAAATAGGATTAGATTGCATAGGATACACAACAGGAAGAACAAGACCAAAGTGTAACAAAGAAGAATATGTTTTAAAAGGAAAAATAGATTCATGAAAAATAACATCTTTAGAGACCAAGATAGTTTTAGAAGACAAATCAAACAATTTATATGCTTTTTGGCCAGGAACATAACCAAGAAAGACACATTTAGAAGCCCTAGGAGCAAACTTATCTTTATGAGTTAAAACATTAGTGGAAAAACACAAACAGCCAAAAACTCTAAGAAAACTGTAGTTAGGAGGTTTATCATACATCATCTCAAATGGAGTTTTCCAATTTAAAATAGAAGAAGGCAGATTGTTTATAATGTCAGTAGCAGTAAGGATGGATTCTGCCCAGAATTGTTTAGGTAAACCTGACTGAAACATTAAAGCTCTTGCTACCTCAAGCAAATGTTTGTGCTTTCTCTCAATAATACCATTTTGTTGAGGTGTATATGGTGTTGTTTTCTAATGAATAATGCCAAATTTAGAGAACAATTGTTTACACTGATCATTAGTAAATTTAGAGCCATTATCAATTTGAATTTATTTAATTATTTTATTGAACTGAGTTTGAATCAAAGAAATAAACCTTTGTAAGACAAAAAAAGGTATTTGAATTGTGTTTCAATAAGAAAGTCCAAGTGACTTTACTTAGATCATCAACTATTGTCAAAACATATTGGGTATTTGTTAAGGAAATTATTTTATAAGGACCCCAAGATCCACATGAATCAAATCGAATATATGTTGTAACTGTGTAGAACTATGAGGAAAAGAAAGTCTATGTTATTTGACTAATGGACAAACATCACAAACATGTGAAGGAGCAGAATGCAAACTGACAAGAATATGTTGAATTTTCTTGAATGAAGTATATCCAAGTCTTTGGTGTAACACTTCATAAGAAAGGGACTCATTATTATTATTTACAGCATTGACATTACAGGGAACAGAAAATTTTGTCTCAACAACATTTAAGAGAGCATAATATTCATTCTGAAAGAGATCAATGGTACTTATAAGGAAACTTTGGTGACTGTCATGCAAAATCCCAACAGTTATGACTGTCTTAGTCGAGAGGTCCTGAAAGAAGCAATGTGTTTGATAAAACTCAATGCGAATGGAAAAATCTTTGGTTAACTGACTAACAGAAAGAAGATTATATTTGAAACTTGGGACCAACAAAACTTTCCTAAGCTCAAGTTTAGGATGTAAAATAAGATTTCCTAATTGATGAACAGTGGTGGTAGTTTTATCAGGTAAATGTATGATTATAGGTGGGTTAATATGCAATTGATTGGTCATAAAAGTATTGGTAAAACTCATATGGTTAGTAGCACCAGAGTCTATTATCCAAAAATCATCAATCTTACAATTTGACAAAGAAAAAATAGTAGAGTTAGCTATACCTGCATAGCTAATGCTTCATGGAAGCACCTTCAGTTGTGCATTTCCCTTTCAGAATTTTCTTAACTACAGAGGTGATGGTGGCAGTAAGATCTGTCTCCTTAGACTGATCTACATATTGACCTGCTTCAGTGAATTGCTCTACTTGAGCAGCAAATCTACCCTGACCTTTATTCTTCTCCTTCTTCCTCAACTCAAATAACCAATCAGGATACCCTATCAATTTGAAGCATCCTTATTTCTCATGGCCTTTCATGCAGCAATAAGTACAGAACTTATATGCCTTCTGATTAGCCTCCCTACTAGTCAGATGCATTCTATTACTGCCTCCATTATAGCCCCCTCTATTACTAACTCCTGCACAATAAGATTGCCCCCTGGCAATTAAGGCACTAGCCCTTGTATCTACACAATGACTATTAAGTTCTCGCTGATGTTCTACCCTCAAGACCATTGAATAGGCTTTATTCACAAGAGGTAATGGTTCATTCAACAAAATTTGATTCCTGACATGATCATACTGATCATTCAAGCCCATTAAAAAATTTTACCCTAGTCCACTGTATCCCTAGCTACTGCTCCACAAACACATGTAGAAGCAGGAATCAAACAACTCAGCTCATCCCAGAGCTTTTTCAGTTTTGTGTAATACCCTGTCACAGTAAGTGAATCCTGAGAGATTGACCTAATCTATCATTGAATCTTATAAACCAATGGACCATGACTACCACCATACCTACTTTCTAACTCATCCCACAATTCCTTAGCTGAGTTAGCATAGATGAAAGCCTCTACTAAATCTTTCAAAATGGAATTTAGGAGCCACAAGGTAACCATGAAGTCAACTTGTTTCCAGCACTGAAACTCAATAGAGTTTTCCTCAAGCTGCTTGCAAGTCCAATCCAGAAAGCCAAGCTTAGTCTTGGCTCCAAAAGCTATCTTCATAGCTGGACTCCAAGTAGAGTAGTTTGTCTCAGTTAAAAAAGAACTTACCAGAAGCATTTCTAGATGATCAAAATTCTAGAGATGAAAAGGATCTCCAATGTATCTGCTGTTATTAGTCTGAATTCTCTGTACTATAGCAATATTTCCTCCAGTAGCATTTGATGTGTTTCCTTCTTCTACCATCTTGAAGTATTAATGATCTCTCTCTCGTTATGATTTGGATTATTGACTAAAAAAACTAGGTTTTCAGGTTTAGAAGAAATGGGATTTGAATTAGGGTTTCTGCATGAAAAAAATTGGGGATTTAATGAAAAAAAAAATTGATTCGATTAATAAGAAAGAAAAAAAAACTCTAATCAAGGTAAAAAAAAACTCCAATCAAAACTTCCGATCAAGAGAAAACAAAAGAATCTATTTTACAAACCACAAATCAAACGATCGATGTTACAAACCATAAATCTAACATGTACAAGCTTTGTATGTATAGATCTGCAACTGAGAATGAATGTTTTGGTGAGATTCTAGGGTTTCAAGGAATAGACTCGATATTACGAAGAAAACAGAGAAAAATATGAAAGAAAAAAAATTTTGATCAGAATCACCAGAAAATAAAATGATTTCCGATGAGATTTTTATGATTGTTTGGTTGATTTTGTCAAAAATCACAGGCTCATCTTTGATACCATATGAAGATTGTTGTTTTTAAGTTAAGAGTATAGAGAGTTCAAGAGAGAGAGATGAAAGAATGAATATTGTGTATTGATTTGATTGAAAAAGTACATAAAAGAGAATACATACACACTATCAAAAATACAATAATGCCCATGAAAGAAAACTATGCCTATACAGAAACTAAGGCTAAAATAGTAAAAGAATAAACAGAAATACAAAAAACTAATACAGAAATACAGCAATAAAAAAATACAGAAATACATCAAAGTATATAACTTAACAAAGTATAAAATGAATATATTTTCTTTTATATACAAAATATAATAATATGTAAAAATTTAAAATGGATTCTAATAATTAAAAATGGTGACAAAATCTTCATACATCATAATCCTCAAAAGAGATATTTGATTTAATTACAAATTGTTGTTTTGAAGAGAATGAACATTATAAATATATAATTATAATGTAATTTTTTTTTGACACTATAATTATAATGTAATTGCAATAGCTATATAATTTCATTTTGTTAATACATGAAATTAAATAAAGATAATAATCTCCAACCTGATAGCTTACATAATTGTGAGGCGGCACTGCTTGAAACAAGAAGAACTCAACCAATCCATCGCAAGCCTTCAATTATAAATAGAATCATTATTCCAAATCCAATAAATTCAAGTCGTACTGACATTGTATATCCAAATAATCCAATTACAGAGATGACTTGGAAGCATTAATTAATACATGTCCTGTAACAAATGGATGTATATATTATGATACTGCCAATACGAGTTGAATTTATTGGATTTGGAAAATGATAAATCTGAAAATAAATTAAGCATTCTGCCCAGTTGAAATCTTTAATTAATTTTGGATCCCTCCCTAAGAACTATGCAACAAAGGGTACTTTTATACATGGAAGAAAGCAGAAATTACATCGCAATTTCCAGGTATTTGATATCAGATATATATATATATATATATATATATTTGATTTTTACACGTAGCTAAAACCACTTGGTTCGATTTCTTTGACTCTTATATTTGGCTTACAAGATCCGAATAATTCCAACTCAACATTGCTGCAATTGTATAAAAATTTCCAAGTAGTTGCTTGAGATAAGATCAATCCATTTCGTTTATCTTATTAATACTTTTTTTTAATTACATTGGAAACCAGTAAGAAACCTGCATGATTATGCTCTGAAATATAATAACTAGATTTAATATTATAATTGTTCAAATACAAACAGTGTCTGTTGATTTTTTTTATCATACCTTAATTAAGTCCAATTAGAAAAATGAGTAGGTAAATATTACAAATAAATCTTAGCAAATTCTTAGAATTGGTAAAAAGCCTTAAAATCTTATGAACAATCCTTGTGATTCTTTGTAATTCACAAAAACACTACTTCCATTAGATGCCAAAACCCCTCGTCCTCTGTTAACAAAACGACAGCTTTTGCTTTGTTAGACTTTCTTGATCACTTAACCAAACGACACCCTGAACTTTTTTTTTTGTCAGAAAAACGACACCCTGAACTAGTCATTAGCTTTCGTGCTCTGAATTTTAGATACATCCAGCTCGCATTATTTTTCTTTGGACTAGATCAACTGGTGTCGGTAGACCTGAAGCTTGATGCGACTTGCAGGTATATGGATTTTGATTCAGGAAATCGGGAAGGCCCGATTACGATCATCAAACACTAGCAGTTGTCGTTAATCAAACGACATGTCATGTGAATGACCTTCAGATTCTCTATAATAATCAAGATAGATATTGGTTTCATCTTTTCGTTATGAAATTCTTTTCTTTTTTTCTCTTTTGCTATAATTTAATTTCTGTATCTTTATCACCTGTGAATTAAGCAAGTATTTGCATTTTACTTTTGTTATTCCTGAAATTGATGTGCTTGAAGTTAAACATTAACATCACTATTGGACTGGATCTTGGTCTCACTAGAAATAGATACTGTATAGATGATTAATATGTCATACTTCTTCAAGAATGATCAACCTTTATTTTTATTTTTATTTTTAGTTTTGAATTTTGATCTCTTTCTACATAGCAGGCCTTAAGCTATTCTGCAATGTAAGAAAATAACACATAACCTTATATATACTTTTATATTTGTTACGCATGACAAAGCATCATAAGATTTTATTTAGATGGTACAATTTACATAGGCATTAGCCAAAAAACAGGAAAGCACTAATTATTGATATTTGCACACCGAGATGTAGCATAGTAAGTACATATTCCTCTGAAAAATAAATCCAGAATCGATTCTTCCTTTCCATATCAATACTAAAAAACTTCAAGCTATATGCTGATATTAGAAGAACATAGATATATATCCTGATGTAGTCTTGACCTGATGATAGATTTAAGTTATTCTACATTTTCTCCGGTAAGATCGCCGCCGACCAAGGCCAAGGCCATTAATTACAAAGAAAGGTGGAAGAGGCACGCAGAATCAAAGCTGTGAAGCCAAGCAAAGCAAAAGCTGTGACATAAATAAAAGCATACCTCTGATAAACTTTAACCAAAAGCTGTGACAGAATATAAGATGTTACTAAACAAATTAGCTTTGTTTCAAGATGTTTTACTCTCTTCTCTTGCTTCTCGTTAATTGTATTCAATTCTTTGTAGTTGTTGCTAAGTTCTCGTAGCTTTGTATCCATCTCTCCCATGTTTAAAATAATTAATAATCTCCTTGATCTTGATCAAGCCAAAGAGATAAGTATAGGATTAGGAAGATAATTAGAGGACTCTTGATTATTGGCTTATATAATTGCTTCATTAATTTCCAAGAAAAAAGGTGTATTTCAAAATAGTACAGGCTGTTTGATAGTGAAATTTTTTTCCTTATTTTCTAAATGAAAAATTGAAAATATGTAAAACACGTTTTCAATTTTTATTTTCCATTTTTATAAAATATTTAAATAATTTTTTTTAAAAATATTTTTATATAAAAATATAATTATATAAAAAATTTCATAATTTATATATTTATATATTTTTAATTTAAAATTTAAATCATAATTAAATTGTATTTTTAAATAAGATAAAAATATAAATTATTATAAAATTAAAGTATAAAAATAAAAATCAATGTTATTTCATCGGTAATGATTTATTATATATAAATTTATTGCAGACAGATAAATTTTCAATTTTTTCAGAAATTTTTGGTCAAAACTTCGTTTGAGTGTGTAACATTGACTTAATATAATTCGTGAAACCGAAATAAGCATTCACTTGCAACAAACAAACTTTAATAATTTAAAAAAATTCTCAACGTTTAGTAATTTTTTTATATTATTTATCATTTTTTGAAAACATTGAAGGAAGAGTTATACCTATATTTACCATTTGTTTTATCGTTAAATCATATCTATTGTAAATCAATTTATTTTCTGTGGAAAAAAATCATCTACAATTATATTAATTATCTAATCTTAAAAATTTAAGAACAATCAACAAGAATATAAATTACATAGAAGCAAATTTTTTCACTAAACTATTATAACTAAAAGAAAATTTTATTTGTTAAAATAAGTTGTTGAAAAGTCATGAATAGTGTTTTGTAATTTTATATAATTAAGGAAGCTTCAAGGAAATATTCTATATTAACTTGTTTTTAATGCCAAAAATTTTTTTTTGACTTTTTTACTTTAATTTAATCCATTCGAATCAGATTTTTATATTTGTTGTGAGAGATGTGGCTGTAATTTGGCATAAATTAATATCAAGTGCCTTGCTTTGGCTTTTCCAATTTAAATTTACATTAATTACTTTTTTTATCAAAATTATAAATTAATACTATTATATATAAAAAAAATTTACAATGCAATTTGTATGATTTTGTAATTATTAATATATTCTCTCATTGAAAACATAACTCTTTCTGATGAAAAAAACATCTTTCTCAGTTACAATGAAAAGTTCTTTATTAATAATAATTATTATGCACGCGGAAATATAACGCAACAGAAAGTGTATTTTTTAAAAAAAGTTAATAAATTTAAAATTAATTTTCTTTTCTCCAATATAATGTTAACAAAATTATAATAACATTATTATATAAAAATTTAGTAACAATGGCATCAAAAATTATAATGAATTTATTTTATTGTTGATCAACCATCACGTAGAAATACATAATGAATATTACGAAATAAGTATGTTTTATTATGTATTACATTCACAATAAAAAAAAAAGACTAAATTAGATAAACAATTAAAATAAATAATTGCTATCACCTATTAATAAATAAACTATTCAATTATATTGGATGTTCAGAACAACACTTCCCTTTTTTTTTAATTAGCTTTGTATTTTCAGTTGATGCCAACAAGAAAACTGCGTGACTAACGATACATTTTCTTTGTTTATTAAAAACGAATACATTATATTATCAGATTATAGGTGAAATTCAATAATTCATTTCTTTATTCTTTTGACATGGACCGTAATTATAATAGTCACTTTTTAAATAAATACGCGTCCAAGAAGAATATTTAATTTAATTAATAAATTGTTCAATAACCCTCAATTTTACAAGATAAAATATTATTTCATACTTTAAATTTTGATTGATAATAAATTAATAAAAAAAAATTCAAGTTAATTAATTAATTTTTCGGTTTTATTTTCTAATAATATTTTAGTCCTTTCATCTAAAAATTCATTAAAAACATGTACAAACACTAAAATGATTTTAATTTAATCTAAAATTTTCATTTTTAGTGAACCCATCTTCACTGAAAATGTTAATGGTCTTCATCTTTTGGATCTGGCCATCAGGTTAGGCATCATAGTTGGAATTTTATCTCTTACTGTAACCATTATAAACTTTGATATACAAAATCCTAAAGAATTGTTTCTAATTCATTAAACTATTGTAAGGATATTTTCTCAATATGCTATGACTATAAACCATCAAGTTGTGTCTTGGTTTTCAAGAGCTCTCAATTAGGTCTTTTGAGTTCGAGTCCTAGTATTTGCCCTTTAACCGCATTTAATTAATAAAAAAAAAACTGCTGTAACTATAATGTTGGGGCAAAGACAGCATTTTCAAATACCATTATGACTGGTTGTTCTTGTAACATTGTTGTTTCTCTTACCACTATTCTATCATATACCCAATTTAATTTTAGCTGCAACGTACTATCATAACAGCTCTTATTGGATTAATTAACTATCAGGGTGCATATAAACTCTGAAAAATAGACAATCTTGATTTTTTTTTGCCTGCTTATGCTTCTCCTGAAGAAATTATACTGTTTGCAGATAGGGCTGGCTGTTGCAGTATACATAAGCAACTACAAGAAATTAAAAGTTTCACTTAAAGAAATTATAGGATATTTTTTTTGAAAAAACATGTCCGATAATATTATCTAATTCAACTAGTCTGGTTGGAGTCGAGGTTGCATCATATAATTTTTCCTTGCCAATTGAACTAGACCGAAGTTTTGCTAAAAATTAGAACTTGTATTATTTCAGGTTGGAGTTTCAGTGCTCAAGAATATTATTCTGCATTTTACAAGGCCAAACATAACATTGTTAGGAAACATTTATGGAACTCAAATATGCTGAAGTCTCAATTGTTATGAGACTGCATCAAAGGTACCATCCTTGTTCATTCTAAGCATTGAATCTCCCTTCATTTTTGCTAATTCGACTTATCTTCAAGAAAGGTTAATACTATTTCTCAAATTCACTGATCATTATAATTTTTTTGCCAAATTTTTTGCTGAAAAATATGTATAGCAAGTGGAGTTAAGCTTTTCTCAGTCTGCAATAGTTTCAAATGTAATTCAATATCATTGAACTAGTATCTTTGACCTTGATTCAACAAGCATACATAATGTATATGCTAAGAAATATTTCATGCTTTATGCTTTTCTAATTAGTTTTCAGATAATCAAAATAATTGAGTATGAAGGAATTATTCAGAAAGAAACAATATTAAGCATATGAAATTCTCCTAATTGATTGCATATAGTTATTCTTCATATTTTGACCATATTATATTTAACTAATCAGCTACCGATTGTTCCACCAAATCCACTGTTACCATCAATGCCACCACCAGCACCTCCTCCTCCACCCCCACCAAATCCTCCTCCTCCACCACCAGTGCCTCCCCCTGCACCCACACCACCTCCAAAACCGCCTCCAGCTCCTCCACCAGTACCACCACCCCCACCAAAGCCACCACCAGCTCCACCACCAATACCTCCTCCAGTTCTCTTACCAATGCCTCCACCAAATCCTCCACCTCTACCTCCACCGCTTCCAATTCCACTTCCTACGCCTTTTCCAATACCTCCACCAGCGCCACCCCCACCTCCAATTCCACCTCCTACTCCTTTCCCAATACCTCCACCACCACCACCACCAATTCCTCCTCCAACACCAGCCCCATGCCCACCACCAATCCCTCCACCCACGCCACCTCCAGCTCCACCACCACCACCTACTCCTCCCCCCACACCACCTCCAACTCCTCCACCACCACCTACTCCTCCACCCACACCACCTCCAGCTCCTCCACCACCACCTATTCCTCCACCAATACCACCATCTCCATGCTTTTTGTCTTTTTTGTGCTTGCCACCTTCTCCTCCGCCACCTTTTCCAAAGCAATCAGGCTTGCTTCCAAGACCAATGCCAGGGTTATCAGTACTAAAACCGAAACCCGCTCCTTTCCCAAAACCAAAAGAATGATCAAAGCTCATTCCTTTTCCACCACCAAAACCACCAGCAAAACCTCCACCACCAACACCAAACCAACCTGAAGGGCTACCAACACCATCAAAAAACCACTCAGGTGTCTTCACATCTCCACTCTTCTTCTCTTCTAGTAATTTCCTGCTTTCAACAGGCTCATTGTACACAACAAACAAGGCAACCAACAAAGACACCCATATAAATTTGAGAGACCACATTAATAATTAACTCTTAAACAACGTTACCATGAACATGTAGCAGATAAATTCATGGCTGTATGTGTGTGTGTATATATATATAAAGAAAGTCAAGAAACTTGATAAAGAAAGGGCTGTTTCATTAATATTTAGCTGAGCAAGAAACTAGACCACCTCTATCACATACTTATTTACGTGATTGAACCACTTTGCATTCATAACCCACCGTTTTGTATATTTTGCAGTAATGTATTTAAGTATTTTTATCATTTCATTTAATAGTCTTTCCATTTTGCTCACATTCTGCATCCATAATACTGTAAATTATCTGTATCTGCCTCTCGTTGCCTGCGATCAAGGGAAAGATAATTGCTTTTTCTTTTTCTTTTTCTTTTTTTGTCATACTTTTTTAAAATCTTTTATTTTAATTATGATTAATACATGTATTCCTTATACTAATTTTAATCAAAATAATTTTTTAGGGATTAAGCATCTTATAATATAATAATTTATAACTCAATAATTGAAGAATTGTAGATATAATTTTTCAAATTTTATAAATTAAAATATTATGTAAAATTATATAGAAGTCATAATTTTATACATAAATAAAGAATATATTTTTGGATTATTAACAAATTCCAAAAATACGAACTATTAAATTCTAAGGACACTTTAATAATTTATCATAAAAAAATAACAATAAATTAAATTACCTTATTAGGACGGGGCCGGATTAATCAATGCTCAAAGCCTAAAACTATAATACAAGCCCAAAATATTTCTCCAAGACAACAAGCGTCAATGCTATCAAATATTCCAGGGCTCTGTTCACAAATAGCCCAAAAAAAACTAAACATCATTCGCAAATATATCCCATTTTTTAATTCTTTTAAAAGTAACAAAAATTTAAATTGCAATTTTTTAAAATACCCGATTGGCCATAGCACTAAAAAAAAAAAAAGAAACACAACTCTCACTCTCACTCATTGTATTGCAGCTTCTCACTCTCACCCGATTTTATAAAAATGATAAAAATTTAAATTAAAGTTAGTGTATATCAATCGTCATATCATTTTATTTAAAAAAATAATTTACTAATATTAATTTTTATTTAGTAAAAATTATTTATATTTATATATATGTCATATAATGATATTATGTCTACATATCCAATATAAATAAGATTTATTTTGTTTATCAAATCTTTATTATCTCCTATTTTATGTTTAATCTATATATTATTCTCTTTTTTTTAATATTAGATGACATTGAAATGAAAAGGAAAAAAAACACAATAAATATGTATTTAATATTTATATGATTGTTATATTGAATGTATTAATTAATATATATTAGATTAAATTTTGTTATGATAAAATGGAAAGTGATATATAATACATAATGAAATTAAAAAATTTTATTCATTATTAATACATTTTTTTAAAATAATATAAGAAAATTTATAGTGGAAAAATATAAAGGAAATTTGACTATTTGACTTCCTAATTATACTTACTTACTAGTCATAAAACAAAAAAGAAGAATTTCTAGCAACGTATTTTTAACAGTTGCTGAAAATAAAAATAAAAATTATATTAAAAATATCATCACTGTGATCTAGTCATAGTCTCAACACTTTTATCAATTTTTTTTAATTAAATTTTGTCAAAGTTACAATGCTACTAATAATTATCACCGCTAACTTTAATATAAATCTCATCATCTTTTTCACTATAAACTTTTCTCAACAAAAAAAAAATAAATCAACTAATGATGACAAACCACATATTACATATCTAAAAAATATCCAAAGCATGTTTGCTTAAACAAATCAAGTTGTTTCTTACTTATTTTTTTTAACAAACTAACAACATTAACATTAATATGAACAGCGACATTGACAGTAAAATAGTCTTCTGACTTCGCTAAATAATTTTAAAGCTGAAAATAAAAATAAATAATATTAGAAAAATAATATTTTTAATATATTACAAGTATGCCTAAATTATATATGAAGTATGTTATACGTATACTAAACTTTACTATCAGAATAATTAACTGAGTATACTAAAGGTATATCCAAAATATATTTGTAGTATATATTTTTATAATTCAGTATAATTCAATAAATATAAGGGCAAGAAAATATAAAATAAAATTAAGCACAACAAATAATCCTACTTAGAAGTATAAGTAAACTAAGTACAACAAAAAATATTGATGAGCTAAGTATATTAGAGGTATACTAAAAATATATTTATAGTATATATTCCTATTAACTTGGTGCAACTCAAAAAATATAAAAGTAAAAAAAAATTATAGACAATAAACACTCTACTATTATAATTTTAATAAAATAAATTAAAAAGTTCTATTATATAGAATACTTAAAATATATTATACTTATAGTTGAAGTATATTACAAAAAAAAAATAGACATAACTAACACTCTTTTATTATAATTTACATAAATTAAATAAAAAATTTCTATCATATAGAATACTTAAAGATATATTATAGGTATACTTGAAGTATACTCATATGTTTTTATTCATATAAAAAACAATAATAATATATAGCGATAAACTATTTAAATTTACACTTCTATAAAATAAAAAAATATTAAATACAATAAAATCTTTTATTTAAAATATGATACACAAATAAGATATCAACAAAAATTATACTAACAATAAAAAATAAAAAATACCTTTAGACTTCTTTTTGATTTATCCAAAATATTATTTTTAATTACTAACTTAACCTTCTTATAGCATCTCTCCATTTTTTTTCCTTCTCTATCAGTAGAAGAAGAATAATTACCCTTTTTATTTCAAATCAAAAGCTGGTTATATAAGATCAAGCAATAACATAACAAATTGTTCCAAAAAAATAATTATGTTGTTGATTTTTTTATTGAATTAATAATTTGAGCATAAATATGGATAATAGTTTCATTTCTAAATCTTTTTATAATATAAAATGACTAGATAAGAAAATGAATGAGCCTAGTTGCATGTGATTTATAATATAAGATCAAGCAATGTCAAGAGTAAAAGAAAAAAAAAAGAAATAAAGGAAAAAGGTGGTTTTAATAAATAAAAAAGAAAATTATACAAATTTGAAAGAGAGAAAGAAACTTGAAGTGGGTCATCTTTGAATCATGGAATGGGAGATTAAAAATTTAGCAACCTAAAAATAGATAAAGAAAAACATAAAGAAACATATTTGAACCTCATGGCTTGTGTCTGCGCCCAGTCACTCAACTGCCAAAAACAAAATCACTCTTTTCTTATTACTAAAAGGAATGGTCATTTCCTAAAATACCTTCCGTATAAGGATATAAAAGCTATAACAAAAATATATATTTGACAAAAATAGGACCCATAAATAAAAAAAACTTATGACATTCACATGGGCAGTCCATTGGCTAAGAAAGAATATAAATTTTCAGGGCATATCCATATAAACATGGTCGGGTGACATGACAGCTAAAGAGTCCGAGGGATTTGAAAGACCGTTTACAAATACAAAAGTAAAACAAATGATAGTGATATAGGGGAGCAATTGAAAAAAGATACTAGGCTTTTCAAGGGTATTGTATTGTTCCTACCCCTTTATTCATCTATATCTTCCATAACAACCTTAATATACTTAGAATTTATAAACTTATAATTTGAGTGAATCTAAAATTTTTTTAGGTGAATAAAAGTTTTGTTATACACCAAAAACCACTCACACTTTGAAAATAGTAAATTATATAAAAGGCAACATGAACAAATTAAGAAGATAAGAACAAATCGAACGAACTCCCCCATTTTTAATTTGATATTACAAAAAATAAGGAGTACATAAATAAATTTTGCTTTTATTTATTCCCACCGCAAATTAAAAATTTATTTATTTTAAAAACAAACTATAATCATCATCAATAACTCAATATCATTAATGAAGCTCAACCACACAATGAAGCAAATAATCAAATAATTATAAATTACAAAATAAAAAAATAAAAAAATCAAGATTAAAGCAAAAAAAATATAAAAACCAATATTACAAAAACAAAACAAGCTAACCAAAAAAAATTATTGTTAAATTATTGTGTTCTTTAAAAACTATAAATGTACAAATTGAATGTGAAATATACTGTTACATTTTTTGTTTAAATTAAAAAATATGGTTAAGTCTTCTACAAAAAATATTTTTTTAAATGAGAGTTATCTAAAAAATATTATTTTTTTCTATAAATGAAAAAAATATTATTTTTTCTATATATAAAAAATATTATTTTTTCTATATATAAAAATAAATATTTCACTTAAATTAAATTATTCGTGATATATTATTATTATGCAATTTTTTTAATCAAAAATTCAAACAAACTTATTAAATTTATTAGTTATATATATTTTAAAATTATATAATTCAATTTAATTTGTATCCTATACATATTTTTTTTATTTATTAACTAAAATTTATTTTGTATTGAAAATTATGTTATATAAAAAAATATGTTTACGAGATGAAATATTTCATAATATTTTTAAAATGTAGAATTTTCTATTATATAAATAAAAAGAAAAAAAACTGACCAAAAAAAATAAAAAGAGAAAAGAGAAAAAATTCGAGATAGCAAGCTTGCTTGTTGTGGTCATGATTGGCCAATTCGGTTTTGTACGGTGCAAAATAGCCAATCGAAGAGGTACTATTAGCGCGCGCACCCGCTGCCACTGACAGCAATAGCCTCTTGCTTCTTCTTCAACCCCTAAAAAACCCTAGAAATTTAGGCCTCTCCAACCCACAAATTCACTTCAATTTTCCCCGAAATTTCATCTTTTCACTGCCCTTTCAATCAGAAAGCAGAAACCTCTCGAGTATTTTTTTTTTGTATATTGATCAGTTGGTGTTTGATCAAAGGCACAAAGTCTCCCAAAAATGGATGATGTTGAAGATGATGCTAGGTTCCCACCAAATATTCATTCTCTCAATCGTTCTAGAAAAACCCTTTTACACTCTCCTTCAGTCCCCTCTTACTACAATGACGATTATGCCGTAGATGACGATGATTTTGATGCAGAGAGCGACCAAGAATACGATGAAAACGACGTCGACGACGACTATATCTCTGGAAGGTATTCCCAGGATTTCGATGAACAAAATGGCGATTTTGATAGATACCCCAAAAGGCAAAAGCTCAAAACTTCGGTTTCCGATTACGAACTCGTTCCTCGAAGTGGGAGATTGTTGTCGCATGGGAACGGAAATTTCTCTCCGGATTGGAGTGAAGACGAAAAATCCGTGCTTTTGGAGGTGTGGGGAGATAGGTTTTTGCAATTGGGCAGGAACAGCCTGAGATCGGAAGACTGGGCTGAGGTTGCTGAGAAAGTATCAGAGTCATCGAAAACGCAGAGATCAGAAGTTCAGTGTAGACATATGATGGATGTTTTGAAGAGGAAGTATAAAAAAGAGAAGGTAAAAGGTGCTAATAGTAGCAAATGGGCGTTTTTCAGAAAAATGGATATGTTGATGAAGCAAGAATTTGGAGGTGGTGGTGGGTTTAGTTTAGCTTGTGGAGTGGATTCAGGAGAATATGTTTTTATGGACACACATGTGTATTTGGAGCGAGCAAATGGGAATGATGAGATGAGGGATAGCCCATGTGAATCAGAGGAGGAAGAAGAATGCTGGGAGCGGAGTGGCAGGAATGAGGGGGTGAAGGGGTTGAGAGTGTTGGCAGATTCTGTGCACAAGTTTGGCAAAATATACGAGAAGATAGAGAGTAGTAAGAGGGAGCAGATGATGGAATTGGAGAGAATGAGGTTGGATTTCCAGAGAGAGTTGGAGTTGCAGAAGAAGCAAATTTTGGAGAAGGCGCAGGCAGAGATTGCCAAAATAAGGGAGGATGAGGAGGATGAAGACGAGGAAGAGGATACTGATGATGACGATGATTCTGGAGAGGATGCCAGCGAATAGTGTGGTTAACCAGGTAGAAGCATGTTTTTTATGTAATTTCATAGTATTAGTTCTTTTTAATGTAAAACAGGATGGTTTTTTGTACTTGTTTTGTTATTTTGTTTGTTTGATGGACATAAATTTTTAATTGTCAGCTTATTTGGTGACTGTTAGGCATAAATATTTCCAAAAATATTTTATCAGAAAATCACTTGATACACACACACACATATATATGTATTAAGGGAAAAATTGCTCGATATATTTGCAAACCATAATATTAAAATTGTTGACTGATGGTTTCTTTCACTGTATCTAGGCTTGTCTCTTTCCCCAGGATATCATTCATCAATGGAGGTATATGCTAAATCTTAACTTTCTGTTTTTTTGCTTTTAATTACCGGGATTTTATTGTATGTGTATTTAGCCATTAATCTTATTCCATCACTTACAATGTTGTGGCTTTGTCGCCCTTGATAAAATGTCTGTGTGTAAGTTTCTTGAATTACTTGAATCTGTAGGGAGCACTGATGGTTTAGGTTGTCATGAAACTGGTAAAGACCCACGTGTCAATCTAATTATCATTTTGTTTTTGTTCATGGAATCTCCAGTAGTTAACTAGTCTCAAACAAGTTCAAATATGGACTAATTTTTAAGGGGAGAAGTCATGATTTATTATATAAGGTTTACTTGAAATGTGAAAGTTAGGATTTCTTAATTAAGGAGAGATCACAGTTGCAAAGCAGTTATAACTGGTTAAAAGGTCCAGTTTCTTTGTTAGCAGAACTGATACTGTGAATCTTGATGTGAGCCCACTCTGGTTGGCCTATGAATAATTCTTCAAGCATTTTATTTTAATTTTTCTCTGAAGCCGTCTCATTGCTCATCTTTATAGACTCACTTTGTAGTCTAAGAAGTGTAGATGTTTAGGAAGACGATTGGTAATTCTATTTTACCACAGCTGTCTACTTTCTGCAGATAAGCATGCTCTTAATTTTTTTTTTTCTTTTGAAATATAAACTGAAAATAGAGTAAATATTTTTTTAAAAAACTGCAAATGCGCCTTTAGTATTTCTGATAAACTGATTTGAGATTGTATATTTACATTGAACAATGTAAGCTTATTTTTTGAGACAAGTATAATGCATCATCCTTCCTTCTCTGCCACTTGACTTTTGTCCTCCGCGACATGTGAGATGCTAATGTCTTAATGTCAGACCTGCATATGAATATGCTTTTCATGGTGCCGTAAGTTCTTCGGATTAGTAACTCTGAGGTTATAGCTTGAAATATGCCCGAGTACCAACTTGCTACACTAAGACACATTTTACTCATACCTTGAGGTGCTTGACAATTTTATTACTCGACTCTGAACCATTGCAATATGTGCATATGCTGTGTCTTGGCAATTGATAATAGGAACTGCTGTGGCTTGATCTTTGTTGAATTGTGGAGTTTGTCGTTACTGATTTTTGTTTTTGGATTGTATCTTGATCAGGTTGTGAATCCAGTGGCATTGTTTGCTGCAGATTTCTTGAAGTTCCACTGTTAGCATTCAGACTTCTAGAGCCATGATAACATCTGAACCTTATGCAAGAATTTATGGGGAAAGGACATCTCTGTTATCTACTTTGAGCATGCCAAGAAGTGCATATATTTTTTGGAAGTCCAAGCTAATAGGCATGGAAGTTTTGTATTGCATCAAACACTGTCCTTTCAATTGTAGTTTCAACAGTATAAATTTCCCTGGAGCTAATATACCCTTTTGCTGTTGTTTGTCTTCTTCACTCATATTTTTAAGGTGTTCTTATTGTTTAGCTTGTACATTTATCCTCGTCTATAGCTGTAGTAGTATTTTATATTGTTTATCCTCGTCTATAGCTGTAGTATTTTTTCCTGAATCATGAAAATAAATATACCGTCCAATGTATATCAGTGGATTTGTGATTTTCAAACCCCAATCCTAAAAGAATACTTGAATTTAGGTATTTGCTTTGTAGTTGTTTGTGTGCTTATGCTTTTGTAGTTGGTTGTGTGCTTATGCTTTGTAGTTATTTTGTGTGCTTATTCAATCAACGCGATTATGGGTTTTGGCTGGCTAGAGATGCTCATTGGGCTGTGCTTTTGATTCTATACAAGTTAATCAAGTCGTGAGAGTATTAATTAAATATTATTTTAATTAATTTTAATTAAATATAGCATATTATTATAATTAATTTATTTTTAATTTTTCAAAATTTCAAATTATTAATGAAGTAGATATATTTTTTAAACATAAAGTAGAGTAATTATGACATGAATTAAAAAAAAATAGTTGCAACAAGTTTATGAAAATTTTAATTTTTAACTTGATATAACACAAGGAAGTCATTCAAAATATTATTTTTTAATTAAAATTTGTACGATTTTGTTACTTAAAATTAAGTTAAAAACCCAGTCCATTAAACACCTCTAGTTTCTGCTTCCCGGCATTGTACGTTTGCTGTAATCACGTAACTTTCTAATTGCTAATTCTTTTTTATTCATGATATTCTACTGATTTGTTAGATAAATGATTTATTGGTTTCTTCATGTAGCATTGATGTTGATAAAGGGAAAGAACAGTATACATGGATTCCCTTGAATGAGATTTACATGATTTTGAAGAAGTTTGACTTGGAAGGGACAAGACATAAATAAGAAGGATGAATATTTGCCTCAGCTACATTAATTTCTGTTATTATTTCATGTTATTGTTCTAAATTTCTAGCTCAGGAAATAACTCCTCCTTGAGGGATGGAGCTATCCATTGAATCTGAATATAAGTTATATCCCACAAATCATCACCTTCCTTCTGTACTAAAATCTCATCTTCCTTCATTTTTGTAATAATTTTTCTGAGAAAATCAGGCACTACTTCTTGTAATTTTGTCTCTCCGTATTCACCCAAATCAGCCTTCATACAAGTATCCATTCTTCTCAATACTCCCAGCCAGAAGGTCCTAAAACCAGGGCTTGTTGTTATTGGCTTTAGGAACTGTAAGTACACAGCTGTTAGCAGCTCCATTGCAAGCTTTAAAGTCCCTTCCATACTTCTCATTTCTCTTTCTGCATTGTCGCGCCTCGAATATTCAATCATTTTTTCGTGCAAGTCATCAACCATCGCAAATATAACCAAGTTAAAACAGTTTATACAGTTTACAGGTGAGAAATCAAGTTCTTCAGCCAATGTAAAGCTTTTCTGAAGCGACATAATTGCATGATTTCTTATCTCTTCTCTCCTTGCCAAGCTGGTTTTTCTAAATGCTTCCCCCAGTTTCACAAACAAATTCAATGCAACACTGGGAGATCCAAAACCTTTTGAGCTTTCATCCACTGAGGAATTACTGGTACTGCTTGCAGCGCTACAAGCGGACCCTGGATCTGAGAATTCTTTATACCACTTGACCAGTAAATTCACTGAATCTGATAGAAGGTCTAAGATCTTCAAGTTCTTCTCCAGTGGACTGTTCTTTAGTGCAATAAAACCAAATGCACAGTCAATACAATAGGCATAGTTTGTCCTTGAAATGTAGGCTCCATCAGACATCAATGCAATGAGAGTATCAACCGCCTGATCATATGTTTCTGGATGTCGACCAGTGACCGACAACAAATGAAGACATGTTTTCCAGCCAAAAGAGGTTTGCAAATTTGCAGGGTAATCTGTTAAAATCCTGGCTACTGACTTTGTTATGAACTCGCAGGATGTATCAAGAATTTCTTTATCAAGCTTCCACATCAAAGTTATGGATTTGAAAAGTACCTCCTCTGGGAACTTTTCAGTTCTGAGTGAAGAAAGAAGCATAATACAGATCTTGAAAAGACTTGGCATGGCCTTTTCAGCAAATGGAATTGGGGAAAATAGAGGGAATTGAATAACTGCTAGTAGATTCTCGTGGAAGGCAGGCCAAAAATTCTGGAATCTATTAATGTTGACTATAGAAATGGAAACTATCAAATCCCAGCAGAACCCAACTGTTTCTTCCTCTTCTATTGGAGTACTGAATTTCTGGCCTTTTCCACCAGCTGCAAATATCAGAGAACGCCCAAGATTGAGTAAAGCCTCATCAGGTAAGTTACAACTATTGTTGAAGATGCTGCCTATTCGACATTGTCTAATAATCTTCAGATTCTGCTCAAATTCACTCATCCCAAGAGATATTGAATCCTCCATGCTCTCCAGTGTTAGAAAATGTGAGAACCGGCTAATCATGCCACCACTCCCGCGGCCACCAAATTTAGGATCATGCGAAGTTGATAGACCTGATTCATTTCTTCTGTGTCCGATGCCATCAGATGCTGAGGCAGAAGTGTCATCAAATTCAACCACAGACTGAGGAAGAAGCTTAAGCCTTTTTAGTTTCAACAAGCAGTCTACAATGTTCCTCCAGCCCTCTCTAACTGAGTCTCCGAAATTGTTGGCTATAGTGAAAACTGCAAGAGTAGCCATTCTGGGCTTCAAATCATTGCTAAAAGCGAATAATGTTTCTTCTGCAGAGGCATAAGGATTTAGCAATGTAGTGAATTTGGAGAAAGAAGCAAGGAGCTCATCCAGGATATCTTCAAGATCATACTGCGCTATCCTAGCTACTGAAATCAATCCTCCAATGCATTCATGCATCATTTCATCTTCATCAGCATGCTCGAAGAAGGAAGAAAGTGCTGCAACTGATGGACCAGCAATGCTAGCAAACATATCTCTCCCTATCCGACGATCAAAATCACATAAGATATATGGCTGCGTAACTTTGGATCGGTTTATCAGTTCAATCCAGCCACCAGGGTTCATCTCCACTGGACCAGTTTGACCAAAAAGTGTGATTGCATTGGTTGCAATTGAATTGAAAAGCTCAGAGAGATAATCTCTCGGAAGATCTTGTCCTGCATTGATTGCTCTGTTGTTCCTGATGAACTCCTCCTCTGTCATCTTTTTCTTGACTTGAGGATTGTGTTGATCAGTATTAAGCATAATTAGGGAGTAGCAAAGAATAAAAACTGCATCCTTGCTAGCAAAAATATCTGAGGATTGTTGATCATAAAACCTTTCTGAGAAAGCTTCAAGGATCCGCTGAATCTTTTGCGACTCTCCAGGCAATCTGAAGGTTGCAAGATAAGTACGGAGAGCAGTATCAAGAATCATGCCTGAAAATTTGAAAGTTTCAGTGAATTCTTTAAGAACCTGCAAGTGAAAATCATCAGGATCACCTAGATAATCACCAATCAAAGCTCTGTCTAGTCCTTGCGTATAGCGAAAGAAGATAGCAAAGGCTTTAGGATCTATTGGATCAGAAACCACATTACAAAGTTTCAGATACTCTAAGCCTTTCTTTTCATCTCTATTAAAATGGTCTGCTGCAATCATTATTTTCTTTTTATGTGCTTTTCTTAATCTTAAGTATTCCACCCAAGTGTCATAATTTTCTTTGGGTTTCTCCTCCCAAAAGGGTTTGTATTCAGTAATTTGAACCGGATATGGTCCAGAAGGAGTTGAATCATTTTCTTTGTCAACATGATCTGCAAGGGTATGAGCTAGTATTAGCAGCCCTTCAAAGGCTTGAATTTGTACACAACTCAAAGGGCTAGACCCTGCAAATGAGAGCTTGCAAAGTAACTTCCCAATTTCTTCAAAGATATTTCGACAAGTGGGATCACAATCATAGTTCACATACATTTCAACTATGAAATTCGGTTGCCTGCAAAAATTTATTATTCCTTCGAGTGCAACTTCTTGGAGTTGAGAAGTTCCTGAGGTCGCCGCTCTCAATAAAACGAACCCAAAAAATGCCTCTAGTTGAACACGAATGAACCTGTAAACATACAAAGCACAACTTCAATTTTGTAAAAACAAGAAAAACACACTTAATAGTAATAAAATTGAATTGAATCCTCACCTGCGAAGAGCATGATAGATATTCAAGACAGTGCTGCAAATCATGGAAAGCACAAGTGGACTCGAAGATGTTCCATAATGTATCAAATGGTGAAAGAGATCATCTTGGACCATTCTCAAAAGCTTTGGATGTTTACCAATGGCATCTCCACTCAACTCTATAGCAGAATTGATCAAAATCAATCCGAAAATCTGAACATTCTCATCACAAGTATGAGCAGAAAAGCCGTCAGTCTCAACAACTTCAATCACATTAAGCAGAGAACACAAAAAATGAAAAATATCTACAACACAACGAACTCCATAACCAGAATCCATATATTCAATATCAATATCCTCGTTATCAGACTCAGAATCTTCTCCATGCTTAACCTCAACATCTTGCAATCTAGCAAAAATTATCTCAACCATTTCCCTCATTGAATACCTAGCTCCACGCTGAAGCAAATCGGCTCTATTCGCTGATTGCTGAACAACTTGAAAACAAGTATTAACAATTGTACAAACAGCATGTTCTGTAAGCAAAATCGAAGCTCTGTGTTTAATGATCGACGTTAAAGCCTGTAAAATTCTCATCATTACTGCATCTTCATTAGAAGGATCTGTTCTTTCAAGTCTACAACTTGTAATCCCTGTAACTATACAATTTATAGCGTCTTTGGCTCCTGGAGTCTTCTCATCAAAAATTTGGAGTTTGAGAATTTTTGAAATTGCTGATAAAGCAACATTTGTAGCAACAGCAGGAATGTCATCGCTCTGAATTACATCAAGAAATGGAGAAATGTAAACTGAAGGATCAATTGTTCGCCATTCTTGTTGAGGATTGAAAATTAAAGCTCGTAAAGATTTCAGAGATTGGAGAATACTGGCGTCGAAACTATCTTCTTGAAGTAAACCGGCGGTTGGATCATGTGGCCGCCGCATCACGGCGAGGAGAGCACTTAATTCGGTGTTTAACATGCAAGAAAGACTCACCTCTTTTCTTCTCTTTTTCTCTTGCCATGATAATAAGCTTGACTTGTTTTCTTCATCTTCAGCTTCCATTTTTTTTCAGTAACAAAAGCCAAAATCAAAATTTTTACTTTTATTTTAATTTTTAGTTAATGTTGGTGTAAAAGCCTGAGAGAGTGAGCAGAGTCAGGAGATTGAGGGCCGTATTATGTGTTAATCATGAGGTTAATTTGATTTTTGTCTAATTTGTTTTTTAATAAATTGATATAAATTTTTATGGTTAATTATGAATATTTGAATAATTCTACCATTTGTGTCTCCTTATTTTCCTGACTTCAGTTAAGAATTGCAAGAGAGAATGTTACATAAATTATATAAAATACTTTCGTTTAAGTGTACATTTCTTTCCCAGTCAATTTTATACGTTGGTTGGTTCTAAAAAATCATATAACATACAGTCCGTTAAGGATGCAGTTTTAAAAAAAAAAAAAATACATCACAACTGTTGATTACAGTATGACCAAAGCAAACTCTTTAGATACATTATACAATTCTTATTTTTTAAACGGAACATAAAAAAGGAAAAATAAAAGAAAGATGCAAATCCAAAAGAAGAAAAATTCATTTTAACAGATTTATAATCCCTAATTTTAAACAAATTAGGATTTTAAAGGCAATATGCACATACCATTCTCTCTTTCAGTTATCGATATGAGCTCTTTAGCTCATGCCACAAGCAAAATAAAGTGTCATAAACATCATCATTATTGTCAAAATTACTGTCTCCAATTTGTGAGGTATTTAACAGAGTCTTCAACCAGTCTTCATGGAGACTAGAGAAATTCGACCTTTGTTCACTTGACTTGAAATTTTCCCCAATTGATTTTTTCATTATTTGGCCAGCCTGTGAAGCAGCTTTGACAACCTTTTCTGGGATTCCGGCCATGGAAGCCACTTGTAATCCATAACTCTCTGGACATGCTCCAGAGGCAAGCCGATACAGGAAAACCATATCTTTGTCACCGTCAGATTTTAACTTAAAAGCACATGCCATATGTTGCAGTGTAACATGTGGATGAGCCGCAAATTCCTTTGTGAGTGGATGGTAGTGCGTTGCAAAAAGTAATCGGCAATTTACCTTCTCAACAAGATGGCGGAACACCTGGACAAATATTCAGGAATTCTTACTTTTTTATCCCACTCAAATCCAATGCATATACAAATGGTTACAGTGCAAAGATGACATGACAAGGATGTGAAGAAGCAAAAAGCCAAGAAATGCAATGCTGATTCTACAAATAGAACAATAGCAAAGACGGAAAAAATCTTACCGCATATGCAATGGCATATCCATCAAAAGTGCTTGTTCCTCGGCCTAGTTCATCAAGAAGAACAAGAGAATTTTGCGTGGCATTTTGAAGAACTGAAGCTGTTTCTGAGCACTCAATGAAAAATGTGCCTGCAAAATGTGAATGCAGTCAATCTATTAAAACTTGAGAAACCACCATGCAGTAATTACTCAATTTATGCATCTGCCTGTGTCATGTGCACTTGTGTTTTTGCAAGCCTAAGCTTCAATTAAAAGTGAAATTTTGGTATCAAGAGAAACATTTCAAATGATAGTCCCAGTGAGTGCAGCAGTTCCTCCAAATTCCAGCAAATGAACACTTTTTACTTTAACTGCATTGAAATGATTGTGTTCACAAGTCAACAAAGACCTTGTTTTCTTTTTTATCCATAATATTGTCACACACAATCTTCATATTCGCTATTTTTTATTGATATGCATAATTAATTATGAGGTACATCCCAATTTCTAATTCTTGATCAGCAACAGTGTCATGGGAAAAAAAAAGAATCTAGCATATCCTGCTGCTGAAATCACCAACACAAGCATAACACTGCCAACACCACCATTCATTGTCCCCAATCCAAGCTTCCAAGAATATTACTGCAATCAATTCACTGCATAACCACATTCCCAGCTCCCTATCACCCAAAAAAATAAGGAACCTCTACCAAACCCTCCCTGTCATCAATTCCATGCCTTTAAGCACCTTCTCAATGGATGAATTTGAAGAGAGAAGCAATGCGTGTTCAATGACATAAAGCAGAAGAGTAAAATGGGCCTAGAAAGCAGTAATGTTCCAATTTTGGATCAATAAGGGAGAAGCATACTATCAAATCAAAAAACAAATATCAATTTGCTAAGATATAGTCTTGCAATATTATAATTATGAGATAAAGACCTAAATGGATCCCGACACCAAATTTTTACAGAAAAACAGTGTAGCATTCCCAAAAGAGACCAAGCATCCATTGAGACCAATAAACTGCATGTTATCTTGTTAGAACTTACTCTCGCCTGTCATAATTCGATCGGTAGCACCAAGCCGGGTGAAAATGACATCAACAAGTGAGAGAACGCAATTCTCACCGGGAACGAAACAACCAAGCTGCAAAGTAACATAATGTAAAACAGCAGGATAAAGTTGATGAAAAAGTTTGCACTGATCCAAGGCTATATTAATTATTTTCCACTACGTTTGAGCTTTTTAAATTTCACCTCTAAACAACACCACACACCTGTGCCAGTATAACAGCTAGACATGTGGCACGCAAAAGTGTTGATTTTCCACCCATATTTGGTCCAGTTAGCAGTAAAGTGCGAGGATGATAGGCATCCCCATCTTTACCAAGGTTTAAGTCATTTGGAACAGGCAGCCCTCCATTCTCTCCAAGAGCAAATGGATGCCAAAGGCCTTTAATTTTGAGTACAGGCCCACTAGTCTCTTGGGGTGTAGCGGGCAAAATAACAGGCCTAGACATAGATCCAGATGACATGCTTGCTGTGATTGCAAAAGATCGTAGTACATCGATACAATTGATAGCATGGATGATTTCAGACCATTGTGCAGATTTCTCAACAAACAACTCTATAAGCACAGACAGTGTTTCAGCCTCTGAATCTGTCACCTCATGGTTCTGGAATCAAATTCATGTCAGAAATAGGGCATAAGCAGTTAGAAATAGGAACTAACATCATTTCCGATTTCAAGAAAAACATGATATAGAATCCAAATTGAAGTGAATATGGTGTTTAACAATCACAAAATGTTGCTTCATGAAAAGGAGAGAACCGGTCATAACATTCAGTGAGCAAAAGGCTATGTCCTAGATTTCTGGCAGAAGTATATGAAAATGGTGATGCAACTGCAAATGAATGTTGAACGTTGATAAACAAAATATATAGTTCCAATCATTGGCAGTAAAAACACACAGTTGCTTATGTTTTGCCCCACCATATTCATTTGCAGGTCACAAATGGAGGCTCTGAGTGCTTTCTCATTATCAATGAACTGACGGTGCATGAATATTATTGCAGGGGTAACAGCATAACATAATGTATGCTTTTCAGGAATACAATTAATTGTTTCATATAGACATGAACACCAACACATCCTGGAGGATGAGAGAAAAAAAAAAGAAAAGAAAAGAAAACGCAGTTAAGAATATAAGAGTGATGCAAGAGCAGAAGGAATAAAACCTGGTAATTGGGGAACTCGCTATCTACCGCAGCTTCAAATTGGGCAAGGAACTTATCCATCCCAGAACTTCCATTTAGCTCAGGAAGTTTAAAAACTTTTGAGAATAAAAACATTATTGGGCCTTCCTTCTCTAATAGCAATAACAAATCAATTCCAATCCGAAGCCCTTTTACCAGGGAACCGAACACTTTCACCTACCCATACAAAAAGAGAAAGAGAGAGATTTGGCTGTGATCTAAATAAAAAAATGGAGACTGACAAGAGACCTAGTTGATCATGATGTTTTTAAGACCAAAAGAGTATAAATCTTAACATATTCCAGAGGAACTCAGAAAGTTCCGAAAGCAAAAAATGTTTGAACTAGCCAATACATCTTTTTAAAAATATTCAGACAATACCAAAGCATGAATGACAATGCACATTCTTTCAGAATATATTTAATGTGATAATATCTGTTGTCAAAGTAGAAACTTACTCGGCTTTTCAAGATTTTTTTGCTGATTAAGGGCTGTGCAAGAGAAGAGGATGCCTGAAATCTTGCCTTTATTCGTCCAAGCATCCTTTCTATGTCTGGAATCTTGCATAGATATTGTGCAATGACTAACATTATCTCTGATCTAAGAATTAGCTCTTCAACTAAATTAAGCCTGTCATTAATGCCTCCAACAGATTTCAGAGGATGGCATATCCACTTTCTTAAAAGCCGCTTCCCAGATGAAGTCACACAGTTATCCAGATAGTTGAACAATGTACCTGAAATTCAGAGTAAAACCTTTTGGAATTTAATTAATTAGAGCGAAAATATGACTCAAATGAAGATGAGAGGCAAGAATACTTGCCTGATGAGCCACCATCGTCATTATTGTTGAAAATTTCAAGATTAATCAAAGTTTGCCCATCCATTCGGAGGCAACCTGTATATACTTGGTAGGGTTGAATATCTCCATTCCGTAAAAGATCATCTAACTTAATAAGACAATAATCGTTGTAAGCAACACATATTTAAGCAATATCAAACCTAAAAGAGGGAGAAAGGGGGACGAGGGAGGACAGGTTAGAGAAGGTTTGCGGACAAGCATACCATCAACCTGGACAAATGACCAATAAGTCCACCAAGAGCACAAAGAGCCAAATCATGGTGCATCACACTGTCAAATGCATCATTCCAAGGGTTAGAAGACCCTCTTAAGTAACCCTTGGACTGAATCAAATTTCTAACTTCAGAAGCATCTAGAAAATCGGTGGACTGAATAGGAGTCAATTGTTGTGCTGAACCTGAAGGAGAAAAATGCCTCTATTAATCATTGTATACATTATGTATATATACATACATATATACATTTACTAATCAAATCTATTCTTACAAAAGGAAGGTTAAGAAACCATGAAACCATCCAACGTATGCTATATGTTCAGTTTCTTTCCTTTTGATTTGGGAAGAAACATATTGCAAGTAAGTCGCCCCTTTGAATAATGGGAATTTTTTGGCATTTTTAGGACATCACAGAAACAATTTATCATGCACATGCTTAAAAATTTTGTGCACTTTTATACGATGAAAATACATAATTCAGCCATAAAACAACACCTGCACATCTAAATAGTTCATTTGACTCACCAGTTAATGAATATTTTCTGAGTGCTTTTAGAGATTCTTTGGACATCCCTGCAACATAATCCCGAAGCTTTAGATAAATTGAAAATTTTCCCACATACAAAAGAAAAGAAAATATATGTTTCACCTCTGCTTTCATATATCACTTCTTTAGGTGACACCTACAAATGAAATTCCAACATGATAGTTATAATTTGAAGGTGTTTGAAATAATGCAGAATAAAAATATGGCTTTTACATGAGCAAGTAAAAAATGAAAACACACCTGCATCAATAATGCTCCCAAAGCAGCAGATGAAGTATCATCTTTGATGAAACCAACCCAAAATCGTAAAGCAGCACAATCAACAAAAGCAAATCCATAAGCAGTTGCCCCATTATCCAGCCCATAATTTCCCTAAAGACAATATCAAACAGATTAGACAGCTCGCAACTTTACGAAATAGAGTAAATCCAGGTAGGTGTCAGTGAAGAGATTAAATCCACGAGCAGGAGAAGTTTAGTGTACAAGGAAACACCTCAGAATACAGTAAAGTCAACTACTAGCATACCATCTATGATATGTAGAAAAAGCTAAGTAAAAAAAATTGAAGTTGACATAATGAAGAAAAACTACTTTGTAGCTCAGGAGTTCCCTTGATAATTAAAGTTAAGGGAAAGATGAATAGAAGCAAGTTTTTCAGAACTAAAAACTCTCCACCAATTAACTATTGAATAATGTTATGTGTTAAAGTAAGATGTATATTATCTGTATAAGTGGAGTTTTAGTTGGAAAGAATATGATAGTTGAATACTTAGCTGTAGGGAATAATATTAAGTGGTTGTCTATGTTAATGGTCTATGTTAGATAGCTGTTTTTTTTATTTTTTGTTGTATAAATATCATTCTATGTTTAAGAAGCAAAATACACAGAAATTACATGGTATCAGAGCATTGAAAACACTGAGTATTTAGCTTATTGTTCAAAATTCTGTTTGTTCAACACTGTTCAAAAAAAAAAAAAAAACTTCGGTACTGTGAATTTAAGGTCACCCTTTGGAGTGATCGTGGAGTAACACAGCCGGTGTAGGGAGGAGCGCCACCTCCAGTTCGATTGTTCCCCAGAATCCGGAGACCGGGAGGTCAGTGCATGAGCCGCACGCGCCGTGAGAAGAATCTACTACTTCTTCACTCGCTGGCACATGGAGGCTCATCCGGTGCCGGAAATTTTGCCGGTCACCTCCACCTGGGTCGCCTCTCTCTGTACAACACTAATATGTGCTTAGTTTCATGAAATCATCATTGGTTGTGGGTTCTCCTGTCAAAACAAGATTCGGGTATTTAAAAAAATCTAGGTCTGCTGAAACTTTTTAGAAGTTTAAGACATTGAACACTCTAATTGCTTCATGTGGAGTGAGTATTTGGGCTTCAAAGCATTTGAGGATTGTGAAAATTACATCTTCTGCTGGTTCTTACTCTCACAGGTCAAGTTCTTCCATTTTCTGGTTAAAACCCAGGTTAAATAGCTTTGATTCTTATTAATCAAAAAATGGCAGAAGATAAGAATGAGATAAAATCTATAGCTATAATTGATGCAGTTCCTGTGATGTCAAAAATCACTGAATATAAGCTTAATGGAACTAATTATTTTGATTGGAGTAAAACAATAAGGTTATATTTACGAAGTATTAATAAAAATGATCATTTGAGTGATGATCCTCCAACGGGTGAGACAAAACAAACATGGATGAGGAAGGATGCTCGATTATTTTTGCAAATTAGAAATTATATTGATAGTGAAGTAATTGGTTTGATTAATCATTGTGAATTTGTTAAGGAATTAATGGAATACATAGAATTTTTATATTCTGGGAAAGGAAATACTTCTCGTATTTATGAAGTATGTAAGGCCTTTTATCGTGCAAAATAGGAAGACAAGTCTCTTACTCATTATTTCATGGATTTTAAGAAGATTTATGAGGAGCTTAATATGTTGTTACCATTCAGTCTTGATGTAAAAGTGCAAGCTCAAAGAGAGAAGATGGCTATCTTGAGTTTTTTGGCTGGACTCTCGTCTGAATTTGAGACTGCTAAATCTCAAATATTCTCGAGTTCTGATATTCCCTCCTTGCAAGAAGTATTTAGTAGGATACTTCGAACAAAATGTACCCCATCTGTTCTATCCACTGGTGCATTAGTTAGTCGAAGTGTTAAAAATGTATCTAAACGTCCCTATTACAGGAATGACAACAAAGGAGTCTTGAATTATCCCAATAACAAAGGACAAGATTCTGGAGGGATTGTATGTCACTATTATCACAAGCCAGGGCATATGAAAAGAGATTGTAGGAAGCTACAATACAAGAATCGGAAACTCCAGTCAGCTCATGTTGCATCTACCTCTGAGACATCTGAAAAGTCCATCCTAATCTCTGCAGATGAATTTGCCAAGTTTTCTCAATACCAGGAATCATTGAAGTCTTCATCTACTCCTATCACTGCCATTGCAGGGTCATGTAAACCAAATACATGTCTTGTCTCTTCCTCCCCCAAATGGGTCATTGACTCTGGTGCCACAGATCATATGACAGGTAACTCTAATTTCTTTTCTTCCCCTCTGCAAAATGTATCTACTCGTAATATTACTTTCGCAGATGGGTCAATATCTTCTGTTCAAGGTTGTGGCACCATCAATCCAACTCCATTGATCTCTTTATCATCTGTTTTAAATTTACCCAATTTCTCGTTTAATTTAATTTCTGTTAGTAAACTTACTCGTACCCTTAACTGTTGTATCTCATTCTTTTCTGATCATTGTATTTTTCAGGATCTTGCGACGAAGAGAATTATTAGTAAAAGACATGAATCAGGAGGCCTCTACATCCTTGATACACAAGTACCAAAATCCATTGCTTATACTGGAGCAATAACTCCCTTTGAAGCTCATTGTCGGTTAGGTCATCCATCTCTCCCTTTGCTTAAAAAGTTATGTCCTCAATTTTGTAACCATCCGTTGTTAGATTGTGAATCATATCAATTTACTAAAAATCATCGTGTTAGTCTATCTCCTAGAGTAAATAAGAGAGCCAATTCTCCTTTTAAACTGGTGCATTCAGACGTGTGGGATCCTTGTCCTGTAGTATCTAAAATTGGATTCAAATATTTTGTCACTTTTGTTGATGACTACTCTCGTGTGACTTGGTTATATTTAATGAAAAATCATTCTGAGGTGTTTTCTTACTTTAATGTTTTTTGTGCTGAAATAAAAAATCAATTTGATACTGTTGTACACACTTTCCGAAGTGATAATGCGAAAGAATACTTATCAGAATCCTTTCAATCTTACCTCATTCAAAATGGTATTATTCACCAAACATCTTATGTTGATACATCATCTCAAAATGGAGTAACAGAAAGAAAAAAATAGGCATCTTCTTAAAACTGCAAGAGCCTTGCTATTTCAAATGCATGTACCTAAGACATTTTGGGCTGATGCTGTCTCTACTGCTTGCTTTCACATTAATAGAATGCCCTAAACAGTTCTTGATGGTAAGACACCATACAATACTCTCTTTCCAAACAAGCTATTGTTTCCCATTAAACCTAAAATTTTTAGTAGCACATGCTATGTTAGGGATGTTCGCTCCCACATCACAAAATTAGATCCAAAGTCTTTAAAATGTATTTTTCTTCGTTACTCTCGACTTCAAAAAGGATACAGATGTTATTGTCCTACACTTAATAAGTATTTTGTATCAATTGATGTTACTTTTCTTAAAGATACACCATTCTTTTCCTCTTCAGTTCATATAAGCCAGAGGGAGGAGGATGATATGTTAGTCTATCCTATCGTAGTTCCAACGACTACCAATCCTCATGTTCCATCTTCAGCTTCTCAAGCCAAGCCTAAACCTACTATTATCCATGGCTATTCCAGGTGAAATGATATACTTAGTCCAGAGTCTGCACCTCCTCCACTCTTATCAGATTCAGTTTCAAGTGATGCTCCTCCAGTACCTGACTCTATTGATCCATGTCCTCAACCGTCCTCTTCATTACAAGATCCTGACTCTGACTGTGATCTTCCTATTGCCATTCACAAAGGTAAACGCAAATGTACTTATCCTATTTCTTTTTTTGTTATAATAACTTTTCTTCTACTTCTTGCTCCTTTATTGCATCTCTTGATTCTATTATAATTTCTAAAACTGTTCGGGAAGCCTTATCTCATTCTGGATGGCATGAAGATATGCTAGAAGAGATGAATGCTTTAGATGATAATGGCACTTGCAACTTGGTAAATTTACTTCCAGGAAAGAAGGCTATTGGATGTAAATGGGTTTTTGCAGTAAAAATGAATCAGGATGGGCCAATAGCAAGGTTAAAAGCTCATTTGGTTGCTAAGGAATATGCTCAAACATATGGGGTTGATTATTCTGATACTTTTTCTCCTGCTGCTAAATTAACTTCTATCAGGTTATTTATCTCTCTTACAGCCACTTATAATTAGCCCTTGCATCAATTAGATATCAAAAATGCTTTTCTTCATGGCGACCTTCAAAAAGAAGTCTATATGGAGCAACCTCCTAGATTTGTTGCTCAGGGGGAGTATGGGAAAGTTTGTCGCCTCAAAAAATCCTTATATAGGTTGAAGCAGAGTCCACATGCTTGGTTTGGAAAATTTAGTCAAGCAGTTGAAAGTTTTGGAATGAAGAAAAGCAAATCAGATCATTCGGTATTCTATAAACAATCTGAAGCTGGTATTATCCTTGTGGTTGTATATGTGGATGATATTGTCATCACTGGAAGTGATACTTCGGAAATCTAATCGCCTCAAAAAATTCTTATATGGGTTGAAGCAGAGTCCACGTGCTTGGTTTGGAAAATTTAGTCAAGCAGTTGAAAGTTTTGGAATGAAGAAAAGCAAATCAGATCATTCGATATTCTATAAACAATCTAAAGCTGGTATTATCCTTGTGGTTGTATATGTGGATGATATTATCATCACTGGAAATGATACTTCAGGTATCTCATCCCTTAAATCATTTTTGCACACTCAATTTCAAACGAAGGATTTGGAAATGTTAAAGTATTTCCTTTGAGTTGAGGTAACAAGAAGTAATAAAGGTATTTTCCTATCTCAAAGGAAATATGTACTTGACTTGCTAACTTAGACGGGAAATTAGAAGTAAAGCCTTGCAGTACTCCGATATCTCCAAATTTGCAACTCACAAAAGATGGTGAATTATTTGAAGATCCAGAGAAATATAGAAAATTGGTTGGAAAACTAAACTATCTCACAGTAACACGCCCTGATATTGCCTATTCTGTTATTATTGTGAGTCAGTTTATGTCCTCGCCAACAGTCAGTCATTGGGCAGCCCTAGAGCAAATCTTATGTTACTTAAAAGGAGCTCCTAGTCTTAGAATATTTTACAAAAATCATGGACATATTAATATTGAGTGTTTTACATATGCGGATTGAGCTAGTTGCAAAGTAGATAGAAGATCTACTTCTGAATATTGTGTCTTTATTGGTGGAAACCTTATATCTTGGAAGAGTTAGAAGCAGAATGTGGTATCTCGGTCTAGTGCAGAATCAGAATACAGAGTCATGGCACAATCCACATGTGAAATTTTGTGGATAAAACACATCTTGACTAAATTAGGAATAAAGCCTTCGTTACAAGCAAAACTTTGGTGTGAGAATCAAACTGCTATCCACATTGCTTCAAATCCAGTATATCATGAAAGAACAAAACATATTGAGGTTGATTGTTATTTTATTCGTGAAAAAATTGAAGAAAAGTTGATCTCCACAGGCTATGTGAAAACTGGAGAGCAATTGGGAGATATTTTCATAAAGGCATTGCATGGGACTCGGTTTGATTATCTATGTAACAAGCTGGGCATGATTAATATCTATGCTCCAACTTGAGGGGGAGTGTTAAAGTAAGATGTACATTATCTGTATAAGTGGAGTGTTAGTTGGAAAGAATATAATAATTGAATAATTAGCTGTAGGGAATAATATTAAGTGGTTGTCTATGTTAGTAGTCTATGTTAGGTAGTTGTTTTCTTAATTTTTATTGTATAAATATCATTCTATATTTAAAAAGCAAAATACACAAAAATTACATTATGGAAGTCCAAAGGATATTTAGAAATGCAATGTGTTAACTCAAGAGCAAGTAAGAAGAGGAAAAGGATAAAGTACTCGTTAAAAACTGCAAGTAAATTATCAAGCACGTGCAACTGCATAATTGAATTCACTGCAAGAAATAGCATATTGCATTATATTTCAAATTAAACTTAAGGGCATACACTGCGCTTACAGACCTCTTTTATAGCAAGAAGATGAACTGCATCAGGCCCAATATTACCATCTGTTGCTGTTGATGGAGTGACAACTTGAACTAATTTTCTTGAGATTACCTGAAACCACATTAATGGTTCCCCAACAGTTAGACAAGCAATGGCACAGTAATGAACCACAAACATACACAAAAAGGCAATTTAACACGAACAAGAAAGCATGACTTCAATGATAACAAGAATTCAAGAATAATAATAATAATGACAGCATGTAGCAGTCTGTCTATTCAATGCTGCCAGAAACAAGCACAGTTTATTTGAGCAAACTGAAAGTGATTTGCAAATTTTGAACTTAAAAACACATACTAAACAAATAAAAAGAGTTTTGACTACCTTTTCACAAGAATACCAGAACGATTTTCCACCTTAGAGAAGACTGACAATTAGATCATGAGATATTCAGATAAAGCTTTTTGCTCTCTATTTTCAATGAACACAACCTGAATGGTTCCTATCCAACTAATCAGTCTCAACAGAATAGCATAAAAAACCCAAATGGTACTGTAGTTCAGAACACAAGCACAGGTGACACTGTCAAACATTTAGAGAAAAATAAAAGATAAAAAATTAATGGACTCAGCTTTTCCAAAACAGCATGGCAAACTTACAGAATTTGCGCCCCTAGCTTTTGCCTGATCAGATGTTTCCAATTGCTCTATTCGTCCAACTTTGTATCTTCATACAAGAAATAGAAGCAATAAGTGAATTGCAATTGGTTTAAACCAAGAAACAGACAATAAACACGTAAACCAAAATAAGTGTCACATCTACTAGGTGATCGGTAAATAAATCATATTTCACCTTATTCATTCAATTTAGGGTCAAATGAAAAAAAAATCTTTTGGAAGTTGCTATATATCATTTCCCTTTTACTTTCACTGTTGTGCAGTTACTCTCATATATGGGACAATGAATTCTTTCCACGAAACAAAGCCAACCCAGCACACACACTTCATACTTCCAAAAAAGGTTTCAAGTGAATTATTGCTTATTGTGTTGCCATTAATGAAAAGAATTCAAGCACACAAGAATACCAATACTGAGACTAGTTGTTCCTACTCCAGTCACAGTACAAGTGTATTACAATAAGAAAGGGATGAAAAGATCATTCATGATTAAGCTATCAGGTAATTGTTTCCCTACCCCCGGGCAACCAGCTTTTCAACAGCATCATCAATCCCACTTTCAGATATACCAACCTGATCAAAAAGAGAGAAATTATTGAATAAAAAAGGGTGGACATATATAACCATAGAAGAAAACAATAGATTACAGGGAAAGAAAGCAAGAAATCACCTGTCGGCATTTCCCCACGCCACTTAATGTAATTTTCCAGTCCAGCTCCTTGTGGCCAATTTCAGCATCCATTTCATAAAGCTCATAGAATTTTCCCTATATTTGATGACAAGTCATGGAAAAACACAAATAAAAATTCCAAAACCTGAAGTTGAAAGAACAAATATTTTGATCTGTCATTACTGAGTCCACTAAGTCATTCTGCAGATCTAAAGATCCCTTAACAGAGATATACAAAGTGTTTATCTAAAACCACAAGATAAACTGATGCGTGATAAACCAATATGAACTTTATGGTGTTCTTCAAGAAGCAACCTCTTACTTTTCCAATGGGATTGTTAATTTGTGATGCTTTTTTTATATGTGATTTTATCAGATTAGTACGGTTCTTCAAGAGCAATTAATGGATTTTTCTAAGAAAATGATAATTAGTGGTCAAGGCATGCTCTTAACCCATTGTACATTAACATATTGAAATAAGTAGTATCACACAAAATTTAAAAATAAAGTTCAAAGTGGAATATGTATTACTGACCACTTTAAAGAAAAGGAGAATGTCCATGTATTGAGATTTGATACTCCAGTATTGTTTTTGAGATGCTGACATTTTCTTCAATTCATCAGGAGGAATATAAAGTGTCTTTTTGTCATAAAGGGGATCACCAGGCCTTCTACCACTAGCATCCCTAAGTCTTAGAGGGTCAAGCCACTCAAATTTGCTAGTTGAATCAGATATTACACCTTGGTTTTTGCTTGAGGCTGTTGAGTCCAAAAGAAGTTTAACTTTTTTATTACCATTTAACAAGGAACAATCATTCTTGTCATCAAACTTAGAACTATCCTCTTGAATTCGCTTCAAACGAGGAACTAGAGGTTGCACACCTGGTGTCTCTGGCCCAGAAACATTATCGCTTCCTTTAACCAATGAGACACCTCCACTACCAATCATTCCATTAGAACTGTAAGCATTGTCCTTCTCATTAACATTGTCCTTCTCATTATTTAGACTATCTGTTCTATTCTTGCATAATCCTTTTGGACCAACAAGTCTACCAGATACTGAGCAAAGATCAGCAGAAGTATGATGAGCCTGGACCCTGCAACATTTCCACTGACTACAAATAAATGCCAAGCATCCTAGTAGACTGTTCCAAAATCAGAAACATGTAGCAATATGTAACTAAGGCATCAGCTATGTGCAGGCAATAGTCCTCAGTTAAAAAAACTCTTGGCTTCAAAATTTAGGTGTTCAATGAAACATGAAAGCATAATTACGAAGGAAACAATGATGGAAGCTGATTTCTCTCCCTTAACAAAGATTCATTGTAATGATCTGATGGAGAGTGAACACAATCAAGTCCTGAAGAATAATTAATTTTGCAACTAAGAAAAAATCCCTAATCACACGGTTTCACTTGGATGTTAACAGCAAAAAATAGACCGTGCATTTCAAAATTATTCAGAAGGAGAAGATAATACCTCTCAACAGGCTTTTCTTTATCATCGACCTTCACGAACTTATGCATAATACTTGAGAAAGGAGAAGAACCTCTGGTGCTCTCATTCGCCGCGTACGCCCCAGGAAGAATCCGACGTGGTACCTTCTCCGGTGGAGTGTCAGTGCCCCTAATTTCCAGAGACGAGTCCATTGAACCATGAATCTCAGACTCGCTCGTAGCAATAAGCTTTTGATTCTGCTGCTTTTCCGGAAAACGGGAAGCTTTGCGGTTGTCAAGCATGCCTCCTTCGCCGTCGCTATGACTTGCCGGCGAGGGTTTTTGGAAGAACGAGAGTATCGATTTCTGGCGCTGCATTATCTGATTTCTCAAACAAGATCTGAGAGAGAAGATAGAAGAGTGAGTGAATGTTGTGTCTATAAAACTTACGAAGTGAAATATTGGCGGGAAATTCTGCCACTCGAGTTTCCAAATTTCCAAAGAAGAAGATGGCGCCGTATAATTTACAACAGCGCATTTTCATTGCACTCTTTGTTCATCTGATCCGTCCGATTAATACCTCTGTTTGTGATCCGTTCGATTGTTGACCACTTGACTGTTCATATTCTCCATTGATGACCTGGCAAAACTGAGAGCACATACATATGTGCTGACGAGACTACGTCTGAAGCAGGCGATGACATGGCATCGCAGTTGGATGCACTATGCTGACGTGGCAGCGACAGAAATCCATTACCATCACAATGCAATTTTATTTTAATACATATGAATTTTATAAATTAGAAATTCTACTCTTTTTTTTTTTTTGTTAAGCTCGATCCTCATAAATTATTTTTGGAAGATCGAACCCCTGACATTTTCGTAGAAAATAACATCAGGTGACAACCCCAATAGTTATTAGAAATTCTACTTATTTTTGATATTAATAATATTTGATATAGAACTAAAAAATGTGGTATGTTTTAATTAAACTCTAATAAAATTTGATATAATTATAATGTATTTTAAATTTGCAATATTATAAGTTTTACTTATGTTTATATTTTATGGATAAAAATAAAATATGAGAATTTGTTTATAAATAATTTTTATATAATAATAATAATAAATGACTTCCATTCATTTAATTTGGATATAATAGTAATATTTTAATTTAAAAAAATAATTAGTATTGTTTATTCTAATTCAAAAGATGAATGAAAAGTCAGGGTAAATATTTTAAAACATGTATGTATGTTTTTAAAATAATCATTAAAATAATTTTATGAGTTTATTTTTGTGGCTTTAAGTAAAGTAATTATAACTTGAAAATAATATTTTAGAGTTGAAAATTAAAGGCAATTAAAATTGAGATACGTATTAATATTTTGAATGATGATATAACATAAATTCGAATAATAATTAACAAAATCTAACATATACATTAATTTTATAAATTCTTTAATATTTAAAACTCTGTAAAGTTATTAACAATATCACTGGGCTAAAAAAAAACTTAAAATACATAATTTGGAGAGTGATGATTTTGAACTTGTTGTGGTTTTGGAATTGGGTGACTTATTCCAATTGACTAACCATCTAAATAGTAGTCTTAAACTTAGTTTCAAGTTAATTTCAATGTATTTTTTTTTTAAAATTTGAATGGAATCGCATATAAAATTTATGGATAAAATAATATTATTTTTAAAATTAAACTAAATCAATTGATCAAATTAAATTAATTAATAGTTGAAAATTAGTTTGATATAAAAATAATAAAAAATTAAATTAAAAAAAAGAGTTATAATTGAATTAATTTTTTAAATTATTTAAATAAAAATTAAAAAAATAAATTTATTTTTTATATATATTAGATTTAATATGCGATGTTTTTTAGATTGATAAATTATTTTTTTTATTATTTTTTAATTCTTAGGATTTTTAGATTTTGTATTAATTTATTAGAAACACTGTAAACATATTTTTTGCTGGCTTATCACGCAGATGGGCTTGCTCATCACTCACACATATGAGGGCCATAGTTGAAGTCCAACTCAGCAACTCTGCCCAATAAATATCTACCACGTAAGCGTAAAGATTTTCCCTCGAACCTTCCAGATAAAACCGACGCAACTATTTCAAAAGCCCGGTAGAAAGAACTTTCGAGATTCCAAGTTTCGCATATAAATGCACCAATTAAGGCTTCACCGTCAACCATTTTTATCTGCTACTGAATTTGGCTAAATCTTTATAAATTTTCCTGCTAAAGAGTTCTCTGGCTGTTCGTTCATCTCTCAAAAACAATGCCTAGCAGATCGGCTGGAGTAATAACGCAGGATTGGGAACCTGTAGTGTTGCGCAAATCAAAGACCAAGGCACAAGACCTGCGTGACCCGAAGGCGGTGAACCAGGCTCTCCGATCAGGGGCACCAGTTCAGACCATAAAGAAATCAGATGGTGGCTCGAACAAGAAATCAGCTCCGGTTGTGAACGCGAGGAAGTTGGACGGAGCCTGCTGCACTAGACAGGGTGTCTCCGGAGGTAAGGCAAGCGATTCAGAAGGCACGACTTGAAAAGAAGATGAGCCAATCGGAGCTGGCGAAATTGATTAACGAGCAACCGAAAGTGATACAGGAGTATGAGAATGGCAAGGCGGTTCCTAACCAGGCTGTTTTATCGAAGATGGAGAAAGTGCTTGGTGTGAAGCTCAGAGGGAAGATTGGAAAGTAATGTTTGGATTGTTTGGCTCTGGTGTGTTGTTTGTGTTAATTTGCATATATGTGTCTTATGGTTTTGTTGTTGGGACTATTGTATATCGACAAGCTACTCTTATCTTTTTCATTGAATTAAATTGAACTTCCATACTGAAAGGAGTGGTCGATTTTTTCTTCTGGGGTTTTCATTTCAAATTTAATTGAACTAATACGACTAGTCGTTGGACCCAGACGGCAAATCAAAGTCATTTGATAATTTGCTTTTACAGTAAAAACGATCGTTAAGCAACTACTGTCGTTTTGGTTAATACAGTATGACTTTTTTTTTTTTGAAGGTAATACAGTATGAGTTTTAAAGTTGAACGGTATATGCTTGTTTACTGGACTGGGCTTGAAACCCCCAAGTTTAAGGAACATAAAATCCACATTCAACTCTTTTTGCCCATTTAACTCAATTGTTAGTTCTGAAATTGCTATTTGAGTTGTTTTTTATATGCTTCTATCAAACTTAATTTCTTGAATAGAATAAAATATTGAATAATTTTAAATTCGCAGCATAATGTAAGAATCACGCGAAAATGCTACATAATCACTGTTGAAAATATAATAATGAAATATCTTTCCTGTTTGCAAATAAAATTGTTTTTAAAAAATAATATTATGACTTTTTAAATGTGTGGAATGAAAGGAAACTTTAAATTTTCCAATTAATGATTAATTAATTGTTTTCATAAATTAGGTCTATACTTAAATTTTTGAAAATATTGAAATCAACTTCAACCGAAGATAAATTACATGACGATTCCTGTAAGTATTCTAAAAGATGAGAAATCAATATAATATGAAAATAGAATAAAATTTTTTAAAAATAATACATGCATGATTGTCTTTACTTTATATATACACACGCAAAGATACATACCTTACCAATCACCAAAAAAGAATTAAAAAAAAAAAACTAAATTGGTACGTATTTAAAACTTGCTTACTAATTGATGCAAAATTTATAAATATGCATCTTGAAAGAAATAAAAATTTTGGCTAGCTATTTTCTATATCTTGATTCCTATGTATATAATCTACTTTATTATGATTCCTAGAAAGCATAGACAACAACAACAACAATAAAATAATAATAATAATAATAATAAAGTTAAGTTGCCCATCACTTTCACCTCATTGATTTTGAGTGCTACATCAAAGCATAAATTACCTGGACTGCACTACAAAACTCAAAATGACAATTTCTTAAAAAATTGCTATAGCAATCATCCAATTAAACATATTGGCTCGTCAATTTAAAAGTCTTATTAAATTTATTCATTTTATATATAAGCAGAGGAAAAATAAAGTGTTATGTTTATTAAAATTTTGAAACACAAGTGTGCTTTATTGCAATTGGAAATACAGTATTACCTCTCTCATAGCCAAGGAGAATTATAAAGAGGGGTTACAACATACTTAAATTGAAGATACTTATGAAGGGATTCTAATCCAAAATCTCTTCCAAATCCGCTCATCTTGTACCCTCCATAAGGACAGTCATTATCAAAAGCAAAGTAACAATTGATCCCAATAATACCAGCTTTTATTGATCTTGAAACTGTGTTTGATTCAAGTCCTTTGTCGCAATTCCAGCTGCCAATCCATATCTCGTATTGTTTGCACTTCTAATTGCCTCTTCAATTGTTCTGCAATTTCACTTCATAAGTTTTATGTTCTGCTCGGAAAACTAACTTATTAGGGAGATTTTTTTTTCTATAAATTCAGTAAGAGAATATACTTGTGGACTTAATCCCATATTTTAACTAAAAAGCTTAAGGTTTTGGGTTTGTGGATTATTTTTACTTATATATTCGTTACTGAATCCATCTTTTTACAACGTAAGATTTCTTTCATACTTGAAATTCTAACATTTTAATTTTTAATTAGTAATTTGAAAAAAAAAAAGATTTTGATTATGTACTCACTTGAACATTTCATCCTTTGCTATAAGCATATCCTCCTGAATAAGTTGTCAGGATTAGTAAATTATAACAGGGAATGCAATGGAGGAGTAGTTGAAATTCTTGGAAAATCTAATTTACCTTAACATCAGTGAAGATGGTGGGCTGACGATAATAACCTTTTGTTCCCTTAAGGCTTACCACCTGCTACCATGGTGGCTCCTTCTCTTTTGCCATGCTCAATGTAAGACAAAATCTTTTCAAATTGTTGCTTATCAACCTGCATATGCATACATATTTCAATTTTCTGTGAATAAAATTTAAAAAACTGTAATGAAATATTTGATTTTACTTGTTATATAATAATGACCAATCACCTGTGGACCTAATTGAGATTTAGAATCAAAGGGATCGCCAACTACCCAAGCTTTTGCCTTCACCAATTTCTTTACAAGTTCATCATAAATCCCTTCCTGAACATAAAATAAACCCTTGAACCCGCCACACAAATTTCCCCCTGAAAATGTGAATAGAAGAAAGAAAAGTCAATATTTTTACACATTGAAACCAAATTTTCTTAAATATGTGTAAAAAGAAATATAATTCATTTGCCTTGTTATAAACAATCCCAAGAAGAGCAAGATCAGCAGCTTTATCAACATCAGCATCATCAAATATCAAGATAGGTGATTTGCCTCCTAATTCCAGTGAAACCTGCTTCAAATTGCTTGTTGCTGCAGCCTGCATTACTTTTCTTCCAACTTCTGTAGACCCTGTAAAACTAACCTGAAAGTACCAAAACAATCAGAAAGTAATCCAGGTTCTGATCAGAGTTTTGCAACTCCAATACTACTACATTAAAACTCATAAACAATAAATTTAACCTTATCAATGTCCATATGAGAGGCAATGGCGGCCCCAGCAGTCGGTCCGAATCCGGTGACAACATTGATCACTCCCTCAGGAATTCCAGTGTATTCGTATATATATCATATTACAAAATTGCAACAAACTCCAATGAAAATGAACCGCATCTCAATTGATTAAAGGGTAATAATGAATAAGGCAAGTCTTACCAGTTTAGAGAGATGGGCATAATAAAGAGCTGAAAGAGGAGTTTGCTCTGCTGGTTTGATAACCATGGTGCAGCCAGCGGCTAAAGCAGGTGCGACCTTCAAGAAGAAAATGGTGCTTGGAAAGTTCCAAGGGATGATATGGCCAGCAACACCAATGGGTTCACGAAGGGTGTAGCCATGGAACTCCCTTGACATTTTCAACACATCTCCATGAATCTTATCAGCTACACCTGCATAGTAACGAACAAGGCTAGCTGCATGAGGAATGGCCCTTGCTATACCAGCACTGAACAATTTTCCTGCATCGATAGTATTAATGCTGCTAATTCCTCTATGTTTTCTTCAATCATGTCTGCAAATTTCATCATAATCCTTCCTCTTGCCTGAACATTAACATCCAAAAATAATTAATTAGAAATTAAATTATGTTAAAGCAATTGATGCACTTGAACAATCCCATATTTGTAAAGGGTATTCTCCAGGTCAGATTAAAATTACATGCTAATCCAACTTGCATATAATTTACTTAAATTTAGTACACCAATCAGACAGGCAGAGCCTAAACCCCAAAATTCAATACTTAATTACAAGAAATGTTGACAAAATTAATAAATGGTCCATGAAAAAATATTCCAACAATTAGAATTTCTTGCTTTGTACATTATGAATTCTATAATTCCTCATTTTTTTTATTTCAATTGTAACAGTTTATACATTTAAAAATGAAAAAATATGAACTTACGGCACCAGACATGCGAGGCCAAGGGCCATTGTCAAATGCATTGCGTGCAGCCTTCACAGCTAAATCAACATCTTCTTTATCTCCCTCTGCTACTCTTGTGATCACTTCCCACTTCTCGGATCTATCGTTTCAAATGTTTTTCCTGTGTTCATGAAAATTATAAGTTTTATAATTTAATTAGGGTGCGTGTAAAGGTTGTGGGGTAATCCCACATTGATTAAAAATAAAAAGAATTGAAAAGCTTATAATAAGGAGGGGGATCCCTACAAATTGGCTTAAGTCAATTTGATTATAAGGTGAGCCCAACTTATTATAAGCCCAATTAATAATAAATGAATTTGACTAATTGATGAATGGACTAATGGCTCCTAGGGCCCAGATTCTCAACATGGTATCAGAGCCTGTCGAGCTGGGATCCAAACCCGAAGTATGAGGGTCGAGTTACTGTACCCTGACGGACCCGGGTTGGGCCGTCGATACTTGTTAAGTGGCCGAATTGCCACTTGAGGGGGGAGTGTAAAGGTTGTGGGGTAATCCCACATTGATTAAAAATAAAAAGAATTGAAAAGCTTATAATAAGGAGGGGGATCCCTACAAATTGGCTTAAGTCAATTTGATTATAAGGTGAGCCCAACTTATTATAAGCCCAATTAATAATAAATGAATTTGACTAATTGATGAATGGACTAATGGCTCCTAGGGCCCAGATTCTCAACAGTGCGTAATTTCAAAAATTGGAACCAATTTTAAGTCAATGTTGACGGCAATCTTTACACTAAAGTGACTCTGAACTAATTAAGACTACCTTAGCCATTGAATGTGCATATTTAGAATAAGTGTTCATCCCCTTTGATTAATTCTAATTAACTAAGGATTTTTATAGTTTCAGTAATACTAAGCCGACTTCATTGAGGGTCAAATTTACTAAAAAAAATGATTATAATTTATAATAGAATTTTGAATAAAGAAATTGAATACATTATGAATAAAAAGATACAGAAATAAAAATTATGTATGTGAAGAACAGTCTCATTAGAAAATTGTTGGATTATTTATATGGACTAATATTTATACATTAAATATAACATTAGGTTAAAATAATTTTATGTCATATATATATACTATCATAAAAGGTTTGGCCCAAATATTAAAGTGATCTAATTTGGTTTAGGTTAATTATGGGCATATTTAAGGTTGTAAAGTATGGGTCTATATGTGTAGATACTTTAATGTAATTTCTAATTTTATGATGGGCTAAATTAGAAATAAAGACATTAAGGTTATGGTCCCCAAATTATGTGTTTGAGTTTCTTCTTATATATATCCCATCATATATAAGATAAAGAGAGAGGAAGAAGTCTTAAGAGCTAAGATTTCTAAAGTCTTAAGAGCTAAGATTTCTAAAGTCTTATAAAAGAAAAGATTTCTAAAGTCTTAAGAGAGAAGAGATTTCTCTAAAAACTAAAACCTCTCAAACACATCAATTTGGAAGATCAAAACCATAAGGCTAAGGATTCAGATCTTCCATATGGATTCAGGTACGCTTCCGTTTTTAGTTTTATTTAACTATTCTTGATGATTGAACATGAACGATCTTGGATTGATGATAGTTTTCATCAATAGATTTTGATCCTACAAAAATGACTTAGCATTTATATTTAATTTACTATTATATGCTAGAAGAAGGAACAATAAATAGTTAAAAACAGAGAAAAGGTTAGTCATATATAAAGATTCAGAAGAAGAAGGAACCAAGAAAATAAACAGAATAATAGAAAAATAGAATACAAAATCTCCATTGAATGAATTTAAAAAAATAATAATAATAAGAGACGTGAATAAATAAATTTAACCTAAGATGGAGTCAACAAATTCTCCATTGATGAACAGCTTTGTGAACTTGATAGTAAGCATGTTGAAGAAAGGCTTTGCAGAGCTTTCCATCTTTCTATTATGATTTGGGTGTGATTCAGTAAATGCCCAGAGAACCTAAGTGTTGTATACAAACACGACACATTACAGCCTCTGCTGATATCGCAAGCGCCGAATGGACCCCATCATCTTATAAATATTCTAATAATAATAATGGTGGCGTGTTCTTTTCTATAGATTTTTGTAAGGTATGCCCTAAATAAAATAATAATAATAATAATAATGCACACTCAAACTTATTCTAACAATAAATAAAATAAAACTTAAAAAAATAATATAAATTATTTATTAAATCAAATAAATTAATACCATTAATAATAAATAAATAAATAAGAGCAAAGCAAAAATGAATATAAACAAAATATATGCAAGGAAATTAATAATAGACAAAATAAAATATAACAAAATAATTATCAAAAATAAAAATAAAAAACTTGCTAAACAATTTGAACAAAAATATTATAGTTTTTGAAATTGAATAATGTTATAAGAAAATAAAATAAAGATGCTGTAGATTTTATTTTTTTTATATTTTTTATATAATATATAAATAATATAGAATATTATAATTTTATTTAAACTCTCTAAATAAATATAATTATTATTTATATTAAAATAAATATTATAATTTTATTTGAACTCTTTTAAATAAATATTTATTATAATAATAAAAATTTAAATTTTAATAAATTAAGACACGTAAAAGATTAAAATATATAGTATAATATTATACTAGTAATAGTGTAAAAATAATATATAATAGATTAATAAATGAAATTAAATATCACAATCTGTCACTGGCGATAATGACAATAGATAATTTCAAAAGCAATATTACAAAATATAGTTTTGAAAGCTATCTATCGTTTTGCATCAGCAATGAGCAAATATTTTATATGGACTGACTCTGCATATTATATTTTTCAAAATTTCAGCTTTCTGGAAATTATTAAATCAGAAATTTTTTTAATATAAAATAAATTTTATTAATAAATTAAAGAATATATATAATATATAAATAAAATTATATAATTTTAATATATATATATAATATATATAACCAATAATATTATTAAATTTTTATAAATTTCAACCATGTAAATAACGAATAATAGTAATATTATATTTTATGAAACAATATAATACAGTTAACATTATAACATCAAATCAACCATTTGATTTCCCTAAAAATATAATTAAGTAGTTGCCTTTCAAACCAACTCCACACTACAAAGAGAGTTATATTATTTTATTTATTAAGTTTTATCAATCAACGGTCTTCATTAAATTTCGACATTTAATAATATAATGTATCTATATATACATATATTAAAATATTCGTATATAATTTCTCATTTTATTTTTTTAGCATTAAGAGAGAAAATTTAATATTTGTAAAATTTAAATTTGATGTTCCCTTTTAAATTATAAATCTGATCACATTTCAATAAACAAAGGTACCAGTAAAAATTTTTATACATTTACAAATAACATTATGATAAAATAATAAAAGGAATTTGTATTTATGAATAATTTATTTATGTTTTATATATTTATATATAATTAAATATATTGAGGTTTCTTGTATTAAATTAGTATTCATATTTTTCTCAAAAACAGGAAATTCCAATATTTATAAGTTTTCCACAAAAATCAACATTAGATAGCTGCCTGTCGGCTTGTTTTATTTTTCCTTGTTTTGATGGATACGTTGGAATATAGGTGAAAGAAACTTTTATTTTTTTTTCTCAAGTGGAATGTTATCTAATTAATTCTTTTTTAACTTAATTTTAAATTGATATAAATATTAATCAATATTAATTTTTTTTAATACTCGAAGTGGATATTTAAGACATAATTATATATATATATATGACTCCAATTTTATAATATCTATCTACAAATTAAAATTTAATAAATTTTAACTTTTTTGAAAAATATTTTACTAAAAAATTTCACAACAGAATAAATTAATTAATGAAATTAAAATGGACGTATTTAAATACAACATTTATTTTATAAAAAAAATTATCAAAACCCGCCCTATCAATTTATTCTCAATTTTTACTTTGTTTGATTCTATAGCTCAGTAATATATTTTTTTTTTCTTCTAATATCTAATTAGATGTTGGCCCGCAATTTCACAAGGAGTCATTTTAAAATATGAAAAACTTCATTTAATTTCGGTATTTCTTTAAAAATATATCAAAAATAAAAATATTTATTTTTTAACTTTTAATTTTAAAATTATCTCACTGTGAGAGATATACATCTAGCATGTCAAAGATATCCCCCCATAGATATATATATTGCTAGCATATATCTAACTAGTATATTAAACTCCAAAAAAGAAGAGCCTAGTATATTAAAAATATACAAAAATTAAAAACTATAGGATATTTAAAAATTTTTAAAAATGGTATGTAATATAATTTTCTCTTAAATTTATGTAGAAAAAACCACTGCGTGGGCTGGGCTAACCATTACCCAAGCATGAATGGCATTATAAATCTTCTTTATTATTCAATTTCACTGCAATGTTTTTTAGCTCCAAAAAAAAAAACCCAACACTATAATATATATATATATATATATATATACATATGTGTATGTGTTTACAGCCAAGGAGAATTATAAAGAGGAGTAACAACAGACTTGACTTGTAGATACTTATATAAGGCATCTAATCCTTGATCTCTTCCAAATCCACTCATCTTGTATCCTCCATAAGGACAGTCACCATCAAAAGCAAAGTAACAATTGATCCAAATAATGCCAGCTTTTATTGATCTTGAAACTGTGTTTGCCACATCCAAATTCTTTGTCACAATTCCAGCTGCTAACCCATATCTTGTATTGTTTGCTCTCTTGATCCCCTCTTCTATTGTCCTGCATTCATCTCGTCAAACCCAAGAACAAACACATATAGACAAATACCAGTGATTAAATATATTACATAATAAATATTTTCTAATATACATTGTTTCTTACAGATATAAGAGGCCGAAATCTCTATCTAGAGTTATCTGTACACTTGAGTCAAGAGTGTAATTAATTTGAAGTAAAATAAAATTATGGAATAGTTATGCTTACTTGAACTTCATTAATGACATTACTGGTCCAAAAATTTCATCTTTTGCAATTAGCATATCCTCCTAAACCATAATTTTAACAAAAAAAAAATACTGTCAATTAAAGTTGGAACTAATTAAATCTTAATCAAAAAATACTATTAATCTTAAGTACCTTGACATCAGTAAAAATAGTAGGCTCCAAATAGTATCCTTTATTGCATGAAGGCTTACCACCAGCTAACAGGGTAGCGCCTTCTCTCTTTCCATGTTCAATGTAAGATAAAATTTTATGGAATTGGTGCTTATCAACCTGGATAAGTGTTTATTAAAGAGAATAAACTATATATTGCATTTTTATTTTAAATTTAATGAAGTCAAATAGGTATAAATTTTTATTGTAAATTTAATGAAGTCAAATTGGTAATTAATTTGAGGGAAATTCTTATAAAGAACGGATGTATATATACCTGAGCTAATAAAAACTAAATAGAAAAATACTGATTTTATTTATTTTTTATTAGCCGGTATATACACTCGATTTATGTTAGTATTTCTCTTGATTTTAATTACCTGTGGACCTTGGCTAGACTTAGGATCAAAAGGATCTCCAACCACCCAATTTTTAGCCTTCTCCTTCAACTTGTTTACAAATTCATCATAAATCCCTTCCTGGACATAAACTCTTGAACTTGCCACACACACCTCTCCCTGAAATTTTTAATAAAAGAAGGGTTATTATATATATATATATAAGCATAATGATTTTAAATAAATTTTTAAGGTGCATTATTTAGATTAATTATTATTACCTTGTTGAAGAGGATGCCAAAGAGTGCAAGATCAGCAGCTGTATTTACATCAGCATCATCAAAAATTAGAAGAGGTGATTTGCCTCCTAATTCAAGTGAAACCTGCTTTAAATTGCTTGCAGCTGCAGCTTGCATTACTTTACGTCCAACTTCAGTAGACCCAGTAAAACTTAGCTGAAAAATATTAAATAAAATGAGTATCAGACTTTTGAACCTTTGATTTTTATTGACAGAATCGACTTAAAAACAAGATTAATTAATTAAAAAACTAGACATCACCTTATCAATGTCCATATGAGAGGCAATAGCAGAACCAGCAGTCGGTCCAAATCCAGTTATAACATTGATAACTCCATCAGGAATACCAGCCTAATAAAAAAAATACATTTATATATATTTATATGTATTCAAAGCATGAATTATATATGAATTCAAGCTGAATAAATGAATTACCTGCTTTGCCAAATGTGCATAATATAGAGCCGAAAGGGGAGTTTGCTCAGCAGGCTTGACAATCATGGTGCAACCAGCGGCTAATGTAGGTGCAACCTTCATGAAGAACATTGTGCTAGGGAAGTTCCAAGGAATGATATGGCCAACCACGCCAATGGGTTCATAGAGTGTGTAGCCTTGAAGTGGACGTGACATTTTCAGAACTTCTCCATGAATTTTATCAGCAGCACCTGCATAGTATCTTAGAAGATTTGCTGCACCAGGAATGTCCACCATTTTTCCCATGCTGAATAACTTCCCAGCATCTATTGTGTCTATTGCTGCTAATTCTTCTATATGTTCCTCTATTATGTCTGCCAATTTTATCATAATTCTTCCCCTTTCCTGGATATCATGGTTCAACAATATTAATTGATTTAATTCAGAACTAACAGTAACTATATATTTCAATTTGTGTTATATATATATTTATATATTTCGATTTGCATGCCGTTTTATTTTACTTTGTTTTAATAAACACAACATTACTAATTTTTGGTTGAAATTATAAATACTAATCCTTTGTTTTTCTGAGTATTAGTATGGAAAAGAGGGGAATCAATCCTGATTCGCTCTGTATATTATAGTCGGTGTTTCGTATAGTCGTTGAGTTGTAGTTTAAAGACCTTTTGGATTTCTCTTGTATTAAAAAAAATAGATGTTAGTTGGAAGTTTAAATTGAAAATGAGAACTTTAATAATACAAATCAAAATTTGATAATTATACTGAAATTTTCAATATCTTTAACCCACAAAAAAAAAGGAAAAGGAAAATATTATTGTTTAGCTGTAGAAAATAACTCAAATTTAAAGAAAATGGAAAATAAAATTTGTAATTTAGTTATAAATATTTTTATTTAGAAATTTAAAAAATACTGTTCTATATGAAAACTAAAAAAAAAGAAAACAGAAAATATTTTTCATGACCAAACATCCTTTTAGATGTTCTCCTACCCTTATCATGCCATCTTCAACGGTTTGCATCATTTTTAACACCAAAAAGAATATTCTTTTCATATTCTTCTCTCTTATTAATATTATATTAATTTTTAACTTTAACTTTATTTATTCATTTCACTACAAAAAAATTAGCGTGTGCTACAGTAGTGCGCCATATATGGCACACCACTGTAGCAAAACTCCAAACTAGCGTAAATAATAGCGTAAGGTTGAAGAAATTAAAAATGAATTTGCTGCGTTATTCTAAAAAATAACGCAGCGTTGAAGATGGCCTCAAGCGGGCTCCGTTATTAGAAAGAAAAGGAAAGGAAAAAAAAAATAAAAAGGGATACGTTTCCATTTTCAACAAGTGGATTTAATTCCAAAAATAATTTAGTATATTTAATTATTTTAAAATGATTTAATATATGTGATATTTCAAATTGGATGAAAATAAATAATTAAATTATTTTAGTATATTTTAAACGTTGAATCTCATATAAAAAGAAACAAGATGTCTATTTGATGCAATGTTCAAAATTAATGACCTCTCTAAAGATCAAAATTGATTTTCTTTAATCACATTTAAAAATTTAATCAATTTTTATTAGAGATTACTGTTACTTTTTAAGGGGACGAGGGAAGAAGATAGACTTAAAAATAAATATTTTACTTTTTAATAAGTTTATCCACACGAATTTAGATTAATATGTAATTTATAGAATTTATAAAAAAAAAAACACTATCTAGTATTGGGACCTCCATTACCCTAATTCTATCACACTTTGCCAAATATGTGCTTCCACATGTATCATAGCCAGCACCCTCTATATAAAATTTTATAATAATTTAATCACTGCTCAAATATTTAAATAGATATATAAATTATATTCTAAATAATAATTAAATATTTAATTTTTTTTAGACTATCGACACTTAAATTATAACTTAAATAATAATTAAATACTTAAATTTTTTTTTACCATTTAAATATTTTTTTTATCAAAATAAGATTAAATAAATATAAATTTAACGGTAGATATAATTTTCGACTCACTCTTTTTAATTTTTATTGAATAAAAATTAATAAATTATTTTATTAATTTATATTAAAAAATTAATAATTTCTTTTATTAATTTCTATTTCTATTTATAAAATTATTTCTATTTTATTAACAAATTATTTTTGCTTCTATTTTTTAATTAATAAATTAATAATTTTTTCTATTTTTTATTTATATATTTTTTATTTTTTTATTGTGGTGCTCAAATTAATAATAATAATTATAGTAATATCAACATAATACCAGAAACTTTATAATAACAATTCAAAATAATAATTATTATAATAATATCAACTTCAATACACAATAAATACTATTCAGTTACAATAAAATATATAATATTAAAATATTAATTTTTTTTTCAATAAAAATTGAAAAAAGTGAGTCTTACCTTTGCTAAAAAAAATATTATTTTCATAAAAATTATATGTTGTTAAATATGTGCTTATTTAACCTTATTTTAATAAAAATATACTTAAATAATCCAATAAAAAATTTAAATATTTAATTACTAATTAGACTATATTTTAGATGTCTATTTAAATATTTAGCCATAAAAAATATTTAAATAGTCTTAAAAAATTTAAATATTTAATTACTACTTAAATTATAATTTAAATATCTATTTAAACCTTTAACTTTTAATTAATTATTTACTATTTTTTTATCAATAATTATTTGCTACTTGTTGCCTATCTTTTGATAAATAATAGAGTTGAGTTTAATTTTTCAACCCTGTAGTAAGAAATTTTGCAATATTTTTTATATTTTTCCGTTGACTGTAAAATAAAAAGATTTTTCATTACTAAAAAAAGGAAAATAAAAGATCTTATTATTATTTTGAAAATTTTTAAAGATGAAAAAAAAAACCATTATTTTTATTTTCAATATGTGGAAGGCCATATCACATCACATCATGTATGAGGTGTGATAAGAAGTACTTGTTTGTTTGTCTGCTAGGCCTTAAAGTTTTTGACGTATTGTCATATTATGTATGTCTTAATATCTGATATTGTTACGTCTAAAAAAAAAAATATCTGATATTGCCAATAAATTAATAATAATAATAAGTTTTTATATATAGTCTATGGAGTCAAAGAAAATAAAAAGAAAATTAAAAAAATTGAGATTTTTCGCTGCAGAATAAAATATTAAATTAAAATGAAATTTTAATATAAAAAAAAGATTCCAAATCGCAATTTGCTTCCGATGCTTATCAAACAATTTTTTAACCACACATCGGCGAGATAATTTCTTTATAAATTATATGTGAACAACCGCATCTCCAATAATTTTTTTTAAGCGTAAATTTCCAATAATTTAAAAGCTTATATATATTTTGAAAAAAAAAATCCTTGTTTAGTAGATGGAAAATTTGCACATGCACATGTGATGTTTATTATAACGATAATTATTAACTTATTAATTCACATTAACAATCAACAAGAAGTTTTCTTTATATATACATACATATATATATATATATTGAATTATAACATAATTAATAAATTAATATTTCATAATATTGGTGATTAGGCCATATACTGTGTGATGGGTTATTATCAATACAAGAATTTCTCCTACTAGTGTGGAAGTCCTACTTAATTAAGAATGATATCATATCAATTAGATATAAATAATAATTTATTTAAATAATAATATATCTTTTATATTTTATAATTATAAAATTATAAAATTTTCAACTATAATTTTAATCGAAATAATAAACTAATCATTATATGATGATATTTTTTAACTAATCATATAACGGTATATGATGATATTTTTTAATATATATGTAGTTTTTTTGGGTGAATTTTTAAATTTTTTTAAATAAAAATGATATTTAGTTGATTATATTATATAATTTTTTTAAAAGATAAATTGTGTAATGTTTTTTTGATAAAATATAATCACCAGTCATTATTTAATTAATTTATCGTTTGTAGTGAAAGGAAAGGAGGCCATACAGAGCCAGACATGCGAGGCCATGGTCCATTATCAAATGCGTGGCGTGCGGCCTTCACTGCTAAATCTACGTCCTCTCTATCTCCTTCTGCAACTCTCGCTGTCACTTCTCCTGTTCTTGGATCAATTGTCTCGAAAGTACTCCCTGTAATTTTTATTTATAACAAATAATTAATCTATTCATTCAAAAACTAATCATAATAATATCAATACAAAATTAATGAATTTCCACCAGCAAGATTATGAGTTTGAATCTTAATGCAAGAACCAATATTATTAATATTCTACGATGATAGGTGTTTGTTTCTCGAGAAAAAAGAAGAATATCAAATTTCCATGAACTAATAACCAAGCAAGAACTACGCTTCTGTGCTTGTGTGTGAGAGAAAGATAATTAGAGAAAGCGTAAAAGAAAAAAGAAATAAAATAAAACCTGAAATGGAATCAACAAATTCTCCTCTAATGAACAGTTTTGTAAACTTAATAGTTGGGATCTTGACGAAAGAAATATCAGAGTTTCCATTGCTTTGATTTGCCATTTTCTCTCTATTTCTTTCTTTCGCTCTATCGATCTTTCTCACAAACTCTCCTTCTCTTAGTGTTCTCTGCAGTAACGCAATTGCCAGTATTTACAATATATAGTCTACAGAGAAGGGAAAATTAAGAGAAAATTATTAAATATGTGGTACATATAAATGCACCACACCTTCTTTTCAATTTATATTTTATTTAGCTGAAAATTCTGATAACAGTCCAATATTTCATGTTCATGTGACATTTACTTGGACAAAAAATGGAACTAATAATTAATACTCCATTAGTTTAACTTCAAGTGCCATTTTAAAAATAATTATACATATTAAAATAATTATTAATAATTATAAATTTTATAAAAAAATTATAATATTTTACTTAATTTTCTCTTTTAATTATTATCTTATTATTAATTATTATTTTTAAAAATATTTAATACTCAAGTGTAAATTTAAAATTTTATAATTTATATATTAAATTTAGAAAGTAATAATTGCAGTAAAAAAAATTACATCACACTTAAAGTGAAACATAAAAAGAATTATTTTTTATGGATATTTAATAATTTTGATATAGACGTGATCAAACGTGATCTAATTAATTTTTTATTTAATCTCTTTTGTTTTTTATACGTGTGTTAATAGTAAGAGATTCTATACTCAATATTAATGTGGTGGAAAGATTAGTCAGATATATATATATATATATATATGAAGCTACAAAATTATTAAATAAATTCGATAAGAGATTTAAAATTCATAAAATAAAAAAAATATGAAATTATATTATTATTATGTATATTAAAACTCCTACCCTTTTTTATTTTTCTTTCTTTTTTTTATTTTTTATTTTTTTAACCTTTTAATAACTTGAGAAAATTATATTATATTACATATATACTAAAACTCTTAGATCCAATAAATAGTAAAATTTTAATTTTAACTATATTTCTTTTTTTTTCTTTTCTCATTTCTTATCATTTTATGTTTTTTTTATTTTACCTTTATAATAATAATAATAATAATTATTATTATTATTATTAGTACAACTTCAGAAGTTATTATTTCAATAAAAATGACTTTTTAATTTTTAATTTTTAATTTTAACTTTTAATTAATTTTATGAATTAATTCTTAAAATAATGGCTTTTAAATTTTTAAACTTTATTATTATTATTATATTTTAACTTTTTAACTAACAATAGAAATTTAATTATTTTAAAGATAATTCGAACTGAACATGTTATTATTATAATTAGATTTATAATTTATTATTGTTTCACTTTATTTTGAATATATTTTTACTTATTTAAAAATATTTTATTGTACCAACTTAATATAAATATATAATTGTCCTTTTTTTACTTCATTCTTTTTATTTTTATTTTCTTTTATTTGTTGCTTTTTATATTTTTATGTTTTTCACTTTTTTTATTTATTTTTTATTTTTCTAATTTATCCTTGCTCTCAAGAAAAATTTCACCACAATAATAAAAAAAAGACATTGACTATAAATAGTACATTGACTATAAATAGTAAAAATGAAGACATTGACTATGAATAGTATAAACGAAGACATTGACTAAAAATAGTATAAATGACTTTTTTATGTTAAAAATTTCACTTCTCCGTTAATTATAATTGTCAAATCAATAAATTTATATATAAAGACAAAAACCATCCAACTCAAAACTCAAATCAATAAAATTTTAATTTTAAGTTAATTGAAGTCGACTATATGTATTTTTTTTATTCACTCAGTACGATTTATGGCTATATTTTTTTATAGATATAATATTATAAAATCATTTTAGACCACTTTTAACCAAATTAATTTAGGCTTAACTCTATCTCTATTAGCTATATCTACCCTAACTTGTTCAGCTTTTTTGACAGACGCATCGCTAGGTCTTCATTTCATATGGTCAAACCATCTCAATATATGCTCTCTTATTTTATTCTCATTAGCCGCTACCCTCATTTTTCTCTAATATACTCATTACGGATTATATTCATCCTAGTGTATCTACGCATTCATCTTATTATTTTTATTTTTACAATATGCATTTTACTCATGTGTTGTCCTTTTACTGCCCAACAATCACTAGTATACATCATCACAGACCGTATTACAGTGCGGTAGAATTTTTCTTTTAATTTAATTGACATCTTTCGATCACATATAACTCATATAGAATTCATTCACTTTATCTAACCAGCTATAAATCTATGACTTACAGCTTCTTCACAAACACCATCTTCTTAAAGAATAAAGTTAAGGTACTTAAAATGAGTACTATGAGGTACTGATATTCTGTCTAAAATAAATTTATCTTTTTCTCTATTCTCGTTATTAAATCTATAATGCATATACTCAATCTTAGTCCTACTTAGCTTAAAACCATTAGGTTTTAAAGTGTTTTTTCATAACTCCAACTTTTGACTTACCCATGCTTGAGTCTTATCTAATTAATATAATATCATCTGCAAACATCATATACCAAGGGATGTCATCTTGTATATGTCTTGTTAGCTCATCCATGACCAAGGTGAAAAGATAAGAGCTCAAAGCTGAACCTTAGTATAACCCAATAAAAATGAAAAAATTCTTAGTATCTCCTCTCACAGTGCAGACACTGGTGATGACTCTCTCATACATATCATTCAAGACTTGGATATATCATATAGATAATCTCCTGCGCTCTATGATTCACTATAAAACTTCTTTAGGGACTCTATAATAAGCATTTTTTAAGTCAATAAAAATCATATGTAAGTCTTTCTTCATCTCTCTATATTTTTTCATCAAATCTCTTATAAGAAGATAGCTTTCATAGTTGATCGACCATATATAAAACTAAACTAATTTGGGGAGATATAAGTATTTAAACGTAAACAGTATTTCACAACTCTCTCCTACAGTTTCATAGTGTGGCTCATAAGCTTTATACTTATATAATTTGAACAATTCTGAATATCTCATTTATTCTTAAAAATAGGTATCAAATTATTTTGTCTCATTTCATCATGTATTTTCTTTGTACTTAGGATCTTATTGAATAACGATGTTAACCATGCAGCTCCTATATCTTCCAAACATTTCTAAACCTCAATGGGTATCTCATCTGGTCTATAGGCTTTACCAACTTTCATCATCTTCAAAGTTTTATTAACTTTCAAAAATCTAATTCGTCTAGTGTACTTCACATTTTTCTCGGGCCTAACGTTTAAACCCTCAATGTTACCACTATAGTTACCATTAAGAAGTTTCTCAAAATAGTTTCTCCATCGTTCCTTAATGTCCTCTTCTTGAACCAAAACTTTATTCTCTTTATCTTTAATATACTTAACTTGGTTTAAATCGCGATATTTTTTTTTTCTTATTTTAGCCAATTTATAGATAGTTTTTTTTTCCTTTTTTTGTTTCAAATTTCTCATACAAACTCTCTAAAGATTGTGCTATTGTTTGACTAACTGTCTTTTTAACAATTCTTTTCGTTTGTTTATACTGCTCAAAAACACCATTGTTACTACACTTGAGCAAACTCTTATACTATTCATTTTTACTTCTTACTGCTTTTTGTACTTCCGCATTCCACCACCAAGACTCTTTCGAGGGATGCATATACCCTTTATATTCTCCAAGAATATTTCTAGCTGCTCTTTTAATTATTATAGACATGTATATCCACATATCATTTAATGTCATACTAACATCTGTCTCTCACCCTCCAGCTTTGACCAACTCATTTTTGAACAATAATTATTTTTCACCTTTTAAAGTTCATCGCCTAATCTTAGAAATTTTATTCCTCCTTAGCCTACTAGTCAACATTTTAAATTTGACATCCAAAATTATTAACCTTTATTGAGTGGTCAAAGACTTACCTGAAATAACCTATTTTACTTTAAAGATGAGATACCCATTGAGAAATAAAATTTATCTTATTTTATTGTGTTTAAAGAAATCTCATCGGATTCGATTGGTTTTTTTTTTAGTATAAAGTCAATTTTACTTTTATTTTGCCCACTTTTAAAGATCACTAGATGAGATTTCTTTTTCTAAAATATGTGTTTGCTAGAATCAAACTATAGGCTAATACAAAATCAAAGATATATATGCATCTTTTTTTATCTTTTTTATCTTAAAAATATATAGCAAATTTATAAAATAAAAGTAAATATGCACAAAATTTAAAAGAAAATTACAAAAAAAAATACTATATTTGATTCAAAATTTCATTTTGACTACCGTTTTTTTAAAATTACAAAAATATATTTTTTAATTTTTTATATTTTTATGACATATTAAAAATATATTCAATATATACAAAAAATATATCATATATTTTTTAAATTTTTTGGTATATACAAAATATTTTTATTTTTTTAATTATTTTTATAAATTTCTAAAAATTAATAAAAAAAAAAACCATGTCAACAATATATATGCAACAAAAAATTTTTAAAAAATTACAAAAATATTATACAACCAAAAAATTACAAAAGTATTATGCATATATCAAAAATTTATAAAAAATAGGATATATTCGTATTTTTTGTAGATGTTGAATATATTTTTAATATATATGAGTATATTTTTATTCTGGTGATTTCTAATAATTATTCAATGTTTGATTATAATATCTTTATTATTTACTTCTTTGATCTTTTTGCTATACAAATTTATTGATATTCATTAATTGCTTATTTTTTTCTATATGTTAATATGGTGAACAATTAAAATAATGAAGGAAGAAATATTTTGATTATACATAAGAATAAACATTTTGCCTAACATTAATAGATAAATGATGTTATAGTTTGCTCATTTATTAAACTTATAACTATTCTTTTTCATTGTAAATATAAATGATTATACAAAAATAATATTATAGTTTACTTTTTTTTAACTTATATATTAACAAAGCTAAAATTTTAGGTATAAATATATTGTTATAATTTATATATAAATAAACATTTTATATTTTATTGTATACTTTATATATAAAGATATTTTATATATGCTTTGCATAAATTATTTTCATACTTAATATTTTTTTATTTTTTTTTATCATTCACACAATAATATTAATAATAATAATACTTTTCGTAATACTGTGCGGCCGACTATCGGCTAGTATGCATCTAAGAGAAATTATTATATAGGACGGAAGTGCTGCCTTATAAAATGAGGTAGTAGTCCCATCTAATTATTTAATCATACTTGGCAATACTTATTTTTTTAAAAAAAAAAAACCCTAAGTCTACTAAATTTGGACAATTCTCGAAGAATTTAATGTTGATCTTCTTACTATGTTTCTCACTCATCAGGCCATCGTATTTGCTAGTGGCCATACTCATTGCAAACTTATAGCTTCTTATTGTGTTGAAATTTTTGTCCTTATCCGCTGAAAAGTTTGGTATAAAGAGTAAGTTATTTTGTCTTCTCCTTTTGAATATGAAATATTGAAATTATGAAGAATTGTCACTCAGTGAAGAAATTATGAAAAGAGTAATAGAATTGTCACTCAGTGTATTTTGAATATGAAATTATGAAGAAAATAATGAAATTTTTTGAAATTACATAAAATGTGTTTAAAGAGAAAAAAAAAATTGAGCTTAATGTCATAAGTCTATTTTTGTTTAAGATTAAATTGATGATTAAATTCTAAAAATTTTAACACTTTTTATATGGACTTTTCAAAATTAAAAGTTAGTAACAAAGTTATAAAATCTTGAATCTTTATTATATCCGAACTTTTGATTTTACAATTTTATTTAGCTAGTAATCAAATAAATAATTTGCATTTAATATAATAACACAACCAATGATGCTATTTTTTTTAAACAATGATATTTTTTTTATTGATTCTTAATTTTTTTTATTCAATATTAGATTGCAACGATAAATACTGATCAAGTGGGCATAGTTGCTCAAGATGAAGGTGATAATCAAAACTCAAAAGAATTTGGTAATGATTTATTATGAAAAATTGTTGATAATGAAAATGAAACTTATAATTTATACGAGTATGCTTTGAGAGTTGGTTTTAGTATATGAAAAGGAAAATATAAATACAATCAAGGTAAAATTTCTCAATGTGAATATTTTTGTTGGAAAGAATATTTTAAATTATATGATAATGATTCTTGTGAAACTCAAAAAATAGCTATATTAGATACAAGGATAAGTTGTAAAGCATTGATTAGGTTCACTTTGAGAGATAAAAAAATGGATTGTCACAGACTTTAATTCATAATACAATCACAGACTTACATTACCATCTGAGAGACATTTGCTCAAATCTGGAAGGCAAATAGCAAAAGCTAAAGCAGGATTAATAGATATAATGATAGATGCTGGTATCAAAATAAAAAACAATTTCTCTTATTTACATAAAGAAGTAGGCAATATTGAGAATGTTTGATTCACAAAGCGTGATTATTATAATTACGCCAATAGTAGAATGTTAGCACTTATTGAGGGGGGTGATGCTCAAAATTTTAGAGATAACAAGGCACAAGATTCCATGCACTTTTATTCAGTGCGAGTGGACAATGAAAATCGGATGACTAATTTTTTTTTGGAGAGATGGTAATATGAGAACCTATTATGATTGTTGGTGATGTATTAGTATTTGACACCACATATCGTACTAATAAGTACAATCTAATTTGTGCTCCTTTTGTTGGTGTTAATCATCATTGGCACAATATAATTTTTGGTTGTGCATTTTTATTATATGAAACTACTTCTTCTTTTACATGATTGTTTAGGATATTTTTAGAATTTATGAGAAATCAAACACCTAAAACAATTATGATAGATCAAGATCAAGCAATGTCAAATGCTATAAAAGAAGTTTTTCTCGATACTTGTCATCATTTGTGTACGTGGCACATTACTAAGAAAGCTCCATCTTACTTAGGAGCACTCAATACAATGCCTCAATTTAGACATATATTTTATAAGTGTTTCAAAGATTGTGAATCTCAATCTGAATTTGAAAGTACTTGGAATGAGATGATAAAAAAAAATTTGTTCCTGATGATAACAATTGGTTGAATTCTTTATATAAAATTAGAAGAAAATGGTCTTCAATATTCAATGAAGATACTTTCTCCATTAGGATAAGATATTCTCAGAGGAGTGAAAGTACAAATAATGTTTTGGAGGGTATAAATACTATTACAACAAGTCTGACAAAAATTACACTTGCTTTTGATAATATTGTAAATGGTATACATTGTAATGAGTTAGAAGTAGATTTTCATTGCAGTCAAGGTGACCCTCAGGTTGCAATAAAGAAAAGTAAAATTTTAATGCATGCTTCAAAAAAATACACCCATAGAATTTATAGTTTTTTCAAGAAACAATTTCTCGGTTGTCTTGCAATGACATGGGTGGAAATTTCTTCAAATGAAAACATTTAAACATTTGAAATTACTGAAGAGGGCAATGGAAAAGTTCGTATTGTGCACCATAATGCTGCTAATAATGATATTTATTGTAGCTATAAGTTGTTTGAAACAAAAGAGATATTGTGTTGTCATGCTCTGAATTTTAAATATGAAGTGTTTGACTGAGATTCCAAAGCAGTATATCTTGAAATGTTGGATAAAAGAAGCAAAAAAAGGAATTATGGACTATGAAAAAAATGCTTCTTCGAAGGTAAATTCAAATGAAGCAGAGTTGGTATGGCGAAAGAGTATGATGCACATAATATGTAACCTCATAGATAAAAGTTAACTTAATGCTAGTACTCGTGATCTATGCCAAAACAAATTGCTAGAGGTTGAAGAAGCGATTGAAAAAAAAATTGTAAAATTGAAGTTAGGTGAAAGTGAAAGCAACGTCATTAAGAAGGTTCAATTTAATGAGAATCCACGCTAAGATGAAGCACAAATATTGAATCCTCTTTGTGCTTGAACAAAAGGTGCACAAAATGCTAGAATGAAAGGGTATTTTGAGAAGCTAAAGAGAAAAATATCAAACGGAGCAAGTGCTAGTAAGAGAAAATCTTATTTATTTCAAATTATTATTTACTTTCTCACGTTGTTGTTTCATATCATAAAATGAACTTACCTTTTTTTTTTAGAAAAAATCAAACAATTAAAGGCTGAAGGTTGCTCACAAAATACAAACCAAACAACTTTTAATATCAAAAACAATCTTGAAATTTATTAGGTATAATGAAAGTTGTAATTATTTCTTAGTTTTGTTTCTTGTTTAATTATTGACTTTTTAAGTCTTTCACTAGCACTTTCCTATGAGCATCCCAATAAGTAATTTACATACTCACCCACTTCTGAGAATATATGCAAGTAACTATCAACATCAGTTAATAGCACCTTCGATATTACTCAACCAACAAATAATTAATCCAAGTCAGATAATAAATTCTACATTTTTCAAAATTAAACTTTGAGGGTGTTTCTCAAAACTGGAGCTTTTCAGCTTATTGTGAATAAGTGATTTTTAGATTATAATCAGATTAAAAATAAGCAGTTAAATGTTTCTGTAAACTAGTTAATAATCAGCTGATAATCAGTTAAGTGTTTCTGTAAAATCAGCTTATAATCAATTTTTAATTGCAGAAACTGTCAAAATGACCAAACTGTCTCTGAGTTTATTTTATTGTATAAAAAAAAATTTTGAATGTCAATTCAAAATTTATTTTGCAATAATAATAATAATAATAAAATTTATTTAATAATAATAATAATTTATTTAATAAAATTTATTTGATAATAATAATAATAATTTATTTTCAAAATTTATTTTACAATAATAATAATAATTTTGCAATAATAATAATAATAATAATAAAATTTATTTAATAATAATAATAATTTATTTAATAAAATTTATTTGATAATAATAATAAAAAAAATTTATTTAATAATAATAATAATTTATTTAATAAAATTTATTTGGAATATTGAAGATTAGGTAGGGATAGTATGGTCTTTTACTTGGTCAAAACTGCTTAAAAAATAAGTGCTTAAAAAAAAGTAGCAAAATTCAACTTTTAAAAAAACTGATTAAAATCATATTATAATATAATATTTAAGTTTTCAGAAATATTTAAATAAACAACTTATAATCTAAAAATTATTTATAATCAGTTTTGACCAGCTTTTAAATTTTGAGAAACACCCTCTTGATATATTATAGATTTATTTTGTTTGTTTTAACATAAGGATTTAATATTTACAAGATGTATTCACTACTTTTACAACAAATTCTTCTCCAAATCAAATACATTTTGGTTATCGGATAATTTTTTTTATCTTAAAATGACTAATTTTAGATTTTAAAGAAGTTATTTGTGTGAAATTTTAAAATATATTTTTTTTCAGCAGCAATAAGTATCTCAAATGGAGATGTCTACTTCTAGTGTTGAGAGACAATTAGGAATCATGTGGAGAAGATTATATTTTGATTTTTTTTTTGTTTTTTTAGAATATGGTTGAAAAGGACAATTATATATTATAAAATTTAGGAGATTTTTTCTTATCTTTTTTTATTTGAGATCTGAAATTTCAAGAAAATAAACAAAAATTCCAATGTCCAACAGAAAATCAAGAAAAATATGATTTCAACAAAAGTTATTTGCTGATTTATTTTAAATTATTATTTTTTCAGCATTCAAGCATGTGATGAGAATTTAAAGTTTAATTTATTATTATAGTGAAGAGATATATTATCATTAAATTATTCTTTTAAATATATATATATATATAATTTAACTAATTTGAATATATTAACAGCCAAACTATATATTTAAGTGCGATTTGTTAATTGCTGAATCATGAAATAAATTACCACTAAATTATGCCTTCCAGTGCTTTCCAATGTTCAAAGAAGAAGAATGAACACATCAATCATCCATTTTATTGAACAATCATTTGCAAAGAGCTGTAACATTGATTTTAAATATATGCAACTTAAGTTTCAATGAAAATAAATTTTATTTTTAATTTCTTTTACTTTTTTAACTACAATGTGAAGATCTTCACAAAAGCTCAACTACAATGGTAGTAGCTTCAACATCAGAAATAGAAGTTTCTCTTACTTTTCTCCAATATTTCTTGCTCTTTTTGTCTTAACCCTTCTCCCACCTTTCACTGCACTACAAATTTTGCTACATAACTTGCAAATGGATGGCTTTCTAAGAAATTTTTCTCTTTAATTTCTCCTTTCTTAATTTTTTTATCATCATAGTTATCATTATCAATCCTCCTTAAGTCAATCAAATCACCACCAAGTTATGATCTTCACAATTCCACAAGCTTCTTTATCAACCATTCTTAAGCATAGCCTCAATTACTTCTTTTCTACCAAAATACCCAATATCAAGAATGCAATCCATTGTTAAAACTCTAAGTTGCAAATCTTTATATTAAGAATGCAATCTATTGGATTTGATCTCATCTACTAATAAGGATTTGATTAATTTTATTAGAGTACACAATACTAACCTGAGCATGAATCAAAGGACCCTGGACCCACAAAAGCATCTTTATTGAATTGAATCAAAGCTGTAACCACAAAACGCACTGTTCTCCAATTCTCTTAGAGCAATTATTGGTCGAAGATAATTTTCTCAAGAAACAAAAGAATTTTATGGTTAAGAATCAAATTTTGCAGTTTCCTATTAAACCTTTGTGCTTTTGTAGTTACAACTTTTATTGTAAAATTGTTAAATTATGTTAACGATCCTCTATATTTAAGAATCAAATTGTGAAATCCTATTCTCAAACTGAGCTAACAAACTCACCAAATTGTGCGTTATCCACATTTTTGTCTCGGCTCTTTTAACGCAGTCACCAAATTCTTTATGCTTTCATGATCGATCCAGGCTTCAATGTCAGACTCGATTGACCCAGCGACTGGGAGATGGAGTGAGTGGACGAGTTAAGAATTCCGAATACTATGGCCGCCACGGGATTTCTGTGGAGATTCAACAAAAGTTTTAAGTTTGGTGAAATGTTGTGAGACAGTAGAGAGATGTGACTTGAAGATCATGAAAAACTTCTTCCTTTGAAGATGGATCTTCTATTAATGGAGAAATATTTTTTTTTAAATAAGTATTGCCATGTGTCATTAAATAATTGGATGGAATTACCACATCATTTTATGAGGTGGCATTCTCGTCCTATATAATAATTTCTCATTCGCTTGTTTTTTCAAATAAGTATTGCCAAGTGTCATTAAATAATTGGATGAAGATACCACATCAGTCTATGAGGTGGCATTCTCGTCCTATAAAATATTACATCATTTTATGAGATGGTATTTTCGTCCTTTACAATAATTTCTCATGCTTCTAAAGCTAATATGGGTTTATCCGTGTCAAGTGCCTCCACGAATTTGGTGTGTAATCATTGAGTTTCTTGAATATTTTTTGTGTCCCAAACTTTTATAATAAATTTTGATTTTTTTATTATTATATAAACATTTCACTGCCTTTATTGTCTTATTTCCGTAGGTTTATTTTCATCAATAATAATAATAATAAATTAGTGGCATTCACTCTTTATTTATTTTATTATTAAAATTATTATTTCATGATAAACAAATAAAAACTTAAATCATACAATGAATAAATATTAAAATAATAATAAGTAAATAAAGACGAAGCTATTTAAAAAAACTCATAGAAAATAATTTAGGATTAATTACATAATTCATTTTAGTATTTTATATTTGAATTTATTTTACATTTTCTTTTATTTATTTATTAAAATTCAAATTCTCAATATTAAAACTTCATAGACAACTTCAATACTAAAACATTTGAATTTTCCTATGCTTTGTAAAAATTTTATTATATTTTAATATACAATTTTTAAAACTTGATAATTCTAAAACATTTTTGTTGTTGAAATTTGTTTAGTTGAAGAATTAATTTTGAGGGAATTATTTAGTTAAGTAGTTGGTTTTAACTACTATGAGTGATTAGTTATTAATTACGAACAAATAGTGATTAGTAGTTAATAGCTATTTATAATTAGTAGTTAAGAATTTATTATAAAGGGTTTACTAAAGAAAAAAAAAGGGTTATGATTGTGGTCATGATATAAAAATTGTGATTAAAGATATGGATGGTTTTGTTATAATATTATTTGATAAATGAATAAATATAATTTTATTTTACATATAGAAAAAATAAAAATAATAATGCAGTCTGGTGAAATAGTTATCACTAATTTTATAAAATATATTAATATGGAAATACTATTATTTTTTAGTTCATAATGTTATTTTTATCCAACCTCCACAAATAATAATAATAGTAATAATAATAATGACAATAATAATAACTTTCTTATATAATAATTAATAAAGGTGTCTGAAAAATAAATTTATGTATAATTAATGTTATGTATCCCTCAAAAAAAAATGTTATGGATAATTGTCATGTCATTTCTAATTAATTAATTCAGAAGTCCAATCTGTCCTTGTTATTCATCGTTTTGATTGCTTTCCACTTTGGAATTTTTTGCCACATGATTTGGCTTTTTTTATAATTAGTAATTGACCGGAGCATAATTAATTTTTTAATACTGTTAATTTTTTATCATAATAATTAATAAATTAAATTAATAAATTAAAAAATATATATATTAAAAAATAATTAAAAATTTTAATTATATATCTTATAATAAACTCATTATAAATTAATTATAATAAATAAAATTTATTATCACATAATATATATAAAAATTTAAATAATATTAATAAATTATATTAAATTAATATCTACTTCTTATTTATTATATATATATTATTTAACTCACTAAAAATAAAATTACGTGCACTATTTTAATAAAAATATAATAAATTATTACTGTAATAAATTTTTTTTAATATTTTTATTCAATTCAAACTAAATATGATTGTATATAATTTTTTTAAATATTTTATTTTTTATTTATATATTTATTTTTTATAAATTATTTATTATTATTTAATAGAATAATTTTTTATTGATAAATAATATTTTTATAACTGGTCTGAATATCGATTTAAATTAATGGTTAATTTATAATTAAATGAGATTAATTCAAATTTAATAATATTATATAATATTTTAAAATAATAATAAATAATAAATAATATTTTTATTATCTTTTTAAATTTATGATTTTTTAAATTCTAATTTTTATAATAATAAATTATAAATTTTATATTTTATATTTTTTTATTCGTACACGTAGCAATCATAAATTTTCTATTTTTTAGTCTTTTATATGCCTGTTGTGTAGTAATGAGAATAACTTTTATAAAAAAAATATGTATATTTATATAGATTATCACAAAAAAAATAACTTTTTTAATTCTAAGATAACCCACACAAAAAATTAAAAAAATATATGTATATTTGAAGGACCCAAAATTGCATCAGCAATTCAGCATAAAAGCACTTGCAATTTGTAAAGATGAGACTTAAATATTTTTCTTTTTTTGGTTAAAGAGAATAATTATGTTTTGAAAATTTATAAATTGCAAACACAATTTGATTGGTTTTATTTAGTTTATCATCATTGCTCGGAAAGCACAATGACAGTGAGTATTTTTCTTTTAAAAATATAAAATTTCAAAAAAAAAACCTATATCAAAATTCATGAAATTCATTTGTAACAATTAACAAAAAATATCTTATTACAAAATAGGTTTTCTCTTTACAAATTAGAATTAAATTAGAAAATGAAAATTACATTGCTTTCAAATTAAAAATTCTATTATTTTAATTTTTTAAAATACATAAAAAAGAATATAGTAATAAATTACATTTTATTTAAAAATTGCTCTCGAAATGATTGCTGAAATTTTTTAGAAATGAGAATTTTTTTTTGCTATCTAAGAGCATCTCACTTTAAAGCCTTGGTATAATGGTAAGCGTTATTACCATATAATTTGAAGTTCATGAATTCAAATAGTAAAAATAACTTTTTTGTAATTATAAGAAAAAACTCCGTATAAAAATTTAATGAATCCGGCCTTTGTTTGAATTTTGCATACAGCGAAAGTACTAGTGTGATGGACTTTTTTTTTTTTTAAGAGCACCTCACTTTCTTTATCCAAGTGCCAATATACAAAACGAAACGTTTTGATCTCAAATTTTTTTAAGAGCTAAATTGGCTAAGTAAATGGGTTATAATTATTGTGAAGAACCTGCATAGCCCAATAATTTTTTATATATTTTTCTAGAAGTAATTTAGGCATTATTGCATATAATGTAGGATTAACTGTTCTAGAATCATCAATAATTGGTACCCACAGATCTATTTATAAACCCATTTGAAAATATTGTATGAGTGATATTTTTTTCCTTATTTAAAATATTTTATACAGTTCTCAATCAGTTATTAGATGTCATTTTAATAGTTTCAGTACCTACAGATTTATTAAGAGCGCCTTTTTTGAAAAATGTTAATAAATTTTAAAATTCATTTCGTTGTTCAGTTGCAACAATCATGTTTTTTATTGGTATTGCAGTAGCCCTAGGCAAAAACAGGGAAATAAAGATCACAAGCACAGCTTTTCTACTTTAATTTTGCCAGAACCACATTATGGATATCGCTGCCAATTTGCCAAATGCAACCTAACGGTGAATTTCAAGAACTATAAAACAACAGATAACAATATAAATATATAAGGGCTCGCTGATCATTTGAAGACCAAAACATGGAAAACTAGAAACAAAATAACAAAGGAAATCAGATCCACCTTCAGTTCCCAAGCAAGGTGAAGCAGGCTATTCAGCATCATTTCCTGTGATGATATAGGGAAAGGAAAACAAATCCCTATAAATGGCTCCAAAATGAGAAGGTACCCAACCCAATATTACAAAAAACAAAAGATTCTCCCTCGTCATTACTGTGTATATGATGGAGGCTGGTATGTAGGTGCAGGACCTGTGCCATAATCATATACACCATAATGTGCATGAACCAGCCGCACGGTAACCAGCAGCACTTGCATTGTCCACTGGAAGTGAATAGTGTTGTTGAGGAATTGCAGCAGGGCTTTGCGTGTGGGAAGCACCATAAGTTGATGCATAATTGCCGGTTGAGTGGCCCTCATATACACTCTGGCTAGGGTAGTTATATGGCCCAGAATATCTTGCAGCTGGGCTAAGCTGTGGAGGTGGAGCGGGGTTCCTGCAGCCAAAAGGTGAATAGGCATTTGAAAATTTAGCACCTTTGGCTGGACGAAAAGCAGGTGGCCTATGCCCCCAGCCGCTACTTGCACCATGGCCCCGCTTATTTTGAGCAGCTGAATTCTTCTTTCTCTCTGCCTTGGTTTTTTCCAGTGGAGTAACTCGCTTCCTTAAGCCATCCAGAGGAAAGTCTGATTCAAGCTTGTGATCCTCCACACATTTGATGACAGCTTTAATAGAATTCAGCTCCATGGCATTTGATTCCTCCTGAAAAATTAATTACGTATGAAATTGAGTAGAAAACATATTTAATTTTTTTCAGGAAAGTACTATTTGATTAGTGAAATTATGCAAAATAGATGGATATTATACATACTGTTGCAGCCGCACTATAGTTGCCATTCTTCAAGATAGTAGCAGTATTCTTCTTGGAGTTCTTAATGTAGGACTTGATCAGAGAAATGGGAGGAAATTTTTCAGTTAAACCAGATTCAGAGGCAAAATATGCAGCCTCTATCTCCTTGCCATTTTTCACCAATTCATCTATCATTTCTGTAAAAATGGATCGACCAAACAACAGCCACACACATTACATTAACATTTCTGTTAAGAGTAAGATTTAAGAAGATTGATGTAATTATTAGAAAGCGGGAGAGAACAGCAGTGCTCACTCACATTGCATTGTACATATATGAAGTATCTCAATTTTTTTTAATTCAGCAATTCTATATTGCATAACAAATTGGAGCTTGATGCATCATAATGCACACAGGGAATACGAGTGTTCAAGCATGATAGAAACTAAAGATGGGGAAGATAGAAAGAAGAGTAAATGAAGAAAGCTCTTCCAAAAACTAGAGAAATATATAATTACATATTTCAATGATTGTAGTCACCAGCTGTGACAGTTATCTATTTCCCCTTAGAAACTACAAGTTTTGTTTTGATTCCATTCTCATGTTGAATTTGTGGTTATAAAATTTTGTACACCTCTGACGCTTTAAAATTCCCTACAGGAAGACATGGAGGAAATATCACTTTCCCATCATCAATGAGATGACCTGTATTATTAAGCAAGATCAAAAGCCCAGGCACCACATTGGAAGGCTTGAGAATAGATCCATAACTGCTTCCATATCAACCACTGCCAATCCCAAAATAACCCCAGCTACTACTATTAATATTTCAGCACTGTGTAACAGCCACCTCTATTGAAAATTCCATTCTGTAACACTATTTCAATGATTCACTCATTATAGTTTATACCAGAATGATTATTTTCCTATCACTTTCAAGTACTTGCCAATGTAAAGAAAACCCAACCCAGGATGGCACTCTAGTAGCTAGATACAAAACACAGCAGTCTCTCAATCCATGGCACAGGCTGATCACTGCTCCAGACTCAAGTCATGCTGCATCTCAGACAAACCACCCATCCCCCAAACAAAGAGAGAGATCTCAAATGGGTGAAAATTTCTAGTTTTACATTCGCCAACCATATGCCATGGATATTAAAAGTTAATTGAGTTTATAATGGAGAAAACAATGCCAAGCAAGATGTACCAATAAATTTTTTAAAGTCAACATGCAATGTTATCAGGACAGATGATGTAAATCCTATTTCAATTTAACATAGGGAAGAACATCCCATTAGGAGGCAAACAAGGGATTCTACAAGCAAATACATAGGGATTCCATATGCATCTTATTCCAAGTTGTATCCGGACAATACGGATTATTCATTGTCAGACATTAAACATAACACTTTCAGACAAGCAGATATTAAGTAGTTCATGAGGACAAACAATAATTTACATAATCAGTTGGTAATAGGATAGGAATTAACACCATATTTTAATTTCTCATGATAAGTATTAGAACTTACTCTATTTAACTGTGAAATTGCATATCTAAGTCGTCAAAAGTAAATTAAATCAGTAGGAGTTCATCAAAATAAGATGCTAACTTAATCTGAGTTGAAGTAAATCAAAAGAAAACGCACTAGCAGAAACTGTGAATGTATATTTCGGCCCAAAACAGAAACGAAGACACAATACAATCATCATTCCAAGAAAACCATATGACTCAAAACCATCATTCCAAGAATTGAGACGAGAATTGATTTCTGTTAGTACATAGCATTTGAAGGTGGTGATTCAACAATCCAACTGTCCAAATAGTAATATTCACTTCAATTTCACACAGGCTGCATCTTTCTTATTCACATTTTAGTCACTGTAGATGCCAACCATTAATGGGGAAGCCCTAATATGGAAAAAACAAAAATTCAACAGCCAAAGTTCCATGGAACTTCCCAAAGAAGCTTGTATGACTGGATTCATGTTTTAAAAAAAGAATTCTCGCCAAACTAACTGCACGAACAACTAAACCATATATAAAAGCAACAAAATCAAAGACCAGCCTTTATATTATGCATATAAAAAATTCCAAAGTACAAGCCACATTCGCTCAGAAACAATATCCTTTAATGGAGTTCATACCTTCCATTTTCTCCCCAAACCCAATAGCCACGGCAAGCTTAGCCATATCCCTCCTCGCTGCATGCTCCATCACGAGTTTCCTCAACAACTCCTCATCAAGCTTAGACTTCAACCCGAATCAAACCACCATCTGCAGGACCACTCCACCTCCGCTGGCCCTACCACTCCACCTCCGCCATTGCCACCACCTTCTTCCCCGTCAACTTGCTCCTCCTTCCACCTCTCCAAAATAGTTCGCGCCCTTTCCATCACAGACCGAGCAAATTCTGGCCCTTTCTCTTTCCCGCCAAAGTAACTGCCCTCGGGAAAAAGCACCTGCACCAACATTCCACATGCCCACCTCTTATCGGTAACTCCAACCTTCTCAATTTTACTATTCACGAACTCATCCACGGCATCCAAAATCAACTTCGCAGGGTCCACCGCCTCCGTTATGGCAGGTGAAATCTCCGCCCTCAACGATACTGATTCCTTCCGTTTAGAAATAACGAACTTTAACAATCCAGCGGAATCCATTTTCCGACAAAGCGACTTCAATAAATCCGACAAATTATCAAACTTCGGAGGCTTTTCGAAGTCAGCCAAGGAATTCTCTTTTAGCTCATTGAATTTGGCGGCAGCAACGGACTCGCGTTCAGGGATAGAGGTTTCTCTACGGGATAAAGATTGAAGGTTTTGCTGGGAATTGGATTCTAATGATTGGAACTTGGAATCGAGATCTGAGACAGAGAGTCTTGGAGAGAAGTGAAGTTAGTAGTTAGGGCTGTGAATAATTGGGTGCAGGAGGATAGAATAGCCTTTCGGGCTTCAAGGTCCTCAATGAATTTCTGGGTTCTGACGGTATTGATCGCTAAGTCGATCCCCATTGATGGAATTGAAAGGAAAACCCTAATAAAAAAAACCCTAGTTTGGTAGTAGAAATTTAAATATTGTATCTCTGATTTGAATTTCTGGTGGGTTTTCGTTAATCGTTCGTCTTTATGGCCGCTGCTGTTGCTAAAATGGAGATGAATCATTCGAACTATCAGAACTTAAACGACGTCGTATTAATCTTCTCTCTCTCTCTCTCTTTTTTCTTTTGAAAAGAAAAAAAAATTCAAACCTGTTCAATTTCTTTATCATAATTGCATGTTTTTTATCATCATAATTGCATGTTGATAAACTAAAATTAAATTCAGATTTGAAAAACATTATTCATTTAACCCACAATTTTCCTTATAATTTAATTTCTTTTATTGAATTTCAATTCAAAGATAATAAAAATAAAACGTCACTTATTTTGTTCATCAGTCTTCTAAGCTTAAGCCTTCTAAGTTTAGGCTTAAGGCTTAAGCTTAAGCTTAAGCATGAAACATCATTTATCAAAAAAAAATTCCATACAAATCATGAATTTATTACATTCACTCAAATTTTATTATTCATTAATTATAATAAAGGTCAAAAGTTGTATTTTTTTTCCTTTAATTTCCTAGTAAAAAAATAAAAAATCATTAATTTCCCTTCAAGAGTGCAAGCTAACTTTTAAAGTCCACCCATTAAAAAAATCTGCAAGATTCCTGAGAAAATGCAGTGGATAGTCTTCTACATTCGAATTCTGAAGCATTACAACTTGGTGGTGAATAAAGTAAAAAAATGAACTGAGAATAATCAGCTTTTCTTTTGCTTTTTCTCTTTGAATAATTAATGGGTAAAAACCTCAAATTAATAACATCTTTATACAAAATACAGTAGTTTCTCCTGCTTCAAATAACGTCTCTCTCTCTCTCTCCTTCTGGAAAAGATTCGAGGAAGAAGATGAGAGTAAAATCATAATAACAGTAGCATACTACTTGTCGTTTTAACTTGCTGGAACTAATTACAATACTCATATACATGCATCACATCATGCGATGATGATAGAAATAATTACTGAAAAACAAAATGTTCCACCATTAAACTATACCTTTCTTTCTAAATATCTACGAGGATCAGAAAATCGAACGGAGAAAGATCGACAGAGGTTATCAGGATCATCATTTCCAGACCCTTGATCAAAATTCCGCCAGTAAGTGTATTCATCATAATAAGGCACCTGCTGCAAAGAACCTGAACCCTGAAAAAAACTTTTTCTTTTCTTTCTTTAGTTTCATCAACATAGCTTTCCATCTCAGCTTGCTCGATCTAGCCCACGGTTGTGAACCAATTTCTTCGTAGCGCCGTCCCAACCGAATTGTTCTCCTGCCTGAACTACACCAGTCTCCGATACCCATTTTGAAACAGCTAATGTTCTTTCAGCTACTGATGCTTAGGACCACTCAAAGCTCCCTCAGCCGAAGAGGCAAAATAATGTAAATATACATCGACGTTTGTGTTTATATAGCTTTGGAAAAAGTAGCTGAGTGGCTCTTCAAGAACCTAAAAAATTTTCGACCTAAGTTGGCTAGCTGGTTTAAAAATTGCGTCGGTTATAGCTCAAGTTAACAGGGCAAAAAAATTATCAAAGCTTCATTGACTTAGCAGAGAGGAATTTTAGGCTAGAAGAATTTCAATGTTGGGTTGACTTCTGAGAACCTGAAGAGTCAACACAACAGAAGGAAAATCTAAACCAGACTGAATTGGTTACATTTCCAAAAATATAAAATTTACAACAAATGGCAGTGATGTTTAATCCACTCCCTGTAGATATTACAGTGACATAACATTAAATTGGGGTGATAATCCTTGTTACAACCCCTTAAATATTTTGCCCCCCAACATAACTTTTTTTTGGAACATTTAACAGTGCAAGAGGGGGTTGTTCTTTGAACTGGTAATTACCAATTACAAAAGCAGATAAAGATTCTTCATAGTTTTGATCACTGTACAAATTCTCTGGTTTTGAACAGCCATAATGAGCCATGATATAAAAAATTATGCTGGCCCATTATATGGTTCCCAGGAAAAGTTCTAGGAAAAAGTAACCTCTACACAATGCCATGCGGCTTCTCTATGCAATATGCATCTTCCAAGACCCTGGAGTTCTCCAATAGGCCAGGCAATGGAGATGCCATGCAAACCATCAACCTGCATTTATTAGAAAGATAATAACAATAGTCAAAATCTTACTATGAAGCAGTAAAAATTCAGCAGAAACATTTTCAATACTTAATTCAATATGCTCCATATGAGTGATAATAATTATTTTTACATCACATTTATAGGCTGGCAATAATATTTTCAGTAATGAAAGGACCAACTTCCTATTAGAATTTAAACTGTAAGTATTATCTAAATCAATCATTTGAAATCATTCCATTGTAACCTAACATGAGTGTATATGCACTTTGAGACAGAAATTTAGCCATCCCTTGTTCCCTGTGCTTTCATCTTTAAAAGACTTCAATTGTGCCCTACCCAAATATGATCATTTGCAAAACAAGAACAACCCAAATAAGAATAGAACAGTTATTTTCACACATTGGGAAGCACAGGCAAGGAGGACAAGACCGACAAAACGAAAACTTTATACAATATCAAGAATAACAGCCGCAGATAATGATAATATGCTCCATCTAAATGCATGCCAGGAAGAAGTAACCATAACTTGTAGAAGGAAATGAATTTAGTTCCTTCCATCGAAAAAATATACAAAGGGGGCGGTAGCACAGATGGAATTGACAAAAAAGAAGCTCAACAGCCGTTTCGTGAACCAATGCTCAGGCAGTATATAAGAAATCAATAGATAGGGTATCGACAAGTCATGACTGTTACCTGCTGCTTGTTTGCATGTGTGGTTTCTTCTTCCAAAGTCCCAACTTCACGATACTGTTCTCCCATAGCAGATGGATGCAATGTACAGATTCTTTGACCATTTATCCTGCCATTTTAGATGGAAGGAAAAATCATTACCTGCTTTCTGATCATTCCAAGCTATAATTAACTTGCAAAGAAAATAAGCATAATTAAGGATTTGGCATAAAACAATGAATAATTAGTGAAGGCTCTGTCAGTCAATTTCCCCAATAAAATTGATATGTTAAAATAATTATAAAAATCTTGAAACCATGAATCAGAGGTGAGACACCAAGTGCATCAGTGTTAGTCTTTTGTTTCTCCTCCTCCTTTGTCCCTTTTTCCTTTTTTGTGGGAGGGAGGGGGGATAGGGGGGGTACAAGGGGATTGGAGTGTTTAAAGGGTGTTGTAAGCAGGAAGTTATTGCAATTTCCAAATTCCACAGAAAAACTGAACCACCATAGAAATTGGTGCCAAACAAAGCACTTCCTAGCATTGAAATTATAGAAGCTTTTAGTTTTTCTGACAGTAATATATTCAATCATTCAATAGCGCCAGAGGAGTAATACACCCAGGATATAATGGCTCAAGTTGAAGCACAAATGAGGAAGAAAGAAAGAAGTGTTAATAGTTTATGTATACCTTAACATGAGTGCTAGGAAATGCAGATGTCCGCAAAGTTTCTTGTGCCACATCTGGTGATTTCCTCTTGGGAGAACTAAGTATGAATGCAGCTTGATCTGCTGTGGCAGCAGTAGCTGTAATTCGATATCCACTTTCCCACCTTCTGTGGATCCCCTCACTAGGATAGAGGAAATCAAGTTCCACAACCTGGCAGTATATTTTGAAAAAAAATGTAAGTGCTTTGTGTAGCATTCTGGAAGATGTAGAATATGATAGTTGGAAATTGGACAACCTGATTAGGATAACCTGCATTCCTGGACATCACAACGCCCCATTTGCTACCTGCAGTAGTCATTGAGGTAACAGAGAAGCCTTCTTTCCACTTTTTATTTATCCATTTGAAAGGAAAAACATCACTAACTTTGTAGGATTGTTGAGTATAAGGAGTCCCTTCAATAAAGAGCAGAAGGCAAACATGAGACAATCATATTGAACTGCTAACAGTAATTTCTGGATGAAGATTATAGAAGGAAAAAAAATAATTTTAAAATTCTGCTAATTGATAATGATTTGTCTGAACTTCCTAGTTTATGATATCATTCCACCACAAGTACTTCATAGTCCATACATGTTTCAAATCTAAAAGGGTTCTCATACTCTTGGAAAAATAAAACATTAGTTTTAGGATGGAGCCACCGAAATCCAATGAAACGATCTAGGATATGTCCTAACTATCTTGTTAATGAAATCCAGACACCTTAGAATCACACTGTAGCATGCCACTAAAACTGAGCCCAGGCTACATTCAGTTCCTTGGTCCCTCCAGCACCACAGGAAGCAGTACATAAATATTTTGATTTAAACAAAATAATAATAACATTAATGTAAATAATAGTAGTAATAATAAAAATAATAAAAGATTAACTGAATTCTGTTTACCTTTTGACATAACAACCAAGGCACTGCAATTAGCTGTGCCAGCAACTGATGTGATATAGTAATTCTTGTCCCACTGTTCCATTATCCACTCCTGATGAAATAGCCAGAAAGAACAAGCACAAACACATGACTAATTTGATGGATTAAAACCTTAAAGAAAAAATCTTATTTCAAACCTACCTTGTGCAAGAAAATGGGCGATAACTCATAAACCTGGGATGTAAACCCCGTTCCTGCATCCATAATAATAGCCCACAAATTTGCAGACGAAGCAACACAGCTTATGTACAAACCGTCTTCCCTTCCTTTCTCCACATGCTGATCAATTCTTGAATCCATAACGTTGTAATGATATCTGCAATAAAGACTACCTATTACTTGATGACAAGAGAACACGACTCTATCACTAACACCAAACAAAAGCCAACATTAAGAAGAAACAAGAGTGAAGTAACTAAAACAAGGTGAAAATGAATTCCAACAGTGACCAAGAGTCTTCAAATTATAATTTTAGTTTTGATATTAAAAAGTAAGGAAAAAATGATAAAGCATAACACCAGAGAGTCTCAAGGTGCACAGAGAAGTTGGAGAGATTTTATACTAGGTACATCTTCACTAAATGAGGGAATGGAGTTTAATTCTGCATCACATATTCTTAAATCATATCACTTGCCTCTGCTTCATTGATGGTCTAAAATTGTAGACTGAGATCCACTGTGTAGCTGGAGTACCAAGCCGTACTTTCTTCTTAAGTTGGCCACTATCCTCCAATTCAACAAATGACCTACCCCTTTTTTGACCCACCTATAGTGCATATCACTAATGACAGTTATAAAAGAGTAAAAAAACAATAAACATTATAAGACTGATAAGGCACTGTAAACCACCATGCAACAACCTTAATAGCTCCATCAGTTAGGATAGGTCGTAGCATGACATTGGAACCTATGCTATTGTCGAAAAGGGAAATGAGCTTCAAGTAATTGGGTTCTTCATCAAATTTCATATTGGTTACCATCTCATGGAATTGTTGAAAAGGAGGAGGACACAAGAAACAAAGCATTTCAGGAGAAGTTGCCATCTTCTTCTTACAAACAAGAAATCCTTTGTTTTCTCCCTGTGGCTCCAGAACACAAACAACATACAATGAAATAAAAGGAACACCAACATAAAAAAGTTGTAAAGTTAATCATGGTGCAAAAACTTACAACATAGCCTTGCCAAGGAAGCTTTCCCTTAAGTAGGAATATAAGGGTATATGCAAGGGACTCGAGATCATCTCTCCGGCTCCCAGTCCTGCCCAAATGAGCATGCACACTAGCATAACGTACAGTCCCCCTGCCAAAAACATAAAATTGATAGGGCCACTTGAGGATAAAATATTTTCTGCCATCACATCTACCGAACATAAATCAATAGACGAGGGTTAACTATTCCGTAGAAAACAGCAGAATAATATATGAAACCAAATCAAACTGGCTGCTTGTGGCAAGATACAGAAAAACCAGTACACCAGTCTATAATATCAATTTGAAATATTTATGAATTTCATCCTCAAATACACAATTAGAGTTTATTATTTCCATGAGACAATGACCCACTGGAACAAAAGCACAATTAGTGAGATAAATATTTACCTGAAAACATCAGGCTTTTGGTCATAATCAACGTGACGACCAGAAGTTGCATCTCGCCATCTCGAAGCTGGTAGACAATAGCAGAGTTACAACTATTTCTACCATTAGCTATGACATAAAATAAGATTATAGAAGAATTGCCATATGCCACTGAGAGTTGTTAAAGTAGGCTCAGATAAGAAGACATACCCAAACCAAGATCAATTAAATACAACTTCTTCTCATTGGGGGTTCCAGGCTGGCCAAGCAAAAAGTTCTCCGGCTTAACATCCCCATGAACAAAACTGAGGGAAAAATGGAAAAGTTGTTAGCACAATTACAATAGGAGGTGGAAAGAGAGACTCATAACAACAACAACAAAGCATTAATCCCAAGTTAATTAGGGTCGGCTATATGGATTTTTTTTTCCGCTCAATTCGATTTAGGGCTCCCCTTCTAATAAAAGTAAAACAGTAAAATCATTTTGGACCACTTTTGTCCAAATTAATTTAGATTTACCCCTGCCTCTTTTAGCTATTTCTATTATAATTTGTTCAGTTTTTCTGACCGGCGCATCATTAGGGCCATGTTTTATATGACTAAATCATCTCAATTTATGCTCTCTTTTCTTATTTTCAATAAGTGTTACCCCCATTTTTTCTCTAATGCACTCATTTCGAATTCTATTTATCCTAGTGTGTCCACACATTCATCTTAACATTCTCATTTCCGCAACAAAATTATTTAAACATACCCTCTTAAATGGAGCTGCTCTAAAATTGATATTGCCTCTACCGCTATACAAGCAACCATCTGTTCAGACAGCCTGTGCCACATTCCAAGGTAAATAGGAGAACATTAAAACGGAAATTCAGAAGGAAATTTTTAGGAAAAATTGAGGATTTCTTTTAGGAGGATGGGGGAGTTGTATCATTGGAATATTTTAGGGACAAACGTTTGATTATTAGAGTTCCAAACATCCCAAAGGCTTGGTCCAAGTATATCCATGACCTGAATTCACAAATACCAAACAATAAAATGAGATAAGAATAAGAATAAGCATTGGCTAAACGCAAGCAGATCACTGAAAATGCCATTTACAAAAGAATTGTAGAAAAATATCAAGCAGAAACTAACCAGGACATAGTAATCTCCTTGTTGACCTTTATGATGAACCAATGGAAGCCCATAACAACCATTGAGAGCGCTTTAGAAAAAAAAAAAGAGACAAAAATACTAATTAGGTGATATAATTCGGATTTTCAGATAATGGTAAGATAAAATCATCCCTACCTATACACTTGCCACTCATATGGAGGGCCATAACTGCATCCTTTACTATTTCGGTGCTCAAATTTCAATGCAACCTAGAGAATAGACAAGGAAATTGCCATTAAGTAGCAATCAGCCCATTAAAAAATCCTAGTAAACAAAGGTTGCCAAAGTGCACAAACCTCAAGAGCATCAGGCCCAGTACGACCTGTACCACCAGACACCCTTCGTCCAACATAAACTTGACCAAAACCTCCTTTCCCTAGTTTTCTCTCCAACTTGTACACAGGTGAGCTACCTAGTTGTATCTAATAAGAAGAGAAAATACATGAACAAGTTTCTTAGTAACTACCAACAATAAATAAATTTCATGGACGCTCAGTATGTGCAGCTAAGAGTTGATAGTATAATATGATGCACAACATGATACATGCTAGATTGGACATTTTCTTCTAGGACCTTTTGTCACATATCATGGCATCTTATACAGTGCATACAACCAATGCAGGCTAGGACCACATTTAAATGCAAAATCTTCTAGGGTCTTATTTCCTCAAGAAGAAGAACGTTTGGTTTAGGCAAGTATGTGTGCTTCAGGCAAGCATGTGAGCATTTTGTCTTCACGAGTTTCAATAGATTTCCAATCAAAGCAAGTAAGCTCAAAGTAAAAAAAGAAATCATACATGTGATCATTTGAATATTAGAAAACTATTATTTTGTGCAAACTATAAATTGCTTTCTTACTAAAAATAGTAAATGCAGTTGCTTTTTCATATTAACTCATTTATCTACACCTTTGATCATGGATTTTGCTTGAAATGTAATAAATCTACCAGAATGTAGACAAATCAATGTCATAAGCAACAATAAAGGAACAATGACAAAATGAATGTAGTTAAAATCTTAATTAATAAAATATAAATTGGAACCTAAAATTCCCAAGATAATTACCCTCTCAGGAAGCGGACTTGTGCTTCCTTCTTCTTTGCCAGCAGCCAATTTTTCTGCACTTCTATCAACTGCCTGTCTTGCTGGCAAGTCCAAACCTGCACGTCCACGGCCACGCACTCCACCGGAAATCTTTGCATTTTCATCTTGGTTCATTGCTCTAGAGCCTCTACCTCGACCAGCTGACACAAGGATTGGACAAAGAAACACCAAGTCAGCAGGATAGCAGAGATGATTTCAAGAGTGGAGCTCTAGAACCATTACCTCTTCCAGCACCACGTCGAGTAGTTGGAACTAAACCAGCAGGATTCTGGTTTTGTTTGACCCTCTGTGATCGTCGAACTCCAACTTGCAAATCTGGCATTCTTTTCCCATGCAAAATTTTACTTATATATAACTAACAGGCCAAAGAAATAAAAATAATCATCCCCTAAAAATATAAGAATACAACAAATTAGTAACGAGAAATATTGTTGGATAAAATTTAAAATGAACAGAATAACAGTGAGAGATTAAATTCAAGCTTGCATCGAAGTCCTTAATTTCAAAGAAAAGCCTTTCTTTTTAGAACAATTTCACATATAAAGTCAATTAGCGAAAAGGTCTGTCCTCATTTGGACCTTTAACATCAAAGCACACCCAGATCAACTTCTCTCCTAAAGAAAGCTTGGGACAACATGCAACAAAAGAACAAGAACTTAAAAAACAGAAAACAAATTTCAGAAACAATGAAAAAAGCAGCCAGACAACAGCATTTGAAATCAGGAATGAACAAAAAAGACAATTGAATCTGGAAACCAAAAAGAGATATTTACATAAAATGCATTACTTTACTTTATTGTCATGTCATATATGATAAAGCCCTCTTAAACTAAATCTTCAGTTGTTATGGTCGCAATATAGTGTATATACACATGGCATGCATTTACAAATTCCAGTGAATAAAGGTTCACTGGTTTCATAGCTGCAAATAGCAGTCAGAACCCTTAACATAAAACCTGTAAAAGATACTATTTTCAAGTATACTACTATACAGAACCAGCAAAACGCTAATAAAACACACTGAAATGAAAGACAATACACATACCCATAAATGGTATTCATCTCATCGTGAATTTAGTTCTCAAATTGATTAACATCTAATTTGGAGTATCATACATCACAAAAAGCAAAATTGAATCAGAAGTATTGTTTTGCAACTCAAACCCGTTACATAACAAAATCCAAGAATCACAAACATTCAAGCAAGTTGCAACATTATATTCCATCAAAACCAGCAGTATCACCATCATAACCTTTACAAACAGTAATCCCTAGTTCGCCAATATCAAAATTAACAAAATAAAACAAAAGAAGAGAAAAAGCACGCACCTTGCCAACAGTCAATTCAGAATCATCATATCCAAGAACCACAATCAATGCCCAGATATAAAAAATTACAACATAAGATCACCTCAAGCAAAAACTTAAAACTGATATAAAATTATACCTACCTACTATATGATCATCCAAAAATCCATGCAAACTCATCGAACATGATCATACCCAACAAAAAAAAAAGAACGATCAATACCCACATATAGATTCACCATTATCAATGCACCATCAGCACAAAAACCAACAAAAGATGCAATATCAGGAGGCAAGAAGGTAATTTATTAGAAACTTTTTCTACTACCCATTACAGAAACATATGAAGGTAGCATTAAAGCAAATACCTTTAAGAGATGAAATCGAAATTGGACATAAAAATCATCCAAGTTCCACAAATGAAAGTTAAAAAAGATAAAATTTGGTTAAAGGGAATCAGCTGAGACGAATTGGGTTGTCCTTATCATGGAAAGGAAGCTACAGAAAGGATCGATGGTGGTGGGTGACTTCTCGGTGTATGTAATGCTAATGTGTGCGTGAGAGATAGGGCGGTGAGACGGAGTTACGTACGAACGTTAGAATACCGGCTTACGTGGACTTTATTGCCTGGCGGAGTTGCGTCTTACTGTGGACATCACCACTACTGTATTATATCCCTTAATTAAATAATAAGGTTTAAATCGAGTCTGGCTGTGACATTTCTTGGTCACCCCACTAAAGCTTTCGCTTAGCAATTACCACCGTATAGCTGTTTGGTGTTGGCTGTGACTTCACTTGAAGTTATGGGCCGGGCTCCTCCAGAGTCTACAATCATGGTTTTGGCTCAAAATGAGTGAGCTCAAGCCCAACTCTAATCCAAAAGTACATATATTGATACACCGTCTGAGGCGCACCGGAAATATTTGATTTCTTCAATAATACTTCTAAAGATAAAATTATTTTTAAAAATACTCTTTTTTTTCTTTTAAAAATACCACTTTTTAATTTTTAATTTCAAAAATAACTATTTTTCATAATTATATATTTAATATATATCTAATATATTAAAAGTATATTTCATCTTCAGAGATATACACATAATATATATTTAATATATTAAAGATATAATAAAATAGCATAGTATTAAAAAAAATATAGATGTAATTTTCTCAAATATTTTTTTAAAAAATTATTTTAATAATTTTTATTAAAATAAATTATTTTAATATTTTTTTAATAAAAATATTTTTTTATTAAATATATTAAAAATATATTTATAAAGTATAAATAAAATTATATAATTTTAATAATATATAATATATACATAACTGATAAAATTATTACATGATGATAAATAAATTATTTTAAGATTAATAACCCATGAAATTTCAACTAAATTATAACTGTTGGGTTAAAATATATCATTATTATTAGATTCATTGTTGCCTTTAATTAAATTAAAATATTTGGTGCTATTACATTAATTATTAGGGATAAACAAACCAATAGAATAGTGACAACAATGAATAAAATTCTCAATTAACATTTCATCGAAATTTTAGGTTGAAAAATTAAATTAATACTATTTTTTTTTTTTTTGCGATGGAGCAAAATTTAGGGCCAATAATAATGAATTTAATGAGAAGCTGAAGATTAACGAAAAATATATTTAGACAGCTAATATGTCCATACACCTAAATGATAATTTTAGGTGGTTTGGTATAAATTTATATTCACTGACCAAGAAAAATAAAGTTTACCAATTAAATTAAAGAAAAATAATTAGGAAATTAAAGTAACGCTCAAAATAAAATTAAAATTATTGGCGGTAAAGTTTTAACACGGTAAATTATTGCACTCTTAATTAACTGTAAACAAATCACATGCTGAAAAAATAAATAAATATTTTATGTAATATTTCTATTTATAATATTACATATTACGAACCTTATAACTCATTTAGAAATTATATTAAAATAAAAATTATATTTTTTTTAAAAAAATAATATATAATAACATATATAGTGACTGATTACATTTCATAATAAAATCATTATAATTTTATTATAATATATTCATTAAATATATATATATATATTTTATATAAGAAGTTGAAGCCTATATCTAACAAATATATATATTTTTATTTTGATGATGAGTATTTACATCATTTTGTATACCTGTAAATTTTACCTGTTAAATAATAACTCAAAATTAAAATTTTAATCAACAAATTGGAATGTAAACACATTGTATCAAGTGAGTAAACTCGTTAGGAAATGCTTATATTGAGTTGTTAGCTCATACAAGTATATTAAAATATAAAATTGTGTAATAAAATATAAAATTGCGTGTAACCAATGTTGAATATTAATTTTGCCATAAACTAATATCGAATATCAGAAAAAAATATATATATATCTTATTTAATCAATGAAAAAAATTACAAATAAATATACTGATTTTTTTAAATTAAATATAAAATCGCTGCAATTTCTCCAAACTAATATGTGAAGAAAGTACAAAAAGAATTTGACTCGAACACAAAATAATTTTCCAAAAAATCATCAATGGATGAGGTAAGTGATTGCAAGAGCCACCAGTAGAAGAATATAAGCAATTCCTTGATCAATTGCTGTTCCTGCAAATACCAAGTCAAAATGATTATTAACAATTAACAAATATTTCAATTAAGCTGCAAATCAACTCAATTCAAACAGACCCAATAAAACTAATGAGATTTCAAACAAGAGATTAAGCAACGTACCATAGCTAGATGGGCCTTCTGCAGAAGGAGAAGGAGCCATGGCTTGTCCATAACCAAGCTTCAACAGAGCCAAAAACACGAATCCAATAATTGGAAGAGCGTACAATTTCATGGGATTCATCGTTAAAATCAATTAGATTTGGAGTTTTAGAGAGAATCGAAGAAAAAGTGAATCAGAGAGCGAAAGACAGCGACGAGTGGGATTGAATTTATGAGTGAAAAGAGGAGATGGGTACGCAGACAAAGTTTGTGGGTATTTATATATGTTATTTATTTATTTTCCGGAACACGTTTGGTATTAGAAAGAGACAGGACAAGAATTTTCCAAGAAAGTGAGGGAAAATCAGAGTGTGAAAGAATGTACGCGTCGTAGACGCGAGATATTTGAGTCTGTTGGCGGCTCATTTGACTCGGACCATTAGAAATCAGTTGCTGCCTCGGCTTTTTAATTTTTCCTTTTAACAAGAATGCCCCTTATTAATTATTGTTTAGCGCTTTGAAACTAAAACGAAGTCTGGGGAAGGTTTTAATTTTATAATATCATATTCACATTATTTGAATTCTTGAAATTTGTTAATTTAGTACGCCAAGAACTAAAGTATTTCATCTTTATTTATAACTTCTAACAATTACAAAAATAATAAAAAAAATGTGATTCAATTATGTGAAACTTACATACAATACAAGAATATCAATTTATGTTGAAATTCATATTTCTTCTTTAAAAAATATTATTTTAAAAGTTATAAAAAATATTTTTAGAACATGATTTATGATTAATAAAGTTATATATATATTTTTAATCCATACGAATTTTATATTTTATTTACTATTAAAATATAATTGAAATAAATTATGATAATGGTTCATCTACTATTATCTGTTTGAAAAATAAAGTGAAATATTTTAATAGAAATAAATTAAAATTTAAAAATTTTATCAGAATAAAATAAAATTTAAAAATATCAATGATATAAATAAAAAAAATTTAAGACAATTTGATGAAATTAAGTAAAAATAAAAAGTTAATTATAGTTTGTCAATCTTCACAATAATAAAATAATGAAGTTGGTTGAGAAATGTCGTGTGACACCAGAAAAAACAATCAATAATTATGTACTATAGCAAGCTGGAGCAAAATCCTTGACAATTTAATAGTTTTATAATTTAATATATAACATTAAATTAGATTACCTTAAAAATTTAATAATTTTAATTAACTTATTAAAATAGTAAGTAAATTATAATTTAAATAAAATAAAAAAAATAACTTTATCAATTTAAAACGAATATAGTATTAATTTATGATAATAATAAGGAATATCTGCGTATTTAAATGCAGAGTATACGGTAGAGGATGGACCATGGATTTCTTGGTGAAGAGAAAATGGAAACTGAAAAGTCTATCTTACCAGAAAAATAATAATGATTTTATATTGAAATTTATATTTTTAGAATCTTTAGTTTGATTTCTATATAATGGAAGCGTTAATTACTGTATCAGGAAAACATTTTTTTTATTGGCTCACATTTTTCTTCTTACAAGCATTGGTTTTCTTTTCATCAAATATATATATAATCCTCTAAGCATTTAATCAATTTATTTTGTAAATTTTTAAATTTATTATATAATCTCTAAATTTATATTTTTTATAATTTATTAAATTACACCGAATCACTAATATTTCTATTTAATATAAAATATATAAATATAAAAAATAAATTAATAAATAATAAGTATTAATATAAAATATATAAATATAAAAATAAAATAATTAAATTAAAAATTTTAAAAATAAAATTAACTTTTTTTTAAAAGCATAACAAGCTTTGGACTCTCATGAAAGAGCGATATTACAGAATATTTCATTTTTATTGTACTGCCACAGTATTGACTTTGGATAAATTAAAACTCAGATAATTGATTGTTAAATTTTAAATTGGTTTCAATTTATATATATAATTTAAATTTAATATTTGATATATTTTTTATTAATATTTGCAGGAGTATATAATTTTTACTTTTTTTTTTCCGTTAACAAGAAACATCGAGGAACTTAGGAACTGATATGAAAAAAAAGAAATAATTATTCTCTTCTTCGTATTTTATAATTTTTTTTATTTTCACTAGTGATATTTTAATAATTTTATAATAAATTCATAATAAATTTATAATAAACTATATAAATTCATAAACTTATAATAAATTTAAAATAAATTCATAATGAGCTATCTAAATATAGTATTTTTATAAAAAAAAATTATAAATTCTAATAAATTTATAAATATTTTAAAAAATATGATAAATTTAAAATTATTTTATATTTTTGGTATTATTGTAAAGACAAAAAAAATAGAAAAAAAAACATCCGCTTGAAAATGAACAAACTCAGCTGGTACACAGTTAGGGGTGGCCATTTTTTGTTCGGTTGGCCGAACCGAATCGATCTGTAAAAATCAAACAAAAACCGATCAAATATTTTAGTAACCGAAATCAAACCGACTAGTCGATTAATAAAAAAAATCGAATTGAAAATTTTTGGTCGGTTTCAGTCCAGACCGAAAAAAATTGATTTAGACTAAAAAAATTCGGTCTGTTTCGATTTAGACCAAAAAAATTGGTTTAGACAAAAAAAATTCGGTCGGTTTCATTATAAACCAGTGATTTTACATTAAATCAAAAAAATTCGGTCGGTTTGGTTTTCTGAGCAATGAAACCGCTGGCCGACCGAATATTTTCGGTTTGATGTAATTTAGAATCGAAAACCGAACCGATCAGTAGATTAACCGATTTTTCTGTCGGTTTCTCGGTCGGTTTGGTTTTTTCAATTTTTTTGTCCACCCCTATACACAGCCGTTTCTTGCAGGGGCAGAATTTCTTTGGGCATTTTATGGATGGAACAAGTCCAAATAGAAATCCATGTTACTGCTTTAACACGGGTTTTTTTCAAAAACCAGAATAAAACCTGCACGATAATGTTATGGATATTTTTATTTTTTAAATTTTATAATAATTTGCAATAAATAATTATTTATCAGCAATTATAAAAAATAAAAATATTAATAAATTTAAATAAATTATTTATAATTATTAAATTATAAAATATTAAAAAATTTATAATACTATAATATTGTTATAATATTTTATATAAATAATATAAATTATTTTTTTAAAATAAATAAACTTAATATCATCAATAATAAATAAATAAAAGATATTAAAAATCACAACTTTAAATCAATTGAAAAATTAACTTATATATTAACTACTAAATAAAATAAAATAAATCATAATTTTAATAATATCATAATATTATTAAAATTTTCAAATAAATATAAATTAATATAATAACATAATTCTATTTAAACTCTACAAATAAATATCAAATAAATTTTTATTATTATAATATAATTAAATTATTATTTGTCTTACATATAAATAAATATTTATTTAAAATTGTATATTATTACACTAAATTTATTGTTAAATTTGAATCAAGTGATAGTCATATAATTGAATGATAAAATAAATATTAACTACTTAGTAAGATAAAATTAATCATAATCTTAATAATATTATAATATTATCAAACTCTTTAAATAAATATAAATCAATATAATAACATAATTCTATTTAAACTCTATTAATAAATATCAAATATCTATTATTATAATAGGATAAAATTATTATTTGTCCTAAATAGAATAAATTTAAAAAGTAATAGTTAAATAATTGGATAATAAATATTAAATTTATTATTTATTAAAATAAATAATTAATTTGTTATTAGATATATTTATTTAGAGAATTTAAATATGATTACAATATCTATTTACTAAAATAGATAATTAATTAGTTATTAAATGTATTTATTTGAAAAGTTTAAATATGATTATAATATTATATATATTTGATATTAACAATAAATAGTTATTATCCAATAAGATAATAAGTTAAACTTATCACTTATCTTTTTAGATATTTATATTTTAATAAATAAATATCTATTATAATAATTAATAAATTAGTTTAATAAATTAACAAAATAATAAATAATAAATTAATTTCAAAAAAATATCAAAAAACGTGGCACAATAATAACAAATTATTTTAAAAATTAAATAATAAATTAATTTAAAAAAATTAATTGAACACATTGCATAATATTTTGCCAACAATAATCATTTTAATATTATATATAGATATGGCCAAAAATAAAATTATTTTCAAAAAATATTTATTTCTTCAAATATCTATTTTTTAATTTTTAATTTTAAAAATATTTTTGTTTAGAGATATATTTTTAATTTATATTTATATATTAAATGTATTCTTCATTTTTAAATGTATAAATTGAACATATTTAATATATTAAAAAGATATTAAAAAGTAAGATTTTTTTAAAAATAAAAGTAGCTGTATACAATCTAATTTTCATTTAAAACATTTGAATTAGGTCCAAATATATGAGAGGAATTTTCATAAAATTGTCTGAAATAATTCATAATATTATAAATTTATCAATTTAAGAAAAATACGATTAAATTTATCAAAAAAAACTTATCAATTTATAAATATATCCATGCATATAGCTTATACGGAATTTACTATAATTTTACCATGCACTAAATGTAGACATAAATAATTATAAATTTATTATATATTTTTATAAAATAATAAAAAAATTTCAATGAAAAAAAATGAAAATTTTGAAAATTTTGATGCGGTCTAGTTTCCTATGTGATAAGGTCACTGGCAGTTTTACCATAGAAAGACTAAGAAACCCAACAGCACGTTTGTCCTATTCCTTAGGAATCCATAATTCTTCTAAACTCTCCTTCCCCACCCAAAACTAAAGCAATTATCAAACAATCCCATCTCCTAATCAATCACACCCATGCAAGGTAAAATCTTTCCACTCAGAATACAACAAGTGGGGAATTGCATGAGCAGAAGGTGATCATGGAGATCATGTATGGCCATTTGTCAATTTGGGTAGCACGTTTCTAGATAAGAAACAACATAGATGGTAGGCCAGTTTTGGCCAATTTTTTACGGCTCTACCATCATTTGTTATGCTGTCGCTGCAGTTTTGGTTATTTGGTTAGGATTGGATGAGTGAAGATGTGATAGTTAAAGTGGCTTCTTCTTCGTCTTATTTTGAGTAAAGGCTAAAATGTTTGGAGGTGGAACTGTGCAAATGGCTGGTCTTTTTGGACAAGTTTACGAATGCATAAGCTCATAAAACACCCAAACAATGGAAGAAAAAAAAAAAAAGCAAACCCTTTATAGGAAGGAATCGATCTCAGTTTCTAAATGCACTTTAAAACTTTACTTTGCCATGTCTCTTTAGTCCTTCCTTCTTTGCTTACAGAACCCCATAATAGATTATTTGCTTTTTTGTCTTTAGCTTTGCTCTCAAAGCAAAATAATCAGCAGCATAAGGAATACGATTTTTTTGAAGAAAAAATGTGCAATCCAATCATACCTTTGGTTAGCCAAAGGATCTTGTAGCGAAGATGGCTCGTTTTTTCGGCAGCTGAGACAGTAACTGAGCATGCAAGGGCAGAGACAGCTGCTGCTGTTGGCGGTGGTGGTAATAGTGGCTCGATGAAGGGGTGTGTTTCTTCACCTACGGACCACCCAGGTTCTTTCAGGTGCAGACATCACCATGCTGATTATGCGTGGGGTCGTAGAATAACAAAGAAGTGAGTACAGTACTATACCTGTAATCATAGCTAAAAGGTTTCATGCAAAATGTATAGACTATAAGAAAAGCTGCTGGTTTTTACTCCATTTCATGTTTCTTCTTTATACAATTCCTTGTATTGCCCAAGGTAAATTTACTGGTTTCTCAGCCTGTTCATGTCGAGAAACATCACCCATAAAAGAGAAGAAAAGGGCAGAAATATATCCCTTTCTACCTTGCTAATTGCTAATCTCACAATTTCAGCTCAAATCACTTCCTTGAGAATTGAATCCATCCCAAAAGAACATTGCCACTAGTTAGCCCTCATAACAAAATATTAGCAACTTTAAAGGATTCTATAATTTTAAAAAGAAAGGACATCATTACAGAGAATAACTCATCACATCCTAATAATAGATGCATATATAAGTTCAGATACTGTAGAAGCTCTCTCTCTCTCTCTATATATATATATATATATTACCTTCACGAGCAATTCAACTCCAAGAAATAACCGAACAGGCATTTCCACATTGAAGGAAGTTGCTTTTTCATTGCAGAAATACTATCATTCTCACCAGGACAAACAGGAAAAGTTTCGTTTCTTTTCAACACCATCTCCAAGTAGAGCATAGTAGACCTTATCGCGAATTTGCAATATCCACATCCTCAAAGTAATAGTTTAATTTCAAGCGTATCAAATCATTCTAATTCATCTTATACACATCTTCAAGAATAGATCGCTGCTGCGATAATCTATGCAAATTACCTAATGTGAATAAGTGTACTTATAGAAACTATGTAAATTACCGTAATTCTCGTTCACGAGTAACCAACATTATATTTTGTAAAATAATACATATTTGCAGGACCAATTAGTTTCTTAAGTAATATACTCGTGCAGGATCAATAAGAGAAAACAAAATGTTGTGTGTAAAATGTAAATACATATACTCTAATTCTTTTGGAATGAATATAAATCCAGCTACCTTCCGTATAAGTAGGCTGTAAAATGTAAATACATATGCTCTGTTATTCCATTGCCAAATGAACGTTTAGCACTAATTACAAGCCTGTTACTCACAAAGAGCTCAAGCCGAGCTAAAAATGACAAACTGATGAATTGAACAGCTAATACAATAACCCCAAAGGGCAACTGGAACAAAAAAACATTTACCTCCAGCAACCAGCTTTATGTTCTACTTCATAGCACACTGTCACAATCCAAGGATAACGAGGTCCCCAATATCACTGGAAAAAACAGATACCAGTTTGTGTTAGCAGAACCACTCAGACAATGGACTATCTAATGCTGTCAAATATACCAGCACAGCCCATCCCTAGCCTTATCTCCTAGGTTATCTGAGAGTATAGATCGACCCTAAACATGGAACACAGGACTCCTTTTCCATAAATGTACAATGGGAATAGAATTTTTAGGTCTTGCTTAGTAGGAATAGATACAATAATCCAAAATGTAAGGACTTCTTATGATTCCATTTTGCATTGAGCAATTAAATATGCAAAATACTATATACTGGAATGAAATAACAATAACCCACAAAATCCTACAAACGCCTCCTGTTTTCATCAGGAATGCGATTGTGAAACAACCATAAACAAAGAGCCGGAAGAAACTCTATATAATATATATATATAAACAGGGTTACTGCTGGTAATGAACCAGCATGCATATAATGCATGATGCAATTGCATTAACCCTTCAAATTAGCGGTTCCAGATCCAGATTATTTATAATAAAGACTAATAGTTCCTCACCTCAGGGTAACAGTCTTGACGGACAACCGTTTGGTTGATAGTATTGACGTACACTTCACATGATGCTCTTGCCTGAAACATTTCAAGAACATAAATTAGACTTAGTAAGGATTGCCTGAAAATTTTCAAGAACATAAATTAGATATAGTAATACAGGGAGGTCAGACACAGTTATTAAAGGCGCAAGAATCACACATGCGTAAGGGGTGTTACTGGCACAAAAGAAGAAGAATGTGCAAGAAATTCAAGAAAGTTCACAAGACAACTAGTCTGTAGTTAAGTTTCCCTCATTTTGTATGATTAGATGAGCTGAATATGTACTTGATGTAGGATCTATTATGGAATTATTAGATCCTATATTCCAGAACAAATCAAACTTTCTCAAAATTGAATTGGATAGAATATAGGTAAGAGTTGGATGGTCTAACTCCACAGGCATTCAATTGTTTTGGCTACATTAGTATTAGTATCTATATCTATGCACAAAGAAACCAAATTTCTTCAATTTTATGAATGCCCCATTAAAAAAGAAACCAAACTTCTTCAATTTCATACATTCCTCGTTAATCTAAAACAATAATAACGAGAAGAAAGAACAAACCTCAATAGGAATGCTGAAAAAGAAGACCCCAAGCTGTCCTTTGACCATGGTATCTGTGTCAAAGGGAATAACACCCCTAGCCAAATCCTCAATCAAGTAAAACACATCATGAATGATCTGAAGTCCGTTTAAATCAAGCGTGGCATTCACATAAGACGATGCTCTCGCTCTAAGTTTCCCTCCCTGAGAACTCACAATCCCTAGGTCTCTACCTCTATAACCAACAGCAACATCGAGAGCATCATAATCTAAAGAGAAGAAGTCTCTGTTTCGAACTTTGATAAGAAGAGAGAAGGAGAGTTCGAGAGTGAGTTTTGGAGACGAGTTGATTCGAAATTTGTTTAGTCGAAGTCGGGCAATTCGAAGAGTGGGATCGGAAGGGTAGAGAAAGAAAACGACGGCGGAGAGGAGGAGGATGGCGGAAGTAAATAGAAGGCAGCGGCGGAGGAAGAGGGAAGAAGGGTTGGCTGGTGGTTGGTAGTAAGGAAGAACGATGACGTTTTGAGGAACCGGTTGAGAAGGTAGAGGCGCGTACGGTACAGAAGAAGATGAGGTTTTTTTATGAGTCGTCTTCTCTTTTATTTTTCCCAAGAAACTCGGCATTGTGTGGTTGATTCCGCCGTGATCTCTCCAGTCTCGGCGTAATAAGGATCGCTGCCAAATGCTCTTTTGTTGACCAGTACTAGGTAAGTTTCTTACGTATCGATTACGCGATGCAATGGTAAAAAAAAAAAAAAAGGTAAGGATTTTAACAAAATTAACACAAAAAACTCAATATTATAAATTTATCAATTTTAAAAAAATATTATTAAATTTATTAAAAAAATTATTTATTATTTTTTCCTTCCACGTTGTTATAAAAATTAATTATTATTGTTAAAAATATAAATTTATATATTACATACTTACTTTAATATGAGATATTAAATATTTTAATAAATTATTTTAAATAGAAATATAATAGAAATTTAATATACTAATTAACTCGTTAAAATAATAAATAAATTATAATTTAAAATAAATGAGATAGAAAAATATAAATTTAAAGTGAGAAATATTAATTTATAATATATATGATAAATTTGGTAAATTTATTGCTAGATTATTATGAATTTAATATATTTATTTTTTTTGTGAGTAATAAAAAAAATTGTAGTAAAAAAATGACGATGGTTGTAATTTTTTCAAAAAATAATTTCCCATTTCAAGTTAAATTGGGCAGCAAAAATTACCACGACCTAAACAACAAAAAATTTTCAGATATGCAAATGAAACTGTTTTAAGTAGCGTAGTACTAGGAAGAATCATGAAAATGAGATTGATTTGCTTGATATTTGTCCTTATAAAAATAAATGATTTGTCCGTTGAAAGTCTCAATGACACGTTTAGCCAACTGATAGCTTCTCCTGGAAATTAAATGAAAATGCCTGATTTTTATTCACTTCCATTTATTCCAAAACAATGCACATCCATTCATTATTATGCTTAGGTACGATTTCAAAATAAAATATGTACAAAATTTTAATTTAATTCAATTGATGATAGAGTTCTTAAAATTTTGATAGAATTTTATTTTAATATTTTAAAAAATTAAATTACTGTAAATAAATGGATTTAATTTAAATGAGAAAATTTTTAATTTTTAAAAAAGCAAATTTCATTAAATAAATTATATTTTTATAAAATCATCACATTTTGATATTACTTCATTTACTAGAAAATAATTTATTTTTTAAATCACAATAATTGCAAATATATTAGCTATTACTTTTTCAAACATAAAAATAAATAAAAATATAATTTTGAATTCTTACAAAATTTAAATTTTTTAAATAGAATTTTATTGATTTTGGAATTTATTTATTCAATTATGAAAAATAAAAATTATTTATTATTTATTCAATGATGAAAAATAAATATTATTTATTATAAATATTATTTTTTTAAAAGGTGTAAAGATTCGCATGCTAGGTAGATTTGTTTTTTATAAATTAAAATTAATTATTCAGGCAAGTTAAGAAAGAATATTTTTTAATAAAAATATAAAAAAAAATTTAATTAATTGCTGTTATTTGTTTATTTAAAAAAAATAAAACAGAAAAAGTTATTAGCAATATTGACAAGTAATGTATAAAATCACCATAATGATAATTTTTTTCTTCCACCATTTTTTTAATAAATAAAAACCACATGAATTAAATATCTTATAGAGAAGAATATAAATAAATTGACAAATGCTCTTCTCACCATCACAGTCAAGGGGCCACTTCCTTTTTTGGCTGCTAATTCCTTGAGAGGGAACTATATTATATATGTAATTTTCTTAATTTATTTTATACAATGATTCAAAATTCCAAACCTAAATGAATCATAATAAACTTAATTATTATAGTCCATTCAAAGCTTATCTCAACCATTTCATTCTGGACCAAATTATTATAAATAATAGTAAAAGATAGCAACAAAAATAAACGATTAATATGATTAATCAAATTAACTATATACTAATATATAATAATATCACAACCAGTTTAAGGATAAATTAATTATCCATTAATAGAAGTAATTATAGTTTATTAATTACCTTTTATTACTCTAAAATAAAAGGAAGAGAGTAATTGAAAGGATTTTTTTTTAATCACAACAGCCATTTGAACAATTAAGATATAATTATAGTCACAAAATTATCAAAATATTTATAACACCGTTATTTTTCTACAGAGTCCATTAATTAAGGTACAGGAAAAGCATTAATCGGATCACAAGACCGACTGCGTAATTATCCATTAATTAATTAAGTAGACTCATCTGACTTAGGAGATATAGATTTATTTACAGCGCGATTTGTCGGCATAGACTTTGATCGTTTCATCCAAGCAATCGACGATGACCTTGACCGATGAAATCTGCATCTGAACGATCCTTCATGCGTCGTCGGCGAACACAAGCATTGACCTTTTGGTGAACTCGACGACGCTACAGTGGCTGCTCCGCCGTCTGATCCAGTGTCACCGCCGCCTTCTTTTGGAGAGGAGGTAGAAATCGCGATTTTGCTAACTGATCCATTCATAATTATTCAATTTCTCTGCGTGTTTTGAAGAAAGCAAATTAATTAATTAAATTAAGAAATGGTGTTTTTGAGGTCTTATATATGTGTGTGTATGATGATAAGGCCGTTGAGTGTAGGGTTAGAATTGGTAAATCGAAATATAGTGGTGGGCTATGATTCTGTGTTGTTTGTCTGTATTATAATTTCATGCACTGTGTGAAAATCCAAACTGGACATTGGTTAGGTTCTCTCTCTCTACAATTTTTCTTTTTTCCTTTTTGTTTTCTTATTAATTAATTGTATACGCTTTAATTTTAATTTTAAGTCTGTAATTATCTGCACCTCGTAAATTTAATCGTTTAGTTTAGTTTAGTTTAAATTTATTAAATAGTCTTAATTATTTGAGTTTAAATAATTAAATGTCAAATTTGACCTAAATTACTACTCCATCTTTTTCGTTGAAATTTGTTGAAATGGTAATTTTTTTTAAAAAAATCTCACTTAAATTATTAAAAATTGTTAAAAATTTTAAAAATATATATTATTATTTTAATTATATTATTATTAATAATAAATTAAATAATAAAATAAAAGCATAATAATCTTATAAATTAATAAAATATATTTTAGTTTATTCGTATTATTTATTTTATAAAATTAAAAAATATAATAATTATTTAATATTTATATACTCCTTTTCATAAATAATTATTATTTTATAGTAATGGATTTTGAACACAAATAATTACTATTTTATAAAAATTAATATTATTTTTTACTTTTTTATTATAAATTTATCCTTATATAATTACTAATGAAATGAGTAATAAATTAAGAAAAATAATAATTTTGCAAAATAGATAATAATTTTAGTGAGACATAAATAATTGTATTTTATTGAAAATTGATATATATTGAATCTAAAAGAGCTTGCTATATTAAATAAAAAAATAAATTTTTTAGGGATTTCAAAATGGATTATAATATGAGAATATGATATGAAAAACACATAAAATTAACGGATTAATATTAACCTTAAACGAATTAATATTATAAATGAATCAACTAATTTATAACACGACTTTAAACAGATTATTAACAGATTAACAAGAAAACTCACTACAACTCATTCAATTAAAATAATATAATTTTTATATAACTCAAAATTATATTATTTTATTATTACTCATTATAAGAAAATAATAAATAAGTGATGCATTTATTATATTATTATAATTTTATTATTATATGATGTATTATTATTTATTTATAAATATTTTATTTAATTTTTAGTTATTCTTACTAAAATTTCATTAATTTTATTTAATTATTAATTAATATAATTATTAATTAATTTAAATTTAATTTTTTTTATCAATTTTAGAATTTATTTTTCTAAATAAATATAAAAATAAATAATTTTTATAATTTAAATAATATAATATTTTATATTTTATATCAAATAGCATCTTTTAATTTAAAATTTAAAATATAATTTATAAAAGAAAATAGAATAGAAAATAAAATAAAATAAAACTTCTAAAAACTTTTATTACAAAATTTATATTGAAAACTATATTATATCTTCTTATTTTTTTTGTATTAAGTTTTAATAGTAAAATATAATATACACTCATTATTTATTTCGTATTAATTGTGTTATATATTTTTTTATATTTTTAAAATTTTTTTAATATATTTATACTTTAAAATTAATTTAATCATAATTTTATATTATGAATAATTTTTTATTAATTATTTATGAATGTAAAATTATTTTAAATTAAAAATATTATATGGATTAAACAGATCGTGTCAGATTATATAACTCATATATAATCCATTTAAATAAATATTTTATACGTATAATTCGTTTACTTTTTTTGCCATATTCGTCTCGACATGATTAATAAATGAGTCGTATTCATGTTGACTTTAATTGTGTCAATATAGTAAATTAATCTAATGCGAACATGATTCGTCAACCCATTTTAATATTCCTAAATTTTTTATCCTAAAATAATAGAGATTTTTTTACATGTCCTAAAATATAGTTTTATTGTTGTATTTAAATTATATTTACATTATAAAATAACTACTATACCCCTATTTAAGTATTTTATAATCAATAATATTGTATTTAATTATTTATATTTTTCTAAATTATAATTACTTTGACCCAATTAATAACTATTTTTTTATTTTTGCAATAATCAACAACAATTTAATAATAAATTGAGGGAAATTTTGATAGATTATACAAAAAAAATTATTTATTAACTAAGTAATATAATTTTTTATTATGTATAATATAAAAAATATCTTTATCATTTTAAAACGAATGGAGTATAAATTATAAATTAATGTGTTGATATGAGAATGAGAATTTATCAAAATGGCTCATAATATGAAAATGCAATATTTCTTAATTTTGATAAATTACTAATCTCATAAATCAGTCATTAAAACACAAATTTTAATAGAATAATTTCAATTTTAGCTGTTTATTTTTAAGTTAAAGTAGCTAATTCAATATGTATAATATTTTATATTTTTATTAATCTTTATTTATTTCATGTGTTTATAATTAAATTCCTAACAAACTAGTCATAGCTTGTTAATTTTCACAACTAAGAATATAAAAAACTGCTACTATCTGATTCTTCCAATTGTCTTTTTTTAATTTATATTTGATATTTTAATTTACTTTTTAATTGCTGAATTTTAAAATGCTGACTCAAAAACTAAATTTTCGCTAATTGAAATGTCAAATATTGATTGTTACCCTAATCCCGATATTAAAGTTGAAACTAATTATTATTAATTAAATTTCTAGATATAGATGTAATTAATTAAGTAATTGTAGGCAAATGATGAAATCAGCTTTGATAATAGTGATGAAGTGGGTACCGGAGGAAATGTAACTGTATGGTACTGTGAGTATATAATGATGAAAGAGCTACGTACTGTAGGGAATGAGAGAAGAAGCTCACGGAGACATGAGTGGGTCAGTGAGTGCGTGGAAGGATGAGATTTTCACGTGGCTGTTTGCACTTTATACACGTATTAGATTGTCTCTTTCATTTTTTCAAATATGATGATTTATTACAAAAATATTCTCACAATTGGTCTCACCGTTAACATATACACCCTTTTTAACATTCTTCCACGTTTACATCATCTTCATATCTCCACACTATTATTATAATAATAACAATTATCATTATTATTATTAGCTATATACCACATGTGTGTATATATATAAAATGAGCATTTTTGAAAAAATCAAGTTTTTTTAAATATTTTTATTTTTTAAATATTTTTTAAAAAATTTAAAAAAAAAAAGAGAACTAGAAGCCCAAAATATAAAGACTAGACTTAACATTGATTTCCATTGCAGGCAAACCCAAAGCCCATCTTCAGGCAATGAAGGATGTATTTATCTTTGGAAAAATTACACACCCCACCAATTTTTTTATTTTATTTTTATTTTTATCAAATATATTTTAGTTATTTTATAATAAATTTATAATAAAATCATAATAAATTATATAAATTCATAAAATCATAATAAACATATAATAAATTTATAATAAATTATCTAAATATAGTATTTTTATAAAAAAAAATTATAAATTTTAGTAAATTTAAAAATATTTTTAAAATTATGATAAGTTTTAAATTTTTTTATCTTTTAGCATTTTTATAAAGGCCACTTTATCTTAGGGGCATTTAAATAACTATATAAAAAATAATTTTTAAAAAAAAATATTATAAAGGATATAATTTATATTTTTTTATAAAAATTTATAGTAAAAGTTCAAAAATATATTATTCTTCACTAAAATATTTTTTTAAAATACTTCTTCTTTCGCTATATTCAATATTTTATTTTTTAAAATTTTACTATTAAATAAAAATATTCTAATAAAATAATAAAAATTAATATTTTAAATTACTTTTCATCATATAAAAATTATATTTTTTATAAAAAATAAAATTTTAATTTTAATTTTCAAAATAAATAACACCCACAAAAAAAGTAAAATATACAAAAATATATTAATAAAAATTATTAAATTTATTTTTAAACAAATTTTATACATTATACACATAAAAATAATAAAAAAATATATAATTTCATTATATATATGTATAATAGATGTGTCATAGATGTGTTATATATATTATATATTTGTGTATATGTTACATTTTTATTATTTAAATTATGTGTATTTAATATAAAAGTTATTAAAAATTATGTAAATATTATGAAAGTAAAAAATTAAATAAATATTAAAAATATTATTTAGATATGTTGTAGATGGATAATAGATGTGTTGCAAATGTATTATAAATATTATAAATATAGTTTGTATTATTAAGTGTACATTTTATATATGTTATATGTATGATATGTATATATTTTATATATATTTATTTTTATGTGTATATTAAAAATATGATATTAAAAAATTTTAAATAAAAAAATTAAATAAAATAAATAAAAATAAAAAAGCTTCAAAATGTAAAATTGGAAAAAAAAAATCCGTCTCCTATGTTTTTTAAAACAAAAAACTTTTTTCTGTACATAGTATAATTATCTGTTTATCTTAACACTCGTTGGTTAAGTTTTTTTTTTTTTTTTACAATCACAAATAAGTCTATTATCACTGTCTAATGTTTTTTTTTTTTTTTTGAAAAAACTGTCTAATGTTTGATTGAACTAACATTATATTTTCACTCTTTTTTACTCAATATAACATATTAAATACGCAAATAATGATAACTAATTACAATTATTATGCCCTAAGACAACAAATTGATCACAAATACTTTTCAATTAATTAATTATATATAATCATAGACAAATTTAAAAACTAAATAGAACTTGAATTGCTCACAGTAGGAAAATAAAACAAAATATTAATTGAATGAAAAATAATCGCCTCAAGTAAACTTATAAAATAATGAAGATCTAGAATATCTCTCACCGCTATTTATAAAAATTAATAAAAAAATATTTTATATGGTACTAAAAATTTGATGTGTTCCGGTTACTCTAACAAGTACACTAGTAGTATCAGTAATATAAATTTGTGAATTTAAATATCATTTCACGAAGACCAAAGTTTAAAAGTTAATTATTATATTGTGTTAACTGTTATTTGAGAAATGATATTTGAATGAATAAAAAATGAAAAAAAAATCTAAATTAGACTAAAGTGATGAAAATTAAATATTTTTGTTGAATTATGAATAAATCAATCAATAAAATATGTTAGAATCTATAATTTTTCTAAACTTGCATAGATATCAACATTGATTAAGAAAATTAAGTTAAAATTGACGGGTTATCTTTTATTCTAGCTAACCTTATTCAGGGACATAAGGTTTAAAATTAATATTAAACTCTTATTCGGACATTTTAACATTAATTTGAATATGATCAAATCTTAATTATTCGACCTTATTCAGGACACAAATAGTATCACAAGCTAATATTAGATTATCTATTCGAATAAATCTTTTAATTAAACTTGTTGTACAAAAATTACCTATATAAATCAAGCATTCAAATCTTAATGAATAAAAACTCTAGCTTCTATATTCAACACATCATTAAAGAATTTAATCAATAAAATATTGAATACAAGCATTAAGAACAAGAAATTTGTATAAAACTAACTCAAATTTCAATAATCAAAATTAATATTCATTCACAGTTTAGGGTTTATGTTTCCTCTAACAAAAATAAAACTATTCCATGATTAAATCTAAGAAACTAAGACTGAAATTAAAAGAAAACACGATAAGAATAAGCAAACTCTTGATAGTTATTTTTAGCTTCAGCTTGAACCCCTTCTCTAATGAAGATTTTGTTTTTAAAGATAAAGAATAAGAAGAAGAAGCCTCCAATTTGCTTGACGAATATGTATTATTTTTCAAATTTTGCATCAAAAATAAAAGCTACCCCTCAAACGTGTTTTTCATCCTTTTAAATTCCTCCTCTTCCTATTTTATCTCAGTTACAATCAGTAAACTTCTTATTCTTTTAAAACTCTTAAAATAAAAATAAGAAAAATAAAATACAAGAAGTCATAAATAAAATAGAAAAGTAAATAAATAAAAGAAGTTCTTAACAAATTAGAAAAACAAAAGGACATCCTGATGAATTGAGAAAACTAAAAATTTTAAATATCTACTGTAAATTCGTGAATTTGCATAACCATAATATGTCCATGCGCCTCTCTGCTTTTTTTTAAAACTCTGAACTAGAAACTTTGACAGCCACATGCATGATCATATGCATGTCCATGCGTTGGCCTATGTATATTTTTATTCTTTTTGTGCTTTTATTGAATTTTTATTATATTTTTTAAAATTCACATATAAAAATATAAAATAAGACTAAATAACGAAAATAATTAAAATTAAATAAAAAATAATATAAAATAGTAAATGCTAAAGAAAATTAATACAAATATTATATTAATTTGTTATTTATTTGTTTTAGACTTACAATTTGTGATGTGCAACTAACGCACTATAAATATTATTTTAAAAGATTTTACCCATATTAAAAAATCAATTAAAATTATTAATTTACCCCTAACTACTAGTTTATTTTTTTAATATTTATATCTTATTAATTTTTCACTCATTAATAATATCATTAAATATAAAGAGTAAATTAATAAATAATACTAAAATTTTACTTTAATATTATTAAAAGTCAAATATTTTAAAATAAAATTAAAACTTTAAAATAATTTTTAAATTCAAATAGATGGAGTATATTTTAAAAAATTTGTCAAAATTGCATTTATTTTACATTCATCATTCATATGTTATTGTTTACATTCTATTATCATGATATTAATGGCGGTTAATTATATAATTATTTCTAATTTGGAAGGGTTTTTTTGAATTTATTTCCTAAGTAATTAGATTGTAAATTTATATTTTATAATATTTGATTGAAATTTATATCAATATTTACTTGCATATAATATCTTTTAAAAAAATAAATAATAAAAAAAATTACGACATTTTGCACGGGACGGCAAAGGAAAAGCAGAAACGAACAAAAAACCAGACAGCTTTTTTTTTTTTTTTTTAAAGAATACCGGACAGCTTAAGCATAAAACTTACCAGTCAACGAACAAACTACTAGTCAGTGTCTGAAAATACTATTTCCAATCAAAATTTTGATTGCTCCAGATTAGCCACCGCCACCAAGCAACAGCAATATTCAAACCATGGGGAAAGGGACCCACGCGCCACCTTAACTCTGAGTGGAAGCAACGATTAGGGCTCTGTCAGTAGCACTTCTTTTTGTCCGTATTGCAGACTCTCTCTTTATACGCGACATACAGTTACAGACTCTCTCTTAGCCTTTTGGGTTTCGTGTTCATTTTTCAATTTATAATTCAATCAATTCTTTTTCTCTCTGTCTGTTTGAGTTTTTGATCAATTGGCAATGGCGAGAACGAGTAACAAGAACATTCAAGCCAAGCTGGTGGGTATGTCTTTCCCTTGTCTAATTCTAATAATTCATCCAAAAACAAAGAATTAAATTATAGGCTTTTTTGGGTTTTTGATTTTTTATTTATTGGTGTTTATGGCATAGTTATTCTGAATTGGTGATGGGTTCTGACCCGATCTTGTCCAACTAAAAGCTAATGTAATTTTTCCCCTGTTTTTCCTTTCATTTGCAATATTGGTAATACGATAATTTCAGCAAGTCGAACATTGCTTCTCTAAGTTAAAGTCTAGATTTTTTTTTAACTGGCTACTTGTGGATATCTATTTAAAAATTTCCCCTTTTTAGATTTAGTCTCTGTTAGATGAGCTTTTTGATATATACATATATGGCTAGTGAAAGAAAGAAAGGGTATTTGAGCATTAGATAATGTTATGCTTTCTCAGGTACTTCTTGGGGGCATGGGAACTGGGAAGACAAGTTTGGTATTGAGATTTGTCAAAGGCCAATTTTTGGATTTCCAGGTTCAGTTTTTGTTTGATTTTATTTTATTTTTCTTTACAACAGCATAATTATTGTGTATGACCTATAACTTGAGTAATATATATGCTTAGGAATCAACAATTGGAGCAGCATTTTTCACTCAGGTTTTGTCACTAAATGAGGCCACTTTAAAGTTTGATATATGGGACACAGCAGGACAGGAAAGATATCATAGCTTGGCTCCTATGTACTACCGTGGTGCAGCTGCAGCTGTGGTGGTGTATGATATCACAAGCATGGTAGCTTATTTTCAAGCTTTCTTGTATTATTTTTGTCTTTCTTCAGCTTTTTGTATGTTCATATTTATCTTAATTTGTTATTTATCGCAAGTTAATTGCTTAGACTTAATAAGAGCTTATTTACACAAGATTTTAACTCCATGCTAGATTGCTAGTCCTTTTTTTACTTGTATTTTGTACATCAACTTTTATGAAGCTGTGACTGTGATCTGAGCTGAGGTCAGATCTTGATAAAAATGATGTACATTATGTCAATATACAGTATAGTATTATGGGCAGTCCATGTTGCTATTTTCCCCTTGCATGATATAGATTGCATAATGATGTAGAATATAATGTGACTGTTTTCTCCTCTGAATTCTCTCCCTAAAACTACTTGTTAGATAGTAGATAGTCTGCTCATCTCTTTCATTGATGCAGATGTGAACTATTATGCAAGTAGCTGCACTTTTTTTTTTCTTTTGTTGCTTGCAAGATAATTTCAATCGGAATTTTATTTATTACTACGATGGACTTATTTTTAACTGGCAACTCAACTGACTTGTTAAAAATATGTTTGTGTTGTAGGAGTCATTTGAACGAGCCAAAAAATGGGTTTTAGAATTGCAAAGACAAGGTAGCAGACTGGGATGTAAAAAGCATCCTAGAATTGATTTCTGTTCAACTTGAGAATTAACTAAGCATACCTTGTATAGGCATTTATGCTTGTGATTTAATATTTTCATTTCTTTTTGTCGTAGTTTTGCTTCTTCTTCTTCTTCTTCTCCTCATCTTTCCTATCAGAAGATTTCAAGCTACTTCTTGTATGCTATTTGCTGTAGGCTTTTGTAAATATATGATTTCTTCTTTACTAATCACTAGATCCTCAGTTTCCAAGCTTGTACAATTGGGTCAATTTATTCGCTTGCACGTGGCATTCCCTGCTCCCATAGCTTATTCGTGACACCCCCCTGAAAATAATACCTTTTCAGCCTTTTAGTTGGGCTGAGTTTCTTTGTAGTTTTCACAAAGTTGAATACCATTTTTGTGAAGGTTTCAACCTTCAGATAAATACTTTTACCCAAATACCAAGTGACTTGTTCAATTTAAATGCTTGGACTTTGATCAGAAAAAAGTTGATATGAGTGTCAAATTTAACTTCATACATCATCCACAACTGCCCTATTCAGATTTCATTTGGAAAATTTGTTAACCGTAGGACAAATAATCAACTATCCAAGTGAAATTTGGTGTTGACATCTTATATTCTGCGTTAGGCAATCCAAATTTGATAGTGTTCTTGGCGGCCAACAAAGTTGACTTGGAAAAGAAGCGAAAAGTTGCAACTGAGGTAATTTTACAATCTGATGATCTTATTTACCTCTATACTTGTTTTTATGGATTTGGCTGCAGAAAATAATTCACTTTAACATCCCTCATACACAAATGCCTGCTCAAAGAGGAACCTTTTGTTGTATTTTTTTACTTTATGCAAATATATTAAATAGATAACTCTAGAAATGTTGCAGGAAGGTGAGCAATATGCTAAAGAAAATGGCTTGGTTTTTCTTGAAACATCTGCAAAAACTGCACAGAATGTGAATGAGCTCTTCTATGAAATAGGTAATCTCACCTTATTTACTTATCTGGATAGAAGGTTATGCAGGGCCGGCCCTCATATTTTGTTTGCCCAAGTGCGATTCAAAATTTTATTGCCCATTTATTATTAATTATTAAAAAAATGACAATATATATATTGTGCATAGTATTAATATATATATATATATATATATTTACTTGGTTGCCCCTGGGTGGATTGCCCTAGACATTGGACTCTGTGGGCTTATCCGGGCCGGCTTTAAGGTTAGGATCTAGTTGGAATCTATTGCAATTAGAAAGGACAGTTTGCCATCTTCATATCTGGTGCAAATTTGTGGACCCATTTATTAAAACTTGCCTGGAATTTTATATAGAATCCAGTGTTGATGACTAGGAATAAAATGTACATGCTAGTTTTAAAAGGTAGAAACTATTATCTGAATAGAATACTTTACTTTTTTAAATGGAAATTACATATCAAGTTATTGGGCATGGGTTCACAATAAGTCTAAAATTGCACAGTCGAGTTCCATTATTTGCTTTATTTCCAAATGAAATGTTCTTGCTGTGACCATTGTTACTAGATATCTTATATATTAGTGTTATTGAGCTATATTATAATATTCACTCTTATTTTTAATGCTCCTGGAAACATCTCGCAGCTAAGAAATTGGTAAAAGCTGCCCCTTCACGTCCAACCGGAATGAAATTGCATACCAGACAACAGGAAAGTGGAAGAAGAATGTTCTGTTGCTCCTGAAGAATGGTGATATTCATATTAGTCATCTACTTGGATGTAAATTTGCCAATGCCCTTTGATTTTGATTTTGTTACTGATGAAACATGTTAAAATGTTAAAAATATGAGGATTCTGAATTAAAAATATTTTTTTTTCAAAAATACTAATTTTTTTTTTTCAAAGGAATATTTTTCAACTTTTAATTTCAAAAGTATTCCTTTTTCAGAGATATAAGTGTTGCCTTTAGAGATATATACTTAATATGTATTTGATATATTGACTATATGCCAAAAAAATGGAGTATTTAAAACAAAAATTGAAAGTGACTTTTAGTATAATTTTCTTTTTTTAATTGAAAATTTATCTTTTACCTGTTACGTGTTATCTTTTGACAGGATTTCTTCAACTATTTGTGAGGGCATTAAGATTGGAATGCAATCATGGGTTATTGGAGTTGAAGATTAAGCTGTTCTCTACAGAAAACAATTCTTATGAAAATTCTCTGTATATTGTTGCTTACCAAATACAAATGCTTTGTGACATTACCAAATACCGAACATTTAACATTCTCAAAATTTAATAATCAAATTCCTAGCTGTTTTTGTAAATTTATCTTCGGTATCTAATAATACAATAAAGAGTAAATTACATTCGTTGTCCCTTCGTATTATCTTTAGCAAATGAAAAGTGCCTAAATTCGTGTCAGTTCTTTTCTTTTATAAAGATTACTTTTAGGAAATGAAGAATTGCCCAGATCCCTAAGCTACTTCAGAAACGTGTTTTTAATTTCAGACTTTGAAGAAATCGAAGCTCATGGAAAAGGAAAACAACAGAGTGGTTATAATTAATTTTTCCATTAGACAAATGCCTCGCAGTTGACAGTTTGTTTTGGGTCTTTGATGTATCGAAATTACCACTCCTGCTTCCCTCAAAAACAGAGAGATTTTTCTTTTTTTTTCCCTCGTCTCTCTCCTCCTTTCATAGCAGTTCACATGCAACTTCACAACCCCAAAAACAAAACAAAACAAAACATTGTTTTCTACCAATGCCAAAACAGAGAATTTTGCAAGTGAAAACCACTTTCCAAAATACACCCATACAACTGAATCGAAACAAAGTTAAATTAAAGACCAGACCCAGTTTCTGCAAAGTGAACTACGAGAGAAAGCGACTAGTAACTTTGCTTGGCATAGGCGTGGGCATGGGTTAACCAGCCATAGCCACGCCCGACAAACAAGGTTGTTGCTGTGACTCTCTCTTTTATCTTTCCCAATATTCACAACACGTTTGGCCACAAAGGGTTCATAAAAAAAAACCAAAAAACAAAAGACATTACCATGAAGGAGATGTGCATGGAGACCCTGAAGATGATGATGAAATCCCATTATTACTCACAGAATCACTGCCTGAAGTTCCTAAAGACCTTGCATCTCTCAATGAAACAGAACATGCCTCTGCTGGGAGCTTCTTCATTGGAGTTAATGGCGGAGTGTGTGGACTTGATGGGGATGGTTTTGCTATCTCTTCTTCATCAGAACCAGAACCACCTGTTTCCAACCGCGAAGGTGATGAATCAGGAGTTTCAAAAGGAGTCTCCACTCTGTTTTCCCTGCTTCCATCATTATCATAAATGGGATTGGATATATAAACAAAAGACTGATCTCTATTGCCAACAACACAAGCTTTTTCATTTGCATTACTGCTACTAATTTGAATTGGAGAAATTTGATGGGGTGACATTATTAAAGAAGCTGATGGAGATGAAGGGCTTGTGTTTGACTCTTGATCATGGACTTCAACGATGTCATGAAATTGGGAGCTTACTTGCTTCTTTGTTTCAGCTGCCTTATTTTCTATGCAAGAAGAAACTGAAGGGAAGAAAAGATTTCTTGGAGCCTGAAGCACTCCTGGGGCATGGTATCTAGTAGGAGGAGAAGCTGATTGATTATGGAGACGTGGTGAGGAAGTATTAGCAGGTGATGAAGTGGTGATTGTGGGGTTAATGGCGGCGGCAGTAGTAGCATTGGAGGAGTTGAGTTTTAGCTGGCGCCGGCGAAGTAACAGGGTACAATAGAGCTCAGCTAGTAATACTAGAACGAGGCCTAGCACTATGGCAAGACTCAACACCATCACTAGTGTAGCTCCCATTATCACCTTGGATGCACCTTTCATGGCTCTTTGTCTGTCTTTCTCTTTGTGTTGGTCTCAAAAACGGAATGGACTGCACTAAAAAAAGAGGGGAATGTAAAAAAAAGGAGTGTAAGAAGTCATTTTTTGGCGGGAAATAGTACTTTTAGCTTTTGATAAGGATTGGATACGGAAACAGAATCTTTGAGAGGCATTGGACATAGGAAATGTAAAGGCTTTTTTGTTCTGACATCCAAAAGGTCATTTAAGTCATTTCGGCACAATACAGCACAATTCCAGCATTACTTACCATCACCATAATTTCTGTAGAAAAAAAATGTGAGAATAACAGCAATGCTTATCCCACTTAAAGAATGCAAAAAAAAAACACACACATTAAAATAATTCAAGGCTAAAGAAACTAAAAACTAATGCAACGAGAAGGTGTTGTGCATTGTGAAGTAGCAGCACAATCTAGCGTCAGCAATCTTCATCTCAACTTCTATTATACTAATCAATCAACATCCAGGTTCTTTATCATTTGAAGCTAAATGCATATTACAAATTTTACGGCCCCAGGAGGCCTAGAAATTGAATTGATATTAGAAATACAAACTATAAATCCCACGCTCCATTGATTGCAGAAATGTGTAATGCCAACAACAATCCTACACATGGGACATGCTCTGATTACTGAGCAATTGTAATGGTGAAAGGCCAACCCAACTGCAAGTACTTCACAACTACAGATGGTTGGAGCATAACCGGTCTTTCTTCTCAAAAAAAACAGCATAGGAGTCAAATAGGGAAACAAATGGAGAAGATATAATGAACGGACTTACGCCGACGATGAAGATCTGATTTCGACTACTAAATGATTTACCTCCCCTTCAAGGCAGCAAACCTAGCAGCCAAATCATCATAATCAGGCAACTTGGGATGCACATGCCTACCTGGCTGGAAGGAAGCAGCACGTGTAAATACTTTTACTGCCTCTGAAGGAGCTGTTTGCTCACGAGGGAGAGAAATTGACCGGGATGGTGGAAGCATCTCTGAGATTTCATCAGGTCCATCTTTGCCAAAATGGTGTGAGAATTTATCATCCTCGTTGTCTTGGTGATGTGCATGATGACTTTTGGATTTTCTTCTGATCTTTCCAGGTTCATAGGCCGAGGGTTTCTTACTGTAATGTATCAGCAGTTTATCTATTATTCTTTCCTCTTCATCATTCCGATAGTGCTCATCATCAAACAAGACTTGCAGGCCCCGTCTTGAGTCATCCCTTCTCCTGCTCCTTGATCTCCTCTTAACAACCCCTGTGTCTTCTGAATCGCCAACACCATCAGGGTTAGAGTGTGACTTCGAGTGCCTCCTCCTTGAGGATCTTGGTTTGGGAATTGTGTTGCAAATACCATCATCTTGATGCTTGTTATTGTTCTCATGCTCATTACCATTTGCTCTTGGAGGTCCAACACTCTGCCTCTCATGGTCAAGATGATAGGCCTCTTTTAATATTTTCTCAGACCTATTGGCAGCATCAGCTCTACTGCCCCTTGAATGATCTTTGAGGGCTACATTGCCATCCGAACCAGTAAAGGAAGATCCTAAACTGGCTCCATATTTGCCATCCTTCAATTTAGCATTAGGTTTAGTATATGGAGGAGGGATGGCATTACTATTGCACAGGTTCAACTTATGAGCTTCCTCTCCATCTTGTGCTGAACTTGCGGGATTGTATTGGCCACCATGATTAGCAGCCACTGAGTCTCTACCATCATCCTTTGACCATAATCCTACATAACTAGGAAGAATATCTGGCTTTCCGTTAGTTAAAGTCTCCTGGATGTCTCTCTTAGGTACAGCATTCTCTCTACCATCATGCAGCTTGGAAGCAGAATCAAAATTTTCTATTCTTTTCCTTTGAGATGAACTGCTTAATCTGACTGTTTTCAGGGGAGTATCATCCTTCCAGGGTTCATGCTTCTCCCCGACAGCAACTTCTTGCCTTCCCTGGAATAAATTATCTTGGTTATCCCTTTTCAGTATATGTTGATCCCTTACATTAGGCAGCTTGTATCTGCTGTCGGGAACTTCGTATCTGTATTGAGGATTGAATTCATTTCCTTTTAAGACATTACTCTCCTTTTCATAGTGCAATCTATACTCATGATTGTCAAGCTCCCTTTCTTTGGGTGAAACATGATGTTTATCTGTTGGGACAGTGTCCTTGCCATTATTTGACTTGAATTTATCATCATTGATGTGTGGAGACCCATAAGTTCTAGGTTGCTCCTGCAAAGAAATCACAAGTAAGAAACAGACCAATCTCAATCCCCCCTAACCCAGAATACAATAAAGGAAAAGAAAATAAGAACTCCTTCAGAAAATATTTGGAGAGTCAAAACAGCCTTGTTGTCAACCTAAACAATTTCCAGGATCAACACCTCCCACCAGTCAGAGTGTAGGCACTAGTAAAACAGAAAGAGATGGAGGGAATAACCTGTACAAATGCAGGGGATTTAGAGATCCTCTGTTCACATGCCCTAAAGTCCCACTTTATGCAGAATTCTGATGCAATGTCATGCATTAGCTGAACTTTCTTCTCTGCTGCAGCTGGCTTGGAAGACAAATTCTCGACGAACTATTCATGAACAATTAAGGCAGTTAGTTCCAGAAAAGCAATTACAGTCGTATAATTCTCAACAAAGAGTGGGTTTATCAAGAATTACCCCTTGATTCACAAACAGTTCCAATGCACTGCCATATCTCTCGTAAAATATATCCCTAAGGTCACGTAACTCTGGCAAATCAGAAAATCTTGCAGCTGCAAACATTAGGGATGACACAGCCTCCCTACAGTCTTCAGGGCAGTGCCTGTAAAAATGACATTCAATGAAGAAATTGCCAATTAGAATCTGTTAGATCAGAATCATATCTTCCTAAACCAAAAGAGAAAAATTTAATGAATAATTGAAGCCAAAAAGAAATGCTGAATTGCGATTATACTTCAGCAGTCAAAAACCATAAAATAGAAAAGGTAGTTCACCATAGGCTACCCTAGCAATCACGATGATAATCTGATAGTGCATCCTAAACAATGCCTGCTACTAGTTTTTCATTCTGATAGTGGCATGGATAAAAGATTTATATATGACTCTCCAGTCCATTGCCAATAATTAAATGCATAATGCTTCTATTGTGAAGCAGACAAGCCACAAGGACCTGCCAGTTAATTGGAATTGTCAGCACTCCCATGTTATGAGATATCTATTTTTAAGGAATGGCGCTTTGATGCATTTACACTATGAGATCCCTTTTTCTTAGGCATTAGGCAAGCCACAAAACAGCTCATCAATCATGTTAAAAGACAACGACATGATTATCAGACTTCTTCTTGCTGATTTGAGAGGCTACGTTAGACACCATTTTACAGAACTACATTTGTAATGTCCCTTCATTAATTATCATCATATTGAAATAGAACATGGGACAAATGAAATAGTCACTTGCGGTATCAAACATGCAAAGCAAATGCACACTATGAATCTGCAATAGCAGAGAACGCAACTACTTTTGCCTTGCAAACATTATAAACAAATAGATACTAATCACAGAAGAAAGGCACAAAATAGAACCATTTCTACCTCAACAATGTCAAATAATGTTAAATTGAACAGATAAGAGTCAATCATACCTAATCTTTTGCATGACTGAAATATGCTTCAACACAAAATCACAAGCTTTCTCAACAAAATCGTAGCAAGATGATAGAATCAATTCAGCTAACAGTCCATCAGCCTGTTTCATCACACCATGGACAATGAGAACACTTATTCAAGAGCTTGAATTGATGCTAAAATGTTCAGCTTTTATACTGCCGCATATGCTTAGCATCATCAAGAAAGGAAATGAGATCACAAATAAAAGTTCCATATAATTCAAATTAATAGAAAATCGCATTGCATAGAAACAATTGAGATATGCTCGAATTTTTAATTTTCTAGTAATGGAGGAAAAGAAAATAATTCCAATATATATATATATATATAATAAATTCTATATGTTCTCTTTTCGCACTAAAAAAATATTTCAACTTCTAAATTCATTTATTTTTGTACATTTTCTCATCTACCAAACACACATTGATAGAACCGAAGCTAGATCAGATCAAAAAAAAAAAAAAATTAATACCCTGCCATAAGCATTAATATCGAGGCCATTAGCAAGCAGATCAGCCATATCTTTCTTCAAAAACTTCAGAGTGGCGTTCCTCTTCCGCCTTATAACCTCGATCCGACTCTTTGTCATTTTAATCAAAGATTTACTGCAGCAAAATCCAAAAAAAAAGCACAATCTCCAATCAAATATCAAAAAATAAAAATCCACAAAACACAAAACATATATATAAATACTCATACCATTTGGAGGCAAAACCTCGACCTAGAATCCCGTCCAGCATCTTCAAATTTCTTCTTTATTTTTCTGATTCAATGAACAAGTCGCTTAAAAATGTTAGAAATCTGAACTTGAAAGCAAGCTAATAAAATGCCAAATCCGCCATTGTCGAACTCTCACTGAGCTTTGAGAGCAAATAAGCAGGAAAAAAAAAACAGCTTTCTCTGTAAAACTATTATGTGCGCTTTTTGGACAATTTTTAAATGACTCTAGTTTTTTTCCCCTTAATTTTCAAAGTTACTTGACTAAGCTTATTTTCTGTCTTAATTACGAAAATTACCCAATTCTTTTATCAAAAGTCGAGTTATAATGTATTTCAATGTCAGGTGTTACTCTAACGTTACGTTCCAAAGGGTAATTTGGTAATCCCGAGAGATTCGAATCGTGTGCATAGTAGAGGCGAAATTGGATGAGAAATGCGATCCTGACCGTTTGATTGAGCCAGAAATTTTAGCGTTGGGGTCAGGTAATGGACGGTGGAAAATGATTGTGCAAAGATGAGTTTGCTGAGCTGGACAGCATTATCTCAGGCGAAAGAAGATGCATCGGCGTTTGTAACGGTAATTAATTCGGATTTTTGTCCAGAGAATTTTGATTTCTTTTTTTTTTTTTGTAAATTATAGATTTTTTTAATATTTTTATTAGGAAATAAAAATATAAAAATTTCGAAAGCCAAAACATACCATAATGGCAAATACATCCCTCTTTATAAATTCAGATTTATTAGTACAGTGTATTTGATAAATTATTAAAAAAATTAATTATTAAAAATATATTTTACACAAAAATATTATAAGAATTATATTTTATTAAAAAATATTATATTATTGTGATTGAAATATACAATAAAATACTAAAAAAATATATTGAAAAAAATATTAACTTATTTAATTACTATCTAATTTCACAGAAAAAATTTAAATAATGCATAAACCATCTTTATAACATTTTTTTATTTTATCATATTTTAAATTAAAGATATGATTATCTTTTGATATATAGACTCCTCAATCCACTTTTCTGATGAAATATTTTTTCTGCTCTCCTCCAAGTAAAATATTTTTAACAACTAGTTAAAAAAATTTAGTAGACCCGATATTTTATTTTATATATATCATTTATAAACAAACATAGTATGTTTAGTTAAACTGAATTACTTAGTCAATTTTATTGAAATTCTTATACAACTAAATGCACTATTACAATATAATAAAAGGACGATTAATAATTATTTATTAATGAATAATAAGATATTTTTTCAAAAATAATGGATTTTAATATTTTTATTTTCCGGTGGTTAGAATTTTTCATTATTAATTCATGTATCACAATCACAATAACACCATTTGGTGCATGTCTAATTAAAATCTCTAGTAGGTATCACTAAATTATTCAATTATTAAAATAAATAAATGTCAAATGCAATATTAAAAATTATTTCCTCTCCTCCTTAAACTTTTATTTAGGGGTTTCCTCTCCTCCCTAAACTTTTGTTTTAGGGTTCTTTATCTCCCTACTAATTTTTCTCAGATTCATATAGGGGTTTCTTCCCTTTCTTCTTCTTTCTGCTTACTTTATTTCCTTCCTTCTGGACCTCTTTTCGATCCAGTAATGGCCGACTCAGATATTGAAAATCTACTAAGCTCGTTAAAACTAACCGAAGATGAGCATGAAATTGCTGAGCTCCTCATAGATCCTGAACTACAAGCTTTATAGGATCTGAAGATTTCGTTATGCTTAGTTGGGAAATTACTGACGAAAAAGGAGATTAATGTTTATGTATTTCGTTCAACCGTGCTCCGTAGATGGAAGCTCCAAAAGGGCTTCAGTCTGCGAGAAATTGGGCAACAAACCTTTGTGTTTCAGTTCTTTGATGAGGCAGAGAAGAGGAGGATACTGGGTTTAGGTTTGTGGTGCTTTGATGATCACCTCTTAATGTTACAAGAAATGCGAGAGGATGATGTGTCGCCTAAAATGGAGTTCAAAACTTGTGCATTCTGGGTAAGAGCATATGAAGTTCCCTTTAAACTTCTTTCTACAGCTATTGCAAAGACTCTTGCTTCTAGTATTGGGGATCTTATTGAAATAGACGACAAAGGCAGTATCGGCATTTTCGGGTCTCTATTCCTATAGAAAAACCCCTACGTTGTGGAGTTTTACTGAGGAGACCGAATAGGGATGTTATCTGGGCTAGGCTGAAGTATAAGAAACTCCCGACTTTCTGCTTTGGCTGTGGGAGAATGGAGCACATTCTTAGAGATTGTCTCTTTGAACAAAATAAAGGGGAGAGACAGTAAGATGATTGGTTAACGGCCACACCGATGAAGTCTTTCCGGTTGAAGAATGTATTTGAGAAAGCAAAGGAGGAGAAACTGATTGACAGGTTGAATAAAACAAATCTTGGTTCCCTAAATGCTCCTTCACCGGAAGGGTAGAAAGTTAACATGACAGTTCAGAATGAATCCTGTGCTAAATTGTTGGTAGAGGTACTTGAACAATTAAATACAACTAATAAGGAGGAGAATGCAGATAACCCAGTCAGTAATGCAGAGGTGGAAGCATCTAGCAAGGAGCGAACTACACCATTCCTAAACAATGCCACTGTCGAAGCTAAATCATTTAATGTAAACTGTCTTGTCTTTAAGCAGCCTTTTCTGGAATATAACTCAATTTTAGTGACCTCCATTACGCAGGTACCATCTATTGTAACATTAAATGTCTACTATATAAACTCTGGCCTTAATAATGAATACATTACTGTTGAAATGCATAATAAATGTAAGCATGGTTTTGTTGAACATCCACTAGGGAATTACGTTAAAATGCAAGGTAGGGAATTGACAATGGGTCAAAATTCAGGGAATGTTGGTTCTATTAGTACTTGGAAATGTAGAAAACAACTTAAGAAGGATGTACACTTAAAAATGGTAGACCTATAAATGAATGTGTAACACCCCGATACTCCATATAAGTACTATACATATACTTCGTATACATACAGTAAGTATATAAAGTATAATGATGTCACTAGTTATTACAATTTAAAACCTTTGCTTTCATTTCAAAACGATATCACATTGAAATATATAAAAGTACTTTCAAAATCATTATCCTTTTGATAATAATACATATGTATATAAGTTACATTGTCTCTTCCAAAAATTCATTTATACATATGAATACATTCTTGTAAAAATACAATATAATTAACTGTTACATGCATGCACCACCATCTAGTTGGTCTCGAACTACACTTGCTCTCTTCGTGACATACTGGCTTAACTCCAGCTCCATCACCCATTTACCTGCGCGATTAACATAACCGCGCTAAGCTCGAAAGCTTAGTAGTACAAGTAAACATTGAAATATACAATACAAAGGAAACATACCTCATATGTTTAGCATCATGTTTTATCATTTTCGTACTCTGTTTTCCCTTTTTCAATGCATTCTTCATATATTCCTATTTATCTCATAAGTTGTATACATGTGCATATATATCATTATAATCAAACACAGTTCAATAACTTAGTAGAACATTCATTACAATGATACTTACCACTTCTACCTCATAAACATATTATACTTCACCATCACATAATTCATCATAGTTTCACAACCCATGTCTCTTTTCAATAATTCATTTATATTATATAATCATATCATAACATTACATTTCATTATTATGTCATGCTTCATAACATTACATCTCATTACTTCATTCATTTAATTCATTATCCATAATTCACAAATCATGAATCACATTTAAACAAACACAAGCATGGGCCCAAAGACACTAATATGCCATTCAACTTTCAGAGTTAATGTTTTGGTTTATTTATCACATTTGTCATTATCATTATCCCAACTAGGCTCAAGGATTATGTTCAACCAAGCTTCAAGGGGAACAAAGCATGCTAAGTATCAACCCAACTTGGCTTCAAGAACAAAACCCAACCTAGCTTCAAGGGTTGTAACATCTCAATTAGGCTTCAAGGACTAGACCCAACCAAGCTTCAAGGGGAGTAAAACATGTTAAACTTCAACCCAACTTGGCTTCAAGGATCAAGCCCAACCTAACTTCAAGAGATTGTTACCATTAGGCATGCCACCAACAACAAAACTCTGAAAATTGACTAACATATTAGACACACAATTCACTCATTATTTCATTATCAATTTTATTCTCATTCTCATCATCATTTAGGCAAACATGCCTCCATCATCATTTACATCATCATAGCCAATCACAATGGCATCATTTATCATTATTTCTCAATCCACATTTCATATCTCATCATTAACACATATATAATCATTCATCATTTAAGTATACACAATCAATTACATTTTCACATATTTGAATATTCATCATATCATTTGCATCATGCAAATCATATCACCACATTTTCCATCTTTCATAACTCATACATATTGAATGCTTTCACATTTCACATATTTGATTATACCATCATATCTTTCATATTCCATAACATATACATTATTCATATACATATATATCAATTATATAATAAAATACTTAATACATTTATCATCAAATGTATTAATGTTCCAAGTCATATAAATATATATAATCAAATAAGGTTTTGTACTTACCTTCAAAGAAACTCACACCCAGTTAGACTTCTCTTCCATAGATCCTTCAATATTTGGATTAGAGGCCATTCAATCTCTTAAAAACCTAATCCAAAAGTGATCATACACACTTACTTAGAGATACCCATGAGATAATATAAATAAAAATCAACTAGGGCAAACTCAACACATGACACGCTCATCAACACGGGCGTGTTCCTGATCGTGTCCTAACTCCACAACACAGAAACATTGACACGCTCATCAACACGGGCGTGTCACTGGGCGTGTAATACATTCTGTCTCTCAGAAACATCGACACGTCCAACAACATGAGCGTGCTCCTGGCCGTGTCAATTCACCAACAACACAGTAGCTATGACACGCTCAATAACACGGGCGTGTTACTGCTCGTGTCACTAACCCAAAACAAACAGAACCAACGACACGCCTAACATTCTGGCCGTGTCCCTGAGCGTGTCAGGCCAAAAACCCAGATTCCGATCAACACAAAATAACATCCAACAAAACATTTCTTTTTATCATCATTCACTCCAAACAATCTTCACCAAACACACCCAAAACCATAACAAACTTACAAAAACATCAACACAACTCAAAACACACACCAATCATCAATATATACATCATCCATATATCAATTAATCAATTTCCCCAATTCATATACTAAACCCTTATTCAACAATTCATCATCATCCATATCAATTAATCATATTATCATCATCTAATCACCAATTCCACACACATATATATATATACTTCAATCTTTCACTATAATCATCTCAACACCAACCAAATCAAATATCAACACAACTCAAAGAAACAAGAGAATCAAGAGGAAACTTACTTGAATATCTTGTCAAATCTTCATCTCCATCTTCAATCCTCTTAAAATCCTTAAGAATTTTGATAAGAAAATCATCTCTCTCTCTCTCTCTCTCTCTCTCTCTCTCTCTCTCTCTCTCTCGTCCACGAAGAAGAAGAAGAAGAAGAAAGAAAGAATTTCTTCTTTCTTTGTTCTTATCCATATATATATATAATAATAATAATAATAATAATTTACTAAAATATCCTTCACCATTACTTAGATCCTTTAACTTTCTTTTTAATCAAGTGCCCTATATAGTGTAATACCCTAAAATCTAGTAGCTTAAATGTTGTACAAATGAATGAATAAAGTGAGAAAAAAAAATCTTTGATTGAAATAAAATTATAATGTGCCAAAGTAATAAACAAAAACTTTAAAGTATCTGAATTGAAAACTCTTCAACTGTGAATCAAATCAATTAACTGTAAGTTATTAAATAATTAATTATATTTGTATATAAACTATTAGATAAACAAAATGACCTATTAGAGTGATAAAGAAATCATTCATATACAAAGAAGTAAAATTTATGTGTTACTAAAGTTATGGAAATGTAAATTTTAAAATACTTTAGCTATGTGAACCCGTATGTATAAAAATCTTAGGGTATTATACTTGAAATGTATTATAACTTAATTAATAATATCTTAATATAATAATATACATTAAAACCATATAAGATAAATTAAAATTTAAAATTAGAAGTGAAAACAATTTTAAAGAAATTAATTACAAGTGTAGATAAAAAGTTATGGTGTAAAATGACTAAAAGGGCATTTGAGTTAATAAAAGAAATGTATAAGATTGAGGGGCAAAATGGACATTTCACTCACTTAATTCTCAGCCAATTTTCTGCCAAAATAAGTGGGTAACTCATCTATTTTGAATAGTAATAGGTGCTGGAAAATGTTGACTAAAAGATGATAGAAATTATTTTGGTCTTATCTTTTCTTCTTTCTCTTTTCTTGTTACTATCAAGAACACCTCTTCTTTATCACGACCCTCTTTCATTTTCAGCAGCTAAAAACCATTCCTAGGCTAGTTTCTTATGTTTAGAAGTGATCCAAAGTGAAAAATTAAATCAACAAAGTGATATAAAGGCAAAGAAGGCAAAAGAACTCCTAAAGGTAAGAATCTGAAAATTCTGAATCTTAATCTTTTATTTTGTTTTTCTAATTTTAAATCTATTATTTATTGAATCTGAGCTAAAAATTATCATTTGTACATATTAATTAAGTATTTAGGATGTTAGAAATCGATTTGTATTGAAAGAAATTGAAAGGAATGAAGCTAAAAACCCTAACACTCAAATCTGTCTAAATATTACAGCATGAATTCTCAATAAATTAGCTACTGTGTTTTATTTATTTTAACATGAAAACGAGCTTTAAAATTAATCAAAAATTACATAAAGGTTTATTTGGATTTTGGGAATGTTGTGGTAAAAGGCCAAGTCAAAATGATGAAGGAAGATGAGTGAGTAAATAAATAAACACAAGCTGCTCATTTTAATAGTCTGAATGAATACCATTGAGATTTTGCTGCTGTGTTTAAATTATTTACCTATATAAATAAACTCTATAAATTGTGAAAATTTACAGAGAGGTCATATATAATGTTGGGAATATGCTGGAAAAATTTCAGGGCAAATTAATTTAAATAAATTAATATATAATTAAATAAATACAAACTACTCAAATGCTGGAATTTAGGTATTTTGTTGATGTAGGATTGAATTGAGCATAATAAAATATATTTGATTTGGTCATAAATATAAGCATATTATAGATGAATATAATCTCTAGTATGTGTATTTAATGTTCTCAAAAGTATAAATATTAATTTAATAAATAAGTAAATTAAATAACATAAAGAAACCAATGTACATTGTTATAGGCATATGACACATATTTGAACTTACTCTATTATATAGCCCTATTATAATATAATTTGTAAAATTTGAATTCATAATTATAAAATAAATTTTAGAACATATTAAGATATTAAAACAGGGCATAGGTTCCTAATAAATAATTAAGACAAAAAAAATGATAAATTAAACAAAATAAACCTAAATGTGTGATTTATATGTGGATGTGAATGTAGGTCGGGTATTGCCATCAAACCAATCAATTATTATCAATAACTTAGAGGAATCAAATTTGCATATTCAAGGTGAGTTATAGTGTCCAATCTTTGCTTTGTCACATTTGGAATTCTTTGATGAAAATTTAACCATTGTTGATATTTAAGCCATATGATATCATTTATTGTTAGTGATTCTGTATTTGTGAATTGTGAAAACCAATGTGGCCTCTTGGCCTATGTGATCATACCAAGCCATTTGATTAGCCAATGTGACAGAATCCCAACTTGATGGGGGCTATACCATCAGGCTATGTGCACATAGAAGTTTGTGATTTGTAGGGTAGAAGCTACCCTTATGTGAATGTGATGTGTGATAGCATTGGAATAATGATATATTGTTTTCAGTGTTATTGCTATGTGTTATCTGTCATATTATATAATTTGCTTTTGTGATTTTGGTCCAATTATTGTGGGTCTTTCTTGTGGATTAAATTTCATTATTATACCTTTATTGTGCAGCCGCCTTATTTATTTATTTATTATCTTTGAACCCTGAAATATTGTTATTGCATATCCTACCCTTGTGACACTATAATTTCACTGAGTTGACGACTCACCCCATCGTCTATGGTTTCAGGTAGAGGTGACCCAGGACCATCAGCTTCTTGATTTCTTCTTCCAGCAAGAAGCTTGAGAATAATGTAATTAGTCAATACTATCATATGTAATTAAATAATAATGTTTGTGCTATACTCTAGTTGCTCCATAGTAATATTGTGAATAGCTTGATAAATTATGGAAATAAACCATAATGTAATAAATAAAAAAAAATATTTGTAAATAATGTATAATATAAAAAAAATACATGTGTTATTATGAGTAAATAATAAAGTTTTAAAATAAATTTATAATTTACTAGTTTAATAATTAATTTGTATAAATTCATAAATTAATTGGGTTCTACGAGGTGCCCGGTGGCCTTAAGCCTACCTGGACCCTAAGACCGTTACACTTCTAAAAATGGGGTGTGACAGAGGTGGTATCAGAGCTTAGGTTTATAATAATATATAAGTTAAAGGTTCGTAAGCATAAATGTGTAAGAATACTATGGAGCTTAGGATTATTCTGTCATGTCTTGTTTTCGTTGTTATCTAGATCTGCGTTAATTCGTGCGCTAATTAAATAATTCTTTTCTCTCTTATAGTTAAATATGGAAAACCGAAGAAGACCTAGGGCAATTAGATCTGAGGGAGCTATTCCTTCTGAGGAATCAGTACAAAGAGTTGAGAATGTAAGGGTTCCTCCCCCAGAACCACAGGCAGCTGAAAACAGAATAACTGGAATGATGGAAAGACTTGAACAATTACAGAAAAATTATGAGTTGATGATGGAAATGATGATACAACAAAGACAACAACAACAACAACAGGCTCCTATGCCTGAATTCCATGTTCCTCCACCTCCACCACCACAGATGGAATCAAATGAAGAAAGAAAATTATTAGCTGGATTTTTGAAACTTAATCCTCCAATCTATAAAGGGGAAGAAGATCCTACAGAGTTTTTAGAGGAAATGGAAGCAAAAACTCAAATACTTCGTTGTCCAGACAAGAAAGCAATTGAATTTGCAGGGTACCAAATGAGAGGTGATGCGAAGGAATGGTACAAGAGAGTTGTGGTTGGAATATTGAAAGAAAATGTTCTTTTGACTTGGGAGCAATTTGCAGAAATGGTATTGCAAGAGTTTTTACCTGAAAGTGTTAGGCAAGCCAAGGCTTTAGAGTTTGAGAGGCTAGTACAAACACCTGGTATGACAGTATCTGAATATGCAAGACAGTTTAATCAGTTGAGTAAGTATGTACCTGCTCTAGTACCAAATGAAGCAGCAAGAATACATCGATTCAGAAGAGGATTAGTTAATTCACTGTATATGATTTTGGCTGCTCATGATTATGATTCTTACTCTAAATTGGTGGACAAAGCAAGAATAATAGAAAATAGAGAGATGGAAGCCCAAGAACAGAAGAAGAAGGCTAGAACTGAAAGCTTTATAAGACAGAGAGGCAAAGAAGAAGTAGGAACATCTAGCGTCAGGCGACAATCACAATCTATGCCACAAATCAACCTACCTAGATCTTCAATGAGACTTCCACCTAGACCACCTACTGGAAGGTCATCTGGGACTATTACCCATGGATTTTTCAGTACTAATGTTCAGAGGCCTCCTATACGTACTCCATGTCAGACTTGTGGGAAGATGCATAGAGGGCAATGTTATTGGGAGACTAGGGCATGCTTTAAATGTGGGCAAAAAGATCATATGATTAAAGATTGTCCTTTGATTGCAGCAGAAACAAGACCACAAACATCTCAGACCACTGTGCAGATGGAAAGGGGTCATAGATCTAGTGGATTTGGAAGAGGTTCTGAAAGAGGCAGTGTTACTGAGAGACCTGCAGTACAGTCACCATCTGGTAGGGGTAGAGGGAGAGTATATACCTTATCACCTCAGGAGGCACAAGCATCAAATGCAGCTATTACAGGTATCATTTCCATTCAATCTGTTAAAGGAAGGGTGTTATTTGATTCAGGAGCAACTCATTCTTTTGTGTCTACCTATTTTGCTTCCAAATTACATGTACCTTCCAAATTGCTTGATATACCTCTCACTGTGTTTACTCCTTTAGAGGAAGAAATTGTTGTTAAAAATGTATACCCTTCTTGTGAGGTAGTGATTGATGATAAAATCTTGAGAACTGATTTGATAGAATTACCAGTGTTAGAGTTTGATGTTATTTTGGGAATGGATTGGCTGTCTAAGTATTTGGCCACCTTAGATTGTAATGGTAAGAGGGTAATATTTCATAGTTCATCAGGGGAAATTTTTGAATTTCAGGGGGATAGGAGTGAAGTGTTAAATAGTTTGATCTCAGCAATTAGTGCTAAAAGATTATTAAGAAAGGGATGTATAGGGTATTTGGCCCATGTCAGAGATACTAGTGTTTCATTCCCTAGTTTGGATCAAATACCTGCAGTACGAGAGTTTCCTGATGTATTCCCTGATGATCTAACCACTTTACCTCCAGAAAGGGAAATAGAGTTTAGTATAGATTTACTACCTGGTACAACACCTATTTCTATCCCTCCATACAGAATTGACAGGTTCCTAGAAAAATTAAAATCATCAGCTTCAATTGTCAAGGCTTAGGGAATTCCTTGGCAATTGTAAGTTTGAGGTGCCTAAATCGGGCTCAACTCCCTAATGTTTTGTTCCTTATTGAAACAAGATCGTCTGGTGAGCGGATGAAATTTACTAAGCATTCCTTGGGTTTTACTCATTGCTTTTTGATGAGAGGTGAAAAGATGGGAGGAGGTCTTCCTTGTCTATGGGATGAAACAATTTAATTAGATTTGTTATCTTTTTCTAGTCATCATGTGGACTTTATAATTACTTTGCCAGTGACGGGCTTTAGATGGAGATGGAAGAGTTTCTATGGGTGGGTAGAATGGTGCAACAAACATTTATCTTGGCAATTGTTATGGCAACTATACACTAGGTCGGAATTGCCATGGTTGGTCAGTGGTGACTTTAATAAAATTCTGAGTCATGAAGAAAAGTTGAGAAGGAGCTAGAGATCAGATCATTTCATTGACGAATTCCGGGAGGCCCTTTTTTACTACGGGTTACAGGATATTGGTTTTCAAGGTTATCCCTTTACTTGGGATAATAAAAGATCAGGGGAGCACTGTATTGAAGAAAGAATTGATAGACATGTGGCTTCTCTTTCTTGGATTCAATTATTTAAACATGGTGTTGCATCTCATATTCTTCACACTAGATCCTATCATTTACCATTTTTTTTGGATATAATGGGATCGACTCTGTCTTACAAAAAAACTACACACTTCATATTTCAAGCTATGTGGGTTAGGGACCTAAATTATGTGAAAGTCATTAAGAAAAATTGGATAGAGGCATGTACCAACTGGAGTTCTTATCTAGAAAATTGTTCAAACAAGTTGTTGGAGTGGAGTAGGGAGCAGTTTAGTTATATGAAAACCAAACGTCAACAACTAATTAGACAACTCTAGAGACTTAAAGTTAGGGCTGGAAAGCATCTCCAACTGAACTTAAAAGCGGAGTTAGCAGAACTATCTCTCAGAGAAGAAATCATGTGGCTTCAACGGTCTAGAGTTCAGTAGCTGAAGTAGGGAGATAGAAATACAAAGTACTTTCATGATGTGGCTTCTAAAAGAAAGAGAGTAAACTATTTCACTAGCTTGCAAAATGATCATGGAGTGTCTTTAACAGGTACTGGCCTTTCCATCCATATTATTAAATTTTATCAAAAACTCTTTTCTTTTGAATCTCCGATGTTGCAAGCTGATGAATTAGACTTTATTCCCAAAAAAGTTACGGTAGAAATGAATCGTATGCTTGATCAATTCTTTAATTCTTATGAGATTTTTACAACCCTGAAAATAATGCATCTGTCAAAAGCCTCGGGCCCAGATGATTTACCCCTATTATTTTATCAGCATTATTGGCATTTTATGGGCCACGGTGTCACTCGTTTGGTCCTTAATATTTTGGAAGGAAGACCTTTGCCAACTAGCTTCAATCACACTCATATTTGTCATATTCCAAAAATTAAGGAACCAAAAGTTATTTCATATTACTGTCCTAATAGCTTTTGTAATGTTATGTGTCAAATTGCTACAAAGGTATTAACCAATAGATTAAAAAAGTTGTTGGGAGATATCATTGACGATAACTAAAGTGCCTTTGTATATGGGAGACTAATCACAGACAATATTTTAGTAGCCTTTGAGGTGTTCTACCATATGAGATTTAGTGGGTCTAATAGGAGAAAATTGATGTCCATTAAATTGGATATGACTAAAGCTTATGATCGTGAGGAATGGACTTATTTAGAGGCAGTAATGCGGAGGTTGGGATTTTCTAGCTGTTGGATATTTTTAATCATGAAATTTGTTTCCTCTACCTCCTACTCCTTCCTCATTAATGGAGAACCAACTGATAATATTATCCCCTCTCGTGGGTTGAGACAGTGTGACCCAATTTCTCCATATTTATTTCTCTTATGTACTGAGAGATTATTTGGCTTGCTAAAAAAACATGTGAGTAGAGGAGAGATTCATGGGGTCCAAATCTGTAGGAAAGCTCCAATTATATCTCAGTTAATATTTGTGGATGGTTATGTATTATTTGCCTAGGATAATATATCAAAATTAAAGGCTATCTAAGACATTTTGTGTCATTATGAAAGAATTTCTGGTCAAAAGATTAATTTTCATAAGTCAGAGATTGTTTTCAGTGACAATGTGGAGATCTCTCTAAGATCTCAATTGGCAACTTTTATCAGGGTTCGACTAGTTGAATATCATGCTATATATTTGGGATTACCAACATCAGTAAGGAGATAAAAAAAGCAGGTATTTTGCAGAATTAAAGATAGACTTTGGAGCCAACTATAAGAGTGGAAGGAAAAATTCTTATCATGGGAGGACAGGAAATTATTAATCAAGGTTGTGCCTCAGGCTCTTCCTAATTATGTTATGCAGTATTTTTCTTTACCTGTCTCGCTTTGTCAGAAAATTCAAGCTATAATTTGCAGGTTTTGGTGGAGACAAAAAATAATACAAGAAAGATGCACTTGTAAAAATGGAAAAGCTCATGCAAACCGAAGAGCGAAGGGGGCTTGGGATTTCATGATGTAAATTGTTTTAATAAAGCCCTTCTGGCAAAACAAGGTTGGTGCCTAGTAATGAATTCTGAATCTTTGGTGGTCCAAGTGTTAAGAGCTAAATACTACGATGATTCGAATTTCTTTACAGCCAAATTGGGAGTAAACCTAAGTTACACCTGAAAAAGTCTGCTAATTTGTAAATCTATTCTTGAATATGAGACTCGCTGGCAGATTCGAGACATGTCCAAGATTTGTATATGACGCGATAAATGGATTCCCCAACCCATATCTTTTCGAGTTATTACTTCTCCTCGTGTATTATCTGCTGATGATACAATATATTGCTCAATTGATGATGTAGAAAAATCATGGAGATGGGATATGATCTTGAATATTTTTCTTCAAGTAGATTTGGAGAGAATTCTTCAAATTAATATTGGAATCTTGTATAATTGTGACAGATTAGTATATCATTTTCATAGAAGTGGTGATTATATTGTCAAAAGTGGGTATAGAGTGGCTTATGATATGAAGTTTTCCATGAACTCATCCTCCTATTCTCGTCAAATTGAAGCACCCTTTTGGAAGAAATTATGGATGTTACCCATTCAGCAAAAGATTTATAACTTTCTATGGCGCGCGGCCTTGGATATCCTACCAACTAAAGTAGTCCTGCAAAGAAGAATACTGAGCTTGCCAGCCAAGTTTGAATCTTGTGATGGAAATGAGACAACTTTACACCTATTTAGAGATTGCTCCCTTTCTTCTCGGGTGTGGACCTCATTAGCATTTGCTCAAAATACAGGTTTGAGTGGTGTTAACTTTAAATATTGGCTTATGTCAATTTTTAACAATTGTAACTTCGCAGAGGTGGAACAATTTGCTCATTATTTTTATGCTATCAGACTACTGAGAAATAAAAAATTGCATGATGGAGTGGTAGTTACTCTGGGTGGGATTCATTGTTTAGTAGCTAACTTGAGGTCTTCTCTAACTCATTTGTCATCTCGGAATCAAATCTTGAGATCACCAAATCGAGGTGATAATTACCACAGATGGCATCATCCCCCTGCTGGAGTAACAAAATTGAATTGTGATGCTGGTTACTTAGATGGCCAATGCATTAATTTGGGATATATATTCCGGAATGAAGGAGGTGTGGTAATTGCATGTGGGGTCAAATATGTCATAGGGAATTGGGACATGCCTACTGCGAAAGCTATGACTATTAGTTTTGGGTTGCAGTTAGCGGTCAATTTCAAGTTTACACAACTCATATTGGAGTCTGACTGTAAAAATGTGATCGATATACTGTCAAAGGGACTAGTGCTTCGAAATGGGCCGAGAATTGCTCTCTCGGACTATCACTTTTTGAGCCGAAAGCTACCCACCTATGTATAGTCATTCACTCCTCGTTCAGGTAATGGGGCGGCTCATGCACTTGCAAAATTTGATTTCCTTTCATCTAATGAATTAATATGGTGTAAGGATGACTATCCTAGTATTTTATCTGATGCTTTGCATCTGGACTCTTTATTTCTGAATTAATGAATTATCTTGCTTTATAAAAAAAATTATTTCATTTGTCCTAAATTAATAAATATATATTTTTATTTATTTTAAATTATAATCTATTTTTAATAAATTAATTGATATGTTATATATTTATTATACTTATATTTAACAAATATATTTCATAATCATTAAAGTGTTGTTTGGTGACCAAAAATATATATTGATTTCTTTTAAGTCTCAAATTTAAATCTTAATTGTTTCTCTTTTCCACATCTAATTAATAAAAAATATATATTTTTAATATTAAAGTAAAGACACAATAAAAAAAATACATATAAATTTTATATTTTTAATAAAAATAATTAAATTTTTTAATGTGTATATACAAATTCGGAAATGAGTAATTATAATTTATAAAGAGATTAAAATTACATGTTAAGAATGCTTCTAACCCTGACAAGATTATTAGCAATTACTTTAGACTATAAAAAAACAGAGGCATGTGTGCATTTCCTTGTCAAGATGAAGTATATATGAACTTTCTCTCTCTCTCTCTACACACACACACATATATATATATATATATATATATTCATAAATGGATAGTCCTGAAAACAATTTGCATATATATATATATATTTTGTCATTTAATGGTCATCATGTACAGAAGAAAGTTAATTAGGAAATAAAAAGATAGTCAAAGTTTGAGATAATTATATTTTACTTTTTGGCTAATGGAATTTTTAAGCAAGCACTTGCACACCAATAGATAGAGATTAGAGCATGCTTCAGTCCACATCTTATTGATATAATTAAAAATTATAAACCTGTGATATATATGTGTATTTTTCATGAGTTCTCTCGTAAGACATTATATTTGTGGATCCAACACTATTTTCTTATTCAAAATTCCAAGACATTGAATTTATAAATTATTTTTACTTATATATTTTTCACTAAATTCATCCTTTTTTCATATGAAATTCCTTTCACACTTGAAATAATATATATATATATTATTCAAATGTCTTTTTTTTAAGCTTTTGATTAAGAAAGGCATTTGTTTGATTCCATTATTACTAGCCATTGAAATTCAAGGTGGGTGGATCCACCAGCTATTGCCACCAGCCCACCATCTGGACCTTCTTCTTGATTAAAACCATTAACCACCCCATAATGTATATAAATACTACGTGGACTGCAGATGAATAATGATTTTGTTTTTTTTTTTTTTTTAATTTTGTCCCTAAAATTGATTTTACCTATTTGGGTTTTATTAGATCAAAACATATATATTTTTTTTATTTTTTTTTTAGTTTTAAGCAAGAAAGAGGAAGAAATCAAATATAATTCTATTATTTAGATTTAAATGTTTAAACGTGTAAATTTTTTCAAAAAAATAAATAAATTGAATAATAGATAATCTCTCTTAATATTTTTTTTAAAAAAATTAACAATTAAGTGTTCATCTTCTTATAAGTGTAATATAATAAATTAAGATTTTTATTTTTTAATTTTAAAAATAATTTCAATAATCATTAATGTAATTATTAATTTTATATTGAAAGTCTTTAAAGATAAATTATTATAGACTCATATTCGTATAAATTAGTTTTAATAAATAAAAACAAAAAAAATAAGATATAAAAATTAATTTTATAGATATCAAAAATAAATTTTAAATGATATTATTGACATATAAATATAAATATATATGCATATTTATATATAAAAATATAATTTTATATTTTATATTAAAATTAAAATTAATATTTATATTTATGCATAAAGATAATTATTAACTATAAATGACATCTATAATTAATTTGATTAGTCTAGTTTATAATATAACACCCATTACATAAAATTTACAAGTATATATCGTTAATTTTAAAATTAAAATCTTTATTATTATGTTCATATGATCTATCGACCAATCTATCAATTTATCTTAGCAGCCAATTGTATTTTATATAATACTAAAATTATTTATGATATTGACACTTATTTTTTTACATGTTTTATTTATTCTTTAATTTTATTTTTAATTATTATAATATATTTTAAATATTTATCTCATGTAATTAAATGATTAAAATTATTTTATAAAAAAAATAAATTTATATATTTCCAAAGCGAGAACACATTATTCTAATTAATATTAATTTGACTATTTGACTTATATCCAATAGTGTTAGGGATGTAAGATACGCAGCTAACTAATTAATATTAATTTAACTATTTGACTTTATATCTATGGTGTTATGATCATATAATTAATCATTCAACTAATCTATTAATTTATTTTAATATCTAATTACACATTTTATAATGCTAAAATTATATAATATTAATACTCATTTTTTACATATTTTATATAATTTTTAATTTTATTTTTAACTGTTATAATATATTTAAATATTTATTTTAATTAACTAAATGACTAAGATTATTTTATAAAAAAATAAAATATATATATTTACACAGCAAGAACACATCATTCTAATTAATATTAATTTGACTATTTGACTTTATATCCTATAAGGTTAGGTATGTAGGATACGCAGCTAACTAATTAATAACCTTTTTTTTTTTGTAATAATAAGTATCATTAAATTTATCGGGTCATGATTAATTATATTTGTACAACGAGTAAAATACTTTTTGTAAATGGCAACTCCATTTAAAATTATTAAATTTATGACTTCTTCCTCGAGAGATGAGTGTAACCATTCACACTAATTAATTGTTAATAATAACCAACTTTCTTTAAGGTACAGCCAGTTGAATTCAATAGCATGAGTTTTTTTTTTTTGAGCAATTAGTAGCATGAGTTTATTCCCCGTTGTTTCCCACCCACTTGATTTTGTTCCAAACTTAGAGAAATGTGAATCCATATAGTTGGACCTTATAAATGTAAATAATAATATGATCTAAGTCTATATAAATATAGTACAGTCCAAGTAATGATATCTCTCTCCTTCAAATAAGAATCAAATAGTTCACAATGGCTTTGAATCTTGTTAGGTAGCCATAACCCATATAACAACTGGAAGAAGAAGAAGAAAAAGAAGAAGAAATACGACTAGTTAGAAATCTACCAGAAACATCTCAAGAAGTTGACAAGAAAATGGAACAAATAATTTTCATCGTCAAGCAAATCATGGCGAACCAGTCTCGCCAAAATTGTATTCTGAGGCAGAAGTTCACTGTAAAATAGTAACGTAGAGATAGAAACAGCAGGCTCCCTTATTAACGATGTCAATAGCCTCACCACTGACCGGAACATCAAAGCGTCAGAGACTGCTATAAAATAAATAAATATCAATAAAAAATAAACATTAGTTTCAAGAAAAATATTAAAGTTTAAATTTTCATGGAAATGAAATTGAATATGTACCATGGCTTTTGTGAGGGGGAAGACGACCAAGAAACATTGCGGCATATGGAGTCTTGAATTTGAATAGATTGTGTAGATGGAGCATATTGGGTTTTTGAGTTCTGTAGCTGCCAGTCTCAACAGGAATTCATACCCAACCGTCCATATAATTAAAAATTCGTTCCTAGATTAGTAGTTAATAAATAATAAGTGTATTTATAATTCGTACAACTTAGGATGTATTTGACCTGTCATTGATTACTAAAGTCCAAATCGAGTAACTATAATGCATTCCAATCAAACAATTGCAAGGAATGTGACTGGCTCTTGGGTGGGTAACAGAAATTTTATCCCTTGACCGATAGGCAGGATTCCCTGTTTCTTGAGAGTTTTCAAATGGGTGCTTACATTCACAAATAAATTTCGCCAATAGATAAATTTGCACCAAAACTAACCCAAGAGAACGAAATACTATAAAGGAAGCGTTGAAGCCGCGTTAGAAGCGCCATTTTTAGTAAAGCATAGCACCATTAACAGTTCCAAGTAATGATAGATGGCATAAACCTGGAATCTCATAAAGCCTAAGTGAAGTTGTGATTTGTTTTTGGTTGTGTTTTGTCTTCGGTTGCGAAGTGCTATTGGGAATGCATTAATATTTTTCACTTAAAAAATTCACATAAAACAAGATATTGAAATGGGATTTAGTAATCAAACATGTCATATAACATTTCAATTTCCAACCAGAACATAAAACAAAAATGCACCTACTTATCAAACTGTAGCCTTTAACAAACCCCAAAAGAAGGCTTGCAAGATCCTCTCAGCTCAAACTGGGAAAATCCAGCCATGACAAAACTTTCCTGGATGATGATTGTTGCATTTCATCTCCTTCTATCAGCAGCACTTAAAGCTAAAGATAACTAATCAAGAAATTGGCGTCATATAGAACCAAAAATGAATTCAATGTTCATTGACTACGACAAACATTACTGCTTCTCGGGCTTATCTGGTTCTTCTTCGTTTTCAGGATCTTCCTCCTCTTCCTCTTTCTTTTTCTCTTCTTCTTCTTCTTCATCTTCTTCTGGAGGATCATATGGTAACGGGGGTGGTATTGGTGTTTTCATAGGGCTAAATTGGGGAAATATATCAGGTCTGCGACCAGGCTTGGGCCTTTCCCACTCCTGTCATGCGAATCACAATATATAATTGACCATACTACATCAAACAGTAAGAAATACAATAGAGCAACTACAACCAATTCTTAGAACATTAAAATCTCTAAGAAGTTTACTTCATAACTAATTACTACTCTGTTGTTTTCATGACAAGCAAACATTACTACCAAAGTAACTAGAAACAGTCAAACTTATGATGTCCAGACATATAATCTGAGAATGATATAAGATGAATGATATAAGATCAAAGAAGAGGAAAACAGTCCTTTTCAAAGTGGGAAGCATTCAACAAGTGATTCCTAGAGTAAGAACTGTATCCTTTCAGAAAAGTTTGTGTAAGCCTTTCAAACATAAAAGCAGACTACAATTTGGGTGTGCAGTATTACAACTGTTGGCTTGATTGCTAGTCAATACCTCCTAGATGAGGAGCATCAAAATGCATTTACATGGAAATTTTGGATAAATCATTTTAAGATTTTTCTAATAACATGAACCAGAACTGCATTTGCACAATTCATGAGGATTCTACCAGTATAACAGTTATAACGTTAGACTTCACACGTTACTATAAAGGGGAATCAAATACATTCTATATTGCCATTTACTTGTAAGACTACAACTCCAGAAATCCGTTTGGCTGCATCTCTAATTTCAGTTGGATGCCAAACACTGACAGTTTAGCAATTGCATGTTCTGTAAGTATGATCCATTGAACAACAAAAGACCTATTTCAATTAAGGCAAATTCAGATTAAACAACCTTGTAAGTTCTCTACTAAATAAATTGGAACAAAATCAATAGAGAAGAAAAAAAAAGTAAAATAGCTTCCCGCGATTCAATAAGATGAGAAGGCATATCAAGGTGCTTTTGGTTTGTTCAGATCATATGCTTAAACTCTATTAATAAAACCACCAAATCAAGTGAATAGCAGTTTCGTCCATTTTGTGTTCGCTGCAATGATTGTTCCATGACTCGTTTCTAATTGATTAGCAGCCAAATTGTTTGGCAAGAAATTTGTTGGTTAAATCTCCCTTATCCGAAATTAAAAGCTCAATTTCAACAACAATTTCTTCAACAACAATTTCCAAACCAGTAAAATTAAGGAAACAGAAACTTACGATAGGAAAATCGAGAGGATTGCGGCGAGTCAATTTCTCTTCGTCAGGTGCCATACAAACCACTTGCTTTTGTCGTCTGCTCCGACTTATATTACTACTAGTACTAGTAGAAGAAATCAGGCGTCCAGAACCAAACATCGGCGCAGAGAAAACGAGAGAGCACCGGCAACGATAGCAACTCGGTGAAGAAGAAGAAGATGCCACTGCGGTGGCGGATATAGGCGGCACCACTAAGGGTTTCGAAGTCGAGCATACGGAGAGGCAAATAGACACCATAGTTTCTGTATTTTACAGTATCTTGTTCTCCCTCCTTGTTGCTGTTCTTTAATCTTCTTCTTCGTCTCGTTTCGTTCCCCTTAAAGAACCGAAAGAGTTGTATTGGAAAACAAAAACACACACCAACCATCTTTCTCTGCGCCGTCCACAACCGCATTTCTATCATCTGGTTTCTGGGCTGGGCTCTGTTTAATTTTCAATAAATCTGCCCTTATATATCTGGGCTTTAAGGCAAAGGCGAGTAGGTTCCATTTTTCATTAATTTTTTATTTTTATTTTAAAATAGAATTTCAATTATATTTGTGCAGAAAATCTATTTCTAGCACAAGGGTCCTTCAGTTTTTGTAATAGTTAGACATTGTATTATGTGCTAAATAAATGAATTAAAATAAATTAGCTGTGTTAAAATTCAATTTATTTTATTTATATAATAATATATTTTCTTATATTATTTAATATGGGAATATACTCTCTAACAACATATATGCGGTCAAAGAAAGCAGCTAGCTAGCACATGGTCTATACCTAATAGTCAGCTGTGCATTAGCAGCCATACATATCTATAATCAGTCATTAATTGAAAAACCAAATTTATCAGTAATTTTCGGACCAAACATGCAAGCATCGTTGTCTGCAAAACCAAATCCATGCAGTCCAAGTAACAATGGTCTAACGTTCTGCCATAACATCCACAGTCTCACGTTCTGCTTCTTCATGGCAAAGTTCCATTGGTTAAATTCACACCAAAAACCTGAATAGGCAACTGTTCAGCAAATCAAGCTTGAGTTTTTCTCTTCCCTATTCGCTTCCGCAGAAGTGACTGTTTGCACCTTACAGACCCATTGCTTTCCTCTTCACTGTCCTCGCTATCCAGCACAATTATTGATTCTGCTACTTTTGATTCTTCACTACATTGTGTAATCTCCCCATCAACTTTGCGATTCTGATATTGATCAGACTGCTGCTTTTTGGATTCATCTATAGGAGGCTCCCCCGAATGCAACTGATTCATATCTTCATTGCTACCCTGCAACTTGGTCAGAGGACCCAGAGACAGTTTCGAACCATTTCCAACCTTCCTTTGAGTTCTGGGAGTTGAAAATGGTAACTTGTGAACTAGCAAATTACTCTCCTTGCGATCCTTTTCCAGTCTCCGTGACGAACCTTTTAAGCCCAAGGAAAGCTTCTTACTGACTGAACATACCTTCTTTTCCAATTTAGCAACAGAATCCTGACAATTCTGCAGCACATTGTGGTTGACAGTCGAGAACATGGTACTGGCCCCAGACGAATTAGGATTGGATTGAGAAGATGGTATTGCAGGAGTCACAAGCAATTTTTCGTTACCATCATTAGTTGTTTGGCAGGCATCCGAGGGTCCCCATGGTGTTTTCTGGCTAACATGAGATAGCCTATTTGAACTCATGATTTTGCTATCGTACGTAGATTTACCATCATGATGCGGATGGAGTTGCAGGTCATGACTTTTGCCACCCTGCAGTAGTGATGACTCTGAAGAAGCATTGCAGAATGAATGTGTGTGTTTCTGATCTTTATCCTTCACATCACAACCATCTCCTTTATGAAACTGAACAGAGGATTCAAGAGATAACCCCATCTCATTCCCATGTAGGTTCTCATTTCTGAGGCTGTTCTTGTCAGGTGTATCTCTTGATTCTCTTACATTTCTTTTTGCCTCCATTTTTTCCAAGTCAAAATGCAGGGCTTCCGGCATGCCATTTGCCTCACCATCAGTATTCCTTTTATGAGTTGAGCTCGAACTCGAAGGCTCCAATGACAGCTTCCTACCGATCCCACATGGTTTACTATGACTGAAACCAAAGTTGTAGTCTCCATGCCTTGACTCTTTGTCTGAATGTTTAACTTCCACCTGCAGAAAGAAAATACTAATATAGAAGGATAAAGCTTTGGGAAAAATTAAAAAGAAAACCAACAAATATTACCGTTGTACTTAGATCAGAGTTGGTCTGGTTGCACTGAATCCTAAAATTGTGTCCATCAGCTCCAGTCCTGGCATATTTTTCAGTCATGGCTCGTGCTTTTTGTTCAAAAGCCTGTCTATTGTATTTGTATTCCTTGCTCTGAATATTCAGCCAAGCATATCAGAAGTTAGTGAATTTTTTATTGTTCAGTAATACCTCACCAGTCTGATCGCATATCCACTCACCACTTCACACATCAGGCCGTCATCGGGATTTGGTTCACTCAATAACAATCGAATACTTGTTAGCACAGTTGAAATGTTCAATGATGGTTGCCATGCACCCTGCTTGAATGAAAGCCTGAGCCTTTGTTATAAATAACATGTTTGAGGAAAACTCAAGTTTGCAATTTATAATGACACAAAATTAGTAGTCACTGAACTATTCAGTGTAAGCCATTGTACAATAACGAAAATACTGAAGTCTCGAGAAACCACACCCATCTATCATTTCATTTGACAGTTGAACTACTTGCCAGTACTTGCGATTAAGAAAACATAAAATTCAACTTCTGGACACTATCTAGAACACAGATTTAACAAGATGAAAAGCTAATGCTCTTCTGGACTTATAGGATTGACAAGAGAATATTGACAAGAGAATAGATTATACTGTTATCAGAAGAAGGTGAAATAAATTACAGAAACAATCTCCAGAAATTAACTTCTTTGCCAATTTGCAAAAGTAATGAAAGGCCATGGCAACACATAAATGAAGATCAATGCAAGAAGTTCTAACAGATAGAGACACATGTAACCTTGCAAACAAAACAAATAACAAAAGGACTGCATAATAATTGTAAAAAAAAGAAGGAAATAAAGCAACATGAGAACTTTAATACATCCAGGTTTGGACTATATTCAGACCGAATTCAGTTGCCTGAAAATTAAGCAAGCTAAAAGCGGAAGAGAAATCCCAACTTAGTCCAAATTGCTCGCACCATTTCATTTGTTTTCCCTCTTAATTTCAAATTTTCTTTTAATTAGACAATATCAAGTTCCCAAGGTATGATCATTCCATCTGCTATCAACAATGCATTAAAATCTAATTTGAACAAAGTATGATGTTTGATAAAGGTCTCACCTTTGGGGGAAGATTGAGAATGTCAAGGCAAATTCGACCTCCATTATCAATATTAGGGTGGTAGATCGGCGTAGCAAATGTCACACAGGGAGGCTGAAATGGGTACCTGAAACCTCCCTCCACAAAAATGAATAATTTAAAAAACAAATCCACCAAAATCGAGAAGCTAAAGATTACCAGCAGCTACAAATAATATAAAAACCTAATTCAGTAATACCTTTCCGGTATTTGAATCTTAATGCTAAAAATCCCTTTAGCATAAACTGTCCCTTCCTGACCTTCAATCTCTATCGGGAAATAAAAAACAAAAAAAAACACAAATAAATAAACAGAACAGGTTAAAGCTAAATTAGACTTCGATTGATTTTCATTTCTCAAGGTTTATACGTTCAATAGTTGACCTAGGGAAGAAGGAACTTACGAGCGTCGATGGTTGACAAGGAAGCCAGATTTGAGTCGGCGGAGAGAAAAGGAAATGACGCGCCGGGAGGAGGGTCGGTGAGGAGGAGCTTGAGCTCCTTTTGCATTCGAAGATTGAGCCTCGCGGCCTGTGCCATGTTCGCGCTTTTGCCTTGCTCTGCAATCTTCAGTTTTTTGGAGTCGCAAATTTAAATGAAAGTTTGGGAGGGAGCAGCGAACGTAAAGAGGCGCGGATGTTTGGGAATTTGTAGGGGCAGACTCACTAAAGCTAGTGTTCCTGATTCAAATCCGACCGTTCAATGTGTTGACCTTTCATATGAAAATATCGTATATTTTTAAATTATTATGTATGTATTTTATTGGAGCTAATTACACCTATACCCATCAAACTTTGCCCTTATTTCATTAAAATCTGTAAACTCTATTTCATAAAAATAAAATCTTTTATCTCAAAAAAAAAATAATTTTTAATTTTACCCTAATAAAATTATTAAGACTATTTTTTTACCACCAAAAAATAATATGGTAGCCACGCATTGTCATGTGACAAAAAAATTTTAAAAAAATAAAATTTATTTATTACTTATACAATAAATTAATAGATAATAGTTTACTGAAGCAATTTCCTTAATTAAAACACTGTAAAATTATTTGCCTTAAGTAAAAAAATTCAATTCCACACCTCTTTACTTAATCTATTATTTCTTTTAGATATTTTACTTTCACACTCAACTTCATAGCTCATTGTAAAAATTATAAATAGTCTCGCCAACCTTTAATTTTTATATTATTAGTAAAAATTAATTTTAATTTTTTTATCATGTAATGAAGCATAGTTGTTATATTATTTTATGGTATTTGAAAAATAGTTTTAAAAATTTTATTAGAATAAAATTAAAAGTATAAAAATTTTATATTTATAGCTTAAAGTTTAAATATTTTAATGGAATAAGGTTACAAGTTTAAAGAATATATATGTAATTAACCCTATTTTGTTTCATTAAATTTACCTTTTACATTTTGGCTATGTTATTTGATTTATTGATCAAAGTCACTTTTAAAATAATTTTACCTTTTTTTTCCTTGTTATCTACTTTTCTCACTTTTTATGATTGGCAATTTAAAAAAAGATTCCAAATATTTGATTTCATTTAGTTAACTTTTTATATTTTTGTAATTTAATTAATTAATTAATTTATCAATTAACTACCTTTAGCATAATAAAAATTTATTTATTTCTTTCATTATTATCTATTTTCCTCACTAATCAACACACATGATTAGCAAATGTAAAAAATTGATAAATATTTTATTTCATTTATCTTACTTTTGTATTTTAGTAAAATTTTTTTGATTTATGACATTTAATAGCAAGTTTGGCTGTAATGAACTATTATTGTGAATAAATTTAAAAATAAAAATGGGCTTCAAATATTTGATTTCATTTAATTTACATTAATTTTTTATTTGGTTATATTTTGTTAATGGATTGTTATTTCGTTTAATTTATTTTAATTTTATATTTAATTTGGTTCTTTAAACACCGATCGATTCAAACTCCATAAATAAAAATGGAATGACCATTTTTCCTAATTATTTGGTTTAATTGAAAAATAATGAATTTTTTATAAAATTACATCAAGTTGAATGTAAACTTTTTGTTAAATACAATATCATTTTAAAATTTTAATTATTTAAATAATACAATTTTAATTTAGATATTTTAGTTTAAAAATAATTATGATATATTTTAATTTTATTAATATATTATATAACATACTAAATATTAATAAAATGGGAAAGAACCAATCACATCGACAGTATTTAAAAAAATTACTCAGATGTTGAGAGTGGGATTTGAACCCACGCCCTTTCGGACCAGAACCTTAATCTGGCGCCTTAGACCAACTCGGCCATCTCAACTATATGATGAGTACTTTAGTGAGGTGATAATTTTATATTATTTATTCTATTTTGTTGAAAAGGCATCTCAACCAATATTGTTTTTTTCTTCTTTATAAAGGTTATCCCCTTATTGTTATTATTATTATTATTTAAGTAGATTTAACTAAATTAATAAAATTCCATATTTTGATAAAGATAATTAAAAATAATATCTCAAAGTGCATTTTGTCATATTCTTGTTTTGTTAGTCAATTCATCCATTTTTATTAATTAATAAATTTAATTTATTTTGGTAGATAATTTGTTATATAATATAATTTAGGTGGAGAATATCATATTTTTCTCTTCCAACTTTTCTTTCAATTTTTTTTTTCTACTTCTTAGTTTTTTCTTGCATGAGATAAAAAAAGACCGGTGACAATACTAAATTTTTTTATTCCTCTTCATTTTTTTGTATGTTTTTTAATTTTTTTTAAATTGTTTAGTTCATTTTATCTTTACATCTAGCCTTTTCAGGGTTTACTTCGTCCTCTGCTCTCACGGCGGTAATATTTATTTTTGTAAATATAAGATTTTAAAGAAAAAGCCAAAATATTGCTCTACATGATCTATTTAGTTTGGCCAGCCTTCCATGGTTTCTAGGAATGTATAGTCCTCCTCAATATGAGTTGATTGTTTCTGGTAGATGATTAACTATGAAGGTGCTTTACCTTCATTTTTTTAAGTGCCAAAATCACTTTTGATTAGCTTTTGACTATATTTCGAGTCGAAATTTCTAGTGAACATTCTATATGTTACTCGATGATAAATCTATGGCACATTTACACCCTTTTATAGCTCCTTATAATTGTTTTCAACCTAAATATTTTAGATCTTTTTTGAAAATTTTTGCATCTAATCTCTTCTAAGTGCTAAAAATATTCCTTCTTTGTTGTATTTTATTTGACGGTTCAATTAGTTCATCTTTTATTGATAAAGAAATAGGTGGAGAATATATATGATTTATACTTAGAGTTAGTATATTGGCATAAAATTTAATTTTGCTCAAAGAAGTATTTGAATCAATTGAAATTATTTCGATAATTAATTTGAAATTCATATTTGATATTAGTCTTATTTGATTGAACTTGAACTCAATTGAGGAACAATTATTATGTATTTTGTTAAAATGGACGATTTTTTTTTATCAAAGACAAAATAAAAAATAAAATTTATATTAATATTTTAATTATATTGCTCAATATCCAATTAAAATTGCTATAGTATTGATCAATAAAAATTAAAGTGTCGCATGTTTACAAATTGAACTACAAATTTTATGATAATGTGTTAAGTGATTAGTGTTATACTCGAATCGAATCGATCCAAATTTAATAAAATAGTTGAATTTAAACTTGGATTTGAACTGAACTCGAACCGAGTTTGGATTCGTATCAATACAATTTATATATTATATATCTCGAGATTTATAGCTTAAACTACGATATTATCTTATTTTTTATTTACCTTTTCTATATTTTTTGAATAAAAATATTAAAATAATAATATTTTTACTAATGACAAACATTATAATTATATATTAATAAAAATAAAATATTATATTATTATAAATTTATATTATATAATAAATAATCAAGTTATTGAATTATTTGTATTATTTATATATTGTACTAAATATTTAGTATATATTAAGTCATAATATTTTTATGATATTATTAATTAAATAATTATTTATTTTGTAATTTTATTATATAAACAAAAATAAAAAAGATTATGTGATGCGATGTAAGTGTAAGGATTGCAAGGTCATTCCGGATGAAGCATTGACGGCGCAACATCGTATTGTGGTTTTAGATGTTAAGAATAAAAGTAGCTGGAGGAATGATAAGAAAGTATTGAAACCAAGGATAAGATGGTGGAAATTGAAAGACCTAGCTCAAGGTACCTTTAAGGAGGAGTTACTAAAGAAAGACATTTGGAACCTTGAGGTTAGTGCAGAGGACTTGTGGACAAAAATGGAAGGTGGCATTAAGAAAGCATGTAGTAAATTGCTTGGGATCTCTAAAGGGGCAGGGCCTCGACCGCACTATGCATGGTGGTGGGATGAGGATGTTCAAAAGGCTATTAAGGCTAAGAGGGAATGGTATAAAAAGTTACCGAATGCGGTTAATAGCGAGGCCTTTGAGGAATATAAGAGGGCTAAGAAAGAGGCAAAGAAGGCTGTTAGTGTAGCTCGTGGCTGAACCTTAGAAGGGATTTATCAAAAGTTAGGTACTAAAGAGGGAGAAATGGGCATTTATAAGATTGCAATGATGAGAGAAAGGAAAAGCAGAGATTTAAGCCAAGTCAAATGTATAAAGGACGAAGATCAACGGGTGTTGACAGGAGATGTTGAGATTAAGGAGAGGTGGAAGGCTTATTTTGAGCAGTTATTCAACCCTGAACATGAACAAGATTTTCAAGGTCTTCATGCAACAAATGGTTATATCAGCTGGTCTAGGAGGATCTTGCATAGTGAAGTAAGAGAAGCCTTGAAGTATATGAAAGTTGGTAAAGCTTGTGGCCCGGATGGTATTCCTATAGAGGTTTGGAAGAACCTTGGAGAGGTAGGAGTTGCCTGGTTAACTAAACTCTTTAATGCTATTGTGAAAGGACGTAAGATGCCGAATGCCTGGAGGAAGAGTATCCTGGTACCCATATATAAAAATAAGGGAGACATTCAATACTGTACAAACTATCGGGGTATTAAACTTATGAGCCATACTATGAAATTATGGGAAAGGATTATTGAACACAGATTGAGGAAGCTTACAAGAGTTTCAGAGAATCAGTTTGGGTTTATGCCAGGGAGATCTACCATGGAGGCTATTTCTCTTCTAAGAAGACTAATGGAATTGTATCAAGAGAAAAAGAAAAATCTCCACATGGTATTTATTGACTTGGAGAAAGCCTATGATAGAGTACCAAGAGAAGTGTTATGGTGGTTTTTGAAGAGGAAAGGAGTCAGCGGCAAATATATCAACATCATCAAGGACATGTATGAGAATGCATCCACTAGTGTGAAAACACCTGGTGAAGACACTGAGGCTTTCCCCATTACTACCAGATTGCATCAAGGTTCGGCCATGAGTCCATATTTATTTACCCTGGTTATGGACGAGCTAACCAGAAGCATACAAGACGATGTTCATTGGTGTATGTTGTTTGCTGATGACATTATTTTAATTGATGAGACTAGTGCTGGTGTAAACCGTAAGTTGAAAGTGTGGAGAAAAACCCTCGAGTACAAGGGTTTTAAGTTAAGTAGGAGTAAAACGGAATATATGCACTGTGAGTTCAGTCGAAGGAAGAAGCAGGAACATGAGGTAAAGTTGGATAGAGTTTTGGTTCCTAAAACCAAGCAGTTCAAATATTTGGGTTCGGTGTTCCAGAATGATGGCCGTATAGATAAAGATGTGGCTCACAGAATACAGGTAGGGTGGTTGAAGTGGAAGGGTGGGGTTCTATGTGATAAGAAAATACCTTTGAAAGTGAAAGGTAAATTCTATAGGACGGTTGTTAGACCTGCGATGCTCTATGGTAGTGAGTGTTGGGCACCAACGGGACAACATTTGCATAAGATGAGTGTGGCAGAAATGAGGATGCTAAGATGAATGTGTGGACATACCAGACTAGACAAAATTAAGAATGTTCATATTCAACAAAAAGTCCAAGTAGCGGATGTCGGAGATAAGGTGAGGGAAGGAAGACTTAGATGGTATGAGCATGTTTTAATAAGACCTCCTAATGTTGCGGTTCGTAAGTGTGAGAATTTGTTAATTGAGGGGGTTAGAGGTCGAGGAAGACCTAGAACTGTGTAGAAGGAGGTGATAGCAAGAGACTTACGTGCCTTAGATCTTGATGCAGATTTGATTAATGACAGACTTGAATGGAGACGTAAAATCCGTGTCTTGGAATGGGCCTAAGGCTGGAGTATCTTTTTTGGTGTCTTTTGAGCTTATTTTATCGAGGATCCATACAGCCGACCCCAATTTATTTGAGACTAAGGCTTAGTTGTTGTTGTTGTTGTAATAAATTTTTTCTTCCAAAACTTTTAAATTTTTTTTACTTAAACATAAATTTCATTCGCTATTAAATATGAATTAATATTCATAATTTAAAAATATTATACATGTAAACACCTTCAAATAAAGTTCATTAACTTAAATTATTATGGGATATTAAAATTATTTATTTTATATTACTTAACTTATTTATCATATTAACGTATAGTAATAAATTATATAAATTAAATTAGTTAAAAAATTTAATATATTTAAATACATAATAAATTAAATTATATATATTTATAATTCAATATAATAAATGAGCTCATTTTCAAGTTTTATTTAATTTACCGAATAAATACCTTTCGAAGACTGATAAGGAAATTCTGGCGAAAGCAGTGATCTAAGCGATCCCATCATATATCATGTATGTTTTCCTCCTACCCGATGCTTTATTTAATGAGTTGGAGCGAATGTGTAATGCTTTTTGGTGGGGTACATCAGCTCAAGGGCGTGGGATTCGCTGGCTTCGATGGGAAAGGTTGTGCCTGAGTAAAAAGATGGGTGGGATGGGTTTCCGAAAGCTGCATGAATTTAATATTGTCCTTCTAGACAAACAAGGATGGCGGATGGTTACTAATCCTCAATCCTTAGTCGTTCGAGTATTTAAATTGAAGTATTTCCCAAACTCCTCCTTTCTTGAAACTGATATAGGGAGTAATCCAAGCTTTGTGTGGCGAAGCATTTGTGCTGCCCAAGAGATTCTTATGGAAGGTTGCGTCAAGAGGGTGGGTTCAGGTCAGGATACCTCCATTGTTAGAGATCCTTGGTTGTTCACTGGTCCTCATATGTATATAACTTCTGAGCTTCACGAATCCTTCTATTCAGCAAATGTTAATACGCTAATTTTAAATCAGGAAAGGAGATGGAACGAATTGTTGATCCGGGAGCTGTTCAACCAGTACGATGCTGATCGTATATTATAGTTACCTTTAAGTATTCGGTCTTCTCCTGACGTCTGGGCATGGAAGTGGGATAAAAGAGGCTGTTATTCAGTTCGGTCTTGTTATTGGCATTTGATGCAGGTTGCAACACCTATGACAAATAGCTTGGGAAGCCTCTTTTGGAAACATGTGTGGAGTCTAAATATCCCACCAAAAGTAGAACACTTCATCTGGAGGGTGAGTACTGATTCCTTGCCTACGAAGGACAAACTTCGTCAGCGCTAGAGGTTATTTCCATGCGTCCAATTTGCAATGGTACTGATGAATCCATGGATCATCTCTTTATGTGCTGCCCTTTTGCAGTTGAGTTGTGGCGGCAGTCTAACTTGGGTGTGGTGTTGGGCTCTGCTGATTCTTTCATTCAGTGGCTATTATGGCTTAATTTGGAAACAGAAGACCATTGTATGTTGGTAATGACTTTTTGGTCATTATGGTATAACAGGAATCAGATTGTGTGGCATCAACAATCTCTGTCTGCCCAGACAGTGATAACTCTTGATTCATCTATGCTGCAACAGTAGAGACAGGCCCAGGTTAGTCTACCCACTAGTGCTAACAATTAGCATAGTATCAAGTGGGTTAAACCAGTAGCGGGATGGGTGAAATGTAACGTAGATGCAGCTTTATTTCGTCAACATTACAGATACGGGGCTGGGTTTGTCAGCTGAGACGATACAAGTTGTTTTATGTTCGCTTTCTCATCAACTTTTCTTGGTGTTTTCAATCCAGCACTGGCTGAAGCTCTTAACTCCATAGAGGCTCTAAGTTGATCAAGATTTAAGGCTGGATGAGGATAATATTTGAATTAGACTGTTTGCAAGTAGTATAAGCTATTTATTCTCTGTCAGTTGATTTGTCTTTGTTTGGTCTTATTATTTCAGATGGTAAGTCTCTTCTTAAGGATATAGGTGAGACTGGAATAATTATATGCTACAACTGTTGTAGCAATAAATGCCTACAACACACCAATCGAATTTTTACACGTAGGCATTTATTGACATTTATTTAATTCTGTTGTAGCAATAAATACCTACGTGTAAGAATTCTATTGGTGTGTTGTAGGCATTTATTGCTACAACAGTTGTAGCATATAATTATTCGTGAGACTGATGTATTCCTTGTCCAAAGCTCTGCAAATCAGGTAGCTCATACGCTAGCTAGGTTATCTAATTCTTTGTATGAGCCAGGCTTTTAGGAAGAGTCTCCTTCCATGGCTATTGTGGATTATCTTATTTCCGATCTTCACTAATGAATTACCTTTATTTATTCTTTAAAAAATTACTATTTTTTAATGGACTAATTTATAAATCCAATGAGTCGAGTATTTATTAATTTAGTTTGATTCATTTAACAAAAAAAAATGATACCTTTCATTATTTTTTAATAAAATATTTATTTTTTATCAGAAATATTTTAATTATTTTATTATAAACTCATAATAAATTCATAAAAAACTATATAAAATTTATAAACTCGGAATAAATCCATAATAAACTCATAATAAGCCCATACTAAACAAATAAAAATATATTATTTTGACAAATTGATCATATTTTTATAAAATTTGAATATATTTTAAAAATATAGTAAATTTAATTTTTTTTTAAAATTTTATTATATTTTTGTCAAAAATTCATTTAACAAATAAACAATTTGAGTTTGAGATTGAATGAGTTTTTATCAAACTAAGATTCAAGCTGAATTTAAATAATTTAACTTATTTATAATTTTACAAGTGACTATATATATATATTCAAAACAAGCTAATTTAAATGTTTTATAAAATTATAATTTAAAGCAAAATTAGAGTTTTGATGGTTATTTAAATATGGTGGTGAATTTTCCTTTATAAGGTGAAAATATAGTAGCGCCCACCCACCAACAATAATGAATGAATTCAAAATATTTTCCCTCGCTTTATGTAGCCAATTATTTATTTATTTTTCTTTGAGAAAAGCTCGAAACGTGAACTTATGTCTTATTCAATCAAAACAAATCACGCATATTCTATGGACCCAATCAATCATCATTACAGGCGAATTGTTTATCGGTTGGTACTTTTCAAAACAAAGCGGCGGATGATAATCCAACGGTGTATAATTTAAGCTGCAGAAGAGACCATCAGAACGCGATACACTGAAGTGGACCACTCACTCAACGACGTGAGCAGCAACAACTCTGGTGTGTCTCTGACCTTTTGACCACGTCTGTCATTTTAAGCCAACTGGAAAAGCCATGGGCGCGTGATTCAAGTCCTTTTACCTTTCGCGCGTGGTGCTCGTTTCACTTTTTCGTATCTAGTAAAGGTCAAAAGGAGAGAGCCAAATATAGCCCACTTATTGGCCAAGAAAAAAAAATATATACAGCCCAATTCCTTCACCCCCTTCGAATACGAAACATCTGGGTCCCGCCACTCTCTAATTATCATCCTCCACGCGCCGCGCTCAATGGAGAGCTGTTTCTTTTCTGAGGTTCAGTTTAAAAAAGAAGAAAAGGAAAATTTTAAAAACAATTTAAAAAATCTCAACTACTAGTTTCTCCATTGAAGCTCGTCTCTTTCTCTGTTCATTTAATCTGTGTATTTGTATATTTGTACATGTACATGTGTATATAATTTGGATACTGTACGGCTGGCAAGGTCTTCTTTTGAAATTTTGAAAATAGGCATCGAGAGAGAGAGAGTTGGTGCAGAGCAGATAAAAAGATATATTTTGAATAGAAGATGAATGTGGTAGGCAGACAAATGCCAAGATCCAGCTCGACTGTACACCACCAGTGTCAATATTCCGACAACTTCCTTGATAGTGGCCAATGGCTTCAATCGTCTTCTCAGGTCTCTATCTGTTATTTTGTATTGATAGTTATAGCTAATCTAAAGTCACTTGACATTTTTCTGAAACGGCAACCTTTATTTATTTATCTATTTTAATGGTGATGCGCAGGATTTCGGGTACGGCTCCCGGATGAACCGAAGCATGATGGCAATGGACCCGTCGACGCCTCTGGTTAGCTCAAGGTCTTCGATTCTGAGAAATAATGGGGAAGATCACTTTTCGCCGAGTGAGCTTAGCCCTGGCTTGCTCGATCTGCATTCTTTTGACACTGAGCTATTGCCAGAGGCACTTTGATTTTTCTTCCTAAGTCAAATAATTTGGATAGTCGCATTAATGGTGATGATGGTTTTGATTTCAACTGAATCGGTAATTTATTATGGCGATTTTGGAAGTTACATTTATTTTGATGATTTTGGCTGGGTTTCGGATTTTATTCACATTTATAATTACAACTTCGCTGTTTAGAACGCTAGAAAAGAAAATGACAGTCAAGTAGCCTTTATCAGAAACTGAAGCTTGTGATTGATCGCTTCTACTGTTGCAGCGGGACAATTTATTAGCGCTGATGATGCTTTTTATGCCTTTTTTTCTTTGCAAACAACTAAGCTAATTAATTTTTTGGTGTACATTCGAAGTATGCAAATTGATGATAAATTATTACCAACCACTATTATGTATACTTCCTTATCTGCATATTGCATGATATGTACCTTTTCAAATATTATAATCTAAATGGTATGCAACCGCAACCGCATTCAGTCCACTTGTAGAAATTTTCTTGCATTTGCACATTGGGTAATTATTTTATTCCCGTAGCTTTTAACTTGACTGAGAAATCTCATGCACACTGAAGAAGTAGAAAGAACCAAGTCTGAAGGATAATATATTTGTATCTCTTTAGCTTATATTTTTATGTTGATATTGATTATTTCAATGGTAGGCACCAGTTCCCAGCATATACGAGGGGTACTTGCATAATCAGCCTGCTCGTGGTAAAAGTTTTGATGACTCTGAACCTTATCTTGTAGCAAACAAGCTGACAAATAAATCCCGAGGTTTGCCTGAGAATACTCTTCTTAAAAGTTTCTCAGTAGACAAAGATAAAGCCAACAATGTTGCTAAGATCAAAGTTGTGGTATGTGTCATTGCGGCTCTCCTGATACTTATCTTATTTACAATAGATGTAGTACAATCAGTTTTTCATTTCAGTGTTTCTGCTAATATATTAAGTGCGTTTTGGCTCTTGTAATTGATTGAAATGCTAATGGTAATTTTTATACAGGTACGCAAGAGACCATTGAATAAAAAGGAAATAGCAAAGTAAGAGGAAGATATCATTACAATAGAGCCAAATTCCAATTATCTCACAGTTCATGAAACCAAACTCAAAGTGAGTGCTTGAAGGATGGATCTTATTCTACAATGGCGAATAATATCTCATTATTGTGATAATTTCTCTACCCCTAGAAACCAAGCAAAAAAATGAATAAACATTTCAATTTATTATATTTCTGGAAAATATATGATCATATTGCTTATATTGATTCAGATTCCGCTACCCCTGATATATACTATAAAAGCAAGCTAATTCTGCCCATAAAAACTGAAATACTGTAATGTTTCATATTGGTTTCAAAAACGTTTTTCTAGTTTTCTATCTAAAATTTGTGATCACATAGATTAGTTACATTTTGCTAATTACTGCAAGATTTTCTAAGTGACAACATCTGCATTTTACATGGAACCGTAAATAGTTTGGGAACATTCCCCATCTACTATTCTCTCAAAATCTAATATACCATATTATGCAGGTTGACTTAACAGATTATGTTGAGAAACATGAATTTTTTTTTGATGCTGTGCTGAATGAAGGTGTTTCAAATGATGAAGTGAGTATGTGATGAGATTAGGGACAAAATGCAAACGTCATTCAGTTGAAATTTACCAGATTCTTTTTCACTCCTGCAGGTTTACTGTGAGACTGTGGAGCCCATAGTTCCTCTAATTTTCCATAGAAGAAAAGCAACCTGCTTTGCATATGGACAAACAGGCAAGTGGTCTTAATTTCATTGATACGTTACAGTTGATACAGACTGGCAAACCAATTATTCACAGTTAGACTTTTTTTAAGTCCATTTTACCAAGTCAATCTCATGCTTTTACTGGAATGGGAACCATACAGGTATGAACTCTATGCTAGGTACCTGAAATAATTTTCTTGGTTTGCTACAATATAAACCTCAACATGTGGGGTGATGGTGCTTGGACAAAGTTTATATATTGTTTGTTAATCATTCTTAGAAAAGCAAAGCTAAAATTAAGAAAAAGAAAAATAGATTTTTATCTGGGAGGTTGTAGGGGCAGAAAGAGAGAGAGAATCTATATCTTAGTTTATTTTTCGAGGTGTTTACTTGGTTTATGTCTGCTTTCCATATAAGCTTGGGTTGGTCTTACTTTTTTTTTCAGGGAGTGGAAAGACTTATACCATGCAACCACTGCCGCTAAAAGCTTCCCAAGATTTATTAAGACTAATGCACCACACGTACAGGAACCAAGGGTTTCAATTGTCTGTCAGTTTCTTTGAGATATATGGAGGGAAGCTTTTCGATCTCCTTAATGATCGAAAGTAAGTTAATTAAGCTTGTAGGTTTTGGGTAGGCATGAATATTGTGGTGGTTGATCTGATGGAGTTCTATTTTTGCAGAAAGCTCTTCATGAGGGAGGATGGGAAACAACAAGTGTGCATTGTGGGTTTGCAGGAATACAGAGTATCAGATGTTGAGCCAATCAGGGAATTCATTGAGAAAGGAAATGCCACTAGAAGCACTGGTACAACTGGTGCAAATGAGGAATCTTCGCGATCGCATGCTATACTTCAGCTTGCCATCAAGAGATCAGTCGATGGATCTGAATCAAAGCCAGCCCGGCTTGTAGGAAAGCTGTCTTTCATAGATCTTGCTGGGAGTGAGCGTGGTGTAGATACTACTGACAATGATAAGCAAACAAGGTGAGGTCTGATTGGACTACATTCTTTTTCTGAAATCCTAAATATTTATTGGTTTTCCTTCAGACCTTCTGCACTAAACTGCATATAGATATCTTCAGACCCATTTGATTTTCCTAAATGATCTAATATTGTTCCCTATGGATTAACTGCATCTTCAGTAAATAGTGATATCTTGAAATGCTTTGGGATTTAATAGAACAAAAAATTGATATCTTTACAGAATGGAAGGTGCTGAAATTAATAAGAGCTTGCTGGCTTTGAAAGAATGCATCAGAGCTCTGGACAGTGATCAAGGTCATATTCCCTTCGGAGGGAGTAAGCTGACTGAAGTTCTGAGAGATTCATTTGTTGTTGACTCGTGCACTGTCATGATATCACGTATTTCACCAAGCTCAGGATCATGTGAACATACACTAAATACGCTAAGATATACTGATAGGTATGAGGATCTATACAAAAAGTAGATGCTGGGAATTGACTGATAATTTTTACGTGAAAATTTCTGATGGATATTTATATTCCAGGGTCAAGAGTCTTTCTAAGGGGAATAATTCCAAACGGGATCTACCGTCTTCTTCAAACCTTAGAGAATCAACTGCACTGCCTTTGACTTCGACAACTTTTGATGATAACGTAACTGATGTTACAAATGGAAAGAACAGATTTGGGTGGACAAAACCGATTGAAAGAGAAACATCTCCACCTCTTAATAATGTGGATCGTGTTCCAAGTGGCAGGGCAGAGGGACATTTGGCTGCATCTGTATATTCAGATTATTACAAATCCCACATAGGTGGTCAAAACAGTGTGGCTGGTAATGATTTCACTCACACCAAGGATGCTAATGAACAAGAAAAACTATCACGGATGAATAATAGAAAATTAGAAACCTATGAAGTTTCAGCTTTGGAGGATAGGCAAAAAACTGTGGCCCCAATGAAATGGAGAGATGTTTCAGACTTTATGGCAAAAAATTATCATTCAGATGATGATCTTAATGCCCTTTTGAAGGTAATTGCATTCCAGATATCCTCTATTTGGTTTCTGAGAGTTCATTCAAGTACCCACGGAATTGTATATGATTCTTTAGGAAGAAGAAGATCTTGTGTCTGCTCACCGTAAACAAGTGGAGGATACAATAGACATAGTTAGGGAGGTTAGTGACAACCTGTTTTTCAGTTTTTTAGATTTGTCCGCCGTTTTTAGTTCTGGTATGATTGTGATGATTCATGCAGGAAATGAACTTGCTAGTTCAAGCTGATCAACCAGGCAACCAGTTGGATGATTATATTTCTAAGTTAAATGCAATTCTTTCACGGAAGGCTGCAGCAATTCTACAACTGCAGACTCGCTTGGCTCAATTTCAGAGGCGTCTGAATGAACACAATGTTTTGGTATCTTCATATGCTAGTTGATTGAGTGTTGATGGGCACAATCAACTTACAAGACGTGCATTTTGGCAGGCAGTTGATTTGGGAGATTCTCCTTCGCTAGTTTGATTGCACTGTAACTACACCTGGTTACAGTGAATAATGCTTTTTGGGGTGGGGTGGGTGCTTGGTTGAAGGATGAGCCTTGTTTGTTTCACTAGTGTTATTACTTTATAAAGTCGGTCATTCTGACTTGAGTTAAAAGAAACCTGATATATACGCCTCTGTAATATGTGGATGGCGTTGTAATCCTTGTGTAGTAAATATCTTGTTTGGGCTGTTAATTTATAACGTAAATGCTGTTTATAGCTAGCTTGGTGATCTATTGATAGTGAAAACCTCCTGAGTGGGTTGCAAAGTTAAAATATAAAAGCTGTTAAAATTTCAGTTGCTTTTGGGTGTTCCATTCGGACCATGAATTGGTAGTGACACCTATTTTGCCTTGAGTGGGTCTATGTTCAATGCTTATCAACTGAATAATGTAGTAACTGCCTTTCTCAGCTTCTTGTTGCCACTCATGGAGATTGTGGAGTTGGTTCAATTGGTCAGATGCTTTATAAGACATGAATTTTCAGCCGGGCAGATGCTTATGTACTGGACCTGTAAGTTCCTTTTCCTTCCTGATGCTAATACTATTTTCAGTTACTATCTGAAAATTTCACTATCCAAATTCTAGTGAGCTATTTAAATTGCCTGATTCATGCTAGCTTATTAGCCATTTTCTTAGCATGTCAATATCTGTAGGCCGATTGTTTTTAGTGTAAATTTTCTTGCTTATCATTTTATGCAGTCTGCTTCCACTAAGGACCATACTATATCTATGGAAATTAAGCCAATAGGGCGTAATTTGGCATAGCAGGCATGTAATTTTATTTTTTACATCCATAACACAGGAAATACACAAGGAAAACAAATCAACTATGTTTGCATGCATACACTGATAACTAGAAGTCAAAATAAGGTGATATGCAATTGTCTATCTGGATATGTAGTTTTGAGATATCATCATCTAATTAGCAACCCACACAATGTGGTCTGCTGGTAGGAAGTGACAAATAGGACCAGTTCCAGGCTTAACCTTGAGAACTTGGAAAGCCAAATGCATCGGATTCCACTTTGAAGTATCAGTATGGCAAATAGCAATAGCCATGACTTTGGTTTCATCAGCTCCAACCAATGGAACAATGTAAGCCTTAGCATTATGCGTTTCATGGCAGTAGAATATAGGGTAAATATAATTTTGGGGATGACATGTTACTATCATGGTCCCAACTATCCTCACTCCCTTAGTTATGCTAAATTCCTGATGCTGTGTTTCCTCTTTGTTAACCTGTGTTACGAAAACTTTAATATTCTTTCCAAGCTTTGAAATACTAAAATCTACCATTGCTTCCAATGACATGGCACAGTACTTGTCCTCACCCTCTAGTGCTGGCTCCTCACACTCTTCTATTGTCCTTCTCATTATCTCGGCTGTTGTTGAATTAGGCTTGATAAAAAATTTGTGCAAAGTTTCTGAGAACTTGTTTGAGGAGAAAGGTATCATCTCAGCAACTTGACGAGGCAAGAACTTAGTTTTAGCTGTGATTCTGGTGAAATAGAGGTTCATTTTGGTGCCAGGATGTAGGTCTTTGTTTAGGAAGAATAGAGCCACATTTCTATTGCTTTTGAGTTCATCCTTGGAGCCATCATAAGCATACGAGAAAGGATTCATCCAGTCAGTGAATGGTGGCTTGACATCTACAGATACTCCTTTGCCTATATCTATTACTATGCCACCTATATCTATGCTTATATCAATAGCATTTTCGTCAAAAGTCTTACCAGTGGGTCTTTTACTCCTGCTTCTATCATCAGAATTACTCATCTGCTCTGTAAGAGGTAAGCATAAGATTTAGTTAGAAATCATAACATTAGCAGACCTTGCCTAAACACTATAATTTTTGTAATTGTTTTGGCTGTTGTAAGTATTTTAGACTGTGATGACATAATGATCAATTTCTTGAAAGGAAAATGAGAGGAAAGCTGAGGTAGGAGATGCACCTAAAGGTAGAATATTGCAAAGAGCTTTAGGCATTGGAGTGTTTGCAACACAGATTGCCAGTAGGCATCTGGGGGAAGAAAAGCATGATTTATAGCTATAGGAAGCTGCCAAAGAATTATAATAATTTTAACTATATTCAAGTAAACCAAATACTTAAAAAAAACCTCCTAACAGTAATCAAATTGCACTTGCACGAGTGAAGACACTACTGTTTATGTAACTCACCCAGATTAAGAGCAGAACTGCAAAAAGCTGAAACTCCATTGGAGGATTATTTGCAGAAATGAAAAGAATAAGACTTAGTGGTACACTTGCATAGAAGCTAGACAATATGTAACACGTATTTATAGAGGGCATTGGGATAAAAAAGAGAGTAATAGTTGGACAAGTGCTACATACTGCAAGCTAACTAAAAGAATTAAGTGTGGAAGAAGAAAAGAGAAGTTCAGTACGTATTTTGAGGAGATAATGGATTTAGTGTGATGATACATAGATCGCAGATTTGCAAAACAGAATGCTGAATGGACTTGTCATGGATTTGATCCTGCTGAAATGGTTACACTGATGGTTATGGTCTTCAGCATTGTTTATTTATGAGTTGGCTATGATGCGATAAGATGAGAAATTGCTCTAAGATTATGTTAAGGACCATTCCATTTATTAGGGTTTTTTTTTCCTGATTATAAAAATTGTAAGAAAATTTGGTAAATTTATATAAATTTATCAGATTTTTTTTTTTTTATCAATTTTCAAAATTTTCAATTATTTTACACACATAACAGTTTTTATAAATTTATCATTAGATTATTATAAGTTTATTATATATTTTTGTGAAATTATAAAAATTGTTTTGATAAAAAAATAAAAATTTTAGAAAATTTCGTAAGGGGTGTAATTTTTTATTTTTTGGTTTGGATTTGAGGTTATGAAAGTTTTGTTGAGTGAGTCAACTTTTAGCCTATGTTTGGTTGAGAGTAACCAAGAGTAAAATAAGAGAGTAAGTTAAATTTATCTTACTTTCTTTTGTTTGGTGTAAATAACATTAGAGTAAATAAGAGTAAAGTAATGGAAATGAGATTTCCTATTTTTTTTCAAACTCTCTAAATATTTCTCTCCAAAATGGAGAGAAATGAGAGTAAATTAATGTAAAGCCTTATTTTTTTCATTAAAAATTGGAGGAAAATTTGAATTCCTCTCTTTTTCATTTAAAAAACCAAATAATAGAAAGTAATTCAAAGGAATTTCATTTTACATTACTCTCACTTCCTTCGTTAAAGTAAATTCAATTTCAATTCTAATTCACCTCCAGCCAAACATAAGCTTAAGGTAACGGATATCTTATTTGGGCCAACACTAGGAAAGCCACTATCCATAAATTTTGATTTTTTTTTTTTTGAAGATATCCATAAATTTTGATAGTTAATAAAAATACTGTTTTTAATTTTTTTTTTTACATTTTTACTATATATACTGAAAATTTACTCAATATATACTCACCATCTATAAAAAATATACTGAGAAAGTGAATATATCATATTTTTATAATTTTTTATTTGTATAGTATTTTTGTAAGTTTTTTTACCAGTATTTTTATTATTTTTTTCTTACTTTTTTGAGTTATTTCTGTGAATTTCCCTATTTTCATTTAAGCAATTGGTGAGCTGTTTTTTTCAGTTATAGCATAGAATGAGTTTGCTTGGAATCAATTGCTCTTGCCTTAGCGTAAGATTAGTTTGCTTAGAATAATTTGCTTTTGCTAAGGCATAAACCATTTGATTCCATATCTCTTTACAAATTTAATAATTAAATTAGAAATTTATTTTTTTTCAATTTCAATTCATGATAATCAGGTAAAAATTAGAGTTTAATTTTATAAATACTTGATATGATGGAAGAACTAGGAGATTATGAAGAGGGGGACAAAATTTCTATCTCTTGCCGTTGCTTGTTGCCAATGATGATGATGTTAGCCGCGTTTGTTGACCAAAAAAAAAATATAAGGGATTTAACAATCCCACATCGAAGAAGAAAGGAAATAGGAGGGTATTCCCCTCATATATAAGTGGCTCAAATCATTTAGTTCAAAACACACCAAAACACAACAAGTGTTTTATATTAGAGATTAGAGTTGAGCTCTTGGAGTATAAATATTTGGGGGTTGTTTTGTGGGTGTCGGTTAGAAAAATATTTTGTATTTGTGATTGTAATAATTTTCCACATAGTAAATATTTTTCTTGGTTGTCGTTAGGCAACGGCCGTGGTTTTTTTCTATTTGGGAGTTTTCCACGTTAAATCTTTGTGTCTTTATTCTCTTTAATTTCTCAATTGTTATTTTATTTTCTCATTTATTCATGTTTAAAGACGGTCCGATGGGCAAAAAAATAGCGATTTTCCCAACAAGTGGTATCAGAGCTTAGGTGTTATAATTTTTGTCAAAAATCTTAGTATGCTCTGTGGTTGCAGCTTGGTCTGATCTTTCACATCAGAAAAGTTTTTTGTTAAAAATTATTTTTGTTTTTAAGCTGGTGGAGCCTTTGGAGCTGGTGGAGTTTTGGAAAAGGTGGAGCCGTTTTGTTTTGGTGTGCTTGAGTATTGGTGGTGAGATAAATAATTACATGTCGAGGTAAATTCTGTCAAACGACACAAATTTAGTCTAAGGCAAGTGGATTTTAAGTGAGACCATTGTGACTCCTCCTCTTACCTGGGAATTTACCTGGTGTAATTGTTTATTTCTAGTCCTTTATTAGCACGTAGTAAGCATGTCGGCAATGAGATGCGAGATTGAGAAATTTGACGGGAATATGAATTTTGCACTGTGGCAAGTGCAAGTCAAAGACGTGTTGATCCAGTCAGGACTACATAAGGTTTTGCAGGGTAAACCAGTCAGCGGAAGAACTTCAGGAAAAGGCGGTGGTAGTGGAGACTTAGAAAAATTCAAGATTAGTGACGAAGAATGTGAGGAGCTGGATATCAAGGCGGCAAGTCAAATTCGCATGTGTCTAGCAAAAAATGTTCTTGCTAATGTGCTTGGATTGTCCACGACAAAGGAGCTGTGGGAGAAACTGGAAGAATTGTATCAGGGGAAAAATATATCCAACAGGTTATATTTGAAGGAGCAATTTCACACGTTGAAAATGGCGGAAGGTACAAAGCTGTCAGATCATCTGAGTGTTCTTAAAGGCATCGTCTCCGAATTGGAAACTCTTGGAGTGAAAACCGAAGATGAAGATAAAGCTCTTCGGCTCATCCTGTCACTTCCTTCAACATATGAGCACATGAAGCCTGTTCTGAAATATGGTAGTAAGGAAGTGGTGTATGCGGATGTGGTTAGTAAGCTCATTACTGAGGAGAGAAGACTGAATGAAATGGAAAATAAATCTTATGAGAATTCAACTTTATCTGTCGGTATCAGGAAAAAGAATAAAGGCTCCGAAAAGAGGAAGATTGTCTGCTGGGGGTGTGGTCAAATTGGACACGTGAGGAAGGATTGCCCGAACGGTGGAGCTGATTCGGCTAGAAGCTCTAACGTTGTTGCTGCCAATGTGATCTCCTGTGGCGAAGGAGATGATGAGTTTTCTCTGTAGTTGAGAGAAGTGTGTCCTCATGGCATGATTGCTACCCGTTGAGATGCCATGGAAGAGGACGGATTATTTGTAGCTGATCCACGGAAATACGCGCTGTATTGGTTGACAGTTGATGCAAGGTACGTGGTGGAAAAATTATGTCGATGGCTAATGAACTCTCGGAAAGTCAACAGGAGGGTTGCACCATAAATTATTTGCGGGATCTCGACATGGCCGGTAAAAAATTCTTGGAGTCTGTGAAGTGATTTCAAGTGATGATACTCTTTTATGGTGGAGTATGATAATTCTTGTTATTAGAATTATGATTGTCGGTAACAGACAATGTTGTATTTTTTTTTTATTTTCTTTTGTCAAGGTGGATATTGTTAGCCGCGTTTGTTGACCAAAGAAAAAAAATGTAAGGGATTTAACAATCCCACATCGAAGAAGAAAGGAAATAGGAGAGTATTCCCCTCCTATATAAGTGGCTCAAATCCTTTAGTTCAAAACACACAAAAACACAACAAGTGTTTTATATTAGAGATTAGAGTTGAGCTCTTGGAGTCTCTTGGAGTATAAATATTTGGGGGTTGTTTTGTGGGTGTCGGTTAGAAAAATATTTTGTATTTGTGGTTGTAACAATTTTCCACATAGTAAATATTTTTCTTGGTTGTCGTTAGGCAACGGCCGTGATTTTTCTCTATTTGGGAGTTTTCCACGTTAAATCTTTGTGTCTTTATTCTCTTTAATTTCTAAATTGTTATTTTATTTTTTTATTTATTCCTGTTTAAAGATGGTCCGATGGGCGAAAAAATAGCGATTTTCCCAACAGATGATTTGGTGGTCGGTAGCTCACGCTACTCTCTCCCTCTCTCTTGTTTGGCGTCTCTTCCCTCTTCCTCTTCGTTCTCTTCTTTCTGCTAGATGCTGCTACTGTCCGTTGCTTTTCAATATTTTTTTTTTAAACGTACGTCGTTTCAATTAAGGTAAATTATAATTTTTTTAAAGACAGCCTTGATAAAATGATACCGTTTTATAATGAACTAAATAAAAAAAATTACAGTGAGATATTTTTTAACTCCTTATTGCTAAGTGAAATCTCAGAAAAGGAGGGGCTGAGATTTTACAGTGACAATGACGGCCGTATATCTTTTTCTTTTGATTGCCGATTTGAGAGGGAGGAGGTCGGACGACTACTTGTGACCGTCCTAGTTTCACCACTGCCTTGATAGATTATGATTTTGCATAAATAACCAAAAAAAGAATGATGATCTCTATGAGATATTAGTATTAACAAAATAAAATGGGTGTATAAAAAATAAATATTATTGAGTAGAAATTTCTCTTTTATTGAACGGAAAATTTTTAAACTGAAATAAAGAAAACCATCAATTGTTGAATGAAAATTGATTTCAAACAGTAAATTTTAGAAAAAATATGAAAAAAAAAATTGATAGCGAAAGTTGATATGGTTTCAAAATAAGAGAAAGAAAAAGTTTGCTTTTAACAAAGTCAAAGAATGTTTATACATATAAGTTATTCATTTTCTTTCTTTAACTGCTGCTCTTTTTCTCAAACGATCCCTGCCTTTCTTGACTTCCTTTTCTAGATTTAGGACTATCATTAGTCTTCAAGCAGTCCTAAATCATTTTTTTCTCTTATTTTTCTTACAATTTTATTTTTCAAATAAATTTATAATTTTATTTATTAAACTTCTAAATCTGGCCATTTTAATGTTTTTTGTCCTTCATCTCCACATGATTTGGTCTTATCTAGAAGTCATATTCTTTTGTATTATTATTATTATTTTTTTGCTAACACAAATTCAGAGTAAGGAGTATAACTTTTTCTTTGTAAATTAATGGTTTACCATTTCTGGATGAAGATGTTATGGGTTTCAGAAGGCAAATTAAATGACTAGTGGACGAAATAGATCCCTTGGCACTATCTCCTTCTTTTTTGAGTTTCGAATCTCAGATGTTATTAGACATATATTATCAAATAAAGTCTAATTTGAAGTATTATTTCTAGGAGTTGTTGGGCTCTTCAATGATTTAAGATTTAACATCAGTGGTTTGTCTGTTGATTTTAAAACTCTAAATCTTAGTATTAAAATCTTATTTTAGTTTTCAATTTCTCAGTTTCTGTTTGTTTATTTGTATTTGTATTGCCTTAAAAGAGTCTCTCTTATGATGGTAAAAGAAGATGTCAAAATCAAATTATCAATTGTGACAAAAGAAAGTAAAGTTTCAAAAACACGAATAGTAATTGAGAGTTACTAAAGTGAAAATAAATGTGGAAGAAATGTAACTGCCTAAAATCGTTAGTGACGTGTCAAACTCTTGTACGAATAAAGAAAAACATATTGGCTGAATGCTGACCATTATTAACATAAACTTATTGTATATAGATTATCTCGACCTTATCAGCCCTAATTGTGCCACGTGTACTTTAATGTGGATCCAAGAAAGTGCCAAATTATTTAATACAATTATGATTTCAATTAGAGGACTTGGATAAAATGGAAAAACAGTTAAATCATAACATGCAATATGCAATTTTCACAATTCACTTGATATGTACAAATTTAATTTCATTCAAATTATTTCAATTAAACTCAATAATATTTTAATCTCAAATTAATCTAAATTAATTATATCAATTATTTTTTTACTCGAAGTGATAGTAAAATAAATTCTTAAAAAATATAAAACTAAAAAATTATTCTGAATCGTTTTTTTTTTTTAAATTAGTTTAGATTTATTTCTATATCTCACATGTATATCAAGTTTTAACTTACCATATTTCAAAGTTATTTGATATATATAAATTTTTTATATATATTTAAAAAAATTACATATTGTAATTTAATTAATTTATTATTTTAATTAAAATTTTAAATTAAAATTACCGTTATCACACATAATTTCTTTGACAAAACCTATGATCTCACAGCCTACGTTTTGCAAGAGGGGATCTTTGACTAAAATCTTGAGCATCTTCAAGCAACAGAAAACACAAAAAAAGCCAACAGCCTGAAAAAGAAGAAGACACATATATACAGTTATTGTTGTCCAAATTGGCAATCTCTTTCTCTCAAGCTCATGTCTGTCTCTAATATAAACTCATCAAATAGCCATGGACCGTCCACTTGTTCTGCCCTTTTTCAATGTTATAAAATCCACCATTTTTATTTCTGAATATGAGTTGCTCTTTTTCATTGAATTTTACCCATTTGAATTGACAACCACATGCTTCTTTTTTTGGACTTACCAAACTTGAAGTTAATAATTATATGTGCTGTGTTTTACTTGTTACGTGTCTTTTTTTAAACATCTAGTACACTTTGAAATTAAAAAAAAAAAACTAATCTAAAATCTATTATTTAAAAAAAATAAACATTTATTATTAACTTATCTCTTTTTTACAAAATAAATTATTATTATTATAATAAAAAGATATATTTTAAAAAAATTAATTTTAAATTAATTTTAAATAAAATTATATAAAATTTAATTGAATTATTTATTTTAACTTATATTATATTCATTTATAAAAAAATTTTATAAAAAAATTTATTTATAAAAAAAATTTATATAAAATTTATTTATAAATAAATTATATTCGTTCAATCTAAATATAGTATTAATAAAATTTAATTTACATTAATTAAATTTTATAAATTTAAATTTATAAAATTAAAATTAATAAAAAAATTATTTTAAAAAAATTATTATTAAAATTTAAATAAATTCATAAAATTTTATAAAATTTATTCCTTTAAAATAAGATGTTAGGCTAATATGTTTAGCTCATACATCCGAAGCTGAAGCACCGCTTCACCAAATTAAAAAAAAAAAAAAAACCCTAAAAATACAGAGAGAATAAACAAAACAATATCAACCAGTCAATTCAAAGCTTGCAAACAAAACCAATTCTCCAATGGACAACCAAAATTTAGCTAAATTATTGATCCGAATCCAAATTTAAAACCTGGCAATGTGTACTCTTACTACTATTATTAAGAAACTGATTAACATAAAATTGTTAATTTATATAAAATTAATTATAATTGATAAATTATTATGAAATAGTAATATATTTATTATAATTTTACGAAAATTGTATTTACTTTTTTTCATTACTATTTTAAAACCATTTTTTTTCCATTAAGATATTTTCTTTATATTTTTCTAACAATATAATCAGAAAAAACTAATAAATATATGCTTATTCTTAATCTACTTATTACGAAAATCACCAGTCACTCACAACTACCAGAAATTTACATTTATATATATCTATTTATCATATTTAAAATTTTTTAAAGAAGTTTTATAATTTTAAATATGTTTATAGTTTTATAAACTGAAATTTTAATTAATTTTTAGTACTGAAACTAAATTGTGAAAAACTAATTTTTAAAGATAAATTATTTTCAAGAAATAATCAGAGTCTAAATAATACATTAAAATTCTCACTGTTGTCTTTGATTTCAAATAATTTCTAGATTTATTGTTTTTAGTTTTATCTGAATTTTATAATTTCCGAACTAGTCAATAGTCACACGTTTATCTGTCTGAAATGGCCACTTTGAAAATCAGTTATTTGTTTTTTTAGGTTTGATTTAATTTAAACTTCACCTACCAGTATTGTTTTAGTATTATAATTAGGAAAAAAAAATGAATTTTGAATCTATTATTTATGAGATATATGAAGGGAGTCTTGGCGTAACGGTAAGTGTTATCGCTGTGTGACGTGAGATCACAGATTTCAGTCGTGGAAACGGCTTCTTATAATTAATTGTAAGAGAATGCCGCGTACAAAGACTCAATGAGTCTGATCCTTTCTCAGATCCCACTCATTATTGAAGCATTCGTATATCAAAATGTCCTATTTATGAAATATACACTTACCGCTATATGTTATATTTTAAAGTGCGGCATATCAATATTGTGAGTGAAATAATAAAGATAATTAAAAAAAACTATTTTACCTAATGTTTTTTTTTTTGAAAACTTCTTTTGGGCTATAATTTATTATATCATTAATGTTTTGAAATTGTTTATAGTCTCATAATCTTATTATTGCTCGTTGAATATTCCATTCTTCCATTTATGGAATATTGGAAATACAATATTGAATACTATGTATAATACGATTTGTTTTTTTTTTATTTTTTTAATTGTGTTAATTTTATAAGTGAAAAATAAATATTTTTTAAATTTTTATAATATTAAATTATCTATAAATTATGAAATTTTAAATTCAAAAAAAAACTAAATTAACTCAACTCAAATTAATTTAAATCGATTATATAATTTTTTTTTATTTGAAATGAAAACTTAATTAATAATAAAATATTAACAATCAAGTATTGATTTAAAAGTCTTTAATTTGAGTTCTAAAGGTTCTCTCTCCCTCGTATAATTTATAAAAAAAATATTAACATATCAAATTTTGCTTTATTCTTTTTTTTTTCCTAAAAGGTTTTGTATATGATTTTACAAATTGAAAAAAAGAAGAGAAATTTGACATTGTATTCTAAGAATTGGAATCCCCTTTGACTTGACATCTTATTATTTATAAACTAGTGATGAGAATCTCACTTTCATTTCCAGTTTAGGACTTTTTGGAGTGGGAGATAGTAATAGCATCATACAATACTAAAATAATATATATAACAAATACTATTAATTTTAGATATACTTATTTGTTTCATTTATTATAAATATAAAATATAATTATTTTACTTTTTGGTTATATTTATTATATTGAGATTATTTAAAGAAATAAAAAATTAATTCTAAATTTATTGTAAACATACAAATATAAAATATACCTAAAATTTATATTTTAAATTATATATTAAGAATTAATTTACAAATAAATTGTGCATTATTAATTTATCAAATGCCGACTAAAAGTCTTTTTCAAATCTGCCCTAATCAAGAGTTGGCTTAATTGGTTCCTTTTCACACGTAATAGTTCATTTTTTTTATTTGGATTAAACCAAATCAAAATTACTGCTCTAAATATATATATGTAGTAACAAAAAAGATCAAACAAGGCCCCACAAAATCTACGTAAAATCATGAATTTTTCAAAGTTGGTTTCCCACTCTAAACTATATTTATATATTTTTTACTTTTGAAATTTACATGTTTACTGTTATGTTGACAGTCTATTTTTTTTAATTAATTATATATAATGTATAACGATATTTAGAGTTTAAACTTAAAATTAAAATGAGAGTAACATACGTTCTGACCAGTAAGTGTTAGCATATTATTTTAATTTTCATGATTATAGAAAAAGAGGCAAAAATATTTTAGACGGAATAGCAGTACCTCATAGTACTTATTGTAGATATTTTGACTTTATTATTTAAGAAGATGGGGTTGTGAAGAAGATATAAATCATAGGATTAAAGCTGGTTGGATGAAGTGAAAGGGTACTACAGGAGTTCTATGTTATCGAAAGATGCCAATTAAATTAAAAGAAAAATTTTACCGCACTGTAATACGGTCTGCTATGATGTATGTTAGTGAGTGTTGGGCAGTAAAAGGACAACACATAAATTTAATAAATGTTGCGGAAAATGAGAATGATAAGATTGATGTGTGGTCATACTATAATGGATAGAATCCGCAATGAGTGCATTAGAGAAAAAGTGGGAGTAACACCTATTGAGAATAAGATAAGAGAGCATAGATTGAGGTGATTTGACCATGTGAAACGAAGACCTAGCGATACGCCAGTTAGAAAAACCGAACAAGTTAGAATAGATATAGCTAAAAGAGGCAGAGGTAGGCCTAAACTGACTTGGTCAAAAGTGGTCCAAAATGATCTTATAATGTTACATCTACCAGCAAAGATAACATTAAATCGTATTGAGTGGAAAAGAATAATACATATAGCCGATCACAATTGACTTGGATTAAAGCTTTATTGTTGTTATTATATAATAAATATATAAGTCACATGGGAAGAAAAAGCTTTGTGAAATAAGTTTAGTTGGGACTATCTGATGGTACGGTAGGGTTGCTAATCAAACTTAGACCTTAATTAATTAATAAATTATATATATGCTTCTAGATTTTGATCTAATTGCATGAATTAATCAACTAATCAGTGATTTTGGTCTTCATTTCTGTTAACACATAAATCCAAATTTTTAGTGGTTAGTGCGTGCTAATTATAATAGGAGAAAGGAAGTGTCTAGTAATTATTACAAATTATGTACGTAATAATCTCACATAAACATGATTAATCAGTAAAGCCTAATTAAGCAATTAATATTATTGGTCTTATTAGATGTAAAAGTAAATTCTATTATAATCCAATTTAATAGTTAACAGATTAAAACTGAAATAAAATTAATATATATATAAAAAGAAATAATTTTTATTTCTTTATTATCTAAATGATGCGAACAAGAAAATTAGATAATATAATAAAACTCGTAACAAATTGAGTTTTATATTATAAAATAATTTATATACATTGTTTTAATTGGGTTACCTTCCTCCTTATAAGCTCATTGTATTTCTTATAATTTTTCATAGATGGGATGAGTTTAAAATTTCAAAGCGGAAAATGTATACAAACTCATATATTTAAGGAGATCAGCCAGACAGGTATTCTTTATAAACAAGAGTACATATGTAGGAGCTGTCTGTCTCCTAGTGATTCCTTGTCTGACTCACTAACCATTTCTTGAATCTTATCTGCAACTGCAACTTGTGCACCCTTTTAATTTTACCTCCTCTTTGAGATAATAATGATAATAATAATGGAGGCTTGAAAAGTAAAGAGATCAAGAGAAAATAAAATTTGTCCCACCTACTCGGATAATGAAAAGAAAGAAGTGAAATAAACTGAGAAAAAATGTGTTTTTTTATTCAAATTATTAAAATGCAATTTATGTTTTCTTTTCTATCAATTTTTTTTTTGGAAATAAAATAGTATATCTTATTGATTTTCATTTCATCTTCATTTTAATTTATAAGAACAGAGCTGTTAGTTAAAAAGGGGTTCACCTAACTTATAAATTAATCAAACTAACTTATAAATAACATAAATTTTAGCTTATAAATAACTTATAAACCTATAAATTAGTTTATAAATTATAAATTTAAATGTACACATTTATTTAAATAATTTTATGAACTTATAAGTTTAGTTTATAAATTAAAAAAATAAACTGAAGAGCACCGGCTTATTACGTTTATACTTATAAACATTTAGCTTATAAATTAATTTGGTAATTTACTGTATTATCCATATTTATTCTAATAAATACTCTTAATAATATAATTTTATGTTTTCTTATTTTTTAATAATAAATATACTTATAAATTATTTTTTATTAGACATATTGAGTGCTTATCAATTATTTGAAAGTACTTGAAATAAATATTTATCTGTTTAAAATTTTAAATACCTATTATTAGTTTATAAGCACCAATTTTATAAGTTAAGCAAATCACCCTTTTAAGTTCAATTAATGCATTTTACTGCAAATTAGTATAAAGGAGTTGGGGGGATCCATATAAATAAATAAATAAACCTGCCAATTTTTTTTTCTTCCTATTTTCTTTCACTAATAAAAATTATAAGTTATTCCAAATTCCACATGTAATTTACAATTATAGTTAGAATAATATGAAATATATATATATAATTCGATTTTCAATTGAAATTTGAATTCGAAACTTTTTTCAATTTATAAATAATTTTAAAAAAATCAGTTTATATTATATATATTTTATAATTATTATACTTAATTGAGAAATATACTTTAAAAATCAATTTATATTATCTTTACACTTTGGGGGTCAAGCATATGCAAAAAATAAAGTATTATGTTTAATATTGTTTTATCTTATTGTTTTCTTAAAAAATAAATTATGAGAAAAATATATTTTGGACTTTTGATTTGGTTGTGAGCATGCCAGAGGATATAAGGCCATCGACTAAAATATACTTAATCCGACTTCTACTAAATGATTGTGTAAATTTCTTAAAAGGCAAAAGAAAAATCAAAATTTCCAAACTCTTAAGTAAATTCATTTGGATTCTACAATAAAATATAAGATTAATAAAAGTTGTGAAAAAATTAATCTGTAAAATTATAGTTATAAAAAAAATACTGTTTGACTGAAGAATTAGTCATAATTGTATAAATTCATAAATTTCAAAATAAGAATAATAAATTACAATATTAAAATTGAAAGATATTGAATTAAAAAGATAAAATTAAGTAATATAAATAAAAGAATTAAACAAATTAAATTAACTAAGAAAATTAATATTTTGATATTGTGAAACTAAGATTTTTGTTGTAAAAATAAAAATTATGCACTTCTAATTTTTAATGTTGAAAGTCACGTTTGATCTATTTTTAACTTAATATTAGTTGTTTGTGATGTTTGTTGGAGTTTTTTTTTATTTTTTATTTCCTAAATCTCTTTTTATTGAAGTGAATCATTACTTTTAGAATAACTTTTCACTTTTTCAACAACTTTCATTAACTTCTTTTCAAATTCCATTAACTTTCATATTTTCAAATAACTACCCCACTTTATATTTTAATACCTATAATTTAGGTCTCATTTTTTGATTAACTTCTTTTTTTATTTTAACCAACTTTGCTTTTCTTAACTATTAAAAGTGATTAATTTTGGATGCAAACACTTATATATTATTATCCAGGCTGCTGATTTGAGCAAGCAATGGATCTTGATTTGCTAAAAGAGGAAATATACATAGAGATAAAAACCTTAGTTTTTGTTTAATTAATATTAAACAATTGTATTATAGAAATAATTTAATTAATTAGTCAAAGAGTTACAAAATGGGTACATTTAACAGTAAAAATAAAGCATATCTTTTATATTATTTTGATTCAAAGAATAAAATAAATTTAATTTACAGAGACAAGGAGTTGAAAGAAATTGACAATCTCAGGCTGTGTTTAAGTCCAAGATTATTACTTATTGCCAAATTCAATATTCTACATGAATATTTTCAAATCCTTCATTTCTTGATTGACAGTTGTTACCATAGAAGAATGCTGATAAAAAAAATGTTACCATAATAGTAATTTAATTAATAAAATACGAATATTATTTTTTTTTATCATTGATAGATATATTGTTTTTTTTTATTATTTCAAATTATAATTTTTTATTAGTTATATATACAAAGAAATTTAAAATTTGAACTTAAAATTAAAAATGAGCAAATGCCGATAAATCTGATTGGTTTGATTATCAATTTAATTGATTATATATTTTTATATTAATTGGATTGATAAATTTTAATTTGTATTTTGTTAGTTAAAACTGTTTAAATTTAATTGAACATAATAAATAATAATTAATTTTAAAAAATAAAAATTTTAATTTCACTTGATAATTATCGAATTGACTAATTTTTAAAATTCAAATAGATTGATGCTCATCCTTGCCTCAAATCAAAACAAGGTATCATATTATAACTTTGTGATAAATTTATGTTTTATTTTAATATGTTAATTGATATTTTAAATTTTTATTATGTCATATTTAATATTATTTATTAAAATTTTTAATAAATGTTATTTATATTAAAATAAGAAAATAAAAATATATATTTATATTTTTAATAAAATTAATTAATTTTTATAAAATAAAAAATATATTTATTAATTTAAAACGAATAAACGACTAAATACATAATCCACATAAAAAAAATAAAATTTGTTAAAAAAAAAAAAGGAAATGGGTAAAAAAAGTAATAAGAAAGATTAAACAGGCAGTAGTAAGAACCTATGAAAAGGAGACAAGTCAAAAAGGAATAAATAAATTTGCTCCCTCGGCAACCAACACATCATCCAAAAAAAGCCAGGCTTAAATATTTATATTTATTTATAATTAAATTTAGTGAGTTACACGTGTTGCATTATTTGGTCGACACGCAGGGTCAATGACTTAATGCGCCAACGCATGACCTGCCTTAGCCCAAAAGTAAAGCGTACACCAAATCGGATTCCTAGCTACCGAATCTAAGCCACTGTTTCCCAGTTTTTTACAATCTCCTCCCTCTTCATTTCTCTTAGTTCCTTTTATATCCTTCCCACGCTCTCTTTAAACACGTGTAATTCTTCCAAAAAATTAATTAATTTTTTAAATTTAATTATTTTTAGTTATAGCTAATTAGCTGTGCTTATAATTGAGAATGTAGATGGTCAAATGCTTATTTTGTGATATAAAAAGTCAAGAAATGTTTAATTTAAAATTTTTATATATAATTAAATTATAAAAATATCTATTCAGTTAATTCATATATTTAATTTTTTTTAACTTATTATGTGTATTTAATAGACTTATATAGTCCTATATATTTGGCAATTTATTATTTTGACTCTATTTATAATTTAATTATATAGTCTTTTAATACGAGAAATAATTAAGTTAAAAATTATATAAATAAATTAAAAATTATAAAAATAATAATAATAAATTTTACAAAGCAAGATATTAAGCCCATCTAATAATCTCATTTGATATTTTACTAAATTTTTTTATTTATTCAAAGCTAATGAGTTATTATTTAAAAAAATATATATTTTAAAATTTTCATTGATCACAATTGAAAAAATAAAAAAAATGAAAAGAACTTTAAAATTTTTTCTGTCTTATAATAATTGTTATTTTTATAAAAAAATTAAATCTTAAATTATTATTTAATATAATAAAAAATTAATTAATTTTTAGCTATATTCTTATTATTAATTATTTAATTAATAAATTAAAAATATAATATTAATAAATTAATAAAAGACATACTAATCTATTAAAAATAATTTTATTCAATATTTAACAAATTTAATAATTTTTTTTTTATAAATAAACATGAAATAAAAACGATTATTTTAGCAAGACATACAGGTTACATGCAATTTTTATCGGTATTTTAAAATTCTATCCCAAAAAATTGACGTCAGATATGCTGTTTAGTGTTGCTAATAGGTTTAGACGCGCGTAAAGAGCGAGTGGTAAAAGCAAATTAAGCAAAATCCATGTGAAAATATCTAACCATAAGTGACCATGACGTGTATCAAAAGATGATAAAAAAGCGAAGCCAAAATGGGTCCCATTTCGTGACTGAAGGAAATATCAAAAAAACCCATACGGGTCGGATTTCTGCCACGATAGCTCATGTCATACAGTGCTCGCGCGTCCACTTATATATCAACCTGGTGCCTCATCCGTGCGTTTAAAAAAAAAAAAAGTAAAAGGAAAAAAAGTGAAACGAACAAATCGAACCCTGATCGTAGCACTCGCTCTGCTTCTTCTCCGCTGTAACGATAGAGTTTATGGCGACGGAAGCGAATAACATCGCCGCGCCGTTCGTTTTGAAGACTTATCAGATTGTGAATGATCCGACGACGGACAGGCTTATCGGTTGGGGCAAAGCTAATAACAGCTTCATCGTCATCGATCCATTAGATTTCTCTCAGAGGATTTTACCTGCTTATTTCAAACACAACAATTTCTCCAGCTTCGTTCGTCAATTGAATACTTATGTATGTAAATTACTGAGCTCTTTCTATTAATTACATTAAATTGTTCTTACAATTGATTGTAATTTTCAGGGATTTAGAAAGGTGGATCCAGATAGATGGGAATTTGCAAATGAATGGTTTCTTCGTGGACAGAAGCAGTTATTGAAGAATATTGTTCGTAAAAAGCATAACAAAAGTGCTTCAATTTTGCAAGGTAAAATTGATGATTTTGACAATGAAGAATTGGTTATGGAAATTGCTAGGTTAAAGCAAGAACAGAAGACATTAGATAAAGAGCTTGAAGGTATGAATAAACGCTTGGAAGCTACTGAAAGACGACCTCAACAAATGATGGCTTTTCTTTACAAAGTTGTTGAAGATCCTGATCTTCTTCCTCGTATGGTTCTTCAAAAAGAAAGAACTAAACGATTAAGTCATCATGATAATAAACGCCGTTTAATCATTTCTTCTAATTCGTCTTCTTCTACTTCTGGTGGTACTACTGCAGCCGTTTCTAGTTCTGCTGTTAAATCTGAAGATGAAGAAGGAAATTACATGGGAGTAATATCGTCGTCGTCGCCTCCGCCGGATACTAGATTTGATGTTGATAATAACTTTTGTCAATCTTCACCGTCATCGCTGTCGCCGGAGACAAATCCAATTGGATGGTTAGCAGAGGCTACTCAGGCTAGTACTCCTTTAACGACGTCGGATTCACCAATGGGGATTGGGAATAGTGTCAGTGTGGCGGTGCCTCCGCCGCTAGCTGGGAATAGTTTCATAGGTTATGGTGGTGATAAGGCGGGGCAGCTTAGTTATTTTGGAGAACTGGCGGCGGGGGTGGAGGCTAGACCACCACCACCGCCTTATCCATTTTCGCTTTTAGGTGGTGGCTTTTAGCTGCTATTCACAAGATTTATGGATTCTATTTTCTGTATTTTTTTGGCCTTTTGGTATATTACTTTTTATCACTTTTTTTTTTTCGTTTAATAATTCTTGTAAATAAAAAAAAGATGATTTCGTTGTGGTTATATACAGTATATTGATGTATTATATACATATTTATGAAAATTATATCTATTTAATTAATAGAGATAATTCAAAAATAAGTTATTATTATTATTATTACCAAACAAGAGAACAGATGAAAAAAAAAATATATTCAGCTCCCCAATGAACTATTGGACCGAAAGATAAATTACGCAGAATATTTTCAATAAAAAATAAAATATATCAAGCTAGGCTAGCTACAAGCTTAATATTATTGGAGACATTTGTTTATAAATTTTTGTTAAATTAATGAAAATCTCTTTAAACTTATTTTTTGAATTAATATGTGATATTTTATTTGACATAAATATATTTTAATTATATATAATATTAATAAATTAATAAAAAAATATTATTATTATTCAATTTGTAAGGGTTGAGATGGGATGATAGCACTTTTTTCTTTTTAATCATAATTTTTTTGGTTTAAATTATTATTTTTATTTAATTAGAGTGGTCAAGTTTAAATATTTAATTTTAATGATAAGTCAACTTATGGTAAAAAAAAATTATTATTTCTAATATATAATCGATAATTATTTTATCCATTTAAATGTATGTGCTCAGTCGTGAGTCGTCATCATAAAAAACTGAAAAGTGGTAATTGACAAAGTAGGGATTTATTTTAGAGGTGGCGGTAACTCATAAAAAAGCCGTTGAATCTTTTTGATCTTCGGGACTTTCTAAATTTCAGAAAGAAGGCTGCACGCAGCGAAAGCATGAAGGAAGGAGGTGGTTAAAGACATCAAAAGAGACAGAGACAGAGACACCGCTGAGCTTGGGAGTGTTACCCAATCGGAAAATGCCACATATACAAAGTTTGGCTTAAACTGTCCCAAAAAAACAGTGTACTATGCCTGCCGCCATAGGCAAAAACAGATGACGAAAGGGCATAGGAGCGGTGAAGTTTAAGTCAATTATTTCAGAGAATCAGAATTTAATTAATAAAAAAGAAATTAAACGCACGCATGTGAGCAGTGACCTTTAGCTTGGCTCTTTGAGCTCGTTTTGGGACAATTTTCAGGTCAGATCGATGATGATGATGATCCATCCATTCATCTTTCTTTTACTTGCAAGGTAGGGCCTGGCAGGCCTTTTCTACCTTCTCTGTGAGCTGTCCCACGCCATTGCTTTGCCTCCGCCCGACGTCTATATAGCCTTATAATTGTATATAGATATAATACAATCCAAATTTCAACTAAAAGTCCTGATTAGACTCAGCAACACAATAAAAAATTTAGAGGTGAAAGTGAAGGACACTGATTCAAAGTCGCGTCGAAAACAAAGGAATTTATCGCCAGCAGCCAGCACCACTCCTAGTTTTCTTTCTGATTAGAATGATAAACCGTTAAATTGTAACAGATAATAAATGCATTTGGAGAAAATTTAAGTTTGCACATGTTAAGTGAATTATAAGAAATTATATATAATATGTCATGATTTAACTTATTTGTAAATTTCTAATTAGAATTACAGCTGTATTATATATTTTTTTATAAAGAAAATATTATCAATATTTTAAATATACATATTCTCTTTTTTTAATATTATATTAAAAAAATATTGATAATAAATTTATTATTCAAAAATATAATTTACTGTTAAATTATATCTCAGTATATATATATATATAAATTCTCTTAAATAATAAATTCAAGTCGAAAACTCTTAATACAAACTAAAAATTGACTAAATATATTTTTTCTATTTTATTTATATACCTAATTATAATAGTTAAAAGATCATCTTTCCTTAAATTTATATATAATATAATATATATGCATATATATATATATAGAGAAAAAATTATATTTTATGGTTAAGAGAAAATAAAATTAGTGAAGTCTCATGTTTACTTTTCTCATAATTTAAATAGATGAGGAGATAATTATGTATAATTAATTAACATAAAGTGTACCAGATCCTAAATAATTGAAAAAAAAATTGTAAAGTGCAGTGTTTATATATACTCCATGCAGAGAATAATTTTTGCGTTGGGTCAACCGTAGTGAGTGTGACGAGTGGTTACGTTCGTTTCAAAAGCAACCAAAAATACCGAATACCGGTTTTGTAAGGTTTACCCCAGGACACGTGTCAAACAAAGAGCAGGGAAATGTGGGTCCCGTCTTTGTTTTTTTAACAAAAAAATAATAAAAGAGTGGTAGGAAAATGCAGAGAAATTATGTTACAAGATTAATTTTAATTAGTCATTTTAATTAAAATATAAATTAATTAAGAATAAATTAATAATTCTGATTATTTATTATGAGTGAAATATTTTAAAATAATATTTAAATTAAAATATAAAAAATAAAAATTTTATTATTATTCTAATTGAAATTATTAATTTTTTTAAAATGAAAGAGAGTTGGGCCCCACCTGTGGGGACTCTTGTCTTTGTTTAAAAAAATAATTAGGGCTGGGGACAGTACTCCTCGTCTACTGAGTCCACGTGGGGAGTGTAAGAGTTTGGAGTGGCACGTGTTAGCATTCATTCACATGGTGACTAGGCCTGGGCCCACACCCCAATCGAGCCCAGGCCCTAATGTTGTGGTGCACCTCTGGCACACACCATCTTGATGGAGGTTTAAGCCATCGCTGGTGTAGGTCCCACCACGTGTCAATTCTACTTTATTAACACCAAGAACGACGATCTGGGCTGACTCACACTGAGATATGTTATAGCTGTAAGACTCCCAATCAAAAACTCAGTTAAACAGAATATACTCTATTTATTTATTTATGATTTTTTAAAAAAAAATTATTTATGATATTTTACTTATAAAATATTTTATTTTTTATTAGAATGCATTTAATTTTTACTGGAATTTTTAATAATTATATTTTAAAAAATAATTGATAAGAAAAATTAAATATTATAAATTCCTCTTGGTTTTATCTTCTTGAGAAAATTATACTGTGTCCCCCTTTTCAATATTTTTTTCGTAAATACTTTGTAAAGTTTTGATATTTTCATTGTTTTGTTTTTATATTTCACTTTTATCCTTTCTATTAATAACTCTTTTTATTATTTCAAAAATGCCCGAAAATTCCAAAACCCAAGCTGCTGAGAGTTTTTATTTAAAATTTTATTATTTTGATCACCACAAAAAAGAAAAAGAAGAACAAGAAGAAACAAGGATTGAAAGTAGAATTTATATTTTTTTTTGTCATTTAAGCTAATTGTTTCTTCAATCAATCAGGTATTCAAACTTGTTTTGTTCTATTTATTTAATTTTTACATTGATGTTATATTTATTTATTATTATTATTTTGTATTTATGTGTTTTTGTTTAGATTTAAATTTTTAAATAAATGTCTCTATCTTTTTATCTTGTTTAGCTTTATCTATTTACAACATAATTATCTTGCTGCTTCAAAATCTGTATTTTCTTTTGTAATACTAGCAACATCATAAAGAAATATTGAAATAATTATAGCAGCAACTGTTATAATAAAAAGTCAAATGATAGAACAAAAGATTGTTCATATTTTCTTTTTTACTTTCAATAATTTTGCTAAAATAAAAATTCTAAAATGTATTTCTAGCAGAGTATGATTGTACCTATTTTGAGTGAAGCTTTATTAGATTTTCCTCTTATAATAATCATGAGATTCCATATTTAATCAGGTCTAAATTTTTCTATGTTTGTCAAAAACTTTCAAATTTTGAGATATGTTTATTCAAATCTCAAGCAAATAACTTGCACAATATCTTCCATATTATAGTGGATAAATATAATCAAGTAATATAATCATAATTTATTATTATTATACGATTTCAATTTTTAATTTTGTACAAAGATTAAATTTGAACAAGTTGTTAAATTAGAATATATACCATAAGTATATTTTAGGTATACTTATAAATTAGAATTTATACTATAAATATATTTTAAGTATACCTATAATATACTCAACTGTTTCTTTGTTTTGGTGTATAAATATTAAAGGGATAACTTCTTTTTTTTTTTTTTTTCTGTTTCTTATTTTGGTGTCTAAATATGAAAATAATAAATTCTTTTTTGCTTCTTGTTTGGTGTTGTAGCAAAACAAAAATGATGCATTAGACTGTATATTTGAACTGTCAATGAATTGACAAATATTTATTGTTGCTATTGTAATAATGCATAAAAAATATCAGCTAAAATTGTCTATCACTTCACATTACTGATATTTCATGTACAAATAAGAATGTATCTTATGAGTATACTTTAGGTATATCTATAATATAATTAGCTGATCTTTCTTATGATAAAAATTTATTTTTCTATTATTATTTGTGTAATAGGATTTTCTTTTGGTTTAACTGATAAAACTAGAAATAAAAGATTGTTTGTGAGAGTATACAATTTGAATTTTTAATCTTGTATAAGAATTAAAATTGAACATGTGGTTAAATTAGAATGTATATCACAAGAATACTTCAGGTATACATGTATTATACTCATCCAATGATTTTTTTTTTGTGTTATTATTATCACATCATGTTGCCTATTTGAACTGCAAATGAATTTGCATATATTCCTTATTATGATTCTAACAATGTCAATTAAAGTTTTTTGCTTATGATTGTAGTGTTGTAGCAAAACATTAATGATAAATTAGGTTATATGTTTGAATTACAAATAAATTTGTAAATATTCCTTGTTATAATTGTAACAACTCAACAAATCATTTTTTTCTGTATTGTCTCATTAAAATTCAAAATTCTTATTTTTTTTTTGTATTATCATTTTGCTTTTGATTTTAAAATTCAGAATATATTTTTTAAAATAATATTGGTTATTAATTATTTCTTATTTTTTTATTTTCATATGATTTGATAATATACCCACTAAATATTTAAAGCTACATGTTATTGAAATTAGTATTCTGACTTGGAAACACTCAAATATTTAGTCTTTAACTATACACTAAAATCAAAGGAACAAAAAGCTCCATCACACTATAATTATATTTTTCAGCAAACTCAATGAGATAACAAGCACAGTATTCAGAAAGGGAAAAATTGCAAATTTTTTATTTTACTAGATATACTAATACGACAGAATTTACAAGGGATATTTGGATTATTACTTTCCATCAAAAATTATAAATAATGTAAATATTGTATGATTAACAGCTAGTGATACAGAATCTATTGCTAATTATGCAAGTGTAAGAACAATGAAAAAGCACAATTGACAAAAATCCTTTAAACTTGTATTGAAAATATAATTATATATGATTTTGTGCAAGTTATACAAGTATACTGTATTTTATTCTAATTAATTAACAATGAATAAGAGGATATAAACTTTAACCTTAAGGGGATGTAATTATATATTTTTATGCTCAGTAAGTTGTATAGATGCTTAGTAAACCACTACTAAATCAACAATTTTGGGTATTATGATGCATAAACATCAAAATGACAATGGGCAAATCTCAATCATTTATTCACATGTATCAGTACAATATTCCATATATTTATCAAATCATGGAAATTGAAAAAAAAAATATTGCATTAAACAATTATTTAATTAAAAAACCTTAAATATACACTAAGTATATTTTGAGATCTGCATATTTTGAGAGATAAGTTACACAATAAACATGATTAATAATTTGATTTTAAAAGTTTTTGAATGATTCACACGATTTTAAAAAAATTTCTTACATAATTACTTGAATCTCCAAGAAATTATTGCAACCTTTTAACAATCGATGTTGAGAGTGATAATCAAATTATTTGCTGTCTATTTCAATTCAGTAAGAGTGAGAATGGGGGTTGGATAAAAATGGGGTATTTTTGAAACTATAGTTTTTGGTTTTGGTTGTAGCTGACAAAAAAGTATAATTGTGTTATATTTGAAAACTCTTTTAATTATTGGGCTCTTTTTGAACAAAGCCCTATCTTCTTCGGGTCCTTTTTGTTCTTGGCAGGACTCTGTCCAGAACAACGGCCTTTTATGACTGCCCTTTCTTTGGCCCCCTGAGCTAGTGATCTGCTTGATTTGGAGCCTCTCAAGACATCATGGGTTGGAGACGATGTTGCGCTGTTGCTGCATCCATTTGGAGCCTCTTACTTATGGTCATTCAGAGACTAGTCTACATAGCCTGATTTTCCATTCCCGGTTAATTTTTGAAGCTCATTCTCATTTTTTAAATATGGTTGCTAGGCATTTTTCTTTCTTGGTTGTAAGATTTCCTTCGGCCACGACTGTGGTTTGGATGTAATACGAGATTCATTTTAATATGTTTCTGTTTTTACCGATAAAAAAAAAGGGAAAAATTAGAATCAATACACTTAAAAGTTTAATGTATAAAGCTGATTTACTAATGATAAAATTTGAGTTATATTAAATCCAGAACAATGAAATTAACTATGAAAATTTATAATTAAATATGAAAATTTATAACTTTAGAAAGATCTGATACAATTTTATAAATTTCATTTATACATAGCGAGTTATAGAAAAGGCTGAAAAAAAAAATTAGTTGACCAGCCAGTGAATTAGGCAAAGCAAATAGAGATCAACTTATCAATTTTTTTTCAAGAGAAAATTACATGGTATGTTAATTTCTTAAAATTTTTTAAAAAATATTTTATAATTTTATACATTTCCAAAATATTCATTTTTAAAATATAATTGAAAGTATATTATATGTATACTTGTGATATATTAAATACTTATTTTTGAAAATAGATTTTTTGTAATTAATATTTAAAAATAAGTATAAAAAATATTTTTGAAAATATTTTTAACTTTTAAAGATATTTTTGGACCAACCTTTTTACAGAATCCTGAAGAGAATAAAAGGATTTAGGTTTATAGTTATTGGGCTAATAATGAATTATCTAATATTTCAAATGGGTCCATACCCAAAGTTCTCAAACCAAAAAGTTAGGCCGTCTAAACAGTGCTTAATTGCTTTTTGGACTTAGATGAAGACCACAGAATGTAGTAAATTCAAAACCCATTTCATTTTCAATTTTAAATCATTCCATTGCGGAACTCATTGCCCACAAGTTTATTCCACAGAGGAAAATCACATAAAATACTGCTTCTTTCTTCACAATTTCATTTTTATTATTTTTTTCAGTTTTAAAAAAATAATATTTTTAAAAGTTTTTATATTTTTATGATATATATAAAAAAAAATACTCATTATATACTACAAATATACTGTATTTTTGTAAACTTTTTTTGTTGTAAAGTATTTTTGTAATTTTTTCTTTTTTAAATTATTTTTATATATTTCCCTATTCGATAATCTTCATTGATATATAATTATGGAAAAGGAAAGAAGACCTAAATATTTTCACATCAAACCAAAATGTGCCAAACAAATAATATTCGCTTTTGTCTAACAAATTAATGATCTAAATATTTATTAAATTTCACTTGGGGTCTTTACAAAAATATTAGAAAAAATAAAAAAAAATTTAAATTTACTATATTTTTAAAAATATTTTTAGATTTATTAGAATTTATATTTTTTTTAAAATACTAGATTTAGATAGATTTAAATAGTTTATTATATGTTTATTTTAAATTTATTATGAGTTTATTATACGTTTATTATGAGTTTATAAATTTATATAATTTATGATAAATTTATTATAAAATAATTAAATCGTACGTGATAAAAATAAAAAGAATTATAAAATACGAAACAGATGGTAAATAACGATCCAACTAGAAAGGAGTAGACTTTTCTTCTTAATCAGCATTATTCTTTAAAGAAAAGTTTACTCATTTTGCAAGAAATTAATTTAAGTTTTCCTTTTCTTTTTAAATATAAAAAAAAATACATCTATTAAATACAAGGTTATAAAGTGATCAATACACAAAATAACAATACTTTTATATCTATATTTGAATATTCACTTTATATCAAAGCATAATCGATTTTAGATACATTATAAATTATAAGTGACCAATACACTTAAAATTAACGATCTAAAATTAATAATAAAAAATAAATTTTAATAAATTTTAATTAATTAAACTCGTTCAGATTCATTAATTAGAGTGCACCGGGCAAGACTTAAGTGTTTGTTAAAATTTATATCAAATTACAAGAATTTGATTTAACTTCAAATAGAAGTGTTGGCAACGTTTAATTTTTTAAGCCTAATTATAGTGAAGCCCATTCGCAGAAGAAAAGGCCCAAAAGCTGAAAATAAAAAGAAATAAAAAAAAATGAAAGAAGAGAGGGGACTGTAGTAATTGTTCTTATAATTCCCAGTAGTTGTAGTTAAATCAGATCTGTTTCTTTCAGCTTGATACTATTACCTTTTAATTGTTGTTTTTAAATAAACAAACTATAATTTAAAAAAGAAACATATAATATGCTTTAATTAGAAACATATAATTAATTAGAAAGGTGATATTCCCACAAACATCCACCATTCCCTTCCCTTTAATAAATAAATTAAAAAAAGAAGAAAAATAAACATCTTGTACTCAAAAAAATTATATAATATAGCTGTAATTTAATTAGATATTCTATTTGAAATAATAAAATAATTAAATAATAATAACATTTTTTTTTATATTTTACTATTGAGAATTTAAATAGTTCATCTGAAGAAATTTTGAGATTTATTTTTGAAAAATATCACAAAGTATTATTATTCAATTAGTTTATTATTTCAAGTTCAAAATGTCTAATTACAATTATCATTATATCATATAATTTCTTATGCTATCCAGTAGATTTGATTTTCTTGTTTGATATTCGAAGATTAAGAGAAATTTCAAATATAAATTAGAAACCAATAAAAATGTTTTAAAATAAAAGTTAGGGAATGGCTTTCTAATAATAATTATAAAATGATGCAAATTCATTTATTCTTAAAATTACTATAGAAAAATTAATTTTCTCTTTTAGAATGATTTCCTGAAATGACACAGGTTAAAGACGTCTTTTGAGTATCATTAAATTGGTAAATAATAAGTTTATAATTTCAAAAAAAAATAATTAATGAAATAAAGAGTTGACTTTTTGTGAATATTTGTTGACTTCTTGCAAGAACAAGTCATTAATGAATGAAAAAAATAATTAATTTAACGGCTGAAAATATATGATTTAATTATTTAGTAGCATATTATATAGTTGAAATATTAAATAATTAGCGTTACATCAAAACCTAAATGCTGAGCCAAAACTCAATGAAATATTATAAAAATAAGAGAATAGCATATGATCCTACCAACAACCAAATTTTAGTAAATAGGGACAGGCATCAGCCTTATATATAAATATATTAGTGTTAATTTTTTAAAATTTTTTAATTTATCTTCTCAGCATTAAAGTTTTTATGTTTGTTTTTGTTTTTTTGTAATTTTAATTTAACTTAACTTCAAATTCAAAATAATTTATTATAATAATATTAATGCTATTAAATCAAAAGTTATGAATATATGAATTTTTCTTTTTATAAAATACCGTTATATAAATATACAACAAAAAATTTACAAAGAGGAAATTCATTAACCTTTTATAATTAAATTCTTTTGTTATCCTTTTTTTTTTATAGGTGGCCATGAGGATTTTATTTAAATTAAAAGAAAAATTATAGTGCACATCCGAGATTCAATATCATAATAAGTGTATTTTTTTAAAAAATAATAAATTCAGAATTAATTTATCTTTCTTATATTAAATATTAAAAAAATTACAGAAAAATCTCATAATAATTGAAAGCCAAATTAAGATTACCAATAACAAAAACAACCATTTTCTTATGCTTTTTGAAGACTGGGGAAAGAATAATAACAAAGAACAGCCTCAAAATGACAGAAAGACGAGAGCCTTCAATGACCCTTTGTCTCTTTTGTCCATTTATAATAATTAATTAAGTTTATTATTATTATGCAAAAGTCTGCTATTTTATGCAAAGCATTGGCTAATAATCCAATTACATCACAATTAGTCACTAAGCACAATCAATAGCACAAGTACTAATCAAAATCCAATATAATTATGCATTGCATTTGTTATTAATTTAGAAATTAATAATGTTATTTTTAAAATTGATAAAATAAATCAATAAATAATATTTTATTATAAACCAATTCTCATTTTTGTTATGCTTCTAATATAAGATAATACACTACTTGTTGACGTGCTATCTTAAACTCTTTGAATTATCAGTCACTTAACTAGTAGATTGTTACATTAAATTTTTTTTAATTAGTTGACTCAAAAATATATATATAAGGGTAATGTTAACAAGTGCCCTAGGGGCACTCCTTAAGGAACAATAAATAAGGAGTATTTTATTAATTAATTTTGTTATTAAAATGGCAAATCATTAATACTTATAAATTCAATAAAGTTAATTTTCCCCAAATGAATTTAAAGCATTGATTTATTTTATTAATTATTTTTTCTTATATCAATTAATTTCTTAAACTTTATATTTAGTTAACACCCATGTTCATATGAGATAGCACATTATAAAAATATTTGAAGACTAATGCTTAAAATTTTTTAATAAAAAAAATTTTATTCGTAAATTAAATTATAAAAGTCTTAACTTTGAGAAAAACTTTTAATCATATTATTAATGTTCCTTATGTAGACTATAGTAGATGCTAACTTAGTAGATATGAATTATATAAGTTGATATATGAGATTACTCATATATTATATATTATTTTTTAAATTTAAGTATAACCTGTTTAATTATTAATAATTACGTAAAATGAAAAAAATAAAAATTTATTGGCTTGGTGTATAAATACAGCGTTATACATCCATTAATTAATATAAAAATATCATTAAAAAATACTTATTAAAATTATTTTATATTTATTCTTTATTTAATAAAATTTTTTATACATATTACTATTTTTCCAAATAATATATTTTATTTTTTAACTTAATTTTTGTGAGAATTCAAATTTAAAATTTTATATAATTTTTATTTAGGCTAATTTATAATGACATGAAAATTTTAATATTATAAAATTAAAAATGGAAAAGGAAAAAAACTAATGCAATTAAGACTATTCATTATGTTTAATTAAAGGATATTACAAATGAGTTATTAAATGTGATCTATATCTTATAAGGAAAATTTGTAAATTATATGCTGCTTAAAAAGTGCCCTAGGGGCACTTGTTAACGGGACCCTATTTCTATTTCTGTATTGATTTGTTAATTTGCCACTATAAAATTATTATTTTTATTTATGATCATTTATTCAAATTTTGATATAAATATAATAATTAATTGTTAAGCGCTAGCCATTAATGACTAATCACTTTTGAATTCATGATCAATGAGAGAGCTATCTCAAGAGGAAAAAGGAAACACTCAATAAAGAGTATGATGTAAATATGACTTTTCAAGCAGCTATTTTTTTAATTTTGTATTTGGAAAAGCTTAAATTGAGAGCTTGAAATTAAAACAAAATTATCGAAATGATTTAAAATAGGAAGAGAATTGCGATATATACATTTTTTTTTCCGTTGTTGTGTTGTCATTACATAATGAGATGATACTATAAGTCAATCTTCTTTCATCGCACGAAATAACTTTCTTTAATACATTTAAACAATTGATAGATTTTTAAGAAAGTGAAATACTTTATATATGTGTTTTGGTAATAAAAATATATCTTTGGAATCCTCTTAACTAAAAGTTAATTTGATGAATTTAACTATTCAGTACTATTTTAAACTATAACTAAATAATGAAAGTTGAAATTCTCAATTATCATTGCTAGATATTAATTCCAATCATTGACTGCAAACTATTAGCTACTAACTCGTTGATACAGTTAATTGCTAGTGAGGCAATCACTAAAATAAATCAAATAAATATTAAATAATGAGCAATTTTCAGCTGTTGTCTCTCAAGTTTAAAAGTTATTTTAGTGTCGTCTTTTTAATATGATTTGTATCAATAACATCATTAAATTTTTTAAATTTATTTCAGTAATATCATCAGAACTAATTTTCATTAATGTCGTTAATAAAAATTGACATGACGACTGACATAATCTACGATATGGCGCCATATCAGTTCTAAAATAATATCATAAGTGGCGTGTCAAATCACGTGAGGTTGTCACATAAATTTAATACTGATGTAGTCCCACATCATGAATCCCTTAATTTGATCAAACAAATAATAATAATTTTTATTTATAGTCCCTTAAGTTAGAGGAATATTACAGTGTAGTCCTTTTAGCATCGATAATTTTTATCAATCGTCCTTTAAATTTGAGTATTAATTAAATAATTAATAATTAATTTTTAACTTAATTGAATAATTTATTTAAATAATTAAAAATTAAAAATTATATTATAATATTTATATCAATAAAAATGAATTTTTTAGATTACTTGAGAAGAATTTAGATTTTGAAAATGTAAAAAAATGAAAAAAATAGATTATTTGTAAATAAAAAAAATTATAGAAATAAATTTAAAATTAGATAATTTTGAAAATTTGAATCCTTTTACTAATTTATACATATATTTGTTAATTTAATTAATAAATTTTATTTAATTATTAAATAAAATTACTTTGTATTTTATAATTTTTCCAAATACTATAGTTAAAATATAAATAAAACAACCTTGTAAATAATATGTTAACGTAGCTTAATTGGTTTAGGTGTTCAACTTTTATTCAAAAGGTGCAAATGAATTATTTTTTGGTTGATTTTTCTATTACAAATGATACTAAAGAGATACATTTAAATGACGATGAATAAAGCTATAATATCCCTCAAACTTAAAGGATAATAGATGAAAATTATTTTTCTTTACTTAGTGAAATTAAGGGATCTTAGCGCCACATCATCACTAAAGTATTACTTTAGAGCTGATGTAATGTTACATCATGTGCCACGCTAGTTGCCACATCAACTTTCATTAACGGGGTTTATGAAAATTAGCTTTGAGAATTTTACTGAAATAAATTTAGAAAGTTGGTTAATATTATTAATACAAATCATATTAAAAGGACGGTGTTGAAATAATACCTAAATTTGAGAGACGACGTATGAAATTTACTCATTAAATAACTAAAATCAAGCATGTAGTTAGTGTGTTTTTTGTTTTTTTATCAATAGGAAGATAGTATTGAATTAAATCCACATCACTGCAATCTATCTATCTAAAAGTGGAAAGCCAGATGGAGGATTACAAACAACAAAGAAGCTGAAAAAGAATCCATCTACAAAGGACCTTGAGAAAGCCTTAATCAAACCCCAAAAAAAAAATATAGTAAAAGGGAACAAATTCCTAAACATATAAGCCCAGGCTAGATAGGAGATTAATTGGCCAAATAAACCTTCAGCATAAAATAGACAGAAAAAATATACCCATCAATACTATGCTCGGAGCCAAAATTGTAAAGAATCCTAGGAGGGAGTCATTGATCCTAAATATCAGATTTAGACTTCAAAGGGCAACTGAGAAGATAAAAAATTACATTCTTCAAAGAAAAGGTTTGAACTGGTTCCGATGGCCAGCTAAACACCAACTTCAAGGGTATCTCCAGAGCTTTCTCGAAGAATCAAAGGAGAGAGATTGATTCTGTTGTAGTGTTCTTGTTGCTTTAAAACTATAGCAGACCTATCGGACCCTTGGTATCATAGCAAAAAAAGCCACTAAAGAGTTGGAGGGAGTAACCGAACGGCTAGATCTAGACAAAACATACTTTAATCCACAGATTATTGAGAAGAACTGTAAAAAATACAAACTAGAAAAGAAAATCCATAAAACGAAGATAGATATAGGGCTACTGCCGACTGTTTGAGCCTAGATCTAGTGCAACAAATCTATGGCTTCTTATAGAGAAAAAGGGGGAGGGGGGAGAGAAGAGAAAAACTTAATTTTGTTGTTTTTGGCTATTTATCTATCATGAAAATTTGATTAACCAATTTTATGGTCAAAATAGGAGGTGTCTAATTTAGAAATTGGAAGTCAAAAATAGGATGTTCCTAACTTAGGTAAATGAAAGTAAAAAATGGAGGTGCCTAATTTTCACCAACCACTTTTGAAGCCTATATAAACCCCTTAACTCTCATTTGGAAATGTATCCCAAAATTAAGTCTTCTATCTTTCCTTTGTAATTCTTCTTTGATAGTAGAATTATTTTGGTGGTGTCCGAGGACGTAGGCAAAATTGGCTGAACCTCGTTAAAGATTGGTGTTCTCTTTATTAATTATTTAATAGCTATTTTTTGGTATAACTGTGGTGATATTTTATGCTAGTGATTATATGTCTAGAAAAATTCTGTCTAAGGAAAGACTTAGTATTTAAGAGTGTTCATTGTGACCCACCTCTCTTTCCTAGGAATTTTTCTGGTATAATTGTTGGTGTAATTATTCACACACTATATATATTATTGGTGAAAAATTAATCTAATTTTCACAACAATTGATATCGGAGCCAAGATTTTCTGAGTATGCTCTGTGGTTGTAGCCTAGTCTGATCTTCTACATCGGAAAAGATTTTCTTGGATTATTTGTATTCCGCATTTATTAGCTATTAAATAATTTTTTGAAGCAAAAATGACAGACGACTCAGGCAAATCATCTACTCCAAAGGAGAAAGCATCCACTTCGTCAATTTGGTCAAGGACTGCTGTGTCAAATGCTAGATTTGCAGTGGAGATTTTTGATGGTACAGGTTATTTTGGTATGTGGCAAAGTGGGGTTCTAGACGCTCTCTTTCAGCAAGGTCTAGACATTGCCATTGAAGAAGAGAAACCAGAAGACATTGATGAAAAAAATTAAAAAGCCATCAATCGTGGGGCTTGTGGTACAATTCGATCGTACCTTTCCAGAGAACAGAAGTATGAGTTCTCTAAGGAAGTTTTCGCAAGTAAACTGTGGAAGGCATTGGAGGAAATTTTTTTTGAAGAAAAGCAGTCAGAATAAGCTTCATATGAAGAAGAGATTGTTTCGCTTCACTTATGTTCCTCGTACCACTATGAATGAGCACATCACTAATTTTAATCAGCTGGTAGCTGATTTGGTGAATTTGGATGTGACTTTCAAAGATGAAGATTTGGCTTTAATGTTGTTGGGGTCCTTTCAAAAGGAGTTTGAGTTTCTTGAAACAGCTCTACTCCATGGGAAGACTGAAGTGACTCTCTCTGAAATAAGTGCTGCATTATGCAGTTACGAACTATAAAAAAAAGACAAGAAAGAGAATTCAAGTGGAACAGCAGAAACATTGATAGTGAGAGATTGCTCTCAAAGCAGGAAGAGAGAAAAGAAGGGGAGATCAAAATTCAGACCAGCTAAAGATGAATGTGCCTTTTGCTAGGAGAAAGGGCATTGGAAGATAAATTGTCCCAAGCTGAGTAATAAAAACAAATATGATAAAGAAAAAGCTGTCGTGAATTCAAATGTAGCTGAGTGTGATGATGAAGACTCAGACCTTTCATTAGCTTTCGTGTCATCAAGAAGCTCGTCTAGTGTATGACTACTTGATTCTGGTTGTAGTCATCATATGTGTCCCAATCGGGATTGATTCTTTGACTTTAGAGAACTAGAAGGAGCAACTGTTTACACAGTAAATGACGGTCCATGTATGATTAATGAAATTGATTCAATCCAATTGAGAAATCATGATGGATCAATTAGAATACTGTCAAATGTTTAATATGTACCGATTTTGAAGAAGAATCTCATCTTTGTAGGAGTCCTAAAATCAAAGGGCTTCATTGTAAATGCAGCAGATGGAGTAATGAAATTCATCTCCGATGCACTAGTGATAATGAAAGGATTAAGAAAGGCCAATACCTTGTATTATTATCAGGGTAATGCAATTATTGGAACAGCAGCAGTAGCTTCCAGTAATGATCAAGAGTTGGAAGCAACCAGATTATGACATATGCGTTTGGGACATGCTGGTGATAAATTCTTGAAACTGTTGTTAGATCAAGGATTATTGAAAAGAGTGCAACCCCAAAAGTTAGATTTCTGTGAGCATTGTGTCAAAGGCAAGCAGACTAGAGTGAAGTTTGGTACTGCAATCCATGATACCAAGGGTATTTTGGACTATGTTCACTTAGATGTATGGGGTCCTTCTAAGACAACTTCAATAGGAGGAAAGCACTACTTTGTAACATTTATTAATGACTTCTCTCGGAGAGTATGAGTGTATACTATGAAGACAAAGGATGAACTGTTGAGAGTTTTCCTCATATGGAAAAGGATGGTGGAAACTCAGACGGGCAGAAAAGTTAAATGTCTCCACACAGATAATGGTGGAGAGTATAAAATTGATCCATTTTTGAAATTCTGCCAAGATGAAGGCATTATTAGACACTTCACAGTTAGAGATACACCATAACAGAATGGGATGACAGAACACATGAACTGGATATTGGTGGAGAAAGTTCGGTGTATGTTGTCCAATGCTGGGTTGGGCAGACAATTTTGGGCTGAGGCTGTTACATATGCATGCCATCTCGTTAATCGCTTACCATAAGCTACTATTGGTGGTAAAAAACCTTTAGAGATGTGGTCTGAAAAACCTGCTACTTATTATGATTCCTTACTTGTGTTTGGTTCCACTGTACCATGTTAAGAAATCTAAGTTAGACCCGAGAGCAAAGAAAGCGCTCTTTATGGGGATCACCACTGGTGTGAAGGGACTTCTCTTTTGATATCCAGAAACAAAGAAGATAGTCTTTAGTAGAGATGTTACCTTTGATGAGTCTACCATGTTGAAAAAGGTAACAAATGAAATTATTCAGCAAATAGATGGTACTCCGCAGTAGGTGGAGTTTGAAAGAATAATTGTTGACCCAGCAAAAAATAAAATAGATGAAAATACTCCTATGGTAGAGGTGGAGTTAGATGAAGAAGGGGTTCCAACCCAAGAACCCCCACAGCAACAAGAATCTATTGCAACAAATAGGTCATGATGAGAGATTCACAAACCTGCTCGATTTGATGATATGGTGGCTTAGGCATCCCTAATTGTAAATGATGGCATTTCTAGCACTTATAATGAAGCAGTCCAAAGTTCAGAAAAGGAAAAGTGGAGGAAGTCCATGGATGATGAAATGCAGTCTCTTGAAAAAAATCGGACATGGAAGCTAGCTAATGTTCTAAAGGGAAAGAAGGTAATTGAATGCAAATGGGTATATATATAAAGAAAGAATGATTTTCTGACAGGAATGATGTTCGCTACAAGGCAAGATTGGTAGTTAAAGGCTATGCTCAGATGAAGAGAATTGATTATAATGAAGTATTTTCTCCAATTGTAAAACATTCATCCATTAGAATTTTATTGGCCTTGGTAGCATAATTGGATTTGGAACTCGTTCAACTTGATGTAAAAACTACATTTCTACATGGAGACTTAGAAAAGAAAATCTATATGTCTCAGCCAGAAGGGTTCAAGGTTGCTAGAGAAGAAAAATGGGTATGTAAATTAAAAAAAATCATTGTACTGATTGAAACAATCTCTAAGGCAGTGGTACAAATGATTTGACAATTTTATGATGAGGCAGAAGTACACAAGGAGTAAATATGACCATTGTGTGTATTTGTACAAGCTACAAGATGGATCTTTCATATATCTTCTCCTGTATGTTGATGATATGCTAATAGCTTCAAAGAATCTAGAAGAAATTGAGAAGTTGAAGATTCAGTTGAATCAGGAGTTTGAAATGAAGGACTTGGAAGGAGCAAAGAAAATTTTAGGCATGGAGATATGCAGAGATAGGAAGAGAGAAAAGCTTTGTTTGAATAAGAAACATTATCTGAAGAAGGTACTACAACATTTTGGACTAAATGAAAAGTCCAAACCTGTAAGTACACCGCTTGCACCTCATATGAAGCTCAGCTCATCTTCATCTCCTAAAAATGAAGCAGAACGGGAGTACATGTCAAATGCTCCGTATGCAAATATTGTTGGTAGCTTGATGTATGCTATGGTGTATACAAGGCCAGACATTTCACATGCAGTTGGAGTTGTGAGCAGGTACATGTATGATCCTGGCAAGGAACATTGGCAAGCTGTGAAATGGATCTATGGTATATTCTGAATACCGTAGATGTTGAATTAAAGATGAGCGCTTTAGAGCGCAATTGGAGACACTACTAAAAATTGTTTCTTTTGAGAGAATATTTGTATATTATAAATAGAAAAATAGCCAATGTGGAGAATTATTATTTTTGGCTATTTATCTATCATGAAAATTTTGATTAACCAATTTTAGGGTCAAAATAGGAGGTGTTTAATTTAGAAATTGGAAGTCAAAAATAGGATGTGCCTAACTTAGGTAAATGAAAGTAAAAAATAGAGGTGCCTAATTTTCACCAATCACTTTTGAAGCCTATATAAACCCCTTAACTCTCATTTGAAAATGTTTCCCAAAATTAAGTCTTCTCTCTTTCCTTTGTAATTCTTTTTTGATATTAGTAGAATTATTTTGGTGGTGTTCGAGGACGTAGGCAAAATTAGTCGAACCTCGTTAAAGTTTGGTGTTCTCTTTATTAATTATTTAATAGCTATTTTTGGTATAGCTGTGGTGGTATTTTGTGTTAGTGATTATATGTCTAGGAAAATTCCATCTAAGGAAAGACTTGGTATTTAAGAGTGTCCATTGTGACCTACCTCTCTTTTCTGAGAATTTTTCTGATATAATTATTGGTGCAATTATTCACACACTATACATATTATTGGTGAAAAATTAATCCAATTTACACAACAAATTTCCTTTCACTTTTTTGAGCATGTAGTTGGTTAATTAATTAAATAATTATTTGTGCAAACAATTACCAAATTTTGGCTTAATAAACAAAAGCATTATTGCCTCTATTAGATTTTAGATTCGAGTCAGTCTTAGGTGTTCTTCCTTCTTTACATATAATTAAAAAAAATAATTACTAGTGTAAATTGGAAAAAGAAGTTTAGGAATGGTGGGGATGTAAACAGGAAAAACATGGCAAGTGTTTGTATTGGAAATGCCAAATGGGAATAGAAAACTAAAAAGAAAAGAGCAACAGTTCTTTTTAATGCACGCTTCAAAGGAAGTTTTGGAAGAGTGAAATGAAAGAATCTTTTAAGAGAATATTCAATATTCAAAGATGACATTGAAGAAATAGGTAGGTGGGAGTGTGTAATTTTAATTTTTTTCCACAGGACGACAAAAATAGTAGCCTGATTGATGGATGGATTCGATTCAAAATTTAAATACAGTACTTCGATTCATGCTTACCATTCACTTTGTTTCTCTAAAAAAATAGTATTAGAAACACAAAATTATTTCCAAGAATATAAAATTGTCTCTAAAAATTTTTCAATATTCACATTAGTTGTTGCCTGTTAAATAATTTATTCGTAGATATCATTTATAAATTCTAAAATTTTGAAAATGTATATTGTTCATTAATTTTAGTGATTTAATATAATTTTTTTTGAGTATTTATATATGAAGAAGGGAAAAATTAATTCAGAATCTATATATTATATAGAAGAATATGCATTTACCATATTTAGATTGTATTTGGGTGGACTAATGTAACTATTTGATACCAAAGTAAATTAAATTTTTAGTTTATTCTTATGAATATAAACATATATATAGAAATGCAAGAAAGCATTTGATTGTGATATGTTGCAGAGCCAAGCTTTAATTTCCTTTTGTTTTTAAATCATATATTAGGAAGTTGCGCTTTGATCACTTGATGCAAAAGAACCAAAGTTACTTCAATGAAATGAATTTTATAGTTTTATAAACAATACTTGATATTATATGAGATTATATATTGTTTCTTAAGGACAACATGAACCTTATCTCACATTTTATATCAAAATTTTAGAAATTATAATGAAGTTGATTTGGAACCTATTTGGTGATTGTGGTTTCTAATTAATTAGAGTGTTTAATAATTTAACAGTTGAGATTAAAATGGTAAAATAATAATTATGAACAATATTTTATACAATATATAAATTTTTAATGATACGCAATTAATAATTTTAATGTTGCACATAGAATAAATCAATAAAAATAACTATATATGGTATGTTATTTATTATATAAATGCATAAAGATATTAAAATAATTTTTTTAATTAATATTAATAAGTATATTTGTAATTATTTTAAATATTAATGATATTTATTTTTCAAAAACTAATTTTTGAGTTTAAAAGTCAGTATTTTAATTTTCGATTTAAAACTTAAATTTTATTTATAAATTTCAAAAAATCAATAGTGGTTAAATATACAGACATTATTTTCAAATTTGGCTTTGTCAAACACATGATATTTATTGTTGGAATTTTAAAAGTTGAATCAAATGGAAAAATTTTATTTACACGTGATTAACTAATTTAATTAACATTAAAATTGTGACTTAATATTAGGTGAATGCATGATTAATTAATTTAACTAACATCTAAAATTGTCAACAATATTGTTTGAGTAGCCTATGAAAGCCTTAGTAGGATTGACCAAAAAGCAATAATGGCTAGCCTATGAATAGCCTTCAAGTTAAATGGTTAAGAGCCTTCAATTGGCAATAACAGTCAAGAGTTTTAATTTCCTCCATTCCTCTAGAGATTCTCAATATCTGTGGGTTCGACCCACCGCTTGAAGTTAAGATTTTCAAACTTAGAATCCATAAAAATAAAGAATTCTAACTTAAATAAAAATACATATATACTTGCACTTATTAATTATTTCTAGATGTCTGGCCTTTCATCCCAAGGCTTACAATTAAGTATTACATATATATATATATATATATATTTTAAATACACTTGAAAAATCTATAAGATTATGTCATTTCATGCTCGGGCCATGTTACATCATATCGTAAAAAAAAAAAAATTACGTCTTATATCATAATTTATAATTTTTTTTATTTTTATCAGAGATATTTTAATTATTTTTTAATAAATTCATAATAAATTATATAAATTTGTAAACTAATAATAAATATATAATAAATTAAAAATAAATTTATAATAAGCTATTTAAATATAATATTTTTATAAAAAAAATTATAAATTTTAGTAAATATGAAAATATATTTTTTTAAAATATAGTAAATTTAATTTTTTTTTTATTTTTTCTAGTATTTTTTTGTAAAGATCCCTGTCCTAAGCAGCTGAGCTAATTAATTTCAAACCAAATCAGATAGTCACCCAAACCCCTCAATAATATAAGTCGATTTAATATGAATTTTCCAAATACCAACTTATTATAATCAATTTTGACAAAAAACAATAATAATGTAATAAAAATGTTTGTTTTGTTTTATTTCTGATTTTGCTATGTATGACAATAAAAGGGAAGGAAGCTATCTAATCACTAGGGGCGGAGGCAGATATGCCGGCCACCGGACATGTAAATCCTCAGCCCTCAGCTCTCTCAGTCCCTCAGTTTCAGTCCCCTTCAACCCCTCAATTTTAGCCCCTCTCTCTCAGCAGTACCGACTCTGCCACTGCTAATCACTAATATATATAGCTACTATAAAAATCTCGTCAATGCTCTCTCTCTCTATATATATATATAATATAAATATTGAATGATAAATCTCAAACTCATCAAAGGCATAAAAAAATTAAGCGTTTGCTAGTTTTAGAGTCCGAAGCAGTCGCCCTTCATTTTCTATTCCAATATTTGAACAAAAACTAAGAAGATCGACCGATCCATCTATTTAATCAAACTTCAATTATATCATCAAAAATCCCCCCCTGTTTTTAACATACTAGATAAGACCTTCTCAAATTTAATCCATTTTTTCCTCAAATCCAGGATTCTAAATCTCTCTTTTTTTTTTTTTTTTTTTTTTTTTTTCAGTTTTAGATAAGATAAAACTCTGTCTCGCTCTCTCTCTCTCTCTCTCTCACTTTTACTCTATAAAAACAACATTTTCAAACCTCATGCATCACAAGTCCTATTTTGTGTTAAATACTTAATAGTTTCCTCTTTTGAATCAACTTGTTCCATGCTAGTTTAATTAGTTTTTGGTAGCTTAATTAATTACAAATTTTCTTTTTAATGGATTACTACTGGAAAGAAATGGAAGGCAAAAGAGTCCATGACCCATTGTATTTCAACAAGAAAATGGCCATTTCATCATCTTCACCAACACCCACTAGATGCATAATGGTACCTGGAGCTGTTATAGTTGGTGCTGGTCCTTCTGGTTTAGCAACAGCTGCTTGTCTTAAAGAAAGAGGAGTTCCAAGTTTAATTCTTGAAAGGGCTAATTGTATAGCTTCTTTATGGAAACTCAAAACTTACGATCGTCTTCGTCTTCATCTTCCAAAGCAATTTTGTGAACTTCCTTTAATGCCATTTCCATCTTATTTCCCTACTTACCCAACAAAACAACAGTTTCTTGGCTACTTGGAGGATTACGTTCATGAATTTGGTTTAGACCCCGTTTTTAATAATACAGTGGTGAGTGCTGAGTTTGATAATCGATTTGGGTTTTGGAGAATTAAATCTTTAGGGCCAAAACAAGAAGAATCTGAATATGTTTGCCAATGGTTTGTTGTTGCCACTGGTGAAAATGCTGATGAATTTGTGCCTCATATCGAAGGAATGGCCGACTTTGAAGGTCCTATTATGCATACAAGTTCTTATAGAAGCGGAGAAATGTTTCGAGGGAAGAAAGTTTTGGTAGTTGGTTGTGGAAATTCTGGCATGGAAGTTTGCTTGGACCTCTGCAATTATAATGCTTGCCCTTCCATTGTTGTTAGAGACACTGTAAGCATATATATTATATTACTTCTCTCTAAATAATCCTTCTTTTGCTATGACATTCATGGGATTTTCTTCATTTGTTTAACGTAAAATTCAAAATTATTATTCTATGTATAGATTCATTTTTTTACCATATTTATTTTAATCGAAATGTAAATGTGTCATACAGTAGACGTAATTTCTCTTTCTTTCACTTTAAGCACCTTCCATAATAAATCTTCTTAAAATAATGTAAATCTCAAAATTCTAGCGTATGGTATCATAAATTTTTACCATATTCTAATATATTGCACCAATATTTCTTGTAAAATATCTTATTTATTTTACAATTGGGAATAATGTGTTTCTCTCTTTTTTTTAATATTCTTTTTTTGCTTATATATATTATATACATATGCCATAATATTATTGTATTTATGAGAATATGTTCTGCGGCAACATAAAACAATGGAAAACCATGAGGTCTTTTATGCTAACTTTCTTTTGGAAATTACTTGTATAAGACTCAACTTATCTTGTAACCTTTATTTTCGATTGTTGACTTACCTTTTCATTGAGTTCAGTGGTGGAGTGATTTATATATAAGATTTTAGAATTTCTAGTAATATTTATTTCTGATATATAATAATGAACTTATATATATATATATATATATATATAGATGATCTTTCACTTTCTTGGAATAAGTTGGCATGTGTAGCCATAGTCAGCATTCCAAAAAAAAATCATAACCTGTTACTCTTTTTTTTCTCTGGACAGTGTTGCAGATTCTAAAGTATAAATGGAAAAAAACATAGCAATGATAATTCAGAAAGTTACAGCTTCACATACAATTGGGGAGATGGGCATGTGGGGGGGACTCATGACTCATTAGCTTATCTTCCTCAAAGCCAATTCTTTATTTGATTTGAAAAAGTTAAAAAAAAAAAGAAATTTTGAATCAGCAACTTTAATTCTCTTCCTTTTGCAGGTGCACGTCCTGCCTCAAGAGATGCTTGGAAGATCAACTTTTGGCTTGGCCATGTGGCTTGTTAAGTGGTTTCCAATGAAGCTTGTGGATCAAATTTTATTATTGGCTTCTCGTTTCTTGCTTGGTGACACTTATCAAATTGGCCTTCATCGTCCCAAACTTGGCCCTATTCAACTCAAAAATTCCACTGGTAAAACTCCTGTTCTTGATGTGGGTACTATTGCTAAGATCAGAAGTGGGGATATCAAGGTGATTAATTTAATTTTAGTCTATCTTATCTTGGATATATAACATGAAATATTAGAGGTTGACAACTGATATATGTTCATAATTTACAGGTTTTCCCCGGAATAAAAAGATTAATGAGACAATATGTGGAGTTTGTTGATGGAAGAGTTCAAAAATTTGATGCTATTATTTTAGCCACAGGTTATAAAAGCAATGTGCCATGTTGGTTGAAGGTTAGTAATTTTTAATTATTATAATAAAAAATATATAAATATATATATTGCCGACTTGAATTAACTTACGACAATATATACATCAGGAAAATGAAATGTTTTCAGAGAAAGATGGAATGCCATACAAATCATTCCCAAATGGATGGAAAGGTGAAAATGGATTGTATTCAGTAGGCTTTACACAGCGTGGGCTGCTTGGCGCTGCTATTGATGCAAGAAGAATTGCACAAGACATTGAGCTTCGCTGGAAAGCTGAGGCTACAACTTTCATGGCATCTCCTCGTGCGTAATCTTCTGCAACAATCATGACTCCACTAAAAACTTTAAAAAAAAGAAGAAGAAGAAAATAATCTAATTTAATCAAGTTCTACTCTCAATATTTGAGTGAAGAAACTGCAAGAATTTTTATTTTCTTAACCTTTATATTGCACAAAAATTAAGGTAAAAATTAAATATTGGTTTATGGGGCGGAGATGGAGATTCTCAATGTGAATATTTGGTGCTTTTCTTTTCTTTTTCTTTTTATTTTTATTTTGTTCTAGTTTTATTATTATTATTATTATTATTATTGATTAGTAAATTTTGATGGGGAGGTTTGGTTTCAAAGGGTAGAGAGGTCATGGTGAAGTATAAATTAGTTATTTTAATTTTCATTTTGGATTTTGATTTTGATATGTAAATAGAAATTAATTAAAATATTGATGGTTTTTCATAAACATGTGCTCTCGGTCTATCTATTTTATTTGTTCTTTAATTATTTACTTAATTAATATGCGTATGGAGACACAATGAATGCATATATTCCTAAATAATGAACTCATAATCAATTTCTCCCTTTTAATTATTGTAATACTCAAAATAAAATTTACTTAATTAATATATTGATTGCACAGCTAAGAATATATACAAAAAAATTAATTAATTTGATCTGAAAATGAATTCATGAAAGAATATAATTAACAGATAGCCAATATCAAAGGGTTCTCATGCTTAATAGAACTTTCAAGTGATCATCATCTTGGGGACCATTTTGTATCTTCTTTTCGCAGAAAAAAAAGCAAAAGTGATCAAATATTGATTATAAAAGAAAAGGGAAAATAAATATATAGTTAAAATTGCCCTCAGGTTATTCTCTTCTCATTATTATGTATTCATTTTTCAAAGGCTAAAAATACAAATTGGACTGCCCTAATACTTGTCTTGGTTTTTTGCCTTATAATTTACAATTGGCTAGCTAGCTCTTTCTATCCTCAATCCTCATAAAAAATAAAACAAAATAAAAATAAAATGGACCCCCATTATTATTTATATAAGAGTCCAAGACAATGATCTCCATCCTATAACTTGACTTGGGGTATAACAATGCAAGATGACTGTCAATCAAACATTTTAAGTCACATTAAAAAATCATATGCTAGTGAGGAAAAGACCTGATCATCAAGTTTTTAGAAAATGACCATTCTCATTTTTTAATTATTCTAATTAATATAAATGTTTTCCTTAATTTTCTTCTTTTTCACAAAGTAAAAGTAGATCGTATATGTCATAGTCTTACATAACAATCAACTTTTTCAGGCTATATTAAGTGCTTCAATTCACTCTCAAAACAAACTCTTAAAATACATATCAATCATAAAATATCCACATTCTTAATACTATTATTGTAATTAAAGTCAGAACTAAATTATCATATATTACAAATTTTCTACTCATATTAAAAAAACATAAATAGTAAAGCATGGATGGATGAAAAATGTCTTATATCACTTAAATACAAGATTAATATATAAATAAATTCTTTAATATTAAAAATTAATTTTTGTGATTGACTCTTTTAAATTTATATTAAAAATTTAATATGATATTAGAGCGTTTATAAAATTTAGACTGAAATTTTAATTCTTTATAAAAATAGGCTCTCCAACCTTATTAGAAAATGGACGCCAAACTTTATATGTGGTTGCAAAGGATAAAAGTTAAGGGCTTAATGATTTGCTGTTGGCGTGTTATATTCCGACCGACTGTACTATGTTCACATACATAATATACACAATAATTAGATGAATTGAATCTTCTTGTTCTTGTTATTGGCTTCTTGGCTTGATCGCTAGTGTCAATGTCAAAGACTTTTCAACTTAGTTAAATCTCTTTGAAATTTGTATCTTCTTTGTGTTTAGGACCAGAAGGTTATGAGTATGACCCCACTAATTATTGCCTGGCTCATTAATTAGATCCTCCTTAATTACATTCTTAATTACACCTCGTTAATTAATCTAATTGGCTGCCGACTTAGAAATCCTCCTTTCTTTATTATTCATTTCACTCTTATTGTTTCTTTATTTATTAATTTTTTTAAAATGCAAGAAAAAGGGTTTAAGGATAATCTCAAAAACCCTTGATTGTTCTTGATAATGCACTTAATAATTTTCTTTCTTTTGGCTTTGTTGCAACTTGTACCTTCTCCTACTAACATAATTATTTTCAGGTTTCCTCTCTTTTTATTTTATGTGATACTGAATTTGTTGTATATATATATATATATATATATTTAGGATGAAGAATATATATATGCTAGGGACAATTAAAATGATATAGCTATACCTTTATGAGACATTTCAACAATTAATATATTAATATAATCTCAACAATTAGTATAAAATCTATAAAGCTTTTTTCACATTTGAATTTTCAAAGAGAGAGAGAGAGAGAGAGAGAGAGAGAGAGAGAGATAGCTATTCCATTGTATTTCTCATTTTTTATCTAATAAAAAAAAGGTTATCCAATACATTTAAAAGAATATTTAGTTTAGAAGGGTGAAATGCATTCAAGTGCTAGTTGAACAAGATTTTAATATTTACTTATTCAACGACTTATAAAATATATGTAATCTCTCTCTCTTTTTTAACAGTTTACAGAACGATTTAAATTTTCACATGTTTAAAATTTTATTTGTTAAAATGCTTGTTCTTTCGCAATTCCACAATTCTTTTCTTTGCTAAAATACTATTTTTCAATTATGAGCGATTATATTTTTAATAAAAATTCATTTTATTAATTGATAAAAAAAATATCGATGAGACGTAAGCTATTCAAAATTTAAACACACCCGAACCTAAAATTAATGTCTCATAATTATGAGTCATTATTTAATTACAATTAGTAATTAATTAAGACTCTTAACCTAATTAAAAAGAAAAAGAAAAACACTTTGTACTAAGACCAAAGTCTGTCGTTTTTAAATTAACGGAAGTTAACCAATTATATGATCGTAGAGGTTGAGACATACCCACTAGAAGTGGTGTGTTTTTATTCAGCCGACAGTGCCTAGTTGCTAAATGGTAAATTCCAATTTTGACATATAATTAGGTAAAAATGCGAATGTTGTAAGAGTCTTTTACGCGTGTGTATATATAGAATAGTAATTAATAATAAAAATTGAATGGTAAGATTAGAGTTGAAGCTAGATTTTTTTAGTGAAGAAAGTAAAATAAAAATATTATATATATTTTAAAAATAATATAATTATATATATATTTATAAACTAATCCGTAGCCTAGGGTGTGCGGAAAGATTTGCCAAATCAAATTTAGTATAACTCTTTTTTGAATTATGATATTCTTTATCATTACATCTTGATTATTAAATGGATGACACATGCAATGATTTAAATATAGTTTTTCTCTTGAAATATCCCTTCAATATTAAAAAAAATAACAATAATAATTATATAATCAAATAAATATTATTATTTATATTTGTATATATGCTCATAAATTTATCTAATGAAACATTAAAAAGATAAAGAGAAAAAATATATTGAATCACAATTATAATCTCTTAAAAAATAGTTAAAGTAAAAATCATCATACAATATTACATATTAAAAGTATAAATAATAAATTCTAAATCAAAAAGAAGAAGAAAATAAAAATATATTAAAAAAAGATAAAAATTCTAATATTGTTTTCTTTATCAATAAATTTATTTCATTCTCTAATTTTTTTCTTTGTTTTTGGAGAATATTAATTATTTTTTGATTAATTTTTTAGAAGAGTGATTTATATAGGATTTGTAATTTTAATTTTTTGTAGAAGTTGAAGGATAGGGGGTATTTTTTTTTTAAATATATATATATGTAGTAAAAAAATTTCCGAAACCCTTTTTTAAGCTGTACCTTCGCGGCCCTGAGTAAGATTTGCATGGTCCAGAGGCACGTTATTGCCATGCAGACATTTGAAGTACTCTCCGGTGCACATGTTAACTCGTGTATTTTGGACCATTTCGATCCATGTGTTTTTTTTTTGGTGGACTTTTATTAATTACTTAATTACTATATATATTCTTTAATTATTATTATTGATTGTCAGTGGTCCATTTTTATTTATTTATTTATTTTATGGTAGTAAACTGTCTTCTTCTCTCTTCTCTTTTACATAATTTTTTCTTTGCTTGGACCATTTCTCATTATTACACACTAATACGCGTTCCGTAGAGGAATTAGAGATCGATCCATATTGGCGCCATTCTTTGATGACTTTGATTTTGATTGTTACAGGCGCCTCAACTTTTGTCCTTTTTTTTTTTTTGAGGAAAATAACATCATGCATTTGTATAAAGTAATTTTCTAGCTTGCTACTGTATGAGAGAATTCTTTTAATTAATTTTCTTGATTATAATCATGCATGGCTTTATAAGAAGCATGAAGAATAAGAAAGAATTAATTTGACATTTTATTTTGATGCTACCCTTAATTTATTGAGCTCTTATACCGAGCTATTGGTCCAGTCATCCTTATGGTTGGGCTATTAATAGTATTACAAATCTCGATTTCGAGCATTCCAGGGTAATCGAGCCCCTGATGTCCAAAAGACACTCCCTTTACACACCTGCAAATCATGCTAATGTTGTCTCATTCTATCACCTATAAATATGGAGTTACTCCCACAGGTAAAGAGGATTATTCTCTCTCTCACTCTCTTTTTATTTAGAGTAATCTATCTCTGATTTAGGCATCGAAGCCTCCCTCCATGGAGCCCAGTGCCCTCTCTCTCTTGGCGTGCAGGTAGGAGAGCTACAACAATAGATATGCCGAACCCGAGCTACAGAGCTAGGATAATCCCTAAGAAACCTCGTCATTATTGGTGCAGTGAGTGTGGACAAACTATTCCTTAGCAAATATAATAAACCTCAGGTATGTCCCGCAGCTCTTACAAGAAGCACTCTAACTGTGCTCTACTTTATTATTTTGCATAATGAATATCTCATGTCTTTCACAATGAATGTACATAGCGCTCACAAATAACATATTTCATCCACAATATTCAATACACCAAGCTGAGGCTTCCAGATCATGAGCTAAGCTTTTAATGTTATTCGCCATCTTTCTATGTATTGATTTCATTTTACCGAGCTATGTAATGCTTGCTCACATATTGAATTTTTTATTAATACTTTACATAATGTTCCACTTAAACCGAACTACTATAATAAATATGTTTTAGTGTACCCCAAAGTTATAACATACTATCATTTTGAGTTTTTAAACCACTATAACGAGCACAAACATACAACATAAGTTATACAACTCAATGTACTTTGAAATCCAAACTTCGAAGTGCCATAGCTGCACATAACCGTATAGTGTCCTAGTCGTGCCAAGTTAATCGCGCTCTGACTATGCATAATCGCCCTAGCTGCGCCAAGTTAATCGCACTATAACCATGAATAATCGCCCTAGCCACGTCAAGTTAATTGCACTCTGACCGTGCATAAGCGCCCTAGCCGCGCCAAGTTAATCGTACTCTGACCGTGCATAAGCGCCCTAACTGTGCTAAGTTAATCGCACTTCGACTGTGTATCTTACAACACCCTGGTCATGCAATAAGTTTACAATATTTTAATTATGCATCTTACAAGTGCCTTGGTTGCACACCGAGCTCTTTACAAGTGCCCTGATCACACACCGAGCTCTTAGTTTCTTACAAGTGCCCTGGTCGCACTTTGCTCTTGGCTCCTTACAAGTGCCCTGGTTGCACACCAAGTTCTTAATTCCTTCATCACACCAAAGCTCATTGGACAAATAATCAATTATATTTTCCATGTATGCATCGACACATCTAACTAAATGAATCGAACTCACCATGAGCAAATAAGCTAATAACAAATATGAATGTAATTAAAGCCGAGCAATATAAGAAGCTTTTCATTTATAATATCAAACTATTTAGCACCTTCTTGCGCATTTGTTTTATTTATAATATTATACTGTTTAATTTTTATCACGTATTAATTTACTTATAGCGCCTGCTTGCGCATTTTATTATAGCCCCTTGTGAAGGGTCAAGCTTTAATGCTCTAACCGAGCATTAATGCTATCATAGTATGTTGCAATTTATATTCATCTTTGCAATTCTGTAAGTTTGGAGGCTTATGTAATATCACTCTTTGCATAAGTTCCCGAGCCCCTCTTATTCGATTTTATTATTGTATAAAAGACATGTATTAATATACATAGTTAGACACCTTGTTAGCCCTGTGAACCCTAGCTCAAGAGACTACTTGACATAAATGTTCAAGTAATAAGGGGAGGCACTGACACCCTCGATATCCGAGCATTGACATCTGATATCCGAGGGTAAACCTGAACTGGCATTCAAGTTCATCAAAGAAGAACTTCATACACTCATAACTGTGATCACACTAATAGCACGGACAAATATTTTACACCCTGAAGAAACCATGTGGTTGAGTGTAGAGCCCAAACATCTTTGCAACTCTTTAATCAGGTGCTCACTCTTTTATTCTTTAATATTATAGTTTGATTGGTTGCTTGGCACATGAGTGCTCATATACCTGTGCCCCAAGCAAAAGCCAGTTAAGTAAAATTGTGCCTAGGGCGAACTATTATAGGATGCTCAGGTACATCTTGTGCATTAGCATATTAAACAGATATCATAAACATGTTAACATGACATGACATATCATTTAATTCACATAGCATATCACATAACAAGTCAATCAAATACAAGTATTGAATTCGAACTCAAAAGAAAGACTTTTCATTAATCGGTAAGAGTTCATTACATAAATAATTTAGTCCTTACAACTGTATGGGCCGAGCATAAGCATATCTTATAGCTACTTCATAAGATTTTAGTCTTGGTCCTTGTCGTCCTGAGCCTCTTCCTCTTTATTTTTTTTTGCTCTTTTCATCTTCCTCTTCTTCTGCCTCTACTTCAGCAGCTAGCTCATCAATGCCTATCTCCAACATCCAGGACAGGTCCATGCATAGATTCTCTTGCTTCAACCGGTCCGACACATCCTTTTAATAGGCATAAACATTTAGACCGTAGCGCTTGTCGCTCTTCAAGGACTCAGCAGCAAGCCCTTGCCGAGCGGATTCCAAAGCATCCTCAGCCAAGAGAAGCTTGGCATCCTTGCTCTTTAAAGCCTCCTCTGTCGAGCGCAGCTTGTTGTCTTTTGCTTTTAGAGTTTCTTTTGCATAGTACAACTCTTCATTTTTGGCGCTCAGCTGTTTCATTTTTCTTTTTAGAGCTTCCTGGAAACCCTTCAGCTCTTCATCTTTGGCCTTTAAAAATTTCTCTAATTCCAACCTTTTGGCTCGCTCCTCATTCGCATCCTTCACGGCTTGGGCAAAGTTGGCCGCTATGCCCTTTGCCCAATCCTCCATGGTATGGGCGAGCTGGGTGACCTGCAATATTTCTTTCTATTAGTATCTATACCAAATTTTAACCCAAGTCCAACATTTATATTTATACTTACCTCATGGGACATTGTCATAATCTCCCTTGCTATATCTTCTGAGCTCTTTGGCGTATCCTCGCGCCTCTCCTTTAAGATTACTCGGTATATTTGTCCGAGCACTTTTTGAATCTCGGTGTCCTGCACTGAATATATAGTATTATGTGGTCCTGCTAGTTTCTTATTAACCGCCTCTACCAACCTAATCATGTTGTGCCGACGGGCTAGTGATTCTTCTACCTCTCCCCGAGATAGGTCCTCACCCACTTCTCTTTGAGACAACTGCTCTTTCACCTACCTGTGTGGCTCGATCTCTGGCACCATCATAGTGGGAAGAGTTAGGTCCATTGCAATATCTTACTCCTGAGCCAGACTGATCCCTACATTCCTTTCTCTAGGTTGTTTGCGAGCGAAACTACTCTCAGATGCTCGCTTGCATGTAAGCACTCTTGGCTCTTTTTTTAGCCTCCTTTTTGATCTTTTCTCTGCTAGACGTTTAAGTTCTTTGCTAGCTAATCTCGAGCCTCTGTCTGTTCAATTGAGCAACAGTTAACTAAATAATTCACACATTAACCTTAAGCGAAAAATCAAGTGCTACAACATAAAGCTTACCTGTCCGGTCTTCTGGCCGAATCTCCTTCGGAGCCCTCCCAAAGGAAAAATACTCCTTTATCAATGTAACGATATTCCTCTTCTCTCTGAGAATGTCTTACTCCACTGTTTCAAACACAGCGAGCTCATTCTCCTCCAGCCTCCCTCTGGTTACCTGTTCATCACCGGGATTGACCCACTAAATATTTTGGCAACCGAACCCTTGGCTATTCTTCATAATAAAAAATTGATCATTCCATGCCTTTATTGAGTTTAATTTTTCTGCAAATATTTTGAGCCCAGACCTTCCTTGCAAATACAAAATATCTTCATTTGCTCATGGGAGAATCTTAAGCATGCTAAAGGCACTCAACACGCATGGAGTAGGCATAACCCCACATAATATTTCAAACCCTGTGATTGTTCGCCATGCATTTGGACCGAGTTGACTGGGTCGATCTTGTGGTAGTTCAGGAATGCCATAGAAAAAGGGTGCAGAGGGAATCTCACCCTCGACCTCATATCTTCTTCATATATCATTAATTGATTGTCAACTAGTTTCTTATATGCCTGGACCTCTTCACCGGGAACGGGCATCTTGCAGTCTTCCGGTATTGTATATTTTTTGCAAATCCCCTTAAGGTCTATTTCTATCAAGATGGACCGTATATCCCTCACTCGAGCTTTTTTTTGAGCTCTCCTAGACCTCACCTTCGGCCCCACCTTCTTCCTCTTCATCAACTAGGGTTAGAAATCTCCTTGAACTTTGCTTTGCTCGAGCTCCTTCTTCATAATAGGTAACCTCACCAAGGACACTTGGAGAACCCTCATTTCCCCTCTCCTCTGATATAGCCGAGCCAATAATTTCTCACACCATTTTGCTATTATAATTTTAACTGCAGAATTTAACAATAGAAACTTAACACTAACTTTTGAAACCGAGCTCTCAAGTTATAAATCTTCGTACTAGTCAGACGAATCGAGCTTATCTCTTTTGAGTTATGTACCGAATGTTGTCACACTACCCTCTATTTATAGATTCTACTTTGACCATATGAACAGACAACTCTCTTTAATATCGCAGACGTTCCTTTTCAGAATTTGCCCAACCGTTACCTTAATTTTTGGAGCTCCACTACTCTTTCGAGCTCTTATGCATGACTTTGACATAAATGTCAAATAACTTAAGGGGGATTACCGATGTTACTCTTAATTTACCGAGCTCTTATACCAAGCATTGGTCCGGTCATACTCATGGCTAGGTTATCTATAGTATGGCAAATTTCAATTCCGAGCACTTCAGGCCAACTGAGCCCCTCATATCCAACAAACACTCTCCTGATATATCTGCAAATCACGCTGATATTGTCTCCTTCCATCGCCTATATATAGGGGGTCACTTTACAGGTAAAGGGGACTATTCTCTGTCTCTCACTCTCTTTTTATTCAGAGCAACCGACTTCTGACTTAGGCATCAAAGCCTTCCTCCGGGAAGCTCGGTCCCTTCTCTCTCTTGTCTTACAGGTAGGAGAGCTACAACAGCAGACATACCGAACCTGAGCTACAGAGCTAGGATAACCCCTGAGAAACCCCTCGTCATTACATTTCATTAATTAATTACTAATATAGTGCTAACACTTAATCTAATGAGTTATATATTTTTATTTAAAGTTTTCGAATTTAGATCAAATTAATGTTGCAAAATGTACTTAAAAGGGTAATATTATGAGGGGTTAAGAATGGGAGAATATCTTCTTATATTTTTATGTTTATAGCCTAATAAGACTTGTTACATCAACCTCTTTTTCATCAATCTATATATTTAAATTTTAAATATTTTAAATAATTGTTATTAAATCATCATTATCAATCACTCATGTCTTTTATTTTATATATATATATATATTCGTCAATTTCCATCAATTTTTTTATAAAATGTTCAACCACATAGGAATTTTTCTAGTTAATTCTTAATTGTCATTAAAAATGAATGTAAAGGATCAAACTAAATGGGTGTTTGGTTGGAGATGAGAATGAAAATGAGAACGAATTATTTTCATTTATTGATGTTGCTTGATTGGATAAAATAGATAGGGCAGTTGTAATCACATTACTCTAAGAAATAGAATGAGCGATTCTCTGGTACTTCCATATTAATCAGATTCAATTCCTTATTGGAATAAAAAATTTAAAAACATATTTTTTAATTTAAAATAAAATTAATAAAATATTTTTTTAGTAAAGTTAAATTAAAATTTTAAAATAATATATAATCAATTTAATATTTTCTATTATTTTTTCTAATTACAATATCTTTGAATATTAACATAAATAAATTTATTTTTTCTTAATAAAATTAAAATTTAATTTTTATATTTTTGAAATAAAATATAATAAATCTATTTTTATTTTTTCTAATTATAATATTTCTTAATTTTTTAAATAATAAAAAAATAAATAATTATTTTGATTCTGATTCCGATTCTAAAATAAACAAAAATAAATAAATAACCATTTTGATTATGATTCCATTTTCGATTTTGAAATTTGAATCAAACATCACTTAAGAGAAACAAGATTACATTGATATTGTTTATCTACGTCATGATAAGCATGAAATATGTTATTAAAATCAAAAGCAATTGTCATGTTATTCATCTAACATTTTGTTTATGTTTTGTTTTTCCAATTTGTCTTTGTTTAACTTTACTTTTATAATTTTTTTTTGGTTTTATTAGGCTATTTGGAAGTAAATTTCTTATAAATTTCAAGTAAAATAAAAATGAAACTCAATCAAAAAGAATTTAGAAGTTAAGGAAGAGCAAAAAAAAAAATGCATAAAGAAATAGGTGCACGATACACATTTTGTATTTTAAATCTCCTAGGTTTCTAAGGACTTACAGTTTTCTAGACCTCCTTAAACTTAAATTTTGTAATGTCTTTCTATATATAGATAAACTTTTCATTAATTTTGAGAGGGAGATACTTTCTAATGTTGATGTGGACTGCTAGGACTCTGACAAAGAGTTCGGTCTCTACTCTGTTCGGCCTACCTACCTACAAGATAAGAAAGAAAGAAGGGATCGGGCTTTAGTGGAAAGACTCTGATGCCTAAGTCAGGGTCGATTATCTGCAGACATAAGAGCTAAGAAAATTGAAAAAGGACCCTTTACCTGTGGGGAGCTGACCCTATTTATAGTTGAGAGTTAGGAGACAACCTCTGAATGTGTCAGCAGATCTTCTGAGTGTATCAGTGTCATACCTTTATTGTGTTAGGATCTTATCTTCTGATCATGGGGCTCGGTATATAGCCCGGTATGGGCGAATGAAGATAATATCAAGCTTTCTCTCTCCATGCCCAACTGATGTTTCGGTCAAGAGCTCAATAGAGGAGGTCCGATTTGGGTAAATTAATTTTCTTTGACATTGTTGATAATAAAATGAGTTCGGATAGTGGGAACACATCTGAAAGCAGAGAGAGAGAGAAAGAGAGTGTATTTGCTATATAGCAATCCGAACCAATCAGAGAGTGATAACACTAGTTCACTGCGAAGCCCTGGGTTGGAGGAGGTAGTTGAGGGACAAGTAATTGAGAGTGGCGGTAGGGAGATCACTGCTTACCCTAACCTATTAGATGAAAAAGAGTTGGGGCTCGATTTTCTATAGACCGAGCACGGGTGAAGGATATATAATGCTTATTAGATGAGGATGATCTGAGTGAAATCAGGGATATGTATCAGATACCAGCAAAGTATCAGATAAGGCTGCCTAGGGAGGATATTTGAGGGCACGATAGTTCGATGCCAAATCAAATAATAGTGTATGAGGAAGATTTGATTGTTGGAGTTTGGTTCCCATTACGACCTTTCATCAAATTATTCTTATCTATGACGAGGATATCTCCTGGGTAGTTCAGTCCTAACTCTTGAAGGACGGTGGTTGGACTTGAGCTTCTGAGTAATTTTATTGTTGGTGGTGCCTTTACCTAAGATTTTGGTTACCTTATGCATTCTTAAATCTCGCCCAAGCTCTGACGAAGATATCTTATTTTTGCAAACTTGGCCGGGGTTAGGACTTTTTTCTGGGAAGCCGAACTCCATGAAAGGGTGGAAAGATCATTTTTTTCATCTTAGAAAAAGCAGGCGGCTTTGAGTGTGGAACAAGGTGAAACTGAGGCCTCATTGGCAAAAAATAAAGAAGGCAAATCTCGAGCCCGGTGAAAAAGTAATGTTTGATATTATAAAGTAGGACATTCAGAGGGATAAGTTGAATGTTCTGCAATTGATAAGGAGGTACTTCTCCATTGGGAAGGACCCCGTTGAGCCACTCTTTGAGAATCAAGTTGGTAATACTATTTGAATACTTATTTAATAGCACAATAGTAATCTATCTGATTTGTCTTCTTCTTATAGATATGGAGAAAAGAAAGTAACTTGATCGAAAGGAGAAACTTAAAAAGATCCAGGCTAAGCGTGTTGCCAAGGCTGCTAGGACTAGAACCTTGGGCATAAGCAAGGGGGCAGGAGAGACGAGCTCAGTAGATGCGATAGACAAGGAAGTCATAGTTGTCACTCATGCAACTACTTTGCTTAAAGCAAGGGTGGTCTCCGAGCAGGTAAGCGAGCTAGGGGGTGCATATACAAAGCTAGAGGTAGGGACAACACTCCATCAAATACAGGAGACTCATTCAGAGGGCAGAGAACATGTGCTCATCCCTTCTCGAGTTCAGCAAGCTCTCTTTGAGTAGTTTAGTCCTAACTCCTGAAGGACGGTGGTTGGACTTGATCTTTTGAGTAATTTGTTGTTGGTGGTGCCTTTACCCAGGATTTTGGTTACCTTATGCATTCTTAAATCTCGCCCAAGCTCTGACGAAGATATCTTATTTTCGCAAGCTTGGCCGGGGTTAGGGCTTTTTTCTGGGAAGCCAAACTCCATGAAAGGGTGGAAAGATCATTTTTTTTTATCTTAGAAAAAGCAGGCGGCTATGAGTGTGGAACAAGGTGAAACTGAGCGCCTCATTGGCAAAAAATAAAGAGGGCAAATCTCAAGCCCAGTGAAAAAGTAATGTTTGATATTATAAAGCAGGACATTCAGAGGGACAAGTTGAATGTTCTGCAATTGATAAGGAGGTACTTCTCCATTGGGAAAGACCCCGTTGAGCCACTCTTTGAGAACCAAGCTGGTAATACTATTTGAATACTTGTTTAATAGCACAATAGTAATCTATTTGATTTGTCTTCTTCTTATAGATATGGAGAAAAGAAAGTAACCTGATCGAAAGGAGAAACTTAAAAAGATCAAGGTTAAGCGTGTTGCCAAGGCTGCTAGGACTAGAACCTTGGCATAAGAAAGGGGGTAGGAGAGATGAGCTCAGTAGATGCGATAGACAAGGAAGTCATAGTTGTCGCTCACACAACTACTTTGCTTGAAGCAAGGGTGGTCTCTGAGCAGGTAAGTGAGGTAGGGGGTGCATATACGAAGCTGGAGGTAGGGAAAACACTCCAACAAATATAGGAGACTCATTCAGAGGGTAGAGAACATGTGCTCAACCCTTCTCGAGTTCAGCAAGCTCTCTTTGAGGAGTTTAGAGTATGGTATGGTCCATATTATTCTGTTACTGATACTTAAGTTGGGATGTTCTGCTAAGATTTTTTGAGGAGAATACCCAAGGAAAACAACATCCTCAAAAATAAGAGCCTGATGAGCTGATAGATTGGTTTAACAATGCCATTACCAATGTGCGAACATACTGGCTACGATCTTTAGTAAGGTCAATCTCTTGATAATGATACTAAAAATGCTATTTTGCAGTTCGGCTTGCTTTCCCTTCATATGGGAGAACATTTTAATGGGGCACTACATGGGTATAAAAAGGAAAAGAACGAAGCCAAAAAAGCCTCGAAAGCTGAGAAGCATATGAAGTCTCGGTTGAAAGAAGTCGAAGGTTGACTAGCTCGAGCTGAGAAATGAGCTAAGGAGTTTGAGTCACAAGCGCTGCAAGCTAGTGAGATAGAGAAGAAGGCATTAGCTGAGCTATCCATTATTAAGAAGGATGTTTCCCAGGCCTAGAAGCTATTAATGAAGAAAAAAGAAGAACTAAAGGAGCTGAAAGAGGTCGGTGAAGATTGAGTGTTGAATGGTATTGCCAAGTTCCAAGAGCTCATGAAGGCTGATCTGGAAAGGAAATATCCTACGGAGGGCTTCAGTTGGGTAATGGATGTGGATCCAGATCAAGCCTTAGAGTATGCAAAAAAGAAGAGGTTTACATTGATGGGGGGAACGAACCCCTTTGCCACCGAATAATGAAGTTATCTAGTTACCTCTTTTTGCTTCTATTTTCTTCTCTTTTTTTAGCTCAATAGGGATCTTAGTTAGCTTGGGTGGAGCTCAATTAGCTCAGTATGGAGCTAAGAACTTTTGTTTTTGTAGACTCCTTACAGTTGTAAAAGATCATATTGGTTTCCTCCCACCAGCTATGTGTGAAGCGACATCTCTAAACATATGTTAGAGATTTCAAGAAGAGATAATGTATTTTGCTTAATTTATTCCTGCACATAACATTTATTAGCTTGTTTTTGAAGTAAAATTCAGTTCGTTTTATATTGAATATGCAATATAGTTTCTGTTAAAATGCTCATAACTATAACTTAATGTGTAATCATAGCATAGTCGAAATACGGGCTCGGTATGGGAAATTTATGAGCTCAATTTTTATGCTTAAATGAATGTGTTCAGTATGTGATGGAGCGTGTGCCCCCGTACTATTTAACCACTTATGTTAAATCTGAACATGCAAGATCAAAGTGCTGACAATCTGTTGCTCAACTAGGGCACTGCTTATATGCATGATTGAAGTGCTGAATCTATTTCATGACTAGGGCACTGCTCATGTCCATGATTAAGGTGCCGAGCTTAGTACTTATATGTTTATGTTTGCATATTACTTCATGTTAGGAATTAAATTGATGCTTTATGGGCTTTTATGTTGCCCGTCCACCTTTTCGTGCTTGACATACATTATATGTTGGTACATATACAACATGAAATGCTAAATAAATACAAGAAAATGTGCAAAGCAAAAATTACAACACAATACAGCTCATGAGAACTATTAGTATTATCTTCTTAGGTTGTTGGCATTCCAGGATCTAGGGATCTCTTTGCCAACTCGTGAGAACAATACCCTTGGATAACCAAGTTTTGTCTTGAGCTCTTTATACTCCTTTTCTGAGCTCCTCGAGTTCTCATTTTTCATGCTTTTACAACTCTTATTTTTTGAGCTCCCTCATTGATCTCTATCTTGGGGTTCTTTAGTCTCCCTGCAGTTCTGACCGAGCTCCCCTGTATAACTTGACTGAATCTTGATATAAATATTAAAAGACTTGAGGGGGACTACCGATGCTACCATCCTATTATCGAGCTCTTATACCGAGCTCTGTGTCTGGTCATTCTTATGATCGAGCTCTGAATAGCATGACTGATCTCAGTATCAAGCTCTTCTTATCCTACCGAGCTCCATATGTCTAACCGACACTCCCCTGGCACAGCAGTTGTGCGGCCCTGATACACCCGCAAATTACGCTGACACCATATCAAAGGTTGTCTCTTTCCACCAACTATAAATAGGGGTTATGCCCTCAGGTAAACAATTCATCTCTTCTCTTCTATCTCTCTTTACTCGGAAGGACAGAGCTCTGACTTAGGCATCAAAGCCTTCTGTCAACCCCCAAGCTAACTGGCAACTAAAAATCTTGAATTGGCCCGTTAACAAAGTACTCTCCTCCTCAGACCCTTGTGTTTCTCCTGCTCGCTCGGCTAAAGTTTGCCCCAATTGTATACAAAAGAGGACCTCGGTAGTGCATGTTGGCAGAATTCTCTAGAACCTTATGGAGGGTTCTAGCCTATTGTGGATATTGGTGGAAGAATCTCTAAGTCCCTAGCAAAATTGGCCTAGTTCCCCCAAGATAGGCGAAGCTTGTAAGCTAATCCAGAAGATTCTGTCGTAATTGGTTAGCCAACCAGCCTGCCCCACCCCGAAAGTCGCTAGAACGTCCTAATTGGTGGCCAACTAACTTTTACTTCTAAAGAAACCTAGGAGCCGACCTTGCTAGGTTGATTATGTTGGCTATAAATACTAGCATAGCTCATTTATAAAGAATGCTAATGAGTGTATTAGAGAGCTACCGAGCACATCCTTGTAAACTAGCATTGTACATACTATTGTACTTTTGATTCTTTTATGAATAATACAAACTCCATTGTTTTAAGTTCATAATTGGCTTGGATTTCATGGAGAGAGTATTTCCCTTCTCTCTCTCGGATGATGGGATCTGACCACCACTTCTCCACCTCATTTTACCCTCAAACAGATGGCCAAACGGAGAGGGTGAATGCCTTATTGGAACTTTACTTGCGACAATTTGTGAGTGCGAATCAGCGAGATTGGGCAAAGTTGATGGATGTTGCCCAATTTTCATACAACCAGCAACAGAGTGATGCCACGCAGCAAAATCCCTTTGAAATTGTTATTGGCCAGCAGCCCTTCACTCTCAATGCCATCGCAGCGGGATATACAGGTCCAAACCTGTCTACTTATAAGTGGGCAAAAGGATGGCATGAGTAGTTGGACATGGCTCGGGTATACTTGGATAAAACTCTAAGAAAATGAAGAAATAGGCAAATAAGAAACGGAGGCATTTGGAGTTCCAAGTTAGAGATTTTGTCTTAATAAAGATGCTTCCATGATTTAAGGCATATCGCCAAGTTCATAAAGGCTTGCTAAGGAAGTATGAAGGGTCCTTCCCTATCCTTGGCAAGGTCTCATATCGGGTGGAGCTAGCTCCACATTTGAAGATTCACCATGTCTTCCATGTAAGTGTGTTAAAGCCTTACCATGAAGACAAGGAAGATCCTGATAGGGAGAAATCGCATCGAGCACTGCCTGCGATGGTTGCCTCGTTCGAGCGTGAAGCTGAGGAGATCCTAGCAGAACGGGTGATTTGAAAACATGGAGTCCCTACTTAAAAGGAGTTTCTAGTTAGGTGGAAAGGCCTACCCGATTCTAAAATAACTTGGGAAAAAGAGGATAACCTATGGCAATTCAAGGAGTTGGTGGACGAGTTTAGGGCAAAGAATCCTTGATGAGGGTGTCAAGACTTTAGTGGGGGAGAATTGTCAACCCCCAAGCCAATCGGCAACTAAAAATCTTAAATTGGCCCATTGACAAGGTACTCTCCTTCTCGGACTCTAGTATTTCTCCTTCTTGCCCAGCCAAGTTTGCCCCAATTGCATACAAAGGGGGACCTCAGTAGTGTATGTCAGCGAAATTCTCTAGAAACTTGCGGAGGGCTCTAGCCTATTGCAGATCTTGGTGGAAGAATCTCTAAATCCCTAGCAAAATTGACCTGGTTCGCCCAAGATATGCAAAGCTTGTAGGCCAATCCGGAAGATTCTGCCGCAATTGGCTGGTCAACAAGCCTGCCCCGCCCCGGAAGTCTCTAGAACATCCTAGTTGGTGGCCAACCGACTTTGCTAGGTTGATTATGTTGGCTATAAATACTAGCATAGCTCATTTGTAAAGAATGCTAATGAGTGCATTAGAGAGCTACCGAGAGCATCCTTGTAAACTAGCGTTATACATACTGTTGTACTGTCGATTCTTTTGTGAATAATACAAACTCCATTATTTTATTTAATCTTATGCACACTTGTTGGTTCATTTGACTGCTTTACTTCTATTTGCTAACTTGAAGGCTGAAATTAGCACAACTTAGGGGAAAGTTGCCTGCTAGTTGTCTCACTCGAACAAGCGAATTTCTCTTGCCCAGTGACATCCCCTGGGGGAGTCCGGTCCCTCCTTTCTCTTGTCTTACAGGTAAGAGAGCCATAGCAGCAGTAGACCAAACCCGAGCAATAGGAGCTAGGACCACCTCCTGAGGAAGCTCAGTCATCACTTTCTATTCTCTATTTTTTTTTCATAATTTTACATAAGTTTAGATTTCTCTTAAATTAGATTTATACTTCTTAAAGACTTTTATAAGGGAAGTTGAAGATTCACAATCTTGGAAAAACATTCAAGAATTTGAACTTCTCTTTTCGTTTTGTTAGTGTTTCTCCAAACTTTATTCTCTATTTAATTATTTTATTTGTGATACTTAATTATTTCCCATTCAATTAAAATTTTGTTTTCTAAATTTCTATTTAGACTTTAGAGTAGTTTTTCTATTTGCATGATTATTTATATATAATTGATTGATTTAAAATTACTAGTGAATTACTGATAATTATTTGCATGTTTAAGGTATTATTTGGCATAGTTAGAGTAGAAGCATCATACTAGTTCATTAAGGTATTAGAACTAGAATATGTATTGCTTAGAGATAAGAATATCCCATGCATAATATATAGTTAGAAGGATTTTTATAAAATTTAATAGGTTTGTATTAGTTGTTTATGATTATGAAAGTAGACATAAGATTAGTAAGAGTGAACATTATATATTTTAGGGAAATCAAATTATTTATTCTAGTAAAATAAAATCCAATCAATTAATTAAAATAAAGATAATCTATAAATCAATATTTGATTAAGTCTAAATTCTAGTCCTCTCATGTAATTGTTTTATATTCAATTTAATTAATTCTTATATTATAGTTTTAATTAGTTTAATTTAAAATTAATATTAATATTAAATTAATAAACAATAAGAAAAATTTTAATTTTGCATTTAATAATTCTTATTCGTAAAATCGACATTTTATTTACTACATATTATTTATTAATGATACGTGCACTTGCAAAAATCTTACACAACATTAAAAGAGTATATACATGCTACAAAACATTAAAAAATAAAGAAAAGAATGAAGGAAAGACGGGCAAAAGCAATAGTTTTGAGGAGCTTTATATATACAATAAATAGAAAGAAAGTATGGTTAAAGCCATAGCCATTTAGAGATTGAATCGAGAGATTGAAAAAAGGTTGTAAGTTAGCTTTATTACGCAGATGAAAAGGCCAAGACAGGCAGGCGCAAGACTATATATGAATAGGAGAAGACAGAGCAATTAAAGCTCAGAAGCCAATAGGAAAAATGGTATATAATAGATAGATTATTATATATAATAGTACACTATTGAAGGAAGGCAATTTTGATATGTATACTCAATTTCTTTTTTTTTTTCTTTGCTCTTTCTTCAACATGGTATGCTATTTTTTGGACCACCATTTGCAACTTGTTTTCTTCAATCATTAGACCATCCCACCCCATAATTTTCTTTACTTTTTTTTATCAGTTGAAATTTCAAACGTGAGAGAAATTTCACTTCTGAAAAAAAGTTAAATTTAGAAAAGAATATATGACAAGAAAAGGCCTATAATTTAAATTTTTAAATTGGGATGTAGTGTCGGACTTACTAGTGTATTCCTTCAATAGTCTTATATAAAAAATATCCTAAGTAATTGAGTTTTTCTGATCAATAATTAATTTCATTTTGTATATTAAAATGAATGGAAGGAGAATGTCAAACATCGAATTCCTAATGATCTTTTAAACTATAAGATATAGTGATATTTAATTTCCATTATAGGTGGGGTTATAAAGTGAAGGAAGGAGAGTCCTAAAGAGTCTGTTGTTAACTTCAATCACTCTCTTACCTCTCATAAATTACTAGAAAACATCAGCTCAACTAACAATCAGTGTGCATGATTCAATGATTTGAGCATGTGATACTTAAATAATTTGGGAAATGATCATACTTTGATATCTAATTCTTGGTATGCTAATGACTGATAATTACACATTTAATTACTTTCAAATATATATATATATATATATCAGTTCAAAATATACACGTATATACATATATCATATTCATATATCTTCACAAACTATATATTTTTTATGGGAAAGAAAAAGATTTTTTTTTACCCTAAAAATGAAAATAGACTACTTAGGATGAAATAGCTGAAATTCCTGTTTAAATAAATGTATTTTATCTCAATTCAATTAATATTTAATCTTAAGTTAATTGGAGTTAACGGTGTGTATCTTATTTTTTTTTGCTTTAATTAATTATGAACTATATTTTTGAAGATACGTATGTGATAATAAGATTATTCTAAATCAATTTTTTCTATGTTTGTTTAAGCCTATCTTTAATCCCTCTAGGTATATCTAGTTTAAAATGTTTAATCTTTTTAACAGGCATTATTAATTAGTTAGTCCTCGTTTTACATAGTTAAATAAAAAAAAGAAGGTGTTTTAGCTATTGAAAAAAAAAAGAAAATAAAGAAGAACAAACAAGAAATATCAAAAGAGGACACTATAAGCCAACTTAGCATTGCATTCTATGTTTCATTGCATGAAGTTCCTGTACATGGCAATCAAGCACAAGTTAAATGTTGATGACTACTATGATCCAAGAAAGGAAGGGAAAGATGCGGTAGCTTTTATATTTTCCTTTATTGGGATTAATTTCCTAGTAAGAGTTTATGGGATAAAATCACCAATATGTGCCTCTCCTTTTTGGGTTAAATGATGGAGTGGATGAAGAAATGGCATTAAGGTTACTGAAAGAATAAGAAACTGAATGAAAATGATATCTTTGTACAATTTGCAGAAAAAGATAAACATGATAAACATCAAATCACTCTTCATTTCTTTTAAAAAAGAAAGAGATTAATTATACGAATGACACTCTAATCTCATACACTAAAATATTAATTCACTTAGAACTATAGATTTTTTTATAGAACCTCACATATAAATTTATTAGTTGATTAAAAGTTTAAAAATTTAAATTTTAATGCCCTTTCTTCTTATTAATTAAAATTTCCAAAAATTCTTATTTAGACGTTAAGTGCTCAAAGTTTAGCTAGAGACGCATATTAAAAATATACCATTCTTAATCAAGATGAGATAATAAGAGTTTTATCTCCCCTCAATCAGAGATTTTGAAATCACATTTTGGACATCGAACACTTAAAAAATCTTGAGAGAGAGAGCGTTAATTTACTCTCTTAATGAACCCACTTAGTCTAAATGTAGATTAATCTGCAATATCTAAATTGCGGAATATTTGATGTATATCATTCTAACTTTTGAATCAAGTGATCTCTTTACGAGTGGAATAATAATTATTTTTCCAATGTCAAAACATTTTTTCCAAATTAGTCAGTAAAGCTCCAAATATGAAAGGCAAGTTGGAACCAATAATGCAATAAAGCGATGAAGAAAAAAAGATCCTATTCCAATTTCATGGGCTGAAGATGAGATACATACAAACAGGGGCAGCCCCAAAAAAAAATTAAGTAGAAGCAATTAAAATAGCTGTGTATCCCTCAAAGATATGCTTCTTATCTCTCACTCCTTTTTTGAATATATAGAAAGATATGATTGCATAAAGGGAGGTCAGTCTTACTCTCACATGGTGACTTTATTTGAAGTGGAGTTTATTTGTCTTGTCTTCTTCCTCTACTGTTGGAATCTCATTGGATACTTGGAAGAATCTTTTCTCTTGTTTTAGAAATTAGATTCTATTTTTTTAGTAATGTACATGCTGTCAAAATTTGATGGCTTTGGTTGGTGTGGCTTAATTTGTTGCAATCCCACATCGGAAGTTTTAAAGATAGGGGTGAGTTAGTTGCCTTATAAATAACTCATCCCTTCCAAATTATTTGTATCCCAAAATTAGTATACATTTTCGAAAATTTGTATATTGTAAATTTTGGTCTTCTCTTCCCAAATTAATAAGAGCAGGCTGCCTCAAGTGGTGCTCGGAGACGTAGGCATATTTAGCCGAACTCCGTTATCAAATTTCCGGGTGTGTTCTTTCCTTGTCTCTTTTATTTATTCCGCATTTATTTTGTTTCTTTTCTGTATTAGTATAGTATTCAATATTTATTTGTCGGGTTTATTTGTAGTGTATTGTACTATTAATTTGCAAGTAAGTTCTGTCTAGGAGACTGGATTTTAAGAGGGACCATTTGTGACCCCTCCAGCCTTTCCTGGGAATTTATTTGGAATGGTAATTTTGTCTAAGGAGACTATTCAGTAGTCTTTCCTGGAAATTACCGAATCAGTGCAATTCACTAGTTGTAGTTTGAGGGAAAATTACCCGATTTTCCCAACACATGCGCTAGTTATTATTGGTTTTTTTTCAGTTGGCAGTTGGCACACTTGAGAATATCACTGGTATAATGCTTAATGGGTTCCACACCAAGTTGAGTGGAGACTGCTGAATAGTCCTCTAATAACTCTATAGATTCTCTCTATTTACAGTACCATTTCCACATTCACCAGCAGCTACTTCTTTCTACAATATTATCTTCCTTATAATAGCCCAAGCATCAAATAGTAGAATTGGAATACTCATAATTATATATGGATAGTTTTAATTCTACTTTCTTTAAAATTTTGTCTTTTTAAGAAAATTATAAGTTAAATATCATGCTTTTCTTCATGAAAAATGAAAGCAAAACGTATATAATCAAAATCTGATACAATATTTTAAACCCCAGTTAATATTTCATTGATAATGGGGAAGATATTTTCTTTCAAGAAAAGATTCATCAACCATGTGTCATGAGAAAAAAAAAATGTTAAGTAGCAATTAATGAGATACATTTCAAGTTTATTAAAATATGTTGTTATCATTTTGTATTGTTTGTAATTTTATTGTTAATATATTTTCTAGTTACAAAAAGATGAGCAAACTTACAAAAGAAAACTTATCGAAAATACGAAACTCCATAGTCATTATAAAGAAGTCAAGTTGGAAATCAGTAAAAGAGTGTTCTAAAATTGTAGTGCTAATTGAAAAATTCTTCACTTGATTTGCTAAACAGCTGCAAAATTAGCTTTCCATTCATTTTAATGATATAGTTTTCTTATCAATTACTTTGTAATGTATTTAGTTTTTTTATCAATCAATTTGTAATGTATGTAGTTTTATTACTAATTACTTTGTGAAAAAAATAAAAACCTTAGTGATGTCGTGCTGAGTTTAATGTGGTTTGGTAGATTTTTAAAAAAACCTAATTATTAGAAATATATTTTATAAAAATATATTACTAAGATTATATTTTACTAAAAAAATATATTACAATATTTGAAAGATATAATAAAATACTGAGAAAGTGGATTAAAAAAATATTAACTTATTTAATTACAATTCAACTTTGTTGAAAAAGTTTGAATGATACGTAAACTAATCTTATTACAAATCATATCCTAAAGTAAGAGTATAATTATTTTTTAACATGAGATCTCATAATTTTTTTTCAAGTAAAATAATTTTTTCTTCTTCCTTATATAGGTAAAATATTTTATCAACTGATCGATAAAATTTAGTGGACTCGAAACTTTATTTTATATGGATTATTTACAAATAAACAATAATATTTTTTGCCAAAGAGATCTATTTGTCAACTTTTCTATGATTATAATTCAACCAAACACTCTATAAGCTTTTTTTTCATCTGCTCAACTGAATAAAATCTTAATTCTAAGTTAATTTAAATAGATTACATGGATTTTTTTTATTTGTAAGAAAAAAAATTAATATTGAAAAAAGAAATCAACTCTCAACACTTCAATTTCAACTTCTCTGAATTCCAATTATAAACATAAAGGAAGAAAAGTAAAAGAAAACAAAATTGAGAAAAACCAAATAAAGAAGTCAAGATCCATATATAGGTGCAAAGCAAATCTTCCTCTAGCTCTATCTTTTGTAGTTATTCATTTCAAACACATTCATATCACAGAACTCAGAGAATTGAGGAATCTGATTATTCTGCATCTGAGAACAAATATTATTAACATTCGGCATCAAACGCACCTGCATCTCCCAGTTTACACCAAAGTAATTTACTTGATGAGCCCTACCATTATTATTCTACATCACCCCATTATTCCCCACCGTCTGATCAGCAAATATGGTGAAATCACCACCGCTGAATGTACTCTTCATCATCATCGTCATCTACATAAGACTATTTTGAGGATTAACATTAAAAGGAAGATCATAAAATGGATTAATATTCACACAATTAATATTATTGTAATTAGTAGATTGTAATAATCCCATGTTCTTTTGGTAACGCAAGGCATTAGCAAAATTATTAGCCATTGAATCAGACATATTATTACTGCTAGAGCTTTCTGGAATAATATTATTATCATCAACCGTTAAACAATATTGGCCACCTTTTATATTTAAAACTGTAGCTCATGGCACCTTCAAGCTCTGTTTGGAGAACAGAATTAAGTAAACAAAGTTGCTGATATTCCATTGAATTTAAACGATTATCCCATGTTGCAAATTTGGCTTCTAAACATGCCTTCTGCAACTTCCCAATCTCATCATCTAATTTCTTTCTCCGGGTCTTAAAAAAATGAGACAAGTCTGCAATTTTCTTTCTCTCATTACTATAAGATTGATATCTGTCTATAATGCGCTTCATTTCAGATTGATCAGAAGGCCAAGTTTCGATATCAAAGGGACGACTGTTGAACTTGGGGCCATAGATAATCACACAAGCATCTACATCACAGAGAATTTGAAACTCCTGCACTTTCTTTATTAAACCGTTCTTTCTTTTCTGATAAGTCACCATTCGAGACCTTTCATTGCTTATCAGCTTCATGTTTAGCTTTCCTCTACCCATGTCTTCACCTACCCAAAATCAAACATTTTCAGAACTCGTTAATATGTAATATGCAAATTAAACAACTAAAGAATTTAAATAAAAAAAAAATGAACTACAAGACTATAAGATTGATATAATTAACATGAAAAAATAGAAATAAAGATAATGGCAATTCCTTATACTGGAATGGTGTGGTTTTTGTTTCTTTCTAAAGAGGATTTTTTTAAATATTGATACAGGGAGAAAAATTAATCATAAGTTTATTGTAGAAAAGAATATGGACTTACAACTAATATGGAAAAATTAATGATGATATAGCTGATTTTTATACCTATAAATTAGGAATTTATTTTGCATTATAATGTGCCAAAACAGGAATTTATCAGTTGCCATAATAAGGGATTATATTTTGCTGTATAATCTTATCTTGTAAGACATTGCTAAAGAAGATTATATTCTGTATTAAATCATAATTTTATTTTATTTTCAATTTTCAGTAGTTAATAATGGCCGAATTCCTATGAATAAGGGAGGGGATTCCTCTAATTTGCCTGATTAAATATTCGCCTAATTTAAGATTAACTAAGAATTTCCTTTTTTGAATACATTTTGCCATTTGCGAAAGAGATTTTTTTTTTTTTGAAATTATTAGGCTATGCAATGCAACGATTCATTATATCCTAACGAGATTTCTCTCAAACTGCTATAATATTTTGAGAAATTACTCCATTCACTAGATTTTATAAAAAAAATTCATATTTTATTGAGAGTATTTTTAATTTTTATAAAAATATATAATAAATTCATAATAAATTTATAACAACGTTACATAAATTATTATATATATATATATATACAGATAATAAACTCATAATTTCCATCACCTGAAACGGTATAAATGTAGACTTCTAACTATGGGCTTCTTAAACTGGAAGAGGTTTTGCCATAGTGGACAGAGCCCATTTTAGAAAGAACCTAAAAAACGTACATGATAACTCGGCCCATTCAGCCTATTTCTTTCTTTTTTTTTAAAAGCAGCCCATTTCTCTTTAGTTAAAAAATATTTCTTGTCATATTTTTTAAAATTTTTTTACATGTTTCATTAGAAATTTTTTTATTATGTATACTGAACTCATAATAAAATTAAAAAATATATATTATATATATTATAAACTCATAATAAAATTTATATATATTATATAAATATGATAATTTTATAAATAGATGAAAAATCCTACGGGATTTCAAATATTTTAAAAATATAATAAATTTTATAATTATTTTTTTATAATTTTATAAAAAATCCAAAAAAAAATAAAATTAAACTATATGTTACTTTTTAATTTTTTTTTTCAAAAATACTTTTATAATTTTTTCATTCAACAAGATATATTTTGAAAATAAAAATTGAAAGTTGGCATTTCTAAAAAAAATAAATATTTTAAAGAATATTTTTATTAAAATATTTTTGAAAAATTTCAAATAAAAATCACGTTTTCATCAACTCAAGTGAAAACCTAATAAACAGTTTGCAGTTTGCACTTCATAGTCAAATTAAAATCCACCACCTAAACTTAATAATTGATTAGATTAATGCCATAGTTTAATTTAATTTATGAATATAAAATTTCTTTAATGATTATGGGATTTCACTTTTTTCACCTAAATTGATAAGGACACTTGCAGCTCCTTTGGTACAATGCAATCAATTTCTGATTCAATATGACCTTTTCATATATAAAAAGAATAATGAGGCTTTGAAATTTATGTCCAATTGATAATTATTAAAAATGGAGGAAAAATTAAGAACAAGTAAATTGATTACAAAAAAAAAAATACAATTACCAAATAACCAGAAGCAGAAGTCGATAAACAGAGAGAAATTTGATAATTAAACGTAATAATCAGAAAAGAATATAACAAAATGACAACCTGAAATATTGTCAAAACAGAAGTCTTCCATTGCTAATTTCTTCTTGAATTTCTCCATAAAAGAAGATGAAGAAATTAAAGTGTTATGATCTGATTAAAGTCGCCTAATTGGCCTTGAATTTATACTAGGTGTAGTTCCAGGTCGACCCAATAATTCTACGTACATCTCCAGGAAGAACTCGTCAACAATGTCGAGATAAGCAGGGCACGTCAATCGAGAATAATAATGGAGAACCTCTTCTATATCAAGAACATGATCCACATTGCTATTATCTATCATTTCTAACTCTTTTAGCTTCTGGGTCACCAAGAAACTTCTTTCTTGATCTCTACTACTGTAATTTGGTATATTTTCTTGCAATCTTTTTTTCCCAGCAGCTCCATGGAAGCCCATTCTGTGATTATTATAATTGTAGTTCTCTGTTTTTTGTATCTGATAAGCTTTAACTGGGTTTTTCATGGCGAACTTCAAGAAACTTCCATTTTTCTCATTTTCATTTTCTTGTTTGGCGGACGTTGATGGTGATGAGATCGTCTTCTTCTTGTTTCTTTTCTTTAGGTGCCCTTTATCAGTTTCCCATCGGTGGCTGAAGTCAGTGTAGAAATTATCCAATTCATTATTGTTGAAGCTTGTTTGAACATTATTCATTTCAGAACACGGTGAGGTTTTGGGAATTTTCTGATAAGAACCATTAGAAAAGAAAGATTTGAAGCTTTGAATGGTTCTTGAGAAGAATTTCTTGGTGTTGGAGATGGAGTTCCTTAACTGCATTATTGATTCTTGGTGGGGATGAGCGAGCAAGTAATACAAAAAGAATTAAACAGAGTTTCTCTTTATCTAATTTTCTTGGTGGAGAATTGTGACTGGTGAAGATTTTTTTATAGAGATAAGAGGGACAGAGGAGCCATGAAAGGTTCTTGAACTTTAGAAAAAAAGAAAAAAAAAACAAAAGGAAAATTCTGTGGCCAGCTCTGTTTTTTGGTTCCCAATTTCGACCCTTTATGTCTCTTAGTTTTTAAACGCTCTTTCCTTCTTTCGCAGGAACAAAATTTCTTGAAATTCAATGGAGTCCCCACACAAGAAGAAGAACATATGTGAAAGTAATTTTATTTGTCTATAAAATATAAGAAGGAAGTTTGGTCAGTTTTACTTATGAAGGTGGAGTTGGTGTGTTTGGCTCTTTAAGAGAAAGGAAAGGAGCGGGTGCGTGTTTGTTGAACTGGCTTTTTCTCTCTATTTCTTGCTGTTATGTTGTGTCATCATCCATCTTGCCTTCTACTGACAATCGTATAAATATACAAATACATAATACATATATAACAAATTTCTACTTCAAAGGATGTGGATTGAAGAGAGTCTCAATCTCGAGGTTCTTCATCCATTCACAACATTCCAAATTCAAATTCCAATAAATCAATTAAAAGAAAAGTTATTTTTATTCCAATTAGGGTCGATAATTATGATGTCAATTAGTAAATCTAGTCATATTTCATGAAATGAGTTTGAGTTCGAAAAATGTTAATTTTTTTAAAGTTTTATACGTGAGCCTTCAATTTTTTTTGGAGAAATTACATGGTTGTTTAGTTATAGAAAATATTTCTCTTTTTTTCTTGTTTTTTTATTATTTAATTATTTTTTAAAATTAAAAATTAAAAATTAAAAAGTGTATAAGAATATAAATGGGAAACAAACTCCTATACTTTTTTTAAAATTCAACTATTGCTTAATAAATAGGGGTGAATATTCTATTGATCGGTTAATTAACTCACCAAATTAATTTTTAATCTAACTTTCTAAAAGCTAACTTTTTTTATTGAAGTGATCAATTATTAATTTTGATTGATTCGGTTAATTAATTAAATTGATCGATTTTTTTATTTTATAATAAAAATTATATTTAATATAAAAAGTTAATATAATTAAATAATTAAACAAAATTTATTTAAAAAATAACAAATAACTTTATTTTGCAATAAAAATTTGTTTATAATAAAAAATTTATGCAATTAAGGAATTGAACAAAAAAAATTAATAAATAGCTAAATAAAATTATTTTTAAAAAAAATATCGATTAACGATGAATAGACCGAACTGAATAGGTTAATCGTTAACCGAACTGAAAATCAAATTAATTAAAATTCTTTAATGAATCAAACCAAATTTAATAATATTCGATTAACTGAACCGAATATTTAATTAGTTAACTAAATATTCAGACGGTTAATTGAAAATTGCCCACCCCTATTAATAAATATAAAAAACTATTTTTAAATTTTCTAACTAGAAAATATTTCTAGATAAATACTAAATTTTATATTTCTATTTTTAAACAAAAATTAACAAAATATGAGTTATTTTTTAGAACTAAACAACACGTGTCTCATTAGATTTCTTAAAATTTTTATATCTTTTATCAAAGGCTTTTGATCATTTTGTAAAAATATATAATAATCTTATAAAAATTCTCATATATGTAATAAATTCATAATAAACTTTATATATATTATATGAATATAATAAATTTATAAATTAATAAAAATTTTTGATATATTTTAAAATATTTTGAAAATATAATAAAAGTTTGTAACTTTTTATTTTTCTTATAATTTTATTAAAAAAATTATTTTTTTCAATATTAAATCTGCGACATAACTTATTATTAGATATCTCAAAGTAGAAATTAATGTGATTTTCCTCGTTTTCTTTAGAAATAAATTTCTCTCATTTTTCTAAAATAAGACAAATAAAAATATAAAAGAGCATAATCTATAAAATGATGAGGATATAATTGTAAAAATAAACTTTATAAATTTTAATTTCTTTCTCATGTTAATTAAATAATCAAATAAAAAAAATAGAAATTCTCTTTTATTCTCTTCTTCTCTTTTCTCCTCTTTATTTCTTTTCTTTTTTTTTTTGCATTACTAAGGAATCAAACATAGGTTTAGCATTTAGTAGTATTATAATTAGTAATTCTTACATCCTAAAATGATAAATAAGATAATAATGATATTTTTCATCTCACACGTATTAATAAAAGTTAAATTATTTAATTAATTAATAAATTTTTTTTATAATCTGTCTATTTTACCCTCTATTTATAATATATAGTTATTAGTTATTGCAAAAATTATTATCAAAATAATAATAAATTAGATCAAAATAATTATAATTTATAAAATATAGATAATTAAAAGCAGTATTTTTTATTATAAAATATTTAAATAAATGTATAATAATTCATTTATAATATAATTATAATCTAAATAAAATAATAAAATTATATTTTAAGATAAATAAAAAAATATTTCTATAAATATTATTTTGGGATAAGGAGAGTAATATAAAAGTATAGTAAAATGTTGTGGAGAGATAGGTCTCATGTCCATATAATAGAGGTGTAATGTAACTCTCTTCTTAGTTCTCACAGTGATTTGAGTGTCTCTCTAACTTCTTCTTCTTCTTTTTTTCTTAACAGTCTATCTTAATTGATTTAATTTAGAAATCATTAATCAGTTTTCTAATTTGATTCGTCTGATGATTGGTTTGGTAATTATATAAAAGATAAGTGGATCATTCGCACTACAAGACAAATTCCCGTGAATCACGGATTGGTTGGAATAAGTCAAAGCCAACAGTAATTCAACATTTTATCAAAAACAAATCCTTAGTGTTATCCACTTTTTTGTTTTTTTTAATTTGTCATATATTATGACCAGTCACCATCATTTTAATAAAATAATTAATGTTTTTACTTTTTTCATATTAATATTATTTGTTAAATATATTTTATACTAAAATTATATTATAATAAAAATATATATATGTAAATTATTTCAAACAATATATATAAATTTCTATTTTTAATAAAATTATTTTTTTAATTTTTATAAAATAAAAAACATATTTACTAATTTAAAATGAATGAAATATTATACAGAAAATTTTTAGTTATTTTGTGTATAGAATATATGGCATCGATAAATACTATAATAATAATTAAGTTAATACTAGCTCTTTAAATATATATATATATATAATAAAAATTTATTATTTTCATTTCACTTCAATTTTTAACTTATATATTATTATTAAGGTAATTATTATATTGTCTTAATTTTATAAAAATTATTCTAAATTAATTTTTTTGAAGATTTTTTTTTGAATTGTTTAAAATATCTTTTATTAATTTATTGTAGTAGTATTAAAACTATAATATTTTTATTTTGTTAATTAATTTATTAATAATAAAAATACAGTTAGAAAAAAAATTAATTAATTTTTTAAATTTTATAAAATGATAATTTTGATAAAATTATTTTTTTTTTCTACAAAGTGATAATTTTAGTGAAAAAAATATAATGCACTATTGTTAGAATTGTTGATTAAGTCAAAGCCAACACTAATTCAACAATTCAAAAACAAATCCATAGTTTTTTCAAAAAAAAAAAAACAAATCCATAGTGGCATCCACTTTTTTTTTTTTTTACTTCCCTTTTAAATATCATATTATTGGGAAATTTTAATTATTTCCTATGGTAATAATATATGTTACCGTTAAAATCCCAATAATAATAATTAAATAAATTAATTGGAGCTCTTTAAGTATATATATACTGATGAACGAGCTCTTAAAGTATATTACTAATAAATAATAGTACTAAAAAGATAAGAATATTAAAGTAAAGTTGGCGGCTGGAGAGCGGTGGGTTAATGGAGAACAGCATAAGTGAAGACGATGATTACAGGAGAGCGGGTGAGTTCATAAAGTTTTGACTAATGACCAATCCCAACTGGCCACGTGTTTTAGGGTTTTGGAAGCATTCTTTTTTCTCGTTTACTATTCACTCTAACCTAACCCCAGCTGAGCTGCCCATCTTACGCCTCCTCCGTTTTATTTTGTTTTTCTTTTTATTTTCTACTAACCACTCCCCCCTCGAAAGAAAAATTCATTTTTTTCATAATAAATTTAATTTCATTTTTTAAGATATATATTTTTATTGTATTGTGATATCAAAGAAATTTAATAATAATAATAATAATATATTGGCCGGGCCAAAAATATGGATTGCCCTTGTCGATATAATTTTTTTTATTAATTAAATATAATGAGAGAAATATATTATTAGTGAATTTGTTATTTAATTGAGGGCAATATATTTTTTGGCTATCAAACTGGAATTTTAATTGTTCTTCTACTTTAAAAAATATCATAAAACTAGATTTTTTATATAAAATTAAAATTATATTGTGATTTTTTTTAAATATATATATATATATTGCCTATGTATTATTCGTGTTTTTTATATAGTTATCTACATATATATTATTTTTTTCTTATCTATGTATTATTTGTGTATTTTTTTAACATTTATTTTAAAACTACTTTATATTTTTTAATATATCTTTAATATATCAAAAATATATAGGTAATATATATCTTTAAAATTAAAGTATAACTTTAATATACTGGATCTATAAAAAAAAATACAACTTTGAAAAAAAAAATATTTTTGAAATTAAAAAGTTGATAAAAAAAAAAGGAAGTGGGTATTTTTAAAATATTTTTTATTTTTTAGGGTATTTTTAAAAGAAATTCCAATTTAATATTAAGTGGAAATGAGGTCAACAAATTGTATATTGGAAGCTCTACCCAATGGCCGAGGCCCAACATTTTGTCTTGTTCAATTTGATGACTGTTAAAAGTTGGATAACAATAAAAGCCCAGAAAAAGTGAGTCCAAAGCAGCTGCAGAGCACAGAGTATTTGTAATAAGGCCAAGACAGGGATAACAGAAAGGAATGGCTCTTTAACCCAAAAAATGCTGTTAGCTCTCTTCCAACTCTATTTGCTGACATTTATTTATATAATAAAAATGGAGTATAACAAACTTTTAAATTAAAAAAGTCTTTTATTAAAAAAAATAAAAATATAATTTCCCAAACGAACAAATTTTTAATTATTTTTAATTATTTTTTTAAAATATTTTATTGCTATTTTTATCATTAAATACTAGTCATCTAATAATATTAATCAAAGGACAATTAAAAAAAAATACTCTATCATTTTTAAATTGATAAATATATTTTTTTCATTTGTCATAATTTTTATTTTTTTACTATTTTAATAAATTAGCTAATATATTAAAATTTTAATATACTCACATTTAATGTTATTTATTAAAATATTTAATAAATAATTATATTAAAATGAAAACACAATAAGAAAATATATATAAATTATATTTCTAATAAAATAATTAATTTTTTTAAAAATTTTTATGAATAAAAGCGTGTTTATCAATTGAGGATGGACGAAATACTAGAGAAAATAGTTTGATTTTAATTATATTTACTAAATTTTAAAAATTTATGTGAAAATTAAAATAGACCTATTTTTATTTAATGAAAGAATTAATGAAATATGGTAAAACAAATCATAAATAAATAGCACAATCTTTAAATTGGTCATTTATGGGTTGTCAATTTATTGTCATAAATTGAAAAGTAGGTGTCATAGATTATTACAAAAGGGTTAAAATCCTTAATTTATAATGAAAAATACCTATCAAAACCTCCCCGACCTTATAGTAGTAAAAAAAAAAAAAAACAAAAAGACATTAAATTAAATTTCACACAGTACCCAACAAATTGCAAGTTTTGGGCTCACATTCTCAGTGTTTACTCATAGCAGTTCAGTCTTTCTCTATGCCCATTTTTATCATTATTCCATTATGTCTTCTCTCTGAAATTTTCATTCTTTTTCCCTTTGAAATTGACTTATGACTGTTTTTAGCAAACTCTCTTTAGATTTTACTCTATGAAACATCAGTTTCACAGACCCTTCTTTTCTTTTCTTTTTTTAAGAATAGAAGCAAAACTTTCTGATTTTTTTATAATTATTTTTCAATCATAAATTCAAGAACTTTCAATTTTGAACTTCGAACAAAAAAACAAGTTGAAAAAGTAAAAAAAAAAATTGTTTGGGTTTATTATATTCTTGAAGCTCATGACTATATTACAAAAGGAAAACTCTGTCCAATGTTAATTTGGTTGGTGGGTTGTGTTTGTTTGTTTTTTTTTTTTGTCATGCCTGTGTTTTCCATGTAACGAAAACAAATGAATTATATTAATTAATTTGATTTTTTTATTCATTATATAATATAAGAAAAAAAAGATGCAGCTACCACATAAATGTCAAATTTTGTCTCTTTTATGTGTTTTTTAGTATAAATATTATTAATTATGTTGTTATTATTATTGATTAATTATTGTTTTTTCTTTATTTTTACCAACAAGTCTTAGATTTTAAATATTTTTGTGTTTTTGTCTCCAGGCATCATGCCATTCATATGGCTATATATACATTTATTTTTATATTATTCACAAAAAATTTTAAATTGCTGTTGTGCATATTTTTTTTTGCCAATTCTATTAGATTATTACTATATAATAATATATAAGATGAATCAAAAATTCAAAATCATCAACATTTATAGTGTCTTATACTCTTGGTGAATAAACATAATGATTAGTCAATGTCTGGTCACCAATTTTGATTTTATTCCAATAAAATAATTTATTTTTGATAAACAAATGAATTTTATTTTAAATAAAAAGAAAAATAATAATTCGAGTGGTAAGCGACTCAGTATTGCTTAAATAGATTGTGAGTTTAAATATTGAGCTACTAGTCTTGTGAATGCAGCTATTTCTACTGAAAGACTCATCTATTATTGCTAAGTGTGCGATCTAGATCGAATCTAAATTAGTCGGGCAAAGCCTTGAATACCGGCCGAACATATTAAAAAAAGAAGATAATAGTTATATATAATTCATTTTTTGCTTTACAAATATTATTTTAATTTGGTTGTGTAACCATTTGAGCTTAGTCGTTTTTAATTTACTTCTAAAATGGCAGAAAAGCAAGGTCCCAAATTATTCAAGTTGTTAAAAATATATGGAAAATAAAACTCACATTAAACATAGACACATAAAATAAGTGAGTATTAATATGGAAAATTTTTATATGAACTTGATTCATATCCCCGCTCATGAATCAGATCAATTATAAATTATAATATTTAAAAAAATAATTTAAATTAATTTTTTTTAAATCACATTTTATAATTGGCTTAGTCAACGAGTGAGGTCATAGATCAGATCTATTTAAAAATTTTCTAATTACTATATAAACGAGTTCTCAGTACTTTTAAATTTATATATAAAAATTTAATAAAATATTAAATATCTAATAAATTTGGATTAAAATTTTAATTATTTTGAGATTGACACTTCTAAATCCATATTTAAAAATTTTAACACAATTTATAAATTGATTGGCGCAATCTTCTTTTAATTAATTTGCATGGTAGAAGCTTTTGCTAATTAATGTTTTTATATCTATATATATACACACACGGTTGGTGCAGTCCGTATTCAATCATGCAAATCAATAAAAACATAAAATCTTTATTAGATTATGGATATATTAAATTTTAAATAATATATACAATATGAATGATTGATTCAAGTTTAATTCTCCGTTTCTGTAAAGTTTACAATCTCTTTATATTAACAAAACTCATTAGCATACTAAGATATAATTTAAGAATAAATGTATATTAATTCAGAATAGATTTTACCAATACTGAAAGAAAAAAGAAGAGGAGAAAGTTTGAATAAAGATGGACAAACTTTTTATTTTTCCGCCAGATTTTTCTTTTCAAATCAGAAGATTAGATTCCATCTCCATCTTTCAAATTTCAACCAAAAAGGCTAAAAAGTTAAAGCAACATCAGAAGCAGGATTCAACAATCTTTTGCAAAAAAAAAAAAAAAAACGGAGAAACTGTTGACTTTTTATTGTCAACAATGAAAAAAAAAAAAGCGATCTTCTTCTTAATTTCTTTTTCTTCTCATTCTCCTTCTTTTGCTCTATCTTATCAAATACAGTGTTTTCCACTCCATAACTTAAAAGATGACAAGAAAAATTCCACTGTAATGTACCATAAAATCGACATCACATATTCACAGTAAAACTTGAAAAAAGAAAAAAAAATTCAAGAAAGGAATCAGGATCTGCCTGTGAGATCTAATAGCAAAGACAACTACAGAGTTTTTTCTTTTTTTTTTTTTTGAAAGAAATGCATTAATTAAGTAATTAACACAAAGTTTTCTGATAAAAAAAAGTAATTAACACAAAGTTTATTATATTTTAGTTAGAACTATAATTAAACTACTACAAGATAACAGACAGAAAACCAAGTACATTAATTTTATTTTTGTTCAATAATTAATTAAGACCAGTCAGAGAACAGAGTCTCCCATATCTCAGTAAAGACTTCAAAGATAATCCTGTGGTGATAATCAGAATTCAAAGATAAGAAACATTGTAAAAGCTGTTCAAGATCCCCAGCTGAAAAGATTTGTTTTTCAACAATCATCTCCACCATTGATGTTCTGAAATCATTGTATGGATCACTAGAACTCTTCACCACTGCAAAACTATCTTTCACTTTTCCGTCCAATGGTAAAACACCCATTTGAGAACTCTCGGACACAGTTCGTGATCTCCGATGAGAAGTACTGTATTTCTTGCGGCGGAGAGAACGGTGGCGATTGTTATGAGATACTGATGAGTCAGTAGAATGACTTCTTGAAGAAAACAGAGTATCTGATTCACCTTCTTCTTCTTCTTCTTCACTAGTAAACCAATCAAAATATGCACTATCTTGAGAAGATGAGCTAAAAAGACTCATATCCCTTCTATAATTACACTTATTCTTTTTCTTGTTTCTGAATGAGCTTGAACGCTTCTCCTTCTTCTTCTTCTTCTTCCTCTGGTTCAAACCATATTCTTTATAGAATGGATTAAAAGAAGCAGCAGGTGAAGCAGGAGGACAAGCGTGTCCACTTGCTGATATGAAAGGACAGTATCGTCCAGAAATTTTCTGTCTAGGAAAGATTGAGTTAGTGATAGCATTGGTTGGATTTTCAGGACAATTGGGTCTGCAAATAGAAGGTAAGGTTCGAACTTTAGGTGACAAAGGCTCCATCATATGGAACTGAAAGTAATCATTTTTTGTTAGAGGAAAAAACACAGATTTTTCGACGACATCAGATAATTTTTCATTCCAACATGACCCAAGTGAGCCACGAAACATTTTAGAGAATCGCATCTTGAATCGATTTTCCATTACAGAGAAAAAGAGAGAAAGTATTTATCTGTGAAACACAAGTTTTTTGAAGAAGGAAGTGGCGGTATTTAGGGAGGAAATATATAAAGACACAAAAGCAAACAGAAAGTGGGAGACAATTTTTATTTTCTAAAATTATTTTTATTATTTGGAAATTCACGAAAAATAGATCTTCTTTAAAATTTTTAAAATTTTTTAGGCTTTCTTAATTTTAAATGATCTAAAAAAATAAAAATACTTTTCAATCTAATTTTCTCTTCTTCTTTTTAATTTTTTTCTAATTTTCTTTTCATCTTTTTAATTTTTTTTCGCTAATATTCTACAATCTTTACCACCATTTTTCATCAAAATTTTATATTTTTTATTATTATTTGCAATACAACATTCAATTATATATTAAATCTGTATGTTAGAATTTTTTTTTTCAAATCAAACTATAAAAAAATAAAAATTGTATTTTTAACTATACATATATATTTGGGTTGTTATAATTGTGATATTTTATAAGAAACTTATTGATTTTATTGTGTCTAACCAAAATCTGTCTCTTTTCTATTTTATTTTATTTTCTTCTTTTATTTTAATTTTTAGACTGTTAAAAAATTAAATTGGTATTGAAGTTACTGAATTGTGTGTAAAGTAATGTTGTATAATTATGAAGGCCGTTAGGGCATATTATTAGATTATAATATACAGTTATAGATTATTAGAGATAGGGGCGAGTAATATAAGTTAAAAAGTGTTAACCATAACTATCTTTAACTTGCCCTAACTCATATCAAATTACTTCTAATTGATAGTGAAAATTATCCATTATATAATCTAAGATAATTTGCATGCTTTTATATTTAAACAGAATCTGTCAGATTTATTTTGATTTAAAAAAAAAGCTAAAAGAATTGTCCTAACTCACCATAATTTTTTCTAACTCACATCAAATTGCTTCTAAATATTATTAAAAAATCTTCATTATACCTCTAAGATAATCTATATATTTTTGTCTAAAAATAAAATGTCTCATTTATTTTAATTTTTAAAGAGGAAAAAAAACATGCCCTAACTCCCCTAACTTTTCCTAACTCATATCAAATTACTTTCGATTAATAGTAAAAATTATTCATTATATAATTTAAGACAATGTGTATATTTTTATGTTTAAAAGAATTATCAAATTTATTTTAATTTTTAAAGAAAAAAGGCTAAAAGAACTACCCTAACTCACTATAAATTATCATAACTCGCATCAAATTGCTTTTGACTTATATCAAAAAAAATTTATTATACCTCTAAAATAATCTGTATACTTTTGTTTAAAAATAAAATATGTCTCATTTATTTTAATTTTTAAAGAAGAAAAAAAGTTTACAGACATACCCTAACATGCCTTAATTTCTCCTAACTTATATCAAATTACTTTTAATTGACAGTGAAAATTATCTATTATATAATTTAAGACAATCTGTATATTTTTATGGTTAAATAGAAGTATCAAATATATTTTGATTTAAAAAAAGGCTAAAAAACTGACCTAACTTTTCATAACTTGTCCTAACTTACATCAAATTACTTTTAACTGGTATCAAAAAATCATCGTTATACTTCTAAGATAATATGTTTACTTTTGTCTAAAAATAAAATATGTCTTATTTATTTTAATTTTTATAGAGAAAAAAATTTACAGACATGTCTCTAATTCCCTCTAACTTCCCCTAACTCATATTGAATTACTTCTAATTAGCAATGAAAATTATTTATTATATAATATAAGAAAATCTATATATTTTTATATTTAAACAAAATTTATTAGATTTATTTTGTTTTTTTTTAAAAAAAAACTAAAAGAACTGCTCTAACTTGTCATAACTTATCTTAACTCACATTAAATTACTTTTAATGGGTATCAAAAAATCTTCATTATACCTCTAAGATAATCTATATACTTTTGTCTGAAAATAAATTATGTCTCATTTATTTTAATTTTTAAAGATAAAAAAAGTTTACAGACATATCACAACTCTTCCTAACTTGCCCTAACTCATATCAAATTACTTCTAATTGATATTAAAAATTATTCATTATATAATATAAGGTAATATGCATATTTTTATATTTAAATAAAATCTGTCAGATTTATTTTAATTTTTAAAGAAAAAAAACTAAAAGAATTGCACTAACTTGTCATAACTTATCCTAACTCACATCAAATTACTTCTAACTAGTATAAAAAATTCTTCATTATAATCGTTAAAATTATTTATAAGCTTTTGTTTGAAAAATAAAATCTTTCTAATTTATTTAATTTTTAAAGGAAAAAAAACTTATAGAAATTTTCTAACTCCCCATAACTTACCCTAACTGATATCATTTTACTTATAACTGAAAAGTTGAGATGTCCACAGTAGAATGAGTAAGACACTTACTTTAATAATAATTTGTCATTCTTAAATTATATTGATTATGATATTAATACTGAATTTCTATTATATTAATAGGTTAGATCGTGAGATATTTATTGCTAAATTTATTAAATTCTTTATATTTATATATTATGATATCTGGTAATGCAATCAGAAAAATATGAAGCAGATGAGATATACTACAATATATTATTTATGGTATCATGCAGCATAAAAATATGTTGATTTATATCATAGTGATGATGAAACGTGAACAGTTTATTATATGGTATAAATAAATGGTATATGATGTAGATATATATATATATACATGGTGTAATTATGTATATTTTAAATATTTAAAGAATTTGTATTTTCTTTTCAATTATAAATGGCTAGTATTTTAAGTTATTGCAAAAAGCTTAATTTAATATTATTTTGGTGTAATTCAAAAATATCATAGCTTTACCTAACTTACCCTAACTCTATTTGTATGTACTCTAACATGCCTAAAACTTAATCTGATCAACATATCAGCCTCATTTTTATTTCACTTTCATATTCTAGTTAAGATAGTAAATGGGCACTATCTATAAGTTAAGGCAAGTTAAAAATTTCATAACTCTATCTTTATGTACAAAACTAAAACAAGTCACAAACCAGTCATAATAAAAAAGTCATTAGCCAATAATACAAATTATATAATATATCTTCACCACAATTATACAATAATATAGCAATTTATAAACTACATATCTAGTACCTTCTAATGCTTATTATAAATAAAGAAATACAATAATGTATAATTTATTTCTGAGTAATCTAAGTACTTGTAGCTTATGAAGTATGATGAAGTGATATCGAAATTTGACATGTGAGTCTATTATGATCTCGTTCCCAACAACGGCTACATGTCTTACCTCATTTTACTAGCATGCTATATTTATTATCGGAAGCAATAGTAAAATTATTATTATAGTTAAAATAAATCAAATAAAATTATGTAAACAATCTTAGAAATTCTAATGGAGAATTTTTTTTATACTAATTAGAAGCATTTTGATGTGAGTTAGTGCAAGTTATGGCTAGTTAGGGTAGTTCTTTTAGCCTTTTGTTAAAAAAATTAAAATAAATTTGACATATTTTATTTAAATATTAAAATATACATATTATCTTAAATTATATAATGGATAATTTTTAATTTCAATTAGAAGTAATTCGATATGAGTTAGGGTAAGTTAGGAAAAGTTAGGGCATGTCTGAAACTTTTATCCTCTTTAAAAATTAAAATAAATGAGATATATTTTATTTTCAGAAAAAAAAAGTATATATATTATCTTATAGGTATAATGAAGATTTTTTTTATACCATTTAGAAGCAATTTGATGTGAGTTAGGGTAAGATATGATGAGTTAGGGAATTTGAAGATTTTTAACATTTTTTCTTTAAAAATTAAAATAAATCTAATATATTCTGTTTAAATATAAAAATATAAAAATTATCTTAGATTATATAATGAATAATTTTACTATCAATTATAAAATAATTTGATATGAGTTAAGGCAAGTTAGATATGTCTGTAAACTTTTTTTTCTTTTTAAAAATTAAAATAAATGAGACATATTTTATTTTCAGATAAAAGTATATATATTATCTTAGATGTATAATGAAGGTTTTTTGAGTTCAGTTAGAAGCAATTTAATATGAGTTAGAGTAAATTATAAAGAGTTAAGACACTTCTTTTAGTCTTCTTTTTTAAAAAATCAAAATAAATTTGACATGCAGATTATCTTAGATTATATAATAGATAATTTTTTTCTACCAATTAGAAGTAATTTGATGTGAGCTAGGACAAATTAAATTTGATATGAATTAGGACAAGTTATGAAGAGTTATGACTGCTCTTTTAGCCTTTTTTATTTTAAGATCAAAATAAATTTGACAGATTCTGTTTAAACATAAAAGCATGTAGATTAACTTAAGTTGTATGATGGATAACTTTCAATGTCAATTAAAAATAATTTGATATGAGTTAGGGTAAATTAGAGATAATTAAGAATGAACACTCTTTAACTTATATTACTCGCCCCCTAAATATCCTTAATAATTCATAACTGTATATTATAATTTACTAACAAGTCTTAACAGCCTCCATAATTATATAATATTACTTTAAACATAATTCAGTAACTTCTATACCACTCTATTTATTTTTTTAACAATCCAAAAATTAAAATAAAAAAATAGAAGAGAGACGGAGATTATTGTTAAACATAATAAAATCAATAAGTTTCTTATAAAATATCACAATTATAACAACTCAAATATACATGCATAGTTAAAAATATAATCTTTATTTTTTTATAGCTTGATTTGAAAAAAAAAACTATAATTTACTGATTTAATGCATTAGTGGATGTCGTATTATAAACAATAAAGAAAAAAATATAAAATTTTGATAAAAAATAAAGATGAAAATTATAAAATATTAGTGAAAAATAAAAAAAATTGAAAAGATGAAAAAGTGGCTGCAACGTTTCAAAAAGAAAAAAAAATTTATTTATTAGATTTAAGAGTATTTATATCATTTTTAGGCCATCGAAGATGAATGGAGTATAAAAAATATTAAAAATTTTGATGAAGGTCTATTTTTGGTAAATTCTCTTATTATTTCTATTGAGAGTAATTTATTTATTTATAATGATAAATTAAAAAGTACTATCTATTTATATACCTTTTAATTTCCTGTTTTTTGTCCTCTGTTTTTTGTCTTGATTAAGAAAAAAATATATGAATTTAGGAGAAAATTACATGCAAAAATTAATTATTAATTTTTATTTTTTATTAATACATATAAAAAGGAAGTATTCAATACTCAAATTTGAAATCTAAATGGGTAATACATGCTCTGCTCATGAAGTATGATATAATGAGTAATTATTGACTTTTATTTGTATATATAATTATTTAATATATATTTATGTTACTTTAATTTGAATTATATGTAGGACTTGTTTATATATACTAATAATTAAATAAAATAAAAAAATATTTGTTTTCATTAACATTGGAAAGAGAAGTTTCTCATTATTGGTTGTATAATTAATTAATTTATAATACTATACAGTGAATAGTCACAGGAAATTAATATAGTTGAATAATTATAGAATTATTAATATTACAGAAAAAGGCAAATGAGCAAGTCAATCAACTGTCTAGTTTAGGAAACTCTTACTCTTTATGCTTACCCAGCAAATGCTCACCAGCCCATCACTGAGCAAGTACTTTATATATATTATAGGCTATGCCTAAAGAGCGGACCAAAAAAACAATATATATATATATATATATATATATAAGATAATACTTTTTTATTTTGGAGTTTAGTATTTGAAATTTAAATTGCATGTACTTAATTTATTTAATTAAGGAGACAATTAAAATTTGTAAATTATTCCTTCCAAAAATGGTTATATGTACTCGTACCAGTGGTCAATATTATGTAATTAAAAGAAATATATAGATTTTAGGGTCTTTTCTATTTTAACCAAAAATTTTAAATTTATGAAATATCTTTAGAATTTGAAAAATGAGTGTTTTATCTTTTAATGGGTTTGTTCATCGTAAATTTAAATTAATTTGTAATTTTTAAATAACAAGATAGTAGATGATTAGAAAAAACAAAGACTAATTGTATATATAGACGTCACATCTCTTCCAAAACGAGTAGTGTATAATTAATGCAACAAATATGATATACAATCATAAATTCTTAATAATCACGATAAATAAAATTATAGCTAAAGATTTATACGACAAACTAAAAAAATTAATTATTTATATATTTTGAAGTCTAATTTTGGATTTAGCTGTTGTTTTCGGTCATTATAACATTATTAGAAAAATTTTCTATATTAATTTTTTTTTATCAATGGTGTGATGTTTTTTTTTTTTTTGGAATTGTTAGGGTGAAGAAAGCACCTTGATAATGAAAAAGACATGAGTGCATGAAGGATGGAAATGGAAGGGTTGTTGGGCGACACTTTTATTTTTGTTGTGTTGTGTATGCTTAATTTATCACCTACTACACGTACAAGCTTTTATTCACTATTTCGATTTTAGATTTGGAGGTAACCCTAGTTCCCAATTATTTCATACTTGTCCTATTTTGTATCTTTTTTTCTTTCTTTGCATTATCTACTTCAAATTCAAATTTTAAAGTTAAATAACTCATATATATATATATATATATATATATATATATATGCTCGTTACGGTTTTGCTAGAGTGATTTTATTTTATGCAAATTCTTATAATTTAATTCTGATATTTGCATCGTTGATTATAACAATGAGAAAAAAAGAACTTTAGTTTGAGTATATTGTGAGTCTTTTAACTCGGATTTGATAATGCTATGCTTTTTTTCTTCTTAGTTTTCATTGGTTTTTCTCTCATAAAATTTTAATTTTAAAAAAATACTATTTAAGTTTGACTATGAATTTTTTTATCACTTTACTGAAAAAAATGTAAAAAAGTACTAATTTGGTGAGCGATGTAAAATAAAATAACTATTATTATTATTGAGAAACTTTTTCTTGATGAGATTATATGAAGACTTTTAAGCTTATAAAGTAAAAGTTAAAAGATTAAAAGAAAAAAGATGCAAGAAATTGAAGGGCCCAAAAATTCAATTTTTTTTTTCTCAAAGAAAAGAAAGAAAAAGTTTTGAAAATGCAAGGTTGAGAATGGGAGGACCTTTTCCCTTGTTTTTTGCTGCCAAAATTTAGTTACCTTTTCCATTTTCAAATCTGTATAGATTTTACATAAACTTGTCAATTTGCTTTTCTCTTGCATGAAACTTTTTAACCTTTAGATAAAAAAAATTTATAAAAAAAATGACTTGCATGAAACTTTTTAACCTTAAGATAAAAAAAAATATAAAAAAAAAATAACAAGTAAAAAAGTCTAACTCTTTGGCTACTTCAAGAAGTTGAATCTTTATGTAGACAGAGAGCATAACTAGTCTTCATATGTGTCAACTCTTTGGCTACTTCAAGAAGTTGAATCTCTATATAGACAAAGAGCATAACTAGTATTTATATGATCTTTATGTCATCTCTATTCCCCATAATATATGTATAGTATAAATAAAAATGAAAATTTAGTTAACATGAAATTAAATCTTTTTTTTTTGTGTAAATTATTCTATCGAATTCAAGTTGAGTAGGATCATAAGGTCAGTAAAATTTTTCTTATCTAATTTTAATGCAACTATATATTTAGGACTCGAATTCAAAACTTCTTATTAAACTAAAATAATCTCGTATTAACTAATTTATGTATTTTATAATAGTCTCTTATCAATCGATCTATATGCTCAATAGTAAATTAACCTATTTCTTTAATTTTTGTTAGTAGAGAATCAAAGTCTCAAAGAAGATTCCAAGAGGACATAAACAAAAGAAATAAATTGCAAGAGTCTTTTGCCTTCAAATGTGCCACCAAAAGCCAACAGACAGTTTGGGGTAATTTGGATTCAGCTTTTCAATGTATATTAGACATTGAGATTTGCTTCACTCGTTATAACTTAACTATCGCCTTGACTTCATGGTTTTCTGCTTTTACTTTTGCTTCTTCTTCTTCTTCTTCTTCTTATTGTTATCATTACTCCTTCCTCTTTATTTTAATATTGTGTAAATTTTTTTTATTTTACCTCAAATATGGCTTTTAAAAATTTAAGGGAATATTAATTAAAATTTTTTGATATTACCTATATTAATTATCGAAAGAGAATAAGTAGAGTGAGAGATGAAAAATAGTATTTCGATAAATTATAATAAATTTTTTATGAAATTTATAATAGCTAATTATTTTCTTAGTCAGTATGCATTATTTTTATACGGCACTTAAAATGAAACGGATGAAGTAATATTTAAAAGGCTTTGAAAATTTCAAAACTTTTTTTTTTATTTTTTTAATTATTGGATTCTAGTATTTGATAAATGGATATTATGACTCTTTGGGTATTTTTGTTTTATGACTTTTTTTTCTTTCATGTTCATTTCGCCTTATATAATTATATATTTCAAATATTTAAAGGTTGTTAAGTTGTTGAAACTAAATTCTGTTTTTTAGACTTTTTTTAAATATAATTTATTGTTTAATTAAAAAATATTTCTCATTTTGGAAAATTAAAAAATAAGTTTCTAAATAATATAAAAATAAAAGTTATTTATTTGCCACTTCAATTTAAACTTTTTATTATATATATATATATATATTAATATTAGGTAAATATGTTTTCCAATTTCTCAATTTTTCATTTAAAAAATAGTTAAAAATGAAAATTTGAAAAATTAAAAAACAGAAATAAAAATTAAAAATAAAAAGTACATTTTTCACAATTTCACAGCTAAACAACCCGTAATAATTTTTGTAATAAATTTGTCAAGACTTTTCGTTGGGAGTTTTTAGCATGACAAAAGAAAAGATTGATTTTAATTAATGGGAGAGGAAAAGAAAAAGGTTAATAAATATTTAGTTATTAAAAATAAAATAATTTTAAAATTTTAAAACAACACTTAACTGCTTAAAATGCTTATAAATTTTTATTAATACTCATAAGCTAAGCCAAACAAGTACACTTGCTATTACCTATTATTTTAAATAAAAATTACATCATCATTCAAGACCTGACATTCAATTAGGCCCATTTTTAGTGCAACTGTTAATTAATTAATTTATCAGTGTTCTAAACAAATAAATTATTAAAAAATATTAAAAAAATATTTCCTTATTTCATAAATATATTTTTCAAAAATACATTTTTTTAATACACTACAATAAAGAAATTTTACCTTTCAGTTTTTACCCTAACTTTAGAGGCATTTCAATATTAACATATTACAGGATTTGTCCTTTCAAAACCCTGAATTTCACTATTGCATACAGTCATATATGATCCAGTAATTTGCGTACACCTTAGAGTCGGTCTAATTATGCTAGTGTTACAAACACATTGGTTATAGTAGCATTATTTATGAAAAAGTTTTAATCTTTACTCTTATTTTCCTTTTCGTACATCTTTTCATTCTCTTATTTAATTTCATTAGATAGATAGAGACGAATTGAAAGTCATGCAGCGATAGTTGTAGAATTGCGGAATGATTGCTTAGGGCTGCCTCTAACCAAGGGCTAATTGGCTTGAACATATATATGTCATGAGCTTTGTTCTCCTAACAAGTTTAATTATAACATACTTAAAAGTAATTAAGATATTACATTTCTCTGTTTTCCCTTGCATTCTCACTTGATTTAGCTTTGTCCTCAAACAGAGTCCCAATCTCTTCTAAAGTCTTGCCTTTGGTTTCTGGCATAACCAAATAAAAGAAAATTGTACCAACCACCATAATACCTGTTAGCACGAAAAACAAACCCCCAAAGGTTATCTTCTGCGCCACTGTCAAGAAAGTCATCGACACCACACCACTCATTAACCGGTTCACCGATATGGCGAGGCCGGAGCCTTGTGCCCGTAACCTCAACGGAGAAATATCCAATGAGTAGACCCATGTAATAGGCCCAAGTCCTATAGAAAAGAAAGAAACAAATCCACAAACAGCTATTATACACATTACTATAGCCCACAGAGGTTTTCTATCAGAATGCTCAAGAAACTTTGATCCCAAGCCAAAAACAACCAGAGAAACTGCCATTCCAGCAGAGCCCAACAACAGAAGAGGCCATGTTCTAAATCTGTCTAAATACAAAGCTGATAACAAAACAAAGAAACTTTTAGCACTTCCCATGATCACATTAACACCAAATAGCATTTTCTTGCTATGAATTCCAGCAGCTTTGCACCATTCCCTGAAGCTTGCATAAAGAAATTAATCCCAATAGCTGCAATTAGCATCCGGCGAACCAGTTGAGATGGCCTTAACAACAGTTCTTTCTAAACACTGCGACCATCCCAACTACCAGTAGTAGTGTTTGAAGAATTTCCATGGGCTGCAGCTTTTGTAATTTGATCAAGTCTAAACTTTGCTTCTTCTGAACTATCAGAAATTTTAATCAAAAACCTTTTTGCATCTTCTAACCTACCTCTCATTACAAGCCAACGAGGGGACTCTGGCATTGCTATAACCCCAAAACCAATAATTAAAGATGGGATTGCTGCAACGCCTAACATTAGCCTCCAATTTATATGTTGTGGCAGACCTGAAAAGGCATAATTAACAATGTAACCTAAGAGAATTCCAAAAACAATGAAGACTTCAGAGAGAGAAGTGAGAAACCCTCGAGTCATAGCCGGAGAGAGCTCGGCACTGTAGACCGAAGCTATCATTAAGGAGTAACCAACACCAATTCCGGCTATAATTCGACCAGCTAAAAGAAGAGGAAAGATGGTACAAAAATTGCAGCTACTAGAAAAGTGGCTGCAGCTAAAACTATAGTGTATCGCCTGCCTATATAATCTGAAGTCTTACCTGAAGCCAATGAGCCTATCAGTGAACATACATTTAAAATACCCACCAAAATCTCTACTTGGGTTGATGAAATTTTCAGATTTTCTTTGATGAAAAGTACTGCATCACTCATCACACCAATATCTGTATATAATTGAAAATTATATTTGATTTTGTTTCAGGATTCGATAAATGACAGAGATTAAAAAAATAAAGGTAAATTGAGCTTACCATAGCCTAACAAGATTGAGTTGGTGGAAGCCAAAAGAGCACAAGCAAGAGCATACTTGTCAAGACCGCGGGATTTTTTGGCGCCTTGTGACATAAACCTCAGTAGCCTCCATGAAAGAACCTTTAATGGGGTTTTCCCTTTCTTCTTGTTGGGCTAATGAATTGGATGAAAATGAGAATTAGGTGGAAGTTATACAAGTGTGAGAAGCGAAAGGGAATCTGTTCGTTTGTTTGTTTGGATATGGAAAGAGATTTATATTGGAATTGAGAATTTGAGATTATTTTTAATTTTCTATTTGTTTTTTTTAAACAGAAAATTTCATTGATGGCCAGTTTAATTTTCTTCATTTGACATATCAAGTTTTTTTAATTTTAAATAAGAATAAATTTTCACATTTATAGTTTTAAATTTTCACATTTTGTTTCCGGTTCCAATTTACTATAATTTCCTATTTGCATATGGCAATTATTGCCATTCAGTATTTGATTTCACTTGCATGACCAATTATGACTTTCTCAAATTATTAATATATTTTTTTAAACATCCAATATTTAACAAGTCAATACTAACTTAAATTCGTATTGAATAGGCTCATTAAGATGATAAAAGGTTTTTTTCTTATATTTTAAAAATATTTTATATTTAAAATTAAAATTCAAAATCTCAAGAGCTTAAATTATTAATATTAATATTTCTTTTATGAAAAGAAAGTGATTATCCGAATCATATTAGTTAAAAATATTTTATAACAAGATTAAATATTAGTTCAAAAGATAGTTGTACAAGTGGAATTGAATTTGTCATTTGTCTGACAATGAAAACTGAATATTATAAAAGCGAAGTCATGCAAAAGGAGTATACTGAAAAGTGATGGATTGGGAGCCAGTTGTTTCTAACTCTTCTATATCGGAAAAAATGATAATTCTGCCAAAACAAAACAAATAGCAAACAAGCTGCTGAAGGCAACCAATCTTTCTTTTATTCTATTCTATTTTTATCTCTTGCAACCTACACAAAAAGAATCAATCAAATCTCTTCCCACTGTTTTACAATATGACACCACATAATGCACATTTCGTAGTTTGCATTCATTACGTTAGATTGGACCAAATAACAGAACCTCTCACACTTCATCTCACATAAGGCATGCATGAATGCAACAATAATCAACCAAACCCATACAACCCTTCTTACAAATCCTAATTTGAAGGAATTCAATCTCCCTTAAAGTTCTGAGCTGCTAGCTAAGGTTTACAAAGGTGTTCATCTCTTCTACTTCCAAAATGGAGACACAACTTTGTGAATCTGTAATGTGGGTGGGTAAATTTGAGTTTAACTAACAAAATGTCTTTCCTCAGGGACTTTATCTGCAAAGAGAATTCCAATCTCTTCCAAGGTCTTGCCTTTAGTTTCAGGCAAGAAGAAGTAAATGAAAACTGTGCCCACTACCATAATTGCTGAAAGTGCAAAAAACATTCCTTCAAATGATATTACCTTGGAAATGCTCAGAAATGTCATGGCCACAATCCCACTCACCAACCTGTTAACTGATATTGCCAAACTTAAACCTTGGGCTCTTAACCTCATTGGAAATATCTCTGATGAGTAGACCCATGTTACTGGCCCAAGTCCAACTGAAAAGAAGCATAGATCAGCACAAACATATAGTATACACACGGCCCACACTGGCTTGGTTTCTGTTTGCTCTACATACTTGGAGCCTAAGCCCAAGGCAACCAGTGAAATAGCCATTCCAGTTGAGGCCAACAACAAGAGAGGCCGCCTCCTAAAGCGGTCCAGGAAAAGAGCTGAAACCAAGGCAATGAATGTTTTGGTTATTCTTGTAACGCCTAGAAGCTGTTGCCTGCTTTGGATTCCAGCGTCCTTGAATACTTCAGGGCTGTAATATACAACAGCATCATTTCCTGAAGCCTGCATAAAGAAGTTAATTCCAATAGCAGCAATGGTCTAAAAAATAACTCCTTCCAAGCACCCTGCCCAGGCCAACTGCTTGAAGCAGGTCCATGGGTCAAATCATTAGCAGCTTTTATCAAAACTTAATTATGCTTCCTCTTCAGAATCTGAGGTTTTGATCAAAACTTTCTTTGCACCACTAAACCGGCCTTTCATGACTAGCCATCGAGGAGACTCGGCATCTCCAGAACACCTGAAGCAATAATTACAGTTAGGGTTATAAATGAGTCAAGCTACTCGAGCTCGGCTTGAGTTTTGGCTCGGTAAAAACTCATCAGGTTCGAGTTCGAATTGCTCATTTGTTAAATGAGTTAAGCTCAAACTAAAAAATACTCGACTCGTTCGCTTGCGAGCTGACTTATTTTAAAAACTCGTAAATCAACTCATTTAGTATATTTAATTAAAATATATATTTTAATATATATATATTAAACTATGTATGTTAGACGGAATAGCAGTGCCTCATAGTACTTATTTTAGATATCTTAGCTCTGTTCTTCAAGAAGATGGGGGTTGTGAAAAAGATGTAAATCATAGGATTAAAGCTGGTTGGATGAAGTGGAAGGGTGCTACAGGAGTTCTATGTGATCGAAAGATGCCAATTAAATTAAAAGAAAAATTTTACCGCACTGTAATACGGCCTGCTATGATGTATGGTAGTGAGTGTTGGGCAGTAAAAGGACAACACATGAGTAAAATGCATGTTGCGGAAATGAGAATGATAAGATGGATGTGTAGTCATACTAGGATGGATAAAATCCGCAATGAGTGCATTAGAGAAAAAGTGGGGGTAGCACCTATTGAGGATAAGATAAGAGAGCATATATTGAGGTGGTTTGGCTATGTGAAACGAAGACATAGCGATGCGTCAGTTAGAAAAACCGAACAAGTTAGAGTAGATATAGCTAAGAGAGACAGAGGTAGGTCTAAACTGACTTGGTCAAAAGTGGTCCAAAATGATCTTATGATGTTACATCTACCAGAAGAGATAACATTAAATCGCATTGAGTGAAAAAGAAGAATCCACATAGCTGATCCCAATTGACTTGAAATTAAGGCTTTGTTGCTGTTGTTGTGGATATTAAACTATGTATGTGAATATATTAATCTTTTGACTAATTTAATTCATATATGATATATATGATAAATAAATTAAATAATATATAATATAAAATAAATTAATAATTTATAGTAAAATATAACGTTATAGTAATATAATATTTTATTTTTATTAATGTATAATTATATTATTTATCTTTCATAAAAATATTAATTTTAATATCATTTATGGAAGTATAAAAAAAATAATAAAAATTGAAATAAATTCATTGAATTCATTAAATTTATTTAAATTAAGCTCGAGTTCAAGCTCGAAATACATGATACATGAGCTGGTTCGATACAATCTCGAGCTCGGCTCGGGCTCGATTCGAGCTCAAATTTAAACTCTACTATTTTATAACGAGCCGATATTAAACTTTTTAAAGTTCGGCTCGGCTCGATTACAACCCTAATTACAGCGGGCAAAGCTGTTAGTCCAAGCATTGGTCTCCAGTTTCTGTTCTAGGAGAGACTTGATAGAGCATGGGTGGAGACACAGCCGAGTAGAATTCCAAAATTAATGAAGACTTCAAGGAGGGAAGATAGGAAGCCTCTAGTTGTAGCTGGGGAGATCTCTGCTTAATAGACTGGAGCAATCATTAGGGAGTAGCCAACGCCAACACCAGCTACTACCCTTCCAGCCATTAGAAATATGAAAGATGGCGCAAGTCCCATTAGAAATGCACCCATCAGGAACATGACTGCAGCCAGGATAATGGTATAACGTCTGCCAATATAATCAGATGTTCTGCCCGATGCAAGTGATCCGATCAATGAACATACATTAAGGCAGCCTACCAAGATCTCCACTTGTGTTGACGTGATGTTGAGGTTGTCCTTGATGTAGAGCACTGCGCCACTCATCACGCCAATGTCTGCAGATAACAATTTCAGCATCATAAATGTTTTCTAATAACATTCTTTCTCATGGAATCAAATACCTTTTACATCTTAGCATCGAGATCACATTAAGAGGGAAAAATCTAAATTGAAATCATTAAATGACGAAAATAGAACTTACCATAACCCAATAGAAGAGAGTTTGTGGAGGCCAGAACGGTACCAGCAAAAGCGTATTTGTTAATGTGAATCTTTCGGTGATTCGAAACATCTTTTGGTGCCTTGTGTTTTTGGGATCTATCTTCAGCTGCATCTTTGTGCCAGACCTTCTTTCCTGTCTCATTTTTCAGATCAGTTTCTGAAGATGAACAAGATTCTGAATCAGGAAGTGGAAGGTAGAAGCCATGTTCGTCTGATTCAAGGGGAGATCTGAATTGCATGACTTGAAGATTGAATGCCAAAAGAACTGATATTTATAATACATTACCACAAATGGCTCCACTTGAGAAAAATTTTTCCATTATACTATTTAGACTTAATGGAGAAATTAGAAAAAAAAAAGAAAAAGAAAAAGAACACATGCTTATATGTCTCCCTGAAAAGGGTGGGAAGTGGAATAAGAGAAAGCACATTTCTTTTACATCTCAAAAGCCACTTTTTCAGAAGAGCGCATGCCAGGCACACTTCTTTACAAGATACTAAAACAGAGAGAAATCAAATGGACCTACCAACCTAACACTTAAAACAACAATTGCCTGTACCTTTCTCTAATTACATTGTCAACTTAACAAAGCTCACAAAGGACAAACAGAGCCGTGTAACAATGATTATCTTCTAAAAAATGTGTTTTGAGGGGACTAAAGAGGTAAACACAGCAGCCTAATCACGGAAAGGTCAATGATTATACAAGCTTTTCATAGTTATACACTTGTGGTCAAAATGATAGCTATCTAGTACCATATCCATTAAAACTAAGCAGTATTGGGACACGTTTGAAGATAAAAGATCTTTACGCATATAAAGGTCAGAAATAAGTGTGGATAGTCATTTTCCAGCACACAGTGGCCACTTTAATCATAAAAAAGTTAAATAGCCCCACGGCTTAGAGGTTTTAAACTTGAAACTAAGCTACCAACAGTTAACATCTTAGTTCCACAATTTGACAAATAATAGCTATTGCATTGGTGTGAACACATCAAAGAGAATATGCCATTTTTTATCCTCAATAGGTGCTATCTCACAATTAGAAAAAGTGAGGGTAGCACCTATTGAGGATAAGATAAGAGAGCATAGATTGAGGTGGTTTGGCCATGTAAAACGAAGACCTAGCGATGCGACAGTTAGAAAAACCGAACAAGTTAGAATAGATATAACTAAGAGAGGCAGAGGTAGGCCTAAACTGACTTTGTCAAAAATGGTCAAAAATGATCTTATGATGTTACATCTACCAGAAGAGATAACATTTAATCGTATTGAGTAGAAAAGAAGAATCCATATAGCCGACCCCAATTGACTTGGGATTAAGGCTTTGTTGTTGTTGTTGTATTATTATTATTATAGATGTACTTTGACCATTTTGTGGTTTCTTGTCCAGATGAAACTAAATCATTCAGTATCTATCTAATTTTTTCATTAATTCCCATGATGCAATAAGCATGCTCTCAACAATTCAAAGCTATTATCTTATCGATAGCAATATTCAATTTCTGAAAAAAAATTTATATTTCACATCTATGATCTATCACCAATGACGAAACGTGATACACATTAAAAAATACACATCGCTCAAATAAATAAATAAAATGAAGAGATGGATATTTAAAAAATACATGAGAACCACAATGGCCAAGCTTGATCACAGGCACCAAGGAGAAAACAATATTTTAAAGCTAAAAAACAATATGATTCTCCATGGTCCAACCGATATAAGCAGATCAAGATTCTAATGGACACGAAGAAAACCCGTAAAGGAAACGAATAACAATTCCTTAGAAGTCATATACATTTGCATGGTCCCAATATCAGATTCCTTCTCAATTCAATGTTTTTTTTTTCCAAGAAGCTGAATCACTCGTATTGAAATTTGAGGGACAAATGAATTGACTTGTGAGCAAGAAAATTTCACCTGGCACCAACCCCAACCCATCCTAAGTCAAGACTATCACGTGTTTATTTTTTTATAATTTGTACAATTGGACATGGTGATGATTCTAATCACAGTTAGATGTTGTACATAACATGCAATTTCTTTTTTTATTTTTTGTTTTTTTTATTCCGCATATTTTCTTATTTTTATCTATTTAATGATATAAGTATAAAACTAATTCTATTCAAGACGTAACTTGCAGGTTAAAACTCCTTTACTCCTTTTCAATAGTTTATTTAATAAAATTTAAACTCTTATCTCTCCTCACTTTATGAGCCCTGCTTTAACCTTACCATTCTTAGGTTCCATAATGATAGAAATGAGCCCAAGCCATATTTGGTTTATTCCAGAAGGCTTAAGCAAGGAGTTGATCCAATTGAGAATGAGACAGCTGGCAGAATTCAGTTAAAAGAGGCTGCTGGATAGTACAAAAAGAGGAGGAGAATGATGGGAGAGGCATCTTTTTGGTTACGCACATTCCCTGGCAGAAGTGATTCTGTTGGAGAGCATTAGCTCTTGGCTTGATTCTCTTTGTAATCAAGAATTACTTTCATTATCTTTTGTCACTTTTCTTGTTATCATCTTTATTTTTCTTGAGATTGAAACTCTTGATTATGTATTAAGAAGCTATAGTTACTGTTTTGATTCTCATTAATCAAACAAATACAAATTCCCTCTCAAATTCATTGTTCTTATTGCTGGAAATAGTTCTTTACTCTATCAAATTGGTCCGACCTGCCACCAATGACTACCACTCGCCAAGACTCCCGATTCGAACAGATAGAGAAGAATATTTCCACCATTGAAGCCCACCTCTCCACTCTTGATACCACGCAAGCAGCCTTCCATGAATCCTACACACAAAGCCTCACCACCCTCACAAACCAAGTAGCTACCCTCACAAACAAATTTGATCAACTCTTGTTCACCCTCTCTGCCGGCAAACAACAGCCAGATGCTGGTGAATCTTCGTCCACCCCTCCTACCCACCATACTTCCACAACATCAAACCCACCTCCAATACCACTAACACCCACACATCTCATTAATACCCACACAAACCATACACCCACAACCCTCCATGAACAGATCAAAAAGATTGATATGCCTATTTTCAATGGTACTGACCCGATAGGCTGGATCGCCAGAGCAGAGCAGTATTTTGAGCTACACCAGACACAAACTTCCATGAAGATTCCTCTTGCTTTGGTAGCCATGGAAGGTGAAGCTCTACATTGGTTACGTTGGGTTCGTCAGAGAGATCCTTCATTCTCATGGGATCAACTCAAAACTGAGATTGCAACCCATTTCAGTGGTGGTGATTCTGAAAACCCCTATGAGCTACTTGCTGCGGTGAAACAGACAACCACGATCTCTGCCTATATCGTTGAGTTCATCTCGAGGGCAACACAAGCACCATCTCTTTCTGACCCACAGCTGCTCGGGTATTTCCTTAACGGATTGCGAGGAGACGTCCGGCTTCGCCTGCGTTCTCCAGACATCGTTGATTTATGTCGTGCGATGAAGGTGGCACGTGAAATTGAAAGAGAAATCGGCAATTCTCATACTAAGATTCAGCCTCCCTCCTCCCACTTCGGGCTGGGCCCAAGAAATTATAGCCCGTTTATCCCTTACCCACTTGCTGCATCTCCTTCCCCAAAACGCAATACACCACTTCAAGCTCTCAAACCACCAGATCCCCCTAACCGCCCTCTACCTTTACCAGCTCCGCCAACTTCAGCTTCACAAATCCATCAACCCCGTTCCACTCGCCATTACTCTCATCAAGAATACTTATCCTTGAGACAGAAGGGCCTTTGTTTCAAATGTAAAAAACCCTATTCTCCACTTCATGAGTGTCCTAATCGCGCTCTACGCGCGTTGATTGCTGGAGAGGATGAACCCATCGAATGTGAGGGGCAAATGGCTGAATTAGCGGTTACAACAGATGCTGAACATGATACTTCTTAGAATGAAGCTCATTTTGCCAACATTGAGCTCTCTTTCAATTCAATTGGAGGAATTTCTGGACCTCACACCATGAAGCTTAAAGGATTATTTACTTCCATGGAAGTCATTATTATGGTTGATAGTGGTGCGACCCATAACTTCATCTCTGCTCAACTCTGCAAGGAGCTTCAGCTTGATATTACTCCCACTCCGGTCTATTTTGTGCGGCTTGGTAATGGGCATCGGGTTCCTGCTTCTAGTATGTGCCGTAAACTTACTGTTCAGGTTGGCTCACTACCTATTGTTGCAGATTTCTTTGTATTTCCGTTACATGGTGTTGAATTTGTGTTGGGAATAGCTTGGCTAGCCTCTTTAGGAGATATTCAAACTAATTGGGCAAAGATGTCTATGGAGTTCCTTTATGCAGGAAATATGGTTACTCTTATGGGTGACCCGTCTTTGGTTCGCACTCCCTCATCTCTGAAATCCATCCATAAGATTTCGGATGTTGATTTCTCTGTTCTCTTATGGGGAATCGATGCTGAACCGACTACACAACCTACTCAAGAGCTCTCCTCTTCCCAAGCTTCTGAACTTGATAGTTTATTTCAGAAATATCAAATTGTATTTGAAGAAACCAAAGCTCTTCCTCCACACAGGGCAGCCGATCATCAAATCACCTTAAAACAGGGGCAGGAGCCAATATGTGCTAAACCATATCGTTATGGCCACTTACAGAAGGATGAAATTGAGAAATTAGTTTCTGAAATGCTGTCTGCTGGGATTATTCAACCTAGCCATAGCCCATACTCTAGTCCAGTGCTGTTGGTGCGCAAGAAAGATGGCTCTTGGTGGTTTTGTGTTGACTACCGACAACTTAACAAAGCCACTATCCCTAACAAATACTCCATTCCTGTGGTTCAAGAACTCTTGGATGAATTACATGACTCTCACTTCTTCACCAAACTGGATTTGAAGTCGGGATTCTTTCAAATCAGAGTTTCTACACCGGATATACACAAGACAGCATTTCGTACTCACTCTGGCCACTACGAATTTTTGGTTATGCCCTTTGGGCTAATGAATGCTCCGGCCACTTTTCAGGCTGTTATGAATAATATATTCAGGCCCTATCTTCGTCGATTTGTATTGGTGTTTTTCGACGATATTCTTATTTATAGCAAAGATTGGGACTCTCATCTCCAACACTTGTCCACAGTTCTCAATCTTCTAAAGCAACATCAGCTGCATGTTAACCCGAAGAAATGTTCTTTTGCCAAATCTTCAATGGAATATTTCGGGCATATTATCTCTTCGGATGGGGTCTCCATGGATCCTACAAAGGTCTCTAGCATCCTCCGTTGGCCAATTCCTAAGTCCGTCAAAGCTGTCCGGGGTTTCTTGGGTCTCACCGGCTATTATCGGAAATTCATCCGCAATTATGGACAATTGGCTCGTCCCCTCACTTCCCTATTAAAGAAGGATGCTCAACAACAATTTACTTGGAATTCAGCAGCTCAAGAAGCCTTTGAGGCCTTAAAACAGGCTGTCACTTCTTCTCCGGTCCTTGCCATGCCCGATTTCTCGAAGGACTTTGTTGTTGAATGTGATGCCTCCGGAACCGGCGTAGGGGCTGTTCTAATGCAACAAGGAAGACCGATAGCTTATTTCAGCAAAGCAACGCTTGACCCATCTTCTAAGCGCTCCGCATATGAAAATGAACTAATGGCACTGGTGTTGGCTGTCCGCCATTGGAGGCCTTATTTGATTGGCCGTAAATTTCTGGTCCGCACCGACCAAAGGAGCTTGGGACACCTTCTTCAGCAACATGTGACAACTCCGGCTCAACAATATTGGATCTCTAAACTATTGGGCTATAATTTTCAGATTGAATACAAAACGGGGAATTCAAACAAGGTTGCTGATGCTCTTTCCCGGAAGGATGATATTGTTTCATTCCAAGCTTTAACTTCTCCATTATGGGCTGATTGGGAAGAGATTTCTGCTGAAATACAAGCTGATGACAAGCTACAGAAGATTATTTCTGAATTCCGGGTAGACCCGCAGAAACACCCGCAATATTCCATCATCCATGACCGTTTTTATTACAAGGGCAGACTTGTTTTACCTGCTACATCCCGTTGGATACAGCGCATCATTGCTGAATTCCACTCTACTCCCACAAGAGGTCATTCCAGCGCTTACCGTACTTACCGCCGAATCGCATCTAATTTCTATTGGCCAGGTATGATGAAACAAATCCAAGAATTTGTGGCTGCCTGCCTCGTTTGTCAACAACAAAAGTATGAGGCTCAATCCCCTGGTGGTCTTTTACAACCACTTCCGATCCCAACAAGGATTTGGGAAGAGTTAGCCCTTGACTTCGTAACCGGGTTGCCACACTCTCATGGGGCCGATTGCATATTAGTGGTGGTGGATAGATTGTCAAAGTATGGGCATTTTCTGAAGCTTAAGCACCCTTTTACTGCTAAGCAAGTGGCTGAATTGTTTACTGCTGAAATAGTGAGGCTCCACGGGTTTCCTAAAACCATGGTGAGTGACCGAGACCCCCTTTTCCTCAGCAATTTTTGGAAAGAATTGTTCAGGCTCCAAGGCACACAACTTAAGTTCTCCACAGCCTATCACCCTTAAACGGACGGCCAAACGGAAGTCCTGAACCGCTGTGTTGAGTCTTACCTACGTTGTTTCTATTCCAAACAGCCCCGCAGCTGGGCAAAGTGGTTGGGTTGGGCCGAATATTGGTATAACACCAGCTTCCAAAGTGCTATCAAGACAACCCCCTTTGAGGCTGTTTATGGTAGACCCTCTCCAACAATTACACAACACCTCCCGGGGGAAGTTAAGGTTGAAGAAGTCTCTCACCACCTTCAAGACCGATATGAAATCATTCGCCAGCTGAAATTTAATCTCACCAAAGCTCAACAGTTGATGTCTAAGTACACAAACCGCCATAGGCGAGATATCCAATTTCAAGTGGGAGATAAGGTATTCCTCAAGCTCCGTCCCTACCGGCAACAATCAGTGACTGCAAGATTTAATGCCAAGCTGGCTGCACGTTATTTCGGTCCTTTCGAGATCATTGGAAAGGTTGGGGCTGTGGCATACAAGTTACTTCTTTCACCCACATCTCGAATACACCCTGTTTTCCATGTTTCTCAGTTGAAACGGGTGGTAGGAGAGCACAAGACGGTCACTGACCTTCCGGAACAACTTTCAGATGTGGGAGAACCTTTAGCTGAACCTGTAACCATCCTCCAGTCCCGCGTGGTTCTGAAAGGAGAAGACAAAATTGAGCAATTACTGGTTCATTGGGCAGGCCGCACAATTGAAGAGTCTTCATGGGTAGACAAAGCTGATTTTGTGGGACAGTTTCCTTATTTCAGCCTTGAGGACAAGGCAGTTAATTCAGGGGGACGTAATGATAGAAATGAGCCCAAGCCATATTTGGTTTATTCTAGAAGGCCTAAGCAAGGAGCTGATCCAATTGAGAATGAGACAGCTGGCAGAATTCAGTTAGAAGAGGCTGCTGGATAGTACAAAAAGAGGAGGAGAATGATGGGAGAGGCATCTTTTTGGTTACGCACATTCCCTGGCAGAAGTGATTCTGTTGGAGAGCATTAGCTCTTGGCTTGATTCTCTTTGTAATCAAGAATTACTTTCATTATCTTTTGTCACTTTTCTTGTTATCATCTTTATTTTTCTTGAGATTGAGACTCTTGATTATGTATTAAGAAGCTATAGTTACTGTTTTGATTCTCATTAATCAAACAAATACAAATTCCCTCTCAAATTCATTGTTCTTATTGCTGGAAATAGTTCTTTACTCTATCACATAATATGCAATTTGATAACATAATATAGTTTGCACTGTATTCATTCATTTCAGTCCCTATCTTTTACATTGACATCAAGTCTGAGGTCATAGGATCTTTGGTTGACATAAAAAAGAAGGATTACTTGTACCATATATCTATATGAAGGCTCAAGAATGGAGAAGAACAAGTAAAAGTTTCTAATTTCAAGCAGAAGACTACCCAGGGCCAACATAAATAAACAGCTGAAATTGAAATAATAATCCAGAATCAGTAAATAATATGATCATCCATTTTAAGAAAAACAATATATTATATAAGGGTGATCGAAGCTGAATCAGATAAAAACATTTACTTAACATCATAAAGACTAGAAAAAAGCTACCATCCTGAACTTGAGATTCAATCTTTGTTTACTTTTATAGATCGTATACAAAGATATCTCTAAAAAAATAAGACAATCCCTAAATATCTGCCACTTGCTTCCATCTATGACTAAGATCAACGCACAGTTCCTTCAGCAGATGAAGGGACTGGTCCCATTGTGCAGAAAGATACCAAGAGAGAATAGTGTCCTATATTTATATATTTGTCTTTTTTTAAATCCCATCTTCATTATTATTCTTGGACCATTATCATTGATGACCTTTTTTTTTTCAACTACTTTATGCCTGCATTTAAGCACAATGCAAATCTTGTGCTCAATAATCAATAATACAAATTAAAAATGAATTTTAAATGGTGACAGTTAGACCCATATACATCAGCCTGAATTTTCTAATGCCATAGATGAAGGATATTTGTATGCATCTTGTCCACAACTTAAGAAAATATAATGCATCATGAGAGGTCCCACATTATTTTCTTTTCTAAATATTAATTCTTGTATGATATACAATGTAGTTCTTCAATATAAACATCAATGCTAAGATAATTTTAGATATACAATTCTTTATAACCTGTCAATATGATGAAGTAAATGATCTATAAACTAAAGAATTGTTCATCATTTTGAGCACTGGAGACTATTTCGTATTCAGACAAGTGTAGGGGCAGAACATCTCGACCAACAGAAAATTTTGAAAGAAGACAAATTAATAAATCTGAGAACATAAAGAGTTGATAAAGACTCAAACAGACATCAAGCAAGCAACAAAAAAGGCGAGAACTTAGATTAAGAGGGGCTCTACAAGCAATTTGTAACACAGTGCTTGTTCTTGAAAAGACATACCTGATGGCCTCTTGCAATTGAATCAGTAATCAAGACACTACACCAGGAATTGGGAGGATAACAAAGACTTCAGCTTCTGCATTTGTTCATGAACTTTTGAATCATTTCTGTATCAAGCTTCAAATGCCTTTTTGCAATTGCAGAGATCTTATGATATCCCAAAAGATGCAATCACAATAAATCATAACGATCCAAAAGGGTAAAAATATATAGATATCAATTTGGAAAGCGAGAAACTATCTTAAATGACACAATTTTAAATGCTTACTTATCTCAAGAATCAAACATAATTGCCTTATTTGTCAGTCAACTTGGTCACATATTAGCACCCAAAATGCAATAAAATCTACAGAGACATGCATATACACCCTGTCACCCTGAGAAACAGATGGAAATTTGTTAGCATCTCTTTAACTCATAATTGGCAACTTTTACAGCTTTAACAAACAAGTTGGCCACTGATGAAGATGATGAAGAAAAGGAGAAGGGTTTCAGATAAATAGAGAATGAGTTGTTCAGATAAATATCGCCCAGAAACGAATAATATTAAATTAATTGGGATCATTATAAACATATGAAAATTGCAAACCTACCATCCATTATATATTATATTAAATTATTTTGTGCAAAAAAAAAATTACAAGACCTGCAAATTCCAATGGAAGCAGCCACTTAAAAAATAATTTAGAAACTCAAAAGAACATTTAATCATGTAAAAGAAAATAATATATATATATATATTTTTTCGTTAAACTTCAAGAAAACGTAAGAGTAATAATGTGAAAAATAGACAAACCCGATTAAAATTCAAGAAGAAATTAAACACTGTTCAACAAGCCTTAAAACTCAGCAAGAAATACCCAAATAACAAAGAAAAGATAAGAAAGAGAGATAAAGGGAATAACTTTGTTTTCGTTTTTCGTTTTCTTCGATTTGTTCATTGAAGAAGAAGAAGCATCCTCCATTTTAACCTCTTTAAAATAGCAAAGGCGTCGAAGTTAATTTCTGGGTTTTTAAGTTGGCGGTACCTTATGGCTTATGTCCCTATCTTCTGAGCTCTCACCCATAAAAAACGACGTTGTTTTGATTAGTGATGACGCGGCATCCTTGGCATGTGTTTTGTTCTTGTTTCAGAGCTTGACAGTTGTATCATTAAACCACCGAATGAGTGGAACACTCAATAAAATCACCTCTACACTGCTCAAATCACTCTAGGGTTTCTTTGCAAACTTTGTTATTGTAATCAGTTTCTTTCTTTTCAGGTACTTGGCACCGATCTTCATCGTAAAATCAGAACTCAGGGGCCAGAGCTACTCTCTTCCTTTCTTTGTTTTCTGCAGTTCAAGTTCAGTTTTCATGGTTAACGTTGCAAATTGTATAAGATGTCTGTTTCTTCGTACTCTGTTTTTAAACTATTATAGAAGGTATACTGTTATATTATTTGGTTTAGTCAAATAAATCAGAGTTCGTTTAATCAGTTTCATAATATGTACAATGAAGGCAGCAGCATAGCCAAAATTTTCTCTTTTCTCCGTGTTGATATTAATAATGTAACTAAAAAAAAAATTGATTAACTTCAGAAACCATCTGGGAAATCCAGTTCACCGTAGTGCCAAAGAACAGCTCCCAAAACCAAAGATCTAAGGCAAGGACTGATGAAAATATGAGCAATGCCAAGGTTTGGTAGCGGTTGAGTGGCCAACCCAAAACTTCTGCCATCTTTTTCAGGAATGGGAGGGAATTACTTTCTAAATCACGGTTTTTTATCGCCCAGGCTGTTATCCACTGCACTTGGGATGGGATCAAGTCGAACTCTTCTCGCAGTCGCCTTCCCAGGTCTGGCATGTGGCCACCACCAGACAATATGGCAATCTTGTTCTGGCCTCCATCAATTGCTCTTTCAAGGGCCTCTGCTGCAGCCTTGTTCCTCTCACCAATGATCACTGATCCCTCTTCTACATCTGCTGTTACCTGCGTGAACCTTCACAGATGTACGTCAAGTCAGTCACCAGATTAACAGGTGAAAACAAATGAAAGCAGACTAATCTCAACTTCTGAGAATCCATAAACAGACTAATCTCAACTTCTGAGACTCCATTTCCTAGGACTACTCATTTTCCATCTAACACTCTTCCAAAATCCAAACAGTATAACATGTGATGTCATACCACAAAGCTAAGGCAAAATTCTTATTATGTGAACCAATATAATAAATGGGCAGCACTTACTCAGTTGTTAATCGGTTTACCAGGAAAACCTTCATTGCTGCACCAAAATCAAGCCTAGACAAGGCTTCTAGCTCTGGATATTCTGATGCTTGACTTCCCACTTCACAAACACTTCCAATAAGTAAAAGGCCTACAAGTGGCATAGGAAGTACACGAGAAGCCCATAGAAGTTTGGATCTCCAAGGACCATCTGGAATTGTAGGCTGAACCATGGCTTTAGTTGATCGGATTGTCATATCTCTTGCAAATGTGAAGAAACTTTCACCTTTTTCATGCTGAAAGAATATGAAAATAACGTCACTTGCAAATTCAGCCCTCTCTTCAAATTTCATACTACAAAAATGTACCAATACAACAAAATGGTAGCATGAAGCCATTTGTGGCAAATATCAAGTTGGCATTACTGGGAGGGACACACAGTAAAGTGGAAAATGGTGAAAGAAAAGTGATAAAGAACTTCATTCCAAAACTATCCTACTCTCCTGCATTTTATGAATGCAAACTGAATAAACACTAAATTTAACCTGTAGTTGCTTGAAGGTCTCATAGTCAAGATCTGCATGATACCAATTCTCAGCTTCGTAATCAATACAGTCTAACTGGAAATCAAGCATAAGAATCCGAGCCATTTGCCGCTGAATGAACCCTAGAATGTTGAATCCTCTTGAACGTGAACCTTTCAGTCTCTTTGTAGCAGTAGAGTTTCTTTTATTCTCTAAACTCTCCCTACTAGCCCCATCTCATAAAGGACACAATCATAGGGTTCAAGTTCCTTCTGAAGGGTGGTGAAGTAACTACATATAAGCGTTCAAACCATTCAAACTCGTCAGATAGAGAGGAAAAAAAAAAGATATTCCTAGGCAAATGGATGAATAAATCACCAAGTTGTTAAAAACAACAGAAGTGGAGAACATCACATCACAAAACTGCCATGGTTGGCTCAAGCAGCAACCGAAAATCCTAGCCCATTGAAGGGACTCCTAAAAAATGAGTTCATTAAAACAGGGACGTTTTCTAGCACCAGAAATTGAACCATTCCTTGAACTCCTTGTTTAGCATACATGAGTTGAGTTCCACACAGTTCTGAGAAAATTCATTTGAAAGTTCATGTTTTCATATTCTGTATGAAAGGAAGACTGTTTTCAGTCTCATGAATTCATTTTTATGGAACTCAAAATATCTAACTAAAATTTTATCATTTATAAATAAATTTTACAATTCAAATTCATTTATGCCAAACAAAAAAATGTAAATTACAAAAATAAACAACATTATAAACCTTCACAAATTAAGGAAACAGAACATCAATGTAAACTGCATGTCAAAATTAAATCTTACAAATTAAAAAGAGAAAAATTGAGGTCAATATAAGCTAATTTCCTATCAAATCATAAATCCAAAAAAACAAGGAGATCCCAGATTGAGAAAAAGAAAAAAGAGCGTACTCTTTATCCGCAATGTGAATGGTGGAAACCAAATCAACCTTCTCAAATGTAAAAACAACAAAACCAATTATCATCTAGCATACATAAAACAGCAAATAAATAAAACGGATCTAAATTGGCAAGGATGGTAGGTACCTGAAGAAAAGGGCTGATAAGTGACCAAGGGAACCTCTTTCTATAACTAACAATAGCAGTCTGCAACACACCACTGCTCGTATCAGAAGCTCTTTTGAACCTCATGAAATCCGCAATCGAATTGTTCTGCAAAAAGGTCTCCGCGGAGCCATATTCGATGGACTGACTATTAATAGAAGAAAAAGCCAAGAATTTGGAAGATCTTAGAGGCAGCGAAAGTGGTTTAGAGAATACACGGTTGGATTTGAATGGGATAAAGGTAACAACAGAGGTGGAAATGGAAGATGAATCAGAGCTATAACACGTACTTGAAGGAAATGAATATTTGGATGAGAGTATTGATAGTGAACTGGAAACTACTACCACCATGCTCGCTTGTCTTCTACACTCGAAAGCAGAGAGATAGAGAGAAAGCCGAAGAAGGAATTGTGTGTCTGTAACTCAAAATTCTGGGTTCTTGCTCAGCTAGCCGGTAGCCACACTTACCGTGTATTTTTTTTTTAGTATTTTTTCAATAATGATGACAATATCTCATGAAATATCGAACGACAAGTTTCAGAAACAACCTGAACAACTAGAACGACAGGTCGTTTCCCTTTGCTTACACTCAACAAGCTCTGTCCTTTTCTTTTCCTTTCAATGATCAGAATTAGGCGGTCAATTTTAGGTTAACCAGTGAAATATTTGATTAACTAACTGAATATTTAATTTAATTGATTAATTTTATTAAATTTGATTTAATTTAATTAAAATTTTTAATTAATTTAATTTTTAATTTAGTAAACGGTTAATTAATTTTGTTTGACCAGTTAACTAAAAATTTTTAAAAAATAATTTATATTTAATTATTTATTAATTTTTTTATTTAATTTCTAATTATATAATTTTTTATTATAAATATATTTTTTATTGTAAAATAAAGTTATTTAATTTTTTTAATAAATTTTATTTAATTATTTAATTTAATTATTTTTTTATATTAAATATAATTTTTTAAAAAATCAGTTCAATTAATTAATTAAAACTATCAAATATTGAATTTAGTCAATTCAATCAGAATTTTTTGAGTTTAAAATAATCGGTTAAAATATAATTTAATCAGTTGATCGAAAACACACCCCTAATAAGAAGACAGTTGATCAAACGCACACCTCTAACCAAAAGGGAAAGCTCAAAAAGGAACTATACGTTTGCTTTCTCTGCAAAAACCTTAAACTTGCGAGTAACAACTAACGAGAATCAAAAGGTTTTGATTTCTGAATTCTTTAGCATATTTTATAAATTGTTAGTAGAATATCATCAAGGATAGAAAATAATAAATTTTAACAAATGCATATATAAACAAAGAAAAAATTATTAAGGAATTGGCAAAGCCATGGTTTACAAAAAATTTAAAATAGTGTTTTATCTACAAAGCAATGAAAATGCAGAGGAAAAAAAATAACAAAAAGAACATCCATACCATCACCAGCCACTAGCAACCCTCCCCCACCGGAAAAAATAAAATACGCTTAACTGGGTGCTAAAATTATAGCTGCAAATTTTTCTTCTTATTTGTCATTTCTTTTTCCTCAAGACTGCCATAACAGCTCAAGGCCTGCTTCCAAATCCTCCAAGGTGATGGTTCGTAGTTCATCTGCATCTACACAATCAAAATCCAATCTCAAGTCTAAATTTTCTCTAGCATTAACTAGCATTGTATCTACTAAACCTCCATTCATCTCTGTTCGTTGCTTTTTCGATGTTTCTTTCTCTATCAGTTTTGCAATGGTATTGATATTGCATTTAGAATGTAAATTAAACCCATACAACATACCATCTTCTTCTTGATTTTTCATCTTGATAAAGAGTATCTTGGCTAAATCTTCTGAAGTGAAGTCATCAAAATGGAAAAACTTTGTAACCCTTCTGCAGAAACCTTCGTTGGAAGCTATAACACGCTTCATTGGTTCGCTGTATCCAGCAAATATGACTACAACTTTCCCACTGTCCATAACAGACATTATTTCTTCCAAGGCTTCTATCCCATAGTCCTTATCATCTGCTTTCTGCATTGGTATAAGCCGATATGCTTCATCCACAAAAAGGATTCCTCCCTCTGCTTCTTTAATCTGCATAAAGGACTCATAAATTGATTAAATCTAATCTACCACCGGAAGGTACTTATAGTGTTTCTACCAATAAAAGGAATTCAGCCACCGCAGTTGTGTACCTTCTTCCTAGTTTTCGGTCCAGTATGGCCCACAAATTCACCAACCAAATCCGTACGTTGAACTTCGGTTACCCTGTCAGTTGGTAGAATACCCACCAAATGAAGTAATCTGCCAAGTATTCGAGCTACCATGGTCTTTCCTGTAGAATATAAATACATGAAATGCATCTCTACAACTTGATCAAAAGGAGGTATTTTAAAAAATTAAGAAAATTAAAATTCTCAAAAAATATTAAGAATATAAATCCACTGGACATTTTCTAGTACTTCTCATCTGCTTTTCTCAACCCAAAGCTGATATTTCTCAATACCTTAGGATAAATTACTCTGGGTATAGGGAAGAGATAAATTAATCTGGATATTGACATTTACATACTAAATAGAGTCACAGCTTATGTTTTATCATGAAAGAACATTAGGGAACTTAACTAGGTCACTATATATCATCAAATTTAGGCAGCTGGCTAGCAATTTACATTTGAATGTACATGTAGCATTGATCGCAAGCATGATAAGAAGTATTAATGGAGGCCTAACATACCATATTAATATGACATTATTTACATATAAACACCAGAAAATATCTAAACCAAAAGGGAGGATTATCCAGAAATGGACTATGGTTTAACAATAAATGGCCCAACAAGCCATTAAATGTTCAAAAAAGATGGGAACCATTTATTCAGTTCAAATGGAAATGGAGGGTAGGAATTCTGAAATGCTTGCCAAGCAAATACTAGTTTCTTAAACAGGTAGAACAGAAGAAAAGAACTGATATAGCCAACCACAATTAATTTGAGTTTTTCAGTTTAAGAAACAATGCTCAAACATCACAAGCAAGTCCTACAGTATGGGAACCAATGGCATAAATAAGTAAAGAAAATTATTTGCATTTTCTTTCAATTTGAACTAAAGACTCTGTTAATGAGGTATAAAGAAATATCATCATGATCCAATCTGGCCAAGAATTACCTGTTCCAGGATTTCCCAGAAAAGCCATATGAGGAGGTCTCCGCACACCCACTTTTAGCCCAAGGGCTCTGCGCCTTTCATCCAAAAGCATCCCCTTTGCCCATTTTCTTAGTTGTACCTTGAGCTCATGCAACCCCACTATGTTAGATAATGCATTTTCAAGCTCTTCCATCTTAGCTTTTGTCTCACCACAGGCTTCAAGTGCTCTTTTCTTTCTCTGCTCTTCAAGATGCCATTGTAATAGTTTGTGCAACTTCTCACTTCCTGGACCTCGTGAGAGATGATTCATAGGAGTCTTGCCCTCCTGCAAATATAACACAACACGAATCATTACCATTCCATAAAATATAAAAGTAAAAGAAAAAGGAATATGTTAAGTAATGGCAATCTGAAATACATTGTCCTTCGCACTGCAGTCAGCATTGTACTCTAGCAATGTCTTGACAGTTGAGCAATCATCTGACCTTATTGAATACCAAACAGCAAGGTGTAATGGCGTCATTCCATTCTGCATGAATAAGGGCAAAAAATAAAAAGCAGCTTAAATTAGAAGAGAAGTACAGCCACAATTCCCAACTTTGATCTTAAACCAAAACAAAAACCTATACATGGTAAAAGGCAAAGAAAATGTACATTTGCTTTGGCTTCAATAAAAGCACCATGGGAAAGAAGTAACTGTGCAGCATCATTGCACCCATTCTTTGCTGCCATGTGTAATGGAGTTTCTCCATACTGCAAAGGTCAGCATACCAACACTCAGGTTTAGATCAGGAATTTCAATCAAGAGAAGCTTACATGAAGTTCAAAAGAAATATAATATAGTAATTTCACAATTTGCTCATGAAAAGTGAACATAATATGCATGTTCTGCTTACCATATTTTTGGCCTCCATTTCAACCTTATCTGCTCCTCGCCAATCAAGCAGGAATTTAATTATCTCAGCCCTGTTATTTCCAGCAGACACATGAAGTGGAGTCTGTGCCATCTGCAATCAAGGGAAAAAAGAAGCTTAAAAGAGAGATGCATGCTCTTTCTCCAAACTCAGATTACGAGTTCTCAGCATTTATACCCAAATCTTAATTTTAATTACAGCCAAGATTATAGAAAACATCAAAGTCAAATCAAGTTAATGGAAAAATAAATGATGGATGAAGCTCAATATTTGACAACAAGAGTCTCAAAAAAAATGAAGTTAAAGTTGAAACATATACAAACTGCAGAAAATTTTCAAGAACTCATCAAATCTAATTAGTAACTAAATAAAGTTAGGAAGATAAAATTAGAGAAGAAGAACACCGATTGCTCTAAGCTGTTATCACTTGTAGCAGCAGGTAACAGAGGAAAACAATTGCAGACAACAAAGTTAATTCGACTAAATGTACCAAGACCAGATCCTTCATAACCCAAATGATTGAAATGAATATCAAAATTAAAAGATAATGAAGTATCTAAACCTCATGATGTCCTGCTTCGAGTTTTTATTTTTATTTTTTCTTTGACACCCATCTCTATATAGTTGTGCTCCTAATAGATCAAGAATTTCTCCATAATCATACAGAAACCTCAACTACCTAAATGTCTATTCTTTGAATCTTAAATACAACTGCACCATATCCAATTGACATGTCAAATTTATCTGCTAAATGGGACAGAAAATGAGCAATCACAATTTTGAATGTCAGAAGCTAAAACATACAAAAAAAAAGGAGGTTGAGCAAGCAAAATCAACAATTAACGAATGGATCTGAATTCATCCATGCTAACAGTCGAATTCAAACACAAAAACAACAAAATTAAATGAATAAAAACACTCAACTCATTGAATCAAAATGTTGAAAGATCTTTAAGCATTTGAAATAATACCGCGTAGGAGAAAAAAAAACAAACTCATTAAAAAATTGAAAGCATTTTAGAAAAAAAGAAAAAGAAATGAGATCTTACAACAGGATTTCTTTCATTGAGAAGAGAAGGATTAGACCGGAGTAGCTTCTGGAATCCAATAAGATCTCCAGACTGGGCGCAGCCATGAATGGTGGCAGGTCTGGAAGATCTAGGCCGTTGATCTTGACGAAAAGCCTCCATTATAGCTTCTCCGGCTAAATATTCTTGTTTCCTGGTGGCTTTGTTCTCGCCCAAACAAGAAAAGGGAAAGACGGTTTGTTTTTCCGAGGCGAGTCTTTGGCGGTCAGGAAAATCCTTTCTTTTTTAGTAAAAAATCTTCTTTCTTTTTTACACTACCTCTGTGCCTGCACTGTCCAATTCTTCTTTCTTTTTCAAAATAATAATAATATTGCATGAAACCATTCATTTTAATTCTATATTAACAAAAATGTCCTGCAGTTAATATATAATTTTTAAAATTTTTTAATATAATTTATAATCACTCTAAATAAAAAAAAAATAAAAATTTATATATCTGACTTTAATTATTTTAAAATTAATATTTTTTAAGCTAAATTAGATTGAATATTTTTTCTTTCTTTTCATATAATATGTCATATTTTTTTATTCTAAATTAATGGATATATTTTTTAATTTATCATAAATTATAATTTATTTATTATTTTAATAAATTAATTAATATTTTAAATTTTTATAATATTTTTATTTAATAGTACTATTTATTAAATATATTTTATATTAAAATAAAAATATAATAAAAAATATATAAATTTATATTTTTAATAAAAATAAAAAAAAATTTATTAATTTGAGACTCACTGAATATATAATAATAAAAATTAATATATTTATATTATTATAATAGAAAATAAAGTAAGTCTGTAAAGTATTGAACTCAAATTAGATTATGCTGCGCTTCAAAAACAAATGTTTATTTTTAGCAATATAAAATAAAATTACTGTAGGAATCATGAGGAAAATCATAACCATTTAAAATAAATTTAGGAATCATGTGGAAAATCATACCGAACATATTTTTTTTAATCGAAGGGATTTAAGGCTATGCTGAATCTAAAAAAAAATTAGTATCTCTTAAATTATTAAAGATTATTATATAATAACAAATATTTTTATTTTTTTATTAAAAAATATTGATAAAAAAAGCTAGAAATGTCACAAAATAATTGTAATAGACGTCGATAAAAATAAAATAGATCTAAATAAAAATTAAAATATATATTGTTAGGTGCATAATATAAAAATTCAATTATTAAAAGAATTCTATTTTGACATACAAAATATGAGAAATAATTAATTAAAATTTTAATACAATTATATTTAGCGATTTAAATTACGATAAATTAAGGATAATAAAAAATAAATAAAGCTCATTGGATCAACGTTCATCACGGGATTCGCGGAAACTCAATTGCGCGCCGAGTTGGTTACTTTATGACTTTGTTAGGTAGCTAATTGAGCTGTCGTTTCTAATGTTGTTCAAACAAAACAATCTCTCGCCAGGAAAAGCTGAGCTGGCACTTGCTTTTACATGCAAATTATTTTTATTTTATTTTTTCATATGCATAAAAAATAATTAGAAATTAGTGATTGCTTGGATATTATTAAAACTAACAAATAACAATCATTAAACACACATGCACTGTATTTTTATTGTTACGTGGCTAGCTCATACCAACATGAATTATTGCATTTAAGCAATGTTACCATGCATCAATGGTGATATAAATTACTTTTTTTAGCACATTCATTATTATAATTTTGCAGCATAATTAGATATAATCATAAATCGAACTATGAATTTTAATTAATAAAAAAATTATAAATTAGTAAATTAAATCTTTTTGAAAATTTTCAATATTTTTTAATAGCTAAGTTTCCTTGCAATGGTAAAAAAAACACAGTAAATAATCGTTATGAAAGAAAAAGCACAGAGGAAGAGATGGGCCGAACCCAAAAGAACAGAGAAAGGTCATATTTCAAAAATTTTTGGGTTGTGAATCTGAAATTTTATTGAGGAATTATCTTAAATACTATTCTTCTACTAACTTTTTATTTTTATTATGATTTTTTGTCAGTTTAGAATAATACTATTTTTTATTGTTTACATTTTAAGACATATATCAAAAATATATCCAATATATATATAAAATATACTCAAAATATAGTAAAAATATTTTTTTTATATAAGCATAATATTTTTTGGTTATTTTTAAGTTATTTTTTGTAAAATGTTCAAACTTTATACTTGGAAGTTAGGCCGAAGTCCATACTACAAGTTTGGACCATTTTCTGCGAAACGTGACAAGCAGCCATCTTTTTCGTTTTCTCAACTATGCTTGTATCCGCCATTGGTCCTTCGGTAAGACCATGAGATTTTGTTTATTTATTTATTTTAAGCATAAAGAAGAAAATATAATTAAACCATCAACATTTTACTACCTAAAAATATACATGGAGGCTAAGGAAGCGGAAAATACAGCAATCTTCCCTTAGAAAGTAAAAACCCCAAAGTTCAAATAGAGCAACTCCTAAACCAATGGCCATGCAAGGACAAGAAAATGGCCACAGACTGCAAATAAAAGCAGAGTCAAATTTCTGCTTGAAAACAAACCACAACTAAATAGTAAAGAGAATGAAACAGTAAGTAGTTTATTATCCCAATCTTCCTCAGATATAGAAGCAAGAGAGGGAAAATGATAAAATATCCTATGTGTGAACTAAGAAGAAAGCCAGTTGGAACCATCTGCAATAGGCGTTGTTTATACATTTTCCTCGAACATCAACAACGAAACTGAACGAGGGGGACAAGTTTTAAACGAACTCAAGAGAAAAAGAAAGAAGAATGAAAATCTTATGCACTTCGAGAGATAAACCCCTCATGTGGGCATGAGTTAACTTCTTCCGAGAACGGCAGGCTGCAGGATCTGAAAACCAAAAACAATCTGCAGCGATGAAAGAGGCGACGACATTTTAGCAAATGAGACAAAATAAAAATATCATACATATATTAAAAATAACATAAATTAAAAAAAAACAATTAAATATTTTAATAATTTTAATAATATATATATATATATAAATTTAAAAATAGAAGGAAACAACTGCCTTCCTTCTTTCTTTCTTCTCATGCATGTAGCCTGGCCCGGTCTCATGCATGTAGCCTGGCCCGGTCGCCAAATGAGTATAGAGAAAAAAAAAAAAAGTCATAGAAGGCATGATCTTGAAAAATAAAAAACAAAACCTATAAAAAGTTAAACAACTAAGAAGAGAATCAAAGAAGAGTGAAGAAACAAGGGCTGTGCAGTCCTAAATTAAAAAAGGGAACACAAACCTTAGGAGATAAAGGAAAGCAAACCGACTCTTTTTTTAGCTGCTGCCTAGTCTTAGATTTTGTTTAATTTAGCAATTTTTTTTTTTATCAAATGAAAAGCAAATATCATTATTGGAGAAGAGTAATACAACATCTCCTTACTGACTTTGGGAAACCCAGAAGACACAAAAAAAGAAAAATAAAAACATTATAATTTTCACCGAAAACAGCACAACCTTTGCCTAATGAAAATTTTCCCGCAAACAGATAACGGCCATGAAAAGGCCTACAATATAAGCAGGAACGAAAGCCTCCGTAAGGCTCTCCTATAAAAACATATAGATAGGGTGGAGACATAAAGAATCTTCATGTAATTAGATCCCGCACATCCACATATATAAAGGCAATGAAAATTGAGGGAACCGAAAAACTTGACAGTTGTTTCAGAGTTCATTGAAAATAAAACTCCGATAGATCTTCGTAATTGAGCTGAAATGAAGTATTATCGATAATTATCATTGAAACATCTTTATCGTATCCTGTCCAAGAAAGACTCAAGCGGGAAAATACTAGGTGAGTTGAATGATACATATGTATTATAGGGAGGAGATTGGCTCACTTCTAATAACTTTGAATAAACTTTGGATTACCATAATCTGCAGCAGGTATCAAGAAAACAAAAAACTAAATCACAAGTAAACAAGGATAAAAAAAAATCCCTACTTCAAAAATACTCCAAAGAAGATAAAGAATAATCCACTGAAAAAATTAAGGATTAGGTAATAACTAAAAAAATTATAATAAAAACAAGAATAAAAAAAAAGGAATAAGATAAAAGATTTAGAGCTTGCAAGAAAGAAAAGAGAAAAATTCTATATAAAAAAAAGGATATGGGCTTCACAATAAAAGAGAGAAAACTTTATGAGAAAGAAATCCACTCAAGGTTCATTTAATTTAGTAAATTTGTGAGTTCATATTTTATATTTAAAATTTTTAAATTCAAATGATAAAAAAAGCGTAAAAATTTAATTAACTCGAGTTGCAAGTTTTAGTAGTTACTTGAGAAATTAGATGAATCATTCCAAAAGCCAACAAAATGGAGAGGGCAAAGCAAAGCGTAGAAGGGTCGTCGCCTTCCGGTTCTTCCTTAGCTAGAAACTGAAAGATGATGCTTATTGATATCACAAAGCCACGTGTCAACAAGAACACAAAGATGAGGTTGCTTTAACGTGTGGCCATCACAGTTCTCCCCCGCCTGCCTACTAAATTTAGATTTCCAAATCTTCGTCTCTCTCGGTTTCAGATATTTTTTATTCATTCCTTAAATTAAAACCCATTTTAATCTTTGGCAGAGAACAAGATAAATAAGCAAACTTTTTTTTGTATAGCTCCCAGAAAGACTGGAACTTGGTTTCATTTATGGCTGTTGTAATAACTAAGCTCCACATATACCCACAAAGCATAGATCATTTTTCTTTCAGTGAACAACATAGAAATGGGTTGCTTAAACCGGGTTTTTCCAGGTCAGGTTTTGGTGGGGTGCAGAGAGGAAGTTATGGATTGTGCATGCACAAGTGTAGGTCTTTTATGTCTGAAAATGGAGGGGAATTGGAAGATCAGAAAAAGAAGAAAAGTGAGAAAAAGTATGGAGTAGTGAAGGAAAATGAAGTTGAATTCAAAGATAGAAGTGGGTTTTTGAGTATTTTAAAAGATGCTATTTCTGGGATTGGAGGTTCTCAGTCAGATGAGTGTACAAAGGCAGTAGCTAAACTGGAGGAGATTTTCTCTTCGGTGAGTTCCAAATAGGTTAATTATTTATTTATAGTAAATTTTTATTTTTATTTTTATCAAATATGCAAGTAACCCATTGTATTTTACTAATTTTATGAAATTATATTGTGTTTGATTGAACTCTGATATTTGCTGTTGAAAGAGTTCAAAACAAAAATTTTAATTTTGATTAGGTTCCTATCTATAACTTTGTTAAGCCTAACTTGAATTATTTATCTGGTAAGCGTAATTCATTTCTTTAATAATTTTTGTGTTCTCATTTAACTAAGAAAGAGAGACACTAATAAAGAAGTAAAGAGAGACACTAAGAAAGAAGTTTTGCTCTTTTTTATTATCATACAGCAAGATTTGTAAATTTTTGACAAAATTCAAGTTTAAATGCTTAATTACCTTTCTTTCATGATTCAGATTGCTATGCAAATTGGAAGATATATTGTCACCATGATGAGCACTGGTGTGATACTTGCAACTGGTTTTCAGTTGTCAGGTGAGCAAATATGCATGCTTTTGTAGCGAGTATAATGTGCACTACTCTGCATTCATGATGCTAACTTCATGTGAATTTCGATTGTGTGGCAAATTTTGATGAAGGTGGTGATAGTCAGATGAATACACTGATTTGGTATAGCTGGCTTGGAGGAATTATTATTGGAACTATGATAGGTGCTAACATGGTTTTAGATGAACATTGTCGAGCTGGTCCACGCAATGTTGTCATAACAGGAAGGTATTCTCTCTCTCTCCATCTACAGGCTTCAGGAAGTAGTTAGTTTTACCTCATCAAATATGCAATCTAATAGATAACCAGGGTCCTGTAACAAGTGCAGCATCCTTTTGATACTTAAACAAAATACCTCCAAATGTATATTTTAATCTGATTAGTTATTTTTGGAAACTTCACATATTAAAGTTTTGGTTGAAATTATGTTTTATGAGGTGTGAGTACAATAAGACATTAGTTGTTGTGAATTGAAAATTTTATACATTTATGTTCTTGTGCATGCTTGAACTGGCTGGCTTAGTACAAGAGGACTTGGGAAAGCACTTGCTCGAGAATTCCTTCTGTCTGGTGATCGTGTTGTGGTTGCTTCACGCAGGTTGTATGTAAAATATGTGATTTCTTTACTTTATTGTTGTAATATAGTATCTTTCTGATATTTATACTTACGACTCCTCAACATTGTGTGGATTTTTGGCAAAGGCAGCCCTGAGTCAGTAGAGATGACCATCAGAGAGCTTGAGGAGAACCTCAGGGAAGGAATGATCACTGCCAGTAGTTCATCTAAGACCAATCTAGCACATGCAAAAGTGGTTGGCATTGCTTGTGATGTTTGTGAACATTCTGATGTGCAGAAATTGGCAGATTTTGCTGTCAATGAATTTGGTTCTATTGACATATGGGTGAGCTATTCATCCTTATCTAACTTGATCTTTAGGAATTGTTTTAGTCTTTCAAGCTCACAGATTCATTGATGAAATCTTGGTGGGCTTTAACTCAATTAGTAAAAGCCTGAAGTGTTGGTTTTAAGATTTGGGTAGGTTTCAGTTCCTGAACAACAAATTGATGTTGTTATGATACATCGCATGCCTGTTATGATGATTAATTTTAGTTGTACTCTGTTAACCTGAACTCATCCCAGTCTCTTTATTACCTGCAAGAATAATTCCTGCATACTCCTGGTTAGTGTGAAAACATGTGAGAACTTTTGTAGTTTTCCTCACCTTGTGATTTTGTCTTTCTATATAAAACAGATTAATAATGCTGGCACAAATAAAGGATTTAGACCCTTGCTGCAGTTTACGGATGAAGATATTAAGCAGGTAACTGGGATATGCATCGTTAATTTGGTATTTGACAAATTCATTTTTCCTTATTATCTTTTATAAGAGGACAGGAAGTCGTCTCAGTATTATGTTAAATATGGGGGGCCTAGTACTAAGTATTTCCTGTGTTTACGATTCTTGAAGTAGTATTTTTATTTAAATAAGACAACTTTAATCAATTACAATGTCATTCAAGTGTAACTAACCCTTCCATGGGTGTGGAACAATGAGGATTTCATATGCATCCTTTGATACCTAATGCTTGAGATATCTGTCTGGATTCTTTTTTGTGCAATAGACCTAGTATTCTTATACATGAATGATCTCAATGTACCTATGCTTTTTTTGCAATTTAAATTTATTAGATTATCTATGGGGTGTCATTGTAGATTGTTTCAACAAATTTGGTTGGATCTATTCTCTGCACTAGAGAAGCAATGTGTGTGATGGTGAACCAACCTAAGGGCGGCCACATATTTAACATGGACGGTGCTGGTTCTGGGGGATCTAGTACCCCTCTTACAGCTGTGTAAGTGTCATTGCTTACCAAAGTGATAAAGATCTTGTACCTTTGTAGGCAAAAACTGAAATTTTATTTTCCATTGTTATTTGTAGCCCATGGCATTTCCAATGTTCTGAAATTTTTGGTGGTTGTTAATGATGCTCACTGTGTTTTTTCCTCTCAAACTTGTAGTTATGGGTCAACAAAGTGTGGTCTTAGGCAGCTTCAAGCGTCACTTTTGAAAGAGTGTAAGCGATCTAAAGTTGGAGTTCATACAGCATCTCCAGGCATGGTTCTTACAGATTTGCTATTAAGGTATATTTATCACTTCCGTCATTTGTTGAAAGCAGTTGCTATGCTATTCTAGGAATTCATTAAAATTTTGCGACAGCATTTTAGAGTGGCTATTGTCATAATTTACTCGAGAATAATCGTGCTAATGCAATAATTGTTGCCTTGAAAATGTCCAGAAGCTCGTATTTAATGAGCTTGCAAATTGAGAACCTGATGTTCTAATTCACCATTGCTAATCAAATGAATTTTTCCGTTCCAGTATTTTTCTCAGGTCCGTAATTCTTTTCTGGATAAAGTTTGCTCACATTTGTGTGGTTTTTTTTTTTTTTTTCTGGTTACAGTGGCTCAACTCTAAAAAATAAACAAATGTTTAACATCATTTGTGAGCTTCCAGAAACAGTAGCAAGAACTTTAGTTCCAAGGATGAGGGTTGTTAAGGGCACAGGGAAGGCCATCAATTACTTAACCCCGCCTAGAATATTACTTGCTTTGGTCACTGCATGGCTGCGGAGAGGTCGCTGGTTTGATGACCAGGTAATCTTTGATATCTTGAATGAATTTTCTTACTGATAACTCCACTGCAAAAGCTGGTAGAACCATCCAAAATGCGCAACTTATATCTGCCATTCTTGCAGGGAAGGGCATTATATGCAGCTGAAGCAGACCGACTCCGTAACTGGGCCGAAAACAGGGCTCGTTTTTCTTTTACAGATGCAATGGAGATGTATACAGAAAATACTTGGGTATCTGTGTTTTCACTTTCTGTTGTTTGTGCCTTCATAATTCTTTCAAGCACAACCAGCAATTTTCCTGGCACCTGAATAATACTTCCCTAAAACTGCAACCCAGAAAGCATCAAAACTGTATCATATCTATTATGTCATTGAAGGAGCCTGACAAAACTGGTCGTGTTCATGAGCAACGAAAAGGTACAATTTAAAGGACACTAGCTACTTGATCGTTCATACAAGCTCAGCTGTTTTAGATAATGAGCCCCAGGTAATTTAGTCGACAGACCTGTGTACAAATCAGGCTTCACTAGGCTGTTTATTTGAGAACAGAAATATTTGATTTTCAGTAGAGCATTTTCTGCTGACACACACGCTATTTCATTTGCAATGAAGCATTCTCAACTGAGTTGCTTGTCTGTCAAATGTAATGTCTTTGATATAATTGTAATGAAATTTAATTCAATGCTTTATGTACAAGTGTTTCTGGTGCAGGAGGAAAATGTCATTACACTGATGTGTAGGGTTTGCCCTTTGGCTTAACATTGATATAAATTTCATAATTGTAATGAAATTTAATTCAATGCTTTATGTATAAGTGTTTCTGGTGCAGGAGGAAATGTCAATACACTGATGAGTAGGGTTTGCCCTTTGGCTTAACCCTGAAAAATCTCGTAGAATAGTGACAGATTTACACATGATAGCTAATTAAAACAGTGAGTTAAAAAAAAAAAGGGAAAGAAAAAAAGAAAGCCAATTACACTATTCTAAGCTGGTCAAAACTCCTTATAAGGAGTTTTCAGCTCATAAGTTGTGGGAAGACATGCTTCCCTAAGCTTATTTATAATAGCTTATCTCCTTATAAGGAGTTTTAAAATAAGCCACAAATCTTAGCTTTTTCTAAAACTCCTTATAAGGAGTTTTAAGTTGACCAAAAGAATTACACATATAGCCTCATGTAATTTTAATATTCCTCAACTACCCCTTAACCTAAAAATTAATTAAAATAATTTTAAAATAAATATTTTAATTTTTTAATTTTTTAAATAATTATATTAATCTCAATTAATATTTATATATGTAATATATTAAACAGTTATTAAAATAAATACTGTTATTTAATTAATAGCATACATACTCTTTTTAGTCATTTAACAATTTTTGCTGCTTATAAGCTATTTATTAACAGCTCAGGTAAACAGGTCTACTGCTTATGAGCCGCTTATTACACAGCTTAGGAAAACAGGTCATCAAATTATTTTTAAGCAGCTTATAATCTATAAGCCAAAAAGCTTAAGCTTAGGGAAACACCCCTTTAGTCTACCAAGTTAGATGTCATGTAAGGTCGAAAAATATCTAGTTGTGGATAGATCTGAATTAGATAGCTAATTTCTTTTACCTGTTTTTTAAAATATATTTTTTAAGTATTTAAAGATTTTGAAAAAATAATATTTTTCATCACATTTTTTAAAATTTTTACTTTTTTTAATATAGGTATTTTAATTATTTTATTATAAACATATTATAAACGATGTAAAATTTATAAATCCATAATAAACTCATTATAAATTCTTTGTAAATTGTTCGTAAACAAATAAAAATTTGATTTTTTGATAAATATTTTAAAATTTTTGATATTTTAATAAATATTTTATAAATGTAATAAATTTGGAATTATTATTAATTTTTTTTATATTTTTGTCAAAAGTTTGAAGATATTTTAGAAGTTTATTGGATGCCCAATAGTTGAAGCCCACTATGATTGTAAAGGAGTCCATTTAACTAGTGGTGGATATTATCTGGGGGTGTCCATACTCACAGAAAATTTTGATGTTCAAATCTCTGCAAGTATATAATATAAAGATATATCATATATAGGATTAATTATATGAACACAGATGAAGGATCTGATTAAACTCATAAATACAGATATAGGTGAATCTCATGCATAATCCACACACAGCTTTTCCTTGGGCATTCAACAAGACAGCGCCCTTTTGACTCTCTATGCTGGTTATAAAACTTTCTCACAAGTAATTCTTCATATCAAGAGATCGAGCTAACAGATAATATGCAGAAAAATATAGAAGAAAGAGAAGATTTAACTTAGAAATTTATAATTTTATTAAACACACTAGGATAGAAAAAGGGTAAACTCTTCGTATCCAAATCATACAAAGAGAGCTCCTTATATAAAAGGAGGAGCGAAGAAACAAACAAACATGCTTACATAAGCTCTTACATCATAAAACTCTTACACACTAAACAAACATGATAAAAGTTGACAAGTCATGTGAGAAAATAATATTTTCACTCACTGAAATTATTATAATAAGACAAAAATAGTATAACCACCATATAAAGTGCGATGGGGACAAGTTCATATTCTGATAATCAGATGAGTCTGAGTCATAAGAAGCTGGGATCATTGGATTGTCTTCTTGTGTTCTAGATGCATTAATATATTGGTGTGACATGATATTCATATTTTATCTGTTTGGAGATGAGTTGGCACTAACAATCGTCTCATCAATATCTTGTTGAGTCATTTCTGTGTTATCAAGATTTCTTTGGACAGGTGGCTGAGATGAACTGGAAGGCACTTCTTCTGATTGACTGAGAGGTCCACCAAAATCAACATTATAGTCAACAAACAAAGTATTCGCCAGTGAGCTAGAAAGGAAGCTCAGTAGTATTTTCTGCAAATCTTATCTGAGCATTGAGTGCTGACTCAAATCTTTTCTTAGCTTCATTAGAAATATTTTCAACTGTGGTAGTCCAATGTATATCGGGAACAGATGACGTGTAGATGAGTTGACTCCTGACATTTAAGCAAAAATTATTGAACTGACACAAAAGCATCTTGAGGTCTGTCTGCATGCTTTCCTTTTGATAAAGCTGGCCAATATAAAATTTTCATTCAAAAGCAAGATTCTGGGACCAAATAACACCTGTTCTGGGATACTGAAAATATGATCTGTAGAATATAAAGATATAATGAAAATTCTTAATCTCATCTTCTGGCTTATCCCAACCTTTATAGTATCTAGCAATCTTTTTGAATTTTTTGATCCAGTTGGGAATTGAATCAAACCGTTTTAAATATCTCCAAGGTAACGAATTAGAGTTATTATCATTCTGGAGAAAACTGATTATCTTCATGATAGGGATTTCAAGGGCATGGTGATATAGTGTTGAATAACACCATAACAACCATAGTTCTGGAATTATTTTTGGATTAGAAGGGGACAAATAGTAAACAAGGAACCATGGGAACTCAGGATAAAAAAGATTAAGTTCACGATTAATATAAAAATAATCATGAACTTCAGAAAGATAAATTAAAAGATGAGTTCTTGCAAAATATTGAATAGAGGCTGGACTGGAGGGATGAAAACCAGGATGAAAGTGTAAAAACTAATAATCAATATATCTGTCGGTATTGCATGGTAAACTGGGTGGTCTAGAGCTAGATAGTCTAGTATTCATCATGATAAGAGCAAGAGAGTGTTTCTGGGTAATGAGAAGAATAGGTTTAGCTGGTCTGGGCAAAAGATCAGGAATGAAGTTTCTTTTACCTTTTATATGTTGGACTGAAAAATTATATCGAGCAAACCATTCTTATAACCTTAACAGCTGGTGAGGAGGTAAGATTTTCTGTTTGAATTCAAGTGCTCTAGGAAAAGATGTATTATCAAGAAGGATAAGAAAATAACAGCCAATAAGATGGAACTCAAACTTCTTTATTTCATACTTAACAACTAATATTTTCTTATAAGTAGAGTGGTAATATTTTTCACTGTCTTTGAACTGTCCACTTGCATGTCCACAATAATATCTTTTTCCATTAAGTTTTTTAAGAAAAACCGCACCCCAAAATTTATCACTTGCATCTGTTTGTAAAATGCGAAGTCCAGTAGAAGGTATGTGAAGGGGGATTGGTTTCTAGGCTATCTGTTTAATGGATTGGACTGCTTGGGTCTGAGTTTCTGTCTAAGGTGGTGGATTCTTTTTGAGAAGTTTAAAAAGCTGGCTAATGGGCTGAGCTATTGCTGAAAAAAATCTTTGATATAATTAATTATACCGAGAAACTGTTGAATATGTTTTTGGGTAAGGTTTAAGTCTAGAAACTTAAGGAGTTCTTGGACTATATGTGGGCTAGGTGAATAGGATCCATTTTCAAAATGAAGGCCTAAGAAATCAACAGTGGTTTGGCCTAATAAGCTTTTCTTTTCGAACAATATTATCCCATATTGCTGGATAATTGAGGTAAATTATTGTAACAATTGATGATGAGCTCCTTCTATAGCTGAGAAGAGGAAGATGTCATCAATGTAGATCAGGGTTGAATACATAATGGGTTGAAAGATTCTGATCATTGCCTTTTGAAATAAAGATGAGGCAACTTTAAGTCCAAAAGGCATGACTATCCATTGGTACTGAGCATCAGGAATGCAGAAAGTTGTCTTATCTATATTCTGGATTTGTACCCAAATGCCAAAATTCTGCTTTAAAATCAAACTTAGAGAAAATTTTAGCATTCTTGAATTTTTCTCTTGGATACCAGATATGTAGAGTTTGAAAATGTTGTAATTGGGACAATCTTAACAACACTTAATGCTGAAAGTGTTGTACTTATCTTCTTTCTTAATTATAATCTATCTTTAGCATATTTTTTTCTGTCTAAAGCTTTGAAGGTACAAGTTCAAATTACTGGTGCTCCACAAGTTCAAAATTCTGTATCAACTACACTCTATTATCAATTGGTATATAGGTTGCAAGATCATGCAATCAATTTTGCCACACCTGGAGTTTTCCAAAGATGCTTTGTATAACTATTCAGATACAGATTCTACTCCAACAATAGTCCAGACTCCCAGACAATTGCCCAGAGAAGAGTTATCCAAACTCATTCCTTTGGAATGGGTACCAATTATGAAAAAAATGTAGTAGAAGCAAGAACCTGTACAGACTACAGACTCCAAATTTATTAAACAAGTTGATGAAACTGTTAAGATAGTTTTCTCTGCTCCCTCTAGCTCTGGATCTTCTCTGGCAGTTTTTCACAACTGTATGATCACTCCAGCCTCTTTTTCTAGAGAAAAGAATGCTGCAATCCATAACTTTGATGTTATGTTACAGGTAGACAGATATATGCAGCAAATATGAATGGTCATTTCATTTGGAATTCTTCTAGATTAGAAAATTGTGAACCATGATGCTTGTGCTTTGAGGATGGTGAACCTTATACTCAACCAACTAGATTTACAGGTTCTAAAAAAATTTTCTCTTCCTGTAAAATCCAGTGTTCTCACCATAAATATTCTCCACCTTCACCAGATAACCAACCTTGGATCGCCATTAAACTAAAAATTTTAAAAAAAAATTGCCCTCTTTCTTTATCCTTTTATAATGAAGCCTTGAAAGTTTTAGCAAAAGAAGGATTATTGGAAGTACCTAAACCTCCAACCATCCAACTTAAAAAATATATCCCAAAAAATTCAGCTTCACTTACATCTGCGCTATCTTTGTGTATGATATTTAAACCACCTTCACCAAAAGACTTTTCACCACTTCAGAAACAGACCAACCCACAAACTAAAATAAATTTCCGACCTTATATTCAACACACCACTATCTTTCCTAATGGACAAACTGAACAAATCACCCAAGTTAAAGAAGTTCTCAACTAGCATTCTTTGAATGTCCAAACTCAAAATCAGTATCTCCAGATGATTGACATAAAAATTGATCATTTATCTTCCAAATCAGATCAACATGCAGCAACTCCGAGTACTATGTCTATTAAAATTCAGCAGCTATATCACAACCTTTCTACAAGAATTTCTCAACTAGACAGTGATATGAGACTTATGATTTAACAAAGAGAATCTAGACCTCTATTTTATGAAAAAAACATAGAGATATAAAGATTGAAAGCACAAGTTCAACAAATTGAAAGAGATCTTCAAATAAAACACCCACAACCATCTTCACCAGATTATTTTAACCCTTTTCCAAGGATTTCATACCTACCACCTCCATCCTCTCAATCACCATTTGGATCTTTTGCTGAATTATTTCCACCAACAAAATCACATCGTTCATAAGTCTCATATTCTTCTGTTCCACCAACTACCAAAAAGACTTTTGTAGAAGTAACTACTGTTGTACTTACTGTTTCAATTTTCACTTCTAAATCAAATGAAGTTCCTAAAACTTCATTTTAATAGATAGCCTTCAATGTTACTTCAGATTCTTCAAATGATTCTGATGATACTAATTCTGATTCAGAAGCAGAAGCAGATATCACTCAGATATTGATGGCTGATCCTCCCAGATCTCCAAACCCAAGAGATCCACCTCCTCCTCATGTTGATGAACAAGAAGAATAATCAGGAGTAGAAGGAATGGACTAACATCCATAATACATCAATATCAGTGTCAGAGGTTCCAGTTTAGGCAATGGACCATGGTTTACTTTTAATAATCTCCCTCCTTCTAAATGGAGAGGTAAAATTTTGGAGTTTAATGCTTAGATAGATGTTCAGATGGTAAAAAATGGCCTTACTTTACAATAAGCATTACATGAATTTATTGTATGAACAAAAGGATCAATCAGAGAATGGTTCCTTAATCTTAGTAAATATGAAAGACTCTAGTTCATTAATAGTCAGTCAGTTGGTGCTGTAATTTCTATCCTTCATAATATCTTCTTTGGAGATTACAATCTTATAGTCAAAGCTAAAAAGCAAGACTTTTACTCCATGAAGTGTTACTCTTTGAAAGAAAAGGATCTTGAGAAAGATGACTAAGAAGTTTTACCAGCTGAAAGGAGCCTCTAATCCTAATATGAAGTTCACTTATGTTGCTTCTTTGCCTGATAAGTTATAATCAGAGATTCAGAGAATAGTCCAGCAATCTAAAAAAAAGATTCCACAATTATCTCTTGGTAAAATTCACCATATCACCATTACTGTTGTCAGATGACTTTGTGAACAACGAGAATTTTTTAAAAAATGGAATGATGATAGAACCATCTTGAAGACAGTATGCAAAAGACTGGAATTGAAGATCAAGTGTCAAGATAAGAAATGTACATGTTATCCCAGAAAGAAATCTCATGTACATGGAAACACTCCCTCACGACTTTTTTCTGCAAGAAAATTCAGAAAAAGACGAAGATTTAAATTCTTCAAAAAGAGATCTCCCTTTTCAAGTAAAAGAAGAGCTTCAGATAGATATTTTATTTGTGGCAAGAAGAGACATTTTGCTAAGAGTTGTCCTAAACAGACCTCTAAGTCTGTAAAGTTGCTCCAGCAAATTCAACACTCCTCCTTAGTGTCTCTCCCAGACGATACAGATATTAAATCAGTTCTTTCTGAACAGGATGAACCAACAAATGAAACTTTATTTGTTTTGGAAGTCTCTGATACTGATTCAAACTCAATTTAAGGTGAAGATGATCCTTATAGTCCAATTCTCCATTTTGACCATACAACTCTCCCCTCAGTTTTACCAGTTGCTAAAAATTTATTAACTCATTTGGTAGATATTTCATTGTTACCTTCCAAATATGATAAACTTATTCCATTAATAGCCTTTATGGATACAGGTGCTTATAAATCCATGATGAACCCATCTATCTTACCCGATTCATATTGGAAGTCTCATACTGAACATTTCAGAGCAGTTGATGGACAAGTATTTTTTACACACTTGATTACCGCCAAAAAATTAGAATTTAATTTTTTTTTTCTCATTGTGTAATTTGGACTCATGTCATTGGATCAGACTTTCCTGATAAAGACCTCCTCATTGGTTTTGAAATTTACTGTCAAACCAAAGATCTTCAAATCCTTCCCACTGGTCTCAAACATAAAAAAATGTTTAAGACATATACCAACGTTGCTAAGCTCTACTCATTTGCAGAACTTCCTTCTGTATATGATCATGAGAAAGCATTGCTTCTTCCTTCTTGTGCAAACTCTCATCTAGACTTTAAACACTCTCAACCTTTGTGGAAAAATCATGATTTTTTTTTATTTTCCTTTCTTTCAAGAAAAATGAAGATATAAATCCTACCAAAGTTTCATACCCTGGAATGTCTCTCACAAACCTTGTTCTTGCTAGACAAGAATGTGAAAAGTTATTGCAACAAGGACTCATTGAGCCTACTAAGTCTAATTGAGTTTGTCAGGCTTTTTATGTAGAAAAATGAGCTGAACAGATATGAGGACGGAAAAGGCTTGTAATCAATTATAAGCCTTTTAACTTGCTTTTGGCAGATGAAAAATTTTGTTTGCCCAAAAATCTCTACTCTCATGGTACATTTGAAGAATGCTAAGATCTTCTCTAAGTTTGATCTTAAAGCAGAATTTTGGCAATTGGGTATCAATCCAGAAGATAGACCCAAGACAACATTCTGCATTCCTGATGCTCAGTACCAATGGACAGTTATGCCTTTTGGACTTAAAATTGCCCCACCTTTGTTTCAAAAGGTAATGATCAGAATCTTTCAACCCATTATGTATTCAATCCTGATCTACATTGATGATATCCTCCTATTCTCAGCTACAGAAGAAGCTCATCATCAACTGTTATAACAGTTTATCTCAATTGTCCAGCAATATAGGATAATGTTGTCCAAAAAAAAAAGCTTATTGAGCCAAACCACTGTTGATTTCTTAGGCCTTCATTTTAAAAATTGATCTTATTGACCTAGCACACATATAGTCCAAGAACTCTTCAAGTTTCCAGACTCAAACCTTACCTAAAAATAGATTCAACAGTTTCTCAGTATAATTAATTATATCATAGATTTTTTTCCAGTAATAGCATATGCAAGTGATGAATTTTAGGGTGTAATTTTCCTTGAATAACTTAATGAAAAAAGATATTATTGTGGACATGCAAGTGGACAGTTCAAAGACAGTAAAAAATATTACCACTCCACTTATAATAAAATATTAGTTGTTAAGTATGGAATAAAGAAGTTTGAGTTTCATCTTATTGGCTACCATTTTCTTATCCTTCTTGATAATACATCTTTTCCTAGAGCACTTGAACTCAAACAGAAAACCTTACCTCCTCACCAGCTGTTTAGGTTACAAGAATGGTTTGATTCAATTCCCAACTAGATCAAAAAATTAAAAAAGATTGCTAGATACTATAAAGTTTGGGATAAGCCAGAAGATGTGATTAAGAATTTTCATTTTATCTTTATCTTTCACAGACCATATTTTCAATATCCCAGAATAAGTTTTCTTTGGTCCCAGAATCTTACTTTTGAATGGAAATTTTATGTTGGCCAGCTTTATCAAAAGGAAAGCATGCAGACAGACCTCAAGATGCTTTTGTGTCAGTTCAATAATTTTCGCCTAAATGTCAGGACTCCACTCATCTGTACGTCACTTGTTTCTGATATAAATTGGACTACCACAGTTGAAAATATTTCTGATGAAGCTAAGAAAAGATTTAAGTCAGCACTCAATGCTCAGATAAGATGTGCAGAAAATACTACTGAGCTTCCTTTCTAACTCACTAGCGAATACTCTGTTGACTATGATGTTGATTTTGGTGGACCTCTCAATCAATCAGAAGAAGTGCCTTCCAGTTCATCTCAGCCACCTGTCCAAAGGAATCTTGATAACATAGAAATGACTCAACAAGATATTGATGAGAAGATTGCCAGTGCCAACTCATCTCCCAACATACAATATATGAATATCAAGTCACGCCGATATATTAATGCATCTATAACACAAGAAGACAATCCAATGGTCCCAGCTTCTTATGACTCGGACTAATCTGATTATCAGAATATGAACCTGTCACCATCACACTTTATATAGTGGTTATACTATTTTTATCTTATTGTAATAATTTCAGTGTGTGGAAATACTATTTTCTCACATGGCTTGTCAACTTTTATCATGTTTGTTTAGTGTGTAAGTGTTTTATGATATAAGCGCTTATATAAGTATGTTTACTTGTTTCTTCGCTCCTCCTTCTATATAAGGAGCTCTCTTTGTATGATTTGGATATGAATAGTTTATCCTTCTTCTATCCCCAGTGTGTTTAATAAAATTATGAATTTCTAAGTTAAATATTCTCTTTCCTCTATATTTTTTTTTGCATATTATCTGTTAGCTCGATCCCTTGATATAAATAATTACTTGTGAGAGAGTTTTATAACCAGCATAGAGAGTCAAAAGGGCATTGTCCTGTTGAAGATGAGTGGAGATGAGTTTTATAACCATCATTGAGTGCTGACTCAAATCTTTTTTTAACTTCTTCAGAAATATTTTCAATTGTGGTAGTCCAATTTATATCAGGAACAAGTGAAGTGTAGATGAGTGGAGTCCTGACATTTAAGCGGGAATTATTGAACTGACACAAAAGCATCTTGAGGTTTGTCTGCATGCTTTCCTTTTGATAAAGCTGGCCAACATAAGATTTTCATTCAAAATCAAGATTCTGTGACTAAAAATACCTATTTTGGGATACTGAAAATATAGTCTGTGGAAGATAAAGATAGAATGAAAATTCTTAATCTCATCTTCTGGCTTATCCCAAACTTTATAGTATCCAGCAAATCTTTTTAAATTTTTTGATCCAGTTGTGAATTGAATCAAACCATTTTAAATATCTCCGAGGTAATGAATCAGAGTTATTATCATTCTGGAGAAAATTGATCATCTTCATGATAGGGATTTCAAGGGCATGGTGATATAGTGTCGAATAACAGCATAATAACCATAGTTCTGGAATTATTTTTAGATTAGAAGAGGACAAATGGTAAACAAAGAACCATGAAAACTCAGGATAAAAAAGATTAAGCTTACAATTAATATGAAAATAATCATGAACTTCAGAAAGATAAATCAAAAGATGAGTTCTTGCAAAATGTTGGTTAGAGGCTGGACTGAAGGGATGAAAACCAGGAGAAAACTGTAAAAACTGATAATCAATATATTTGTCGGTATTGCTGGGTGAACTGGATGGTCTGGTATTCATCATGATAATAGGAAGGGAGTGTTTCTGGTTAATGAAAAGAATAAGTTTAGTTGGTCTGGACAAAAGATCAGGGATGAAGTTTGTTTTACCTTTTATATGCTAGATTGAAAAATCATATCGAGCAAACCATTATTGTACCCTTAACAGCTAGTGAGGAGGTAATGTTTTCTATTTGAATTCAAGTGCTCTAGGGAAAGATGTATTATCAAGAAGGATAAGAAAATGGTAGCCAATAAGATGGAACTCAAACTTCTTTATTCCATACTTAACAACTAATATTTCCTTATAAGTGAAGTGGTAATGTTTTTCACTATCTCTGAACTATCCATTTGCATGTCCATAATAATATTTTTTTTCATTAAGTTCTTCAAGGAAAACTGCACCCCAAAATTCATCATTTGCATCTGTCTGTAAAATGCGAAGTCCAGTAGAAGGTATGTGAAGGGGGATTGGTTTCTGGGCTATCTGTTTAATGGTTTGAATTGCTTGGGTCTGAGTTTCTGTCCAAGGTGGTGGATTCTTTTTGAGGAGTTTAGAAAGCTGGCTAATGAGCTAAGCTATTGCTGAAAAAAAAATATCTGATATAATTAATTATATCGAAAAACTGTTGAATATGTTTTTGGGTAAGATTTGAGTATGAAAACTTGAGGAGTTCTTGGGCTATATGTGGGCTAGGTAAATATGATTCATTTTCAAAATGAAACCTAAGAAATCAACAGTGGTTTGGCCCAATAAGCTTTTCTTTTTAGACAATATTATCCCATATTGCTGGACAATTGAGGCAAACTGTTATAATAGTTAATGATGAGCTTTTTCTGTAGCTAAGAAGATGAGGATATCATCAATGTAGATCAGGATTGAATACAGAATGGGTTGAAAGATTCTAATCATTGCCTTTTGAAATAAAGATGGGGCAATTTTAAGTTAAAAAGACATAATTGTCCATTAGTACTGAGCATCAGAAATGCAGAAAAGCTGTCTTGGGTCTATCTTCTGAATTGATATTCAATTGCCAAAATCCTGCTTTAAGATGTTGTAGATATTTTTTATATATTGAATGTGTACTTTTTAAATTAAAAGTTAAAAAGAATGTGTATTTTAAAAAAAAATAAAATTAGATATTTTTTAAAAAAAAATATTTTTGGGTATTTTTTTTAAAGAAATCTTTTTAATTTACTTAATTTCTGTGCTTGGGACTTTAACTAATGATCGGATGATTTCATTTTGGTTGTTTAGCACAATTCTTAACTGGCATATGTTTATTAGTCAAAACTCATTTTTAATAAAATAATCCATCACCACAAAAAATAAAATAATTACTAAAAAAGTAACATTTGACATTTTGCAAGTGTGACTAAGATATAAGATATCTTGCTTCAGATAATCACTACTCGTTTTCACGTTGGAAAGACCACAAATCACGTCGTCTTAGTCGAAAAATTAGTTGCGCAATTCAAGTGGCATTTGTTGAGGCTGCCACCTGTCATCGTACGGCAGCTTGTGTGAAATCAAAGTCTGACGAAATTTACCAATTTTCTTTTCTGCCGTATTATATAAGTTACTTAAATTTTGTTTTTTTTTTAATAATAGGTAATAGCTAGAAAAATACTGCTAAATACCCTTTCTAAATGATAATGGAAAAAAAATCCTTTTTAAAATATAAATAATTATGTAATATAAGTTAATAATGGTGGAATATTTATTTTGTGTAGTAAAATATAAAATAATAATAAATATATATGACATGAATAATAAACTTAAATACTAAAAATTATAATTTTAAATTAATGTAAAAATTATTGTACTTTATTAAATTATCAAGAAAGATAATCGCTTATTTATTATAATAGAGATATACTTTAAATTATTAAATATTTAAATTTATATTTTAATTATAATTATGAAAAATACTAAAATTATATAAAAAATAACACAGCATTAAAATTAAATATTTAAGTGCTTGAAATAATTAAATTTAAAATTTATTGACTTATATTTACATTTCATTACATATTTCTTAAAATTCTCATGCAATAAAAGGTGTGAAAAAAAAGTGAAAATAGAATATTTTGAATACAAATTTAGCTCAGTATTATACTCATTTTGTTTAAAAATATATGTCATTTTAAAATTTTAATTTTATTTTAAAATATTTAACGTTCAATAATATTAAGATAATATTTTAATATTATTTATTATTTTACTCTTTATATTTAATGTTGTTATTAATAATTATTTTTTCAATAATTTAAAATGACATGTGGAAGAGAAAAATAATTAATTAAGAATTAAGAATACATTAATAACTTTAGTTAATTTTTTAAAATGAGTTAAATCTTTTAAAATATATATATTTTAAAATAGAGGAAATATGTAATAATAAAATATTTATATTAATGTGATTAAAGTTTAATTAAAATAATAAAAGTTTAATATTGCACGCTATGTATAAAAACATAGGTAGTAAACTCATTTAATTTCTTCATAAATAATAAAAAAAAAATATTATATTGTGGTAATTTATTTGAATTTTGAGGAAAAAGCAAGAAATGAAAATTGGGTCTTGATAGAAAAACAATAAAAGAAAAAAGAAAAAATAAACATTTCCACATATTTGGCTTTTTAGTCAGATAGGCGAATATCATGCCCCTAATTTTTGAGATTTAATTATATATATAATTAATTAATTAACTAGTAAAGAGTAACCAAAACCCATGTGAAAGCGGGCCCCAATCTTCTCTGTCTCACTCAACGGCTCTTTAAATTTCAATTCAATCCTTCAATTCAGTTTCTATAATTGCTTAGATTAATTTCATTTTCCCATTGAATTCAAAAATAGAGTCATCAATTAATTTAAAAAATGTATTTATTAACTATTATCTTTACAAATCAAACATTTTGTCAAATAATGATAAATGATGTATTTCTAATTTCATTTTAATTATTTTAAATAAATTTTAATATATATATATATATATTTAATATTATTATGAAACTGGAGAATGGATTCTGAATATAGTGCTTAGAAAAATATTATCTTAATTTCATTGTGCTAACTTTAAACAAACTTAAAACTGATTTAATCTATAACAATTTTATTCTTAATGAATTGAAAAAAGAATTTATCATGATCAATTATTGTGATAATGAAATTTTATGTTATGGCAAAGGAAAAGGAAAGAGTTGATAGCAATTTTTTTTCAAAATTAATATTTAGTATCAGAATCACCTAATTAATATATAGAATTATACAATATAAATGCATGTAAAAATTAAATTAATAAAAAATATATCAAAAGTACAGCAATGGAAAATGGGTAAGCACTTAGCACTTAAAAGCAGGCAATGGCATGGTTTGACAAGTCATAAATAACAATGCTGCCGCCCACATTTCAACACGCCTCTGCTGCCCGTATTTTTGTTTCTAGAATTAGTGTCATTTGCCGGCTATATATATATATATATATATACACATTCAAATATATGCATATTTATTTATTTATAAATATAATATAGAGATTGGAGAGGGATAATAGATTACTGATCTATAATCAGAAAAATGTATATTTACTATTAGATTATAGTTTAACCTGTTTTTAGTCACTTGTTTTGTTTGTTGATAAATATGTTTAAAATTAAAATAAGCGATTTTAAATTTTAGCATTTGGTAATTTGATTTATAATAAAAAAAATTTTGATCTTAATTAAAATTAAAATTTCATTTTTAATTATAATTTTGATTTTGATTGAACGTGTTCTAAATGGAATAACATAATTATAATTTTTTTTAATTTTTTAATTTTTTAGGCTATAATATAAATAGTAATGACTTTTTTCATATAATACTAATGTCAAAATTTTTTTGTTGCGTTAGTGATCCTCCTCTCTCTGTAGAGGTTCCTTCTCCCTGTCTTAGGGGTTCTTATATCCCTGGTTTCGGCTAGGGTTTTGCTCCACCTTCTTTCCTACCTCCATCCCTTCTTTTCTTTTTTTAGGCTATGCTTAGCTGTTCCCTTTATGTATTTTTGGTCCCTTTTTATCTCTGAGGTTTTTGAGGTATGGCAAAAATAGTGGATATCGACGATTTGTTCGCTTCTCTACAACTAACCTCTGATGAAAACATTATGCGATTGGATCCTCGCTCCCAGAGTTCCCAGCGATTTAGGATTTCATTGTGCTTGGTCGGTAAACTTCTCACTATGAAGGATTTCAATGTTCCTGCGTTGAGATCTACTATGATGAAAAGTTGGAGGCTCCAAAAAGGTTTCAGTTTTCGCCAATTGGGGGAAAATTGTTTTGTGTTCCAATTTTACACTGAAATAGATAGACAAAGGGTATTGGACTCGGGTCCTTGGTGCTTGGATATCATTTGTTACTCTTACGACCTATGAAGGTCAATGACTCTCCATCAACGACATTATTTCTTGCAACAAATTTATGGGTAAGGGCCTATGATATGCCTTTTATGTGGTTATCTAAAAAGATGGTGGAGATAATTGCCAATCTCATGGGTATGCTTGTGGATGTGGATGATGCAGACTCCTTGGGTTGGTCAAACTGTTTGAGATTCAAATTGTCTATTCTGTTAGACAAGGCTTCACGCAGAGGAGTTCTTCTGAAATTAGGCGAACAGGTGAAGTGGATTAAACTTAAATATAAAAGTCTCCCTATCTTTTGCTATGGTTGTGGCGTCTTGGGATACTTTGCTTCTGATTGTGATAAAGGGGAAAATAAGGATGATAACCAATATGGTGACTGGCTCAAAACCTCCCCAAAGAAGGGTTTCCAGTTGAGGAATCCAGTAGAAAAAGATAAAGAATCTCGGCTACCAGCAGTTCTTCATCAATCTAGCAAGAAGGTGGGGGTTGAATCTCCTAGGATTGGGAGAAACACTTGCTCTAGTAAGTCTCTTATAGATGTGTTGAATATGTTGAATAACCCCTCTGCCTCTCATTATAGCGCTGATGGCATTGATAGTCAAAAAAATAGTGGCCAATCTCTGGATCATTCAGTAGCATGTACTGAAACACAAGTTACTTACACTCAAGACTCTTCTCTGCTTTTGTCCCAACTTAATCAGGCAAACCCCCACACTACTACCCATCAGGGATCCAAGGGGACTAAGAGTAAATTCTGGTTGACTCCTCAGAACACAGAATAAGAAGAAAATGAGCTGGTATGTAATATTTCAAATCTAAACTATGATGATTTATCTGCGTGCACCCGCAAGAAGTCCTCTTGGAAAAGGTTGGCGAGGGATAATGATAATAATGATGTGAACATGACTCAACTTATCTCCCTTATATCTAAGAGGTCTCATTCTGAATATACTAAGGGGGTTCTGGTGAATGACTTAGAGGCCCCAAAATGTCAAAAAGGCTCATTGCCTCTTCTCTCTAGTTCTGATCAATCAAGGAGGCCGGTTCAGAGGTAACCGGTTGCCTATAATTGTCAAGGTTTAGGGAGTCCCTCTGCAGTTGCTAATTTGGGATGTTTGGTAAAGTCCTAGACCCTTAATATAGTTTTTTTTAATGGAAATTCGGATTATTGAATACAAAATGAATCGTATCAAGACTAAATTGGGTTTTAAGAACGGGTTTTCTTTCAAAGAGAGGGATGGTGGGGGTGGTCTTTCTTGTTTTTGGATGATTCAATGGTGTTGTGTCTATAATCCATCTCTAGCCATCATATGGATTTCGTGTTTAAAGATCAAAAGAAAGTCTGATTGGAGGTTAACTTGCTTTTATGGTTGGCCCGAAACTCATAATAAACACCTTTCTTGGGCACTTTTATGTCAACTGCATTCACTTTCCACCCTTCCCTAGCTTGTCATTGGAGACTTCAATGAAATCCTATTGCATTATGAAAAGCTGGGAGAGAGTCTACAAAGCGAGGGAGCTATTAATGCAGTCAAGGATGCTATTATTGCTTGTAATCTTACAGATGCGGGCTTCAAAGGGTATCCATTTACATGGGATAACAGTAGATCAAGCCAAGCTTTTGTAGAGGAAAGATTGGATAGAACGTTGATGTCACACTCTTGGAGGTTGCTATTCCCAAAGTATGTTCTGCTTCACTTACTTTATAAGGGTTCAAATCGCTTACCAATTCTTCTTGACGATCAAGGGGCTAAGAAGAGATATAAGGCCCCTGGAAATTCCTTCCGGTTCAAAGCTATGCGGTCTCGACATTCTGATTGTTTATAGGTTATCAAGAATAGTTGGTACTCTGACATTTATATGACATGGAGTGAAAAAGTTCAATTTTATGGTCGTCGACTACATGTCTGGAGTAAAGAGAGTTTTGGAAACCTTAAAGAACAAAAAGTGCAACTTCTTCGACAACTAGAGAGTATCCCCGTTACAAGGTTACCGAACATGCTTCAAGAGAGAAAGACTCTTAAATATCATATTTTTGAACTGGATCACGTGGAAGAGATCATGTGGCTTCAACGTGCTAAAACTCATTGGCTTTCTGAGGGTGATAGAAATACCCGGTATTTCCATGCTATTATTTCAAAGAGATGCAAACACAACTTTATCCATGCTCTATCAGATGCTAAGCGGAGGGTGATATAGGGAGTTGAATTATAGAATCACATTGTCCAATTTTATGATAATTTATTCTCCTCTGAATCTAATGTGAATATTTCTATAGTCGACCTCTCCTTTGTGCATTGCAAGGTAACTGAAGACATGAATGTAACTCTTAATCGGCCTTACTCCGTAGAGGAAGTACTTCAAGCTCTCAATATGATGCATCCAACAAAATCATTTGGAGCTGATGGTCTACCTCCACTCTTTTTCCAAAAATATAGGGAGGTAGTGGGCAAAGATGTGGTGAAAGTGACACTAAAAGCGCTCCAAGATGGTGAGATGCCGGTGAATTTCAATCATACCAACATATGTCTGATCCCTAAGGTAAGTTCTCCTTAATATATTACTGAATATAGTCCCATCAATCTATGCAATATTATTTGCAAACTTGCTAATAAGGTGTTGGCTAATAGATTGAAAGAAGTCCTCAACGAAATTGCTGATGGCACTCAGAGTGCTTTTGTGCCTATACATTTAATTACTAATAATGTTCTCACCGCCTTTGAAATATTCCATTTTATGAAGGGCTGCAGGAAGAGGAATAGGAAATTTATGTCACTTAAATTAGATATGGCCAAGGCATATGATCATATTGAATGGTCTTATTTGGAAGCTATCTTGATTCGGTTGGGCTTCTCTACTGCTTGGGTTAGAACAGTGATGAAATTAGTCACTTCAATTTCTTATTCGGTCTTGGTAAATGGGGTCCCATCAGGCATCATTAAACCCTCAAGAGGCTTAAGACAAGGAGATCCCATGTCTCTTTATCTATTTCTCCTTTGCACGAAAGGCTTAACTGGGTTGATTCAGCAGGCTATCCCATCTACCTCCCTGCATGGTATCCATATTTATAGGGGTGCTCCCATTATTTCACACCTTCTTTTTACTGATGATTTCTTGCTCTTTCTTCAGGCAAATCAGAGTGAGGTTAATTCCATCTCCCAAGTGTTAAATTAGTATGAATATCTCTCAGGGCAAAAGGTTAACTTTTCCAAGTCTGAAGACTTTTTTAGCGATAATGTCAATGATTTAGAGCAACAGTCTTTGATTTTGAGTTTGGGAGTTAGAAAGGTGGAACATCATGTTATCTACCTGGGTCTACCTACTATTGTAGGGAGCTCTAAACGATTTCTATTTAATAAAATAAAAGACGGAATGTGGGAAAAATTAAATGATTGGAAGGAGAAATTCCTATCATGGGCAGGTAAGGAACTCCTTATGAAAATTGTTGCTCAGGAGATCCCTAGTTATATTATGCAGTGCTTCTGCCTACCATCTTAAATCTGTGATGAATTACGTGCTATGAGCAGTTATTACTGGTAGGGGCAGAAAAGTGAAGAAAGGAAAATGCATCTATGCAAATGGGATCAAATGTGCAAGTCAAAAGAAGATGGAGGTTTAGGTCTTCGTGACTTTGAGAGTTTTAACAAGGCATTGCTTGCAAAACAAGGATGGAGGTTGATTGAGAACCCGAATTCCCTTTTGGCGCATCTCTATAAATCCAAATATTATCCAAACTGCTCGTTCCTTGAAGCTAAAATCGACTCATCTCCTAGGTTCATCTGGAATAGTATATTATGGGGTCGAGAGGTTCTTTGGGCTGGTACACGTTGGAGAATTGGTAATGGGAGAAGTATAAATACTTTGGAGGGTAGATGGATCCCCCAACCATCCACCTTTAAGCCCATCTCACCTTGCCATGGTTTGCCTCAAGATGCTACGGTTGATGAGTTATTGGACGATGACAGCATAACATGGAATTTAAGACTACTAAATGAGGTTTTCTTATCAATTGATATTAAGAGAATTATCAACATTCCTCTTACCAACTTACATGGTGATGATTCCATTGTCTGGCACTACCATTCTACGGGTCATTATTTAGTTAATAGTAGTTATAGAGTTGCCTTCAATCAAATTCGGTGCCAAGAATCACCTACTTCATCTTCATCAAATGACGGGTTTTGGAAGGCCTTGTGGAAACTGAAAGTGCATCCTAAGGTGATAAATTTCATATGGAGAGCTTGTCTGGATGTTCCGCCTACCAAATCTCTTATCCATCACAGACTAGGTACCATTCCATGCTCCTGCTTCTTTTGTGATAAGGAGAAAACCACTCCACACCTGTATAGAGATTGTTACACGGTTTAGGCTATCTAGGATCTTTTTTCAATGGGCCAGGTATGTCAGGTTGTTAGTTTTACTTTCGAATCTTGGTTGTTGAATCCGATACATGTCCTCAAGCCTGAAGATATGTTGTTGTGTAGTTTGTTATGTTATAATATTTGGTCCCTAAGGAATTGATGGATGCATGAGCATAAACAGTTCTCCCTCGCCGCTCTTAAATGTTTAACTGAAAGCATAGTTTCTGAGCTTCCTTTCTAAGCCTCAGATTGGCTGGGTGCTGCAGGGTGTTCTCTGAACAGGAGGGCACAAAAGTGTTGGCATCCTCCTTTGCACGGGTTTGTTAAACTTAATCTAGATGCAGGTGTTGGTGTGGGTGATTCCGACTTTACAGGCTTAGGAGTTATCTTTCGTGATGCAATGGGTCAGGTCTTAGCTTGTACAGCTCGAACCTTCTCCGTTAGGTGGGATCCCTCTATTGTAGAAGCAAAAGCACTCACTTTGGGCCTCCACCTTGCTGTTGATATGGGTTTTTCGAAGCTTATTGTGGAATCCGATTGCAAATTTATTATTGATGCTTTGAATGGGAACTCCACTTTCTTAAATGAATTAGGCTCAATACTTGAAGAGTGTCGGTTAATTCAAAAATCGTTCACTAGTTGCAGCTAGCAGTATGTTCCACATCATTGCAATAAGGCAGCTCATATCCTGGCACATTCGAATTGTCCATGTTCGGAAGTTCAAGTTTGGATTAAAGATTGTCCTACTTCCATCTCTAGAGTGGTTTTCTTAGATGCTATACCTTCTACCAAATCAGTTAGTATTGATGTACATAATCTTGTTTCCCCAACTATTTTAGAGAATAGGGCGTGCGCATTGGGTAATCCCATTGTTTGGGTTTAGTTTTTATTCTCTGATTAGAGGGCTTTATGTTTTGTTTTGTTTTATTGTTTCATCTCTTATGGATTTCTAGTTTTATCAAAAAAAAAAAAATACAACTAATCATTTTATTTAATAGATAATGTATACATGCTTTAAAAAAATAGATAATATATATAGATGGTAAGAATGCGTGTGGGTCTATCGATACGATTCATTAAGAGTGCATTTTGAGTAATAAAAAGTAGAAAAAATCTTATATAGATATAGTGTATATGCACCATACTAATAAAAAATCACTAAAAGAGTAATTATAAAAAAATTAATAATTTTATTGGCCGGGTACATATATACCCGATCAAGTTAAAATTTTTTAAAAAAATAATTTAATTCAAAAAGTATCATTGGAAATTATTAGAATGAATTTGCCACCAAAAAACATGGCAGAATATATGCCTTTCATCACAACTTCTCTCCAAATTTGTTAGCAATTGTATGAATTTCCAATACCCATTTTTTTTTCTCAAGTCATATTAATTAGTTTTAGGTAATCATATGTTTTATTATAATTATAACCTTGATTAAACAGACTAATAACTTCTAATATATATATATATATATATATATGATATATAGAGATTTAGTTTACCCTTTTTTTCAATATTTGTATGAAAAGAAGGAAATTAAATTGCGGCAAAGCTTTTGAAAATTGCCCAACAGAAAAAGAAAGAAAAAGAAAGAATGGAAAGGATAAAAGATATGTCTGTTGGCAATTTGGTACATGTAAATAAATTTTTTTGGCATGTAAATTAGAAAAATTTAGATCTGATTCACGTCTCTGCTCATGAATCAGACCAATCATAAATTTTAATTTAAAAATAAAAACTAATTAAAATTATTATTATTTTAAATATTATAATTCAAATTCAAATTTGTTATTTATCTAATCTATAAGTAAAAAGATGAACTAGATACTTGATAAAATCTCTCTATAAATTAAATATTACATTGGCTATTGTCATGGCAAGTCAAAATAACTTTTTTCCAGTTTAGAAAATAAAAATTACATAATAAATTTTAAATTTTAAATAAAATCTTTAATTTTATAATTTTTTCATATATATATATATATATATATGCATATTTAAAAACTACATTTCAAGTGGGCTTTTATTATTATTATTATTAGGAAACACGTCCAAATCCTCAAGTGTGGTTATATGTTGGTATCCAGCTGGTTGTTTGCGTTGCTTAGAGTAACAGCCATATTTTTATATTTATAGATATTTATTTATATAATAACTATAAAACGCTAAATTGATAAATATTTTAGATAGAATTACCTAATCCTTGACTAATTGAGCAAATAGACTAAGTTTATTTGAATCTATCTTTACAAATGCGTCAGTGAAATTTAAACATTAAACATATTAATTTAATATTTATGTAAAATTACATTTAAAATAACATCATGTTAAAAAAGTGTTTTTAAATACTAACAATGTAGTACTAATATAATGTTGTCGTCAAATATTTATAATTGTATTGTTAAAAAATTTTAAAACTTATGATATTGAACTTTTCAATAAGAGTATTAAATGTTATTGTCAGTATCAAGTTTATAGGTATTATTTTCTTTATTTTAAGGGAATAAACAAATTATTTATTGCAGTAATTAATTTATTTAGTCCTCCATCTCTTAATCATACAAGGGCACTATGCTTTATTTGCATTAATTTCTAAAAATAAAATTAACTAAACTTTTGCTTCAAGATGAACAAAAGTGAATGGAGATACACCCAGCAAACTTTTTTTTTTTTTTTTTGCTTTTTGAATTGGAGATATTGTTGCCTTGAAAGGCAATGAAATACAGATAGTTAATAAGAATATATATATATATACATATTTTAAATAAAAAATTTAATGTATGAGATATCATGTTTCAAGTTGCTATTCATACAAGATTATAAAGAATTTGCGAGATAAAATTAGGGATGATAATTTTATCCAATTCAATAGATATTGAATAATACTTGATCTCATTGGATATGGTTATATTCAATCTATTTATAGTTATACATGATATGAATTAAAAAAATTATATACAATATAGATTATATAGGTTTGAGTCGGATGCAAATTATATATTATCCTACCTGAACTCAATCCAATTATACATCTCTTTTTTAAGATATTTATATAGTATTCAGTTTCAAATATCATACTAATAAATTTTATATAATTTTTATTTTATATTATCTTACTAATTTATTTTCAACAAAATACATGATATAAGAGACATATTTAACTAATTAAATTTATTTAATGTATTATACTATTATTTTGATGATAATACTACTTATATTTTAAGAGATATTTATGCTAATAATGTCATATTTATAGTGAAAATAATTGGCTACTATAATTATATTCTTTATAATTTTTTTATATGATTTTCATATACATATGTGTTTCACGATTTTATCTAATTTATGATTTGATCATACTCATTTTAAACTAGTATGTGTGTATTATTTATATTCAATTCGACCGATTCTAGGTCGGATGATATATATAATATGTTGTTTCACTTATTATATATAGTAAAAGTTTTAAAAAACCTCAATCCATTGCAATTCCTATATAAGATATCACTAAAAGAAATTTGGATTCGTTTTTCTTTCTTTTATAATTTTGTTACTATTTTTGAAAAATAAAATTGCTTAGAGATAAAAACAATCATTTTTTAATTATATAGAATACTGTAATTTTGAGGAAAGAAAATGTAGAAAAATAATAATAAAAAAAAAGAAACAAAATCATACATCCTAAATCTCAGGAATGCATATACACTACTTAGTTTGAATTATACTAAAATTTCACTGGGCCTACATATATTAAATTTCATTATCACATTATCACTATATAAATTTATCATATATATATACAGATACACTTATACATATACATATATATGTATATAGTATTTGTATACATATATATGTATATAATATTTGTTGTAGCTTAATTTGGTTGTATCATGGCTTAATTCAACTGAAACTCATATAATTATAAAAATGTATATCATATTAAGAGATTAATTAATGTAATAATTTTTTTTCTTATTAACTATTGGGTTTCTCTACTTCTATTACTATTAATTTAACATATATTTTTGATAAATCAAAACACGATCTAACAATATATATATATATATATAATTTTTTAATATTAAAACACTTATTTTGGTGTACCTAACATTATATGTTGAAAATAAAATAAAAAAAAACAGTTAAAAATATTGAAAACGAAATACCAAATGGATAATAACATGCGACCAATCAGAAAAAAACATAAACAAATGTGTCCGAACACTAATATTCGATTTCTGCCGGTCCAGTGCCCTAAAAATTAGAAAGAAGAACATTCCGGTGGAGAGAGAATAGCGCGGGCCATACGTGTAGACCCCACAAGAGCCCCCCACTTTGTCAAAACGGCACAGCTTAATTCCTTAATTGTTTAACGCTATTCGCACATGTGAAAAGTAGCAGGGAGGGGTTCCCAGCTAGCTGTTTGTCCAAAAAAATATCAATAATTCCAAAAAATAGAAAAAACGCGCTGTTGATGGAGAAGTCTTTACTACTAACTGCTAATCTCTCTCTCTCTCTCTTTTTTCTTTTACTACTATCTATTTGAATGCTTTTTGAATTCCAGTGAATAACGAAGAACAATTTTTATTTTTATTTCGCGACAATGTCAGCTCCGGCTCCTACGTCTCCGCCGTCGACTGGCTCTACGGCTCCACCGCCGGTCACCCCTGTTGCTAGTCCACCCACTACTCCTGCTGCTCCACCTCCTTCTACTCCTTCTGCTCCACCTCCAGCAACCCCATCTCCTCCACCACCAGCGACTACATCACCGCCGCCGTCTTCCACAACGCCACCGCCTACTACTCCTTCACCCTCACCACCTACATCCACCTCTCCTCCGCCTTCTACCACTCCTTCTCCGCCTTCTTCCGCTCGGTCTCCTCCTCCTCCGGCTTCTACCACGCCCTCTCCTCCAAATAGTTCTGGAACTCCGTCTCCGCCGACTATTAGGAGACCTCCGTCACCGTCTTCTGCTAGTTCGCCTTCGTCTGGTTCCTCGGGCATATCGACGGGAGTGGTAGTGGGGATAGCTATTGGAGGGGTGGCAATTCTGGTAGTTTTGAGTTTGATTTGTCTCTGTTGCAGGAAGAAGAGGAGGAGAAACGATGATGAGGCTGGCTATTATGTCCCTCCTCCTGGGCCTAAAGGTGATTTTTTTTTGAGATTTTGTGTTGTGAAATATATATATATATATATATATGTATAGTTGTACAGATTGGAATTTTTATCTGGTCATTCTGCTAAAAGAAACCATATTTAAAGTTTTGGTTGTTGGCTATGAATCATCTGTTTATGGGATTTGCTTTAGATGCTAGTCTATTTTAACTTCTACATTAGCAAACACCGATTCATTTTGTTATAGATGGTTTGATTGATTTTTATGTTTCATATATGAATTTTGGTTGCTGGCCTTTGGGTTCGACAGCTCATGAACTTGCAATTTTTGTGATTTTCAGATGGTCCTTATGGTGGTCAGCAGCAATATTGGCAACAAAATGCTCCCCCACCTCTGGATCATGTTGTCTCAGCAATGCCAAAACCTAACCCTCCACCACCAGTTGCATCAAGGCCGCCGTATCCTCCAGAACGTGTTTCAATGCCTCCACCACCACCTCCACCACCTTTCATGAGTAGCAGTGGTGGTTCTGGCTCCAATTATTCTGGCTCTGACAACCCACTTCCTCCTTCTCCAGGCCTTGCTTTGGGTTTCTCAAAGAGCACATTTACCTATGAAGAATTAGCAAGGGCAACAAATGGCTTCTCAAATGCTAACCTCCTTGGTCAAGGTGGTTTTGGGTACGTTCACAGAGGTGTCCTTCCAAATGGGAAAGAAGTAGCTGTCAAACAGCTAAAAGCTGGAAGTGGGCAAGGAGAGCGGGAATTTCAGGCAGAAATTGAAATTATTAGCCGAGTGCATCACAAACATCTTGTTTCTCTGGTTGGATATTGCATTACTGGGTCTCAGAGACTGCTTGTTTACGAGTTTGTGCCAAACAACACTTTGGAGTTTCACTTACACGGTATATATGCTTTGCGATTTTGATCTTTCAAGGCTTCCCTCTATTTTTTTTTTCTTTCTTTAAATTGGTTTCAAGTGGCAAATTGGTTTCTCTGTAAACACATCATAACTATGTAAACTAATTTTCCAATGCGTCTGAGCAAGGGGTCTTGATGATTTGTTGAGTATATTTTCAAGCTGATTTTCCATGTTTTGGGCACTTGTATCTAACAGAGCATTCACATTGCAGGAAAGGGTCGACCTACCATGGATTGGCCAACTAGACTCAAAATTGCATTGGGTTCTGCAAAAGGACTTGCATATCTTCATGAAGATTGTAAGTTCTACTGTTCATCACCACACAACAAAAAGAAAAATGTCTTGTATATGCAAGATATATGTTGATTTATACTGATTATCCAAATCCTTTCTTTTACCCCCAGGTCATCCTAAGATCATTCATCGTGATATTAAAGCAGCTAATATACTTTTGGATTTCAAATTTGAGGCGAAGGTATAATTGCAGCGCTCAACTTATGTGATCTTTCATTCACAGGGATGACCACAATAACTATTTTTTATTTGCACCCTGATTTCTCATATTTGACTGATTTTTTAAGTATTGCCGAACTTATTCTGGGTCTCACTAAAACCCATGTGATCTTTTTTAACTTATTCTGTTGATGGGATGATAAATCTAATTTCTCCTTTTTTATTTTGCTCAGGTTGCAGATTTTGGGCTTGCAAAGTTCTCTTCTGATGCTAATACACATGTCTCCACCCGGGTGATGGGAACCTTTGGGTAAGGCGAACTCCTTTGTATTCTTGTAGTCTCATTACTTAGTTGTTAGTATTCTAATGTTGACTCCTTTTGATTGCTTTTCCAAAAGTGCCAAACGAGATAGTTCTGTTTTCAAAGATCTTGCTTTTTTTGATACTGGTTTTAGCCTTTTGATGTTTTGACAAAAATACAGTCAGCTATAACATTTCTCTATGTCTGCATGCTGTTTATTACGAGACTAAAACTCAGCTGCATTGTCTGTCTTTGTATATGATATGGTAGATGGGATTCCTTTCCTATTTCTGTGCTTCTGAGCTCATGATTTTAGGAATATCAATTGATTATTATTACTATGGCCATATTGGAATATTTGATGTTAAGGTTGCTTTGGCAGTTAATATTCATAGTATCATTCATGTACTTGCACACTTATCATCCAGGTATATGGCCCCAGAATATGCATCAAGTGGAAAACTAACAGATAAATCTGATGTATTCTCCTTTGGGGTTATGCTTCTGGAGTTGATTACTGGACGTCGGCCTGTTGACTCGACTCAGACTTTCATGGAGGATAGTTTGGTAGACTGGGTGAGTTGTAACTTTGTCTATATGGACATACAGACACAGACATAACAAAAGACAAGCACGTGCATCTATTGGCTAGTCTATGTACACAAGTTCTGGCACAAAATAATAGAAGGTTAAAATTGTGAGCTTCTCTGATTTTCATTTTTTACCAACAGGCAAGGCTTCTGCTCACACGAGCTATAGAAGATGGAAACTTTGATGTCCTGGCAGATACAAAATTGCAAAATGGTTATGACAACAATGAGATGGCTCACATGATTGCTTGCGCTGCTGCTTGTGTGCATCATTCAGCCCGTCGTCGGCCACGCATGAGTCAGGTAGTAACAACGGAATTAAGACTCAAATTTCATTTATGTCGAATTAAAAAACTTGCTAGCTGGGTTTGTACTGACAAGGTACTTGGACCAGTTATAAATGTACTCAAGGAACTATGTTGCGTTTAGAGATAGATATACTATTGTTTAGAGTGGAACTAAGCTCCACTGCGTCCATTTGACTTGGATAAGCAGTTCAACTAGAAATACTATGTCTAAATGAGCATGTCTTGCTTTAGCAATCCTAATTGTTTTCTCCAACATTTAATATGAGCAGGTAGTCCGAGCTCTGGAAGGAGATGTGGCTTTGTCTGATCTTAATGAAGGAATAAGACCTGGACATAGTAGTGCCTATAGTTATGGCAGTTCAGAATATGACACCAACCAATACAATGAAGACATGAAAAAATTCAGGAAGATGGCATTGGGAAGCCAGGAGTATGGTGCCAGTAGTGAATATAGTAGACCAACCAGTGAATATGGTTTATATCCTTCTGGCTCAAGCAGCGAAGGCCAGAATACCCAAGAAATGGAAATGGGAACGATGAAGAGAAACAGCCAAGGGTTTATTAGTGGAAGTTCATGACAACAGAAGCCTCAGTTTTTCTGTAAAGAATCACCCTTCCTCATCTCATACTCTCACTTAAGATGCCACATTAGTTGCAAGAGAAGCATTGTTTCGGATGTGTTAACATATATGATTTTTTTTCTTCTTCGGTTTTATTTTTAACCCTGATTTTGAAGTTACAAGTTTTAATATGTATATTATTTAGTAATGTTTATACAAAAAAAAAATATAACGAAACGACAGGGTTGATTCTTTTAATCATTTGCTTATATGTTTATACTAATTTGATAAATTTTATTAGCGTTCTTGGCCGCTTTCTTGATAGTTCTTTGTCCATTTTCTTGAATTGTGGTTACGCAGTTAGGTTGGTTTTCATGGAAAGCATGGATGAGAAGAAAATCTCCACTATTGTATTCATAAATTTCTTAGAATTTATGTTGGGTGAAACCGTTTTGAAGTCGTTTTTGCTTTCACATAAAGTTGTTTTTGGTAAGCTAAGCAACTTCATCCCTTATTTTCTGAGCAGGACCTGTCAACCCACATGAATTAGCACTGATGTATGTGTTGGAATTGTAGCTTTTGGGTTAGCTTTTGAAGCTTTTTTTCATATATAAAAAGCAAAATGGCATGCCTTTACATCTGATAATCAAAGGTCAAAGAAAGCAAATTTTAGTGGGCGTAAAATCATTGAAAGGTTCAAAAGTGGGCACTATATTTGCTGGAGAAGAAAATGGCTAGCTTTTGCCACTTGTTGGCTATTTTCTTTTTCTATATATTAAATTATAATGAATAAATAAAACATTCGGTGTGAAATTGACCTAGCCATTAGCCAAATTCCAGTCATGATTTCTTCTATTCCACTTCGCTTCCAGCCTAGCTTGCACATGAACATTATCAATCTTGGTGTCTACTCGAATTGCCTTATTTTTAGGGAAAATTAGGCCCCTGATGAGATTTTTTTTTTTAAAATTTTTCTATGTTTTTATTAAAGACTTTTTGATCATTTTATAAAAATATATAATAAATTTAACAATTAGCTTACGAGGTTTATAAATTTATAAATTAATTAAAAAAATCTAATCAATTTAAAAATGTTTTGAAAATCTAATAAATTTATAATTTTTTTTTTCATTTTTCTAGTAATTTTATAAAAAACCACTATTCTTAAGCTTCTGAATTTCACAAGCCATAGCATGCCTCAACCAACCTTCAACCATTTTTAACCACCGCCTATCAAGCAACACCACTTGCTTAAATTGATATTAATTTGTTACTCTACACAGAATATTAACGATTTTCTTTATCGTTTTCTAGACTAATGACTTGTCGTTTTTATGGTCATCCTTGTCGCATTTACAAATAGATTGAGCAGCATTGTCACCAAAAAGATTAGAGGCTGATAATAGCATTTGCCATCTCATGAAAGCTGATTTTAAAATAATTTTAATAAGCAAATAGTCCTCTCCTCTTAGTTTAGCTGGCTATGGATCGGACTTCGAACCTTAATTAGTGTAGAAAATTATAGGCATACGTACTAGACCTCTGAAAAATTTAATAATTTTCAAATTCAAACTCGACTCATAACCAGACCTACTTATGAGATAATGCAACACTGGCACAACAAAAAGCTCAGGCAACAGTCAAGGGAGTGTTTGATCCTCCTAAACTTGTCCACGGTAAAGTTGTATGTTTTCCTGTTCAAATGGTTGTATTTAAAAGATCTATGATTCCTTTACTTCTCAAAAAATTTGTTGGCATTACAAGAGAGTACTTCAAAATTTTTTGCCATTGCGGGCACATGAACCAAAAAGCAATGTACAACTCTACACTAATACAAATCTAAAATTCCATACCTACAACAACGCTCAAATGTGTAACAATGTTAAAAAAAATAAGGCTTTCAGATTTTGTAAAAACATTGTAGAAGTAGAGCAGGTAAAAGGATCAGTCCTGAACTATAGATTGCTCAATCGACCTGAGCCAGATCCTCTCCTCCTCCGACGTCACCTTTGGCGAATTCACCAGACACTTAAAAACAATAAAAGACCTGCAGAATAGTGTAAGTCAAATACATGAGCAAAATGTCAACAATTTCTACTAGCTTGTTAAGTATAAGATGATTTTCACCAACCAGCAACTGCTACTGCTGCAGGTACAAGCCAATGACTAGCAACTAGCACAGGAACATCAAGCTGCAAATGACAAAAGTGGATAAGGAACATTATAAGCATTTAATGAAATAGAAGAAAAAAAATTGCTAGGATTAAGGCAGACAAAGAAATATAAAATAAAAGTAAGACACATCTCAAAAGATTGCGAATTCAAACCTCATCCCCATAGAGCATGCTCCAGTAACTATTTCCCAACGAGTCACCCGTACTTTTCTCCTTAACCTTTGGATGCCTCAAACTTGAAGTGACAACACTAGAATTCAATCCTCTTCCCAAATCTATGATAGGATAGCCTGGAAGTGTTCTGTTCCTTCCCCTCACATGAAGATTGCATCCCTTAGTTCCCCATACTTCAAATCTGGAGTCACTTTGGCATATGAGATCCTTTTTCACAACAGCAGAATATGAAGAGAAATTTACGTCCGTTCTTCGAGAAGGTAATTGATTGTCATCTGTGTAAAGAGCTGTATCTTGTTTAGTGGAATCTGCAAAGAGCAATGGATCTCTAATGTTCCCACTGGTGAAGTCTAATATTTTCTTCAAAAGCCAGTAACAATTAGTAACCATATGGCTGCTATCCAGACAATTAGAGTCCCCATAAACAGCAACACGACCTTCACATGTCTCTACAAGGCCAAGAATTGGAGAGTCTGCCTGCGTAATGTTGACGAATATAAGTTAGAATATACAGATCTTCAGTTAAAAAATAATTAAATCTCAAATATGTTGGAGGGGTCCAATAGCCTTGAAATGCTGAAGTCAAGAATTGGTTCAAGAATAATAAAGTTTCCTACTTAAAATTTTAAGCATCCATTGATCAAATTTGTTATGTGTGCATGAATATGTTTGCAGTTTGCCTCGCAGAGAGGGAGAAAGAAAGAGAGGCACCGTGCTCAAGGGAGAGATGCAGATCAATCAAACATTTACTAACTTGGTCATGCAGAATGGTTGTGCAACAAACCACTATATATCATTATGCTGAATAACTGGGAAATTATGCCTTTTCAAGTATTTCAAGGATATTCAGTATAAGAGTATTGAGGAATGGATTAGAAAAATCTTAGTTTTCATCTTGGTCATGCCAGAAGTCAGCCGTACATTCTGAGTGGCTCCGCTTTCTGAGCTATCCAGGAAGGGGAAACTGTGCACATACCCCCCTCTTGGAAACCTCACAATATCAGTTCCAGATGCATATCGACTTTGCTCTCCATCAATAGAGAAATCACCATTCAGGATCTTATCTCCAAAAGCAATCCCAAAAGGGGCCAAAAGGTCATTTAATGCTGGAATATTTGCACCTCCTGTAACAGGAGTCCACCAGCTCCGTGTATTATCATCGAAGAATCTCATCTTCACCATGGTATCCATATTATACCATTCAGCAAACACAGCCAACCCCAATCCAGTACTAATAACATCATCCCTCAGTTTTTCAATCTCTTCTTGAAAGTATTCATCTTCAAGATCCACTAGCAGAAGTGTCCCATATTGATGAGTATCAAAGCATGTGAAAGGAGAACCTAGTGTTTCGATATATTATCCAGCATCTTGTAACATGTTGAACATGATATGAAAATTGGTATGTAGGTGATCTCCATGCCAATCAAGAATATCGTTGCGAATATCCAAAGAATCTCTTGGAATATATCCAGGAGGATACTTGATGCTGTGAAATTGATCCCACAAAACCCGTTTTGACCTTGCTTGAGTTGGAACTACCTTCAATTTCAGTTGCAGCACACAAGTGCTACTTCGAGGGCCCTTCTCACCTGGAGCTGGAGGACTATATACCCTAAGCGTTACATTGCCTTCAATCTCTCCAGAACACTGTACACCTTCTTCCTTAATTTGCATGTGGATTGCTAAGTAACTAGTCCAAGGCCAAATGACTTCTGAATAAGTGAAGTGAATTCTTAGAAGATTTCCTTCTTCGTCCAAAGGGTGCCATGTTGGTGGACCTTCAACATAGCCAACGACGCCCATTCCATTCAGTATAGTAGCATTAAACATCACCGGCACGGCACCAGCATAAAGTGGTTGACGACAAAAGGGCCAAGAATAAGGGCAATCTGCAAAATCAAGAACACTAGGGAAGATGCTCGCCCGAGGTTGGTAGCTCTTCAGGATTTCATATGATTCTAGCCTGAAAAGAAGTTAAGAGTCTGAACCAATCATACCAGCTGCAAAGACCTAGATGATAATAATACAACAACAACAAAAGAAAAACTGACAAGCAGTACTTATGATTTTTCTAATGTGCTGCTCTTCTAAGGTAACTTGCTTAATCTTATTAACCAGAAAATTCTTTATCAAGTAAAAGAAAATTATTCCAATAACAGTACCAACTAGGCAACAAATTCTAAAAATAAAAAAGTGGAAGAGCATACAGATCAACTCTTCCTGCAACTTGCTCATACATATTGGGACCAGAAAGCTTAGCAGCCCCTTCAACAAGTGCTTGTTTCATACTTGCTGGATTTAGAATGTCCTTACGCCTACTTTCAGGGATAATGCTGACAAGCAGGCATACCACACCAGCAACCACAGGACTTCCCACACTAGTACCAGATAAACTTTTACAGCCAGCACTGATCTTTTATCCCATGATTTCCCGCCCATATGCAACAACATCTGGCTTCACACGGCCATATCTGTACCATCAGTTGACATAGTTAAGTTTTAGTGAGAAATGCCAAGAATAATCCATATAGGGGAAAGACCAAGGAATAATAGAAATATTAACAAGAAGAGATGAGAACATAAATTTGAATAGTCAAAGTCATGACACGAACATAGATAAAGAATATATCAGATACAGTGAAGAGTATTTTCAATTTAAACAAGGAATGAATATAGAAGGGAATAAGCAACTGCAACCAAAAGGCTAAGTAAATGACTTGAGTTTTCTCATAGCTTAAGAGAAAAAACTCCAGGTCAAGCTTAGGTGGTGCATCTCAAAGAGAGATGCACACCACTTTACCCCCAATCGCAGCCCAAGGAATCATTTAACACACAGTGTGCACCAAAATAGTGCAGCCTCTCTCTAAGTCATGTGGGATCCACCTCAAAATGTAGAAAGGTGGTCCCAGAAGAATATGAAGGGTTCACTCATTTATTTAATAAAATATCTGATGCATATGCTCCACAAAGCAAACATAAGGTTGTTGGACAAGACCAGGATTGGTGGGAGACCTCATACGCATACTGAAATCCTGAAATTAACTTTTGGATGAATCTCTATGGAATGCCTGGGCTTGCTTAGAGCATGTTAAGCAAGGGCCAAGATAGATATTTGACATGATCTTTATCAGAAAATTTATGAAGTTATAAAATCACCGCAAAATTAATAATTAAAAACTGTAAAGAACAATGCATTACCCATGAGGAAACTCCCACGTGCTCATGCCACGGGATGAGAATGGAGCCATGTGATCATTGTAGTCTATGCCGCCTACACCGATAACATCACTTTGGTCTGCTGGGTTGTTTAAAGTGCCATAAAGTGGTCCATCATTTCCAATGGCGAAACCATAATGATATTATTGGCTGTTATTTCCCAGACCTGGTAAACAAGTGGTAACTGATAAAGCGCAGTGCAGTTATTAGCAAAGACCACATAAATATTCGAAGGTTATGTCTAAAAGAGTTTGCAAATGAAGTTTCACTTGAAAAAAATATGCAAATCAACAAATTGATCCTTTACAATTGTTGGAAATGCTTTAAATAACACTGAGTTCAGTGACAAAATATTCACTCTTCTTGAAAAATATTTAAAGGAAAAGCACAAGCAGTCAATTTGAACAACCAGAGTCCATTATTTGCAGACAAGCAAAATAATCATAATAATCATGTCAAGCTGTGGAGCTACAATATGCAGGCAAAACAAGTGCTACCTTCTCAACGAATGGGAGATCCAAATAATCAGGTCCACCTATACTCAAATTTAGCACATCCATCTTTGTGGCAATAGCATAGTTAAAGGCATCAAGGAACCATGACGTTTAAGATACCTGCAATTACTAAAGGCAAAGTTCTCATTATCTTGACAAATTTTATAAACTAAATAATGTAATCAAAATAAAGGTTGATAAGCATATTTTATATTGAATAAAACTCCTGAAAATATTGCCTGCATGATAATTTTTAACATTTATCATCTGTTTACATGAGGGTAAACTTCAGGCCGCCATATATACTATAGCATTTTTTTAAGTTCGATATTTAGATTTGATGACCCAAACTCAGTTGGCATGTGTATTTTACATGTGTGTTTGTCAACTACACCAGGACAGAAATTTAGTAAATGAGCTGCATATGCAATATAATAAGACCATAAATATATGTCTGACTTCAAACAATCATTACCTGTGCATCTGTGAACACAAGAAATGCATAAATCTCTGTATCAGGTGCAAAACCAAGACACTCTGTATCTTGACCAGCAATAACACCAGCAACAAAAGTTCCATGTCCAAGATTGTCATTCAAAGTATCCTCGTTGGTCCAGTTTGTGCGCTCCTAAAAATTTATCAGGAGTCAGTACTAAAATCAGCATCTCTGTTACAAACAAAAAATTGAAGAAAGATATAATTTTTTCCCACAGGATATTAAATAAGTTCACCAATCAAGCAACATTCACTTATAAATAGAAAACTTAATTCAAAAGAAAAGTGTAGAGAATCATACATCTTTCACCACCGCCAATAACTAATACCTTAATATTTCGGAAATGAGGGTGATCAGATCGAATTCCTGTGTCAAAAATAGCCATTTTAACCTTTGCGCCAGCATATCCCTTTTCCCAAAGAACATCTGCCCCAAACAAGGAAGTGACTTTTGACTTCTGCAACAGAATAATAAAAACTATAAGCAAGGGAACCACAGAATTTGTTAAACAAAAATTTGGCCCTTTAAAAATTTTAATTTTTAAGATACTCCTTGTTCCATTCCAATCACAAAATAAAGAACTCAAACTCAAAGACATTTTGCAAACACACACGCAGGATTTAGAAATTCGTTACTAAAAACTGCTTTTAGAAGTCTACCAATTCTCTATACACACAAGAAGTAAAGTAAGTTTTGCAGTTGAATTTCATATTGTTCAGTAGAAAAGCACTGTAGACATTGAGTATAATCACTAAAGTTCCAATACGTGCTTCTAGCAATCATAGCACATCATAATCACATTAAATTTCCAAGTCAACCAATAGAACAATTTGAACATTTCAAGCAAACTGAACAAAAATGAAACTGAATTAAAGAAATCAGTAACAATTAACCAAAGAAAAACCCTTAAAACCTGCATAAAAAGATTTCTTCCCCAATGAATCGAAGAATTACTGGTTGCCGCCATTGCATAATGGTTTCCTTCACTAAACGACATCGAAGTGAATATCTTTCCAGGTCGTTTCTTCCCATCTACAAAAGCAACACCACCACCACTTCTGCTTCCAAGTAAATCCCTTTTATAGCTCAAGGCCACATTCACATCCTTAACCATCACCAATCTCTCAATCTCCCCAATCAATCTCTCCCTCTATGATTCCTCGATTACCACCAACCCAAAATCCGTCGCGTATTTCATAGCAGGATTTCGCCTCTCGGTCCATTTCCAACCGCCTGATTTAACTCTTGCCTCCAAATACTGACGGTGATGCTCCGCCTTTCTGTACTCCATAAAACGGACTATATAATTGGTGGTGCTGACCGTCTTGTTGTTTCTGTTTTGGGTCCTGTTCTCTGAGGTTAGGATTAGGTTAGTTGGAGGAAGATTGAGAAAATGGCGAAGAAAGAGGGAGATAAAAGCAATAAAGAGAACAAATTTCAATGGAAATGTTGTGGAAGATTGGTGATAGGCGATCATGGTTCTTGGGCTAGTGAGGTCGTTAATGGCTGTTTGACTTGGCGGAAAAGCTCCCGCATCTGGAACAGAGTGAGAGACAGAAAGAGAGTTATAGAATTTGAATCTCTTACGTGAAGTGCAAAGTTTAGTCCTTTCTCCATAGTTTCCGCTTTCTGGTTTTTAACCTTTGTAAGTAGTTCTGTTTGTCGTTTGAGAAAGCCATCGTATGTCCACAACGCGGCAATTTCGTATTCTACGAGGTGTCGTTTACTACAATACACTGTCGTTCTTGATTAATAAATGGGCTCGTCTTTAATGGAAATTTGAAGGTAGAAACCGAAGTTCGACTCTGCTGCTCAAAATCCGGTTAGAGATGGCGCGAGGGTTCACTCTCTCGTCGCAAACCTTGATGAAAAGGTTTCAGCTTTCGACGCCGAAATGGCAGAGACCATTGCTAATGTCTCCTTCTCGCTGTTTTTATCACCCAGTTCGCTTATTTTGCTGTAAATGTTCTCTTGTCCAAGACCCAATCAACCTGGCTCTACAAGGAAGCTTTCTCGAGACAGATGGCTATGGCCGGTCTCAAACGTCACCATCGCATTGGTCAGCATAAATAATTTGTTTTACTTTGCTTATATTTTTTCGCAAATATCCTGTTTTTATCTATACGTTTGTGCTGTAAATGATCCGAATTCGCTTATCTGATGAGTAATTTCTCTTACCCTCTGGTTTTGATTTTTGAAATGTTGGTAAATTTGCTTTTTATGCTTGTGCTTTTGGGAAATTCTTGGGGAAGCAAGAACAGTTACTTGTCTGGTCATGTTTTGCTTGAATAAACTTTTGTTTAGATACATGGAATTCGGCAGTTGTTTAATATTCAAAATAAAAGCAGGACAGGGAAAGAAGTGGCTTTTTTTTGTCAATTTTCTTCCGCTTGAGACAACTAAGGCTCTACTTTTTTTTTGAAACAAACAAACCAACTTCATTGCAAATCAGAAAAGAGACAATTAACAATAAACATGGGAGGATTATCATCCCATGTGTGCGGCTTAGACATAGAACCATAAACCCGAGCTAACTTATGAACTACCTGGTTTGCAGAGCGCTTTACAAAGCAAATACCAGACTCCCTAATTTCATAGAGGAGAATCTTACAATCAAGAATAACTAGGCCAAATTCTAATAAATCAACCATAGAAGAAGATAATGCATTAACAACTTGCAAGCAGTCAGATTCAAACAAAACCTTAGACTAGCGATGATTTTTAATCCAGCTCAAAGCCTCTCTGAAACTTAAGGCCTCAGCTAACGCGGGATAAGGATTACCAGCAAACGAAGCAGCATAAGCTCTTAAAAACTGCCCAGCCTCATTACGAAGAACCAAACCCATACCATATTTGTTTGACTGGGAAAATAATGCCGCATCAAGGTTACACTTAACCCAATTTTCAGGTGGACAAGACCAGTGAGCAACAGATGGATCATTACCTGATTGTTGAATCAGTATCTGGGCTTGTCTCCGCTGATCTAACATAGTAGTAGCCAATGAAACCAAAATTTGGGAGGATGAAAATTGTTGCTTCCAAATAACTTGGTTTCGATTTATACCATATAACCCAAAGCAGCATAATCATCTGGCATGTATCCTCATTTGTAAGTGAAGACCATAGATCCCGCAACCAATCAATAATTAAAATTGAATCAGGCTGGATAACATCCAATCCAGCAGCATTCCAGATCTCCAGTGTAAAAGGACAAAAAAGAAACGAGTGGAAGATTCATTTTCTGCATTACACATAGAGCAAAGAGGATTAACCTCAACATGCTTATGTAAAAGAGCATCCTTTGTAGGAAGGCAATTAGAACATAGTTTCCATAGAAACAACTTCACTTTTGGAGGAATTGGATGTTGCCACAATGACTTCCAAAAAATAGTTATTTGCTCCTGTTGAACACTTGTTCCCGGCTGCATTAAACGCCAATAGCAGCTCCTTACAGTAAACACCCCCTCGTTGTTCCATCGCCAAACCCATATATCTTCAACAACTCAAAAACTAATAGGAATCTGGAGAATTAAAGAAGCATCACGACATTAAAGTTTTGCTTGATCATATCAAATATTCCACTCCTTCCCATTTGGCAGTATCAAGATACTGACCATAGACTGATGCAAAGATTCTGGAAGCATTGAAGTTATAAATGAGTTTTCATTATCAGGCAGCCAAGGGTCTTTCATGATATATATATCTGAACCCGAACCCGTTCTTTTCCTGCATCCTTCTTTAAGAACAGGTTGCGCAGCCATTATACTACACCAGATAAAACTTGGGTTACTTCCTAGATCAGCATCCAGAAAAGAAGAAACAGGGAAGTATTTCGCCTTAAAGACCTGAGCCACCAGCGAATGAGGACATGTAATGAATCTCTATCCCAACTTCCCTAGCATAGCTACATTAAATTCGTGAATTTTCCGGAATGCCAGACCTTCATCACACTTATTTTTACACATTCGTTCCCATCACATCCATCTAATACCATTCCCTTGGGTTTTTTTAGTCCACCAAAAACAATTCAACATCCTTTCAATATCCTGACACAGCCCTTCAGGTAAAATGAATACACTCATAACATAAGGTGGAATGGATTGAAGCACAGCCTTTATTAACACCTCCTTCCCTGCTTTAGAAAGAAAACGGTTTCTCTAGCTAGTAATCCTATTCCACACCCGTGTTCTAATAAATTCAAAAACTTTCCTCTTGTCTCTTCCTATAAGGGATGGCAACCCAAGATACTTTCCAGGTGTTAAAGCACTTTTAACATTTAAAGCATTGCAGACAGCCACATGAGCATCAACAGAAGTGTTAGTGCTATAAAAAATAACTGATTTATGATAGTTCACAACCTGCCCAGAGGCCTTCTCATACAGAGACAGAATATGTTGAATAGTAGAGGCCTCCAACACATTAGCTTTGAAGAATAAGAAACTATCGTAGCAAAAAACAAATGCGAAATAGATGGAGCACCCCTTGCCAAACGACAACCATGGAGTAACCCCATTGCTTCAGATCGCCGAATCATCTTTGACGGTCCTTCCGCACATAAAATAAACAGATACGGTGAAGGGGGGTTGCCCTGTCAAAGCCCTCGCTCCGGTATAATTGGCCCTAGCTCATAAACATTAGCAATGATTTTAAATTTCACTGACTGCACACACATCATTGTTAGACGAGCCCTCCTGACATCAAAACCCAGTCGTAGCAGCATTCTTTCAAGAAACGCCCATTCTATCCCATCATACGCTTTGCTCATATCAAGCTTCAAAGAGGCCCATCCATCTTTCCCTTTTGTTTTACGCTTCAGGTAGTGAATAAGTTCTAGAGCAATTGCAGCATTATCAGTAATATGACGCCAGCAACAAAAGCACTTAGTGTAATTGAAATGATGTCAGGAAGTACTGATTTCATACGAATTGGCTAGAACTTTCGACACAATCTTATATAACACGTTACAAAGTGCTATAGGTCGCAAATCTGACACAAATTCTGGGTTGGGCTTCTTAGGAATAAGGACCAAATTATTCAGATTCCAATCAGCAGGAAGAGAACCATTTTCCAGCACCATTAGACAAGCTTGAGTAATATCCTTTCCAATAATATGCCAATAAGACTGGAAAAAACCAGCACCCATACCATCTGGCCTAGGAGATTTATCTTTCGAGATTGAGAACACAGCCTTGTGTACTTCCCCTGCAGTGAATTCAACTCCTAAATGATTTCGATGCTCTGTAGTAACAACAGGGCTTACAGTCTCCAGTATTGGATCATAATCAGCTCCTTGAGAGGTAAAAAGATTCTCGAAGTATCTCATAAGTAAAGAATCAAGACCAGAATTCCAAGAGCACCATCTTCCGGAGTCATCCTTTAAGCTGGTAAGCAAGTTCTTTCTCCTTCTATCTGACACAGCAGAATGAAAAAATTTAAGAGTTATGATCACCATACCTCAGCCAATGTTGTTTAGCACGTTGGCGCCAGAATAGATCTTGCTACTGCAGTATATTCAGATAAGCTTGTTGAATTTTATTGAATCTAGCCACAGATGTCTGATCCCTTCGTGACCGCAAGAAATGCAATTGACCCTTGCAATGGTCCAATCTTTTTTCAAAATCTTTAATAGTCGGATGCCTCCATTTACTAAGCTCTTCACCACACAAACCCAGTCTATTAACTATAGACAAACGAGTAGAACGACTCCAACTCTGAGCAATGATCGAACCACACCAAGCATCCTTCACCCATGCATTCTCAAATCGAAATCTATGAACTCTAGACATGTAACACTTTTTATGAATTTGGATGAACAAAGGAGAATGGTCTGACGAGGGAGCTTCCAAATTAAAAACCCGAACACTGGCAAATAAATCAGTCCAAGAGGGGGTAGCAACAACTTGATCAAGTTTCTCTTCCACCCAATTAGCAGTACCCCTACCCCTCTCCCAAGTGAATTGGTGCCCAATTAAACCCAAATCTCGTAGGTGACAATCCTGTAAAGCATCACGGAACCAAGAGCAAAGATAAGGGGGATGGGGGATATCACCATTCTTTTCCAGTGGAGATAAGAACTCATTAAAGTCACCCATAACACACCATGGCAAGGAAGAACGAAGCCTTAAAGCTCGTAATAAATTCCATGTTACTTGCCGACGAGCTTTATTGGGATGCCAAAAGAAGCCAGTGTATCTCCAGCGCAAACCAGAACCTAACCTCAAGGTCAATATGATGCCTGAAGTAGCCGAAAACAGTAGCCAGTTCTCAATACCTCCAAAGACAAGCCAATCCCCCTCCATGACAGATACTATTCTCAATTCCTCTCTATCGTTAATTGATCCATCATTGTTTCAAAGAGGAAGATGAAGTTGGGCTTCTTAGAAAGGACAAGGTCCTTTAGAACTTGAACTTTCCGTGGTTTCCCAAGCTCACGGCAGTTCCACACTAAGGCACTCTTTGGGCCTGGCGGGTCTGGCGTTGCAGTGTCCATAGTATGGACAGTTGAAGGTTCCTCTCCATTATCAGCAATTCGACGACGTTTAGTGAAAGTAGCCAAAGTATCAGTTTTTGAAAGTGGTTCCCTACCAACATGTGTGGTAGTTACTTGCAAATTTGTATGCCGATCGTGGCCAGAAATCTTGGACATATGGTCAGGTGCTTGCTGCTCTAATTCATCACCAACAGCATTACACCCACTGGAAGCTCCGTCACCGGAAAACTGACCATTCTCCATCGTTGAGGTACTGTCTACTGGTACTGAAGAAGGCAGATCACGCAGCCACCATTCTCCCAGCCTATTAACTTTACGTGTCGGTGCCCTCATCCAAACACCATATGCATATTCAGTAGGGATCTCTGCGGATTCATATAATTTCAAACATGCTTTTTCAGAATGTCCCAGGATACCGCAGTAGAAACAAAATACAGGCAACTTCTCATATTTAAAGGAAATCCAGCAAGAAGTTCCATCCTGTTTCCGTAATTTCATTCATCGTTTCAATGAAACTCTAACATCAAGAGCCACCCTAATTCGCAGAAAAGGTAACCATACCCCTGCAAAGTTGTGAGGATCAGATTCAATATAGTTTCCCATGGAGGCACCAATATTCTTACACATTCTTTCAGAATTAAAGCCCACCGGTAAATCATATACTTGAATCCAAAAACAAACTGTGTTCAACTCGACAGATAGTGGCTGGATCCCTGTTCCCACTCTTGCCAGGATTAGGAGATGAGAGTCAAAAGTCCATAGCTCATTTTTAAGAACCCTTTGCACATCCAATTCATGAAAAATTGAAAAAGGTTGGTTGATGTGTCCAGTTCCTTAATAGAGAAACCCTTTACTGGTTGCCATACAGACACCATCAGGTTTTTCATAGCTTGGAAATTTACATGGCGAGCTGTCATCAACCGGCCCACCACAACAAACTGAAAATAATCAGCATTCGACACTCTTGAGCCTTCATCCATGTCCACACCATCCCTATCCTCCTCCATCAGAGACATACGTGCAAAATGATAAGCTAAATTGAATTCCATTGTTGTACAAGCTTAGAAAAAAAATGCAAAACTTATCACCACGATAAGAGAAAGAACTTTTCAATGGACAAGAGCTTGTCCACTTTTAATAATATCCATATAACTAAGGCTCTACTTAGATAGTTGGTTTTTGTTTCTTTTCTCAGCTATGGGAGTATATGGTGGCCCTGACAGCATGGCTCTTTGTTTCCTAACTGCTGCTTGGAAAACTGAAGGTCCTTATGCGGTTGGCCAAATTGGAGGTTTTATTGATGGGCTTTTAGCAATGGTTGTTGATCATGGGTTACGAGGGGAGAGCAAAGAGGAGGCACTCATTGTTTCCAATCGAGTTTCTGAATTGGGTATATTTCATTTTCAAAATGCACCATTCTATGCATTGGCGATGTTTCATTGGATTAAAGGTGGCTAACATGAGTTTTGTGTAGGAATCAGATGTGAGATTACGAGTTGTATTTGGTCAGATGGGAGGCCCAAACAGGGTCATCTGCAGGAAGAGGCAAGGGACATGAGGTGATTATTTCCATTCCAAGCTAGAGATTAGGATTGTTATCTGATTCCATGCCCTCTCTCTCTTTCTCTCTTCCTATGGTGGAAGGTGGGGGTTTCATTCTTCAGTGATGGATGCTTTAACTTTTATGGCGGGATAACGAGTACTCTAACTTGGATATTATCCACTTTGCCTGGATTTTCAGGTACCAAAAATTGCATAATATTTGCATTCAACACCAGATTGGTGTGTTACTAATTGCACATCATGCTGAAGACCGGGTTTGGACCAGCATTAGTTTTAACTCTTTCCCAGCTCGTTTCTCATCTTTTTAACTAACTCATTTCTATTATTGTTATTAATTTTTCAATCACTATGATTGATATCTCTTCCTTATGAAACTTGATAATCTTGTTGTTTCAGACCATTGGCTTCAAGAATTGTACTTGTTTCGCTGCATCATGTGTATTCAAGCCAAGAGTACCGCTTGGTGGAGGCCTTAGTTCGTTTTTGTAGTCTCTGTAAATCAGTTCAGCAGCTTTGTTTATTATTCCTTATGTTCTCCATCTTTTTTTGGTGGTTCCTGAAGCTCACTCGAGTTGTGCATAAAAGGGAAAATAAAGTGTCATAATGATACCGAGAAATTCTATCTTTTTCAGCATTTGAATAATAGACCTACCTGCCTGCACCGCTGTGATTTTTAGGCGCAGGATGCTTTTCAATTTATGTATTATTGTTCAGAAAGTAGAATATGCATTGAAGGGGCTATCATACACGGAAATGATCAGGAAAGAAGCTTAATGGTGCTTAACATGTAATGATCTTGAGCTATATTTTTCAAGTATAAACAATTGTGCCAACTGAATTCAGAAAGATACTGCAATGGATAAAGTAATAGCTAATTGTGATTCAAAAGCTTCAAAAAAATCATCACTTACTCACAAATTGTTAAAATACAGTCATAGCCTGGGTCATGACATGAAATGAGCTAACAACATGCCCAAATAAATTAAGGGCTTGATTCTGTGTTCTCCATTTCATCAGATACTTTTAGGGGAAAATTTAATCCAACATTTTACAATTTGCTCCCCAAATCTCAACTTCTAAAACTCCTGTTGGTACTAAAGGGTGTTTATAATTCTTTTGGTGTAACACATTTGCTGTGAACTTGACAATATTATCATTCTGAAGGGAAGACACAACGGGCTGCAGAGATTTTTCACAATCTTCCCTGACCTTCTCGTTCCTTCAGAGGCTGAAAAGACGTAAACCACTGCTTCCAAGGGGCATCATTTTGTTGCTCAATCCATGATAAGAAAGCACTGTCTAACAAGCAGAACATATTGACGTAAAGGAGTTGATACCTCACAGGCACATACCGGAAATTGGCAATCTGAACTATTGGCCACACACCACCCTCCAATATCAAGGCTGGAAGAAAGTCCCTCTTCAAACCTTCCTTCACTTGGACAGTGCTCTTGCCAGTTGAAAATCCCATGTAAGTGAAGAACACAAACAAATCAAAGGGGCCAAAAATTATGCCATCAGCTGCCACTTTAGTAGCCACAAATCGCACTGACTTTGGTGGCAATCGAAGCCTCAGTCTTATAAGTTTGTCCAGGCCTTCATACCTGTAACAGAAACCAAACATATGTTAAGATAAAAAAAAAAAATTGATTCTCTAGTACTTGCTTATGCTTGATTTTTTTTTGTGATTCAGATACTAGCTTCTCATTTCAGAAGTTCATTATTTTATTCTGCATATACATCCTATTCTAATTGCATTTCAACTGTTTACAGAATGATTTAGTTAGCTTAAAGTGATAATACAAATGACAGAAAAAGAATAATTCAGGTCTTGTTTAATTAATATTTTCTATTGGCTTAATACATAGATTGCCCCTCAAACTTGGCAGCTTTGGTCATTTTGCCCCTTGTACCATTCGAGTAACTAATTTGCCCATTGAACTTAGCTTTTTCATAACAAATTAACCTTTAATTTAAAATACCCAGATTTTTCATAGCGCATTAGTGTCAAACGTCATAAAATCTGAAACTCCGATCGTCCCCTCAAATTTCGGTCAGCACATAGAAATTTTCGTCAAAAAATAAAAATTTTCGATTTTTGAAGATTCTAGCAAAAAAATTATCTTCTTCTTCTTCTTCTTTTTTCTTTTTTTTTCTTCTTCTTCTTCCCAAATCTATTCATTTTCTTAAGAAACAAATAGAAATTTTAGACAAAAAATAAAAATTTTTGAACTTTGAAGATTCTGGCAAAAGATTTATTATCCTCTTCTTCTTCTTCTTCTTCTTCTTCTCAAATCTGTCAAATTTCTTCAGAAACAAACAAAATTTTTTGGCAAAAACATAGAATTTCAAATTATTGAAGAATCCGGCGAAAAAATCTTCTACTTCTTTTTCTTCTTCTTCTTCGTCTTTGTCTTCTTCTTCTTCTTCTCTTCTTAGAATTTTATACAAAAATTTTGATTCAAAACACAAATTTTGAATCAAATTTTTAGATAAAAATCGTTATTTTTCGGTGCCAGTCACTGAAAATTCCGGCGAAAAAATTTGTTTATGGTTTAAGAGTATTATTGTAATTTTATATTATATATTAAGAATTTTTAAGTTATTGAAGGGTATTTTTGACATTTTACAATATAAATTTATTGTTTTAATCGGTTTCACGCGCCCCCCTAAGAGTGTATTACAAGCATTTTGACAATGCCGTATATAAGGGTCAATTTGTTATGAAAAAACTAAGTTCAAGGGGCAAAATGGTTACTCGAATAGTACTAGGTGCAAAATGATCAAAGCTATCATGTTCGAGGGGTAATCTATGTATTAAACATTTTCTATTTTCCTTTTCTGATATCTTTTCATTTTCCAAAATAATTAAAAAACTAGAAAATTATGAGAGAATTTCTTTTCACTAGAATCCTATTTCTTCATTCCAATTTTCACTTTTCAGATTCCTCTTTTGCTTAAAGGAGAGAGTGGAATTTCCATGCATATACAACCAACCTAGCTCCAAACAAACTAGGTATTTCCCTTAAAAATTATCCTAGAAGAAGACTACCTTTTAGTAGTATAAAATGCGACAGCAAACAAAGATTAGATGAGATGACCTAAAGGAAAATAATAAGGAACACAAACCAAAAGTGGCCAACTGGACCAACAAAGCCAAAGCCAAACAGACTAGTGATAGCTACGCGTTTCCAATTGATTTTGAACTCTGCTTCTACATCCTGCTTCAGAAGGAACAAAAAAAAAGTGTTACTAGTGCAAAGAAACTGGTCAATTAGCAAAATATATCCAACTTCAGCAGAGATGACAGGTTCAGCCCTCAGCATGGCAAGAAAAAATACTCAGTAATAGAACAGCATCAATTTAAAGCACAAGATGATGGTGTAAAAGTTAAAAGGAACACAACTACAATCCATACACACACACACACACACACACACAAATATTATGGTGAGGTTGTTCAAAACATGTGGTGGTCATGATACAAAGATTTTAGGCTTTGGCCTTTGAGTAAAACTGAAGATGTTACAAAATCTCTTTGAAAATCTGTTATTATTGCTTTAAGTGATGTTATTCAATACTTTCAAACTAGAAGACAGTGGACCAGAAGAAGTTAGCAGTTGAAATAACAGGAGACTATTTCTTGAATATTTAGAAGGGCCACAAGCACACAATGGGGAGCAGGTTAAATGGAGACCCCCAAGAGGCGGCCTCTTCAAATGAATCCATTCCTTACAAGATATAGGAATTCGGGTTTACAGAATTTCATAGCGCAATTAAGGCTAGATTACCATATTTGTCTATTCTTAACAGAACCAGGGCAGCAGCAAAGCATTCTTCCACCTAGAAACCAACTGGACGCAAATTTGACATTAATCCTTTCTTAATATTTTAGAAATCATAATCAAGGTTTGTCCTGGAGATAATTTGTCTTTAGCATTTCATCCAAAATCAAGGAATTAGTTTATGATGACTTCATCTATTGTCAATTTCAATACCATATATTGGGATTAAAAGAGCAATGGAAACTCAAATATATTTACTGCAGATATAGAAATGAATCCTAAACTCAATATCAAGCTAAGTATTCACAAATGCTCGTGAATATATCATGTTCACTGGGGTCATCAAACAATGAATTTCCAGTAGTGGTGGCATTAGAGATACAGCCTCAACATTTGGTGCGGGTCCTAGTTGCAGGAAACAACATATACCAACAAGGTCACAACAAAGGAAGACCAATACCAGGAATATCTGTTCTTCTATTCTCATATTTCAATAAACTATCCAAGCACATTTCAAGCGTTTTGCAATTGAGTTGCTCCATTTAGGAGCAGTCTTAATCAGTCAATATATCACCAGTAGTGCATGACTCTCATATCCCAGACATTACATTCAAAGATAATAAAACTTTGGTCAATGAAAAGCATTGGCACCCAAATGCAACCAAAACCAACTGCTTCTAAAGAACAAGGAAATATTACAAGATTCTCAATAGAAGATAAAACTTTCCAAGCAATTGACAGCGCAAGATAGACAAAGTTCAACCTAATTGCCAAAAAGAGGCATTTAATCGAACAAAAAATGTTGATAGAACAGCGGAAGTTACAAATAAACTAAAAAAAAAAATCAAATTGGTCCAAGCTTTCACAGTAACATCTTCAAAATACCTCAATTTCAAGAAACCCATACAACAAAGAAGGTGGGCAAAGCACAAGAATTTTCAACTAAATCAAGAAAATCGAGGATACCCAATACATAAAACAATGCAAGAAAGCTACTTTCAGTGAGGGAAATTAGCGAAATTACAGATTTCTTAAGACGCTTAGCTGCTGTTGAATGAGTGATGTATTGCGCACCAATATCACCAATGCCCCAGAGAATTCCAGAGCTGATGATCTGGGTCTTCACTGGATGAGAAGAGAGGCAGTGCTGGTACCATTTCCAGAGCTTGAGCATCTTATCAGAAAGAAGAAGAGAGAAACGGAAGGAAAGAGAGAGAAAAGTATTTCAAGACGCCATGTCCTATTGATGAGCGATGACCAATTGGCAGAAGGTCAGTTTGGGCATCTCAATCATTGGACAAACGGCAAACCTTGGTCTTAGTGTTTTCTTTTTTTTTCCCCTCAAAAAAATAGAAATTTAAAAAAATATAAATTTAATTTTTTTTATAAAGTAAACACATTTAAAATATTTGACTCAAATTAATAAACACTTATTATTTTATAAATATTAAAAAATTAGTTATTTTTATTAAAATTATAAATTTAAGTGCGTCTATCAATTTAAAATTTAAAATGAGAAGTTATCAATAATTAAAATAATAATAATAAATCACAATTTCTATTTATAATTTCTTTTGAGGAATAATATAATTTTATTAAAAAGATAAAATATAAACCAAGCCAAAGATCATAAACCCATTCAAAGGCATCCCCACTACACCCATACTTAATATCTTTGAGATATGGATTCTTGGTACAAAAGAGGAATAATAAAGAAAAGAATGTCTCCCCAAACACCAAGACGACCATAACAACAAATTATCCTAGCAATTGAGTGAGTAATTTTGTTGGATTATCTTCGAACCTAATGACAAGAAACATTATGCAATCGTCTTAATAAATGCAAGCAATCCTTGATAATGAAACCAAATTTTGAAAAATCAGTACCACTTGAAGAAAGAGCATGAACAACTGATCGACTATCAAGTTGAATGTTAACACTATGCCATTGATTTGTGCAAATCCAACTCGAGACTTCTCGAAGACCCATAGCCTCAGCTATCTCTGCAGAGGGAGTCCCATTGAAAGCTCGATAACATGCATAAATGAAAATGGCCAAACTGATCAAGTATCACTGCTCCAACACAGATTGTCTTTGTGCTGTAAATATGGAAGCATCCATGTTACATTTCCAACGTCCATCAAAGGGCGGAGTCCAGTTTCATAGTTATTCGCCGATCGAGCAATAGGAACTGAATTTGCACCTTTAGAATTTGTCCATTCATGAAAGATTGAAAGGCGCATATCCCACAATCTAAGAAGGATTTGCATCACTCTAATTCCATACTAATTGCTTTCTATCGTGCCAAATGCACCATGCAAGCATGCAGTGCGTCAAAATAGCATGCTCATCAACAAAGTTAAAACAATTAGTGAAAACCTGGACAGTAGTAACCTCTTGCACATGCACATTAAACATATTCTAGCAATCAGTAGCTCGTGGATAATGGAGTATAGCATGATCGATGGTTTCAGTTCCACCGCACATTGTATAAGAGGGGTCCAAATCAACTCCTTTATTTGCTAATCTCTCCTTTGTGGGAATCACATTTCTAAGGACTCTCCAAATAAAATTCTTCATTTTTGGAAAGATATTAGTGTGCCAAATTTTATTCCAGTCTCCAGGAACAATATGATTGGCCGTATTAGAAAAAAAAAAAGATAAGTTGCTACATGATAGTCAAATTTAACATCATAAATTTCTCTCCTAGAGAAATGTCAAATAAGGCAATCATAAGAAGACAAGCCGATAGGACAATTATAAATACGCAACATGTCTGGTGGAAGAAGGAATTGTAATTTTTCAACATCCCATTCAGTACCATTATCAAGCAGAAGATCCTTAACATAACAATTTTCAAACCCCTCCATCATGGGAGATAGGACAAAGAAATTTCCATCATCAATGATCCAAAGATTACTCCAAATATTAATAGTAGAATTGGTCTCAATTCCCCACCTTAAGCCTCTCTTCAACAACACTTGAGCCCGCATTAAATTCCTCCAAATAAAACTAGGATTATTACCCTCCTTGGCATCAAGAAAATTGCCATCTAAAAAATATTTAGCCTTGAAGAACTGATTAGTGAGAGAGTTTGATCGAGATAAAAATTTCTATCCTTATTTGCCAAGTATAGCTAAATTGAAGCAATGTAGATTGCAAAAATCATGACCACCATTTTTCTTTAAAACACGAAGTCTGTCACAAAAAAGCCAATAAATCTTTCTTTTTCCATCACTTTTCATACCCCACCAAAATAAATTAATCATTTTCTTAAGATCATTATAAATCTAGCAGGGAAGTGAAAAAAAAAAACCCATATAATATCTGGGGAGCGCTTGAGCAACATATTTAATTAGAATCTCCTTTCCTACATTCGATCAAAATTTGTTCTTCCAACAACTAAATCTCATTCTTAGCCGATCTTGCAAATAGGAGAATATTTATCACTTGTTCTTGCCAATAACAGAGTGTAAACCCAAAATTTGCTGTGACTTAAAGGAGTATGAACTCCGAAAAAATTATGAATTTCTTCCTTTGTCTATTTATCTAAAATAGGGCTAAAAGAAATTCCAAATTTATTAAAATTAAATTGCCTAGCCATAAGCAACTTTATAAGAAGACAATTTGTTTTATGGCCTGGTATTCTCTAGTCTTAGCTCTTAAAAAAAGAAGCTATTATCAGCAAATAAATTTTGGAAAATACTGAGACCCCATTTATTAATTCTACAATTAGGAATATCTCCTTGTCTTTCAGCTATTTGAAGTAATGAAGAGAGGCCCTTTGCACATTGGTGATATTAAAATCTTTTAATAATACTAATGAATATATTGGAATCTTTTATGTGAATTCATTGGGTGATATTAAAATTATATCGCGATAACCATGTCTTATATTTTAAATTTTAGTAAAAATTATATTAAAATGAATTAAATTTGATCCTTAACTAAAATGCAATCAATAAAATAATTGCTAATGTAATGGCACTTTGAAATGAAATTTTATAGTTTATAGTTTATAGTTTAGTTAGTGATAAGGTGATAATATTTTAAGATTGAGTAATAGCTAAATATACAATTTGATATAATTTTTTCTTTGTATGTTAAAAAATAATGGAATTTCCTTATATATGCTTTAGTTTATTGTATTAAGAGGAAGAATAAAGTTATATTAATAATTTTTTCTTATTTCTTGAAAGTTATTTTTTTAGTATATGAAAAAATTATATTTAAAATTTGTTTAATACTATATATGTAAATATATGATGATTAAGTCATGTTGTTGATTATACTTATCTTAATAATTAGAATTGTTTAGATGGGTGGTGGGTAGCATTTCATAACCTTGAGTAGTCAATGATGTCATAATCAACCTTTTTTTTTTACCAGTAGTCATAATCAACTTACGAAAAATCCAAAATGCAAAGAAAAAAATTTTAAGAGAGATGTATTTCACATGTTAAAATAACCAAACCCAATCAATAAAATTTACTTATTCTGACAAGAGAATTTTTTTATTCAATATTCAAGTAAGTTATATAAAATATTAAATAAATTAATTAAAATAGGAAAGTGTATTTTTTTATATTAAAATTTTCAAAACATCAAAACATAATTCATATGATGCCCTTTATATTATTAAAATTCATTTAAGTGGTAACAATAATTTAAAAGAAGGAAAATTTATAAAAATAACTGAAAAAGTTAAAAAATTATAAAAATATTTAAAAAATTATAAAAACACTGTATAATAAAAAATTTATAAAAATATTACACAAACAAAAAAAATAACAAAAATATGGTATGTTTTTGGTATTTTTTTTAGCAAATATTGAATGTTTGTTAAGTAGATTTATATATCATAAAAATATAAAAGAAATTAAAAAAAGTATTTTTGTAAAGTGGAAATGAAATTTTGAAAAAACAAATAGAAATTTGGTTTATATATATATATATATATATATATAATTCATCTCAAAGCTCTCCCAGGACATGCAAAACCTTGATGTCAACTTAATTTATAGAGTAATGGCAATCAGATACGTCAAACAACACTCGGGTACCAAATGAAGCCTCAATATAAATATGATTTCAACTTAATTTATGGGGTGATGGCAAGCAGATGATGAAACCGAAGGCACAGGTAAAATTCAAGCCTCAATATAAATAATAATCTAATGAAAACTTCACTCTTGCTGGCAAATTCAACATGGATGGGCATATCATAAAATTCCTGGTAGCAACAGCTACATCACCTGCATAAACTATGAGGCATAATCCATGAAAAAATTCAATTCATCAAATTTTAGAATAAAAAAATAAAGGCAAACGGCACACAAAAACTGCTCCTGTTAAATTTGTAGCCATTAATCTGAGACATTTCTACTTCAGAAATTAACAAAACAAAAGACCATAATAAGTTGAGAGTAACAAAGTGTTCCTATAATCATTAGACTATGCTCAGCAGTCCGTCCATCTTGCGACTGTATTGAGTTCAGAGTTCCATGCTAAGAGGAAGACACCACACCTCATATGATCATTTGTACTCGTAATTCTGAATCAAGCTGCTGGGACCTTTTTGCCATCTTCATTACAATAAATTTTAGTTTCTGGGACCTACAAAAGGGAAAAATACAGCTTAGCTAATTGAATACAATTACATATAAAATAATCCTCATATATATATAACTTATTGAAGAAAGAAACTGAGTCAAAAGGGCTAAAGGTCTTTAAAGGGTCAGCAGTGTTGACATATTGGAATAGCTTAAACCAAACTCTTGCACTATTCTTAACACAAAGAAAAAAGGAAGCATAATAAAAGGGAAAAAAAAGAAACATTTGAACTTTGAGAAAAACACAATATATGTAGCTCAAGACTTTTTCTTCCTTTTCCTTTTCTTTATTTTAGATACAAGTTCATACTACTACACACGCTATCTTCACAACATAGACTTCTTTTTATAGAAGAAAAACATAAATAACTCTTACATGCACACCATACATGAGTCATACCTCCATGTTTTATACATCCTTAAAATAAGGACTATCTTTCTTTTTTACCTACTTTGATTTTACAAAAATTACATCAACTTCAACAAGCGGTAACTGATAATACTGCCTCTTAAGAAACAACAATAATGGAGCAGTTTGCTGGTACTGGAGGAAAACAGTTAGCCATATGGATATAAGATCTATGCTTACAGCTGTATATGAGTGCAATAAAGTGAGTGCGCAGTGTGGAATTGAGTGCTATTCTGTTACACAGTCAATCCATATGTATACAATCATTGATGTGATGATTATTAGTTAATCAATTATCAATCAAATTCAATCTATTCTCTGCTCATTCTATTTCTCTTCTCTCTCTTTCTCTTTCGATATCTCACTCCTGCTCTTTTCTCTCAATCCTACTCTCTTCAGTCATTAGCACCAACGAACTTAAGCTTCCCTTGAGTCCACAACCCATCTGAACACACCAGGAAACCCAGATGACCAAGGTCCCTGACATCGTCATCACAATTTTCATCTAACAAATTTTTTCACCTGTATAGATGTGAAAAGCATTCTTAAGCACTCTTCTCTTTGTAATGAGATTTTGGGATTTTGGAAGTAGTGAACTCTTGGCTCTCACTTCTTTTCCATTAAAGGAAACAGATTGGTCCTAAGCTCATGTTTGGTCCAAATACCCATGAGATAAATATGCACTCTGCATTCTGTTTTTCTTGCAGACTGGCTATTCCAGCTAGAATGGAACAATTACCATCCTTTTATTAATTCCCAAAATCCCCAGTACAAATATAACAGCAAAATTCAAAATTTGATAGCTGCATGTGACTAAATTGCAACTTTTCTGGTGTTTCTCTCATAAACTCCTAGTTTTGACAAAGGGCATAAATCTCTTTAGGGGTTAATCTTGTGAGAAATTAAATATGGCATAAATGAAAATGATATTGGCAAAGAAAAGGACCAAAGCTGCTCACCAAACAATTCCATCCCTTTCCGCTTGTTACTTCTCGCTTCTCCTCCTAAGAGATAAGGTTTGATTTCTCTGATGCATATTACCAATAAAATGTGTTTAGAAAACATTCTAACTATTACTTTCATATAAAATTACATAAATTACTTGAAAAACATTCCAAAAATTACATAAATAACTTTTGTATAAATTTTGCAAATTAACTGCGCAACAAAACTTGGCCCAACAACTCGATAACATCATGGCCATGATACAAGCTTATATGAATGACACGAAAATGAACATATATTTTCTTTTGCACATTATTGGGGCTTGAGGAGGATTTGTCCGAGCAGTCCATCCATCAACTTGAGAAGTTGCGGAATCTCGATCAGTCATGATTTCAACATACCATCTATTAATGCAACCAAATTTGCGACTGTAACAATGATAGATAACGAGAACGAAATCCAGCAGTCCTTGCAGCTCATTATCTGAGATGTCAAAATTATAGTCAATATGGCAGCTTGGAACATGAAATATATACTTCCGAATTGGTATTCTCTAGATTGAAGGTCGCAAACTATTTTATCTCGCATATCGGCCGAATATTTGCTTCTGCATCCGATTGGTCACCAGAAGTGTCTGCATCCGACGAAACTTCGTCACCAAAAGCGGATGCATTCAAAGAAACTTTGTGAACGGAATTTGGAGTGAAAAAATCTTCATCTGGTCACGGAGTTTCTTTGAATGCATACTCTTCTTGTGATGCCGATATGTGGGATGAAGATTTCTTTTTCAATCTAAATTTCGGTCGCCAAGTTTCTTCCGGTCGTCGGATACAAACCAATCTGATGCAGAATTGGATACCGATATGTGAGATGAAATCGTTGGCAACTTTCAATCCAAAGCATACCAACTCTCAACCATATATTTCATGTTCCAAGCCGCGATATTGACTGAATCTTGACATCTCAGATAATGAGATGCAAAGATTGTTGGATTCCATTCTCACTGACTCTCATTATTGTAGTAACTTGTTGCATTAATAGATGTCAAAATAAAGTATGTTGAAATCATGACTTCCGCAACTTTAATTGCTCCTGAAGCCCTAAAGTGCAAAAGAATGTACATGTTCATGTTCGTATCATTTATGTACGCTTGTTTCACGGATATAATGTTGCCGAGCTATTGAGTCAAGTTTTGTTAGTGGAGGTAATTTGCAAATTTTATATAAAGGTTATTTATGTATTTTTGTAATGTTTTTCAGGTTATTTATGTGATTTTATATTAAAGTAGCACTATAGAATGTTTTCTAAACTCATGTTTTATAGATAGGAATGCAATCAAATGAAGTAGTCCAACACATAATTAAGAGATTGATGAATATCTTACATCATGGTAGGTCTCTCTGATTAAAATCTAAAATGTTATGCTCTGTGTCTCCTTGACCATCAATTTGCACCTTTCCAGTTGGACCCTAAATCAATCATTCAGAAAACATACAACACAGTTAGCATCCAACCATAAAAGAACACACACCCAAATATAGAACTCACCTTATCAACAAATGCTCCAGTTCTTTGATGCATCACTAAGTTTAAAATCTAAAACATAATTGCCAGAAGAGAGGAAATGATGATGAGAAGATTAAAACAAAGTATAAAAAAAGGTAGAGGAAAGGATCAAAGCAGCAAATTGATCACCCAATAGTTCCAGTCCTTTCACACATATAACCTTATCAATGACAACTTGTTGCTTCTCCTAAGAGATAAGGTTCAAAGAAGAAATCAATTTCAATGTTGATTTGCTCTGATGCATATAACCAATAAAACATGAGAGGAAAACATTCCAAACTCTTACTTTCTTCTTCAACTTCCCACCAGGTAGGTGTTTCACTTCATTTTTAGGTGCAGAAGTAGCCCCTGCAATCCATAGCCACGAGTGTGAAAGCAACATAAGGCCATCGAAAACTTAATCATCGCAATTTGGACATTCCGAAATATGATTTGATAGTAGAAAAAATACTGACCAGTTGAACCATATCAACATAATTTCATGTATGAAGAGTTTTTAAACAATAAAAATAGTAAAGAATATAGCAACAGTTGCAAATCAGGTTCATAACCAAAATTGAATGTTCTGAATATTATACATCAACAATACCAGTTCAAATGAATCATTATGAAATGATAGATATTATTTTTATTAGCATTTCATCTTTTTCAGTATTCAAATAGTAAGATATTGATAATTATAACCTAATATAAACAATGCATTCAAATCACTGTCTACAGATATAAATCTGTCATTTTAAAGAAATTAACAAACTTATAAACCCATTACCAAGGTTGAAATGAAAGAGATTGATCAGTACATATATTACTCTTCCAAGTAGATTGAAAATAAAATAGATCCATACCTAATTGGTACAGTGTATAGAAGAAACCAGTCTTGTGTATGTGATATATCTGCCCCGTGCGAGATTTATAATATTTTACATTATGAAATAATTTATATATTTATATAATTAGTATATAAATAATATTGTATACATAGATATATATATATATATAATATTAAAAATTTTTATATTTATACATCATAAAAATATATATATAACAAAATATATCTAATATAATAAAGTATTTTTTTAATTGTTTTGAAAATTTGATTAAAAGAATAATTAGAATATTAATTTTAATTTTATTACTTTAGTTAAATAGAAAAATTAATAATTGAAATTAAAATTTTGAATATTAATTAGTAGTTAATTAATAATTTTTTTGAATTGAATAATTGTTTCAGATTGATGTACCTTTTTCTAATTTATAATAAACTTTATACTCCATTTAAAAAGAAGAATAATACTTCAAATTGGACTTGAATTCATATAGAGATTTTTCTAAATCATGAATAAATTAAATCAATTTGGTTTATCATCTAAAAAAATTGGTTTAAATAAAGTAAATAAAATGTTTATAGGAAGAAAACTTGAATATATCTAATCAAAGTTTAAAAAGAATAACTAAATCAAAATAATATAATAGAAAATGAAAATCAAATAAAAATAAACTAATCAAAATATAAAAAATATATTTAATACTAATTAGAAAGCTATTAAAAATACTTTTTAATATTACATCAACATGCATATATAGAACATAAATAAATTTTAATGTATAATTGCTTAAATTTTCTGCATTTATTTATCCATGTATTGATAAATGCTTAAAATACATTGAATTTTAAGCATCAATAAAAAAACTTACAGTAGTTGATTAAATTTTGAATTTGCAGGACCTAAAGAGTCTCGAAAAAAAGTATTGATTTTCTAAGCCCTTAATTACCACTCATTTGAGTATTTAGTAAGGGGTCAAAGTTGAAATATTTGCATTGGATTAGGATTTTAATTAACTTCAAAAATCTAATGATATTCAATTTACCACATACAGGGGTTTGGCTTCCCTATTTGCATCATCATTTAAAACATACATTAGTTACTTCTCACTAATGCACAACTCTATCAACACTAATTTTTCATTCAAGAAGCTCTAAATCTTTTTTACTTGTACTACCTGTGCCTAGCAGTAGTTAAAAAGAATCAGGATCATGATTAAATCTCCCAACTACCATTTGCATCTACTTCAGAAATTAACAAAGCAAAAGAACATAAGAAGTTGAGAGAAACAAAGTGTTCCTATGATGATTAGACTATGCTCAGGAGTCCCTTTATCTTGAGACTGCATTGAGTTCAGAGAGTTCCATGCTAAGAGGAAGACACCACACCTCATATGATCATTTGTAGTCATAATTCAGAATCAAACAGCAGGGACCCATTACAATAAATTGCAGTTTCTGGGACCTACAAAAGGCAAAAATACAGCTTAGCTAATTACATAAAATTGCATAAAAAATAATCCTCATATATATAACTTATTGAAGAAAGGATCTGAGTCTTTAAAGGGTCAGCAGCAACTAATAATAGTGCCCCTTAAGTAACAACAATAATGGAGCAGGAGCAAACTGAAGGCATTGGGGAGATTGGTCCCAGAGGAAGACAGTTAGCTATATGGATATAGGAATCTATGCTTACAGCTGTATATGAGTGCAACAGAGTGAGTGTGCAGTGTGAAATTGAGTGCTATTCTGTTACACAGTCAATTCATATATATACAATCATTGATGTAATGATTAGTTAATCAATTATCAATCAAATACAATCTATTCTCTGCTCATTCTCTATCTCAACCCTGCTCTTTTCTCTCAATCAGTCTACTCTCCTCAGCCATTAGCTCCAACAAACACAAGCTTCCCTTGAGGCCACAACCCATCTGAATATGCCAGGAAACCCAGATGACCAAGGTCCCTGACATCATCATTACAGTTTTCATCCAACAAATTTTTTCACCTATGCAGATGTGAAAAAGCACTCTTAAGCACTCTTCACTTTGTAATGAGATTTTGGGATTTTGGAAGCAGTGAACTCTTGGCTCTCACTTCTTTTCCATTAAAGGAAACAAATTGGTCCTAAGCTCATGTTTTGGCTGAAATACCCATGAGAAAAATATGCACTCTGCATTCTGTTTTCCTTGCAGATTGGCTATTCCAGCTAGAATGGAACAATTACCACCCTTTTATTAATTCCCAAAATAGCTGCATGTGCCTAAATGGCAACTTTTCTGGTGTTTCTCTCATAAGTTCCCAGGTTTGACAAAGGGCATAAATATCTTCAAGAATCAATCTTATGAGAAGATAAATACGGCATACATGGAAATTATTTTCCATGTATTTCAATTTACATCAAGCAGAAGTTCTTTCTATAAAACTCATGGGCAGCCAACAAGGTAAGTAGCTAAATGAAATCACAATAAAGTTTGTAAAGGTAGGAATGCAATCAAAGGAAGTCATCAGGCCAGGTCTCTCTAATAAAATCCACAATGCTACTCTATGTCTCCTTGAACATCAATTTACACATATCCAATTGGACCCTAAATCAATCATTCAGAAAACATACAACACAATCAGCATCCAACTAGAAAAGGAACACACATCCAAATATAGCACTCACCTTAACATCAGATGTTCCAGTGGCAAACTTTTTCCCAAGTTTCTTTGATGCATCACTAAGTTTAACATCTAAAACATAATTGCCAGAAGAGAGGAAATAATGATGAGGAGATAAAAACAAAATAAAATAAAAATGGCAGAGGAAAGGATCAAAGCAGCAAATTGCTCATCAAACAGATCCAGCTTTCACACGTGCATACTTATCAATGACAACTAGTTGCTTCTCTTGAGAGATAAGGTTCGAAGAATGATTTGCTCTGATGCATATTACCAATAAAACATGAAAGGAAAGCATTCCAAACTCTTACTTTCTTCGTTATCTTCCCACCAGGTAGGCGTTTCACTTCTTTCTCAGGTGCAGAAGTAGCCACTGCAATCCTCAGCCACAGGTGTGAGAGTAATATAAGGCCATCAAAAACTTAATCACAACAATAAGGACAATCTGACCACAGAAAAAATATTGACTAATCAAAATTGTTGAACCAGATCAACATGTAAGAAGAGTTGTTAAAAAATAAAAATAATAAAGAATATAGCAACAGTTGCAATTCAGGTTCGTATCCAAAACTGAATGTTTTGAATATATCGCTTCAACAATACCAATTCAAATGAATCACTATGAAACGACAGATATTATTTTTATTAGCATTTCATCTTTTTCAGTATTCAAATAGCAAGATATTGATAATTGTAACCTGATATAAACAATACATTCAAATCACTGTCTATAGATATAAATCTGTCATTTCAAAGAAATTAACAAACTAATAAACCCATTACTAAGGTTGAAATGAAAGAGATTGATTAGTATATATATTAACAGACTAATAAACCCATCAGTATATATATTATTCTTCCAAGTATATTAAAAATAAAAGAGACAGATTATACCATCCAACTTGATCCGTGAATGAAAGAGCAGGAAATTTCTTTCATGATTTTTCTTTGGCCTCAAACAGAAAGGTCTGCAAAGTGTGATGAGTAGTCTCAGGCGAAGAACGAGAAGAGTATCTAAAATAAGATGATCAGATTTTAGGTAGAATACATACACATAATCCCAGAGTATTTCATCAATGCCTGTAATAATCTATCTGCCTTTATTGTCCACTCCAAAGAAGATTTGGGCACAAACCTTAGCGAAACCAGATGAAAGCTTTGCGGTCAGCTTCCCCAACGTATTTAAATCGCAAAAACCCATACAAGAATCCAGAACGGAATATAGAAGGTTTCACTTTCCATTCTCCCAAAGCCGTTATTATGATTTCCAGTCCTTTTGAATCATAACACAAAACAAGGCGAACCGAAATGTCCCTGCCAATGTAATACCTAAATATCGTGTTTCTGCTAGTTAACACGTCCATACATAACCAGTCGGTGTATAATATGGCAGCCTTCAAGTTTTTGTTGAAATAAGGGGGCGACCACTAGCTTCAGAAAAAAAAAAAAAAGTGACTGCCGAGTACGGTAAAAGACGGGGAGAGTCAGCCAAGTAATCTATACTGATTTGTTTAGGAAGGGTAAATTGAGGGAGGGGGGTTTTATAAGTTCAGGAGACTGGTTAAAAACCCTAATTCTTTTTGGAGAATTTTTTTAATATCTTATTTTTTTTCTATTTTATGCTTTACTGTATTTTTCACAAAAAATTCTTTGCTATACCATATTCATTACTCTATTCGTACACCCAATAAATAATAATAATAATAATATATAATTTAAAAATAAAAATAAAATAAAATTAATTTTTTAATATTATAATTTAAATTATATATTATGATCGGTTATATGCATGAAATTATATGATAAACTCAGTCTATGTAAAAAATTTTTATTCTTTATTAATAGATCAATACTTAATTGGTACAATACATAGAAGAAACCAGTTGATACATATGATATGATTTGTTTTGTATCTGTCCCACGCGAGATTTATAATATTTTACATTATGAAATAATTTATATATTAATATAATTAGTGTATATTTTATATTTATATATTATAAAAATATTTATAATAAAATATATCTAATATATTAAAGTATCTTTTTAATTGATTTGAAATTTTGATTAAAAGAATAATCTAAATATTAATTTTAAATTTTATTACTTTAACTATAGAGAGAAATTAATAATTGAAATTAAAATTTTGAATATTAATTAGTAGTTAATCAATATTTTTTTAAAATTGAATAAAATTAAAAATTAATATTCAGATTATTCTTTTAATTAAACTGTATTGGTGAATATATATTAATCAGTTAATGATAGGATACTGATTATATGATTTTGCTATTATTATAATCTTTAAAATATAATACATTGTGATCTCTCAAAAAAAATATAATGCATTGTGGAAAAAAAATATGATTAAAATTGGAACAATAAAGTGATAATTATTCACATATATAATGCATTGTAGGAGAACATGCACTGAATTTATTCAAGATTGATTGGGAGATTGTTAAGCTAGTCACTTGTCTATCCCTTGACCTTCCTCATGCGACTTGTCGTATTGTTCTTCTCGCTAAAACCCAGTTCTGACTTCTGGATTGAGATTAGACCTCTGTGAAGCGTGAGCAGATTGTGGAGCTCAGTCAGTAGAGATGATATCTCTACAATTCGCGCCTCTGCAACTCCCCAGTTTTCATTGCTCCACACCATTTAAAAACCGTGCTTTCATTTTCAGCTCAAATTATACCTTATCCAAATCCCATAAAACACTTGAATTTACAATCTTTTGTCTTCGCCCAGACTCAAAATCACTTCCTTCTAGCCATACCCTTTTCACATCTCTTCCTCAAAATCTTAATTCCAATCTTAAAAGTCCCCACTTCCTAAATCCTGCAGCCCAATTCGAAAGGGGAAATTGTTATGGGATTAAGGGTTCTGGTGAGGAAACCAGGGCAGTGGTTGATTCCGGGGGTAGTGGTGGTGGTGGTGATGGTGATGGCGGAGGCGGGGATGATGGTGACGATGAGGTGGAGAAAAGTGGTGGAATTTTTCCGGAGTGGTTAAATTTCACTTCTGATGACGCAAAGACAGTTTTTGCTGCGTTGGCGATTTCGCTTGCTTTTCGGTCTTTTATCGCTGAGCCAAGGTACATCCCTTCATTGTCGATGTATCCCACTTTTGATGTCGGTGATCGAGTTGTTGCAGAGAAGGTAAACCATAATTTTTCTTTATGAACACTGTTTACAACAAAGTTTAATTCGTGATTCATGTAAGAGTTAAATTAGGCGTTGAACTGGGGCATATTCAAGTGATTGCCGTTCAGCATAACAGTGTTGCAATTAAAAGAAGGCTTTACAGCTGTTACTGCAAATTAACAATGGTTCCATCTCCAAAACAAGTTCATGCGTCCCATATTTATGAAATAACTGGCAAGAATTGGAGTGGATTGTGTTATTGGCTGTGAAAACTTCTCATGTTCACTGTGCTGGAATTGTTATCTTACCATTAAAGTTGTGGTTAATGTTGCTTGAATTATTCAAAGCATTGAAACCAATGTCTTTATTACTTTTATATTTGAGCCCTAGGCTGTGAGCGATTTACTTATGAAGTATCAAGCATAACTGGTACATGGCTTGAAATTGTCAGGTTACATACTATTTCAGAAAGCCTTGTGCAAATGATATTGTGATTTTTAAAAGTCCACCAGTGCTTCAGGAAGTTGGATACACTGATGATGATGTCTTCATCAAAAGAGTTGTTGCCAAGGAAGGTGATATCGTAGAGGTGAGATGGCGAAAGAAAGACTCTTCTATTTACTAACTGTATTCAGTCATGCAGTTGTATAATATTTTCAATTTCAAATACAACCACTTCATCCTTGTTAAAATATTTCTTAAAAATTCAACAGGGAATTTTTTTTATGGCAATGATGAGACCTTGTTTGCAATAATAGTTAGTTACAATAACATTTGAGTAAAATAGAGAGGTGAAGTGGTTCTTGCATCTTATAAATATAACTCCTAGAATCACATCTCATCTTACAAAGTGTCTGTAAATTAGCTTGACCACTGGTGTATAAACACGTGCCTTTGCTTAATTGCAGGTTCGTGAAGGAAAGCTTATAGTCAATGGAGTTGTGAGAGATGAAAAATTTATTCTTGAGCCACCTTCTTATGACATGACACCAATTGTGAGTATCAACTTAATCTTTGCTATCTTATGTTTTTCCTTTTTATGTTGCCATACTAGACTTACAAGGAGAATTTTGGACCTTGTATTAGATGGTTGGCTATCATGAACTTGAAGCCACATAAGAATTGCACAAGAATATGAAAATTTCATGTCCTAGACTTTTCTTTTAAACTTCTATTTGAATAGTGAAACAGTGGACAAAACCTGAATTTCTTACAGTATGGCATTTTTGGCTCCCATGATAACTAAAATGCATCTGTTTTATTCATTTGGCGATGCAGCGTATACCTGAGAACTCAGTTTTTGTGATGGGTGACAATCGCAATAACAGTTATGATTCACATGTTTGGTAATGTTTCTTGATCTTTAAGTACAAAATTAGGCTTAACCTCTTATTTTATTCTGTCTTTAATACTCAATCAATACGAAGTTATGCTTCTTTTAGGGGTCCTCTTCCAGCAAAGAATATAATAGGAAGATCAGTTGCTCGTTATTGGCCTCCAAACAGGATTGGCAGCACGGTTCTTGAGCTTGGTTGTGCTGTTGACAATCAGCAGAATAACTCAACGACTAAATAGTTATTACTACTCGAGTTTCTGGCCTTTATTTAACCATTTCAAATATCACACATTGTTTACTAGATGTAATTCTTTTAAGTAGTGGCCCCTTTTCAATGGCCTTGCTGTATTTATAGATTCTGCCTTGTATCAATTGACACAATTTTAGTTAAATCTTTCTCCCATTTGAGTCCACGAGGTTTACAAGAACTTATAATTAATGGGGAAGTTGCATTGTTAAATTTTGCAAGTGAAAGGTGTGAATTACCACATTTTTTTTATCATGTTATAATGTCTCCACATAAAAAATAAGCTCCTCCACAAAGTAGCCTAACGAATATGGCAAGAAAGGCAACTTCCAAAATGCGTACATCCAAGCCTTTGATTGTTTTTTTTTTTTTTTTTGAGTATTACAATTGGAGAGAGAGAAATCGATCCTGAGTTGTTCAGAAGAGTGCATTTGCTGTTAGGCGAAGCCTCAGTGTGTCCAAGCCTTTGATTGTTATTTGCAAACAAATGAGACCCCAGCAATTGAGCCATTTATATAATACCAAGGCAATTTATTTCAGTCACATGAGGATGAGGTCCCATCATCATACCAATTTTCATGCTTCCAGCTCCTGTAATGATCACCACACTTCCAATTCTCTTGAAAATATCATTAAAGCAAAATTTTGGTTTCCCGTTTCAATTTCATAATTTGTATCATATAACCTCGAAAAATTCATTAATCAATAACTTGGCAAGAAAGGGGATCCAAATACCAGAGCAAGGACACATATATCCTATACAAATAATGAGAATCAAGATGCTCTATTGCTTCAAAAACATTAACAAATTGAACTCTAACAATATGGCTATTCCATATAATATGTGCAGATGATGTTCCTTCTTCCATATTGAAAAGAACAGAGCCATACACAAGTTAGTTTGCTGGCTCCATCACCCACACCTAATTATTGCCATAGATATTCAGTCACTCATATGTACATGAATCCTTGTTAAATTTAATGGGTTGGTTGCTGAGAGAATCAATGGCTAAAGCACAAGAAACATGCCTCGTATGCCTTGACTTGACCAATTTCCCCACAACATCTCCTCTTGAACGGACATTAAAAACCAATGTCATTGGAACTCCTCTGTTGTTGTCTAAACTTGCCCCTGCACCATACAGGGGAATTTTTATTCCTTCAAGATTCACAGTCACAGTCCTGTGACTCTTTCTTGATTGATAATATTTCTTCAACTGTAAAGAACAAGAAATGCAAATCAATTTTCAAAACCCAATAACCACATAAGATTATTTGCTGCAAAATCATTGTTCATATTCAATTTTTCAAACCTTACCTCACCAGTAGCAACCACAATCTCAGAGTACATAAGATTAAGAGGCACTGAACTGACATGAATGCCAAAAAACGTAGCAGGATTATACACATTCATCTTCACTGAACAATTTGTAGTCAACATCTTGGTTGGGACTCCTGTCAAGTCTGATCCTTGCCCAAAATAAAAACTATGCACAGTCAGGCTCTGCAAGCAAAAAAAATTTTGTTCAATGACGAAATAATAATTTTTAAATGAAATCTATTCTTCGCAGTAATAAAATAATGAAACTAATTAATTAATAAATTGAATTGTATACATAAAGCGATTACCTTAACTGTGATCTCTGGCTTGAAAGGCCTACTAGCACCCCAAATGATCAAACAAAACACAGAAAAGATCATAACAAACCCAGAAACCCCAATCAAAATCTGATACCTTCTCTTCGAATACCGATAAATTTCTCTATAATCCCTTTCTTCTTCAATCACATTAAACTCCGGCCATCCTTTGTAATTCCTCTTATTCCTACCTTTTCTGTCAGTATTCATCAAAGTTGAGGAGGCCGACGATCCATAAGTACCGGAAACCCTACTGGACGAAGAAGTTCTAGAATGATGGTCATAAGAAGGATGCGAAGGTGACTCCATAGGGCTATTGAAGGCTGGAGTAGGCTGCATTGAAGATGACTTGTCTTCATCATGAGAGTCACGAGATGGGCTTTGCACGTAGTACACGGGGCGTTTTGGCGATTGAGTGGAGGAGGGTGACAGGCTTGTGATATCGGAATCCGATTTGGCGTGCATTGTCTCCGGTGAAGAAAAGTTTACTCTGTGCGTGAGAGTGGAGGAAAAGATAACGTTTAAAAGTTAGTTTGAGCAGTGGAAGTGAGTGAGGCTGAAAGTGGAAATTGGGGAGAGGAATATGCGTAGTTTCGGTTACTTTTGGTTTGTTTTGATTTGGTGCCGAAGCTATAGCTTTAAAAAATCAAATTTCGCCTTTTAGTTAGTGTTTCTGTTATTTTATTTTATTTTTTTATTTTGCCACTAAGTGTTTCTGTTAAGTTGGGTGTTGACGGCGTGTCGTTGGGTTGGTATTTAGTTCAGTTTTTCTAGTTTTACGAAATTACACTAATATGTTAATTTTTTCACTAAATATTATTTTCACTGTGGTTTTATATTATATATTTTTACGATATTTGCTTTTTTTTAGTATTACAACTAGACCCATAGGGTGAAATAGATTTATTATTTTTATTCAGTTTACTAAAATATAATATATTATTATGATTAATTAACTTCTAATATCTCAATTTTTAAATTATGATATAATTAATAAAATAGATATATTTTTTTAAAATTTAATAAATATAATAAAATTTTCAAAGTATGTTATGAATTACTATTTGAATTTCAATATTAAATTTTATAATTTTAATATATTTTTATTTTTTTATAAAAAAAATACTAACTATAAATAATACGATAATAATTAATCATTAAATATCGTAAATATTTAATTACTAATCATCTACGTAAGAACAAATCATAAAAAAATATAAAATTACCTAATAATAACTTAATTTTTTTTACTATTTTTATTTTTTTTAATACTTCAAACTCTCAAGTTATTTTTCTATTAAAGAGTAAAAAAATAGTTTAAATATTAGTACTTAAATTATTTTCATAATTAAAATTTATAATGATAATTCATAAGTTTATTAGTTATCTTTGTGACTTTTAAGTTTTACACCGTGATCAATCTATATTTCATTAGTTAGTAGTCCTCTATAAAAATATAATTTGTTATTTATATGCCATTTATTGCGAAGTTGACTTATTAGTACATAGTTAAACTATATTATTAATGATTGAAATGGTTTTAACTACACGTGAATTTCCTAAAAAAAAACTACACCTTAATTTATAAATACTTCATCCGTTTTATTTTAAGTATCATATAAGAATAATATATATAAATTAAAAAATAATTAATTATTATAAATTTTATAAAAAATTTATTAATATTTACCTAAATATCATCTCTCATCTTATTTATTATATTTCAATAATTAATAAGGATAATATTAAAACTTTTAACTAATGCTCTTTTAAATTTTTAAAAGTAAAATTTAAAGTGAAATAAAAAAAAAATTATTATACGATATTTGAAATGAAAGGGAGGGAGTAATAATTTATTTTAGCAAACTTATAAATGTTAATATAGTATTAACAATATGTGACTTAATTAAATATTTATCATTATAATTATGCAATCTTTATAAATTTATATTATTATTGATAAATTCATATCAATAAATATATTAAGAAATAAAATAATTTTTTAGCAGAAAAAATATATTTAATTATTTAAACATTAATTAAAACTTAAACATTAATTTCAATTTTCTTTTTATTTTGAAATTTATGATTTTAATTTATTCTATAATTTATCTAAAGGATTTAAATTTAAAAATTAAAATTTTAAACGTTAATTTGATTAATAATTTACCTAGAAATTATTATTATTATTATAAAAATATAATATGCGGTGAAATTATAAATAAACACATGGTATAATATAATATTAGGAACTATAGATTTAATATAATATATAAATATATATATATATAGGGAAGGAAAATCGCACCAATCTATTTAAAGGGGCACACTTGCTATCTCAGCGTGCTACAATATTTGTTTTTATTTATACTATTTTGTGGTTTTTTCATACGATTGTTTTTCTTTATTTCCTTCACCCACTCTTTGCTCTTCTCAGTTCTCTTCTGTAAATTTCCCATTTCAACATTTATGTCGTCGATTTTTTGCATGATACTGATTCTAAGCAACTTGTTATTGTTTGCCATGGATTTCAATCTTCAAAGATGATAATTTTATCATTTGTTATACAATTAGTTTATTTCTCTCATTTTTATAAAAAAAATTTTGGGGAATCCATTTTTTGTCTAAAGATGTTTTAACATTTTAGCTCTATTAAAATTTTAATACATGATTTTCGTCTCCTTTCTTTCTCATTCGTTATAAACTTGTTGTTGCTTGCCCTGGATTTCAATCTTGGCAGCAAGTACATGAATTTTAATTGCAAGTAATTTGTTTCTGGTGAAAATGTTCTTATTTTTTTTAACAAACAAACAAGCCATTATCAATTATGCAACTAGACCATTTGGAGAAAATGTTGTTAGACAAAAAAATTTTGTTTTCCCATTTGCATCAGATAATCTCAATTATAATAGGAATGTGTTAACAATTGCCATACAACTACCAATGTAAATAAACAACCAGGTTATCAGCCAGACAAGCTTTAAACAGTTCTGAACTTAGCTTAGACATACACAAATAGATATAAACATTCAAACAAACTGTTGAATTGGTAATTGGCACAATTACTTGTTACAACCCAGTTAACAAGTACAACAAAATACATAAATTATTACAAGTTGAACTAATGTACAAAATTATAAAACAAAAACACCCAATTGAAAACATACTACTACAATGCACAAAGAACAAGTACAAAACGTAAGCTAGGACTCAGAATCTGGGTGGTGATATATCAGTATGGTCAGCAAGGCAAACATATGCCATTATGCCGAATGAGATCTTTGATACAATTCTTCACTGTCCCCTGTATTCGCACATTTTTATGTATTCAAAGCAATTATAAATCAAAGCAAAGCAGAACAACCAATAATATAAATAAATAAACATGAACAAAAACTCCAGAAATCTAGAGTACAGGCGGTCATCGGATAGAAGCGAAAGACTAAAAAAGATTTTTATAATCACAAAGATTATCAGTTGAACTATGCTTATAATCATCACATGACCCGCTAGAAACTTCACTTAATCTAATCTTAGATAAGATATATAAACAAAAAAAAGATGCAACTTAATTAACACTAAACAAGCTTGCAGTGGAGTGTAATTATCCGACTAATATACCATTTCTTTCATTACTGACCCAACCTATGATTACAGGAAATCTAAAACCCTAATTTTTTTTTAATAAAACAGAAAAAACAAAAATCGGCCTCATAGAGAAGATTAGATTGATCAACACCGATAATATCAGACATATGCTTATCATTAAATATTTGTTTAATCATCGGCCGATTAACAATCATACAGAAAAGTAAAAACTAGCACAAAATCGAGAGATTATATAAAGAAGAGACTCAGAATATGGGTGGTGATATATCAGAATGGTCGTCAAGGCCTTTTTATAAGCCAATTATGACGAACGAGACCTTTCACACTGAAATCGTCGACGTCCCTCTAACTAAACAATAAACTAGTGAATAAACAGAAGAAAAACAAAAGCCATAGAAGAAGAGAATTGAGCTTAGAGGTCTATTCTTCGTCTACTCCTCTTAGAGGCGAGTCTGCTACCTAGGGTTTCATTTTTTATTTCTGATTTTATAAAGAAACGTGCGAGTGCATAGTTACAAGTGCGGGTACTTAATGTGAGTTAATGGGCTCGACATACCCATCTGGGATAACTGTTTAACGATTAAATGCCCAGATATTAATAAATTACAGGAGATCATAAAAAATAGTACTTTTTAAATTTCATTTTTATTCTACTTTTTTTTAAAGAAAAATTACATTTTATTCACTTTATTGTTTTATAATTTTATACTTTTAAATTCATAAATTATTATTTTATATATTTTAAGATATATATCAAAATATTTTACATATATTTAACATATATAAAAAATAAATCATATTTTTATAAATTTTTTCTTATTTGTATAATATTTTTGTAAATTTTTTATTTACAAATTATATTAATAATTTTTTTCCTTTTGAAACTGTTTTTGTAAATTATTTTAATTATTTGAGAAGGCTCTTGTTGTTAGGAATGACAATGACACGGGACAAAAAATATTCTCCATTCTCATCTCCGTGGAGATTCCTGTCTTCGCGTTGGTAAGGAATCTTCATAAAGATTTCTGCTCCATGAACGGGATAGATTTGCTCTGTTCCCATTCTCATAGATATCCCCATGGAAAAATTATATTTCTTTATTTGAAAAAAAAATAAAATTTAATAGTATAAAAAATTAATAATTTATAATAATTATATATTATAATAAGATAATAATTAAATTATATATAATAAATTATAAAAATTATAATAAAATAAAATACATCAAATTAAATTTATAAATTAAATTTATTTCATATATATAAATAACTAAAATATAACATAAATAATATATAATATATATTATAATATTATATATATATATGTATTCTATTAATAAATACATAAAATATATATTACTAGAGCTAGAGATCCACGTGAGATTAAGAGTATATTTTCCGTCCTTATTTTGTCCAACGAGAACAAAATTCACCTTGTCTTTGCCTTCAAGGAAAAGATGGAGGGAATCTTTGTCTCGTTTGAGATAACCCTCAGCAGAAAATAGAAATTTCTCGTCCCATTGCTAAACTTATTTATTGTATTAAATATATGACCAATCGAGATAATCTCGTAAGTTACATTTGCTATAGTATATTAATTTTATTTTTCTTTTTTCTTAAAAAAACATAATTTAATTTCCACAAACTAGATGATTTCATAAAAGTCGTTTTTAAACACGTTTAAATCTTTATTTAAAAATTTGAAAATCACATCCAACAAAAGAAAATTCCATCGCTCAGTTTCTTTTGACTTCTGACATTGTAGTATTAATTAATATCTTTAATTCCAGATTTCCCACATCGAAAATTTGACAAATGCATAATGAAACGCCTTTGAACTTAAATAGGACCTCTTATCTACAAGGCAAACTTTTAGGAGTCGCAGTTGAAATCATCTATGAATTACAAATCCAGTACCAAATAGCCAAAACCAATCCTAATAAGTGGGAAAATAGGGGGACCCAAAGCCAACAAGCCTATCTGCCTGTATCATCAAACAAACTATATATTTCCAAGCAAACACTAATTCTACATTCTAAACAATGACCAATATTGCATATGCCCCTGGAACTTGATCCATCAACCATAAAAAATTTTGCCCACAATTTCAAATCCAGTATCTCGACGATTCTGATTGTTGCCGTTCCAATGATTCAACCGCCGCTGTCTTGATGACTTTAGTCTGAAACCAATGAAGCAATAAATGGAGTCCTCTATATTCTATAGCTATCATCTTCGACTCAGCTTCTGCCTGCTCTACTTCTATCTAGTGAAATGCGTGAATCCAATGTCCCAAGAATCTGGGGAATTGACACCCCTACAGACACTACAATTTCTGCCATCAAACAAGTTTAAGCATCTTAAGAGTGCTAAATATGATTTAGGAGACAAAAAGACATCGATGGAAAAAAAAAATGTAACTTATATTTTATTGCTCCATATTTCGCCATAGAAATAAGAAAATTGTTGGATGCTCATTATTAAACCCAACAAGATGTTTCTTGTGTTCCCAACGAAAGGCACACGTTTTGAAAGCAGTTTTATGACGTGCAGCAAGTCTCCAAAGTAAGGCTTAGAATAACAATTCTAATGAATTAGAAGATTTTAGATGAATCCTCACCAATTCCTTCCCGTACAGAGAGATTTGGTCGGATAACATCCTTGGTATTAACCAAGAAAATATCACCAATGTACATATGATTTGTGGGCACATAGACACAGCATAGCTCCTCTTCCCCAGAATAGTTCTGCACTCAAAAGATTTAGGAAAGACACAAAATGAATATGCAAAACACAATGCTATATTGATGAGCCATGATCACAACAATGAACCACACCCTTGTTTTCTCAAACCGAGATCACAGTGCAAGCAAATATGAAATATTGGTACACACAAAAAGATCAGGAATTTTTTGAGATGCAATGCCTTCCAACACTAATATCAAAGAAAATCATGGACACATTCATGGGCCGTACAAAGGAAGTATGGGCACGGTAATTTAACAAAATATTCTCAAGCAAGCAACAATTTAATTCCCAATTAGCTAAGGATCATCTTCATGACTCATTTTCCTCCATTCCATTCTGTGGGGCATATTTCCCTGCTACTTTATGACAAGCCATTTTTCTGCCCACCTCCTATTCAAATGCAATCATTCTTACCTCGTTTATAAGTCCATGTTGCACATGATCAAACAAAATGAAGTGCAAAATTACAAATTTTAAGCATAGGTAAATTCAGTATTCATAGCATGGATACTCCAAAAGCATTCTGACAAGTAGCACACAAGCATCCAACAAAGATGCAAGCCCAAATAAGCATTGAACACTCAATATCTTTCCAAATAAATATAGTAATTAAACATTATTTTTCAGTATAACAATGATACATCTGAGTATGCAAATGGTTTGGCTAGGGTACAATTGGATAACCCTGGATAAAAAATGCAACCACCACCATTGTCACTATTATTATCATCATATAGAACGGGCACAATTATCAATTGAAAACCTTATGTGCTTTAGAGAGAAGATGAGTTTTTCTCTTAGCTTAAGATGTTGAAACTTGAGTTTTTTTTGCATTCACAAAAATTGAATGCAAGCAGAGAAGATAATTTTGTGGAGAATTTACTCCTGTTCTCTCATACTCCCCATCCTACTTCCAAAATCTCTCCCCATCTCAATCCTTTGTATATTATACAAAGACTTAAACATTTTGAACTCAAGAATCAGGGCCTGTAATAATATATGAAAAAAAAACATGTTTTTGAGGTGATTTGCAAGTCTGGTGCCAAAGCATATTCAGAAGCGAATTTCTTTTGTATTTTTTTGCACTCGGGAAATATGATAGCATGCAGAAATTATAGCTTAATCAATGCATCGCCACTACCTATATCATACCATTTTATGTCCAAATCCTCTATTTATATCTCTGTTTCTCAATTAACGACTCAACAACACCAACACAATAAGTATATGCAATTGATGCAGCAGCAGATCCATGGCAACATTTAAGTACAGAAAAACAATTGCAGAACCTGGAGGATGACAGATGAAGTGATGAACCCAAATGCATATTCACCAATACGTGGATGCCTTATGATGGCAACTTCCTTGAATGCCCGTGTGTTTTGATCTGAAACAATGAATGGATATGGATCATGAATAGTATGCACACAGCAACCAATGAAAATATGAGAAATTAGAAAAAACCACACCTGGTGATATAGCAGCACTAATTTGCTTGGATGCATTATAGATATGGCGAACAAATGGCATCCGTTTGATAAACCACTCCCCAAGACTCAAGACAGATGCTCCCAACCAAGATGACATGAATACACCAACCAAGAAGATAAATGTTATGGAAGTTATGAATCCAAGACCTGATCAATACATAAAAGCAAGCCAGATCATCAATATGACATGTAGAAACATGGTCAGAAAGAAACAATATTCAGCTGAGCTGAACAACTGTAGACAAGTAAGAAACATTTGTGGTATATCTACATTATATGGAAATTAGTTGGCACTGGTCTGGAAATAATATATTACTTTTTCTTTTGCAAAATAAATATTTCCAAATTATAGTTAACAGATGCTTTAGGATCTGCAGATGCAAATCTTCTTCTATACAAAGAAAGACAGACAAAAAACATCACGTGGATTGCTCTATGGTCCTACAATAGTGATTCTGCTGCTGGTCAATAATTGGTGAAAGCGAATCTTTAAAATCAGAGCTTGAAAACAATGACTAAAGAGTTACCAACCAAACTCAGGAACTAAGTTAGAAATGCATATTGGATCTCGGATGATACAAAGTGGTGTAAAAAAGAGCTAACACCCGATCCAACAGAAAAAGCATACTTCAGCCATTATAAAAATAAATGTCATAATCTATAACCCGTACAGACTTTAATTTTTCTTCACATTGCATATCAGTATGAAGGGGAGCCTTGGCGCAACGGTAAGTGTTGTCGCCGTGTGACCTGAAGTCACGGATTCGAATCGTGGAAACGGCCTCTTGCAATTAATTGCAAGGGAAGGCCGCGTACAAAGACCCAATGGGTCCGACCCTTCCCCGGACCCCGCTCATCGCGGGAGTATTCGTGCATCGGGCTGCCCTTTTTTTTTATTGCATATCAGTATGGCAACATACAAAATTATAAAATGAAAAAAATAGGCAAGGAATATATCTCAAGTATGAACTAAGAAATATCAGTTATCCCATCTCATATCAATGAATTATCACACTCAACCCAACAATCTAGCCGAACACCACACAGCCATTACTATGGAGAATGGCCTAAGATTACATTATAACCCCTTACATGCACAAATATCCATGATATGATAAGGTAAGTTGACAAAATAAGTTTTCCATAAAAAGGTTCAAGTCACTGAATGTTGAAACTATAGATCTTAAAATCATGAATCATGCATTTTGAATTAATTTGTTAGAATGGGAATTCACAACTGCATTCAGCATAGATCATAATACGCGAATCATTATATTAAAAATGCAAAGCATATATTACTAGAACCTCTATGTTTACCAGAATACTGAAAAACTAAAGCGATCAATAATCATGTGACTGAAAAACATGTATGTGTGCATATATTAATTTATTAGACAACAAAGAGAGCAAGCTTTGAAGTGCTAAAGAAAAACATGCTCACCAAATATATCAATTCCAAGTTGGGCATAGATTGGAGAGAAAAATCCATCAACAAAATGAATAAACCACCATGTTATGTAGAAAGTGACAGCAATTGGGAATAGGATTACACTGCAAAAAACAAAAATATCAAGAGTAAGCAGCATCCATAACAACATTAAGCAAAGTAAGCATTAGCGCCGAGCACAATAAATGTTACTACATACAAATTTAATTATTAGCACAACCATCCATAACAACAACAACAACAACAACTAAGCCTTAATCCCAAACAAATTGGGGTCGGCTGTTTTTTTTTTTTTTTTTTTTTTTTTTTTTTTTTATGAGTTAAACCATCCATAGACCAAACAGAAATATACTTGAAATATCATATTGACTGCAAACGCAATGAGAAAAAAGATTTGAGAAAGCAGGCAACGTGTTGGACAACATAAAGTGTACCTAAGAGTGGGTCATAGGCTTGGTAATTCTATTTTATCCATTATTTTCTATCAATCACTTAAACATTGCCGGATCAATTAGGAGAAAAGTTATGGCCCTTTAAATGTGTATGAAAAAACTCCAAATCCAGAATAACACCATTAATGAAAAAACTCTTTAACTCCAGAATAACACTGTAAATAAAACATAACAGTCTTAAACGCCATTGGATTTAATCTTAAAGTATGTCAAGAAAGTGAGACCATACATAAATTAATACAAAAAAAAGAAAGAAAAACTAATGAGCAACCATGAACAAAGCTCTGGCATATAAATTAGTATAAGTGATGTCCTTTATCTGCAGGTGCGAAGCTAGAAATTGAAAAGAAGGGGGGCAAATTTTTCTTTTTAAAGTCCTAACATCACTCTTATTAGAGAAAAAATATTGAATAATGTGTTTAATTTCTTAAGAAATGGTTGAATAAAAAATTATATCATAATATTAGAAGTATAAATAATAAAATAAAAATAAATAAATAAAAATTATAACCTTTTATTTTTTATAATCTTTTTTATTGTGCTTTTAATTTTTTTTTTTAGATCTTTGATTTATGGAATGGGTTCAAATTAAGTTAGCTTTTGCATTTGAAGAGTATTAATTTTGTCTAGAAAAAATATATATTTAATTGTGAAATGAATAATTTATTGATTTTTTTTCTTGCATAAACTAAATAATAGGTCGCAATTTAAAATTTTAAAGGAGAGCAAATAAATAATTCTAACAATTTTCACAACTATATACATATAATTTTTTTTTTCTCAAAAGAGAAGGGGGGCAGTTGCCCCCCCTTCCCCTCAATGTGGCTTCGCCACTGTTTATCCAGAGAACATTTTGCAATGATCGTACAGAAAGAAAAAGAAAATTTACATGGAAGAAAAATAAAGGAAAAACAATTAACAAGTGAATCAATGTGCAGCTGAATCTTTTAACGGAAATATCAATAGCAGCTATGCACATCCTAAATTGATATATTAAGTGTATGAAAAATCATATAAAGGTACAATTTATATTAATGGATTTAAGGAAACTAGAGAAGATAGAAGAATGAATTCCATACCATCCAGTCATGAACTTCTTTGAAGCCCAGCTCCTAACAACTTTGGTAAATGTCTACACAGCAAAAATGGCACGCAACAAATATGAGATAATTAAAATCACAAGAAATATTAAAAATGACAAAGGCATATGAAATACAGTTGCTTTCAGTGCCTTAATATGGAACTGTGCATTCACAAAATAAACCTTGTTGCTTCAGCTAAAGGAGCTTCAATTCATGGAAACTTCCTTTTATAGTTTTAAGAAGGAATAAAACTTTCCTTAGCAAGGAGTTTAAAGCAAATTGCATATGACAATGCTGTTACACAAATTCAGAAGAGTATAACAACCAATTGTCCAGTTTCAGCAGCCACCGCAAACAATTTTTATTCAAAAGAACTTCAGATTTCATAAAACCATCTCAAGTTGCATTAAATAACTTAAACACATCGCAAACAGTAAAAAATCATGCATTAATTCCTCAAAAGCTGCTCAGTTCAATAAAATCTCACAGAAAACAAAATTCGCAAGTTTAAATCCAATTAAGCTCGAATCTAGAATGAAATCGGCACGGTCAAACCCTAAAAAAGGGCAAACATATATCGAAGAGATTTCTTCACCTCACGTCCAGAATGGCGCGGCGAAGAAGAAGGTTTAGACGCAACATCGTTGTCGGCGGAGTCAGCGACAGGGATGAGAAGCTCTCGATCTCGGTCTCTATTCGCCATCCCCATCGTGGATTTTTCATCGCCCATCTGTCAAAGAGCAAAAATAATAAAAAACGACACCGGTTTTCCAAATTCAAAAGCTCTCTCTTCCTCCTCCGGTGGCTGCGAAGACCTAGTCGCCGGCCTGGGCTGCACTGTAGCAGAGTGTGTATCTTTCCAGGCGAAGGGCCAATAAAATAGCTCCTTATTTTTGAAAAATTGAAAATGCAAATGTAGAGAGTAATAGTGTGTCGTTAATGATGCTTTTTTTTTTGGGTGTTTTTGAAAATTAATTATTAATTATGAAATATATAAAATATACTCAATATATAGTTAATTGCGATACAACGCACATGTGATTGCGGGGACTTCAAAGAAAATGCTGTCTTGTACAGTTACACTGTCAACAAGGCATATATCTTAGATCTTATGTCATAGGTTAAATTAAAAATATATTTTAAATGAAATTTTTATAATATTAATTGTTTATTATTTATTAATATTATTTTATATTTTTACCTAATTAATCAGTTTGATACTATTATTTATTATATATAAAGTGTGTCACCAATAATATATTATAATTCCACTAAAAATATATAGTTAAAAAAAATTGAAAACATAAAATTTAAATTTAAAAAAGGACGGATTATTCAATAATTAATTTTTAACAATATAAAATTATTATATAGTTTTAGGGGTTAATTTATAATAATAACAATAATGATAATGATAATAATAAAATAGAGTGGTTGACCAGCGACCATTTGTTGCCTGTTTGTCTATGCAATTGGGCACAGTTGTAATACCGAAATGAAATTAAATGAGTAGAAATGAGGATATTTTTCCAAATATGAGAGCAAGTCCCATTTATTACCGATGCAATATTAGAGTATTTGAAAATCAAGAAATGAATATTGTTTCAGGAATATTCGCCCAGACCCCAAAGTCACAGTTTCCAGGGTTATACATTTATGGACTTCTCATGCGGCTACTCATTCTCTTTCTACCACCCCTATCGAGGACAACATCATCAGCCCACCATCTCCTCAGAAATGGCATCCTCCTCCTCCAACCTGTGTTAAAGCCAATATTGATGCAAGCTTCAGTCATTCCTCATTTCAGGCGGGAACCTCGATCATATTCAGTTCAGAGACTGTCATGGTAATATTTTATATGGCTTAGCATGTTTGATAAAGTCATCCTCTCCACTTCTTAATGATAGCATGTCTGATAAAGTCATCCTCTCCACTTCTTAATGATGCTTGAGCTCTTTTGATAGCTACTGAAACTGCAAAGAGTAAAGGCTTCTAATATTGTATCTTTGATTCGTATTGTATGGTTCTCATTCAAGTTATTAATGGAGACATAGATTGTCCTTGGGAGATATAGCTTATTGTCTCGGAGGTTAAGAAAATCAAATCAAATTCACATGCTAAAATTTTATTCATATTCCCAAATCTTGTAATAGGGTGGCAGATTGGGTGGCGTCAGCTATTTCCAAAGGCACTCTTAATTCTGACTGGTTAAATGTCTAACCTCTTATGCTAGATGTACTATTAAGACAATATATTCTCTAATACATATTTATTTTTATTGGCAAAAAAAAGTCTCATTTATTACTAAAATATAAGATTTGCTCCTATATATATATTAAAATATAAGTCAAATACTCAAATCGAAATTTAAAATTTTAGTTTGAGCATTTATATATTTTTATGTCTTTTTTAATGTTAAATTGAAAGTCTAAGTTTCGGTATAACTCAAATCGAAACTTAGACTTTCGGTTTAATATTAAAAAGGCGTAAAAATATATAAATGTTCAAATTAAAATTTTGAGTTTCGATTTTAGCATTTTACTCCCATGTCTTTGTAAATATGAGAGTAAGTTCCATTTATTACTAAATAAATGGAACTTACTCCCATATTTAGAAAAAAATTTCGTTGAAATGGACATTACTAACGACCACGGCTTCAAAATTTCATACGAACTCTCATTTTGGCTCTATTTATTGTGCAACAATAATTAAAAACACACTAATTATTTGTTATTATATAAGTAAATAATATATAAAATATTATACTAAAAATAAATATCAAGAAAAATTTTCAAAAAAAGTTTGGAGGGGTCATAGACGGACTCGCTTAAAATTCAGTTTTCTTAGATATAATTTTACTCAGATAATTAATAGCACAATGTAATAAAATAACTATCATTGATAATAGCTATAAAATTGAGATAAAATAGTACACCGGATTTAACATGATTTATCCTTTTAAATTTGGGCTACGTCCACCGAACAAACTTCAAAAAATATTCTTTCACTATTGAAAATAATATGATTATAAAGAGAGACTTTTTTAGAAAAATATTATAGAAGCACAACCCTAATAATTGAGATAAATTCAAAATGGTGGTTCGTATTTCTCAAATACCCAAAAATAAAATCTCACTATTTTGTTACTCACAAAAATTAACTTACTAAATTTTTTCTCTTTATTTAAACTTCTCTCAATCTCTTTTTAATTTTTCTCTCAAAATTCGATGTAAAAATGGGAGGAGGGAAGGCCTATTTATAAGGCCTTCCCACCTATTCCCTAAAACATTCATAGCTTGCAATTAGAAAGCTTACAAATTGCCAACTTGCTAATTGTAAGTTGTAACATATTTTTTTTGTTGGCTATTTGCACTTGCTGACTTGCAATTTGCAATCCAATACCCCTCTTTTTTTTTTCAAATTTAATTGATTTAATTTGGTCAAAAATGGTGGCCAAGGTAGGAGATACTGCCTCGCAAGAATATTTATCATTCCTGCAGATGATCGATAGAACTTAAATTTATTTCTTGTAATAATATTTCTCAATATGTTTGCACCATTCTTCTCATTATAAATCTTTTCAAGCTGTAAAAAAAGTTTATTCTCAAATATATTTCTGATCCACTAATATATCACATTAATATGTGTTGATTTCGAGTAGAAGGAGAAATTCTCCCCAATGTGGATAGCGCTCTGACTATGATAAAATAATTGATATTTGTCCTATTGAAAATTCAGTTCATTTAAGAACTTCTTCATCCATAAGAGCTCTTTGCAAGATTCTGTTGTAGTGATAAATTTCACTTCTATTATTAAAAGTGCAACACACTTTTATAGTCTTAACTGCCATGACACAACTCCTCATGCAAATAAAATTAAATAACTTGATATAAAATTTCTTGAGTCAACATCATCTGTTATATCTGCATCTGTATAGCTAGCTAACACAAGTTTTTCATCTCCAAAGCATAAACATATTTTGAAGGTTCCACAAAAACATCTAAGAATTCATTTCATTGCAATCCAATGTTTCTTACCATGATTTGAAAGGAACCGACTCACTACTCCTACTAAGTGATTAATATATGGTCGTGTGCACACCATGACATACATTATTGAAGCATATAAAACTCTGTCCATCTTTTTTTTATCTTTTTCTATGGAAGGACATGATTTTGAAGTTAATTTAAAATTGTTAGCAAGAGGACAACTAATTGCTTTAACTTTATCCATATTGAATCTCTAAAGTACTTTCTCATTGTACTTCTCCTGTAATAACCATAATTTATTGACACTCATGTCTATGATTATCTTTATGCCAAGAATTTATTTTGTTGGCTCTAAGTCTTTCATAGCAAAAGACTTGCTCAATTACTTCTTTAGACTGTTGATTCTAAAAATATTCTGGTAAGCGATTAACATGCCATCCACATAGAGTAATGAAATAATAAAATCATTATCAGAGAATTTTTCATAAATACACAATGATGGGAAGTGATTTTCTTATAACATTGCTCCCCCGTAACTGATTTAAACTTCTTGTACCACTATCGCGGTGCATGTTTAAAGCCGTATAAGTTTTTCTTTAATTTAAACATAATCCTCTTTTCTTTTTTCTTTGAAACCCATTAGTTTTTTCATGTATATCTCTTCCTCCAAGTCACCATGAAGAAAGACAATATTTATATCCATCTGCTCGATTTTCAAGTTGAGACTTGCAGTTAATCCCAGCACTGTACGAATGGATGCCATCTTCACCATTGGTAAAAAAAAATCTCCTCAAAGTCAATGAAAAAATCTCTTCAAAGTCAATTCCTTTCCTTTGGCTAAATCCCTTAACAACTATTATGGCTTTGAATGGCTAGAAACTATGTTCTTCATGCTTTATCCTGAACACTAATTTATTCTTTAAAGCTTTATTGCCCGTTGGCAATTTTACCAGCTCAAAAGTCTTATTCTTATACAAAGATTTCAATTTATCTTGCATGGCTTCAATCTATTTCTTCTTATTCTTATCTGTCATAGCTTCTTGGTAATCCTCAGGTTCTCCTTCATCAGTGAGAAATACGTACTGATCATTAGAGTATCTAATAGAATGTTGTCTAGTCTAGTATATCTCCTTAATGGAATATGAGAAACTTTTGCTAGTGGTGGTGGTTAATTTTCAATATGGTCCTCATCATCATTCGATTGGACCTCTTTGGGAGCATCGATGTCAACATTTTATGGATAATGGTTTTGAATTTCATCTCCAACTTGCTTGGCACCACCTTTGGAGGAGCTAACTTTAAGTTTGTTGAGTCGCCATTAGATTTAGGAACATCCTTTTTTCACTTTGTTAATGTCGTTAATAGTTTGATCTTTAATAAATATGGCATCACAACTTCTGAGAAGCTTTTTTTGAATAGGCTCATAAAATCTATAGCCAAACTGATCATGATCTTGACCATAGCCAATAAATATACATTCATATGTCTTAACATTAAGCTTTGATCTCTCATACTTTGAAATGCGCGCAAAAGCTTTGTAGCCAAATACTCGCAGATGATCATAGAAAACATCCTTTTCTGGCCATACCTTTTTTGAAATATTATATTAAAGAGGAACACATGGTGAAAAATTGAGTACATATACCATAGCAAACAGAGCTTCACCCAAAATATCTTAGGCAACTTTGAATGTGAGAGCAAACCTCTGACTCTTTCCATCAAAGTCATGTTCATCCTCTTTGCTAAGCCATTCAATTGCAGTGTTTTTGGAGGTGTATTTTGTTGTCGAATACCATTCTCCTTACAGTAGGTATCAAATGATCTAATGTATTCCCTACCATTATATGTCTAAATATATTTCAACTTCTTTTCAGTCTCCCTTTTAACTAAGAGATGTAATTGTTTGAACATGTATAGTACTTGGTCTTTTTGACATCAAAGTGTACACCCACATCGTTCTTGAGTGATCATCAATGAAATTCACAAAGTGTTGAGCACCACCAAGTGACTTTGACATTGATCCACATAGATCTAAGTGAATTAAATCTAATACATTCTTTATTCTAGAAGGAGTGGAACCTTTAAAAGCAACACTATTTTGTTTTTCAACAAAACAGTCAACACATTTCTTTAAATTCATTTTATCAACTCTGGATAATGTATTCTTTTTCACCAATTGTGTCATCCCTTTCTCGCCCGTGTGATTGAGTCTTCTATGCCATAATTCAATCATATTTTCTTTCTCCACTACATTCACAGAATCACTAGAGAGCTTCGTCTGCATCACATATAGCTTGGAGTATTATTTACCTTATTCATATACCAAGAAGCCTTTAGTAAGTTTCTATTGACCATCATTGAAAGTACTGTTGAAACCTTTATCATCAAGTTTGCTGATGGAAATCAGGTTTAGCCGAATATTAGGAACATGTCTAACATCTTTCAAGAGTAGCCTTATCCCATTTTTTGTCTCCAAACAAATATCACCTCTATCGATATATTAGCTATATCATTGTCTCCCATTTTGGCAATACCAAAATCTCTTTGTTTATATGTTGAGAAGAGTTTTTTATGTGATGCAACATGAATGATGGTACCACTATTACTTACCCAGTCCGATTCACTGGATGTAATATTCACATCATTATCATAAAAAATGATATGGAATTCTTCAATGGTGGCAGCCATGGTTTCTCGTTCATCATCACTGCTATCATATCACTTAATTTCTTTATCTTTGTTCTTCTCCTGTTCTTTCTTAAATTTTCGACAAAATTTTATGATGTGTCCTTTCTTTTTGTAGTGATGGCATAACATTTGCATATTTATTCGACTTTCCTCATCTCTTATCTCTTGAATTTAAACTCCTGGACTTACTCTTCCCTCTGGAATCAGTAACCAGAACATCTTGCTGAGATGTAGATACTGAATTTTGAGATCTCATTCTCGTCTCTTCATTCATAATCGAATTTTTGACAGTTTCCAAATTGACAACACCATTAACTACTAAATTAGTGATGGAGAACTTCAAAGTCTCCTAGTACTCTGGCAGAGAGGAAAGTAGTAAAAGACTGAGCACCTCATAGTCAAATTTACCCACATTCCTGACAATTGGTCCACAAAATCTTGAAGTTCATTTAAGTGGTTTGCCATAGATGTACCTTTCTGATAACTAGTTTTGACCAGTTTAGTCAAATAGAGTAACTTGTTATTTCTTGTTTGCGAAGCATATAACTCTTTAAGCTTCTCCCATAGGGATCTGACATGAGTCTCTTTACAAATGTGATTATACACATTGTCTTCAATAAACTATCGGATGAAGCCACACACTTACGCATGTTTGAACTCTTAGTCTTCATCTGATTTCTCATCAGGTTTTGATTTGGCGAACACAAGTAAGTACATTTTCATTACAAATAAGAGATCATTCATCTTATTTTTCTATATGTGATGATTTGAGCCATTTAAACTGATCGTCTTGTTTATCTTTGTCTCAATCTCTTTAATGCAAGTAGATTAACTCTAACACTGCATGCTTGAATCAGGCTCTAATACCACTTGTTGTATAGTGAGTATTAATAATACACAAATTACTTATTATTATACAAATAAATAGTATATGAAATATTGTACTAAAAATAAATGCCAAAAAAAATTTTCAAAAAAAGATAAAGAAGTCACAGACGGTTCCACTTAAAATTCAGTATCCTTAGATAAAATTTAATTTGGATAATTAATAGCACAATATAACAAAATAACTACATTTGCTAATAGCTATAAAATTTAGATAAAAATAGTATACTAAATTTAACATTGTTCATCCTTTTAAATTTAGGCTACGTTCATAGGATAAATTTTTAAAAATATTCTTTCTCTATTAAAAATAGGAGAATTACAACGCTTCTAAAAAAATATTATAGAGACATAATTCTAATAATTGAAATAAATTCAAAATAATAACCAGTATTTTTTAAATATCTAAAATTAATATTTTACTATTTTATCACTCTATAAATTAAGCTGTAATTTTTTTTTTTTTGGCTATTTTTACTTGCTGTCTTGCAATTTGCAAAATTGCAAATTACAAGCAAGTTGTCCAAATTTATTTATTTTTAAATATGATTGGTTTAATTTGGTAAAAAATGGTGGCTAAGGTAGGAGGTACTGCCTCACACTATTGTCGTAAAAAACCAAATGAGTCATCTCCTTGCGATAACCCCACCGGTAAATTCGCTCTCAAAGTTTTCTTCTTTTAGCTTTTCCAATCAAAATTTTCAAGCCTTTTTGGCTCTTCTTGTTCTGATTAAACCTACCTGCTCCGTTAGATCTCTGGCCATAATCATCCATGCCGGAGATCGAACAGATATCGGATAATGCCTTGTAGTGCCTTCGCCAAGGTTTACCATGCCTGTAACGTCTATACTTGGCAGAGTGTTGCTATCAAGGTCATCAACAAGAAGAAGATTGTTAATTCTACACTAATATCCAATATCAAACGCGAGATCTCTATTATGCATTAGCTTAATGGTACAAATATTGTCAAGCTCTATGAGGTTTTAGCTCTATTGGTCCAGAAAGTCGAAGAGTTTGTACAGGCAGAGAAGTTGAGGGCAAAGAGGAAGAAAGAGTGGGCTTTTGAGCTGGAACGGCAAAACGGTAATTTGGTAGTAGAGGTTGAAGTTTACCGGTTAATGGACACTCTGGTTGTTGTGGAAGCCAAGAGAAAAGGTGGTGATGCTGGATGCTTTAAAGCAGTTCTGGAAAAATAAGCTCAAAGTTGAACTTAGTGGCCTAGGTGTTAGTCAACCGGAAAATCAAGTCGCTGCCGCTAACTGAACATCAGTGACGCGTTCGGTTTTGTATGCATAGCTATATTAGCCGGGAAATAATTAACTCCAGCGATTGTTTGTCAACCATATATTTTATTAAGAGAAGGAAATTAATTCTACTGATGAAAAAAAAAATTCATGTGGGTTGTCAACTTTTTTTGTCCCTAATGATATGGGGAATTAACTTGGATAATTGACAATACAATATAAGAAAATCAAACCAGTATAAAGATAAAATTTTTATGGAGATTTTTAATTTTGTTGAATCTTGAAGGATTTAAATTTTTATGGTGATTTGATTTATGATTTAAAGGGATATAGTGAAAATATACCACAAAATAAATTAAAGAATTATAGTTTTAGTTTCTTGCATTTGTAGATGTATTGTGGTGGATGACAGTGTGATGCAGGTTCAAATTTTGGTTGATTCTTTCTATTGGAATTCCAAAGTTATCCCAAGTCGGTCAGGGATGAGATCATCGAAAAATTAAAAAATAATTTTAATTTTATCCCAAAATTTTTTAAAAAATAATTATAAATTCATAAAAAAATTAAAAATTAATTTTAATATTATCCCTAAACCTTAAAAAAAATAGAATAAATAATATTAATATTATTCTTAAAACCTAAAAAAATTAATTATAACTTTATAAAAAAATTAAAAATTATAAAACTAATTTTAATGTTATCTCTAAATCTTAAAAAATAATTATAAGTCTATTAAAAAATAAAAAATTAATTTAAAATTTTAATGTTATTCCTAAATCATAAAAAAAAATTAATTATAAGATAGTGAAAAAATTAAAATTTTAAAAAAATTAATTTTAATTTTATCCCTAAACCCAAAAAAATAATTATAAGTTTATGAAAAATTAAAAAATTAATTTAGTCACTCCCAAACCTAAAAAAATTAATTATAAGTTTATGAAAAAAATTTTAAAAAAATAATTTTATTATTATCCTTAAACTCTAAAAAAATTAATTATAAGTTTATGAAAAATTATAAATTAAAATTAATTATAAATTTATGAAAAAATTAAAAAATTGTCAATCCCTCACTAAAATTAATTTTAATATTATCCCTCACTAAAAATTAAAATTACAAGAACATTAAAATTAATTTTTTAATTTTTAATTTTTCATGAAATTATAATTAATTTTTTTTAGGGTTTAGAGATAAAAATAAAATTATTTTTTAATTTTTTCATAAATTTATAATTAATTTTTTTTTTGAGTTTGGGAATGAATGTTAAAAATTTTAAATTTAATTTTAAATTCTTTATTTTTTTAATTTTTTCATAAATTTTTAATTTTTTATTGTTTAGCGATAATATTAAAATTATTTTTTTTAATTTTTGATTATTTTACAATCTTATAATTAATTTTTGGGATATAGAAATAACATTAAAATTTTAAAATTAATTTTTTTATAAATTTATAATTTTTTTAATATTTAGAAATAACATTAAAATTAATTGTATAATTTTTAATTTTTATTAATTTTTTTAGAGTTTAAGAATAAAATTAAAATTATTTATTCTATTTTTAATTTTTAATTTTTTCATAAAATTATAATTAATTTTTTAATGTTAAGGGATAATATTAAAATTAATTTTTAAATTTTTATAAACTTATAATTATTTGTTTTAGTATTTAGAGATAATATTAAATTTTTTTTTTAATTTTTTTATAAATTTATAATTAATTTTTATTTAATTTAAAAAAAATTAAATTAGAGATAATATTATTTTTTTAATTTTTTTTAATAAATTTATAATTAATTTTAAAAAAATTAAAGCCTGCTGGCACAAAGCCAACAGGCTTTTAGTGTGTGAGGCAGATAAATATCAATTCACTTAAATCAAAAATTAAAATTTTGGTTTCAATTTTATTTTAAAGTGTCAAATTAAAAGTGTTAGTTTTTAGTTTGACTTAAACCGAAAGTAACTCTTTTAATTTAATAATAATATATATATAATCCATCAAACCGAAAGTAAGATTTTTGATTTAATGAAAAAACTCTCATATACCGATAATAATATAAGTAAATCTCATATTTTAGTAAATTATGAAACTTACTTTGAAGAGAGCTGGAAAATCTGCACTCGACGACAAACAGCTTGTGTATATATAAAATTTCTGAGCAGCTACACGAGTTGAATAAAAAAGCCTACACACCACGGTTAGTATTATTTTGTTAACGTGTATAATATTATTCTTTTCATTTACTCTTTTTAATATTATTTGCAGGTTAATAATGATGATGCAGTCATGATTCAATAAAAAATGATAATTGAATATCTATATTGTTATTTTCAAGATAGATTATTTATAGTAGTGTTCTTAACACTTGTATAGTTAAATTGTAAAATATTTTATTCTATTGAAGATTAATAAAAGAATTATTTTTATCAATGTAATTAGTGTTTTTTTAGATTGTGTTTAAATGTTCCAAATATATTTATAAAGTTCTCATAAAATTAATTGATAATACAAATAGTTCCAATAAAAATCAATATTAAATTACTATGGATTTGCTACGAATCTGCGACGGATATTTGAAATCTATGACGGAATCTGCGACAGATACTGCGACGACAATCTGCGATGGAATCTGTGACGGCAATCTGCGACGGAATCTGCAATAAATTTGCGATAAAAATCTGTGACGGAATCTGCGATGAAAATCTGCGACGGATTCTGTCCGTTGCAGATAGCGTGTTTTTTTTGTAGTTTTCTATATTTTAGTGATTATCCCTCCTCCCGCCCTCCCACACAATTTATATGTATATATATAGTATTATATAATTATATATATTTATAATTATAATTTACATATAAAATTATATAATTATATATGTTTATAATTATAATTTATATATATAAATTATTATATATTATATATATTTATAATTATTAAAAGTATATATATAAATTATTGGATATATAAATAAAAATTATTGAATTTTTTTATATGTAAATAAATATAAATTATTACTTTTTTGTATATTTAAAATTTTATGATTAGATATTTAAATTATTGTTAGAATTTTTCAATTTAATTATAAATTGGATAAAAGTAATATTCTCATTTGAAATATTATTTTTATAAAACTTAATTTAATAAATTTATCTAAATAAATTAATAGGTCTAAAAATTAAAATGAAAGGATATTTAAAAAATTTAATAAAATTTTAAAATTTAATAAATAATATAAAAAAATAAAATCTAAATTTTATTACAATATTAAATATTCAATTTTATTTTTAATTCCACAATTTTTTTTACTTGAAAAGTTGCCCCCTTTATTTTGTTTTTGGTTCCACTACTGGAGCCAACGCCCTACTCATTCACAGGTAGTTAAGTTTCTTCTATTTTTTTTCCCCCTCAATTCCCTTATTTTCAAGGGAGCTTTTTCTTGAGAAGAGATTAATACATAATAGACTATTTAAATTGTTCTTAGCTACTCTCTGCCAGCATCAACAGCTTCTAATTCCTACTTCATGTCCATGTGTAATCAAAGATTGTATTTTGTTTAGTTAATTACCCAGAATTTGCATTTGCAGCAAATGCAGGTAATTAATTAAGACATATTCATAAGACATGTTATCAAAGTATAAACATGTTATCAAAACTGAATCCTGGCCTCACATTATTGTTCATGAACTCTACTCTCTAATTGCCGATTATGATGAACAAAAGCTCATCAGCTTTGCTTAAAAGATTCAAGAACTTCAACAATAATTATTCAGTTTATGTACTGCCATGTATATTCCCTCGAAAGGCTATAACCAAATACAGTTAGCCCAATACAGTTTGTATATTATATCAGATTCTTAAGAGCCAAATCTTGTTTTAAATATCTGATTCTTCAATCTTTTTTATCTTAAAATGGCTATAGTAACAGCAAGGCTCTATATGAAAAGCTCAGCTCTTCTGTTTTGTACTTCAACTGAAGTTGCTTATTTGCAGAATGCTGGTTTCGCCTACCCTTTAACCCCTGTATATTCATACAAGCATACTTGAAATGTTAAACTATAAATCATAAAAAGACCTCTTCTATCAACTCACTTACAATTAACTTATCTAAGTCATTCACAGCTTGCTCGACTTCCTCCAACAAGAATCCATTCCTCCATCCCAAATCCCATGTTCCGGTTGCCACTCCTTTGCACTTCATATCTCTCTCCAATATTGCATATAGACTATCAATATGAAAGTTTTCACCATTAAGCTTATGGTAGCTTCTCAGAGTTTCATCTCCGCTACAAACTTCCTCCACTAACTGATCTAAAGAGAGATGAATTCTTGAAATTCCTGTAAAAGATAACAGTGGATGTATTGCTTGTGAATCTAGACGGCTTCTACGTTCAATGAATTCATTAGCATAGTCCAAAGAGAGTTTAATCTTGGTGAGTGGCAAATCGCATATGCCAGATGTTGGCAAGAAATTGGAGTAACTCGGATTGAGATGGAAAAGCTCGTCTGCAAGGTTCAGAAATGATGGACTGCTCAAAAGCAAAATTTTCAATTGGTTTCCATTTTTGAAGCTTATGCCATCTGATCTACTGAAAGTCATTTGATCATCTGCTTCTTTGAAAGCTTTAGGATTCTTTTCATATTCAGAAGTGTGCATGGTGACAACACCACAATGCTCTACAACGGAGAAAAAAAAATGAAGAAGTGAGTTATTTTAGGACTAAAACTACAAAATCATATGTTCACAGAAATTGTGTGACAAACTGCTTCTTTCCTAATTTTAAAGCAAGTATGCACCTAATTCAATACTTATTTGGTAGTTACCTTGAATTTGAAATTTCAAAGAATTTGCTTCATCTTCCGGAGATAGTTGATCTGCAAATGAGTGGCTACTGCATGTAAGATCAATCCTCTTCTCATCTTCTTTGCATTCTAGATCATCGGTCTACATGAAAGATCCACAGCATTAAGTCTCAGAAATTGGAATTTGGTCTATTTCATAGTTCAATTCAAGTTTCAAACTTCAATTATGATCATCTGTTTTAAATTTCATACTTCTGCAATTCTATGAATGAAATTCAGAATGGCAAGCAAGAATTCTGGAAATAAAGTATGTTGAGGATAATTTATAAGACTCACAATGCACTGAGCTGTTGTATGTTCAGTGGCTTGCTTCTCCTTCTGCTTCCGATCCTTGGAATTATGAGCTGTAGTTTGTGTTGTGAGCTGTGAGTTGTATTTTCTGGTGGTAGTACGTTGCTGTGAAAGGAGATCATTTGTAATAATTGATACCTTTTCAGGTTTCTTCAGCTCTGTAGAGGTCATCTTGGCATGATCTTGATTTCTCGACACATTTTTAGTCTTTGCAGTCTCCCTCACCACTGGTTTTCTGCTATTAGCCACCACCTTCTGAATCTTGTCTACTTTCTTATCTGTCATCTCTTTTCTCTGTTGTTGGTGAGTTGCAGGATTGCCAACTTTCATTTTAGAAGAATCCTTCAATTTTTTCTTGATTTCTTTCTCCTCTGCCCTTGAGACTGCCCCTTTGAAGTTTTCCCTTTCTTCATGGCTAAATCTTTTCATCGGAGCTTGTTCTGCCTCCAGTTTCTTGTGCACTTTCTTTGCAGTTACTGACCCTTCTTTCTGGTCAGTTGTTCTGACTTCTTTCTCTTCCGGTATCACAACTATCTTTATTTGATCCTTAGCTCCTTCTTCCTGGATTACTCTTTCAACTCGAATCTCATCTGCTTCTGTTTTGCAGTGCATTTCGCTGGCATTTGAAGTCCCTCGTACGTCATCTATTAATCTGGGACCAAACCCTTGTTTTATTTTCAATTTTTTCAGCATCATTTTTGTGTTCAAGGCTCTCTCTTCCCAAACCATAGGCAAAAAGGCCTCTTCCGATTCTAGGCAAGGAACATGCAGAGGTTTAATGAGTACAATTGGTGGATTTCCATTGATCAACCTTCCTTTAGAATGGAAATCACTGGCCTGATGAGACTGAGACGCGAGCTCTTTGGCAGAACCATCTTTCAAAAGTCCCTGAAATTGCACGGTTTCAAGTAATTCCTTCAGTGTCCTTCGTTCTGAATTTACCTTCTGCATCATGGGCTGAGGCTTCCTTAGCTTTGGATTTTCAACATCAAAGACTGCTTTCTGCTGATTTAAATTCTTCTCCATATCCAACTGTTCGTCTGGAGGCTGCATCAATGGCTTTGAGGGGGTGTCTTCTAGACCCATTAGCTTGGCAATCAAATTTGGGCTTTTTCCCTTCAAAAATTCTTGTGGTCTGGAACAGCTAGCAGAATGAATATCATTGGATTTAGCCACTGAGAATTGGCTTGTGCTAGTGGAGGGGATATCTGAAACTAACTCCATCTTTCTCCTATCAAAATGTTTCTTCTTTTGCGCATCTGTGTTTGTGAGAAAATCTTGTTTAGTTAGGCTGTCTCTAATTGCATTCCTAAGCTCCTCAATGGAATCTTTTGAAGACCCATCAGTTGAAAGCCTTGGCTTTTGAGATCCCAGCTGGTGATTTTGATCTGCAGATCGATGTGAATTTGTTCTCTCACTCCCCACTTCATCAACTTTTTTGCTTTTTGACTTTTCCTTTGGCTTTTTCTTCAACTGAGCCATATATTGTGATGCTTCCTGCAACTTGCCAAGCATGGTTAGAGAATCTTGGAGATCAAGAGCTCCTTTCAACAACTCTTTTGCAATATCTTTAGACTGCCCATTATAGCTCAGCCCTTTAGACCATGAATCAATCAAATGGTTCAGCTTGTGAGCTCCTCTAGAGACCTCAAGAAGCTGAAATGAAGATGGACTATGATACTCTTCTACAGTTCCTCTAGGGACAATCTCTTCTTTCTTTGCCTTGTATGCCATAGATGTATTTGAGTTCTTCTTTGTTCTATAACTGTTGATCTTATCCTCCATTTTCTGGGAAGCAGTCTTGGATATTCTAATTGTCCCACATTCTACAACTCCTTTCGGATCATCACAAGTGACAAATGATCTGAACATATTCTACAAAAGAACTTTTGCATTGACAAGGTCAGATGCTATTCACTACTGTAAAGAACCAAATACAATAATCCCAACCAAAAATTCTCAAAGCATACTGACATAATTTTGAATATTCTAACCAAACTTGCCAATGATTGGCTGAGATCGAGTCGGCTTTCTAACAGTTAAATAACAAGCATAAATCAAGAATTTGCCGCCATGATAAACAATAATTATGTCAACAAACAAGGGATAAAAATCATTCTTCTTTTGAAATGTTCAAACCCAAAACACTGGATAAGTCCAACAGAAAAACTCTTAAATTTCTAAGGAAAATGACCCGTAAAGCTCCCGATTATAATCATAGGAATGAAATATTAATACGACATGTTTAGCATTATTAAACTACAGCCATAAAAATCATTACTTGAAGGAATCATTCACAAACAAACAAAGAAAAGTATACCTAAAATCTGACTCTGTTCTCTCTCAGCATTCATCAACCCAGTTCTCTCTCCTGTACCATCCACTCAAAAACGAACTACAAAACAAGAGAAAAAGAAAAAAACCCACATGAGAAAATCGCATTTCATTCTATTCTAAACATTCTCAAAGCAACAATATGTAATCAAGACTCTGTTTTGTCAAAAGCTTAACAGAATTATTCTCACCTGCAAACGAGCTACCAAAGACTTCAGATCTCACCTGCAAACGAGCTACCATAAAGTCAGTCGGTGCACTGAATTTATGATGCAAGTTTGTTAAAGAAAAGAAAATGTAGAGAGAGAAGTTAAAATTTTCTTTCTTTTTCTTGTTTTTATATTTTACTCTGTTTTTATTTTAATGGGGAAAGCTAAAGGGACAAAGACTCAAAGAAATCAATGAAAGATTAGAATGGTGTCGTAACTTCGTAAGAGTGGTGTTGCAGAGAGAATCTTGCTCTAAAAACATGAAGATACGATGAGAAAAGGTTAAAGATCACAGAATGGGAAGTGCTATCCACTGTTCTCTGATTTTGACAGCAAAAGCAAAAACTAAAACTACCTTTGTCCATGACGCAGGGAAGTTTTTTTTTTATAATTATTTTATTTATTTATTTATTTTTAATAATCAGTTAAAAAAGTAAGGCCGCGTTTGTTTCTTTTACATTTTTCACAAAAATAATGCTACCTTGGGTCTTTTATATAATTATACTACCATATGTTATAATTTTTAGCATATATGCCACCTTGAATGTATGTATTTTTATTTTATTGTGCATATATGCATGTATATATGCCAAAAATCAATTATAATATTTTTTATTATAAATTTAGAAATTAATTTAAAATTGTCATATATAAATTAAATCAATATTGTATATTATTAATTCAATAATAATTAATTGATTGGTCTTCCTACAAATTAATATATGAGAGTAGATATAAATTAAAATTAATTAATGAGATGGTAAAATATGGTGAAAATATTTTCTTAAATTATAATATATATATATATATATTTATATGTTTCTTGTTAAAATTTTTGTATGAAAATGTAATAAACATAGGAAAGGAAATGCCCTGGCCCAAGAATCCTTTGTTTTGTAATTCAAGAAAGGATAGACGTGCGGTCTACCTATAAAACACTACCAAATCCCAACAATATCATAATTTTATTTTAACCTCAGTTATTGTAATTCAATCTCAATGAGATGCATTGTTTGTGCTAATTAAAAGGTAGTTTTGAAATTTTATAAAAAAAAATTTTTTTTTAAATGTGGACATTATTTGTACTACAAATTCTCAAATGGCAGGCTTATTGTCTGCCTTTTTTAAACAAGACATGAGTCAGTGCCGATATGGCCTACCCCTACTAATGTTCATGAAATTTATTTATAACTACCAAATTTACTAACCATTTGAATATCAAAACCCTTTAAATTATATGATATAATCATAATTTCAACTAAATATTTCGGTTCAAATAACAAACTAATCAAATAACAATAAGTGGTAATATTTTTTAAAAAATATATCATATAATATATTCATATAAATTTTTTAATTTCTTCTAGTATAAAATATAAAAGATATATCTAATTAAAATCACAGTTTTATAATATAATTTTTCTTTAACAAACTAATATTCATCTCTAAATATTAACCGACAATATCTAGAAAAAAAAACAAAACCCATAACATTTTTTCACCATAAATACAAGTTTAATCTATAAAGGTTCTGAACATTTCCAGTTCTTGCTTGGTTTAATTTTAGCAGGCCAATCACTGCATTAAATTTAAAATATCAGAAACTTCAATTTTTTACTAAATCTATGTCTTGTCAATTCAAATTTTTACCTTTTCATCTAAAATGATAAATTGGGTAAGTTAGGATTGTGGTAAGAAAATTTTCCAATCTACCCAAACGACATGTTTAAATGCTGTCACAGGAGTCTTGCACTTTTTGTCTCCAACTATAAATGCATTTTAATTATCTACTACTTCTTTTACCTCAAAATAAATAATACATAACCTAAGCTGCAGTTTGAATTTCAAAATTTCAATTTATTCCAACAAAACTATTATTAATTATGCAACTTATAAATAATTAAAATTTTAAAACAATTATGCATTCATTTTAAACAGTAAATAATAGACAACTGACATATATGATAAAAAATAACTTAGAAGTATAATTACTATTAAAAATAATTAAAAAGAATACAAAATTATATAAAATTATTAAATGGCTAAAAATAAATATAAAAAATATAATATATTATTTAGTTAAATTAACTTATAAGTTTATCCCATCATATTATTTTTTTAATTATAAACTAATAAAATTTTCTAAATACATACGTCAATTTAAATTTATAAACCAAGCAAAACACGCCAAATTTAATGTGAAATCACTTTAAAAGTGAAAAATAAATATCAACATTAAAATTACAAAATTTCTAAAATAAAATTTTTTTAGCTATTCTTATACTACTTCTTTTATATACAAAGATAATCACATATTTATATTTTAAAATTTTGCAATTTTTATTTATAATTTTCATATTAAATTTAATATATATGGAAGTGTCGTTAATCAACTAAATATAAAATATTACCAAACCTGTATATAAAATGAATAAGGGTTGATCCCCATAAAAAACACTGGTCAATCCAAGTCTTAATAATTAATATATCAAACTAAAAAAATAAAAAGGAGGAGTTGTTTGAATTTAACTAGTAATTAAAGTACCAAAAATATAAAAGAAACAATCAAATTAAGAATTTCAATTCTTGGTTCCTTCTCCACTATCATCTACAACAATATTATCAACTCACAATACCAACTAAGTCTCATCTGGAATGCTCAATCAATTTGAAACAACAATAAATTCCTGTTATTTGAAATTTTCTTTAATATTTCATTAATGAAATAAGTTCTTCAATTAGTGACTTACCAATGAGAAAGTAGAAACAAGCTCTCCAAATTTAACTCAAAGATAGCTTTAAGAACTAGAAATTTTGATTAAACTAAACTCTAACCACATAAGCTTAGATTAGTTTACTTAAGGTATGTAATTTGAATTGTTACTCAATGAAAATGAAAAAGGACAATTACTTATCACAATTCCAACGTTAGCATATAGATTATAGAATGAAAAACTTAGAAAGTTTTCACTGATTAATCATTGAATAATCAAAAACCAATGAAAAAGAAGAACATACCCGTTTCATAAAAAAGAACAATGCAGAAAAAGTAGATTGTATTGAATATATCAAGTTTTAAATTCACCTTGAACTGAAAATAAATAGAGTTTAGTTGCACATAGTCAACGAAATGCCTAAAAATTAAATTCTTGCTTTTCTTTTGTGTCTTTCCTCAAAATCTGCCTCTCTCCACATATAATAGAATATAAAGCTTAAAAAATAAAACTCTAAAATGTTCTCACATCCAACTCACGTGCCCTTAGTAAAACAAAAATTTAGCAGTGACTTGTAACTTGATTCAGAACAAAAAAATGACAAAATTGGATTTTCAGGTCTCCATGAAAATTTTAACCCTAGATTTTCTCTTTAATATGGATTTTGAATCACTTTATTTGAGTGTCTGTAGTTGAAGTTACGAACTTTTAAAATTCAATGCATTTTGCAGGATTCCTAATCCGAATCCGAAAAGGACTTGGATACAATGTTTAGGCATGACTTTAACACCTTACTCGGAGGCCCCAAAGATTTCTAATTTGGACAAGTTAGCCCATTTTGGAAAGCTCTTGAAATCTATTAAACTGAATATAAAGGGAATAAAATATATAAATCTATACTCCAATCAATTATTAAACATAGTTACATTTTTCTAAAATTTTAAAAGTGAAATGTATGGTTCAAATTTAAGTTGTATTAAAGTTCACTCTTTAATAAATACTGAACAAATAAATTAGTTGGCAAGCAATTATGTTAAAACTCGATAAAGGGAGCTTTAAAAAAATACTCTTTAATGTTAAAATCTCATCTTTTATGTTGAGAAAAATATTACTGATTGCATATTTAAGACCATAGAGGAGCCATAGTACCACAATAGAAAAGCAGAACTTTAGTCCTTTATTAAGCATTAAAACATTTCTTTTTTTTCTTTTCCATAAGTACATTTGCATTTTATTCTTTATGTGAATTTAACTTAATGGTTAATTTTATGCATAAAAATGACTTTGTCATCAAATTGATTATTGTACTTTTTCAACTATAAGAATATATATAAAAACATTTGCATTTAGTTGGCTACCGGTTAAATTTTACCGAAATACTAAATCATCTGAAAAATAACATGGAAAGGGAAATTTTCTCAAAACTTTTAATAATTCAGTATATGCATCCCCAATATTTATCATAATTACCATTTTGATATTTATTGTTTTAAGATTTTATCCTTTTTAGTCCTTAAATTGTATTAATAATCCAATTTTTTCCTATTTATAAAATTATGATTTTTTTTACATATTTTAATTTTGAATATTTTAATTTATATAACAATTTGATATCTAAAATAATAAAATATAGTATAAATTAATAATTACGTTAATTTATGATAAAATATTTTAGTCCCTCGAAATCTTTTATTTTCAACGAAATTAATATATATTTTAAAAATATTTTATTAAAATAATAAAATTTAAAATGTTAGTAATTAGGTTAGAATGATATAACATTTTATATGCTATTACTAGCGAAATAAAAAAAAATTAATATTAGCTTTATGAAATTTGGAATAAATTCTTTGAAGGATAACATTTGTGAAAATTTTTCTTTAATGACTTTGAGAGATGTTATTGCTAAAGGCTAAATTTATATTATATGAATGACCCTTCTCAACTGTCACATTAGTATATGCAATATATGTAGGAAAATTTCATACTCCTTAAGTCATATTTTTTTTGGAGGATTTAATAAAAAAAATACAAAAAACAAAGCCTTCGTTTAAGATATGGAGATTCACTTTTCCCCATATCAACACATGGTTGATACATGTAATATATATATATATATATATATATATATATATATTATAATAAATTTAATAAAAACAAAAAATCAAATATATATATATATAACTTTTTAAATTTATAGCGTATAATTATTATCTTTTAAAATTTTATTTTAATTATTTTATTATTTTTATTTATTTATTTATTATTAATAGATATTTATATTAATAAAATGTTAAACACTTTATCTTTTATATTTTTATATATTTTTTACTAAATAGATACACCATTGACTCGACATCAGCCACTAAATTTATATTTGTAAGTTAAAAAAATATAAATATATGAAATTATATTATTAAATTAAAAATTCAACAAGTGATGAAACGTTATAAGTTGAGAGGCTATATAAATATTTAATAAAAATAAGTTACAATATTTTTCTTTTTTATAAAATTGTTTGCATTACTTTTTTTAATTTTTAATTTTTACTTTCAACTTTTTATTGTACTCATTTTGTAAATACTTCAAAAATATATTAAGAATAATTAGTTATTTATTCCTTATTAAAGAAATATGTTAGGTAGACATAAATAATTTCAATAATTAAGTTATATTTGCGGTGGTGGTTAGGAAATTGAGAAATAGAAAATGACATAAGGTGGATTTAATTAAATGTGACCTCTCTCTCTCTCTCTCTCTCTCTCTCTCTCTCTCTCTCTATATATATATATATATATATGTATGTATGTATGTATGTATGTATGTATGTATAACTAAAATATTTATAGATTCTACAGACAAGTAATTATCATATTGTATCCTATTGCATTGAAATCTTACCTAAGAAAATTATTACGAGAAGAAGTTATTCATACATTTGAGGTATAAAACTATGATTTCTTTTGAATAAATTATTAAGAATAATATAAAATTCATTCAATTAAAAATTCATATTCAGTAAATAATATAATTTTCAAAAATTCTCAAATCTCAATCCAAACATTTACTTTTTCATCTTTCTCCTCAATTATTATAACTACTTTTTTTCCACCATTAAAAGTATAGACTAATTAATAAAGGACTATTAAAATTTAATTAGAGTTCTTGAGTTTAATTTTTTGAACATATAGCTATATTAAAATTTAATAAGTATAATTTTATTGCTTCTGTGATTTTATCGGACTAAACTCCAAAATGATGATTTGAAAAAAAAATTATTTTCCTCTTATTTTTAATATCCAATTTTCTCTTTTCTTCCTATTTAATTTTTCTTTTAAAAGATAAAAAAATTAGGAATTAATAATATAAAAATGATAGTTGCTGAGATGAGACGAGAAATGAAAGCGACGACGGCAAAATAAATATGATAAATTATGATTAATTTGTGCTTATTTAACATATAAAAATATTTTTTAAATGAAAAATGGATAAATTTGATAAATAAGATGTCTAGAAAATAAAATCATGCTAGCTCATATCATTAAATTTTAGATTTTTTTAGTTAAATAAGTAATGATTTTTGGCTAAATATAAAATTTATAAAATATGAGTTTTGATTTTGAGCAAAATATTTATATTAATAATTTTTTTTATTTTTTGTATATATTTTTTATTCTCTATTTATTTTTTAAAAATTTAATCTATATGTGAATTTTTTAATTTTCAAGTTACTTATTTTTTAATTATTTTATTTTATTATTTATAATATCTAATTTGTTAAATATTAGATTATAAAATAAAATAAATAAATAAGATTTATTTTAATGTTTTATTAAAAGCATAATAATTCTGTTGTTTTTGGAGAGTTATAATCATACCAAAGAGCATCATAAACCTAAAAATTATAGTTTAATTTTTAGTAGTTATTTTGAAGAGTTTTATACTCTTTTAATAAAGTCATATCATTTTATAAATAGTTTTTAAAAGATATAACTATTAAATATAAAGTTATGCTTTTAATGAAAAATTATGTTGTTTCTAAAGGGATATTACACTTAATAAAGTTATGACTTTTTTTTGAAGTATTATGTTATTTATAAAGAGACATAACTTATTAAAATTTATATACAAGTGATGAAGGATTATTGAGAAGATGTGAAAAATATATAGAACTCTACTTTCACTCTCTTCTCTTAAACATTTTTCTTTCTTAATATCACTTATTCAAAGATATACATAAAGAAAATACCTCTTGAAATTGATATCTAAAAGTATTGATATAGTTTTATTATATACTAAAAGTGATTTGTCATAATGTTGTAGCAATTTTGTAGAGGGTAAATATCACTTAAAAAATTAGTATTATTCTCGTCTTAAAACTACAATATAGTATTGTTCATGTCTCAAAACTCCAATAAAATTTATTCTTTATATTTTCTACTATATATTTTTTCTAACATAATTAATATTACAATGCATTATGAAAATAAATAATGTAATTTTTGTTAGGACATTTCTAATTTGTTTATTTGAAAGATAACTTCTTATTTTTGATATATAAAAAAATAGAAATTGCATGAGTTGACTGGAGAATGGAGCGGAGGATAAGAATGAACATTGAGCGGCTTAGTCAGTTTTTTGATATATTTTCAAACCAAACTAATTTAGGCTATTTGAAAGAGTATTAACTCAAACCAAACTGTCAAAGAAAAATAAATCAAATCAAATCAAATTAAACCATTTTGAATGGGGTGATTTGGGCGGTTTGAGCGGGTTTAACACTGTCACAACTAGTAGTGAGTACCGTCCGAATAAAATAACTTAAAAATATTCAATATCCAATATCTAACATTAAATTGCTACACATTCTAAATAAAATAACTTAAATCTATAAAAATAAGCAAGATAAACAAATATTTTCTAAAATATTCAAAAGGAATTCAAATTTATACAACAATAATAACAAAATAATTTAACAACACCACCACTTATATTGAATTTTTAAATCTCCATATTAGTCATTGGCGGATTGTATAGCCAAAATATCTCTTGCAACTTCGTTTGACTCGTGTGCCTTCATACGGTAGTCATTGGCGGCGTGATAAATAAGAGTGCTGACGGTTCGGTTAACTAAACCTTTAGCTATAGTCTAATGAGAAGAAATTATAACTCGCGGTTGCATTACATGACAAAAGTCACGAAATTCTAAATATTTCACATGCTTAAATGGCAACTTATTCATTATGATCATTCTAGAATAATATTTCTTACATTCTTCTACTACATTCTACTGGGCTTAAAAGCTAAGGTGTTTGATTATTGTCTAAATTATATAGATATTTTTTACACTGAGATAAACGATTGCTCAAATAACGAATACTGCTAGTAGAGGGACATGCAATAAATTTATTATAATATTTATATTTAGTTTTTTTCGTAAAAATTTTTATTATTATTTGACTCAAAACACTCCCAAACCCATGACTTTTTTCTTTTACCACTCACCTTGAGTGGCTTCGTAATATTTTCAGAAACGCTTATCTTCATTGAACTATCATTATCGTTGATGCTGCTTTTATTCATATTGACATATGAAACCGTAACTAATAAAATAAAATTTATTTAATTAGTATAGTTAAACAAATTTGAATAATAATAACAACAACAACAACAACAACAATAATAATAACCTAATTATACTAACTATAATATTATAAACCTTAACTAAATAATTAGTTTTATGAACTCTAAACATAATTAATACTTTAACTGTTTAATTTAAATTATTTAGTAATCTAATAATTAATTAGCTAATCAATCGTATAAAAAAATAGCTAATCAATCTAAATTAGTTAATCAATTTCATATGTATAGCTAATCAATTATAAGTATTGATAATTAGTACTTTTATTTCAATGATGAATTGTAACGATATTGGCTATACTAGTTTTAGAAAAATGAAATAACTCAGTTCTGAATTTGTTCACAAACAGTAAAAGAATATCAAGCAATTAACATTCAACATGCAGTGTAGTTGCACATATCTAAAATAATAAAAATAAAAATAAATAAAAATAAACACTAATAAATTAATATAGCATATCAAGAACACAAAAAATTTTATAAATAATGAACTCAAAAAATAATCAACATGCAGTGGTAATCTGTTACAAAAAATACAATAATAGCTAAACCCAATCAATTATTTTTAAAAACACAAAAATATTCAGTAGATCAAAAATAATATACTTCAAAAATTATTTTCAAGGATCTCAAATCAATAGATCTACACCATAAATTTATAAAATAACAAATATATCTTATTTAAAACCACTTGATATACCAATATCTAAAAACAAAACTAAAGAAAATAAAAAAAAATCAAAACCATAGAGATCATAATGTTCGGATCTATTAAAAAAGAAAATTTTTTTCATAAAAATCTTTAAATCATCATATAGTATCTTCGTGCACAAACATCAAACCATCAATCTTCAAGCATTTAAACCCCAAACTAAAAATAAACACGAAATAGCAAATAAAAAAATTTAATTTTTAAAGCAACAACAACAACAACAACAACTAAGCCTTAATCCCAAAAAAGTTGGGGTCGGCTGTATGGATTCTCAACAAAATAAGCTCAAAAGACACCAAAAAAGATACTCCAGCCTTAGGCCCCTTCCAAGACACGGATTTTACGTCTCCATTCAAGTCTGTCATTAATTAAATTCGCATCAAGATCTAAGGCACGTAAGTCTCTTGCTATCACCTCCTTCCACACAGTTCTAGGTCTGCCACGACCTCTAGCCCCCTCAATCAACAAATTCTCACACTTACGAACCGCAGCATTAGGAGGTTTTCTTAAAACATGCCCATACCATTTAAGTCTTCCTTCCCTCACCTTATCTCCGACGTCCGCTACTTGGACTTTTTGTCGAATATGAACATTCTTAATTTTGTCCAGTCTGGTATGTCCACACATCCATCTTAGCATCCTCATTTCTGCCACACTCATCTTATGCAATTGTTGTCCCGTTGATGCCCAACACTCACTACCATAGAGCATCGCAGGTCTAACAACCGTCCTATAGAATTTACCTTTCACTTTCAGAGGTATTTTCTTATCATATAGAACCTCAGTCGCACCCTTCCACTTCAACCACCCTACCTGTATTCTGTGAGCCACATCTTCATCTATACGGCTATCATTCTGGAACACCGAACCCAAATATTTGAAGTGCTTGGTTTTAGGAACTAAAACTCCATCCAACTTAACCTCATGTTCCTGCTTCTTCCTTAGACTGAACTCACAGTGCATATATTCCGTTTTACTTCTACTTACAGGTATTTTCTTTAATTTTCTTACAGGTATTTTCTTTAATTTTTAAAGCAATCAACATAAAAAAAATAAGGAAAATAAAAATACTCTATTTTTTAAAAAAGAAATCAGAAAATCTCATCTAGTCAGAAAAGAAGAACTACTAAATATAGAGAGATCCTTCTCAGTCAGACACAAAAAACATCGAGAACTATAAAAAATTAAACAAAGAAGCAGGGAAATGATCAGAAGAGAATAAATATCGAAATAGAAATGCACATAAATGATCGGAGAAAGAAAAAAAATTAACGAAATAACTGAATAAGGGAAGATAGAGACTCACCAGAGAGAAATCTTTTGGCCAGTGTGAGAAAATTTTAAATTTTTCATACAGAGAGAAAATAAGTATAAAGAATGAAAGAGAAGAGTGTAATAACTAATGAGCGATTAAGGTAAATTATTTATATAATAATAATAATATATATACACGTATATAAATATTATATATATATAGCGGCGGTTTAGACAAATTTGAGTTAAAAAAATTTCAAATCCAAATTAAACCGTCAAAAAAATAGTTTGAAATTTTTTAAATCAATCCAAACTATTTTTAAATCGTTTAACCGTTGAAATTAAGCAGCTTCGGCGGATTAGATGCTGTAGAAAGGGCATTAACTTGTGGATTGTAATTTGAAATAAATGAAAAATTACGTTCATTAATCTGAAATGAAGCAGTATTAAAATAAATAACTATCTCATATAATTTGTAAACTTACTTTAATTCGTTTTTTTTTTCACTTATTAATTTATAGGGAAATGAGATGATTAATTTTATTTATTTTTCTTGGTCAACTCTATTTAAGTTTATGAAAATATGTCACCCTGTAGTGAGAAGGGTATACATATAAATAATAAATATATATTTAATTGATCAATATCCTCATGCATAAATTAATTTCTTTATAATTCAGAACTAATTAAATTTGTTTGATGTTTTAAACTTTTAATATCATAGTTATAAAATAAAAAAATTAAATTAATTACACTAATCAGGGTTATAAAATAATAAAATTGCTATTATTCATTAAAAAAAATTGGTTCTTTTGTTTAAAATAACATTACCCTAGTTACCAATAAATTAACCATCTCATATTCTTAAATCTTCACAACAAGAGGATTAACTACTTCATATATCTATCATTGTCAATCTTAATTAATTGCTTAATTAATTAGATTAATTAATTAACTGCCTATATTTGTAATGATTATAAGGAGGGGTGCCATTAATTATTGCTAAATATATTATTTACTTATAATAAGTTAAAGAAAAAAAAGGGAGCAAAAATTAGTTATTGCCGGTTGTCTTTCCCGGGCTTTTTGCAAGAAATATATATTGAACCATTCATTTCTCTAACAAACTTAACAGTATTATACGTAGCCGTTTAGATTATAGTTGTTCACAACAACCCTTTATTTGTATATAAATTTTTTATTTATCAAACATGAAACCCGCCTTCTCATTTTCAAGAAAATAATTTACTAAATTCAACCACTCTTCAAACTTTGTGCCATTTTCAATTGTTGCAGAATTCAAGAATAAAGAAAGTGAGAAGAGAGAAAAGAAGCAAAACCCTTCTCTCTCTCTCAAATTGTTTGGAAAGGAAGAAAAGAAAGGAAAAGAAAATAAGAAAGAAATTGTTTGTAATGATGGTAAGAGCATTAGATCATGAAAGAAGCATTCAGAAATCGAAATCTTTTTATTTGAAAAAGATGTTTGAAATTCCAGGAAGACATATTCATAACTTGATTCTTGATAATGGTAATAGTAATAGTAATGATAACAATAATGGTGATGAAAGACAACAATCAAGAAGTCATATTCCAAAGCAGCCACTTGATCAAGATCAACGCTTTCAGGATACCCAACAAATAGCGAGTCCTGTTCATCGTCCTCCTTCTGATGCTCCTCCTCCTCCTGCACCTAAACCACCCAGTCCTCGAGACAAAGCTCCTTCAGGTTTGAACTCTGTAATCTCCAGTACTGAAGATAACTGTAATACTAATTTTCATATTTTTCTTCTGTTTCTTCTTTTCTTTTTATTTTCTTTTCTTCTGTGTTTGCAGAGATGGATATGATGAAGGAAAGGTTTGCTAAGCTTCTTTTGGGGGAAGACATGTCAGGAGGCGGAAAAGGTGTTTCCTCTGCTTTGGCTTTGTCCAATGCAATTACAAACTTAGCTGGTAATTTTACTTTCTTCTCATCAATATTATAATTACTGTTAACTGCATTTTTGGATTTTTTTTTGAGCCTCGAACTGCAATTTTGGTTGAAACAAATTCTGATGTTGTTGGTTCTTTAATTTTACAATGCAGCATCTGTTTTTGGGGAATACAAGAGATTAGAGCCTATGTCTCCAGAGAAAAAGAAAAGGTGGAGAAGAGAAATTGATTGGCTTTTATCAGTTACTGATCACATTGTTGAATTTGTTCCTTCCCAACAATCCAACAATGGAGTCAATATGGAGGTAGTTAATTAATTAAGAACTATATATAGACAAATTTAATCATTACATAAATTTTTCCTGCTTTTCTTTGATAGATCATGGTAACAAGGCAAAGAAGTGATCTGCTCATGAATATTCCTGCTCTGCGCAAGCTTGATGCAATTGTCATTGTAAGTGATTCTTCATTACGATTGTATCAGTGCATTATGTAATGGCTGATATTGAAAACCCTTTTTCCTTTAATCAAAACAGGACAATCTAGATCAATTTGGAAAAGAAAATGAATTCTGGTATGTGTCAAAAGATAGCAGCAATGATTCAGAGCAAGAAACCTCACAAAGAAATGAAGATAAATGGTGGATTCCTACTGTTAAGGTCCCACCACAGGGGCTATCAGAAGAAACAAGAAGATGCCTGCAATTCCAGAAAGATTCTGTGAATCAAGTACTTAAAGCAGCCATGGCAATAAATGCCCAGGTGCTATCAGAAATGGAAGTTCCCGAAAACTACATTGAATCCCTTCCCAAGGTATGTTGTGCATAAAAATTTCCGTCAATTTCATTGGCTTTTTCTACTAACTTTAGTTTCACTAACAGAATGGAAGAGCAAGCCTTGGAGATTCAATCTATAAGAGCATAACAGTGGAGTATTTTGATCCTGAGCAATTCCTGTCCACCATGGATTTGTCAACCGAGCACAAAGTGCTTGATCTCAAGAACAGAATTGAGGCTTCTATTGTGATTTGGAAAAGAAAGATGCACCAAAAAGATGGAAAATCTTCCTGGAGTTCAGGGGTGAGCTTAGAGAAAAGAGAACTCTTTGAAGAGAGAGCTGAAACTATATTGCTCATCCTGAAACAGAGATTTCCTGGAATTCCACAATCTGCACTAGATATAAGCAAGATTCAATACAACATTGTAAGCACAAAAAGAATATAACCCATCTCATATTATTTTGTAGATACTAATAATAGTTCTTTTACAGGATGTAGGGCAGGCAATTCTGGAAAGCTATTCAAGAATAATAGAAAGCTTAGCATTTACAGTCCTCTCTAGGATTGAGGATGTTCTCTACTCAGATTCACTCACACAAACTCCGAAATCGGAATCTGATGACAAGCTAGCTGACAGTGATAAACTGGAGGAAGACATGGACAAGTTGAGCTCAGAGTCACCAACACCAACATCATCATCAATGACACTATCAGATTTCATGGGCTGGAGTGTGGACAATAACAGGAAAAATAACTCTGCCAATACAGAAAGCTGCTTCAAGGGTGAGCATGACAGGAACATGCTCAAACCTATTACAACCAAGAAATTTTCTTACTTAGAGAAGCTTGAGAGTTTGAGTGGACTAAGAAGTCCAACTTCTCTACATTAAACGGGAACGAATATAGAAGAAAAATGAGTAAATGTGAAAGAGAAATACTACTAAAAAGATAGAGCAAAATGTAGTCACAGAGCTTGGATCATCAAATGTAGATAAAATACAACCTGGTAGGAGTCCGTTACTTGGGTTAGAACCTTAGCAGTTGGTATATTCCTTCCTCATAATACAACGAGAGGGAAGTAACCAATATGTAGTTACTTACTTTGATGTATTTAAAACTCGCTTTCTGGCTTTATCAAGAACAAGCCTTGTAATATATACTTTTTATCAATTTTATTTTTGTCTACTTCTTTCATTTTATCAAATTTCCATTTTCAAATAAAATGGAGTGAGCTATTCATCTTCAATAATGAACTATGTTCTAGTAATATTATCAAGCATTGAAAATCGTAAGCCAGTGCTCTCAAACAAAATGAATATGAAAAATAAAAGAGAAGAGAGAGAGGGGGAAGAGGAAAAATAACATCAAATCTTCTTATAAAATGTGAATACAGCATAAAGTGCTTCATGTCTCAGACGAGAAAGTTTCTTAAGCGAAGCTTATAATGCAACAAGATCAAAACCAACCCAATCCAAAAATGGCATTTTGGTTTAGCATAAAAGATTACATTCACTTCTAAAAAGTTGAGGAAAAACTGGAAAAATATTGCCCATGAGCAGGAATTATTATTACTTGCGTATATTATTCTTAAGCAAAACGAGTGACAGAGTCATGAATAGCATCTGCAAGATGAGGTACTGTCTTAGAACTAAGACCTGCCATGCTAATCCTCCTGCAGAAAAAGAAATAAAGAAGAAACTTTAGCTTAATCAACGATTCTTGGTATCAGTGCTGTATATCAACCAGAAAAACATATGGATAAAGGAATTTGGATGTTAATGAAAGTGAAAACGATGATCGCAGTGGTAGAATCTCAATGAAAAATTCTTCTAAATTTTCTACAAGAAAAAAATCTTAATATTACCCATCAGATGTCATGTAAATGTGATACTCTTTGGTCATGAATGCAACTTGTTCAGAGTTCAACCCAGTGAAAGTAAACATTCCAATCTGCTTAATTATGTGACTCCAGTCACCTGGAGTGCCTATCAAAACGAAAAGAGAGTTCAAGCTCAGATCTCATCAAATACATACATAAACAAGCACATGGCATCAGTAGCATGCATGTAACAATCCAGGACAGAAAGAACACATAAAATGAAACTTGTAAGAAATACCTCTGGCAGTTAAAGCATCAAATAGTTGGTGGCGCATCCTAATAATCCGGTCAGCCATTGCTTTCAGCTCAATGGTCCATTCGTTATACATATCACTGGAAAAGAAAAATACAGGGAAAATAAGTCACATTCTTAGCGAAGGGGGGGAGTAAATTCTATTCTAACATCAAGTGGAAAGTTTCAATTTATTAAAATAATTGCATGTATACTCCAGAATGCATAATAATTCTATTCATTTTTCTTATTATCTTCCAGCACTTGTACTGCAGTCAACAATGTTCAATTAAATTTAGACACTCATCTGATAAATTAATTAGCAGACACTTTGTTTGTTGTTTTTTTTTCTTTTTTCAAATTTTTCATTCCTAGATGATAGAAATTGATCATTATTAAACGTGTCTTGAAAAATGTCAACTTTCAATATTAAGTTAGATTGATCACATGGTTTGCAATTATTTGCCACAAACTTTAACAGAGTCAATACCTGTCTTTGAGAATAGTAGCCACAATAGATGCACCGTGAATAGGCGGATTAGAATACATGGGCCGGATCACAAGTTTCAACTGGCTTTCAACCCGACTGGCCACAGATGCTGTCTTGCAGACCTGTGAAAATTTAACAAATTGGCAAACTGCATATTATATTTACAGGTAAGTGCAAAGGCGCACCCTCTGTTTGGACAGAAAAAGAGACATAAAAGCTAGTGGTTAACAATTAAAAAATTGTGCATTTCTCTCTGAAATTACCAAACTTGCTATATGCATTTCACACTAATGGAAAGTGATGCCAACCGTAAAAGGAAAGAGAGAGATTGAGATTCGGAGAATCAGAAATCAGAGGGTCAGGTGCTAAAAACTACAATAGACTAAACTTCCTTATTTTGAATGTCAGCTTAATCATACAGCTTATATACTAAACAATTCTAATTTGAAAGGTAAGACCATAGTGAATCAGAAGGCCTTCAAGCATTCGAGTGTTCAACATTTTTCCATTCATGTTAAGCTTATGTTAAAGATTTCCAAAGTTCAATAATAGTCTTACGATGCTGAGAGCTCCGACACGTTCCCCATACAGTCCCATATTTTTAGCATAGCTCTGCGCTATGAGACATTCACCACCATCTGCAACAAACATGCGAACAGACTGTGCATCTGCATCTAGGCTGCCACTTGCAAAACCCTGGAGAGTTGAAGTTTGAGAATTCATCAATCAGCCATGTTACAATCAAATGGCACTTATGAAACTTCATCACAGAATCATAGTATTCCAGAATCTATTTATCTAATAACTGCTCCTACCTACACTGATTTTCCCCGTTACCTGATAAGCACTGTCAAAGAAAGGTAAAAACGATTTTGATCTTATCAGCCGTCTGATCTGCTCCCACTGCTCAAGGGTTGGGTCAACACCAGTTGGGTTATGTGCACATGCATGGAGAAGCACTATAGATCCTGCTGGTGCAGATCCAAGATCCTCCAGCAAACCTGTGAACCAATGTATGCTTAAATTTCATTCTTTGAGTATTACTTCACCACAAACAGGCACTAGCATAGACAAATTTAATTGAGATTCAGTTAACAAACGAATAACCCATGGCCTAGACGAGAGTGCCAAAAAATAATATAAAACATACTTTTGATTGCTATTTTGACATATGGATTAGTAGAAGCAACAAGACGGCGATTGTAAGATAAATTAAAGAAAAGTAAATGATAAAGTTAATAATGTGTGTTGGCAAATAACAGAATGCACGAACCATGGAAATCCAGCCCACGAGTTGTTGGATCGTAGTAGCGGTAAGTCTTCACAGATAACCCTGCAAAAGTGAAAACTTTGATATGATTTCCCCATGTTGGCTGCGGAATGTATATTGTCAGCTGCCAAACAAGGTAAATGAGTGAGTCACAATCAGACTACTTCAGTTCTTAACAAAGCCAAATTAAGATGAAAACCCATTGGCAGCTTACTTGGTGGTAATGCCTGGCAAGAAACTCGCCCCCTACCCTCAGAGAACCAGTACCAGACAAGCCTTGCACAGTAGTCACTCTATTCTCTTGTATAGCAAGGCTATTACCAAAAAAACCAAAAACTAGTACAAATTACAAAAGAAAATTGATCTTCAAGAATACACATCACAAAGTCCAAAGATCAAATACAATAGAGACTTAATTGAAACTGTTAAGTACCTATCAGCTCCTAAGATAAGTTTGGCACTTAGTTTATTAAACTCGGCAAGTCCAACAATAGGAAGATACTCTTTGACTCGAGACCTGGAAGATACATTAAAAACAAATAAAATAACAGTACCCATCCAGAAAAATTTACAAAAAATAGTGAGAGGCAAAAAAAAAAAAAAGAACTGAGGAATTAAATTACTTGTCATTTACTAAAATCTGCTCTGCTTTCCTCACTACATTCAAGACTAAAGGCTTCCCTTCCTATCAAAACCACAAAATTCTCCGATCAAGATCCTATAAACTTGTTCATATTTTGTTAAATGAAGTAAAATATATGAGAAAAATTACCTCAGTTTGATAAGCACCAACACCCAAATTCAACTTATTAGGGCTGGCATCTTTGTTATACGCAACAGTAACCTGTTCATGTATTAAAAACAAAACTAAAAATTAAGTCCAATCTGCGTATTATCATTCAATGTCAAACAAGCTTTGATTTGATCGGTTCAGTGAATCAAAATGGAACACAAATCGCAATTTCACGATCAGAAAAGAAAAATACAAACATGTAAAGCGTTGATTAAGAAGACGAAGATGAAGGAGAATACCCCAAGAATAGGATCTTCAGGAGCTTGAGCAACATTGCAAAACACAGAATAAGTATCCATCATTTGATTGAAATTAATAAGGAAGTTTTTAGAGATTGATCAAAGACTACCACTGCTAAAAGATACTTTTTTTTAGTTTCTTCAATAACAGATGTCATATATATATATATATATATTAAAAAAAAAGAGAGCTTTTTTTGTGGTTGGTTAATACAATGGGCGGTGGGCACCTCCACACTGAAGACCAGCGACTGTTCAACAATTCTACTATGGGCGGCATAATATTTATTTAATGAAAAAAGTTTCCTTTTTTTTCTTTTTTTCATTTTGCCACATCAGAAATTGCCTGAGAGGACAAGTTGCCATGCTCAAGCTGCATTATAAAGTATACTTGCTCTGTTCTATTGCTCATGGGACAAAAGCCAACTTAATCTAATAAGAAAAATATATGATCAATTACGAAATTAATATTTTTAATATAAACTTTTATAAAATAATAGATTTGATTCTGCTCATCCTTTAGAACTAGTACAACATCACATGAAAACTGTATATAATATTATATATGTTTATATATATATATATATCTCCAAATACAAGCATCATCATTATCATCCTAAAGATCACTCAATACTACAAGAAATATACATGAATTTTCAGAATTATTCATGTTATTCGTTTAATTCTACGAATCAGCGATAGTATTTCATTGTTTTTTGTTGATTTTCTGAACAAGCTGCGGCGTCCTTGCTTCTGTAAAATTTGCTGCACCCGAACATGAAAAATCAAGAATTATAACCATTAGTGACATTTCTTTCTTTTTTAAAAGAAAAAAAAAAAGAAACCATTTTTTCAACGGCTCACCTGAAAATGAAAAGTGGGGTTTGAAGTTTTTGACAGTATTGAGAGGCCATCGCGAACAGGCAGTACTATACCAAAAGAATTAGAAGATTGATGTCTTAATATATACTTGGAAAGCCAATACATATATATATATATATATATAGATTCAATGGGGATGGCATTAATGTTACCTAAAGCAGAATCAGAGTCTTCTTTCAAAATGGAAGTTTTTGTAGATGAATTTCGTGCCAAAACAGATTTTGGAGTGTATGTGTACAAGAAAAGTGGCAAATCCTCTGCTTCAAATGCAGGTTTGTTTATGATGTTTGGAGAAGCTGGAGAATTTGGGTTCCTGCAAAGGATAAAATGGTTTCATCCACATCTAATTTCATATTTCTCATAAGTTCGCCCATTAAACTAATTAAAGAAATAAAATTGGATATGTCTAGTTTAGAAAAGTTCATGACAATTACCTGGTTATATCTTCATTTGAGTTGTCAATCTCAACACTTGTGATTGCTGGTTATAAGAGAGACAAAAATTTTGAACCTTGTCAAGCACATAATTTTAGGATAATAAATAATCTGCAGATTAACAACAAAGAAACAGAAGAAAAGAAAATGTTGAATTGGAGTATATTTACGTGTTGATAGTGTTGATAAGTAGCGGCGGTGAAACTTCGGCAAATTAGCACTCCATCTTACTCTTGTTAGAGCAACTTTATGAGCATATTGTTCACATGAAAGAAGTCTCTATAAGAAAATGAGTCAATTTCATTTGTCACTGAAATATAAGGATATAGATTGCTGTATATACATAATAAAAGTTTTTCAGATGGATAATACTGACTTGCTTTAGACTATTAATTCTAAGTTCAGCCTCAGAAATTTCATTATTCTTAGAAATGCTTTGGTTTAGATTAGCAGAAACACATCCGAAATGATCAACAACAGCAACTACAGCTCTGCATAAGTATTCTTTTGTGTTCTCCACAACCCTGTAAAATAATATTTGTCATACTAATATTAGTCCAGGAAGTATTTTTCAGTTTTCAAGGATGACAGAAAACGTATTCAATACAAGAAAGGGGATTCACATTTTCTTTTCTTTGGAATTCAAGAATGCGGCTTCACAATAATCTGCTGCATAATGCAGCTGTGAACGCAAGTCTCTAAGTTCCTGCAAAACCAGAAAGAACGCACACAAATAAATTGAATGAGTCACAAGAAAAAGACTATTTAGTGTTCAAAGAAACAACATAATAACAAAGGGTAAAGATAAAGACTTGAAGGGACTTGTTGAATCGCATAACGTTTTCAGATTCACTTTCTGAGTTTTTACAGGCAGATGAGTTGGAGATCTGCATTTTTCTTTAAACAATTTTCTATTGGCTTTCAAATTACAGTTGAAGAAGATAAATGTTAAAGATGAAAAACAATGCAAGGATAATTTGAACTCTCCTTAATCCTTAATTATCTTTGTTGTTTCTCTTAATACTTATAAGTGGTAGCCTGGGAACTGATTTTGTCTGTGTAGAGACAAACACACAGAAAAGAAGAAGTATGCGTAACCGGAGGCTAGCTCGTGACATTTCCAGTATGGAGTAGTGAACCGTAACGGCTAATGAGTCACTGAAACAACCGTAAAGCATTAAAGACAGATTCTTCACAATAAATACAAAGGATACAAAAAATGACAAAGCTTCATTGTAGCCCCGTGATCTCATGTTTCTTTTTTTGCTTGTCTTTTTCAGAAAATGCAGTCACTGACTGACAGGATGATCCATTGGCTGGCACTTTATCATGAGACTGAACCTTTCATCTTAGAAGATGACATCTGTAAATTTCTTTTGTAATTTGAATGAGAATCCATGGAGGCTAACTTCTTTATAAATATTTTGGGTATAATTTATCTTAATTTTGGTAGAAAATAAACATGGAACCTTTCACGACTTCACTCTAGCCACTAGCCTTGCCTTCAGTATTTTTTTCCTTGCAATTAAGATAACGACTTTAGTCATGGCCAGCTTCCATAGTGTGATGGATAATATATACAAAGCCCGTAATGAATTCACCGTCATATGGCTGACCGACGATTACTAACGATTCTGATACGTAAACCAAATAATACAATACAAATAAAAGTTCATAAATTCATTGAGATATAAAAAAGCATATAGGTTATCATACTTGCATATCCACCATTTGAGTCTCTAACAATTATTTCAATAATTACATATCTGATTTGACCTATGAATGAATATGCAAATATACGTTTCATGCTTGTTTGAGTAATAGTAATGAAATTCCTCACTATCATACTCAAAAAAGCTAGAATTTTCAAAAGAAGATGCGGCTTTGGACAATTTTGTGAAGAAAAAATTGCTTAAATAAAGAGCAGAATTAAGACAAATGCAAATTAAATTTAAAATATTAAGCATAACAAACATTTAATTTTAAATTCAGAGCAATATCTATAATACTTTCTTCAAATTCTACTAATTCATCTGCCATTACTTCATCAAGACCATAAATATGAGCAATGTCATCTCTTAATATCATCTCCTACTTGAAGTAAAGTACTAGTATTTATAATATTTACTTCCATATTATCTAATAAAAAATACATCAATTCATCTTCTTCTCTTTTCTCTTTTCTACGAAAGAGGTAGCACAATTTTATTCCAAAATAGATTATTCTTATTATTTATTCTTAATTTATTCTTAATTTTTTATATATTATTTTATTTATTTCTATTTGTATAATAAATAATTTAATAAATAATATTAATATATATTAAATAAAAAAAATATTAATAAAAAATATTAAATTAAATAGGATATACTAAAAATAGAATATGATATACTAAATTATATTAAATACATATATATACATATATAAAAGACTAGATAGTTATGAAAAAAAAATTAATAAAAAAAATAATAAAAAAAACTCCTTTTAAATTTTTTGTTAGGATAAATAAAAATTTTAAAATAAATAAATTTAAAATTCTTAAACTTTAAAACATATGCATGGCATAAAATGAAAAAAAGACAAAAAAAAAAAAAGCGATAGACTTCTTTTATGTTTATGCCCCATTTTTTTTTCTTTATTTGTCTCTTTTCTGTTTAAAGAGAAAAGAAATTTTTTTTCTATTTTATTAAAAAAATAGTTCTTTTTTAGTAATTAAATTTTTTATTAGTTATTAAAAATAATTAAATTAAATAAATTATCTATAAAAAATAAGATAAATATTGTAATTTTTTAATAAAATACTATGCATATTAAGACATTTTATTATTTACTGTTTGGTTTAGTATTTATTTTACTACCTCCGTTTCATTAACATAAAAAAAAGTAAGATAGACACGAAAATTAAGAAAATTTTACTTTTTTTTATCTCTATTGACTTAAATACCCCTAAAAAAATATTCCTCAAATTAAACTTTTAAGGCAAAAGTATAAATGGTATTTTATCTCATTCTACTCCCTAAAATTTACCTTAAATAACATATTTTCTATATAAAAGATACACTAAAAAAGAAAATTTTTTTTATATTAATAAAACGAAGGGAGTATTATTTAAGAAATTAAATTTATATTATATCTTATTGACTTGACTTATTTTATATCATAATTTAAAGGTTAAAAATATTTAAATGTTAAAAATTAACAGAGTTTATTAATCATTTTCTTTGAAATTTAAAAAAAAAATTATCGAATTCCTTCCCTTGGTAACTTTTGTCATTCCCGAGATAATTTCAAGACTGTCTTTTTTTCTTCCATCATTACTTTCTAATCATAAGAAGTCTTCACATGATTTATATGGAAGAAAGTAACTTTTATACATAGAAAAGAGAAAAACACAAAATTATAGGCAAACATGGAAATATCCATAAGTGAATTTTTTACTTTTTAAGAATGCTACAAAGAAATAATTATTTTCAGAATATGAGAACATATAACTTGGAAACATGAAATTTACAATGAAGCACCTAGAATTAGCATGTTGGCATGCCTCACCGTGAATACATTTTACATGCAAGTATAAGCACATGGATAACAGCTAGGGATATTCCAAGTGGTGTTTCAAGAAATTAATGGACTAAATAATATTATCAGCCTTTGAATGGCGAGGCACTTAAGCAACCTGAAAGCACCGACAGAAGAAGACAATAAACTATTTCCCACAACGTGGTCAGCTGCAAGTGCTTCACAATTGAATAAGATATTCTGATTCCAAGTTCACTTTTCAGGCGTTTCATTTGTACTCCTGAATAATAAACCATTAACTTCATATCTGGAAGTCAATTACACAGTCACCAAGCTTCTCGGCTTCCTCAATTTCTGACAGGACTGTGTAATCATCAGTGAATCCAGATGCCGACAGAATCTTTCTGAGCTTCTTGTAGACTTCCTGAGGTGAGTTCTGAAAATTTTCTTGACTGCCAGGATTCAACTTGTCTTGCTTTATCTTGACTCCAGTTTGCATAGTCAGCCTAGCTTGCCCATTGCTATGGTCAACTGACTGTGAGTCTATTTAACAGAAGCAAACTCAGAATATTAGAGGATGCTTTTAATCAGATATGAAATTAAGTAGGCTTCAAGCTTTAAGATAAGAAGAAAAAGGAAGTGCAAATGAATGACAGGAAATTTATCCTATGTTAAATGCACGAAGCATCAATATATTCTGTTAGTCATGATCGTGCAGATGAGTTGTAAATGTATTAAAATTTAAGAAAAGCATGAAGAGGTGTGGTTGATTATTTCCAAGGAAATTGTTAAGCTTAGAATAAAAGATAGTGAAATAAAAATAAATAAATAAATAAATAAAACATAATGGCATGTACACATGCCAATGTTTCAGGGTTAATACCCACAGGGTTAAATGGCCCATCCAAATTCAATAAAATGAAGTGGCAAGCTATACAGAAAAACTAGCATGCAAAGGAAAATAAATATATCATTATTGATGCCTCTTGTGAACAACCGAAAATGGCTTCATGAAAATCTCCAAACACCTGAGCTCAATGAAAATGACATGGATAGGTATGGAGGCACTCAAATACCATCAAGTTAAAAAACCGTAAAATGAGGTCAAGCAAGAGAAAAGCCATGCACCGCAGAGACCCCTATCTCCAGCACCGCAGAGTATGTGCTTTTCTCTTCGGTTTATAGAGGACTGCTATTGAAAAACAGTTTTCCAAATTGGTATTTAGACATTCTAGAGAGAAATGACTTCAATTGTAATGGCTGTTATCATACGTTTCCTTCAAAATCATGCCACATAAAATACTTTATTTTCAAAGACAACAGTCATGCATCCACAGAGTAAACTATAGTTATCTACGGGTCAAGAAGGTTCACGTTGCCAACTAAAGTATTTGGATTGAAGAACCATCATTTGATTGAAGTAATAATTACCTTCATGTGTAATGGTGATAGAATCATTCTTGGCCACAGATGCATTAGCACGTGTAATGCATAGCCATGCTCTTTCTGGTTCATAATTATGGTCTGATGCAATTGGAATATGCCAGTGGCCTTTCTCTGATTCCTGTTAAATATTCCACCCAAGTATACATCTTAATATCGGATTCATAAACTTTTAACAGATAAAATTTACAAGCATTCACAAATAGGAACTAATTTTCAAATTCTTTTACTATTATACAAAAAAGGAAGTAAATCACGATTCATGTAATGATCAGTTCTGACAGTCGTTTAAACGCACAAAAAAAAATCAGTTCACCTGAATTACTATAGAGAAACAAGGAGGCATGTGAAAAATGGGGCCAGCGTCAGAAAAACTGAAATGTACCTTCCAACAAGAAGAAATAACACATTTTTAAGAACAAGAAGATTAAGCATTGCTGGCTTCAAGCAGTATTGGTTCCAACTACTTTTATCAGCCAGACTTTGAAGCAGAAATATAGATCTTGCAAGGTTGACATTTACAACTGGAAAGGGTACTTAAATGTTTTGACTCCTTAGGATTTTACTCACTTGATGCCTTTCTTTCCATTTAGGGAAGAAGTCATTTCCTAGAAGTTGAAATGTATGGTCTCTCATCTCATCATTGGTCACAATTAAGCACTTGAACTTTATAGCTGCATATAACCAGTACCTGAAACATAGGTCATTACCTATATGGCACTTCATATGCTATTGCGTCAATTCAATAAATGACAGAAAATTAGCCAAAAAAGCAGAAAGTTGAGAAAAATATGCAACTAAGCTTGACTGGGTAAACTTATACTCTTCCTATATAATTCTCACCAATCATCATTTGATCCAGTAGGCGTTGCATAAAGTGCATCAGCATTCCTCCACTTTTCAATCAATGCCTTGTTCACCGGTTCACCCATCTTGTGTCCACTGACACGCTTGTTGTGCAAAATAATAAGTGGCCATCCTTTTGAAGGAAGCTTCTGGCGTAATCCATTTGCTACGGCATTGATCTATGAGCCCACCACATCAGAAACCAGTATACTATAAAAAATAAAGAAGAGAGGAAAAGCTCATCTGAGTTTTAGAACATCTTTCTCTTTAAGCCATCATGTGATATACCTTGGACGGAATAAACCTATTCTGGTTCATAAGGCCCACATTGGCTCCATCTATTACTGCTTCAAAAGGTCCATAATAGTCTAGCCATTTCTGCAAATACAAAAAAGAAATTAATAGATTCTCCATCTAATGTTCCTGCAATATTACATGCAATATTAATGAAACAACATACTTGAAACTTTTGAAAGCTTGAATCTTTCTCTTTCTTTATAGCAATAGAAGCAACTGATTCAGCAAAATTCTGTGTCTCTGTAGGATCAAGGTCAATGTTGGCCAATTTCTCCCCACAATATTTACAAACTGCATCAAGTCCAACAGATGTGAACGAAATGGTCCACTTTCCCTTACCCAGCCAGCCATGCCCATGCCATCCTCCACCCCCATTGTCAATTGCTTCTTTAATTACTCTTTTATCCCATTTTGTCTTCCCTACTCTTGAAGCTGCCTTGCTCTTAAACCATCTACCAATTAAATCTGCAGTAGAGGGTGAGACCTTTCTCACACTACTTCTCAATTTATGCAATAAATAATAAACTTCATCACCTTTACCAGCTTCTACACTTACTCTTAAGAGTGCCTCTAGTTCTGGCTCTTCCGGAAGGACACCATGCTCCAACATGTGTTTTTCTACAGCAAATGCTTTGTCAACATCTCCATTATTACAAAAAGCATACAAAGCAGGGCCATAGGACCGCAATCTAGGATTTAATCCCAGTGGCTTCATTTGCTTAACCATATCAAAGGCCATATCACCATCACCCATTGACATTGCCATCCTAGCCACAGCAGTCAATGTTGCTTCATTCAGTGGGAACTTATCCATACACATCTTCTCATAAATCTCAAATCCCCTCTCAAGTGCATACTTTTTGATATCTTCACTTACTTGAATTTCATGATCATCGCGGTTTTCACTATTGTTACCCTTTCTAGGGAAATTTAGTTGATCCAATTGTTGAGTGTTTGGCTTGCTGACTACAACTGAAATCTGAGGCAAGTTGTTCTTTTCGTTGGAATTGTTATTCAAATCCTCAAACTTGATACTATCTGTATCAGTTAGTTGTTGCCCATTACTGGAAACTCTAGTGTCTGATTGAGTACCAGCAGTGCTCCTACCACTCTTATCTCTTAATTCCCTCAAGTTTACCATACTTTCACTAGTATCTTCATTAGACACATCTAATTTATTCAAATTTCGACCACCACTCCCACTTTTTGCTGGTTGAACAACACCTAAAGCAGCAGAAGAACAAAGATACAAAAGTACAGTAAAATGGTATTGCTCCATCTTGAGTCCTTCTCTCTGTGCTAAATCATATAATTGAATTGCGCCCATTACATCTCCTCTCTTGGAGCACATATCCAATTTGAGTCTAAACTGCGTTACTGGTGAATCAGCTATGTCTCTTTTGGACCCTTTTGCAATTTTCCCCTCTTTAACCTTATTGTCACCTCCATGTTTCGTTTTCTTCTCCATTTTGCCATTAACAACTTGAATGTCTTTAATTTCCAAAGATTTTGTCTTTTTAGTTCCATCTTTATACCTCGTAGAATAATTCCGAGAACCAATCTCCCTTCTTTTTCTAAAACCCAGGTCCTGTTTGGTATTTCTATCATTTGTGAACCTCTTTTCGACCTTTTCCTCCACTATTGAATGAACCACGTTATTCATAGACATTCTCCCTACCCTTTTACCTCCAGTGCTTGAAGAAGAAAACCCAGAGCCATTTTCTTTTCTAATTCCTAAATTCTTGGTTTTTGTGGGACTCTCATGGTTTGTGGTGGTGAACTTATAAGTTTGATTGTTGTTAGCATGAGCTCCAAGTACAAAAAATGGTTTGTGCTTGGAAGTAGAGAAAGTAAGCAAATGAGATAAACATTGAAAACTGGGAGTGCTAAGAGATGACGAATACTTACAGATAGTGATGGAAAGGAAGTGTTTTTGCTGTAAAACGTTGAAGGTGGAGGAGGCCATGAATGGCCTTTAAGAGAGCTAATTCCCTTTATAGTATGAGAACTGAGAAGCTTGAACTGGTGCGGATAAGTTGTAAAATTACGACGTGCCATTGATTTTTGTTTTTCACTGAACCAAATATGATATGATTAATACATTTAAATTGAGAAATCAATATTCTAATCATATTATAAAAATTTGACTTTCATTTAATTTAATGGACTAAGGTAGGTCCAATTTCAATTGGATTTAAATGTAAAAAATAATTATATAAAATGAATAAATGGAAACAAATATACATTGAATTTTATTCATATTTTATAATAAAAATTAAAAACATGATAAATATTTTTAAATATTAGAAAATCACCTAAATTATATCTATCTCTAAAGCATTGATATTTTTTAGACTCATATAATCTTAAATAGACTGAAAAAGATTAAAATACCTTAATATCTAATAAACTAATATTAAAAAAAAGATGTCGCATTCTTCCTTTTTAAAATATTAATCTGCCTCTTTTAACTTTTTATCTTTTTCCTTTTCAAAATACGAATCTGCCTTTAGTAGATCGATAAAATCTGTCTCTTTCAATTATCTCTCACTTTACACAATATGTTTTTATATTTTATTTATTTAGTCGAATATGCAGATAAATGTTCGATTTTGATTTTATGTAATGCAGTTGTATATAAGTTGTTTTGACCGTGAATGTTAACTATTTGAAGAGAAAATGGTTCATTTTGTTGAATTCATTTTATATTAGCATCTATGTCCGGCTGACAGTTCTTTTGCTAAAATAAGGATAGATGTGAGGAGAACTACCGAAATGCTCTAACTATTCATAACTTACCCTAACCCCATCACAATGCTTATATCTACTATATAGAATGCTTCTGGATACTTTCTAAGAGTCTCTGCAATGTTTAGTCTGAAAATGATGTTTATCTAATTATTTTAATTTTTTATGGAAAAAAATGGTTACTAAAATGTCATAACTATCCATAACTTACCCTAACCTCATCACAATACTTATATCTCCTATATAGAATGCTCTTGAATGCTTTCTGAAAGTTCCTGCAATGTTTATTCTGAAAATGATGTTCGTTCGATTTATTTTAATTTTTTTATGGGAAAAATTGTTATTGAAATGCCCTAACTATCCATAACTTTCCCTAACCCCATCACAATGCTTATATCTGCTATATAGAATGCCCCTGGATACTTTTTAAGAATCCCTACAATATTTAGTCTAAAAATAATATCTGTCCAATTTGTTTTAAGTTTTTTTATGGAAAAAAATGGTTATTGAAATTCCATAACTATCCATAACTTGCTCTAACCCCATCACAATGCTTATATCTGCTATATAGAATGCTCCTGGATACTTTTTTCAAAGTCCCTGTAATGTTTAGTCTAAAAATGATGTATGTCTGATTTATTTTAATTTTTTTAATAAAAAAATAGTTACTGAAATATCCTAACTATCCAAAAATTACCCTAGCCTCCATCACAATGTTTATATCTCCTATATAGAATGCTATTTGATACTTTTTGAGAGTCTCTATAATGTTTAGTTTGAAAATAATATCCGTCCGATTTATTTTAATTTTTTTAATGAAAAAAATGATTCCTGAAATGCCCTAACTATCCATAACTTGTCATAATTCTATCACAATGCTTATATCTCATATATAGAATGCTCATGGATACTTTCTGAGAGTCTCTGCAATATTTAGTCTGAAAATGATATCCGTCCGATTTATTTTAATTTTTTTATGAAAAAAATAGTTACTAAAATGCCCTAACTATCCATAACTTGCCCTAACCCCATCACAATACTTATATCTCTTATATAGAATGCTTCTGAATACTTAATAGTTTTGGTTTTGTTTATTATTTATGACTGCAGAGTATTGATAATTTACATTCAAAATTAAATATCGAAAAGTAGTATTGTTATCTCAATCCGTTATGGAGAAAATTTTAATGTGGAGACATCAAAATATATAGGGGGGCACTGAATTCCTTGTATGGACAGAACAAGCTGATTTTAACGAATAAAAAAAAGCGGTATTGGACATGCTTAATATTGAAGGTACTTTAAATATTTGGTTCAATTTTTTTACCGGATATGATGAAGCACCACTTTATGATGTTATAGATGATAGGACATTTAGCATGTTCTTTGCATTTGTGGTTGAGAATAGACTAAAGCATTCACTTTATGTTAATATTGAAGAAGGTGTCTTTAAATCTGTACATGACAGCAGTGATCCATCATATATGAAAAAAATTATTGAAGGAGAGATTCCTGATCTTGAAGTAATTCCTAAAGATCAATATCATAATCAAAATAAAGATGAAGACTCACTTATGTCTCCGATGGTAGAAGACATCCATGCAATTCCTGAGGTTTCTGTCCATTTGGATAATGCCCATGTCATTCTGTATTCACACACTGTTGACCATTTGATAGAAGGAAACAACATTTATAATACTGGTGTTGAGCTTACTACCGAGGTCCATGTAGATTGGACGGATGGAACAAAATCATGTAATGGCACCGAGGATGCAGATTTAGGGTTATATGAATCAAGCAATAATTTTGATTTAAATCTGTTGGGTGAAAGTTCAATTGAGTATTCTATTGAAGAGGGTAAAATATTTAGAACAAAAAGAGATTTAACAACGACATTGTCAATTATAGGAATAAGGGAGCAATTTCAATTTAAGGTTTTTAAGTCAAATCCATCATTCATCATTGTCCGCTGTATTGATAAATTATGTAGATAGAGACTGAGGGCAAAAACTTTAGCTAAAGGTAATCAAGCATGTTGGATGGTAACGAAATATGCGGCGGAGCATTCATGCCCGACTGATTTTGTTCAAAGTAGACACAGATAAGCTACAAGTTAGGTTGTCATAGAGTGTGTTAAAAAAAGATTAATAAATCCGAGAAGAGTATTCAAACCTAGAGATATGATCGACGATATGCATCGGCAATTTGGGGTGGAGGTCAATTATTCTGTTATATGGAATGGGCAGGAGCATGCTTATAAGAATATCAAATTGAGTACTCCTGAACAGTCTTACTCTATTCTTTCTGGATAATTACACATGTTGCATGAAACAAATCCAGGTTCAGTTGTTCATGCACATTGTGATGAAGATCATCGATTTCTTTATTTGTTTTTAGCATTTGATGCTTCAATTCAAGGTTTCAAATACTGTAGACATGTAAATCCATTGACGAAACTCATCTAAAAGGGAAATACTGCAGAGTACTTCTTATTGTTGTCTATCATGATGCCAATTAACAAATTTTTCCATTGGTATTTGGGATTACTGATTCTGAAAATGATGCACCATGGACATGGTTCTTAGGAAGGTTTAAGGCAACCTTTGGTGAAATGTTGGGTCATATTATTATTTCAGACCGACAGTATCAGACATCTTTCAGAATACATTTCATGGGATTTGTATATACCACCTTCTTATTAATCTCAAATGCAAATTTCGATATATAACAAAGGATCTTGAAAAGTATTATTACAAAATGGCCAAATCATATAAAATTCATGATTTTAGTTCACTCTTTGGTTCGTTCGGTATTGTTATTCCTGGTGCAAAAGAGTATCTCGAAGGGGTTGGTCTTGATAGATGGACACGTTCTCATATGAATGAAAGGAGATACAATATCATGACTACTAATATATCATAATTTGTGAATGCTGCACTTGTCAAAGCACGAGAGCTTCCCATAACTGCATTTGTGAGCGAGGTGTGAAAGATGTTATAAATGTGATTTTACGAATGCTGAAGTAAGGTAGAAAAATATGCTACAAAAATGGCACCTACTATTGAGAGAAGACTAAAAAAGAGCATGATGTATGCAATAAAATTGAATGTAAGTGCATTATATCAATTTCATGCAGATTGAATTTTACAAAATTTCATCTAATTGCATTATATCAATTTCATGTAGATTGAATTATACAAAATTGATTGTAATTGCATTATATCAATTTCATGCAACAAAATTGAATTGTATGTTACAGTTATAAATCAATTACAAATTAATTTTACAAATACGTTTTTAATGACAGATTGAACCTGCTAGTAACATGAGGTACGACGTGTACGATGTTGATCAGAACTATGTGGTGGATTTGTCATTTAAAAATTATTGTTGTAGGAGGTTTCAATTAGACTAGATTCCATGCGTGCATGCTCTTGCGGTTGTGAAAAGTGGTGAATATAATACTTACGACTTGTACTCCCCATATTATATTTGAGAATATTGGTACGAAATATATAAAGGAGTCATAAATTCTTTACCTCACATAACATATTGGACTTTACCAAATAACGTGAGACAGATGACTCTTCTACCTCCAGATGTTCGAACCTCAACTGGCAGATGTAAAAAATGCAAAATACCTTCCTTAGATGATGATAAAACATTTTCGAAGTGTAGCCATTGCCGAGAGCAAGGTCATAATAGACTCACTTGTCAAAATCCCATATCACTTCATTTTGCTTCATAAGATGCAAGTAGCCCGACTACTCAAAAATAAAATTATATTGTTGTGTTCCCTTATTTGTAATAAACTATGTAATAAACATTACAAACTATTAGATATATTGTTCTTTAAATAAATATTACACATATTTGATACTGTTCACTCATTTTTTTCAATATAAATTGTCCAAATCATGGTAAATAGAGTGGATGTTTATACGTAAATGGAGTGAATATTTATGCTGATTGGTCCCCATCTGATCTAGGGTTGCATACATTTGAGGTTATGGTAAGTTAGGGCATTCTTGCCAGTTGGTTTACAATCACACATTTATTAATGTTTATTTACTTTTTCAATATAAATTATTCAAATCATGCATATAGGGGAATATTTTTTCTATTGATCCTCCAGTGATCCAGTATTGTATATATTTGAGGTTAGGGTAAGTTAGTGCATTCCTGCCAGTTATCTTATAAAATTAAATTTATTACTGTTCATGAATTTTTTTAAAAATAATTGTCCAAATTATTATAGATAGAGTGGATATTTATTCTGATTGATCCCCATCAGGTCTAGGATTTCATATATTTGGGTTAGGGCAAGTTAGGGCACTCCTGCCAATTAGTTTATAATCATAAATTTATTACTGTTCACACACTTTTTCAATATAAAATATCTAAATCATGGTAAATGGAGTGGATATTTATTTTGGTTGATCTTCATCTGGTCCAAGGTTGCATACATCTAGGGTTAGGACAAGTTATGGCAAGTTAGGACATTCCTACCAATTGATTTACAATCACACATTTATTACTATACACGTATTTTTTCAATATAAATTATCCAAATAATGATAAATGGAGTAGATATTTATTCTTGTTGATCTTCATCTGGTCCAGAGTTGCATACATCTTGGGTTAGGGTAAGTTAGGGCATTCCTGCTAGTTGTTTTACAATCACACATTTGTTACTGTTCATTTATATTTTTAATATAAATTATCCAAATCATGGCAGATGGGGTGGATATTTTTTCTGTTGATTGCCCACTGATTCAGTACTGCATACATTTGAGGTTAGTGAAAGTTAGGGCATTCCTGCCAGTTAGTTTATAAAATCAAATTTGTTATTGTTCACACACTTTTTTCAAAAGTGATTGTCCAAATTATTATAGATGGAGTGAATATTTATTCCGATTAATTTCCATCTGGTCCAAGATTTCATACATTTGGGATTATGGCAAGTTAGAACATTCCTGCCAGTTAGTTTATAAAATAAAATTTATTAATGTTCACACACTTTTTTTCAAAAGTGATTGTCCAAATCATTACAGATGGAGTAGATATTTGTTCTGATTGATCCTTATTTGGTCTAAAATTTCATACATTTGGGATTAGGACAAGTTAGGACATTCCTGCCAATTAGTTTATAATCACAAATTTATTACTATTTATACACTTTTTTAACATAAATTATCCAAATTGTGGTAAATGGAGTGAATATTTATTCTAATTAATCTCAATCTGGTCCAGAGTTGCATAAATCTGGGATTAGAGAAAGTTAGGACATTTCTGACAGTTGGTTTACAATCACACATTTATTACTGTTCATATACTTTTTCAATATAAATTGTCCAAATTATGGTAAATGGAGTGCATATTTATTCTTGTTGATCTCTATCTGGTCCAGGGTAGTATACATCTGGTTCAGGGCAAGTTAGGATATTTCTGCCAGTTATTTTACAATCACATATTTGTTACTGTTCATTTACATTTTTAATATAAATTGTCCAAATCATGGCATATGGGGTAGATATTTTTTTTGTTGATCCCCCACTGTTTCAGTATTGCATACAATTGGGGTTAGGATAAGTTAAGGCAAGTTAGGATATTTCTGCCAGTTAGTTTATAAAATTAAATTTGTTACTATTCACATATTTTTTTCAAAAGTGATTGTCTAATTATTACAGATAGAGTGAATATTTATTCTGATTGATCCTCATCTGGTCCATAGTTTCATACATTTGGGGTTAGGGCAAGTTAGGACATTCTTGCCAGTTAATTTATAATAACAAATTTGATACTGTTCAAGCACTTTTTCAATATAAATTGTCCAAATTCTGGTAAATGAAGTTGATATTTATTCTGGTTGATTTTCATCTGTTCTAGGGCTGCATATATCTGGGGTTAGGGCAAGCTAGAGTATTCATGCCAGTTAGTTTACAATCACATATTTATTACTGTTCAAGTATTTTTTTAATATAAATTATCCAAATCATGGTAAATGGAGTGGATATTTATTCTGGTTAATCTTCATCTGGTCCAGGATTGCATACATCTAGGGTTAGGACAAATTAGAGCAAGATAGGACATTCATGTCAGTTGGTTTACAATCACATATTTATATAACTTTAAATTTATACCAGGTATTTAAGTTAGTCACTTCTTATCATCAGTGTTTGATATAATTTATAAACAGTTTACATTGTGTATTAAAATATTCACTGTTTATCATCACTGTGATATAAACCAGCATGCTTCTGTACTGCATGGTATCATAAGCAGCATGTAGTGGTGTATCTCATTTGCTTTATATTTTCACTGTTGTATTGCCAGATATCACAATTTAGGGACATTAAGAACTCAATGAACTTATCAATAAATATTCCACAATCTGACCTATTAATAAAATAGAAATTAAATCCCAGAAATTAACAATCACACAATTATGGAATATCAAATTAATAATATGGTTAGTTACTTAACTAATCTGTTGTAGACATTGATTCTTTTCATATTTGATATTAAGCTTCTTGCCTTAGTATTTTTTCAGTTTTGGGAGAAAATTGAAAAACTCAATATGCTCCAATGCAACTTATAGCATTTCTGAAATTTGAGTCACTGAATTCATTCTTTCATTAACATACTTTTTTCTGAACATTGAATCGTAAATAGTGAGTGTCCAATATAAAAGTGACATCTCCATCATAAACCAGTGGTTACTTTTGTGGTTTGCTGGCAAATAAATAGTGTCAACATCCCATGATCATTTGCCATACTGAAGATCCCCTCTCAGAAATCTTTTGATACTCAACGTGAGAACCCATTTTTTATTTTCAGCAACTGAATGAATAAATGATCTATGTTCCCACAGGAAGCTCTGGTTAATGATACATCCCCCACATGTTATTCTCTGATCAAAACTGCTAGAAAGGAAATTTTGCTTTTGTCTTATATAGTACAACACTATATCTATATCTTGCAACGCGATTGTAGTCAACAGATGTTACTTGTAGAGTATTGCTTAACATATATAATTTTTTTAAACATATGGTATCAATAATAGATATTACATCATTAATGAGCCATTGATCAGAGTTCCTCGTGCGTCAAAAAAATCTAAAGACTTCACCTTATATACTATAAAATCATATATAATACCATCTGGCAGCATTTGTTCCGCAAGTGTATCACTAAGAAAAAAAATATAAAATAACATGCATTAAATCTCCTAACTATATATTATTTGTCATAACTATTACTTCAATCATATTGTATTGAGATAAAGACTCATAACTTACTATTTGTAATTAGTGAAATTCATGTTCCACCATTAAGTAAATGCAGATTCTTCATCAAAAGTAGGCCTCTGAATAGGATTCAAGGGAAGAACCGGAGCATATTCATCTAAATTACTCAATCTTCTTTCATGAAATTGTGATTTATTATCTCTGTGTCTTCGCAGCTCATTCTTTTTGCATGGCGTCCAATCGCCACCAATGTACTTTGGATTGAGAATGATCTTTTTTTTAGCAACCAACTCAAACGCATGTTCAGAGACAGTCATGAGGGATAGACTGCCTCTAAGTGTTTCATTCTTAGTTGGTTCATTGACAGATGCAGGTTCATACCCTTGCAATGGAGTCTGGAAATCAAATGGTCCCTTTTCTTCAATATTACGCTCAATGAAAGTGATTTTACCATTTAACTGATAAATCAATTCATAAATTTCTTTATTTTGTGTACTAACCATTTCGTACAATTTTTTATTTTTAGCTCTCAAAGTCTTTATCTCTTTTTTTTTTCTTCTACCATTCTTATGAGTTCTTTATTTTAATTTTCGAGAGAAGACAACTATCTCTCAAAATTCTAAGAAAGTGTTGTCTTCTCTCTCTCCAACTGAGAAACCCTTTTCATGATATTTTCAATGTCTGAAGATTGAAAATCAAATTGAGGAATGTTTTGATCTTTGGTTGTATGGCTTAGTTCAGGGGGAGGCAGCATAAAATGTTCAATAATCTCCCCCTTCTCCGCTGAGAAGCATATTATAGAATGTTAGATCCTGTGACTCTTCCATGGTCATGCTAAATGAAACAATTTGCAGATCCTTACACAACATATTAATATGAGAAAGGTCATGATATAACAAATAAAATAGAGAGGATCAGATGGGGATCAACCAGCATAAATATTCACTCCATTTACCATAAAAGTGCGTGAACAGTAACAAATGTGATTGTAAACTAACTAGCAGGAATGTCTTAACTTGGCTTAATCTCCAATGTATGCAAACCTGAACTAGTGGGAGATTATCAGAAAAAATATCCACTCCATCCGCCGTAATTTGGACAATTTATATTAAAAAAGTAAATGAACAGTAACAAATGTGTGATTTTAAATCAACTGGCAGGAATGTCCTAACTTGCCCTAACTTGCTCTGACCCTAGATGTATGCAACCCTGGACCAGATGGAGATCAATCAATATAAATATTCACTTCATTTACTATGATTTGAATAATTTATATTGAAAAAAAAGTACATGAACAATAATATATTGTGATTGTAAAATAATTGATAGGAATGCCCTGACTTGCCCTAACCTCCAATGTATGCAACCATGGACCATTGGGGGGTCACTAGAATAAATATCCACTCCATATGTCATAATTTGGACAATCAATTTTGAAAAAAGTGTCTGAACAGTAACAAATGTATTATTATAAACCAACAGACAGAAATGCCCTAACTTGCGCTAACCCCCCAATGTATACAACTTTGGACCATCGGGGGATCACCCAGTATAAATATCTACTCTATGTAGAATGATTTGAAAACAGTAATAAATGTGTGCTTGTAAACCAACTGGCAGAAATATTCTAACTTGCCCTAACCCTAGATGTATGCAATCCTGGACCATCTAGTATTAACCAGCATAAATATCAGCTCCATCTAGTTTGATTTGGACAATTAATTTAAAAGAAATGTGTGAACAGTAATAAATTTATTATTATAAATAAACAACGAGAGAATATGATGTACCGATTCATAAATTTTTTATTGGATTTTTTTATAAGACACCTTTGACTCCATGCTCCAATTTATGATCCTAGGAATCTGATTACTAATTCTCTTAACTCCAACCCTATCTAAAGACGGCAATATCTCCATTGCAAAAATTGCTATGATATCAAAAAATCCACTTAAAGAGTATCCACCAACTTTTTTCTTATTCTTCAAGCTTCAAATAACATCATTCACATTGAACAAATAAACTTCCAACTCAGTTTGCCCTAATGCTGTTAAAAGTGTCAACATCATCAACAAGTGATAAAATCGGGGAATCAACTTTAGGTTTAGTAGCTTTGCCCAAAACCATAAGGTCAATCAAGCATGCAACCCTTAATTTAACCTGAACATTTATGTCATTGCAACCTTTAAAAGCTGCAACCATCTCCTTGCGGGTCATGTTCCCATACTCATGGACAAGAGGACTCACTACAAAAAAAAGCGCAATCAGTGACGCATTCTGCGACAACTCTTATTTCGTCGCTGATTAGCGACTTTATCAACGACAACTTTACGACAAAGAATCAAGATAAGCGTCTTTCCAACATTTCGTCGCTGAATGCGTCGCTAAATGCGTCGCTGATTAACGACAAAAACAATGGTCGTAGAATCTGTCGCTGAATAGCGATAAAAGGTCGTTTCTCGCTAAATGTGTCGCTGAGTTTTACGCCAAATTTTGGCGCCAACAATCAGCGACGACGTTACGACTAATTTACGACAAATTAGCAAAGAATGTGTGTATTTTTTATTGAAAAGTTATTGGTCGCTAATCCGTCGCTGAATGTGTCTCTGATTTGCGAGAAAAATAGTTAGTCGCAGATTAGTCGCTAATTTGCGAGAATATTGCGACGGATTAGCGAGAAATTAATTTTATTTTCTATTTTAGAGTTATTGGTCGCTAATCCGTCGCTGAATGTGTCGCTGATTTGCGAGAAAAATAGTTAGTCGCAGATTAGTCGCTAATTTGCGAGAATATTGCGACGGATTAGCGAGAAATTAATTTTATTTTCTATTTTAGAGTTATTGGTCGCTAATCCGTCGCTGAATGTGTCACTGATTTGCGAGAAAAAGAGTTGGTCGCAGATTAGTCGCTAATTTGCGAGAATATTGCGACGGATTAGCGAGAAATTAATTTTATTTTCTATTTTAGAGTTATTGGTCGCTAATCCGTCGCTGAATGTATCGCTGATTTGCGAGAAAAAGAGTTGGTCGCAGATTAGTCGCTAATTTGCGAGAATATTGCGACGGATTAGCGAGAAATTAATTTTATTTTCTATTTTAGAGTGATACGATATGGAATTTATATTATTAATGATGCGGAGCAGATTGAATTGCAGTATATGGAGAATTTGGATAGCGGCAAGATTAGCGGCCGTTTGCGAAAATAGGCATAACTTTTGCCCAAGAGGTCCGAATTGAACCCACGATAGCTTTCCGGAAGCATTTTCGCTAGCTGAACAATTTTGAAAAGTGCCACCCTGTCCTATGGACTACAGTGGCAAAGTTTGGGGGTCAAATTTTGCTGTTTAGGGCCTCAAAATCGCGTTTTAAGTTTTCAGGGACTATTTTGTAAATTTTCTTTATTATTTTCAAGAGTTTAATTTCAGATTCTTTATTTTTTTTTTCGGATTAGGGTTTTGGCCGATATAAATAGGCCTGATTTTGCTTGTAACGAACCATCTTATTTTTTTTAACCAGAATTAATATTTGGCTTTTCGGAAGTGTTTTTTTTAACCAGAATTAATATTTTTTTTAACCATAATATGCTTAAAAAAAATTAAATATGATATTATTCTGAATCAACGAATAAAACATCAATAATAGAGGGCAGAACATTGACCCCCACTCTATAGGACCAGTCATACACACTAAATCAAATTTAATTATTTGCTAATCTTCAAACATAAATAAGATTATACTTATTAATTTATATTTTCTATACATGTTGAAAGCAAAAACCGCACCCCGCAAATGAAATATATTCCCCTAATCTACTGAACCTAGAGTCACAGTCACTCACACTTACACTCTCCTTTGCAATTCACAAGTCACCAGCCTTGCAGAAATGCCATTGCCAAGTCCCAACGCCGAAAACACAGAAGACTAGCACAGCCGCATTTCTAGGTATTTTTCCGATTTCCTTCTTGTCTTTCAAGGTTTAATTTGTGTTAATTTGTTGCGATTTCATTATTGATAATCTCCTTGCAACGCCTGTGGCTGCTCTGGCTCATCTGCTCTCGCCACCATCAACTCTTCTTCATCCAACAAACGCAGCTCTCCTGACCTCACTGCTTCCAAATTAGACTCTCAAGATCAAATCCCTAAAAGGCCCAAGAAACTCTTCCCTGAACCCCAGGAAAACGCCACTTCCCATGATTTCTCCAATATTACTCTCCCCTGTGCCTCATTGGGCTTTGGTTCTGGATCCACCAACCCGTCTGACATAAACACTCAAACCAGCACCACAAACCCGATTCCCTTCCGCCGCTGCCATTCTGATCCCTACAACCCATCCGTGACAGGATCTGACTCTCTTTCTGGTTCGGGTATGGGTTTTGCTTCAAACTTGGCACCGCAATCACCGCCAGATAACTCCAAGATGGTGGGGGAGACCGTTGTGACTACGCCTGCCTCAAAGACAACTACTTCTCTGCCATCAAGGCCGCGGATGCTAAGAAGGAGCGCGTCTGAACCATCACCTAACAAGAGCTTTTCAAATCATCGAGTTGCAATGATATTACTGCTGATGGGAGTCTGCATTTTAAGGTTTGTACTGGTGGCATTGGTGTTTTAAGTTCTAACGAGTCTTGGGGATTCTTTGGGTTCTGTAATTAAGAAATGGCTTCCTGGATTTATAGGCTTAACATTTTATTTTCTTTTCCAATAGTTATTGATATTTGAGGCTAAAGATGCTGTCTTTTAGTATTAATACCTGTGATATGATTATGATTGTTTTAGATTTGTTGGGATTTCAGATTTTTTAAATCTGTTTGATTAAAGTGGATATTTTTGGTTCGTTTGGATAACTGATATTTAATTAATACGTTTTGGAATTCTTGGGATAATGGCAGTGGCTGAAGAGGATGAGGGATAGCATGAAGGAAATGAATCAGTGGTGGGATGAATTAATGCCTGATGTAATGATGGGTGAAGGGGAAGAAGGAGATAAACCCAATGAAGACAACATTGCCAATGCTGTGAAGGTATACATGTATGTATTTATGTATGTGTATGTATCACTTATTTATTTGCCAACAAAACTGGGTAAAGGTGAAAAGAAAATTTGAATCTCATGTTCGATTCTGCTTTATTACATTTATGAGTTTGGAATTCACAAGTTACAGAAAACACTAGAATTCAGAATTTTGATATGTTAACCATAAATGTGTAGTCTTTGTTGTGTAGTTGACAGTGTGGTGTTGATTGTATTTATTCCTCTGTTTGTTGCAGGCTGGTTCAGAGATAGAATGTGAAGAAGCTGTTTCTGTAGAGAGAATTGGGGAATGTTTGGTTGTCCGCTTTAAGTGTCCTTATGGCAAAGGCTATCAGATTCTTCTCTCTGGGAGAGATTGTTACTACAAGATCGTGTAGACTATGCCAGATGATTAGTCCAGCAGTCTCTTTCTTCATAGGTTTCAAATTCTCTTATTGAGATGACTATGAGCTTATTCATTCGATAGGTTTCTTACTTTTCTGTTTCTAGGTAATAGCTTCAAGCTTCTTTTGACAAAGTACTAAGCTTTAGGTAAGTCCAAATTCTGTTCTTGGTAAAGTACTAAACTTTATGTACAAATTTCGTCTATATAGGGTCTCTTTCCTTTGCATTGGTATGCTTTTAAGAGTTCAGAATTCAGGTCAGATGAATCACTATTCATCTCATTGAATCTTGTCTCTCCATTACATGTACGATATCACTCTGTTGATTTTATTGTAATGTTACAAAGATGATATTTGTATTCTGTTGGACTTCTATTAGATAATGGTTAATAATAAAAATTATTAAGATTTATCTTAGTGAATCCCAATATTAATTATCTTAGCGAAACCCAATTTAGGGATTCTTTTTCTTTTCGAGACTACAAAAGCAACAAAATGAGGGTTAGCTAATGTATAGTTATCAATTTGATGCCTTGTGTACGATGAAAATTTGGCTTTCAAGTGTTTCAAGTTTCTTGGAAATTTTCAAGTAGGCTGTTATATGCACTCTTTTTCTCCTAATGTGGCCAAGTTTGATTTAATATAGCCAAGTTTGATTTAATATAGTTAACTTCCCCTCCTTTTTCTGTTAATAAACACTTATGTATTTTTTTTTTGCAATTTCAATATGTTTAGAAATTAGAAATTATTCTGAAGTTTTGGAGAATATTATTCCAATAACTGAAGTGGATTGCTAGATATTTTGACTTCTATAATCTACATGGTATATTAATTTTTTTTATAATTAAATTATGTTAAAATGTTAAGTGCATGTTAACTAATTACTAATTAATATATAAGTCAAAATGTTAAGTTCTCTATAATTAAATTATGTTAAAATGTTAAGTGCATGTTAAGTGAATCGTGGGAAGCTATTGATTTTGTTCCAATTTATTTAATAGAGAACTTACTAGGTTGTTTATTTCTGAATTTGCTTAAAATTGAATTGCACATGCTTTTGCACGCCTTGGCTTATGAAAGTCTTCATTGATAAGCGCTCCGAGTTAGTTTATGTATGACTTTGTTTCTTCTCAAGTTAATTTAATTTTTTTATCCTATTTTAGATTAAATAGTTAAAAATGTAATTTGATTTGCATATATCTTTGGCAGGAGAAATACCAAGAACTTAAGAATGCCGAGCCTGAGTTGCAGACACTTGAGGCTGAGGAGGATGATATGGCGCCCGGCGAAGACACTTGAGCGACGCGTGTTTGTGGAGGCTGCTGGTGGCACCGGTAAGACATCTCGTATTTATGGGCTGGGTTCTTCCTCATCCCATTATTCATGCTATGAACCATCTGGGTCATCATTTTCTGCAACGTCTGCTAATCGCAATGACTCTGAGGTATTGGAAACTATGAAAGTATTACAACAAAAGGTAGAAGAGCAAGCCAAGGTTATAGCATCAATGAATGAAAACAAATGCTCCTCCTGCTCCGGCAAATGACAATGTGGAGGAAGATGATGTTCGTATGTAGAATATACTTGATAGTTGGTGTTCTCTTTGTTTGTGTTTGGAGTGTCGGATTATCAAAGTTGGTGTTTTCTTAAGTTGGTGTTTGTGTTCGAATTGTTTATGTATACTTATTGCCACTAATAACTTAATTATGAATGTTGTGTTATTTGATTATTATTGTAATGAATGACTATTTTATAAACAGGTTTGGTTATTATATTTGAAATTCAACAGGTTCTTGAAAATGTGTAGACAAAAAAAAATTGGAATACTGGAAAAATATAGCCAAATAATTACAAAATTGCGACAAAATTGTGACAAAATCAGCGACCAAAGGTGACAAAAAAAATATTGAATTCTGCGACAAATCAACGACTGAAACAACGAGAAAAATATTGCGACATATTCTGCGACACATCAGCGACAAAATTTAGCGAGCAAATTAGCGACAAATTCAGCGACTAAATTAACGACCCAAATAGCGATGAATTCAACGACCAAAGCTAAATCAGCGACGACTTTCAGCGGGAATAAATAATTCCCGCCAAAAATGAAAATGTCGTTGAATTTGTCTCTATTTTGTCGCTGATTTGTCACTAAACAGCGACACGCACAATTGGTCGCTGATTTGTCGTTGATTTTTTAGAGACCAGGACATTACCGTCCGCTCGATTTTTCTTGCTGTTCGTCGCTGATATTGTCGTTATCGTATTTTGGTCGTTGATTTCGTCGTTAATGGTGTCGTAGATTGTGTCGCAGATTGCTGTTTTTTTTGTAGTGACTGCTGACAGCAATCAAATTCTTATTGCCATTATATTTTATCCCAGAAATTAGACAAAGTTCTCTTGCTCCCATGGTGACCATTTTGCTACCGAACTTAAATGATAGCCTTCTGCCTTTGGATTGTGAACTTGGTATAAGAACATATAATTTATCAATCTATGCCAATGGAAAATTTTTTTTATCCACCTTCAGTAAGTGGCCGATATTTTACTTTGAAAATACATCAATCTGCATAAATTTAAAAATAAAATTGAGAAATAACTACTTCATAACCAAAAACATAAATCACTTGTAAGGTAAATATATTGCAATTACTTTTTTATTATTATCAGCAAATGCATTTCGAATTTCACTTGTAATATTCAAGCCATGACCAATAGTGTTCATCCGGTGGTATCTCCATATTGATTGGTCAATTACATAATCAGGTTGAAGTCTATCAACATTTATCCTTTCTTGGCCATTTTCTTTATCGCTTTGAAATTCAACATGTCTCTTCCTCTTGTTAGCTGCAGTTGGTTGACCAACTTTTCTTTTTTTGAAAATATAACGATGGCTAGATGAGAATATTTCCCTAGGACTTACAATCTTCTTATCATGTACAGTGGGTGTTCCTTCTCTAGGAGAAGATGATGCAGAACTTGACACCATTTACCAGAAAAAATTTAGGTTAGGGCAAGTTATGGGGTAGTTAGGACAGTTTAGTTTACTAAATTCCATCTGAAAAAATAAAAAAAATTAAACATATGCCATTGATATGACCAAGTATTCATATTGAATTAGGAAGTTCATTGAAGAATTTCAGATGGCAGAAACATATAACTTCATTATAGTGAGGGAAAGTTATGGCAAGTTAGGGCATATCAGTTTTCTAAATTCTCCCTAAAAAATCATAAAATATCAAACATATACCATTACCATAATCAAGTGTGCATATTGACTTAGGAATTGCAGTGGAGATTTTCAGATGGAAGATACATGAAACTACAGTAGAGTCAGGACAAGTTATGGGTAGTTAGGGCATTTCAGTTTACTAAATTTTCACTTAAAAAAAAATCAAACATATACCATTGAACAAATATAGTATGAATATTGACATAGAAATTACATTGGAGTGTTTCGAGTGGTAGAAACAAGCAATTTCACCAAAGTTAGGATAAGTTATGGACGTTAACAGTGATATCCTAACCACCCATAATTTCTCCCAGCTCCATCTAACTTCGCTTATATAAACGATACATCTTAAAAAAAAACTAAAAAACTGAAAACACATACTTCAAATAGGCCAAAAATTGATCATTGAAGATAACACATCAATAAACAATAGATACTGTCACCCATCAAGACATCGACTCTCACACATGTATCTGCTTTATTATATATTCACACATTTCACATCCAATATTTTTTCATTTTTGAAGCAAAAAAAATTAAATAAAAAAATTCTATAACACAAATTTACTCTGGATGTTGGAGAAAATGATGAAACTTTGCCAAATGATGGTGAAAAAGAAAATTTCAGTCATTGAGAGTGCACAAAAGTTGCAGGAGTTGAGAGGAAGGGTAAACGACGGTGAGAGAGAGAGAGAGAGAGAGAGAGAGAGAGAGAGAGAGAGAGAGAGAGAGACGACAGAGAGAGATCGACGAAAGCTATTTGGTTTTGTTCTAATTTCAAATGAAAAACGATGATTTAGTTATGCGCAATTCGTATAGAAATGGTATTCTAGTCTTTTCCAATTTATTTATAGTGATATGAGTCTAAAAAATATTAATATTTTAGAGATGAATATATTTTAGGTGATTTTTCTTAAATATTTAGACTTGCTTTAATTTGGTCCTAGCCCACTATGAGACTGGAACCATGGAGAGAGCAAGTCCTATGGGACTGAGGCTTAAAGGAACTGTCCTAACTCATAACATATCCAGTGAAGGGTTGCTTTATTAAAAAAATAAAATAAAATTTATTTTATTAAAAAAATAATTTATATTTAAAATTTAATTATTAAAAATAAAATAATAAATAATATTGGGTCTTAATTTTTTATTAGGTAGCAAATTGGTGAGATCGACTCCCTTCCCATTGGAGATACTTTTAAAACAACATAGTTGTGGAATTTGCCATGCTTGGGAAATTGGCATATTTCGTAGACAAAAAATAAATTTTCTAAAAAAAATTTAGAAAATAATAAAATAAACATTATTAGTATTAATCAAATATTCATATCATCCCATTATTTGATGTTATATTCTTTTCATCTTTAATTTATGTTTCTCTTACTCTGTCTCTCTTTAGTATAATATAATTTTATATATTATATATCATTTTATTTTTTATATAACACATGAAAATTAATTAAAAATATTTTTCATTAATAAATAGGCAAATTAGTTTAATGAATTATATATATAATTAATTTTGTGTTTAATGAAAATTAAATTTCATCTAAATTATCTTATTGACCCTACAAATTTGCTATATTTGAATTTTGAACAATATCCTATCAAATTTTTTATACAGAAGGGATGAAAGAGGGGTAAATGAAGTTAAAAAAGGAGAATGAGGGTAAATTGTGTTATTTAGAAATAAGGTATTTTATAATATTAATAAATAGTTAAAAAGTGTTATTTTTTCTCGTAAATTTTAATATCTCATTTTGGGTGTGAGGAGATATTTTAACTTTTGCTTTACCATTATAATAAATATTTTATTATACAAATATATTATCACATATTCATTTGTTTTTCATAAAAAATGAAAAAAATATTTTAATAATTTAAAATATATTATTATGATTGCACTAATTTTAAAATAACATTATAATTAAAAATAATTTTAATTAATTTTATAACTATGATAACTAATTTCGTATATAATAATATTTTACTCAATTAATATTAAATTTTATTTTTCTTTACTTTTCACCCAAATAATATAAGAGAGCAAAATTTTTATTTTATTTAATTTAATCTTACTTTCTTTTCAAACACACACAAAAAAAATTTATAACCTACTTTACTTTATTTTATTTTACTCTACTAATTTATTTAATCCCTTACACCTCATTCAAACATAGAGTTAGTAGAATTTTGCATATCTATTGACTATAAATTAGTGAAACTATAAAATTGACTTCAGTTTTTATTTGATTAAGATTAATTGAGTTTCTAATTGAATTATGCACTTATTTTTTACTGAGTAAGATGCAAATGAAGTGAATTCTATTTTTATTTGATCTAAATATAATATGTAAAATAAATTAAAATCATTGACTTATTTATAGATGATAAGATTTGTTTTAATTATGCTGCACTATTAAATTTACAAAAACAATGAATATTTTTTCTATAAAATATTACAGCATAAATAAAATTCTAAATAAATTAGTTAATTTTTTTTATTAATTATCATAAATAAAAAAATTTTATTTTTATTTTTATTAGATTTGTCAGTCATAATTTTAGAATAGTGACTTTTAAAATTTTTTTATTTTTTTATTATTTAACTTTTAAATTGACAATATAAATTTAATTATCTTAAAAAATAATATATTCTTAGTTATAATTATATTTAGAATGTTAAATCATTTAACTATTATTTTTAATAGACTTTTTACCTGCTTAAAAATATTTTTATAGTACTAACTTAGTTCTAATTTCAACATATTTATTTGTTCTTTTACTATTTTTTTAATTTTTCTTTACTAATATTATTTTTGAGTATATTTATAATTTTTTCTGGTATATTTATAAATTTTTCTTTCTCTTAAAAAAAATTTTAAAGTAATGAATTTTCACTTATATTTTTTATTTAAATTACTACTTTCAATTATTTATTTTTAAATTTTCTTTTTAATTAAAGTAATAAAATCAAAAATTAATATTTGACTATTTTTTTCATAAATTCTTGACTCAATTCAAAAGATTATAAATTGAGTATGAAGAAAAATTATAAATTTATTTTAAAATAATATATGTAAAAAAAATATAGAAGTTGCAAAAAAATAAAAAGGTTTAAATTAAGTTGGTAAAATAATAGATTTAAGTATGGTAATTTTTTTTTTGTTAATATTCAGAAGCACTATTTATTTTTTAGCTTTTAATTTTTTATTTAAAAGTGGATAAAAAAATAAAGAATAAAGTTAAATAATATAAATTTTTATGTATGAAAAATAATTAATAACATGATTATTTTAAATTATTTTTAAAATAGTTAATTGATATTACCAATTTAAAAGATAAAGAGGGTGTTTCTCAAAACTTAAAAGCTGGTCAAAACTGATTATAAGCAGTTTTTAAATTATAAGTTGTTTATTTAAGTGTTTCTGAAAACTTAAATAGTAGATTATAATATGATTTTAATCAATTTTTTAAAAGTTGAGTTTTGCTACTTTTTTTTAAGCACTTATTTTTTAAGCAGTTTTGACCAAGTAAAAAATCATACTATCCCTACCTAATCTTCAATATTTCAAATTTGCCCACCCTATACACTTTAGTTCTCATCAAAATTCTTTTACATTTCTTCTTAAATAAATTATTATTATTATTATTATTATTATTGCAAAATAAATTTTGAATTGACATTTAAAAAATTATTTTTATATAATAAATAAACTCAGGGACAGTTTGGTCATTTTGACAGTTTCTACAATTAAAAACTGATTATAAGCTGATTTTACAGAAACACTTAACTGATTATAAATTGATTATCAGCTGATTATTAACTAGTTTACAGAAACGCTTAACTGTTTATTTTTAATCTGATTATAATCTAAAAATCACTTATTCACAATAAGCTGAAAAGCTCCAGTTTTGAGAAACACCCTCAAAGTAAAACAATAAAAAAACTAAAAATTTACTATTTCAAAAATTATAACTCACAAAATTTATTAAAAATTAAAATAAAAAAAAATAAAAATTTGAGAAGTAACTCTTATTGAAATAGTGACTTGTATAGCATAATAATAACAATAATAAAAAATATAATAATTTATGAGTTAAAATGAAAAATAAAAATCAATTAAGTATAAAATATAATGGTTCATCAATTAAAAAAATAAAAATCAAATTAGTTAATTATTTTGAGATAATATATTTTTTGTAGAAAAAAGATTAAAGAAGAGGGGGAAATTATATATTTAAAAAGAAAATAAAATTTAAAAAAGCAAAATTAAAAAATAAAATAAAAAACGAGATAAAAGGAAGAGACGAAATTTTTAAAAAATAAAAAGTAATGATAAAATAGAAAATTTACTATTTATTTTGGTAAGTGTTTTAATATGTTACAAGCTAAAAGTAGGCTCGTGCTACGCTACAGTTTATAATAATTTTATATTATTTTAAGTGGAAATAATTTATATATAAATATAATTATTACATAAAATAATAGTATATAATATTAAAAATTTTAATATTCATATATTATAAAGTTATAAATAGTAATGACAAATAAAATAATATGTTAAATATTGAATTAATATATTTAGAATGTGTTCTTTTATGAATTTTCTTTTAAAATTATTATTATAACTTTTTTATTCAAACATGTTTTATTAGTTTAATTTATTCTCTTAGTAATTTGTTTATATTTTCTAAAAATATAAAAAAGGAAAAAATGAAATTAACAATATATATTGGTTGCTAATGATTTTAACTCCAGAATACTGTGATGTAATTTTTATAATTGAAATATTGTATGTTCAAATTTTAATACTTAATTATTTCTAGTTAAGTAAATGTTGAAAATTTATTTTAGTATAAGTTTTCGTACAATAATATATTTAAGTTGGGTAAAAAAATTATTTGTTAATATTTATATGCATTATCTATTTTCTGACTTTTAATTTTTCACTTATAAGTGAATAAAAAATTTTAAGAATAAAGTCAAATTTATATAAAACTCTATATCCGAAGATAATTAATAATACAATTATTTTAAATTATTTCAAAATAATTAAATTTATATTTTTTAATATTCATATGCATTATCTATTTTATGAATTATAATTTTTCACTTAAAAGTGAGTAAAATTTTTTAAGAATAAAATCAAATAAAATAAAACTCTATATTCGAAGATAATTAATAATATAATTACTTCAAATTATTTTAAAAATAATTAAATTTATATCATCAACTTAAAAGTTAAAATAAAATAGTAAAAAAAAATTAATAGTGTGTTTAGTAAATTATTAAAAAAATTAATTACTGAGAATATATTTTACAGAAATATATTATTAGGATTATATTTTACTGAAAAAAAATATTATATTATTATATTTGAAATGCAATAAAATACTGAAAAATTGATTGAAAAAATATTAACTTATTTGATTGCAAACTAATTTTACAGAAAAAATTTAAGTAATACTTAAACTACTCTTGTAACGTTTCTTTCTTATTTTATCATATCATAAAGTAATAATATAATTATCTTTTAATATATGGACACTTTAATCTTCTTTCTTAGTGAAATATTTTTTTTATTTTTCTCTAAATAAAATATTTTATCAATCAGTTAGTAAAATTTAGTATGCTCAATATTTTATTTTGTATAAATCATTTACAGCAAACATAATATCGTTAGTCAAAGAATATTATGCAGTCAACTTCTTATAATTCTTATACAACCAAAAGTATTATAAAAATTTGCTATTTTAAAAATTATAATTTACAAAATTCATTAAAAGTTAAAATAAAAAATAAAAAATTGAGAAGTCACTCGTTAAAATAGTGATTTGTAGAGAATAATAATAATAATAATAATAATAATGATAATAAGATGATGATGATGATGATGATTATGATTTATGAGCTAAAAAAATAAAAAAATTAATTAAGGGCAAAATATAATGACTCATCAATTAAAAAAATAAAAATAAAAATAATTAATTGGTTAATTACTTTGAGATAATAAATTTTTGCAGAGAAAGATTATACAGAGGGCAAATCATATATTTAAAAGAAAATAAAATTAAAAGGAGCAAAAAAAAATCAACTATAAAAAATAAAAAAAGAAGCAAAAAATAAAAAATTAATAAGAGGAACATAAAATACAAAAACCAAATAACCAAAAAAAGTAAAAAAAAGAAAGAATTGGCATGTATATAAATAAAAAACATGGATAAAATATGAAATTAACTATTCATCTTGCAAGGAGTTTTAGTAATTACAAGCATAAAATAAGCTCGAAATATACTGCATATTATATATTTTATATTATATCTAAATGAAGAAATAATTTATGTATTAATATATAATTATAATTCATATATTAATAAATGATTAATGCTTAAAATAATATTATATACATAAATGTATATAATATTAAAATTTTTAATTTATATATTATAAAAATATTTAATATAAGATATGTATAATGTATTAAGGTAGTTTTAATTAAATTTGATTAAAACATAATCAAAATATTAATTTTTAATTTCATTTCTTTAATTAAAATTTAATAAACATTTTTAAAATTTTTGAAATTTTTATTAATTAGAATATTAAGTAAAATGTTTATTATAGATCAAATTATAATAACAATGTTTCTATTTTAAATTATTTTTAAAATAAATAAATTTATATTACCCATTAAAAAGTTAAAATAAGATAATAATAAAAATTTAAAAAGTCATTGTTCTAAGAATTAATAATTTCTAAATAATAATAATAATAATAATAATAATAATATAGCTTATGAGTTAAAAAAGAAAAATAAAATCAATTAATAACAAAATATAATACTTATATATTTAAAAAGAAAATAATATCTACCAAGAGTAAAAATATAAATATAATATCTAAAATATAATATTTTTAATTAATTTTGTATTTAAATGACCAAATATGAATAAAGGAAGATAAAAAAAAATATGTAACTAAAGTAATTATCTTATAAAATTAAATTTGAACATTAAATACTTTTTATTGAAATATTTCTCGAACAAAAAATTTAGGTGGAAGTAATATAAGTTAATGGACACTAAATTATATTTTAATAATTAATATTTATATTTTATTATTTTTATCGCGTAATATATAAATATATGATTAATTGGTATGTATTTTTAGCACCTCATTATTTAGTATTAAGTCAGCTCATGGCTAACGATGATATTTGAAAAAAAAAAAAAAAAGAGGCAAAGGTGACAAAATATAGTGCAGTTCCCATCCAATAATTTCAAGATGCATTATTGATAACGGACGCATTATTACTTAAAATTGCCAACAAACACTAATTAGATTTGGGTTTACACTTTTAGTTGTCATTAGCTAACTAAAAAAAATTAATGTCACAGCAAAAAATAATTTAGAAATTATAGATAAATATTAAATTAGATGTTAAAAAAAATGAAATAAAAATTATAGAGACAGACTAACCAAACATCAAAATAATTACTAATCTTATAAACTTTATTATTTGATTAACAAAATAACATTTTTTCGTATAGAGAAATTTAATGTTAACTAACCTGAGTCAAACACGAAAGTCGTTTACAATTACATAATGTGAAATTGTGACTTAGTGGATTGGTCATAAAGACGGTTGGTAAGAGAAAAACGACGCCGTTTGCCTTAAGAATTTCTAACTACCATTCGATTCTGACGAACGCCTAAGATATCTCGATCAACCTGACAATAGTAGACTCCAGAACGGGTCGTAACTCCAGAACGGGTCGTAACTCCAGCGGTGCCGTTTGACAATAGTAGACTCCTAAAGGATGACTTCCTGCGGGAGATGCAAGCCAATCAGCCTGATATTCAACCTTTGCCCCAAATCCAACCAATCAACTTCTCACACTTAATCACAATTAACAACTTCAAAAGCACATGATTATTCTACCCCTGCCCCACTACCAACATGTTCCACGTGCCATCCGCTATAAAAGTGGGGACATGAGTAAGAATGGACTGCCACACCGCACTGCAATTGCTTCATCATTTTTGCCTCTTCTTCTTCTTCTTCTTCTTCTTCTTCTTTGCAGACGAGTGATTGGCTAATAAACAACAGAAAACGATAAGCGAAAATAAGTATTCTCAAAGAGTCATGCCTAAGCCTCATGTCACCTTGGAGATTGGAAACGATGGCGTTGCTATCATTTCTATGTCCAATCCTTCAGTTAATGCCTTAGCTATTCCAAGTAATTAGGATTTTCTCTGTCGCTTTCTGAATTTGCTAAACATTTTTTTTTATTATTTTTTGCTTTTCTGATTCGTTTTTTTGTCGAAATCGGCGGGTGCAGTTATTGCCGGATTGAAGGAGAAGTTCGGCGAGGCTACAAGACGAAACGACGTTCATGCTATCGTTTTGACTGGTGAGTGTCTTTGATTGTTTTATTGATTAAGTTTTTAATCTAATTTTATTTGTAGTAGTTTGATTTAGTTAGACATTTTGTTGATAATAATATATCTGTTTTTCGTTGGCGAAGGCAAGAATGGGAGATTTTCCGGTGGTTTTGATATCGGTGTTATGCAGAAGGTTCACCAGACTGGTACGATTGATTGTGTTATTTTTGCATGATTAATTCCGTTTTCTTATAATTGCAGTGTAATGATTACAGGAGATGTTTCACTTGTGCCTGATGTATCTGTTGATCTCGTGGTTAACGCAATTGAAGGTATTTGCACGTTGATAACCTGTTATGATCTCTTGAGCTTATTCTTACATTTAAAATTATTTTGTACATTTTTTTTTATTAAGGAGGGTCTTTGGGATAAGTATTCTGTAATTTTGTACTTTCACTAGCGCAGATTGTAAGAAGCCTGTTGTTGCCGCCGTGGAAGGATTGGCTCTTGGAGGTGGCTTAGAACTTGCAATGGTATGTTACTCAGACAGTGACTGTTTAGATTGTCATAATCTTTGTTATTTGTATGGCTGCTTAGTGGAATTACCCTTGTACAGGGATGCCATGCACGTATTGTTGCACCCAAAACTCAACTTGGCTTGCCAGAGTTGACACTCGGAGTAATACCTGGGTTTGGAGGTATGTATGGTTGTCTATGTAAAAATTTTGGACTCGCGGGCAAGAACACACTCATATTTGAATGCAGTTGTTAATCTTTTATATTTGAGTTTTTGACCGCTGACTAAACTTTTAAAACTGTCGGCATTCTCCTAAGGCACACAACGGCTTCCAAGACTTGTAGGACTGTCAAAGGCTGTTGAAATGATGTTGGTAAACCCTTCCTCTGTTCAGTTTTATGAGTGAAAACTTGTGAATAAATTACTGACATTTAAATTTAACAACTCTTGTTTGATGTTTGGAAAAAATGAGGCCGCATTACATGTTCTTTATCTTGTGGACCTTGTTTGGAATATTGTCTTCTTCATCTAAGTTTATGGATCAGTAAATGCTTTTGTTAATCATGTCTTCAGTAAATGCTTTTGCAGTCATCCAAACCAATCATGTCTGAAGAAGGGAAGGAGCTAGGACTTGTTGATGTTATTGTGTCTTCTCAAGAACTGTTAAAAGTATCTCGGCAATGGGCTTTAGAAATCAAAAATAGGCGCAAGCCATGGATGCGTTCTCTTCACAGAACAGACAAGATTGGTTCCCTGTCTGAAGCACGTGAGTTATTGAAAGCTGCCAGACGACAGGTCAAGAAGTCTGCCGCAAATATGCCTCAGCATCAGGCATGCCTTGATGTGATAGAGGAGGGTGTGGTTCATGGAGGATATAATGGAGTTCTAAAGGTATTTTCTGGATCTGGGACTTACTGTTTGTTCAAATGGGACAATATCCTTCAAAATTAAAACATTTAGCGTCTTTCAATGATCAGTGATTTTTGGCAATCTTCCTTATCAAAGAGATGCTTGCTTTTGTTTTGAGGTGTTCATGTCTGCAGTAATCAACTTTTGTTGCCAGTCACATGGTTTTTTTTTGCATGGACAGGCATGCCTGGACATTTGGACTGAGTTTCCTCAGATACATTCTAATGTATGAATCTTTTTGCAGGAAGCGAAAGTATTCAAGGAGTTAGTAATATCAGACACATCTAAAGGTCTCATTCATGTCTTTTTTGCCCAGCGTGCAACATCTAAGGTACTACAAATTAATCAAGTTCACAATCTTGGCAATTGATTTCTGGGCTGGCTGTTAGTGGCTGATTTTTATCAATTTCCATTGGTATATCATACATTTGATTTAATGTGAACAGTTTGATACATAGTTCAGATGGATTTTATTTTGCTTTTCCACTTTCTCTTTTTAGTTGGATTGCTTCCTTTGGGCAATGATGTGCTGGTTGAGCCATTGTGGGCCCTGGGGTTGAGGATATCTGGGTTCATGATGTTTGTTGGGATTTCTTACCTGGAGAATGTGGAGATTTTGTAGCCAGGAATGAGTTTGTTCCATTATAGTTGAATGTGTGACCTCCAGGAACAGAGTTCCTGGATAACTTAGAAGATACGGAAAACATATTTTATGTGTTCTGATAACCTTTTGTAGCAGTTAACCTCTGAATTTTCTCATTCATTTATTGTTTTCACATGGCATAGCTCCTGTTATATATTTATATCATTTTACTTTGTTTTGTTTTGCTTAAATTATTGAAAAATTATGTTGGTTTATTTGCATGGAATAAGCAATTTTATATTTTACTTCCTTAGTTGATCTTATCCATTTCTTTTCTTAACTTTGACAGGTGCCTAATGTCACTGATGTTGGGCTCAAACCAAGGCAAATCAAGAAAGTTGCTGTGATTGGTGGAGGTCTAATGGGTTCTGGCATAGCTACAGCTCTTATTTTAAGCAACATATCTGTTGTTCTAAAAGAAATTAATTCTGAATATCTGCGGAAGGGAATAAAGATGATAGAAGGTAGTTGCTTCTCATGAGATTGACAGTTCATTTACTGAGATTAGCCAAGTATTCTCCAAAAGTGTCCGAATCCATTCTTTAATCTTAAGATTGTTTTGATCTCCATGTTTGAAAAACTAATGACAAGTTATTTTACTTGACAGCAAATGTCCGAGGCTTAGTAACAAGAGGAAAGTTGGCAAGGGATAAGGGAGACAAAGCCCTTTCAATGCTTGAAGGTGTGTTGGACTATTCAGCATTCAAGGATGTGGATATGGTCATAGAGGTAGGAGTTCTCAAGTCTGTTATTATGAAATTCCAGATGTATTTGTACACATTCATTAGTGCGCAAGTGTATTCATATACATATTACTGTGGAATAGGGTGATTGTCTACTTTATGTTTGCTAAGTCATGATTTAGTGATTGTGTTTACTCGTGATTTTGTTTCACCTTCCTCTCTCTCTCTCTCTCTCTCTCATCATTTGGAATAAATTGCAAAACTACGGTCTCATTAAAAGTTGTTTGATTAAGTTACTCTTCTCTCTCTCTCTCTCTCACGATTTGGAATAAATTGTAAGACTATGGTCTCTATTAAAAGTTATTTGATTCAGTTATTTCAATTTACAGGCAGTGATTGAAAGTGTTCCTCTGAAACAAAAAATTTTTAGTGAAATTGAGAAGGCCTGCCCTCCTCACTGCATCTTGGCAACAAATACATCTACTATAGACCTCAATGCTGTTGGAGAAAAGACCAGTGCTCAAGATCGCATTATAGGTGCACACTTTTTCAGGTTAGAATTATTTCTGTTCTTTCCCAGCATACACTTTTTAATCAGTCCGAACATCTTGGCACATGTAAAATTCGAACCACTATATATATTTAAATGGTTTAAAAAAAAATTACTTATCTTTAAACCAAATAAAAAACCATTAATTATTAAAAAAAATCAAATTAAATCAAACCACTTAGAAGACTGAAGCAAACCAAACCAAACCGCTGAATATGGTTTGCTCCAGTTTGGTTTGGTGGTTGAAACTATATAATGAACACCTCTACCTATGAGGCTTTTATATCTTATGATTGTTTGTTATTTCAATTTCTCTTCTGTACTATAGAGAAGATCATAATCATTTGCCTGCAATTTTCCTTTGAGTCTTGTTAAACTCAGGGAAGAAAACGTGAAAAGATGTTATTGGACTGTTGTTTGGTTATAAGAATACATTATGTGGGGAAAATTTGAACTCCTAATAAATATTTTACATGAGCAATAATGCCTTCTAATATTAGCGCCTATTAGAATATGCTATTTTATGTTAGTTATGACGTGATCTAAAGCTTTTTCATACTCCAAAAGGGCTTTTATTTGTGTTTTGATTAATGTGGCTCATTGATGAACAGCCCTGCTAATATAATGCCTCTTCTGGAGATTATACGCACGGACAAGACTTCTGCACAAGCAATTCTTGATCTCATGGCAGTGGGGAAATCTATAAAGAAAGTTCCTGTTGTGGTGGGTAACTGCACTGGCTTTGCTGTCAACCGCTCTTTCTTCCCCTATTCGCAAAGTGCACATGTTCTGGTCAACTTAGGTGTGGACGTGTTCCGAATTGACAGGGTGATCTCTGATTTTGGGCTCCCTATGGGCCCTTTCCAGTAATACTCTTTTCTTGATGCTATAGTCTGCTTTTGGATGGTTTTGATGTGCATATATAATGTGCTAAAACATCTTTTTACCACAAAAAACAAATTTTGGACTGTGTTTTCAATAAATTCCACACCATAACTGTCTTTTGAATTCAGTGCTCTGGCACAATTTTAAGATTATGAAAGCTGGGAATAGAAGTCTGAAATTTCCTATACAACCAGAAGAAAAATGTCCTATTAAATAAGAAACCCTAGATCAGAATAAAAACTTGGACTGATAACCAAACACCTATGAACTATGTGATCTATTGAACTGAATCCTAAAATTGCAAGAATACCCTTTTGTGCATTGTTTTTCTAATCATCCTCTAGCATATAATTAACTAACACCTGGAGAGTTCCCTCACAAAAAGAAAAAAGAGAAATCTAACACCTAGAGTGAGAGAGAGATAACACCTGTTTTTCCTAATGGAGTTATTTGTCAAGTCATGTGTGTATTCACATCTTTATGTGTGTTTAAGATGTGTAATAATAAATTCTGTATGGTTACACTGGCAGGCTTCAGGACTTAACTGGGTACGGAGTTGCTGTTGCGGTGGTGAAAGAGTTTTCAAATGCATTCTCTGATCGCACATTCTCATCTCCTTTAGTACCTCTTTTAATTAAAAGTGGACGGAATGGTATATGATCTTTTTTGTGTTCAAACCATATTGCTTCTTTGTTCTGGTGATGCTATGGTTTGTAAATTGTCCTTGTTATAGGACTTGATGTGCTGATTTTTCTGATTTCAGGTAAAAACAATGGAAAAGGATTCTACATTTATGAGAAGGGAAGCAAGCCAAAACCTGATCCTTCAGTGCTCCCAATCATCGAAGAGTCTAGGCGGCGTACCAATATTATGCCTAATGGAAAGCCTATAAATGTTACTGACCAAGAGATAGTTGAGATGATCCTCTTTCCAGTAGTGAATGAAGCATGCCGTGTTCTGGATGAGGGAGTGGTAGTTCGGGCATCAGATCTTGACATTGCATCTGTTCTGGGGATGAGTTTCCCATCTTATCGGTGAGTATTTTTGTCAATAACATTTTACCCAGTTGACCTCTTTCAAAGCAATGTATTACCTAAATGCTTCCTCTGCATTGCTGTAAATCATTTGAGCACATATTTGAATATTCCATTTTATCTCAATCGAGTAGATAGTGCAGCAGTGCAATATAGGCTGTGCATGATTGCAAGTCCTCGCAGGCATAATTGATAATTGGTTACTTTTGTGTTGATGAGCTCATTTCTCTCGCATGCATAATATCAGTACAATTAATTCCCTTTCCATGTAATCTAGAATGAGATTGTGAATCTTTAGAGGTATATTAATCTCAAAATGGAAGGTGAATCCTCAATTTTGTCTAGCACTCTTTTTTACTTCCTTGATGGCCTATTAGGTTGGTCCGAGTTAGAGCTACAGTGGCATAGAGGAAATTACACTATATAGTACTGTTGTTAATTTTTTTTTTCAAAAATACCATACTTTTTTTTGCATACCTTTAATATATGAAATTATACTTAATGTATACCTCTAAAACTGGAGTATTCCTTTAGTGAAAACAGTATACTAAAAATATACCTCTGAAAAATGGTATTTTTGAAATTGAAATGTTGAAAATTGATATTTTTGAAAGAGAAAAATAAAAATGGATTTTTTTTTGAAAATAATTTTATTTTTGAGGGTATTTTTAAAAAAATCTCATATATATATATATATAAATATCTGAAATCTATAGCTATTTTCAAATTTCGATTATAATTGAGTTGTTGAACTTTGGGCTTTTATGGCAGGGGCGGCATTGTTTTTTGGGCAGACTTAGTCGGAGCTAAACATATATGTGCTCGTCTGAAGACATGGTTTCAATTATACGGTAACTTCTTCAAACCATCGAAGTATTTGGAAGAAAGGGCATTGAAAGGCATGCTATTGGTAAGAAAAGTTTTATTATCTTTTTTAAAGATTTTAATTTCCAAAAATACCTGTTTTTAGCAATTATTTAATGTGATTAATTATTAAACTTCTTTTTAATGCAGAGTGATACTGCTTCATCAACCCCATCATCAAGGTCACGCATGTAGACTACAATTCTATATTAAACATAGTGTTGAAGCAGTTTGGGATTATATGAAATAACTGTTATTTGTTTTCTTGTTCTGGTATAAAGCCAGAATTAATGATATTCTTTCAACTATTTTACAAACTCTAAATAATTAATCTATGGAATCAAGATAAGTACGAAACCTTGTTTGCAGTAGCTCAAACATTAATGCACATAAATTCTCATAAATCGTATTGCTGACATTGCAGCTGTTAACAGTGTTTCTTCAGTAAAATAACAAAAAAAAAAAAAAACCTTAAGTTTTATAATTAATCAAAGATAATCTATACTTTTTTTTCTTATAAATATGCTCAAGGGAATAAATTTAAAACCGTAAGTTTTATAATATAATTTTACAACTTTTAATGTGAATTGTAATTGCAACGATCCATGTTTGTGAACTATAACATTTCGATTTTTCTTTTCCTTTTTTTTTTCTTAAATCATGCTGAGAGCTCTCAAATCCTTTGTTTTGGCAGATTTTAGCAGCATTCAGGTTGCAATTCACAATCAAATCTTCAGTGTCTATTAACCATTGAACTCATATATTCGTGAAGATTTCAGCTTTATAATTTCCTCATCTTTTCCATCCCTTATTACAGCGTCAACCATCAGTGACTGAAAATAGGAGCTCTAGAGTTCAAACTTTTCAGACACGGAAAAATCCATTGATGCATAATAGGACAAATAGCCATAAAATGTCTTCCAAAGCAGAAGCATAAATGCCTTTTCTTCAGATATGAATATACACTTAAAAGTCCATTAATGATAGAACAAGACATTTCCTAGTATCTAAAGATACAAATCTATGATGGCCATTGCCATGTTATAATATCAATTATATCCTGTGCAATTGTAAGGCTCTGCAATTTACACCACCTGGACTTCAGTTGTGGCTGAATCAGAAAGACGGATAATTAAATATATCAATGGCGTGAGAAATAAATCAGATCCTCATCAGTTCCAACAATGGGACATAATGCCACCTCAAGATTGCATCAAGGACAATGCCAGTATGAACATTGATCTAGTGTGGCCAATTCAGATGTATACCTGAAGGCCAGCTTTCAAAGCTAAAATCTCTTTGCATCTCATTTTCAAGTCCTTGGTTTGTTATCACCATTTTGTGGGAGGGCCGGTACTTTCGGAAGGTCATCACTGGAGGCAGCAATGGCAGGAGTAACCATCTGAGCTGTCCTGGATGTAGGTGGCACTACGTGTTTTGTAACACCATTGCTATAAGGTCCCTGCTGATTTCCCATTTCACATCTAGCACTTGCTGTGCCATTGATGAGAGGATCTTTTTGATTCCCCAATTCAGTTCTGGCCAATGATGAACATTTCGTTTCTGTTGGAACAAAAGAATATTGTTACTTTCTGATAGATGAAGCAAGTGAAGGATAAAGTAATATGATCATCCGATATGATAAATAAACATACATAATCATACCAACGTACAACACATCAATTAACTTTAGCTCCTCCACGATCATAAAGATTAAAATCATAACTATATACGGGCCTAAGACAGTATCCCAGCCATATAACAAACAGATGAAAATTACAGCTGGCTGATTATAGTTGATGTGTATTTTCTAATTGCAGAGAAATCACATCTTTGACATGTACCAAAAGAAAACAGCCATTTAAGATAATCCATTTCCCAAATCGATAAAACCAACTATTCCCAATTTTACACTTACCCATTTATTCACATACAGATAAAATTTAAAAGGCAATGTGAGCTTACTTCTAAAGGAATACTAACAAAGTTGAGAAAGGGGCAATTTTAGTCACACAGCAGGGACTACAACATACAACTAGTAGAGTACCAAATTTCTGAAAATAGAAGAGGTGAAAAACTTACCTTTTATTTCTCCAAATGTGATGAGTCTATTAAGACAATCTCGAAACTTGGTTAAAACAATCCTTTCCTGTTCTGCATAAATCTCTGTCAGGCCCTGTCCACAGGGCAACTGAGAAGTAACACTGCAACCATGGGCCGTCAACCCATTTGGGGAAGCAGCTGCCATAAACATCGTATCTTCTTCATCACACATCAATTCCAAAGTTCCAGGAGACATTGGCCTTCCTTTTGGTGCATCAGCACCATCCGAGCTGGAATCATCAGGACCACCTTTATCTGCTCGGTCCACACTTGAACAATCATGGGTAGTTATTTTCGCACTATCAGCTTCTTTTTGACTCTGTAACCTTTCCTGAGTTGATGAAGCCAGTGAAGTTTCCATCTGATCCTCTACCCTCTTTTCTGATTCATTTTTTTGGTCTGGATGTGTAAAGATTTTGAAGGAAAACCTAATTAGTTTGATGCTGGTGACAACTAGCACTATTAATGGATACAATGTCAGAAACAACATAAAAACCTGCCCGACCATGCCTCCACAAAGCTTTTTTTTTAAAAAAAAAACCTTTCCTCTTCTAGATTAAGAGAAACTGCTTAACTACCAGGCAATTAATGAACTGCTAAAAATTTTGCAAACACAGAGGCTTTTATTCTCTAAATAAACCATAAGCATATAGTCATTGGGGAAGTAATGGAGAGTGAAGAACAAAAATGTGAACGAACAAAATGAGTTTGGAAAAGAAAATTGAGAAAACTGCAAGAGCTAAAATTGCATAATCATAGGCATCTAACAATTATCTCCTTGGATCATTTCTTGTTCCATGGAAAAATTGCAATTTATAAAAAATGAAAATTACTTTCTTTTCACATTAGACAAAATGTGAAAAAAATATCAAGCCCACCAGCCCCAACACTTCCCAACCCCCAAGGAAAAAGACAACAATAATAAAACCTCCTTCACTTTTGGTTAAGAGCTAAGCTTCCAGGAAATTAATGAGCTAGTAAAAAAAAATTTGCAAATAAAAAAATTTTCCCCAAATAAACCATGATATATAGTCATTTAGAAAGTGATACACAATGGCCAACCAAAATGCAAACAAAAACCTGGAAATAATTATCAGTTACCATCAGAAAAATAACTTTGGAAGAAAATTAGAGAAAATGGGCATGGAATATGAAAAAAGAAAATGTGTACAACGCATGCAGCTGTCAAAAGCCTTTGTGCAGGCATGTACAGCAGCGAATCATGGGCTTTGCATGCATGGATAGAAAAATCATTGAGAAAAGGCACATGTGCAATGTGCTCATCATTGCATGCAGGCAACAGAATCAATCATCCCATACACGTGGTCAAGTGCAGAAGGTTTGAACTCTCCCTTGAAAGCACCAAGAGTGCATGATCAGGCTAGAAAGATTATACATGAAAGCAAAACATTCACAGATTTATGATGATGTTAAATTTCAATTTTTCAAAATCACTAAGCAACTAATCCAAATATCAATATGAACCTCATGACTATCAAACACTTCCATTGCATCCTTAAGAGAGTTCTTCATTATAAATTTAAAACAGGTCCTATGAATGCTAAAATTAAGAAGATTTTGAAATCATCATTGCAGCTATCACTTAAATTACTATTAGAGTTACAATGGAAATACTCTGTAATGAAAATACTCTACAAAAGGTAAACATCAGCCCAATTTCGATATACCCTTATAAAAAAGTCATTTGGAAGAGTATAGCCAAGATTCTAATCGAAAAAAATATGAACAGCCAGATTATGCATTATTCTGATCCCTACTCACAGCAGAATATGAGTTATTCTGATCCCCACTCACAAGTAAAATGATCATAGCCAGCCATATAAGAACACAAATAAAATGCATTCATAATAAGAGAAAGACATATTGGTCTTAGATATTACGAGCTACTAGCTTAATGCTTTCATGTACAAGGATCAACATCGTACCTGCGAGTGTCTTCACAGCTTCTCCTGACACAACCACCAAAACTGAGCAAAGTTCCTTTAAATCCTGGGGTTGGATAATGTCTGCCAAGAGAGATCTTCAATCATAACATAAAGGTTAGATTTTTGAAAACAAGAATATCAGTAATATTTTAATGAAGAAAGATATTGTACCTGTATGTGAATTTGGAAGGACCCAAAACTGCAGTGGTGCCAGCACGAGCATCAGGGTTAGAGGACAAGGATGAGGAAGGTGCAGAAGGTCTAATATGGGGAGCCTGATGAACAAAATGACATGCTAACTATCACCATGGATTATGAAAGCATTATGCAAATATCATGAGTCAGTAGTAGATAAAGGACCCAAATCCAATGGCAGCAACAGAAACACAAGGATGTTTCATTTTGTAATCCACACTGGAGAGAGAGAAAATAACTGTAAAAAGCCAAGTATCATATAAGTCTTGCTTTCTCGGTTTTCTTTTTTTTTTTCTTTTGCCTAAACAAACTCTTACATTATATCCAGTAAAAATCCCACCAAAGTGTAGAACTACTACTAAATCATTAGGTTAAAAAATATAAACAGTTTTGCTTAGGTTTGTCAAAAATCATAATTTCCATGAGACAACTGTGCTTAGATGCCAAAGGGATTAATCAAATATGCCAAAAGGCATTTACCTGTTGAAAATGTCCAAGCCTATGAAAGGAAACATCCTTGGCTGGCCCAAATAAAAGTTCCTGACCTTTTCTCTTCTTGGATATTGGAGGGGATGCATAGCCAGAAGATCCAATAGCTCCAGTTATAGCAGCATTAGCGGCCTGCTGAATATATGCCATGTTATTTGCATGGTCTCCGTGAAAAAGAGCCTGCCTCTCTTCACTTCCTTCAAAATTCTTGCAGTCCATGCATTTGCAGTTTTCAGAACAGAGAATGTTGGCTTGAAAACATTCACAGTACTTCTTGAGACACCCAGATTTTTTGCAGTGACATCCCTTGTTGTGCTTTCCTAAAATTAATCCTTCCCCATTCTCCTCCTGCATTTATTTATGTCATTTCACACACTTCATAGAAGAAGCAATTTCATCTGAGTAAGCCACTTACAAAATTCAACAGCAAATGCAAATATAAGATATCTTTCACTCTAGCCTTATCATAACAATACCATGGGTTTCTCTGGACACCATTACCCAGTTATAACCCCACAAAATGAAGCTCTAGGGAGAATAATTTGAAGACATTCCTACCCTTTTACATTTTTCCATGAAGTTACTGCTCTAAATACTCAATTGTGCACCCTTATGGTTACAATCCCAAGAGTTTTATCACTGGACCGAGCAACAAAGTTTAAAATATAAACATTGAATATTTGCGTGTTTATTTTCATCAAACAACATTATAATGGCCATGCATGTCCGCACTTCCCTCACAAAATGACCTCTTTTGCTTCAACTCTTTGATTATGCTAAAACACCAATATCAGATGCACATCACATTAAAGTGATGCGATCATAAAGAGAACTCAGTCGTAGTTCTCCAAATGTAAGGAAAATTTATGAAAAAATTACAGATATCCAAGTTTGAGAGATGTGTACCTGACACTATACCCAAGTCCAAGCAGCCAAGAAAACGATAAAGATTACTAGAAGACACATTTTTCTTTTAACAATGACATTACTAAAAAAATTGATGTATAATTTATTGAACCAATTGAAACCACAGGACTACAAGATGACTCAATATTTCATTCATAAAATCTAAGGAAAATATACACTGCTGAGAACTAGTCTATGCATATAACCCTCTTACCCGATTATCTCGTGTTCCATGAGGACTGCTAGCAATCTTTGGTCTGAATGCATTTGGATTCCGCTCTAAAGTGGCTTCCACAGCTTCTCGCCTATAACCTTCATTTTCAACATTGTTATAACAATTTACACAATTGCACCCATCACAATATGTTCCAGATGCAAAGCATTCGCAATACCTTGTCAAGCCAGAAAAATTAGCTTCATATCAGTAAATATGTTGTACTGGGTAGCAAAGTGCAAGAATAGACATAAAAGATTACCATCTAAGAAAGCGATAGTAAACATGATATATGAGTAAAAGATGATGGGAGCAAAACACAGGTGAAGCAAGAAGCTAGGACTTCATATATTTAAAATTCTTCAAACAAAATTCCTATATTCCATCCTAGATACCTCAAAAAGATATAAATGTACATGAATGCATAAACTTTTTAGTTAATATGTTACAATATTGTTGCTAAACAGTACAATTTACTTCCATGACTTTATAGCTATGGTACTTCATGCAGTAGATTGCCTGCAACCAAAAATATTCTTGTAAAAGCAACAAAATATACGATTTAATAAATCCTCTCATCCCTTATGTTACCTAAACAATTGCACACATATAATCCTATCCATAAGAAGAAAAGAGCACATCAAAATTCTTTAATTTTATGTTCAAATAAAATGTAGGACAAGCTGCACCAGCAACCCCATCTTTACAAATAAGCAACAAATTCTAGAACCAATTAGCAAGGAGCAAAAGTTATTATGAGACGATTTCATTAAAAAACAAAGCAACAAGTCAATTCCTAAAACAAAGCCAAAAAAACATTGCATTGACTAAATAAAGATACACTTACAACTTCAAGCATCGTGAGTGTTTACAGTTACATTGTTTTTGCCTCTTCGGAGTACCTTCTTTCAATTCAGCATTTGGTCTTGGTTTTGATTTTGGGGATTCTGGCTTTCTGGCAGGGAAAATGCAGCATCAGCATCAAAATTGATGAACGCATCTATAGTTTTAAAAAATCCTATAATAGCATAGTTTTGAACAATCCCATAGTGACATAACAAGTGCCTGCCTGAGATTTGAGAACAGACTTGCCTATGGAAACAGTAATCATTATAACAGAAAAAGAGGAATTAATTCAATGGCATGGAAAATAAGTGACCTCAATCATAAAAACTGAGTTCCTTGTTTTTATCTTTAGAAACAAAGCTCGCAAACAATAAATTAACTTTACTGCCAATAGCTTTTATTCAGATTCTCAAACAGAAAAAAAGAAACAAACATTCACGCCTCAATTTATGAGAAGTTGACTTTGAAATGCAAAATACACAAGCTGGACAGTTGTCTGGTCTCAGTTCTCATACTCAAATCCAACAGCATGAGCTCAACAAAAGATGAGCTCCACGTCCCTGGGCTAGGGAACATGAATTTAGAGAATGCAGTTCAAAAAGCTATAACCAGGAAGGTCTTTAAGTGTCTAATGACCAACCAATCTTTTTTATAAAAACTTCAAAACACTTATTCTAATAAAATAGGAAAATTCCAATATTAGGAAAAAATTAAAAAAAAAAACATTTTGAATTAGAGGGGAGCAAAAAAAAAGCAGTTCTATAGTTTGCAAAAGCACCAATTAGAGCCCCTCAAAAATTTTCATACATGGAAACTTGACCCTTTAGTGCCAACCTTTCAAACAAAACCATATTTCCCCAATAAATGGTGCAAAAACTGGATATATTTACATTCATTAAAATAAAGAACGCAAATTTGCATAGTATACCCACGGCACAAAATACCACAAAATCACTATATCCAAAAAAAAATCTCATTTCAAAAGAATTAACAATCGCAATAGAAAAAAAAAACTCACACAATCCTGGCTGGTGGATTCTGTTGTGGTGGCGGCAGCGTTGCAGCCGGAATCGTAGCCACCTGAAGAGGCTGCTGTCGCGGTTGGCTATGCGGAGTGATAACAGCCGGCTTCTGCGGCAGTGGAAGTGTCGAAGACTGTTGCTGCAATTGAGGATGGTCAGGGAGAACAACATTCCCCTGTGTGAAATCCAGCTGCCTAGCTAGCTTCTTGGCAGGGAAATCCGAGCTACCTTGCGTGTCCGATTGCGCCGTCTTTTTTGGAGGGAATTCGCTTCCCTCAACTTCCCCCATCAAATTCAAATTCCCAAATTCCTAAAACCACCACCAAATCTTCAATTTCCTTCCTTTACACACCACAAAGCAAAATTTAATTCCACTGAATCCCCCTACAATAATCTCTCAAAATTTTAAAAAATCCACTGAAATTCTCCGACTTTCAGATCCAAAACCTCAATATAAGATTCCCCAAACAAGTAATTACACAAGAAAAGCGAGATTAATCAGCTAAAAGTTACACACCAAAGCTAAAGCCAATACTCAAAAAAATCCAATCTTTTCTTCAACAGAGCACTTCGACCCCTACCCAGAACCAGAAAAACGTAAAGAGAAAAAGTGTAGAGAGGGAAAGAGTGGATTTGATTATAAACAAAAGGGGAAGAAGAGACTACGCTGTAAAAAGGGGTGGCTCCGTTCCGCTTTGGTTTTGTTCTTCTTCGTCTCTCCTCCCTCTCTCTCAAGACATTTTGAAATTCAATTTCCTGTATATTCAATGGTTAGATTTACGTTATTTGTTTATCCTAAGGTCCGTATTGAAAGATTTGATCCAACGATTAGAATTCATAGAAAAGGGAATATGATCAGCTCTTTCACCGTTGGATTAATAAACACCCAAAATTTCTAGGAAACCGGTGTGAGTAGAATTGTCTAATGGGATAGTATCTGCTGTGAGATCGGTAGTAGAACAATAATGGATTTTAACCAATGGATTTTTTCCACGTCAGATTAAAGAGTTTTGGTTTAGCTGGGTTGACATTTGGCAATGTGTGATTGGAGAAACAGGAAATTAGCGGAGAGGGGTGAAAAACGAGGGAATTTTTTTTTACGATTCCGCTCCATGAAACGTGAAACTAAAAAATAAAATGGCGCTAAACAAGTTGTTGACATCGTACCAGGCAAGTTTTGTTTTCTTTCCTTTTTACTATACCAAGTATTTTTATTACCCTCTGACTCATTAATATTGTTGTTTTATGCACAGCTGAAGGTAATTATTGTGTTTTCTATTTTATAAAAAAATTATCACTTTATTAATTAACCCACTAAAAACAAAAAATATAAATAATTTTTCTCAATTTTATAATGTAATAATTTCAGTTAGATAATTTTTTTTTCAAAGAGGACTGTAAAATAATAATTCCATACATCATTCTTATAAATGTAAAATTCATCATTCTTTAAATTTAAATAAACTTTTGTTAGTGGAAAATAATATTACAAATAAGTTAATATATATTTAGCGCGCTGAATAATTAATTTTATTTATTGATGCACAGCTTATAATGCTAGCAGAAAATATAGAAAAAACTAGTTAATGCTTGTGATGAATTTTTTTTTTTTAGCGGAGAGATGCTTTTGGAATTAATTAGGTTAGATTAGCATATCTTGGCTCTACTCAATTTAAATTCTATCCTTTTAATTATAAAAAAAAAAACATACTACTAATATTTTAATTTTTCATGTTTCTATTCATCCTAATGTTAAAAGATGTAATAATGGTTTTTTTTTTTTTGAGAATGATTAATATTGAATGATAGTTTACCTTTTAATACAAAAAAGTATAATAATTTAGGAAATTTAGAATTCAACCACGACAACTCCTTAATTTTGATGAAATCAAATTTTCTCAAAATATTTATGAAGTCATACTTATAATATTTTATAAATAAATATATATTTTTTGCATTGTTTGGTCCCATCTTATCTATTGAATGTGCAATGGATAAAGTTGATGTTCATTGAGATAAAACACATCCCAAAAGGATTCATTAGTGTCTCATGATTAAAAAAAAAACCTTTACAATTTATGATAATAAAATATGCTTAATATTTGACGAATGTCCAATCAGACAAATCTCAGCTGCCTTTTTTTTATTTTTTATTTTTCCTTAAGGTCCTATGGGTTGTCAAAAAAACGTACAACTAAGAGAACGGGTTCGCCTTTTGCCTATTGGCTCTACATGGAAGCTTTGGGTAAATAGATTGTGGATCCTACCTCAGAATCGAATAGTCGTCAGATGCAACAAAACTAGAACTATAAATTTACATAAACGCATAAAAAATTGCAATCTAAAGTCTGATAAGCAACAAGCATCACTGATATTAACATAAATGACTCCATCTATTCTGAATTTCTGCGTCATAATGTCATTGGGTAGGATTATAATTTCTTCCATCAACAGTAAAAAAAATTAATGCACAGATTTTCAGCCAAACTAAGGAGCTGCTATCCCATTCCAAATCTCACACAATCATCATATACGTTGAAAGGAATGACGAAAAGAAGACAATTAATTAAGTACTAAGATGTGTCCTTATTGGTTCAAAAAAGCTGTCATAGCCATCTTTCCTCACCATGCACAAAACACAAGCTGTACTCATATTTCCTGTTCAAGCCTTGCTGCTGCCACCGCCACTAATACACATCTCCCATCCTGTCTCGCCCCATACCACGTCGATCCTCTCTCCCTCGTTCCATGTACATGTCACGGCGATAGTCTTTTGCTGGAGCTGCACTCCTGATTGGAGATCTGCTCCTCTCTCTCAAATCACGTCCCCATCGACCCCGTTGAGTGGCAAGTGGTTGTGGCGGAAGAGGTGGCGAGGGTAACTGCCTCTCCAACCCTTTTCTTTCATTAAAAAAGTTGACCCTTCCACGGTCTCTCTGACCCCAATCTATTGGCATTGGCCTCTCAAATTTGTTCCTTCCTCTGTAGTCGTCATCAGGATAATCAGGCCTACCTCTCCGCATGTCATGGTCAGAAAACCTGCCCCCATGTCTAGGAGGTGCAGCACCGCCAGGTCCAAAATCTCTAGGGCCATCTCTGGACCAGCTATGAGGAGGAGATCTGTAGCCATTCATGGTCCTGCCAGGAGAAACATCCAATGGAGGAGCAGGGAAGCGTCTTGGAGGAGCATGTGCAGATGGAGGGCCCAGATAGCCCCTTCGTGGACTTCCCCCAGGTCCATAGCGAGGCCGTTTACAGTTGTTACAATACTCTCTCCTTGCAAAGTTAAGGTTGCCACATCTAAGACACGGTAAAAACACATTACTTAAAAAAGGATGTAATATAAGATGATTCCATCTTTACATATTTAAACACAATTAAAACCTTAAAACATTCTGTTTGTCATTTCAAGCCAACTAAAATATACATATCACAGAAGGATGAGGAAAAGAAATATTACAGAGCTAACTCCAATTCTCATCAACATTCAAATTCAACCTTCAAGACTATTATATTCGCATGCATGGAACTGTCAATCAGCCAAACTGAAAAGGTCCTATTGATATGACGTTGAACATAATAAGCCTTGAATTTTGAGTTTCATCTCACAACACCACTTGAAAAGAATTGTTTCCTTTGTAAGATGCAACATGACTTCAAAATCGCAAGGCTCCTGACTAACCAGATAACATGGAAAAAAGAACAAACCTTTTTACAGAATTCAGTTTCTGAATCTATCATATTTTCTCATTCCAAACTTCTTCCAATGATGAATATTTTAAAACAAAATATCATGACCAAAAATATTTTCTGAAACAAGGTCAAAAGATCAGGCATTATAAGGAAGGGTTTCAGATAATCAAGGGTTAAAAACAGTACATGTGCAGTATCAAAACAGAGTTATGAACTTACAAAGGATCAGAACAAATCCAGTCTCCTTCCCTCGGTCGTACATTGGGATTATTCCTACTCATGTCCTCCCCTCTAACAGGCCCTGGACCAAAACCAGGTCCCTCAAAACCTCTACCAGGTGGTCTGCCACCAACTCTTCCTCGAGCATAAGTGGGTAAAGAGTCCCGAAATCTACCAGAATCCCTCCCGCTACCAAATTCACGACCTTGAGGACCCCGTGAATGATCAAAATCAGAACTGTATCGATGATCTACATCCCTACGGCGTGCAGGAGACCCAGAACCCGCATGAATTCTATATCCTGGAAAAAAGCCAGTGAAATCTGACGATGAGCAACCCCCAGTCAAATAAGGGAGAACTTTGACAGCACAAAGTAATGATGCTAGTCACTGTTTGACACCCAAGAACTGTGAAATGAACAGTTTAACAAAACTGCAAGGACATCAATCATCACTAAGGACATTTCCTCAAAAAAGGTGGTAAATAAGAGTATTATATTAGTATGGAATCCACACGATAACTGTCCTTGTTACTTACTTTTGAGACTGATTGTCCATATTGCAAGTAAACACAACCGGAGCAATGCTGCTTAAAACCGTTGACCTCACCATATATAGGAACGAAACAAGCCCACTGTTCCTATACACAAATATCAACCTTTACACGCGTAAAGATACGTTTCTAACCTAAAAACTGAACTACCAATCCCAAATAATTAAGGAATCTTGAGCAGCAATAAAATAGAACTTTGTCTTTATCTGCAGCCTGCAGATAAAAACATATCGATAAATGCCTAACGTACAAACATCCAACAGAGAAGACCATAGCCCAAGTATTCAAAAAATCCTGTCAAAAGACAACTTCAAGAGGGAAGCAAAGGACCTAACAACTCAAACCATATGCAGGACAAGCCACCAACAGGAGACCAACCAAAGTTTCACAGCAGCCAGATAATTTGAAAATTAATAAACTACCAATTTGCCCACTTATTCTTAGAAACCATCTCGGCATGTTTAAACAGGTTCAACCAGATATCCCAAAAGAACAAATTCATAATTTCCACCCTGACCATAATCCACAACTGTGCAAAGCAGCATTGTGGGCTGAAGCTGTGATGGCATGCCTGATTGCAAAGGAGAAATTTGTCATTTCCAGTAAGCCACTTGTTATGCTCGCCCACAAGTTAAAAGCCCATGAAATAGAAAGGAAGCATAACCCCATGCAAACTATCATCAAAGAGTTAAAGTGATTTCCATCTACTCCCCACCAAAAGTTAACAACAAACCTAAAAAGTCCTAACAGAAATTAGGAATTTCGCATACTAAAAAAGTCTCCAATTTTTATGCACTTGTAACCAATAGCAACTCCGAAAGGCAAAAATGATGCTAATGAACCCTTCAAAACCAACTCAAAGCAAAAAGAAAATTAAAAGACAAAAACCCAGTCAAGCCCATGATTCCCACAAAGAAAATTCCAATCTATGAATCCAAGTAGATGCTAGTTACCAGGAAGTTCAATATCATGTACTTCCATCCACAAACATAATATTAACAGAATGTCAGGTCCCATAAATGTAGAGCCCGCAGAACTCAACCACAGCCATTGGATCCCAACATGCAGCAGCCTCACTGTTTCTTATAACTTAAAACTGACACTCCAACCTGGTATGATAATGGCGGAAAAGCCAAAACCCACAAATCAAGTGTCATTACCATCATCTCAGTATTCTTGAGAGCAAATTCCTCACAAAATGCAATTTATACACTTTCAAATTAAAATACCCCCACACATTGCTGGAGATGATGCATATTCAGTTTTTCCCACACCATTCCAAGAATAAATGGCTTTGCATTCCCTCAATATCCAAGCCTTACACAAGGCAATGGCTTCACAACAAAATGAGACACAAGCATCCCAAGAAGTCCTATACCATTCACAAATTGATAGATGCATTACCCAAAATTGTATTAACTTTAACATGATAAAAACAAATTCCCAGAGACCATGATCCAAGACTGCACTCACGCCAACATGCCTTCCTCAAAACCCAAGTTCTTGTAGGCAACATTCAAAGCTGTAACACACAACATCAAAATTTATTTGCAACTCGATACTTATGTGCTGGTAGATTCACATGCTTGAAATTGTGACACCACAAGAAAAATGAAAAGAACACAAGAAAAGGGCACAAAACCTATCTTTTGGTATTACTAGAACAAAGACATTGGAAATTATGACATCACCCAAAAGGTTATTTAATAAGATTATAAACGTGAATCAGTAGAGATGTACAAAACAAAAAAAGTAAACACCAAAAACCTGTGGTTTTACCTAAGTGGCATTACATGAAAACCACATTTATCCTTAATTCTATTTTGTTGCTTCTATCTATTTCCATCCTCACATATATGCTACCAATTCCAAGAGAAGGGCCAGGTACCCATATATAAATCCTAAAACACAAGCATGTTTAGCAGTTGCATTTTCAGCCAAAAAAGGTTATAATCTATTCTATATGCCCAAAACTTAAAACTCTCACATCTCATGTCATATTCACTTCCTTAAAAAAGAACATATTCCAAATCTGTTTTTCACGCATAACAGGAATCTAATACCATGCCTAAATTTAAAAGTTCTTTTCCTATTCTTTATCATAGGAAATTAAAATTATTAAAAACGATTATGGCTGGCTTTAGTTTAGCAATTCCTGCATTCAAAACTTCTTTGAAATATTAAATAAAACAAAAGGCTTTTTAAAAAAAGTAAAACAAAAGGCTTTTTAAAAAGTCCTAATTTTCAACTTTTTTTCCTGCAAAAGGATACTTGCATGGAATGATCATTTTTCACTTCATATTCAATATTTAATTTAACAGTAAAAATGTAATAGAAGAGGGAAAATAAATCCTTTTAGTTAGTTTCAGAATTCTAGCTAACTTAAGAATAGGTATATTTGCTTGAAGCTATAATTAACTGGGTTCATCACATAGTTAAATTGATAAAATTATTTACAAAATCACAGTGAATGAATAAAAAGTTAAAAACATGATCATGGTTTTATATTTATTAATTTTTTTTAATTTTCTTATAATGAATTAAATCAAATCAAATCAATCAGTAGGACCAACTGCGAACATATTTGATGTCTCAGATTAATTCAAAACCTTTATAATCTTTAGAAGGAACATTGGAAGCCGAACATTATAATGCACTGAACAATATATTTTCCCTCACTTAAAATACAAATTACACAAAAATTAGTCATTCTCTCATAAAATTATAAAATGATTCCATGTCAATATTCCAACATCATCATGAATTTTCTCAATAAATAAATAAATAAATGAACACCATAGAAAATGATGAAACATTTAAGTGTGGTGCAAAAGCATAATCCAAATGGTTAAAAATTAGCAACATACCTCAGAGGTAATGTGAATAGAACCTCAGAGGTAATGTGAATAGAATTGCAGATGCACACAGTAGAAATCAATTGTGCCAAACAATGCTACCATTGTATAATCTTATAATTTAATGTAACAATTAACATTTAACACCACAGTGGGAAACAACCTTCCCTATCTCAATCAGTCAATTTAACGCGGTAAGAAATTTACTATGACCTCGAATACAGCAAATCATAGATTACAAGTTTTAGCGTTACAAAGTAAACAACAATTCTCTGTTCCTCGCATGAACACGCTAACCAGAAATGTAAATATTAATTATAGCCCTAAAATTATGTTTATGCTAATTAATAATCCATAATTAACAAGAGACGACCAACCAATAGCATAAATCTAGGGTTTCAAATACTCATTCATGTATTAAAATGCAACAGAAGATAAATAAATCTGAGCTTCGCATCTACTTTTATCTATTGCGAAAAGGAGATCCAAGTAAATAAACAAGTAACGAACCAGGATCGTCAGAGAATCGATCAGGACGAGAGTAATGCGGAGGCTCACGGCGGACTTCACCAGGCTCGTAGTCGCTGCCACCACCGCGACCTCCTCCGCCACCATCACCGCCGTCGCTGACTGAAGGGCGAACGACGAGGCTGCTAAGAAGTAGCTGGTGATGCGATGTACTTTGGTCCTTCTCTCTCGATCCCATCTCCTTCTCGCTTCTTCTTCTTCTCTCTCTCTCTCTCTCTCTATGCTTTCTGTTGGAGCCCGAAGTCTACAAACCCTAAAAGTGTGCTGTGACTTCAGATTTTCTTTTTCCTGTTGGAAGAGAGAGAACAAAATTAAACTGCAGGAAAATAAAAAAGCCTTTTCTTCACATTTTGCGACTGATAAATAAGGCCCCGATTTTTATGTTACGCTGTCAGCTTGTGTGGAAAATTGAAATTGACACTTTGATCCCTCATTGTTTCCTGTAATTATAAATGTTCCCTGTCGGCCATTTAATTTTTAACACTTTGATCGCTCGAATTTTTAAAAATTTACTCACTGCGCCGCTAATTGATATACTCACATTTTTTTTACGATGACAAAAAAATTATTATTTTTATTAAAAATATAAATTTACGTATATTGTTCTTCTTATCATCTTATGTGTCTCTTCTTTTTCGATGAAAAATTTGCTCTAATAGCTGATATCTCTCTTTATCCCGTATCTTTCGTCTTTATTTAGTTCTTTATAAGCAGGCAACAACCATAAATCTTTTTTTTTTGTCTGGCTTTCTCTATGAAAGCCTTATTTTTTTCCTTATTTTTTATTCTATTTACATTCTCCTTCTGGATATCTATTTGCTGATCTGCCTCCTTCGATGGTAGACTTTATAAAAATTAATAAGACTTTATAGAAATTAAGGCTGATTTATTTCTATATTTGTTCTTTGTTTCTATTTTGCGTTTTAGCTTAGTGTTTGGCTTTTCCCCTTTGTTTTGACCCATCAAGTCTTCTCCTTTCAACATAGCAGCTCCACTTTCAATCTTTGGATACTTCACAAATGGGTTTAGAGCTCCATTTCTCTGGTTGTTTTCTAAGTTGATGCTCGAAGAAGGAGGCTTTATTGCTTTTTCTAAAGCTCCATTGGTTTGGTCTAGTCCCTTTTGGTGTTATGAGCTTCTCCTTCTTTGGTCCATTTGTAGAGAGTTTATTCCTTTCTTTCCCTCAATTGATCGTTTATTTGAAGTTGTTTATGACTGTAGATCGGTTATTGTTTTTATTTTTTATATGGTCTTTTCGCTACATGTGTCTTGGCAGCTCCAAGGCTCTGCTTCTTATTCTATTAAACGGCCAAGTTTATATTTTTCAGTGGCCTTTGCTTGGAGGGATGCTCATTTGGATCTACAATACTTATACTTTTGAGGGGTTGTTACTTGTTTGTTCTATTTATTTGTTATTTATGTATATAATTTATGTTTTTTTTTTATTTCTGAGTATATTTGTTTTTCCTGTATTTTGTCTAGATGTTATTTCTTGTATTTTTTTTTGAACCTTGTTGTATTGCTTTGCTTTTCTAATTAAATTTCTATTTCATAACAAAAAAAAATATGAAATATACTTAGAGGGTGTTTCTCAAAACTTAAAAGCTGGTCAAAACTGATTATAAGCAGTTTTTAGATTATAAGTTGTTTATTTAAGTGTTTATGAAAACTTAAATAGTAGATTATAATCTGATTTTAATCAGTTTTTTAAAAGTTGGGTTTTGCTATTTTTTTTAAGCACTTATTTTTTAAGCAGTTTTGACCAAGTAAAAGACCGTACTATCCCTACCTAATTTTTAATATTCTAAATTTTCCCATCCTATACACTTTAGTTTTTTATTTGTATAATTTATTGATAACACCAATATTATTATTATTATTATTATTGCAAAATAAATTTTGAATTGACATTTAAAAAATTATTTTTATACAATAAATAAACTCAGGGATAGTTTGGTCATTTTGACAGTTTCTGCAATTAAAAACTGATTATAAACTGATTTTATAGAAACACTTAACTGATTATAAACTGATTATCAACTAGTTTACAGAAACGCTTAACTGTTTATTTTTAATCTGATTATAATCTAAAAATCACTTATTCACAATAAGCTGAAAAGCTCCAGTTTTGAAAAACACCCTATTAATAAGTTATGTTAAATAGGAATTTATCATGTTAAACGACTTATTAAAATAGTAAGTAACTAATTGAAAAAAAAGCGAATATATTAATTGGAGATATAGAGAGTAAATTTTTAGTTTTTACAAATAATAATATTTGTAAAAACTGAAAATTTAGGTTCTTTAATCTATTAATTTAGGCTCTTTTCAATGAAATTTGTTTAGATTGTTTTCTAATGAAGTTCCATTAGATTTTATTAATATTTGTCCATAAAATGATAATTAATACCAGTGAAATGATAAATTATCATGTAAAATCTAAATTATAATAGTTGGATTTATTGTATTTATGTCAATATTATTATTATTATTATTATTATTATTATTATTATTATTATTATACTAAAATTGCTCCAAGAATTAATAGTGCATTTTCAATTTTACCCATTCTTTTTCTTTTATTTTTTAATTTTTTATTTACAATTTTACCTTTTTTTGGGCTTTTGTTTATTTTTTATTTTTTGGACATTTATAAAACTACCTTAAAATAAAATTTATTTTAAAAATACTATAAAAATAAAAATATTTACACTTTTATAATAAATTTTGAGTAAATTTTGAAAAATACCTCACTCTTTACTAAATCAAAGAATTTTTTTTCAAGAATAACTCTTTTTTTATTACAATTAATATTTTACTTTATTTTTTTTATATTTTTTAAATTTTACTATTAAATAAAAGTATTATAATAAAATAATAAAAATTAATATTTTAAATTATTTTCAACATATAAAATTTATAATTTTTATAAAAAAATTAATTTTAATTATAAAAAATAAATAACATTAAAAATAAAAATTTATAAAAATATATTAATAAAAATAATTAAATTTAGTTTTAAGCAAATTTTATATATTATGAACATAAAAAATAAAAATAAAAATTAATTTTGTTATATAGATTTTATGTAGATATTTGATATATGTTCTGTATATAGTTTGTAGATGATATATAGTATTAATAATGAATTATTAATATATTTCTATTTTTATATAATATTAACCATTATATTTAATATTTATTTTTTGCTTTATTTTAAAGTTTTTAAAGTTTTGCATTAAAATATTATTATTGATAATTATTAAGAATACTTATTTTATTTTTATATTTAATTGTTTATAATTATATGTTAAATTGATTCTCTCTTTGTTTAGTATATCAAATATATATTTTATATTTAAATTTTAAATTGATATATATTTTTAATTTAAATTTTAAATTAATATATATTTTTAATTTAAAATATAAAAATAAAAAAATTTATAATTATAAAATTTAGCTCCGCAACACCATCTGGCATCCTTCAAGCTTGTAATTTCTAAAAACTCAAATTTCTATTTTAAGAATATAATATTTGCTCACTTATTTTATGAAGTAATTTATATACCTTTTATAAAGTGGTAATTATATTTGTCCCGTTAAAATTATTATTTTCAATTTATGTATATTTATAAAAAAAATTAATTTTTTATATATTATATAAAATTTTTTAAATGAATTAAAATATCCAATATAAATTCACTAATATTATACTCGTATTTTATTAATTGAGCCATTAATAATAAAAGTACAGTAAAAAAATTAATTAATTTTTATTGATTATATAACGTGATACTTTAGGAGATATTTTTTTTTTATAAAAGTGATAATTTCAGCAAATTGAAAGGAATGTTATTTTTATCACAAAAAGTAAAACAATGAAAATTGTGATCAAATTATCGTTTTTAATGTGAAATCATAAGCTTAGTTTTTTATATTAATGTAATTTATCAATATATTTTTAATTTAAATTTATCATTTTATTATTTTCTGTGAGGCATCTCAAATATTTTTGCGGAGTGTCATTAAATTTTCCGCAAAGCATGCTTTATTTTTTATAAAATTATTACTTTTATAAAAATGACAAAATCAATAAAAAATTTAATGAAATTACAGGTTTTTGTATGAAATTTTAAACAAAAATATGTTTGACACTGTTTTTTTAAAAAAAATTTTATATCCTCAATGCATATTTTAATTTTCCATAAAATTAAAAATCCTACAACATCAACAATCTCATATTTCATGTGATATTCCAATCTACAAATTGAAATTTACGCTTTCGTTTCATCGCATTCTGTAATAGGCCGGCCCAATGGCGTAGTTTACGGCTTTAAGCCTGGTTTCGACACGTGTAACCTGTCTCGTGAAGGTTCTCATCGTCATTTAAGTAAAAGTTCAAGGAAATTACAACACAAATGCGTGCGCAGAAATCTAGCGGCGTGAAGATCTAGGTTCTTAGCGCGATCAGACACCAAATGCCCAAATGACCAAAATGGCCCTTAAAACAATTAAAAAATAAATAATATACCACGAACTAATAACTCTGCCACCTGTCATCATAATAACCGCAAATATTAGCATTTGCAATGTCTAAAACACCCTCCTAATCTACTTGTCAAGTTTTGATTGGTCTAACTTTTGAAATTGAAATACACTCGGTCGTACCAAATCTAAACCTGAATTCTCGTACCGAAATGACGCGACAGAGATTTCTCACCATTTTAATTTTTTAATCGTTAATTAATAATTATTAGTATTATTAATTAATCAACTACTATTCACTTATCAAAATTAATTAACTACTCAAATAATATGTGTTCAATTTCGTAGCTTCTCCCTAAAAACAGAAGTCTAGTGTTCTCTCTGTAGAAAAATACATTACGGTGGCAACAAATGCTCTGTTTCTATCTTCGTCTTTGAGAAATTTCTCACTAAACCACCGCCCACGGCGCACGATAGCGTTCGCAGTAACTCATCTTCTTTGTCCTGTGTAAGTTGCTAACGAATCGGGAGAACTCATTTATAGAAAAAGAAAAAAGAAGAAAAAACGAAATATAAATTACCTGCTGGAATTTTCATCTTTCAGATCATATATTGATCGCTAAATGATATTTGATCGGAAGTTCGGAACTTAATCGAGGTATTATTTCCATTTTCTTAATAAGTTTTGTCTGTTAAAGCACTGAATTATGCATCCGATTAAGTTCTGCTTTTTTTTTTACAAGTTTTCTATTTCTGCTTTCCTTTTAGGTTTGCTGCTAATAATTGGATGCTGCAGCCTTTGCGCACGGTTTGTTTTGGATATTTGTTGAAAATTTTGAGTTAATTTATGTGGAATCGCCATTGATTTGGTGATTTGCTGTGTAGGCTTGCTGCATCTTTGGCATGTGGGGACGACAGCGTGAGGCAAATTCGATGTACAAGCGCATGCCGTCAAGAGATTATACAAACACAGTTGATGTAGAAGATAATTCAGGTAACATCAATCTACTAAGCACGATACTATATAATGTTGTTTAGAGCTATATTTATTGTATCAACAACAATAATTTCAGTGAAATTTAGTTCCATATCAGTGATTTCCTCCAATTATAACTCAAGCAATGGCTTAAATTTAGATTTGATATATCGATGTATAGTATTAATGTTGGACTTACGATTCTTCGTTTTAAAATATTTGCAGTTGTTTTGGCAGCTTTTTTTTTTTTTTTCCAAAATTTGAGTGAAGCTGTATCAAATTCGATGCGTATTTGCTCTTGTTTAAGTAGCTTGTTTCTTCTATGTTGGTTTAGCTCTTGTCGAGAACAGTGTGGATCCAGAAGTTACGAATCCTTCATGGAGGCTTTCTTTTCTACACGTACTGGTGGCAACAATATCATCCTTCGTATTTGGCTACCATCTTGGGTTTGTACTCTTTCTTGGGTTTATGTTTGCAGTTTTTCTTCTTACTTGTCAGCCATATCTGGTGTCTTTTCTTTAGTCAAATTGCGATGGAGTTATTTGAATGTTTGCAATTTGTACAGTGTGGTAAATGAACCACTTGAGAGCATCTCATTGGATCTCAAATTCAATGGAAATACTTTAGCAGAAGGTGATTAATAGAGTTGTTCTCTGTTTTGGCTTTTGCTTTAATCTAATATCCAATCTTTTGATGAAATTTCCAACTAATAGTCAATTTCAAATGAAGGCCTAGTGGTCAGTACGTGCTTGGGTGGTGCCTAAATTGGATCCTTGTTCAGTGGATGGATTGCTGATGGGGTTGGTCGCCATAGGGCTTTTCAATTGTGTGCTTTGCCCATGATTATTGGTGCTTCTATAAGGTAATATTGTGACCTTCTTAGAATGTTATTCTTGGATAAACCAAAGAACTTTATTGAGAAAAGTACAAGGTCTGTAAACTTGCTTCCTTGGTTGGCTTGCAACTGTACATAAAGAAGCACATAATACACTCACAAGCACAAGAAAAAAGAGAGTGAAGGAAAACTTTAAACCTATGTAATTCTATGTTCTTATATGTGCAACTTGTTTAAACTATCTGGCACTGTGTTTAGAGGTAACAAATGGGTGATTTGCTGTAATTTTTTTCCTGCAACCTGTTTAAATTTCCACAGTAGTGTTTTCTCTATTTTCATTATAGGATAAGGATTATTCCTTGGTTTGTACGATCTTCTTTGCCTTTCTGTTTTTCAAAATTTCTGTTGATTGACATCTAGAAAAATGACATGCATTTTCAGTGCAACAACGACAACTCTAGCTGGTATGCTTTTGGGAAGGTTCTTAGTTGGGACAGGAATGGGCCTTGGTCCCCCTGTTGCATCTCTTTATGTGACCGAGGTATCGAATTGGTTGCACTGTAATGAATTCTGCATATTCTTTTTTCACAGCAGGAAGTGTTTGTACTTCTTATTTCGGTTAACCTTGGTACTATGAGCAGGTTTCTCCTGCTTTCATAAGGGGCACTTACGGAAGCTTCATCCAGATTGCAACCTGTCTTGGACTTATGGGAGCTCTGTTCATTGGAATACCTGTTGGAGAAATTGCAGGCTGGTAAGAAATATGCTTTAGCATCCACATTGTTGGCGATTCATATTGTGTTTCAAGCACATAATTTGTAATATGCTCAGGTGGCGCATCTGTTTCTGGGTATCTGCAATTCCTGCTGGAATTCTTGCTCTCGCCATGATGTTTTGTGCCGAGTCTCCACATTGGCTGTATAAGGTGTGGTCCCATTTAACATGTTTATTTTCTATTAATATGTTTGATTATGTCAATATATTTTTAGCTAACAAAAAGAGAGTGTGTCTTATCACTCTGAGAAAGATTAACTGAATTGCTTAATGAGGCTACTCCCTTTTGTTTCCACATTGCTTAGTCTTGTTAACTACAATCTCCTTGTAAATGATCTCTCTCTAACCATCCATTCAGTTTGATGCTTAATGCCAATGATTTGTTTGTTTGTTTCTTTTTTTTTAAAAAAAAATCAGCAATCTTTTGCACTGCAGTGTTCTTATTCCGTTTGCTTGATGATAAAAATCCTCACGAATATATAGTCTGCTGTTTTATTAGTGCCAATGTTATGTGTGTGCTTAGAACTTCTTATTTGTATGAGACAGCAAGGAAGAACTGCTGAAGCTGAAATTGAATTTGAGAAGCTTCTAGGTGGAGCACATGTCAAATTTGCTATGCATGAATTATCCAAGTTAGACAAAGTGGATGGCACAGATACAGTAAAGCTCTCTGAATTGCTTTATGGTCGCCATTTTAGAGGTAGATACATTTTTTACTTTTTGGGTGAAATTCTACAGGCTTTGTCATCATGTTATGTTGTTGTTGGGAATCTGCAGCAGCAACTTCCACCATCACTTTCTCTTCTTCCTCCTCTTCTTTCCTTGTTTTCTTTGGGCTTTGTTATTCGCATGTTCCTTTTGCAGTTGTTTTTTTTGGGTCAACCCTATTTACTTTACAACAGCTATCTGGTATAAATGCCGTGTTTTATTTCTCTTCAACTGTGTTTAAAAGTGCGGGAGTACCATCAGACCTAGCAAATGTCTTTGTTGGAATTGCAAATCTATCAGGTATGATACCTTCCCTCGGTAATTTTCTTAGAATGTTGGTCACTGCAAATTTCTCTTGACCCAGGTCTTAATTGCCTTCAGGATCTGTTACTGCAATGGTGTTGATGGATAAACTAGGAAGGAAGGTGTTGCTTCTGGGGAGCTTCTTTGGAATGGTTAGTTTTTATTTCACATCATCTGTCTTGGAAAGATTCATCTTTATGAAAATATAGCTACTTAGTGTTCGACTTCAGAATTGAGCAAGGAAAACCATGCTTAATCTGTAATTTAACATAAATTACATGCCATTTCAATCACACAATAGGAATTAAGGATTTTATTCTTGCAATGCAATGTTGATGTGATTGATACCAGCAAAAAGGAGCAGTAAGATAATTCAGTGTATTCTCTACACTCCTTTTTAGGGGAAAAATGAGAAGTTTGTTACAAACTAGTATAATCTTCCTGAATGAAGGAACATAATCCCCCTGTGGAGTAATCTTCTGCAATATGCAGTTGATAGATGCTCATTTTAATCTTTATATGATTTGTTCTCTCCATGCAGGCAGTATCCATGGGACTTCAAGTTGCTGGAGCAAGTTGTTATATGTCAGGATCTGGAGCTTTATACCTATCTGTTGGTGGCATGCTGATGTAAGTATTATTTTTCATTGCAACTGTTAAAGACAAATTGTATCATTTGATTTAAAGAAAATCACCATATGCACAATGGGCTTCTTTCGGCTGTTGCTGTTGTATGTAATCTGCTAAATGTAAGCAGCTTGTTGCTAAACTATGTGCAGATATCAGTATGGACACATGCCTCAAATCTATTGGGTATAATTTAAACCAAATCAGTAACTTAAAAAGTAAGTTAAGTATGGACTACAATTGAAAAAAGAAGCATACTCGAGTTTAGGCTGTTTTAGATTACTAGGCCAAAGACTAAGCCTGCAACATGGTCATTATCATTTTTTCCTTTTACTGTAATTTGTTCTAATACTTTTCTCAAGAATTGAATGATCTTTTTGTCCCTCCTCACCGACCCCCAAAACAAGAAAAAGAAAGCGAACGGGATGGATCAGTCAACTATCTTAGAATGAACCACTAGTCACAAGCCATCAATCTCAGTTGTGCTGTCTTTGGTGGAAATCTTTAATCTAGTTGTAAGGGGATCAATGAATTGGATGTCTTCAAGTGGGAAGTCCCAATTCTTGATTTTATCTAGCAGCCACTTGGAATTAACTATAAATTGGCTAATTTAAATTGTTTGCTGTGGATAGCAGATAGCAAATGTAAGTGTCTAAATTCACAATGTCAGGATGTGAGCCCATAATTGACAACTTAAGGTTTGTTTTCACATTTGCTTTAGGAGCTGGTCCAGTTCCAGGTCTCCTCCTACCAGAAATCTTCCCCAGCCGAATCAGGGCAAAAGCTATGGCAGTCTGTATGTCTGTGCATTGGGTAAATCCTTTTACCTTCTCTTTTCAACATTGCTTTACTTGTCCATCTCTTGCATTGTCAAAATAAATATTTTGTGAAATACGATAGCTGCTTTGTTATTCAAATGACTGAGATTATACATTTCAGGCTTCATTCTTTTGCAAGTGATAGTCAAAATAGGATTACATCTTCTTCACATAGTTATACTTATTGGTGACATAGCTCATCTCCTTTCTTCAGGTAATCAATTTCTTTGTAGGATTGCTATTTTTGCGTTTGCTGGAGCAACTTGGACCCCGACTCTTGTATACTATTTTCGCAACATTTTGCTTGGTGGCGGTGGCCTTTGTGAAAAGGAATATTATGGAGACAAAAGGAAAATCACTTCAAGAAATTGAGATAGCTCTTCTTCCCCCAGAATATTAATTTCATTATCTTTGAAGATGACACTCGGTTGATTATACACTGATTTGAGTGAAAATTAGCTGATGTGCTCTTAGCATCAGTCTCCTCATATCACAGAAACTAGAAAGCATTCATACGCAGTTGGTGGGTACGGTAGCTTTAATCTTGCATCAATCTCGTAATGCAGAAGATGTTCATGGGTGTAGGAGCTAGAAAGTAGAATCAGAATGTTTTGTTTCGAGCAATAGCTTGTTTGTGAGCAAACTCTGTTCTGCAAGCAACTGCTGCTTCTCAATGAGTTCTTCAGGATAGATTCACACTCGTGGGGAAATAATATACAAATTAGGAACCTTGGCTTGTGCATTTACTGTATTCTGTTTGCAATTATGAGCGCATTGTCTTGAGTTTAAATTTGCTTCTCTCATTAACCTAATTATCCTTTTTTTTAATTACTATTACATGCTATCTAGTCTATACAACTGTGGGCTGTGCACGGTGTTGATTGGTGAGTTTTCATAGACCAGCCAGCTAATATGCCTCTTTCAACTTTTGGGTTCTTCTAATTCATTTTGTTATTAGAACGCATTCAACACGGTTCTACAAATCTCAAACTTTAGTTGGACAATTTGAAATGTTAGATTCAAGGAAGCCTTAAAATTTAATTTTTTTTTTTTTTGGTTACAAGGAAGAGGCAAAAAATGTTGGAGATAATGATCCCACATCGGTAAGGAAGCCAAAGCTCCAGTCACATATAAGGCTGGGCAATCCTCATACTCGGGTTTTCAGGATGAGTTAGGCCCAGCTCTAATATGGTATCAGAGCATTCATGCCCAAATGGGCTAGATCCTGGGCCGAACCCCCATAAGACCAAAGCTGATGGATTGATGCCAGCCGGTCCGCCCAACGTGGTAAATGGGCTCGTGTTAGAAGTGTCAACCGGGTCGGACCCCGGTTGCACTTGAGGGGGGATGTTGGAGATAATGATCCCACATCGGTAAGGAAGTTAAAGCTCCAGTCACATATAAGGCTGGGCAATCCTCATACTGTCAACTTGGATTTTCAGGATGAGTTAGACCCAGTTCTAATATGGTATCAGAGTAATCAATGCCCAAACGGGCTATATCCTGAGCCAAACCCCCCACATGACCGAAGCTGATGAAGAAATGTCAGCCGGTCCGCACAAACGGGCTTGTGTTAGCAAGTGTCAACCGAAAAGTCCGGTTGCACTTGAGGGGGGATGTTGGGAATGTGAATCCCACATCGGTAAGGAATAAGCAACTCGAATTTTCAGTGTGAGTTAGGCCCAACTCTAATAAAAAAAGCCTAAAATATGACTAGATACAAGTTAAATATAATCTCGGCCGAGAGACATCCATGATATTAACTAAGATCCTTGAGTGAATTTCTTAAGGGAAATAATCATGTTGGTGATAACCAATTGGGAGAGAGAAATCTTGGTTAGCCAGCCAGTCAGCGCACTGGTTCTCTTCGTGACAGGTGTGTGAAGGCTTCACACTGGTTCCCTTCCTTAAAATTTAATTTAATTTAATTATTACTTAAAATTTTTATGTATTATATAATTTTTAATATGTTTAAATAATGTAAATTATGATCCTTGCCATTTTATTTACACTTATAAGTATTTTTTTTTTGAACTTAAGTAATTAATCGATTGATAATAATATAAAAATTTTCATGCAAAATAATATATAAAATATTTTAATGTATCGTGCGCAATTTTTTTTGGCCAATAGTATCATGCACATAATTATTCCTACAGGTTACTACAATCTGAATAGTAGGTTTTTTTTTAAAAAATAAATCATCGTGTCGAAGTCGAACAGCTATAGGCGCGGTTAAACTCTTTCCAGCAGATTTTAATACAGCGGTAGACACAGCTGACGTGTGGTCTTTAAAAAATGCAACTTGCAAGTTCTAGAGGACATTAATGTAATTTAACTACGACAAACCCTAATGGTTTTGAGTATTTTATAAAGTCAACAATCCTATTCTGTGCGTTTCCCAAGCTAATTTGATCTGATCGGCTGCAAAGATAGTAAGAGAGGAAGAGAAAGAGATGGTTAAAGGAAGTTTATGGAAATGGGTGAGTGGGCAAGAAGAATTGGCCGAGTTTTTTTATTTGTTTATCTTCTTACCTACTCCACCCATTCCATCCACTTCCTTCAATTTCTCTCTTTCTCTGACTTTCAGATCTATTTTGGATCTGTTACAGAGAAGTAAAAAGTAGAGGTTACTGTCTTTCAGGGAGTTCTTTGTAGAATATGGAGCGATTGCAAGGTTTTGCTTTTCGTTTGATATTATTAGATTATTACCATATTTGTTTGTCTATTTACTAATAACATATATATATATACATACACATACATATTTGTCCTTTTCCTTTTGATGAAATAGATTTGTTTGTTTCTTGAGAATGAAAGTTCGTTTTTCAAATTTAATTTTCCAATTTAAGTAGAAGATATTCAAATTAATAACTATTGTTGTTAATTTTCAAATAATTATTTGAAGGGTAAGTTTTAGTTACCTGAAAATTAGATTACATTGAATTTTTTTTTCAGCGGTGATGATCAAACAGTGAATATTTATAGGGTCGAATTCATTAAAGTTAGAATCAGATTCTTGTCACAAGTCTGCATTAGATTTTCTAGTATTTATTTACAGCATAAGTTTAGGTAGAATGTGTTCATGTGTAGTTATTTAGCTGCTATTTTTCAGCTGAAGTTGTTATTTTACTTAGAAATAGTTGTCTATAGATTATTACTCAGGTTACTATCATTAAAGCGTATGAGAAAATGCAAAAATACTCAAGTCTCTTAGATTTTTAATGTCCATGTTTTCCATTGCTGCTAACCATTGATCACAGCAACATCGCCCGAGGGCAGATATAGAAACTGGAAGAGGCTCTTAGTTGAAACACGCATCATGGAGGAGTTCCATTGCTGTAACTCTGTAAGCAGAGTTTTCATTAAGGGAACGGTTAAGGACATGCAGTTTATTACCTCCTGCTGCTTCTTCTTCTTCTCCATTGCCAAATATAACCTCATAAATCAATCACTTCTAGATGTTTTATATATATATATATATATATATTTGTCACCAACATATTGGTATTTATTTTTTGTAAAGTTCAAATTTTTAAAAGATTTTGTAATTACATCATAAATACATACCATAACTATTATTGAGCTGATAACAATTTTTTTTTTTTGAAAAACTTGTAGCAACAGTTTTGATATTATATATATAATTATTTCCATACATTAATTTAGGATGAGTTTAAAAATATTTCCAAGTTATACTTTAGTTTTCTCTTTCTCAATACAGTAAATAAGTGCGTATCATGGTGCCAAATTAAAAGATGGAACTTCTATTATTTTCTACCGCTTAATTGGTAACTCAATGATAGTCTTCACTTCTTCGATAATTTAAAATGAGAAGGAAGAATTTAGACACATCTTTTACATAAGATCCCAAAAAGAATTTTTTTTATTAGATAAAAGATATTAACATTAAAAGAGCAAAGAACTACGAAGAGCGTTCGGTAAAGCCCGGAAACGAGAAGACAGAGGGTTATAAATATTTCCCCTATGCCAAAAGGGCACAAGCGGAAAAATCTCTTGCACAGTGGCCAATGAAAACCAAAGGATCAGTCTATTAAAAAGGCAAGGAGTAATTCCTTGAAAGAACTCTCCATAAGAAAAAATCTAACAAGATATGACAAAAAAAGACATTATGCTAAGAGCCCGAACATCCTCAAATGTGAGCACCATTAACAGTGAGAGAACAAACATATGATCCGAGAGAGGAACATTTTCAATAAAGACTAAGGTATATCTATACAAATGGGCTTGGAATTGTAATATGAGTAATAACTGTTAAAGACCAGACTGGTAAATCTACAAAATGAACTGTGAGCTAATGAGCCATAATCTCCAAAATAGGTAAGTCTATAGAAGGAAACCAAGCACCATGAACGTTGGGTGAAAAATGAGCCTGGAGAAGGTCATACCTAAAAAAAAACCAAAAAACAAAAAAGAAGGAAAAAACAGAAAATTCAGGAGAGGATGTTTTAGATTGTTGGCGGCCAAAAAGGAATAACGGTCCAGAAACCTGAACTGAAAAATCAGAGAAAACTTCTTAAAGAAGCTCTCGTAGTCTTCTCTACTCATCTATTATTAAAAGAGGAAAAATTGTCTCATATCCAATTAAGATGCTAAAATTATTAGTAATAACAGATTCACTTGAAAAGGTATGTTACCAGGAAATTCAGGATATTGTATTAGCAGCAAACCAGCAAACAACTTAAAACTTTTTATCAAATACCACAACTTGAAACTCAATTTACTTTACCAATAAATAAAATACAGAAGAAGAGAGATTGAACAATTCTCTCTGGAGCTGCTTCTAATCAGTTTTGTAAGCTGACAGTTACTTTCTCATAATTCAGGGATTTGGTTACTGAGGCTACAATACAAACAAAAAGCACTATAAGTTCAGACATGTAACCGGCTGTTGAGAATTGCAAAGCAACTGTTCCATTTCACTTAGCCAAATGTGGGTGACTCTGCTTTGTTCTCACAGTTGCAGCGCCTAAGCAACGCAACCTCCACACATTATGCTTCTGCAATTCATAGAACAACTTATGAAATTAGAATGGTCTGCTATGGTGTACTTTGCTTCATTATATTAACTCTTCAGACATATTACTGAAGCCTAGTTTTCAAGGTCAGAGCTCTTAGTTTAATTGTAATGGAGAAAAGCTATGAAATTGAGTGATGTGAAAATATCAATTTAGAAAGAAAAGGGTGAAGAACTAACGCAATTGCACGACCAGAATTGCGACGCCTTTTCTGCCTTGCAATCTCCTTTCTCCTTGGAGGTTGAAGAACAACCTTGATTGCAGTATCAAAAACAGCTTTGACATTCTGTACAATGATCAAGCAGATTCATAAACAGAAAGAAAATAAAGCAACAAGAACCATTCTCAAAATTCTTCTTCTAAGCAAATCTACCTGCTGAGTCTTGGAGCTACACTCAATATATGCTGCTGCACCAATCTGTTTTCTCAGCTCCTCTCCCTATATAATGAACTTAATTTAACTACTTGTATGCCATAAGGCCAGAACAGTTCACAAAAAAAATGTATAATTGAAGGAAAAAAATAGCTCCAGCAACACATACTTGTGCAGATGTTATGATATTAGACATCATCTGATCAGACATATATCCTCTGTCTTCACGAAGATCTAGTACATAGAAAAGAACAAAAGTTGGTCTAAAACTCTAATATAAAATACATGAATGAGAGAGAGATGATCTAGTTTTCCAAGTAGCTTACCAAGTTTTGTGCCAACAAGAACAATTGGAACATTTGGTGCAAACCTACGAAGTTCAGGCATCCACTGAGAGAATTTGAATGAAAGGAAAAATCAGAGTTCCTGATTATAAGTTTATGTATCTTCAGAATAAAGCTCTCTACTTTGTACAAAAAGATAATCAATTTTCATAATTTCAAGAGCAGAAAAGTTAAGAATCATTTATGTCAAGTGAAGGAGAAAAATATCAAAGAGGGCTTTAATTTTAGCTGCATAATATGAGACATCTTTTATAATTATGATCTGAAATGGGTATTTAAAAACAAAGAAAGTGAATGTAAATAAAAGGAAAAAAAAAAGTAGCTACAGGGGACAGGAAATTAAAAAAGTCTCTACCTTCTTAAGAACATTTTCATAACTTGCCCTATTAATTAATGAGAATGCCAAAACAAATATGTCTGCTCCTCTGTAACTCAGTGGCCTCAGTCTGCTATAATCCTCCTGACCTTTAATTGGGAAAAATGTTAATAGAGTTACAAGTCATAAATAAGCTACCAACTACAACCTAACACCACTGACCCAGCTTAAAAAATTATCAGAAAGTAATATCAATTTCAACTTGAAAACTAAAGAGTAGTTTTTATTTTCTTTTTGGATGAAAGTTCTGGTATACCTGCAGTATCCCATAATCCTAAATTAACAATGTTCCCATCCACAGCCACATTAGCACTGAAATTGTCAAATACTGTGGGTATATAATCCTGACAAGAGAGAAACAAAAAAGCTTAATGCTTGTTATAAATATGCACAATCTCACTTCAATGTTTTTCAATAAAAACTCTTGCAGACACAAACCCAGATGGGAAAATAAAAGAAAATTTAATTAATTGAAAGAAAAGATAGAAAACCCCCAAAAAAATGAAGAAAGACAGAGACTTTACAGTTGGGAATTTGTTGCTGGTGAAACAAATGAGCATACAAGTCTTGCCAACAGCTCCATCTCCAACAGTAACACATTTAATGAACTTTGAAGCACTCATATCCCTCTCTTTCCGCTTAAAAACCCACAAATTGCACTGTGTAAATTAGTGGGTTGGTTCTTTAGCTAATAAAAACTCTTCAAAAAGTTTTTGGGTTAAATTCAAAGAAGATGCTTTGAAAGAAAAAAAAAGTTTAAAAAGAAGAGGTCGAAGAAAGCAGCCCCAACAAAAGAAGAAGAAGAAGGAGAAATACAGAAGAAGATGCTCAAGTGATATACTATGAAGAACCATCCAAATGAATAAAAAACATATATTTAGAGAGACAGAGGTGTTCTTTGTCTGTAGTCAAAGGGGTCTCTCTCAATGTACCAAAAAAAAAAGGGCCTCCCTCGAGTCTGAGCACTTTTTATCGTCCCCCTCAATAAATTTCAAATCCAACAGACAAATTTTTTGAAATGCAGAAAAATGGGGTCCTCTCTCTAACGGCAACTATGGACCCTTTGCAGTAGTTGGTTTGGTTTGGTCTCCACCAACTATAAATTAATGTATCTCACATTACTTATTGCTACGGGTGAAACTCATTATAAATGTTTACATGACAGAGCCTGCAATTTCTTATGTGCTTTAAATATGTCACATTCCACTTGTAATGAATTCTGAATTTTCAATGACATTTTCTAACTCTTCATTTGAAATTGAAAAGCATTATTTTTTAGTCGTATTTATATTCTTAATTATGTTTATAATAGTTTTAAAATATTCTTCAATTTTTAATTATAATCTTTTGATTATTTCATTTGTTGTGAAACATTGGGTTAGTGCTAAGAAATTCATGAGATTGGTTTTATTATCAATTAATACTTTATATTTAAAATTTATTTGGACCAAATATAAAATTTCACTTTATAAATTCAAGAAAAAATAATCCTTTCAGCTTTTAACTTCCTAAATATTAATTATATTCTTATAATCTATTTTTCATTTCAATAATCATCTTAAAATTTTACAACATATCATCAAATAAAAAAAACTTATTATATAAATCATTTATCCAAATCAAATAAAATAAATATTCATATAATATCATATATTCAAACTTAACAGTTCCTCAAATGATACCTAGTTTGACTAGAAATTGCAAAATCAAAATAAATGAGAACTTTTTGACAATTACAAGAAAAAATAATTGAGGATCCTCTAAATTGCCGTCACAAATGTAAAAAAAGTCTTAAGTAGCGTTATTTTTAAAGCGATAGCTAGTAAATAGAGCCTAGAATAGAACTCGATGGTAGAAGAATAAAAAAAAGTAATACTAAATAAATTAAAATAATTCGAATTAAAAATATTTTATATATTAATTATATTAAAAATAATAATTTTTTTATTCAGATAAATTTTATTTATATATTAATTTTATAAAAAAAACAGAGAAAGAGACAGAGATGCAGAATTTATTTCAAAAACAGCACACTTAAGACCAGCAGATTGGTTGGAAGTCCTTTTCTTATCAACATTTATTTATTTTGTTTTGTTGAAAACAGTTAAAATATGACCGTTTAGGCATTATTGGGCTATCAAAAATAGGATAAATTATTATTTAGCTCAAATACATATACATTCAATTAATATAAAATTATTTTACTTATATTTTTTATTTTAAATAATTTTTATAAATAATTATATATATTAAAATAATTTTTATCAATTATAAATATTATAAATCATTTTTAATTATTATCCCCTCATTAATTAATATAAATTTAAAATTTTTATAATTAATATTATTTTTAATTTATAAAAATAATAATTAAATGAAAAAATTATGGGGAGAAAATAATTAATGTACTTTTGCTTTAAAACCATCGTCCCTATTCTTACACATGTTCGTTTGTTCTTTGCCGTCCACATGGTTTCAAATTTGGCACAAATCTCTAATTCGTTAATTCATTTCTAAAAGAATTCAAATTGATTATTTATTAATTTTTTAAAATTATTTTTTTAAATATACATATAAAATATTACTACTTCATTCACAAATAATTAATATTTTAAAATTTTTAATATAAAAATTAATAAAATTATATAATAATTTACTTTATATAATCATTTTACTAATCTTTCTTTTTAATTTATTATTCATTACACTAATAGGAATTTTTTAAATAATTATATAAGTATATATTTATAATAAATATATAAAATGACGTTAATTTTTATAAAGTAATTATTATTTATTATCAATTCTTATTATTGGTCTCCACTAATCAAAGAAATTACTATAGACAAAAGTGAAATTTCATATGCTATGCAGTTGAAATTTTAAACTAAATGAATAAAGACAAAGTCTCTCTCTCCATTTGCTGGTAGGTAAGTGAGAAATGACAAGTCATAAGCAAATTGCCTGTGGGCTATAATTAACAAATTCATGCGCATCGTTTATGGCATACACTAACAAATTAATAATGGGTTATAATTAACAAATGAAATGTAATTAAGTTTTTTATTTTTTTTCATATATTCACAATAATTTTATGCCAAGATTAGCAAAAGGGCAGAAACGCCTGAATTTTAACTCCTATCTAAGTTATTATTGGAAATTTTAAATAAATTAATTAATTTTTAATAGTCATTTTGATGTTTAATCTTTCATAATTATGGTCTGAATATATTACTTTTTAGTATTCATATATCTTTTTAGCTAAGCTTGTTAAATTATCATTAATAATTTTCACTAATATATTATATATATTTAGTTTCTACTTCAGTAAACAAAACATCTCATGCTACATGCTTAATTATATATTAACTTGTTTAATTATGTATTTGAGAGTAATTAAGAATTTAATTTTAAACCCACCAAAGATGGTAAGAGTGAGATTGATGTCAAGTTGTGAGAATTTTTTTTTGGCCAGAAAGTTGAGAGAAAATTGAGCTTCATGATGGCTAATATAATCAATTTGCTTGCTACAGTTAGTATGAAAATTAAAGCTATATGCTCTAAGAGTCTTCTCTAATGATTGCTTAATAAAATTGCTTTTATGGAATGCTTTCGTGAGAAAATAATTTCGCAAAATTATTTAATTATTTAGTAATTTTTATAATTAAAATATGTGAGTAATTTTTATAATTAAAATATGTGATAAATTTTAATGACATGTAATCAAATATTTTCACGAAATATTTTTCTGAACAACAGGGAAAATAATAACATTCATGCTCCCTAGGATACGACTAACCGTCCATGTTTTAATGGACAAGCTTCTAAGGGCAAGAGGTCAGAGGAATACAGACGCTTGTAATGGAGATATAAAGTCTATGAATTTAAATTATGAATGAAATATATATATATATATGAAAAGTTATCAAAACACGTTGTGAAATAGTTATCTAACCGCCCTTCTTTAATCAAGCCAGTTTATAGGACTTAGGATGCTTTTCAGTCTTCATTCCCAATTTATGCACTGCCTCAACTGCAATAATATTCTTACAACTATCAGCATCAATGACAAAGCGACAAATCTTACTAAGAATAGTGCAGATTGACTGAAAAATATTACTCTGTAGCCAATCTTTTTCAATAGCCTTAGGGGTCAAACAAGATCGCCTGACGACCAAAGCAACGCCTGTATCAGGCACTCCTTTAGACTAAGAATGCCCATATAATAAACACAAAATGAGAGAAAAAAACTTCTCAACTGATTTGTTGCAAATTTATTGTGGTGTACTTTGATGATATTTTGATTTACAATGCTAACCTTACAGAACATTTGCAACATTTGCAAGAAGTTCTATTTGTGTTTCGCAGGGAAAAATTTTATGCAGCAGTAAAGGCGTGTATCTTTTTGGTGCCTAAGGTGTTGTTCTTGGGTTACGTAGTTTCTGGAGAGGGGCTGCAAATTGATGAGTTTAAAGTTAAGGTGATTAGACAGTGGCCTCGACCTAGTACAATTACTGAAGTTCGGAGCTTTTCAAAGTTTAATAATAATTCAGTTGAGAATTTTTTTTCTCATTTTGTGTTTATTACCTAGGCATTCTTAGACTAAACAGAAATAACACATTTGTTTATTACTTCCGCTACATCATCTGTCCCATTCGTTGCTCAAGGTGGGCCACGTGTTCACGCTCATACACCTTCTCTAAGCGCTGTTATGGTTGTCTTCGTGATGCCATCGCTGTCCAAGAATGAACCAGTCTCTGATACCAACTGATGATGGACCGGTTAACCATACGAATGGCTCATCTCATGGGGGGTCAGAATAGGGCAAACCCTAACCAGCAGGGGAATCCTAGTGTAGATGGATTCGATGGGAGTTCTGATATTGAAGGAGGAGCTTATTATGCAGAAGAGCAGCGCAGACAATATAAAGCTCCTATTGAAGATAGGTGTTGGGAATTTAAAATGAGAACAGAAATACCAGAATTCCATAGTGGCCTTAAACTAGAAGAATTTTTAGACTGATTGGCTACAACAGAAGAGATCGTGGAATTTAAAGGAGTGCCTGATAATAAACGTATTTCTTTAGTTGCAACAAGACTGAGGGATAAGGCAGCGGTCTAGTGGCAGCAGTATAAATTAACAAGGAATATGCAAAGCAAGACTAAGATCGTCAGTTGGAAAAAGATGAGAAAGCATTTGAGATCTGAGTTTTTGCCTCACAACTTTCAGAGGTTAATGTACCAAAGGTTGCAGAATCTGAGGCAGGGAGCTAGGTCAGTGAATAACTATCCCACTGAATTCTACCAGTTGATAGCCAGAAATGATATACACGAGACAGAGGATCAGTTGGTGGCAAGATATATTGGTGGTCTTAGGGGGTAGATTCAGGATACTGTTAATTTGTTTGATCATGTCTCAATCTCTGCTGCTCATCAAAAAGTCTTACAGGTGGAGAAACACTCCTGGCGAACAGGTACTTATGTGTCCTTTGCCAATATGAGAGGTAGTAGCAGTGACGCTAGTAGCAATAGTGCAACCAACCGAGTAGGAGGAGTGATTAACAAAGGCATTGCCAACCAAAACCAGCACAACAGAACAACTGGTAGTGGTTTAAAGTATTTCGGATGTGGTGAAATTGGGCATAGACAGTCTGAATGTAAGAAAACAGCAGGAAAGAAAGTACTCTTTATAGAAGCAGATGACTATGAAGATGGAGGTGTAGACATTATAAGAGAGCCAATGTTTGATGACGAAGAGGTAGTTGATGAGGAGGTGGTAGCAGGAGATACATGCGTTGCTTTGGTCGTCAGGCGATCTTGTCTGACCCCTAAGGCTGTTGAAGAAGATTGGCTATGGAGTAATATTTTTCAGTCAACCTGCAACATTCTCGGTACGGTCTGTCGCTTTATCATTGATGCTGGTAGTTGTGAGAATATTATTGCAGCTGAGGCAGTGCAAAAATTGAGAATGAAGACTGAGAAGCATCCTAGGCCCTACAAACTGGCTTAGTTAAAGAAAGGCGGTGAGATAACTATTTCACAACATACTTTGGTAACATTTTTCATTAATTCTAAATATAAAGATAGTGTGTGGTGTGATGTGATTACTATAGATGTATGTCACTTATTGTTAAGGAGACCTTGGCAGTATGATAGGAAGATCATTCATAATGGTTTTGCTAATACATATTCTTTTGTATTTAATAATATAAAAATTATATTACTGCCTAGTAAAGAGCCAGAAAAGGTAAAACCAACTTGGGATAATATCAAGTTATTGTCGTTGGCTAGATTTATTAAGGAGTTCCAGGGAACAAAAATAATCTTTGCTCTTGTTGGGAAGGAGGTTGCCATAGAGTTGAAAGTTTCTAATGAAGTAGCCTCTTTAGTGGCAGAATTTGAAGATGTCATTCCCAATGAGCTGCCTGATGGATTACCCCCCTTACGTGACATTCAACACCATTTTGACTTAGAGCCTGGTGTAACCTTGCTAAATAGACCTCACTATCGGATGAGCCCTAGGGAACATGAGGAGTTGTGGAGGCAAGTAGAAGAATTAGTGGCTAAGGGACATGTGCGAGAAAGCTTAAGCCCTTATGCAGTGCCAGCCCTATTAGTTCCTAAGAAGGATGATTCTTGGCGTATGCGTGTAGACAGTAAAGCCATCAACAAGATCAATATGAGGTACATGTTTCCCATCCCTCACTTGGATGATTTATTAGATTAGATCAGTAGTGTAACAATCTTTTTCAATCTAGACTTTAAAAATGGGTACCACCAGATTTAGATACGGCCAGGAGATGAGTAAAAAACTGCCTTCAAAACTTAGGAAGGGTAGTACGAGTGGTTGGTAATACCATTTGGCCTGTCAAATACACCAAATATCTTTATCCGGTGATGAACCAGACTCTGATACTAATTGATGTAGCGAAAGTAATAAATAAAGGTGTTATTCCTGTTTAATCTAAGAATGTCCAGGTAATAAACACAAAATGAGAGAAAAACTTCTCAACTGAATTATTATTCAACTCTGAAAACTCCCTTCCACTTTTTCAAACATTACATTATAAAGGTTTAGAATTACAGAAAATCATGATTTCAAATAAGAAAAGTTTTCAAAATGTAACATATTGCCAAAATAAAAGAATTACAAGTATAGAAAAGATATTATTTAACGAGACAGACAAAATACTCAAATTGCGCCTCGATCCAATGGTTCTAAATAAGAAAATAAAAATATAACCTAAACTGTCATAAAAGTAAAACGCATTTTCAAATGTCTAAACGATGAAATTTGGCAAAAAAATTGACGGACCTCATCGCAAAACAGTGACTTTGACTCGAGGACTCATTTCTCATCGTGCTAGGCCCTTAGAACGTCCAGTTTGCAACATCAGCTTTTGACAGTAATTATCAAACTATCACTATAATAATTTTCGATCAAACTGCTCCATAAAAATTAATAATCTTTATTCCACATCCGAAAATAATAACATTCATGCTCTCTCGGATACGACTAACCGTCCATGCTCTGTATGGAAAAGAGGCTAGAGGAATACAGCGGCTTGTAATGGAGATATAAAGTCTATGAATTTAAATTATGAATGAAATAAAAATATATATATATATATATATGTGAAAATTCAATTTAATGATACAGGTATACTTTTTTTAAAATAAATTTCATAATCAATTTCTCCTGTTTTAAAAAATTTTACTCATATCCAAAAATTAATTAGAATTACTAATTTATTCTTAATTGATAATTTATCTCTTCCATACTTATATTCAATTAAATTTTTACTCATTAATAATAATATTAAATATAGAAAATAAATTAATAAATAACGTTTAAATTTTAGACTTCAAATATTTTAAACTAAAATTATAACTCTAAAATAACATCTAAATTGAAATGAAGGAAGCATATAATAGTTAAATATTTTTTTTACTAAACTTATCATCAAAAGATTATTAGATTATAATATTAATAATGTATATTTATTTGGTATTATTTTAACAAATATAAACATAAAATTTAAAGGTTGGACTAGTTTCAAAAACAAGACATCCTAGTTCTGTAGCAAAATTACCATTGATGACGGGATAATATAAGGCAATTTCAAACATATATTTTATTACATAGCACTTGGGCATAAAGAGCTCAAAAAACAAACCACCGGTCATTGCTACTTTGACAAAATCTACAGAGACTTTAGGATTTCTTCAACACTGGACACAGTGAACTCTCCACCTTCTTCAAGATTTGCAGCCTTCACCTTCAGATCATCAACCAAAAGAGCAAACCTTCTTGATCGAGTACCAAGTCCTTTCTCCTTGAGATCAAGCTCAAGACCAAGAGCATAAGTGTATGTTGCAGAGCCATCAGCCAGAAACTTGACATGCTTGTTTTCAGGGTATGTTTTGGCCCAAGCCTTCATCACAAAGGGGTCATTAACTGCAAATGAGATCCACAACCAATTGGTTAGATCTCAAAAAACATATCAATCTACTACAAAACAATCAAACAAACCACAACCATCAACCAAAAATTCTTTTGAAACGAGCATTAAATCTTTGACAAATCAAGATTCCACCACAGTTAATCTTTTCCTGTTAGCCATAATAAATAAATCAGCTCCAGTGCAGAAGCAAATTCAGCAAACATTATATGTTTATTTACAAGAATAAATTTTAAAACACAAAAATTCCCACTTATTAATCTTAGTAGAACTAAACGGGGGATGATGAAATGTAAAAACATGAATCCTCAATTTATCATTCTATAGAATTTTTATTTTGTTGAAATGAATTAAATCCTACAAAACATACACTTCAATTCATGGTTAAACAAGAGTGGCACTCCTTCAAGAAATTCCCAAACAACAACTCGAGTACATGAATAACATATAGACAGAATTTGGCATAATAGTTTGTTCATACATTCTCAGCCATTATATTCAAAATAGAACGAATCACAATAATGTTCTTTCAAAGTGGTTTGGTACCCATCAAACAGGAGAAAACAAAGGTTAAAACTTTTTGCATTTTGGAATTTTTAGATTCATTATATACTTAGGAATTTTCAATGCATTGCACAAAACAAAGGCAAAACCAAATAGAAATGATTTTAGAAGAAATGTACCGCTAAGGCACAAAACTTCTTCGACTCCCTTGGATTTCAGCTCCTCTGCCTTCTCGATAAACCCTGGTACATGCTTCAAGCTAACATAATAAAAGCCAATCGCACAAAATCAGAACCCTAAATTAAACAAATAAAAAAAATGATCGTGGATTTCGATTAAAGCAGTAACCGACTGTACCTGCAAGTTGGGGTGAAGGCACCGGGAACACCAACAATGATGACCTTTTTACCAGCAGCGAGAGACTGTATGGACACCTGCTGGAGCTGATCTTGCTCGTCAAAGTAAGCAAGAGTTCCTTCCGGAAGAGTATCACCAACAGCGATGGGGGCCATAGCTCAATCAACGGTGATAGCTTGTCGATTATGTATTTGATCGGAGAGTCGACAACTGAAATAGGCGTCTGTCTGACTGGTACATGTGTCGAACTATACGTGCTTATATACAATGGTTCTAACTATCAACTACATTTGAAAAACTTTTGGCGTCCGCTCTTCTATTATTAATTAATTAATTAATTAAAAAAGACCAAAAAATTTGAAGACAGCGGAGAGATACCAATAATATTTCGACACGTGTATGTGACAGGTATCAAAGCACTCGACTTTGTCGAATTCGTACAATAATATTTTGCCACATTTCACGCAGTTAGGATTAACGAATGGTTTCGGTCAAACATATTCTTTTCTCACAATTGTTCGGACTTTGAAACTATAAACATGATATGTTATATATATATATATATATATTTATACATATAATTTTTCTAACGTGTTTAAACGATAATAAGTATTTTAATTTTTTTCTGAAAAAAAAGTATTTTAATTTTTATTAAACTTTATTATAAATTTTTAAAATAATTAATAAAAAACTATACATATTATAAATAATTATATTAAATTTCAATAAATATAAAACGTAAAATATTTGTATATATACATGTGAAAATAAGAAAGCTTTTTGTTCATAAAGTTCTTAAATTAAAATATGTTGATGGATGACTTATAATAGTAATTTATTTTCAATGAATTATAATAATCATTTTGAATAGAAATGACTTGCAATGTATAGCTAAACAAAAAACAAAGAAGATATTTTTTTATTTTCAAAAAAAAAAAGAAGATATTTTTTTAATATGATGAAATGAATTTGGTAAAAGAGAGAACTAATAATATATAGTCATCTTCCAAGATTTAGAAATATTCTTTTCACATTTATTAATCAATCTCATGTTTTTTTTTTTTAAATTCAAACTCCTACCTTGCAAAATTAGCTTTGCCTAGTGCATTTATTTAATTTTTCAAGTGTATGTTAAAAATGCTAAAGATAAATTATTATTTCATATCTAAAGGCTGATATAATTATTAAAATAGTCTATTCTTTTTAAGAAATTAATTAAAATAATTATTCGAATTTTAATTTTATTAAGATATTAGATTAAAAACTTAAAAACTAATGTATACTCTTTATTTTCTCTTAAAATTTTAATTTATTTCTTTTCTCTTAAAATTTTAATTTCTTCCTTTTAAAAAAAAGAAACAGAGTAGGCAAATCAAGTTCAACATATAATCCCAATTACATTTAAGAAATAATAATTGCAGTTATTTTGAAGAGTAATTATTAAATAATTTATTTTTTATTAATTAAAAAATATTTATTATAATTATAATAAATATTTTTTAATTAATAAAAAATAAATTATCTAATAATCACTCTTTAAAATGACTATAATTAATATTTCTCATCTTATTTAGCAAAATACATGCATGCATAACAGTTTATAGCATCTCCAATTAATGGAACCATTTATGTCTAAACTCTACAGAGTTAATGAGTCCGCCTAGCTCTTATTATGTTTTTAAGTTTATATGCTTTAGGGATTAATTTTACCAGTTATCGTTGAACTGTTTCAATTATATCATTAATATCCCTAAATTTTAATTTATCTCAATAAAATTCTTAAATTTTAATTTTTTTTCCTATTAAAGTTCTTGACTTTATTTGCTCATTGGGAAATAATTAGGTGGACTTCACGTGACGCCATTGGGCTATGTGTTCGGCTATGTGTTCAAAAATGAAAAAAAACAAAAAGAAGAATTTTTCACATTATTTTCTCTCCTAAATCAAATGTAAAGATAATTTTTTTACATGGATATGGAAAAATAAATAATGTAAAGTTCACATAACAATTTTCTTGATGACTTACATATTTTAATGGAAAAAATTAAAATTGAAAAATTTTATCGTGATAAATAAAAATTATTTAGGGATAGTAATATTATGGGTGAAATAGTTTAAGGATGGTTAGTAAAATTAATCCTATACTTTAGACATATATTTTTACTATTACACTTTTTATTTTAGTATGATTAAATATAAATAAAAAATTTAATATATTAACTATATTATTACACTTTCATTTTAGTATGATTAAATATGAATATAAAAAAAATTCAATACCTCAACTGAATTTGTATAAAAAATAATTTATCTTATATTCAATAAATAAAATTATTTATTTTTTCTATTATCACTTTTTTAATAATTTTTTATTGGTCAAATGCACTAACACTTAGTCTAGATAAAAATTGGTTATTTAAATATCTATTTATTTGAGAAGAGAGCGTATTATTAATGTGATTATTAGTCCAACTTACAAGTTAATATCATTATTAAAAGAAAAAAAAGAATAGCAAGTTGATATTATGGAACTTGACTATGGAACTTGACTTTGACTAAGTAGTTCGATATATTTCCTACTTTTTCTGCGTTTTTCAAAATTTCGTCTAAATCGAATCAAACTTGTGCACGCTAGTTCACATCTGCCACTTCTCACTACAAGTATAATTTTGATATCATATAAAATAGATAGGCACTCAACAGTTATATTTTGTTTTATGACAAAAAGGGGCTAAAAAAAAGAAGCTAATTGCACATAAATCAAACAGCAGCATATCTGATAGGAGATTCTATAGTTTGTTTTTGCATGTCTTGTTCTTCTTCTTCATCTTCTTCTATGGCCTCTCCATTATCCCAAATCCTGTTATTTTCACTTCCATAAGCTCTACTACAACGCAAATAGGAGAAGAAATTGAGAACACTAAGACAAGCAAGAAGCCAATAGTAATAATCATAGTGACCTCTATTCAGATTATTTGATACCCAACTTGGTTTCCCATCTTTTCTAGTACTATGACTTAAGATTGCCACAATTAGACTTCCCACCAAGTTCCCAAATGCCATGCAAAGTGCAAAAAGAACAACTCCAATGCTAGACATTGTTTTAGGAAACTGAGAATAATAAAACTCTATTTGCCCAATTGCATTTAATGTCTTTGCTACTTGTTAGGACTCGGCCGAGTTATTTACAAGTGCACAGGTCGTATCAAGTAATAAAGTGATAAGTAGAATATCATTCTCACGAGGAGAGTAATTCTAAGTATCAAACACTTAAACTGATTATTATTTGGATGATAAAATTCGATTTATGATTAAACAAAATAAATTACTTTGAATTAAATCTAATGATATGAAACATAAGGTTAAGTCATATTTATTGATTTATCATGAATTTTCTTAAGTATTGATTTAATTTTATTTTTCTTTAATTAATAGTTAAATTCTCCTAAATTAATCTCAAGTCTCTCTCAAATAATAGAACTAATATCAATTTAATAATTATGTCTACTCTCGTGATCACAAATAATTAAACCAATTCATTAGGTTTTGTGAGAATTTCGAATAAACTTCTTAAGTGTTTAACCTTATCTCTAAGTGAAAAACTTTTTTAAAATTGTTATTTTTATGGACTAATATTATGTTCCACTCTCGCTCCATCACACAATGCCTCAAGTCAATTAATTATTGGCCAGATAATTAAATTATTAAGAATAAAGATAACAAAATAATTTAAGGATAAACTAAATTAATTCAAATAAGCATTTATAACTCCATGATAAATTCAATAAAAGAGACCAACCCTAAAGAGGATTAGTTATTCATTATTGAAATAAAAACATTGAAAAATATTAAAGAAAGAAATTAAAAACATAATTTAAAGAACAAGAAATATCAAACTATATTTCTTTGAAGAAGAACTTGACTTGGAATTTGAATTTCTCCTTGAACCAGAATTTCACTCTCCTTCTCGAGAAAACTTTAAACTACATTTATTTCTTAAATGAATGTAATCTAATTCTTGTAAAATCTTTTATATATTGAAACCTTAGAGGAAGTGTGTTTATATAAAGTACTTGAAAACTTCTTTAGTGGAGAAAAACTGAAAAAGAGACATAAAGCTTGGTTGGTGTGTTCATCTTCAATATTTGCAGCTCAAAAATCATAAAATAAAGGCCATGGTCGTGGCTTTTGACTGCCACGGTCGTGGCATGTGTGAACTCTGACTTATTTCGTCAAACTTTTCAGCTGCCAAGGTCGGTCTGATGGGCTACGGTCGTGGGTTTTGAGCGCCACGGTTGTGGCTTTTGATTTGCTTCTGAAATATGCAAAATCTCTTCAAAACAAAGCCAAAATCAATGCCACGGTCGTGACTTTTGAGCCCCACAGTCATAGCTTTTAATATGCTTCTGCCCTTACAATTTTTGTCATTGAAAAATTTGGACAGCTTCAAATCAAATCCCATGGTCATGGCTTTTTGACAGCCATGACCATGGGATTCAAAAGGAATCTGGACCTCTTGATTTCTCATCTTTAATTCTATTTTCAAGTTCAAAATCATGTATCATGATTTATAAGACCGTGTAAATTCATTTTCTTTCATTTTTGAGCTTGTTTTGAATTTCTTTTTATTTTTCTTCAATTTTCTATGATTTTTAGCCAAAATAAGTTATTTCTTCATACTTATAACTTTATACTTGAAATGATAAATATTATAGCTTTCACAGCAAAAATTGATCAAATTCAATTGATAATAATAAAAACATAACTAGAATAATCATAAAATTATAAGCAAAATATGGTCTTATTAGCTCCTCCAAGCTTAGATCGTTGCTTGTCCTTACGCGACAAGAAAAATCTCATTCACAGTAGGTCTCATTTTATGATAAGAATTCATAGGATTTTGATATACAAAATTTTAAACAAATAAAGTTTCAAAATTCAATTCTAAATCAAGATCCATAACTGTACTTGCATCATTTTTTTCTTTATGTATTCAAGAAATTATAGCCAATTGCAACTAATTATTACACTTCAGATAGACACATACTCTCTGCATTCATTAAAAATTTTTATAGAGTTCATAAAAACTTGCTCATCTCATATGTATATTTAATCAAACTTTCTCCACTAATAGACCTCATTAACTCAAAAAAAAAATTAAAATGTCATTTTAAGCTTGTAATGTGGTCTAAAAGATTTAAGGCTATAGTGATGTTTAATAACTTGGTCTTTCATCTTTTGAATATCTTTCAACTGTAAGTTATATTTGGTTTGTTCTTTTTCTTAATTTAATTTATCCTCCCTTATTTTGACATAGTTTACTTATGGGGATATACATATTTTTTATTTTTATTTTATTTTATTTTTTTCTCAAAACTTGAGCTTTAGTTAGAAGGTCTATTTGTAGGATCAATGATATTATCTAAATGAAATTGAGCTTAAATACTTTTACAGTAAGAAAATATATCAAAAGATAATCAACCTCAAAAGGGTAATTATTAGGGCTACATGTATGAAAAGAACCGAAAGCTTAAAAATATTCAATTTTGGCTCAAAATGGACAACTAAAGGCAATGTTTAAATATGGTGAATATAAAAATTCAATTACACAAACAATGCCTAAATTATCTTTTCCTCTACTTAGCAAGGTTCGATTTCACCTCAAAAGTTCTTTTAAACATGTTATAGGCTTAGACATAAGATAATAAAAAATAAATGACAAAAGAGTAGGAGTCCTCTCTAAGTAAGCATACACGATTGATTACTTTCAACTAAAATAAAAAATACATTCAGGTCAAAATTCATAAAGTACAACACTTCATAAAATCTTCGTCTCAATTTTTTTTTATTTTTTTAATAACATCAATGAATCACAAATAAGTATTGAGCTCTCATGAACTCAATCATTCAAGTGCAAGATTTCAATAAACTTTTTTTTTAAATTTTTTTACTATACTCGAAAAAAATTTTTTCAGTAGGTACCCTATATCCCAATTATTTATAAAAGAGTAAATATAAAAAGAAATAGAATACTTTACTAAATTTCTTAAGTTGAACTCTCCCCCAAGCTTGAAGCTTGTCATTATCCTCAGTGATTTAAACATTAGGTGGAGAAGGGGACGTACATGTCCATTCTTAATTTTTTTTTTTGCAAGAAGAATCCATCCAAAAGCTCATTTTTATCAAAATTTATCATAAAATAAAAAAAAATACACAAAACCATAACACAAAAATAAAAATAAAAGCAAAAATTTAAATAAAATATTGGGTTGCCTTCCAATAAGCACTAATTTATAGTCTTTAGCTTGACTATAATTTTTAATCCTCAAGGTGAAAGATCATAAATTACTTTTTCACCCAAGATATTGCTTGCTATATAATCTTTTTCAAACTCTTGATATTCTTCAAGTGATGGTTGCAGAGTTGCCTCAAAAGTAATAGGGGAATTATTTACTTCCTTGTTATCAGCTTAATTAGTAGGGCCTTGAATTACAAAAGAAAGGTCTTTTGATGCTGTCATGTTGAATTCTACGTATTTATCCTCTACTTTTAAAATAAGATTGACACTTTCCACATTAATTATAGCTCTTGTAGTAGCTAAGAAAGATCCCCCCAAAATTAGTGAAATGTGTACATCCTCTTCTACATCCAAAATAACAAAATCAGTGGAAATATAAAACTTATCCACTTTAACTTGTATGTTTTTCATAATTTTCATCGGATATTTAACTGAGCGGTCTGCAAGTTGCAATGACATCTTTACAGGCTTCATTTATGTGAATCTTAATTTCTTAAAAAATTAAAAAAGGCATTAGACTAATACTAGAACCTAAATCACATAAAACATTTTGAAAATTAATTTCACCAATTTTACAAGGAATAGAAAAACTCCTTAGATATTTAAGTTTGGAAGAAATCTTATCCTGAAGATGATTACTGCACTCCTCAGTAAGTGCAATCTTTGCATTTCCCTCCATCTTTTTCTTTAGGCTTTGAGGGAAATGAATAGGTGGCATATAAGATTTAATCTCTTACTTTAATGGTGCCTCCTCTTGTTCAGCTTCACTTTCTTTCATTTTAGACGAAGAAATTTGTCAAATTTGGGGCTCTTATGAAGAATCTTCAAGTTGTATGCTATTTAGAAAAATAACATTACAATGTTCTCTTGAATTAATTTCTGGTTGGCTTGGAAGAACTCCTTGTAGTTGAATATTAAAAGAACTTACTATTTGACCAACTTAAATTTTAAAATTTCTATTTTGGACCGCAAGTTATTCCATCCGTTATTCAATCTTATCATATTGTTTTTCCATCTTGTCAAACATTTCGGATTTTTTCAATGATTTTCTCAAGGGCAGACTCATATGATGGTTTTTCAAAGGGAAGGAGAACTTGATTTTGATTTCTCATGTATGGAGGTTAATAGGGTGCATTTTAGTTGTTTTGGATTCCCCATGACAGGTTGTGATTATTTCTCCATGTTTGATTATATGTGTTTCCTTAAAAAAAAAAGCTGGACCTCTATTTTAGTTGTCCAAAAACTGAACTTTCTTCATAGTTCTGCAGTCAGCTGTATTGTGATTTTCTCCACTTCCTTCATAAGTTAGGGATGAAGTAAGGTTGACATGCTCCAATTTCTTCGCTATTATATCTACTTTGGCTGCAAGTAAATAAAAATTGTCAATTTCATGTAAACCAACAACTTTTTTTATGAACATTACGTTCTGAAGTCCAATGGTAGTTGTTCGCTGCCATTTCTTCAATCAAATCGATTGCTTCAGAAGGAGCTTTGTTCATTATTGTACCTTCAACTGCTGCATCTATTATGCCCTTAATACTTGGATGAAGACCATTATAAAAAGTTTGAATCAAAAGCCATTCAGGGACTCCATGGTAAGGATATTTTCTTTGTAAATTTTTGAAACGTTCCTAAGCTTCATATAAACTTTCACCATCTTGTTAAACAAAGCTTGTGATATCATTTCTCAACTTAGCAGTTTTCACAGGTGAAAAATATTTTGCTAGAAAAGCAGCGGCTAATTGATCCCATGTAGTGAATGTACCGGGTGCTTTATAAGTGAGTCAATCCTTTGCTTGATCTCTTAAAGAAACTGAAAAAAATCACAAATGAATAGCATCATCAGATACACTATTAATTTTAAAAGTATCACACATTTCTAAGAAATTAGAGATGTGAGCATATGCATCCTCATGTAGTAAGCTATGAAAAACAAATTATTGAATTAAATTGATAAGTGCTGGTTTAAGATCGAAAGTATTGGCTTGCACAGATGGTTTAACTATGCTAGATCTTGACTGAGCAGATGACATAAAATATTGCTTAAGTGTCATATTTTGTGGATCTCTCATGGTTGGTTCTTTGTCAAAAAAAATTTGGAGGACTGTCAATTGCTGCTGAGGTTCCTTTCACTTTTTGTTCTTCTTTTCGTTCTTTCTTTTTCTTTCTGAAAAGTCATTCAATTTCTGAATTATATGGCTCGAGTTTTGTATTCAAATTTCTACACATATAAACAAAAAAAAAATTAAAATAAAGGAATTAAAATAAAAATCCAAAGTAATAAAAGTTAAATATTATTAATATTAAAATATCTCTTCTCTGGCAGCAGCGCCAAAAACTTATTAGGACTCGATCTAGCTATTTGCAAGTTCACATGTCGTATCAAGTAATAAAGTGATAAGTAGAGTATCGTTCCCACGAGAAGGGTACTTCTAAGTACCAACAATTAAACGGATTATTATTTGGATGATAAAATTCGATTTATGATTAACCAAAATAAATTACTTTGAATTAAATCTAATGATATGAAACATAGGGTTAAGTCACCTTTATTGATTTATTATGGATTTTCTAAAGTATTGATTTAATTTAGTTTTTCTTTAATTAATGGTTAAATTCTCCTAAATTAAGTTCAAATTTCTCTCAAGTACTAGAACTAATATCAATTTAATCCTTATGTCTACTCTCGTGATCACAAATAATTAAACCAATTCATTAGGTTTTATGAGAATTTTGAATAAACCTCCTAAGTGTTTAACCTTATCTCTAAGTGAAAAACTTCCTTAAGATTATTACCTCTATGGACTAATGTTATGCTTCCATTCTCGCTCCATCACACAACACCTTAATTCAATTAATTATTGGTCAGATAATTAAAGCATTAAGAGTAAAGATAATAAAATAATTTAAGGATAAACTAAATTAATTCAAATAAGCATTTATAACTCCATGATAAATTCAATGAAAGGGACCAACCCTAAAGAGGATTAGTTATTCATTATTGAAATAAAAATATTGAAAAATATTAAAGAAAGAAATTAAAAACATAATTTAAAGAACAAGAAATATCAAATCATATTTCTTTGAAGAAAAACTTGACTTGGAATTTGAATTTCTTCTTGAACCAGAATTTCACTCTCTTTCTTCAGAAAACTTTAAATTACATTTATTTCTTAAATGAATCTAATCTAATTCTTGTAAAATTTTTTATATATTGAAACCTTAGAGAAAGTGTGTATAGAGTATTTGAAAACTTCTTTAGTGGAGAAAAACTGAAAAAGGGACATAAAGCTTAGTTGGTGTGTTCATCTTCAATATTTACAGCTCAAAAATCATAAAATAAAGGCTATGATCGTGGTTTTTGAGTGCCACAGTCGTGGCATGTGCGAACTCTAACTTATTTCGTCAAACTTTTCAGCTGCCAAGGTCGGTCTAATGGGTCACGGTCGTGGGTTTTGAGCGCCACGGTCGTGTCTTTTGATTTGCTTCTGAAATATGCAAAATCTCTTCAAAACAGAGCCAAAATTAATGCCACGATCGTGACTTTTGGACCCCACGATCGTGGCTTTTAATATGCTTCTGCCCTTGCAATTTCTGCATTGAAAAATTTGGACAGTTTCAAATCAAATCTCATGGCCATGACTTTTTGACAGCCATGGCCCTGAGATTCAAAAAGAATCTGGACCTTTAATTTTTCATCTTTAATTCCATTTTCAAGTTTAAAATCATGTATTATGATTTATAAGACCATGTAAATTCATTTTCTTTCATTTTTGAGCTTGTTTTGACATCCTTTTTATTTTTCTTCAATTTTCTATGATTTTTAACCAAAATAAGTTATTTCTTCGTACTTGTAACTTTATACTTGAAACTTTATACTTGAAATGATGAATATTATAACTTTCACAATAAAAATTAATCAAATTCAATTGATAATAATAAAAATATAACTAGAATAATTATAAAATTATATGCAAAATATGGTCTTATCACTATTCCTGTAAGGCAATACTATGGCTCTAGCCACATTACAGACATATTTATTAAACCTTTAAGCTTATATGCTAATCCTTCACTTATTGCTAAGGGTGTGCTTGGATAAGATTGAACCCACAGCCCGAAGCTCGACCCGAATAATAGTCAGGTTTAAAATATTAGCCCATGGCCCAGCCCTAAGCCGGGCCAGGCTAACAGGCTGAACATTTTGTTTAAAATCTTTATTTATTTTTGATTCTTGTAGTATGCCCATTGCATTTTTTATCCAATTCAGATTTGTAAATAAGAAAAAAGGCATTTCCCACGATATTTTACATTTAATATAAAACATATAAATCAATAAAATTAATTAAATTAACCTAAATCACCAATCAATTATTTCAAAAATTAAATAAAAATTAAAATAATCCTAAATATCTATCAACAATTAAACATGTAGTAAAAAAATTCACTGCTATGTATTACAAGTTTTTTAAACATGCACAAGTTTAACACTAAAATACTAAATCATACAAGTTTCAACTTCCAAACTCAAGAAAATAAAATCTCAACATGATAAAATAAAAAGTTCAAAACTCAAATGAAATTAAAATAATTCTAAACATCAATCAACATGCAATTTAAAAAAAAATGCATATACAATAAATTACAAATTTAAAACCAAATTACTAAACTATACAAGTTTTAAATTTCAAAAAAAAAATTTCAATATAATGAAATAAAAACTCAAAACCCAAATAAAATTAAAATAATCTCAATCATTAATCAACAATAGATGATAATTGGATGATTGATCTCCGCATCTTTATCCTTTATGCTTGTTGATTCTTGGTTAGACTTATAGAAAATTCGGCTGCAACATCTATAAAAATAAAAAAAATTAAATATAATAAATATAAACTATAAAACACATTAACAAATTATACAAATAATAAATATTTAGTATCATAATTTTTTTTTTTTCAAAACAGAAACATTCCCATTTCTTTTTAAATGAGAATTTCAGATTTTTTTAACTTAAAGACTTTTTATATTATAAAATTGGTATTCGATTATTGGATTATTAACTCACTATCTAAACATTTCAATTAAAACACTACTTTAAATTAGTGCAAAACATTTGGTTTTAAAAAAATCTATTTACAATTTTGATTGAACAATCAAAACAAATTAAAATTTTAATAAAACCATTTCAATTTTCAAATATATATTCCCATTATTCCTACATTTCCAAAATCCTCCAAAAATTTTGTAAAATTAGAAACATGATGGGTGTTGTTGTATAGTTCTTATTGTTCTTCAGATATGACTGGAAACTTGTTTTTTCCAGCCAAGTGGAAACAAAAACAACAGGCCACAAATGGCTCGCTTTAAAGCTATAGAATTTAAAATAATTCTATGCAAGGACAACCGCAATTAATGGCAAAGATTAAAAATTTGATTAAAAGATTAAAGAAGAAGCAAGAAAGAAAGAAATTTGGTTTCTGAAACTAAAATTTTGTGAGAAATTTCTTTATATATAGTAACTATATAAAGAACGCTTGCAATTATTACAGTACATCATACAAATTTTGCAACATTTTCACAATTCGCAAGGTTAAGAAAATGAAAACAAAGAATGAAAAATTTTGAATTTTCATCATTCTGTTACAATAAAAAATTTTAAAAACCAAAAAGAAACGAAAGAAAAGGAGAACTTAAGAAACTTGTACAGCAGTAGCAGTGATTGGAGAAATTAAAAGATTTCAGGAGCGGAGACTTGTGGAAATAGGCATATTAGATCAAATTGTAATAGACAAAAAATTATAAAAGATTTGGAGAAATTTATAAGGCAACAATAACAATTAAACAAACAAAAAATGCCGAAACAAAACAAATGAATACCTGGATCAGAGCAGTGAACACAGCAAAACCCACATAGATATCGATGATCTGCAATCAAACTAACTCAAAATTAGCTTGATATTATGTGCGTGTTCTTGATTAACCTTTTTTCTCCAAGAAAAAAATCTACAAAGATTCAAGAGAAAAACATTGGTGATTCAGTTCTTGTAAAACGAAAGGTCTTTTATTTTCATAAAGATTTTTTTCATAAAGAAAAGAAATTACCTGCTGCTGCTTATGGTTGGAGCCTTGGAGGGTGAACGAGCTGCTGCCTGCTGCTGCTTATGGCTGGAGGGTGAACGAGCTGCTGCCTGCTGCTGCTTATGGTTGGAGGGTGGGGGAGGCGATGGTGAGCTGCTGCTGCTCATTCAGATCGAGAGAAAGAGAGAGAGGCGGAGGCGTGCTGGGGTGAGGTCGTCCAGATTGAGAGAAAGAGAGAGAGGGGCGGAGGCGTGGTGTCAGTCTACAAATTTTAATATATAGCCCGAGGTTCAACTTGGCCCGAACTAGAGTATGAATTTTTTGCTTGATGTCTAACCTTATATATATTTTGGGTATGCTCAACTCGGCTCGAATCTCTTGGGCCGGGTCAGATTTATCAGGTTAGCGGGCCACATGATCACCCTACTTATTGCCATGGCCCTTCTCCGATGCTCTACTGCCCCTGCTATTGTTGTGGCTATGCAAGAGAGTACTAATCCAATCCCCATTCTCTGTTTGTTGGTAAGTCCTCTTGGTCTTTTGGTGAATTTTGCAATTCTTGGAACCAAAATTTGGTAATGGCAACCCAAATTGTCAGAGTAAGAATTGTGAAAACCCCAAATCAGCCTGCTGGGATTTTGGCATTACCCACAAAATGCCTGTCCATAGTTTGAGCTTGAAGTACTGGAAATGCATGTTGGCTTAGGGTATCTGAGATCATTATGCCAGTGGACCATATGGGTAGGACTTTGATTAATACTTTTAGCTCTTCTACTTGTTTAACTGTGCAAAGACTCCATGGATCTAGAGCGAATCCATCACTATCTAAATCCTTGTCAGGATTTTTAATTATGCAAGCTTTGTTTAATAGCTGTGGATAAAAAAAAACATTTATAATTTTCAGAACAGCAACAAAAACATGGTAATTTTCAGAAAAACAATTTTAAACTCAATTCTGAACAGACTTTTAAACTAGTAATCTGATAGTTAAGTGTTCATGGATCATAATACAGGAGAGTAAGGATTCAAATATCAAGAAAAATTAATTTTGATTTAGGATAATACCTGAGTTTTTCTGTTGGAATGACAAGTTTTGAACCCTTATGATAATACCATTTATCAGAATCATTTGATGGCAAAGAACGGTTTTTGTTTTTCCAAGCTGCAGCAATTACTTGGGCAAAGCTAGAAAGCAAGCTTGTATTTGCCTTGACTTTAACATAGCGAGAAGAACCCATAAGAAACAAAACTGTTGACAAGAACATAAACCCAACAGGAACTCCAATATCCACAACCCAACCAGCTGAATCGTGGATAGCAACTATGAATATAACTGAAATCATGACTGAGATTCCGACTGAAGCATAGTACCAATTGAAGAAACTTTGTAAGGTCTTTTCATTTTTTGGATCAGTGGGTTTATCAAACTGATCTGCCCCAAATGCTCAAGAACATGGCCTAATCTCACCAGTCCCAATTGCCATTATAGCAAATGAGGAGAAAAAACAGCATTTGCCCTGCATTTGGGGTTACACAACCTTGTAAATTTCCATCTTTTTGGTCACAATGTGGAGGACTTGCACTTGGAATAATTGCTGTCAGCCATAGCAGAATCATTTTCTGATTAGAAAGTTCAAATTACAATCTGAGTTCTTTAAAAAAACACTAAATGGGTATACAAAAAGCTCAAAATTGTAATGAAATTACTCACAAGAAGGCTGACAATTGTTCCATGAACGATCACACCAAACCGACCCAAGTAAGAATCAGAAAAGAAAGCTCCTAAAATTGGAGTAAATGATGAACAGGAAGACCAGAGAAACAAAATACTAGCCCCAGTAGCACTAGTCAAGTTATATTCATTTTGAAAATACAATATCATATTTGCATGAAGTCCAACTCCAGCAACCTTCTCAAATGTTTCATTTGCTGCACAATCAATATATATAATTAATTAACTTGCAAAAATCCCACAAATATTATCAAACTTAATTTACTGCAACAAATTAAAATCATTAATTACCTATAATGAAAGGCATGGTCCTGAGGCCGCCCTTTTTTCCTTATTTTAACATCTTGGTTTGTATTATTTTCATGATCAATGGCAGTCTCCATAGTTTTAAAAATAAAATTCTTTTGTTAATTCAACTGCAATATTGAATAAATGGGTTTTGTAATTGTATATATATATATAAAGGAAATCATATACTGAAAGAATAAGAACAAACTGATGGATTTGATAGATGGAGATGGAGTCTAATCATTTTTGGGATTATTGTTTTTTTTTTTTGGTTCAGTAACTGTAAATTTTGTAATTTGTAACTGGTACTAGCGGGTCTGTAATCGTGTGGTTTGGTCCATTTGGTCAACCATTTCCATTAACAGAATAAATTGAAATTTTTTTTTATAAGTTTTTGAAATTTTATGTAAATAAAGTATTTAAAAATTAATTTAAAATATTCATCACTTGTCGAAAGATTGGTAAAGTATGGAGAGTATGCCAGAAAAGCCATAAGTTCAAACCACATATTCGTAATACCACCTTTGATATCAAGACACTGAATATACCAGGCGTGGAGCCATTTCATAAGTCTATATTGAAGTGGGATCCTGACGAATTGTTGGATTAGCCCACTCAAAATTTATCTTAGTGATCGGGCTCCGTTCCAAAAAAATCAGTCGAGCTCCACTAAGAATTTCTGGTTATCAAAAAAAATTAATTTAAAATAAATTTGAGGTTATTAATAAGGTAAATAATATGAAATTTTAAAATTAAAAAAATTATTTGTTTTTTTATGTGCTTAAAAGAAGCGAAAAAAATAACATTATAAGATAAATAATTAAATAAATTTTTATATATTTTATTTATTTATTTATATATATATTTATACTTAAAAATATTGTAGCTAATTATCTAAATATTTATATTAATATAAATATATTGATAATAATATCACACACATTTATATTACTATAAAAATATTTTGAGATTTAACTCAGAATCTAAAAAAATTTAAGATCATATTTAATTTTTTTTATTTAAAATATTTAAATAATGGATCTCATACAAAGTCATGTCAATATTTTTTTTTAACAGCAATTTGGCATTTTATTACAGCAAGTGCTAGAATTAATTAAAAAAAAATTAAAGTCCAACTCGAAATTTAAATAAACCTTTACACTCATATTTGATCATTTTCTCGTTTACCAATGAATAGTCTAAAATCATTGAAATTCAAAGTATCAAATTGGACAAATATGTGATACAAAATTTAAATAATAATTTACCACATAATTTAATTTCATAATGGAGTTAAATTGATTTTTTTTTCCATTAACACATATGATTGTGAAAATTATCTTTGCATGAAACATGAAAAACAAAAGGCAAAAAAAGACAATCAATGAAGTTTAGGAGGTGCAATCTAAGTTTAGTAATTGATTGAAAATACCACAAATAATTAAAGTATAGTTTTGTTCTTTGCCGTCGCATAATATTCTTAAGCATATAAGTCAACTAACTAAAAATTCAATTCGATAATTTTGTTGCAAAATTAAAAAATAAAAAAAGGACTGATTAATGCAGATATATACCACTAATCATTAATTAATTCAAGAAAAGGAAAGAGTAATTAAAGAACCAATGAAGCTGCAAATGTTATGAAGATGGCATTTGTTGTTAATCTCCTACAATGCAAGATTAGATAATTTATTACTTTTAATAAGTGCTTTCGAATTCGATGTGGGAATAAATAGTGAATTTATGTCATATGTTTATCATGAGTAGTAGCAGTGGTTACTTGTGCGTTTATTTGTACCAATAGCTTTTGATGTCAGCAGTCAGCTTATTCATATGCTTATTGTGACAAAATGAGAATAGGACATAAATTTAATTTGTTTTCTTATTATTTATTAATTTTGTGGATTTGCAATTTGCAAAGATTGATTTGAAATAATTATTGCTACGTAAATTATTTTTTAAGTATTCGGATCGGAAGATGAATCAATTTTGAGCCTATTATAAAAAATAATATGCATTTACTATTTTACTGTCTTAACGTGCAAATCAAACTATTTATTTGAATATAAGAAAATCAGTCTATATAAAAATATTTGCGAACATCAAATGTTATTCAAGTTTAAGCAATATACATTTTCAAGAAATAATATCAAATACAGGTTTTTATTTGATTGTCACAAAAAATAAATTTTAATTCTCTTCAAACAATTAATAAGCTTTCATTTGTTCTTCTAAAAATCTTTGCTATGATAAAAAAAATTTACTGCATCCTTCCATTTCTAGTTCAATCCCCAAGCCTGCAACACAGCAAAGTAGCCTTCATTGTTAACACATAATTTCTAGCATTGGTTGATACTTGATAGAGAAATATACAAGAAAGACTCAATCTTTTTGTTTTTTTTTTAACCTGAATTCGCCCATCTGAAGTTCCAATGAGTAATATTTCTTCATTATCATCAAGTGCTAAGCAAAGAATTCTACTGTCTGTGCCTGTTTGTAGAGTTTCTATTTTGTTCTGCTTTTTCTGATCCCAAATTTCCACAGTTCCTGTCTTGGATCCCAAATAAATTAGCTCTGAGCTTACTGCCATGGCCCTTACTTCTAATGTAGTTGGCAGTGAGCCTACCAGACCATAATTTGAAGCATTCCAAATCTTTGCCAGTCAGAAAAGAGTAAACATTTTTAGTTACTGAAACTTGTATGCATATATACATAAAACAGTAAAAGGAAAAAAAAGAACAAGAAATTTTAGCAAAATATTTTAAGATTTACCTTCACAGCTGCTCCATCAAGTGCAGAACTGGCTGAATATATCAGTCCATTATGAATTTGCAGTGCATGTATAGGATTTGCTTTTCCAAGTAATTTTCTTGATCCATTTTGAATGGTAACAAATGTTCCTGTTGCCAAATCAAAATCCTGAAAATGTAAACAGCTTTTAGTCTGAACTTCAATATCAGGAAAAGCAGAAGAGCAGGTAAGCGTGGATAATATAATACCTGAATGCTATTATCATGGCATCCACAATATAATTTTCCTTGTACCAATGATAAGCACTTGACGTACTTATTTGTGTTTAATAATTTTGATCCTCCATTCCAGGAGTGAACCTGACAAGAAACAGAAACCAGGTTTTTTAGTTACATAGCGCTAGAAAAAAGACTGGTGTGTTCATTAAGATACCTTGACACCAGCTCCTTGTGGAATGAAGCATGAAATGCTATTAGCCACCGCTAGATTATGAACCTGGTCTTTCATATCATGTACTTGTATACAATGTATGGCTTCATTGCCAATGGACCAGACCTGTTTCAGAATATAGAAATGTTTGTCTGTGGAAGTTGGAAAAACTTTGACATTCTAGAATTCATGAGCACTGATAAAAGGTCAGAAGGGAAGTGAAAATTTTGTAGGATGAGGAAATTTTTGTAAACAACTCCAAGAACAGCTGGATTGAAATACTGTTAGAGCATACCCTTGCAGTTCTGTCAAGTGAACCACTATATAGTCTTTCTCCGGATTGTAAAACTACCAAGCTGGTAACAGCCTTGGTATGTTCTTTAATTTCTTGGATCAGATGAAGAATGCTACCTCTGCCAGTCCAAACCTTCAGAAATTGAAAAAAAATGTCAAAGAGCTCAAATTCAATTTAATTCAGTTTTAGAAACCTGTTCTTAGAAAGGTTCCATCTGAATGGCCAGAAAATATCAGAAAAGCTGGTGCAGAGAAATTACCTTTATACTTCCATCAGAATGACCAGAAATTATATTGTCTTTGAAAAAAGTGATTGAGAGAACTTCTCCATTCACGCTGCAATCTGCTTGAGCTAGTTCTTGATGATTCCACAATTCCTGCTCCAACAAGTACATTATTTTTCTTTGAAGATTTGTTTTCTGATTTGCTATTGACTTTCAGGAGTAACTTACAGCACTAGAGTCATGACCCTCAGAAAGAACTTTCAGAATTTCAACCGCCAAGGGAGAAGATTTCTTAAGCTCTCTGAGACCTTTCTTAATATCTTTCATGTTGGAAGTGAGGTCTCGCAGCCCCTCTAGAATTCAAAATGTCAAGTATGCAAGTTTTTAAAAGTGAACTCATATCATATTGTTACAAAAATTTGCCACCTACCAGGATCACTTATGAAGCTTTTCAAAGCAAGCAATGAAAGGACTTTGTTTTCAGTGTCCTTTGCAGACTTGAAAATTGAAATGAAATGCTTGAGCAAGCAAACTCGAGCTGCTCCTTGTATCCCTGTGTCAGGAAGAACACCAAGCATATGTACAAGCCATGTTGCTGAAACCAAGCATGCTGAAAATAACTCTGCACGTCTGCTCTTCAAGCCTTCTGCTAAAGCCTCAAAGACTAAACCAAACTCGTGGCTTACTAGCACAAATGCCATTTTTCTTTCCCAATCTTCAGCTGCCCTCTCTTCCTCCTGCAGATGTTAATAGAGGCAGTATAACTACCCTACGGTGAAAAAAATAGAATAAACAGAAAGCCAAAAAAAAGGGAAACAATCAGCAAATTCATAGAAGTTAGGGATGTTTTTCAGTGATTTCCAAGAAACTGACCAATGTTTCTTCAATTTCTCCAGACAAGCTGCCAGGCTGCTCCATGCGCATAAGATTTCTGTACATTTTGCTTAAGCTTGCATGTTTCAGAAGAAAAGCTCGAGAGAGGGATTTTCCAGAGGCAGTGAACCTCCCTTGCAAAGACATAATTGTATTTGCAGCAGCTATTTGAGCAGCAGGAAATTCAGACTTTCTGAGGCATGAAATGAGAGTATCTATTGCCTCTTCCCGGTATATGCTCATCTTTCTTGGCTCAGCCTAGCAACCAATACATTACTCATCAGCCAACATATAGGCAGTTTGGCTTTAAGTGACTTTAAAGTTTTAGCAGACCAATATAATTATCTAATACAAGCAGAGATCATACAACATGAATTTTCTATAGTTTCATATGGATTAATAAGTGTGAGCTAAAGAGAGAGACACACCAGAAGATCTAGCTGGAGCAAGAGACCGGCTACAATAGGACATTGAACTTCAGGAGCTGTCTGTAAATAATTAAGAAGGCTGTGCATTGTACTAAAAGCACCTTGATCCTTAAGAATGTGAAGAACTTGTTCATTCAATGTCCTCCTAAACATAATCAAACGCTGAATTTACTCTGCCAAGATTCAAAAGTTACAGATATAAGGCTAGAACTTGAGAATAGACTTACCTGTTTAACTTGACTAATTCAGAGAAGAAGTGAACTATCTCATATCTTTCTACATCACTTGCGCTCAAGAAGCTCCCCAAAACTAGATCCAGCTTGGCTTTATCAGCAATTGTGTTTCTGCATTTCCCATCTTCCTGCATACATCTTAGTAAGACTCCAACTGCAGCAATCCGCTCTTCAGCCCACTCGGCTTCCAAGCTGCCAACAATACTATCAATCACTTTGGTTGAGACCATGGCATTGGAAATTGAAGAAACAATACTTTCTTCACTACAGCTGAGGATTTGTCCCAATAAAAGCACTGCAGCTGTTTTTGGTTTCAAACACATCATAAGCATACCCTCTTTCTTCTTAATGACTGTTAGGAGAGATTCCACCATGTCCATCTCTAGCAGGCTCATAGTAGAAGGTCTTAATAGATATATCAAAACAACAGCCTCTAATAAACCCTTCTTGAAAAGAGCAACAATGCATTCCACATCAGATTCGACTCGTGTAAGTGTCTGGATCACACCTTTGTCTCTTGATCCCAACTCAGACATAAGAAAAATAGTTGCTTTCAAGACCTCTGGATCGACAGAATTGAAAAGAATCTCTACAAAACCATTGATAACAGGAGGTTTTGACAGCATGCTTTGAATGTCAAGATCCATATTAGCCTCCTGCCAGAATCGCTGTATTCTAAGCACAGCCATTTCTGACTCTTTCAAAATTTCTGACATGCAAAGATTAGTAATGGCATGTCGTAGCTCACTCATGGTACTATCAGTAGTTACTTGGCTAATGACACTATTCGGAGAAGTAACTGGGGGCATTATTTTTGACTTGATGCTTGATTCAGTCTTCAGTTGTGGACTTTCAGATTGGTTTAAGGCAAAATCATGGTTCTGTTCTTGCCAAGATGCAACAAGTCTTTTGAGTACATAGTTTGTCTTGGGCAATTGAGTGCTATGCAACTTCTGGCGCGTAATTGGGCATGTTGAATTTCCTCTATCAAGCCATTCTTGGATTGCTTTTCTTTCATATGTCTGTCCTGTCTCAAGAGTTACCGGATCATCAAACAAATGGCTTGTTATGGGACAGACAAAGTCCTTTGGAGGAGTCTGTTTTCCAGAACCTGGATGATTATCTTTATCTCCCATTACATTATCCGGTGAACTAATTGATGACAGAAAGAATCCAAAAATGAGAAAATTTCCATGAACAATATAATGATGATGATGGAGCTAAAAGACGCATACCTACTAGAATCTGCTATAATAGCCTGCTTCTGTTTTTGGGTTCTGCTTTGTTTAGGCTTAAACAATGTCAATTTTTTATTTCTTTCCTGCATGACAATGCAAAAACATATATTACTAAAAAGAACTGCATAGATAAATCAGCCCAAAGTTGACAGCTTTCTTTTCTTGTCATTACCAATTACCTCAAGCTCGGCTTCAGATTCTGAAGAGGAAGAATTAAGCATATTATCATCCAAAAAGGAGTCGACTTCGGAATCAGAATTTAAAGCTGACTTTATGACAGTTTTTGCAGAAACTCTTTGAGGATATGATGGTGGTGGAGACTTGCACTTACTGCTACTACTGAAACTACCGAATTCTACTGACTTTTCTCCTTCAGCCCATATTGGCTGCAAGAATTGGAGAAAGGAAAAAAGAAAAAAAGGTTATAGTCCCAGAAAGAACAAGACTAAGCTCAGAATTGTCAAATAAAAAGTTGCCTTTGACTCTTTTCCAAACAAGAAACATACTTATCCACTCATTATAATGAATCTCTGTCTGCAAGTTTAAGCTTGATGAATGGTTCAAAGAATCCAATTAAAATGCACTAGCAAAGGATAAGAAGTAGAAATTATATGATAAGCTCATAGAAGCAATTCTTCTTGAACCAGAAAATTTATAGATTGTAAAAAAAATACAGAAAAATGTTTGAAAAATCAATTATATATATGATAATTATTTTGGAATAATTGCATTAATATAATGACAATTACAAAGTTGGCCTAAGATCTTTAGCATATACTGGTAGAAATAACACATTTTTATATATGAGAAATTAATAAATTGACTAGAGCTAGCTGTATGCATTAACAACCATTTTTTTTTCCATTAAAATCCAAGCTTCTTTTAGTCAAAATAGGCCAAAAGAATTTTAGCTTGACCAATTCAAACAATTGATTTTATATTTCAAAAATTCAATATTTATATATACTTATTGTTCTTTCTTTCTTTCTTTATCGTTGACATATTCAAAACAAAATCCCCTAAAATGATTTCAAAAATTTTCATAAAATTTTATAATGAATTTAAAAAGAAATGAATATTACATTATACCGTCCATTCTTCAATCCAAATTCTTCTGTTTTGATCTTTTTATCTTGGTTGCCGTCCAATTTCTGAACTTTTTCTCTCTCCTTCAAGATTATCAATGGCGGTTCAATTAATCTATTTTCATCACTATTCTGTAAAACCTCCTCAAAATAGTTAGCAAAAACTCTGCAATTTACTTCAAGAACTTGTTCATAACTGATTTCTAGTTCTTTCAATTCTTGAGCTTGACCTCCACTCATTTTGGACAGTAGCTTCAAGCTAGGAACAACAACTGAAACATCGCACATGGAATTTTCATCACTTTCACAGTCCAAATTTATCGACAAAGAAGACAAAATTCTTGATCTTTTTTCATTAAACCGTTCAAGAACTGGTAAAAGATACAATAAAAACAGGTCCTCAAAAAGGGTCGGAGCTAACTCTGTTCGGGCCAATGAAGGTTCTAATTTGAACAAGTTAAGGAGATGAATGGCAGCATTGTTGGGTTGTTGGGTGAGAGTGTAAATTAAGGAGAGAAGAAAGGAAGAAAAGGGCGTTTCAGGGTCTGAAAGGAGGAGACTTTCGGCAAGGCGGAGCGAGGAGGATTTAATGAAAGCGTTTGTAGCAGAGATGGCTTTTTCCAGTGTTTCTGTTGCTAAATTTATTGTTTTGAGTGTGGTGGTTTGGTTGGAATGTGAAATTCTGCTACGGAGAGTAGAGAAAATGTGGTGGCGGAGGTCGGGTTGAGAGAGGCAATCTGAGAGGAAGGCGGAGGTGTGGCGGAGAATTTGGGATGAGGTGGTGGCGACGGTTGTCATGGTGGTGGTTGTTGAGGAGGAAGATGGGGAAAAGTAGAAATTTTGGGTCAATTTGGGTTTGTAACAGAAATTAACAGAAATTCTTGATTTTAACTTGCTGGCTTGAAAAAGATAGGGCGGCTCTTGTAAATTTCCAAATGACTATTTTGACCTTTTTTAAATGAATTTAACTTTTTTTTCTAATCTTATTAATCTTTAAATTTTAATTTACATCTTTAAAATCTAACAATAAATTCCATTTCTTCTATGTTTAAATAAAAAAATTAGGCTTTAGTAACATATTTAAAAATTATTTTTTAAATACACTTCAAACATATATATTAAAAAGTGAATAGAGATTATGGGCACATATAAACTTACATTTCATATTTTACAATTTAAATTATGAATTCATATTTTGAAAAACATATTTTATTATTTAAGAAATTTGATTGATTAGAATGTGGTGGATAATCATTCTTCCTTGTAAGAAAAAAAATGTTTTAGATATTGATTCTGAAAATTAAGTAACAATAAAGAAAATTAAATTAAATTAGCCTTTAAGATTGAATTTATATTTATAATTAGATCATCTTATATTATGAAAATACATAAATAGTGGATTTTATATCCAATCATTTATTGTATTTGATTTGTAAAAAATTATAGTTGAATATATTAGAGCTACATAAAAATATTTGAAAAAAAAAACATATTACAATAAGGAGCCAAAATAAAAATACAGATAAAAAGGTTCTAATGGTAATTTTCTATCTTTAAATTTTCGCGGCGAATTCACTCTCCGTCAGAGGATGGAAAGAAGAAAGCCGAAAACGAAATCTCTGTCGCCGGCCTCGCCGGCCTTGACTCTTTCCTCCTCTTCACACTCATTTCTGTGGAATTACAGCCATCATTGCTTCTTCCATTTGTCATATTAAACCTTCAATTATTAATGGGTTTAATTATTGGATTCAATAGATGGCATTAAATTTTTAAAATTCAGTTTGAATTGGGACTTGGTTTATAATCTAAGCCATATTTCATAATACTTACAAGTTACAAGCCCGCTTTGTATATGGATTGGAACTAAATATAGAAGCTTAATGGGTGTTTTACAAATTTGTAAAAAAAAATACTATTATAAATTTATGACTTCAGAAAAATATTATCAAATTTATTAGAATTTTTTTTATCAATTTACTAATTTCATATAATATATACAAATTTTATTATAAACAATAATTTTTATAAATCTAATATTAGATTATAAAAAAATTATTAGACACTTCAATAAAATAATAAAAAACCTCACTTACAACAAAGTAAAATTTTTTATAAATTTGATAAACGGTGCAATTAAATTTTATCAGAAAATTCGAACATAAAACTGATGTATGACCCCATTCATAGACTTAATCAATAATAAACTACTAATTAAATTGAATGATAATAAAAAATTATTTTATTTAGTTTTTATTTTTAGACAAAAAAAATAATCTTCTCCATTAATAGTTTTATGGGCTAAGCTAAGCCTAACAAAACAGTAGAAAATGCTTGAGATTTGAAGAAGTAACCCAAGTTGTGTAAAATTTTCTACAATTTATTTTGAAATTATTTAAGAATCAACATTCAACAATATTGAAAGCCAAATGTATTGAAATAAGATGAAATTACACAATTATGCAAACAATAAAGAAATGAATTTAAGCAAGGCATCAACAGCATTTTGAGCAGCCAAAGAAGAAAAGATGTCAGCTTCATTAGAAACAGCAGAACCACCACCTGCTAAATCTGAGAGAGCTCTGATAGCTATAAATAGCGTCTGCTGCTGTCGACAAATCAAGGCAACTGCTTCACTTTCCATATCAATTGGAGTTGCATTGAATTTGGAGTTGAGAAACTCTCTGTAAGCACTATTGTCCACAAAAACATTAGCACTAACCCCCCCTTTCACTCTCACTACCATTAGTGTTCTTGGCAAACAAGTTGAATTCACACATCCTGATAACTTCAAACCCTGTAAAATAATATTTTAAAACTTAAGTTTTTTCTTCATTTTGGTATTCAAAGTATAATTGGGTTCGATTATATTGATTCCCTTTTTCTAATCGAAGCGATTATGAGCTACATGTTTCGAAAAGATATAGGAGATAAGATCATTCTAAACCACTAGGTGCATGAGTATAGAAAGATTAAAATTTTAAGAAATTTCTTTAGATATCATTAAGCATTGAATTAGTTAAGAAAAAGTAGTTCAAAGTACCTCAATTTTCTTGGCAATTTTAAAGTAATGTTTGTCGACAGGAACTCAGAAAGCATGTTGCCTAACTTCAGGAATTCCATCTACAGGAAAGATTTCTTCAGGTTGATACCAAACTCTGTTCAAGAGGTTTTCTACTGATTTCCCATTTCTTGTTTCACTTATGTTGTTGTAATCGGAAAATTCAAGAAAACCAAATTTTCTAGTGTAGTCTCCATTTGAGTCTAATGGAAGTTCGTCGTTAAGTCCATCTTCAAATCTCTGCCCGAATAAAATCAAGCAATTAAAAAGAACATATAATAGCAAGCAAGATTCTAAAATTGTAATCAATTAGAGATTATTAATTATTATTTATTACAATTTATATCTACCTGCCAACTCCAAAGGCTAGTGTGAGCCCAATATCGAGGGATGGTAACATCTCCAATTTGGAGTGAAGGATTTGCATTTCCTGCAATTCCATAGTGCACGATACCATTCACATTGAATATACTTAGCAGTAATTTTGTGGTTACACCTGCATTTAGCTATTTGAATGACAAAATTAGAGAATTAAACAAAAAAAAAATAAATATCCGACAAAATATCTGCATTTAGCTATTTGAATGAGAATTGTGGGGTGTGCAGTGAAGTTGAGGATATCAATCATGTTCTTTTTCACTGTAGTCGATCAAAGGAGTGCTGGAAAGTATGGGGTCTGGAGACTAGCAATTTTCCTCCTCCTTTTGCAGATTTTGGTGAGTCATTGTTCAATTTTTTGGATCAACAGAATAATGATCGAATTATGGAGTATTGCTTTGTTTTATGGCGCCTCTGGTTTGCTCGAAATTCTTTTATTTGGAGGGGTATCAATATGAGAGGCTGTGATATCTTAGCTTTTGTACAATCATGTAAGAAGTCTTGGCTTTTATAATTTGTAAGGCAAGAAAATGCAGAGTCTATAGAGCGTAGGGGTGAGATTCTTCGCTGTGAGATAAGATGGGAAGCTCCACTAATGGGTGTGTGGAAATATAATGTGGATGCTGCTTTTGTTTTCGCAGAGCAAGCTGCAAGTGTTGGAGCTGTTACTCAAGACAACTATGGCTTCTTTACAGCTGCAGTTTCTGGCCCGTTGTAGAGATGTGTTTCTGCTAACACTGCTGAGGTTTTAGCATTACGGATGGCATTGGGCTGGGTTTTAGATGTGATGCATGGAGAGAGTATTATTGAGATTGATGCTAAGGAGGTTGTCTCTGCTATTTATTCACAACATGATGATTATTCTGAGTTTGAAACTGTAGTGCATGACTGAAAGGATATTCTTGCTTCTCAGCCAAATGTTAAATTACAATGTGTACCAAGACAAGCTAATATAGTTGCCCGTAGCTTAGCTAGAGCAAGTATTAACCAAGCTAGCCTAATTTACTAGGATTTTTCACCCAGTGTCATTGTTGATACTATTTCTAGTGATATGCAATCATAAGTTCATTTTCTTTCAAAAAAAACATAAAGAGACATGACCTAGCAGCAAATGCATATTCTCCTAAATAATAAATTCTGAAGTAACATAGTCTAACATCAATACATATTCTTCTGGATAGTAAATTCAAAATCGATTATTCTCTCTCTATAATGTATTAAATGTAAAAAAACAATAAAATAGAATATAGTAAAAGAATTGAAGATGAAAATACACATACCATGCTTAATCCAGTCATAACAATTATGACCTTTACATTGTCCACCTTCCCTAACCTAAATCTTCTTCCTGTGAAATAAAAAATAATTTGAATGCTAGTCTTTGCAAAAATATTAAGTTGAACAATGATTTTTTTATACTAATGCAAATATATTATTTAATTACTGTATCAGAAATCAAATATTAACCTGAGAAATTGAAGTAGGGAAGTTGAGGATTAGTCTGAAAAGTTGAGTAGTGCTAGAGTGACTCCACTTTGAAGTGGAGTTACTTAACTCCACTTTAATGGAGTAGAATATTGACCATTAGATTAGTTTAAAATTTTTGAGTCATTGATTAAATAAATATTATTATGATACTGGATTTACAATATCATTACATAGGCAAAATTGATAATATTGTTCCTAAAAAGATGATAATACTTCATATTTAGCAAATAATATTATTTGTAATTTTTTAAATAATATAAGGCTGATTTATGTAATTATCTTTATATCATCTTTTTTTTTCAATATTTTATATAACTTTTTTTTGAAAATTCAATATTGAATATAATAATAATATATATATATAATAAAATATATACATTAAATAAAGTAATAATAATATTTAGTGAAAAGAATATGAAAATCTTTAAAAAAATTAAGATAAAAAATATTATTGAATAAATATATATGATTTTGTGTATGAGATTGAATCAAAATTCTTACCATTGTTTTATGATTGATTTATTCTAAATTAATATTTACAATTACAAATAAAAATCTTATTGTATATTTAATCTATATTATCCTTCTAAAATTAAATTATTTTCTTTAATTCATATAATTGCTATTTGAATATGAGTTTAAATTTGTAAAATAAAAAATAAAATTTATTTTTTTATGAAAGTACTTATTGTGGTAAGTCAACTAGTGGTCATAAATTGATTACCATAAATTTAACTTAAATATATATAATTTTGTGCATGGGATTGTATCAAAATTCTTATCATTATTTTATGAATTGATTTATTCTAAATTAATATTTACAAATAAAAATCTTATTGTACATTTAATCTATATTATCATTCCAAAAACATATTATTTTTTTTAATTTATATAATTGCTATTTGAATATGAGTTAAAATTTGTAAAATAAAAAATACAATTTATTTTTTTATAAAGTACTTATTGTGGCAAGTTAACTAGTAGTCATAAATTGATTATCATATTTACATTAAATTTTGGTAATTGAATTAAATTAAATAAAAAAATGCTTTGATATTTTTGTCCTTAATATATAATAATATTTATAAAAAAAATAAATTGTATACTTTGTAATTTTAAATGAAATATAGGAATTTAAAATTTTTATATTTACTTGTGATTCTTCTCCTCTCTATATCCATTTAAACAAATATAAGTTATAATAAACAAAACAAATATAATATTTCATCTTATAGTTCTTCTCAAGTTCATCCAAATAAATTTTATATTGATTAAACGAGTTGAAAATATGTGTATATGAAAGAATTTGTGATTAGAAAAACTAAGTGAAGTATTGCAACTACATTTAAAGTGTATATATTTATGCAATTAATTCTATAATTAAATGTATAAGATGATGTAAATTTTTTTTATAGCAAAATATATTTTAACAAAATTTTAAAAATTTTATGTAAATTCTGATAGTTTGAGTAACAATATGTAAGTTTGAATAATATTTCTGTTAGGTAAGTTAGTGATGTTCTGTAAGTTTCAGTATACTTTCAGTAATTCTGAATGATAATTTCGGTATTTTGACTAAAAATTTCTGTAGATCAATTTCTGGTATTTTGTTTATCAAATTTCAAAAATTTTACCCAAACTATAAGAATTTTAATTAGAAGTTTCAAAAAATTGATGCAAATTAAGTAGTTTTTAGTAGATATTCTCTAATTTTGAATAACAATTCTAGTAGTTTGACCAAACATTCTAGTATATTAAATTTTGGTATTTTTATTTCTCAAATTTCAGAAATTTTAGTCAATTTATCTAAATTTTAACTAAAACTTTTAAAAAATTGATATAAATTATGTAATTTAAAGTATATTTTCTGTAATTTTGAACATAAATTATGGTATTTTGATCAAAAAATCTAGTAGATCAAATTCTAGTATTTTTTTTCTCAAATTTCAAAATTATTACTAAAATGATCAGAATATCAACTAAAACTTACAGAAATTTGATATAAATTTTAATAAAAAAATTATTTAATTTTGAAAGATTATTCTGGTAGTTTGACCAAAAATTTGTTATGTCAAATTCTGATATTTTATTCTTCAAATTTCAAAAATCATACTCTATCTATTATAATTTCAACTAAAAATTTCAAAAAATTGATATAAATTATGTAAATTTTAATATATTTTTTTTAGTTTTGAATGATAGTTTCGGTAGTTTGACAAAAATTCTGATAAGTCAAATTTTAGTATTTTATTTATCAAATTTTAAAATTTTTAATCAAATTATCAAAATTTTAATTCAAAATTTTAGAAAATTAATATAAATTATGTAAGTTTTAGTAGACATTATAAAATTTTGAATGATCATTTTGATAGTTTGATCAAAGTTTCAGTAGGTCAAATTCTAGTATTTTCTTTTTTTAATTTTAGAATTGTTAATGAAATTACTATAATTTAAACTAAAAATTTCAGAAAAATATTTGTAAATTGTATAAGTTTCAGTAGAGATCATAAAATTTATAATGATTATACTCGTAGTTTGACAAAAAAATTTAGTAGATTAAATTCTGATATTTGGTTTCTTAAACTTCAAATTATTAGAATTTTAGCTAAAAATTTTAGAAAAAATCATTATAAATTATGTAAGTTTTGGTAAATATTCTGTAATTTTGAATAACTATTCTAGTAATTTGAATAAAATTTTATTATGTCGAATTTTTGTATTTTATTTCTCAAATTTTAGAAATTATACTATAACTATCTAAATTTCAACTAAATTTTTCACAAAGTTATTGTAAATAGTGTAATTTTCAGTAAGGATAATGTTAATTTCAATTAGTATTCTGGCATTTTGACTAAAATTCTAGTAGGTCTGATAGGTGCAAATTAACTCTATATTTTCTATTAGATTTATGCATGTAATTGACTTGAATTAATTTATTATATGCTTATTTATGTACTTTTATTGCATTATTTTTGAATTAAGTTTAGTTTAAATTAATTTCTTAAAAGTGTACATAAACTGAAATTTTTAGATATAATTTGACCTTTCAAGCTTCAAATAAAATTTCGACAGTCTTAAAGTACAAAATTGAAAAAGTGTTCTTCATAAAGTTGATAGAAGACATCTCAAACTTTTTAGAGAGTCCTAATTTATTAAATTCTGAGTTTTTTTTTTTTTTTGCCTCCAACTTTAAAGTCTAAATAGGGCTTGAATTTCAGAAGCAAAAATTTAGTCAGAGCTACTGATAGTAATTTAATCTTCTTCCTCTCCTCCTCTCACTTCCAAACACTTCTCTTAAATCCCTAACCTTTCTGCTCTCAAATCCACTCAAATCTCACCCAAATACTTTAAATTTCTTCCTTGATCCATCAAATCCTACCTAAATCTACTACACCCATTCATCAATTTCATCAAAAATGGCTTCGAGAACCAAGAGTGTTGCAAAGAAAACTTCTTCAAGGAAGGAAAAATAGAAAGTTTCAAACTCTTCAAGAGATGAGATAAATATATCTTCTCATTTTCAAGCTCTTTTTTCAATTTTTTATCAAAAAGAAATTAAAAAAATATCTCTCTCTATGCTTGAGAAATATTACTCCTTATTGATATTTTAGCCATGGTATTTTTGAGCGTTTGGGCCTAGATGATAGAATGAAATAACTATTTGTTAGACTAGGTTGGGAAAAATTAGAGTGTAGAATGTTTGGTATTAATTATGTAATTGATCATGATGTTATGTTCAAAACTTTTGGCTTGCCTAAAGAAGGTGCTTGCACATATTCAAAAGAATTTGATATTGACAAATTTTAGAAAACATTAACTTGATTTGATTCATTCAATATAAGGAATACACCTAATGGACTGATTCATGATCATAGTTTACTTTTATTGCATAAGTTTATGTGTCATTTTATTTTTGGTAAAAAGAAAAGTAATAAAGTGTCAGTACAAGATTTATTTGTGTTGTATTGTGCTTATAAGGGTAAAAAAGTATCTACAACATATAATATTTTTTAAAGTTTCATGTTTATTGCTCAGCATCCTAAGAGTACTATTGCATTAGGACATATTGTTACTAGATAAGCAGTTTATTTTAATGTCTTTGATCTTAACAATATTTCAATGGAATGTATCAGTGGGGAGCCATATTTCTTTGACATTTTTTGGTGTGTAGAGATTTTGAATGCTGACAGTAGTTTAAGAGATCTCACAACAAGAAGGTGCTACAAGAAATTAATACAAGGAGGTTCAAGCAGTACAACACCAAGTGATCAGCCAGCACATACAGAAGAATGCAATGAGGAAGACAAAAGTGATGATAAACAAGATGATGATAACACAAATGAGGAGCAGGGATAGCGACAAGTTTTAAAACGGCTCGATTCAATGGATGCAAAGAATCAGGAGATAAGCACGCAGTTAAACATTATGGAGGTGCAACAAAGGCAGTATGGCCATCAAATAAGGACGATGAATTGCAGACTTATCAATAGGGCTGTACATCAAGCCCATGGCCCGAAAAACCCGGCCCGGCCCGAACCCATACTAGGGTCGGGCCAGTTGGGCCTCGGGTTGGAATAAAAATTCTCGGGCCGGCCTGAGATATTAATTTTTTTATATTTTTTTAAATTTATATTTTGGTAATTTATTTTTTTAAAAAAAATTAAAATATTATATATAAATAATGATATAATAATTTATATATTATTAGATATAATTTTGTATAATAAATTTTTAAAGTAATATTTATAGGTAAATTTTATTAAAATTTTTAAAAAATTTTATTTTTTTAATTTTAAAAAAATCGGGCCGGCTTGAACACCGTCAGGCCGGAAGTGGCCCGGCCCGGCCGGGCTTCGGGCCGGGCTAGGGTTGCAAACTGCAGCCCGAAGAAAATTTGGGCCACCCGGCCCGTGTACACCCCTACTTATCAATATGGAAAGGAGTCAGACAAATCATAATTACAAGCTCATGAAGTATATTGAACTTTCAGGATTGTTTGTTTCTTCGCCGACTCCCTCGCCTCCATCGTTGCCATGACTCAGGGACGCTTCCATCATTTCTCTTTTTCTTACTATAATTTCTTTTTTATATTATCTATTATGCTTCTTGTGTGTGATTTAGTATTTTTTCATTGAGGACAATGAAAAATTTAAAGTGTGGGAGGAAAATATTTATTTTGTTATTTATTTTATTAGTTAGTTTAATTTGGATTTTGTGAAATATGTTTCTTTATTGTTGTTTGTGTTTTTTTATTTTTGTATGTTTAAAAATTTTAAAATTAATAAAAAAAAAGAAAAAGATAAAATTTTCATAATTAAAATAATAATAATAATTTATTATTTTAAAATTTTCATAATTAAAAAAAATAATATTATTTTATTATTTTAAAATTTTCATAATTAAAAAAAAAGTTCTAGATTTTTTTTCAAAAAGTTTCAGTTTTAAAATTTGCATTCTATTTGATTTATGATCTCTATTTATTTTTTACTTGTTATTAAGTGAGTTAATTATTGCTATTTTAGATTTCAACTTGAAAATTGAATTCTTTTAGCTAAATTAGAAACAATTATTGGTTATTCTTAATTTAATGTATGGAATGGATAAAATTATAATCTTGAAAAATTTTACAAGTTAAGAGCGCCTTTTTTTTAAAAAAAATATTTATAATTATTTTTTTATCATAGTGATTTAAGTTTATTGTGATGTAATAGATTCTTGAGTTAGCATGTATCATTAAGACAGTAAATTGCTTGAATTTATGAGGATATGATATGAAAATTATGTTTAATTAATATAGTTATTATATTAAATATTTTTGCGAGATGGAGCATAAGACGTACTCGTTTTAATAATTAAGGTGAAATGGAACATAAAATGCATTCACCATACATATATATATATATATATATATATATATATAAAGAAAGAAAGAAAAAGAAATTAATAATAATTGTGGGATGAAGCATAAAATACACCCATTAAATATATTTAATAATATTAATAAATGCATAGTTCTTATTTATCCTCAATTGTTGTGAAAGACTTGCTACTTAGTGATGCTTGCTATATTCTTGGATTAATGAAGTTATGATAAATTTCTTGTGACTATGGTTTAACATAAAAGTTTTTGCTAATTGCCTTAATGTTTAAGTGTTATTGGTTTGTAAAGTTACTTAAGATTATAATTCTTTGAAATTTAGTATTTTAAGTTAAGAATAAGTGATTATTATTTTTCTTTATTTGGTTGAATTTGATTGATTGTTAAAATTTAACTTAACAATGTTAATTTGCTTTAGGACAAGCAAAAGTTCAAATGTGGAAGAATTTGATAGGTGCAAAGTAACCCTATATTTTCTATTAGATTTATACATGTAATTGACTTGAATTAATCTATTTTAAGCTTATTTATGTACTTTTATTTTATTATTCTTGAATTAAGCTTAGTTTAAATTAATTTCTTAAAAATAAGCATAAACTGAAATTTTAATGGTCTTAAAGTGTAAAATTGGAAAAGTGGTCTTCATAAAGTTGATGGAAGACATCTCAATTTTTTTAGAAAGTCCTAGTTTGTTAAATTCTGAGTTCATTTAGGAATCCAACTTTAAAGTTGAAATTAGACTTAAATTTCAGAAGTAAAAGTCTAGTCTAAGCCACTGATAGTAATTGAGTCATAACTTAAGCGTCTCAAGCCCAAATCAGGTGATTCAAAGGCTTAAAACTATCTAATCTTCTGAGGATACAATATTTCTGAAGAGGTTAATTAGAGATAAGGAACATATCTAATAAAAAATTGAGGAGGAATTTTGAATTCAAATTTTGAAAGAGAGGTTGAGTAAGAGTAGGATTCTGATTTGAAAGAGGGATTGGCTGGATACCAAAGGGGGAGGTAAAAAGTACGTGAGACGGCCATTCTAGAGTGTTAGACTATTTTTCTTCATATTTTGTTTAGAGAAAATAATTTTAGCTCAATTGGAGATTAAAGGAAAAAGGAGATTACGTTAGAGGAAGACTTGGTCGTCTCTGCCCGATTCTTCATCAATCTCATTTGAACTCTCTATTTAGTTTATATTTTCTAGTTTAGATTTTATTTAATGCTTTTTTATTTTCTTATTTTGAATATTAGAATGATTAATTTTATGTTTTATTTTTTATTTTTTATTTTATCTAAGTTTAATTTAATTATGAGCAACTAATCCCTTTGTGGGATTAGGTGAATTTGGATGTTGAATCTATGAGTTTGATTATAATCTATTAATATACATAGATTGATTTTCTTTTATTCTTAATTTTTTTTATTTTGGTTTAATTGATTAGCAATTGTTTGGCTACCCTTTGTTAAATTTAAAGAATCATATAAAATGCAAATGTTGAATGTGATTTTTTATGTGGAATCGTCAACTTTGAGTGATTAAGTTTAGAAATAAATTAATTATTTAGGGATCCAGAATTAATATTTTGATTAAATTGAATTGAACTTTGATAATTTAATATAAGAATAGTAATTTAATCATTGTCCAATTATATTCCACTTGCTTGAGAGAGAAGTGGATGAATTGAGTGATATTGGATATCTAGAATTTAAGAATTGAAAGTTAATGCTTCATTAATTAGACCCATAGTAAAATCTCCAATGAAATCGAATCCTACTCATTTACCATTAATTATTTGAACACTTAATTTAGAGTAATTGACTTTGATAGATTAAGATTAATTAGATAAAATTAAATTGTTGCAATTTACTAATTTTCAGATAATAGTTAAATTGAATTTTAGTTAATAAAATTGAACCTTCCCTGTAGGATCGACTCTTACTTTCACTATATTACTTGTTACGAGCCGTACACTTGCGGTTTTTAAAATCGATATACACAAATCGACCAATAAGGTCAAAATTAAGTATTTTATTTTCAAAATTTCAGAAATTGTACTATAACTATCAAAATTTTAACTAAAATTATTAGAAATTTGATTTAAATTTTGTAAATTTCAATACATTTTTTATAATTTTGAATGATAATTCTAGTGGTTAGACTAAAAATTTTAATATATCAAATTCTAGTATTTCATTCCTCAAATGTCAAAAATCACACTATAACTATCTAAATTTCAACTAAATTTTTCACAAAGTTGATGTAAGTTATGTAATTTTCAGTAAGAATTTTGATAATTTAAATTATTGTTTTGGTATTTGGACTTAAATTTTAATAGGTCAAAATTGACTTAAATTCTAGTTAACTTCAAAGAGATGCATATATATGACATTAAGCTACAGCTTTTACAACAATAGCAATTTAAAAACACCAAATAAAACAGACCAGGAGCAACTGCAATGCCACTAACTAAAACTTTCATCTTATTAAGAATGATATGAAGTAAAAGAAGACCAATTTATCATAACAACAGTATGATAATGTTAACAAAAAAAAAAGCTTGGAATACCAATTAAGCTACCAAAAAGAGTTCACATTTAGATCACCAAGAGCACTGTTACATTAGGCAAATTCATAACACTAACTAATACTGAAACCCTCTTCAACTGGTTGTATATAAAGATCAATACAAAACAAAAATAGAAATGCTAAATTCTCGCTCATACCATTATGCATGAGATCATAATGACCAGATCAACAACTTTCCTCAAATAAGAGAACATAAATGCCCTCAGTTTATCTGTTTTAACTCTTTGCAGACAAAAGTATTGGTTAGAGGAGATTCAGAGATAAAAGAAGCTACTAAAAGATGACAAGCCTGCAATACAAAACAAGTTCACATCAGATCAATTTCAAAAAAAAATCCACAAACACCTATAATTTTTCGCCACTTAAAACCCTAGAAATAAACAGAAAAATGAAAATGCAAGACTAAAAATAGATTTTATTGTACCTTCTTCATCAAAATCACTAAAATCGCTCTCATCCTCCTCGTCCTCATTTATATCAGTTGCATCTTCGAAGAGCTGAAGAACCTCAAGGTTCTTCCTCTTACAACTGCCTCCGCCGTGCTTCCACTTACCTACTTCGCCAGCGACATCGGTGGCGGCCTCCTTCCCCTTGGATGATATTTGAGAGTGACAATGTGAGGATTGTGACAATTCAACTCCAAAGTAGCTTGTTTGGCATGTCCAGCGTCTGGGTGAGAGTGATGAATGGCATTTTATGGTAGAGTTAGAATTTTTCCTGCACTAAAAAAGGCTTAAAATAAAATTCAAAACAAACAAAGAAACACAAATGGCAAACAGACTATCGATGACTTCAAAGTATATTTAGATCTATTACTAAATTCACAGTTTCCTTCAACACAGCCTCCAAAACTTTACTTTTTTCACCCATCTTTTCTTCTCTCAAACTCTCTCTCACCGAAGTATCAAGCAAAAATCAAATTCCAAAGCACAACCAGCATAAAAATAACTAGAACTTGTGATGCCCAATTAAAAGGACTTAATTTTGAATAAGAATTAGTGCTCAAGAGGCCAAAAGAAAGAGAACCCACCAACAAAAAAATGCAAACACAATTAACAATGCCAGAAACTAACCGTTGGAAGCGTAGAAGCTAAAGAGTATGCATGATCTCTCTCTTGATTTTTCAATGATGACATGAGTGTGTATCAACAAGAGTTTTTCTTTTATCTGAAATTGAATTTGACTGTGAGATCACAATCGAACTCCAGAGAACATTTATGCAATTTTTTTTTCTCGATTCAAGATGTTGGAAACTAGGGTTTACTTTAAAGCTTTTATACCATACAACAATTATATGGTTTTCTCTGTCTCACAATAAGCATTTTTAATCTCAATGACTCAAATTTTTTCAACTTATTCAACGGTTCATAATTTTCTCTACAAAAATAAAATCATGTGAAATGGAGTCACTCTATTACTATGCTGAAAAGTTAGAGATTGAAGAAGAGGATACATCTCAAATGCATTTGGCACTACAATACCTAAATATGGACCCTCTTTATTTACTTTATTAATCTTTTTCAAAAAAAAACTTCAAAAACATCTCCATAAGCTCAGTTCACAAGGGCTAAAATGACAACCCATCCCACCAACAAAATCCTTAAATGACAATTCATCATCATTTTTATTTCTGCAACAACTTACTAAAGCTTCATGAGCTCCTTCTTCTTCTTCAATGTACATATATATATATACAGGGCCGTCTTAAATATTTAAGGGGCCCTGTTCTTAGAGAAAAACAGAATAAATTAGACCCTATTCCTAACTTGAACCAAATTATTTTCAAAAATTAAAAAAAAAAAAGAAAAAAAATTATAATTTGAGACTGGAGGGAGAGAAAAAAAAATTTTGTCACTGGAGGGAGAGAAAAAATATATATATATTTAAATAAATATATTTACAAATTTTTGTTTCATCTTGGGGCCCTGTGCAGTAGCCCAGTTTGCACAGGGCCTTCACCGGCCCTGTATATATATATATATATATATATATATATATAAGGAGACGTACGTAGATAACTATATATAATAGATGTTTTTGTCTTTCAAGAAATTAATTAGAAATTATCTAACAATGAAATATTAATTAAGGCTCAAGATTCAACAAGTTTGGGCAGAAATTAGCAAAATTGTTAAGTCAAAATGTGAAATATTATAAGGTCAAATTTTGGGGATAAGCCGCCAGTGGGATTTTTCTTTCACATATTATACAAATAATTTAAAGTATTCTTAATTTTTTTTAAAAAAATAAGTCTTTCGAATTAATTTATACAATAATCGAGATTAAATCTTGTCTTTAAAAGAGTTCAAATAATACACTTTATATTTAAGTAATACATTCATAAAATAGTTTTTGAGAGTTAATTGTAAAAATCAAAAGATTATTAAATTTTTCTGATTCGATAAACTATGAAAGTTAAAATTTAAATTTGTAAATGGCGAAAAATATATTTATGATGTAGCGAAAAAAATAAAGATATTTTCTATAATCCTATTTAGTCTAAGAGTGTCCAGAAATATAGAAATAAATAAATAGTCATTGATTCAAAAAATACCAAAAACTTAAAAAAGAAATAAAATTCTCTTTGAAATTTTATTGAAATATGAAAACTAGCTTTTTATCATCTCATAAGAAGTTACATTATATAGAGTTAGAGTTACATAAATTTTTATTAGAAATAAGGAAACTAAATAAATTAGCAACATACTATCAAAAATAGAACAGAACGCAATATGAAAATAAAATAATTACATAACTAGGCAAATTCCTAAAATAATATCTTAATGTGATATTCTTAAATAAAAAAATAAATATTTTCTTCATCATTCTCATTTGCTTGGAAAAAACTCGACCTCAAATTTTGTAGTGCTGAAGAATCAATAACCGAGATACTACAATGGCATGTTCCTTATTCTGTTGAAATCGTGAATTTTCTAGCAAATTTTCATCAGCCAACTCCTTCAACTCTTTAAATGACTGCTGGATTTCAAAAAAATATTGAAATATTTCCCAATCTATTGAATTGGTTGATTATAGTGTTTGTAGAACTATCAACCAATTTTTTTTGTTTCTTTCTCATTAATTGTTGTTAAAATATTAAATTTCTCCATCTCCTCATAATAGTTATCAAAAACTGATTGTGATTCTTTAAATTTCTCTATCTCATCATTATATTCATCAAAAACTGATTCTAATTCCTCAAAATCATTTTCTAAATAATCATCCGTATGTAATTTTTTATGCGAGTCAAATACCTCAATTTTGGTACTTCTAACATCTAAACCAAGTGTATGCAATAATCGTGCTTCCAATTGATCCTCCATGTGTTGCATCGTTCGCTCTGTTAATCTGTCCATCATTTGTTCGAGTCGATGCTCAAGGTGGGTCATGAGATTATGCTCATAAATCTTCTGTATACACTATCGTGGTTATCTTCGCAGTGCAATAATTCTCCAGGAGCGAATACGGCTCTGATATCAACTGACGCAGCGAAAAAAATAAAGATATTTTCTATAACCCTGTTTAGTCTAAAAATGCCTAAGAATATAGAAAAAAAATAAACAGTAGTTGATTCAAAGAATACCGAAAGTTTAAAAAAAAAGACAAAATTCTTTTTAAAATTTTATTAAAATATGAAAACTAGCTTTTTATCACCTCATAAGAGGTTACATTATATAGAGTTAGAGTTACATAAATTTTTATTAGAAATAAAAAAACTAAATAAATTAATAATATGCTGTTAAAAATAGAACGGAACACAATATAAAAATAAAATAATTATATAACTAGATAAATCTCTAAAATAATATCTTAATGTGATATCCTTAAATAAGTAAATAAATATTTACTTCATCGATTTATTTTCTATATAATTAATACGAGAGGACTACGTTTTCCTTTCATGCATGTGACAGAACATTTAGGTTAACGTGCTAAACTCTTTTAGTAACCCACCATCTCTATTTGAATTGGTCATTAATTAATTAATTAATTATCTATTTAAATAGGCTCTTATCTGCTAGTTTATTACAATAGTATTTTTCAAACACTAAAGTCTAAAGATTAATTAATTAAGAGAAGAATCAAATATCGACACCTAGTCTTAGCCCAGTTGATTCAATCGATTGAAATTTGAAAACCGTTTACTATTAAACATTTTCCTCTTATCTTCGTATACTATAAAATATTAATCATGCTTGGCGAACCATCGAAAGTTGAAATAGTCTCAATTTTTTTATTATATATTTGAAATTTTATTAAAAGAAAAAAATATTGAGAATTTAAATATGTTTTTATATTGCAGTATGAGTATTTAACCATTAAGTTATTGTTCTAATTTGCAATGGTTAGGATATCAAAAATATAAATAATATTTCAGATATATATAAAATACTTTTCAATTAAATCTAAAAATGATATTTTTTTGAAAATTTTAAAAATATTAAATCTTTAGAAAGTGCCATCTATGTAATTTCCTCATAATTTTACCATTGCAAGATAGAAAAAAAAAGGGCCTAAAACGAGTTTAGTGCATTAACTATGGTCAACACCTCCTCGTCTCATTGAAAAATAATAATAGAAAATTACACCCTCACTAGATTTTTTTTTTAATTTTCATCTTTTATCGAAGTTTTTTGGTCAATAATAAATTCTTAATAAACTTACAAAAAAAATATCACGAATGTAATAAATTTATAATAAACTTTATATATACTATAAAAATTGATAAATTGATAAAAAAAAAAGATAAATTTGAAAATATTTCAAAATTTTAATAGATTGTTTTATGTTTGGAATTTTGACAAAAATATAAGAAAATTGAAAAAAAAAATTAATTTAATATATTTTTAAAATTTGTTCAAATTTATAAAAATTTATGACTAGTTTACTAAAATATCATATTTTTATTTCTTTATTATATATTTATTATGAGCTTATAAATTTTATAAATTTTATTATGAATTTATTATAAGTTTATAATAAAATAATTATAATATTTTTGATAAAAAAAATAAAAATTTTATAAAAAATAATGGAAGATGTCATTTTGTTTTTATGTTTTCTGTAAATCGTGCAAAGAACAAAACAATATTCAGAGCCGAAGCCCGTTTTTCAGCCTAGTTAAAGCCGACTACCAACAGAAAGGCCCAAACATTTTGTCTTCAGTCCACACATTATCAGACTTGACTCAACTGGGAACACACTCTTCTTTTCTTATTTTATATTTGTTTCATTGAATTCATTTCATTTGAAATAAAAATTTTAACATGAATAATAATTATTATTATTACTGTTATTAAATTTAAATATTATTTTTTGATACTTTTGAATATTAATAAATATATATTAATTTTAGTATAGTATGTATGAATCAATTAACAAATAAAAATATAGAGGAAATGAGAAGAAGTTAATTTGATTCAAAATTAATAAATAATATGCATATAATCCATAAATACTGTGGTGGAAATGAAAATATAACAATTCCATAAGTTACTATCTGAAAGATATATGAAGAATTGAAACCAAATAAAAATGACAAGAAATGTTGTGCAAGAATCTATATTATATATATATATATAATTCTAATCAGTCACTTTCAAAAGATTACCTAGAAAATTAAAAATCGTAATGGTTACAATCTAAATTTGACAAAATTCCTAAAAATTGCTGGAATTTACTTTACAGGTAATATTTTGTTGACAATATAGTATTCTTGATTCTTTAATCAACAGATAAAGAATATAAATAATTGTAATAATCAATCCATCTTATTCAAGGGAAATTCTATATTTATTAGGTTCATAATTACACAAAACACACACTGTCAAGTCAATCAATTAAGATTTTTTTTTTAAATCCATCATTAATTTTGACAAATAAACTACCTTTTTACAATATTAGATTAATAAAAAATTCAGTATACTCTAAGCACGAAACAATATTTAATTCATTTTAGTGATATTTCAAATAAAAAATATACTTTCATTTCTCATAATTTTTTAACATATGATTAGATCAAGATAGAATTGATTAATGTGTTAAAAAAAATATTGAGATACTATACTATGAAATTATTACATTGAAAGAGCGTATATATCATAATATAAATAAAATTAAGCCATTTTTTATTTTTTAAAATTGTAACTTTTGTATATTTTTTGATATATTAAAAATATATTAGATATATATATATATATCTCTAAAAATAAAGTATATTTTTAGTATTCTAAATATATACTAAATATATATCTCTAAAAAAGAGGTATTTCTAAAATTAAAATTTGAAAAATAAATATTTTTAAAAGATAAAATAAAATGGGTGTTTTAAAATTTTTTTTGGAATAATTTTTAAACAATTTTCTAAAATTTATTTGGTAGAATAATAATAATAATAATAATAATAATAATAATAATAATAATAATAATAAGAGGATAGTAATTTTGACTCAATACACAACCAAATATCATGGAATAAATTAAGAAAAGAAGTGTGTGTGTATATATATATATTTTAATACATAGTTGCTGAAAGAGTAGCAATGTCACATCTTACTGTTAATGTTTTTAAAAAGAAAAAGTATGATATACGAGTAGAATTGAGATGGGGTCTAATGTTGGCAATATGTGAATTAATTTCCTGTACCTTAATGATTTTTCAATTGCCCTACCCTATAGCCTCACTACACATTTATATATTTATATATATATATATAATTCAAAATTTATTTCTTAGAATCTTATATATATCAAAACAAAACATAGAGTCCTATCAATATATTCTTGAAGAATTCTTGTCAAGCAAAAGAGAAAGATTATTAAAAAAAATTGAAAACCTTTCAAGCCAAGCAAAGCCATTTGCATTATTAATATGAAGGCGTGGTGCTGCTGGTACTGCTTTAAATTATTGCCTATTAAAGATATTTACATTATTGTATGGTATTTAATTTGTAAAGAATGTGATCAACAAATAAAAAGCATAGACATGATATCCTCCATTAATTCTTTTCTTTCTTCTTTTTCTTCTCTTTTTTTAAGAAAAACAAAATGCAAATTTGTTTTTTATATTTTTGCGAAAATATATATTGGCCCTTAAAAAATTATATACGAATTTTGCTTAAATGAACTTTTTTTAAGTACCTTCTCCCTTTTTCTTAGGATAATGTATAGTTAGCAGAACATTCACTTACTGTAGTAGCTAGAGGTGGCTAGGAAAAGCTTTATTATTCACGGGATTTAATTGTTCAATATTGTCATATATTCATAAAAAGAACAATGATTTAATTCTTCAGTCTCAAGAAATTGTGGGTCTTAAGTGACTCAAAGTCACCTGTGATGAATCTTTTCCTCTTATTTGAAACGGTGTGTTTTGTGTGTGCAGTGTTGTCTCGTGTGGATTCACTGTGCACGGGTTTAGGGTTGATATAAATACCCTTGTTATAAGGGTTCTGTGTAATTTTTGCTCTCTCTCTCTCGGCCGTCAGTGCGTTCTAGAGTATTCTTTTTGTTTTTCCTTCTCTGGTTCTCTGTACTGAGTTTTTTCCTTTCTTGATCTGTTTGAAGTCCGTTTCTCTGTGATTTTATAAGAGAGGTGAGCTTAACAGTTTGAAGAGAGAGAGAGAGAGATAAACGATCTGAGACTTTGGCTTGTAACAGTTTCTGCCGATTCTAAGTTTCTAAGGGATTGACTGAGGGGTTCGTCTCCTCGCCTTGGATGTAGCCTTTACTGTGTGTAAAGGTGAACCAAGTAAAACGACTCTGTTTGTTTGTTTAGTTTCATGCTTGTTTGTGTTCTGGTGTGTGGCGATTTCTGTTAGGGTTTTGTTTTTTGACTCTTATTTCGTCACAAGTGGTATCAGAGCCTTCATCAGAAGAAGATCGAACAGGTGGTCTCCTTCCTTTCTGTTAAATTTTCTCTTTGATTTCTTGTTTATCTGTTTTAGGGTTACTGTTTGGTTAAGAGTGTCTGTTTCGTAAAAGATCGAGTTTCTTTCCTTGTTTTCTGTTTAGATCTGGTACTGTTGTTGTTTGTTTTTTGTGACAGGAAAGATCGATCAAAAAGGAAGTGAACAGAGGCCCTCTTGGAAAAACCCTAAGTTTGTGAAGCATGTCTTTTGCCAAGATAAACGTAGAAAAATTTGATGGTAAAGCCGATTTTACCATCTGGAAAGAGAAAATGACCGCGATCCTGGTACAACAGAAGTGCAAAAGAGCACTTAGTGGCATCGAATCATTGCCTGAGACTCTCAGTGCGGATGATAAGCAAGATATGATGGATCTTGCGTACAGTACAATAGTACTTAACCTTTCTGATGCAGTGCTCAGAAAGGTTAGAGGTATACAGACTGCTCCTGAACTCTGGAATAAATTGAATTCTTTATATCTGGTTAAATCTGTGTCAAGAACTGCCTATTTGAAAGAACAGATATTTAGTTTTAAAATGGACCCTTTAAAATCTGTTGATGATAACTGTGACAATTTTCAAAAACTTGTGCTAGAGCTGGCTGACAATGGTGAAGAGTTAAGTAATGAAAACCAGTCTATAATATTACTTAACTCTATACCAGAAAACTTTCAGAATGTAAAAGATGCTTTAAAGTATGGTAGAACTACTATAGAAGTTGAAGATATTACGAATGCTTTGAAGCTTAGGGAATTGGAGATGAAAAACAGTGAAAAGAACAGTAAGTCAGAGAGTCTAGTAATTAAGGAGAAACCTAAAATCAAAAAGAAAAAAGATAGGTTCAAATCTGGAAATGGTAAGGCTAACCAAACTAATAACAGTGCTCAATCTAGTAGTGTAACTAGTCAAAATAATAACAATAGTGCTAAGTTTGAAAGAATTTGTTATTATTGTAAAAAGAAAGGTCACATTAGAAGATTTTGCAGGAAAAGGTTAGAAAAATTAGGGCAGAGTAGTGGTGAGGTTGGAGCAGTCAATACATCATCTCAGGATGATGATATTGAAGCTCTAACTATAACTAGTACAAAAAATACTGAAGTCTGGATACTAGATTCAGCTTGTTCATATCATATGACCCCTAACAGGGATTGGTTCTCCAGTTATAATAGTTTAACTGGTTCCAATGTTCTAATGGGTAATAATTCTTCCTGTAATGTTATTGGTATAGGCACTGTGAGGCTACTGTTAGATGATGGGAGGCAAATAGAACTAGGGCAGGTTAGGCACATTCCAGACCTTAGGAGAAATCTCATTTCCTTAGGGTTCTTAGAAGAAAAAGGTCTATATCATACTGCAAAAGATGAGGTTCTGAGAGTATTCAAAGGGGACAAATGTATGTTAACTGGTCATAGAGTAAATAGATTATATCACTTAGATGGCAGAGTTGCTACTGGCACTGTTAATGCTACTGTGTCAGCAGCAAGTGACACAGTTCTTTGGCATAAAAGGTTAGGTCATATAGGGTTTAAAGCCTTAGAACACCTAAGTAGGAAGGGAAATCTGGAAATCACACAGTTTGTGAAACCAGATTCCTGTGAAGGTTGTATTTTAGGTAAATCACACAAACACAGCTTCACATCATCAAGCTATAGAGCTAAAGAGTGTTTGGAATATGTACACAGTGATTTGTGGGGTTCTACCTATGTTCCCATGTCTTTGTCAGGTTCACAGTACTTTGTAACATTCATAGATGACTTTTCTAGGAAAGTATGGATCTATTTCCTAAAGAACAAACATGATGTGTTTAAAACTTTCTGTGAATGGAAGCTTTTAGTTGAAAACTTAAAGGATAAGAGGATTAAAGTACTTAGGACTGACAATGGGCTTGAATTTGTAAATCAACAGTTTAATGACTTCTGTAAAACAAATGGGATCCTTAGACATAGGACATGTACCTATACTCCACAGCAAAATGGAGTAGCTGAAAGGTACAATAGGACTATTTTAAATAAGGTCAGATGCATGCTTGTTGAATCAAGCTTAAGTACCAAATTCTGGGCTGAGGCAGCACATACTGCCTGCTACTTAATCAATAGATCTCCAACATCTGTTCTGAGTTTGAAATGTCCTAATGAGGCTTGGAGTAATAAACCTATAACCTACACACACTTGAGGGTATTTGGATGTATAGCTTATATTCATGATACAAAAAGCAAACTTGATCCTAGAGCTAAGAAATGCATATTTTTAGGTTATCCCAGTGGGATCAAGGGGTATAAAGTGTGGTTACCAAAGGAAAATAAGGTTGCTGTTAGTAGAAATGTTACATTCAATGAATTATTGTTTCCTAGTACTAACATGCAGGAGTTCAAATCTGAGGTACAATTAGAGAAGTCTCAAATTGAGGTGGAGCTAGACAGGTTTGTACAAACTGATCAAAATCCACCTCAAGTAATTAATGCAGGTGCAGAGATAGATATACAACCACAGGACAGATCAGATGAATCTGATCTTGAAGAGGAACAACCTGAACAGGTTCCTGATCCTGAACTGGATAACTACCAGTTAGCAAGAGATAGACAGAGGAGACAGATCAGAAGACCAGTCAGGTTTGAGGATTACTCTTACAATGTTGTTAATTCAGAACTAACCTCCTTTGCTCTAGTTACTGCAGCTGCTGTTGAAGAAGATGAACCTCTTGATTACAAAGGTGTAAAGCAGAGTATATACTGGGATAAGTGGAAAAGGGCAATGGAAGAAGAAATGTCTTCCCTTAGGAAGAATCAGACCTGGAAATTAGTACCTAAACCATTTGACAGAAAGATCATTAAATGTAAGTGGATCTTTAAGAGAAAACCACCTATTCCTGGTCTTGAGAAGGAAAGATTCAAGGCCAGGTTAGTTGCTAAGGGTTTCTCTCAAAGAGAAGGTATAGATTACAATGAGGTATTTAGTCCTGTTGTGAAACATGTTTCCATTAGACTGCTATTAACAATTACTGCTTTGCTTGACCTTGAGCTAGAACAGTTGGATGTTAAAACTGCCTTTCTCCATGGTAATCTGGAGGAAGAGCTGTATATGTCACAGCCTGATGGTTTTGTTGAAAAAGGTAAGGAAAGCCATGTGTGTTTGTTATTAAAATCCTTGTATGGTCTTAAACAGTCCCCTATGCAGTGGTATAAAAGATTTGATGATTTTATGCTTAGTCATAATTTTAAAAGAAGTAGTTTTGACCCTTGTGTGTACTATTCTGTTGTGTCTGAAAATGTGTATGTATACTTGCTTCTCTATGTTGATAACATGTTAATTGCATGCAAGAATATGAATGAGATTGTTAAGTTGAAAGGTATGCTTAATACTGAATTTGACATGAAGGATCTTGGTCCTGCTAAAAGGATATTAGGCATGAACATAGAGAGAAATAGAAATAAAGGAACACTGTTTTTAAATCAAAAGGATTACATACTGAAATTTCTTGAAACTTTTGATTTAAATAAGGGAAAAATTGTTTCTACTCCTATTGGTGCTCATTTTAAGCTGTATTCAATTATTAAACCTTTGAACTTGACTGAATCAAGCTACATGTCAGGTGTTCCATATCAGAATGTGGTAGGAAGTCTTATGTATGCTATGGTCTGTACACGACCTGATTTAGCCTATGGGGTGAGCCTGGTTAGTAGATTCATGTCTAACCCTTGTAAAGAACACTGGTCAGCTGTTAAATGGTTGTCTAGGTATCTTAAAGGGTCAAGTAATGTTGGCTTGTTGTTTAAAAAGTCTGACTGTAATGTGTATGATATTGCTGGATTCTGTAATTCTGACTTTGCAGCAGATCTTGATAAAAGAAGATCCTTATCAGGCTATTGTTTTACCTTTGCTAATAATATTGTAAGTTGGAAAAGCAGCTTGCAGCATATTGTAGCTTTATCTACAACTGAAGCTGAGTATATTGCCTTGACTGAGGCAATTAAAGAAGCCATTTGGCTAAAAGGTATAGTTGCAGAATTGGGTCTTCTGAATGGTAAGGTTTATGTGTTTTGTGATTCTCAAAGTGCTATACATTTGAGCAGAAATAATATGTTTCATGAAAGAACAAAGCATATAGATGTTAGGTTGCATTTTATAAGAAATGTAATTGCAAAAGGTGAGGTAAGTGTTGAAAAAATTCATACTGATATTAATCCAGCTGATATTATGACTAAACTTGTTTCTGTTTCAAAATTTCAGGATGCCTTGGGTATGCTTGGAGTTTTGAAAGCTTAAAAGTTATGTTTCTGAGTGGTGATTACCCGTGAAGAGACATTTCCCAATGTCATTCCCTTTTGGAGACTTGGAGTCAAGGTGGAGATTGTGGGTCTTAAGTGACTCAAAGTCACCTGTGATGAATCTTTTCCTCTTATTTGAAACGGTGCGTTTTGTGTGTGCAGTGTTGTCTCGTGTGGATTCACTGTGCACGGGTTTAGGGTTGATATAAATACCCTTGTTATAAGGGTTCTGTGTAATTTTTGCTCTCTCTCTCTCGGCCGTCAGTGCGTTCTAGAGTATTCTTTTTGTTTTTCCTTCTCTGGTTCTCTGTACTGAGTTTTTTCCTTTCTTGATCTGTTTGAAGTCTGTTTCTCTGTGATTTTATAAGAGAGGTGAGCTTAACAGTTTGAAGAGAGAGAGAGAGATAAACGATCTGAGACTTTGGCTTGTAACAGTTTCTGCCGATTCTAAGTTTCTAAGGGATTGACTGAGGGGTTCGTCTCCTCGCCTTGGATGTAGCCTTTACTGTGTGTAAAGGTGAACCAAGTAAAACGACTCTGTTTGTTTGTTTAGTTTCATGCTTGTTTGTGTTCTGGTGTGTGGCGATTTCTGTTAGGGTTTTGTTTTTTGACTCTTATTTCGTCACAGAAATAATAAAAAACTTTGATATAAAAATCAATAATTAAGAACACAATTCACATATATAATACAAATAATGCATTCACAAGTTTTTTCTTTCCAATCTCTTTAATTATAAATTAAACATGAATACAATACAAATCATTAATTAATTGAACCAATTATAGTTCATATGCTAGCTTGAGTATATAACATGGAAAATTCTTCAGAATTTGTAATAAAATAATTCAAGTTATTTTAAAAAATTCTCTAATTATCTATTGTTAATTATTATTATTATTATTATTAAGAATGGAGGACACATAATATATATTGATATATTCTCCAACCAATAATCATCAGTATAGAAGGCATGATTGGGATCGGTTGTGGCTGCTTAATATCCCAGCAAAAATAAAGATGTTCATATGGAGGGCAGCTCGTAATCTTCTTCCTTTTAAATCGAGATTAATACAGAGAGGTATGAATTTAGATGAGAGTTGCAGTAGTTGTGGTGAGACGGAGGACATTAACCATGTGTTAATGAACTGTTTTAAAGCTAAAGCATGCTCGGAGATTTGGGATATGAGGTTTCATTACTCTGTGAACTGCTTTGATGACTTTGGGCAGTTTCTCTTTCAATTGATGAATTAGCATTCTCAGGACCATGTGGAAAATGTTTGCTATATTTTTTGGCGCCTTTGGTATGCTAGAAATGATTTGGAGTGGCATGGTAACTAATTTTCTATCTTGGATGTGATTCATGCAGCTCTCAGTATGGTTGGGGCTTAGAGAACTTCTAAGGCTTGTCTACAGCTTCATTCGCGTCCTAATAATGGAGGTGGTGACAGTTCACGTATAGGTTGGTTGAAACTTCCTGAGGGACAATGGAAATGTAATATTGATCCTGCATTTCAAACATCTCCTCTCTCAGCTAGGTTTGAAGCTGTTATTCGAAACCATAATGGTGCTTTTGTAAGCAGAGGCGGAGATAAAGGGGGTCCCATGGGGCCCTGTTCCCCTCTCAGTTAAAAATAAAATTTTTTTAGGTATATTTGAGAATAAATATTACATTGGTTGAGATGGAATAGCTTGGCCTTACTATGTGAGAGCACGCAACTTCGATCCACGCTCCCAACATTTTTCATCCTTTTTTTTCCAATCTTTAAAACTGGGCCTTTTAATCAAGCCCATTACAAACAAACAAGATTTGTCAATGACTCTGCCCATTACAAACAAACAAGAATAACTTAATTGTGACTCTTTCTCTTCTTTCTCACGTTTCTTCTTCGTTAATTCTTTTTTCTTTCTTTTTTTTTTCAGATAACAGTTTCTTCCTTTTTCAATTTCATTCTTTCACCGATTGGCACCAGCAAGGCAGCGGCAACAAGTTAAGAATAGGTACACCACTTACTTTTAATCTCATATTTATTTTGTTGCAATTTTTTTATCTTGCTAAAATGAATTGAAATTTGAAAAATAATGAATTAAGAAATTGGCTTGAATACTTGAGGACATTATAAATTTGAAATGTTTAATTTGATTTTGTAGTATGAAGTTTTTTTTTTGAGAAAAGTAGTATGAAGTTAAATTGAAATTATTATTTTTTTGTAGTTTATAATCTGGAATTTTTTTATTTCTTTTATAATTTGATATTTTTAATGTTTAGTATTTGATAAATTGAAATGGCTACTATATATCTATTGACTATTGTGATTGAATTATTTTTCTTATTCTTTGTAGTTATATGGAGCGATATTTTAAAAAATTAAGACCAAGTAGTGAAGAGTCGCCATCAGTTAATCAAAATATTCAATCGACTCAACCACATAAGGAAGCAATTGTTCAACCGGTACCACCAAAAGAACCTACTATTCAACAACATGAGATTGATATAGAAAATATTCCTTCTGATCCGGGATTACGACCTAGCATAATGAGTTATCCACCTGATGTCCGAGATCAGGTACGTAGAGCCTATTTATTAAAAGGTCCATGTCAACCACGCAATCATACTTTTCCTAAAAGAGTAGAAGGAGGTAGAGAAAGGAAATTTATATTATCGTGGTTTGATGATTTTAGTGATTGGTTAGAATATAGTATTGAAAAAGATGCGGTATTTTGTTTGTATTGTTATCTTTTTTCACCCGGACATAGTGAAAGAGGTCATAATACTTTTGTATCTGAAGGTTTTTCAACTTGGCGAAAGAAAGAGAGAATAAGAGATCATGTAGGAAAACACGATTCTTTGCATCATAGGTGTCGATTAGCTTGTCAAGATTTAATGAATCAAGAGCAACACATTGAATTTGCTTTTTCAAAACATTCTGAAAAGTCAAAGCGTGAGTATCGCTGTAGATTATATGCATCATTATTTGCCCATCAACTCCAACTTACTCTTGTTGCAGTTGCTAAAAAGCACCATAGTGTATGTTCATTTTTCCATACTATTAATCGTTTGGTGAATATAGTTGGAGTTTCTTGTAAAAGAAAAGAAATGCTTCGAGAATTGCAAATGGAAAAAGTGGAAAAAGGAATTGAAGAAGGTATCATAAAAAATGGACGAGGGTTGAATCAAGAGATGACATTGAAGAGGCCGGGAGATACTCGTTGGGGTTCTCATTACGGTACGCTTATTAATTTGATTCATTTATTTTCTTCAGTTGTGGATATTGTTGATTATGTTAGAGATAATGGGATTGATGATTCAGAAAGGGGTGAGGCCATTAAAATGTTTGATATTGTGATTCAATTTGAATTTGTGTTTGTGTTGCATCTTATGAAATTGATTTTGGGAATCACAAATGAGTTGTCTCAAGTTTTACAAAAGAGGGATCAAAATATTGTGAATGCTATGAATTTGGTAAAAGTGTCAAAACTCCGTTTGCAGGATGTTAGAGATAATGGTTGGGAGGATTTATTGAAAGAAGTGTTTGAATTTTGTGCTAAAAATGAAATTAGTGTAATAAATATGGACGAGCATGTTTTTGTTCCAAGATCAAAGCGGGGAATGGAACCAATGACAAATCTCCATCATTATCGAGTTGAGCTTTTTTATTCAGTAATTGATATGCAACTTCAAGAGTTGAATAGTCGATTTGATGAAGTTAATACAAAGTTGCTTTTGTGTATGGCTTGTCTTGATCCTAAAGATTCATTTTCTGCATTTGATGTGAGCAAATTAGTTGAACTTGCAAAGTTTTATCCCTCTGACTTTTCGCCAGTTGATTTAATTGAACTCCAATCTCAACTTCAGAACTTCATTGTTGATGTGCGTTTGGATAAGAAATTTTCTGAATTGAAAGGAATTGGAGATCTCGTCAAAACTATGGTTGCTATAAAAAAGCATAAAGTTTTTCCTTTAGTGTATCTGTTAATCAAATTGGCATTGCTTTTACCAGTTGCTACAGCTACAGTAGAAAGAGCTTTCTCCGCAATGAAAATTATTAAGAGTTCACTTCGTAATAGCATGGGAGATGAGCTGCTAAATGATTGTTTAGTTACCTATATTGAAAGAGATGTATTTGCAAGTATTGACAATGAAACAATTATGAATAGATTTCAATCAATGAAAAATAGGCGAGGAATATTGTAATTTAATGTTTTAAATTTTCTTTGTATCCAACATTTTTCTTGTTTTATTTATTTTATTATAAATGTTATTTTTGTGAATTATAAATTTTAAGTTGAATTGGACCCCCCTTATCTAAAATCCTGGCTACGCCACTGTTTGTAAGGGCAGTTGCTGACTCTTTCGAAGGTGTTAGTTTAGCTAGATGCTCAGAAGCAATGGCCCTTTGCTCAACGTTGCAATGGTTATCTTCTCTTCAACTGGGTCCTGGGATTATTGAAATAGATGCACAACTGGTGGTTAATGCAATTAATGGAGAGGCTGGCAATAATTCAGAATTTGGGCTGATTATTTTGGACCGTATCTCTCTTCTTAAGGCTAATACTAGTATGATGTTGCAGTGGATTTCAAGGCAAGCCAACTTAGTTGCACACTCATTGGCGAGGGCAACTAGTTCTACTACTAGCTTCGTGAGTTGGGAAGTTATCACCAGCTGGCTTGTTTCTTGCTTTAATTCTGATTATTATTAATAAAATTTCCACTTTTATTTCAAATATATATATATTGATATATTGAGTATTATCATAATTAAAATATTTATCACTAGATAATTACATGATGAACCCTCGTCATATATTAACTCTAATATTTTTTTTATTCCTAATCAATGTAAAATTATTCTTAATATTTACTGAGCTAATTATTACATTAATAATTTATGTGATTATAACTAATTATTGATGTAAACAACAATACTAAAACCCTCACATAACTAGCTCGGTTCTTACTCCTTAACCATCCAACTCATTTCAATTAATAAATTTTAATACTAAATTAATTAAAATCGGTTACATGAATTATTAATTATTTAAGAAAGTACTAATTTATAAAGATAGGAGGAAATCAAATAGATTACTGAAACCAATGCTCAAATAATTCAAGAAAATGCTGCTTACTATAGAGCAGCATTAATTAAAATGATTAATCATACATTAATTCATACTAACTGCATTTACATCAAACAAAAGAGACGTATTAACTAGCGAGCCATAACTAGCTAGCTAGCTAGCAGTTACTTTGCTAAATTAAGGAAAAAAACATAGACAATTAAGTTTAATCTTAAATTAGAGATTTAAAGTTTTAATAATTAAGGACTTGCAGAGTCCAAATTATAAAGCTAGAGCACACACATAGTATATATATATATATATAGATAATGGGTAGCTAGATTGTATAGCATCATGAGCAATCAGCCTTAAATTTTTAGCAGAGTGACTGCTCATGATGTTATATCATAATATGAATAAGTTCTTGTTTTGAGTATGTGTGTGCTGCCCATTGATCCACTGGAATATTCCTTCCTACCGGAATCCACCTCCGAGAGCAGGAGCCCAATAGTCTGCTCCGTTATCACTTCCGACCTGCAGAGTGCATGACACTGGAACCAGACACAGCCCTCTACTCCTTAAATCCTTTTTATGTTCTTCATTATAGTTCTGCAATACAATTAGTAGACATAAAATTATTTTTAAAATTAATAACTGAAATTTCAAGATTTTATGATTAATGATAATTTCTTTTTAATCGATCATGTATGTATTGCCCAGGGAATTACATACTTAACATTAGACTATATCTCATCATCCAATTTCTTTTGTGATTAAGCTTAACTTAGAAGTAATATAAAAACAATTTTTATAATGAAAAAATAAAAAAGACAAGTTTGAAAAGCAAAAGAAAAACAGTAGTGGGTTTTTTTCTTATAATTTTATTTTAGATAAGAAGTACCTGTTGATCGAAAGCACCTTTCCTCTTTATGCAATTATCATTCAACTAGTCAAAGAAATAAACATTATATATATCAAAAAGCTAGCATTTCTCTCTTTATTGTGAATAAAATTTTCAAAAAATTTGAAATTCAAGCTATATAAACAAATAAAAAGACAGCCTTTAATAATCGTAAAGCTGAAAACATTGTTCTTTTAGCACATTCTTTTGAGGTAATTTTAAAAAAAATCAGAGTAAACTCTTATTAATTAGGTAAAGCAATAAGCTTTTAATTTAGAAATTCAAAGTTCCCCAATAACCCTTTTTGAGTACAAAGCCAAAGGTGTATATGGCAATGGATTATGGATCCAATACAGCATATATGTATATGTATATATAAATATATATATATATATATATACCTGACCAGGGTCTTCAGGGAATATACAATTCCTTTCTCCTTGAACCTAATACCAAGAAATTATTACAATCATTAATCAATTAATGCCCAAATAATGCATAAATAAATATACATTTATATATATAGTCTCATCTCATGCACATGCAAACACAAATTCACATGCAGAAGAGAAAAAGAGAAAGAAACTAATTTCTGTTCCGTTTTGGGAAATGAGAAAGAATTGGATTTTTGTATATTAATATTATTATTATTAGTTAAATTAATAAGTTCCTTACAGATTGCTGTTGCCTGCTGATATTTGAGGATCCATTGCCCAAGTACGGTAAGCTAAGAGTCTGCAATATTCAAGGGGGATCATTTATATATATAAGTCATAAATTTAATATTAAAAAGAAAGTTTTTTTAAGGGAAATTGAACAGCAGTAACCAAAAGAATGTTAATGGAAGATTGTGAAATGAAGCTTTTTAACAGTGAGAAGGGTGAAGGATGACTAAAAGCAATAGTACTACATGTACATATATATATATATGTTTATATGTACATGGTTGTTTGCAAAAGTAAAGGAAGAAAGAAATTAACATCACCTCAATTTGGCTCTGAAGGAATCTGATGTACCCTATAGCTTCTAACAAGACAGAGGCTGTGTCAGTCTGCAAAAAAAAAGTGAAAAAATAGCACACCGCAAACATCCAAAGTTATATTTTCTTGTTTCTTTATATATATATATATATACTTCTTTTTATATAATTTCCCTTAAAAAAAGGGGGGAAACCCTATCCTGTTTCAAAAACAAATATAAAAGAAATTCAAGAAACCCTTTTTTTTTCTTGGAAAATTGATATCTTCTTCAAAAGAACAAATTTGGGTATTTGTTGAAGTCTAATTCATTAATTAATTACCTTTCCAAACGGAGAAACTAGCTGGTGAAGGGCAGTGATTCTATCTCCTAATTTCTCCCTTCTTACCTGGTGAAAACCAAATAAAAAATAAAAAAAGGACTGATAACTTTACATAACTGCAAGATTTTTTAAATTTTTATCCCTAGTTATGGAATGTAGACAAAATAAAAGTGTAAAAATCAAAAGAATCAGCATGTTTCAAGAAATGGACAATCAAGAAAGACAACAGTCACCACCCCAAGAATGTTTATGAGTGTTTGTGCATATATTGTATACATGTGTTTGTAAGGATATATATATATATATATATATATATTTTTTTATACAAAAGAAGAATATTATTTATTATTATTATTAATATCCTTAATTAATTACATTACATCACATTACCTTAAAGGTAGTTTGGGTTGAAGAAGGTTGAACCCTAGCTTTCTTAAGTGCCCCACCAGTTGCAGTGCTGTTACACTGCAATATATTAAAAAGAAGAAATTAGGAAATATTATAATTATTAATTAATACTCTTGATTAAACATCTTTGATAATATGTATGATATTTATTAGCTAAAAATCAATAAACTAAGCCAAGTGCATATGTTCAATTTATGGAAGTTTTATAAGGCTCCATAAATTTCACTTTTCAAGATCAGAACTATAAATAAACATTACAATTATCATGTTGTTTGGAATAGAACAAATATAAAATTTAGCTTAAGATTGAGAAAGTTTTATGGATTAAATGACAGAAAATAGAAGTTAGGATTAAACAGAGAGAAGTCGTCAGTTTGAGTAATAATTACTTCGGGGGATCGATCTGGGGGTGGATGCCTGCAAGCATCTGCTTTGTTGGTGGAAAAATCCAACATGTTACTACTGAAACTTGTAACAGTACAAGAGGACTTGGGGGAAGAAGCTGCAGCAGCTGGAGGAATCATTTGAGACCAACAATTACTAGGTTTTGCTACTTGGAAATCTTCATTTGCATGTCCATAAACATAGCTATTTGCTGAATTTTCTTGCTTCACATGATCTACAACACCAGACCCACTTGAAGCTTGATGCTGCTGTAACATTTGCTCCTCCCAATTCTCCAACTTTCTACATTGAAAATGGCTCATATTTCCTTTATCTTCATCCACCAATCCACCCCTAGAAAAAAAACCCATCACGAAACCTATATTAAATTTCAATATTATTCATAAAAAAGCTTCAAAGATCTATGCAGAAAGTATTGCTCGATTAAAAACCCAATACAGGAGTTCAGAAATATTTCAATAAATTAAACCACATGCATCTAAGAAAAAGATATTTATTACATGAGAAGTTGGCTCCAAGATTCAGGAAGTTGATCGTGATTATCTTGCCAAGAAGGAAGAATAAGTGAAGAAGAAGAAGAAGAGGAATTAGAAGAGGAAGAAGAAGAAGAATTATTAGATGAAGAATTAGAAGGTGTAGCACTGTAATGAGGGAAAAGAGAAGAAGCTGGAGGCAAAAAAGGAGATGTAATTTGTTGGTGATGAGTTAATGGTGGCCTCATATTATTGATATTCCACCAGTTAGGGTTTCCGGCCATTATCTGTTGCACCGGCGGTGAGCTTTGCAAAACACCTCGATTCATGATGATGATGATATTGGTGAAGATGTTAGCTTTTCTTTTCTTTCTTGATCAATAAAAATCAAGAACTTTGTTTTCACTTTTGTTTATGATCTTTCTTGAATAATTCACTCTCTTTTTTTCTTTTTTTTTTCTTTTCTTGAAGCTCCCAAACAGAGTCTTTGTAGAAAAGTTTTAAGAGGACTTGCTATTATGGATTAAATAGAGGAAACCAATTAGCCTTGCTGTTGAGAGAATTTAAATCGCAGAGAAGTTTGTCTTTCTTTTCTTTTCTTTCTCTCTCTCTCTCTCACTTCTCTTCTTTCTTTCTTTTTTTTCATTATTGCTTTGCTTTTCTTTTTTTTTTTTGGCTTTCTTTTTTTATGTTTTTCTTTTTTTTTCTTTCTTGCTTTTTCTATGCTTTTGCTTTTATCTCAAAGTGGGACAGAAAAGACCGTAGCAATTCTTACTAATTAATTAATAAGAGAGTAGTTGAGTTAATTGAAATATGCCCGAATAAGTTGGAGAAGATAAAAATTTTAATTACAATAAATATATTTTTAGAGAGAAATAAAGAAGTCTTAACCTGTAAACTTATTCTGAATAAAAATAATATTACATTTAGACCGTTAGATAGATGAGTAGAAGTGAGAAAATCTATGACATAATAAAAAAATTAATAAAATGCAAAAAATATTTAAATTATAAAGAATTATATTACAATGACATGAGTGGTAATAGATTTTCTATTTTACCTATCTACGTGTCCTTATTTCACCATTTCATGAAAACTGGTTTAAAAAAAATAAAATGTATATTAATAATCCTCTCTTACGAATTATTGATTTGCCAATTAAAAAATAGTCACAATGTTTTATAAGAATTTTCTAATTTGTTTCAATATTTTAAAGTCGTTTCTTTAACTAATAGTCTTTATACATATTACAAAAAAATATACATATAAAAGCAGTCCTATTAATTTAAAAAAAATCTAATGCATAAAAAACAGATATCACTAAAAAATATTAGTTTAATTAAATCATTTTGATGCATATTACTAAAATTAACAATTAACAACAACAACTACTACAACATGCTTAATTATAAAAGTGGCTTAGTATAGAGTTGTTAAATGTGGACATAATAATAATTTAATGATATTGCTAAAAAAAATTTTGACATGCAGTTTCATATAATATATTAGTTGATGATATTGCTAATTGTTATTAGTATCAAAATATTTTACTTTTAATAACGTGATTTAAATACACCTAAAAAAAGTTTTTATACTAATGTATAAAGATTTTTTTTTGTAATAATTCAATTGAATAAAATTAAAAAGTGAAATTATTTAAAATCAGGAAGTAGCTAAGATTTGAATTTTCCCCATGATTAAGAATTATTCCAAAAAAAGGAAATTAGTTTTGCTTATGCAATAAATTAACTTTGTGGCCGTTTAGTATGATGAGCATATAGTATTATATCATTTCATAATATAAAACTACCATTTAATTCGTCTCTTATTATAGTCTAAAATTTACTTCTGGTGTAGGGTTTATATAAAGCTGTGATTCCAACAATATTATTCATTTCTGAAATAAGCTTTAATTAGTTATCAGTAGTACTGTTTTAATTTGGTCTTTGGCAGCTTATGGCCACCATTGATTTTGGATGTAAGCTTAATTTCTTTGATCCCATGATATTAAGTTTGAAGGACAAGAGATTTTAATTTTATATTATTATGGGTTAAAAACAATTCACCTAAGTAATTTTTTTTTAAAAAAAGAGCACTTTTTGTGATCTAGCTACCTATATTTTGAAAGTGTAATTAAATTTTAAAAAAAAAAATTTTTTGGTATTAAATGATGAGCAAAGCTCAGAACAAACTAAAATTAAAGATGTAGAAAATGGATACTCCAAATAAAATTATAAGTTATATGTGAAAGAAAATCTGCAGTAAAATTTGCTTTCTGGTGGATATGAGAAAGGAATATTTTAGTTTATTTTTTGACACTGCTAACCAAATATAAGTAAGCAGCATTCAAAGCTATTTTGCCGAAAACTATATTAATAGCTATTAAATTATTACATTTCATATAGAGTTTCAAAATATTTGTGTTCGTAGTAATTTTAATGACCACTATCTCCATGCTTATTACCATCGAACCATCATTTTTTATACCATATTAGTATTATGAAATCTGATTACCTGATAGATATATTTGATGGACCTTTACGAGAGAATAAAATTATGAAATTGACATCATGTTCTAACTCAAAACTTTAAAACAATAAATTCATATGTCTTTTTCATAAATATGCCCCTCATTAATCTCGTCATTTTTTAATATAAAATTCTTCACACTTGATAAATTTCAAGATATATAATGCCCATAACTCAACAAAAAGGATCCAACAAGAACTAATGTTAGAAACCAATCCTTTAATCCAGAGACCATTACTGTCTTTAATTATGTTCCTCCAGCTACCATGTTATTACCTACCAAATATGAAGTATCTATATTTAACTTAAAGCTCTTAAGATTTTAAATATTTTTTAACAATAATGTACTTTTAAAAATAATATAATTAGTGTTAATTTATTATTATTATATATGAGATTGACAAATATATGAGATGATTAAGGTCACAATATACTTATTGATATATTAGATACTGTCATAACTAAAATTTTTAATACTAAAAACTTAGGTTATAGTCTCTCACCATATATTAATTCATATTTTATTTTTCATCCCAAATTTATATGGGACTACCTGAATAATTATTAATTTAACTTTGTTTAATTGATGTTTAAATTTGTGATTTTATATATGATTTAAACTTATAAATGATTTCAGTATGGATAATTAAATTAAAATTTATTAATTAAGGGAGACAATTTATTTGCTTTGTGCAGTGAAATTGTTATTTAGTAGAATTTGGTTTTCATCCAACTCTAATAAGTGATATTGAATTTAAAAAAATAAATAAATAACCATCTTTTCATATTGAAGGCTTCCACACACGAATACAAGTTAATATATTAAGGAATTTATGTCACATCATAAGCAAAAATTAGAAGAAAGAAACAAGCAACTAAAAAGCATCCGGAACCCAAGATTGCGTTCAGACGATAAAAGATTAATTTTAATAAAATAAGAATAAGAAAAAAAAATAATCATAAGAAGAATTTTGTATATTCAATTAAATAATAAAAATAGTAATAATTTAAACTCATAACTTACTACATTATAATTCAATAATTTTTTAAGGCTATATATAGAGAAATTATTGAGGAAGAAAAAGAAAAACATCATCGGTACTTCTTTTCTATTTTTGTAGATGGAATTGAAAAACAAGAAAAAGAAGTCTTGTAAGGTCACAATATATCTTTAGTATAAAATTAAAAGACTTCTAGTTAATAACAAATAAAAATTATTCACATGCTAATTTAATTCAATTAATAAATTAAAACCACTGAAAATAAAAAAATTATATGTAAATATTTAATTAATTATTAATTACGTAGGGAAGAAATCAGTAAATCAATCACCGACCATATTAATAATCAAAATTTAGATGAGAAAGGAAATAAAAATGCGACGGCTACAACAAGATGAAGAGAAAAAACAAAAAATAATTGGAGGGTACATGTGATAGTGTCATCTATATATATGGATGTAAAGTAAGAGATTGATAGAGAATGTATAGCTTTAATAATTTATAAACAAAATTAAGTATATAAATGTAAAGTATTTTTGAACAGTTTATTTTAAATGTATCAATATTTTTTTAGCATTATTACGAGGAGAGAATAGTATATTCTAAACTTATTATTTAGAAAATATGCATACATGTTAAATTATATTTCGATATACTATTAAAAATATATGATATTGATACTCTCGGTTGCAGAGGCGAAGCTAGACTTTTTAGTTAATAGTGGTAAAATAAAAATATTATATATTTTTTTAAAAATTTAAGAAGGGCAATTAAATATTTTAAAAATTTTAATAATATATATACATATATATATAAATTTAAAGCAGAAGGGGGGCAGCTGCCCCCTTTTAATTCATGTGTCTTCGCCTCTGCTCGGGTGGTGAGCTAAAATAGCAGAAGTCTTTTTTTCCCCTTAATTAGAAATTTTAAATCTACATTCTAGATACGAAACACTTAAAAAAATGAAAAAGAGCAATATAATTTATTATTCAACTTATCCGGTGTGAATTTAAATTTATCTGGAATATTTAGATTTATAAGATAATTTTACTGTTAAAATAAATATATATACGATATTTTATGATAAAAAAAATTAAAAAATATAAATTTGGTTAAATATTTAAATTTAAAATTCTAAAAATAATTTGAACATCGCTGTTAAAAAAAAAACTATGGATCATCTGAGGAGGGGGGACCTGAGAGGCAACCTGAAAACCACAGACATCGAGAGGTCAAGATCTAGGGTTTGGAGTTTCTCTAATCTCTATTCCAAAAGGAATGATTTCTATTTCCAATAATATTACATTATCATTTTCCCTTTTTATTGCAAGATTTTGGGGCACTCCTTCCTTCTTTTTTATTGTTTTTATTATTTTTATTTTTTACTACATCCCCTTTTGGCCCTCTCTTGCAATATCAACATTTGTCATTGTCCACCTTATGTATAAAATTTTTTAATTAATTAATTTTTTTAATGAATACCCTTATATGCCTAATTTAGAAATAAAAAAATTAAACAAATTAAATAAATAAAAGTGATGATTCCAACCTATTATTTGTAATTAAGTATAGTTTTAACAAAATGTTAATTTTTTAATTATTAATCTCATTTTAAATTAATTTATAATTTTATATGAAAATTTTAAAAATTATTATATTGTATACACAATGTTTGAAAATTAAAAGTTATAATAGATTATATTTCATAAATATAATTCCCTCATATCAATAATTTTTCCCTAAATTGGTGAAAAATGTTCATTATAACCATAGATAAAGAAAATTATTGTTAGTTGAAGTGAAAAATCAACTTAATTGTAGAACAAGAAAAATTTAACAAATTATTAAAAGGATGAAAAGAGAGACATAATGTCATGCTAACTAGGAGTGCCTATTGATGATGATGATGATGATGATGATGATGATAATAAAGAATTACCAAAATAAGGCAAATTAGGCATCTCACTTTGATTGAAATTTCGAAGAACATTCCAATCTATGTTAAAAAAAATAATAAGAATACCAATTAACATACAAAAATAAAATATATGTTATTTAAAAAATTATAAAAATGGGGGAATAATTATCGTTCGTATAAATAAAAATAATAATAATAATGGAAATATTCGGATGACAAACATTCTCTTAAAACCGCAATTCAAGGTTAGAAACAAACAAACAAAGGAACAAACTAAGCCTTAATTTCGAGTGTAAAAAACTCTTAATTAATTAATTAATTTTTATTATATTAAGGAAGGAATGGCATTTCTGGTCCGTACTGCCAAATCTTTGTAGGAGGCTCCCTGTCCTTTTCTATGCTCCTATTCTTTTTATTTAATTTATAAAATATAATAATATCTTATTTTATGTTCTTAATTTCTCTACCAATAATACAAATTACCAACAGACAATTCCCTCTTGTCCTCACTTACTTTTCCTTTTATTCTCCCTCTTTCTTATATATATATATATATATATATAATCAAATTGCTTGGAATAATAAGTATATAAAATAAAAAGTGTTTTGCTTAGCTTAAAAAAATTAATTTATAATATTAAGTGTTTATAAATTAATATAGATTTATAAATATTTAAAATTTTAAATAATTATATATTTATTTTAAATGCTTATAAATAGCTGATAAATATTAATATATTTTATAAAAAAATTATAAACATTTTATTATTAAAATGAATAAAAATATATAAAATTATATTATCAATAGTTATTTATTACTCCATCCGTTTTATTTTAAGTGTCATGTAAGAATGATTTGCACATATCAAAAAGTATTATGTAAGTCTCATTTAAATTATTGAATTTAGTTTATACACACTTATTAAGAAAATAATTAAATTCTCTTAATATTATATAAAATTATTTTGAATAGACTACTCTCACTTCATTAATTAACTCAATAATAACAATATTATAATTAAAAAAATGCTAATTAATTTTTATTAATTTTATAAAATGACGATATAAATGGAATAATTTTTTTTATTAAAAAAGACACTTTAAATAGGACAGAGGTAGTAAAATAAATAAAAATAATATAATAAATTATTAATTTAGTTAAATTAACTTATAAGTTAAGTGTTTGTAAACACCAAAATAATAAATTGATCCTCACAACTTATTTTTTAGCTCATAATATGTACTTATAAACTTATAAAATTATCTAAATAAATTATACATTAATTTAAAATTATAAATTATAAGTTGGTTTGACTATAGCTTATAACCTAAGTCAAACACTCTCTAAATTAATTCTTACTATTAGTAATGTTTAATTTAGTAAATAATGAAATTATTTTTTTTAATTTTACTTGTTGATATAAATTAATATAAATTGCCATTCAGCATAATTAAATCAAATTAATATTATTTATTATCTATAAATCGTCATTATTTATACTAAATAATTTCATCAAAAGTTGAGGTTTTAAATTATATACTAATTAATCGCATCCATGTGGTGGACAAAATTCATATTCAAGTGCATATCAGCATAACTTATCTGTTTTTTATTTTTTTATTAGTAATATTTAAAACTATAATCTCTTAACTAATTATTTTTTGTCTCGTAACTCAATTATAAAACAATAATAATTAATGGTAACTGTTAATAAAATTTCTAGCTATTTTTTAAAAATTAAAAATTAATAATAAATATTTAATTATGTGTTGGGGCTTAGCCTAGCTACTGCAAGTGCACATATCGTAATCAAGTAATAGAATAGTGAGCAGAATATCATTCTAATATGAAATGACTTGACTAACTAAAGTTCAAAATAACTATTATCTGAAAATCAATAAATTAATTTTATCTTTTAAATTTTAAAATATTGAAACATTAATTAAAAACTAAAAAATCAAATTCAAATTCAAATGAAGTTAAGTTGAGATATTGTTCTATTAATTCGAACTTAAAATTTAAATTTAAATTTTTAAATTCAAACAATTAAGATAAAGGCGAGATTAGGTTTCATTAGAATAAGTAAAAATAATATTTCAAACTAATTCAAATTTTTCCTGAATTAAAGTTACAAAATTCTTAAATTTTAATATTTCTCTTTTTCAAACAATAAAATTATTGATTGAACCAATTTATTAATTCTATTTTTATAAACAATAAATTAAGTCAACTTATCAAGCTCAAAAAAACTAATTAGTCTTAAGATTATGCTTTTATCTCTAAAAATAATTTTTCTTAAGTCGTTGATTCTTTAACTAAAACCGTACTTAACTTTCGCTCGAAATACGATTTCAATTAAACATGTAATTGATGGCCAATCAATCTCAAGCATTAAGATAAAATTAACAAAATTTGAATTTCATAAAATAAAATAGTAATCAAATTACTTAACACTCATTATCCATAATTCTAAATCCATCTAATTCCACTTATGAAATTAGTTGCTCATGGCTAAATTAAATATAAAGAGCATCAAAATTAAGAAAATAAACATAATATTCATAATCTCAATATTCAAATCAACAACAAAATAAAGATATGAAATAAATCATAAACCAAAATAAAAAGTTCAAACTAGATTGATGAATATTCTTGTAGAGATGATGAAGTTGTCCTCAGACCCAATTTTCTTCTTCCTTTTGTACAAACAGTAGAGAAGAATAGATATTTTTATATTTATAAATTGTCAACTGATGGCTTTATATAGCCAAATACAATGTAACTGAAGCTAAGTTAATGGCAAAATACAATCCTGACAAAGTTAATATACACAATAATCACAGAGTTAAATATGTACATAATCAAGAGAATTAAACCAAACATGTTGACCAAATATACTCCTTTATGTACTGATATCTTAACATGCCCCCTCAAGCTGAAGTTGGAGTAGCTTGAAGACGAAGCTTGTCACGATGGCGCAGAAATAGGCGAGACCCCAAAGGTTTAGTCATTATATCAGCAATCTGGTCCTGACCTGAGATAAACTTGATTTGAATCTTTTTACGGTGTACTTGATCTCTTACAAAGTGAACATTGAGTTCAATATGTTTCGTCTGAGCATGGAAAACAGGATTTGAGGTTAAAGTAGATTGCCCCAATATTATCACACCATAACGTAGCTGGTAAAACAGAGACCCCAAGTTCAGATAACAAAGACAAAACCCATATAATTTCTGATGTAGCATGAGCAATCGAACGGTATTCACTTTCAGTGGAGGATCGTGCTACAGTGGATTGTTTCTTGGAGGACCAAGAAATTAAGTTATTCCCCAAATAAATGGCATAGCCAGATGTAGATTTACGATCATCAGGGCAGCCAGCCCAATCACTATCTGAACAACATTGCAAAGAAATGGGAGAGTCAATAGAGAGAAAGAGACCCATAGAAGCAGTACCATGTAGATACTGTAGCAAGCGTTTTGCTGCTATCCAGTGAGCTGCAGTAGGATGATGCATAAATTGGGCCAATTTATTGATTGCGAATGAAACATCCGGCCGAGTGAGGGTTACATATTGAAGAGAACCAACCAATTTTCGAAACTGATCAGCATTAGACAAAATTTCATCTCCATGTTTAAAAAGTGGAGGAGTTGTTGCCATAGGAGTCAAAGTGGGCTTGCTGTCATTCATATTAAATTGGAGCAACAAATCTCGAACATATTTCTGCTGTGATAGTAGAATTCCATTTGAGGTTGGAATCACCTCAATACCCAAAAAATAATTCAATTTGCCAAGATCTCTAACCGGGAAGGCAGATTTTAAAGCTTGCAAGAAGAACTCTAATTTGCTAAAATCAGAACAGGTGAGCAAGATGTCATCAACGTAAATCAAAATAAAGCATTGAATGTGACCATCTTGATAAATAAACAAAGAGTTGTCTGCTTTGGAAGCCTTAAACCTAAGCTGTAATAAAAAATTACTCAACCTTTGAAACCACGCATGCGGTGCCTGCCATAGCCCGTATAGTGATTTTTGTAACTTACAGACATAATCTGGATGAGCAGAATCAATAAAACCTGGTGGCTGGTCCATATATATATCTTCCTCAAGATATCCATGCAAAAATGCATTGGATATATCCAGTTGTCGAATTGGCCATTTACGTACAGTAGCGAGAGACAAAATAGTGCGAATGGTTGTTGTTTTGACTACTGGACTGAAGGTCTCATTATAGTCTATTTCGGGTTGTTGAGAAAAACCCTTCGCCACCAACCGCGCTTTGTAACGCTCAATATCACCATTAGCTTTTCTTTTAATACGAAACAACCATTTATTTCCCACAATGTTGGTATTGAGAGGGCGAGGAACTAATTGCCATGTATTATTTTGTAAAAGCGCATTGATTTCACTTTCCATTGCCTGCCGCCATTGAAGATGAGGTTGAGCTTGATTGTAAGTTTGAGGTTCATGAGTCAAATAATCAAGCTTTGTTGTACACAATAAAGCATATCTTTTCTGTCTTTGTCTAGTAGCTGGCCGAAGTTCCATTGGGTGGGTGCGGAGAGGGTGTAATGGTGGTTGGTTTTGTGGAGCTATGTATGGTACAATTTGATTGTGAGAAGAAGTTGCAGTTGACAGATTATTGGTGGGTGAGGGGTTCTGATTTGGTGAGGTTGCCAATAGATTAGACTCTGCAATTGAATTTGTATTAGATAAAGTCATACCTGATTCAACTGGAGTGTCCAAGTGAGGTGATATCTGATTTGTAATGGAAAGCCATGGGGTAGGAGGTGGAACCGAAGTATTACTTGCAGATAATTGAGAACCAAGAAACAATTTTGAATCAAATTTGACATGCCTAGCTAGATAGACACGTGTTGTTGTAGGATCTAAACAGCGATGAGCATGATGTGAAGGACTTGTTCCTAAATAAATACAAGGAGTAGATCGAAATGAGAATTTATGATGAGAATAAGGTCGGAGAAAAAGGTAGACAGTACAACCAAAAGGTTGCTGGGCAAGATAATTTGGAGATGATTTGTATAGAGTCATAAAAGGACTATGATTTTAAAGAACAGGTGATGGCATTAAATTTATTGATTGAACACTAGTTTCAGCAGCATAATTCCAATATCTTAAGGGTAATTGAGCATGAGAAAGTAATGTGAGAGTGATATCAATAACATGACAAATTTTTCTTTCGGCGGTGCCATTTTGTTCATGAGTGTAAGGACATGCTATCCTATGAATTATACCAGCTTGCTGGAAATATTTATTCAATTTTTGGTATTCTCCTCCCCAATCAGAATGAAAAGCTAAAATTTTTGAATTAAATTGACGTTCAACAAGAGATTGAAACTGAAGAAACATGGCATACACATCACTTTTATTTTTTTAGCAAATATAGCCATGTATAGCGTGTGAAATCATCAATGAATAATAAAACATATCTATGACCTAAACTAGACACAACCGGAGCAGGGCCCCAAACATCTGAGTGAATTATTTGGAAAGGACCCGTGCTCTTGTGTTCCATCGAAGCTAAAGAAAGTCTAGACAATTTTCCTAAATTGCAAGCAGAACATGGATTAAACTGAAAACTAGAACAAGGCAAATTGAAATCTCTAATTATTTTAGACACAATTCGACGATGAGGGTGACCCAAGGCAGAATGTCAATCCGAAAAGGATGGGACTGTAGCTGACATGGCGGACTTCAAGGGTAGCTTGAGAGAGTAGATACCATCTTCACTTGGACCTTGCAGAAGAATCTTCTTGGTGACCTGATCCTTAACAAAAAAACAGTGAGGCCAAAATTCAAAGAAACAACAATTGTCGGTGGTAAATTTTTGAACAGACAAAAGATTTTTAACAATTTTAGGAACACAAAGAGTATGCTTTAATTTGAGAGAACCATTAGAAGAGGGAATGACAACAGTACCAGTATGAGAAATCGGTAATCCAACGCCATTTCCAACATGAAGATTATCATGACCTTGATACTCAGTAGCAGCACTTAAAGATTGGATATCAGGTGTGACATGATAATTGGCTGCAGTGTCAGGATGCCAATGGTTTTGTGTAGGTGAGGCAGCGGAATAATTTACCATGGGCGGAGATGGTGAGTAGTAGTTCGTCACTAGTTGAGGTGATGAAAAATAAGGTGAAGAAGAGGGATAAGGTGATGGTGAGGGATAACTGTAAGAGTAATTGGCCATTGGTGGTGGGTAACGAACTTGATTTTGATTTTGGCTTGGATTTAAGCGTTGATAGCGACGGCGACATTTGTCTGTTGTATGGTTTCGGTAGCCATAAATTTGACAAGGACCCTTGGCTTTGTAAGACGGGTTCTTTTGCCAATTGGTATTTGTATTTGGCGTTGAAAGCAGTGGTGGGAGAGAGTTGTTGGATGGTTGTCTAGAGACCATATTTGCTTGAGGTGGATCAAGACAACTTTTGAGAAGTATTTCATGAGCAACAAATTGACCATGAAGTTCATAAAATGGCACTGGTTCAGCTCGGAGGTTTAAGGCAGTGATAATGTTATGATATTCAATACCAATATTCCTGTAAATAATAGCATTAAATTTTGCCGTCGAAAGAGGCCGACCAGCAGCCTGTAATTCATCTTTTAACTGCTTTGCACGTTGAAGATAGACAGAGACTGACAAATCATTCTTTTTAAATTCCTGAAGTTCGATATGAATTTGAAGTTGTCTGTTTTGAGAGATAGAACCGAAAGCCTGTACTAAGGCTTGCCAGACCTCGTGAGAGGTATTTAACCCAACAATATGCGAGAAAACTTCCTCAGATAGGGAGGAGTGAAGCCAAGAATGCAGGAGCTGGTCCTGTTTAAACCAAGATTGATAATCTGGATTGGGAATGTCAACTTCTGGATTTGATGGTTTTTGAAGGTGGGGAAGAGCCATCAATTAGGTGATTAAAATTATGGTAATTTAAGAGAGGTTGGAATTGTCTTTTCCATGCCAAATAATTGGTGGGTTTTAGTTTAACAGTGAAAGAATGTTGAGCATTCGTAGGATAAGAAGGGATTTGATTTGTTGTTTCAGTCATGGTTTTGCTCTGATACCATGTACAAACAGTAGAGAAGAATAGATATTTTTATATTTATAAATTGTCAACTTATGGCTTTATATAGCCAAATACAATGTAACTGAAGCTAAGTTAATGGCAAAATACAATCCTGACAAAGTTAATATACACAATAATCACGGAGTTAAATATGTACATAATCAAGAGAATTAAACCAAACATGTTGACCAAATCTACTCCTTTATGTACTGATATCTTAACACCTTTGATCCCCAAATGGTGAAAAACTAATCTTTTATTGAAAAGATGAATAAGTATAGTAAAAAAAAAATTGTCTTTAGATACTCCTTCAGTTACTCTTCATGTATCTTTTAAGTTGTCTCTCCTCACTCCTTTAAAAAGACTCATACTCCTATGCAACTTCTGTTCCAAAATTCAAATTTAAATTTAAACCAGATTTACTATCAGATATCTCCCTTATCTCCAATTGACTCACTCAACAAAGTTATAGCCCTAGAAGATTAGATGATGTTAGGCTTTTGAATCACCTCATTCAGACTTCAGGCAATCTAGTTATGACCCAATTACTCTTAGTGACTCGGACTGGACTTCTGCTTCTAAAATTTTAGCCCAATTTCAATTTTAAAATTAGAGGACCAAACGAACTCGAAATTTGACAAACCGGACATCTTTAGAAAAGCTTGAGATATCCCCTATCAACTTCATGAAGACCACTTTTCTAAATTTGAGCTTTACAATTACCAAAATTTATCTTGAAACTCTGAAGGTTCAATTCTACAAAAAATATCAGTTTATATACAATTACAAAAAATTAATTTAAACTAATCTTAATTCAAAAACAATAAAATAAAAATACATAAATAAGTTCATAATAGATTATTTCATATTAATTATATATAAAATCTAATAGAATTTAATAGGTCAATATGCACTTATCAATATGTATAAGCCACGCTCCATGAGAAAGTGAATGCTTTTCTTTGAAAAAAAAATTGAATAGTACACATTTTTGTACTCTCAAATAACAAAAATCTCCACCTCTCATTTTAGTATTTCTTTTAGTGATATTATGAAAATAAGTTTAATTTAATAGTAAATTGCTTTCTCCTTTCATATTTAGAATAATTGTGTCATTTCAAATTAAAAAAAATTAATATATTCTAACAAATTTAAGATTCTAAAATCTATATATATATATATATATGTGTGTGTGTGTGTGTGTGAAGTAGTGTGACTAATAAGTTTACAAGTAATTTGGTTTTTTGTCTTTTCTATTTTTTTAACTAAAACAGAATCTTAAAATAAACCGACTGATCCGATTTGAATTGGCATATAATAAAAGTTTTTTTTTCAATATATGTGAATTAATTATAAAATAGTTAACACATGATATAAATCATAATAATATCCAAATAAACAATTAATTAAGAAGATTAAATTTTCATGAAATCGACATTTTTGAAACTTGACATGTCGTTTCCTCGAAGTCGAATATTAGTCATCAAAAAGTGTGTATTTTTGTTTCAACTTGATGATGTTTCATTCATTGGAATCCTCATCACACATGCTTTCTTATTATTTATTATCTATACATAAACTATTATTTTACATATGAGAATTAAAATTGTCACGAATTTTCAAAAGTTATCAAAAAAATATTAAATTGAGTATAATAATTATATTATTTCATAAAACGGTAACACAATGACAATTATTATCATGATAAAAGAAATTTACTTATATAATTTTATTATGATCAATTTACTAATAATAAATTTAATATATAAGCAAATTGAGACACAGCTTAATAATAAATACATATTTTTTTAGCTTAATAATAAATACATATTTTTTTATATAATAAATTCAGTATTGATTATGTCTTTCTCATATCAATAGTAGAAAAATATTAATATATAGATACACATGTATATAATAAGGTTTAATATCATTTGAAATGATTCTTAATAGGTGAAATAAAATGTTAGAAGTCTCGAGTTTGTGTTCTAAATACAGAGTATTTTTACAGATGTAATTTATCCTGTTAATAAATTTATCCAGTATAAATTCAGATTAGTCTATTAATTATATAATCCTTGATGGTTAAAAAAAAAAACTTGAAATCCCGATATATTTTATTTTGTATGAGTCATAACCCCTAAGCCCTAACTCTTGTTTTGTTTTGTTTATTTTGAAAGCTCACCTAACCAAAAGGGAATGCTATACATATTTGATATATGTGTGTAGCTAGGTAGATATCATCATCTACTCCAAGAAACATATACACAAAGACAAACAGTTATAATCTAGGAGTAATTATGATCCATGTCTGAATATGTATGTATGTACATACACACACATATATATATGCCATTTTAACCTCATTGCAAGCAGAAAGTTGGAGTTCGAAGTGGGCACAACTCTATCTTTAAGGAGAAAGTCTATACATAAATTTATTTTAATTACATGTGCAACTTTTGTGCTCTTGAAATTTTTCAAAATTTAGCTTTCTAATGAAATTTTAGTTTCATTTTATTACTTTTTGTATTGATCTTTCGGACAGATCTTGTTGATACATATATAGATTAATTAATTTAATTGTATAATTATTTATGTTAATGAGTTTTGACTTGTACTATAATTATCTTTAATGTTATAAAGTTGTATGTTCAAATAATAGTAAGAGCATAATTCATATTTAAAAAAAAAACATGATTATCATTTATCAATATGTGGAAGAACTTGAATATTTGTTTAAATTGTTATGCATTTTTTTATGTAAATTATATTTTCGGAGTCGAGCCGAATAGAATCATAAAAGTGGTAAAATTTTTATTATTGAATTTTACTGTGGATATATATATAAAGAATCGAATTCGAAATCTCTAATTAAATTAAAATAGTCTTTCATTAATTGATCTATATGTTCGGTGGTTAAATTATTATATACTTATTGAAAAGCTTATAATAAGTGAGTAATTAAAAGTTTATTCGACATTGTTGGATGGAATTAAGCAATGTCATAAAAAGTTTGTTGATGGATAATTATATAGGAAAATAGGCTTGATTAGAAAGATACTTATCGGCTGAAACTAATGCAAAACAAAAAACTGAACAAAAAGTTATAAATATAAGTCCAAATTTTCTCAAGTTTCATGAACATTATTAACTTGAAATATGAATTCTTTTATGTCCAATTTTGATTTGAAGCATGAAAGACAGGTATTTAACCACTAATTATGAAGAAGAATATATTCAAGATCCAGGGGACCATCAACATATTATATATATATATATATATATATATATAATATGAACGACTATTCAATTATAATTTAGCTTTTTCTTTTATTTTTTTATTTCAAAGAGGAAAATCATATAAAATTGCAAGTTGCAAATAAGATCAATTATTAGCCTGCATAAGGGAATTCGACAAATAAATTTGCTTTGATAAGGAAACACAAAAATCAAGTAATTAACACCAATGTTGTTAGCACTATTTTAAAATAAATCATGTGTAAGAATTTAATTCAATGGAATTATATATATTAATAGAATTTAATTCAAAAATTAATAAAATTCATGTGTTTGAAATAAATTTTAGAGTAATAAAATTTATTTGAATTATATTGTTTGGAATGTATAGTTATGCTTTCATTTGACCCTTATATAGAAAGAGTCATATTTATTTTAAATGAAGATACTTTGGATTTGTAATGATCGAGTAGAGTTTATTAAATGAATTAAATCATTGTAATTTTTTTTTATTTTGATATAATTTCATTTCTATTAATCATAACATTTTCAAACTTGAGAATTTGGGAAATTAGTATTGAATTGTATTGAATTAAAATTTTATAAAACCTTGAATTTTCAAAATAGTTTTTTTAAAATATTTTTGCCAGCAAAGCATTTATATTTTTTTATGAATCAAAAAGTAATTAAGTGTAAGAAGGAAAAAAATAATAAAGCAAATTAATGATAGCATTGTCCAATCATTTCATGGCGAGAATTAATTTCAAATTAACATGAATATGTACAGTAGGGTGTTGTTATGGAAGCATTTAGAAGAAAACGATGTTTTGTTGGGTCTATAAGCTAATCCATTGTGCTTCAGTTGTATTTACGTGCACTTTTTTCAAAGCATATGATGATACACTTTTTTTTTTGCAAAGAACTCTCAGCCGCTATTTTTTTAAATATGCATAACGTAAACTCCACTTTTATATAGAAGTCCATAAATTACATAAAAGAATTAATAAGTCTAAGTTGTACATAGCGGATGAGCTCAAACTCAGATGATCAAATAGTCTTTAAGAGGATTCAGACATGTGACGAGGGGGCGAAGGTAGGTGGAGTCGTGTGGTGTTGACGACCCCCTGCCGACCGCCAGAGATGTAAAAGAATAAGAACTTCAACTCTCTCAGCCCCTCAATTCTTCAGTTTCAGCCCCTCCTTCAGTCCCTCAGCAGCTCAGCTCCCTCAGTCTCATGGAAACACCTCAATTTTAGCCTCCTGCCGATGGTCCTGGCTCCGCCACTGCATGTGACTATATGATTCTGGGGCTCACTATCTCAGTATCACAGCTTGAGAGAATTACAAATTATCTTTTACATATTGATTATTTTCAAATTTTTTTTTAACAATAAAGACTCGTATTGAAAAAAACAGAAACATATTATCTAAGAATAAAACATTAAACATTCCGAATCAAACTCGATAATTGAGAAAATTCTTAGATAGATTTAGACCATAATTTTATTTATGGACTAAGCCAATCATAAAATATGATTTAAAAAAATTAATTTAAATTATTTTTTAAAATATTATAATTTAAATTATAATTTATAATTGACATGATCTATAAATAGAGATATGGACTAAGTCTATATAAAAATTTTTCATATAATTTCATCAAAAAATCTAATACCATTGGATAAAAATTTAACAACAAACTTTTCAAAAAAAAAATAGGGAAGTAAATATGTCAAATTTTCATCGAGAAGTGACACATCAAGAATATAAAAAAAAAAAAAACACGATTAAAAAAATAATCGAAATTAAAAAAAAGGTTATTTGGAATTCAAACCATTGGAGCCACCTCCCTCTTCAAGAACTATTATCCGATGAGATTTGCATTAACCATTAATAAGGAATTAAAAACCACTAAAAATTATGGGCATATCTAATCAAAGCAAATTTCTGATTTTGAGTTTTGATAGGCATTAAATTTAAAGATTTATTGTATTTCTTTAATTAAATTTAAACATTTATTGTATTTCTTTAAGTACTTGGTGAAATATAAAAAAAAAATCTATAAAAACAGGAGAAAATTTTATTTTAAACCACTATAAAAATTTGTTAAACTTTCTTTAATAAATGTTTATATTTATTCAGCTTCTTTATTCCATCAATTAATCCATATCTAATTGCAGTATATAATAAGAATTTGCTTTTACAGATAGTATCTTTTCCCCAGTAAAATTCCTATGTTACTTCACTCTCAAGGTTTACATTATTTTTTTAAAATATGCAATTTTTTTTTGTAATACTTAATAGAGGGGTATATGATATTATTTAATTAAAACCTAGAAATATATGTTTAGTCCAAAGAGTAACTTAATGTTTTTCTTTTTTTTTTTGTCTAATCACAAAAAATAATTTACATCTTCTAAAAATTTATAATTATGCTGAAACTTTGCAAAATATAATTTTTTTAATATTTTGAAATTTAATTATAATTATGTCTGTTAATTTGTTAAAATTACATTTTTTTTTGCTTTTGGTGGAAATTTATAATATATTTGAATTTAATTATGGATGACCATAAAACATTATAGATATAATAGATTATTTTTCATTTTAATTTAGTCAGGCGAAAATATAACTGTAATTAATTTTTATAATTAAAATAAAATAATATTTAAGAATTGAAAAAAAAATTAAGCTTTCATTTATTTATTTGTTATTAGGCTCTTTTTTAAAGTTATTATATATATATGTGTGTATATTATTTTCTCAATATATAATAAATCATTTATTAACTCATCAATGGACAATCATAATCATCTTGAAGGTGAAAGATGCTAGAAATTCAATTTTTTTATATATTGTCTTTAAAAAAATTAATATATTAAAAAACAATTTACCCCCACAAGTTTACAATTCCCCTCTTTTTTATTTTTTTTAATTTCTATTTTTTTAAAGTGACAAAATTACATTAAAATACTTGGAAAAGGAATACATGTATATATGCATGAATAAAGTATTAAAAATTATATATAGAAAGGAATAATAATCTTTAGCAGACAAAGCAAAGTAGCAAATCTCAGTAGGTAATAAACAAATCCATTAATCATTCTTCCCTTCAAAAAAAAAAATCCATTAATCATTCTCGCAATTAAATAAAATAATTAGATGTGTATCTCTTCCTTCATTAATCCTAAATTAATTAATTAACTACAGATCCCAATACCTCTAATTAATTTTTTCTTTAATTTTTTGTCTTTTTATATACAATATGGAAAATAAATAATTTCCACTTTGTATTTTTTTTCTCCACCAATAGAGAAATAATATTTTAATAATATTTTTTTATACTCTTTCTTTAACATCAAACAAACTTAAAATATAACTAATATAATACCATTATCAATAAATTATGAATAATTATTTCCATGTGAAACTTTTCTAGCTATATCAAGGTGTCAAAAGTGATATTGATGGTAGAGAAAAAAAAGTCAAAAGAGAGAGAATTATTCTTTTTTATCAGAGTTATTAGGATTAATTAGAAAAATTGGTGACCCCTTTTGATGGGAAAATTGAATTATCATTTTTCAATAAATTAATATTGTTAAAGTAAACAAGTCATTTTAACACATTTTGCATTTGAAAATGACATTTTTAAGGGATTCATACACACACACACATATATGTATATATATATATATCAAAATATTTCATTAATTATTTCAGTTCATAGTTATGACTTATATGTAATTTATCTTTTAAATTTTAATATAAAAAATAAAATTTGATTTTTATCCTATCAAAAAAATAAATTATAGTTGAATTAATTGATGTATGTTAGATCAAAACTGAAAATTAATTTAAAATATTATTCAGTATCAGTTTTTTTTAGCAATATTATTTACTATTAAATTGACATTTAAAAATATTAATAATTGGAAAATAATTAAAAAAATTTATCAATTAAAAATTTAAAATAGTAGCATAAATTGACTCAAACCACTTGCTAATATCTCGTGACTGACAGTCACAAATTAAACAGAACTTTATGGGCCACAGTCAAGTCCAAATAACTAAAAGACGAACCGAAACTACTGACACGAGTCAGCCGCCCACATGTTGCCACACGTGTAAAGTATTTTACTTTTTTTTTCTTTTTCTAAAATGTAAATTAAAAACAAAGTTATAAAAAAAATCTGAATCATCTCTAAAATATAATCTTAAATACAGATAAATATATCTATATATATTTATCAAAATCTCTAAAATATAAAGTTTCAAAATTTTAATTATTAATCAACTCGAATTAAATATATATATATATATATATACTAAAATCTAATTTAACGAGAAATATATTTATTTTAAATAATAAATTTAAAATTAATTATTCTCATTCTAATATAATATTCAAATATATATATCTATATATATTAGATTCAAAGTAGAAATGGACGATCAAGTTATTTTTCTGTTGAATTAAGTCAAGCTGTCCACTGATAATTGATTATAATTGGAAATTTAGAATTATAAATGGAAATGAGTTTTTTTTTTTTAACGTTGCTGTAAGGACACAAATGTTTTGAAGATTTTGAGTAATGGCCTCTTTTTACATTCTCTTCTTCCATCATCATTTCTTACACAAATTCAATAATGTAAACTTGATGGCTTTTATTTATTTATTTATTTATTTTAAATATCACATCTACACAGTAATTAAGCTATAATTTTAAAAAAATAATTATGATCAAAACTTGAATTTGAGGTTTGTTAATTTTGACAATGACTTTTGAGTCACTTAATCAAATTGTTTATTAGTGAATTTATAATTTAATTGAATTGATATATTGTCTGTAGTACTTAAATTTCACTATTGTTTATAGAATTTAATTAGGATTCTAATTTTGACTATGCTCAATTAAATTAAATTAAACTTTTTATGTTTTAAATCTAAACCAAAAAATTATAACTAATACGCAATTTTAATTGGTTATCATTCACAAATTAAACATATTCGTGTATTAATTGCTCATAAATAAATTGAACTAAACTAAACAAAATTTCCAATTATACTGATGAGTAATTCAAATTAATTATTATGATATTCAATATTCAAACATTATTCGATTTCATTATTTAAGTTATTGGAGTCTAACACAATTAAATTAAGTCAAATAAACTAAATCTAAACACTTAAACACAAGTAATTTAAGACGTAATTTTTATTTTATACTCATAAATAATGTATATTCAAACATTTTATTAAAAATATGCATAATGAAATCAATTCTATCATAAAACATTTTATAACACGTTTTAAGAAATTCAAGTTTACAAGAAGAAAATTAAAATTGCCGGTCCTATTAAGTTAGAAAAATTACTTGTCATGTTATATTTCTATGTAAATTTGTCTATTAAGAAATCAACGTATACGTTTACCCAAATTCAAAAATCTACTTTTGTGGCTGGTAAAATAGTTTTGGTTGGAGACTTTCATTTAGACTAGTACTGAATTTTTGGACAAGAAAATATAATAATAATAATAATTTATTTCGATTGTATATAGAAAGAATGATGTTTATTAAATATGTTTTAATGTACTTTTAATTGTTAAAAATAAATAAATAATTTTTTATATTAAAATATAGTTTAACCATAAATACACATATTTTTTTAATGGTAAATTCAAAATTAATTTTCTATTGTATTATCAATGCTAAGAAAGGTGGGATAACATCCATTAAGAATAAACAAGAGAATATATATTATAGTGGTTTGGTAATAAAATGAAGACATGGTAATGTATTTGTTAAAAATTTAAATAAATTTAAATAGATATAATAAAAAAATATATAGACAAATTTAAATTAACTTGAATAATAATAGTTTAATATGATATTATAATTTTATATCTCAATAAAAATATGATGTATAATTAGTTCGAATGAAAAAAGTGAATTTATATTATTAATTTTAATTTTAATTGATTTATGATTAAAATTTTGTTGAGTTTAATTATTTTAATATTAAAAAAATAATTTTAATAAATAGGTGAAAAAATAATTAAAAAATGTTGGGAGATTTGACCTTTGGTAAAGAAGTCAAGGAGCCGGTTTGTGGGCCAGACCTGAGGAGGGGGGTCTCCCACTGTCCCTAAGACAAAGAGACCGACACACAAATACAATACTTTTTTCTCTTTGGGCTTTCGATTAGTGAAAGTGACCTGAAGTTTATGGACTCTATCGATAAGGCTCCTTCTGTGGGCCCTTCTTTCCCCTTTTTTTTTTAATGTTTTTTAAATTAAATAAAGAAGAAAAAACTGTCTTTTAGACACCGACTTCTAACAACTATTTTTCTTTTCTTGTTATTATTATTACTATTAATTATTTTTTTCAAAAAAAATTTATTTACTTGTAAAAAATAAAAAATCAACTCTGGCCCCATTATCTAATTATTTCGTACTTTATTTTTATTTGTATTATTTTTATTTTATTTTTTCCCAAATATTATTGCTAGGCATTTATTATTGAAATTCGATCATGACATCATGCTTACATCGAGCATGACATCTCAATTTGAACCCGTAACCCGACTGTTTGGCCCGATCCATATCCACTTCCCAAATTGCATTTTGAGTTACTATTTGAAATTGTATTGTCTTCTTATTAAAGTAAAAATAAAACAGGGTATAGTTCTTGCTGTTAAATTTACTAGTTTTTTTTAGCAAGTGCAACTGATTAAATTAATAAATAATTTTTATGCATTATTTTTTTTAATAATTTTTGCAAATATAAATTATAATTATTTTTAGCCAATGTCAAGCAATTAAAAATATTATATGTCCTTTTAAAAAAGAATTACTTTAGCTCAACTTTAATTATTTTAACATAATTGAACAGTCTTGACATTTAATGTAAAAGACAAAAACTGAATCTAATGTTATTTTGGTGAATCATATGTATAAAATTGCGAACATGTATCAATCAATTAATTGATAATTCATTATTAAATCGAATAATTAAATTAAAATATTAAAAATTTTGACATTATTAGATTTATAATTCACCACCATAAAAATTTTATATCTATATTCTCTAAATAATACATTCTCTATCTCAATTTTTTTTATAGATTTTAAAAAATATAATTAATGTATTGATAATTTATATATTTTATTTTTATATCTTTATTCATAAAATAAAAATAGTATAAAGTATCGTTAATTTTTTATTTAAAGTATAAATTTATTGGACGATAAAATAGAAAAAAAAACTTTAAACACGTATTATAAATAAAAATAAATAATTATTTTATGACATCTTAAAATAAAATAATAGATAATTTTTATAAGACATATGAAGTATCTATTTAGCAATGAAAAATCTTAAATATATGTCTAATGTCAAGTTTTAATAACTATATTTGTGCATAAAATATAAACTTAAAGAGGCTATAAAAGGCTAGCATGTTATCAAAGAATATTAATTCTATTGAATGCAAACCTTTATATATAATTATAAAAGAGATAAATAAAAAAATAAAGAGAATATTCTTTAATTAATTATTTATTACCGAACATATAATTACAAAAGAGATAAATAAATAAAGATAATATTCTTTACTTAATTATTTATTACCTTACATAAATGGCTTGGCTATAAATGAAAATAATGGAAAATAAGAAATTTAGTTGACTACCTAACAAGACTTAATTATAGTTAATAAGAATTGTGGTGGACCAATTTGTTATGTAGTAGTTGAGATATATATGTGTGTGTGTTTTTTGTTTTGTCAACCTTTGAATTCATCTATTTTGTATATATTTTTTGAATGAAATTTTAATTTTCAAGTGATTAATAATTTCATCTTCTAACTTCATCACCACTTCTTATCCAATACCAACATCAATTGATTATTATTATTATTATTATTATTATTATTATTATTATTATTATTATTATTATTATTATTATTATTATTATTATATTTCAAGAACACATGCTTATATATCTTAATTAATTAATTAATTATAATTCTTGAAAAATTTTATACTCAAAGTTTTGTAGTGATCTTAATTGTAGCTTAAGCTAAACTAATTATTATGTGTTCTATATTCATTTATTTTTTATTTTTTATTGATGTCAATAATATTACGAGGATTAATTTCTATCTATCCTTTTGTCATTTGCTTTATTGATTTACATGTGAAGAGTAATATTACTCTACGTTGATCAATGATATTGAAATTATATTTTTTTAAAATACGATTGAATTATATTATTGGAAAAATCATCTAAAAATTTAACATTATTTTATTTTTTTTATGATTGGACATATAATAACTTGTTTTAAATAATCAAGTTTCACTAACTTGTAATTAATTATTCCAATATGTATTTATATTTATAAATATATATATGTATGTATATTTCCAATGAACTAAAAAATAATATCAAACATATCCCAATTTATTTATATAAAAGGGTTTAAAATTTAGAGTTTAGTATATTAAAATCCACTTCTGTAGATTTCTAAGAGTTGTTTTTTTAATTTTAAAAAATTATATTTTAAAATATTTATGCTTTTTTAAATAAAAAATTATATTTTTGTACTTAGTTATTTTTTTGAGACATCTATGTAAAAATTCCTAAAAATTTAATAAGAATTATTCGGATCAATTTGGAAGAGAAAAAGACAAAAAAAGCTGATAAGTGGGCCAATCAAACTCACAAAAACTGATGGGCCTCTTGAAGCCCATATTCAACTTTGTCATCTCCTTGTTCATTTGAACCTCTGAATCTCTCTGTAACTCTGAAATTATCAGAATAAAAAACCTAGGACAATATAAATTTCAATTTGTTCTCTTTTGTAAAACAAGAACGAACGATGTATCGCGCAACGACATGGTTACCAAGGAGCTTCTCAAATCGCTCTTCTTATCCTCTACGAGTCTGTGTGGTTGGCAGCGGACCAGCAGGCTTCTACACCGCCGAGAAAGTAATACATTTCAAATTTATTTGGTCAATTTCGGATTCAAAATCATCAGAAATTTCTCCGATTGATATGTTTTTCTTTTCCCTTGTTGCGTGGATTGCATTGCCAGATGCTGAAGGTCCATCAAGATGCTGAAGTTGATATCATCGATCGATTGCCTACGCCGTTCGGATTGGTACGCTCCGGCGTTGCACCTGATCATCCTGAAACAAAGGTCTGATTTTTCTCTGAGCTTAGCTTATTATTTTTATTATTATTTTAAGTTTGAATTGGACTAAAGTAACTCTCTTATCTGAGCTTAGTTTTACCAGAAAACTTGCAACAGATTGTGATAAACCAGTTTTCAAGGGTTGCACAACATGAAAGGTGCTCATTCTTTGGAAATGTCCATCTTGGCTCATCCATTTCTCTAGCTGAACTTCGAGAGCTATATCATGTGGTAAGTCTTTTTTGCTTTATATAGGCTGTTATGTTGACAATAATGTTTTGCATTTGCATATTTGTTTTATATGTTTAGTCAGATAATCTAACTTTTAAAAACGCTATCAAACAGGTTGTGCTTGTCTATGGTGCTGAAAACGATAGAGCACTTGGTATTCCAGGAGAAGTATGCTTTTTGAAATGAAAAATCCTCTCTTTTTTATAAAGATGCTCAATTTATTTGTTGCAGTTTATTGAGAATAGCATCAATGGCTTAATGATTTTTACTTGTGATGATTGTGGTTGCAAATAGATTGCAGTTGTTTATATCTTTTATATGCATGTTTTTGCAGGATTTGTTGGGGATACACTCAGCTAGAGAATTTGTTTGGTGGTATAACGGGCACCTGGATTGCAAAAACCTGAGTCCTGATGTACAGGGCACCGACACAGCTGTTATTTTAGGCCAGGTATGCTCGGTTTTGGATTGGTGTAAAACTAGGCTCATCACGAACTTGCATTTGTAGAATTTGGAATTGCACCCAATGATTCTGAGCATGGCTTGCGTATGGTCCCTTGGTGTTAAAAGATGATATCATAATATTAATGATTCATTCAAATGAAAATTTTATCTCATAATTCAAGGTGCTAATACCAAGTTTCTCTGTCAATCTGATATATGTAATAGATGAGCCACTTTAGAATCCTAAGAATGGGGTAGGTTCTCTATTTTTCTCATCATGCCTTTTGCATGTCGAACCAATTATAGTACATCTAGAATTTAACTTCAATCATCGTAACAGAAATAATAAATAATTCTCAAGGTATATGTAGGAGCTACCCATAATATTGTGAACAACCACCCTGCACTACAGTGGAATGTAGCTCTTGTTGAAAGATGTAATGTGCAAATATACAAAGTAACATTAATTTTGCTGATTTCTAGGGAAATGTAGCTCTTGATGTTGCACGTATTCTTCTAAGGCCAACATCTGAATTGGCAGCAACTGATATTGCCAGCCATGCCTTGGCTACGTTGGAGCAAAGCTCTATAAGGTTTTTCACCTGATTTGGTAGTGACCAGATGGGCTGCTGCTATTTTTACAAGATTTGCATAATTAATAGTATGGTTGCTATTTTTACAAAATTTGCATAATTAACAGTATGGTTATCATCACAGGAAGGTGTATTTAGTTGGAAGACGTGGACCGGTCCAAGCAGCTTGTACTGCAAAAGAGCTACGTGAAGTTCTTGGTATTTCTTAACATATTGTTTATTTGTATGCTAACCTAAAATTTGTTTCTTTCCTCCGACTTGAAATGCATTATTGTGATAGTTTGCATCGATGTCTGAATTTTTGTCTTGATTCCCATGCATGGTTAAGGGTATGTCTTTGGTTAACCTAATTAACTTTATGCTTGTGCTTGTATGTGCAAAGTATATATTTGGATATGTGGCCTGTAACCAGTATTTACTTTTACATTTGATCAGAGTTTATAGTCATGTTAGTCGCACTAATTGATTGTTTTTGATGTTTTAAATTCTTTCGTTTTTTGTTGTTAGTCAACTCCGTCTATACATGAATTTCTTGTGTATAGCCGGTCCCAAGTCCGAGTAAATGAGGAGGGTTGCGTTAGGCGATAGCCGGCGTAAAACTTTTGTCACATCTCATGATATGAATTCTAATGATAATATCGTTGGGACGTTCTCCACTTGCGACACGCTATATCGGAGCTCCGTGTAGTGAAGAATAAGCAAGGGTGTAGGACGTTTCTCGAATGCGACACGCCATGTTGGTGCCCGGATGTGACGTATAATAAGTAAGGGTTTTCACATCAAGGACGGATGTGGGTAAAGAAGTTAGTCCAAAATACAAGTAATACAAGAGATACATGTTCAGATAATGGTAAAAGATTCTATCGGAAGAAACATAAGAAAAAAACAAGTAGAGAGTAAGATCAGAATATGAATTTGGAATATTAGATCTCTTATAGGCAAAATGAGAGAACTTGTTGATACTATGGAAAGAAGAAAATCAGTATTACTTTCATTTAAGAGACTAAATGGGTTGGAGGGAAAAGTAAAGAAGTTAAGAATATTGGATGTAAAATGTGGTATATAGAAATAGACAAAAGTAAGAACGTAGTAGGTATAATTTTGGATCGAAACCTAAAAGAGATAGTTGTAGCAGTAAAAAGAGTATGCGATAGAATTATTTCATTTAAATTTGTGCTTCAGAATCATACTATCAACATAGTTAGTGCATATGCTCCTCAGGTTGGATTAGATGGGGAGAGCAAACAAAAATTTTGGGATGATATGGATGAACTTATGGAAGGGGAGCCTTGGCGCAGCAATAAGTGCTGTCGCCGTGTGACCTGAGGTCATGGGTTCGAGTCGTGGAAACGGCCTCTTGCAATTAATTGCAAGGGAAGGCTGCGTACAAAGACCTAATGGGTCCGACCCTTCTCCGGACCCCGCTCATTGCGAGAGCATTCGTGCACCGGGCTGCCCTTTATGGATGAACTTATGCAAGAGATCCCAAATGATGAAAACATTATTATATAAGGAGACTTAAATAGACATGTAGGAAAAGACAAAGCAGATTTTGAGAATGTTCATTGAGGGTATGGTTTTAGAATTAGAAATGAAGAATGTAAGACTATCCTTGATTTTGCTTTAGCTTATGGTTTGATTCTGGCAAACACATTTTTTATAAAAAGGGAATCACATCTAGTGACCTTTAAAAGTGGGTAAAATAAAAGTCAGATTGACTTCTTACTTACAAGAAAAGCAAATCGAGCTCGATGCAAGGATTGTAAAGTTATTCCAGGTGAGGCTTTGACCACTTAGCATAGGTTAGTGATTTTGGATGTCAAGTTTAAGAGGTTGATAAGTAGGTTGAGGAGGAACAAAATTTCTAAGATTAGGTGGTGGATTTTAAAAGGTAAAAAATAATTGTTATTTAAGGATGAGTTGGTCAAAGCCGGAGGATGGGAGGCAGATGTGAGTATTTCATCCAATGATATGTGGATAGATATGTCTACAACAATTAAAAGAGTAGCTAGAAAGGTTCTTGGAGAATCTAAAGGATGTGGGAATCCCTCGAAAGAGTTTTGGTAGTGGAATGAGGAAGTGCAACAATGATGCTTTTGAGCAATACAAACAAGCAAAAAAGATGTTAAAGAGACAGTTAGTCAAGTAAGAGCTCAATCTTTAGAGAGTTTGTATGAGGAATTTGAAACAAAGGAAGGAAAAAAACTATATGTAAATTGGCGAAAATAAGAAAAATGGAATACCGTGATTTAAACCAAGTTAAGTGCATTAAAGATAAAGAGAATAGAGTTTTGGTTCAAGAAGAGGATATCAAGAAACGATGGAAAAGTTATTTTGAGGATCTTGTTAATAGTAACCATAGTGGTAACATTGAGGGGTTAGATGATAGGCCCGAAAAAAATGTGAAGTACACTAGACGGATTAGATTTTCTGAAGTTGAGGAAGTTTTAAAGAGGATAAAAGTTGGTAAAGCCTGTGGACCAGATGAAATACCTATTTAGGTCTGAAAATGTTTGGGAGATATAGGAGTTACATGATTGACAACTTTGTTCAATAAGATCCTAAATACTAAGAATATGCATGATGAATGGAGGCAAAGTAATTTGATACTTATTTTTAAGAATAAGGGAGATATGCAGAATTGCTCAAATTATAAAGGTACAAAGCTTATGAGCCACACTAAGAAACTGTGAAAGAGAGTTGTGAAACACCGTTTGCGTCTAGATACTTGTATCTTCTCAAATCAATTTGGCTTTATGTCTGGTCGATCAACTATGAAAGCTATTTTCTTCTTAGAGATTTGATGGAAAAATACGGAGAGATAAAGAATGATTTACATATGGTTTTTATTGACTCGGAAAAGGCTTATGATAGAGTCTTTAAAGAAGTTTTATGGTGAGTCCTAGAGTGTAGGGGAATATTTATACGATATATCTAAGTCTTGAAGGATATGTATGAGGGAGTCATCACCAGTGTTTGCACTGTGGGGGGGATACTAAGGATTTTTTTATTTCTATTGGGTTATATCAAGGTTCAGCTTTGAGTGCTTATCTTTTCGCCTTAGTCATGGATGAGCTAACAAGACATATACAAGATGACATCTCTTGGTGTATGTTGTTTGCGGATGATATTGTATTAATAGATGAGACTCAAGTATGGGTAAGTTAGAAGTTGGAGTTATGGAGAAGTATTTCGGAATATAAGAGTTTTAAGCTAAGTAGGACTAAGACTAAGTATATGCATTATAAATTTAATAATGGGAATATAGAAAGAGGCGAAATTATTTTAGACAGAATAGCATTACCTCCTAGTACTCAGTTTAAGTACCTTGGCTCTATTCTTCAAAAAGATGGAGGTTGCGATGAAAATGTAAGTCAAAGGATTGAAGCTGGTTGGATGAAGTGGAAGAATACTATAGGAGTTCTATGTGATCGAAAGATGCCAATTAAATTAAAAGAAGAATTCTATCACACTGCAATACGGCCTGCGATGATGTATGGTAGTGAGTGTTGGGCAGTAAAAGGGCAACACATGAGTAAGATGCATGTTGCTGAAATGAAAATGATAAGATGGATATGTGGACACATTAGAATGGATAGAATCCACAATGAGTGCATTAGAAAAAATGTGGGGATAACGCTTATTGAGGATAAAATAAGAGTACATAGATTGAGATGGTTTGGTAATATGAAACGAAGACCTAGCGATGCACCGGTCAGAAAAACGAATAAGTTAGAGTAAATATAGCTAAATGAGGTAGGGGTAGGCATAAACTGACTTGGTAAAATGTAGTCCAAAACGATCTTATAATGTTACATTTATTAGAAAAGATAGTTCTAAATCGTACCGAATTGAAAAAAGAATTTATATAGTTTTATTGAGTTGAGTGTTGAGAATTTTTTGTTGTTAGTCGTATGTTTCTGGTTTCATTATCTTATTTGTTTCAGAATTTCACTATTGGTACAATCTTATTGCAGGCATTAAAGATTTGTATATTCATGTTAGGGAAGTTGATTTACTTAAAAGCTCGGAAGATGAGGTATATTTCAAATTTATTCCTTTTTTAATGGATTAGTTCAGGACTATGGGATTTGATATGCAATTTGGTGGTTCTTTGCCCCCTTTAATGCAGTTTTGATGCAATATGAAATTGATTCCGATTGAGATGATTGTGAACCATAGAAAATTTCTTTACCTGTCCATTATGTCTAAAAAATTTATTAAAGTATTATGGGAAGAGGCATTGCAATAGCACCTTACGGGCAATGCAAATTACATTAGGAACTTTTAACCCCTATGCAAATTTGACAAGCAAGGCAGCAGGTAACTGAGGCATGTGGTTTAGTTAAGAAGGGCACTTTTTCTGAAAAAAAAAAAGACCTCAAATACTAGCATAGTGATTACTTGTCATGGTGCGACTGAGAAAATCTTTGGGGCAAAGCACATAAATTGCTTATGCTTTTACTGGCTGCATGAGATAGAATTGGTCGGTCATACTTAGGTTTATCTATGCACCCCTTCTAGTCACACTGTCAGCATTTTACCTATTGATGGCCTCTGTCATTCTTGAAACAGAACCAGAGGATAAAATGAGTCTCCAACTGTTTTGGGACTATTAAAGCTTAGTTTGAATTGAGTTTTTCTTGTTTTGGGTTACGTCTTTTCATTTTTACTATCTGGTATTTCCTATTGATGTTTTTTCCTGTATCATTATGCTGTCTTTTGACAAAAGGAAGAGCTGAAAAGTAGTAGAATCCAAAGGAGGGTTTATGAGTTGCTTTCTAAGGCTGCCACCTCAGGACCTTCCCATCGCAGTTCAGGTCAACGAGAACTGCACTTTGTTTTCTTCCAGAAGCCTGATAAATTTTTAGATTCTGGTGACTGTGGTGGACATGTTGCCAGTGTACACTTTGAGAAGACTGTTCTTAGAGGTATTTTTTTATGAATGTTTCTGGTGGATTTGTCTTTGCATATGTTTCTTCACTTTCAGTTTTTTGATGTTGCTGTCTTGCAACACATTACAGCCAAACCTACATTCGTCTTAAATAGTAACAAAGCATTGTTTGAGATGAAGTGTTGCAAATCCAGAAAACTCTTTTTTAACCTAATTCTTGTTCTATGAAGATGCGTTTTTAAAGTGTCATGAGCCATCAAATCAACTTTGATTCATGTTCAATTTGATGCTGAAATGTTAGTATTTAAATTGCTTTATCTAATTCTGCAGGTGTTGGCCCTAGAAAACAGCTTGTAGTAGGCACTGGAAAATTTGAGGACCTTGAGTGTGGGTAATTATTTTGGCGTGTTAAATGTTGACTATTCATACAGTTTAACCCCCCAAGTAGTTGACTTTTTTACCATTGCTGTTCGTGGATCCATTTCTTTATTGTATAATATTCTTTTATTCCACTTTGCACTGTACCATGATCAGGAATAACAATAATAATAATAATATTCAGTAGCAGTTTGAATTATTGCTACACCTAGCTTTATTTAACACGAGTAGGGAAATCAACACTGGTAGAAGTGGGGAATTTTCTGTTGATTCTGTTGAGAAACCAACTTGCCTGGATGCTTTGTTGTAATCCTCTCTTTCACTTTGTAGGATGGTGCTAAAGAGCATTGGTTACAAATCAGTACCTGTTGATGGTTTACCCTTTGATCATCAGAAAGGTAATTGGAGAAAGATGGAGTTCATCTGCCATAGTTTTAGGACTTCTCATATTTTCTGCTTATTAATTGAAATTTACATTGTCTCCCCTTAAAAAGCTCTTTAAGCTGGATAATGACTGAATTGTTCTTCAAACCATCCTTTGTTTTCTTCCAAAACCATGGATAAAAACTGCGAGAATTAACTTTCTATACTCTAGAAACAATGTAGAACTGCACTTTCGTATGCAAGTTTAACCTTTTGATCTTCCAATTCTATGTTTTCAAGTTCATAGCTATGGAGTGCATTTGGTTGTTGATCAAGTCTTAATTGTCCATCAAAACGATATGCGAGACACCTTTACCACCAGTGGTTCTGAGTGTTCTTCATTGCATAGCTTAAGGCTTTCTTGCTTATCACATGGCTTCTTTTCCAGGAGCGGTTCCGAATGTCAGTGGTCGAGTCCTTGCTAATGCTTCAGGAGATCCCACACTATTTGAGAAGGGCTTGTATGTGTGTGGGTGGTTGAAGAGAGGACCTACGGGGATTATTGCTACAAACCTCTACTGTGCTGAAGAAACTGTAAGTTTCTCATGCATCTGATGGACTTAAAGACAGATTCTTAATTTTCATTTGCAGCATTGCTAATTAAGCTCATGGTAATGATAGGTTGCAAGCATATCACAAGACCTTGAACAAGGAGCAGTTGCAGCATCAGCTAATTTGACAAAGCCTGGTAGACAAGGACTTCTTGAGTTACTTGATAATAAAAATGTTAGGGTTATACCATTCAATTCCTGGGAAAAGATTGATTCTGAAGAAAAGAGACTTGGGAGTCTGAGAAACAAACCCAGAGAAAAGTTAACCACATGGGAGGACTTACTGAAAGTTGCAACAGAGTGACAAGAGAAGGTTTCTTTCTTTTCTTCATTCTGAATAATTTCATTTTACATTTGACAATGTGTTGTTTAGTTAAGATTTAACAATTAATTATCTTTGAGAGAAGAAAGAAGATTGTCCTGATACCAAATTAATTGACGTTCTTTATAGCTGTTGAGAATTTTCTTTATTGTCAAAAAAGTCGAAATTAATATTTGTTTTCAGTGCATTATATACATTTGAAATTGGAAACAATAATTGAACTGTATGGAATCTTATAGTACTCCAATTATTTATATGATGCTCTAGGAAAACACTTTTCTTTCCTGTACATGAAAACTCTGCAGATAGCCTATTTGAGCAAACCAAAACTTGAATCTCACATATAACTGTAAAATGGAGATAACTAACATTACTGTATTTTAAGGAAGGACACTATTAAAAGAAAATTGATTTGAAAGGTTGTGACTTTTGATCTAGTTTTGTGCCTATTATGAAACGGATCTGTCCAAGTGCATGTGTATTAACCCTTTTTTTGGCGTTCTCTTTCGCTCTTATTGCAGCTGTCCTAGCATGATGGTGGGCTTTGCAAGTTTGCATGAAGAAAAGGGAAGAAGTAGTGATGTCAAGTCAGTCATCATATCACTTTCATAATTTCATGTATTATTGGCAGTGGAATTAATTCCTTTATTTTTAGTGCCAACATAAAATTTTTTAGAAGTAATTTTTCAAGCAAATGAAATAATTATTCAATTTGTATTAAACATTTTTCATAAATTTTAAAGTCAATTGAGTAATTATTTAATAAAATTATCTTTTTATTGCAAAGTATTGGGTTCCATTGATATGTTTCGTTTTCAACTCCAAAATTGTCATTAATTTTATATGAGAAAAAGCGTTGTGTGGGCAGAGTCAATTTCCATCTTGCCTTTCAATTCTAAAGCACTTGAAAGAAAAAGCAACCTATCTTCAAAGTAATTTGTCTAAGCTGCTCTGAGATTGTCCATTACAGGAGACCATATATGGTGGATCTTCATCATCACGTGAAGAATGATTTAAAAAAAAATAATGTTATCAGAATTATTTCTTGAGTTGTTAAAGTCCCTCAAATTTGTAAAAAGTCCAAAACAATTGGACCATTTTTAATGATGAGCCCTGTACTGTACCTTGTAAAAAACTCATATACTCTATTTTTTTTATTAATTATACTCGGAGAAAGTGAATGGCTAAAATTCGAATTCGTAAATAATGCGCTTAGCCACCAAATTAAGATTTAAAAGTTCATGTCCTCTAAACTTGAATTTGCACTATAAAACTCACGTTGATTCTACACTTCTAATATAAGTTCCCAGCTCACGCACAATCCAAGGACCAAAGTGCTAGTACGTTTCAGTGACTAAATCACTGTATTTAGAAGAGTTCATTCATTAGTTTGTGTTTTGCAGGAGTAACACTCAAAATTTTGCATATAGCTAGGAGTAATAAGTAGGGTATTCATAAAAGTTGCTATGCTCAAATCTAAATTTGTAAAATGTTCAAAACAATTGGACAATTTTGAAAGATGAGCCCTGTATTGTACCTTGTACAAAACTCATGGCCTCTAATTTTTTTATTACTTATACTCGAGAAAGTGAATGGCTAAAATTCAAATTCGTAAACCATGCGCTTAGCCACCAAACTAAGATTTAATCGTTCATATCCTCTAAACTTGAATTTGCACTATAAAACTCATTCATATTCTTTAGTTTTTCAGTTTTGACATAATATTTTCATGCACATAGCTATGAAAAATAAGTAGGATATTGCAAAATTTGATCTATTCGAATCTAAATTCGTTTATATTTAAACTATTCAAACTTGTTTCAAACCCATTATAATTATATTTTTGCTATCTACATCTATTTTAAACTTGTTTACTATCCTAACATGTTTAATTACATATTTAACTATAAAAATTTAAAAATATCTTAAAATTTAAATTATAAAATTATAATTTTTTTAATTAAATAATTATAAATAAATATGTAATGCTAACACAATTTTATAAAAATAATTTCATATCACATAATTTTATAAATAAAAACAAAATTTAATAAATATATAATTTAAATTTAATAAAATATAATTAAGATATATAACTAAGTTTCAGATAGCAAGTATCTAAAAATAAATATATAAACCTATTAAGAATAATAAAAATACTATCAATATCTGTCTAAATATATTTATAAATTACTCATATTTTATATAAATAGATTATATGTCTAAAAATATTTGAATCATTGTCATACGTACATATAATATATCTTAAGAATCTCTCAATAAAAAGATTAACTTTTTTTAGATAATAATAATAATAATAATAATAATAATAATAAACCAACCCCATTTTAACTAATAGTGGCTTTAGAAACTAGTTAACTATTAGGTGCAAATCAGGGGACGATAATTAACTTTTTACCCTATAAGAATCCTAGATAGAAGGGTTGAAATAATTAAATTCTTTAGGACAATTAATGTCTTTACAAGCACAAGCTTGAGGCCAATTATTTCCTAGCTCCTCAAAACTATATTAGCTTTTCTTAGTGTTGCTGCAGTTCTATAATTACTGACCCTCTAATATAAGAAACTTTGATTGTTGATATGTATTATTATTGGTGGGCTCTTGAAAAAGGGGGAAAGTGATGTGTTTGGTTGCTGCCTCTTTTAATGGTAATTTCCCAGTTGAATTGATTCAATAGTTTATATTTCATTCAACGTTTGTTTCTATTATGGCCAGGAAATTGAAAGAAAACTGCACATATAATAATAAACGGAGGAAAACCTCAAAACTAGATAATCACATTTATTATAGATTTATTATCCACACATACCTAGTATATATTTATCATTCAAATAATTTTTTAAACTTGTTCTTTATAAATCTGTTATGTGCTTTTTTTATTTGAGAACGGAGGAAAACCTCAAAACTAGATAATCACATTTCTATAATAAATTATACCTAGTAATCACCATCACCATTACACCACCAACAATTAACACAAACAAATTAAACATATAATAGAAAGATAAAGAGTAGAGTTGAAAAGAATAGAGAACAAGTTTAAAGATTCTTTATTCCTTTTATTATTCTAATTATTCTTATATTTCAAGAAAAAAAAATTACCTTCTATTGCGATCCCACATCGGAATGGAGTGAGGAGATTCAGTCAAATATAAGGCTGGGCAATCCTCTTCTTATTAATCCGGGTTTTTAAGATGAGTTAGGCCTAGTACTTCTTCATGGTATCAGAGCAGGCCTCACTCCACCGATGTGCAGGGCCACGACCCGCATTGGACCCGTGATGTGCCTCCGCCCGCAAAAAGGGTGCCCGCAAAATAAATGGGCCACGACCCCAATAGCTAGTCGTGAGGGGGTGTATTGCGATCCCACATCGGAATGGAGTGAGGAGATTCAGTCAAATATAAGGCTGGGCAATCCTCTTCTTATTAATCCGGGTTTTTAAGATGAGTTAGGCCTAGTACTTCTTCACCTTCTTCACAGGAGGGATTTACCCCAAGGTATAATGAGTGAGTTTATTCTTGAATTATTTGAATTGGATTTATAAAACATTTTGAAAAAAATAATATATACACAAAAATTTTAAAAAAATATAAGCAATAAAACAAACTTTCCCATCATAATTTGATATTATATTATATGTTTTATTCATACAAACGGAGGTACAGCCACAAAGGCATTGTATATTATAAGATATCCCAATTATATCACGTTGCAGTCAGTGTTTGATATCATTTAAGACTTTTCTTCAATACAAGCATCAATAAAAAAAATCAATGCATGAAAAGTCATCCAATTAGCTGCCATTAATCAGTAAATTATAAGTAAATTTTTGGGTTGAGCACAAACCCATACTAGATCAAAAGCTTTCATCATCACCAAATAGAAATTGCTATGGAAAATGAATAAAAGAATTTGATTTTATTTGAATATCTTAAGCACTTTTTTTTTAATAATGTTAAGTGCAAGTGATATTTGACAATTCACAAATAATGAAGATAATTTAATAAAGTGTTGCTCATTGCCAACGAGAAAAAAAAAAGAAAAAAAAATCTTACTTATAATTAGTGATTTACTTCCATGGAATAAGTTGTGTTGGGGAATATTACTAAAAAATAAAAAACGACAAGTTGAATCCCCATTGCCTTAAAGTCAATACACAAATTGGATTATATATATATATATATATATATATATTTTATGTGGTATGAATGATCATTTTGAAGTCTAACAGAGTAAAATTATATAATTTGAATATGAGATATTTGATTAAATTAAAATAGTATTTTGTTAATTGATCTTTTTTTTTTATTTCATTAACAATTTTATTTTGTTATCTTGTAATAAAAATTTAAAGGATCGCAATTGTAAACGCATTTTATGGTTTTGGTCTATGACCTTCCGACATTAATCATTGATCACAAAATTAAGATAGTATCAATTCCGCCTTTAATTTCACCCTCTCGTTGAGCAATTATTAGAGCCCCGCAAAAGTTCAATTTTATATATCTTTATAAGGTTTACTAATGAAAATTATCGCTTCAAAAAAAAAAAAACTAATGAAAATTATATTTTTTCATGATAATAAAATTTTTATTAATTTAGTAAGAATTGTCTTTTATTATATAATATATAAATATTGATAGCTTATATACTTTTAAAACAGTCAATTTTAAAAATTAACTATTAAAATTAAAAAAAATTCAATAATACTTAATAATACTTATCAAGTGATAACTAGATAAAATGAATTTTTTGATAAGTATGTGGTAAAAATTGAAAGAGAAATTACTGTTTTAATTATGATGGAAGAGGGGTAAATAATGGGAGTTTATATATTTTTAAATGAGCCAATTTTAAAAATTAGCTATTGAAATTTGATATTTTAATTATATGTAGGCTCATTTAATATTCTATATTTAATTTACGTAAAATTTATATTATACATGTAACAAATAATTTTATTTCAATTTATTTAATTAATATTTGTATCGACATTTGAGAGTTAACAATGATAGGGTGTGACATATATATGTATAATATATATTAGATTATCATTTAAAAACTTTTCACATTTTAAATCTTTAAAAAAAATGACACCATAGAAGTAAACCCATGATAATTTAAATATAATTAAAGATGGATCTTTACGGCTAATTGGAAATAAAGACTCTTACAAGATAAATTATAAAAACATTATTTTAAAAACTCTTTCCTTGCATAAGATTTGAAGATATTATCATTTAAAAATTTGTAGTAAGGATAATTTGATAATAATTTTATAAAACATTATTTAGTTATATTTTAGGAATTCGTATTTATAGAAAAACATAAAATTATTTCTAATAATTTTACTATTTAATTGCAATATTTAGCTAGTTTATATTCTAATTATTAGTCATCTGACTAGTTACGGTTTGACTGTCACAAACGGTTAAACTATTATTGATTTGAAGAAAAAAATACTAACAAAATAATATATTTTTAATAATAATAACATTATGAATAAAATATAGTATTAATTTCTTGAAAAATTATAATATGATGTATTAATTAAATTTTGATTAATTAAAATAAGTTCTTATAATTCTAAATCTATTATTTAAATTGCGAAAAATGTATACAGTAAAAAAAAGAATACATTAATACAACAAAGATTAGGCATGTGTTATGCATTATGCTAAAAGTAATTTTGTTTTATGTTGGAAACAAACGAATGGGCAAATATATATAATACCTTTGTTTCAAATTGATATGTTTATCTTCTTTTTTTTTTCTCAAATTATAGTATAATTGAAAAATTATATATATATTTTTAATAATAAATAATTAATTTTTCTTAACCTTATTTTTTTAGAATATTTAACTTTTTTTTAGAAAACAGAATATTTAACATTTGTTAAATAGAAAGTGAGTTTATGAATATATTTTTAATTTCATTGAAATACAGTCTATTGTATTGCATAACGCCGTTTTGTCCACCCAACAACCCATCCGCGGGAGACCGGCGTAGACATCTTTTTCAAACTATACCAACAGATTAATTTGACGGAAAATAATGGATTTCAACAATAAAATAAACTATAAATTCGGAAGACTATAATTTGATTTTTTTAATTTTAATTTTGTGGAGTTTCGAAAACATCATCTGTGTGACTCTGCCACGGCAATTAACCCAACGTTCTGAACAATAAAATTTTGGGAGAAAAAAAATAAAATAAAGAAAGAAAGAAAGAATCCAAGCACATTTTCCGGGAAAATCCTCCAACATTCCAAAACCCAAACAACAACACAACATAAAACGTAAAAAAACAAATATACATTACACAAAGTCAGTTCCCTTTCATCCCCCACGTAATAATTAAAAAAAAATATGCCGATTTTTAATTTTTAATTTTAATTTATTCTTCTTTTGCAGATCTCCAAAAGGTTTAAATTTTTTAAATTATTTTTAAAATTTTACATATTTCTCTTGTCAGCTTTCTCTAAATTCCTTTACTTTCCAGGACAATTTTGGCCGATTCTCGGTTCCGGCGTTTGCTCCGATTCTCCGTTCCGACTCATCTGAGCAACACGTGCGCCCACACGTCGTCATGGTCCTTCTGCGCACGTTAGCATTATTGGCGTACTTTTAGGTGTAAAAAGAGAGTATTTTATTTCAAAAAAGGGCCAGTATCGGAAAGTTTGCCGGGAGACTTTCTCTGACCTGTCAGGCTGGTAGCCCACATAAATATTTAATAACAATATGTACTAATTATTATTTAAAAAGGATTTTGTATTTATTTATTTTATTATTAAATGAAAAACAAAGCAAAAATCTTAAAAGAAATAAAAAAAAATTTGCGTCATTTACCGCATTTTTATTTTTTATTAGAAATTTTTTAATAATTTTATAAAAATATATAATAAATTTATAATAATTTAATAATATATTTAAAAAAATATTTTTTTGATATAATATTTTTAAAAATATTATTTATATGATATGCACATAATAAATTTTAAATATGTTATACATGATTAATAAATTTATAAATTAATTAAAAGTTTTAATAAATTTAATAATATTATTTCACTCATAAATTAATAAATTGTAATTTTTTATGTTAATTTAAAAAGTCTTATACAAAATAAAATAATTACAATTATTAATTCCTAAAAAAGAAATTCATTATATATTAGCGAAATTCGTAAAAAATTAATTTAAATATTTTTGAAACGGTGTAATTTTTCTTTTTTCCCTGCAATTGGAGAGGATTTATAAAGAGCGAAAGCAGAGTGATGAAAAGAAAAGAATAAAAATTAAAAGAAAAACCTCAAAGAAACTTTCTCTGTTTCATGATTTAATCAAACTCCATTTCTCAATTTGTACTGTTTATCTCTGTTTCTATCAATCAGAAGGGAAGAAAAAGAGTTTATTTTGTATTTCTTGATAAACATTCCATGCTTCTTCTCAGCTATAACACCTGAGTTTTCTTTACTTGAACGTTGTTTCTTTATTTTTTTTTGTCTGTGCCATTAAGGCATGACTGCATAGGCTTGTCTTCGGAGGTTCTTTCAATGGAAAACTCTGATAAGAACTTCTCCAGTGGTGATCTTAACTTGAAAGCTACCGAGTTGAGACTCGGGTTGCCTGGTTCTGAGTCACCGGAGAGAGAGAACGGGAATGGGAACTCTCAGCTTAATATTTGGTTAAATAATAACAACAATAATAATAATAACAACGGTAGCAGCTGTAATAGCTTTGTGTCAGGTGCTAAAAGGGGCTTCTCTGTTTCCATTCATGGTGGTTCTGGCAACTGGGTTTTCTCTGGCAGTGTTGGATCTGAGTCTGATTTTTCTCCCAGAGGTGCTAGTACTGGTAAAGTAATTGCTGGGACAGATTCGGGTCCGGTTGTCAAAGATGGATTGCCCCAGTCCCCGAAGCCGGTTGCGCAGGAGAAGAAGAATCAAGTTGCTGGAGTTAATGGCCATGGAGTTGCTCCTGCTTTTAAGTAAATTACTATATGCTTTTCTTTTGTTGTGAGGAGTTTTTTTTTTTTTAATTTCTCTTCTTACGCTTGCTTGGATGCTTTATTTGCTGATTTTCTGCGTATTTCATTTTTTGGTGTTTCAGTTTCAATGTCTTTTGGCTATGTTCTCTATGGTCTCTGATGAGATAACTTGGGAAAGAATAGAAATGAGAATTTGAGTTTCTATATCCTTGTTTTAGTCCAATTTACATAAAAAAAATGTTATAATTATGAAAACTTTTTTTTTATCTTACTGCCGTAAGTTTAATTCGGCAAGCATAGCTGGAATATTTGTTTGATCAACTTAGAAGAAGTGTTGCTGGCTTCACTTGTACTGGAGTTTTCTTTCACTAGCTTCTTCCCCATATGATCTTTCTTTCCCTTATTTTTGTTGGTTCATGCTTCTGTGGGGCTTATAATTAAGCTTTCTTAAGTCCTGCTGCTATATCTTGTTCTCTTTAGACGTTTTCATGTACTACATGACATGTAGCACATGTTGGAGGTCCCTTATGATTTCCAGCTTTATATAAGTATTCCAGAAGACATACTTTTGATGATCTTTCAAGCCTTTGGTAGGTCTTATTGTTCCATACTCAGACACTCTGGCGTCTGGCCTTCCATGGAGGAAACTGAATCTACTATCTTATACTACAAGTTATTGAATTGCCTAGACTTAATAGGTTTGTTCTTCCTAAAGAGATCCAAAATAATAACTGGTTTGTTGTGATCATTTGGCAGGGCACAGGTTGTGGGATGGCCCCCAATTCGTTCTTATCGAAAGAAAACAATGGCTTCTCATTCTCCAAAGAATGATGATGACGCAGAAGCCAAGTTGGGATCAGAATGTCTGTATATTAAGGTCAGCATGGTTGGTGCTCCTTATCTCAGAAAAGTTGATCTCAAAACCTATGGCAGCTATATGGAACTCTCTTCAGCACTGGAAAAGATGTTCAGCTGCTTTACCATCGGTAAGTTCTCAATATAATTCATTTCATGTCTTATTTCAGCGTCTTTTCAACTGCCAATATCTCCTTTGTGACTCTTTCTATCTGTCTCTATTTCTACGCACATGTTATCCTTGATCTGTACATAACTTTCATGATGGAATTGTTTTCATGGTTCTTGAGTTCTGAAAAAGATGTAAAGGAACCATTTCCTTTGTTCAAACAGAGGTCAGCATCCTCTTGTGTTTGACAGTGGGAAGAAATGCAATGAGTTCATCGGTGATTCTTTTTTTTTTTTTTGCCTTCAAAATTGGCTTGCTAGTTAGTATCATTTCATGGATATGTTACTTTGGAGATATGAAAAAAGCTCAGTTTTTCTGTTTTCATCATGCAAAAGCTAATATGTTTTTGGCCTAATGTGAAGTCATTAGAAAAAAAAAAGATCCATCAAAAGGATAATGTGAAAAGCATGGAGTGATTCAATAGATCCAGGTCGTCCAGATATTATAATTTAATTATGGCAGTGAAGATGACAACCAACTGTGAGATTAAAGTTGGGTGTTGGGTGCATAGAAAGTTAAATTTTCTTCTATTGGTCCTTAACAACAGGCAAACCTTTGTTCCTTTTGGCCATGAATGCATGCTTACAATTCACCTCTCTTTATGGAAAGTATAAGTAGCTCATACTATTTGAAGGAAGTTAATTTCTGTTTACAAATAATTGATCCAGGTCAGTGTGGCTCTCATGGAGTTCCCAACCGAGATGGATTGTGTGAGAGTCGAATAATGGATCTCTTGCATGGTTCTGAATATGTTCTCACCTATGAAGACAAAGACGGTGATTGGATGCTTGTTGGTGATGTTCCTTGGAAGTAAGTCTAATTTACAACTCATAGTTCTTATCAGTATCCGATTAATGCCTAGTAGCATGTCTAAGTTGGATGAATTCACAAGTGCTCTGTAGATCGCTTGATTTTTGGTAATTAAGATTTATATATCCAAAAGCAATTAGAAAACATCTTGTGTCAATAATATTACTAAATAGAGGCTGCTTCTTCATTAATGGTAGCTATCAGTTTCATTTTCACAACAAGCTTGTTAACATGCTAGCCTTTGTTTCTATTCACTTGCGAAAGTTGGACTTCCATTTTTCATTAATGTGGTGTGCAGACACATTAGTCATACTTTTTTGTTAATTGGATTCATTAGATCTTCCGAAATCATTTAATGGTTCTAACAACAAATTGACTATTAGCATTTATTTGAGATAACAGTTTTTTTTAACTGATGAACATACCAATACTTTTGATCATCATCTCCCCCGCCACCAACCAGAGTTACAACAACCATATTCCCCTACAATAGCTTAATATGTTGTGCTCAACCATGAATTTGTTTGATTGCTATTTTAGAAATTAACTTAGTGCTGTCATGCTACGTGTAGCAGTGCTTTTTCTTCATGATTTTACTAGTCTTTCTTCTTGTTGCAGGATGTTCACCAACTCTTGTAGGAGGCTGAGGATCATGAAAAGTTCAGAGGCAATTGGCCTTGGTATATTTTGTCAAACAGAAAATTCAATCGACGCATTTCTACTTCCAAATCTTGTCATCATATCCTAATTCAATAGATCTATTTCCTTATTTTGGTAGTTATAGTGCCAACTGTCTGTATGGACAACATATTTCCATCATTTGATGCTTTCATCTGGATCATTAGAAGGCTAAGATTTCCAATCATTTGTCATTAGCAATGCATTAATATTTGTGCTAGTCTTCACAACTGGACATTTCAATCTGCTGCTTGCAGCTCCAAGAGCCATGGAGAAGTGCAAAAGTCGTAACTAGTGAGATATTGTCGCCACAGATGGATCACATCCTCTCAATGGGCAAATGATGATGGCTGCTTCTGGTATTTGATTGTTTAAAGCCTTCAATAGTTCTCAAAATTGAGTCCTCTGTCCCCTGTTTACTTATGTTTCTAGATATTGTATTAGGACTGGATTGTACTCATAAAAACTCTAGTAGGCAACATAAAATATTATGACCACTGAGGTTTTATAGGTTTATGTTCTCCCTTGTGTTTCTCGTGTAATCTGATTTCTGGATGATCAAAGCTACAATATTGTGTGAAAATATTGTTTGTTTGCTCTCTCACTCTGTAAAATAAACTCGATTATTATTCGACTTCATCACTAAACTGAGGCAGTTGAAGTGAATGTATGTTTGGTACTATCCATCTCTGGTTGATATCTAGAGGCCAGAATGATTTTAGCTATGTTTTTCTTCAGAAAACTAGTAGGTTAATCATAGGAGATGATGGTTAGGGGACATTAGCAGCTGGTGAGAGTGTTTGATTTGATTGCAACTTTGTGAATGGACTGTTCCTACGAGGACAAATGCCTTTCTTGTCTAAAATAGCTGGTGAGAATCTCACTAGTAACTACTAGTTTCAGGTTGCAACTTTACATGGACGCCTGATGCCAGTGGGTCTTTATTACCAGTTTCTTGGTTGGTCCGATTGTTTCCTAAAGATTCTTAGTTTCTTACCATAGAATTTTTAGCCATCTGGGTTTGTACTTTGTACCATGCTAAACTTCTTGGTGAGTTGTGATTATGCAGCAGTGGCACAGAATCAGGGGCAAAATTTTTAAATAAAAAAAAAATTACAATGAAATGCTATTTTGTTAAATTATACCGTATTTTTAATAATTTTTTTTATATATTTTTAAGATATTTTAATTATTTAATATATTTTTGAGATATTTTAAAAAAAGTATTTAAATTAATTATTTTGAATAAATTTACATAATATAATATATATAAATAAAATATTGATATAATTAATATAAATAAAATATTGAGAGTTATATCAAAATATAACTTTATTAATTAATATTTAATTAAAAATAAATCTTTATTTAGATATTTAAATTTTAAAAAATTAAGTTTAATTTAATTTTATTATATAAATTTTCATATTTAAAAAAATATATTTACTAAAATTTAATATTTTTTATAAAAAATGAGTTGATTTGAAAATAATAAAATTATATTAAAATAAAAATAATTTTTTAAAAATTTTATTGATTTAATTAAATCCACTGCTAATAATTATATATATATATATATATATACATATATAAAAATTAAGGGGGTCAACTGCCCTCGACGACCCCTTGGTTCCGTCCCATTGATTATGGACCTTACAAGTAGCGCATTTCCCTCTTCTCTATTTGGCTGCCAAGTTTGTTTAAATCATAGTGAAGTTTTTAGCTGAAGCCTTAAGTAATTTATATATATCTATAGTCATTAATATCATGTTTTGCCGTGTGTCTTTCTACAATCTTGCCACTTGTCATGTTTTTAAAATTATTTTTCATATAGTTAAAATCATAACACTATTGTTTAATTAATATCATTGTTGTTCAACTGTAAACGAATCCCAATTATAACACACTTAACGTGTGGATAACAAATCATGTTTTCTTATAGGATAATCAACTAATTGAATATAAATTGGTTATGGGTAAAGCTTTTTTTTTTTTTCCTTTTTAGTTAAAATTATGAAATTTATATAAATAGACTAATATTGTAAAAAAGTCAAAGGATTTGAGATAACAGTTAATTTTATAAATTATTACTGTAAGTTTTTAATTATGAAAAGAATTTAAGTACAAATAGTTTAACTTTTAAAAAAAAATTCAACAGAAAAATAAATTGAAGAGTTAAAGTAACAAATAATAATAATGTTTAACAACAATAACAAATAATGATAATCACTTTCTTTCTTTAAAATTTTAAGTTTTTTATTTGATTAAAATTTTAGGCACTAGTGGTGATTTATTTAAGGTTTTTTTTTTTACAAAATTGCAATAAATAATAAAAATATTAAAAATTTATTAAAATTTTAAATTTATCAAAAAAATTTAATTAACTTACTAATTTATTAGATTTGTATTGCATATATAATATTTATTATGGGTTTATTATACACGTAATAATTTTTGTAAATTTGTTATATACTTTATAAAATACTTAAAAAATATTGGTAAAAAATATAAAATTTTTAAACTTTCCATTTATTTAACCCAATTTTGATGTGGTGGAGGAGGATAGTTTCATACCCTTTAGGAATTTAATTCAAAATATTATTCTTAATTTAAATAAAAAAAATTATTCTTAATTTCATGTGACTTAGCTATAAATACATGGAAATTATTTACAAATAAAGTTTATTTTTTAGAACCACTAATAATAATATTAAAATATCAGGAAAAATATAACAATAAGAAGCGTTGAGTACAAATAGTGTATAAATGAGTTTGAGTTTGAGATGAATATACGTACTAAAAAATACACTTGTCATGGGTTTCAGTTGTTGTTTGAGAGGTTTGAATTGAACCCTTAATCTCTTGGACAAATGTAATGCTCTTTACCAACAAACCAACTCAAAATATTTATAATTTTTTTAAATTTAAATAAATAAAGCATTTAAGCGAACATACATAATTTATGTGCCTAACTCGATATTATACATATAATTATCATTAATATATATAATTAAAATTATATAATTAATATAAAAAAATAAATTATGTATAATATATATAACTGATACATAAAAATATAATATATTATATTAAATCAATTATTTATATAATGTTATAAAGATGATCATCAACAATATAATATATACATATATATACCAATTATTTTCATTATGTAGTATATATATATACACTATATATATAACATATGTAGTATAATATACTAGATATACTATATTATTTTAACTATAATATATAATAAAAATAATAGTATCTCGATGTAGTAAAAAGACTTGATATATTTGTGTCTTCTTTCAATTTGACAATACTTATTATATTTGAAAGTCTTCTTATATTTTTTTATACTTTTTGAAAAACCATTTTAAATAGACTAAAATTTATTAACATGAATTATAAAATTATAATATTACCCTTCATTGCTTTTTTTTTTCTTTTTCAATCATTGTTCTTCTTTTCTTTTTCATTTTTCTTTCAACGCTATTCAGTATTCCTTTTTCTTCTACCTCTTAACTTTGCTTTTTTCTTCTTTTTATTTGAGGTTTGTCTTCTCAAAATATTATTTCCCAAAGTTAATAATTTTTTTAAATAAAAAGAAGTAAAGTACAGAACTCAGATCCATGCAATTAATCACCGGAATCGTCGTTGCCACTGCTGAAGATAGACATACGGTTATAAAGCAAAAACATGATCAAAACAACAAAGAAATCCACGCCGACCGGTGAGCCGCTAACTCGATGAATGTTTTCAGGTTTACCGATGGAGAAAATAGTGGAGGCAAAAGAACCGCGATTAGAGGAGAGGAATTGGATTGTTAAAAGAATGATAATTAGAAGAAGAAGAAGATCTAGTGGGCTTAAAAACTCAGTAATAGAGTCAGTAATGTCCTCACCTTGGTCGCTAAGAAGAAATGGAACTAACACCAGTATGCATAATTTATAATTTATAGTAACTTAAAAATAGAGTTGTGGTGGACTGGGGGTACCGGAGAGAGTTTGTGCATAATAAAACAAAAAAACTATTTTGAGTAAGAGGCATTTATAAAAGAAGTGTATGGATCATGAATAGTCTCGTGTTCTGTTTATTAGCTATCAACCTTTTTAAAGCTTAAAAACAAAAAAAAAAGTCATTGCTATCAGTGAAGCTTTTGTATTTTGCCGATTTACAGTAAAAAATTACCAAAAACCATAACCAAAACCAGAAAGAAAGAGAAATTGAGTGGTAAGCTTTCTTACTTTGCTAATTTATAGTAAAAAGTTACAAAAATTTGTAGAGTGTGTTGATAAACAAAAAATGATTTAAAATTGGGAATAAAAATTCAAGATGGTAAAAGATACGCGACTGACCTTCAAGATATTTGCTTGTAGACGAAAATCAGTGGAAGTGAAGGGATCGCCGGAGATATTTAAATAAAAATAAAAAATATTTAAATAAAAATTAAATATTTATTTTAATAAATTATAATAATTTTTTAATTAATAAATTTTAATGTTGAAATTAATAAACAAAATTGAAAGCCGGCATTAGTTGCAAAAAAAAAAAAAAGTTGATAGCCAAATAACAAGTGTTAATATTTTATTTTATATGGGCCCACATACATATTATATGAGAGTGGGTAAAAATCACACACATCTAATTTTATGATTATATTAAAATAAGAAGCTATTGGTTATTATTTCACAAAAAATCTCACATTATTGATGCACCATTGGCGGGTAAGTTTGTTGGTGGTAGGACACTGAAATTAAAAAATAAAAATAAAAAAAAAAGTAAAAAATGCAAGGTGTCTAACAAGGAAGAAATTGTCAAAAATGTGAGGTGAAAATGAGAGGTGCCTAATTTAGCCTAATTTTCACATAATTTAGTTTGACAATTTATTTGCATTTGAAGCCTATAAATAGGCTCATTCTCTCCATTTGTAAACACACCAAGCAAATACAAAATATAGCTTAAGGAGAGCTATAGGTTAAACACCAAGTAGTTTATATTAGGAATTAGAGAATCAATCTCTTGGAGTTTCTTGGAGTATAAATATTTGGGGATTGTTTTGTGGGTGTCGGTTAGAAAAATATTTTGTAATTTGTGGTTGTAACAATTTGCCGCATAGTGAATATTTTTCTTAGTTGTCGTTAGACAAAGACCGTGGTTTTTCCCCATTCGGGAGTTTTCCACTTTAAATCATTGTGTTTTATTCTCTTTAATTTCACAGTCATTATTTTATTTTCTCATTTGTTCCTGCTTGAATACGGTCCGAAGGGCGGGAAAATAGAGATTTTTCCAACAAGTGGTATCAGAGCTTAGGTGTTATAATTTTTGTCAAAAATCTTAGTATGCTCTGTGGTTGCAGCTTGGTCTGATCTTCCATATCAGAAAAGATTTTTGTTAAAAAATTATTTTTGTTTTTAAGCTGGTGGAGCCTTTGGAGCTGGTGGAGCTTTGGAAAAGGTGGAGCCGTTTTGCTTTGGTGTGCTTGAGTATTTGTGGTGAGATAAATAATTACATGTCGAGGTAAATTCTGTCAAACGACACGAATTTAGTTTAAGGCAAGTGGATTTTAAGTGAGACCATTATGACTCCTCCTCTTACCTGGAAATTTACCTGGTGTAATATTTATTTCTGGTCCTTTATTAAGCATAAAGTAAGCATGTCGGCAATGAGATGCGAGATTGAGAAATTTGATGGGAGAATAAATTTTGCACTGTGGCAAGTGCAAGTCAAAGACGTGTTGATACAGTCTGGACTATATAAGGTTTTGCAGGGTAAACCAGTCAGCGGAAGAAATTCAGGAAAAGGCGGTGGTAGTGGAGACTCAGAAAAATCCAAGATTAGTGACGAAGAATGGGAGGAGCTGGATATCAAGGCGGCAAGTCAAATTCGCATGTGTCTAGCAAAAAATGTTCTTGCTAATGTGCTTGGATTGTCCACGACAAAGGAGCTTTGGGAGAAACTGGAAGAATTGTATCAGGGGAAAAATATATCCAACAGGTTATATTTGAAGGAGCAATTTCATACTTTGAAAATGGCGGAAGGTACAAAGCTGTCCGATCACCTGAGTGTCCTCAACGGTATCATCTCTGAATTGGAAACTCTTGGAGTGAAAACCGAAGATGAAGATAAAGCTCTCCGGCTCATCCTGTCACTTCCTTCAACATATGAGCACATGAAGCCTGTTCTGAAATATGGTAGTAAGGAAGTGGTGTATGCGGATGTGGTTAGTAAGCTCATTACTGAGGAGAGAAGACTGAATGAAATGGAAAATAAATCTTATGAGAATTCAGCTTTATCTGTCGGTATCAGGAAAAAAGAATAAAGGCTCCGGAAAGAGGAAGGTTGTCTGCTGGGGGTGTGGTCAAACTGGACACGCGAGGAAGGATTGCCCGAACGGTGGAGCTGATTCGGCTAGAAGCTCTAACGTTGTTGCTGCCAATGCGATCTCCTGTGGCGAAGGAGATGATGAGTTTTCTCTGTAGTTGAGAGAAGTGTGTCCTCATGGAATGATTGATACCCGTTGAGAGCCATGAAAGAGGACAGATTATTAGTAGCTGGTCCACAGAAATACGTGCGACATTGGTTGACAGTTGATGCAAAGCATGTGGTGGAAAAATGATGTCGATGGCTAATGAACTCTCGAAAAAGTCAACATGAGGGTTGCACCATAAACTATTAGCGGGATCCGACAAAATGCCGATGGAAAATTCTTGGAGTTAGCGAAATAATTCCAAGTGGCGATACTCTTTTATGGTGGAGTATGTTAATTCTTGACGTTAAGAATTATGATTGTCGGTAACAGACAATGTTGTGTTTTTATTTTTCAAGGTGGAGATTGTTGGTGGTAGCACACCAAAATTGAAAAATAAAAATGAAAAAAAAAAGTAAAAAATGCAAGGTGCCTAACAAGGAAGAAATTGTCAAAAATGTGAGGTGAAAATGGGAGGTGCCTAATTTAGCCTAATTTTCACCTAATTTAGTTTGACAATTTATTTGCATTTGAAGCCTATAAATAGGCTCATTCTCTCCATTTGTAAACACACCAAGCAAATACAAAATATAGCTTAAGGAGAGCTATAGGTTAAACACCAAGTAATTTATATTAGGAATTAGAGAATCAATCTCTTGGAGTTCCTTGGAGTATAAATATTTAGGGGTTGTTTTGTGGGTGTCGGTTAGAAAAATATTTTGTAATTTGTGGTTGTAACAATTTGCCGCATAGTGAATATTTTTCTTAGTTGTCGTTAAACAAAGACCGTGGTTTTTCCCCATTCGGGAGTTTTCCACTTTAAATCATTGTGTTTTATTCTCTTTAATTTCACAGTCATTATTTTATTTTCTTATTTGTTCCTGCTTGAATACGGTCCGAAGGGCGGAAAAATAGAGATTTTTCCAACAAAGTTAACTTTAAATTTAAAAAAGTAAAAAGTTTAAAAGTTATATTTTTCAAAAATAAAAAATAAAAATGAAAAAATGAAAAGAAAAAAAAAAGATGAAACCCGTCTTGGTTTCTTACCGATACCATCACTAACCATACTCTCTCATGAGTTTCTTATCATCACCAAATTTAGTTTCTTTTCCAACTACTTCTGCGTGGAGTCTCTTTACTCCAATTCACGCACTCAGAAAGCCGATCAACACACACTGACTTTTATTTTAGTTGGATTTGCATATGTGAACACCAAAGACCACATCATTGAGCTGCTTAACCATGGCGCTGCTGATGATTGAGAAACAGCTTTCCATGGAAACAAGTGGCGGCATTGGGTCATCCACTGAAGTCTACCACCTCACTTTTATTTTCATCTTTGGTTTGAAAATAATGAGTTGGAAGATATTTTGGTGCTGCTGAGGTTCAAATGCAAATGTTAAGAGTAAAGCATCCAAGCATGGGCCAATAAAAATGAGAGGTTAAGTAATATTATGGAAAGTTAATGTTGTCTAGAGTTTAATTAATTAAGACTACGTTAATTAAAATTTATATATATATATATATATATATAAACCTGGAAGCTGGAAAAGATGGTTGGTTGTAGTGTTTGCTTTAATCTATTGTTGCACCATATGCTAGTTTCTTTATTGATTTTCTTGAATTTTTGGGTAATTTTCGTTTCAATACACTTTTTCCTTCTCTTGAATTTGTACAGATAAAAGAAATTCATTTCTTTTTGATAAGTTTTTGGTTGGTTGTAGTGTTTGCTTTAATCTATTGTTGCACCGTTTGCTAGTTTCTTTATTGATTTTCTTGAATTTTTGGGCAATATTTGTTTCGATACACTTTTTCCTTCTCTTGAATTTGTACGGATAAAAAGAAAATCATTTCTTTTTGATAAGTTTTTGGTTAGTGAAAATGGGGATTAGGGTTCAACATTTGTAATTTTGGGGAAGAAGATGAATAGACATAAATTATATTAAGGGTATAAACATAATTTATAATATATTTTAGTAAAGTTTTTTTATATTCATTCACTGTAAAGAGGTAAACTACATATAATATGCTACCTCAACAGATAGGGGTTAGGTTGTTAATGAAAACACAAGTTGAAAGGGCTAAGTGATCACTCAAAAATATAGAAAGCTAAGTGAAAAATGCTGTCAAGTTGGAAGGGCCACGTATATATTAAGCCTATTATATATAATAGATGCATACATTATATACTATATTATTAAATATATATACTATATATTATATAGGATATATATATTATCATTTATTTTCATTATATGCTATAATATATATTGTATATTATATTTTCACTATATATATTACTTATATATATATATATAATATATATATATTATTAGAAGCGGACGCAGAAAATTATTAAAGATGACTTAATTTTTACATAAAATTATAGTGGTCGGTCTATAGCATGTAGGAGTTTCCTCGCAGGTGCTGCTTACCGTCTTGTCGTCCGTCACTGCACCCATACCTATAGTAGCAGAACTAGAAATTCTTTAAGAGGGTTAAATTTTTATATAAAAAAATTATAAAAAAATTTACTATAAAATTGAATATTTAATATTACAGTAGTTCAATAATTAAATTGTATTATTAAATTAATTATGCCTAAAATATGATAATTGTATCTTACAACTTTGCATATTTTAAAAAAGTTACATAATACTAATTTTTAATTTTTAAAAAAATATTTTTTTATATAATACACAAATAGTCTATTATTTATATATATATATAAATTTTGATAAAAATTTTATAGATTAAAATACATTTCATTTGAATTCACATATATATAAATTTTATATATAATTTAAATGAATTATATATATAATTTATTTAAATTTAAATATATAAATTAATGAATATATACATATAAAATTCATATATATATATGTGTGTATATATATATTTAAATTTATTTAAATTTAAATATATAAATAAATATATATAAATTTATAAATAAATGTAAAATTTATAAATATATAAATGAATGTGTGTTTATATTTTATATAAAAAAATGTGTGTATACATATATATAATGTTTATATATGTATATATATGTTGGTGGACAAAGGGGTCCCGGGGGTAGATCCACTGCTGTATAATATAATATATCATACTATATTGTATAATATATATATTATATAACACACGTACATATGTATATATCATACAATATATAGCATACAATATATACTATACAATACATACATATATAAATTATGGGCTATATATATTATTAATTATTTTCATTATATATTATAATATATATTGTATATTATTATTTTTACTGTATATTATTTTATATATATAGTCTAAATATATAATATAGTATATTATACTTTATAATATAATATATATTATATAACACGCACATATATATTATACAATATATAGCATTACAGTGTATATCCTATATTATATATTAGCATAGATATGTACTATATAACACACACACATATATATATAATATACTATATTTATAATGTGACATCTTTATATATATATATTATATTTTAATTTATTTTAATTTTTTATGTATTAAACACCATTGAAAATAAAGCTATATAGTTTTGAGGAAAAACTATATTATTTTACTTTATATTATATAATATACATAATATTTTAATTTTATATACACTAAAGACCATTTTAGCTAAAACTAGGTAGTTTTTACGTAAAACTACGTAGTTTAACTTGTATCGTATAACATATTTGATATTTTCCATATGTAACCCTACAATCTAAACAAAACCTAAAATTTTTTTCATTCTCCACTTCACGCGGCACAACGGCAAAGCTTCTCCAACAGACTCAGTCACAAACATCATCCGCCTCTTACTCTCACCACCGTCCACCGACTCTTACTACCTTCATCATCTCTGCTTTGGTATTTCTAGATTACCAGGTACATTGATTTTTCCTTTTTTTGTTTTAAGATTCGAGAACTCCTTTTTTTATTTTATTTTTTCAATTTTCAGTTTAGGTTTTCTTAGTTAGATTTATGATTTTATAAAATGGGGAATTAGGAGCAAATGAGACAATTTTAGGTAAATAAATAAGAGGGGTTTGTGGCTGATGATGATGATAGCAACTTGAAAGTGAAGAAATTAAAGATAACAAATGGGATTGTGGCTGATTTTGGGTTTCTTTGAATAAAAGTAATTAAAATTAATTTTTTAAAAGTATCCTCACTGAGTATTGTGGCTTCTGGTATTTGATTGTTGAAAGCCTTCAATAGTTCTCAAAATTGAGTCCTGTTTCCCCTGTTTACTTATGTTTCAAGTTATTGTATTAGGACTGGATTGTATCCATAAACTCTAGTAGGCAACATAAAATATTATGACCACTGAGGTTTTATAGGTTTATGTTCTCCCTTGTGTTTCTCATGTAATCTGATTTCCAGATGATCAAAGCTACAATAGTGTGAAAATATTGTTTGTTTGCTCTCTCTTGCTCTGTAAAATAAATTCGATTATTAGGCGATTTCATCACTAAACCGAGCCAGTTGAAGTGAATGCATGTTTGGTAGTATTCATCTCTGGTTGATATCTAGAGGCCAGAATGATTTTAGCTATGTTTCTCTTTAGAAAACTGTAGATTAATCATAGGAGATGGTGGTTAGGGGACATTAGCAGCTGGTGAGAGTTTGATTTGATTGCAACTTTGTGAATGGACTGTTCCTACGAGGACAAATGCCTTTTTTTGTCTAAAATAGCTGGTGAGAATCTCATAGTAACTACTAGTTTCAGGTTGCAACTTTACATGGATCTTGATGCCAATGGGTCTTTATTACCAGTTTCTTGGTTTGTCCGATTGTGTCCTAAAGATTCTTCCCATAGAATTTTTAGCCATTTGAGTTTGTACTTTGTACCATGCTAAACTTCTTGGTGAGTTGTGATTATGGAACTTCCAAATAGTGCATTTCCCTCTTCTCTATTTGGCAAGTTTGATTAAATCATGCCACAAAAGTTCTCAACCAAATTCATTTGTCTAGCATAGTGAAGTTTTTAGCTGAAACACTGAGTAATTTATATATATCTATAGTCATTAATATCATGTTGTGCCATATATCTTTCTATAATCTCGCCACTTATCATGTTCTTAAAATTAGTTTTTGTATAGTTAAAATCACAACACTATTGTTCAACTACTAACACTGTTGTTCAACTGTTAACGAATCATAATTACAACACCTAACGTGTGGATAACAAATCAGGTTTTCATATAGGATAATTAATTAACTGAATATAAATTGATTATCTGTAAATTTTTTTTTTCTTTTTAAGCTAAAATTATTAAATTTATATATAAATAGACTAACATTGTAAAAAAGTCACTGGATTTGAGATAGCCATTAAGTTTATGAATTATTAATATCATTTTTTAATTATGAAAAGAATTTAAGTACTAATAGTTTAACTTTTTTTTTTTAAATTTTGAATAGAAAAATAAATTGAAGAGTTAAAATGACAAATAATAATAATTAACAACAATAACAAATAATAAAATCACTTTCTTTTCTTTAAAATTTGAAGTTTTTTATTTAATCTACTATAATATATATTGTATATTATATTTTCACTATATATATTATTTATATATATAGTGTATATATATCATGTAGTATATTATACTATATATAGCATACGATATATACTATACAATATACATTCATATATATTATGGGCTATATATATATTATTAATAATTTTCATTATATATTATAATATAAATTGTATATTATTATTTTCACTATATATTATTATATATATATAGTAATATAGTATATTATATTTTATACTATAATAAATATACTACTATAATGCTAAATATTGTATAATATATATGTGTGTGATATAGTATATAAATTATACTATATATTAGCATACCATATATACTATATGAAACACACACACACACACACACATATATATATGCAGTATACTATATTTATAGTATGGCATCTTTACATATATATGTATTATATATATATTTTTAATTTTTTATGTATTAAACACCATTTAAGATAAAGCTCAAAAATATATAATTTTACTTTGTATTATATAATATACCTAATATTTTAATTTTGTATACATTAAACATCATTTCAGTTTAAACTAAGTAGTTTTAACATAATACTACATGGTTTTAATTTGTATTATATAATAGATTTAACATCTTCTATATGTAACCCAAAAATCTAAACAAAATCTAAATTTTTTTTCATTCTCCACTTCACGCTGCACAACATCAAAACTTCTCAAACTTATTCACCATCCACCTCTCACCCTCACCATCACCGCCTGCCGCTTCTCACCGCTGTCCACCGCCTCTCACTACCCTCATCATCTCTGCTTTGGTATTTCTAGATTACTAGGTACATCGGTAATTCCTTTTTTTGTTGTAAGTTTTGAGAGCTCTTTTTCTTTTTTCAATTTTTAGTTTAAGTTTTCTTAGTTAGATTTATGATTTTAGAAAATGGTTAGAATTAGGAGCAACTGAGACAATTTTAGGTAAAGAAATAAATAACAGGGGATTGTGGTTGATGATGATGATAGCAACTTGAAAGTGAAGAAATTAAAGATAGCAAATGGGATTGTGGCTGATTTTGGGTTTCTTTGAATAAAAATAATTAAAATTAATTTTTTAAAAGTATCCTCACAGAGTATTATTAGTATACTATTGCTAGCTACTCTGCTTATTTGTGATACTTTATTTATTGATTGATTATGTTATTTTGACATGGTTAATTGCTAATTAATTGTAGTTTACAGTATGGAGTGTTTATTCTGTAGCTTGTTCGAAAGACACTATTAAAATTTTCTCATAATTCTCTTTTCAATTCTGATTAATTTAAAATTAATTAAACTATCAGAAAAGAATGTGAGAGATAGTGGCAATGTGAAGACAATGTGAGGATTTAACATGCCAACTAATGTTTTGTTAATAATAACAAATATATTTATATTTCAATTGCTATAGACAAAATATGATTATTTCATTCCAAAGTTGATGCTAGGTCCTAATACTAAATGCTAACTGTATATTGGTGAATGGTGATAGGAGGAAAAGGCCATTTCAAGACCATACTTATCTTGTTAGTTTCCATGGTTATTAATTGAGCATATATATATATATTATTGCTTTTATTTGGTTTTCATTGTATTTCGCATATTGAGCATATTGTCATACTAAGGTTGTCTTTTTATTTTGTTGTACTTTTGAGATTATATATTTTATTGCTTAATATGTTTTATATGAAGAAGATGATGTTATGAAGACTTAGAAGCCTAATGTCATGCATGTTAGATAATAAAAATTTTAATTGTGTATTTTATTTTTATAGTTGCAGTACTTTAATTATTGACATTTTAATTATATTGTTGTATTGTGTTTAATTATAGAATTGTGTGGTGTAAAATTTATTTAGTAAAATTGTGGTAGCATTAAATTTTAATTTATAATTATTTAAGTAAAATATATTATAATTATATAGTTTATAGTTTACTATATTTTAAATTTATTATTTTAAACGGGTGTCGGATTGTAATAGATGAGTTTGAGGCCGGTACGGATAATGAATATATATTTATAAATGGATTTGGGACGGGTATGATTATTTTAGGATTAAACGGGTTCGGAAACGAGTAGGATCCTTTTCACAGGTACTCTATCCGTTGCCACTTTTAGAAATCGACATGGCTCTGAACAGAGAAAAGCCTCTTTACTAGGGTTTTGGCCAAACTTCAGGTCTCTCTATATCTCTCTTTATATAGCAATTTTAGTTTTTTTTTAATTTCTGTTTTAATTCACCGATTCATCTATACAGGTTCTAATTTGTTTGAATGAAGCTTTACTGCTAATTTCTTTTGTTTAATTAATATGATTATGTTTGTAATTAATTAGTTTTTTTTTGCATTAACATTGTTTATTTCAGAACTTATCAGCAAAAAATGACTCTATCAGAGGATGAAATTAAAAGGCTTTATAGAATCCGAAGAACAGTAATGCAAATGCTCAGAGATAGGGGTTATTTAATAACAGACTACGAGATCAACATGACAAGGGAGCAGTTCATTTCAAAATATGGTGAGAACATGAAAAGGGAAGATCTTGTTATCAACAAATCAAAGCGTAACGATACTAGTGATCAGGTATATGTCAATTAACTACTATTTTTAGGTTTATTTCATATATGGTATTGTTATGTTCTATGATATTTTTCAGTAGAAGAGAGAACAAGAAAGAATGAAAGAATTGTAGGTCTTAGACTCTGAGAAAATTGAAATTAGCTTGATATTTTTCTCATTTTGTTTTGGACTTGTGAGTTGCATGTTACCATGCAATTTGCAACAATTTTTGGATTGTTTTGCTAATAATCACTTTTTTGGTTTCTTCTGTACCAGATTTATGTTTTCTTTCCTGAAGAACAGAAGGTTGGTGTCAAGACAATGAAGACTTACACTAATCGCATGAAGTCTGAGAATGTTTTCAGAGCAATCTTGGTGGTTCAACAGAATTTGACGCCATTTGCTCGAACATGTATAGCTGAGATAGCCTCGAAATTCCAGTTGGATGTCTTCCAGGTAAAAATGGTTATTTAGTACAGCTACGAGGAAAATTCATCTTGTATTCATTTCATATATAATTATGCTACAATGTTTTACTGCTGTTCTTTATGGTAATCGCAGTTTTTTGTACTTCTTCCATCCTTGCATCATATAACTTGGAATAATGCTGTGATGTGTAGGTTCATTAATGATTATGGTTAAGACATGTTAGAATAGCTGCACCTCTGTTGAATCTAGAAGATCTACATATTTTTAGTCTGCTGTCCATTCATCCAGTTTAATGGCTAAAACTCTAGCATTAAGTATTTATCCTTCCTTTCCTCCCTAAAAGATTTGTCCTACATTCAGCATTCATGTAGATTAGATGTAAATATATGCTAGCAATTGATGTGCTATACTTCTTCTCTTTCCCTCAAATATGATCCACTTTGCAAGTCATTGGCTGAATCATTGAGACTGAACAAAACACAAGTGGTTCAACTACTTGTGAACTTGGTTGTTGCCTTGTTAAAAATCAGAATGAACTTGCATTGAAGTCTCACTTCGATTCCAAAATAGCATTCTGATAAATTCTCTGGTATGTCAGTTGTTTAACCTGAGAATTGACCTTGTGACTTGTCTCCCTTCATATACATTAATAGCTGAATAGAGAAAACGACCTTGATACCTTTCAATTGCATTGGTACAGGAGGCAGAACTGTTGGTCAACATAAAAGAGCATGTTCTTGTCCCTGAGCATCAAGTGCTAACAAATGAAGAGAAGAAGACATTGTTGCAGAGGTACACTGTGAAAGAAACACAGGCAAGGGAAATCATAACATTGTATTTTCATAATATTTGTTTGCAATACTGACGGTGATGCATTTTTCTTCACATTTGATAGTTATTTTTAGATGGGGAAGATGGATTGAACATATGATATGCCGCAAAACAGCTGAATATATTTTTTTTGACGACCGTCAAGTATGCAGCTGTATGAACATTTAGTTCGCTAGAAAGGAACAGGTAGTTGGGAAGTAACCAAATGATGAACGGAGTCAATTGCATGCATAATGTATGTGTAAACAATCAGAGATGGGAAATTGTTGAAATGGTTAGGCTAGTTAATATGGAGCATGTTAATTGGCTTGCTGGTAGTTACATACTTGTTTAAGATGAGCTTTCAGTGGCTTTTGCATGAAAAATTTTCAAAGCCTCATCTTGAAATGGAAAAATAGGATATAAATCGGCAATTGGCAATTATAATTCTGGGATGGATGCAGTATTTTCTAACGATTCCATTGATGTGATGAGTGGCTTATTTCAAGGGCTTCCAAGCACATTCATACATGTCTAGATTCCTCTTTTGGCATATGCTATATCGTGTGTGGCCTTCTGATGAATTAATCAATCATTGATATTAAGCTAGTGAATACCATCCAATTGTGAAACTTGGATGCTATTGTTGTGAATGTTTATTTGTTGTTCTATTGATAGTGCTAATTTTATGTTGTGATTATGCAGCTGCCTCGCATTCAGGTGACTGACCCAATTGCTAGGTATTATGGACTGAAGCGTGGGCAAGTTGTAAAGATCATCAGGCCAAGTGAAACTGCAGGACGATATGTTACCTATCGATTTGTTGTATAAATACTTTAATTGATGCTTAGGATCTACTTGATTCAGTGTTTAGAACTTGTGCTATATTCCCAACTCTGACAAATGGCAAAATCAACCCTGAAATCTATATTAATCCTGGAAAAATTTTGATGCTTCTCTTCTTGTTCCTTCTGTATTCTATAATTGGTCTCTTACTAAAAGCGGATTCTTTTATTGTTCTATGACCCTTTGAAAATTACAGTGCAATGATGGCTTGTTTGTGCATAATAATAATAATAATATCTATTCACTGATATTGAAAAGAAATGCATTCTTAATAAAAAGAAAATTTTTATTAGAATATGAAGTCTAATTACATATTATATATTTGATCTCCAAAAAATTATTTAGTTAGCCTTTCTCTGTATATAATAATAATTGAAGTGTATTTGTAAAATTCAAGATGTTAACAATTGTTATTGTTAATTATAAATTAGAATTTATATGCTTAACTCTTTCAATATATTAATAAATAACAAATAAAAATAAATTCAAAGTCCACCTTAACCATACTCTTCTTATATTATTTGTCTATCTTAATATATTGTATCTTTCTCAGAATATGGACAACGGAATTTCTGAATAAAATTGAGAATAATGTTTCCAATGAATTGTTGGTTCCTCAAGTCTTGAAAATGAAACCTAATAATGGCTAATGGGCCAAAGGTTTATGATTCAAGCTTAAAACCATATATAGAAAAATTCCAGGGTATATGCACTTTGAATTGTTGGTTTCTCAACCCTTTTGAATTAGGGTTTTGAAAAAAAAACTTATTTGCACTTTGAATCTCTTCTCTTCTCTCTCTCTGGTGAATTGGATTCTTCTGTAAAAAAACAAAAAATAAAAAAAAATTGATTAAGAAAGAAAGATGAAGCTGAAGCAATTAGAAAGCTTTTTGGGTGATCTTCAACAGTTCTCCAATCCAATGGTCTCCTTTCAAAACTAGTCCTTAGCTGATCACTTACTGATTGATTTATTGATTTTATTTTTATTACTTGCAGATAGAGCTTGAGCAGTACCCAACTGGACCCCACATCGCTTCTCGCATGCTCTACACTGTAACATTCTCGTTCTTTCTCTGAATGTTGCTTAAGAGCAGAATAAAATTTTATTAACACCCTTTTGTGTTTTATTTTAATTTGTTTCTTTGGTATTTTCTGAAAACTCTGGATTTGGAAATGTTAGTGTGTGTAGCCCAAAATAGCTAATATTCCAAACATGAAAAACATTTTGTGGGTTACTTGATTTTGTAATTGAGCAGGCGGAGAATTCATTTGATGATGTTAGCAACAAGGTGGTGGCAGATTTTGGCTGTGGGTGTGGCACACTGGGTGCTGCAGCTGCTCTTCTGGGTGCAGAGTGAGTTGAATCTTTCTCCCCTGTTTTTGGTTCTACATATACTTTAGAGTTTTGGTTATCTGTATACTGAATCGTTATTCAAATATCAGTCTGAATGGTATTCATTTTATGTCTCATTATTTCTACTGACCCTGACAGACAGGTTATTGGCATTGACGTTGATTCTGAATCTCTCGAGTTGGCATCACTTAACGCTGAGGAACTTGAGGTACTTTGTCTTTATTTTGATTAATAGTGATTCCTGTGGATTCTGTTGGCTTTAATGTATGTTCAATATTATTTCATGGAATATATTTTTGCAGAGAAAAATAACTCTGCACATGCATACGTATGTAGATATGATTTCAAAATGCTAGTAGATTTGTTATGGATTCTTGTACAGGTGCTTGTGCTATTCTGGCTAATTGATGTATTTTTGCCTTGTTATATGATTGAACCTGCAGTTGGACATAAATTTTGTTCAATGTGACATCAGGAACTTAGGATGGAGAGGTAACAAAATGAGTGATGTTTAATATTATTATTTTTGTCATCCACCATGTATGACGGTTAGTTTATTTGTGCAATCGTGAATAGGGAAAGGAAAAAAAAAGGTTTTTTAAGTTAATTTGTTAGTATGACATCTCTTCATGAGGCATTTGCTTTTGATTTCGTGTCTTCATCTGATGATTTTGATCTCCCCTTTAGGTCACATTGTTGATACAGTTGTGATGAATCCTCCATTTGGGACACGGAAAAAAGGTGCTGACATGGATTTTCTTTCTGTATCTCTGAAGGTAAGTATGGGACAGCTTTTTCTCTCTAGTAAAAATGTAAGCTCATTTGATCCAATTGTCATGTAGTGCACTTCTTCATTTTGAGTCAGGTTGCTTCTCAGGCAGTTTACTCTTTGCACAAGACCTCAACAAGAGGTGTAAGTTGTTTTCTTTGGTGATTCTCTCATTTGCTTTTTTTTCCCCAATGGACTCGCTATTTCTGCTGATCTATGATTTTTACTCCTAATTAGCTCGATTCAATTCACGTCATGTTTATATATTAAGTTATTGGCAGTAAATTGATATTATATTTATAAATTTTCAAGCCTGAGAGCATTTTATGGACGAACATTTTTTGTCATTAGGAGTTTGTAATGGTGTTAGATACTCTCATGATATAACATTGGTAGTACATAATTAAGCAAGGAGCATAGCTTACTGTAACTAATAATTGGCAATATGCTTTGGGACCTTTCACCATCTTCATATGGCATCTTTTCAAAAGTTATTATGTCACTTTGAGCCTTTAGTTTGAACATGGTACATCAGAGAGCTCTTGCAAAAGGATTATGTTCTGATGAAAAGGCTAGGGAACCATGCCATTTAAGGACAATTGTCATGTCAAAAAACTTTATCATTGTCTGAGAGGAAGTCAAATGTGGTTCAACTTTTATATTCTATAACTTATTTATTATTTTCCTTCGCTTGTAGAGCTTGTTGCATATTTAGGTTTTCGACATGCAGTTGGGTGATTATGGGTGTGGAAATTCATTTTCCTGAGATTCTGTACTTGGTCTTGCAGCTTTTTGTTCTGTATAATTGCTTTTCTTTCACTTGTTAATTGGATGCGAAGGAATGATTGGCCATTTAAACACACTTCAATATCTCCTCTGATATTGTAGCTTCTGTGCTGATTTTAACTTTCTATTCGTTGCAGCATGTGACAAAGGCGGCTTTGCGAGACTTTGGTGCCCAGAGTGCTGAGCTTTTATGTGAGGTAGTTTATGTGGCTTTCCAGTAGGCATGTCCATGGGCTGGTCTTGAATTTAGAAAATATTAAAATTTTCAAATGTCCAGCCACTAAGCCCTTTTTTCACTGATTGAGGTTCATAGCCCAGTTCATGGACATGTCTAGTTCCAAGCCAATTTAAGATCCAAGGTTATTTATTTTTCATGGCATTTGCATGTTTTGGTGGTGGAAGATTATGTGAATTTTAACGACTTCACTTTTCCAGCAAGGGGAAGATTGCTTTTGATTCTACCATCTTTACTTTTCCTTTCTTTTTCTTTTGTTTTTTTTTTCTTTTCCTTGCCAGCTTCGGTATGACTTAGCACAACTATACAAATTTCACAAGAAAAGGGAGGTGGATATTGCAGTGGACCTATGGCGATTTGTACCTAAAAGTAGACGGGAAATGGATATTTAACACTGTACTAAAATTATCGTATGCTTGTAGTGAATCATAGTTGGCAAATCCATGTGATAAGTTCATTAGAATTTATCTATACTAACAATGGAAAGGAATTGGCTGGGCGGCTTCCATTTTTTTCCCCATCTTGTGAGAAGGTCATGAAACTTAGATTCACACATAATTTTACTTAGATGATTCACAATTTTATTTTTACTTATATATACTTATAAAAGAAAAAAAATATATAAGTTATATTAATAATTACATTAATAATTTTATTCATTTAGATGTATAAAATGAGAAAACGAAAACGATATGGACAAAAATTAGCACTCCGCCATAATGCTTTTCTCTGTTTTTCAAAGAATACCGGCGTATTTCTTGAAACCAATCAAATGAAAATGGCTCCAGTGTGTTTTCATTTATTAATATTGATGTTTCTCTTTTGATCTTACCAAATAAGAATGCAAGTACTTCAGCTATCATAAGGCTACAAAAAAAATAATTAAAAAACAGGAGTTAAATTGCTTTAACCACAACAAAAATAATCATCATTATCCAAAATTAGTTCCAGCACATTTCCCAGCTGTAATGCTTCAGAGGTCCATCTTGATTTGCTTTATGTTGGTACTTTGAACAAACCTTTTTTTCTCTCTCAAGTATCAATGTCTGTCTTTGCATCTTCAATGGTCTCCCCAAGAGTAAATCGTATGAATCGCCGGACTTTAACGTTCTCCCCAAGAGCAGCAACAGTCTGCTTCACCAAGTCTTTCACCAAAGCACTATCATCTTTAATGAAAGGTTGCTCTAGAAGAGCAAGCTCTCCAAGTCTCTTTGAGACCCTTCCCTCAACTATCATTTCTCTTATTTTCTCAGGTTTTGACAAAAGGTCCTCCCTCTGCATCTCAAGCTCCTTTTCCTTGCTCACAATGCTCTCTGGAATGTCCTCGACGGAAACAAACTGTACATGTGGGCAAGCCACAACTTGCATTGCTAGATCAACAACTAATTCTTTGAATTTTTCACTTCTACCCACAAAGTCAGTTTCACAATTGACTTCAATTAGAACTCCAATGCGGGAATCATGAATATATGAGCCAATTCTGCCTTCAGCTGCAAGCCGACTAGATTTCTTGTCGGCAGTTGAAAGACCTTTCTTTCTGAGATATTCCTGTGCCTTCTCACGATTCCCTCCAGTTTCAGACAGAGCTTTCTTGCAGTCCATCATCCCAGCTCCAGTTTCTTCTCTCAGTTGTTTAACAAGTGCAGCAGAAACTGCAACTGTTGGTGGTCTACAAAAGAAAGCAAGGCCATATGTAAAACTTATGAGCATTTTTCAAACTGCGGAAAGTCCTCCAAAAGCAATATAAACATGAGGGAGAGATGCATCCCTACAGCAAAATTTTATTCCCCAAGCAGGAGTTAATGATTTTTGCTATGTTTAGTTCATGTCAGTGTGTATTTGACAGAATCCATTCTACATTATTTATTCGGTCATACTTTATCTCTTCACTTTCTTTTCCTCCCCTCATTTTTTCCCTATCCTCTGCTTAGTTTGTCTCTTCCCTATCATTCTACTTTTTATCTCTTCCTCTCCATTTTTCTAATCTCCTCATTTTTCCCTTTTTGCATCACTTACACCAATTTAGCAAAAGTGTAAGGATCTCTTGAAGGCTGCAGAACTACCCGTGTCTTCAAACGTACAAAGACAAGTATAAAAGTTCTTATCATGTAATAATCATAAAATATACATCAAAATCCAGCTTGAGTGTTCTCTTACTTCTGAGCAGTTTCATTGGCTTCTGCTGAAGCAGGCTGCTCTTTTGCTGGCGCTGCAACTGGTATTGCTGAAGTTTGGGCAGCCACTTCAGCAGCAAAATCCTGACTTTTCTTCTTCAAGCCCTCACCAAGATTGTAGCGAACAAACCTCCTCACCTTCATATTTTCACCAATAGTTGCAATTGTTTGTTTTACCCAGTCTTTCACCACAATCTTATCATTTTTAATGTATGGCTGCTCTAGCAATGCCAGCTCCTCAAGTCTCTTCCTGATTCGTCCTTCTACAATCTTCGATCTGATCTGCTCTGGTTTTGACAAGAGATCTTCCTTCTGCATCTCTATTTCTCTTTCCTTATTCACAATCTCTTCAGGAACATCCTCAGTAGAAAGATACTCTACTTGAGGGCATGCTGCCACTTGCATGGCTAAGTCATCAACCAGCTCCTTGAAAATTTCACCACGGGAGACAAAATCTGTTTCACAATTCACCTCTATCAGGACGCCAATCCTGCTATCGTGAATATAGGATCCAATTCTTCCTTCAACTGTGGCTCTACTGGCTTTCTTTTCTGCGCTTGCTAATCCTTTCTTTCTGAGGAACTCTTGAGCTTTCACAATGTCCCCTCCAGTCTCTGAGAGGGCTTTCTTGCAATCCATCATTCCTGCTCCTGTTTCTTCTCGAAGCTGCTTCACCAGAGCTGGTGATATGGTTGCTACAATCCATACAGAAACAGAAGTGAAAAAATAATGAGGTAGAGATAACCAAATAGGAAGATCAAACAATCCGAAGATGTGAAAATTTTAGAATGGGACCAACATCCTAGAATTATTAATATGCCTCATCCTTGAGTCCGATTGGTCATATCCCAAGGTTGATACTAGGATACGTTTTTAGTGATTACAATAACATCTATCTCAGGCATTAGTACACCCACTGCTTAGTATAAGACAATAGTATTGACAAAAATCACGACTTGGAGGAAGAACCATGATATGGTATTAGATTACAAAACTTCGTAAAAGACAGGATTTGAGGGTCATTTGTGCTTCTAGATGGATCAGAATTCTCACACTTTTCATCTGATCTGCCTACAGAATAAAACTCTTGAGGAAGATGGAAGGACAAAAAATGAAACTACACAGCAGTAACAAACAGATACTTTTGCATATTCCCCAAAATTGCATGGTAACAAGAATGATGCTTTTCCCCCAATAGTTTCAGATAGATGAAAGCACAAGATATTTTGCATTGGCAGTTTAATTTATGTGAAAAAAATGTGATGCCTGATCCAAACCCATAAACAAGACAAAGGTTAACAAATATGGAGAAGGTAGAAACCTTTAGTCGCACTCCCCTCAGGGAAAGCACTTCTCTCCGAAGCAGATTCCACTTTTTCATTTTCAACTTCTACAGTGGAAGGAATTTCAGCTACAACAGCTAATGGTTGCACTTCATCCTTGGAGTTTTCAACTTGGTTCTCCAAAGCTTCTCCAACTTGCTGACTTTCTGAAGATACAATTTCAGCTCCACTCGTGCTTCCAGATTGATAAGAATTTTCAGCATTTTCTTCTGCATCTTTTCACAGAATCAAATTCATAAGAGCACAGTAAAATAGAAATAAATAGTACAAAGAAGAAATACTTAATCCACACACAAAGACCTAGAGCTAAAAAGATACTGACATTTCAAGAGAATGCAAACTACGCATGGTTTTTTTACCCAAACACCAAGACAAAAGAAAAAAGTAGTAGATGTGGCAACTGTAGTTCATTTAGATGAAGAAGTGTAGCTTCGTTTGAGCAGATGAGCAAACATGTATTCTCATCATTGACATTGTCTAGTACGAGTAAGCCCCATGACAATATGTCAAGAAACAAAACTGTAGTTAATAATTCTAATAAAATAACCATAGCTTGAGCATTTATCCACTTGATGGGACAGTAGTTAGGTAATATGTTTTTTGAATAATCAAAGATAATTCTGCAGAAATTATCTTAGGTTTCAAGTGGTCACCTTTAGCCTCCTTGGAAGCTGGAACATCCTCTTGATTGCCTGACCCAGTAATACTGCCATTTTCATCAGGGGTTGAGGCTCCCATGTTTTCAACTCCCACTGTTGCATTAGAAGATACTTCATCCTCTGCACTAGGAGTTTGTAGTTTAACTCCATCTTTGGCTATGGCATCATCAAGCTGGCTCTCTACAACTTCACCAACAGGACTTTCTGTACCACTAGTTGAAGAAGCCTCCTCAACTATCTTATCTGGACTTTCCTCTGCTTCTTTTTCGATTGTTAGAACTGCAACTTCACCACTATGCAGTGACCTAGACTCTGCGCTTTCTGGCTCATCATCACTAGCACTGCTAGATCCAACAGCCACTCCTTTTGCAGAAATTTCATCCTCTGCCATTTCAACTGCTGTAGAAGGAACAGTGACTGAACCCTCATCACTGCTTGAAGGCTGGACCTGAACTTCTGCTATGCTTTCTGGCTCTTCATCATCACCAGCACTGCTGGATCCCACAGCCACTTCTTTTGCAGAAGCTTCATCCTCTACCGTTTCAACTGCAGTAGAAGGAACGACGACGGAACCCTCATCACTGCTTGAAGGCTGGACCTGAACTTCTGCTATATCAGACACAATTTGAGCCTGTTTCACTTGTCCTTCTACTTCCACTGGGTTCTTTGGAGTCACAGGGTTTTTTGCCATTTTCTCTCTCTCGTCCAAAAATGAGGCAATATCCTTGTTCTTACGGAATGCCAGCACAAAAGGGTTAGTGGCAACATGGACAACCCCTTGGCTGACCTCTAGATCCAATTTATTATCTTCCTCTTTCTTCATTGTCAAAGTAACCTGTCCCCTTGCAACACGCAAAACTCTGACACTAACTTCCTGGCCAACCTGCAGCGATGAGCCCCCCATCATGTTTACAAATGCATCATCAGATTCTTCTGATGCGGGCAGGAATCCTTCCTCGCCCTCTGGGAGAGAGATGAAAGCACCAGACCTGGTCAAATTCTTGACAGTTCCCTCTAATTCCTGCCCTTTAACAAATTTTGAGGTCTTCACATCCTTTTTCTGACTGGACCTTGGTGTGTTCCTCCTAGCAGGCCTTGGCTTGTCACTGCTGGCAGTGGAAGGAGCATCTTTCTGTTGCTGCAACTTATTGGTACTATCATTTTCACGCATAGAAAGAGAAATACGGTTTGTCTCCATATTCACATCAACTAATCTCACTGTCACCTCTTGGCCAACGGATACAACACTTCCGACATCCTTAACAAAGCTATCACTTAACCTGGAAACATGTACCAGACCATCTGTGAAAGCTCCAAAATCAACAAAAGCACCAAAAGGTTGGATTGACCTTACTTTCCCGGTAAATTTTGCACCAGGAATCAGATCCTCATTCTTTACTGGTGGCATTTCACTTTTTCTATTTGATCTGGAACGTCTTGATTGAGCTGGAGGATGATTGGTGTCTGACCTGATGGAGGAACTTTCACCTTTTTCAACTGCATCCGCAGGAATTTCTGAGGCTTCAGCTGCGTCTTCATCCTCTACCACAACATCAGTATCTGTCCCTGTGGCTGATACAGTATTCACTACAGATTTATGAAGCCAACCACAGTACTCTCTGTATTGTGGGAACAGTCCAACAGAAGTAAGATGAGGTAATACAAGTCTTTGTGAGGATATTGCACGTTTTGAAGATGTCCTTGGCAAACTGCATTTTGTGAGATGATTATTCTTCTTTACTGTAAAGGCAGTTCCAGCCCCAGGAATGAGAGAAATAGTGCTAGTGAAGCATGGAACTAGGGTTGTCATGTTTACTTGAATTGTGAAGAAAAGCTTGCTGTCAAAACATGCTCTTCATCCCAATCTTCACCTGGTAAGAGAATAATGTAATTGATTAAATCAGTTTTTCCTCAAATTAAAGAAAATATGAAAAAAATACGTCAAGATAGGCTTTTTGTTAAAGTCAGGTTGCACGATGACTTTAGCAATTGCAATATGCATTGAGAAAAGGCAAGTAATTTAGATAGACAAGGAACATTTTGCAATCACATGCACACATATTGGTCCAGATCCCTAAGAGTAAGAGAGCTTCAGTTGCTCCTGTCACGAGCTCCCAATGATGCAAGTGAATCAAATTACCATCAGATGAATACATAAGCTAAATCTATGTTGATTGTTATAGAATTCAATTTCAGACTGCTGGTTCCTCTAGCATAACAACCACTAGCAAGTCATGTAGAGGCAGGAATTGAATGAAGCTCAGCCTGCAAATTCTGAGTCATGAATGTATGTTTTATCCTTGTTTTCTAGTTCCAAAAAGTGTACTTACTAGTTTTCTATTGCTACAAAAACAACACTGCATTAAATGCCTCACTGGGATCCATCCTAAACAATCATCCCCGAGGTTGAGTTTTAAATGGTTCTCCATCAAGAGTTTTTCACCTACCATGCAATATCTAAAAATCAATAGACATTGAGATAGTGTCAGTATTCCTTCTTGCAAGATAATGTGACAAGGATGCACATTGATAGTCTGATATCATTCCAAATAAAACCCCTTTTTTTCATCAGACAATATCAGTTGCAATTGTGACAATTCCGAGAGAGGAACAAAAAAAAAAAAATCAGAGCCCCTGCTTCTAAACTGAAATGTTTCTTAGCATGGAAAAAGAGTGTAATTTTGTTTTTATTGTTGTTAATTAAATTGGGTATGAATGGGATGAAGACAATGATGATTTCTTAATTCCTAGTACAATATTTTTTTTCAAAGAAAAAGATAATGATAGACATTTTACTTGTCAAATTCCACAACTCCCTTCTCTCTCTGTCAAGTGTCTCCATTTCTGTCCACACTGATGGTGATGGGAATTTGAAACAATGGATTTCAGTAAAATTGACCAACTAAATTAGGGCACCCTGATAATCACATTTAGCTAGACTATGCAAATATTTGCTAAATTCAACATCAAGCTTCCTATTAAACATCAGTGCGCAAACAATGTAATATCTAACATAAACATCCCTAATTCAAATGAAAGCATTCGCCAGGAGGGAGTTCCAACAATAACTGCCAAAAATTCAAGTTTTGGAATTTTAACTAGATAAAGCAGCCAACACCCACAAGACCAAAAAAAAGAGAGAAAAACATTAGAATTCATATCCATTAACAATAACCCAGTTGCGCAAAGTCGCAGAAACACACAAAGCATCATTAAGTGAGACAACAGTACCTCAAAATCTTCAATTAAAAAGAAAAGCCCAACAAAGTTTTTTTAAGTAATGGTGGTGAAGGTGATAGAGTATTGATGACAGAGCCAATTCAATTCATGTCAAAGTGAGGAAAGAGGGAAATGAAAGGTGGGGCTTTAAATCCTTATCTTATGGCTCTGGTTTTTGAGTTCCATCGCATAATCCATACCATATGTGAGGTAAGCAAATGACAATCCACAGCGTGGCTGACTGAAGCTATTAGGGTGGCTGGGCTGGGCTTCGAGTGTTGAGCCATTGAGCCCACATATTATCGGAGACCGATTTAGCCAAGCCGGTTTGATCTCTAGACTTTGTTTTTTTGTATTTGAGCTTTGTTTGTTATTGAGGCGCATTTTTTCATGGGCTTGTTACAAAACTAACGATAAAATTAGAAGTTTTTTTTTAAATACTGTTAATATAATTTTTTTTAAATATCTAAAAAAAATTTAAAACATTATAAAAATACTTTACATCATCGTATTTTTTACGGTTTATATATATTATAAATATATTATATAATTCTTTAAAAAAAATATAAAAATTAATTTTATTTTTAATATTACTTTATAAAATAATACTTTTAAAAAAATAATATAATTTTATAAAAAAATTTTAAAAAAAATAAAAAATATCATTTTATAAAATATTTTTATATGTTTCACATATAATGTATATATATTATAGATATATTATATATATATATTATGCATATATTATATTTTAGCCTTTATATATTATTCAACTTTTATATATTGCTTAATTATAATATATATGTAATAGATATATGTCTTCTAATTTTTATATATTGATTAATTATAGTGTATATATTATAGATATATTATAGATATGCCATCTATATGTTATAAATATGTTATTGTTTATTTTATGTGTATTATGTATATGTTATGTATATATTTATTTTTTTATATATAATAAAAATATAATAATAAAAAAATTATTTATGAATAAAAAATAAAAATAAATAATAAAATTACAAAAATTACAAAAAAAATGTGTGTTGTAATATTGAAAAAAAAAAATTTGTCCACTGCACTTTAAATTTGGTGGGCTTGGGAAAGAAATGGATGTGCCTAATATTGGAGTTGTATATCACTTTTTTTTAAGGATGTTTACTACACAATTTACCATTTTTATATTTTTTTTTATTTTCATCATAGATAGAATTGTAATTTTTGCCATTGTTTTTTTTTTTTTACACTTTTACTAGATTTTTTCAGCATCTCTCCCTCTTTCTACTCCTCTATTTCTTTCTTTATCTTTGTACATGCTCTTCATTTCCTTCATTTCCTAATCCAAAGCTCTCCTTCTTCCTCCGCTGTATGTGAGCATCCTACGCCGCTGACAAATGTAAAAGAGCATTTTTCAGTTTTTTGTTTGAGAGGTATTGGTTTTTGCAATAATGACGACAACAAATAGAGTGGAACTGGACGGCATGCCAATAAAGCCGACGACTATATGCATGATCAGTGCTGAAGGTTTTATAGGTTTTCATTTCTGGTGAGAAGTTGTTGAAGATTTGATTATTAATCTGATAATTTTTTTTTATAAATTTCCTTTTCGTAACTTTTTCCTGGCAACCAAACGGGCATCAAGTGATTTACTAGAGATGCTCTGAAATATTCACACTGTGATATTGCTTGTTGACTTTCTAAACCATTATTAAAGTTAAAAACTTTGTACTTGGCTGTTAACGTTTTTCTTTTAATAAATTTATTATAAATTAAATGTAAACTTAACAAAAACACTTTATAAATTTATTATATATAATTTTATTTTTTAAGTTTGATTGGCACTGAAAATAAAATATAGAAGAGGTAAAATTGTAATGAAATTATTAAAAATGTTTAAAAATTGGATTGGCTTCTTTCATCGTTTATTTTTTCGTCTTTGAAGAAGGTAAAATTTTTCTTGCTTTTTTGTATTTTATGTTATTGTAACATTCATAATTTGACTTTAAAATTTTTATTTATACATCAAAATAATATATTTAGAATCAATTTATACAATTAAAACTCATAATTTTAAAAATTAGAGATGTTACAATTGGAGCTTGGAAGAAAAAAAAAACATTATCCCTTAAAGCTGTGGAGGTTCGGTCTTATACCCTTATATCTTATATACGTATAATATATATAGATATATTATAATTAGAAGAAAAATAAATAAATATAATACCCTTATACCCTATATATGTATAATACATACACCGAATATATGTAAAATACGCATATATGATATAAAAATATCACAACCTAGTTTAACAAAAATTTTCACATTTTCAATTTAAAATTTCAAAACACTTTAAAATATATATTTAAGTAATAAATAAAATATTTATTATTAACTAAATGTTTCAAAATAATATTTTATATGAAAATCTCTAAAAAAAGTTTATCAGAGTTTTATCTGTAATTTGGACATTACAAATTTTCAACAATTACACAATTTGCACAATTAAAACATAGAATTTCAAAATTCAAATATTCCATAACTCTAAATTCTCTCTCTGCAACCAACTCATCTCAAACTTAATCACTTATTCAATTTAACTTAAAAATTATTAATAACTACTCAAAATAACTTCATAATACCTAATTAAGTAATTAAATCATGCTATCACAACAACTCATACTCAACATATTCATATAATCATGGAATTTCAAAGAAAAAGTTAGAGAGCTTACTATTTATGATAAAAATTACTAAAATTTTACCTAAAACTTGTTAATTCCTTCAATTAATGGAGCTTAGAAGAAGCAAAAACTTGGATTCTTTGGCTATGGAAATTCGGCTACAAGGAGGAAGAAGAAGAAGAAGATTAACTTTGAATTTTTCTTTCATCCACTAACTTAAAGACTATATATATATTATTTTATTATTTTTTATTAATTAATTAATTATTTATTTATTTAATAAAAATTATAAATTACATCTTTCATTCATATATAATTTATTTTTAAATTATTTTAATTATTTTAATTTTTAAAGTATATTTAAAAAATTACAATTTGACTTTGATTTTTCTTTTAGAGTCTTGACTTTTAGTTGACTTTTATATATATTATGTATATTTCATTTATATTTTACATATACATTTCACTTTTTTACTTAAAATCATTCAATTTTCATTTAAATTATTTATTAAATTTAAATTTAATTTAATTTTTAAAAATTAGAGATATTACAATTATCTCCCCCTAAAGAAAATTCCGTCTGCGAAATTACCTAGTATCAACTATGGAACAACTGGAAATATTAGCTCTGTATCGTCTGTTCACTCTTCCATGTCGCCTATTCAGTGCCATAAATCATCTAAAGAACTTTCACAAGTGGCACCTTCTTGTTCCTCAACTCTTTCACCTCTCGTGCTAAGATCGCCATTAATTTTTCTTCATAAATCAAATCTGAACTCACCTCAATGGACTCCACTAATAAGATATGAGATGAGTCTGACCTATATCTCTCAAGCATAGAGACATGAAAAATATTATATATCCAGTCTAACTCATATGGCAGAGCAATCTATGAGCCACTGGACTAACTCTCTCTAGTACCTCATATAGTCCCAAGATCCTTTACGACTAAATATCAAAATTTTCTTCCACGGCAATACCTTCAGGAACACTTTATCTCCTACACTGAACTCTATGGCTTTCCTTTTCAAATCGATATAGGATTTCTGTTGGTTTAAAACTGTTTTAGACTATCCCAAATTAACTTCACTTTTTATTTTGTTTCCTTAATCAAATCGAGATCAACCGGTTTACTTTCTCCAACCTCATTTCAACATAAACGATGTCCTGTATTTTTTGTTATACAAGGCCTCATAAGACGCCATTCCAATACTAGATTGATGACTATTATTATAAGTAAACTCAACAAGTGGCAAAAATCTATCTCAGCTCCTAGTGACTATTATTATCCTCAGCATATCTTCTAGAATCTATACCACTCACTTTGACTGTAGATTCTTCTCTCTGACTAGACCTTGATCTACCACCTCTGCCAAAATCTCTGCTACCACTATCCCCTCTGACACTGTACCTAAAAGTTATTGTATCTATTTGTCTATCATCTGGTGGCTCTGAACAGCTTTTGAGAAAATGGTATGGTGATTCACATCTGTAATACACTGCTAGTGCACCTGTTCTCCAGTAGATACTCCCATCTGTCCTGCCACAATGAACACAGGTATGTGAAGCAGGCGTTTGAGCCACTGGAATAGGGGCACTAGCCACTGAAGCTACAGGTCTTTGTCTCTGCCTCCGCTGCTTTACTGATCTACCAGACTGTCTCTAGCTCCTACTGAACCTCTGAGGATATTTCTCTCAACTTCTCTTCACTGATGAAGACCCTGTCTCACCCTAGAGTCTCCTAGCTCAGCTCTCTTCTACTCTGGTAGCTGCTTCAAGATCCTGTGCCTTCTCTACACTTATGGCAGCAGCAACCAACTAAGAAAAATTCTGGTACCAAGAGCCTGCCCAAGACACATGATAGAACACCCCGTTTTTAGAAGTGTGACGGTCCTAGGGTTCAGGTAGGCTTAAGGCCACCAGACACCACATAGAACCCAACTAATTTATGAATTCATATAAATTGATTATTGCACTAGTGAATTAAAATTTTATTATTTTTTACTCAAAATTTTATGATGTATTATTATTAAATATTTATTTTCATATTATATACAAATTTTTTTATTACATTATGGTTTACTTTCATAATTTACTAAACTATTCACAATCGTACTGCGGAGCAACTAAAGCATAGTATAAATATAATTATTTAATTACATATGATAATATTTGCTAATTATATTATTCTCAAGCTTCTTGTTGGAAGAATAAATCAATAAGCTGATGGTCCTGAGTCACTTCTACCTGAACTCATAGATGATGGGGTGAGTCGTCAACTCAGTGAGATTATAGTGTCACAAGGGTAGGATGTACAATAAAATAGTTTAAGATTTAAGAATAATAAATAAATAAGGTGTAGCCCAATAAAGGTATAACAATAAAATTCAATCGACAAGAAATGCCTATAATTATTGGACCAATATCACAAAAGTAAATTACATAATATGACAAATAACACATAGCAATAACATTGAATAAAATATATTGTTATTTCAATGCTATCATACATCACATTCACATAAGAGTAGCTTCTACCCTACAAATCATAAACTTCTATGTGCACATAGCTTGATGGTATAGCCCCCATCAACTTGGAATTCTGTCATATCGGCTAATCAAATGGCATGGTATGATCACATAGGCCAAGAGGCCACATTGATTTTCACAATTCACAAATATTGAATCACAAACAACAAATGATATCAAATGGCTCAAATATCAACAATGGTTAAAATTTCATCCAAGAATTCTAAACGCGACAAAGCAAGGGTTGGATACTATAACTCACCTCGAATATGCAAATTTGATTCTGAAAATTATTGGTTGGTTCGATGGCAATATCCGACCTACATTCACATCCACATATAAATAACACATTTAGGTTTATTTTTAATTTTTTTTATTTGTCATTTTTGTCTTAATTGTTTATTAGGCACTTATGTCCTGTTTTAACATCTTAATATACTCTAAAATTTATTTGTAATTATAAATTTAAATATTATAAAATTATATTATAATAAGGCTATACAATATAGTAAATTCAAATATGTGTCATATGCCTATAAAACTGCATTGACTTCTTCAAGTCATGTGATTTACTTATTTATTAAATTAGTATTTATAATTTTTGAAATATTAAATACACATATTAAACTTTATATTCATTTATTATATGCTTATATTTATAACCGAATCAAATATATTTTGTTATGCTCAATTCAGTCCCAAGTTAACCAAACACCAAAATTTTAGCATTTGAGTAGTTTGTATTCATTTAATTGTATATTAATTTATTCAAATTCATTTGCCCTGAAATTTTTTCAGCATGTTTCCAACATCATATACGACCTCTCTGTAAATTTTCACAATTTATAGAGTTTATTTATATAGGTAAATAATTTAAACACAGTAGTAAATTTCAGTAGTATTCATTCAGACTATTAAAATGAGCAGCTTATATTCACTTATTTACTCACTTATTTTTTCTCATTATTTTGACTTGACCTTTTACCACAGCCTTTCCAACATCCAAATTTATATTTTTATAAATTTTTATGAATTTTAAAGCTCATTTTCATATTGAAATAAATAAAACACAGTAGCTAAATTATTAAAAGTTCAAGTTGTAATATTTGGACATATTTGAGTGTTAAGATTTCTAGCTTCATTTCTTTCAATTTCTTTTAATATAAATCAATTTTCAACATCCTAAATACTTAATTAATATGTATAAATGATAATATTTATCTCAGATTCAATAAATAATAGATTTAAAGTTAGAAAAATAAAATAAAAGATTAAGATTTAGAATTTTCAAATTCTTACCTTTAGGAGTTCATTTGTCTTCTTTGCCTTTATATCACCTTGTTTATTTAAGTTTTTAATTTAGATCACTTTTAGACATAATAATCTAGCTTAAGAATGGTTTTTGGCTGCTGAAAAAGAGAAAAATTTGTGATAAAGAAGAGGTATTTTAATAGTAAGGAGAAAGAAGAAGAAAAAATTGAGATAAGAACAAAACTTGTCAACCTTTTAATCATAATTTGCCTAAGCACTTTCTATTTAAAGGAGCTGACTCACCCATTTAATTTGACAGAAAAATGGCTGAGAATTAAGTGGATGAAATGTCCATTTTGCCCCTCAATTTTTTTATACTCATTTGTTAACTTGAATGCCCTTATAGTCATTTCACATCCTAATTTACTACCTACACTTGAATTAATTTTTTTAAAATTATTTTTACTTCTAATTTTAATTTTACATTATCTTATATGATTTTTATGTATATTATTATGTTAAAATATTATTAATGAAGTTATGGTATATTTCAAATATAATACTTTAAGGTTTTTATACATACAAGTTAACGTCGTAGCTAAACAATTTTAAAATTTTCATTTCTATCACTTTAGTAACATATAAATTTCATTTCTTTGCATATGAATAATTTCTTTATCATTTTAATAGATCATTTTATTTCTCTAATAGTTTAATACAAATATAATTAGTTATTTAATAACTTACAGTTAATTGATTTGATTCATAGTTGTAAAGTTTTCAATTCAAATACTTTAAAATTTTTATTTATATTACTTTGGCATATTAAAATTTTATTTCAATCAAAATTTTTTTTCACTTTATTCATTAATTTGTACAATATTTAAGCTATTAGATTTTTATTTTATCTAGAGTATTACATAATACCATTAACATATTGGCTCAATCGGATAAACTCAACTCCATACTCTGTCACAGTTCTCGTGTCTTGCCTCAAACTTAAAAACTCAATCTTCTTAGCATCCATATACTCTCTGGGAGTATATTTCTTCTCGAATTTTTGCAGAAAATCATCATAAGTCAGCACTGGTAGATCAATTGTACTATAGAGAACCATCTTCCACCACTCATATACATCCATCTACAACAAAGATCTAGCATAATCAAACTTTTCCTCCAGAGTAGCCTGCAGTTGAATAAACAGCATCTGAATCCTGTCCAGCCACTGCTTTGCTACAGCCGGATCTCTAGTATTAATAAAATATGTGTCTCCAAACTTTCTCAGCTTGTCATACTTATGAGTCAGCAACTGCAGCTATGGTTGCGGCTGCAGAATCAGAGCTTGTCTCAATAACTCTACCATATGTTGTATCCAGCTCGGCAGAACCTTATCAGCTGCTAGTCTCACTAGCACAGAAGTAGACGCCTCTTCAGCAGTCTCAATACTAGCTCCAACTCTACCCTCATCAGGAGCTACATTCTATGCATTACTCTCTATAAACTGGTGCATCCTATATCCATAACTACTTACCAGTGCCAATAGAGATCAGATAAATTACTAGTGTCAATGCGTGTATCACAATTTAAAACCATACTTAAAATTTTCATTGTCTCTCTCCAACAACTCACCTAAATCGATAATATCAAACCTAGGCTCTAATACCAAAATAAATATAACATCATTATACCATATATATATATATAATATATACAATCAGTATATGTAAAATATGCATATACGATATAAAAATGTCACAACCTAGTTTAATAAAAAAAATTTACATTTTTAATTTAAAATCCTAAAACACTTTGAAATGTATATTTAAATAATAAATAAAATATTTATTATTAACTAAAGATTCTAAAATAGTATTTTATATAAAAATCTCTAAAAAATTCGTTGGAGTTTTGTCTATAATTTGGATATCCCAAATTTTTAACAATTACACAACCTGCATAATTAAAATATAGAATTTCAAAAATCCAAATGTTCCATAATTCTAAATTCTCACTCTTCAATCAACTCATCTCAAACTTAACAATTTCTTCAATCTAACTTAAAAATCATTAATAACTACTCAAAATAACTTCATACATATCCAATTAAGCAATTAAATCATGCTATCACAATAATCCAAACTCAACATATTCATATAACTATGAAATTTCAAACAAAAAAAATTAGAGAATTTACTATTTATGGTGAAAATTACTAAAATTTTACTTAAAACTTGTTAATTCCTTCAATTAATGAAGCTTGGAAGAAGCAAAAACTTGGATTCTTTGGCTATGAAAATTCGGCTACAAGGAGAAAAAAAAGAAGAATATTAACTTTAAATTTCTCTTTCTATCCACTAACTTAAAGACCATATATATTATTATTTTATTATATTTTTAATTATTTATTATTTTAAAAAGCTATAAATTACATCTTTCATTCGTATATAATTTATTTTTAAATTATTTTAATTTTCAAAATATATTTATAAAATTGTCACTTGACTTTGATTTTTTTTAAAGTATTGACTTTTAGTTGACTTTTATATATTTTATGTACATTTCACATATACATTTTACTTTTTCACTTAAAATTATTTAATTTCTATTTAAATTATTTATTTAATTTATCTAATTTAATTTTAATTAATTTTATTTAATTTTAAAAATTAAGGATATTACAGTTAATTTATTAAAATATATGAAATTTTGGGAATAATTTTTAAGAAATGACATATTTATTTCTATCAAGTGTGTCAAAAGTCGTTCTATTTTCTGTTAATTTCGTTGTTAAGCTGGTATAATTGTAGTGGGCTGAGCTTTTTTAGTATTTATGTAAAATGCATATTTTTGTAATTGAAAATTGAAAATTGATTGTTTATATAAATATTTAAAAATATTTCTACTTTTTTGGGTATCTTATACAATGGCCAAATAATTATTCTTAAATTATGATTAAATTTTTTAATTTTAAATAACTTAATATTTTATATGAATAATCCTTTTTACCTTTTTTTTTCTGGAAATGTGTAAGCTTAATTCGATATTTCAAAATAATTTCTTTACGTGGCAATAATCGTCAATTTGCCCATTGATGATATAATTGAAAAAAAAAAGGTTTTTGTTGAAAATTAAATGAATATTGGAAATGAATGTTTAAATTTAAAGGGCTCTATTCTAATTAATTTGTAAATAATTAAATAAAATTTTTATCATATATATTATATTAACTAAATTCAAATTATTTAAATATAAAATAAATTTTAAATTTCTTATTAAAAAATCCAATTATTACAATTTATACTGAATGTGATTTAAGATAAATATTAAATAGGCTATTACTGCTTAAACCTTTTACATTATAAGACAATTAACCTCCAATAATACCATGTATAAATGTTCATTGCATATGGTTTATTATTCTATTAATTACACGTCTTTTTCTCAAGAATTAGACTTTTTTTATTTATTTATCTTTAGTTAATTTTCATGAATAGTCTTTTTTCCAAAAATTTTAAATTTATTAATTATTTTTAGATAAAAAGAAAGCATGTGCATATATGTAAAATAAAACCAAGCTTAATTAATTCTAATTATAGAACATAAATATGTATAAAAAAATAAAAAATAAAATATGACCATACACATGCATGCAAGCTAGGTTTAATACTTTAAAACCAAAGTAATCTATTAATATATAACTGAATTCCATAAAAAAAAAACAAGAACATAATTAGTAATAAATTAAAGAGATGTGAGAATGGGATTGGATTATTAATTTAAAAATAAAATAAAAATGAAAAAAAGGCTCATCATCACCAGTGACTTCATCAATACTTGGATTACACTAAAGACTTAAAGGCTAAAGCAACGAAGTTGAAACTTCAATTTTGTCAAAATAAAGGAACTTTTTATAATTAATTTATAAGCACATACTCAAATTAATATTATTCCCAATGCCAAAGACAAATTTTTTATAATATTGCCACACGTGGGAGAGTGACATTTTTTTGCCTTATTTATTTCTAATTTAACCTAACCAATAATCCTAATTTAATTGCCTACTTGTGAAATTAAGTTATATATATATACTTATATATTGTCATTAGGTTTTAATTTGTAGACTATATATCATGCTATTAAAACCTAATAGCTCAATCTCATACCTAAAAATTTATTTCATGAAATAAGTTTTTTTATAATATTTATCGTTAATTTATTGTCTAGAAAAATATGTATTTATCATTAAACTATATTCTAGTAAACAATATAAATTTATTAATGTCATATATATTTTTATTCGAATGAGAATTTAATGTATTTGTTTCTTAATAAATTTAATTTTAAATGAATCTTATAATTTAGAATTTTTAGCTTAAAATGACTCTATTAATATCATTAACTGAAAAATAATTAATATTTATTGTATATTTTGTTTATGCTAAAAGGGAAAAATACAAACCACTAATTAAATGTTTTCAATGTATACTTTTGAACCTTTTTACTTTTAATTAGTAAAACAAATCTTAAAAAGCTAATCGGGCATCTTAAGTATCAAGAAAAAGAAAGCAATAATTAATGCAGATCATCAAATTATCTACAGCAATAAGATAATTCATATAATTTAATTAAGCTCATTGATCAACCAAACATTATATAAGAATAATAATTAGTATATAATAAAAAAAAGATCATAATGAAAAAAAATATTTCAAAAAAAAAAAGAGAAATATAGAAACCATATCCAAGATAGATCATAAGAGCATTGGGGATGTTGGTTTCAAAGGCCATTTCATATCATATATATATATATAATAAATACATATTATTATATACATTAGTAGTGACACATAATTTCCTAGTCATATGTGGGTCCATATATATTATATAATGGTAATAATAATTATAATTAAAAGCTTAATTATAAATTAATAAGTTAATTATATATCCAAAAGCCAAGTGTTTGAATCTTCACATGTGGGGACAGGATCAAGTAAGGAGCAACCTTTGTGGTTTCCAATAAGGACCCATTCCAGTTGTCTCAAAATAATAATATTTATTTATAATATATGGTTTAAATTTAAAAAAAAAAATTGAATGTTTATAATACAAGATATAAAATCTTATAATTATACATTTCACGGAGACTTCCTCTTAAATTATATTATAATAAATCAAGAAAATCTTCTATTTAGGGTTAAACATGGATTTTTTTCTTGGGTATTAAGTATTAATTAAATTAAATTAGTAAGGTAACAGAAGATCTAAGGTATCTATAAGATTCATTTCAATCCGATTATGTACATTTATTTATTAACCATCATCGCCACCTAAAAACATTTATGTATATGTGTATATTTATACTCACATGCTACACCAAACCAAATTATATAAAATTTTTGCACATTCACATTTATTATATTTTTATTTGTTTATTTATTTAAATATACATTATGGATAATTTTTGTTGGGATCAAATGAATTTTTTAAAGTTAACATTATATTTGCTATATTTTATTTTTTGAAAAGGAAGAATTAAGTTAATTAAGATATACGTCTAATAATTAGAAAATTTTTTAAATTTCAGTTTAATTTAATTTTTAATTTTTGTCATTAAGTAATGAAGTTATTCTTTATATCAATTTCATTCAATATAATAGCTAAAAATTACTCCAATCTACTTTATGACATATTTTTTATCGAAGAAAAAAATGATTAAATTATTAATGAAACCGAAAATATAGATTCATCTCGGAAATGGTGTGAAAGGCTAAAAGAGAAGCAACAATAACATACATTTAAAAAGGGAGTTTTGCTATATATATATTTTTTGGCAAAGGAAGAATTAAGTTAATTAAGATATAAGTATAATAAGATATACATTAGAAAAAAGAAAAAACCATTCCAAACTTAGCTAAGAAAAGCTTTAATAAAGTTAAATAAACCTCTCTAAATAGTACTTTATGACATTTTATATGACAAGAATGGAGTTGATTGAGTCGAAGTTATTGAATATCTATTAATATATCTGTTGAAAATACTTTTAAATTAATGTATATATATTTTTGGAATAAATCGCATTAAGATATTAGTTAAAAGAAAAGATTATTGATTAGTTGGGTTAGGAAGATGCATGATTGTGGTAGCAAAAAAGAAGAGAAATGCCTACAAGTTAAAGGACTAGGCGTTGAGCATTAGTTGGGGAGTTGGTGTCTATCACATGCAGAACATTTGATTAGTTAATCAAAGTTATCGTTTATCAGTCATGTAAGCAATTAATGTAACCATTCAACAAGAACTAATGAGCAAATTAATCTAGTTTTCAAAACAATAAATAGATATAATGAAAATTCAATTGAAATCTCATCATATTAATTTTATAAAATTATATTTAAATTAAAATCCTAGCTATATATATATATATATTAAATTTGGTGGAGTTAATATGCAAATAAAAAATTAACTTAATAAAGAATATAAATTTGGTATTATATTTTGATTTACTAAATTAATCAGTCAATTTACAACTCCTTCCATACAAGATTAATAAACACATTTTTTATTTCACAAATAATTAAAAAATTAATTATTTAATTTTTAATTGGTAATATAAATTTACATATATTTTTCATATTGTATATTTGTATTTTTCATGTATTGCTTCCTACTTAGAATCTACTTATTCCTCTCCTTCTATATGTAACTAATAAAAAAATTATAAACACAAATATATTAAAGTTAATTTACTTATAATTTGATGAATTTCATAAGGGATTTGATCCAAATTAAAATACAACATGTAATAAAAATATAAGTTGATTTGAAATTGATGGGAGCGGGTATAAAGCGGAAACAACCCAAATCGAAACACGTATGAGGCAAACTAAACATTGAATTAATCAATCAAACTGACCTCTTGAAGCGCAGAATCGTTCACCAGTCTTCTTTCCTGAGACCTTGGAGTCACCCACGATCTCCTGTTGTGTTCCTTGATTATACTCTTTTGGAATAGTTTTCTCAGTGGGGAGAAACTGTACGTACAACTCTCCTTTTTATCTCTTAGAGTTTTATTATATTTTAAATTCCTTAAAAATATCTCTTCGATGGGAAGATAATATTTTTTAAATTTAAAATAAAACAACCATATACATTCCAAATAACCAAGGCACAACAGGGACCACAGGAATAAAATCAACAAGGCTACCAATTATAATAAGAATCTATACAGTACCAGTATAATCTTATTATAATTAATCACAAATTATTCCACTAAAAATTCATGATTGAACCCCTTATTAATTTTACAATTCCACAACATAATAATTTTATGTTCCCCATGTTAAGATTACAGATGCTATTATCTTAAATAAATTACTGACTATTTATTTAAATAACAATATAACTTTAAGATTGTCGCTCAACTTATTTCATGTGTCGGATTAAAATCCACCTGCAGGGTTTACACAATGAAACCTTATAAGCTTACTTAAAGTGCATCATCACTCTCTATACCGAGACATGGATTCCATCATTAATTGATATTTCACAAATACAAATTATCTTTGCTCAATCCACCGAGAATATTATTCCAATAATGAAACTCACCCTTTAATGAATCAAAGTACAAGATAATAAATATTTGCTCATATTAAATTAAATCAAGATTAAGAACATTAAATCTTATTTCTAATGTCAAAAAGAATATGTTTTAATAGTCAGTATAAAACACCCATTCTCTACTTGGTCCAATTAGATACATACAAAATGTACTAATCACAATCATTAATGATATACAAAAAATATTTATTTAATGCAAATTTTTCCAATTAAATATAAATAAATAATTGTTAATAGAAAAACATCAAAACTATACTATTACATTTGCATGGTTAATAGTATATCCCTATCAATCTCCCACTTAGACTTATAACCATGCATCAATAATTCTAACTCCCATTCCTTCTACATGACTGTCAAAAGTCTTTGCTGGTAAGCTCTTTGTAAAAGGATCTGCCAGGTTGTTTTCCGATGCAATCTTTGTCACTACCACATCACCTCTTTGAACTATGTCTCGTATCAAGTGATACTTCCGCTCAATGTGTTTTGCCATTTTATGGCTCCGTGGCTCCTTTGAGTTCGCAACTGCCCCGCTATTATCACAATAAAGTGTAATAGGCGATTGCACTGAAGGAACTACACCTAGATCCATTAGGAAGTTTCTAAGCCATACAGCTTCCTTAGCAGCCTTAGAGGCTGCCACATATTCAGCTTCCATGGTGGAGTCAGCAACACAAGTTTGCTTAATACTCCTCCAACTTATGGCTCCACCTCCCAAGACAAAAACATTTCCTGAGGTAGACTTCCGAGAGTCTTTATCAGACTGAAAATCTGAATCTGTATACCCTATGGGTATAAGATCTGCAGACTGTTAGACTAACATATAATCTCTAGTTCTTTTTAAGTACTTGATTATATGTTTCACCGCAGTCCAATGTTCCCGCCCAGGATTAGACTGAAATCTGCTAACCATGCCAACAGCAAAACAGATATCAGGTCTAGTACATAACATGGCATACATGAGGCTTCCAACTGTAGAAGCATAAGGAACTGCCTTCATGCTCTCTATCTCTTCAGGTGTCTTAGGACATTGATCCTTAGATAAAGTGATTCCATGTCTGAAGGGAAGAAATCCCTTCTTGGAATCCTGCATGTTGAAACGAGCAAGAATAGTATCAATATAAAGTGCCTGTGATAAGCCAATCATCCTCTTCTTACGATCTCGCATAAGCTTGATCCCAAGAATATGAGCAGCTTCTCCCAAGTCCTTCATATCAAAATGCTGAGATAACCAGTCTTTGACAGAAGTTAACATACCTACACAATTTCCTATAAGTAGAATATCATCCACATATAGTACTAGAAACACAACCTTACTACCATTCCACTTCTTATACACACAAGACTCATCATGACACTGATCAAAACCAAAAGTTTTGATCGTCTGGTCAAAACAAGTATTCCATGACCTAGATGCTTGTTTAAGGCCATAAATGGACCTATTTAATTTGCATAGCAAATTTTCTTGTCCACTAGTTATGAAACCCTCTGGTTGCTTCATATAGATGCATTCATCAAGACTTCCATTCAGGAAAGCCGTCTTGACATCCATTTGCCAAATCTCATAATCAAAATGAGCAGCAATGGATAGAAGAGTTCTAATAGACTTCAGCATGGCTACCGGCGAAAAAGTTTCCTCATAATCGATCCCTTCTTTCTGAGTAAACCCTTTCGCAACAAGCCTTGCCTTAAAAGTTTGCACTTTACCGTCTATACCCCTCTTTTTCTTATAGATCCACTTACATCCAATGGGTTTAACCCCTTCAGGTGGTTCTACAAGTTCCCAGACTTGATTAGAGTACATAGACTCCATCTCAGATTTCATAGCTATAAGCCACTTATCAGCATCTTTATCTTGTAGTGCTTCATCGTAACAAGCTGGTTCGGTATTCACTTCTTCAGGGATTCTATCAAAAGCTTCTCCCAAAAGTGTATATCGAACCGGGGTTCGTCTAATTCTCCCACTACGACGAAGTACTACAGGCTCTGCAGTCACACCTTCATCTTGCTGTGGCTGTAATGCCGGCAAGTCTATGACTGGTGGTATTGCAACCTGGTCATGTTCTGGAGCCTGAACATGTCCTTCATCACCAACAGGCAATGAAATGTCAGGAGCTCCAACATCTTGCTCATGTACATTAGGATCATCAGCCGCCACTGTAGCTCTAACATTACTCCCACTACTTACGGGCTGTAGTGGAATGTTAGGCGCTGAATGCTCAGGCGGATGTTGATCTTCTAGTGCACTGACATTTCTCCCACTACGACGAGGTAATGGAATGTCAGCTCCGACCATGGATGGTTCAGGTTGATATTCTAATGGAAAGGTTCTAGTTGGTATGTTTTCTCCTCTCAATTCATACAAGGCTAATTGGCTTTTGGGAATATGGTTTCTAATATAGTCTTCCTCAAGATAATGTGCATTGGTGCTAACAATGACCTTTTTATCTTTTGAACTATAAAATAAACCTCCTTTCGTTCCTCTAGGATATCCAATAAAGAAGCACAAGTCTGTTTTTGATTCCAACTTATCTGCTTTCCCTTTCAGCACATGGGCTGGGCAACCCCACATCCGAACATGTCTTAGACTTGGCTTTCGCCCAGTCCACAGTTCTGTAGGAGTTTTAGGTACTGACTTAGATGGAACCAAATTCAAAATATATGCTGTTGTTTCTATGGCATAGCCCCAAAACGAAATAGGCAAATCTGAATAACTCATCATTGATCTAACCATTTCCATAAGCGTCCTATTTCTTCTTTCTGCTACACCATTCTGTTGTGGCATACCAGGTGCAGATAATTGTGAAGTAATTCCTTGTTCTGATAAATAATCAATGAATTCCCTAGAGAGGTATTCGCCACCACGGTCAAACCGCAATGACTTGATATATTTTCCATGTCGTTTCTCCGTTTCTGCCTTGAATTCTTTGAATTTCTCAAAGCATTCAGACTTACGGCGTAACAGGTAAATATATCCATACCGTGAGTAGTCATCTGTGAAAGTCACAAAATACTCAAAACCACCTCTAGCTTGGACACTCATTGGGCCACACAAATCAGAATGAATTAATTCAAGTACATCATTGGCTCTATTACCCTTTAAGGGAAAAGGTCTCTTAGTCATTTTACCTTCTAAACAGGATTCACAAGTTGGTAGTGCCTCCACTTTCAATGAACTCAATGGTCCATCTTTGACCAACCTAGTAATCCTATCTAAGTTAATATGACCAAGCCTTAAATGCCAAAGATAAGTATAGCTAAACTCAATAGGACGTTTTCTTTTTAATGGTACAACGGTATCAAAGTTATTAACCTCAGAATTAGAAAGTTGCAGTTCAGGTGAAACTTTGAGAATAAAAAGATCATCAATTAAAGAGCCAGAACATATTATTTGTTTTCTAAATTTGATAACGACAGAATCATCATAAAATTCATTAAAACAAATAGAATATCCATTCTTGCTCAAACTAGAAACAGAAATTAAATTCCTTCTAATTGAAGGAACATATAAAACATCCTTCAAAAACAATGTTCTATTATTCTCAAAATTTAAAATAACATTTCCTATAGCTAGAACTGCAACCTCAGTGCCATCTCCCAGAAAAATGCTCACTTCTCCTTCATTTAGCTGGCGTGTTGTCTGAAACCCCTGCAAAGAATTGCAGACATGATTAGTGGCTCCTGAATCTACACACCATTGGAGTGTAGTCAATACCGCTAAGCAAGTTTCAACAACCAGTAAATAAAAAAGTGACATACCTTGCTTTTTCTTGGTTATCCAAGTTGGACATTGCTGCTTCCAGTGACCCTTTTGCTTGCAGTGAAAACACTTACCCTTAGGCTTTTTCACAGCACCATTAGCACCAGCAGCTGCACCATTTGTCTTAGGCTTAGGCTTTTGAGCATTTTTCTTCTTCTTACCCTTATTATGGGCAGAAGAAGAACCTCGCTCAACATTAAGCACAATAGGTGCGGCTCCTTGCATAATAATAGTCTCAGCAGCTACCAGCTCATTCAGCAGCTTAGATAGAGTAAAATCCATCTTATTCATGTTGTAGTTCAAACGAAACTGCTGAAAACTGGCTGGCAAAGTGTTCAAGACCATCTCAACCTGAGTTGCCTTGTCAACCTCAGCACCTAGAACTTCCATGTCATTCAGAAGACTCATCATCTTCAAGACATGAGTTCTAACAGGAGTTCCTTGCTCCATTTTAGAAGTAAGAATCTCCCTCAGTGCATTCTGCTTGGCTGCACTAGTTTGGTCTCCAAACATCTCCTTGAGATTCTCTAAGATGTCAAAAGCAGTGTCCATCTTCTGATGCTGATGTTGCAAAACATTTGACATTGATGCCAAAATGTAACATCGCGCCATCTCATCAGCCTTAACCCATTTATGGTAAGCTCTGGTAGCCTCCTCAGAGGCACCCTCACCGGGTTTTTCAGGACATATTTCAGTCAGCACAAACTTGTACTCCTCAGCAGTAAGCAAAATGTCCAAATTTCTTTTCCAGTCCACATAGTTAGGACCCTCAAGCTTGTTTTGGGTAATGATGTTTGCTAGGAGATTGAAAGATGTCATTTCTATAAAAAACATTAAACAAATTCAGTATATCATTAATAATACAATAATAAAATTGAATTTAAATCAAAATTGCACATTGACAACAATGATATCAAAATTCAAATATGCATCTTTACAACATTCATGAATAGTAATCTCGATGGGAGAATTCAACCAATCACATGTCATGCATATAAAAATAAGATAAGACCGACATGTACTACTCGATGGGAGAAAACATGTCTCTTAAATAAAAATTAATATGTGAGAAAATATTACATCTAATTCATGTCCCTAATTAATTTACTCAGATGGAGAGTTAAAATAATACAGACAAATTAGACTAGATCAGTGATTATATTATAACATAACATCTTCCGATGGGGAAGAAATGCAAATAATCACAACTAGAAAATAATAAATAACCACTCACAAATTAATCTCCATATAATTAAAATAAATTAATTATAGTTAAAATTTGCAAAATAATAAATTTTATGACCATTTTGCAAGTGAATGAAACATTTTAAACTAAAATGTAATAAATAAATATTCTGGGCCATTTTGCAAAAAACAGAAAATATCAGGACTATTTTACAAAAAAACAGAAACTTACTGTGTTGTTCTACAAATCCTGAAAATTCTGGGTCTGATTTGTAAAAACTGAAACTTTCTGGGTCAGATTGAAAAAAAACTGAAAATTTCTGGGTCTGTTTGTAAAATTTTAAAACTTGAAGGGTCAAAAAGAAAAATTTACCAATGCAGCAGCATCTTCTTCGTGAACACTGCCTGGCTTTCCTTCTTTTTTTTTTAATTGATAACAAATATCAATATCCAAAAAAAAAATCAAAATTAATTCAAAAAAAAATATGCTTCTGTGTTCTTCAATTTCAAGAACTCAGAATTTTTTTTTAAATTGATAACAATTATCAATAGTAAAAAAAAATCAAAATTAATTCAAAAAAAAAAATCTGCTTCTGTTTGTCAACGCAAAATCCAGAATTTTTTTTTTTATAATTTCTTCATTACTGTTTCGACAAACACAGAAATTTCTTTTTTTTTTTAAATTGATAAGAATTATCAATAGCTAAAAAAAACCAAAATTAATTCAAATAAAAAAAATTCTGCTTCTGTTTGTCAACGCAAAATCCAGAAATTTTTTTTTTATAATTTCTTCATTACTGTTTCGACAAACACAGAAATTTCTTTTTTTTGATTTTTTTTATATTAATTCGTTTTAATCAATATCCAACAAATTCAATAAATTCTTTGTAATTCATTGAAACCGGAAATTGACAGACTAAAACGAAACAAACAAAAAAAACTCAACAAATCATGTAGCCATTGAATGATACAAACAATCAATCGAAAACATGATTAAAATAGCCACCTTCATACGGTTTCGAAAGGCTCTGATACCAATTGATGGGAGCGGGTATAAAGCGGAAACAACCCAAATCGAAATACGTATGAGGCAAACTAAACATTGAATTAATCAATCAAACTGACCTCTTGAAGCGCAGAATCGTTCACCAGTCTTCTTTCCTGAGACCTTGGAGTCACCCACGATCTTCTGTTGTGTTCCTTGATTATACTCTTTTGGAATAGTTTTCTCAGTGGGGAGAAACTGTACGTACAACTCTCCTTTTTATCTCTTAGAGTTTTATTATATTTTAAATTCCTTAAAAATATCTCTTCGATGGGAAGATAATATTTTTTAAATTTAAAATAAAACAACCATATACATTCCAAATAACCAAGGCACAACAGGGACCGCAGGAATAAAATCAACAAGGCTACCAATTATAATAAGAATCTATACAGTACCAGTATAATCTTATTATAATTAATCACAAATTATTCCACTAAAAATTCATGATTGAACCCCTTATTAATTTTACAATTCCACAACATAATAATTTTATGTTCCCCATGTTAAGATTACAGATGCTATTATCTTAAATAAATTACTGACTATTTATTTAAATAACAATATAACTTTAAGATTGTCGCTCAACTTATTTCATGTGTCGGATTAAAATCCACCTGCAGGGTTTACACAATGAAACCTTATAAGCTTACTTAAAGTGCATCATCACTCTCTATACCGAGACATGGATTCCATCATTAATTGATATTTCACAAATACAAATTATCTTTGCTCAATCCACCGAGAATATTATTCCAATAATGAAACTCACCCTTTAATGAATCAAAGCACAAGATAATAAATATTTGCTCATATTAAATTAAATCAAGATTAAGAACATTAAATCTTATTTCTAATGTCAAAAAGAATATGTTTTAATAGTCAGTATAAAACACTCATTCTCTACTTGGTCCAATTAGATACATACAAAATGTACTAATCACAATCATTAATGATATACAAAAAATATTTATTTAATGTAAATTTTTCCAATTAAATATAAATAAATAATTGTTAATAGAAAAACATCAAAACTATACTATTACATTTGCATGGTTAATAGTATATCCCTATCAGAAATACATTGTACAAAGTCTATAGTCTTAAAAAGAATGTAAATGAATATATAATAAAGATAGAATCATACTGGCCAGCAGATATGATATATAGTGGATCAATCTTTTTCAAGAATCTTATATGCGATACCTCTTAATTAATCAATAATTAATAATTACTAATACGTTATACGAAAAGTTGAGAGATACCAAATGCCTTTTAATGTACATACACGTCCAATCACAAACACTTGTCCTTTGAACTTAATTATTAACCCATCAAAATTGGTGGATTAAATTTAATATATGAAAAGTAATAATAATTAATTAAAGAGATTAATATAACAAAGAAGAAAAAAAAATTAAACCCCTTAAGCATGCAAGTGATTTGGTAGAAGTCCCCGTGTACTACATTGAATTGGCAATTAATTTTATAATAAGAATCATACTATATATTATATTATGTCATATATATGGGAAATTGAATAATATTAATTGAGGGTTTGATTTGAAAGTCTGCAAAACAAATATTTATTAGGAAATCATGTGAAGTAATGCAACCTGTAAGTCTCCATGTGCCCACAATCTACTGTAGATGTCATATTCTCTACATCTTTTCCCACTAAACTTTGTCTTCCTTTTTTTTAAAAAAAAAATCTTTCTAAAAAAATGATTTCTATTCATATATTATTATATTAATATTCTTAACTACATCACTCATCAATCACACCTAATCAACAAGATCCTTAATCATATGCATACATTTCAATTTTACCATCAAAATAATTTATTTATTTGTATATATAGTAAAACGTTTTTCAACCATAACTCCTATTCAATTATTATTTTAATAGTTTATATTATTTTTCTAATATGAAAAAGGAAAATCGAATTTGAATTTCTTATTCATATTATTTTTGTATTTATCATTAAATTATATATTAATAAGTCTGCTTAAGCAACCGAAACTTCCAAGACTTAAAGTAGATTAATTGCTTAATATATATTTTAATTGTTGATGAAGAAATGTAACATATAAATAAGGTTCTAACTAGACTATATAATTAATTTTCTATGAAGCAAGAAAAATCACATATATATATACACAAGAGAAAAGCATAACACTTGGCATACTTATGTATTTGGCCAAATTATTTTTTTTAATGAAATTCAATTGATAAAGATAAATAATTAAGGAGATGAAGAAGGTTAGTTTAATTAATTATCTAATTAAACATAGAATTTTGGTTTAGAATCATCTGATTCACGACATTAATTAAATAACAATATAAATCAGCAAGAACTACGTGCATTATATATATAATAATAATGTATAATATAAAAAATTTAATTAGCAATGTAGCTTTTAATTAGTATATATATATATGTATATATATTATTTTGTTGTCAAAGTATAGACTTCATTCATTGCTCACTGGTTGCATCAAACATTGGTAATCCAACAGTTTTATTGCCTTGCCTTTGCTTCAAGGATATATATATATATAGGTTTCGAAAATTTCGACCTATGTAAAAAGGCCATAACCTAAATATTGGGTATTGAACTTAGCTTTTTAATTATTATCAGCTATGCTTTCAATTATATTTTATGTTGTTGCTTTTGTTATATAATTTGTTGGGAAATTCAATTCAAATCTCTGAATTATATTTTATCAATTCGGTCTATAGATATAAAAACAAATTGATTTCTCTGCCATGCATGAATTAATTAATTGATTAAATTTAATTATCAGTAAACTTCATTAATTAATTAATTAATTAATTAATAACAATATAAATATTTCATTTTAATTTGTGTTTTTTGTTGTTATTGTTGATAACATTTAAACAAAATTATTCTCATTATTTTATAATGTACTATTTATTAAATATATGAATTCCCCTTCACATGAAATAAGAAATTAATTAATCCCTTGAATACTATTGGTTTTCCATTATCTATTCTTATACTGCTTATTTATAAAAAAATATATATAATTTTTTTAGTAAATAAATTAAACAGGTTAATTAATTAATTAATTAGTGAAATGAAAGCACTTAGAATTAGTGGATTGATTAAGCTTAAATAAGAAAGGATGAAATAAAAGGAAGTGATTTTTAGTGACAGTCAAGGGTTGAGTGTTTAATTAGTGGAGCTAAAAAACTAAAGTTGGAAGAGTTTGAGAATGTGCCAGTAGTAGGCTTAATTAACATCTAATTATTTATGAAATTAAAAAAGCATTAACTTTTGTGTATAATATGTGATGTAATATAATATAATATAATATTGTAAGAGCTTTTTGTAATCGTATCATAATTAATTAATTAATTGGGTAAGTTGGTGATAATTAAGTGACAAATGTCAATAATTAAAGAAAGGATACAAAAGGGGTATTTGGTAATTGCAAGTGTTCACATGCATGTAATACAAATTAATTAATTGGAGGGATTCTCACTTTCCACCACACAAACAACTCATAAAAATATGACCCAGAAATCATGCTTGTAACAGCTCAATTAGATTTGGTTCCTTCCATCATTATCCAATCCCTAATTCTTTAATTTTTTTTTTCCTCAAAATCTAAAGCATATGTTTACAATTAATCCTCCAATTAAATATTACTTTTTATTTTCATAGCTTTTTTTTTAAATTATATTTTTTTATAAATTAATTAAATAAACTTCTAACCCTAATTTCGAAATTCATTAATTTTAAAAATAACTCTAATAAAAAATAATATTATTATATCTTACCGCACTTGAGATAACCCAAGCCGAAACATACCGCTTCATATTCCTTTTTATTGAAGGATTGGCTTTATATTAGTGAGTGAATAAACTCGTGAACTTATTACGTGACACCACATTTTAATTAATTCTAAATTTTAAGATATTAAATTTATAAATTATTTTTATTTATATATATATCTTATTAAATTTATCTTTTTCGATGTGAATTTCTAACATATAATACATTAAATTTGAGTTTTTTTTTTTTGGGAATGACATAGTATAATTAATATTATATATTTTTAATTTTTTTATATATCAAATTTAAAATGCATGTAATTTTGCATTTTGATGTGAAGGAAAAACCATTCTCTTCTCAGAATATTAATTCAAAACAAAATTTAATTAATTATTAAGCAATTAACCTTTTAGGTTATTAAAAAAAAAACTGACAAATTTCGGTCTCTGATAAGAAGACAATCTCCAAGAAGCTGTAAACGAGATTTTTAGAATCTACATTTGTAAATGCGATTTTTCTCTAACTATATTTTATTGACTCTTTTTTTCTTTCTTTAATAAGTTGCTTATAGAATTTTTACAGCTGTTTTTAATTTAATTTAATTTAATTTGTGTTTAACTAATGTTTATTATTAAGGTGTTATTATTTAATTACCTTCAGCTGCGTCAAACAAGAAATTGTGGGACCAATGTGCCTTAAGTCTAAAATTTAACACGAATTATATTATTATTTAAAGTGATCAAACGAAAGAAAAGATGGGTATAATTTTATATAATATACATAATTAACTTTTATTTCCAAATTTATTGTTACTGCTTTTATTAATTAATTTTGTGTATAATTAAAATATATAAAGTGCTCTTATTCCACCTTCTTCCATAGAGCGTACTATACAAGATAATTTTCAATCTATATAAATAATTTTTATTTTCATTTAATTAGAGTCACCATTTCATATTTATTCGGCTGATCTCATTCGTTTAATAAAATGATTTTCTTTTTGGCTGAAAAATTAACGAAAATTTATGAGTGAATTTATACTCTATGCATTGAAAATTCCCTTATTTCTAACATTAATTGATGGGTATGGATATTTTTTTATGTATTTTGATGAAAGATATTCTTGATTAATTTAGGTGAATATAGATATTAATTTTTTTTATTTTCAGTTAAGTGTATCAAATGCATTAATCAGAAATTATATGAAAGGAAAATTCTTAATTAATTACAAGTTATTTTTCTAATCCGATTAATTCATAATTTTTTTTAAAAATTGTATTAAAAAGTTTGATTGAGACTAAAAAAACACTATTTTATATTTATTAAATTTCTAATTAGAATTTAAGTTTGTAATTTACATGAAATTTTTTAATCGATTATTGGCATATTATTCATCAATTTTCGTATTTTACATATGAACCATGATTAAAAACTCTCATGCAATAAAGTAGCTGAAATTCCAGTATTTCTCTAACAGTGTACAAATGAAATTATATACAAGAAAAACAACGCACAATAATGGCGCGTAAGCTAACATTCTAATATAAGCAGTATATAAAATTTAATAATAAAGACAATCGCTATCAAGTTATAGTCTACAAAGTCCATAGCTAAATGACAATAAAATATTTATGAATTAATTGTCATTCATATAATAATAATTATAAAATATTAACATAGAGAAAGAAAAATAAAATAATATAGTATAGTACTTAATTAATATTATATGATAAGGGTGTTGTAAAAATGAGGCAAAAGAGAAGGTGGAGAAAAAAAAAGTGCATAAAATCTAAGTATATATTTGTACCAAATCTGCACACAATCTGATCCAGCGAAGCAACAATTACTGTGGGGAGCATTAGACACCATTAAAATGGGTCAGGGCCTGGAGATCTCTGTACAGTAATATATTGGTGTGTGTTTTTGCCAGAGAAAAAAAAAATTGGAAGTTTTAATTGGGATTTTTGTCAAGAAAAGATTATAATGAGTAGCAGTTATTTTGGAGAACCAAACATGGGAAATAATGATCAAAGAGAATCAAGTGGGTCTTCAAGAAAAGGGAAGAAAAGTAATTCAGATAAGCCTAAACAACCGCAGAGAGGCCTTGGAGTAGCACAATTAGAGAAGATCAGATTACATGGCCAAATGGGTACTTCTAATTATCATCCATCTCTTCATTCATCTCCTCCTAATTACCCTTCTAATTTCAACCAGGTATCTCTCTTTCTTTCTCTCTTAATTTTTAGGTTTAGGGTTTTGTTCTGGTTAATTGTATATATATTTTTTGATTAAGTACTTAATTAATTAATTGTGAACATAAACATGCAGGAGGATTTCAGAATGCAAACACCTTATTCATCCGTACCATCATCTTCTTTTTCTTATTCTTCATCTTCTGCAGCTGCTTCTTCAGCTTCTTATCATGGCTTCCATCCCAATATCATGGTTTGTATAGAGATTTTGGACCTGCTCTCTTCTTTATATATATATATATATATATATATATATATCAACTGAGATTGGACTAACTTTGAACTTGTAACATATAATCTCATAGTTCAATTGATTTTGAACTTGCTTTTTTAGTATCTTGCTGTTTGTTTTATGAAGACCAAAATTTCAGTTTAGTCTCTTGTGATTTGTATCTAATTAATATTGGTGTTGCATATATATGAAAAATCTCTGCAACTTATGATCTAGAATTGTAGCAAAAATATACAAACTAGAACAAGTTTTGGTGGATTAATTTGCATTTGAACCATACATCAAGCATATGCAATTCATTTCTTCTTCTTCTTCTTCTTTTTGATATATGCTTTGACTGAAAATTTAAACTAATTACTTTCGTTTAATTCATTTAAATATCCAAACTATCTATATTTGTGTATGTATGTAAGATCTTGCAAACGATATGATTTTTTTTTCTTAAATCTTACTCATTGGAACTAACCCTAGCAGGTTTCTTCTTTCTTGTTATTAGACAATAAAACAAAATAAAAATTTTGGACCTTCACTTAATCGCTGAAGCTTTTTTTAAAATGAAAATCATTAAAGCTTTTAGATTGAGTGTGTTTTGATTAGTTAGCCAACGTTTCTTGCTTATGTTATATGAATCCACACCTTATTATAGATGAATATTTGCATTCATAGATATATATTATGTTTATGTATATATTATGCTATGTGTAGTCTTTATAAGATAACTTAATTTCTTGATATATATTACAGATGGGAGTAGGTGATTATGAAAGAACAAACATGATGTATTGTGATTCTCAACCTTCCACAACAGCAAGGTACTAATAGTCTATATAAATATATACTTAATTTTGTTAATTTGCTAGTTTGAATTCTTGGGATAATAATGATAAGAAGAAGAAGAAGAAACGTTTCAATTATTGAAAACGTTTCAATTTTCTTTAAACCAGCTGGAATCCAGCAGGGGGTTTCATGGAGGCTCAACATTATTCACAACATGGTTCAACAAGACACCTTCAAAACCTTCAAGTTGAGGTATATGTTTATATATATAATAAATTTCTACAATGAGGTTATCTCCAACCAGGAATTTTAATTATATAATGTGATATACTTAAGAGTATAATTATATAGGAAAAGAAGAACAAGAAGCATAGGAGCAACTCAATGGGATCAAGCAGTCAAAATTCAGAATCAAGTGATACTCAAGAACTAGATTTGGAGCTCAGACTGTCCATTTAAATTAGACAATCAGTAATTGAATTCAAATCAAATGCAGAGATTTGGCAAATTAATATTGCTTTTACATATACTACTATATGAGAAGTTGAAGATATGAATGAATATTGGCATGCAGCTGGGCTATAAAATTAAGCAAGGTGATGAACTAAGATTTGAAGTTTCATTCTGTAAGGGATATATATATGCTTTCCTTCTTGTTCATGAAACTGTAAAATTAATGATAAAATTGATACCTCATAAGTTTTAATTTCTTGCTTGAGTTAATTAGATATAGCTTTAATTAGGTGACGATATATTAGAAATAATTCTTTTTTTTTTTTAACGAAACAAATTTAATTTACTAGATTGAGGAATGTTAGTTTCTGTTTCTGTTTTGTCAGCTAATTAGCTCCTTAAATAGTACTATATATAGCAAATTAATTAACTTTATTAAAGAAATCCAAAAGGGACGTGAAGAGATAGTAGAAACTATCCTGGAAAATTCTAACTTAATACAGTGATTAAAATTCTCTTTTCGAGATAAAAGTGAAAGAAAATCTTGTAGCTTTTACATTGCCTCTTTTTTTTTTCTTTTTTTTTTTTACCTTAAAGTCGGTCTAAAATTATCGGCCAATATATATGGGAAAACATTTTAAACATTTATGTTGCTATTAGTTTTTTTTTTATTAATTACAAATAAAAAAGAGAGAACATTTAAAAAACTCAAATCAAAGATCTAGATAAGAGCAACATATAATTTTAGTCAACTAAGGGCGAAGATAGACTTTTAAAAGAAGAGAGGCAAAGTAAAAATATTATATATATATTAAAAATAATATAAATAATTACCTTTTTATATATTTATAAACTAATATATAAATTGATTAAAAAAATAAATTAATATGTAAATATTTTTTATATATAAAAATTAAAAAAGAACAAAAATAATTAATCTTTAAATGTCTTTATGTCTTGATAGTAATTCGTAATTAAAAAAAACAACTATATAATTAAATAAAATATTTATATTTATATGTACATGCTTCTAAATTCACCTAATGATACATCAAAAAAAATAAAATAAAGAAAAAAGTATTGAATTATAAATATAATCTCTTATAAAATAATTGAAGTAATCTCTTATAAAATAATTGAAGTAAAAATTATCACACAATATTAGAATTATAAATAATAAATTCAAAGAGAAGAGAAGAATTAAAAAATAAAAATAATTACTTTTGAAAGAATGGAGCAAAATAAAAATATCATATGTGTATTAAAAATAATATAAATAATCACTTTTTTAAATATTTATAAACTAATATATAAATTGATTCAAAAAAATAAAATAATATGTAAATATTTTTCATATATAAAAATTAAAAAAGAAAAAAAATTATTCTTTAAATGTCTTTATGTCTTGATAATAATTCATAATTTAAAAAAAAAACAACTATGTAATAAAGTAAAATATTTATATTTATATGTATATGCTTCTAAATTCATCTAATGATACATAAAAAAATAAAATAAAATAAAGTATTGAATTATAAATATAATCTCTTATAAAATAGTTGAAGCAAAAATTATCACACAATATTAAAATTATAAATAATAAAATCAAAGAGAAGAGAAGAATTAAAAAATATATATATTAAAAATTAATAAAATTCCAACCTTGTGTTTTTTTCAATGAGTTTGTTTTTTGTCCTAATTTTTTTCTTTTTATTTTTGAGTGTTAATTATTTTTTGTCAATTTTTTTAAATATATATATATTTATTTAGAAAAGAATAATTTATAGGAATTTATTTTTTTAACTTATTGTATAATTTAAAAAATAGAGGGGTAATTTAAAATTTTAAAGAAGAAATTAAGAATTTTTAAAATTTTAATAAATATATATATATATATATATTCAAAAATAGAAGAGGGCAACTGCTCCCCTTCTTCAACAAGTAGCTGCGCCGCTGTAGTCAACAAATTATATCTTGGTAATTATTAGTTGTTTTTAGTGAGTGAGAGACAATTGGCACAGGAAAAAAAAAAAGGAAAGTTGTGTTAAATTAGGGTTAGTGGTTAGATTGTGTTAAAAAAAAGTTTGTCTTCAAGTTGATGGAAGGATTGAAATCTGGGATTCCTACATATGCCAATAGTTGATATTAACAATTAATTTAAGGGATTTTACAATCTTCTTCTCCTCCCATTCTTCCCAGATTTTCTTAATTTTGCTTGGAGTTTCTCTTCAATTTATTAAGAGCTTGTTCGGTACATATTAAACTCAAATATAATTTCAAATTATGAAACTTCTTTTCAAGTTAATTTTTAAATAATTAAATAGCATGTATTATTTAGATTGATAACTATACTTAAAATATATATTATATTAATAAACATCGAAGTTATTGAAATTATCCAAATGTAAAAAGTTAGAAAAAAAATAGATTATTTATGTAGAAAGCAAAATATGAAATCGATTTTTTGGAATAAAATTTTATTTCTAATTTTAAGGTGTACCAAATTACACACATTTAATTAATTATATATGTTTCTTTCTTTGCTTGATTTCTTTTTCATATTATAATTAATTAATTTGCCCTATATTTAACCAGCTTGATTAAGGCATCAGTTCATAATTTGACGGCATTTTTCCCTGCAAAATGTAAAGAAAATGCTTTATTAATTACTCAAATTTTCACTTGTTTAGAAATTTACGGAAACTTTGCATCACATAGTATATATTAAAATCTTAAAATTACTTATAAGTTCTTGATTATTATTTCAGTATATATTATTATTAAAACCACAGTTTACAGTGAAGATACTTTGTTTCACAACAAAAATATGATTCTCAACTTTAATTATCAAGGAATATTATATATAATGCTGAAAAGGAATTGCATATACATATATATATACATAACATTGAAATATTTTGAATCGTATCTCATAACGTTGAGGGCTGATATTGACACATTAATGTTGCTTATCGCATGCCAAATTCCTACTGTTTTTTATTCATTTATTTTCATTTTTACTTGTTTGAAAGTTCTGATTAATTAATTAAACAAGATCAGTCATATTATTAAGGTTAAAATCATGATAATTTAGGGAATTAACCAGAAAGCTTAAAGATGGAAACTCCAATTCTAAGGATTAGCGGGTTATTAAGTTAGCGCATTGTTGCACACCAAATCAATATGTTGTTGCACACCGAATCAACCTAATGATAGATGCATATTTTCTTCCAATAAGAAATTTGGAATCGATTTCTCCCTCCCATTTTTTCCACTGAAAAAAAAAATCAGTGTTGCCTCAATCCTCATTCATTAAATAAAATTTGAATCCTATGAATATATATATATATATATTTTTTTTTTTTCCTTTTGTTTTGGGGTTGGCTCTTTGTTTTTTTGCTATAGTTGTAAAACAAAGTTGGGTGCTTTATTAGCAGGCAGCACTGATACAGCTATAAAGAGCTCTTTACAGTTATGGAATATATGGTAAAAGAGCATTATTAATTAATGTCAATCAATGAAAAGATAAGCCAAGACCAAAACAAGGACTTATGATCATCATTAATATTACTTCAATAGAAATATGAGTTCAGTAATCAATATAATTGATATCAATTATTTCAATTATTATTTATATATATTTCTCATATTTAAGTTTAAGCAAGATGTCCAAAAATAGTACATACATATATCCCATTAGGGAAAGAGACATGGAAATGTTTTGTATCCTTTTGATCCAACAATCCCTTTTTCTATTGATTTGATGGACAATTTAATTTAATTAATATAAAAAATGACATCAATGAACATATAAAAATTTTTTCTAAACAAAACTATATATCTGTTAAATTTTGCTGAATTCAAGTATACAATTACCCTTTTTTATGAAAATATTATTATATAACCCCTATGCAAATTGATTAATTGATAAAGGCATATTCACCTTATATTATCTATCAGATTTAGCATATAATTAATTTAAATTAATCTATTCTAAATTTATTTATGTATTTTTATTTCATTATTCTTTAATTTAGATTCGTTTGAATTAATCTCTTGTATTATTGTGCAAACTGAAATTTTTGGCAGAATAAAATCTTTAGAGATTTAAGAGTAATTTTGGTAGTTGTAAAGTACAAATTTAAAAAGATGTCTTCATAAAGTTGATAGGAAACATCTCAAGCTTTCTAAAAAGGTCTAGTTTATCAAATTCCGAGTTCGTTTGGGCTCCAATCTTAAATTCAAAATTGAGCTAAAATTTTAAAAACAGAAGTTCAGTCCGAGCCACTGAGAGTAATTAGGGCATAATTAAGGCGTCTGAAGTCCGAATGAGGTGATTCAAAAGCCTAACATCTACTCTTCAAGGGCTATAACTTTGATGGAGAAGCCGAAGGGAGATAATGTCATTATCTGATAGAAAATTGGATTTAAAATTTGAATTTAAATTTTGAGCCGAAGTTAAAAGGGAGTAGGAGTCTATTTTTGAAGGAGCTGATTTTTGGATACAGAGTGTGACATAAACAGTAACAGAGAGAGGATCCAGAGGCAATTTTTCTTCTACACTATTTCATCTTTTCAAGGGGAGATTAGTTTTTCAATAATGAAGGATCAAAGGAAGAAGAAAATTAGGCTTGAGGACGACTTTATCATCTCTACAAGACTATTTATCCATCTAGTTTGAACTTTCTATTTTGATTTATGTTTTATTTCATGTCTTTATTCTATTATTGATTTGAATATTAGGATTATGAATATCATGTTTAATTTTTTAATTTCTACAGTTTTTATGTTTAATTTAGCTATGAACAATTAATCCCTTTAGTGGAATTATGTGGATTTAAGATTGTGAATAATGGATATTGATTAATTTGATTGCTGTTTATTTCTTGAAATTGAAGCTTTGTTGATTTTGTTCTTAATATTTGTGATTGACAGACCACCAATTGCAAGTTTAATTGAAATCATATGTTGAGTGAAAGTTAGGTATAATTTTAGATTAAGGAATCAACAACTTAAGAAGATTATATTTAGAGATAAAATAATAATCGTAAGGCCAATTTAGTTCATCTGAGCTTGATAGGCTGTTAAAATTTATTATTCATGAAAATAGAATTAATAAATTACATCAATCATTAATTTTCTTGCTTGAGAAAAAAGAAAATATTTAAGAAATTGATAACTTTAATTCAATAAAAATATGAATTAGTTGAAAAGATGTTTATATCCAATTAAAATAATGATAATAAAACTTAATCCTACTAGTTATCTTAATTATTTAAATTTAATAATTTGAATTTGAATTTTAAGTTTTAAGTAATATATTAATATATTAGATTATTTCATTTTCAATTTGAATATTAATTTAATTTTAAATTTCTTAAGGATTAAATATTTAATTTTAAAAAAATATAAAATTAATTAATTAGTTTTCAAATAATAGTTGATTTAAATTTTGGTTAATCAAATTGTTTATTCTCTGTGGAATAAACTTTTACTTTCACTATATTACTTGACTACAACCTGTGCACTTGCAATAGCTAGACTAGGCCCTAACAAATTTTTAGCGACGTTGCAGAGAAATGAGAAATTAATTTAATAACTATAAGTTCGAAGAGATTATTAATTTTAAATTTATTTTAATTATTTTTATTTGCTTTTCTGCAAGAATTATATATACAGTAATCGACAAAACAGTATTAGAAGAATATAATTCTGAGATTAAAAAGTAGTGCAGAGAGAATAACAGAGTAAGAAGAGAGAGACTTCGGTTAGAAAGAGAAGAAATGGAACAGATTCGAGCACAAGGGTCTCTAAAAACAGAAAGTAAAATTGAGCTAGAAAAAGCCAGTAACGAAGAAGTTAATATGGCGGATCCACAAGATTAACTTCAATAAAAAAAAATCTCACTTTGAGGGAGCACGCTATGCCTAGTGCTCATATTGGGTCAAGCATCACTCGATCTGCAGTGAATGCTAACAATTTTGAAATCAAACCAGCTCTTATCAATATGGCTCAACAACAGCTTTTCTATGGCTTGAACCAAGAAGATGTTATCACTCACTTGGTAAATTTTTTAGAAATTTATGATGCAATCAAGATGAATGGAGTCAGTGATGATACAATTAGGCTACGCCTCTTCCCTTTCTCATTGAAGGATAAAGCAAAAGCTTGGTTGTAAGGTCAAGCTGCTGAAACTTTTACCACATAGGATGAACTTTCTAAGAAATTTTTGGCAAAGTATTTTCCACCGAAAAAAACTACAAAAATTTAAAAATGACATCACCAGTTTTGTGCACTTTAATGGAGAGTCACTATTTGAAGCATGAAAAAGATTTAAAGACCTTTAAAGGAGGTTCCTTTACCATGGAATTTCAGAATAGCTGATTGTTCAAATATTTTATAATAGGATAACAAGACTATTAGGGAGTACAATTGATGCAGCTACTGGAGGTTTTCTAATGAATAAAAAAATAGATGAAGCTTTAGAACTACTTGAATCTATGGCATCAAATAATTATTATTGGTCTAGTGAGAGGTTTTTGCTTAAGAAGGTAGTAGGTGTGCATGAAGTTGATGATATTTCACTACTTACAACTAAGATTGATGCCTTAGCCAAGAATTTGGAATATGTTAATCTTACTACTGCAAGTTGTGAAGGGTATAGTGAAAACCACCAAAATTTTAAATGTCAAGCTCAAGAACAAGTGCATTTTATGGGAAATCAAAATAGAGCTCAGCAAATACCTTATGAAAATACATATAATCCTAGTTAGAGAAACCATCCTAATTTATCTTGGGGTGGAAATCAAGGCAACCAATTCAACTAAAGAGGAATGTACCAACCACCATTTCCTAATCGGGGTCAAGATCAAGCTAATTACCAAGATAACAAGACTGGATATGAAGCTGCCTTGTACACCATTTCCTAATTGGGGTCAAGATCAAGCTAATTACCAAGATAACAAGACTGGATATGAAGTTGCCTTAAAAAATTTATTACTGTTTCTAGTGAGAGGTTTGACAAGTTAGATAAGCAATGTGATCGATTGGAAGTTAGGATGGATCGAGTCAAACTAGGAACCTTGAAGTATAAATTAGGCAAATAGGTAGAGGTAGCTCTTCTAATTCAAGAAGTCAATGGGTTCTTTCTAGTAAACTAGACATAAATCCCAAAGAGTATTGCAAAGCAATTACACTTAAAATTGGAAAACAATTACAAGAGGTGGTTCCAATGAAAGTTGAATAAAAAATAGAAGGAGAAACGGTTAATGAAGAAGAGCAAAGTAAAGAGATTGAAAAGAAAATTTAAGAAAGTGAGACACTCTCACCAAAACCAAAAGTGAAGCCTTATGTACTACCTGTACCATTTTCTTAAAGGCTACAAAAAGCAAAAAATGGAGAAACAATATGAAAAATTCCTTGAAGTGTTTAAACAATTAAGAATTAACATTCCTTTTGCAGATGCCCTTGCTCAAATGCCTTCATATATCAAATTTCTGAAGGAGATTCTTTCTAATAAGAGATCCATTAAAGAAAATGCAAGAGTTGCCCTAACCAAAAAATTCAGTGCGGTGATCCTAAATAAACTTCCATCTAAATTAAAATATTCAGGGAGTTTTTCTATACCTTACACTATTGGTGATTTAATTTTACTAAAGTTTTATGTGATTTGGGTGTAAGTATAAGTTTAATGTCAAATTCTATTTACATGAAGCTTGGATTTACCTATTTAAAAACTACAAAGATGATAGTACATTTGGTTGATGGATCAATTAAACATCCCTTAGGGATTGTGGAAAATGTGCTAATAAAGGTAGACAAGTTCTACTTACCTATAGATTTTGTCATTCTAGAGATGAAAGATGATGTGGAGATCTCATTGATTCTTAAAAGATCGTTCTTGGAAACTACTGGAACAATAATTGATGTAAGAGAAGGAAAGCTGACTTTGAGAGTTGGGGATGATAAGGTAGAATTATATATAATCAAATCAACGAATAACCTACCCTCTGCGCGTGGTTATTTTTGAGAGGACACTATTGATAATTTAATATATGATGGTCCTGAAAAGAAAAATTAAAAAGATACTTATCAAGAAGAGTAGAGTATAAATTCTCAGAGTGAAAATAATAGGGTTAATGTTAACATTATAGCTTGAAAAATCCTATCATCAACTCCACCTCTAAAGAAATATGATTCTAAAGAGTTAGAAAAGCATGAAATCACAGATAAGAAAGTGATATGTCAATTTTCGTCTTGAAAGATATGAAAAAGTCAAGCTAAAGACTTTAAACAAGCACTTTGGGAGGTAATCCAATTTTTTATCTTTTTATTTCCATATAATTTTATATTTTTAGTAATTTCAGTTCTTTTGATTCAATTAATTTAAAGTTATTAATTTAGTTTATTTATTTTTACAGGTTGATATTCTAATTTTATGTTCTTTAATTTTATATTTTATATTTTTATAATTTTTAAGCAAATGGCTAAGGTAGAAAAAAATAATAAGAAGAAGTGAGTTTGCATTTGGTTTTTATTTACTTTATTTTTATTTCTTAAAAAATTATCTAAAATAAGCTCGGCCAGTGCCGAGCTACTGGCACGATCATGAGGGCTGGCGAGATCGGGCCAGAAGGGGACACTTGCTTGTTGCAGGAGAAGCAGCTCGATCATTGATCAGCGTGATTGTGACAGACCATTTGAAAAAAAAATCAGTCAAACAACTAGTGCGAGCGAACTGCTGGAGGAGCAGCTGCCCAGTGCGATCTCGACGAGCTCCTCCTATGTAAAAAAATCAAATAAATAAAATCCATTCAACTCTCTCTTCCTCACTTATCTATTTTTCTTCTTCTCTCTCTCTCTCTCTCTCACTCCCAAACTCTCTTCCCCAATCCCTAAACTACAAATATCACAAATCCACTAAAATCTCACCAAAATTCCTTCAATTTCATCCTTAGTCTAACAAATTTTTACCATATCTACTTTATCCATTCCTTAAATCACTAAAAAATGGCTTCAAGAACCAAAAGTGTTGCAAGGAAAGCTTCTTTAAGGAAAGGGAATGAGAAAGTTTTAAGCTCTTCAATTGAGGAGGTAGATATTTCTTCTCATTTTGATGTTCCTTTTCCCATATATACTCAAGAAGAAGGTAAGAAATTTTTCTCTTTATGTTTAAGAAATATTACTCTTTATATATATTTTCACCATGGTGTTTTCAAGCATTTGAGTCTTGATGCTAAAATGAAGCAATTATTTGATAGATTAGGTTGGAAAAAATTAATATAAAAGAGATATGACATATATAAAGAACTCACTCTTGAATTCTTTACCATATTTAAAATGTCTAAATCTAAGGATAAGAATTTAGAGTGTAGAATATTAGGTGTTAATTATGAAATTGATCATGATGTTATATTCAAAACTTTAGGATTGCCTAAAGGAGGTGCTAGTATACATTCTAAAAAATTTAAAGTGGATAAATTTTGAAAAATATTAACTGGATTTGATTCATTTAACATAAGAAATGCACCTAATGGATTGATTCGTAATCATAGTTTATTACTATTGCATAAATTTATGTGTCATTATGTGTTTGGTAAAAAAAAAAGTAATAAAGTATCAGTTTAAGAATTATTTAGGTTATAGTGTGCTTATAAGAAAAAAAAAAGTATCTACAATATACCATATTTTTCAAACTTTAATGTTTATTGCTCAACATTTCAAGAGTACAATTGCATTAGGCCATATTGTTATTGGATTGACAGTCTATTTTAATATTTTTTATTCTAACAATACCTCAACAGAATACATTAGTGGGGAGCCATATTCATTTGACACTTTTTGTCGTTCTGAGATTTTGGATGCTAACAGTAACTTAAGAGATCCCATAATAAAAAGGTGCTTCAAGAATCTAATTCAAACAGGTTATAGTAGTACTGCACCAAGTGATCAATCAGAAAATAAAGAAAAGGATAATGAGGAAAAGGAAAGTGATGATAAAGATGTACTGCTAATACAACTGATGCGCAAGGATGGCGACAGATTTTGAAGTGGCTTGATAAAATAGATGAAATAAATTAACAAATGAGCTCGTAGCTGAACCTTATGAAGGCATAACAGATGCAATATGGAGATCAATTAGGATTCATGAATCAAAGACTTGTCAACATGAAAAATGAGTCATACATATCACAATTACAAGCTAATAAAGTATATTGAACTTTCAAGATTGTCCGTTCCTTCTCCGACTTTCTCACCTCCATCTTCGCTATGACTCAAGAAAGTTTTCATCGTTTACTTTTTTTCTTATTATATTTTCTTTTTCTTGATATTTGTTGTATTTTATTGTGTCCTTGTTAATGAATACATATTTTTCATTGGGGATAATAAAAATTTTAAGTATGGGAGGAAAGTATTTTACTTGTTTTATTTTGTTGTGTTTTGTTATTTTATTTAATTATTATTTTGTGAATTTTATTTCTTTAATTATTGTTTGTTTTTGTTTTTGTTTGTGTGATTTTTTTTAAATTAAAAAATTAAAATCATAGTTTTTATCTACATAATAATAATAATATAGAAAATATATTAAAAAATATGTTTGAAAAAAATAAGAAATATAATTTTATTATTATTAGGTTTATTTAAATTTTAAATTAGATATTTTAGTTTATTTATGATTGAGATTATATCTTTTATTTTGAATTTAACTTCTTATCATAATTAACTAAGAGTTTGTTTTTAATTAATAAACTTTAATAATAAGAGTTTAACTAGAATTCCTTTAGTTGAATGGTTTTGGGATTAAAATTTAGTTCTTCTCTATATAAGGTTAAATTCTTAATTATCACTTTCATATATTATTAGCATTGCCTTTGAGAAGAGAGAGATGATTAATAAATGTCAATCATATACTTGGGGTTGGAATGAAGAAGGAATTTGAGATCCCGAAAAATCTTTTGTGAATCCACCTATAGAGACGCCTGAGTAACTCACTACCTACTATGCTTTTAGGCGTGCTTATCATGATCCTTATGAATGTACTTTTGATCTCGATGAGATAGTGAGGAGGGAAAAATTAGAGAAAGAATGGGAAAAAGTTAGATCTCAACTTGACTTGGTAGTTTTAGATGATACATCAAGCGAAGATGATGAATATAAGTCATCACCAACAAGAGAAAGAGAGGTAGGCCTTCTAATTTGGAGAAAAAAAAAAGAGAAAGACCTCTCAAGATCACTAAGAAAGTTCAGTTCAATGAATAAACTATTAATAAAGAAAAGAGAGAAGCTTAGAAGTTTATGAATAACTCTCACTGTTAGTTTGATTTAAATAATATTTATTTCTAGGTTGTCTTTTGTTTAATTTCTTATTTAACTTTATGCCTTTTTAATTATAGTAGATTTCAATTTTAGTTTCTAATAAATGATAGAACATGTTCTACTCCCTCTTTGTTATCTATTTGATTTTTTTTATCTCTACTTGTTCTTTACTTGTTATTAAGTGAATTAATTATTGTTATTTTATATGTCAACTTGAGAATTGAATTCTTTTAGCTAGATTAAAATAATTCTTGGTTGTTTTTAATTTAACGTATGAAATGGATGAGGTTGTAATCTTGAGAAATTTTGCAAATTAAGAGCATTTATTTTTATAGAATATTTAAAATTATTTTTATCATAGTTTTTTTAGTTCATTGTAATGAAATAAATTATTGAACTAGCACGTATCACTAAGAAAGTAAATTATTTAATTATATGAGATATGATATAAGAATTATGCTTAATTAATATAGTTATTATATTAAAATTTTTGCAAGATGGAGCATTAAACGCACTCATTTTAGATTGTTAAGGTGGAATGGAGCAAAAAATATATCCATCACACACACACACACACACACACACACACACACATATATATATAAAGAATAAAAGAAAATAATAACAAAAATAATGAGATGGAACATAAAATGCACCTATTGAATATATATAACAATAATAATAAATACATAGTTCTTATTGATCCCAAATTATTGTGAAAAATTAGCTACTTAGCGATGCTTGTTATATTTTTGGATTAATGAGTTATGGTAAATTTCTTATAACTATGGTTTGTTATAAAAGTTTTGTTAATCAAATTAATATATAAGTGCGCTTAATTTATGAAGTTAATTGAGATGATAATTCTTTGAAATTTAGTATTTTTAGTTAAGAATAAGTGATTATTATTTTTCTTTGGTTGATTGAGTTTGATTGATTGTTAGAGTTTGAATTAATGATATTAATGTGCTTGAAGATAAGCAAAAACTCTAGTGTGAGAGAATTTGATAAGGATATATTGACCTTATATTTTCTATCAGATTTAGCATATAATTGACTTAAATTAATCTATTTTAAGCTTATTTATATAATTTTTTTTCATTATTCTTTAATTTAGATTACTTTGAATTAATCTCTTGCATTATTGTGTAAACTGAAATTTTTTATAGAATTAGACTTTCAGAGTTTCAAGAGCAATTTCAATGGTTGTAAAATATAAATTTGGAAAAATGGTCTCATGAAGTTGATAGGAGACATTTTAAGCTTTCTAAAGAGGTCTGGTTTGTCAAATTCTGAGTTTGTTTGACCCTCCAACCTTAAAGTCAAAGTTGGGCTAAAATTTTTGAAACAGAAGTCTAGTCTGAGCCACTGAGAGTAATTAGGCTATAACTGGGCCATCTAAAGATCAAATGAGGTAATTCAAAATCCTATTATCATATACTCTTCGGGGGCTACAACTTTGATGAAAAAGTCAGAGGGAGATAATGTAATTATCTAATATAAAATCGGGTTTGAAATTTAAAATCAAATTTTGAGTAGAAGTTAAAAGAGAGTAGGAGTCTATTTTTGAAGGAGCTGATTTTTGGATATAAGAGTGTGATGTGAACAATAACTGAGAGAGGGTCTAGAGGCAATTTTTCTTCTACACTATTTCATCTTTTCAAGTGGAGATTAGTTTTTTACCATTGGAGGATCAAAGAAAAAAGAAAATTAGGCTTGAGGACGACTTCATCATCTCTACAAAAGTATTCATCTATCTAGTTTGAACTCTCTATTTTGGTTTATATTTTATTTCATGTCTTTGTTCTGTTATTGATTTGAATATTAGGATTATGAATATCATGTTTATTTTCTTAATTTCTACAGTTTTTATGTTTAATTTAGCCATGAACAACTAATCCTCTTAGTGGGATTAAATGGATTTAGGATTGTGAATAATAGATATTGATTAATTTGATTGTTGTTTATTTCATGAAATTGAAGTTTTGTTGATTTCGTTCTTAGTGTTTGTAATTGACTGGCTATCAATTGCCTATTTAATTGAAATTATATATTGAGTGAAAGTTAGGTATGATTTTAGATTAAGGAACCAACAACTTAAAAAGATTATATTTAGAGATAAAAGAATAATCTTAAGATAAATTTAGTTTCTTTAAGCTTGATAAGTTATTGAAATTTATTGTTCATGAAAATAGAATTAATAAATTATATCAATCATTAATTTTCTTGCTTGAGAAAAATGAAAGTTAATATTTAAGAAATTGATATTTTTAATTCAAGAAAAATATAAATTAGTTGAAAAGATGCTTATATCCATTGAAACAATCTTAATGAAACCTAATCCTACTAGTTATCTTAATTATTTGAATTTAATAATTTGAATTTAAATTTTATATTTTAATTAATAGATTAATATCTTAGATTATTTTACTTTGAATTTGAATATTAATTTAATTTTAAATTTCTTAAGGATTAAATATTTAATTTTTAGAAAATATAAAATTAATTTATTAGTTTTCAAATAATAGTTGATTTGAATTTTAGTTAATCAAATTGTTCATTTTCTGTGGGATTTACTTTTACTTTCACTATATTATTTGACTACGACCTATGCACTTGCAGTAGCTAGGCGAGGTATTAACATTACTAGATTTCTTTTTCATTTATCTCAATTTATAATTTACTCATGATTTTAATAAGTTAATTAATATATTATTAAATATTTAATATATTTATATTTTTATTTAATTTTTATTTTTATTTTTATTTTTAATAAAAAATAATTAATTTAAATTTTTTTAATTCTTATGAAATAGAAATTGTATTTATTAATTCGATTAGAGGAGAAAATATGATATGATATGGTTACACAAGTTAAAGCTTTTAGCTTTATTGCTTTATAAGCATTTTTAAAAGATAAAGACTTATAAGATATAATTGTCACATCCTAATTTTTGTCAAATTGAAAATAAAAATTAATTATTTTACTATTATAATATTAAAAGAATTATTTTTATTCAATTTTATCTTAAATTTACTGTAATAAAATTATATATTGAGTGTAATTTTTTTATTCAAAATTTTGATTCCTCTCGCTTGAATCATGGTTTCGGTCATTGTATATGAAACTTAAATTAAGTCTCACATTAAATAAATACAAAGTATATAAATAATTAGTATAGAAATGAATTCTCCTAACTTAATAGTTAGCTTTTAAACTTGACTATTATTATGTTCACTATGTATTAGGGCAAGAAAAATAGCTTTTTCCTACACACTTGCTTGAATTGTCAAAGAAAATAACATTGCAAAATCAGTACATTCCTTGTTCCTAAGAAAACTAAGAGCTAGAAAGACACACAAATCTATATATATATATAATAAAAAAAATTAAAAATTTTACAAAATTTTCATTATGTGTTAAATAATAACTCACATAAAATTAATTTCATATTTTTTAAAAAAATGCAAATTAAATTAAAAAATAATAAATAAAATTTGCTATTATAGTATATATATGGTTATGAAACATGCTTGAGTTTGTAGCTCTCATTTATACAGTAAAGAGCCAATGTTAATTATATTTATTTATTCTTGAAACTTCTTATTTAATTAGTTTTAATGTGGGTTAATAATCTTTTTGTAGGTCGATATGGGTTTTTAGCCATACAATGAGTGGCCCATTGATCTCCTTAATGCCATTTGGTTCAATATTTTACTATATATAGAAACTCAGAATTAATATTTTTTTTTTGGAACATAGAATTAATATTGATTTTACTTTCACAAAAATGTCAACAAATGCATATGATATGATTTATATTTATTTATTATAATTTTTTTGGTTGCAGTAGAATGAAATTGATGATATCTGGTCTCAGAGGGTGAAGAAGAAAATGCTAATAATTAATATGTTAGAATTTCAAGAATATAAAATTTCACATTAAGAAAAAAGAGAATTAGTAAAAAAGATGTAAGTGAAAACGATTTATAAACCAATTGTATTAAAATTTCGAGTTTAAAATATGGTGCCAAGTTTATAATGTGATACGAAATAAAAATATTTAAAACTGTGAAATACAATCGCTGTAAAGCAATTTCTTGTAAATTTTTTCATATCTTTATTTACACTAGATAAATTAAACAACATTAACATTCATATATAAAACTTATACATAGCTTTTTTTGTTAACAAAAAAATTAAAATCAAGAAAATCAAGATTTATTTTTTGGGTGAAATGGAGGGCTACAAGCCCAAAAAGAAAACAATAATTAGCATATTTTATTATCATGAGCAGCCACAAATTCTTCAAGAACAGCATAAACATTCTGCAGCCAATGAATTAATTCCCATAAAATCAAGAAAGAAAATTGCTAAATATGAACCAAGTCTACCAAGAAAAAATATTTTCCATTTCCTAACATTAAGCAACAAATTACACATCTGTTTTCAAAATCAACTCATAAAATTATATATGAGTGGCAACTCGTTAAACAAGGAACAGCTTGCTAATTTTCAGTTCATTTTAACAGATTAATTGTATCTATAAAAGCCCTTCACAACCCACATCACAAAATCAATAATTAGGGAGAGGAAGAATAATAATATATCTCCAAAAAAAAAAGTGACTTCCGCCCAGTTTTTCAATAAGCGGAAGCCAATAAGTGTATAAACACAAATTCAAATTTTTTTTTGAAAAAAAAAAAGAAAAAAAATTAAAATAAAAATGGGAACTACAAATTTTTATAAAACAATTTTATTACTTCTCCCTTTGTTGTTTGTTTCTGGTACAAATGCTCGTCAAAATGAGATGATTTGGTCAAAGCCAGACGCATATGAATACTTTAACCAGAAACATGTGTTGGGTCCTCATGAATTGTTTGGAAATCCATTTGGAAACCCAAATGATTACAAGGCTAAGAAAATCCCAGATGATTTTGGTACTCCAATTGAGAAAGGTGAAGATGTAGCTGTTATAACAAAGGATGGAGTTGGCAGCGCAACTGCTAGGGATGTTGCTGGCAATGCTGGTGCTGCTACTGGTGAGAGTACTAGAAGTATTGCTGTTCAACCTGCAACAAAACCTGCTGTTGCTGTTTCTTCCCCAGTTGAACTTGGATATAAAGGAGAATGGCAACTTGTTTCTGATAATTCTGGTGTTTCTGCCATGCATGCAATTTTGCTTCCAAAAATTGACAAGGTTTTGATGTATGATGCTACAATTTGGAAGATTTCAAAGATTCAATTACCCAATGGCAAATGCCGTGTTCTTAACCAAACTACTGGGGAAAAAGATTGTTGGTGCCATTCAGTTTTGTATGATGTTAAAAGTGGCAAACTTACTCCTCTCGAGGTATATATTCTTTTTCGATTGTTAACTACATTGGGAGAAGCCAAGTCTTTCCTGTTAAATTTTTTTAACTAATTACATGTGGGGAGAGAAAACGGCCAATATTTATACCCAAGACCTAAGCGGGGGCAATGCTTCTAGCACCAAGCCAAGACTCGATGGTTGTCTTTCCTGTTAATTGATTCTGATAAATGTTTTCTTTTGCCTGCAGCTTAACACAGATACATGGTGCTCATCAGGAGGGCTTGACGTTGATGGTAATCTAGTTAGCACTGGTGGTTATCAAGGAGGTGCAAATACTGTTAGATATTTAGGAACTTGCCCTGGTTGTGATTGGAGAGAGTACCCAACTGCTCTTGCAGATCGTAGATGGTATTTATAAATATAAATATAGCTTCTACTGAAATTTGGTAATGTGGTGATTAATTGAATAACTGAGTCATTTTGTTATTTCAGGTACTCAACACAAGCACAGTTGCCAGATGGTGGATTTATTGTGGTGGGTGGCCGTGATGCTTTTAGCTACGAGTACATTCCCAGAGAAGGAAAATCCAATACCAAGCCATTTTTCTTTGAATTTCTTCGCAAAAATAGTGATCCAGAGGAGAACAATTTGTACCCATTTGTCTACTTATCTACTGATGGCAATGTGTTCATTTTTGCCAACAGTCGCTCTGTTTTGCTCAACCCTGTTACTAACCAGATTGTCCGTGAATTACCTGAACTCCCTGGTGGTAGCCGTAGTTACCCTGCCACTGGTGCTTCCGTGCTCCTCCCTATCAGAATCCACTCTCAAGATCCTAAAGTAGCTGTCCCATCTGAAATCTTGATTTGCGGTGGCTCTGCACATAAAGATTCATACTCTAAAGCTGAGAAGCAAATCTTCTACACTGCACTTCAAGATTGTGGAAGAATTAAAATCACAGATGCAAACCCTGTTTGGAAGAGAGAGTTAATGCCAACTCCTCGTATCATGGCTGACATGATGATTCTTCCAACTGGTGAAGTCTTGATCCTTAATGGTGCTAAAAGAGGAGCTTCAGGTTGGGGATTTGCTCGTGAACCAAACTTCACTCCAGTTTTGTACAACCCAAAAGCCAAAAGAGGAACAAGATTCACTGAATTAGCACCTTCTACAATTCCCAGAATGTACCATTCATCCTCCGTCGTTCTCCCTGACGGAAAAGTCCTCGTCGCCGGTAGCAACACAAACAACGGCTATATTTATGATGCTATGTACCCAACTGAATTAAGAGTGGAGAAATTCTCACCACCTTACTTGAACGCTGCTGTTGCAAACAAGAGACCAGTGATTGTAAATGTTCTTGACAAGTTCTCTTATGCAACCGAGCTTCAAATTCAATTCAAGTTACCTGGACAAACAGTGACGCAAAGCGATATTAGAGTTACCATGTATGCTCCTGCTTTTACCACTCATGGAGTTTCAATGAATCAAAGACTGATCGTTTTGGGATTGAAATCGGTTCAACCTGGCAACAATGGAGTACAAACTGTTGTCGCCAATTCACCAATCTCAAACAAGGTTGCTCCTCCTGGTTATTATCTTTTCACCGTTGTTTTCCAGGGAGTTCCTAGCATGTCCAAATGGGTTCAGATCAAGTGAGCAAAACCTGATAAATTCATGAGGCATTTTTAATTTTAATTTCGTATGAATTTTTTTTTAATTTCATAAAAAAAAAATACACATGATTGATAATTCTGTATCTTCTTTAATATAAAATATAAATTTTCCACCAAGGCTTGCTTGCGCAGTAACTACCAAACTTCAGCTCTGCCTTTGTGTTTTTTTATTTAATTAACTAAATTAATTAACCTATGTAATTTGTTAAATAATTATGTAATATAATGTTTATGCAAAAGGGTTTTTCTTTTGTCATATATCAAAATTCCTATAAAGTAAGCTATCTGATTTTACTTGGTGATAAAAATGTAGATTCAATCTTAATAAAGAAACTCTCAAATTAAATTTTTTCTATGATTATTTAGCAGGTGAATTTCTTAATCAATATGGGTAGTTAGGCACTCAACATGGAATGCATATATATATATAAGAAATAATTGCCATATAGAATGTTTTCTCTAGTATTGATATAGAGACAAGAAATCAATTCTGAATCTATTAATAGAATATATTTATCGAAAAACCGCCTATTGTGTTCCTCAGGATTAGTTATTGCAGACTTAGGACTACTCATTGATTCTAAGTCAGAATGCGAAGAGTGGAGTGTTGTTCCCCCTCCTCTTATTGTTTCGCCTGTAGATTTTGATTATAATAGTTTCTTTTATTTTCAAAAGAGAATACTTTTTTCCCTAATTAAGCACGTCCACATCACAGCTGGGCCAGAGACATTTGTGCTTCTCCTACTCCTGCTCCTACTCCAACCGCGTCCCCAGCTGGGTTCTCAGGCTTAGCCTTTCATTTTCATTCACGTATTGAGTATTCTTGTGGCATTATCAGTATTCAAAACAGAGAACAAATATCAAATATGAAGCTGTATTAATTATATATAATAAAGTTCAGCTTACATACATGAACTTAACTCTTCAAATTAGCATTTAATTGTAGTTCACAACTACTGAAAAAAGAGACATGGAAACCATATATTTCCTCTCAACTACTACGAAAGTTTTGTTCTTTATGAATGTCAAAACATGAAATGGTCAAAAATATATTCAAAACTAAATAATAAAAAAGAATCATCAGAACAGTGTTATCTTACAAGGGGTATTTGCTAGCTACAAGCTATATATATATATATATATATATATATGAAGCCACGACTAGGACTTGAACCAAGGCATCAATTCGCATTTTAAATCCAAGAAGAAAATTTTGTGGGATCGAAATGGCGAGTTCAAGAACTTTGTTGGTACCTCTATTCGTCTTCTTAACAGCATTTAATCTGAATTCAGTTTATGCCAATTTCCCCAAGAACATGCACTTCTATTGGGGAGCTGATCATTCTGCAATGCTGGGCAATGGTGATGAGCTTCAACTTATATTAGACCAAATATCAGGTAATAACATCTTGATTACCAACATACATCTATATAAATTTCGATGCTTACAGGTTCTTCCCAAGTTTCTACAACTATGACATGTAATTTAACCATAAAGATAGAGACCAATTATCAGCTTTACATAGACTATTACTTTTGATTTCAGGGTCTGGTATTAAATCAAAGCGAACATTCTTGTTTGGAAGCATTCAAATGTTAATCAAGTTGGTACGGGGAAACTCAGCTGGAACAGTCACCGCCTACTATGTAAGTGCAACAATTTGACTAACATATACACAGGGCCTTGCAAAAAAAAAATAAATAAATACCCTCTTCATTTTTCCTGGCTTGAAAATTGGTTTCCTTCATAATTTGGTCGTTTGAATTCAAAAACAGAACACATTCCAATTACAAAAACTGATTTTTATTAGGAACATAAAATTTCCCTTCACGATGTTTTGCCACGTGACATGGCAACTGGCATTTAAACATGTTAAAACTTAAAAAAGTTGTGATGCTATAGAATACAATGTACAAAATATTGTGAGGTAACACCCAACACAAAACACACAACAGGCTTATTGCTTGAAATGCTTAACTGCATTGTGAATTTTTTGCAGCTATCCTCTAATGGGGACAGACATGATGAGATTGACTTTGAGTTCTTAGGAAATGTCTCAGGACAACCGTACATCATTCACACAAACATCTACACTCAAGGAAATGGAAGCAGGGAGCAGCAGTTCTATCCCTGGTTTGATCCAACAACAGATTTCCACAACTACACAATTCATTGGAACCCTTCAGAAGTTGTGTAAGTTAGCAGATACACAGCTGAGCATTGTGTTATAACATTATCCTTAATCCATATCTAAGACCTAGCAATAGTAATGATGAAAGATTCATTATCTAGATAACATGCGAAAAAAAATTTCTGGAGAACAAAGTTTGTAAATCACAAACAGGTGTTCACCTCAAGTCTTACAAAAATTTTCACTAAATTGCATTATTTCCGATAACCATCCCAGCTAATTCCACTACATCCTCCAATCAAGCCATCTAATTAATCTGGAAAACAATGATATCTAACCTTAAAATTAAATGGTCCAATTTCAGGTGGTATGTTGACAGTATACCGATCCGTGTTTTCCATAACTACGAGAACGAGGGAATTGCTTATCCAAACAAACAAGGGATGAGAGTTTACTCCAGCTTATGGAATGCTGATAACTGGGCAACTAGAGGTGGGCAGGTTAAGATTGATTGGAATAGCGCACCATTCATAGCAAGATACCGCACCTTTAGGGCAAGAGCTTGCAAGTGGAATGGACCAGTTAGCATCAGTGCATGTGCTTCCAGCACTCCTTCTAACTGGTGGACATCACCGACATACAGCCAGTTGAGTTTTGCCAAGCAGGGCCAGATGAAGTGGGTAAGAGATAACTACATGATCTACGACTACTGCAAGGATATTAAACGGTTCAATGGACAGATACCACCAGAATGTTTTAAAACACAGTTCTAAAACATGAAAGGACCTTGTGCTCTCTCTAGAAGAAAACAAATAATACAGCTGCTCCAGTTTTTCTCCTACACGTTATCAGCATACAATATGCAAAAATAAATTGTGATCATTTTTTGAGTTTAATCATATTAATTTCATCCTTCCTTTTTGTGATTCAGTTGTATGCCAACTTGTTATTTTCATTTAATAAATACCAATTCAGAGATTAAATATGAACCGTGCAATATGTGAAACAATAAACACTGAGGTGAGTTTAAATTGATCATAACAGTGTCAAAATCTTTGAACAGGGCAACAAATACTTGTAATTATGAAAGTAGATTCTAAGGCTGAGGTAAGTGCATAACTATAACCACCTTATGCAAATCAGAACTCTTAAGCTAACATTCAGATCAAAGCGAAGTTTTCAGCTTTATAACCCCTACAATCAACCACCCAAATAAAGCATCGTAATTAAGAAAAGTAAATGGCTTTACTGGACATGGACAAACTGCTAAATAGCAAAAATTGACATTAACAAAATTTTCAGTTATTCTCGAAATCAAATAGCTCATTAAAATTACGGGCATTTGCTTCAGATCTGTCGTTTTAACAAGCATTAAGCAAGGAGAAGCGAACAACAGGGAATGAAGATGAAACGTTATGTACAATACAATTCAAATAATACAAAACCAAACACCAATAACAATAAAACCCGTACCCAACAAAGCGAACCCAATTCAGGTCTCTTCTCCTAAAAGCATCCCGAACACAGCCGTAGCAGCAAAAGTTGTCGCGTTCATGACCGGAACAGCAAGAAATATGGGTGCATCGCTCAGAAGAGAGAAGAAAGTAGCGGAAGCTGAGAGATTGAGCAAGAAAGGGACTGAGTATTGCCAAAATAAAAGAAGCCTAACCAAGTTTTTAAGTGGAAGTGTGACTTTTTGGTGAAGCTTTGGTGGGTTTGTTGTAGAGAAGGAGGACATTTTGGTTGATCTTTGGCCCCAGAGAAGCGCGCCACGGCGTATTAATGCGTTAGTGGCCCCCAGACAAGGCCTACTGCCACCATCTTTTCTACATCTCTTGCCATCGTGCTTTGGTGATGCCGCCGAGTCTTGGCGGAGCCGGCGCGGGAATGGTTCCTGCGAGATTGGTATATAAACGACTTATTTTTGTGCGCTTGATGCAGCGAGCCGGTTTGGGCTTTTCGGCTCTGCAAAGTCTCGTTAATGGGTTGAGTTGCGAATCTTGATTTATAAAGAAATAAGATGGATTTTACCCCAAAAAAAATTAAAAAAGGAAAAAAAATACAAATATATTGTGTAAATACAAATTTCTAAATATGTTATACAAATAAAAAAGTTTACAAAAATATGATTTATTTTTTATATATGTTGGGTTTGTATTCAATGTATTCTTAATATATTTAATATGTGTAGTAAAAATATAAAAACAATATTTTTGTAAGTTACAAATTGTAAAAATATTTAAATATATATATATAATACAGTAAAAATGAAATTTTAAGAAAAAAAATTAGTATTTTATTTAATTTTCTAAGAAATTATGAATGGATCCAATTTTGTTTTTTAAATTTTGGTATTTCCATGTGGAAATTATTGCAAGTAAAAAAATTATAAATTAGGATAAAATCACTAAATTTATAGAATCATAATACAATTAAAAAGATTGTAAAATTCATGATAGATGAAGCATTAGACATACGAGGTAAAAATTTATAAAAATAACAAATTAATAAGATTTTACATTAAGGATGAGTAAAAAGTTTAACAATTAAACAATCATTTGTTTTGTGGGAAATGTTTTGCAAAATAAATTATTTGATTAAATAATAAAAGTATAAATTTGTATTCAAACACTATCTTCTTACAATAATAAATTTATTAAATTTAGAAAAAAATGATTTATTATTTTAAAAGGAAGGAAGTCATTTTCTTTAAAAACAATAGAATTATAGCGAAAAGAAATTGAATAATTAAGTACAATTGACAAATCAATTGAATGCCATATGATAATATAACTAAATAAAAAATAATTAATTAATCTATTAGTTTTTTAAAATACAAAAATGCATTTTTTTAATAAAATATATTTAATTACATTTAATTACTTGAATTTAAATATATATATAGATAAAAAAAATTAAAATATATATATATACGTAGGAAATAGTAATTTTGATACTAATAATAAAAAACTTTACTATAAATTCATTGTGGTTTTGGTTTTTATGCTATTTTTTAAATACATATATTTTTTATCATATCATTTTTTATAAATAACATATATAAATAAAAATTTATTATTACATATTATCTTCGAGTTAATAATTAAAAATAAATTAAATTTATAAAACTTCTGGTGCCTTTTCCGCTTGAACCGGTTGCTCTTCAATTACCCAAACACCAATTCAAACTTATTTATTTGTTTATTTATTTATGATTGAAACAATTAGTTGTAACTAATTGATACATTTTAAATTCGTTCATAAAAAAGGATACATTTTAAAATTTTACGAACATATATAATTCATGGAACGATTTTATATTTAATTATTATTTTTTATTTTGATAATTTAGTCTGATGCAAAGTTAATATTAAATTTACTAAAATAATTAGAACCGTATATAATTAAAAAAAAAGATTACTAATAATTCTTAGTTGTTCAATATTAACTAAAAATTATAATAATTAATTTAAAATTATTCTAGTATAACAAAGTATCATTAGCAGAGAATAACCTTAACTGCATCTTTTTCTTTAAGTTTTTATATATTTTTTATTTTTATATTTAAAAGTAGAGTTTTTATTAGTTTATTGATATGTGACAACCTCATTTATTTTTATTTATATTTTTTTATTTATTATTCATTTTTTATATTATGTTTTTATAATTTTGTATGATTTATTTATGTTTTTTGTTTAAAATAATTTCTGAATAAATATAGATATAAATTTTAATATTTTATTATTATTTTTTATTTTTTTATATTTTAGAATATAACTAAATGTAATTTAGAATGCATTTGGAATGATTTTTATTTTTGGTTTAAGTTATTTAAAAAAAAATGTGTTTGATAATATTGTTGGGTTTTAAATCTTTTTGTTAAATAAGTAATGGTTTTATATAATTATGCAATTCACAAAAAATATTTTTTAGAGTTTTGGTGTTGAAAAAATATTAATATCAATAATTTTTTTCCTCTTTACTATTGTTTTACTTTCTACATTTTTTTGCAAATTTAATTATTAAAATGAAAGGTTTGACTTTTTTTAAAAAATTATTTTTTATTTTAATAATTTATTTTATTTTAATAATTATCTATAATATACAGTTAATATTATGATCCATCACTGAAAATAGATTTTTATTTTAAAACATAAAAAAATTTTAACACAATCAAACATGACCATAAGTTTTCATTACTTAATTTTATTCTTTTTTGCTTGATTATTATATATATTTTTCAAATAGATATATTTTTTATGATATGAGAGGTGATTTAATTATTTTTTATAAATAATAAATAAAATAATTATCTTGTTAAAAGTTATATTATCTGTGACATATTATTATTATTTATTATTTATATAAAAAATCATAGAAATAAAATAACTTTAAATTATATATTATTAAAAATTTTATTTCTATAGAAGTAATTTTTAATTTATTAATAAAATTTTATTTTATATTAAAAATATTATAATTTATATTTAGAAACCTATTAATTTTTTACAATTATAATTTTAACAATTATTTATTATTTATAATTAATACAAAATTTAAAAATTCTCTATTCCATAGACAAAGTACTTAAAAAATATTTAGAAAAAAAAAACTAGTTTTTTTAAAAAAATTTAAAATACGTAATGAGTGTGAGCCGTTTATAGTCCTTGTCTAATCGTTGTGAACTAATCGCCGTATTGTTTTTTGGTAGGGCACTCCACTCATGCATGACTGCTGTACATGACCCACATTTGTATTGAGTTACACAGGATACAATCAGCTCCAGACACAATCCTTTTTTTGTTATTTGCTCTATAAAATACAATCCTTTAAGCTCGCCAAAGACACACATCCTCCCACATTTTCTTACGTGGCAAGATATTAATGGCTACAATTGTTGCACACACGTTTACAAAGATAAAATCATATCCAGAGGATAGCACCCGGGCGGCGCGGCAAAGACCCATGCTTCGCAGATTAGCAGCATTAGCCCGCCACTAATCTTATCATCTACCAAACAAAAATAATTTCATATTTGCTAATTAAATAAATTAATTGATAAAATTACAATAATACCCTCAAAAACCTAATATTTCCTTATCCTTCTTATTAAATGATCAATACCCTTTTAACCTGACAAAAATTGCTGTTAGCCAACATGTCAACGCACTCCCACAGAACCGAAATACCAAAACTACCCCTAATTCTTTTCCACTTTTATCCTCATATGACATTACCAATTCATAGCCACGTCTGTTGCGAGCTCTCCTTTCTCTCTGTGGTGGTTTCAGTTTCTCACAGATTCCTAAACTTTCTTTCTGTTTCTCATTGTAATTCTCAATGGATCCATAAAACACTTTCATTGTCTTTCTTTATTTATAGTTTTCATGCTATTTAGTTTCGATCCAATCCGTCGATTTATACAGTAGATTGATTCGCACATGGAGCGGATCGTCGGCGGCAAGTACAAGCTTGGCCGCAAGATCGGCAGTGGATCCTTTGGTGAAATCTATCTTGGTCAGTTATAGCTTTGATTGTGCTTATTGCTAATTGTTTTCTTTTTTAATTGGATTTATATATATATATATATTTTTTTTTTTTTTTGCAGCTACTCATATTGATACGTTTGAAATCGTTGCTGTTAAGATCGTAAGTTTTTATAATATTTTTTCTGCAAATTTTATATTTAATCGCAGTAGCGATCATGATCTAATCATGTACGCTTCTGAAGTAGGTTGAGCTAGCTGGAGCCTGGAACTAGAGCTCCATATTTTTTGACTTTTAGGTATCTAATTGAATTGAATTTGAGTATTGATTAATGGAAATGGTTTTGCAGGAGAACACTAAAACAAAGCATCCGCAATTACTATACGAAGCCAAGTTGTATAATCATCTTCAAGGAGGCAGTACGTGATTTTACTTGTTATTGTTGTGATTCTTTCTGGTCAGTAAAGTTTGGAATTGATGAGTTTGCTAAATTTCTCAGTCCAATTCTGCAGGTGGTATCCCTAGCATAAAATGGTCTGGTGTTGATGGAGAGGAGAATATATTGGTACTTGATTTGCTAGGGCCGAGCCTTGAGGACTTGTTTGTGTATTGTGGGAGGAAGTTCTCGCTCAAAACAGTGTTGATGTTGGCTGATCAAATGGTATTCTCTGCTTGATAAACTCCTGGATACTATTCAATTATTGATCATTATTCTCATTATATTCTTTTTCTTGCAGATTACAAGGATAGAATACGTTCACTCTAAAGGATTTTTGCATAGAGATATTAAACCTGATAACTTCCTCATGGGTTTAGGCAGGAAAGCAAATCAGGTTTACATTATCGATTTTGGCCTTGCAAAAAGATATCGAGATGCCACATCTAATCGCCATATCCCTTATAGGTAATGTTGTAGTTTACTGTCTTAAATTTTCTACTCACGAGCACATCTATTAGTTTTAGTGAATTCATTAAAGAGAGAAGGAACTCATTTCTCATCTTATTTTCAGGGAGAACAAAAACCTGACAGGGACTGCGCGTTATGCTAGTTGCAATACTCACCTTGGAATTGGTAAGCACCAAATTAATAGTTGTGTCAGTCAGTGCGTGTTCTTTTTTCTTACTTTATTTGATGTGTTTGCTGCAGAGCAGAGCCGGCGGGATGATTTAGAGTCACTTGGCTATGTGCTCTCATATTTTCTGAGAGGAAGGTATGTGTTGGATTTCTTCTGATTCACTTACAGCAGGTTATACATGTCTCTTAGCCTTGAAATTTTACAATGTTTTATGCTGAAGCATTGGATTGAATAATCAACTTGTTGAGATTCCCATCAATATTTTTTTTTTAAAGGAAAAGAATTTTTTTTTTATTGTGAGCTGACTTGAATTTTTCTATCTTCAGCCTTCCATGGCAGGGATTGAAAGCTGCCACAAAGAAGCAGAAATATGACAAAATATGTGAAAAGAAATTATCGACTCCCATTGAGGTGAGTCTACTGTTATTTTTGCCTTGAAATGGTCAGTTTATGTGAGGACATTTAAAAAATATTTCTTTTGTTTTGCAGGTTCTGTGTAAATCACATCCAGTTGAGTTTGCATCCTACCTACATTACTGTCACTCTCTGACATTTGATCAGCGACCTGATTATGGATTCTTGAAGCGCTTGTTTAGAGAGCTATTTTCCCGTGAAGGTGTTTGTTAAACTAAATCAAGCTTGGATAAGTGAAAAGAAAATTTGTTTTAGGCTATGTTGATCTTCTGAAGTAACTTTTCCATTGTTCTTCATGGCAGGATATGAATTTGATTATGTATTTGATTGGACCATAATAAAGTACCAACAGTCACAAAAGAGTAGAACTCAACCTCGTGTATCTGTTACTCTCTCTCTCTCTCTATATATATATATTACTACTATCCATTTTCCATTTGGCTTCTATTTTTAGCTGCATGAGCTTCCATGTTAGCATGTAGCTTATAACAATACTGAATCTTTACATATTACAGCCAGCTCGTGAAGCAAGTAGCAGCCACGTGATGCCAACAGATATGGAGAATCATCATGGTTAGACACTGCTCTGTGCATTTCGATGGTTGAGTCTGTAGCTTTAGTCAACTTTTAAAACGTAGAAATCAGGAAGTGCTATAATTTGACTGTGGAAGCAACGTTATTTGTTATCAAATTATTAGTATTTTATGATGTATGGACAATTATTTGTTTTATGAAACTATTACCTGATAATTAAGCTTTTCTAATACCTGGTCATGAAAAATTCTCCGAAATCAATGAGACAGGTCCAAAATGGTAATAATTCGGACACGTATGGATGGATTGTCAGTGAATACTAGGTTTTGATTGCCAATCTCTAATAATTGCAAAAATAACATTATGAGTCATTCTAATGGCAGGAAGTAATAATGCTCCCTATTCCTCTGATATCAATCGATCTGCTGGTCCTGGTGTACGAATGCAATTCAAATCAGCGTCAGGCAATAATTTGAATTCCAATAATCATGTAGATAAGAATGTAAGTTAAGGTTTTTCTAATTGAATAAGAATATAAAATGATTATAAATATTGCATTGTATTCTTTACATATGATAGTTCTCAGATCTTAAGTTCTTATTTTATTCTATTTTATGATTATGGTGTTATTCGAAGGTGATTTTTCTTGAATAGAGGTTCATTTTCTTATGGAGATCTTTTGCTACTTGGACATTTTCAATTCCATTCTAAGAGCAATTATAATGCTATCCATGTCAGTAAGCTGCAAATAATTGACCTGAAATTCAATTCTTGTAGATTGTAACCGATGCACACATTTCCTCTACATCATTTCCTTTTGCTGGGACTTCAAAAAGGAATGCTTCAAAGCCAGTTTTGCCTACTGATGCTGCAAATTCTGGTCAGGGACACAGCAGAAAAGTTGGGCCTTCAACTAGCTGGATTTCATCTTTGCAACGCATCCATTCTGCAAAGTGATTAGCATGGTAATTTTTCTTGCCATACATCAGAAAGGTGTAAAGTGGTGTATTCTTCTATTATTCTCTGGGGATGCTGTTATCCATCATTATTGAAAAGTATGGTTGACAAACTATTGCATTATTATATTATAGCGCTATGGATCTGGTCGAGAAGATTCTATTGTTACATCCATTGGAGGCAGCAAAACCCTTGGTGATCAATTTCATGCTTTCAGCTATTTATATGTTAAGAAGCTTCTGATGATGCTTTTAACGGGTTCCAATGTGCTTTCTTCGTCTATGAAAAAAGGCTACTCGTGTTATTTTTTTTTTCTTAAGATGACTACAAACACATTGGTTGGTGTGGAAATGCCAACTGCCCAAAAAGCTTTGGTCCCTGTGCTGTACATAGATATCGTGAACAACCCATACAAATACTGTATTTTATGGTTCCATGTAAAATGTGAAGCATTTACCCCTACCCCTACTCTTCTTCACTAGTTGATGCTTTCCCTTTGCCAAAATGGCTGTTGACAACATTTTTATTTTTTTTTTCTTGGCTTCATTAAGGTTCTTAGTTTGTGGTGTACTTTTTACTATTTTGATATCATGGTATTGGGCCTTAAGAGCATCCCCAGGAGTATTTCTCATCAATCACCAGCTTTTTTCCATATTCTATTGTACATAGTTTAACAATAGCAATATGCTCACAATTCAGGATGCCTATACTGCAGTAGAATAAAATATTTTTATTTTTATTTTCTTTTACTCAGGATTATTGAATTAATTTCATATGCTATTTTTTTACCTGAATTTCATATGTTAATTATTCTTCATGCTTGTTAAATTGAGCCTTTGTAGGTTGATTATGTACTTTTCATTGCTGCAGAAGTTTAATTTACGTGAATGGTTATGAATATTTTTTAGATATTCTTGATTGTCGCATGTATTCTACCAGTTAATATAAAACGTCTTATGCATCAAATATGTATGCACTGCTAATCTACATTCAATATTGGGTCACCCGAACTGTAATCTGGGTTTCTGAATATGGTTTTATTTGTAATTATCTCATTCGATTCCTCAACTCCAGCCTTGTCGTGTATGGTCATTAATGAATGATACAAATAGTTCTTTTCCAGTTAAAAAGTAGTGATCCTAGGGCCCCAAACATCAGTGTAGATAAGATTAAAAAAAAAAAAGTTCAAAAGCACAATATGGTTTAGCTCTAACAATTCCAATGACTTCAAGCAGAACAAGTTTCGCAAATCAAATAAATAGATACAAAATTGGAGAACTAGAAATTGTGGGTAGAACAGAAGCATTATTAAAAAATATATAGATACAAAAATGGGGGACAAATTCCCCCCAAAAACAGTAAGGAGTGTACTACCCACAAAATAAACAGATCAATGGAGAAATATAAGACCAGTTCGCATACTTTTAGCTGAATCTTGCTAATGGATTATAAAGCAGCTTTTGCTGAGTTAATCATTTGTAGTAAGCAAAAATGAGTCTATCAAATCCGGCTTTGCTACCTGACAAGGCTGAAGTGATGTCCTCCACTTTTCTAAATCCAATCTGCAAATATTCAAAATATGATTTAAATTGGCAAATTCGTACATAATTGGCTAATAGCCCCAAAGAAAAACAAAATGGCCTTTCATCCGGTCAAACATGTTATTAGGGTAAATTCAAACACATACCTTGTCTAGAAGAATTTCATTAAAACACTGTGGACGGAAAATGATTGTTCGATAATTCCTTGCTGTTGTCTGCGCAGGTGGAAAAAATTAATGTTTTGGCAAACTAGCAAAAACACAGAAAACTGAGACAGATAAAAATGATGTACAACTACAAGCAGACTCCCAACCAGTTCATTTGTGATGGTTTTCACAATAATCTTTCCCAAAAGATAAAAAAAATCTTCTTGACCTGATACATTAGCTCCATACTATAATAAAATATCTATCACTACATAGCTATCTTTCAGAACAGTGTTTAACCTTCCTGGTTAAATTATTTAGAATCTGAAGAAAACAGGAATAAAAAAAGATTTCACAAATCTAATGGCTATAATATGAGAAGGGAAAAGAACTAATACCTCAGAAACAAGATAATTATTTTCATATGACCGCCAAGGTTGAGGTTCCAGTATTAGAATGCCACCCTGCTCAAAACAAGTATTGTGTGTTAATATATACTTCAAATGACACTTGGAATAAGACAATAGAAACATTATGTTATAAACCTCAAGAGAACCACATTAAGTCCATATTAACCCTACATTTGAATCCATATTTTCAAAATGGATTTTAACAAGTCTCATATTTTGGCCAACTAGCATATTTCCCCATGGTTAAACACCCGATTATTTTGGCAGCTCTTACTCCTATCTAAACTGGCCCAGCTCATATTATTTTATCTTGAGGCTACTAATAATTCCGATTGGCCTATAGAATACTCTTTTCTGAGTCTCAGGCTGTCCACAGAAGTGGCTTGGTTGTGATATAAATTGTTATGAATTTGGGAGAACCACAACCCAAAAGCTGGCCCAAGAGACTAGAGAGCTTAAAGTCCATATTAACCCCACAATGAGATTCCCTATTTTCAATGTAGTATTCACCAAGTCCAATACTTTGGCAAACTAAGATCCTAACACATTATTACCGGATGAAGAAGCTTCCATATTTTTGAAAATAGAATAATCAATCCATCGTCACCCCAGTTCAAATGAATCCACTTTGTCACACTCAAACTGCAATTCAGGAGACAAGTGCATTACGCCACTACATTACGACCAAATGTGAAGAAAGCAAATCCAGATGTATTGTAGGAAACAATTACTCTTTTTTTCCTGTGCGTGTGTATTGAGGGAGTTGATAGAACAATTCAATTTAGCTACAAGAAATGAACGCACTTTACAAAATGAAAAAAGCTTGAGGGGCTGCAATATGCTAGGAGGTGATTTATCTTGCAACATATTGGAGTGAGCTATCCGGAAAATCAGGTGAAACAATACATGTTCATTGCAGTCGTCACAGTTTATACAACAGAGGAACTTACCACAGAATTGTATCATAGCGCTCCTCCGGCCGGCACCAACTATGAACAAAGTTCTCTTTTGGAAAGAAACTATATCAAATAGATCTCTTTCTTCAGAATCCAAACCATCCTTTACAACCGATGATGGAGTTGCACCATGCTCTGAACCACTTCCATTCTCTGTGACATCCAGTCTGGAAGCCTTACTGCTCTTCCCAACAGATTCTGCTCTGACAAATTTTCTCAAGTGCCAATTTGCATCTGCAACTCGATCTAGAAGACAGGGAAGACCCTGTTAGTTTAGCAATACGAACTTAAATTTAGGAGACCATCTATATCCAGCAAGTAAAAATGCAATGTGAAAGTGAAAAGTCCGCTACTTCTTTATTTCCTTTGTGCTCATTCCAAGCAACTAAATACAAGAAATGGTTGGCGTGATTTGGCTAAGCTCATTGTAGTTAATTTTTTAAGGAAGGAAAAATTCAGTTCCAAAGGGATGAGTAATCTAACATACAAAACACATGTCTAAATAAAAATAATCACATCTTTTCCTAAAAGCTAACCTTACCCCACAACAGAAACACATAGCAAAGGAATATATGTCAAATTTCTAAAACTGAACTTATCACAGCTGAAAATTAAATCTTTATTTGATGAATGACAGATAGTAACAAAAATCTTACCAGAGTCAATATCAATCCCGACGATTTTATGGCAATGGAACTTTTTGGCTGTAGAACAAATATGAGAACATCATTACAATTAATAATAAACTAGTTATAAACAATGAAATTGTTAATTAAAAGATAGAGACAGCAAATGCCATAACTAATTCATCAAATGAAAACATACCGATTTGGATAGTGATAATGCCGCTATTGCAGCCAATATCAAGACAATCCTTTCCTTCAAATCATTCCCTCTTGAAAACCTTAAGTCGAGGGTCTTCTTCCATGCCTTGACCAATCTGATACATCAGTCACCACCATCTTTTAATTATATATACATATTTATTGGAAAAAAAACAAAAGATAAAAAGTTAAAGATTAAAGAAAGAAAATTACCCGATAGCCATAGTAGCTTCTGTAATTGCCGAAAGGAAACAGTTGTTTGAGTTTCCTTTTGCTGCTGTTGTTATTAATTTGCTGTTCTGTTTGCTCTTTATCATTCTTCTCCTCTTTCTCCACTAATTTATTCTTCGTCTCTTCACTATTTTCATTGTGCTTTTCCTCTGTGTTATTCTGTTTCTGCTTGTGCTTTTGCTTCTTCATTTTTTTGGTTGATTTGTCTTCTGGCATCGGAAGGGACGAAGCAGAGCAAAGACCGTCTAATTGCCTAAAACCTGCTGATAGGGTTTATCATTAACGATTTGCCAATTTACAGTTGAGAATGCTATGCGTCAGTTATTCTACAGCTTTTAAAAAGTATTTTATTTTTTTTTTAAATTTAATTTAATGTATACTTTGATATAATAAAAAATAAATATTTAAAATATTTTTATATAAAATTTTGAAGAAATAAAATCCCCAATAAACTTTATAAATTTTTTACGTTATTTATTACTGATTATTTTATAAAAATATATAATAAAATTTATATTATATTATGTAAATTTTATAAATTTATAAATTTTAATAAATTTAAAAATAAGTTAAAAATCGCAGTAAATTTATAATTGTTTAATTTCTTTTGGCAATTTTATAAAAATTCTAAAATTGTTTGTTTCTCGTCCAGCATAACTACTCAAGAGTCAAATTCGATAACAGCATATAGAAAAACGACAGCGTTTAATTTAGAAGGCCAAATTTTTTTAGAATGCACTAAATAATATAAAACGACTTTGGCGTCTAGAATCAGAGACTTCAAAAAACTCACCGATTTTCTGCAATTATTTTGGTGATGACAAGCACAACATGTTCTCTTCAGTTTAATTGGTTATAATTTCTATTCTGAATGTGATTCTGTTAAGAGCCTTCGTTCAATGCCAGAAAAGTTGTGTTGGCTTGAATATCAATTTAAGTTTTAAATAATAAAACTATATATTAGCAAATAAATGAATATATATTTTTATTTTAAACAAATAACTCCTACATGAAACTTGCTAACAATTTAAATGCAATACTATCAAAATTGTGTCCTTAAATTTTAAGCAACATGACAATTCATCACATTTTAATCAAATAGGCAAAACCAAAAACCACTTAGATTATGTAACTGTTAGCAATTATTGATCCATTAACAATAAACTGTCAATTAAATAAAAAAGAAACCTGCACATCTATTTAATGCAATTCTTTGTGAAAACCTCAGCCATTAACATTATTCTTGAAACAATATCTCATAACTGAATTGATGCTACAATACAAATTTCTAGACGTAGCTGTTCCAAACAAGCTGCTAAAAACATGATCATTTTGCAAAAATATTTTTCTCATCAAAGAAATGGGGACGATAATTGAACAGATATACTTAGAATCTTTCACGTTTGCAAAGCTCCCGGCAAGATGCTATTGCTGTGGTCATTGTGAAAGAGACTAATTTTTATCTACAAAACGAGAAATTTATCATTATCTCACATGTAACAGATTTTGACAATCATTTTCGGCCTGAGATTCTAATTCTTGCATCGTGTGCTTGGTTATATTGATGCTTCTCTAAACACTCACTCCAATTCCTTAAGAAAATCAATGTTATCTACAAAAACCTGCAAAAGAGGAAAAGGTTGCGTTTGGTTCACCTTCAAACAACTCCTTATCCATATTCAAGAATTTAATCAACATTCAACAAATCTAACCAAAGAAAATACTCAATTCGAGCAGAAATATTGATGTATCAATTTCATATACTTAATTCCCTAACCCAGATATGATGGTTTGAAATGAAAGGATGTTTATTTGATGCTCGTTTTGGTGTTTATATATTCTTTATTTTGGCATAGATTCACAGATTTTGAGACATACCGACTTCCAACCATCAGGATCCAAGCAAGCAGTTATCTTGGTGTTGATGCCAGGTAATGGTCCAGGTTCCCGAGTGATCTTCCCACCAAACAGTTTGATTGCTTCTGCAGTTTTATAGACATCATCTGTGCCTATTGCAATCTGTCATACCAAAGAAATTGGTCCAAAAAGAAACCATTGAATATAATTGTTACTTCAAAATCAATAAATTATTTTCATTTAGTGCAGTGATAATAAGCTTGTTGAGGGCTTTACAAATTGGAGAGAGAAAGACCACATAAATCATACTTTACTTGAACTATTGTACAGAGCAAAAAAATTACAACTCTTAACAAGTTATTACCTGCGCATAAGCATTTCCTTTGTCATATTCAGTAACCCCGTAGTTGTATGTCAACTCCAACACAGCACTTTTATCTTCAGGACCATAACCCATCATTGCTATGGTATACTAATAATAGCAGAGAAAGGAACATGTCAGTTTGCACAATAAAACAGCTTTCAAACAAGGGTTGCATGGGGCATACTTTAAAGATCGAAGCATCCAGAAATGCAAGACATCATCATACGTATTTCATTAAAACACAATTCTTTATTGCAAGCTTTCAGAAAGATATCCCCAGAAAACCCCAATAACTCTCAAATCTAAGGATAAGCATGGATCTAGTATGGTTCAGATATTGAAAAATATCTGACCGGTCCAAAGGTCAGATGTTTTTCATTTCAAGATAGTTAGATTAATGCAAAGATCCAGAACCATTCCATTAATATCATGTTTGGAACTGTTTGGTCCTTAAGGGTCTTTTCGGATTTTTTAATTTTCGGAATAATTTGGATCAGTTAATGCAGTATGATTCAGGAGATTCAGACTCCCTGTTCAACCCTACTCAAATTACTCTCAATCTAACTTATTCAAGTAAGTTTCCTCATGCAAAATATGCATTAATAGGAAATGTTAATTTTAGGTTTCAAACAAATGTTAGGCAAAAAATAAGGGGCTTAACGAGTTAAACAGCAAAGTAGGGAAACTCCCTCTAGAAGCGAACAATATGTACTAAACAAAGAAGCTCTCCTAATTTAATTATCTTCAATAACAGATGAGGAACTTGTTCTATTGATTCTCACAGTTACAGCCACTTGCTCAGTCAACATCTCCTCATTTCACCACTGAGCAAGTCATATGTTTCTCCAGAGGCAATTTAAAAATATTAAGTTATAAACTATAAGATGTCATGTTCTATTGATTCTCACAGTTACAGCCGCTTCCTCAGTCAACACAAAACTCAGTCAACATCTCCTTATTTCATCACTGAGCAGGTAATATTTTTCTCCAGAGGCAATTTAAAAATATAAAGTTATAAACTATAAGACATCATGTTCTATTGATTCTCACAGCTACAGCCACTTGCACAGTCAACACAAAACTCAGTAAACATCTCCTTATTTCATCACTGAGCAGGTCATATGTTTCTCCAGAGGCAATTTAAAAATATAAAGTTATAAACTATAAGATGTCATTTTGGGAGTCTCACATCTAGAACTATGATAAAAAGTATTCCCACATCTGCAACTAAGACTAAAAAGCCCAATATATTGTAAAAGGCCAATCATAATTTTAATGAGAACAATATCACTATAAGTTTTTTTTTAAGAAGAATGAGCTCTATTTGAAATTTAAAGACAAAGAACCTGTGTGACTCAGAGAGAGAAACAATCTGCTGGTGGTCAACAAAAGTAATTCTAAAAGTTATCAAATGAAAGCTTATTGCCTCTCAGGGAATTCTGTCACATGACTCACATCACTATAGAATACACATTCTATCTTATATCCCATTCACCTAACATACAGGTTCAATCAAGGTTGCTTTCCATTCCACATGCTACAGTCCCTTGATATAGGTTAAGCAAAGTAACAGTTTTCTTATTTGGCAAACTCAGTTTCCAGTAGAGGCATATAGAAATGCAAAGCCCAATCAAGTCTAGATATTAGTAAGCCCATGTCATACACAAGAACTGTTAGTACATTCATTTAGTAAATGAAGCTCAATAACCTTGTACTGTGGATTATCCCGTTTGCGAAGAAGCTCCATGCCAAAAGCCTAAATCACAAAACAAGATGCAAATAAGTACAATTTGCATGATGTAGTCAACATAAACAAAATTAAAGAAAAAAAATAACACAGGTAATGTAACTACTGCTTTAAAATTGCCTGGTCCAACCCATAGTAACTCTCACCTTCTCATAAAAATTTATCGAGCGATCAAGATCACCTACACGAAGCATGACCTGACAAAGGGGCTCCGGCGTAGGCCCCCTTTCCAAAAGTTCAAACTTATAACCGTCAGGATCTTCAATAAAAGCAATCACTGTACTGCCACCTTTAACAGGACCAGGTTCTCTGGTTACTTTGCCACCCTTAGCCTTTATAAGCTCCACAGTCTTGGCAACCTAATAAAAAATAAAATTAATGAAAAATCCAATTTGCATTTGTTACTGGCCAATTGTCCAGCAGGCCACCTAAAATATGCAACCAAGATGCAGAAACAGTTATGAGAACAACGAAATTAAGTATAAGAAGACAAAAATAAATCGCCCATCTAACATTGCAAATATATAACATAAAAAATGAAACTTCAAATAATAGGAACTTACATCCTCAACTGCAATGCCAAAATGTCCAAAAGCGGTTCCAATATCATATTTGTCAACTCCATAATCTGGCATCATTACAAATAAATACTTACATCAAAAATACAAAGTTAAAAAACAATAAGGTGCATTACACTTGTTTTACTACGACGGAGCTTTTAGAAATTCACCATATCAGACATTTGATGAGCAAAACTGAGTTAATAGTCTTATACTTACTGTAAGTAAGTTCAATGACAAAGTGAGAATCTTCTGGTCCATATCCAAGAAAGGCATTTGTATACCTCTCCTCCGGTATGTCCCGTTTGCGCAACAGCTTCATTCCCAAACACTCTGTGTAGAATCTGCAGTCACCAGACATTTGTGCATTGATTTTTGAAGTTACTTATAACACAAAATAATAGGATATATTAGAAAGGCCATTGGTTAGACAGAAGAATGTACTTGATGGTCCTGTCCAAATCCCCAACACGATAAACTACATGTAGCAATCTCCTCTTGTCCTTTTTTACCCATTCAAGAGCATTTTCCTGGGATGCGATTGTGCTTGTTTGATTCATATTTCCAGCTGCACTCACTACAAGTCCACTACTCTGTCCTCTCCAAGGTTTTGAAGCTTTCAACCCAAAAAACTGCGATTGTGGAACACCTTCACCACATACATATAACAAAAATTACTATAAAGCAATTCAAAATTCAAACAAGAAATCACAAAAACTCCAAAACAATTATAATGCAAGTAAAATTACAGTTCTAAAACAAACTAATTAAACTGAAAAAAAATAATAACAAAAAAATTACTCAATACGCAACCCTAACATAATTAAATAAATATCATTTAAAAAAAATAAGAAGCAATCAATACCGCTGCCGAGATAAGCAAATCTGCGAGAAGAATTGAACCGAGAAATGGGAAGAGCAGAACGAGACGTTGAATTACAAAGCTTGAATGAGGAAAGCGAAGGTCGAATTGAAGACGCCATAGGTATTATCCTCACCATCTAACAACAAAAATTACAGATAGTTTGTTTCTCGTTATTTCGTTTTTGTATTGGTGAGAATATGAGATTTGGATTGAAATGCTTTTGTTTATTCGAAGCTGTGGAGTGAAGCCAAGAAGCTGGGTGAGAGCTTTTTTATTTTTTTTTAATATATAAATTATTAGAATTATTGGAGATTTGAATGGCCGTAGGATTGGGACGAGAATCACGAGTCCTCCATTGTTTTGTCTCTAGTCTGATCCTTCACTTCTGTGCTCTAGTGGAACTGTTTGTTACTCGGTTTTTCTTATCCGCGATAGGAATACCTAAACCAAATTCTTATCTCTCTCTCTCTCTATATGGGCTTTTGACCCAACATTTCATGATGAAATTGATGAATGCGTACGTTCTAGAGAAGCCGACCCAGTCACTTCAGTCTTTTCATTTTGGGATTTATTCAAAAATAATCAAAAAAAAATCTTTCAAAAAAATCTATTTTCCCTTTTTTTATTAAAAAATTAACTTTTCAAATTTTAATTTTAAAAAATTTTTATTTTTAAAAATATATATTTATTATAGAAAAAAATATGTTAATTGTGTATGATTTTTTTTTTATTATTTTAATATATATTTTTTTTATTTTCAAATAATTTAATTACTTCCACAATTAAAAAATCGCAATGAGTTAAAATAATTAAATTATTTATAATAATTAAAGTTTAAATATTAAAATAAATAAAAAAAATTATACATTAAAATAATAAAAAAATTAGACATTAATAATATATTTTTTTAATATATTAAAAATATATTTAATATCTAATTATATTTATAAATAATTTTTAAATTAAAACTAAAATAAATTTTACTTTATATAAATTTTCTTTTACACAATAAAAAATAGTAATTTTTCAAGAAATGTCATACTTTTCATGTATCATATTAGTATATTCGCGTACATTTCTTTAAATTCAAATACATGCGATTTTTTTAGGTAAATATATGCGAAAATTTTTATTCACACTTAATATATGTTATTGTCTAGTACGTCCAACTTAATAAGCGTAAAAAAAATAATTATAGTGTATTTAATTGTATCATAACTTTTAAAAAATTAATTATATAAAATTTTTTAACTAATAATATCATAGTTATTTATAAATAATTTATATAAAATAAAATATTAATCTCATTAAATTTTATTAATTAGTTAATAAAATTTTTTGCATAAGATGAAATAAAAAAAATTATCAAAAATGGGATTAAAGGATCCTATATTAAAAAATAATTATATTTTTATTTTAATTATCAAATTTCATAAAAATAATTTAAGTATTGCTTAAATTTTTTTAATAAAATTAAATTGTAATCAAATAAATTAATATTTTTTAATTTATTTTTTTAATATTTTATTATATTTTTTAAATATAATAATTTAATATTTTTTATTAAAATATATTTGTAGTAATATATATATATAATATATTTTTAGTAATTAATTATTTTTAATATACTAAATGCATTATTAATATATTCTTATGTTTAATTTTTTCTTCAATAAAACGATACATGTGCTATATTTTTTTTAACTCTAAATGTCTGTTAATATATCATTGAATTGAATCAGTTTATATATTGATAATGCAAACTCTGTTTATGTTTCTTGATTCCATTACAAAGAGACAAAATAGTATTATATAAAATCATAAATAATAATTATGTCAACTTAGAACAAAAACAATTTGTATGGCAAATGAACGGTTAATATTCATCTTTCAATGGAAGCATATGAGGATCCGAATCTAATTCGCAGTTGGGCTTTTATCGTGCAAGAAAAACATAACATTTGCATTACCAACTGCTTGGAACTGTTACTCATTGTTGTGGATAAATTATACGATATAATTGTAGTTTCTACAAGTCATTCTAATTGAAATAATAATAAATTAATTAAATAATTATATCTAATAACATTTATTAAAAAAATATATTATATTTTTTAATTATAAAGTATAAAAAAATATTTCTATAAAGAGTGATATTTAAAATTCATATTTTATTTTTTTGACATTACTTCCAGTGATATTAAATATATATATATGAGAAACCCAAACATGAGATCTCTTACTTCTCAAACTCTTAAATAATATTTCCTCAAAAAAAAAACTCTTAAATAATATGAGAAAACCTACTTACTAATTATTATCACCATTTTCTAAAAATAATAATAAGTATTGAAATCATATAATATAATCACGTTGCATCAAGAACAAAATTAACAGTCAGTCATAGCAAACTTGTAATATATTAGTATTTACTTATAAAATTATTTTAAATGATATTTTCTGTAACTTTAATTAAGTTAAATCTAAATACTGTAGTTAATTATTTATTTAAATGCCTATGGTTATTCATCTTTTAAGATTTTTGAATATTTATTTAAATTGTTATAAGCTTCAATTTAAACATACTATGTTTAATTAATATAGAAGTTGTTAGATTATTTGTATCACAATATAATTAAAATTTTTAACATCATATAAGGTTATAATAGAAAAATAAATTAGCATCTGAAATTAATATGAAAATACTCTCAACTATCATGATATATAAAATATGGAGTCTTTTTTTAACATAATATAAAATATGAGTTTGGATTGCGTATTTATGATTTATTTTTTGTATAAAAAAATATTCTTTATTTTGAAGTTTAACTAATACTATAATTTAGCCGACCAGCAATTTAATATATAATAATTTAAATGTTTGATATTTTTTATCAGAATTTAAATGTTTGATAGATGATGACTTTTGCATGCAAATCACTTAATCTTTTTTTAAGTATATACTTAGTGCATTCAATTTTTTTAAAATTGCTAACTTAATTTGTTTAATCAAATTAATTGCAGGATTTGATTGATTTGTACTTTGTTCGGATCCGAATTGACCTGAAAAATTGACGTGTATGTGTATTGTATGAATACATATTATTAATTAAAACTTCAATAGTTCAATTATGAAAATTTGCGATATAAATATATGTATAAATCAATCATTTTCTTTTTGTTTAATTTATATATTTCAAAAATATCTTAATATAATGACCCAAAAATATATATTATAAGTGTGTTAATTAAGAGTAATTAAAATATAATTAATTAAATTAATAATTAATTTACACTAGTAGTATATATATATATATAAAGAAATAAAACAAAAAGGAATGTGATGATTTTTATTATTTTATTATCATCAAAGTTATCTTTATATTTTAAAGAACACAAAAAACATATATATATATATATTATAGGATAAAAATTAGAATTAAATTTGCACATATTGCCTTATTTTATGTTCATGATGCGTTTCTCTTATAGGCTAAAAAACAATAAGATGAAATTGAGACATTGTTGAGTGGTGGGGTGGTCTTAGTGCATTGATGGAGACCTGTTAATTTGTATCGCACGTCCAAAAGGGCAAAGCCATGCCACCCGATAATATTATTAAAATAAAGTCTTAATTTTGATCTTTCACATCACAAAAATTATCTATAAAAGAGTTTATATTAAATTTTTTAGAAATTTTTTTAACATATTTAAAAGTTTGATAAAAAAATATTAATATCTCATTTTAGTATGAAATTTAATATTGACTATATTACAGTTAAAAAAAATAATATTGACTATATTTGTAATAGGTGTAAAAATTAGAAGAGTATGAATAAAACTATACATTAATTATCTGCTTCTCGTGTGAAGCCTTTTTTCTCTATATGATATAGTTATTGCTCCATCTTCTATTCTATTCTATGAGGATGTTTCTTAAAATTGGAATTTTTCAGTTTATTGTGAATAAGTGATTTTTAGATTATAATCAGATTAAAAATAAGCAGTTAAGCGTTTCTGTAAACTAGTTAATAATCAGCTGATAATCAGTTTATAATCAGTTAAGTGTTTCTGTAAAATCAACTTATAATCAATTTTTAATTGCAGAAACTGTCAAAATAACCAAACTGTCCCTGAGTTTATTTATTGTATAAAAATAATTTTTTAAATGTCAATTCAAATTTTATTTTGCAATAATAATAATAATAATAAATTTTATTTAATAATAATAATAATATTAGTGTTATCAATAAATTATACAAATAAAAAACTACCATGTAAATATTACCAAATTAATTAGAATCCTAAAAATATTTTTAATTAGACAATGAGAGTGGAACTAAAGTGTATAGGGTGGGCAAATTTGGAATATTGAAGATTAGGTAGGGATAGTATGGTCTTTTACTTGGTCAAAACTGCTTAAAAAATAAGTGCTTAAAAAAAAGTAACAAAACACAACTTTTAAAAAATTGATTAAAATCAGATTATAATCTACTATTTTAGTTTTCAGAAACACTTAGAGGGTGTTTCTCAAAACTGGAGCTTTTCAGCTTATTGTGAATAAGTGATTTTTAGATTATAATCAGATTAAAAATAAGCAGTTAAGCGTTTCTGTAAACTAGCTAATAATCAGCTGATAATCAGTTTATAATCAGTTAAGTGTTTCTGTAAAATCAGCTTATAATCAGTTTTTAATTGTAGAAACTGTCAAAATGACCAAATTGTCCATGAGTTTATTTATTGTATAAAAATAATTTTTTAAATGTCAATTCAAAATTTATTTTGCAATAATAATAATAATAATAATAATAAAATTTAATAATAATAATAATAATAAAATTTCTTTGATGGAAACTAAAGTGTATAAGGTAGGTAAATTTGAAATATTGAAGATTAGATAGGGATAGTATGGTCTTTTACTTGGTCAAAACTGCTTAAAAAATAAGTGCTTAAAAAAAAGTAGCAAAACCCAACTTTTAAAAAACTGATTAAAATCAGATTATAATCTACTATTTAAGTTTTCAGAAACACTTAAATAAACAACTTATAATCTAAAAATAGCTTATAAGCAGTTTTGACCAGCTTTTAAGTTTTGAGAAACACCCTCTTAAATAAATAATTTATAATCTAAAAACTGCTTATAATCAGTTTTGACCAATTTTTAAGTTTTGAGAAACACCCTCTGTATTATACGAGGGGCGCTTATATTTTTGTCTGAGCCGTATCTTGCTGGGTAGGACCGAAAGAGAGAAAGGACGGGGCAGCCATGCATGGTACTTCTCGACCGTGTCTTCGAAGGACAGTTGAACTAGCTACTCATGAATGCTACCGAGACCCCTTCCGTTCTCTCTCTCTTTTCGTTCCATGTTCTTTTTTTTATCCATCCTTTCGTGTTCTTTCTCATTTTTGCTAGGTGTTTTTTGCAACCAAAATACCCAGGTAAAAATGCCACTCAATCTACTAGTGTTGGGCTCTTTAGAGTTTATATCTGGTGTTTATCGATCAAATCGGTGGTTTGGTCTTCCCAATACTCAAACTCTGCTTCTCTCTTATTTTTTGTTCTTCTAAATCTCTTTGATTTTGAGCCCGTAGCCCCTTTCTCATCCGGTTTTTCTTTTTCTATTTTGCGAGGATGATGATCCTTTAGGATCTCAGGTTTCTCCATTTCTCTGGTCTGATATTGATTTGGGCAATTTGTTCCTTCCTCTTAGGCCCCATTTAAGGACTTTTAATCAATTTTCTTCCCTCAATGACTTTCTAGATTTGAGGATGTTTGGGACAATAGAGTTGTTCTTGGTGTTTGTTACATTTGCTCGACTGAAGTTCGCGAACAAGTTATTTTTTTTGGCTTTGCTATCGTTCTCTAACACCGACTTTCTTATTGATGCTATGGCCGTTCGTGAAGGGTTTCTTCATGGTGCTGATTTGGTGCTCTATTTTGAAGAGATTGTTGAAGATTTTTATATCTTCATGGTTTTCTTCTCCCTCTGTTTCTCTGGAATATTGTTCTTGTATCTCTGTTTTCAATTTAATGTTATTACATTATTTCTGCCAAAATAATAATAATAAAACTCATTACTCTAAATTCAAAAATGCACATTTTTTGGCTCACTGCATGTTCTTAAATTTTTTTATATTAATTTTTCTTTTTAAAATAAATTTACTGAAAAACAATCATTATAGGATCAACTACAAATATAATCTTATATTTTAATGATTATTATATATAAAAATATTATCTATGATATCATATTAAAATTTTTATATAATATAAATCTATAAAACTTAACTTTAAAAATTAATTATAAATATTGAAAAGCTAATTTCTATATTAAATAGGTTATATTTTTATATTTTATAGATATAGAATTATCCACAATGCTTCAATTGTATAGGATAATTCAACATCAAAACTCGTTATTTGCAATCACTTGTTGGAAATTGTGGTTTTGGCGGAATAAAAGGATATTTGATCCTTCGTTTGTTCGTTCGGTTGATTGTAGTGGGTATCTTGTTAATTTAACTATGAACTATTATTGTGATACTCTGAAGGTGAAGGAGCAGTGTAGGAGTAGAAGCCTCATCTTCATTAAGTGGGTCCCGCCACCTTTGAATTGGCATAAATTGAACACTGATGGTTCGATGATTTTGCCTTCTGGAACATCTTCGGCAGGTGGAGTTATAAGAAATAATTATGGTGGTTGGATCACGGGGTTTGCTGCAAAGTTGGGCACATGTTCCAGCTTGGAAGCCGAGTTATGGGGGCTTATATATGGCTTGACTATTGCTTGGACATTGGGATTCAGTTGCTGCTTGTTGAAATGGACAGCTCCACTGCTGTTTCATTATTACAGCAAACGGTCTCTCATCCTTCAAGATTATTTTGTCTTATTCGTGGTGCTCGGGCTTTAATTCAAAGACAATGGAAAGTCCATATTAGTCATGTTTATAGGGAAGCAAATCAGGTTACTGACCGGTTAGCCAATTATGGACACACGTTGCCTAATGGGATGCATACATTTCAGAATCCTCCTACGGATATTGACCTTTATTTGGCTAGTGACATGAATGAGATCTTATGTTCCAGAGTTGTTTAATGTATTGCTGATTGTTTGCTGGTTTGTAAACTTTGATGGTTGATTATTATTTTTAATAATACTCTTCTATTCAAAAAAAAAAAATCAAAACTCGTTAATGATATTTGAAAACATAAAATTTTGTTGTGTGAAAATAAAAGTATATTTTTGTATTAAGTTTTAATGATTATTTTTTTAGTAAATTACACGTTTATATTAATATAACCGTCTTCGATAATTTAAATTGCTTACGAAAATTATTTGATAAACTTTTGGGTAGATTGGCCGCTGAATATATGCTTTAATACATTTCACCTCTTTTAATTTAATTGATAAAGAAGTTATTAAAATGGAAATTATTCCTCTTATTAGTATATGTCATAACATTAGTATTCATTTGACTTTTAAATATGATTTGAAGATTCACAATATTAAAAGTCTTTTCAAATTATTGAGTGCGTTTGAAAAGAAAAAATGCACTAAATGAATATTGTTGGCAGTTGGCTCAATCATTGATATATGTGTAAATGTGTTAAACAAATAATGTTACAAACTTTATGATAAAATAAAAATCACAAAATATACTGTTTGGTCCTTAATTAATTGATTATTTATTTTACAGAACTGATTGATATGGACTTGATAGAGAAAAGTATTAATTACTTGCAAGAATGAAATTCAATACAATAAAAGAAGAATAATTAAAATTCACGATGCACATTAAACAAAAATGGTAACATTTAAACAAGCATAATAATTCTCTTTGATATTAAAGTTTAAATACATTTTTCAAAATATTAATTTAAATATTATTTTAAAAATAATTTTAAAATATTTTATTTTGAAATATTTATAATTAAGACTTATGAAATTTCATTTAAATATAAATTTGAATAATTTCAAATGACATCCCAATAAAATATTTTGTCTAGAAAATTATTAAAACAGCAGTGTGAACAAAATAAAAAAGAATAATGATATGTTTGATTTTAAAGTTCAAATTATATTTTTAAAAAATATTATTTAACAAAAAAAAAATAATACATGCTGAGACACAATAAGTGGTAAGTACATATTTTTATGAACAAATGATAAAAAATTCCTTTTCGCATATCAATAATAAAAAATTAAATTTAGTATGTGAACTATTTTGAAAATTTTTAATTAAAATATATAATTTTTTAAATAAACTTTTACAATCTCTAGTTAAAATTTTTGATAAAACATTTTTTTTTTCTGAAAAAAAAAAGTAATGTGATCAAAATCCAAATTGAGGGGTAAGCCTAATAAAGGGAATGGACCACATAAAAAGACAAACAGTGGAACATCCGAACATGGATGGGTCATGTTGGGCATACATTGAAGGCAGCCGCAGTTTTTTCACAATGGCACAAACTTGAATGATTCATAGCATTACCAATTTTAATATTAACACCAAAAGCATCGTATGCCAATTACACATGCACATGCCTTCATATACAAAACTCACTTGCACCCCCCTTTTTCAACATCTACAAGGACACCCTTTTTTTTATTTATGTAACTTTTTTGATTGCAAATTCACTATGTAATCTAATGAGTACTTATAGGAGAGAAAAAAAAAATTCCAATGAAAAAGATAAATAAACAAGTTAGATAAAATTTTAATTTAAAAACCGTAAAAAAAACATATCATAAAAACTTATACTTTATAATTTTATGTAAATTTGGTCATACCTATTAAATTTTTTAATATAAATTTAGGTAATCCAACTATTAAGGTTGTATAGTGGGATGCTGAGATATAATCTATCAGTAAGTGCATATTCACTAGATAGATCTAGATTTAATTTCCTTCTCTTTCATATTATAATATTAAAAAAATTAAATAGTTTATCTCTATATAACAAATATTTGAACGCCCGTCACAAAAGAAATTTACCACATAATAAGAATTTAAATCTCAATTTAAATTTGTAATATAGTGTTGAGGAAATTGAGAAATAATTTCTAAAATAATGGTGCAACGAGATCGACAGATTAGCAGTAATTAAATAATCAATAAAAGAGATATACTAATATTTAATGTGATTCATCTTTTTTAATTTGAGCTACGTTCATGGATTAAATTTTAAATAGTTTATTTCACTGATAAATAATAAAATTACAAATAGAGAGATTTTTATAATAAAAAAAAATACTTTAAAAGCACAATCCTAGTCATTTAGATAAACCTAAAATATCGGCAAGTATTTTTAAAATACTCTAAAATAAAATTTTACTATTTATCACTCATAAAAATACTCATACTAATTTTTCTCTCATTCTTTTTAAATTTTTTATCTCTCTGTGTTTATTATATTATATAATATGTATATATCATTAAGGAGAAAAGGTCATCTATATATAAACTTTCATTTTCTTCATAATTATTATAATTAGTGAAAAATTTTTAATAATTTTTTTTAATTCTTAGTAAAATAGGTGAGACGATACTATGTGGTTGGTACTGTCCCTATTATACAGGGGCTATAATGATCCATTATACTCGAATTTTTCTAATATAATTTTGAAAGAGTAAATCTTAAAAATTAGTTAAACTTGTCATAGTTAAAAAGTCAATTTTTATATTAATCACTTTATTTATTGGCGATTAGCATATGTTAAACTTTTTTCCATATTATATTCTTCAAAATGCATGAAGGGGTTACATCTCTTAAAGCTAATGAAAGGAATATCATTATGTGTAAAATGATATGGTTATGAGTTGGATTGTTGATCTTAATTAATGAAGAATATTAGCCATAGATAGATTAAGGCTTTAAAAAAATTTCAATTATGATCCATGGCAATATCTAAATGATAAACCAATAAACATTTGCCATGTATGATGATAAATGCATCATCAATCAACATTGGCCGCCTTTATCTGCTTTTTCATCCATTTGTGGCAAGTGTTGAGTATAAAAGTGAAGCTCTTGATGGACTCAAAAAGAGGCAGTCTTGCTCCAAATGGTAATATTTCAATGATCAAAACTGCAAAATAAGAAAATTCTCTATGTATATATATTATTGCGAAAAGTCGAGCAATAATCAGGACGCATACATATTATAAATTTTGTCGATTTGCCAAAAATAAACAGCAAGCTAAAGTTGACATTTAATACATTTTAAAGAAAGAAAAATTTATTGTAAAAAATATTATATTTACTGTTAGATTAAGCTTAAGTGTAAAATATGTTACCGATCTTAATTTAATAAGGAAAATTTAAACTTTATTAGTTTTGACATTACAGTTGAAAATGGCGCCAATAATAAAAAAGAGTAGTAAGAACTCAATATAGGATTGCGAAGATCTTATGGCTTGAGTATATTTTATTTTGAATTATTGAATGTATTAGAATGTCATTCTCGTTAATATTAAAATTATTATATTCATCACCTCATTAATTAATTTAATTAAAAAAATACTCTTAATATTTCATTTCAAGTATCATATATAAATAATGTGCAAAAAAAATAATCATTATAAATTTTATTACAATTTATCCAAATATCATTTTTCATATTTATTACTTTACTTATTATCTTTTATTAAATTAAGGTTTAATTAAAGGTAATATTAAATTTTTTTTAATTAATACACATTTAAAATTTTAAAAGCGATACTTAAAATACAATAAAAAAATTTTCTTATACGATATTTAAAATAAAATTAAAAAAATAATTAATTTTTCTTGATAATGTAGAGTGAGAATTTTCTTTTTTAATAAAAATAATAATTTCAACATGCAACGTTGTGTAATTTTTTCTAAAAGGAAGAGAAGAGATAAGAAAAAAAGGAAAATTCATTTAAGAATTGATATCATATTTGAATTTATAAAAGAAAATTATAAATCAATTTGATTAAAAATCTTTGGAAAATAAAAAGTTTAAATTCAAAACGGACACTTCAACAAATATAAAAAAAATATATTCTAAGTTATAATTTTAAATGATAAAGATTATAACTAAAAAACAATAATTTTTTTATCAAATAAATACTAATATTTTAAAACCTCTATTTTTACTCTTATTTTATTAATTTTTGAATATAATAAATTTATTTAATATTATCTATATGAATTATTCCTTCTGTCCCAATTTTAATAAATTGTTGAGAAAATGCACACACACATATATATAACACAAGTTTGTAAAATGGAGAAAAAAATTGCAAAATAGAGTAAATATGCACTATTTTACAAGCTTAATTTATATTTTTTGAAACAAAAATGAGGTGTATATATATTCTTAAGCCTATATATCAGAATTATTTAATATGTTAAAATCTCTATCATATGTTATTTACTAAAATATCTCATATTAAAGATATAAATATTAAGCATGTGTTGAAATATATAGATTAATACGTATCTATAAAATTATCATAATTTTATAATAATATGTGCATTGTCTCCTTTTTCTATAGTATAAAAAAAATATAAATATAATAAAAAAATATGTATGATTTTATATTTTTAATAAAAATAATTATTTTTTTATTTTTTTGAAATTTAAGAGAGTTTTTTTAATTAATGTGTTAAAATTGAAATCTCAATAAATCAAATTAACTATTAACATTAAATTCTAGTAAATTTGTTTCCTTTCTCTATTGTATTTTTTTTTCCTTAAAAAAAAAAAGTTGCATAAGCGCGGGTGAACAATTATACAAAACAAAGTAAGAGGAGAGAGTGAGCGAGAGAGAGAGAGAGAGAGAGAGAGAGACCACGAAAAGCTGAGAGAGTCCCCTGCCGGACACTGACTATCCACACATGCATTGATACGTCTCCTGCTTCTCACGTCTCACCTCTTTTTACTGGTCTAATCCACACACACACACTGCAACGTTGCATCACTTTTCTATCTTACGCTTTTCACGCACTAGTCCACCTCCCTCTTATTCTTCCATTCAACTACCTACCTTGTGCGTGTTACGCGCCTTTACGCCTCCTTACTTATAATACGTACCACCGCAATCGCCGAGTTCAAAATTTTCAGTTTAAAATGTCTGTATTGTTTATTATTTTGACTTTTTCGCTGTTAAGTGCGTAATTTACTCTCTAACAACTCTCTTACTGGTTGCGTATATGTAAATGGTAATGATTAATTAATTATTTAATTTAATTATTATCGTTTTTGTTATTTTTTGGTTCCTGTAACGGTCCATCTTCACAGTAGATCTTTAGTTTAACAGGAATCATTTTGTAATGAGTGCAATGATTTAATTTTGATTTATTTTGAATTGTTTGATTTTGGCTGAATTTTTGAAGCAGAGAAGGAACTGAAATTGGAATTTGGAAATAATCATCCCATGAATTTTCAGTAAATGGGTTGTGTGTATTCGAGAGCCTGCATCGGCGAGGTTTGTGTGCCTAGAGAACCCAGAATCAAGCAACAGCAGCCGCAGATTCAACATAATGCTCATCAAAATGCAAGAGGAGTTGATTTGCCTGTCTTTTCTCTGGCATCGTCTTCGCCGGAATCTGAAAGTAGGGATCAAATTCACCATTTGAACTCGACCCGAGACCCTGAACTTGGCATTACTAGACTTTCCAGGGTTTCGTCTCAATTCCTTCCTCCAGATGGATCCAGGACAATTAAGGTCCCATCGGCTAACTATGAACTGAGATACTCTTATCTCTCGCAGCGAGGTTATTACCCCGATGCACTCGATAAGGCTAATCAGGACAGTTTTTGTATTCACACTCCGTTTGGGACCAGTCCAGATGATCATTTCTTTGGGGTCTTTGATGGGCATGGGGAGTTCGGGGCTCAGTGTTCGCAGTTTGTGAAGCGAAAGTTGTGTGAAAATCTGTTAAGGAGCAGCAAGTTTCAAGTAAATGCTGTTGAGGCTTGCCATTCGGCGTTTTTGGCTACCAATTTGCAGTTGCATGCAGATAGTTTGGATGATAGCATGAGTGGGACTACGGCGATCACGGTGTTGGTCAGGGGAAGGACGATATACGTGGCTAATTCCGGGGATTCTAGAGCGGTTTTAGCGGAGAGGAGAGGGAAGGAGATTGTGGCTGTTGATTTGTCCATTGATCAAACTCCATTCAGAGCTGATGAGCTAGAGAGAGTGAAGTTATGTGGGGCTAGAGTACTTACTATGGATCAGATGGAGGGTTTCAAGAATCCGGATGTGCAGTGTTGGGGAACTGAAGAGGGTGATGATGGTGATCCTCCGAGAGTTTGGGTCCTAAATGGGATGTATCCTGGAACTGCGTTTACAAGGAGTATTGGGGATTCCATTGCCGAGACAATTGGGGTTGTGGCTAATCCTGAAATCTTTGTTTTTGAGCTCACCCCCGATCATCCTTTTTTTGTGCTTGCTAGTGATGGGGTTTTTGAGTTCCTCTCAAGCCAAACGGTGGTTGAGATGGTAAGGTATTTCTTTTTCTCTGCAGTGTCTAATTTATTTGAACTGCAGATTTTTGCTATCGGTTGCTTTTCATTTTAGTTTGAAGGTTCATATGTCTGCGTTTTTGTCATCTTGGCATATATGCTTTCTGTTAGCGACGGAAACAATATAATCCATGAATTTACACAGACCTCCAAAGATAATTGGTAACTTAATGTTTATAGAATTGTGATGAAGATTTCAAGGCATGAGATTTAAAAAGAACGAGTCTGATATTACTAAAAAAAAGAAGTTGTGTTTGATATTGGGAATGATCGTTTGAAGATATTAGTGAAGTTTGAGAAACTTGTAACACAGGGATGCACACAGATATTAACATAGATGGAATCTTGTAATCCTAGTAGCCAAAAATTCTTGATGTTAAGAAATTACAAAAGATTGTGCTTAAATGAATGGATTTATAGCTCTAATCATTTAAATGAGTATTTTTCTTATCTAGATTTTATTTGGTTGTGTAGATTCATGAATGTGCAATACCTATTCAAGGATGAATTATTACCTAATTAAAGTGCGCAATTCAGAAACACCATTATACATTTGGTTGAAAAGTTCAAAATCAAATTCTTAATCCAAATACAATTAAAATTTGGCTTTTCTTTCTTGGTAGTTGACATGGTTGAAAAATTATATATTCTTCGAAAATAGGAATATATGAGTTTTTTTAATTAAAAAAGTAAAAAGAAAAAGGTGGAAAAAGTTTTTAGGGTTTAATATTTTGTATGATTTAGCAGTAGCCGAATTCTGTAAAACTGTCAATATATTGTTCAACAGTTATATGTCAAAGGCATAAAGGACTATGTAGAAGCTTTACAAATTTTATACTCCTTTTAATATTAGGAAAACTGAAGCAATAGGATGAAAATTATACCATAGAAGAAGCTGTCTGATTCTGCTGTCCATCAATATTATGTAGAATATACCCGTTTATGATTCCTGTGTAGCATATATCTGGATTCTCGCACTTTTGACTTTAACCAACTGAAGTTTAAATTTAGTTTTGTTTCGTCTTCTGTCAGCCGCTTCTTCTAAGCACGATAACTCGTGTAATATCTTGCTAAATAAGCATCTTAATTAGTATCAGGTCTCATGATGTAATGGCCTGTTTAATAAATCCTCTTATGAACTCTAATACATATATCTTTAATTTAAATCAAACAGAGTGATACATAGATCATGTTTTTTGCTTTCCTCTTCTCTTCCTTGTTGTGTCTATTCTCAAGAAAGTAACGTCAGGATTCCTCATCTACATTTCTAGGTTGCAAAATATAAAGATCCACGTGATGCTTGTGCTGCAATTGTAGCTGAATCTTATCAACTTTGGCTACAGTATGAAACTCGTACAGATGATATCACAGTGATAGTTGTGCATATTGATGGACTAACTGAGGTATGTGGACTACTATTTACAATCTTTACTTGATTATTTTCCTTCACTGGTGGTTGTCTGAACTCTGCTTTCCCTTTTTCTTCTTTCTCTCTTTCTGTGTGTCAGAGTGCTGTTGGTCAATCAACAGGTCCAGGTGCTGTCTTAGGACCCCCTATTCCTCAAGTTGTAGAGCTGACAGGGTCAGAATCTCCTTCAACCTTTAGCTGGAACTCTAGGAATCATCGCACAAGGCATGATTTATCTAGGGCACGGCTTCGTGCCATTGAGAGTTCACTAGAGAATGGGAAAGTTTGGGGTCCTCCATCTCCAGCCCATAGGAAAACTTGGGAAGAAGAAGTAAATGTTCTTTTATATATGCTTCATGTCTACATTTTTATAAAATTGTAGCAAAGTGGGAAGTGGGAAAATTTTGTTAGCTTATTTTTATGTGGAACTATAATGGGTAGTAAGTCCATATATGTTCATATCTGTGCGGAATCACATTTTTATAACATAGAAGTGGGATAATTTTGATATCATGTTCTTATCTGGAACTATAATGGGTAGTAATTCTGTAAATGTTCATATTCTTGTAGGCTCATATTGAAAGGGCATTGCATGACCACTTCCTTTTCAGAAAGCTTACTGATTCTCAGTGCCATGTTTTGTTGGATTGCATGCAAAGGGTTGAAGTCCAGCCAGGAGAAATTGTAGTTAAACAAGTTAGTTTATTTCCAGTTCTCCTGTTTGTTTATTGGATGTTCGTACTTTAGCAGGATTCGTTAACTGGAGGTGACTGGGGCCTTTAATGACATCGGTTAAAGATCAGGAACAAATAGCGAAAACTATATGGCCTGGTTTCTAGTCTTGGACAGAAAAAAAAAAAAGATCAGTCAAAGTGTTAAAGTAGAAAATATGTAAACCTAACCTCAGTGCTTGGTTAATGTTCTGAAATATAAGCATGAAATACTTGACTGGTCAAAACCTAAGAAACTGGATTCATGAAGACCTTTGCCTATACATTTTCGATCCTTGTCCATGCAGATGTACATACAGTAGATACATGCTTTTCAATACTGATATTATGTTCCCTAGGCTAAATTAAACATTGCAGCCATCTCTAAAATATGGAATAGTAGAAAACCGTAGTACAGTAGGCATAAATTCTAATAGAATGTTGATAAGCATAATGCGTTGATTTCTCTCTCGCAATATAATGAAAGGAGTGTATTTTTCTTAAGAATCTGTGTGGAGTTTTATTGCTAAGATGTAGAACTGTAATCGATAAATTTAATTGGCAGGGTGGCGAAGGCGATTGCTTTTATGTTGTTGGTAGTGGAGAATTTGAGGTCTTTGCTACTCAGGTTTGCTTTTCTGTTGATTAAACCATCACTGGTTTCCTTCATTTATTATGAGGACCACAGATTGGTTGTTGACACAATTGTATGATGGCAGGAAGAGAAAAATGGAGATGTGCCAAAGGTTTTGCAGCGTTACACGGCAGAGAAGCTGTCATCTTTTGGAGAACTGGCATTGATGTGGGTTAAATTCATTTTCTTTCAGGCCATATTGCTGTAAAAAATTTTGATAAAAAAAAGCTTGTTTCCTTTTTGGAATTGGATATGTTCCAGCCGGGTGCAGAAATAATTAAATCATTGATCCTGGATAGCAGAATTATGATCAAACCTGGATTTCTAAAAATTTTAAAAAATGACAGGAAACATTTCATGAGCCAAATTTATTCCATGTTCTTGTTCATGTGTCTTCAGTGTGTTGCATTTCCATCATATATTAAATTTTTTTGGGCTTGATTTGATACTACCCTTTTTTATCCTGTTAACTATCTCCTTCCTTATATATGGCAATGCAGGTACAATAAGCCACTTCAGGCCTCTGTTCGTGCTGTGACTAGTGGAACACTATGGGCTTTAAAGAGAGAAGATTTTCGCGGAATTCTGATGTCAGAATTTTCTAATTTGTCATCCCTGAAGTTGCTCCGTACTGTAGATCTACTTTCCAGGTTGACAATCTTGCAACTGAGTCACATTGCTGAGTCTCTTTCTGAAGTTTCCTTCTCAGATGGGCAGACACTAGTCAATGAGGTAAAACTCACTCCTCAAAAAATGTATGCTTCTGTTATTCTGGTTCTCCATTTTTTTTAATATTTCTCAGTAAGAATTTGCAGAGTGAAGGGCCCTCTGCCTTGTACATCATCCAGAGTGGACGAGTGAGACTTACTTTTGACACAGATATTTTAAGTAGTCCAAATGCTGGAAGTTTGAAGTTTGACAATCAAAAAGAGGATGATAATCTGTTTAGTAGTAAAAAGGTCTCACTGGAAAAGACAGAAGGAAGCTATTTTGGTGAATGGACACTTCTTGGTGAACACATTGGTTCGCTAAGTGCAGTTGCTGTGGGTGATTGCATTTGTTCCATCTTAACAAAGGAAAATTTTGATTCAGTTGTTGGCCCTTTGACAAAGCTTTCACAAGAAGTTGAAAAGTATGTTATAATCTCAATTATGAATCTTCTGTCGGATATTTATACATTCAAATTATTTGTGTGAAATTGGGGCTATTTGTTTGACCAATAATATATGTTTTTTATTATATTTATAAGATTCTTTTATTCCTTTGAATGTAAGATATTTTTATTCTTTTGAATCACAGTGTTCTTCGTTTCCCTGATATCAGTTGATATTTTTAGGTCCTGGGGCTCCTCTTCAGATTTTTCCAAGGAATCTGCTGAAAATACTGATATTTCAGGTCCTCCTAAAGTTCACATCAGTGATTTGGTAAGGGCAGTTCTATCCTGCCTGCAGTTACATTTCCTAGATCTATGCAGTGAAGAGAGCTGTGCTTATGTTATTTAATGGTGTTGTCTATATAGGATTGGAAGATTTGCTTGTATACCACTGACTGCAGTGAGATTGGACTTGTACTTTTGAAAGATTCAGGTTGGTTTCACTCTCTGTCTCCCCCCAAAAAGAAAAAGACCATTATAGTGTGCTTGATATCTATTATTATATATGCTTTCATGTAAATGTGCTGATGAATACTGGATGTGATATGTGGTTATGGCAATCATACTAATTAATGATCAACTGCTTCTTTATGTATCTGTTGGCTATCAGAAAATTTGCGGAGTCTGAAAAGGTTTTCAAAGCATAAGGTCAAGAGGCTGGGAAAGGAGGCACAAGTTCTAAATGAGAAGAATCTTATAACGAGCATCAGCCATGCAGCTTGTGTGCCTGAGGTTCTATGTACTTGTGCAGATAGAGCATATGCCGGCATCTTGTTTAATTCATGCTTGGCTTGCCCTTTGGCTTCAATACTTCACACAGCACTTGATGAACCCTCTGCACAGTATTGTTCTGCCTCTGTTGTTATTGCCTTGGAAGATTTACACAAGGTCTATTTCCCAGAAGCATTTCTTCTTTTTTCCTCCAATTGCTGAATTTTTTTCTAGATATATATAATTAATACAGTTTTTTATCCAGCACCCTTTTTTTATTTGATTATCAGAATGGCATTCTCTACAGAGGTGTCTCCTGATGTCTTATTGCTGGACCAAACAGGACACTTACAGGTTGATTCCTTATTATGCTTTGCTGTTACCATGTTCTGATATCTGAATCAATCATATGCTGTCATAAAAGGATAGAATCTGTTCTTCCTATTATTCATCGAGTGAAATTTGCATCAAGCTATGCTCAATCCATTTGTTTTGTTCTACTCTGTTACAGCTAGTGGACTTCAGATTTGGGAAAAAGTTGTCCGGTGAGAGGACATTTACAATCTGTGGAATGGCAGATTCTTTGGCTCCAGAAATCGTCCAGGGAAAAGGGCATGGTCTTCCTGTTGACTGGTATAGTATCTACCACGTTCAACCTTTAATCGACCTAATGCGTTATTAGCATCCAAAAGAATCTGCTATTGATTGGTGAAGTCTGCTTTTCTCTCCTGTTAATAAAAAGTATAATTTTTTTGCTTTGTAAGTTGAAAGTTGTAGCATTATAGGCGGCCCATGCAGAAGCAGGTCAAAAGGTGTAGCAGTATGGGGAAGCTATAAAGAATCCGAGTGCATAATTTTTTTCTTAACATGAGGGCATTAAATGCATTTAGCATCTACATGCTTTTCATTGCAATAATTTTTCCATAGGGTTTGCTTATTCGATTGCTTATTCTATCTGTTTTCAGTGTAGTCTCCCTTCCTCTTCCTGGCTCCCTCTGACTCAATTTTTTTCATCTGTTTACACTTTGACTGTTCCGTAACTATAATTTAGCTCTCTATTATTGTTGACCACTTTTGCAATCAAGTATCTGCTGAAAGAGAGAGAAAACGACACTTCTATTTCTAGCATCAGTGCTATTTGATGGGAATAATGTAATTAATTAGCCTATGTGAAGGGAATAATGTAATTAATTAGCAAAATATTAGGTGTTTTGTTTTATTTTTATTCTCAACCAACATTATGGACATATTGACCAATTGAAGATTTATGCCAAGCGGAGATGAGAATTAATAGAATTAAAAGTGCAGGATTAGGAATTAAATTGAGCCAAAGCGTAAATGCTGGAAGTGAGTGCCTTAAAGACCATAAACTTGATTACCATAATATTCTGCTTACCTGCTATCATTAATAATAGGAACTTATAGGAATATTTATGGCTCTTTTTTTTTTTGAAGTGTTTGGTAATGATTATTGCAAGCATTTACATATCTCTAGATAGAAAATCAATATCCTCTACCATTGTGCGTGACTACCATGCAATTCATGCCTTTGGGTTTTGTTACTTGTATGGTGTTTAACAATTTCTCAATTTGTGATTTTGAAAGTGTCATGGGAGTGACAGCATTCAAAATTGTCTAAATAAGAGTATAATCTTGTAAAATAATTAGCCAGTAGTTGAGGACTAGTACTGATCTATCATGGCAATTCATATATATATGAAATTCCACATCAACCTTAGGTGAGGTTAATTTGAGAAAACTTCAATGAAAACCTATCCAAATGTATGATTGCTTTCTGTTCCGGAGAAGTATAAAATGATAGTTGAAAGAATAGAAGTGCTTAAACTTTTCCTTGGGCAAATACACCATGAAAACCATGCATATATGTTGAAGGCTCGCTTGCCTGTATATGCTAATGGTTTTGGCAGTTCTATTTCCTCTCTTATTCTGTGAAAGCATAGTTGAATTTTCTGCATTCACTTGACTAAGTTTTGTTTGTAAATCACAGGTGGGCATTGGGAGTTTTAATCTATTTCATGTTGCTAGGCGAAATGCCATTTGGGTCATGGAGAGAAAGTGAGCTTGATACTTATGCAAAGATTGCGAAAGGACAGATCAGTCTTCCACCTACTGTCAGTCCTCAAGCTGCTGATCTCATCACAAAGGTTTGATTGTACAATTTTTTTCCCTTGCTTAAAACCATCTTTCCTTCATATAAAAAAAATGTAATAGAACACCTTTACTTGTGTATAACCTATCCAGTTACTGGAAGTTGATGAAGATAAAAGGCTTGGAAGCCTTGGCCCTGATTCTGTCAAAAGTCATCCTTGGTTCGATGGTATTGACTGGAAAAGAATCAGAGAGGGGAGCTTTCCTGTTCCTCAGTATATAACCTTCCGTGTTACACAGCATCTGGACAGCCATCCTGAGGATTGCACTGTTCCTCTAGCTTCCCCTTCTCAAGACATAGATGAGCTCAATGTTCCTGAATGGCTCGATGACTGGTAGAAGAATGATAACTTTTGGCAGGTGTATTTGAACACAATTACAAGACCAGGACACTCGAAATCGATGGACAAAGCAAAGAGCAAGGCACAGGTCTGAAATGCTCTGAAGGTTGTATCTTATTTATTCTTTTGTTATAAATACAGGGTGGCGCTGGCGGAATTGTAAGGTAGTTGCACTAACCAATTCAACAGAGGTCAGTTAGATTTTTTTTTAATCCTTTTTTCCAGTGAATCTTTCAACTTGTGTAAATACGTATATATGTAAATGAGTGAGGGTTTCTTTTCTTCTAGAACTGAAATTCTAGCTTTACATCATATTCTTGCTATGGCTGCCGATAACAATTTGATTGGCCGAGCCAAATGGCTTTGTAAGCTTTTATTTTATTTTATTTTTCTTCCTTTCATTCATGGTTCAGTAGATATGTGGCCTGTATTTCCTTGTTTGAGAAACTGTTTTGTGGATAACTTCAATGGTTGAGAAAGAATGAACATGAATTTTTTATTTTTGGGGTTGCGTTGCTATTGCATTTTTTTCACACACACACACACACACACATATATATATATATATATTTACACACATATAAATATATACTAATCACTAGAATTTATTTTTTTATTGAGTATTATACAATGGATACGTGAGAATCGATTTTAATTTTAATTTATTGTTTAGGGTAATATGCATTTACTAATAAGCTGTAATTTAGTATACATAAATTTATTTCTTTTATATGTTCTTTGAGTTTTTTTGAATATCAGATAAATTTTTATTAATAAATTAAAAGTACATTTGTAAAGTAAAAATAAAATAATATAATTTTAAAGTACAACTGTAATTACTAAATCTCATTAATTTTTGATGTAAACAGTAAATAATGGTAATATGCCGAGAATAATTTAGTTTTTAGTTGGGTATTTATTTTATTTGTGAATTATAGAAAAATATTAGGTTATCTTAAAAACTTATAAAAAAAAAATTGGCTAGAGGTTTTTTTAGCCATTTATGTTCTCTATTAGTTAATTAGCGAGAAATTTGTTTGATAAAAAGATATTGAAATTAAAGAAAAATATGTGCTTCAAACTCAATTGCCAACTCCAAACTGCATATATTGCTATATAAACAATGTTAGAAGCATTTTGATATTAAAAAAATTAGAAAATTCAGATTCAGACTTCACAACTAACCTTCTGCAGAAACTTTTGGTTCATGCATTATCAAATATTATATAAAAATTACCTTTTTTTTTAACTTGTATAAAATACTTCAACTTGGAAAAACAATTATGAAATACACATAAGTGAATGATATTCTCATAATCATTGTTTATGATATACAAGATAAGTTAAGTCCAAACCTAACACATAAAATTTACTTGGGCTGGGTTAGATCTCGCAGTCAACGGTATGATCTACTAGTTTTGTTTTGAGGAAATTATATGAAATATTATTTTTTAAAAATATTATTTTTAATTTATTTTTTATATTTTTACAATATATATTCAAAATATATTCAAAATATGCTAACATATATATTCAATATATATCAATGTGTATCCAACATATACCGTAATTTTATAAATTTTTTAATATATGCATAGTATTTTTATATATTTTTTTGTTACACAATATTTTTATATTTTTTTTAAAATTATTTTTGTAAATTTCGCTTTGTTTTTGTATTGCACTGATACATATAAATTCCTTTTATTTTTATAAATTTTTATAAAAAACTTTGTATAAAAATATTCAAAAAAAATGAAAATATTTTTAAAAAATATATACTTCTCTTTTTTTTATATAAAAAATCTCCAATTTTCAATTTAAAAAAATATTCATCTTCAAATATTTATTATTTAATATATGCATACAATTTTTAATTTTTAGGAATTGATTATTGTATAATTGAAGAACTCGGCATTATAGTTTTCTTGAAATTGGAGATGCATAAAGCATAAAATATAAAGAGGCCGAGCCGTATTACTTATTTGCCAAGACAAAGTTCTTTCTTTTAAACACGTAATTGTTGCCCTGTTATCTACTTTTCGTCAACAGGCCAAAATATGAGGGAAAAAAAATAATTCTAATTAATATTAGGTGAAAGGTTAATGATAAAAGGTGAAGTTAGATTATTTTTTTTTTAGTGAAAGGAGATAAAATAAAAATATTATATATATATTAAAAATAATATAAATTTAAAGTGAGATAATTAAATATTTTAAAAATTTTAATAATATACATACATATATATAAAAAAAAATTAAAAAAAAGAGGGGGCAATATGTAGCCTCGCCCCTGTCAATAATGACGGAGATTTCATAATATTTATACATATAAGAATTGGAGACTTTATGTTATATGAAAATTACCTTCGACCAAATATGATTAATTAATTAATTAATTGATTTTTTGAGGATATAATTATAAATTTGATTCGATCCTTAATTTTTTTTTAAAAAAAAAGTTATTGATGCATGCTTAGTGTGATGGGAAAATGGAACTATCAAGAGTTTCATGAGATTTTAAAGTAAAACTAGTTCTTGAATGACCATTGATTTTTTAATAATATATAATATAATTGTATAGAATGTTGATAAATATTTGAAAATTTTAATTTAAAATAATGAAAAGGAAGAGAAATTAAAGTCAAATCTTTCTATAGCATAATATATAATTAAATTAAATTACACAACAATTTATTAAGCTTGAATTTAAATTTAAAACAATATGTAAAAGATGTAACAAACCTTTAAATTTTGATTGATTATGTAAAAAATTGATAATTTCTACATAAAATAAATATCAAAATTAAATAATATGAAAAATCAGTAAAATTGTTTTTGTCTATCTATTCATTTGCCTCTTCATAGATATATATAGATTATAAATAATTAAAAAAATAATTTAATTGCCAAAAAGTTTGTTATTTTTTTAATAATCATAATTCGATTATTGAGGCCAAACTACAATTCAAAATATTTATCTTATTTATAAATCTCCAAACAAAAATGAATTTTCTTTTAAATTTTTATATGGGAAAAGAACTTGGTATGAATTTTCTTTCTAAAAGACAAAAGCTCTATTTTATTATCATTAATAATATTGATTAATATTGTTATAATTAATTATGATAGAAATATAAAGTCACTTATCTTACGATGATTTACTTAGGTTATGGTGGGTAAATAAAAATAAAAATAAAAATAAAAATAAAAATAAAAATAAAAATAAAACAAACAAATCCCATAAAAATATGTACTATAATTTCGAATTATTACGTGTGAATCAATGGTTTTGTGATTATACATGTGCTTGTTTAGGAAACGTTGCCGGGTTTCATAATTCTCCCATACACCTTGGTTTTGTGGAACATGCTTTTTCTATTTTATTTTTTTTGTTGTGATAATAAAATAATAGATAAATCTTAAACTTTTTCCTAAATTTTATTTTCATATTCAATTTTAAACTCAACATGACTTTTTAATTTAATTTCAGCTAAATATTTTAGCTTACGAGCAAATAAATTCAATTTCCCTTTAATTTAGTGCATGTTTTAAATGTAGTCGAAATTTAAAAAAAAATTAATTAAAATTTCATATAAAAGCCATAAATTCCATTTTATTTTTCTTATATGTATACACGTCTTAAAGAAATCTAATTCACTTCGATAAAAAAAAAAAATTATCCATTTAGATTCAAATTCGGGATTGAATAAGAAAAATTTTGATAAAAATAATTGTTATTAAATTTTTTTTTGTGAAACATTAAATAATAGAATAGTTATTTAAATTAGACATCTTAATTAGAATAACAAATTAACTGAAAAATAAAATATGATAATATATTTTTAAAAAATATATCATATAATTTCTCTAGTAAATTTCATAATTTTTGAAATAAAATATAAAAAATATATGATTATGCAATTGAATTGTCATTTTTTTAAAAAAATAGTTAGAATTACGGTTATATTATTCAATTTTTTTATTAAATATAAGGGGTTGTTTTTAGTGAGGGCTAGCTATTGGGTAACATGCTTTAAGCAAACATTTGTTTTGGTTGACCATTTTCGCTTAATCAGAAAGGTTTAGAGATTTAGCCACCACCACCATGTGTAAGACATAAGCAAATGTTTTGAGGTTTAAATAGTATTTCAACATGATGGAACATGACAAATTTTAATATAAACCCTATAAAATATAAGAAATAAGGAAGGAAATTAACAAGTTCATACCTTATTTTCATATTTGCAATTAAATCTTAATTGGTACATACTTTTGTTTTTAAATGACTTATCATATGTATACTATTAGCAGGATTTTGATAATATTTTTCTTCTAAATTGTTATTAAGGCAAGTTTAGTGAGTGATTCTCTTTCATGTTTTTTTATTATTATATTTATTTGAGTATGAGAAACTTAAATTTATAATTTTATCGCTATTTAAAAATATCACTTTACAAACTTTAAAAGAAAAAGAAAAACAAATGCCTTTTCAATTTATTATTAAGTGCTTTGACTGTAAATCAATGGTTAATTGGTTAAAGCAGAGTTTGAATTAATTAACTTAATTTTGAGTACTTTAGGGCTTGTTTGTTTTATGATATGTCATGGTATGATATGATAAGAAATTTGTTTGTTTTAATTTTTATTTTGTATGGTATGATTTTTTATGGTAATTTTATAGCTTAAAAATTATGACTTTTTAAACCATTAATTTAATAGTTCTCTGTAATTCTAGAATTATATCTCTTAAAAATATCCAAAATAATTTTTTAAACACTAAATATATACTAATAAATAATTTTTTATCTTCATAACATATTAAAATATTAAAAATATCATTAAACCCAATTCAACTCAACTAAACCTTAATCTCAAATTAATTGGGGTCGGCTATATAGATTTTTTTTTACTCAATACAATTTAGGGTTATCTCTTCTAATAAATATAACATCACAAGATCATTTTGGACTACCTTTGACCAAGTCAGTTGAGGTCTACCTCTACCTCTCTTAGCTATATCTACTCTAACTTGTTCAGGTTTTTTTAACCGGCGTATCGCTAGGTTTTCGTTTCACATGGCCAAACCATCTCAATCTATGCTCTTTTATTTTATTCTCAATAGGTGTTACCCTCACTTTTTCTCTAATACACTCATTGTGGATTCTATCTATTCTAGTATAATCACACATCCATCTTATCATTCTCATTTTCGTAACATGCATTTTACTCATGTGCTGTCCTTTTACTGTCCAACACTCACTATCATACATCATCGCAGGCCATATTTGCAGTGCGATAAAATTTTTCTTTTAATTTAATTGACATCTTTTGATCACATAGAACTATTGTAGTACCCTTCCATTTCATCCAACCAGCTTTAATCCTATGATTTACATCTTCTTCACAACCCCCATCTTTTTGAAGAATAGAGCTAAGGTATTTAAAATAAGTATTATGAGGTACTGTTATTCCGTCTAAAATAATTTTGCTTTTTTCTCTACTCTCGCTATTAAATCTACAATACATATACTCAGTTTTATTCCTACCTAGCTTAAAATCCTTAAATTTCAAAGTGTTTATCCATAACTTAAACTTTTGATTTACCTTTGCTTGAGTCTCATCTATTAATACAATATCATCTGCAAACATCATATACCAAGGGATATTATCTTGAATATGTCTTGTTAGTTCATTCATGACCAAGGTGAAAAAACAAGGGCTCAAAGCTGAACCTTGGTGTAATCCAATAGGAATGAAAAAATTTTTAGTATCCTCTCCCACAGCGGATGCTAGTGATGGCTCTTTCGTACATATCCTTCAAGATTTGGATATATCGTATAGATATTCTCTTACGCTCTAGAATCCACTATAAAACTTCTCTAAAAACTCTATCATACGCTTTTTTCAAATAAATAAAAATTATATATAAGTCCTTATTCATCTCTCTATATTTTTTTTTATCAAATCTCTTATAAGAAAAATAACTTTCATTATTGATCGATCAGGTATAAAGCCAAACTGATTTGAGGAGATACAAATATCTAACCGCAAACGGTATTTCACAACTCTCTCCCATAATTTTATAGTTTAAAAATATCATTAAACTAAATAAAAAAAATTTTACTTAATCATACCATACCATACCATTTTTTCAAATATAATAAATATTATTTCCAATATCATACCATATAATATCATATAATAATATACAACAGTGTCAATCATTTAAACAAAGCCTTCTATACTAAAACTCCTAAAATATGATAGTATCATTTTTTTAATTAAGCTTAAAATATAAAAAAAAAATTAAAAGTGTAATAAGAAATTATGAATAAAGTAGCTTTTCAGCTATAATGTGTTGCATGCTTATTGGCCAGTATATATGTAATGAGATCATAATGACATGCCTGCAACTTTGACTTTTCTTAGTTTCTTGTATGAAGCTTAGTATTTATATTGACTTTAAATTGCAGCCAACACAACACACCTTCATTATCTCTTCACTGCCTATGGAAAATTACATTTATACTTTAGAGTACTTAAAATTCTTAATTAATTAATGCTGTCCATTGATTATTTTTACTTATAATCATGACAAATAGTAACATTTTTTTAAAAATCTAAAAATATCATTAATTATCATCCACTAATTAATTTTAATCCCTATTGATTATATTTTAAATAATGTATTCTCAAATTTATTTGGATCATTTTTTTTGTGAAACAAATGGTATAATAAATTAATCTACGTATAAGAAAATTTATATTTTTGGTATTTGAATTTTCTAACATTTTTTATTTTAATTTTTAAAAATTATATTTTTGGTAGTTGAATTTCTATTTTTTTTATTTTAATGTTTCATTTTTTTATTTTTAAAGAATATTTACAAATGAGTGGTTTCAACCTAATTGATATATCAAGATTAAAACAACTCATTTGCAAGTATTTATTAAAGTTGATATACTAAATTAATAAAAAAAGACACTAAAATATTAAAAAGTTAAAACACTAATAGGATAATTTATCCAGTAATATATTAACATGCATTGATGATGAATAACTTGATAAAATATTTTAATGAATATACTAATTGATTATGTCAGGATAGAGAAGAAAACTTCCAATTTTTATTATAATTTGGATGATTGTTCTGCCTGTTCTTGATAATTTTATTGCATAAGAAAATGGCTACCAAACCGTATACAGTCTCTATCTTTTCATCACTACTGAATTCAAAAGTTAAAATAAAACTAGAATTACTAATTAAGAAAGGTTTAATTATCATTATTTTTATTTTTTATAAGATTTGGACACCATATATACAAATAAATAACCAAGAGAACTGCCAAAACAGATAGGTACCTTATTGGGAGAGAGCAAAATATATATATTAATAAAGGGTGGCTTAACAAAAATCCCATCTCACATTGCCTCTATTTTCTCATTTACCTTAAAAAATTTTCTCAGTTTCCAAACAGAACTCGAGAAAAAACATATTTTTCTGCAGTATGCTTGCTGCAGAATACTGAAAATTAGTCCTTAAGTTTCAAATGATTCGTTTAAATTTGCTCTTTCTAAGTCTCCTCTTTGTTTTCTTGAATTTCTTCACTGTTAAAGCACAATTTAATGCAGTTGGAGCAGGACTTTCACAAGATGGTTCTTCAAATTTTCAACCAAGTCTTGCTATTGTTATTGGAATTCTTTGCATTATGTTTTCACTAACTTTCATTCTTCTTGTCTATGCAAAGTTCTGTCACAGTGGAGCTACAGTTCATGGCGATTTACTGAATAATCCTGCACTAATTCGATCTGGCTCAAGATATTCTGGAATTGACAAGAATGTAATAGAATCACTTCCTTTTTTCAGATTCTCTTCATTGAAAGGATCTAAAGAAGGACTTGAATGTGCAGTCTGTCTTTCGAAATTCGAAGAAATTGAAGTTCTTCGTTTGTTGCCTAACTGTAAACATGCTTTTCATAACAATTGTGTTGATCAATGGCTTGAAAAACATTCAAGCTGCCCTCTTTGCAGGTGCAAAGTCAGTGCTGAGGACCCAACAATATTTACATGTTCAAATAGTATGAGATTTTTGGGGAATCGACTGGAGATCAGAGATGACTCAAACATAGAATTATTTGTTCAAAGAGAGGAAAATCTTCAAGGATCTTCAAGATTTAGCATTGGAAGTAGTTTTCGAAAAATCGAAAAGGGTAACAAAGATGAAGCAGCATTACTTCAAGAACAAGAAGATGAAGAAGAAAGCTTGCATAAGTTCAAACACAAGATTATTGTCTCTGATGTTGTGCTAAAAAATAGATGGAGTAGTGTTAGTTCTTCTGACTTGATGTTCTTGAGTTCAGAAATGCTTCAAGATATGTCAAGCAATAGATTTTCTCATTTGAATTCAAATAATGAGAATTTCAAAAATACAAGAACCAGAGAAGAAGAAGATGGTAATCAAATAATGAAGATCAAGGAAGAAATTGAGATGAAGAGATTGTTTGAAAGCAGAGTTAATACAATTAATAAGTACCCATCAAATTCATTTCTTGATAATCCTTCTTCTTCAGATTCAATTGAGATTTCAAGAAATCAAATCAGTACTTCAAGTATCATGAACTCAACAGGCAGAAGATCAGTATCTGAAATCACAGCTTTTTCAAGATTTAGAAACTTGAATATCAAGAATGCAATTGAAGAGTCTTTTTCAGGTGGAAACAATAAAAAAGAGGAAAGGCAAAGGACTCTTTGGTTGCCAATTGCTAGAAGAACAGTTGAGTGGATTGCAAATAGAGAAAAAAGATCTCAACAAACTCAAGATAAAAGACAAACATTGAATGTATAAAATGATTGATATTTCTCTGTTTTCTTCTTTTTCTTTTTCTTTTTCTTTTTTTGCCCTTTTTAAACTTTCTTTGGCAATTTCACATTGCTTGAGTTCCTAACATTTTCAGATTATGTAATAGAATATAGTGATTGTAGGTTTAAACTTGAACAGGAACAATTATTATACATTTGTATTTACATAAGAGAATAAAAGCTAATTTCTAGTAATGTTTTTGTTTGATCCAATCCAAAACAGTGACCAGATCGACAACTCCTAATATGGGTATTTGATATAATTCTCTATTTTGATCAATTTTCATTGTCATAGAGAGCTTTGATTAATATTTGTGTTTTTTTAAGGATAAGGGTCAATTTTAAATCTATTATTTATCCACTTAAATATACATTTACTGTTAGACTATCCATCTAAATATATAAAAAAAAAAAATCATGAATTAATCACACTTGGTTATAGTTTGGCTCCACCACTGTCGGCTTACGGCAGAGATAACCAACTCTTTATGGCCCTTAGAGCATTTTTAATGAGAAGGAACCCACTAAAGTAACATGCAGGTATCAGTGGGACTCAAATAAAAATAGAATTTAATTATTTAATAGAGAGGCCAAATTTTACTTTAGTGATTTCTATTTTTATATTTATTTTATTTATTATTTTATTTTAATAATTAAATTTTAAATATTAATTTATTTTATAATATAATAATAAAATTATTTAGCTACGTAAAAATTTTATTTAAATAATTTATTTATAAAATTATTTTTTATAAGAGTTATTATTTTTATTTATAAAAACTATTATTTTATTAAAAAAACTATTATTTTTACTAAAAATAATTCTTTTTATTAAAAAATTCTTTTAAAAAATTATTACATTCATATAAAAAAATTATTATTTTTATTAAAAAATTATTATTTTTATTTAAAAATTATTATTTCATTAAAAATTATTATTTTTTTAAAAAAATTATTAAATTTATTAATTTAATTAAATTTATAAAATTTATTTTTTTTTATTAAAGAGCTGCCATTTAGAGTCCCTCCAAAGAGAAAATATCCCCCTTAAAAAAAGATGGAACTACTTGTATGACAGTGGGAAAAGTCCCACGATATCAGTCCCTCTGGGGAGCTAGATTCAAAAAGCACCCGCAAGTGACCAGTTGTTTCAGATTTAGACACGTAATATCCCGAGCAATAAAGTACGGCTGTTTCGGTAACGCAAGGGAAATATCCGGAGCAAAAAAGTATGCCTGTTTCAGTGACGCAAGGGAATCTTTTCCCTGTCGTTGGCATATAAGAGAAAAGTTTCCCTGTCGTTGAGGTACGTCAGCAAAAGACTCCTCATGATCTATCCAATTCCGATACAATACTGCAAGAAAACGATCTGTCGTTTGTAAGCCATTATAGGAAGAAAACAAAATGCCTAGGCTTTTAAACGAAGTTCTCATACTTCACAAACAACAGGCTGTCGTTTTATTTAGAAATTGAGTAAACCTGAAGATTGGAATTTTTATTTTCTGTTTTTTCTTTTAAATAAATCAGTCATAACTCAAATGCCAAAATGTCATATTCTTTGTTCATCCATGTTTTGTTGTTGTAATATATATATATATATATATATATATATACAAAAAAAACAACAAATACTCCTTAATAATAAATAAAAGAAAATTAAAGAACTTAAGCAAGAAGAAATTAACAAGTTGCCATCCTAGTTCTGTTAATTATTGACAGTGGTAGACTTAGGGGGTTGGGTGGAGGCTGACGATCTTCCTCTCCGGCGACAGTGAGTGCTGATATAGGAGAGCTTGATCGTGTTGTAGAGAGAATAGAGGGGCTCGTCGCTCGTCGTTCGGTCCAACACCGATCTCTGCAATACGAGAGACAGGCTACAAAAATTACTAGTTAAGAGAAATAACGCCGTTTCACTTAACACATATTTCAAAAAAAAAATAAAGGGTCAGCAATGTGAAATGCTGCTGGCCCGAGCGAAGGTAAAACCAAGAAAGATAGAGATAGAGATTGCCTACTGTTAGCAGGGACGGTTGGGATTGCTGACGATGCACCAACCCCTTCTCTGACGATCAGCTGACGGTAAAAAATTTATCCCCCTTTAATGAGTGTCCAATTCCACCACTGATTATTGGACAATAAATAAAAAAAATTTCTGCTTTTGAATTGATTAATTTAATCATATTTGATAAATTTGTTCTGATATAATCAAAGTATAAATGTTATATATATATATATATATCAAAAATATTATATGAATCAAATTGATCTGAATTAAAAATGTTTATATATTAATTATATTAAAAAATAATTATTTTAATCTTTTATTTATTGTTAAAGATAACAATAAAAATAAAATTAAAATAACTATTTTTTTAATATAATTAATATATAAAATATTTTTAATTTAAATTAATTTAATTTAATTAGCCTTATTCTATATATATTTTCATATCCTTGATCATGCTCTGTCTAAAATTATTGGTGAATAATTAATTAATGGACAGTAATTAATTAATTTTAAAATTATGAGAAGATGACAGTACATGTTGAATTGGGGTAAAAACAAAGATAATTTGTTTCTTTATCAACAAATTAATTACAGGAATTAATTAGTGTCAGAAAAAAATTACAGGAGTTAAGTAAGAATTGTCTTGTTGTTACTCATATACTACTGTTAGAATTTAATTAATTGATCATAATTATGTGGTTTGGGTTGCATTTGTATAAATTTTATTTGTACTGTAATTTTCATTAATTTATTATTCTCAATCACTGACCCAAATGCTGCTTGCTATTTGCTATATTATAATATAAAAGCAGACATGGCATTGGTTTTGACGTAAGAGCTGACCCTATGTTCCTGAATCATCTCAATCTGCAGTTTCATTCAGTTAATTTTTATTTATTTTATTTTTTAAACTAGTTGCCTTTCATAATTTTTATATAAATAATACACTTAACTATAAATATTACAGCATAAAATATTATTTTTTCTTCAAAATTTTATTTTGTTATATTTTATTTTTTTATATAATTTTATACTTTTAGATTTTCAAAAATATTATTTTTTACATTTTTACAGTATATGTCAAATATATTAAAAATATGCTCACTATATACCGAAAAATATCAAAAATAAACTATATTTTCTTTTTTTTTAATTATTTTTGTAAATTTCCCTATTAACTTATTAGCATTTCCTTACCTCCCCAAATGCGATAGTAATATTAATTAATGTTGATCTGATTTTTTTTTATTTTTAAAATAAAGTCAAATAATTAAAATAAATATCTCTGCATAAAATCAAATTTAACAATTGAAAATTTGAAGTCAATAAAAGAAGAATTTGAAAAAATGAGTAGGATTGTTGTGGCAATTTGTTGAGCCATTTATACGGAGTAGGTGTGGCTTACGTTGCTATATATCTACCGGTGAGATTAATTTAATTTATGTAAAATTTTGTAGTTAGGATAGTACAGATGCTAGATTTTGATTATGCATTGATGCTAAAAGTTCTACATAAGGTAACCAAAATAATCCAACTTTGAGGTCACCGAATATTCTTGATATATACAAGACATGCATATATGTTGATAGTTAAATACATGTACACAATCATAAAATAAACTGATTTTTCTAATATACATTCTCTAAGTATATATTAAACAGCAATAAATATTATAGTTTTATTGTAACACTTTTTATTTTTATTAAAATTTATTAAAATTATTTTTTATCACATATATATATTTTTTTGTCAATTGAAGAAAAGTCTTAACGTAACAATAAACGTTAGCGTATAATCTAAAATCACTTATTCAAGCCGTAAAAATATTTTTTTAATTGAATAAACTTTATAAACTTAACCCTTTTCCACATCCTATATATTATGGGAGCGTTGGACTACTCTTTTTATAGTTTTTTTATCAATTAATTTGAAAAAAGTGATTGTAATAAACTTTCATGAAAATAAAATGCATTTCAATTAAAATTAGAGAATTTATGGCTAGTTAACATGTAGCCGCAGCACACATGTTAGAAAAGTCCAATAAATAAAAAAACCCATTCGTGACAAAGCACAGGAAATCATCCACACACAACTTCAAAAAGGAATATAAAAAAGATGAAGAAAAGGAAGCTGGAATTTTAGATTGAATTGCTTTGACATTAATATGAAACAAATTTTATCAACGAAAACATTATTACTTACATCTGCAACATTTGATTGCAGCAACATAGAGGAATAATTAGCATCAGAAACAGGTTGGTAGACAGAGCATTTGGATATTGAGGTCTCCGATTCTACCAATGGTGGGAATTTGATACTTAAATTTTTAAGTATAAGTTGACTTTGCAATTGCAAATGTGCTTGAACTTTGGCCATTGTATACTACTATGTAAATAGAAATTCCATCTAGTGACAAATAAAAACATAGAGGATCAAAGCAAATAAACAACTAAGCAAACAAAATAATGAAAACTAAGCAGGGATATTACATATGGCATACCAGGTCATAATCTGGTTTTACTTGACCAGATTCTATTGTTCATGTCGAAAAGATTGCAATCTTTAGCTCTGAGAAGAGGCAGCAGGATTGGTGCTTGGAAATGAAGCTAATCCACTGCCATTATTTGGGTTAACATTTTCTTCGCTGGCATGCCTAACAAACTCCTCTGGGGACATGTGAGAACCATGGCAAGCGCAAACTATTCTGATTTGATTTGCGCTGTACCTGTAAGTTACACCAGAAATTGTTCTGCCATTAGGGCCAGAACCTGTGGTTGAAACCCATGGTAAATTTGGATAGGAACCACAACCTCCAAATTTCACGTCCGATGCAATACCTGGCTTAATGGCAGAAAAATCTATAGAGAAACCTTCTGTTGTTGATGGTCCAGATGCATCTTTTGCCCTACGTGTCATTCTGCCTCCTTTTACTTCATCTTCAGTATGAAAAGAGGAGCCTTCTTCTGTAATGTGCTGTTTTCCATCACCTTTAACCCGTTCTATTGTCCTCCCATCATACAGTGAAACTTCAGATGAATTTCGTGAAATTACTTGCATGCCTGCCAACAAGTAAAAGACATAGTTCAAGAAATATATATATTTTATGATAAGCTCCTGAACTAAAATCATCACTGACAAATGAATATTAGCTTTCAATGCAGCAGAAGTATCCAAAATTTGCAATAACATTACAGCCTGAAGTCTGTATCAGGGCATAATCGGAGAAAATGAACTCCTAGAATCAAGTTCCAGTTTTAAAAAATAAATAAATAAATAATCAGCAAAAATGGTGAAATTTCAAAAAAGAAAACAGAAAAAATGAAGAAGCCTCTCTGTTGCACGATGTTAGGTGCTGGTCTAGAGTAAAGGATGACTTCCTTTTACTAGTTAACAAATTGATGCATAATTTGTTCACACGTGGCATAAAATCTATCCTCCCAGGCCATGTAACATAGAATCCATAAACAGAGATATAAGAGACGGCATTCTAATTATATGCAGGATAAATAAGACTCCACAAGAGATAAAGACAGTAATAGAAGAGTGATCCACTAGAGGAAAAGAGGAATATATTGAATAAAATTTGTATCCACCAGACATTCTGCCACGTCATCCAGATTTAATAATTTCAAGGAAACTTGGAAAGGTACAAGATAGTGATAAGAAAACCTGGGGCAGTCTTCAATCCATCATTTTGCTTATCCAAGTTTGATGGACCTCTGCCAGCATAAGCAGGGTGGAACGGCTGAAGATGAGAGGCCAAGCCCCAGGAGTAATCCTTATCCAATGTTGGAAGCTGGACAGGTGAATAACCAAACACTGCTGGCAAATTTCCAGAACTCACAGATTGGGCCCCTGTTCTTTGTTCACCATTTGAACTAGGCATCACCTGCATCATTCCCGGAATGGGATGGCCTGAGGTGATGGGCACATCGATGGAGCTAGATTCCTTGATAGGAAATGAGTACGGCAAATTCATGATGTTTACAGGTTGGACAGAGAATGGAACTCCATAATTTAAGTTCCCTTGCTTAATTTCAGTTTCTGAAGAACCATTAGGCCTCTTTTGCCTTGGCAAATCTACTACACCAGAATCAGAAAATCCACGGACCTCCTTTGGAACTTCAGAAGGACCACCAACTCCAACAAAACGCTTGGAGCCATCATCAGGATGAGAGACCAATCGTGAAGTTGAACCTTCTGCTTCAGACTCTGCCACATCTTCATTTTCAGCATTAGAACCATCTTCTGTTGTTATGGAAACATGTGATGATTTTTTTTCATGTGCATCAGAATGATGAGCATCTCTCTCATGCCTCTTCTGATTGTTCATTTCATTAAATAACATTTTACGTTTGTTACCTGACTCTGGCCTCTTCTCTTCTTCAATTTCATTGGGTATATTGCTACTCGAACCCCACAGCCCCCTATTTTTCAAGTTTATTGAAGCATCAGCATCTGCATTGCCTTTGGATAGGTCATTAAAGAAGTTCTCCTGAGGTTTCACTGAATCACTAATTTGAGACCCAGTACTTGAATCTTGCTTCTGTGAACAAGCATGAAGGAAGTTTTTGAAATCATCTACCCTTTTGTTGCCTCTATCATCTTCCTCCAATTTAGTATCTGATAAGCAGCCATTTTTACCCTTGGACTTTGCAGATGACCCTCCACAACCTAGACCAAGGCTAAGCTCAAGGCCATTCTCATCCTCCATTTCAGCCATCAATAGATGTCAACCTGGCCCAGTAGATCTCTTGCAGCCTCCTTTGCATAGACCACCTCTCACATGGTACCCAGCATAAAGCGGTAACTATCTCCAAATAACCAAGCACGATCGTCTATACTACTTTAGGAAGTGAGAAAGGAAAACATAAATCAATTTCAGAAATACTAACATAAGTGGAATGGGATGCAATATAGAAATAGTTGATTCCAAGACATGATTCTGAATAATTGAACAACAATCCCTATTAAATTCACTCTATTTGTTATCTAATTGGCAGCATACTTCACTTCAGATAATTAACAAATAAACATTATTATTTTGTAAAAATGAAGAACTTGTGAAAAACGAGAACTTCATAGACCAACTATTCATAGTTTTATCATTTAAGTTGTCAACGTCATTTAGAACTTAGAAACTGCAATAATTTATTCAAACCAATCCACACATGAATTAAATAACAGTTTCACTATTGATATCAACAAGATAATCTGAAAGAAATAAACAAACCTACCTTAAAATCAAGCTCTCTCAACCACCAGCATAATTAGATCTAAGACCCAAAATTGAAAAACCTCTCTCTTCACTGACTGAGAGTATATTACTAAGAGCAGCAAAAGAGATAACGACTGAGAACCTAAAATTTCCAATAATCAGGAACCAGGAAACCAGCGTACCCACATGGCTTACCTAAGATAAATATTGAATCCAAATAAAGGGGAAAGTAAAACGCACACACATAATAAATACCCAGAAATCATTCGTCATCATCTTCCTTTTATTTGCTTCTCAGCAACTAAACTACTAAATAAGAAAGACCCAGATCTGCCCACCATCAAATTATGCATACTAGACCAAAAACTATGGACATTAGAAGTACCCATCAAACTTAAGTCTAAAAGCAACATATATTATACTTCAATTAGCTTCTAAAACAAATTCAAAACAAGAAATTAACACTCAACAGCCAACCACAAAGAAAGAAACTTTTCACCAATTTCACAAAGATTCAATTAATAAAAGGAAAAAAAAAAAGAAAATCGAAAGAATCCCAGGTTTCTCTTGAGATTAAATAACACAAGTAAGAGATATAAAAAAAATACCTGAATCAAGATGACCAAAGCTGAAGCCAAGAAAGGGTTGTAGTACAGAAACAGAGAAAGAGAGAGAGACAGAGAGAAGGTAAATAATTTTGGGCACTCAGGCAGTGTGCGAGAAATTTTCAAAACCACCTATTTTTTTTTCACTCTTTTTTTTTTCTTTTGTGCATGTGATATTCGTGCACATGGAAAAATTAGATTCTCTTTAGCCGCTTATACCCCATAATTCAGCTCTTCTTTTTCTAATTTTAGCTTATTTATTTATGTCCTAATTTTTGTTTTATTTCCTTTATTTTTTTTCAATTGTATCCCATGTCACTTTTTAATTTTTAAATATCTCCCTGTTTTAATATATTTTCAATATATTAAATAAATATTATAAATGTATAACTTTAAAAATATTGTACATCTTTAAGATATCATATATATAGTGAATGTATATTTCTTAAAAAAAAGCATTTTTCAATTGAGAGTTGAAAAGTATTTTTTTTAAATAAAGAAAAGTGACAATTTTGATTAAAAAAATTACTAGTATTTTTGAAAATAATTTTTTTAGGATATTTTTAAATAATTTTTTAAAATTTTCTTATCCATATAATATTAATTATTTTGATTAATTAGGAGAGTTTCTTTTTCTGGTAAATTCAATTTTGATTAGATTTTTAATGTTCTAAATTTCATAATTTCAGTGCTAATAATTAGTGTTTTTTTGTTTCAAAACAATTTTATGATTACTTGTCAAATTTCATACATTTGGTCCAATTTGTTGTTTTATTAGTAGTTCTTAGTTTTGTAGATGATTATCCTTTTTTTTTTTGGACAGTGATTATCATATAACTTTAGTAGTCCAACAATAATACAATGTAAGATCAAAATCCAATTAATGACTTTATTTCAAGTAGATTGCTTAGAAGTTTATTTAAATTTGAAAAATTAAAATTTATAAAAATTTAATTTTTTAATTTTTTTAACAAAATAAGATTGATTTTTAATAAATTAATTTCTTATAAATTTTAATATTTTTTATATGTCTTTTTCTTTCTCCTAATATTATCGGGAATACAATATTTATTAAAATAGAAATTAATTATATATATTAATATTAAATTAAAAATGTTAAACAAAGACTTTGATTACTTACAGCCAAAAAGTTGTAATAGAAAAGTGCGAAAGGATATTATAAAAAATTTATCTAACCAAACCCTCGAGGTCAGGATGGCAATTAATAAATTGGCTAATTTTTTTTTTCAAAATTTTTTTATTTGCGCCTTTGACACGTGTAGGAGTGGACATGGCCGGATAGCCCATGGGCTAAAATTCAACCCGCCCAAAGTAAAGAAGATTTTAGGGATTTATTCAAAAATATCTAATTTTTTAAATATTATTTTTTCAATTTTTAATTTCAAAAAATATTTTATTTTTCACATATATATATACATCTAGTATATATATAGTTTTAGTGTATTCCACCTCTAAAGATATATATTTATTACACATTTAATTTACTATATTAAAAGAATAAAAAAAAAACAATAGGATATTAAAAAAAAAGTTACAAATGTTACATACGGGTAATTTTATTTTTTTAGATTTTAAGGCAGGGTTTGTCCTAAAAATTTCATTTATAGAAAAAATAACATGATGCATCATTTTTTATTTTTTTTTAAAAAAATACTTGTAGTTTTTAGGAAATTTAAAAATATCTTTTTTTAATTTAACTAAAAATATACTACATGTATAGTTTTGCTATACTATACGATCAACTGTTGAAAATGAGAGTTAGTGTTTTAAAAATTTGAAGATAAAAATATTTATATTAACTTGATTTTCTTTCAAAATTTAAATTTATTGAGTCAAAGTATGTTTATAGTTGTATTTATCTTATATATATATAGAACAACAAAAAATTTATAACTGTTACAGATCACAATGAAATGTATACACTAACAACTAATTCAAATAATTTCATAGCCATATATAGATTGAAAAATTAACTAAAATTAAATTACTAATGATATATGAGATGTTTGAAGAACCAATAAATTGATATACGAACAAATCAATTTTTCATATAATTTAAATAAAGATGATTATTTATTAAATAAATTTTAAAAAATAATTACTGAAAATTGTCCCATTAATCTTAATTCTTAATCAGCTTGATGAAGTAAAATTTTTATCAAATCAAAATTTAAGCTTATATTAATCATTATTTTTTTTGTTAGTATTAGCAAAAGAAGTGCGTTTGTGATGGCAAAGCTTTGTAGATTTGTAATGCGATTTTGTGGTATTTATTTAAGTGAATAACACATGATTGTCATTATCTTATTAATACTTGAATAGATAAAAATTTAATTAATAATTAATATTTTATCTGTCCTAAATTGATATATTAAATAGGAATATAATGTATATTTAATATACTGATTAACTGTCATAAAAGAAAAAAAATACGTATGGAGTACTACAAGTTCATAGGATTAACATGATCTAAAATTCAGCTTGTTAGTACAGACATGTAAGAGAGAATATACGGCAATAAGAGAATTTTTCCCTTAATTTTCTATTTAACAAATGACTCGCTCTTAGGATGTTAGATTTGATGCTAATATTAGTTAATAAAGCAATGTTCTTTCTAATCTCCACCAATGTACATAAATTGATCAAAACACCATTTTGATTAACTAAAACAACACTTAATTTAATTAGTTTCCCACATCTAATTTGCTAGAAAATTAAGCAATCACAAGATAAACATATGTTGATTTGCCAGTGAATACTACTACGTCATACATATAATTAAAACTGTATATGTAGTTTAATCTTCAAGTAATCAAATGGCTGGTGGTGCATTTGCAGATGGAGGAAATCTTAAAAGGGCTCATCTTTATGAATATAAGATCACTAGTTATTTCATTTTTGCTTGCATTATTGCAGCTTCAGGAGGATCTCTTTTTGGGTATGATCTTGGTGTTTCAGGTATATATATATATATATATACATACATATATAGCTTCTTTAGTTTTTGGTCTGACTTGGGTTGAGTTGAGCTCATAATGAACTAGCATTTCATTTTGAACCGTTGCAGGTGGAGTCACTTCCATGGATGATTTCTTGAAAGAATTCTTTCCTGAAGTGTATAAAAAGAAGCATGCACATCTCCATGAGACTGATTACTGTAAATATGATAACCAACTCCTTACACTGTTTACTTCCTCTCTTTACTTTGCTGCCCTTCTTGCCACATTTGGAGCCTCCCATGTAACCAGAACCGCAGGCTGGAGAGCTAGTATCCTCGTCGGATCGATCAGCTTCTTTATAGGAGCAGTTGTCAATGCCGCTGCAAAAAACATTGCAATGTTGATCATAGGGAGATGTTTTCTTGGTGGAGGAATTGGATTTGGTAACCAGGTGAGCACAAACTAAGCTAGCTCACAAAAATTATACATGTCATAGTCATGGAGAGCCAATAAATTTAATAATCGCGTGCCTGTCTAATCAAAAGTTCAAAACTTTGTTGTGAAAATGTTGTATATATGCAGGCGGTTCCCTTGTATCTTTCGGAAATGGCTCCTGCGAAAATCCGAGGAGGCGTTAACCAACTGTTTCAATTAACAACTTGTTTGGGGATTCTGGTAGCAAACTTTATAAATTATGGAACTGAAAAGATTCATCCATGGGGATGGAGGTTGTCTCTTGGCTTAGCTACAGTTCCTGCTACAGTGATGTTTGTTGGAGGCCTTTTCCTTCCTGAGACTCCGAATAGTCTCATAGAACAAGGCAATTTAGAAAAAGGAAGAAAAATATTGGAGAAAGTTAGAGGCACTACACAAGTTGATGCAGAATTTGATGATCTTGTTGACGCGAGTAATGCAGCAAGAGCCATAAAGCACCCGTTTTAGAATCTTCTTAAACGCAAGAATCGCCCCCAGTTGATTATTGGGGCATTGGGAATTCCTGCATTTCAACAGCTTACTGGAAATAACTCCATTCTTTTTTATGCTCCTGTTATGTTTCAGAGCTTGGGTTTCAGTAATGATGCAGCTTTATATTCATCTGTCATCACCAATTCTGCACTTGTTGGTGGTGCATTAATTTCTATGTTTTTCGTTGATAAATTTGGCAGAAGAGCTTTCTTTTTGGAAGCTGGGGCTGAGATGTTCTTTGTCATGGTAACTGCACCTTGTAGACTTGATTATTATAAACTCAAAATCTCTTTCTGTAGACACTCTCTCACCTGATATTATTTAATTTTGCAGGTTGCTGTTGCTATAACTTTGGCCTTGGAGTTTGGAGGTGGGAAGCCAATCCCAAAAGGAACTGGCATCTTCCTGGTGATTATCATTTGTTTGTTTGTGTTGGCTTACGGACGATCTTGGGGTCCTTTCGGTTGGCTAGTTCCAAGCGAGATCTTCCCGTTGGAGACGCGATCAGCTGGCCAGAGTATAGTGGTCTGTGTTAACATGATCTTCACAGCTTTGGTAGCACAATGCTTCCTCGTCTCTCTCTGTCACCTTAAATATGAAATTTTCTTGCTGTTTGCTGCCTTGATTTTTGTCATGAGTAACTTTGTCTTCTTCCTCTTGCCTGAAACAAAACAAGTGCCAATCGAGGAGATATATATTCTGTGGGAAAATCACTGGTTCTGGAAGAAAATTGTGGGAGATCAATGGAAATCAATATCGCATGTCTAAAATCTTCTGTAATGGGGAAACGCATTGATTTGGATTTAAAATGAACTATTTTAGGATGTATTTTAATACATATTTTGTTTATGTTATGTTTAGATATGCAATGCCATGGATGATACCGAAAAACTTTTCTCCTCAGAAAAAATATCAGATTTTCATTTAGTCGATATATATGAACAATCAAGATACCAAGCACTAAATATCAGAACTAAAAGATGACGAGGAATTAAAAACAAACTTGGCAAAAACCAGTAATGAGAATGGACATGTCAAAGAATGACTTTATTAGGAGTAAATCTATAAACAGGATTATGACAAGGCTACAAGGAAAAAATCAATGGATCATGATAATAGTTTAGCAAGTTCATCTACTCTTAGGCTTCCTTGTGGCGCTGCATCCAGATATTGTTCACGGGATTTTTTATTTCTTTGATGTTTAAAACTCTTCTTCTCTCTTTCTTCCGTCTGGGAAATAGTTATAACTTCTTTGGAAGTAACTTCTTTAACTTCCAAATCCTCGCTTTCTTGCTTCTCAACCTTTTAAGTCAATACCTTCCTGGAAGGATGTCTGAAAACAGGACCACAGGGAGCAGACTGGGCCAGGGCAACCGCTCTTTCATAAACAATATCAGCAACCAAATATGCGTCCGCTAAGACAACTGCACTCCCACTCTCAACAGCTTGTTTCCGCAATTGGAGCACTCCATCTACACAAGGCCCACTCAACTTTGCTTGTTCAGCAAAATCATGTGAGCCCAATAAAGCATCTTGGAGCTTCTCTGTTCTCCCATCGCTTTCTAACATGGTGTCAACTTCCACTGATTTAGTTACTGGCACTTCGTTAGCAAAGCTCAAATTATTTAATGCTGTTTCGCTACAAAATGTATTGCTGATAATTTCAGATGCATTAACAGCAGAACTGCTAGCGTTATCTGATGTGAGATCACTTTCAGTCATTTCTTTTGCGGTTGAACTAGAATCCATAGCTGCCAGTGCATCTATAAGTATTGCAGATGGATCCTCTGCTTGCTCTTTGCAGACCATAGGAACTGTACTCACATTTGGAGCACCGAGAATATCTTTACCTGAGACCATTTCAAATGTTTGATCTTCCATAATGGGAGTTGCACTAGTAACATCAGGTCCCTTGGTGGTTTCTTCACAATCATTTACTGGTTTTGCGTAGGAGGACTTCCAATCCTTTCCCCTCCAAATAAGTATGTGCTCATGTTCAAATGAGATTAGCACACGTGGAACAAGTTCCTGCAGTTTAAAGTGATAGCATAATCTTTTGTCTTAATTTTGTAAAGACAAAATGATGAAATGACAACAATACTAACCAACTAAACACAGACCTTGAGTTTGGCACCAACTTTCCTGTAGTCACTTCCATTGACCCCTTGACAATTTATTCTGACCAATTCACATTCTTCACATGCCTCTCTGACATCTTTTACGAGATTACTGTATACACCATTTTTTGCTACAACACGCACAGAAAACACAAATAAGTTTACTCACAGAGTATTTGTCAAGTGTTCTCCATTCTCGTTTGTTCATGTCAAACTTGACAGAATAGCTACATGCAGTCTACCTAGTTTGCATATTGGCATCAATTTCCGTCCCTTCTTACGCATTTCAGATGTTTCTTCTAACGTTAGACCTTCTGGAGCCTGTTGAATCAATCTCGGATACATAGGTGCAGAAGGATTCCAAAGCATGAGAGGAAATCGGGGTCAAGTTCTGTAGTTGTAATTTCTGCCTCGAAAAAGGTATAGCACACCTGCCTTTCTGTAAATAACCTTTCCTCCAGTTTTTTCCTGAAAACGATGAACACAAAGCACAAGTCAAACAATAATCTCAATATTGATTATGCAAAGCAAGGCATAAGTTACATGAAATCATCACAGGGATCAATAGAATAGTATCTAGGGCCCAGTGCATTTTTAATAGGAAAAACATACCTCTAATTGCTGGCAAACATTGTCCATATCAACTGTACATACTCCTTTGCATTTGATCTTGCACACTCTCCTTCGCTTACAATGAGCATGTATGTTATCCAACATGTTGTGTGTGAGACCATCTCTACCTGCAAAACAAAACTTTAGCTAAATTCAAGCTCGAAAGCCAGTCACTTGTACAAACTATTCAAACAGACACTAAACAACCTTATCCAGACTTAACCTAGCAAAACAATCCAACATTATATCACGCCATTGTTGAGCTCAATCTATAATAAACATATCCCACAATTTGCGATCAAACAAAAATCAAAGAAGTGAAATTTAATCATACCCATGCAGGGGCGGAGGCAGGTGGGGTCGGGTGGGGCTGACGACCCCTGCCGGCCACCGGACATGTAAATCTTCAGCTCCCTTGGCCCCTCAGCCCCTCAGTTTCAGCCACCCTCAGCCCCCTCAACAGCTCAGCCCTCAGCCCCCCCTCTTCCAGCCCCTCAGTTTCAGCCACCCTCAGCCCCCTCAACAGCTCAGCCCTCAGCCCCCACTTCCAGCGTTTCTGGCTCCGCCACTGTACCCATGTTCAACTTGCGCTTCGTCTTCATGCACCCGTCGATCAAGTCCTTAATTTCCTGCCGCGTCAATGGCTCCCCCTGTATCTCCTCCCTCGTATACACATACCGAGGACCTGATCCGGGCAGAAAAGGTCCCGGAGATTGAACCGGCTTCACGCCTTTCTTATCCGGTGGGGGCAACTTAAACGAGTCAAATTCCGTCAATTTCTTCTTACTCGGCGGCAACGGTGCCCGACCGGTCCAAGGCCGGCCCATTGTAGTGGGCCCAAACGGAGAGAACTGGCGGCTCCAGCAATTTAACAGGCTTCATTTTAGGAGTCTCTGAGTAGCTGTACTTGAACTCAAATGGTGCACCATCGACGACGTAAGAGAGACCGTCTTCACTAAGCTTGACCTCTGCATTTCTGTCAATTGGTGGTCTCTCGTCACTCTTCGGTTGGGTTTTTTTGGTAACTCTCGAGACTCGTCGAAATGCCGGGTGGGGATTTCGGGTCTCAGGCTTGGACTATTTGGATCTTTTGCCCGGAATTGAAGGAGCTGATAGAGAGGAAGGTGACCCTATGGATTTGAAAGTCTCGGCGCTTGCCCTTTTGGTGGCAGAATCGTTATTTTGAACGATATTGGTGACAGAATCGAAGAGGCGATGACGTCTGATTTCATCTTCAATTTCTTTCTAGGCCCGTTGCCGTTCGTTGAATTCTCTGGCATTGGCGTTGTTCCACCGCGAGAAGCGAACCTCAGTAGGCGGGCGCTGGGATAGGTTCTGATTCGGGTTCGGGTTCAGTAGTGGCGCATATATTGTTAATGGGATTGGAAATTGTTTTAGCGCCATAACTGGAATGAGTACATTACTTCAGTGGAAGAAGAAAGAACTCTAGCAGAGTCAAAATGATATTTACTGGTGAGGGAAGCTGAAACGACGTCGTTCTAAGAGTGAAGCCGTGATAGTGGTTTATGTGTAATAAAGTGAAAAATCGAGGAGAATTAAGACATTATATTCCTCTTCTTAAAAGAGAGAGAGAGAGAACAGAAACAAAAAGAACAGTGTTAGTGGTAGTGGATGACTCGATGGAGTGAAACAGAGCTGAACCCAGTAACCGACAGGAGCCAGAAGCTTAAAACTTTACTCAATAGCTAATTTACTTATTACAGCTTTTTAATTTCAAGAATTCATAGGGTTGTGTGAATGCTTCTAAATTAGCTAACTCGGAAGTTTTTCAACAATTCATATTTTGGGATCTACAAGTAATGAATTTAATAGTTAATTGAAGCACTTCACATTCACACTTATCTTGTTTTCTTGCGCATTCTTTTTTTTTTCTTTCAATTTTCTATGATTTTTAGTAATTTTCTTGGGTCAGAGTAGTGATAATGGTATGTATGGTGCCTCAGCTAGCTTGTTTTTGCCATGAATGATTGGTTATCACACTTAATGAGATGGATATCCCTACCCTATTACAGAGGTGTTGTCTAGTTGAAATTCGGAGGTTGCTGATGGTCATTAGCATGGCAATTATTGTTGTTGCTGTTTTTCAGTCTTTTGCACTTTCTTATGGTAAAAGATGGTCTTTATCTTTGGCTGATGAAGGTTCTATAGTTATGCTAATGGGTAACGGATCCTTTTCGAATAATGTAAAACCGAGACCTATCTATGTGTCTAATATTATAGCAAATGATACTCTTTCCTCTGATTTGGATGAACAAGTTGGAGATGAGAATGATACGAAAGACACGAATACAGATGATGATTTGCCATTAGATAAATTTGAACACAATGAGCTTATGGTGAAGATGGATGTAATGCTTAGCAAGAGTTTGATAACGGGATATGATGCGGGTATGGGTAACAGTTCTACTCGAGCAACAACTGTAGAAATTGAACGTGGGAGCCTGAAGCAGGCTGAAAAAATAGATGAAACGGAAGCAGCAGGTGGTATAGTATTTAGAGGAATTCGAAATAAATCTGCTTTGGTGTCAGTAAAACATGGATGTAGAATTAAGAACTTGTAATTCGGTCCTCCTTGTCAATGGTACTTCAGCAGACAAAGTAACAAGATTTGCAGATATACAACCAAAAAATACAGTTTCAATCATCTTGAACAAGAATTCTCTGAGGGATAGTATTTCCAAGTTGAAGAGGTGGCAAACACAACCAACATCGATATCCCAGATGAATTCACTATTGCTTCAGAGTCTTGCTTCATCTTATTATGTGGTAAGAATTGACCCATTTATGATTATGAAAAGTATCAAATGGTTTACATTTGATGGAACTTTCACATATTCCTTCTGTTGGTGATAGAGGCTGCAGTGGTCTTCTGTACGTGATCGTGAACTTCTGTCCGCCAAACTAAAGATTGAGAATGCTCCTTATGTAAATATTGCTACTGGACTTCATGTTTCTGCTTTTTGAAATATTTCCATTTTTAAAAGGTATGCCTCTTTGACTATTCATTTGCTCTCTTAACTTTTTCGGATTTAAGTTTCTGTCAAATTTATTGAATTTCAGTGTTCCTAATTTCATTAATATTAAAGCCTGTGATCAAATATTTAAGGATTATGTGATGGCTATTAATGAGTTAAAGGATGTGCAAAAAATTTGGTTCTCTCCAAATTCTGCAGAATTACATCAAACATTGGAAGCGTGAAACACTTTGCTATTTCATTTCATGAATTGCAGTCATATGCTAACAGTTGCTAGTTTCACTTCATCTGACTGATCATTTCAGTTATTTGTTAATTTTAACTCGAGGGACCAATGCATTCTGTTAAAGGATAACTCAATATTATTCTGACCTTTGGGATCATACTCATTGCTTTGGACACTTGAGTCTGCACTGCACCCAGCTCTTACTGAATAAGGCCCCATCTTGGATTCGTTCGAGTACCTGAGCTTTGGCTTCCTTCTCCTGAGAATTGCCTATTATAATTACTGAACTAAAGCTTTTGTATGTATGTTGCAGAAGTTATGAGCTGATGGAACGGATGCTCAGGGTTTATATATACAAGGAAGGTGAAAAGCCCATATTTCATCAGTCTAAGATGAGGGGGATATATGCATCAGAAGGATGGTTTATGAAACTGTTAGAGGGAAACAAAAAGTTTGTAGTGAGAGACCCTAGAAAGGCTCACTCGTTCTACTTGCCATTTAGTTCTCACATGGCAAGGACTCTGCTATTTGCACAAAATTTTAAGAGTCAAAAGGACCTTGAAGGATATTTGAAGAACTATGTGGATTTGGTTGCACGAAAGTATAGTTTCTGGAACAGAACTGGAGGAGCAGATCATTTTCTTGTTGGCTGTCATGACTGGGTATGCTTTCCACCTTGCATCATTTAAATCTAACTGATTGTTTAAGATTGCTAAATCACAATCCTGCGCGATAAATATCATTCTTAAAGTGGTTTATGATAATGTTAATTCTAAGTTTAGACTAGCTTATTTTATATTTCACTGCAAAGAATAGTTGTATGCGGTCCCTAGTACATGACATGAATGCCAAATGTTAGTAAAATTAACCCAAACCATAAGCAATATTCCCAGTATAACGAAGAAATAGGTTTTTATCCTTTTGATAAATTTGATGATAATGCTTTCTTCTCAGATAGATTAGTTAAATCTGACATAGTGGAGGCCCCTAAAGTATGATATGATGGTTTTTGGAAAATAAGATAGAAATGAATTATGATGAATTACCCTGTCATCCTTTAGCTATGATAAGTCTTGATGCCACCTTTAGTTACTCTATGTAATAGCTGGTGTCATTTTGAATTTCAGGCCTCTCAAATCACGAGGCAGCATATGAAGAATTGCATCAGAGTTCTTTGCAATGCCAATGTTGCTAAGGGCTTCAAAATAGGAAAGGATACTACCTGCTAGTCGCATACATTCGCTTTATATGAAATATATTTAAATGACTTTCACTTGCTCTAATATTGATAATTGCGGCTATTGATAATTGTGGTTTGCCTATCAATTATTAATATTATCATTTTTCATGTTTAGCCATTATAAATTAGTAAACACAATAGGGTGATCCCACTCCATTTTTATCCAATAATGAGTTCTAGAAATGTCATTTAGTGCCTGAGTGTGCCTTTTCCAAATATGGCCCATAGTTTTAGTGATGAGACCATCTTAGCAACTTTCATTAGATTCTTTGCATTTTGAACAAGCAGTAAGCTTTTCCTTTTTGAATAAATTTAGTACTAGTGATTGTCCTCTTGTCTGCAGTGTTTTATAACTTGGTCGAGCAATGATATCGAAAGGTATTGATGTAATTTATGAAACTACTAGCATTGGCAATGTTGATATCTTTTCAAGTTTTAATAATATCAATGTGCACTGTTCATTTAATTGCAATGCCAATATATTGTTCTTGTTCTAGAAATTTGAATCTTGCACTTCAGAAAAAAGGGAGCAAATGAAAAAGATAAAAAAAAAAATCTAACTTTGTTAATTGTCAAAATCTAACTTTGTTAATTGTCAGCCAAACTTTTGTGATTTAAGAATATAAAGGCTTAGTCTCCAGTTATTGATGTTTATGGATATAGACCATTTCATCATCAACAGTGCCAAGTTATTCACTAGTGTTGTATATGTGTTTTAAGTGTCATTCTTAGATGTCATTAACTATGAAATCAAAGTATTAAATCTTATAAAAGAGCATGTCAATGTTAATATGCTACGTTCTATCTAATATGGTTCATATACACAAAGCAATAGTCAAATATGTCTCCAAATATTTTTGTTTATCTTCCCTTTAAATTTATAAGGGATTTAAATATGTTAATTGTTAGATTGTCCATTATAATTTTCAGACTTTCTTTTAGTGTTGCATAGATCTACATAAGTTATGAGTATATTTATAATGTGATATAAATATTATTCTTCCTTTGTCGATTTGTAGAAATTTTAAAAATAATTTTTTTAATATAGAAAAAGACTTAGAAATGAATTTATTTTTATGAGTTGATATGCTTTGGTATATTTAGAAATAAATCATTTTATGTTATAAATATTGTTTTTGTATTGATGATATGAAATTAGTAAAGAATAATTTTTTTTGTTTTTATTTTTTATGTTTTTTTATATTTTTAGCTATTTTTAAAAAAGTCAAGATGTGTGTGTTGACGGATAATCATTGATATTTACTGATTTTTATTGATTTGGATTGATATGGTTTAGATAGAGTTATCAAAGCACGAGTCATTTTGTGTACTAGATGTTGTTTAATTGTTTTAAAATGTGAAGAAGTATTTTTTAATTGACTAATAGTTATTGATTTGTGTTGATCTTTGTTGATATAGATTAGTGGGTCTTGATATGGTTTTATATGAGATTACTTAAGAATGTATTTTTTTTTATTTTAGTTATGTTATTTATTTGTTTTAAATACTAAAGAGTGTTTTTTTGTAAATTGATATAGGATTTCTATAGAAGAACTAATTTTTATTTATTTTATTTATGTTATTTATTTATTTTAAATACTAAAGAAGTGTATTTTTTATATTGATATTTGTTGATCTTTAATAATATGAGTTGATATGGTTTGATATAAGTTTACTAAAATATCAAGCATTTATGTTTTATATATTGTTTAGATGTCTTACATAGTAAAGAAATGTGATTTTGTTGACTAATCTATATTGATCTTTTATGATATGGGTTGATATGTCTATATGACTTGATATAGAGCTACTAAAATAGCAAACATTTGTGTTCTTTTTGTTATTCAAATGTCTTAAATAGTGAAAAAATGTGATTTTGTTGACTGATCTGTGTTGATTTTTTATGATATGGGGTTGATATGTGATGATATGACTTGATATATTTTGATATGGAGCTACTAAAATATTAAGTATTTATATTCTATATGTTGTGTAGATGTCTTAATTAGTGAAGAAATATGGTTTTGTTGACTGGTCTGTATTGATCTTCTATGATATGGGCTGATATATCTAAATATGGTTAGATATGGGATTACTAAAAATTTATAATTATAATTTTTTTTTGTGTTCTTTATATTGTTTATCTGTTAAAACTAATCTAGAAATTTATTTTGCAGGCATAAAAATGGCAACTTTATTTATATCCACTTCTAATTCTAGTAGTGAACAAACTCTTGTACGCCAGGAACAGGAAGAAACAAACATATTAAGCAAATAAAAAGAAATATAAGATAGAATTGCATTAATAAAAAATAAATAAATACATCTTTTAAGAATTTAATTGCATCAATATATGGACTGATAATAATATTCATTGATAAAGTAACTTTCAGTATACCTATTTTAGATAATAATAGTCATATATTATCTTTAATAATACATTATATCAGCTTTAAGAGAAAACTTACTAACAAATAAAAAATACACTATTATTAATATTTTTTCATGGTTATACAAGAGAAGATAGGTATCCCCACAGTAGCTATTACTATATCCATAAAGAAAATTTTACCCAACTTATCCATTGCATTTGTCTTCTCTAACTCTTTCTTCTCTTTCTTCAGTCTATCCACTTTTCTCAATAGAGCATTGATAATATTTGTAGCTCGTTCAGAGTTTTTTTAATCAACACAAATAAAAATTTTACATTTCTCTTGGTGAGTTTGTTTATCCAAATGACAAAACTCGTTATTTAAGCAATAATAATATGAATATACAATATCCAAATGCAAATAACCTAAAACAAATTAAAATTTTAACATATTCCATAGTTGCCTCATCCATAAAAAATACCTCATTGGATTATCGTCTGTCCATGATACTTGAAGGGTGCAATCTCAACGCACTCGCAAATTGGAGCATAATATTTTGAGTATTCGATATAAAATGCATGTGACTTTTTTTTAGATCTGAGGAAGAATAAATAATTCTTAGGATTTCAAATACATAATTTTAGACTGTTTAACACATTTAAATACCATTTAGAATAGAAAATGATTCAATATAATATAATTATTTAACACACATATCACCCATATCAAATTATATCAATTCATATCAACTCATATCAACATACAAATATACAATTTTAAACAGTTTAACATACCTAAATATCATCTAGAATAGAAAAAAATTCAATCCAATATAATTCTTTAATACACATATCAACCTATAATAATTTATATCAACTCATAATAATTTATATTAACCTATATCAAGACATATCAATTCATATCATCAAAGATCAACATAGATCAGTTAACAAAATTACATTTATTTATTATTTAAGACATCTAAAAAATATAAATAATACAAATGTTTGATGTATTAGTAGTCTCATATCAAACTATATCAAGACATATTAAATCATATCAAGACATATTAACTCATATCATCAAATATCAACACAGATCAATCAATAAAATCATATTTCTTCGCTATTTAAGACATCTAAAAAATATAAACAACACAAATACTTGATGTATTAGTAATCTCATGTCAAATCATATCAAGACATATCAAACCATATCAAGACATATCAAACCATATCAAATCATATCAACTCATATCAACATACAAATATATAATTTTAGATAGTTTAGCATACCTAAATATCATTTAGAATAGAAAAAAAAAATTTAATCCAATATAATCATTTAATATGCATATCAATATATATCAATTTATATCAACCCATAATAATCCATATCAACCTATATCAAGACATAACAAATCATATCAACACATATCATCAAATATTAACACATTTCGGTCAATAAAATCACATTTTTTTATTATTTAAGACATCTAAAAATATAGACAAAACAAATACTTAATGTATTAGTAGTCTCATATCAAACCATATTAAGACATATCAAACCATATCAAGATATATCAACTCATATTATCAAAGATCAACACAGATCAGTCAACAAAATCACATTTCTTCACTATTTAAGACATCTAAAAAATATAAACATACCAATACTTGATGTATTAGTAATCTCATATCAAACCATATCAATCCATATCAACTCATATCAACATACAAATATATAATTTTAAACAATTTAGCATACCTAAATATCATTTAAAATAGAAAAAAATTCAATCCAATATAATCGTTTAATACACGTATCAAGCTATATCAATTTATATCAATCCATAATAATCCACATTAACTCATATCAAGACATATCAAATCATATCATGACATATCAACCCATATCATCAAATATCAACACAGATCAGTCAACAAAATCACAATTTTTTACTATTTAAAACATCTAAAAAAACATAAACAATACAAATGCTTGATGTATTGGTAGTTCCATATCAAACCATATCAAGATATATTAAATCATATCAAGTCATATCAAGACATATCAACTCATATTATCAAAGATCAACACATATCAATCAATAAAATCATATTTCTTCACTATTTAAGACATCTAAAAAATACAACATTCACTAAAACATATTAACTCAAAATTAATATTTCATATCCTAAAAGCCAGTGACAATCTAAAACTCAACATTTCATAACTTAACCATCAATGCAAACTACTATCAAAATAATGACAATTAATAAAAATTTAACAAAAAATTTAACAATGACTATCAATAAAAATCCAATAAAAAATTTAACATACCTAAACACCATTTTGAACAGAAAAAATTCAATCCAATATAATCGTTTAATATACATATCAACCTATATCAATTTATATTAACACATAATAATCCATATCAATCCATGTCAAGATATATCAAACTATATCAAGTCATATCAAGATATATCAACCCATATCATCAAAGATCAAAACAGATCACTCAGCAAAATCATATTTCTTCACTATTTAAGAAATCTAAAAAACATAAACAATATAAATGCTTGATGTATTAGTAGTCTCATATCAAATCATATCAAGACATATCAAACCATATCAAGACATATCAAACCATATCAAATCATATCAAACCATATCAAACCATATCAAATCATATCAATCCATATCAATTCATATCAATATATAAATATACAATTTTAGACAGTTTAACATACCTAAATATCATTTAGAATAAAAAAATTCAATCAAATATAATTGTTTAATACACTTATCAACCTATATCAATTTATATCAACCCATAATAATCCATATCAACTCATATCAAGACATATCAAACCATATCATATCAAGACATATCAACTTATATCATCAAAGATCAACACAGATCAGTCAACAAAATCGCATTTCTTCACTGTTTAAGACATTTAAAAAACATAAACAATACAAATGTTTGATGTATTAGTAGTCTCATATCAAACCATATCAAGTCATATTAGTCCATATCATCAAAAATCAACACAAATTAGTTAATAAAATAATATTTATTCACTATTTAAGACATCTAAAAAATATAAATAATACAGATGCTTGATGTATTAGTAGTCCTATATTAAATCATCAAGATATATCAAATCATATCAAGTCATATCAAGACATATCAACTCATATCATCAAAGATAAACACAGATCATTCAATAAAATCATATTTCTTCACTATTTAAGATATCTAAAAAACAAAAACAACACAAATGCTTGATGTATTAGTAGTCTCATATCAAATCATATCAAGACATATCAAACCATATCAAATCATATCAATCCATATCAACTCATATCAACATACAAATATATAATTTTAGATAGTTTAGCATACCTAAATATCATTTAGAATAGAAAAAAAATCAATCCAATATAATCGTTTAATACACATATCAACCTATATCAATTTATATCATCCGTAATAATCCATATCAAACCATATCAAGTCATATCAAGACATATCAACCCATATCATCAAATATTAACACAGATCAGTCAACAAAATCACATTTCTTTACTATTTAAGACATCTAAAAAATATAAACAATACAAATACTTGATGTATTAGTAGTCTCATATCAAACCATATCAAGACATATCAAACCATATCAATCCATATCAACATACAAATATATAATTTTAAACAGTTTAACATACCTAAATATCATTTAGAATAAAAAAAAATTCAATCTAATATAATCATTTAATACACATATCAACATATATCAATTTATATCAACCCATAATAATCCATATCAACCCATATCAAGACATATCAAACCATATCAAGTCATATCAAGACATATCAACCTATATCATCAAAAATCAATACAGATCAATCAATAAAACCACATTTCTTTACTATTTAAGATATCTAAAAAATATAAACAATACAAATGCTTGATGTATTAGTAATCACATATCAAACCATATCAAGATATATCAAATCATGTCAAGTCATATCAAGACCTATAATCCATATCATCAAAGATCAATACAGATCAGTCAACAAAATCATATTTCTTCACTATTTAAGACATCTAAAAAATACAACATTTACTAAAACCTATTAACTCAAAATTAATATTTCATAACCTAAAAACCAATGACAATCTAAAGCCCAACATTTCATAACCTAACCATCAATGCAAACTAATATTAAAATAATGACAGTTAATAAAAATTTAACAATGATTGTCAATAAAAATTCGAAAAAAAATCTAATATACATAAATACCATTTTGAACAGAAAATGATTCAATCAAATATAATCTCTTAACACACATAATACTCATATCAAATTATATCAATCCATATCAATATACAAATATACAATTTTAGACTATTTAGCATACCTAATTAACATTTAGAATAAAAAAGATTCAATTTAATATAATCCTTTGATACACATATTAATTTATATCAACGTATAAATATACAATTTTTGAGTATTTAGTATATTTAAACACCATTCAGAATAAAAAAATGATTCAATCAAATCTAATCCCTTAGCACACATATCACCCATATCAAAGTACATCAACATATTTAATTACAGATCAACAAAGATAAATTCATGTTATTCAAGAAAAACACAAAATTTTACTATTTAAAATAGCTAAACATCACATAGAACACAAAACCATTCATTCTTTAATAATCTCATATCAAAACTTATCAATACATATCTATACAGATAACTACAGATCAATCTATATTAGTAAAAAAAATACAGTTCTTCACTATTTAAAATAACTAAGCAATATGTAGAACACAAAATGATTCATGTTTTAGTATTACCGTATCAAAGCATATGAAGGCATATATCAACACATTCTTAAACATTAAATGGAACATTAAATTTATTTATTTATATTAAATTGAATTAAATTGAACAGACAATCTCATTCAATTTCTCATTCAAAATGCTAAGGCCATTAGATATAATGTATGATTACTTACTTGTAAAGTTTTTTTTAAGATGTAAATGACATATATATTTGGCAAGCTCTTGCCACTACTTTAAAATATAGTGTATTAAGTACTTTCTCATTTATCCACTACTTTGAGTTCTTTAGATTGTGAACTTATAAATCCGACTACAATTGGAATATTAACGTACATCAATTATACAAACTTTATGTTAAAAAATATTACTTTCTAGTTATATAATAGAAACCTTCAATTTACCTTTTTAGACCAATCGAATATAAATTCAAAAATATTATATTATTTGCTTAAATCTTATTAGTTAATTGGTATTTAATCATTTGTTAAAAAAGATTACAATTTAATCCTAAATATTGATCTAATTTATGAAATTTCATTAGTTAACTATTTAATATTTAGTTCATTTATTAATATTTTTTTTAGTAAAAATTAAGTAAATTACCATTTCATAATTTTTATACTTAAAAAACACTTTGACTAAGACATCATACTCAAGAAATCTAACAAATTATTATAAACTAAATTAGCATCAATGATTGTGTATTTTAATCTTTATATAAGTTTGTTCTAACAACAGTATATTCATGAAAACTTTAGTATATGAAATAGTAAATTAAAATACTAGTAATTTTGACAAGCTTTCATAAAATTCATCAAATAGCTCCAATCCCTTTTAGACTAGTAGTGATCAAAAGTTCAATGAGTCAAACCACATGTCAATATGCATATAATTTATAATATTTTCCTGCCTAATCAACATTATAATTCAAATGCATCTGACAACTTAAAGCTAAAAGAATCTTTCACAATCTTCTTAACCTATGAAAAGCTTGCTTTATTTTCTTTTCTCACAACAGTTAGCAAACTTAGATATTTTTTCTAGCAAATGCAGATATAATAGCAGTATCATTTTTAATTAATCAATACTTTATTAACTGAACATTTAGAGAACTACACTCACATAAAATTATATATCCATATAATAACCTAAAAAAAAAACTAAAAATGATGAAATTTAATTAACAAGCTCAATTTAAACATCACTTAAATTACTTTAAATATATCATGCGAAAATTTCATGCAATAACATACAAAAGGTAGAGAAATCAAGCAGAGAGAGAGAGAGAGAGAGACCATACGTTGTCTGTGACTTCTTAAAGAACTTCTCCAATAATGGCGCAAGATTTTGCAAGAAAGAAGAAAGAGAAAAAATATTTGGAAGAAAGAAAGAGATGAAAGGATTTTGATTTTAGGAATTTTAGGTTTGGAAGAAAGATAGAGAAGAAGAGATTTTAAATGGGTATAAGTTTTTAGAAATTGAAATGGCCGAGATTTTTTTATCAGGGGCAATTTTATCCTAAAAATTTACTTAAAATAAATGGAGTCTAAAATATGTTAGAAATATATGAAAGGGTATTTATTTGATTAATTTTCGTGAAAAAATAGGATGAAATGGTGAGTTTTTGAAAAAAAAAAAAGAAGGGCGTATTTATTAATTTAATTAAACTTCAAGGACGAATTAATAATTTTCGTTTTCAAAATGTTACTACAGTGATTATCAATTGTTACTACATCTACTGTGATTATCAATTGGCTTCACATTTCAGTATTATTAAAAGTTAGAAAGACTTAACGAAGCAAAAACCAGAGCTTTATTTATTTTATTTATTACTTAATCTGCTACACTTTCAAAGCTCTGTTCTTGGTCGTTCTCTTCCTCAAGTTACTGAGGTTAGTTTATTTTTTCATATTTGTCTCAGAATTTTCTTTTTCTTTCTTTTTTCGCATGTTGTTTCCGTTTGGCTGCCTAGAAAAGTTCTTTCTTTGTCGGTTCACTTTGAGCTTAATTTTTTACTATTTTTGGATTCTAGGGAAAAAATATGTAATTCATTTTATTTTTATTTAAAAATCTTGCAGTTCATAATGACTTTCTTTTGTTAGATTTTACGTGATCACTTCGTTTATATGTTTTCAGTGGCGGAGCTTATTTTTCCCTTAATTTGCCCCCTTTTTTTCTGTGCTCTTGCCATATAGGGACATAGATTATATCTCTTTCAATTTGCAGTTGCTCAGTTCTTATTTGATTTTATTATCCAGCTGCATGAAGTTCTTCTCAACAATGATTGGATGATCTCTGTTTACTTCGTGGTTAGTCCCTTTTTTTTCGTTTATGGAGTTCCGGTCTCAATATCATAGATTATGCCAAATTGAAACCCGAAGATGGCTTCTTCTGGTTGAAGCAGTTGCTATTACTCATTTACTTTTTCATTCTGTTGCTTCCATATGAAATGCTCTTCGTTCTTTATTGCCCAAAAGCAGTGGCGGAACCAGGATTTTACTGAGAGGGTCGCGGCGTGCACTGACGGTGGCCTGATGTTGCCGGCGGTAGGAGCTGGTATTGGCTGGCTGGGTTTGGAGGAGGGAAGGCCTGATTTTTGGGTCTGTGAGAGAGAGGGAAGAGGGGGCTGCAAAAATGCAGCCCCTTTTTTTTTTTAAATCTTCCTCCGGTGATCGATTTTTGTGGGGGCTGGGTTTCTAAAATCACGTGACCGGCAGCCAGAGAGGGATACCCTCTCCCTTCTGGCCGCCGGTGAAGGGGGGTCGTGTGACTACACACGACCCCATAGTAGATTTGCCACTGCCCAAAAACAATGATCTGATACGTGATACAAGCACCTTTCCAATCATACAAACTTCTACAAAGTCTCTGATAGTTCGCAACCCTCTCATGGTTGATACTTCGAGCTTGAATAAAAGTTCCACGGTTGATGGTGTGGTGGACAAAGATGCAATCTTTTCTTGTGAAAATGGAGATGACAGTCATGATAGTGGATCAAAGAGGAACAGTGGAGGCACAGAGAATGATTTTGCATCTGAGAATGAAGATAGGGACAATTCTATTGAGCTTGCAGTGGATAATGATGGAGATAGTGATGGTTTTGTATCTGATGAAGAGGATTTGGATAATCCTATCAATCTTGTTGTGGATAGTAACTTGGATGATGGTTTCCCATTTGATAATGTGATGGACAAAAATGAGTCTTTTATACAGGAAAGCATCAAAATTCGAGAAAATAATTCTTCTGTGGAATTTGCCAGTGAAGCTAAAGGTGAGTTTTCTCTTGATCAGAATCTGAAGTCAAGCCACCATATTTCAACAGATAATAGTCTGATGGAAGACATGAATCTGACACAGAAGGAGTTGAGGCACATAAAATCCACTTTGACATCACCTTCAGCAGAATCAGAGGTAGTATCTTCATCAAGAAACATCACCTATTTAAGATCAAATGAAAGTTCCTCTGTTGGCTCTGCCATCCATAACATTAATTTTGCAGCTTCAAAAAATAATTCTGCTAGGATGGATACTCATGGCAAGAAAGAGATGAGGTGTGAGATGCCTCCTAAATCAATAACATTGATAGATGAGATGAACAGTATTTTAGCACGGCATCGTCGGTCTTCACGTTCAATGGTATCAATTCTTGCATGAATAACAAAATCTTTCAATCAGTGCATTATTTAAAGCAGGAAACCTAAAATATTTATATATGTTTGTAGAGGCCAAGATGGTCGTCCTCACGTGACCATGAGATTTTGGCTGCAAGATCACAGATTGAAAATGCTCCTGTTGCAGTGAATGATCAAGGTCTTTATGCTCCACTCTACTGAAATGTTTCCCAGTTCAAAAGGTACACCTAATTCATGGCATGGATTACTGGATCAATTAAAAGTTTTTCCTCTGAACAGTTTTGCCATCAATAAACCTGCTTCATCATTCAAATTTAGGAAACCATTGTTTAACTCCAGTGCCATTATGTAGAAAGTGAATTAAATCATGAAAAAGTAAAGAACTTGGATAAAAGGGGGATAGATAGAGGTTAAGAGAGAGCAACTTTGAGATTACTAATTGACTTATATGATGTGTTGTGATGCTAGATGTACATGTTGTAGTTTCAATTGTATTACATTGAAGCAGGAAGTGAATTTGGCTGCAATTTTTCATGGTCAATTGTAAATGGTGAACTCTATTATTTGGTTGTCTCTTTTGGGACCGACTATTGATTCATTTCTATTCTTGATAAAGTCCTCTTGATGACCAATGCAATAATATATTGTAGGTGTGTTCTTACTCTTAGACATTCATTTCTAGTCTTGAGAAGATCCTCCTGATGAACAGTGCAATAATCTGTGTTCAGCCTAAAAAACAATTGATTTTAGCAAATTAGATTATATTTCATGCACAAATTATGTAATTTTGTTGTGCTGTATATTTGTTTCTGTCAATGTTTTTATATGTTTCATTTGTGTCTTTTGAACTTTGTCCTTGCAGTGATTGCCTAATGTTTTTGTATTGCACCTGTTTCTCTCAATTCTTTAACATTTTTTCATTTGTCTTTAAAATTTTTACTGTGGATCTATTCTTCATTCGTATTACTTTGAAGCCCTTCATTGTTCTCTTGCAAGCTTGCTAGGATCACATCTCACCTTGTTTTATACTTTCATTTTCAGGAGTTATGAACTCATGGAGCACACACTCAAGATCTATATATATAAGGATGGAAAGAAACCCATCTTTCATCTGCCAATATTGAAGGGATTGTATGCCTCAGAGGGATGGTTTATGAAACTGATGCAGGGGAGCAAGCGTTTTATGGTGAAAGACCGTCGAAAGGCTCATCTCTTTTATATGCCATTCAGTACATGAATGCTGGAGTACACACCCTTTATGTGCGTAACTCCCATAATAGAACAAATCTACGCCAATATTTGAAGGAGTACTCAGAGAAACTTTCAGCTAAATATCCATACTGGAACAGGACTGGTGGAGCTGATCATTTTCTTGTAGCTTGCCATGATTGGGTATTCTCTCTTTCTTCTTTTCTACTTTTAATAATTATGAAGCATATTCTTGTGCCAGGATCGTGATAGGGATTTAAATAGTGGATTTTTGACAATGATAGTCCCCTAGGGTGTAAAATCATGAAACATCGATGTATGGGTCTTGGGTTCAAGTCCTACTAGGATTGGAGAAGGGGATCTTTGGAAAATGAGAGTTACCTTGTTGTGTAGCTCATCAATAGACTAAAAAAAAGAAAGTCGATACTGGCTCATCCTGAGCTGATTCTGCTGTGTTAGAGTATGTCACTGACAGATGATGTTAGTGAGGTTGTTTTTCTCATGTGAGTGTTAATATAGGTGAAATGCTTTGTGCAGTCTACTAAACAGTGAACTTTATCTATTTAATAGGACTAAAGCATATTTCTGAAGCAGCAGTTCTTGGCTCCACTTTATGATTTTGCCACATCTGATCCCTATCTCCTACGTGTAAATAAAAGCACAGAGTTTGTTTTTGTGGGCATCCATGCATTCATTCATAACTCATGCCTTCACCTTCTTTTGGCTAGCCATTTATGAGCTGTGTAATTCATTCTTACAGGCTCCATATGAAGCAAGACACCACATGGAGCATTGCATCAAAGCCCTTTGCAATGCTGATGTCACTGTTGGCTTCAAAATAGGGAGGGATGTGTCCCTTCCTGAAACATACGTCCGGTCAGCCAGAAATCCTCTCAGAGATCTCGGAGGAAAACCACCTTCTCAGAGGCACATTCTTGCCTTCTATGCCGGGAATATGCATGGCCATCTGCGACCGATCTTGTTAAAGTACTGGAAAGATAAGGACCCTTCCATGAAAATTTTTGGTCCTATGCCTCTTGGTGTTGCAAGCAAAATGAATTATATCCAACACATGAAGAGCAGCAAGTATTGCATCTGCCCTAAAGGTTATGAGGTCAACAGCCCTAGAGTGATGGAAGCCATTTTTTACGAGTGTGTACCTGCAATCATATCCGACAATTTTGTGCCACCATTTTTCGAAGTCTTCAATTGGGGAGCATTCTCAGTAATCCTTGCAGAGAAAGACATCCCAAACTTAAAAGAAATATTGCTCTCAATACCAGAAAAGAAGTATCTAGAGATGCAACTTGGTGTCAGGATCGTTCAACGGCGATTCCTTTGGCATGCTAACCCCGTGAAGTATGATCTCTTTTACATGACTCTTCACTTAATTTGGTATGATAGGGTTTATCAGATAAAACGAAGATAAGAGTGTCAATAAGCAAACGATCATGAAATTATTTCCTGTCAAGCTGTAAGAGACTTTCTGGTTAAATTGGGGAAAAACATGTAAAAGTGCTTGTATCATATCATCTTAGTTACAGCTGCTGTGTATATACCTTTAGTAACTATTTTTTTACTCCCGTAGAAGAACTTTGAGCTTTTATGGTTCAGTTTTTGCAATAACCGCACAGTTCGAACAGCTTTAGGAGTACTCTGCTGAATTCGGCTGTTTGTTTATTTAGAGACTTTCCTCTTTCTGCTACTAGGACTTAATTGTTGTTCAAGCTTTCCACATATAAAGTTTGTTTGATATTAAAAGTAAAGCTAGTTTTCTAGAGAAGTATTATTGTGGATGTTTTTCAAAAAAGCTATTCGGGGATGTTCTTGAAGTCTTTGTCATAAGAACATATGAAATTTATTTTAAAAGTATTCTTTAATAGATTTTTTCTAGTTAATACTTTTAATGTGTTGTGTTTCTAAATGAAAATTCAACTTATAATATGCTGAGTTTTAATATAAATTAAAGAGTGTCAATTTCAAAATTTAGAGAGTTTTTTTCTATAATAGATAGGGTATTGTGTTTAAGCGACATTCGCTAAGTTATCTAGGGCTAAAATTATATGTTGTCTCGTTTAGATTTCAAGTTTAAATTCTAAATGTTTTCATTTTGCACGTGCAATTAATAGAATGTTAGAATGTGTTTATTGCAATATGAAGTTTCAAGATTTAAACTTTACTTGTCGTCTCTCTTTCTATAAAATATTCAAATATTTTCCAAATACTAAAGAAAAAACTTAGTTGCACCTTATCAGAACTCAAAACCTCTTTTTCCAGTTGATGATCTCATGATCTAAATATTCATTTGTATATAATAAACTTCCTTTACCACCATCACACACACACACACAGAGACATCATTAAACAGAGTTGCCAAACTTGCACGCTTTCCCCTTTTCCTCTTGGTGGCTATGCAATGGCTTAGAATCTTTTTTGCAGTTGCTGAATTCTTCCCCAAATATTTAATAATCCTGACAAATTTTTGAGCAACTACTCAACCTTTAAATAGATGGCCCCCCGTTAATAATTGTTTGTTTTTTATATTGAAATTGAATATAAATAAAAATAAATAAATTATTCTAAAATTTTTAAGATTAAAAATATAAAATGTATTCAACATAATTTTTTTTTACAATTTTAATATTCTTATTATCTTTGTCTCTTATTAGAGTATATAATTATTTTTATTCAGTTTGGATCATTGGCTAGGTATTTAATTTTTTAATTTAAGTCATATTTATAAAATATATGACTACCTAAATATTATTAGAAAATATTAATCTTTTTCTATAAAATCACATTAGATATTAGTTTTTTATTTTAATTTATGACACCGATGTAAAATTAGTATTAATATATTTAAATATAATACATGATGAAATATTTGTAAAATAATTGAATTTTAATCAAATATCTAAGTTTACACTTATGATACAGTAAAATTCAGTAGCAATAGTTTATTTTGTATTTCTATCCTACTGAATTTTAAAAAATATTTTATACCAAAAAAATTTAAAAAGTTAATTTCGGTGGAAATTTATTTTTGTAAAATCATATCTATTGATTAATTATGGTGGATTAAAAGATATATAATTAAGAATTCGTGAATTTTTTTAAAATATTATTTATTAAAATTCTAATCACTATTAATTTATTGAAAAAATAACTACAAATTATTATTTGTAAATATAGATTTTTTTTAGCAATATTTGTAAATATAGATGAGTTAAGGATCAGTGGCGAATTTCAAATTTCCACCACTATTGGAGTGGAGTCGTCTCTTCTTTGTCAATACGCTAACTAATGGGTTGGTCCCAGTACGCCACGTGTCTTTCCCTTACAAAAAAAAACATTATCCATGCAGACACAATAGTTGATCATACCCTGGCGGGGGCCTACACTCTAACACTTTGCTTCAAGCTTTAAGCTTTCACCCAAAACCACAAAATTGCGCAAAAGTTTAAAACCCCAAATTCCCAAAACCTGTTACCGGTTTCCACATAAGTCACTTCCTAAATTGTAAAATTGAACCAAAATTTATAAAATTAAAGATGCTAAATTTCAAATAAAAATTGAAAGAAACTTTCTTTGTTAACAAGTGGGCCATGGCAGATCTTGAGATAGCTATCAAGCCATCATCTATTGCTCCCACTCCTGTTCCATGACTTTCCTCTAATTCGGTTGCTGCTACTCCCAACATATTTAATAACTATTCTTTCTTTTAATTTATTATAATTATATAGTTATATAATTTTTTTTTTAATTTGGATATTTGTTGCTTTTTCCTTCTATAAATTTGATGGGTTTTGATTCTTAAGACTCATCTGTTTCTGGGTTCTGCAGGTTTCGGTCTCTTCTTGATTTTTGGGCCTTCCATTTTTCTATTTTTGTCTCATTTTTGTAAGCCAGTCTTGTGCCTTTTCTTTGAATTTCTGGTTCAATCTGTGTGTCTGTTTTGCTTTCTCATGTTTGGAAGAAGATTTTATCTGCTTTTATTTATCTGGGTATTCGTTATTTAGTGCAAAGTTTGATTTTTTCTATTTAATTTATTGAATTCTGGTGAATGCCGAAATAGAAGTGATTGTGCTTTAGTTTTTTTTTATAAATGTGCGATACTGCTTCTCAAACTGCAGCTGAGCGTTGTTCATTTTCGTGTTGCCTTACTGAAGGTCTGATGAATTTTGGCTTGAAAGCATTCAATATTATCGTCCTCTAAGATCCAGCCCGACTTGAGAGTTCTAACTTTGAAGTTTGATTTTAAAAGGGTTTTTTAATCCTGTTACTTTGGCTTGCCACTCGTTTAGTAATAAGAAAATCTAAATCCAGCAAGTTTAAACTCAAAAAACTAAAAAGCTGCAAGTACCATATGGGTTTTTTTTTTTTTCCTTTGGGTTGAATAATGATTGGTATTAGTCATACACCTAGAATCCGCACTAATAAAGAATCTCATTTTTGGCGTCATATGTTTGTTTTCTCTATGAACCAAAGGAGTGAATAGTTTCTAATTCCAAGTCTTTCCCTAGATATATCCTTTTTGTGTACCTAGAAATGGTTAAAATTCACATTCATCCCCTAAACATCCTTAATCTTGCATTATCCCATGATAGGAACATCTGATGGGACATTTATGTATTAATGGAGATGTAACTGATATTCCTTCAACAGTAAGTACAAAATTTATTATCATGGCTGTTTTTTTTTCTTTTTCCTTGATGTCAATGTTGATGTTTAATCTAATATCTCATGTCCGCTAACTCTGCATTCTCTTTTTTCATCATTGAAATCACAACAGGTTGGGCATGAATCAAGAAAATATTGCCTTGTAGAAAGACATGATTGCCAAACAAATCAGGTGTTGAGACTAATCTTCAAGTGTGTATGCATGTATTTATGTACATCTGAAATTTGCACATTTGCAGACATGCATTTGCTGTGATATGTTAATTGAAACTTCCTTGATGTATATAGAACCACAGTCTAAGGAATCAATAGGGATTAAGCACCTTGAAGTTAAGGGTTAGTTTAGTTATTTTTATTTACTTTTTACTCAGGCATAGCACTATATGAAGTAGTGCTATGATAAAACACTGCCAGTGATGTAGTCTTTTGTGCCGACCCACACAAGGGTTTATTGCATAGTAATAATTGATATAAATACTTTTATGTTTTGATCTATGTCTGATTATGGGTCCTCTTATCAGGTCCATTGTGATGCTGTGTGTAACACAAGTCTTACTGCTGGTTCTTTTGATTTCTGTCCATCAGTAGATGACATCATCACTTGTCTGATAACATTGACTGCTTATGTACGTCAACGATTGATCTGTTTTATTGGTGAGTTCTTAACTCTGATACATGTATTCGCATTTCCCAAACTAGCTTTGATTCACTGCAATTCCCTCCTAATCCATGAATTCAGCTCCTCGATTCTAAACTAGTCAGTTTTCTCCTCCATTTAGCTCTTTTCAGGATCAATTTTCTCTCCTTTCATACTTTGGAAAAATTGTGGATGGTGTGACAGAATTTTGTTTTTGCAGAGGATCTTGTGCTCCAAGATGCTGAAGGGTACTCAGAAAATTTGGTGGCCTGTTCCACTGGACTGTATCCAAGATCTCCTAGTGATGGTGTTTGTAAATTTGATGGGGAAGATTGCTTATCATATACTAAATATTATGTCACTGATGCAAGCTCTGGAATCCATAGAAGAAGGGCTTTGGGCATCAGGGAAGGACTACTTGTAAATGCAAGATATGAACTTATAGAAACAAGTTATAATCATCGAGGTGTCTCCTGTATTATTCAAGGGTATGTTTTCACTAAATCTCTCCATGATGCTAAACTATAAACATTTACTCATTAAAGATATATGCCAAGTATAAATATCTTTATTACATTTTTTAATCTGATATTCAAATAGTCAGCCGTACATTTATTTCTAATTCCAGCTTTGTTGACATGCAATTTGTTCTTGGTATTTAATTTCTTCATTAATTTTTAAGCAGTTCCTTAATTCAAACCATATGTGTCATGCATATGTGGTTGTGGGTTCATTAATGCATTGAACTCAATGTAGAATGCAGGAATTGGTAGTGTAACTGTAATATTAATTACTGCAATCTTAAATATAGATCCCTTTAATGTTCTTCTTTGTCATGAATATACATTGCAATAAATTAATTCTTTTCCTGACATGATGAAATTGCTTTTGGGTGGGTGTAGGTTGATGCTACCATTGTTTGGTTTTCAACTTGCTTGGAGGTTGGCATTGGCCTGCTTGAGATGTTCATTCTATTACATCCGATGTGCTCAAGTTCAAGTTCGTAGGTAAAAGAAGTTAGTTTTAACCAGTAGCATAGCCAAAAAAAAACTTTCAGAGGGCCCATCTTATCACCTTATCCAAAAAACCTTAAGGATATATTTCACAAAGGAAAGTATTAAAATCCAGAATCAACTACCAAAGTTTGACCAAAAAAGAAAAGAAAGAGCCCTATGAATCAGCCTAGCAATTGGGGAGGGAGAGGAAGGAAGTGAATGATATTTTTCCTTTTGGAAATTCAACTGGTCTCAAATTTGAAGAGCTAAACTGTATCTAATTAGTTGATTTTTCAAAGTACACGGAGGATCTTTTCAAGTTGGTCTTTTCCAATATTTTATTTTAGGTTTATGGATGAGATGCTTGATTTTTAGTAGCAAATTTGGAGTCTTTCTAATTGGATATGAATTGAATATATAATTTGACGTCTGCCCTCTCTTGTTTTTGTTAACTAGTGGGATCAGTTTAGAAAAGCCCAAAAGAATTTTGTATCAAATTACTCACCCTTGTATTTTTTTAGAGTTGACTGGAGTCTATGAACTCTATATGGACCCTTCCCTGGTTTTAATGTTGCAAATTTGTGGGTTTATACATTTGCTATAGTGAAGTCTGTGGAGTTTCTTTAAGTTCATAAGTTCTGAAATTGTGTTAGTTCCAGCTCTATATCAAGTTTTATTTGACTAAATTAGTTCAAGTATGTACTCATTTTGGCATCTGCAGCATAACATCTCGAGTCCACACAACTTTGCGTGGTTCATCCGATGATATTGGATGGTTGCAACGCACGCCTGGAATGGCTTCTGTGGAGGATGGTACAGCTAGATTCTTAGAGCTGCTTAAAAACATAAGGTGCTGAAGAATATGATTTCTTTTCCCTTGTTAAATTTGATAAAACTTTTATCATGCTGAACATGCAACTGTTGTGGATTATTTTTATTGCTGTCATGGAAATTGAAGTGTGCAAACACAATGATGAAGGATTCTTACTAATGCAATACTCATTATATGGGGTTTCATTATAATTTCGTGAACCCATTATTACTTGAAATAATTCCTGAAGTATCTGATTTATAATGCAGAATGTGAAAATTTGTGGTTTTATGCTTTCATACTTTTCACATCTCTGTTGTCCTTCATTGTTTCAATAGCATGCGACTTTGAAGTTGAGTTTAACATGATTTTAGTCCATGTTTTTTTATCTGAAAAAATAGAGCTATATGCATAGATCAAAAGTGCCATACTTATTGTCTTGTTTTTGCACGTGTCAATAATATAATTTACCAAGTTTCTGTAGAAATTAAATTTTTGGCTTCTCTATACATTTGGGGTTCTTTCCAAAAAATCCAAATCTAACAAGCTTTATTCAGGTTAGGTTGTTATTGGTAGTACGAAGGGCTGAATTACACTTATACTATGACTGAGTGGCATAACTATACCTAGTTTCTACGCATAGTTATGATTGCTCAATTTTGTTGGTCATGCGGCAATTTAATTGGACACGGCATGTGGTGCAATTAGAACTTTTGGGAGTTAAAACTCAGAAAGTGTGCTAGCAAGTAATCCTAATGATGTCTCTTTAGCAAATGGTTTACCCAATCTAGTTAACAGAATTAACCAGCTGCTATCTTCCAATATTTCGCTGACAATGTAACATATGGGAATGTGTATGTTTGATAGTGGGTTAGATGTTCTTTAAAAATTCTTTATAAGTACCTGCTCCCTCTTTTCTTTTCCCCTCCTTTCTCCTATTTCATTTTGTTTATCATTAGATAATACATAAAGGTTGGATGAATTATTTTCATAATGGCACTTCCTGGTTTCCTTGGTTGTGCCTTCTTCAAGAATGTCTATATTGGTTCTACCCGTAAGGATCCTTGACTGCAGTTAGTTGGATCTATTTTTTATCATTTTATTTTCACTGCATTCAGTTTTAGTTTCTGTTTGCGCATATCATATCACAACAGTGTTTGCTTCAGTGGTAGCTGCTTCTCTTTGCATATTGCTTGGATATTTAGATAGTTTATTCTTACTTGACAGTCGGTATATGCCTGTAACTTATCACAATGCTGTCTCATTCTTGTAGGAATGGAGAGCACACACTTCCTGACTCATTTGTTTATTTACTAATACCAGGTAGGCATAAAAAAGATCCCTATTCAGCACTCAACAAAATACAAGCGCCTTATAATACTATCTTCTACCTTTGTCAGGACTTTTTAGTAATCATGGTCCCTTGTATTTTGTGGGAACCAAGAGATTCTTTTCTAAGATGGGTCTAGCTTGCCACATTGCAAAAATTCATAGTGAGGTAATTGATTATTACTTGGAGTATCTAAACTAAGATTGAGCAGGAACTAAGGAAGTTGCTTTATCGAAAATTAAATTTGGAGAAATATCTATACACACACCTGCATGAATCGTGCTATTTTCTGGCTGCTTTATGTCTTATTATGTGATATGAAGGCATCAATGGAGCATAATGCAGGCGAACTGAAGCAGTACATTGAGGAACTTTACTGGGGTTCAGGGAAGCGTGTGATGCTACTTGGGCACAGCAAGGGCGGAGTAGATGCTGCAGCTGCATTGTCAGTGTACTGGTCAGACTTGAAAGATAAAGTTGCTGGACTGGCACTGGTGCAAAGCCCATATGGTGGATCCCCTATAGCTTCTGATATCCTCCGTGAAGGCCAGATTGCTGACAAAGAAACCCGGAAGGTCATGGAATTCTTGATATGCAAGCTTATTAAGGTATTTCTTTCTTAATGTCTAGGTAGTCCATCTATTTGCATGGAAAATTAAAGAACAGAAAAAAGTGTAGTTATGCTGATGCATGGTTTTCAAGCATTACATATATATCTCCAAGTATTTAGCATTAAGCTTTTTTGCAGGACTTCTGTACATTTTCAACATTTCCCTTGTGTCTTTCATAAATTTTGATTGTGGGGGAATTGGTGGCTTTCTCATCTCCTGTTATCAATGTTATTTTTCATTGCTTCTGCTTAATTTAGGTAAAATTTTTTAGTCCATCTTCTTAATCCGATCATGAATATTTCTAGGGTGATATTCGAGCATTGGAAGATCTCACTTACAATAAGCGGAGGGAGTTCATCATGAACCACAAGCTCCCCAATCAAATCCCTCTCATCTCATTTCACTCCGAGGCAAATATTGCTCCAGGTGTCCTTGCTACAATGACCCAAATAGCGCATGCAGAACTTCCTTGGCTGCCCCTTCCAAAACTTGGGGTTGAGGAATCTGATGATGTTGTTCAAGCAGGATGCCAGGTACCTGTAGTGATGCCCCTGTCTGCTGCCATGGCCATATGTGCACTCCACTTGCAGCTTAGGTATGGAGAGAAAAGTGATGGATTAGTAACCCGTCGTGATGCAGAAGTTCCCGGTTCAGTTGTAGTCAGACTAGACAAGAAACTTGATCATTCATGGATGGTTTACTCTTCAGGTAAGAAGGATTTTTCTGAGCCTGATTGTGGAGCATGGCAAGATTAAGGTGGAAACTTAAGCTAATTGCTAGGTTACTGCAAGTGATAAAAGGCTTAATACAGCAATTTTGGAGGCACTTCCTACAAGAGCCTCTCCTTCAGAAGTAATTCAGGAATAATTTTTTTTATTAGCATTGATGAATTTGTATGTTTTGGCTCAACATAATTCTGTATTGGAAAATTTACAGGCTATTACACAGCAGAAAATTCTTGCTATATATATTACAATATTTTTTCAAAATCAGATATGGAATTTTAAATATAATCACTTAAATTCTTTACTATTACTGTTGTTTTGGCTAATTGTCAAGCTTTGATATTTCTATTAAGTCTTGAAGTAGGATATGTAAAATTTAAGAAAAATTACACTTCGTATCAATTTTTTTAAAAAAATTTTGCATATTTTATCCGAGTTTTTTTAGTTATTTACAAAAATAAATTCATAATAAATTTAAAGTTTTAAGGTATATAATAAACTTTATATATATTATTTTTTTAACAACTTTATATATGCTTGACAATTACAAATTAAAATTTAAAATTACAACTTTACAATTACCAAATCCAGCAAGCTGTCCCTAAAAAAAAGGACATAATTAAAAATTAAAATTGACATTACCAAAAATTAAAATTTTAAGTTGTATATATATACAAGGGTAGTATATGTATTAGTATTTGTAAGGCATTGGGCCTTGTAGAGTTGTCATGAATGACAACCCTAATTTCATTGAATGCAGAAGTACATCAACTGTAGATGATAATCAAGTAACTTTCATAATTTTATTCATATAATAAATGGTACCTCCAAAGCATTTAAAATAGTTTTTATGTAATAAAATAATTTGGTTGGAAGAATATCCAATGGTTCTTCTTACATATATTAGCTTTTGTATAATAATTCCCATACAAAATGAGGGCCCATTGTCATTCTATGTTTTGAAAGCCCATCAAATGCCTTCCATAAAAATAATAATGTAAACATATTTAATATTGGTAGCCCAATGTGACCCCAGCCCATTTACTATTGCCCTTAAATTCATATCTTCATAGGGGCCAACCACCCTTACATGTCACAACCATCTTTATAAAGAGGACCAAATATATAAATTTGAGTTTTTTACAAAACTGTCAAACAAAAAAAATTTTAATTATAAAATTTACTAGATTTTCAAAATATTTTTAAATGTATCAGAATTTGTAATTAATTTACAAATTTATTAGATTCGTTTAGTTCATTATGGGTTTATTATAATTTTATTATATGTATAGTAATTTTTATAAGTTTATTGTGAATTTATTATATACTTTTATAAAATTATCAAAATATTCATGACAAAATAAAAAAAAATTACAAAATTTTGTGTAGAGTATAATATTCTTTATATATATTCATTTCTCATATATTCAACATAATAACAATTTATAAAATAATCTTTAAAAAAAGAATTAATGAATTAAACATTGAAGAAGGTGAAAAATAAATATAGATTATAAGAAATTAGTATTTAATTATAATCATTATCAATCAATATAATGTTATTAAAATCTCTTATTTAATTTATTTTTAATAAAATAAATAATTTTATTTCACAGTGATTGTTTTTAAACAATATTTAAATAAAGAACATTAGTAATGAAACCCATGCATGTGTATTTATTAATTGCAGACAGAAATAGAAATTTATTATTGTTTATTAATTTGAGAAAAAACATATGTATATATATACATATATATATATATATATGAATGGAGGACCATGGTTCATAATATCTGGCATGGCATACGATAGGTGTTCAATATATATCTATAGTTTATTCCTATCGTATAATTTATTTTTAACTATATATATCTATAGTTTATTCCTATCGTATGCCATGCCAGATATTATGAACCATGGTCCTCCATTCATATATATATATATATATATATAGCTTTAAGGCTTAAAAGATTTATCATAAGAAGAAACAAAAAATCTTAATGAAGGGTGTTCAATACCTTTGAGTATGGGTGGCACATGAGAGGCATATGCATGAACCAGAAATAAGTATTAATTTATTTTAATTTAATTCTTTCTATTATATATGTATATATTAAATACAATCTATTTCATTTTTTTGGGATGTGATGAAATTATTATTGTGCCTGTTTAATCTTTTTACTTAATTTATCAAAAACTATAAAATATTAAACGTTGAAAATATTCTGGCTCTATTTATATATAATCAGACTAATAAAATTTTTTCTCTAAATATATCAACATCAAATCAATTAAAACAACACAAAATAAATAAAAAATTTATCAAATTAAAAAAAAATACAAAACAAAAAAAAAGAGCTTGGTCTCTCTTCATATATATGTATTGCAATTTTTTTTTACTTCTTCTATTGTTATCATTTTTCTAATTTGAAATATTTTATTTATTTAAAAATGATATATGGCTTTCTTATCTTATTTAATTGGTATATTTTTAATTTGGATACTATATTTATTTAAAAATATATCATATTTCTTTTTAATTTGTAGCATAGAAAACATATATATATATATATATTAAATTTAGTATTATATATAAAGAGAGTTTTTCTATAATTTTCGTGGTTTAATAATAAAGAGGGAATACTTTTCGATAGTTGACATTTATAATTTTTAAGGAGAATAAAAAATTTATATTGGACTCTATAATAATTTTATTAAATTCAGAAAATCAAATGAAATGTATTTAAGATTTTTAAAATGTATATATAATATATCTAGCTAGGCTCCACTTCTTAAAGAAACTTAGGGTTAGTTGGACCGTGCAGTAATCAAATACTCTTTCAAAATTGTACTTAGCATTTCAGAGAACATTAATTAAATTTAATGTACAGTCATGTCTTAGGCCTTGGAGCTTGAAAATATTTCAACAAAAAAATGCTGGGGAAAAATGGTATGGAATAAAATATTCTTTAATTATAAATATATGAAATGGTATGGTATTAAAGCACTTACATATATATATATATATATAAACTTTACTTGATTAGTTAATTACTTTATAAATTAATAACGAGTTTTAATTAACCAAATATTTAAATAAACAAATGATAATATAGAGTATGCATGATTAATGCAGCTACAGCACATGGATTTTTTACTTTTTAGTCAAATTTAAAAACCTACATCCATGGATCATATCTAAAAAGCATACATTTATTTGTTTGTTTGTTTATTTATTTTAACCAACATATCATGAAATTTTATTAAAATAAGATAGAATTAATGTCTTTGACTAATTATTTTAAAGTTTTTTATAAATATTATAGCAATAATTATGATGGAGAAAATATCAATTTAAATTAAGTTAAATCAGAATATTATTATTGCATGAACCAAGATTAACAATTCTTTCGATATTATTTACTAAATAATATTTAAATACTTAAAAAAGTCTATTTTAAATTATCAAGTTTTAAATATTTAGTTATTAAGTTCTCATCGAGAGTTATATTAATATTATTAAATGATAAAATAAATAAAAATTTCTATATTTAAAGACTAGAAACGTGAATATATATATATATATAAATATGTAATTAAATCAACCCAAAAATAAATCCACCAAAGCTACTAAAAAACAAAATGAAGCAATAATTAGATAAGAACAGTACAATTGACATTTTGTAAATCAGCAAATTAACCCACAAAATGAAGTCCAACCAGTGTGCAAAAAAATGAAAATGAGCTAAAAAACAAAATCAAACTATGATAAGAAATTATGAATACTACAAAGATGAACCGAAAAGTCGAAATATAAGAATTCAATTGAGAGTGTTTACACACTTTTTAGTCTATAGTTTGATTCATATTATATAATTAGTTGTCACTTTGAATTTGCCCATTTCTTCGAACAAATCCCAAAATCCATCACATTTGAATTTGAAAATTTTCATTTGAAATAATTTAATTCTATATCAATATAATAAAATAATTATTTTATGTGATAATTAATTATTTTAAATATATATTACATATTTCTATAAATAGATAAGAAATTCAATTTATTTTAATTTTTTAATTATTTTTATTTATTTAAAAATAATTACTAATATTGTAACTTTGAGAAATTAAAATAAATTATTTAATCTGTCTTTGAAATTTAAATCAAGTTTTTTTTTTAAAGTAAGAAAGTAATATTATTAACCACCAAGATATAGTCTGATGGCCAGAAATATATTCTCAAGTTTAAGTCTTTAGTATTTTTTTTCTAAAATATATAATTAATAAAAAAAATAGAAAGTGATATTATTGAGCATAGGTAAACTGAGAGACATCAATACAAAGGGAAATAGACTCCTAAATTTGAAAATGAGCATAAGAAATAAAAATATTACTCATTTGTTTTAATATAGTTCTACAATCTTCAATAATAAATTCAAAATGAGACATATCTTCGCTTGGAGTACACCAAAATAAACTTCTTGCGAATCAATCTTGAAATTTGTCAGGTCCATTAAAGTGCTTACATAGCCAATCAAGAGACTTGCGCAAAGCATTAGCTTCAGCTAACTTAGGAACACAATAGCCTATTTAATTAGTAATTATTGTGTATTTTTAAGTCTTTATTTACTTGAATTATAGTCAAATTTACATAATTTCATTTTCTCTGAAATTATTTTTCATCCTAATTAGCTTTTGTTTGGTTTTTTAGTAATAAAATGGAAAAGAAAAAAAAAGAGGGAGAAAGAAAAAAGAAATAAACAGAAAAGAATATATTTCTTTTACTATCGTACCTCTAAAATTGCAAGTCGATAAAGAATAAATTAATAACTTCATAAATTATTATTTTTTTTCACTTACCTCGTTTTCTTTCATATTGATAGGAAAAAAAATTGATGGATTGGAAGTAAATTGAAGGAAGTTATTTCTATTGAAAGACTAAAAAAATTGATTCTATATAAATTACGCCGAACTAATATGAAAATTGATAAAAATAATTTTTTATATAAAATTTCAGTTTTTAACACCGTCTTTACATGGATTTTTTGTGTATAGCCAGTCCCAAACCCAGATAAAGAAGGAAGATTGCAGTAGGTGACAGCAGAGTAAAATTTTTGTCATATCTCATGATAAAATTTCAGTTTTTAAATATGGATAAATTAAAAGTATTATCTCTACTAAAAAAATATTATATCTACTTATGTATGATTTCTCTCTCTCTCTCTCTCTCTCTCTCTCTCTCTCTCTCTCTCTCTCTCTCTCTCTCTCTCTCTCTCTCTCTCTCACACACACATATACACACATATGTTCTTAAAAGTTTAAGGAAAAAAAATAATGATTCTTCCGTCTCGCTGAAATTGTCACTTTAGCTTATGCACATCTATTAAAAAATTCATTAGATTTTTTAGATATTATAGAAAAATATTTTAAATAGACTAAAAAACTCTTTATTAATTCATTAATATTATACTCTCATTTTATTTATTAAGTCATTAATAGTAAGAATATAGTTAAAAAATTAATTAATTTTTATTGATTATATAAAGTAACAATTTGAGAAAAATAAATTTTTTTGTAAAAGTGACAATTTCAGCTAGACAGAGGGAGTAAATTTTCATCACCTAATTACTTCACCCGTTCTATTAAAATCATCACCTCCAGCTTATACACACATATTAAGAAAATCATTAAATTCTCTAGATATTATATAAAATTATTTTAAATGAACTAAAATATCCTCTATTAATTCATTAGAACGATACTCTTATTTCATTAATTAAGTCATTAATAATAAGAGTATAATTGAAAAAAAAAACTAATTAATTTTTTTTAATTCTATAAAATTATAATTTGAAAATGATAAATTTTTTTTTTATAAAAGTGATAATTTGAGCGAGATGAGTAGAGTACCAAATTTAGATGAATTGAAATCAATTAGTTTAAGGCTAATTAAATGCGCTAAATGATAAGTTGAACTAACGAGAGGTTCAATTAATTAATTTAATAAAGTTATTGATAAATTCATTTAATAATATGATAAATAAATAATTAATATAATTGATTATAAATTAATACTTTTTTATTCCGCTGAAAATATATTTTTAGCTCATGCATATTTTTTAATAAAGTTATTAAATCATAGATATTATTTAAAATTATTTTGAATGGACTAAAATATCTTTTATCAATTTATTAATATTATATTTTTACTTTATTAATTAGGTCATTAATTATTAAAGTAAAGTTGAAAAAAAAATTATTAATTTTTTTATTTTAAATAATGTTAATTTAAAAAGGATAATTTTTTTTATAAAATAGCAATTTTAGGAGACGGAAGAAATAATATATGTTTAAGTGTGTGTCTATAGTCTACCATTAAATTCCTAAACTAATAAATAAAATAATTCTAATAATTAATTTTTAAAATACGTTTTTCTTTCAAAGATTTATTGACACATAAGCTGTTTGTATTTTATTGTATGTGTGTATGTTGCTTGAATACGCGTGTAAAAAATGCACATGTTGATACACAAAAGGGAAAAATAAGAGAAATGAGAAAACAATATCTAATAAATAAAAAATAAAACTTTTATATATAGAACTTTTAATACGTAAGTTTATACTTGTACTTATAAGAAAGAATTCATTAGCATCATATATTTTATATATATCTTATGACACATCTCTAAATATTAAAAGTGATATTTTTACACCCTTAACTCAAATATTATTTCTATTTTATTTAAATTGTCGCATTTGGTTCATACAAATATATAAAAAAATGATCAAATTCTTTTAATATTATATAAAAATATTTTGAATGGATTAAAATATCTTCAATTAACTCATTAATATTAAAAATATTCTACTTTCACTTCATTAATTAATTCATTAATAATAATAATATAATTAAAAAAATTAATTAATTTTTATTGATTTTATTAGATGACAATATAAATGAAATAAATTTTTTTATAAAAATAACAATGTAAATAGAATTGTTGCAGTATTTCTTATCTCACTACTGAGTATGTATTGGACGCATCATACCACCATTTTCAAAAAGGTTAGGTTTCCTTAGTCATCATGTAAGGGTCGCCATTCAAAAGGGTTGGGTTTCCTTAACCCTTTTGGCACCCAATTTTTTGTTTTTTAATTAATATAAGTTTCAAGTAGAATTCAGCCCTGTAATTTCAACAAAAAGCTAAAGAATAAGAAAATCAAACAATATAAAAATAAAATCCCATACAAGTTGAATATCACCCAATTCAAGCTGGGCAGCAATTTCTTCTAATTGTTTTTTCACAGTCAAATCAATAAGCTTAGAGCCTGAACTTCCAAACCTCTCAGTATATCCAGCCACCAAGTTCAGATCCTCGCATTCTTAGCTCCAGTCAATTTCTAAACTTGCTTTGCGATCTGTGTCAAGTGCTGCTACTCTAATTTCATTACCAAGCTCACTATCACTTTTAGCATATCACTTTCTTTTAACACTTAGAGATGTGTTGCAGGACAAACACAAAATATATGATTCTAATAGGTTCTTTCTTTTAAATATATATGTGAATTTATATATTAAGTTCATCAATAATAATAAACTTTTGCATATATGTATATATGTCATTTACTATTCTTTTATAACATATATATTTAAAGAACATTTTTATAAATAATTACTATCCAAATAATTTTATGAGAATAAATTATTTATATTAAGATTAATATATATTTATATATATATATATATTTCTTATTATACTTTAACTATGGAATTTTTTATTTTCAATTTTAATTGAGGATTTTTTTTCCCACGTTGTTAGCACCAAGAATGTGAATGAATTAAAGCACATGCATGTATGCTTGAATCGAATTATCAAAATTATGCAATGTACCTAATAATTACTATTACTTTTTAACGGATTTTGAACTCTAATTTGGCTTTCGCCAATAGTAAATAAATCATTATTAATTACTTTTAATTTTTTAAATAATTAAGATTAAATTTTATTTTGATAAAAAAATTTTAATGAATGTTCCTTGTTTCTGATAAAAAATAAATAAATATTCATTTTTTTATCCAAAAAATAACTTTTCGAGAAAAATGAAATGAAATGAAGATGACCATCATGCATGCATGCATGCACCTCTTTTTTTTCTGCCTTTTTTTATTAAGTCTAATTATTATTTTTACTATTTAATTAATTACTATTACTTTTTAACGGATTTTGAACTCTAATTTGGCTTTCGCCAATAGTAAATAAATCATTATTAATTACTTTAAATTTTTTAAATAATTAAGATTAAATTTTATTTTGATAAAAAAATTTTAATGAATGTTCCTTGTTTCTGATAAAAAATAAATAAATAAATATTCAATTAATTATCCAAAAAATAACTTTTCGAGAAAAATGAAATGAAATGAAGATGACCATCATGCATGCATGCATGCACCTCTTTTTTTTCTGCCTTTTTTTTTATTAAGTCTAATTATTATTTTTACTATTTAGCAGGAAGACAAATTAAAATTATTGTACCATCTTCACTATGAAGCACGAATATAAGATACAAATATAATATGATATAATATAAATACAGCAATATAATAATTTTAAGAAAAATAACACGATATGTGTGAAATATGTTTATATATATATATATTTAAATTATAAAAATATAATGAGAAATAAATAAATATTCAAAATAATTATAATATTATATATATTAAATTATTAAAATATAATAAGAGATAAACGTACATTTAAAATAAATATATATTAGTTTACTTATATAAAAATATAATTATAATAAAAAATAATTTTTTATGATAAAAAATAAGTTTTGTAATTAAAATTGATTATAATTATTCAATTAGTAACTTACTAATATCACATAAATAAAATTTTATGTCAAAATATATTTTCGTTATATCATTTTTAAAGTAACTTATGTTATTTTTATGTCTTCATGGTATCATTTTCGTATATAAAAAATAAAATAATAAGATACATATAGATACATATCCGATATATATTGAGCGCGTGTCTATATAAGATTGAGCGCGTGTCTATATATATTGAGTGCGTGTCTATATTCTTGCCGGGTCCAACATTAATACTTTACTCTATTTAAAGTATTAGTACTTCATTAGTATATAAGATACAAGAAATTAATAATAATAACAATACAGATTTGAAAAGTCTTTCTATTTTGATAATTTTTAAAAAAAATGTGAAGAAAATAAAATAATTAATTCAATGATTCAATCATGCATGCATATATGTATATATATAAATATATTTGACCGATCAAAGCAATAACAAATTAATATATATATATATATATGTAATTTACAAATTTTGGTACGAATATTTACGGATGGAAATGTAAAGGCTAAAGCCAATGCAAAGGGACCCTTGATATGGCTTTGAAATTATCTTGTCTGTACTTAAAATATGACTCTAGATAAAGAGGAAAGGACAATTATGTAAACACACTGAGTAAGAAGTAACAGTAAAATTCTCTAATCTATTAAAAAAAACAGTAAAATTCTCTAATTTAAATTTGTAACACAGAATTCAATGAGTTTGTAACTATAAATTAAAAAAAAAAAGTGAGTTCAAGAATTATATTATTAAATTAGAAATTTAGGAGATAAATTGATTAAATGAGTAAAATTTATTTAGCCGTAATATTATGTGTGTGTGCATATAAATACTAAGATAATTAAAATAATATAAAAAAGTTCTCAAATTAAAAAAATAATCTGTAATTCTCTTTTTTGTATATAACACTAAATTAAAATAATAATAATACAAGTTAAGAAAAAGGGAGTGCCCTCTCTCTCTCCATATAAATGTATTCAATTTTTTAATATTTTATTTTATTTTATTGATTAATTTGAAATATATTTATTTAAAAGTGATATAAATTTTCTAATATCAAATGTTTATAGTTTTACTTTTAGGAAAGGAAAAATTTTATGGACTCGAGCAATTTTATTACACTTAAAAAATTCATTATATAGTATTTAAACATTCCTTTTCTTTTCTTTTTTTTTTTGAAAAATATCTACTCCTCTTCAATATTTAAACCAAAAACAGAAATTAAAACCTAAGAAAACTTGTAGTAGTTCCCCTGTATTTCATAGGATTAATTTGTATCATGCAGTGACCTTACCATTAATGAAAATTCAATTTCTGTTTGTATCTCTATCTTATCTTCCAATTGAAAAAAAAAATCTATTATTTTTATATAAATTAGATTAATCAATATTTGAATTCATAACCTTATATCGTTAGAATCCATATAAAAAATTTGTTAAAATTTTATGCTTACTGTTACCCTACTATAATCCTCTTCTTTTATTCATTTGAGATTATATACAGATGGAATCTGAATTTATAATTTTATAATTCTAAAAATAAAAAAAATTATTTTAAAAAATTATTTTAAATGGATAATACACAAAAATACACGCACACAAAATAATAATTAAACATATTTTATAATAAAATTATAGTAATTTTATTGTAATATATGCTAACTAATATATTTTCTAAACACATATTATTTTTCTGATATAAAAGGCTAAAATTTTTGTCCAAATTTTTTTACATACTATTTTTCTAATGTAGAAGCCAAACTAAACTTAAAAGGGTTGACTTACCAAATTATAACAGTAAAAAATGTGTGTGTGTTGTTTTCGTCTAAATTTAATATTTGAGTCTTTTAGATATTTTTTTTTCCTAATATAATTTATCAAAAAAACTCGAAAGGGCTGAAAAATATCACACCACAATACAACGCAATCCAATATTTTATAAGTTAATTAATAGCAAAAAAAACAATTAGAATTGAAACTTAAAACTGGCAAAAGAAATAAAAAAAAAGAAATTTAACTAGGAGAGAGTATAAAGTTTGGCAAAAAGAATAAAGATAAAAAAGCAAAACAAGTGAAATTGCAGTAGTATATATAGAAACAGGGAATGGCACTAATAAAATATAATTAATTATAACGATAATAATTTATTATATTAGGGAGTGAAAATAAATAATAAAAAGAAACACACAAGAAAGAGTCAGCAATAAGTACAGTGAAGGGCATAGCCCATCAACCAAATGCACAAAGTGCCACTCCTATCAGGCGGCTCTGCCAGCTGTCTTTCTATCTTTGTGACTGCTCAACCCCCCTCTCTCCCTTCCTACGCCGACTCCTGTTCTATTATTATTTCAGTCATTCATCCTTAATTTTTTCATTTTCTTTTTAATTAAATTTTAATATATAATCTTATATATTTTGACATTATTTTTAAATTTTAAATCACTTTATCCATAATTCACCACCACTTTTTTAACATTTAATATATTTTTAAAAAATAAAATTTGAACCTGTTATCAAAAGAAATATATATATTTAGCGATAGAATATAACTCTGTGTGTGCGTATAATTCATATTTTAGTTAAGATATTTTTTTTTTGTTCTAAATTAATATGCATGTGTTTTATTTTATAAAAATTAATTAATTTATTAAAGTATAAATTTATATATTACTATTATATCATTATTTTACTATGAAATATATTTATTAAATATTTCAATAAATTAATTAAATAAAATTATAATAAAAATTTAATATGAAATAATAAATACACTATAATTTAAAATAAATTAAAAAAATTATGTCTAGCAGTACAATTTGTTTTTAAAAATTCAGTAACTATGGTGCGGAGCAAACACGGTTATGTACTCTTTGCTTATATTATGATATATATATATATATTAAGAGTAATAAAAAAATATAAAAAAGTGATTATAGCAATTAATAAAAGGTTACAGCTATGTATGGGTTTAAAACGTCAGAGTTGATTTAATCTTTGGCGGGTTCACTTATAAGAACCTGCTTCGCGTTTTCTTTATCTTCTCATTTTGGCTCTTCCTTCTTCCCTCTTTCTCCTCTGCAAACACACTCTCTCTGTAAAACACTGCACAAAAACACCAATCAATCTTTGCGCCATTTCTCGCTTAAATCAAAAATCAATTTCTGGGTTTTATATATTCTGCAAAATCCATCACTGAAACAGTACTCTTTTACTCATATTTACTCTCGCGATAACCATAAAAATGGGTGACCCGATATCGACAAACTCTAACTCTGAGACTGGTTATTCTAGTTCTAATAACTATCATTCTCCACCTCCTTCTTCTCCATCTTTATCATCCGGGTTATCTCCAAATCCGGTTACAAAATCCGACTCGGGTGATGATAGTCCGAGAAAGGGTAAAAGGGCCAGAGAGAATACTAATACTAATAGCAAGCATCCTGTGTACAGAGGAGTTCGAATGCGGACTTGGGGTAAATGGGTATCGGAGATCCGGGAGCCCCGGAAAAAGAACAGGATCTGGCTTGGGACTTTCTCTACTCCTGAAATGGCAGCACGTGCACACGACGTGGCTGCGTTAAGCATTAAAGGTAACTCGGCGATTCTTAACTTTCCTGAACTCGCTGGTTCACTTCCTCGACCCGCTTCTAACTCTCCCAGAGATGTCCAAGCCGCCGCCGCTAAAGCTGCTTCATTGGACTTCAACATTATTAGCAACAGCAATATTATTATTAGCAACGATAATCACCAAAATAATGCGTCATCATCATCGACTGTGACGCAATCATCTTCATCCTCAACAACTGTAGAGGTGACGTCATCGCGGTGTGACGCGACAACGCCTGACGAGTTGAGCCAAATAGTCGAGTTACCGAATCTAGGAAACTTCGAGGAATCGCCCGAGTTGAGAGAAGAGTTCGTCTTCAGCGACCCGTGGCTATATAATCCACCGTGGTACAACGATTATTGTGGCGGCAGTGGTTATTTTAGTGATCAGTTTCCGATAATGCCAGCAGAAAGTGTGATTAATAGTGGTTTTGAAGTTTTACTGTGGGAAGTTTGATCATAATTAGTGTTTAATTAACTAAATATGGTGTGTCCTTTTTTATAATTTTCATTTTTTGTGGACGATTTTGATATTTGCCGCGAGCCCTTTTGCAATTTTTCTTATTGAAGGGCTAAACGAAGAAAAAAATTCCTCTCTTCCTTGTCAAGTTGTGTTTCTTGAAGTAGTCTTTGCTCTTCTTTTACTCTCTTTTTCTTTCTATCCGCTTTAGAATTTTCAGTTTTGCAGATAGTTTTTTGTTAATTTCATTTCTTGAAAATTTTAATGAAACTGGTTTATATTTCTATTCATTGATTAAATCTATGGATGAAACTAATTATAAATTATAATTTAAATTTTAAATTATTTTTAAAAATTAATTTAAATTATTTAAATTATTTTTTTAAAATATTATAATTTAAATCATAATTTGTGATTAGTTTGATTTATATATGGAGACGAATGGACTAGATTCATGGTAAAAAAATTTATGGTCAAATACTTCCTTTAACTTGTGATAAATTAAAGTACTTTATAGAGTTTTATTAGTTTAAAGAAATGTTTGGGCTTGTTTGGAATAATTATATATTATTGTACAATAATGTTTCAAGTCAATTAAATGGTTGAATATCGAAACAGAGTTTAGTAGAAAATATTTTTTTTCTGAATGGTATAATAATAAAATATATGTATTTTTTAAATAATAGATTAAAAAACACATTGGTAAGTGCATATTTTGATGTATAATAGACTAAAAAGTAAATGCGCATTTCTATAAGTAGTCGACAAAAAAAATTAATTAAACCTTGAAACTAAAAGCCCATTGTGCGTTAATTTGAGCCCTAGTTCTTTATTTGATCTTTTTTTTTTTGGTAAATTAATGAATTTTGGTTAAATGGGGAGCTGTAAATTTAATGTTTTTGAACATGAACAACATGGGCAGTTAATTTGTACTTATTTTTATATCCTAAAGAGACATTTTCTTCCCCTATTCTGCTGTGCAGCCTCCCCTCATTTTAACAAGTATTCCATTTTTGTGATCTATAACAATCCCTATTCTCAATTTCTTTAGTATAAAAAATAAAATTTAAATAATAATAATAATACTATAAACCTGTCAAATTAATAATTGATTCAACCAATAATGATATATATATATATAAATTAATATTGCATAATATAATATAATGTTATCTTCTATTATTTGTTAGATGAACTTATTCCATTGAAAATTGCATTTCAACTACCATATTCCAGGCCATTTGTCATTGTGTTTTGTGTGTTTATTTATAAATAAATTAGTTTTATATTGTATTTATAATTTTAAGATTTTAAGCATGCGAAAGGATTATATACCAGTATTTGTAGGTGTAATTTAATGAGATATTATGATAAAAATACAAACAGGAAAAATTAAAATTATTATTTGAGATCCTTTATCATAAAATGATTTAGTAGGGTCAATAAGATTTTCTCTTTTTTCTTTAAAAAAAATAGTCAATTATATATGGTTGTTAGAATTTCAATAATTAATCACTATACAGTTGAGATTTTTTTTGTAATATATTTTAAAATAATATAAAATTTAAATATGTATGGACATAGAAGGCCTTGAAGAATTGACATATTGACATTAAGGGAAATTTGAAGTACTGCATTCTAGAGTAGCATATGTTTACATTCTTTTATTCTCCGTCATTATGTACAAATTTAAGAAAAGTAACTAAAATTCCTATTGTATTTTCTAGCTATTATTTCATTTTTTTTACTATTATATTAAAGAACTACAAAAGAAAATTCTTATGATTTATCTTGAAAAAAATAAATCTAAAAAATATGTTTGCTTATCAATCTTTCCCCAAAAAAAAAAAACTATTGAAGATTTATATATTTTATTATTAATTTTATTTATCGAGAGTATAAGTAAAAATAATAATAATAATAGGATCTAAGATGTATAACTCAGTTGGTTAAATAAGACTAAGCAAATAGATAATAATATGAATTTAAATTCTACTAAATATTTTATTGGGGAGGAATAAAAAGCCTTAATATATAATTTACGTCCCAAACAGAATTAAGCACATACCTAAATTGCTAACAGATAGGGATAACCGGCGAAAAAAAATAATAGGATTTGGTAGTGTTTTCATATGAAGGTAAAAATTCCTTAACAGTACAAATATACTTTTTTTATTTTTTATTTTTATTTCTTCATGGCACTCTAATTAAAACCCCACCAATCTCTCCGTACTAATTAACATAATTAGGGCATCCCTACATTGTTTCAAATCTACCTCACAAAAATTTGGATGATTTTAATATCTTTTAATTTCTCACTTTCAACACCACAGTATTTGGTTAACTACTATCTAATTAATTAATTAAGAAAAAAATTTGATATTTCTGGAGACTACATTGATATAGAACAAACACAAAATTCTAAAGCACTAATTTGTATTTTTTTTTTTAAGTTTTATAGGCTATAAATATAAAAAAAAATGAAGTCAAACCATAGTGACCCATTGCCCTGCTGTAATGATTAAATATACAAAGAAAATGAAAGACTTTAATTTAGTTATTGCTTTATTTTAATTATTGCTTACCAATAGTAATTTATTTGCATCGTTTGCATTAATAAATGAATAGGATAAGAAGACAATGACACAAAGTTACCTCTACACAGATCAAAACTCAATTTATTCTTATTTCACATGTCATGAGGTAACTTCATTTTTATTTTTATTTTTATTTTTATTTTTTATTTTTATTTTTATTTTTATTTTTTTCACAATTTTTATAGTGAATTAATCAACCATTATATTAATTGATGGTAGAATATATATTTTACATCTCTATCTTATGTCCGCTTCTCTTTTGGTTGCATTATAATTTTTTTCTCATGTACTAATATTATGAACTAAATATATTTAATATTGAAAATAACATTCAATAAAAATAAATGTTTTTTTGTTTGATATATAATTACAAGCTATCAATTAATATAAGCAATTTGTGTGTATTAGTAAAAAGATTTTTTTTTGAATTTAATAAGTACAAGAGACAAATTAATTAATGAAAAATATATGTGGCTGGTTAGAAGTATTCAAATTGTGTATATTTTTATTTAATATATAATTTTTAGTGTGAATGTAAATAAATTATGAATAAATGCGAATAGTATTTTTGGTCGATATTTTAATATAAATTTGTTGTTAATATTAGATATAATTTTTCATCAAAAAAGATGGAACATGGTTGGAAATTTGGATAGCTTAAATCTAGCTATTAGAATTTAGATATATTAATTAAATAAAAATTAATTTTCATGTAGTTTTAATTTAATTAAAGATTAGTGAAATAAGTACCAATTAGTGGAAAGATTTTATATAAATTCTATTTTTATGAACAAATTAATATTAATGTTTTTATTTTCCTTCTTTTCTCTTTATTAAATTATAATATATGGAGTAGTCAGGAATGAAACATTTTGACTCTCTTAGAAATTAGTATAAACAATAAAAATAAAAATAAAAATTGCTTCTGTAAGTAACTTATAATCACTATCAGTCACATGTGAATCTTTAATTACAGAGTTGACCCTTAAATTGCAAATAGAATTTACTCGAAAATCCAAACTTAGGTATTTGATACTGTGTGAATGCTTGTTAATAATATGTAGATTTTGATAGTTTATACACATTATATAAATAGGACGAATTTTTCAATGTAAAATATTTAATTTTTAATTTAATTATTATTTGCTAATTGCTAGGTTTATTCCGAGTTTTAATATTTTATGTCTGATACTATAAATTAATTTGTGATAAAAATGTTTGAATATTAAATTATTAATTTAAATTTTAATCTATCAAATTTAATTAAAATAATATAATTTTCCATAGCATTATTTGATATATACAATATAATTAATTATATTATTTTAATTTGTTAAAATAATTTTTTTATTTACTTAAACTGAAATTTAAACTAATAATTTTTATTTTTTAAAAGTGTACCAAGAAAATCTATTAGTATAAACTCATTAATTGTTAATGAATAAAAAATATAATTTTCGTACGCAAAGCTAATATAAAGTCTGTTCAAAGTATCTGTCGTTGTCAATTGTGCCATGAATAAACATGGAGATTAGAGGCTAATCATGTGATTATTTTAATAATAATAATCATCGTTATAAGTAGACATATATAATAGAATATACAGTGTCACAACAATGTAATAAAGCCTTGATTTAATGTCAAATCAACCGACTAATTATTCCTCAGTTTTGATTTATGATATAATCATCGTACCTAATTAACTAATCATATTTTTATTTTTTTAGAACGTACATAAATCTTATCATTAGTACAATAAAAAAGGATAATTTAATTCGTTTAAATAATTAAGTATGATTTTTATTAAAAAACAAGGATTATAATTTATAATTAAATTAATAGGATTCCATGGCCACGTGCTTCTCTCTATAATCGTAGTTATAGCCACACTATGTGAAGTCTGAACAAAGTCCAGTTGATTGCCTTAATTAATATTAAATTAATTATGATAATTAAATTATAAATTAAGTTACGTATTATTAATTAACTTAGTAACGGAGAGAAGATTAATTTATTTTTAATAAAAATAAAATTAAGGATCTAACCTGACAGATTAATTTAATCTTCAAGTAGGAGTCATTGAGAATCTGCAGCTTAATTATTATATAAGCAATTTGGGTTTGACTCCAATAAGTTAGACAACATCGAACATATATGTGTCAATTAGCATTGTTTCTGTTGAAATTTCATCTTTTTTTTTTATTTTATAATATGAAAAATACATGATTTAAATTATAATTTAATAATTCTGTTTCCACTTTAATTTTTTTTAATATTTTTTAATCGAGTATAAAAAAATTGTTTGATATTTTACAGAATACTTGAAATGGTAATTTATAATAATGAAAATTTTTTTAGATGGTTTACTAAAATGAGAATGGGAATGTATGGATTATTATTAAAGAAGCCGAAACATTCATCTTTTTAAAATTTTCTCATATTTATTGGAAAGTGAATTTTATTGAGATTTTTTTTTATATATATTTAACTTATAATTTTGCTTTACATATTCGTACTCTGTTGCAACCCTCTAATGACATTGACATTTGGCTCTTTCATTTATTAATAGTGATTTACAAAAAATTTTATCATGAATCGTAAATTTGAACATTTATAAAATAAGATTTAAAAATAAAAAGTAATTAAAATTAATTTTTTAATATTATAATTTAAATTCTACTTCATGATTTATCGGATCCATGAGTGAGGATATAAACTTAATTCATAATAAAAAAATTTATGATTTACTATGGTTATTTTTTATTTATTTTGAGTTATGCTCGCTATTAAAAAAATTGATAAAATGTCATGTTTAAAAATTTTAAATAACTCAAAAAAATATTGAAATGTTTTTATATTAATGAATAGGGTCTTTCTGATCATGAAACCTTTATGTATATGGGGTTTTTTCAAGTAGATTTATTGAGCTTTAAGTGTGGATGTAATAGGGTATTCTATAGTTTTTGGTTGTATCCGTTCAATAAATCAACGTTTTCCCCCTTTAAAATGATAATAATAAAAATTATATTCTATAAAAAAAAAAGTTTTGAATTGAATGTCTTTTGTTTTGTGTTGGAAAAGAAATTCTAATAATAATTTTTTTTGGTCAATAAATTCTAATAATAATTAGGATATGAAACTTTTTATTCTCATTAATTAAGCAAGGCGGACGAGACAATTTATAAAAATTAAAATAATTAATTTTTCTTAATTAAAATGACAAAATGTGATTCGACTAATAAATAAAATAAAAATTGCTAATAAAAAAACAGAAATAATGATTGAGAATTTTAATTAATTTATTGATGTGATGGTGATTAATATTATTGATTTTTTTTTAGAATGTATGACTTGTACTTTACTAATATAACAAAATCGAACCCAGCTCCTACTGTCTCTATTATATAAGAAGTAAAGAGACAAATTCGAGTTAAACCCCGTGTCCAACTTTTCTTTCTTTTATAAAATTGTACAAATTTATTAAAATTAATATCAAACAAATCATAAATACAAAAAAAATAGCAATAATTTCAACTTGAAATATTAAGTTATACTCAATAATTAATAATTACTACTTTTCAACTCTTTTAATATTTGTTGTCAATTTAAATATTTTATTAAAATATCAACCAAGAAATAAACTAAAGGAAAAAAAATAAAAAGGATAAAAAAATGAACTATTGAAAAGGAAATAAACATTAAAAAAATCATATTAGCTAAAAATAAACTAAAGTAAGAGTAATTCTTTTTTTTTCTCTTTCTTTCTTTCTTTCTTTATTATGGCTATTAGAGATATTTTGATTCAATTTGCGTTTTAACTAAGGTTAGTATTAAATCATTATAATAATAATGTCATAATATTTTTGAATGGATTTATTGTAGCATATATCTATCACCCAATCTCATTTTATAATTTTATAAGACGACTTGACCAAATAAAATAAAATTAATAATAAAAAAACAGAGAGCTTATATTAATTAATAACATAAATGAATAAGGGCTAGGCCGCAGTCAATAAATTAATGCACCAAAGAATTATTTAGACTAATATTTATTATTATTGACCCAATTCAACATTGATTCTTAATATAATAGTGGATAGGTTATTTATCAACATTTACTACTAAGTTTGTTGCCTTTATATTCTCTATTATTTCAAACTTTGATTGTGGGCCTCAATAATTTTATGTTATTTTAAAGATGAAATTCCCATGGGTTTGAGAAATTTTGGCCTTGACATGTGTCCTATAAATAACTCCTAATTGTGGCTTTGTACAAAAAAAAAGTAAAATTATTTTTAAAAATATTTACCTTTTAATTTTCAATTTTAAAAAAAATTTACTTTCAAAGTGTATATTTTATATACATTTGGCATTATGAAAATATAAATACATACTATATATTTTCAGTAAATTTAAAAAATGAATATTTTTAAAAATTTCTAAAAGCTGAAAAGTATTTTTTAAAAATTTTTAAAAAGATTCAAACCATGTATTTTTTTTTTTCAGATGTGATATTATGAAGTGTGATATTATTTTCAACTTTTAAGTTAAAGGATTTTTTGAGCTTTATTATTATTTTTTTTTTGGAGGGATATGAAATTTTATAAAATGGAAGAATAATGGAACCAATGATTGTTATAATCCAAAATGCATTAGATTTTCACCTCTCATATGCAGGGAAACAAAGGAAGAAGAAAAAGTTTTTACAAATTGCAGTCCGTTTTCATTTTCACTTTGCAATTTTTCATTGTTACTAAAATATAATTATAGGAATAAAGTAATGGAAAAGTATATATTCAGATTTCTATGATTTGTGTATAATGTAATTATAATTGTAATTGGCCCCTCTAAATTTTATGTTTCATTTATTCATTATTTTTTTATATACTAAAAGGAAAAAAAATCCCAAGACATTGATAAGAAGTTATGGGCCCTAGGAGCACCCAAACATGGGGTTTCTCTAAAAATATCTAAAAAATAAAAATATTTTAAATAATATATACTTTTTTCTTTTAATAATATTTATTTTCTAATTTTCAATTTTAAAAATATTTATTTTCAGAGGCATGCATTTACTATATAAAAAAAAATATATATATATATATATATAATTATAAGATATTTTTGAATATATATATATATAGTGTAATTTTCTCTTCAAATAATGGGGCACACTACATGTAGTATTTGTAGTCTATATAGAGTATAAATAATTAACAATGGTTTAGCAATAAGCAAAAGCCTAAGCAAGCAAGCCATAATAATATATTTAACTATTTTTTATATAATAGCTAATGGAACTACACCAATAATGCAATTAGTAATAAATATAAATTGGTAAAATTAGGTATTAATTAGTTTCTTAACCACTTAAAGCTTAATTAGAACTAATGGCATAGCATAAAATCACCAAAATCAATCATTATCATCATGTTTATAATTTTTTTAGGGTTAAAAAAGATAACTAATTCCCATTTTACTTGATTTGGAATAATCTCTAAAAATTTTCAGGTGTTGCAATGGGAGCATTGCATTGGAAACCCTGCCTTTGGTTTTGGACTTTTGTGTGCCTAATTCAACTCTTAGACAAATATTTTATATATATTCTCATATATAATAATTACTTAATGGAAGATAAACAATGGCGGACCTACATAGGGAGGTAAATTACACACACACACACACATATATATATATATATAGAATTATTATTGTGTATGTCATATCTTAAAATTATCCATTCTCATTATTTGATAAGAGAAATTAATCTAATTTACTAAATTTTATCAAAATAATTTTTTAATGATGAAGTTAATGGCAGTGACATTAACTTCATCGTTATATTATAAACATATACATTTATTCGTTTATATATTTGCTATTGAGATTAGTTTTAATTTTATTATTTATCGCAATAACCAACCAGTTTAGAAATGGATTGATGAATAATTATTTAACTATGTATATTGTGAAAAATATAAATGAATTTTAATTATAAATATCATTTAATTTAAATATTTTAAAATATGATATCTTGAAAACTGTTATTCTAATAAAAATAGTATGTAATTTTTTTTTACTTTTTATATGTGTTAGACTTTAAACAAATATTATTAATTTTATTACTAAGAAGTTTCTACTTATTTTTTAAATATGTATATATTCCTGATGAAGATAAATTAGTTAATAAAAATAAATAATAAAAAATTATTTAATATAAATATATTTATTCTATCCTATATGTCCAATTAATTCATGAATATTTAAAAAATATTTATTTCATTATGATGAAATTATCACTTTTTAAAAAAAATTATTTTATTAAAAATACTATTTTATATAACCAATAAAAAATAATTTTTTATATCTATAAGTTAACTAATTAAGTGAAAATATAATAGTAAATTTAATATTAATGTGCTAATATTTTAATCAATTTAAAATAATTTTATATAATAATTAGATAATTTAATAATTTTTCCGTCATTCTGAAATCGTCACATTTATAAAAAAATTATCCTTCTCAAGTTGTCACTTTATAAAATAAAAAAATTAATTAGTTTTTTAACTATACCCTTATTATTAATGATTAAATTAATAAAATAATAGTATAATATTAATAAATTAATAGATAATATTTTAGTCAATTTAAAATAATTTTACTCCTTTCATTTTATTTCAAGTGTCGTATAAGAACAGTGCACACAGATAAATAAAATGATTAACTATTATAAATTTTATAAAAATTTTATTACAATTTACCTACATATTCTTTACTTTATTTATTTTCTTTCATTAAATGAAAATTTTAATTAGGGATAATATTAAACTTTTTTAATTAATGCTCTATTAAAATTTTAAAAGATATATTTAAAGTGAAATAATTTTTTTTTCACGATACTTTAAATAAAACAAAGAGAGTATATAATATGTAGAGAATTTAATAAATTTTTTACACATGTGTATAAGTTGAAGGTGATGATTTTAATGAAATAAAGGAAGTAATATTTTTAGTAATATATATGAAGTGAAAATGATAATTTTAGTTAGACAGATGGAGCATATAAATTCATTAATATTAATTTTAAATTTTATGTATTAAAAAAATATTTCACATGATATTCACATTAAAAAAGAATTGTTTGCACGGATGCAACTTAGCAACTTTAAACATAATAATAAAAGCAAGTAATAGGGCCATTGAAAGATCTCCGAATTAATTGGCTACTTTAGAATTGGAAGCATCCCACCCATAATTTTTTCTAAATTGGGTTCCACAAACTTTAACTTTTGATTAACCCGCCCAATATTCAACATAAAAAGAAACAACTTTAATCTTTGGCCAATCCCTTTAGCTCCCTAATTACAATAACAAGACAAAAAGAATTGATTCCAAAGTTAATGGAATCATTGATTAATTAACCTTTTAATCATAACATTTTGTTAAGGTACCCAATGGAATCCCTCCAGCTCCAAATTATCATGCAAAAGTTAATTAATCATGCCATGTGTTACTAATTAAACCTCGTGTTTTATGCACACCAACACATAATAAATGTATAGTAGCAATCAACACATATTTTTTAAAATAATAAATTCAAATTCAATGCTCTTTCTTTTTTATAAAAAAAAAATTATATGAATCAAGTTAATTTAAATAAAAAATATTTATATATTAATTATATTAAAAAAATAATTATTTTAATCTTATATTTATTATTATTTCAACAATAAATATAAAATTAAAATAGTTATTTCTCTAATATAATTAATATATAAAATATTTTTTATCTAGATCAATTTGATCCACTTAACATTATTTTTTTTTATAACAATAGTTAAAAAAAAAACTTAAGTTAATTATTTCCTCCAGTCCCTTTTAGATGTTCATTTAATAAAATTTCATTTATTGCTAAATATGTTTTTTTAGAAAAATAAAATAAAATAATTCATTTTCCTTCAGTATTATCTTTAATTTGCTAATTCAATGATCAACATATTTTAAATTTCACTCTTCTAAAATGTGACAACGTGCTTATTAAATATTATAAAAGGGTATTTTAGTAAAAATAATACTAATAAATAATATTTTTAATATTAGTAAAAATAGCTAAAGTGAAAAATTAAAAGAAAATGGAGAGAGTAATTTACTAAATTATGCACCTGCAAAGTATTTGTAATTAATTAATTAGTTAATTTATATGGTAATATAAAATATTATATATTTAGTCTACATGACAAATGAAAATTGACTTCTCAATAATAAGTTTGATATTTTAATTTTAAAATTAATTATCGATAAGTAACTTATCAGTTGAATTGAATTTGACCAATTCAATAAATAGATATATAGACCAACATGCAAAATTAGTTAGAGAAATAAGCACAAAGCATAATTAAGAGTTGATCTTTATCTAATTTTGTCTTAATTTGATTTGATAATGCTTCCAATAATATGTAGTTGTCTTATTTTGATTTGATAATGCTTCCAATAATATATAGTTGTTTAATTTGATTTGATAATGCTTCCAAGTTCCAATCCAATAATAGTGCTTAATTAAGAGCCTAATTTGTCATTTATCGCACTAAAGAAGTTTAATTATTGCTATATAGCAATCGCTATCACTCTTTTATGTCGACCACCAATTCTTTTCAATTTTTTCATCATAATAATTCATCTCCCACTAATTAATGACTTTTAATTCAGTTACCTATTTACCCAATTTAACTTGACAAGTGAATTTCCTTTTCAATGCCCAATTACTCAAAAAGGGCCAAGAAAAAAAAAAGCTTGGGCAAATTTTCGTAGCAGTCTATAGTAGTAGTTTTAAAAGAAATTATATATACAATATTTATAAAATTATAAATTTCTTTAAATTTAATTGAATATATATATATATATATTTAATAAATCAACTGTTATAAATTGAAAGTGAGTATTTCAAAAATTGAAAGAAATATGATAAATATTTAAAAAATAAATATTTTTAAAAATATTTTTATTTTTAAATATTTTAATAAAAAATTCTAACTTTAAAGACCATATAGCCCTAATTAATATCCCTCTGTATATATATAGTAATAAGAAAATTTATAATAACTATTATATGTATAATAAATTTTATATACATCATATAGAACTGATAAATTTATATATTGATAAAAAGATTTTGATAAATTTAATGATATTTTTTTAAATTGATAAATTTATGATATTGTTGACTTTTTTTAATAATTTTATAAAAAAAAACTTAGAATTTTTCATAAAACTATGAGAAAAAAATTATAATATATATCATATTTTTAAAATATTTTTAAATTTATCAGAATTTTATGATTAATTTATAAATTTACTATATTTATATAGTTTAACATAAATTTATTATGAATATAATAATTTTATTTATTATGAATATAATAATTTTATAAATTTATTATATATTTTTATAAAATAACTAAAATATTTATGATAAAACATAAAAGAATTTTATAAAATTTAGTGAGTGGTATAATTTTTCAAAACACTATAATAATCATGTATCATCTCAAAGCCAGCCCAATAACTTATTGGGGTCCAAGGCTTAATAATTTTCCCACACACATATATATGTATAAACCCTATCATTTTGATTTATAAACAACATAATAAATGTAAAAAATAATAATAATCTCCTTCTCGCATGGGGCATTTGGGTGTAATTAATTAAGAATTTCATGGTAAATTATGCAGAAGTGAGAAAGTCACGTGACCCTCAACAGTGAAGCAGCAGCAAGGAGAGGCAGTGCCGGCGGCGGAGGCAGCGCGTGGTGGAGACTGGAGAGGAGAGAAGGTAGTTGCTGTTGCTGCCATCTCATCTAAAAGAAAAAAGAGTGTAACGTACATTACAGCAAAGAAACAGTCGAAAACACTGACCAATAAATAGAGACTGTCGGCATGCGCAGTCACAGCCACGTGCAAATAGTGCCGGTTCCGCGTCAACGCTGCTTCTGTCCTAGATTCGATCGACACCCCACAGCTACTCAGCTTTTTAATTTAACTCTTTTTCAAGATTTGCGGCAGTCATTATTATATATATTTTAACAAAATAAATAATAATAATGCATTTAAAAGAAAATAGAAAAATTATATAAATAAATAAAAGGCCTTGACCCTTTTTGAAATGGAGCATTTGTGTGTTTGAAGTTTGTTTTGACCCTTGCTGCTCATAATTGTGTTTAGGTTAGTAATTATATGATTTATGTAATATTAAAATTTAATATATGTTAATAATCACACAACATATGAAAAAAAAGGAAAAAATACATTTTTAATAATAATAATAGTGATGGTGATAATGATAATGAGATTTATTTGGTGTAAGTTTCGTGTGTTATAAACTTTTTTCTTATTTAATAATAATATAAAAAATATGATACAAGTGATAAATTTTAATTGAATGATATTAAAGCTATGTTTAAAATTATAAAATTAAATTTTTTAAAAATTTAAAATTTAACTATGAGTAAATTAGTTGTATACTATCGGTTTAATTGATTTGATTTAATAAAAAAATTATTAATTTTAAAATTTTAAATATTTATATTTTTTGATAATAAATTTAAAATTGATTTTTGTTTTTTTATATATTTATTAAAATAAATAAATTTACTAAAAAAGGTTTTTTTTTTTTGCCCAATATCTTGCAAATGTAAGCTGGTAATTATGATTTCATGAAATAGTACTATTAAATGTAAGGAGACCATATATAGATTTATACACGTTTTATATAACAAATAAACTTTATGTTATGACGACCTGCAAAATAAAACGATTGCAGACAATAAATCATTTATTGTCAGAAAGAAACCAAAAGGCTTATTTATAATAAGAATAAGAAGGAAAAGTAGATATATGTAAATATTATATATATAATTTTATGTTCTTTTAACAAGGTGTCGTCTCAAAAAGCTATAATAGTTTCATTTCAACTTTCCATTATTATTGGGTTCATCATCTATTCAAAACGACAAATAGTTATGTAGAAAATGGCATTAAATAATTAATATTATTGACCGAAATTAAAATTCCAACTTAATTTGTTTCTTTTAAATTGAATTCCAACTTGTCATTGTAGTTTTTTCAATTTTCTTTTCGTTGTTTTGCACCTTTTAGGAGTTAAATGTAGAAAAAATTAATGTTCTCCATAAAATATAATTAACATGATCAAAATTAATAAAAATTTTATTGCCATATAAATATAGGGATTATATATATATAATCTCATTGCATAATAGAGATTATATATTAGTTTATGCAATGGAAAATAAAATATATATCTCTAACTATGATAAAAATTAAAATAATTGAAGCCTATAAAATAAGAACAATAAATATAATAAAAAATATAACCACAAATTTACTCTTTTATCTGTACACTCTAAGGAAACTATACACATAATTAAAATGCAGTGAGAGAACATGTACAATAAAATAAATAAAAAATTTTATTATATAACTACCCATAAAGGTATATTGGTAAATTCACATGATGAAGACCACTTAAAATTAAAATCTAAAATATATTATCCTTATATTATCTAGATAATTAATTTAAATTTGAAATTAAAAATACATCGAGGGGCTAATATCATTTTTTATCTACACGTTTTTTGTTTGACACATTCCATTCGTGTTTAGAATTTAAAATGTTGAATGTAAATTGTAACATGAAATCAAATTTATTGAAGAGCATATTATTATTATTATTATTTTAAAAGGTTTAACTAACATAGTGAAAAATAAATGAAAGAGTGTATAGTAATTAATAAAAATGGATTTATGGATATATTTAACTAATTATAAGTAAAATGACTAAGCATTGGACGCTAATAATTGAATATTCAAATGAGAAATTGTCAAATTAAGAAACCGAGCCAAACCTATATGATACCATATTAATTTTTTATATAAAGGGTTAAATTAAAAAATAAAATAAATATAGCATATGTCAGTTAACAATAAGAGGTTTAGAGAAATATTCGATCAATTAAAATAAAAAGAAGATAATTGCTAAAAAAAATTCGCAAACGTCTAATAAATTTACAATTATAACATGAACTTTTAATATTATCAAACTGGGGATGAACATGAACTTTTAACTTTTGCAGTTATAACATGAACTTTTGATTTTATCAATTTGGGTCATGAACAATTAACTTTTAATTATGGTTATACATACTTGTTTGAAAGATATTAACGAAGGTTTTTCATTCACTTTCAATGTCGGAGCTTGTTTAACAAAATAAATAAATTTTTACTGTGAAATTTTGAAATGGGCTATTTTAACTTCATTTTTAAACAAGACTGGCCTCGAAGTTTTGGTTATCCTAGCCAATTTAAATTTTAATTACTTATTTATTATTAAATATTAAAAAATTATATAAAGTTTAAAAAATTATATTAAAAAAATTATATTACTTTGACTTCAATGAAAAATTTGATAACCACGACTTTAAATTTAAAAAGCCATACATATTATATATATCCGTCCTACTACGTAGTGGAGGTTTCAAAAGAGGATCGATGCAAAAATGAATGGCATTAAGGGGTGTCAGCAAAAGTACTATCATTTTTATATACTTTGAAAAATAGAGAGGGATAGCTAGGAGCATACTTTTAACTTAAATTATGCATATATATACTCTCTAATTGTCTATATATAAATTTTTATTATTTATCTATATATATAAATATTTATGCATAAAATTAATATATTTTTTTTATTTTGATTACTCTAGGGTGAGTTGTGTTATACAATGGGTTTTTTTTTCTAAGGTTACCAGGGCCGGCCTTGTTTTTAAATTTAATAAAATTGAATTTTCAGGCAATTGGATTTCTTCTTATTTGGAAGGAATTATATGCCTTCTTTTCTCTCAATTATTTTATATATTTTTCTTTTATAAATGTCATAATCCGATTAATTTGTCATCATATGTAGCTTTGTAAGATGGAATTGATCAAAATAAATAGAGAAATCAATAAAAAGAAAGTTATCCTTTTAGTGCATTGCTAGTAGGACCTCTTCAGCTTTAACCTTAGCCTATTTGGCAGACAAAAAAGATGATTGTTTTTGGAGAGAATATTTTGTTCTATTTTTAGTGGAAGCTAAATAAAAAAAAAACAATAATTATATGATTATAACACTAAAATTAGAACCAACCAAAATTAAAGTTGCCACATTACTTTTTTTATCTTATTATTTTTATATTAAATAAGAGAAAATAAAAAAAATAAATTTATTTTTGCCCCATTTACCTCCATTTGCTTCCAACCAAACATAGGCTAAAGGACAAATTGATGTGGACGTGGGGAATTTGTATTTAAAAAAAGATGCCACTTTTATCTCTTCAGTCTCCAGTAATTAATTAATGCGCTTTGATCGGGTAGGGATTGCATTAATTGTTTGCTTTGAGATTTTATTCATGCATACAATTATGGAATCTTTATTACTTGCATCCATGATTGCAATAGGGGAGAAAATTTAAGTTGAATTGGTAAAAGCTAATTACTATTTTAGTAATAAGTAATTATGTTTGATTTTATTTTAAAAATATTATTATTTTTTATTTACTTTAAGAATGATAATCAAATTAATCAAAATAATTGAATTTTTGTTTATTAATATATTAAATATAATTTTTAACATTAATATACTGTTTATGATGAATTTTTTTTATTAATTATGTTTTAATAATAATTGTGATTTTACTTTTCATTCTTATAATTAATGTTAATTATTGTATAAATTAATGATATTCAAACTATAATTAATATTATTTGATTAATTTAATTATAAAAATAGTTAAATTTAAAATCTTCAGTTCGGTTTAGTTCAACAACATTTTATTAATTATTAATTATTAATTTTAATTGTGTTCAGTTATTTAAAAAAATAAATTATGGTTAGTTTAAATTTTGGTTCAATTATAAATGCTGATTTTATTTATAATAATTATTTTTGTCTTAATTATTATAATGTAGCCACATTAATTTATAATTTATTATCAGTTTTTCATATCAGTAATTAAATATAACTATTGGTTGATGGTACATTGTTGTGATTATGACTGCAATGAATGAATTGTGAATGTATTAATAGACATAATTTAGCGATAATATCTCTTATGATTAGGCAATATATTTTTAAATTTAGATATATATATTTTTTTATAATTCCTTAAGAGTATTTTTAAAAAATGAAATACAATTAAATATATAATCTCACACTTAATGTATTCAAAAACTAGTTTATTTAAAGGTGCATTCTCACACTTAATTTATGCAAAATATATACACACACACACACACACACACATATATATATATATATTAAAAGTTCTATCGGCTTAAAAAAATTTTAGAATTTCAATGTTTTAATATCTAAAAATACAATTCAATTCAACTCAATTAACTTTTAATTTCAACTTAATTGAAATCAACTATATAATTTTTTTTTCACTTAAAGTGATTTTAAACTATGTTTTCAAAAAGATATAAAATAGTAAAATAAGAATTTTTAATATTAATAAAAATTTAATTACTTTTTAATATTAATAAGTCTTTAACTCAAATAATATATTTATGTGTCATCACCATTCTAATTTTTAATAAATGGTTTATGGTAATTCTTTACATTGACTATTGAAAAAACAAGTTTAGCTGTATGAAAAATTATCTTTATGGGAAATTAAAGATAAGTTTTTTCTGCCTATAAAAAGTAATAAAGCTATGTTCTTAACGTATCTGTTGTTTTCATGCTATTGTAATTAAGTCTTTACCACAAAACCTAAAATATAAATATATGTATGTATTAAGCTAGTTAAGCTTTGTTTTCTGTTTGTCCTTCCCAGCAATTCCAAATGCATTAATTAATTAATTAAACATAAATTATTATTTATTTTTTTAGAAAAGTAACTAAAAGTCCATCAACTTTTAATCTGTTAGATTATTTATTTATTTAGTCTATTTTTCTCATATTTTTCGTTAGACATTAAATTAAAAATATCATATCTTTTAAAATTAGCCTTAATTTTATTATATATTTAAAAATGAAAATAATTATTTTTTATTTATAAAAATTCCATTAGTTCTGATTGGGAGCCCGGGACAAAAAAATTAAGTAATAAATCATGGATGTTTTAGTGTTTTTATAACTTTTAACTCTGAAAATGGATAGAATGACTAAATAATATGACAGAATTAGAATTAAAAAAAAAATTAGTTAGTTTCTCAAAAATAAGAATAAGAATTAATAAGTTAATTGAGTAAAATATCAACCAAAAAAATAAAATTTAATCACTTTTAATATATTAATTATTATATATGCATGTTATGAAGTTCAACATAATTGTACTATTAAAACAGCAAATATTCTCGAGTGCAGGATAAAAAATAATAAGTGGTTGGAAAAGCTTCTTCTATTCAAAGTCTATTTTTTTATAGACAAATAGACACAGAAAAATTTGATGGAACTGTGTCAGCCACCAACCATATGGACCCTCTCAAAGCAAAAAATGTTCTTCTTCTTCTTAAACTTAGAAAAATAAAAAACTAAAAAAATTGTCAAAATTTATAATAATTATATAGTAGGGTCCTCTTGAGGATCCTATAGTATAATGTGCCGACCTAAAAAAGATTTATTATGAAATAAAAAACCATTATTATCATTATTATGAATGAAAATTTGTATGATCAAGAAATGATAAACGTGGATGAATCGTAAGATTTTATAGATAAAAAATTGAGCTTCAATAAAGTATAAGTCACTTTACCAACGGTATTATTCCGAGTAGTAAGTGATTTAGTATTATTTAAGCAAGTTATGAGTTTGAGCCTCAATTTTATAATTTTATATATACAATTTTCCATTAAAATTATCTATCATTGCTAGATGCACAATTCAAATTAAATTTGAATTAATTAGAATAAAACCTCAAATGCCGGACGAATACACCAAAAAAAATATAAGTCACTTTATATAAAAAAAAGTATAAATCACTTTGAATTTTGCATGGTATTTAATAAATAAAAATAAATGCCCTAATGGGTATGTAATACCCCAATACCCGGTATACGTACATAGCATGCTAATACGATCGTAATATACGTATATTGAATATAGAAATGTCATGATATACTTAACAAAAGACTCATCCCTTTTTTAAAAAAAAACATGAAACAAATTTAAACCGTTTAAAAGAAATTACAAAAGACAAAAGATAAAACGTTTATTTAAAAGCAGCGGAAACTGTAATAAATATTTACAAATATATATACATCAAAATTCAAGTTTTACAAAACATAAACTATATACATGTTTGGCAGTATGTCTTCGATCTTTAAGCTCCACTCTCAAAGTCTCAAAATCTAGACTCTACTCGGTCTAGCGGAACTCTCCGGTTCTTCTCTGTCACCTGCGCGATGAATCACAATCGCGCTAAGCCAACGGCTTAGTGATACAAACTACAATAATAATATGTTTCTATGCAATGCCAATGTCACATTTCAACAATTCATATAATATTCACAAATGATAAGTACACATTGTTCATTAGATTACATTTCCTCATTTTATGATTTACATTGACACGAAGACACATATGGGCCCACAAGACACTAATTTGTTATTCAAAATTCAGAGTTACTGCTTTGGTCTATAATCACAATCATCAAGCCCGTAGGCAATATATATATATATATATCTCTATCCATGAATAGTGTAACAGACCCAGTCTCTTGGACCTCAACCCGCTAAACTCGAGGAGATCCTCAACCCAGCTAGACTGTTACTAGTAACAGACCCAGTCTCTTGGATCTCAACCAGGATAAACCCGAGAAAATCCTCAACCCGGCTAGACTGTTACTTTTAATTCACATTTCACAATTATCATTTCACATTTTTTTTTCAACTGGATTCGGCTTACGACCCGGTCTTTTCACCTATCCAGTAATTCATTGGCATGCCACCAAACACAGAACTCTGAAGGTTGAATAACACATTTGACACAAAATCTTTTCATTTATATCATTATACATTTCTTTCTCAAATCATTTCTCATTTCATTCTTATAATCAAATAGGCAATCATGCCTCCATTATAATTCATTTACATCATCATAGCCAACAATCATGGCTTCTCATCACATCAAAATAGTATACATATATCATCTAGGCAAACATGCCTCAATCACATTAATTCACATCTCAACATATCTCAACTCATCATTTAAGTACTCATAATCAATTACATTGAACATCCATTAAGAATGGTCATCATATATATATATATATATATATATATGTTTAGCAATTTGAATTATTCATAGATTTATAACCTTCAACATACATTCCATATAATTCACATGATACACAATATAGCATTATTCATATGCATCATCAATGTTCACATTATATCAAACATAGCAATATAGTTCTTAACATCATATGAATGAATGCAATAATGTAGTTTGTACTTACCTCCAAAACACTCATACAACTCTATACTCTTCTTCTTCCAAAAGTTCCTCACTTCTTAAATTAGGGCAAATCACTTTCTTCCAAAATCTAATCCAAAAATTGATAAAGTATATCAATTCCAAATACAAATACTCACTTAATACCCTCTTACTAAACCCTTAAATCACAAATTACACTTCAACATCACTCACTAAGGCCCACGGCCGTGGCCACCCCAACCTCCACGGGCGTGGGTTAGAAAATGGGTCTGCCTCCCTTGCTCCAAACCTCCACGGCTATGGCTACAAATGGCCACGACCATGGCAACCAAAGGCCACGGGCATGACATCCAAAACGCTACTGTTTCTGACCAAAATCACATATTCAATGCTTACAACTCCAACCAACATCAACAACATGAAAATCTATGAAAATAATTGATCAAACTCAAGTTAAACATTACTTACCACTTCAAAACCCTAAAACCAACAACACTCCTACTCTTCCAACACTAATATCAACCCATCTTTTAATTTTCCATTCAAAACCAACACCACAATCAATTTAAATCAAACACACACCAACATACCACCATAAACACAACCCTACTTTCAAATATCCACAATCAAACTCACAAACAACTTAAAAATAAAACAAGAGAATCAAGAGAGACTTACCAAAAATAATGAATCTTCTTGGATTTCCACTTAATCACTTGAAAACTCCTTCAATTTGAGCTTTAAACACCAACTCACTCTTGCTCTCTCTCTTGTTTAGGATGGCCGGCCAACAATGAAGAAGGAAAGAAGAAGAAAATAAAGAAAAGTCAAATTTCTCATCTCTTTAAACCTCCACCAAGTATTCCAAAAAAAATTACTAAAATACCCTCATCTATATAATTTAACTTCCTTTCACTTATTACCCTATTTAGTAATTTCACAAAGAACAAAATAAATATCTTCATCCCTTGACCATTACATTTGACTTATATATGTTGTATATATTTTCATATACACAACATATACACTTTCTTTTAAATTTCTTTTCTCTTCCAAATTAACATATACATTCAATTCCAAATAAAACAATAATATTAAAACTTCTAGGGCATACATTGGGATATTACAATTCTCCCCCTCTAAAAAGAAATTTCGTCCTCGAAATTACCTGATATCAAGTCTGAAACAGTTGAGGATACTGATCTTGCATTGCTTGCTCGCTTTCCCAAGTTGCCTCTTCTTTCCCATGATTCTTCCATAGAACTTTCACTAATGGCACTTTCTTATTCCTCAACTCTTTCACTTCATGTGCCAAATAAACAACTGGTTCTTCTTCAAATGTCAGATCCGGACTCACTTCAATGGATTCAACTGGCAAGATATGAGATGGATCCGATCTATACCTTCTCAACATAGAAACATGGAATACATTATGGATTCTATCCAACTCGGGTGGCAAAGCAAGACGATAAGCAACTGGCCCTACTCTTTCCAAAACTTCATACGGTCCAATGAAACGAGGACTCAGCTTCCCTCTTCGACCAAATCTTAATATTTTCTTCCAAGGAGACACTTTCAAAAATACTTTATCTCCAATATCAAATTCTATGTCTCTCCTTTTCAAGTCTGAATAAGATTTCTGTCGGCCTGAAGCTGCTTTCAACTGATTCCGAATTATTTTTACTTTCTCTTCAGTCTCTTTAATCAAATCAGGACCAATTAACTTGCCCTCTCCAATATCATTCCAACCTAAAGGAGTTCTGCATCTTCTACCATATAGTGCTTCAAATGGTGCCATACCGATACTGGATTGATGACTATTGTTGTAAGCAAATTCCACAAGTGGCAAAAATCTGTCCCAACTTTTAGAGAAATCAATGACACAACTTCTCAACATATCCTCAATAATCTGTATTACTCTCTCTGACTTCCCATCTATCTGTGGATGAAAAGCAGTACTAAAGTGTAATCGAGAACCCAAAGCACCATGTAAACTCTTCCAAAACCTTGAAGTAAACCGAGGATCTCGATCAGACACTAAAGAAATTGAGACTCCATGCAACTTCACTATTTCATTAATATACAGCTCAGCTAACTTTTCAAGAGAATAGTCCATCCTAACAGAAAGGAAATGAGCTGTCTTTGTCAACCGATCAACAATCACCCAAATAGCATCATGCTTCTTTTGAGTCAATGGCAACCCCGATACAAAATCCATGGTCACTCTTTCCCATTTCCATTCAGGCACTGTTAAAGGTTGAAGCAACCCTGTTGGAACTTGATGCTCAGCTTTTACCCTATGACATGTGAGACATTTAGACACAAATTCTGCTATGTTTCTCTTCATACCAGACCACCAATAATGCTGTCTCAAATCATGGTACATCTTTGTACTACCCGGATGCATAACAAAAACCGATTGGTGTGCTTCCTCTAAAATGATCTTTCTCAAACTATCATCATCAAGTACACACAACCTATCCTTGAACCAAAGACTACCATCATTCTTCACATAGAAATCTCGACTCTCCCCATTTTGGCAATCTAATACAATCTTCTGAATTTTCTCATCCGCCAATTGAGCTTCCTTTATCTGATCCAACAATACAGGTCTCAACTGCAGCTGAGCTAATAATGCACCATCATCACACACTTCAAAACTAGCGTGTAATGCTCTCAACTCAACAAGCAACGAGAGCGAATAAACAGCCATACCTGCCAAAGATTTCCGACTCAAGGCATCTGCAACTACATTTGCCTTACCAGGATGGTAATCAATCAAGCAGTCATAGTCTTTAATCAGTTCTAACCATCGCCTTTGTCGAAGATTCAACTCCTTCTGAACACCCAAATATTTCAAACTTTTGTGATCCGTATAGATAAAACATTTCTCTCCATATAAGTGGTGTCGCCAAATCTTCAAAGCAAACACTATAGCTGCCAACTCCAAATCATGAGTCGGATAATTGAGCTCATGCGGCTTCAACTGCCGAGAAGCATACGCTATAACTTTACCCTCTTGCATCAAAACACATCCTAAACCATTATGCGAAGCATCACTGTAAATCACATATGGTTTATCTTTCACAGGTAAAGTAAGAACAGGTGCTTGAGTCAACATTTCTTTCAACTGCTCAAAGCTAGCTTGACACTGATCCGTCCACACAAATCTAACTCCCTTCCGAAGCAATCTGGTGAGCAGAGTAGCTATCAAAGAAAAACCTTTCACAAACCGTCGGTAATAGCCTACCAAACCCAAAAAACTTCTAACTTCAGTCACAGACTTTGGTGGACTCCAATTCAAAATAGCTTCAACTTTACTTGGATCGACTCTTATACCATCTGCTGAAACTATATGGCCCAGAAAAGTCACTTGGTCAAGCCAAAACTCACACTTTGACAGCTTAGCATACAATTGCTTCTCTCTCAAAATCTGCAACACAATCCGCAAATGCTTGTCATGCTCCTCCTCACTACGTGAATACACCAAAATATCATCAATGAAAACCACCACAAACTTATCCAAATAGGGCCTAAACACCCTATTCATTAAATCCATGAAAGCTGCAGGTGCATTCATCAACCCAAAAGGCATTACTAAAAACTTATAATGCCCATATCTTGTACGGAAGGCTGTCTTAGAAACATCTTCAGCTTTAACTCTCAACTGATGGTACCCGGATCTCAAATCAATCTTGGAAAACACTGATGCTCCCTTCAATTGATCAAAGAGATCATCAATTCTAGGCAAAGAATATTTATTCTTAATAGTCACTTTGTTCAATTGCCTATAATCAATGCATAATCTCATAGTACCATCCTTTTTCTTCACAAAAAATACAGGAGCTCCCCATGGAGAAACACTGGGGCGAATAAACCCTTTAGCCAACAACTCCTGTAACTACACCTTCAATTCTCTCAATTCAGCAGGTGCCATTCTATAAGGAGTGATAGAAATGGGAGTGGTACCAGGCAACAGATCGATACCAAACTCAACCTCTCTCTCAGGGGGTAACCCTGGCAATTCCTCGGGAAACACATCTAGAAAATCTACAACTGTGGTTATATTATCAATTTGAGAACTCCCTACTCTAGTATCCACAACATGAGCAAGATAAGCATCACACCCTTTTCTAATCAACCTTCTAGCTATTACAGCTGATACAAACAAGGATGCAAGTTGTCTCTGCTCACTAGATATTATCACATCTCTACCATTACTGGTTCTCAAAGTGACACACTTCTTTTGACAATCTACCACAGCTCCATGTTTAGACAGCCAATCCATGCCTAAGATCAAATCATATTCTTTAAAAGGCATTTCAATTAAATCATCAAGAAACTCCTCACCTTGCACCACAACAGCACTATCACGATGCACCTTACTAACAACCACACTATGTCCTAAAGGATTTGTAACCAAAACATCAAATCCTAAGGATTCTGTATGGAAATCAGACATAGGCAATATGGATGCACTTATGTATGAATGAGTAGATCCTGAATCAATTAAAGCAAGTATTGAAATGCCAAATAAAAAAAATGTACCCGCTATCACTGCTAAAGCATCTGGCTGCCTCTGCATCACATACACCCTCTGAGAAGATCCGGCCTCCTCTGGCCTACTGCCTCCGGATGATGATCCTCCTCTCTGACTGTACCCGGATCGACCACCCCTACTGAAACCTCTACTTCCTCGACCCCCTCTGCTGACATTGGGTTGAGAGGCTGTAGACTCAGCCTGTCTAGGCTCCTGTATCTCAGGACACGCCCTAATAAAATGATCAGGTGATCCACACCTGAACACACACAGCTGATCTGCCACTCATCCATCAAACACCCACATGGTTTCTGCCACAAATCTCACATGTAGGTAAAGTAGACCTCTGAATCCTAGGAGTCGGAGCACTGGCTATAGAAGCTGTAGGTCTCGGTCTCTGTCTCGGATACTGCACTGACCTATCCGACTGTCTCTGACTCCTACTGAACCTTGGAACAAAACTTCCTCTTCCCCTCTTCACAGATGAAGACCCTGCCTCAAACTGAGGTCTCCTTACCCTAGTCTCCTCCTCAGTAGTAGCTGCGGCTATACTCTGAGCTCTCTCCACACTCCTAGCTGCTGCAACAAGCTGAGAGAAATCCTGGTATCTAGAACCAGCCACGATGCACATAATAGAGGGCCTTAATCACTCCTCAAATCTTCTGCACCGATCTATTTCATCATAAATAATTTCCCCTGCATAATGACTCAACCGAATGTACTCAATCTCGTATTCTGTCACTGTCCGGTTCTCTTGCCTCAAGTTCAAGAATTCCATCTTCTTAAGATCTTTATACTCCCTCGGAGTATATTTCTATTCGAACTCCCTCAAGAAATCACCATATGATAGTGTAGGTGGATCATCCATAGCATGAGGGACCGTCTTCCACCAGTCATAGGCATCTTTCTGTAAGAGGAATCTGGCATAATCAAACTTCTCATCTGAAGTGGCTTGCAACTGAATGAATATCTTCTGCACCTTATCCAACCATTGTTCAGCCACTGCAGGATCGGTAGTGCCCCCTCCTCTGCAGCTGGTATCTCTGGCACAGAAATAGGTGCCTCACTAACTCTCTTATCCCTAGCTCCCTCTCTACTCTCTCCTGGAGCTACACTTTCCTCACTACCCTCAACAGACTGTCGTGAATGAGATGTCATCTCTACCTATATCTGCAAACACAGCAGAATATACCTCATTAAAGATCAAAGACTGCCATACCAAAACATGTATTTTACTCAAAACCAACCTTTAAAATCAAAATATTCTTTTTCTTACAATTCACCTAGGTTGAGAATCTCAAACCTAGGCTCTGATACTAAAATAAATGTAACACCCCTATACCCGGTATACGTACATAACATGCTAATACGATCGTAATATACGTATACTGAATATAGAAATGTCATGATATACTTAACAAAAGACTCATCCCTTTTTTTAAAAAAAAAACATGAAACAAATTTAAACAGTTTAAAAGAAATTACAAAAGACAAAAGATAAAACGTTTATTTAAAAGCAGCGGAAACTATAACAAATATTTACAAATATATATACATCAAAATTCAAGTTTTACAAAACATAAACTATATACATGTTTGGCAGTATGTCTTCGATCTTTAAGCTCCACTCTCAAAGTCTCAAAATCTAGACTCTACTCGGTCTAGCGGAAATCTCCGGTTCTTCTCTGTCACCTGCGCGATGAATCACAATCGCGCTAAGCCAACGGCTTAGTGGTACAAACTACAATAATAATATGTTTCTATACAATGCCAATGTCACATTTCAACAATTCATATAATATTCACAAATGATAAGTACACATTGTTCATTAGATTACATTTCCTCATTTTATGATTTACATTGACACGAAGACACATATGGGCCCAAAAGACACTAATTTGTTATTCAAAATTCAGAGTTACTGCTTTGGTCTATAATCACAATCATCAAGCCCGTAGGCAATATATATATATATCTCTCTATCCATGAATAGTGTAACAGACCCAGTCTCTTGGACCTCAACCCGCTAAACTCGAGGAGATCCTCAACCCAGCTAGACTGTTACTAGTAACAGACCCAGTCTCTTGGATCTTAACCAGGATAAACCCGAGAAAATCTTCAACCCGGCTAGACTGTTACTTTTAATTCACATTTCACATTTATCATTTCACATTTTTTTTTTCAACTGGATTCGGCTTACGACCCGGTCTTTTCACCTATCTAGTAATTCATTGGCATGCCACCAAACACAGAACTTTGAAGGTTGAATAATACATTTGACACAAAATCTTTTCATTTATATCATTATACATTTCTTTCTCAAATCATTTCTCATTTCATTCTCATAATCAAATAGGCAATCATGCCTCCATTATAATTCATTTACATCATCATAGCCAACAATCATGGCTTCTCATCACATCAAAATAGTATACATATATCATCTAGGCAAACATGCCTCAATCACATTAATTCACATCTCAACATATCTCAACTCATCATTTAAGTAATCATAATCAATTACATTGAACATCCATTAAGAATGGTCATCATATATATATATATATATATATATGTATGTATGTTTAGCAATTTGCATTATTCATAGATTTATAACCTTCAACATACATTCCATATAATTCACATGATACACAATATAGCATTATTCATATGCATCATCAATGTTCACATTATATCAAACATAGCAATATAGTTCTTAACATCATATGAATGAATGCAATAATGTAGTTTGTACTTACCTCCAAAACACTCATAAACCTCTATACTCTTCTTCTTCCAAAAGTTCCTCACTTCTTAAATTAGGGCAAATCACTTTCTTCCAAAACCTAATCCAAAAATTGATAAAGTATATCAGTTCCAAATACAAATACTCACTTAATACCCTCTTACTAAACCCTTAAATCACAAATTACACTTCAACATTACTCACTAAGGCCCACGGCCGTGGCCACCCCAACCCCTACGGGCGTGGGTTAGAAAATGGGTCTGCCTCCCTTGCTCCAAACCTCCACGGCCATGGCTACAAATGGCCACGACCATGGCAACCAAAGGCCACGGGCGTGGCATCCAAAACGCTACTGTTTCTGACCAAAATCACATATTCAATGCTTACAACTCCAACCAACATCAACAACATGAAAATCTATGAAAATAATTGATCAAACTCAAGTTAAACATCACTTACCACTTCAAAACCCTAAAACCAATAACACTCCTACTCTTCCAACACCAATATCAACCCATCTTTTAATTTTCCATTCAAAACCAACACCACAATCAATTTAAATCAAACACACACCAACATACCACCATAAACACAACCCTACTTTCAAATATCCACAATCAAACTCAAAAACAACTTAAAAATAAAACAAGAGAATCAAGAGAGACTTACCAAAAATAATGAATCTTCTTGGATTTCCACTTAATCACTTGAAAACTCCTTCAATTTGAGCTTTAAACACCAACTCACTCTTGCTCTCTCTCTTGTTTAGGATGGCCGGCCAACAATGAAGAAGGAAAGAAGAAGAAAATGAAGAAAAGTCAAATTTTTCATCTCTTTAAACCTCCACCAAGTATTCCAAAAAGAAAATTACTAAAATACCCTCATCTATATAATTTAACTTCCTTTCACTTATTACCCTATTTAGTAATTTCACAAAGAACAAAATAAATATCTTCATCCCTTGACCATTACATTTGACTTATATATATGTTGTATATATTTCCATATACACAACATATACACTTTCTTTTAAATTTCTTTTCTCTTCCAAATTAACATATACATTCAATTCCAAATAAAACAATAATATTAAAACTTCTAGGGCATACATTGGGATATTACAGGGTAAGCAAGTAATAAGAGTGTGATAAGACACAACTGTCCTTCAACAATCTAAATTTTGTTTTCCCTTGTTAAATTAATTAATTATCTAAGTCTCTTAGTCACATTGATCTTCTTAATCCATGTTAGTCGATGCATCTCATTCCTCTTTTCCTTTCTTTTTTTTCCTCATCTATTAGGGCGGAGTGAGCAGATGTCACTTGTCTCGTGACCTCGGCCACATCGACCTCAACCCCCATTATTCCCTACCTTGCTATCAACCGAGGATGTATTCTCAGCCTCACTATTTGACCACACAGTCACTATATTGAAGATATGGCTTGCTAGATCTATTTTTGCTATCCGAATTCATCTTATTATTTAAATCAATAAATAAATTTAAAATCGAACTCAACAACAACGAAAGCTCACATTCGATAAGATAACACTGATTTTTTTTACAACTTCATTGCCAAAATTGAGCAATGAAAATCAACTATGAGAGAGTGGCCGAACTTTCACAATTTTGCCAAGACCCTTGCTCAACCCTCTATTTATAGAGATAGAGGCATTAAATGCCCTAGGTGGTAAATCAATTTCCATTTTCTGCCCATTTCGCCTTGCAACAAACGTAGCGTCACCTTTCCTTTGTGCAACACGTATTCAACTGAACTCTTATCACCTTTGTGCAACACGTATTCAACTGAACTCTTATCATGAATAACTCGTTTTCATATGACATAAATATCAAATCGCTAAGGAAAACTAGTGGTACCGTCCTCTATTTATCGGGCTCATAGACTGAGCCCGGTATCCCTCTACTCCTAGAGCAAGAGCTCTCATAGCATAGTAAACCTCAGTTTTAAGGTCTTTTGATCCTACTAAGCTCCTTGGTGTTCGAAAAATAGATCTCTAATATAATAGTTCTACGTAGGGGTGTTCTCAAACTAGGCTGGGCTGAATTTTACCCCAGTCCGCAGCCCGGTCAAAAAAATATTCAGGCTGCAAATTACAGTATGTGGCCGGGCCCTAAGCTTGGTCTGACAGGGCCACTTTGGGCTTGACCGGGTTCGGATCGGGTCGGGCCGACCATTTTTTTTTAGTTAAAAAAATTGAAGGATAGTTTTTTTTAAAAAAAAAATTTAATATAATTTATCCATAAATATAATTTTAAAATTTATTATACCAAATTATATCTAATAATATATAAATTATTATATCAATATTTATAATAACTAAATTATTTAATTATTTAGTTATTTAATTATTTATTTCATTATTCAAGTAAAAAAATATAAAATATAAAAATTATTTCTCATGGATTAAATTTTTAAGAGTCTCAAATATCATAAAATACATACAATATTTTAAATTTTTAAAACATTTTTATATGAAATTTAAATTATCAAAATATATATTTTTTAAATATATATATATATATATATTTATCTCGAGTCAGGTCGGTCCGGTCCAAGAATTTTTAACCTCAATCCGAAGTCCGATTCGAGTATAGTTCAGGTTTACATTTAGCACCCGTGGCCCAACCGTATTATGAATTTAGGTCGGCCCAACCCAGCCCGAATCTTCAAGCCGGGTCAGGCTTTTTGGGTCACGGGCTTTTTGAACACCCCTAGCCCTACAACACTGATGCGCCCTAAAGATTCGCTGATACATTTAGACTTTATTTCATAGTCCTCAACTATAAATAGGGATAGATCCCTACAGGTAAAAATCTTTTTCTAACTTCTTTAGCTTGCTTACTTATAAATAAATCAATTACTGATTTAGACATCGAAATCTTTCCGTTAGAGTCCTATTATTTTTCTTGTCCTGCAGGTAAAGGAGCCAATTGAAATAGAATCTAAATCCAAATTAGGAGTCCTTAGATTTCACCTCATTATTCATACATTTTTTTAAAGAGATTAATACGCATACATTAACTATATCCACAATGAGGCAAATTTTCCAATGGACTGGCTGGTCTCGTTTGCTTTATAATATTCTGTTAGCATGCAGGTGCTACACAATGTGTCTCCTGATCTTCATCAGTTGTTTACTCATGACAAGGTAGGCGTCTCTTATGGTAGAAAGTTTGTAATTTAAATTACGAGTATGACTCTCATTGTAAGGAAAAATTAATTTTTAATTTCAAAAAATTTTAAATAAAAGTTTACTTCAATAAGTGATTGTAGAAAACTCCAAACTCAAATAGTCAAAGGTTTGACAAAAAACAAGGAAAGACTGAACTGAGAGGCAGTGAAAAAGGCAAACCGCAAAGACAATGTGGCATGTTTGGGTCCACTGAGGATTTCCGGCTTCTACAGAATCCAAAAATGTAGGGGCATTTTCATAATACTAATAATTAATATTAAATTATATTTTATTTTCATTTGAATGTGATGGGCATAGTCGGTTGCACGTGTGTGTCTGATGAACCCACGTGTGGAGCATTTTGCAAATTTTATTTTATTTTATTTTATAAATTTTTTTTAGAGGTCAGTTGGTTTGTCGGATTTTAATTTGTGGGTGGCAGAGAAAATGATATATGAGTTAAAGAAATATGTGAATATCTTCAGGATTATATTATGTTTGTTGAGATTTATTTCATTATATATTAAAGTTTTCTTTATAGATATATATATTTTTTTTATTTTCCTTTTTTACTTGTAAAGATTTTGCGATGATAATGTGATGGTATGGTTCCACATTTTGCCTTTTTTGAGCCTCGTGATTTATCATTCATGAGGTTGTAAACATTTCAAATAATTGTTAAAGATTATAGTTTCATGTCATTAATTAATAACAAGTCTAAACTAAATTAGAAGATTCAAGGAAGAAATATTGTATCAAAGTGGATTGAAATTTCTACAGCTTTAAATTAATGGAAATGTGTTCAATTTGATGAAGTGAATGCTTTTTTTTAATTATTTTTTTAAATAACTTCTAATGCGACCTAATGAATTTTATTTTAAAAATATTTAAATTTTAAATAAAATTTAATTAACAAAAATAGTGAGGAAAATTTTTAAGATTTTATCTGTTAATTTTTTTAAAATTGATAATTAACAAATTAATATATACATCTAAAATATATATGTTAATATTCTCATCAAATAGTAAAGATACATTCATAATACTATTAAATCTATGTGATGATACATTATTTTTATTTTTATTTTAATGGTAAGTAGATTCTGCCGATATAAAAGAGATAAATTTTGTTCAATGAAAACAATAGTATAATTCAATTAATAAAAATATTTGCGTTTTATGAACAAATGGATCAAAATTAGCAAAACAACAAAACATTAATTATAAATTGCATTGGTAATTCAATTAAAATCCCAACCATAGGTTAATTAACATTAATTGTATGTGAACTCGATGCTTAATTAGCCCAATGTTCAAATGGAAACAAATTAAGAGCTAGCCAAGACAAAAAGCAAAGGAATAATACACAAGATTACATGGGCAACTTTTTTGATTCGGGTCTTGACCCCAACCAAATGGGCAATTTTTTTTTTGGGTTCAGTTTTAAGTGTTACAGCCCAACAGCCTAATTCCTAAAATTTCTTCAAGTTCCTAAAATTTGCCTGGCCTTAGTAAGGCAACTTTTGGTTTTTGAAGGTCAGTATATTCTATCTTCTTTCCTTTTTAAGTGTGCGTTTAATTCTATAAGAGTTTTAAAAAAGTTAACTATATAATTTTTTATTAATAATATTATATTTATTTATAAATAATTTATATAAAATAAAATATTAGACCCATTAAATATTACTAACCAATTAGTAAAATATTTTATTTAGAAAAAAAATAAAAAAATATTTTATTGAAAAAAGAAATTAAGGAGTTTGCATGTCAAAAGACAATCATACCGTTATGATAAAATAAAAAAAATATGTGATAAAAGTTGTTTAGGTATTACTTAAATTTTTTTTCTATAAAGTTAGATTGCAACAAAATAATTTAATATTTTTTCAATTATTTTTTTCAGTATTTTATTACATATTCAAATACATTTTTCGAGTAAAATATAATTCTAATAATATACTTTTATAAAATAAACATACTATAGTAATCTCATTTAAAATTATTAAAAATGATACTATAAATTTTTAAAATTGATTTTTCATGTAATAATAAAAATATTAAACAAATTAAATTGAATCAAACCAGTCAATTTTTGCTACACTTCTATCATTTTTTATCAAATTTTTGTTACAGTTTTACCAAATTTTTTAGAAGGATGCTACACTTCTATCATTTTCTCTAAAAATTACAATGGAACCAGAAAAATTTATGTCTATTTATATAAATATAATAAAAAGTCCAGCCCACAATAACAATACTTGATTAATGAGTAAATAATGAAAATAACATAAAACAAAATAGGAGCTTTCTTTTGCAGGTGAAATCGACAATAGAAAATATGTTCACTGTTATTGAAGATGAAAAAACACATACAGTCAACCTTAAACAAAGAAAGTGCACATGCAAAACATTTGATTTCAACAAAATATCATGTGTACACGCATCAATTGCAACAAATCACATGCATTTTAATGCTCATGACTACTGCTCAATATATTACATCAAAGATTTAATGATTAAAACATATTCAGCAATAATAATATACCCAGTTGAGAACAAAAAAACATGAAGCATACTAGAAGAAGTAAATGATATCATTCTATTACTACTTGAGCCAAGAACAAAATCTAGAAGACCAAGAAAAATAAGAATAAAGGCAGTGTGATAGAGAAAAATATAGACAAAGTGCAGTATTTGTGGATAAAAGGGACATAATAGGAAAACATGTAATAAAAAAGGAAAGACAATAGGATAATTTTTTTGATGTGTCAAAATAAAACATATATCAAGTATACATAAATGGATTAATCAAAAAAATAAATGAAAATTTTACAATTTCTTCAAATCACATAGCTGTTTGTTTGTATACATATAATATTAAACATATATTTAGTTTAAGAGAAATTTAAAGTCAGACTAAAATGTGTTTATTCTACTTGGAAAAATGAAAACAAAAAATTCATATTATTTTTGACAACTATTTCAAATTACATAAGTATTATTCAATTATACTATAACTTGAATAAATATTCTTGCTACAAATAGATTACATTAAGTATATATAAAAATAATTAACCAGTTTATGATAAGTTCAAAATGAGTTTAAGACTCGTTTATAAAAAAAGTTACATTTAAACACTAAATAACTATGCATTTAATACATCTAAAATATATATAGATAATTAATCAGTTTATAATAAGTTTATGATGAGTTTAAAATAATTTTAAACACCAACAACTATATATTTATTATATACAATTCATTAGAGAATTTATACAACTGTCAAAAACTACTACTAAAAATAAAATGGAAAAAGGTGTATTTAACCATACTTTCTAAACAATTAAACGAACAAACTTTTGACAAAAAATATAAACTACACAATTTTTTTGCCCTTCTTCCTCTTAGAATGATCTTTTGGCAATCTTTCTGAAGCTTTAGATTTACTTTTATAATTGTTGAACTGCTTCAGTTTTGCATGACTACATAACAACATAAAAAGTCTAGACCTATGAAAATCCACATCAAAATCTTTAGCTAAAATCTCCTTTCGGTGGATGAAATACTCAGTAAAAGAAGCAACAAATAATTCATAATCATTGAAAAAATAAAAAAATAAAAATTAAATATTAAAAATTAGGCAACAAACTGAAAAAAATTAAAATACAACATACTTATCCTCTTGACATGGTAATCCAGCAACCTGAATTAGCTCAAAAAGATATGTAAAAAGCCTTATTATATGATATGAATTTTTTTTTAACCAGTTGGGGTAGCTCAACTGGCCACCTGATGTTACTCTCAATAGGAGAAGTCAGGGATTCGAACCTTAAAAATAATTTTCAAGGTTCGAGCTTTAATAAAAAAAAAATCACAATAAGTCATATTTATCGTGAGGGAAACCAAACGGCCAATTTCTTAGCTAGATATAGTCGGTTCTTTTTCATTACTTGTAATTTTATTTCTTTTGCTTCTCTTCCTCCTATTTTGAAGGGGATTATACTATCAGATAACTCTGGTTTGCCATATTTGAGATATAAATAAATATGATCAACTTTTTGGATTTGCATTAAACCCAGAAAGTTTTGAATCTTTTATAAATAAAAAAAATATGATATGAATTTTTATTTAGATCAGTGTCTGAACGATGATCATAAAAATAAAAAACAAATAGAAAATATGATAAAAGAGTATAATAACCCTTCATAAATCATAAAAACGCTTACTGATTTAAAGAAAAATGCTAAAAATGAAAAACAACAGTTGCAAAAAATAAAAGAAAGAAAGGGAAAATTTTTTTGAATCTAGAAAGAAGGAGAAATTTGAATAAGAAAAAATACAAGATAAGTAACTAAAATCTGGTAAAATTGAAAAAGAAAAGAAAAGAAACCGTAGTAAAAATTACAATACTACTGATAAAAATAAATAAAAAAAAACTTAAAAACAGGTAAAACTCGTAATTGTCTCAACAATAAATATGGCAGACGGCTGGGCCTGATTGGTTTGGTAGTCAGAAACAGACCATGGACTCATTTCACGAGAGCCCAAAGTCTTGTTGACTGTGAATGGGACCGCGAGCTATATAAAACCGTATCTACTCCTTTGCAGGAACATTAATTTAAGGGATTTCTTCAAAAATATTCAAAAATAAAAATATTTTTAAAAATACTCACTCACTCACTCATTCTTTTTTTTTAATTTTTATCTTTTAATTTCAAAAATAAAAATATATACTCCATTTTCAAGATATATGCTTAATATTTTTTTTAGTATGAATATTTAAAAGCTATATAAATATTTAAAAACTGTAGGATATTTAAAAGAGAATTTTAAAAAAGTAATATATATTCTAGTTAATTGGATTTTTTTATAAAATTATCAAAAAAATGAAAAAAAAATTAAAATTTATTAGAATTTTCAAATTTATCAGAATTTTTTATCAATTTATAATTTTATCAAATTTGTATAGTATCTATAAAACTTATTATGAATTTATTATACTATATTAATTTTTAAAAGTTATTTTGCATTTACTGTACATTTTTATTAAATATTAAAGATTCACTGCTAAAATATGTAAAAATTAAAAAAAATTTGGTAAAAAAATGTAATTTTCCCCAAAATTTTTAGGAGTCTTTACAAAAATATAAGAAAAAATAAAAAAAAATTAAAATTACCATATTTTATAAAAATATTTTCAGATTTATAAGAATTTATAATTTTTTTTATAAAAATATCGGATTTACATAATTTATTATGAGTTTATGGATTTACATATTTTGTTATGAGTTTATTATTAATTTATTATAAAATAGCTAAAAATTTTATGATAAAAATAAAAAAAAATTATAAAAAAAATGTGCAGGTGTAATTTTCTCAAAGAAAATAAAAGAAGAAGGAATTTCAAGACCTAGCTTGAGCTAATATTGTTTCTTCAAAATGCAAGAGACAATAAAAATGACCAAATTATCAAGAAAGATGCCGAAATGAAATTTGGCTGGCAAGGTGAGACAATTGTGATGATAATAAAAGGCTTCTTTTTTTTTTAAAAAAAAAAAAAAATTTGAGATACAGCTTAATTTTTTAAATTTTACACCACATTTTTTGGTAAAATTAATCAAAAGGGCTTTTCACCTAATAGTATTAAATTAATGGCATTTGTTATTATTCTTTCTAATAATTAAAAAAAGCTGTCTAACAATCAAATGTTAGCTGTTGTTTCAATTATTACTACAGCTGCATATTGAAAATCCTTCTCAATCAAATTTGCAGTTCAGCTTCTTCTCATTGCATGATACATTCACCTAATAATATTAAAATCCACTCTGCCATTCAATAAAAAAAAAAGATGAGAGAAATACATTAAATTGATTTCGTGCTTATCCAATCATGTATCTATGTACAATTTTCATTAATATATAATATTTTCTTTTTTACAGACAGGCTAGTGTATATGTTCTTTAAAAAATAAAAATAAATTAACCATTGTTTTCAAAACAAGTAATAAATTAATTATCAGAGTTTTTATATGCATGGCTTAATTTTGTTTTATCATTACCTTGCGCTTCGCATTGGGACATTTAATTATCTCAAAAATTTATTTGATAAATCTAATTAGATAATATACGTATGAATTTAATATCATACTTCAATTTAAAATTTTAAGATGATAAATTTACAGAGTTATTTTTATCTGTATATTCCTTATCAATTTCATCTATATTTGATGTTAAATAAATTGATATTTCTAACTCGTAATATATTTTGAGGGAAAAAAAACATAAGAAACTAACAAGAATTTGATTAGAGATCTTATCTTACTATATGCAATTCCTTGCTAATATAAAAAAGAACTGAAAGAAAAAAATCTTTATATGACAATGAAGACACAGTCATAGAGATAAATAGTAAGTGATTTATATAATTATATATTAATTATTGGTTTAATATAGATAAAAATAAGAAGAAGAAGAAGAAGTTAACGTGTAGCTTTTAACGGTTGTCTAATTTGGCGGTGTATGCTTAGTCTTTTGGCCAAGCCAACAATCAAATACTTGAAATCTGAAGAGGCTTCTGTTTGACATTTTCTCCATCTTATGCTAATTTTTGAGTAAGTCTTCTTCTTCTTAATGAATTAATCTAAGTTATATTACCATCCAAATGTCATAATCTTGAGTTTGATTAATTAACAAATTAAGATATTATTTAACAATTAATTCGCAGGCTATTTTGTTTTTGTCTGTTTAGTGTTTAGGGTTCCATTTTCTATTTGACCTTCTCTGCATTTTTATAAATAAAATGTCATCGCATGCATTTTTTATATTTTATCACATTTTAAGATATTACGATTAAATAGGAAATGTAAGTTTGATAGGGAAATGTCTCTTTGGCCAGAGTAATAAAATCTTATACACTATTTTATATTTGATATGAATATTTCAGAGTTTACATCTTCAATGTGATTTTTCTTTAAATATTAGTTTGAGTTTGAATTATAGGTTGGGAGTAAAAAAAAGTATGATAATAGGAGTTTATAATTGATTCATTTGTCTTACTTTTTTACAGATATTCATTTTTTAAAAAATGTTTTCATAAATAATTTGTAGGAATTGACTTGGTTAAATAAAAAAATATATATTTTTATTTAATGTCAAAATAAAACAATGTCAAAATAAAACATGTAACTTATATTATAAATTAATCTAGACTGATTATAAGTGAGATTGAATTTGGGATTTGATGTATTTGCAAGATAAAAAGAATAATCGAACTCCAATAGAAAAAATTTTAATGCTCAAGTCAAAGCTTGAATTATGTGTAGATAAATAGCTAATAAAGAATGCATCCAGGTCCTTTACATGTAAAGATAATCTTCCACATATCTTGCTCAGCATGGATCACCGAATGAAGGAGATGAGCGGAACAAAGAGTTTAATAGATGGGGTTCAACTAGCAGAGACTTTTGAAACAACTAGAGTAATAAGTTTCTAAGCGAGCGTATTTGAATGTATGAGACGGAGGGAAGACTTGGTTTAAGTAGGAGAGGAATGAAATCGATTCCTGTGATAGAGGGGCACTCCATAGAAAACATTCTTCCCTCCTATTGTGAGAAAGAGGCCAGGCACCATCCTACGCAGGAATAGAATATAGAGAGCTGCCCCTACCTACTTCGATCGCATTTGATGAAAATCTCGAAAGTAAGCTTGGGATGATTCATGTCAAAGCATACCTGGGTGCGCCAATATGAGCCAAGGATATGTTTGTATCTATGGGCGTGCTATCTCAATGCATGAGTTCTCAAGGCCAAAGATGAGGCTTTGATGGATAATGAGGATCAGTCGATGTCATGTGGGAAGGCCACCGAACGGCCATATCGATATTACATTTATGCCACGTGACTCGGTATTAAGAATTGGTATCATAATTTAATTATTTTATATTTAATTTAATATATATATATATAGAGAGAGAGAGAGAGAGAGAATTTAAAAAAAATTTAAACTGAGAATTGAAGTCAGACCATGAACATATTGTAGTTTACATATAACAAAAGGCAGTTGAAAATTCTTAAATCTAATGGTATAGATTTCCAAGGATCCGCGTAAAGCTGAGACTAACACTACCATATCATTTCTCTAAGTGTTTTTCTCTGTTTTTGAAATCTTTAATCCAAACTTTTCCAACACTATTACTCAACGCTACTCTGTGCTTTTGCTTTTTATTTTTCTCCTTTATCTCTCTCTCTCCGTCTGTTTTTTTGGTAGATAACATAAAGACAAATAAGCGAAATTCCCTACTACTTTTCTCCGTTTCTTGATAAGACTAACAACCATGGCCATGGCTACCTTAGAATCCAAGCAAGAATAACACAAGCCCAATTCATTTCCTTTACCTTTTTTCTTCTTTTTTGTATCTCTGAAATTAAAGAAAGCGACTTCCACCAAACCCCACATCAACACCCACAAAAAGTCTGCTTCTTTACCCGATTTTCCTTCTTCTTCTTCTTCTTTTCCCACATTACCGTATTAAACAGTAAATACCCAGAACATGTCTCACATTTTCAGGGACAAATCCTTTGCCAATTCTAAAAGACATACTGTAACCGCGGCCACAGACGCAGTAACCATGCCTGTTTATTCAATTCAAGACCTTCAATCTCCTTTCTCTGATGCCGCTCCCACCTTGTCGGATTCAGAGCTTCGAGAATCCTCCTATGAAATTTTAATTGGGGCTTGTCGGGCTTCTGGGACTAGGCCGTTGACTTATATTTCACAGTCTGAGCAGACTGCTGATAAGACTTTGACTCCGTCTCCTTCTATGGCCTTGGGTCCGTCGCTTCAGCGGTCGTTAACGTCTACGGCTGCTAGTAAGGTGAAGAAGGCGCTGGGGATGAGGTCGGGTTCCACGAAGAGGAGAAGTGGTGGTGGTGAGTCGGGGAGTGAGGGAAGAGCGAAGAAGACGGCTACTGTCGGAGAATTGGTTAGATTACAAATGAGAGTATCGGAGCAGACTGATTCGAGGATTAGGCGAGCCATGTTGAGGGTTGCTGCTGGTCAGGTGCGTGTATCTGTGGGTTTGGCTGCACACTAATTGATTGGTTACTAGGAACTGATTTTTAAGAAATTTTTATGATTAAAGGAAATTAATTTTAAAGAATCATTAAGTGAGTATTTTGTTTTGTGAATTTGATCTTGCTTACAGATGTTGAATTGAATTTTTGGGACTTGTTTTCTATAGTTGATATAAAATGTGGTAGGAAAGTAATGGAATTTGATGGCAAGTTTCAATTTGATATGGTATTAGTTCAATTAAAATCAAATGAGGTTTTAATTTGATTTTATGAATTTTGCTCAGAAGTTTAATGTTTCAGTCAACTGTATTTTTGCTCAGTATGATCTTCTAAATGAGCATTGTAAATTATTGACTGTTTTTTTCACTTGTATCAGCTTAGAAAGCGCATAGAGTCGATGGTCCTACCCCTGGAGCTATTGCAGCAGCTTAGGTCTTCAGATTTTCCTAATCAACAAGAATATGAAGCTTGGCAGAGGAGAAATTTGAAGCTTCTAGAAGCTGGACTGCTTTTGCATCCTTACCTGCCACCCGATAAGAATGATACTGCGCCAAGGCGACTCCAGCAGATTATTCAAGGGGCATTAGAAAAACCCATTGAAACTGGAAAAAACACTGAATCGATGCAAGTCCTCCGAAATCTTGTTATGTCTCTTGCTTTTAGGTCATTTGATGGGTCTATTTCTGAAAAATGCCACTGGGCTGATGGGTTTCCGTTGAATTTGAGACTCTACCAAGTGCTCTTAGATTCTTGTTTTGATATTAACGATGAATCAATTGTTATTGAAGAAATTGATGAGGTTTTAGAACTCATAAAGAAGACTTGGCCAGTCCTTGGAATGAACCAAATGCTGCATAACCTCTGTTTTTTGTGGGTTTTATTTGACCACTATATTACAACTGGACAAGTTGAGGATGACCTATTGTTTGCCGCCAATAATCTGTTGATGGAAGTTGAAAAAGATGCAAAGACAACTAAGGATTCAGATTATTCCAAAGTTTTGAGCTCCATATTGAGTAAAATATTGGGTTGGGCAGAGAAAAAACTTCTCACTTACCGTAATAATTTTCACAGTGATAATATTGAATCGATGCAAAATGTTGCTTCTGTGGCTGTTGTGGCCGCAAAAGTACTGGTAGAAGATCTTTCTCATGAGTATCATAAGAGAAGGAAAGAAACTGATGTTGCCCGTAATAGAATTGACACTTACATAAGATCATCACTGCGAGCTGCTTTTGCTAAGGTAAGTTTTATCTTTTCAGCACGATTTCCTTAACAATAGATAAAACATGTTGGGTGAACACTTAAATCTCTAGCAATGCGCCTCCAGTTAATATTCAATCGCAGTACCTTTCTCATATAAAATAGTTGTTATTAAAGATCAAGACTGCATATAATTTTCAAGACATATCTCCAGCACAAGTTCTTCAACTGTAACATTATTCATGAATCCTGCTTCTACTTCATTATTGTCATTATTTTGGTTCGTCAGATTGAAAATGAGCTATAAGATTGGGGCTAGCTTTATCCTTCCTATAAAACCCCATTCAAAGCCTTTGCTACTGAGTTGTTCCCTTGGGGACACTGCCTTTTTCATTGCTGCTAACAATATTTTTGATTTTTCTGTTTGTTTTATATTATTTCTGCTGTTAATGATGTTGTCATTTAGACTCTGCTAGCTTACTGGTTTTGCTGTCATATATTGTGATTTAAGGGTTTTACTTTTTTCCTCCTAAGACAGAAAATGGAGAAGGTTAACTCAAACAAGCATTTTAGAAAACAGCAAAATCCCCTTTCTGTCTTGTCCATCCTTGCACAAGAGATTAGTGAACTGGCTTTTAGTGAGAAGGCAATGTTCAGTCCAGTATTTAAGAGATGGCACCCTCTTCCAGCAGGTGTAGCAGTAGCCACCCTCCATTCTTGCTATGGAAATGAGCTGAAGAAATTTGTTTCGGATATTAGCGAATTTACCCCTGATGCAATACAAGCTTTGAGTGCTGCTGACAAGTTGGAGAAAGATCTTGTGCAGATTGCAGTTGAAGATGCAGTTGACAGTGAGGATGGTGGAAAGTCGATAATCCAAGAGATGCCTCCTTATGAGGCTGAATCAGTAATTGCCAATCTTGTAAAGTCATGGATAAGGACCAGAATTGAGAGACTGAAGGAATGGGTAGATAGGAGTCTGCAACAAGAGGTATGGTGACACTTCCTGTCAAGTATCTGGTTGAAATTTAGTGGGATAGATTGCTAGTATTTATTTTGCAGTGAAGTATTATCTGAAAGATTGGATTCAGAAGTATAACTACATGGAATTGAAAGGAAATCACTAGTCAAGAAATACACTTGAAGCCTTAGATCTTCTGTAAAGTGGTGGAATGAAATTTTGATAAGTACAGGGAAACCAGTAGGAAACTTGAGAAATTTTGTTTTCTGATTGGTGAAGTTGAAAACTACAGTGTTATATGATTTGATCTTTGACTTTTTTTTGATGTAGGTATGGAATCCACAGGCAAACAAAGAGCGGTTTGCTCCTTCTGCTGTTGAAGTTCTGCGAATTGTTGATGAAACTTTGGAGGCATTCTTCTTGTTGCCAATACCTATGCATCTGAGCTTGCTTCTTGACTTGGTAACTGGACTTGACAGGCATCTGCAGAATTACATATTGAAGACAAAATCTGGCTGTGGTATGCAATGCATTTCCCTGCAAAATCGAATATTGACTTCTAAATTGGAAATTCCATGATAACAAAAATAAATAAATTCTCCATGATCTGTAGGGACCCAAAGTACTTTTATTCCTACAATGCCGGCATTGACAAGGTGCACTGCAGGATCAAAATTTCATGTGTTCAAAAAGAAAGAAAAATCACAGATAATCCAGAGAAGGATATCTCAGGTTGGATCAACAAATGGGAACACCTCATATGGGATACCCCAGCTATGTGTACGCATTAATACTTTGCAGCATGTTCGCATGCAATTGGAAGTCTTGCAAAAGAGAACTATTATTCAGCTGAGGAATTCTAAATCCACTCATATGGATGATTTTGCTAATGGAATGGGGAAAATGTTTGAGCTTTCAACACCTGCTTGTTTGGAAGGGATACAACAACTTTGTGAGGCAACAGCATATAAGGTTGTCTTCCATGATCTAAGTCATGTTCTTTGGGATGGCCTATATGTTGGAGAAGTTTCATCTTCTAGGATTGAGCCTTTCCTTCAGGAACTAGAGAAATACTTGGAAATTATTTCATCTACAGTGCATGACAGGGTCAGAACACGTGCTATCACTGATGTGATGAAAGCATCCTTTGATGGATTTCTATTGGTTTTGCTTGCTGGAGGCCCTTCTCAAGCTTTCACTCTGCAGGATTCTGAAATGATCGAGGATGATTTTAAATTTCTCACAGATTTGTTCTGGTCTAATGGAGATGGTTTGCCAATTGAGCTGATAAATAAGTTTTCAACCACAGTTAAAGGTGTCCTTCCCCTATTTCGTACAGACACTGAGAGTTTAATTGAGCGGTTCAAAAGTCTTACTCTGGAGAGTTATGGCTCTTCTGCTAAATCCAGGCTACCATTACCTCCAACTTCAGGTCAGTGGGATCCTACTGAACCAAACACACTATTGAGAGTTTTGTGTTATCGGAGCGATGAAACAGCTGTGAAGTTCCTGAAGAAAACTTACAACTTACCAAAGAAATTATAACAAACTCGAGTATTTGGGATGGCAAAGTGTTGCAATTCTCGGCTGACAAACTGCTGTGAAATGAGTGTTGTGGCTTTGCCTGTATTTATTCTATCAAACTGACACCAGAACTCAAGTGACATTGTTTTGATGTTTCGAGGTGTGTGATGGGTTGCTTTTACTCTTATCTATAGAGACTCTTGTATAGTGTATTTATTGGTTTGATTCTTCAAGTTTGAAACTCTGACGAAGTAGTTATCAGAGGTCCACGAGATTGATTGCTTATCTTCCTTGGATGACTAACAACACTTGAGAATTTATACATTCTATTGAAGAATTTGCAGGCATTAGACAAAACCAGTAATTATTTGGTAGTTAGCAGGAATAATTCCTCCATAGAGATAGCATAACAAGAGTGTTTGCTTTTGTTTAATCTTTTTTTGGTACACCTTCAGCTGTGGGAACTAGCTTCCAGGGTTGATAAATTAATAGTAATAAAATTCAGATAAGTTATTATTTGAGTTTGTAGACTGAGCAGCCCTTGTACTTTATAGTATTGTTTCAAAGGATCACATTGTATAGTATTTTCTGTTGGAAGTTTTGCCTTTGCTTATTGATACTGTGGTGCATAATCAGACCGTATATTGAATGGTTGTGATTTAGTCAGATTGTACATTGAGTGGTTTTGTGATTGGATATGAAATATGGTGCTGGGACAATCTTTGAATCGCATGCTCATTTCGATTGCCATCGGCCTGAACCTCAAAATTTCAGGCTGATGATGGAAGCATTAGAGGTACCGATTCACTTTATGGTATGATGTATGAAAATACCTAATCTCTCTCTCTCTCTCTCTCTCTCTCTCTCCTCGAGCCTACTCTCCAAGATCTTGAAATGCTTCTCAAAACTGATAGGTTGCCTGGTTTTGCACTAAAAGAGGTTTATAGGATGCATCAAATCCTTCTATCTGCTCAAAGTAGATATTCAAAAAGAAAAAAAAAACTGGTGGGATTTTCCTTGACGGAACTCAACCGGGAAAATTGATAAATAAAAATGTGAGACATGCAATCCACCAATTGGTAGATAGAGAATCTCTTTCTAAATGCTCAGCAACAATTCCAAGGTATTAATCCAAAATTGATTAGTGTTTGTTACAACATGATGTTCAGAGAGAATACAAGATCATTTTAAAAGACTGCAAAATCTTTCGACCAACCATTTGCATCTAGCAAGGAAAATGATCAACTATGGTATACGAAAAATACATGTGCCGAGGAGCATTGACCTGTAAAAAGTTATCTAGTGCCATGGATTTCTTTTACTAGTTCCGCTTCTTCTTGAGCTAGCCGTTGAGCTTGTTTTCTGCAATCCGGGTAAGAACAGTTAAAAGGGGGTGATAAAAAAGGCACCACTACTGAGTTCAAAAATCAACCCTTCATACATACCCATTTTGACTTCTTAGTCTTTCCACGGATCCTATTCTTCGGAGGTTTCAATTTGTATATGCGAACCATCCAATGGTGAGTTGTGAATACCTAATTGACAAAAACACATCCTACTCAGAGACAGAATAGATATTCAGAAAGGACGATTAATCATCTGCAAGCCATTCCCCCAATACAAAAGTTCTCAAAAATTAGGAAGAGTAACAAGAAAAAGAAAAAGGCATTGATTTCATGTAGCCATGTACTATATATTTTTTGGGCAATCCATGTTGTACCTCGAATTCTAGGAGGCATGACTATTAGTAGCACTCAAATTCTAGGAGGCATGACTATTAGTAGCCTGTGTTATGCTTTGCCAAAGTGTGCATTAAGATCAACTGACCTCCTCAAAATGGGTAAGTTTGAAATATTTCTTCCCAATTTCTGTTCGCCTAACTCTATCAAAGCCTTTGCCATCAGTTTCCACAAATCTGTAGGAGAAAAACATATGCATCATAAAATAACCATCCAGTACTGAACCAAATATATGCTTCACATTATAAATAAATAGGTTTAGAAAAAAACCACACCTGTAATATGATAGTTTGTACATAAGACAATTTAACATAGTTGGTGTGGCCTGGGAATCAATTCGATAGTGGCCATCCCTCTTTTGACAGAAAAACAAGCACAAAGTAGTCAATAACATTATTGACCATATAGATTAACAAGGAACCTGAAGTATCTCCTAGCATAGGCCACAATACAGGTACTGAATATTTATATAGACTATAATCTAACGTGGCAGTATTATCTTACTCATAAGAATCCAACAGAACAGCTTTAATCAAATCCAGGTAGATGTAAGAACTTACCAGGTAATCAGGCTCTTTGATATGAGGGAAAACACCCCCTCCTATGCGAACCATCCATAGGAACTTATTTATATCATCACTGGGGTAGCCAACAAGACCTAATAAGTTAAGCAATCCATCAGAAACTTTGTGAATTTTCCTCCCTTTTTTTCGGGTGAAAAGGGAAGCTGATAAGATAAAAGAGAAGCAATCAAACCTCCAAAGACAACTAAAACATATTTTACATCCAATGAGTTAAAGATTTCCCAGGCTGCCTTTTCAGGAGAAGACATCGCAGTGCCAACAGTTGCAATATGCGTGTTATTCCAGGTATTATTATCAACTATAACAGTTCGGTTAGCCATAGCAGTTGTTTGATAACCATAGTCCCACCATGATGCAACCTGAAAGAATGAAACACCAACCAACCACGTTAGTAGGTTCATAACACCTATCAGAACCAAGAATAAATATAGGTTAAAAATCAACCAGCAAAATAAAATATCAAGCTACAAAAAAGTAACTAAAAAATGCTACTAATTAGACTGATATCAAGCCATCTTGTAAGAGAATAGAGATAAAGACATTTTCTGACAAATGAACAGTTGCATGATGACACATAACTTGTGCACCAGAAAAAAAGGAAACAACAAAGGTATCATATCTCTGCACTCTCTGACAAATATATTATCGCCAAACAGCTGCAAGTGGACATGAAATTATTGTTGAAGCATTTACTACCATAGTCTAGCATTTAATTTAATTAATCAAGGTAACAAATAGGAAATCTTAACAGCAACGCTGCAACTTCTAGCAAGACTTCAATATTTTATTGAGCTTGGGGTGAATTAAATTATACATCATGCAAGGAAGCTTTTCAAGTGACAGATAAATGCCAGAAAACCATTACTTTGAAGTTGAATACTAAGATATTTAACATATATCAACATATGGAAATTATTAACCCAATGGCAATAACAAGGGGAAGCAATGGAAGAAACTCACCTTATCATCCACCTCAGTATTGTGGCTTAACCATGCATATGCCTCTCTAAAATCATCAAAAACATGTAGAGCACCATCATTTGAATATGATGTTAAAACAATAGAGGGTGCTGAATAAGCTTCAGCTGCTGCCCAGACACAATGAACCTACAAGGAAAAAGGTCACTTATAACCTTAGGAGGTCTTTTCAATAGGGATTAAAAGTATTTAATCAATAAAATGAACACAAGGGGAATAAAGGAAAATTTCCACAAGGAAAAAGAAAAGTAAGCACAACCAAAATCATATTAGTAGTAAATTTCCTAGAGAATATCACTAAGTGCTATAATTAAAAAGTACACCAGCATATTGAGGGGCTAGGAATTTCCTAGGGAATATCACAAACCTTGGCAATAACCCAAGTACTTACACCAGCCAATCCTAGACCATGCATTTGCATCCTCTGTGACGTTCCCTTATTTCACATAGGAAACGTTTTCCAGAAGCACTAATGTTCGCTTCAAACTAATTAACAAAATCCTAAAGCATTCTAACATGCTTTAACCCTTTCTCATTCCTGCATCATCATTTCAGAGACTGCAGTAACTATTAAGAAAAAGCAGTAGGAAATAGTTGTAAAAGCATGCTGCAAACATCTCTGCATCAGAACTTGGCCCTTGGACTTGAGTGCACTATTATTGATGACTTGGCAATCTTAATTGCTTTTTGTTAATGGGTGCCTCGTCAGAAGGGTATGTCATTCTTTTAGAATGATTATCCTCTGAAGGATGTGATACGACAATATCATAACCAAAACATGTCGAAATGTCACACTAACAAATTCCAGAACATGTGCATGCCTTTTGAAATCTCAGAATATAGTGAGGTATGATGAAGAGAGAGAGAAAGAGAGCCTACATACCACATAGAAGGCTCCAAGCAGCACAAGTAATAGAATAGCAAAGATAGATGCCTCAAAAGGTAAGACAAGAAGCCTTTTTTCAATTTTGGTTTTAATAGATGGCTTATCCACGATCTCCTTTTCTTTCTTCTTGTTCTTTTTTGAAGGTCGTTCCTTTACTGTACCTTCAGTTTTCTCTGTCTTTCCTGAATCATTCTGTGCTACAGCAGTACTTGAACTAGCATCCCCTGACTTTACAGTCATAAGCATTAGATACATCTTAGTTCTGAAGTTGAATAACCTCATGCATGGTCAGCGGCGTAGCTAATGTATAGTGAGTGGGGTCTATTGACCCCACTCAATTTCTTAATAAGGATATATATTTTTATATTTATACATATATTTTTTTATATACTATATAAATTGACCCTACTAAAAAAAGCTCAAATTTACTCAATGAAAATAAGTCCAAAATTAACAAATAATTTATAGCCCAAAAAAATAATAATTTATAGCCTAAAAGTTGGAGTATATCTACCCATTCTCTATTTTAATACTTTCAAATTTTGAAAATTCATATAGGACAATTGTAAATTTGAAATTATTTTTTTATATATTATGATCAAATATTAAAATAAATTTCTATTATTTTATTTTGAATAAGTCTTTTTTTATAGTATTAATTTTGACCCCACTTGATAAAATTTTTAGCTACGCCCCTGTGCATGGTTGAACAAATATATACCAGCAGTACGATGAAAAAAAGACGTTCTTACATCAACTTGGGAAACCCCTAATAATTCAGGTAACTGAAATTTAATTGATCGAGTGAAAACACTAAAAGCTTCAGAAAGGGCAATTCCAGACATGATACATGCTGCTGGTGCAAGTACAAGCATCAGGCGCACCTATAATATGATTAAAACTCAATGATCATGCACGGAGTAGAAATACGAAGTGAAATTAGGCATGCCAACTCCTTACCATGACTCCAGAAAAATATACAGAGGTCACAATGTAAAGGACGACAAAGGAGCTTGCATCAGATAAAGGAAGAAAGCAAGCCTGCAAAAAATAATTGCCATGATGAGACAAGTGTCAAGCATAATGTTATAGTTGAAAAGCCAAAAATTGTGTTAAAACCATGTAACTTACAATAATCCCAGCTGGTACCAGGAAAGCTAAAACATTGATGTCCATGAAGTAAGATGGCCATGTGGGGGGTTGATGTTCACTGACACTGGCAATAATTGGTATATACTTGCTTGCATATGTTCTGCCGCCATGCAATGAAAATAACCAATGAGATATGACAGGTTATCCAAACCCAGGCCTATTCTTAAATATAACTCTACAACAGCTAAAAATGACTACAATACCTACAATATGACTGGCATGATTGATGAATTCAGTTACTTACGGGTCAAGCAGACTTAAACTTCGTCCACTCCATCCCTTTGTTGGGCTGGAAGCTACCAATGCTATCAGAACTGCCATCACAGCACAACAGACTGCCCTGAAAAAAACATAATGCCCAAAGATAAATCAATTTCTTGTTCTATGACAAAACATCAAAAAGAATAAAAATTGGAAAATTAAAAACTAATATTACCTGTTCATCAGACTCTAATACACAGCCTCAGTAATTAATACATGAAATGCTTAACAGTTAACAGAGCAAAGGAAACATTTGATAATTGAAACTTACAAGCCAACTGATACAACAAGGGTAACAGCTACTTTAAACATTTTTGGAGAGAGAATTCTTTTGATATAATACACAAAAGCCACCACATGGATGATAATGAAAACCTGCAGAAATAAAATTATTAACAAGAATAGGTCTGAAAGAAACAAGAGTAAACAATGGTGATCAAAATTCACAGGATTAAAATCATAGGGAAAAGGAATCTTTCTGGCAACCAAAAGAAAATGATAAGTACAACCTCCAAGTATCTTATGGACAAATGATTCTTAAAACTGCTAAGATTTCTTGTATCCAATTCTCTTTAAAAGAAATGCTACAACTGTCCATGCTAATGGCATCCATGGCTTTAAAGAAACTATAAATCTGACGTACTGCAAACCATAAAAGCTAAAGAAGTCGCTTCAATTATTTCTTAAAGACAAGGAATGACATGGCTAACCAATATGACTGTCAATGACCTCAGCTGTTCATGTGATAAGCTTCTATGGCTCATTTAACAAATCCATAAAGCTTTTGATTTGTTCAAGCTCATGAGACAAATAGTGTATTGACATTAATAACTTGATTATTATTTTAAGTTTCATGTATGTTTAATTCCAGATACTAATAGAATGACCCTACAAACTCCAGAATCTATCAATGCATAAGAGTTCTTTTTTCTTAAGTACAGTTAAGAATATTAGTTTTTTTTTTTTAATGTGAATGTAAATAGTTCTTTTCAGAACATACATCTCTTCAGAAACACTTGGCAGATTCAAGCTCGAAAGATGCAAAAATTAACTATAGCTGTGTTCAACTCATTTAACAAATCAGCCAAACTTGACCTTAAAAATTGAGGTCATTTCATAAGCAAGCCAAGCTTGAAAATGCCATAGTTTCACTAAGCTCAATTCACTTTCAGCCCTATTGACGAGCGAGATATTCCTTAAAGCCTTCACACCTTTTATTTTTTCACATGATTCCCCCATTTAAGGAAAGTACGAGGACAAACCAAATTTATAATTATCAAAGCACAAGATATTGGACTGCATTCTGTTTAAAGATGAGAAGCAGAGGGAACTCACCAAAAAGGAAGCAAAATGTTCTGATGTCATGACTGCATTAAAACCAACAACAGGTACCAAAGCAGCCAACAATGTTCCCAAGACCACCTGCATGATGAAGTTGCACTTTCAACAAAAGCCAAGTAATTTTATTCATGGGGAGATAATAAAACAGATCACATCTAATCAGAGAAACTTTCATTTAACAGTAATTCAAGACAGATAGAAGAGATAAAAGAAAAAGACTTGCATATTCTTGAAAAGAAATCCCCCCAGGCCGCTAGCTTAAATGTCAAAGGACACATTACCATGACAACTAAGCATGGTAGTTCCTTCCATTTTATAAAGATATTCTGAATCCACTGAACAATTTAAAAAAAAATAAGAGGGCTCAAACCTAACCCACTTCCTGTCAAATACAAATTGACATACACATATAGTAAATTTAAACTTAAACAAATGACAGAACCAATCCATCCCTAATGCAAGTTCAACATCAGTAGCATGATAATACATATACCAGAATAACATTAGGTGAAACCTATAATAAGATCCATATTCACTAAATTTAGATTTTATCCTTATTTTCACAATCCTTTTATGATGACAAGAAAACCTATTTTTGGGCTATCCCTCTGCTAATTTTCTAAAGAAAGGAAACATGACATGCACATCAAACAACCATGCCACCATTTATTATTTCTTTTATTTTGAATATGATAAAAAATCCAAATGAGTACCATAAATACTTACAAGAGGAGCATACGCAATGTACAATCGAGAAGAGTACCGACCAGTCACAATGCACATAAGGACATGCATTGGAATAAGATTAATTATAAAGGTGTACCCTCCCCACGAACAAACCTAAAAGACAAAACAATAAAATAATAAGGGAAAAAAAATAAGGTGCTAAAAAAATCCCAGTGACATTAGCATGAGACCTACCATATAGAAGTATGCTAAGGCATTTAAAGTGGCATAGAAGAGGGACCCTGTGTTCAATGTCTGAGCATTATAGAACAACCAAAGTCAGCAAAGAGTTAAAGGTGGAAATAAATTTTCCAAGCCTGAAGAACAGTCCATCAGAAATAACTTCAGATGGTAAATTTGCTTTAGAATAGATCTCATTTATCAATCAAATAAGCATTTTTTAAAGAATGCATTGGATTTGCTTCCTTGTCAACATCTAACCTTTATATAAAGATAGAAAGTGAAGATTAAAGCAAATATAGCCACAGCTTCATTGTCATAACTGCCAGCTACTGACCGAGATATGTATGATGGAACCTGCAAACAAATGCAAGCAGTTCATTTCAATGTATTGTAATAGTTACATTCCTGTATTAGGCATCACTACAGCACAATCGTGTATCTGGAGGATCAGATCTTACATAGAAGAACATCCCATCTGTGCAAATTGCCCACAATGTTTTTGAGAATTTAGTTAAAACAAAACAAGGGTTAACTGCACAACTTTATTTAGACAACATATCAGACAAGGTGTAGCTGCCATTTCAGGCTGTTTAATGCAGTTTACACCAACACTCCAACCCATGCTCCAAAAAAGGCCCCAGTCCCACTACCCCAATGAGTAACTGGTCAATTCTCCTCTCGACACGCTAAAATTATTCAGGTTTTCTCAGATGAGTATGCCAAGGGACATATGAATGTCTATATGGACCTAGTCGCACAAGAATGCCCCTCAAACCACCAACTTCGACATCTACTGTAATTATGATAAATGATTATGAGTCATCCACATGAGTCATGCACACTTAAGGAATTTTGTTGAACATAAGACAGTATTCTGCTGCAAATAGCCTAACCGAAAGATGATACAGACCCAGATTCACTTAGATATATCATATATCTAAGCCTAGGTCCCTTATTCATTAAAAGAAGTCGTATAGAGTAGCTCATCAATTGTTCACATTGCCAACTAAAAAGTAGATCACTGGAATTTGAAAACATCATGGAACTCCAATTCTGAAGAATAATGTTTCACTATAGGGCATGGTACTGTTGTACTTCAAGAAATAAATAATGCCAACAATTAAATCAACCGTTGACCTCTTCCAACTGGTTATACACTCCTCATATGTCTCTCGTTCACTTTTAACCAATAATAAAGAATCCATTCATTTACCTCCCATAAAAACAAAGACTGAGATTGAGCACTTTAATAGCATATTGGTTTCTTTCTAAGTTGTAGCTTATGTAATAATGTACAGTGCATCTTTCTCCTTAACAGCTCTAATTATCAATTCTAAGGCCTCATTCAAGATTGGGATCTTCCATGGTGCTTTAGCGTTCACCTATCCTGTTCTAATATAACTAATTTAGTAGAACTTACCAAGATAAAATTGTACTCGGGACCAGCTGATGATTCTAAGCCTGCAATATCTACCCAAATTCCACTTACTTAAGCTCAAACTTAAATTAAAAAATGCCACTTCGTACTTCATTTATTTACTGACTGACAAGAATACTTAAAGAAGATAAGTGCTAAAACTGGTAAGGTATTCAAGCCATGAAGAACCTGTCACAAGAAGTGATGCCTCATTGCAGCTGTTCAAAAAACTCAATACAAAGACTATTTACACTTATAAAGCTATGAATACACGTTGTCTGATTTACCATGGCCAAAAGAACTGCAGCTGTCAGTCCAGCACCAGAACCTTTAACTTCCTATCAAATAGCAATTGCATACTATTAGCAATCGAACTTTAGTGTTCAATAAGAAAAGACAATAATCACAGCATGTGCAAACCTTGGTCAAAAGGTAAGTGGCCCATGAAGCAAATGCAGAGAAAATAGGTGCGGTGAACACACAGACAGTCTCAACAGACAAGGGAATATTCAAAGAATTCAGTATCCTGGCATCAGATAGCAACAATGACTCAAAAGTTAACCAACATAACAATCACTCAACTCAACTCAACTCAACACGTCTCTTACAATAACTCTGAGATACTCACCACCATAGCGTGCCTGCCGTCAAGGTCAAACCAGGGTAAACAGTTCCACCAATTACACGACCAAGAGGATACCTTAAGTGAAGCTTAGAGAATCATACAAAAATCTAACAAATATAATAATACGAAACTATTACAGCTAGTAAGGATTTGTCAACGAGAAAAAAAAAATAGCAATTACCAGGTTCGATCATCAAACCAATTCCAAAAGTGATATATCCCCTTCTTTGTTAAAAACTGAAATCACAAAGCAATTAATCTATCATCCCTTACATAGCATTACGAAGCAAAGCTAACACTAAATTAGATTATAACATTCAATTTTGTGCATCTTTGGGAACTTGAACCTGAGTAACTCTGTAATTGAAATAAGGATCGAACTCATGAATAACACTCTCGTACTTTATGACCTGAAAATCAATCGAAAAGGCTTATGAAACTATAACAGCTAACAATACCAAATACATTTGTTGACTAAATAAAATTGATTGAAAACTGGAGGGAAAATTTCTAAGAAAAAGCAAACGACATTCAAGTACTTTATTTATTGAGAATGAACAAATCATGTCGTTTTCGTTAATTTCGAATATAGATAAAGAGCAATTGAGGAATGTGACAAAATAAGGTTCGGATCTATAGATTTGGAGAAACATACGGAGAAGAGACGGATCGAGAACGCCATGACTCCAATCAAGATAAGGATGAAGAAGGCGAAAACGTTGCCAAAAGCGTTTCGCAAGGTCGTTGGCCCATTGGCGCTCTCTAGGACCGCCATTGATGAAGAGAAAGAGAGAAAGCGTCTATGCAGCGGAGGGTTTTTGCAGGTCGTCCAGAAGAGGAGAAGACTTTGGAGCGAGACAACGAATGTGAGTGAGAGTCGGGGGCCTGAGTATCGTATGTGGGCAATGTAAGTAGCTTAGTGGGGGGAACTACGAAATTGTCCCTCTACTATATACTAAAAGACGAAAATGACCCCAACTGTTTGTCTCCTTCCACAATGGAGTTCCTTTTGGTTACACGTGGCAAGGTATATTATTTAGCAATGAGATGGATTGGTAGCCATGTACGTGGTCTTCCACGTGGCGCTTAACTATTTGCTAATTGGTTGATGAGTCTTATTTCTAAATTGTCGTATTTTCCACTCCTTTGATGATTTTTTTTTACTTAATTACCTATAAAATTCTAATTAAAAGTATTTCGATTTTGTTTTTTTTTTGTTTTTAATTATATGATTTTCTATGACAAGTTTATCGCATTCAATCAATATAAATACACATAAAATATAGAATTATATGATCAAGCTTAATAATAACACCGCTTAATTATATATATATATATGTATGTATGTATGTATGTGACAATTCAATTTTTTTGGAGATATCGTGATCAATTTTTTTGTAAGATATAATTAAATATTATTTGATAAAATGGATTTAAAATAATATATTTATAAGTGGAATGCGTATATAATTATATTTTTTAATTTTTTTTGACAAAATTTTAAATACATGGAGAGTGAGATTTTATCATTAACATTTCATTTATTTTATATAAAAATATTTTTATCGCCACAAAAAAAAATGAGCCCTTTGCATTTGGTTACCAATAATAGGTAAGGTAACAAATTTGTATTTATATATTTTATTTTTATTGCAAATAAGTTTACAAAAAGCTAAAAATGTAATTTCATTTTTTAAAGGTGTTATACGATAAGATAATTTAATATTTAAAATTAAAAATTTCAACAGTTATTTTAAATTGTTTGAAAAATATAGTTTTAAAAATTTAATTAAAATAAATCAAATTTTTTAAATAAAAAATTATTTTGAGCAAAATAAATTATTAGATATTTTTATAATTTTAAAGCAATATAATTAAAAATTGATATTATGACCATTCATTTTAATCAACAAATTTTTTAATTAAAAAATATTTTAATACATTAAATATATTTTATTATAAATATTAAAATTTTAATAATATAGATTTATGTAGATTGCTTTTTTATGAAATAATTAATTATATAAATTATTTTTTCATTTGAAATAGTACGGAACATTATAAACCGCAACCTAACGAAGATAAGATTATGTGCTAGTTGTAGCTAAGAGAAAAAAAATACTCTAGTACAAAATCGAGCCTATAGATAGATCTAAAGTTATAAATAACTCAAGCTATTTTAATTTAATTTAGATTTCGGCTTGATAAAAGTTTATTTAAACTTGAATTTGTGTTACTTATTTATTAAATGTGTCAAGCTCAAACAATAAATATTTAACTCACTAATTCATTAGCTGATTTATTTAAAAAATTTATGGATTAAACTTATAAACTAACTCATTTATTATGTCAAATTAGATATATATATAATTCAATTTATGTATTAATTTATATATCTAAATATATTAATTATTTAACTAAATTAATTTATATAATCTATTACTATATGTTGCATGTAATAAATAAATTAAATAATATAAAATAAATAATTTTTATATAACACAATAATTTATAGAATATTAATACTTATTTAATAATGAGTAAAATTTATAATACTATAATATATTTTTTAGTGTAAGAGTCGAGTCTAATAAAATTATAAAAAGATAAAACTCTCCCTAGAGAAAGAATAAACTTATTAGTTTGGAAAAAATAAATTACACCATATAATTTTTTTATTTTTATTTATATAATATAAATTACAAAAATAAATAATTATTTAATTGATAGAATATAAAGATATAATGATTTTATTGAAAAAGTAAAAAAATATAAATAAAAAATAAAAGGTGAAATAAACTTTTTAAACTGGTTAAATTAATTTAAATCGAGATGATACATAATATGTTACCTAAATCAAAATTTATATTTAAATTGGACTATTTTATATTAAAAATTTAAATTTAATTATTTTATATTGTCGCATTTAAATTCGATTATTTTAGGTTGAGTTGAACTTGAATCTTTTCTCGGAGTATGCTTATTGTAACCCTGGACACATCCTACTTAACCCAGTCCAGTCCATCAAGGACTCGCTGCCCATTCTGGATCCGGACACCGAGAGACCGAGACCATATAAGTAATAGATTGAGTCACCCGCTCACAACGCTGAAATTTTATTCCCTTCGCACAAGGTTTATCAGGGGCACATATTCGTCGCCACCGTACGCCGTAAACCCCCGACGATATTTTTATGGATCCTTAACCGCACGTAGCTGAAAGAGAAAAATATTTTTTTCGCGCACAGGTTAGCCTTTATGATAACTGTTATTGATATCTTCGGATTTCTTTTTTATATCTGCTATCTGATTGATTTAGGATTTAGGGTTTTTAGCTGGTTATATAATTCGATGGATTTTACAGTTGGTCCTGTGTGTTTTAAGCAATTCGAAAGTTTTTGTCTTGGTTAATATTGTTTATTGTGTATATGTTTTCTTTATTTTCTATAAAATCTACACACTAATTGTATCTTTTGGTTTTTGGTTTGGGATTTGGCAGGCTGCGAGCTTCTCAAAGCAGAACCTTAAATTTGTGATTCAGTTTCTTGAGAAGCCGTTTATAATGGCGGCCCTGAAGGAACTACTGCCTCCTGCTAAGTCAACCAGTTCGTCTTATTATGATCACTCCAATGATCCGTGGTTTAAACAAAGATTTAGTTCATCATCTGAGGCAGAGCAAACCACTGTTGTCAACTGTAAACCTGTACCTCCTTACTTGGACTGAAAAGGATTTGTGCCGAGGAGGGTGGAGGATTTTGGGATGGGGGTGCATTCCCTGAGATTCATATTGCACAGTATCCTCTTGATATGGGTAGGGATAAATATGCAAAACCAGGATCTAAGATTCTACCCTTGACTGTTGATGCCCATGGTAATGTGGCATATGATGCTATTGTGAAGCAAAATGAGAATGAGAAGAAAATTGTTTATTCTCAACATAAGGAACTGATTCCAAAGATTTTGAGAAATGATGAGGAGAGTGACGAGGATTTGCAGAAAGAGATTGAGGAGACGACACAGGAAACGAAAGCTGCACTTGAAAAGATTGTGAATGTGAGGTTAAGTGCAGCACAACCGAAGAACGTGCCAAAACAGTCTTCAGATTCAAAATATATCAAGTACAAGCCATCACAGCAATCCGCTGCTTTCAATTCGGGGGCAAAGGAAAGAATTATTAGAATGATGGAGATGCCAGTAGACCCACTTGAGCCACCTAAATTCAAGCACAAGAGAGTTCCCAAGGCTTCTGGATCCCCACCTGTGCCAGTTATGCACTCTCCACCTAGGCCTGTGACTGTGAAAGACCAGCAGGATTGGAAAATCCCTCCTTGTATCTCAAATTGGAAGAACCCTAAAGGTTATACGATTCCTCTAGACAAGCGCTTAGCAGCTGATGGAAGAGGTCTGCAAGATGTTCAGATAAATGACAATTTTGCAAAGCTGTCGGAGGCACTCTATGTTGCAGAGCAGAAGGCTAGAGAAGCTGTTGCTATGAGATCAAAAGTTCAAAAGGAGATGATGATGAAGGAGAAGGAAAGGAAAGAGCAGGAACTACGGGCATTAGCTCAGAAAGCACGTTCTGAAAGAACTGGTGCTGCTCCCCCTGCATCTGTTCCAATCCCAGCTGATAAAAGTGCAATGGAAGATGTTGATATGATAGGGGATTATGAGCATGTGAGAGAGAGAGAGAGAGAGATGCCCCCAAAGAGAGTAGAGATGAAAGGGAAGAGCGGCTGCAACGTGAGAAAATTCGTGAGGAGAGACGTAGAGAGAGGGAGAGGGAAAGAAGGTTGGAGGCAAAAGATGCTGCAATGGGTAAGAAGAGCAAGATCACGAGAGATAGAGATCGTGACATCAGTGAGAAGGTTGCTCTTGGTATGGCCTCTACCGGAGCTGGAAGAGGGGAGGTTATGTACGATCAGAGGTTGTTCAACCAAGAGAAAGGGATGGATTCTGGTTTTGCCACTGATGACCAATATAATGTGTATGACAAGGGCCTTTTTACAACTCAGCCCACACTTTCAACATTGTACCGGCCTAAGAAAGATGCTGATGCTGATATGTATGGTGGAGCTGATGAGCAGTTAGATAAGATCTTGAAGACGGAGAGGTTCAAACCTGACAAGGCCTTTGCTGGTACTTCTGAGAAGTCTGGTCCACGAGACAGGCCAGTTGAGTTTGACAAGCATGAAGAAGAAGCTGATCCATTTGGTTTGGATCAGTTCTTGACAGAAGTGAAGAAGGGGAAAAAAGCCATGGATAAAGTTGGTTCTGGTGGAACAATGAGAGCCAGTGGTGGATCTTCGACACGAGATGGATATGAAGGCGGCTCTGGTAGAACTCGCATTGGATTTGAGAGGGGTCGATGAGTATGCTGCTTTCAGGCCCCGTGACTAGCCTTTGGTCAGCCCCTTGCTTTTTCGTGTTGGTTTTGTTATTTATAATGTACTATCTGAAGCTTTTCCTACTTCAAAATCTTCAATCCTTGGATTGGAGTGGCCACTGGGTCAAAGATGCTTGTAATATGTGCTTGTTTTCTCTAGATATTTTAATGGATTAAATTTTATTGCTGTGGTAATATTGAGCTGCATTTGATTGCGCGTTGGATATAGTCTCTATTTAGTTGCTATAAGCTTGACGAGAAGCGTACATCTAAATATTTTTTGGACTTGATTCGATTGATCATGTTGCCGATTGAAACAGGCATTAGAAAGCTGCTACTATTTAGCGGTCGGCAGGATTGATTCTTCCGTAGATATAAGCATAACAAGAAGCATTTGATGGACAGGGGGGGCTTTTTGGCTTTTGTCTAATCGATTTTTGGTACACCTTCAGCTGTGGTAACTAACTTCAGGGCTTGGTAAATTTATTGCGATAAACTTGGGAGAAGCTATCGTTGAGTTTGTAGATTGAGCACCACTGGTATTTTATAGTATTGTTTTCAAAGGATCAAAACAGTTCTCTTCATGTAGTATAATCCTTGCGGAATATAATGTTTTAAGGTTTTTGCTTTGCTTATTGATAATGTGGTGTATATTCAGATGGTATATTGGATGGTTTTGTGTTCAGGTATTTTTCTTACTAACCAGGATAATTTGAATTTGACCCGCTACTCATATTGATATGAACCCAGAGCAAAGATAATCAGAACTCATAGACAGCAACTAAATTGCAAGCTTCCTAACTTTTTAGACCTTGTAACATTCTATCATTCGGATGGATCAATTCATAGAAGTAAAATTTCAGAAAAAAAAAATCAAAGAATTAAAAGTTATAAAAATAAAATCAAAGAACTAAAAGCTATCTTTGAAGATGAAAATTTCTTACACTGAATGTTATATGCTAAGATACCTAAAGGTCACAAAAATTTCAAATATTACTTTGAGAGGAGATATAAAAGGGAAAAGCTGGCTGAAGATCTACTAGTGTAAGAGGGGTTGAAAAGATAAAGTCGTTCGTGAAGTTGACTAAAGAACAACAGCAGACAGAAGTCAATTCCTCAGAGCAATTCGTAGATTTTTTTAATCAGTGGCGTAGTTAACAGTTAATATCTCATACCGTGATTCGACCTGCAAACCAATTCTATGAAAGCTTATTGAATGTGATGCTCTGTTAGTGCAATAGAAGACGAACGGGTACATGATTAAGAAATGCAACTCACAAAGAGTTTCAACTTTCTGGATTCAACCATCCTGACAAAAATGAACTTGGAAACATGACTACTTCTAAGCAAATACATTGGAATCAATTTGCTGAATATTAGGAAAAATCTGTCTCAAAGTGGTGACATAGTTTGGAGATTTTGCCTGCAACAAACAAAGAAGAATCTGAGATGGGGAAAGCTCAACAGCAACAATAACAAAGTTAATAGTAAATTTCACCCCAAGTAAAGAAACAGCAGCAGTCTTCATTTTCAAGCAATCAGATAAGCTTTTTAACATGCCAAAGCAAATGATTACATGATTCATATTATCAAATTAAATACACAAGTCCTGCTGCATTGAGTAATGAAAGTTACACTTCGTATGAGGGATAAACACAACAAAAAAAAAAAAAAAAATGAAGCACTTTATATGCTTTTCTTCCAAAGAGATCAGTCTAAGCTATCAATCATATCCAAGTAAAAAAAAAAAGTTCCTAATATCTATGAGCTGCATTTAATGCAGACTAGGAACATGCTCCTATAAGAAAACAAAGGATTGCAAGAGGATTTGCAAGGTTTTCTACTTCTATACGATAAGACCTAAAGCTGCTCTGAATTTTTTTTTTTTTCAGAAAACTGCCAAAAGAGATACTATTCTAACTGGTCTCGCAAATTTTTTTGGCACTGCCAAAAGTGAAAAATAGCTTATGTTATTGTTAATGAACTTCATAATGAAGATAGAAGTGTTCTAAAATATTTTCCACAAATTAAAGCTAGTGATCATGTACTGTCCTGCAATAACTATTAAAGGACTTGCCAAAGAGAATCCGGATTCCAGAAAACCTATCTTCAAATTAGGTTCAGGATATTAGACATTGATTGATTCATTGAACAATGTATTATTCAGATGACAATCATGAAAACTAGATGCTCTTAAGAAAAATTCAATGTGGAAGAGGATTCCATCAAAAGGATTCATGGTAGGACATTGCTATCCATCTCAGAATGTTATGAGAATAGAACAGGAAATGATATCAGATGATATTGCTTTACCTAATGAGTATGGTCACCAATAACGCAAGACATTAAGCAGGATGCAAAAATCTCTAATTTGTGAATTAATCAGAAACGTGATAATCAACTATGGTTTAGCAAGCAAGCATAATGATATAAGAAGGGTCAGAGGCTCTAAACAATTTAGATTCTAAAAGTTGTAGATTTCATACACATGGATTGTTTTCAAAGTAGATTGTGGTCAGTTTCTCTCTTGAACCAGCAGTGGCCTCAGAAATGCCTTCAAGCGATTCTATTTGGTTGTCATTAAGCCATAGATCTTCTAAGCTGCAAGCAGAGATACAACCAAGAAGTGAGATGAAGAGCAGAATATGAGAACACATAATTCCAAGGGTGGCAAGAAGAAGTACACATACTTGGTCAGGTTCTGAATGTCATCCACCGAAGTCAGTTTGTTAGATGATATATCCAGTACACAGACGTTTACCAAGGTTGACAAACCTTCCATTTGGGCAATGCCATTATGACTTAAATACAGTTCTTGTAAAGCAATGCATTCCTGGAGCAGAGAGGCAATAAAATGGGACGAAAAAAAAGAGAAGTGAAAAACAAATTTAGGTTTTGACTTTTATATGACATAATACCAACAGTCTTTCTCACTGCGAAATTTTCAAAATACCTCCAGTCCTTTCATAGAAGTTAGACGATTGCTTTGCAAGCTAAGCTTCCTTATGCATTTCAGACCACATAAGTTAATTGTTTTGATACGATTCCGTCCCAGCCACAGTTCCTGTAAATTTGTTAAATTTTGCAAATTCTCCATCACCTGAAGCACCAAAGTAATTGCTTTTAGATTGAAACCATCTTCCAAAAAATTCTAATTTATACACTATACCATCTATTTTCCACATTATCTCCCACTTTCAATTGAGATGGACAAAATTGCAAGAGGATATGGCATGCATGACTGTCCTACTCCATCATTCCCAAGCAAAGAAATGAAAAAGTTGGGCATAAAGAAGCTTGTGCCCTCAACTCTTAATTTTGAATAAAATATTTGAGGACTGACCCGTAATCTGTTGGAACCAAGCTCAAGAATTTGCAATTGATAGAGATGGTCAATCTCCTCCATCTTAGTAACTTCATTTTTAGATACATAGAGTTCTTTCAGAGTATTAGAGACCTTGGACAATCCCTGCAAGGACCCGATTTCATTGAAAGAAACGTCAAAAACTAAAAGCCTCTTGAATATGCTAACATCAGGGATGTTCATTAATTTATTATCCCTCAACAGCAGCTCCTGCAAAAAATAGAGCCTGTCAATTACTCTGGCATTCCTCCGAACATAAAAAAATGAATATGCATATTCAGAACTCGATCAAAGGTCATATACAAACATATACTGCAAAAAAAAAAATTAAAAGCAAAACAAGCATAAAGATGAAAACTTTTTAACAGGCTACCCCAATTTGCAGTCTTGCGTTTAATTTGATAAAAGCACATTAATTGACCATTAAACCATTCTAGTTGAGTTGACGATGATCACACTATCAATTAGAAAAAACATATATTAACAAAATCTTGTTCACTTCTTTTGGATCCAAAATATAAATTATATTCTTCTTTTTGTTACTTTTTCTCTGCAACCAAACAAAACTATAAGCAAACAGTAAGTTAAGACTAACCTCAAGGCCCGATAACGCTTCCCAGCTAGAGAATGGCTCAATTGCAGCATCATCAATCAGGTTCTGTCGAAGAGAGAGCTTTTTCAGGTTAGATAGATGAGCTATTCTAGGGTCCAAGCTCGATAAGCGATTCGCGGTCAAGTCCAATTCTACAAGATCCGGAGATAACTCGACCGAGTCGAGATCATGGAGCTGAAAGCTGGTGAGGTCAAGTACGACGCTTGATGGATCGACATCTACCATTTCATCTTCGGTCTCAGGATTCGAGTCCCTCGGCGGTTGGTTAACGCCGTCCATCAACGGTTTCTATCGGTTTGGTTTTGAAGGGAAAAGCAAATTACCAATGGAGCTTCCAAAATAAATTTTCTGGCTTGCTGTTTGATTCTCTCTGCTGTCTGATTTCGAGGAGAAAGATGTTTAATGGGCTTTGATATGACATGTTCTGGGCTGATAAATGGGCCTACTTTTGTAACTGTTATATCATTTTTAAATATTTTATAATTTTTATAAATTTAAAAAATATTTTTTAAAATTAATCCAAACTACAAAATTGTATATTTTTAAAAATAATTAATAATTTTGAAATATTTTTAAAAATAATTAATAATTTTAAAAATATACTTTTTAAAGCATTTCAATACAAAACTCTAAATATTTTTAATATATTTTTTTCCATTTTTATTTACTTTTCCTTTATGAAAAAACAATGGTAAATTTATTTTTAAATATCCAAAAGTTCCCATAAGATCTTGTATGAACTATTGGTCATAGGTTTTTTTTTTTGAAAGGAATAATGATAAATACAATAACAAAGTAATAACCAAATAATACATAATATAAGTTTTCAAATATAAGTTAATAGCTAAATAATATTTATATAATTAATCAATGATTATTATTTTTAGTGTCGATTTGGGTGTAACAAATAAATAAAATGATCACAATGTATAGATAACTGGATTTTAAAACCAAATAAATAGATCATTTATTTCATTTTTTGATGAGTTTACATATATCTCATCCATTAAAGTTCAAAATTTTTACTAACCTATGCATTAAGATTCAGGAACTTTCACTAATTTACTATGGAAGAGAATAAAGAACGAGAAAATTAACATAGAACGAAGAGTATCAGTTCAACAATTTGCTCAAGAGTATCAGTTCAACAATTTGCTCTAAGTTAAACAAATATATATATATATATAAACACAAAGAATTGAAATTTTCATCATTTATCTTTTACCAAAACAAAAGTTATGGACTTTAATTCGAACTTGTTGCCAAACTATAAGCAGGAACCTTAGCTGGCCTTTGCTGCCTCATATCTACTCTCACCCTCTCAACTTCTTGCCACAATCCTCTGCTAGCATGTATATTAGATAAAACCACAAAAACCCCATCATTCCAAGGTTCCAACTCATGTAAATGCTTAGCAACCCACTCTCCCATTTTCACATCCCCATATTTCTCACAGGCACCCATCAAACACCCCATATCACCACATTTGGCTTCATTGGCATCTTCTCCACAATCTTTCTAGCCTCTTCAAGCAGCCCCACTCGGCCAAGCAGATCCACCATGCACCCATAGTGTTGCAGTTGTGGCATTATCCCAAAAACATTCCTCATTATATCAAAGAAATATCTCCCTTCTCGTACCTTACCGCCATGGACACGAGCACTTAAGACCCCAATAAAAGTCACATGGTTAGGCTTAACCCCAGCTCCTATCATGCAATGAAAGCATTCAATTGCTTCATTGATATGCCCATGCATTGCAAAACCCACAATCACTGATGTCCAAGATGACACATTCTTTTGGCTCATTTTTGAAAACACCCTGTCCGCTAAGTCCATTCTACCACATTTTTCCGTACATGTCTACTAGCGAATTCAGTATTAAAATATCCCATTTCTCCAAATTCTTGGCATGGAAAACATATTTATGTAATTGAAGAGCCAAATTCAAATCCCCTAAACTCCCACAAGCCGAAGTCACACTAACCATGGTAATATCATCTGGCTCAAACCCACATCTCCTCATCTCTATAAACATCTTAATCGCTTCCTTGGCACGCCCACCTTGACTAAAACCACCTATAATAGCATTCCAAGAACCCAATTTTCTTATAGGATTTTCATCAAACAACTTATACGCATTTTCAAATTCTCCTGTCTTGGCATACATGCGCATAAACCCACTCTCGCAAAACTCATTTAACTCAAGACCGAGCCGTATTGCAACAGAATGAAGCTGCCTACCGATCTTAGTAGCGAAAAATTGGCACGCAGCTTTTAAGACGATGGGAAGAGTATAAGAGTCAGGGGAGGTACCAGCTCGAGACATGGACATGTAGACTTGCAATGCACTGGAAGGAGCATCTAGTCTGGTATAAGATCTTATTATGTTGTTCCAATGAAATGCAGCAGGATTAGATTCTAGGAAATGGACACGGATAATATGGCCATAAATTTGGTTCAATTCTTGTAAGTTTGTGCAATTTGATAACTGGGTTGCTATGGTTTTCACTGAATCTTGAACCGAATGCGGTGATTGTGGCGGGACTTTTGGAACTTGAGCAACAGGAGATATAGCATTAAAAGCAAGACTGTGGGTGAGATTGTATGAAATAATCAGGTGCTTGAATGCTGAAGATTTGGAGAAGCCAAAAGGAAGATAGTTGAAGGAGTTCGTGTGTGAACGTGTACTGCGCCTTTTACTGTTATTAGACGTTTGGTTTTCAGCTTCCCTTATTTTTGCGTTGGTTTTGTTTAGCGGTCCAAGGACCAAACCCAAAAAATGTGCAAGGTATTGAATTTTTCGTTTTTCTTATTATCAGTTGTTTTAGTAATTTTTTATTAATCATACGTTCTACATAAGATTTTTTTAATTATAAAAAATAATTGACCTTAAAATTTATTTTATCTCATATATACAATTAATTAAAAAAACTGATTAATTATATTATTTTTTTAATAAAAAATTAATGGTCCGTAAATTTAATTTTTCATTGAAATATATAAATATACCTCTTAAATTTATAAAAAGTATAAATTTATATTAATTTGTTTTACTCAATTACGTACTAAAATAATATTTTTATCTATTTATAAATAAATTAAATATATTTAAGAGTATTTTATATTAAATAATATTTAAATTAAAAATATTATTTAATACTTTTTCTAATAAATTTTTAAAATTATTAATTCATATTATATATATGTATTGCATCAAATATGTTGTGTGGGTATATATTTATGAGATTTTCTTAAAAATATAAAAAATAAAAATATTTTGAAAATATTAATTTTAAAAAAATATTGCTCCTAATTTTCAAGCGAACAAAAAAATTATTTTAAAAATATCAAATTTTAATTAGCTTTAAAAATATACCCTATAATTAATCAATTTAAATTATTTTTTACTTTAAAAATATCAACTTTTAATTTTGAAATTGAAAATTAAAATAATTTTAAAAAAAAGTGGATACTTTAAAATATTTTTATTTTTTGATATTTTTACTCAGAGAATGGAAAGATCTTAGAAAATGTATTGTATTAATTAATCAGATGCGTTATAGCTCTTGTATACCTGTATAAAAAAATTAACAAAGTATAATATATATAGACTCTTACATGAACTAATCTTCCTTAACAGTTATACTAGATAAACTAGGTAAAAAATTATATTTATCTCCTAGGACACCCCTACAAGCTGATGGTGGAACATTGTGTAACCGAAGTTTGGATGCAAAATGAGCAAACTGGTGTTTAGGCAGCAGCTTGGTCATGATATCAGCTAGTTGATCCGAAGAAGAAATTGAATTATTAATTCCTTACATGTAACCATTTGGCGAATAAAGTGGAAGTCGATTTCGATATGACGCGCTCTTGCCTGAAACACCTGATTTGAAGAAAGAAAACAACCCCAATATTGTCACACCAAACACATGGAATCCGTTTAAATTCAACCCCCAATTCTCTTAACAACTTAACAAGCCCACGAAGCTCCACACAAACGTTTGCTACAGCTTTAAATTCATATTCAGTAGACAACCTTGCTACTGTAGTTTGCTTTCAAGAATTCCAGGCAATCAAGTTCTTTCCAAGATAAATAAGATAACCACTCGTTGAACGGCAATCATCTGGGCAGCCTACCTAATCCGCATTACTGAAGGCCACGAGATTATCTAAAGCACATTTTCTCAATTACAAGACCAAGAGAGCAAGTGCCATAAAGATAACGAATGACTTTTTTCAGCAGTTTGTAGTGAAAGTCAGTCGGGGCATGCATGCATTGGCATAACCTGTTAACAACAAATGAAATATCTGGTCTTGTTATAATGAGATACTAAAGTCTACCACATATTTGATGAAAATGTATGGCCTCTTCGTGAGATAACGAACTGCCCTTATATATTAAAATAATTTGCCCTGTTGCAATTGGAGTAGAGATACCCTTATAACCTGTCATGCCAGCTTAGTGAATAATATCCATAACATATGATTGTTGTGAGAGAAGGAGACCCGAACCATATGAAAAACGTGAATACCAAGAAAATAATGCAAAGTACCCAAATCGCGAATAGAGAACTCATGAGACAACTACTTGATAATAGAATCCACCATAGTTGAAATATTGTCTGTAATCACAATATCATCCACGTAAATCAATAAGAAACAAGTAAAGCTATGATTATTATAGATAAATAACGACGGGTTTGCCTCTGAAGAAACCTGAATTACTCAAGAAACATGCTCAAACAATGAAACCAAGCCTGGTATCCATATACATCCGCTACTAATCATGTTACACCAGATTTGGCAACCTTAAACATCACCGATGATTGCAAAGGTAAATAATTTCTTGTTGTGGGGTAATGGTGCTAAGCTTCTTACGTATCATGTTTGTTCCGCTTCTATTGTTTCACCTACTAGGAATTTTACTTTGTGTAACGTATTACATGTCTCATTTGTTACCAAACGTTTACTTTTTGTTCAACAATTTTGTCGTGATAATAATTGTTCTATGGAATTTCGTTCTAATGGTTTTCTTGTGAAAGGTCAAACTACCATGAAACAATGCTGCAAGGAACAACTGAGTTGGGGCTTTATAAGCTTCGCTCAATTTTTCCTCAAAGTGCTATAAATGCTGCAGCTTTTCTAACTCATTTGGAAGATTGGCATGCTCACCTCGGTCACCCCAACTATCAAACTGTTCGTTTATTAGTTAATCAATTTCATTTGCCATGTTCATCTAGCAAGATACCAGTGTTTCACCTGCTGTTTGGGCAAATTACATAGGAAGCGTTTACCTTTAACTTACCATAGGAGTACCCGTCCATTAGAATTGATCCATTCTAATGTATGGGGTCCTACCCTAATTTGTTCATTTAATGGAAATCAATATTTCATTATTTTCATTGATGATTTTTCTTTATTTACATGGTTCTTTCCAATCAAGTGTAAAAGTTCAATAAGTTTGTTTATCAGTTTAAAAATTGTGTTGAGAAACAATTTAGGTGTGCCATCAAACAGCTCAATTCCGAATGGGGTGGTGAATATACACCATTGCATAAATTTTTCAATCAACATGGTATAGTTCATAGGGTTGCTTGTCCTCACACCTCTGAGCATAATGGAACTACTGAGACAAAAATCAGGAATATTATGGATATTATTCTTGCTTTATTGGGTCATTCAGGGACCCCTTTTAAATATTAGAATTTTTCTTTTGAAACTGCTATATTTTTAATCAATATGTATAATGCATCCAATGCAATATGTATATATATATATATATTGTGAATTATTGATTTTAAAGGTTTATTATAGAGAGTATTAAATAATAATTTTAATTAAAATATTATTTTGGCATAAAATACTCTTAAATATATTGAATCACTTTATAAATAAGTAAAAATATCATTTTAGTATATAATTGAGAGAAAAAATCAATGTTAATTTGTATTTTTATGCAAACTTAAATAATATATTTGCACATTCAAATAAAAAATTAAACACATTTAAATTTTAGTTAAAAAAAGACTAATTTATCTACTTTTTAAAATTTTAAATGTATAAATTAGCTAAAATAAATTTTAATGATCAATCCATATATTTACACAAACTTCAATAGTATTTTTGCACTTTCTCTGTTTACATAAAAAAATAAGATTTTTTTACAAAATTATCATAAAAAACCACAATATTAAAATTCTATCGGAATTTTTTTTATTAATTTACAAATTTATCAATTTTATATAATATATATACAAAGTTAATTATAAATTTATTATACATATGATGTTTATTATTACAGTATTATAAATTTATTATATGATTTTGTCAAATAATTAAACAATCCCTCATAAAAAGTTTTAAAAAAGGAAAATCTAATAAGAAAAATGAAATTTTTAAAAAATAACTATAAAAGATATATTCTTCTCCTTTTATAAAATTAAAGAAAAAACAGTAAAAACAACCATGATCGACATAACCAATTACTTTTTTTTATTATAACTAACATCAAAAAATTTAAAAATCTTGCACAGAGTTATATTTATAATTCACTAACATATATTTTGAGGACAATGGTCCATTCCATCAAACATACTTTATTAATTTCAATTCAGCCTTATCACACAGAGATAAGGATGCTCGCCCTTTCATTTGTGCATCCAGCTCAGCCTTATCACGAGAATATAAAAGATGTCTCTTCCTCTTTACAAAGGTATAAAGAAAATAATTGATGCTGAGGCATTAAATTTAGCATAAGAATTTGCTTTATCAAAAAAAAAATCAGATTGCTTGTAAGAATAATTCAATGGTTCATGGATATTATGACTCATGCAACTTATACTACATAAATATGAACCTATCTCACTCTCATTATTTTTAAAAAGATATTTTTACTGTTATCTTGTCAGAATATAATAATATTACTTTTTCCAAAATCATTGGTTATAACTTCAAATTTGTTCTTATTTGCTTTTCTAAGTCTATAGATAGATAACTTAGTGAGTAAATGAGATCAATTTTAGATCTTCTTATTTTCTCTATAGGAAAACCTTCATCAATAAAATCATAAGTTACTAAATTTCACTTTCTTCTTTCTTAGTTATAAACATTTACATCTCCTAAATGAATTCGCGATTTTGATATGAAGTTAAATTTTGAGCTTAATAATTAATTAAATAAATCAAAAAGTTATTATTATTTTGAGATTATAAAAGGTCATATTATTGACTATGCATGAGATATATCTAATTAATTAATATGAATTAGCTTCAGGTTTAGATGGAAATACTTCTCATGTGTTTATGAGTCTAATATGTTATCTGCAAGTCCAAACTTTGAAACCACATGTACTTATAGTTGAAAACCAATTTTGCATATGTGCTCGAAGTTGAGAATTTGATCATGCACGTCAGAAAAAATTATGGACAGATGCAAAAAAAAAAAGACCTTGAATATCTATTATTTTAAAAATAACAATTTTAATTACTAGAAAAGTCAGTTTTTTTTTACATTAACTTTTTTTTTTACAAAATGAAACTGGAAGTATCTATAAGTAAAATCAAATTCAAATAAATGAGAATAATTAAAAACCCAGTTTGTAAAAAAAATTAGTAGCTAAATTGGTTGTACGATAAATATAATAAATTTAAACATTTTAAATATGATTCAGAAACTCCCTAAAACAACCAACACACTATATAGATTGCCAAGGGCGGAGCTGGGGGAGGGTCGTGTGGAGGCTGACGACCCTCCCTCGCCGGCGGCGCTGAATACTGATATATAGGGGGACTGTTTCGCTAAGACTGCAAGTAGTGGGTGTTGCTGTGTTGCAGAGAGAACGGGAGGGCTCGACTCAAGGGCAGAGGATGCTTGCTGCAAGGGAAGAAGAAACAGGCGAGCCGAGCGTGAGAGGTTGAAGACAACCTCTCACACAAAATTACCTTTTTGCCCCTCAGGGCTTTAATTTTTTTAAATTCTATTAAGTAAAATGGCGTCGTTTCACTTAACACGGTTTTAAAAAAATAAAGCCAGCAGCATGAAACGCTGCTGGCTCGAGCAAAAAGAGACCGAGAGATTGAGAGAGGCAGAGGCGCAGACAGACAGAGCAAAGGGAGGCAGCTCAGAGACTAAGGCAGAGAACAAGGGGGCAGTGGCGGAACCAGAGACTTTTTCAGGGGGCAAAATTACCAAGAAAAAAAATACAGATGAATTATGAATAAAATTGAATATTTAATATTAAAATAGTTCGACAATTAATTTATATTACTAGATTGACTACACCTAAGAGGTGGTAATTGTATTCTACGAGTTTGTATTTTTTGAAAACGTTGCATAATAGCTTCATTTTCAATTTTTACAAAAATTTTCTTCTCCACATAACACACCAAGCAATCGGTCAGAAAATATTCTCCCATTTTATTGCTCAAATTCGTCTTGATAATATTCATTGTTGAAAAAGCTCTCTCAACAGTAGCAGTTGCAACAGGTAAGACTAAAGTTAACTTGACAAGTAAATATACCAAAGGAAACATAATGTCATAACCTGTCTCAACCATTTTCTGAGCAAGAGTTCTAATGTCATGGAGGTCAGAGAAAGTTGTATTCCTTCTTACATCAGCAATGTAGGTCTTAAGTTGATATTCAAGTATCATTCAATCAGTATTGGAGAAATCATTTGGATATAGTTTAGCAAGACAAAGTAATCGAGATCACTTGAAGTTGGAGAATGAATTTATAGGTGAGACAAGCAATGCATAATAGCAATTCCGAACTTATTTTTGTAAACCAATTTTCCATTTATTGTACAATAAAATCAACAACCTTATATTGAATGAAAGAAAATTAAGTTGTATTATAAATAGTTTTAGTATCATAATACGAAAAAGAATGATTACCTGATAAAATATTTTCACTCGAAAGTAGTGATAATAAGTAATATGAATACCAGCATGCTTAGAACGTAGACGACCCGGAACATTATCTTCCATATTAGGGACTGTGACATCGTGATATATACAAAAATTATTAACATCTTATAATAATTCATCCCATCCATTTTTCCTGAAGTCCTGCAATTGTTGTTTGACCGTTGTAATAAAATGTACAGCATTGTCAATGCATTGATCCTTTCGTTGTAAGACTTGAGATAGATCATTTGTCAGTCCGAAAACTGTCTTCATTAAGTAAGTAATAAAAATAAAATCATAACTTTCCATTTTATCAACCAAGCCCACAATTGTCCATTGAGTTCTTTGTTCAGCTCCATCGTCTATTATGTTTTTAAGAAGCGCTTTCACTGCTGACCACATAAAAAGAAGCCGCATAATTGTTTTATAATGAGAACCCTAACGCGTGTCACCGAGTCGAGCCAAACTTATTTCTTGATACAATCCTCTTTCATATTGAATATCACCTATTTTCAAACGTTGAACGATTTCATCATGCTGTTTTTGAAGGAGAGCATCTCTCCTTTTACATGAAACTCCAACCATATTCATAATCATTGTAAAATATTCAAAAAAAAATTACTCACATATCTATTGCTCCTCGCTGCTGCTACAAGCACTAATTGGAGTTGATGAACGAAACAATGAATATATCTTGCTTGGGGATTTTCATTTAAAATGAGGGTTTTTAACCCATTGAATTCACCTCGCATATTAGAAGCCCCATCATAACATTGACCTCGAAACCCTACTTAGTGATAACCTATGTTTCGCAAAGAAATCTTCAAGTGCACTTTTCAAAGATAAAGTAGATGTGTCACTCACATGCACTACTCTAACTAATCACTCCATCACTTATCCCAACTTGTTAACATGTCTCAATACCACAGTCATTTATTCCTTTACAGAATTATCTCGAGCCTTGTCAATTAATATAGAGTAAAAGTCATCACCAACATTCTTAATAATAGTTAGTGTCGTCTTTAAAGCACAAGCGCTCACTATTTGTTTCTGGATATGTGGAGAAGTGAGTTGATTATTTCTAGGAGCATTTGAATTAATTACATTTCCAACATCAATATTGCGCTGACTGTACCAATTGAGAAGTTCAAGAAAATTACCCCGGCAAAGTGACTTTTCTGACTCATCATGTCCTCGAAAAGCTAAGCCATTTGCTAAAAGAAAACGTATACAGTCAATAACAGCTGTTAAACGTGTCCGATAATGCCTCTCTTGCTCTTGGCTGTGGGAAGATAATACATGAGACACACTTTGTCTTTGATTTTTGAAACCAACATATAGTACTCTTGCATTATTGTGTGGACTATTGAAATCGCCAACATGTTCATTAAATCTCTTTATGACCTTTTTTCAATTGCAAAATCCAATTTCTGTGAAGACATTATCTCCTTATTTTGATCCGTTATTCGAACTAGAAAAATAACACTAGAAACAAAATGCTGCATCTTTGGAAATATTGTATTCCAACTACTCAAATTTAGAGTACCAATTCTCTCTAAAACTCCTCATAATTTTTTAAAATTATATTTTGGGAAAATTATGGCCACTTGGTTGGCAAGGACCTTTAACCACATATTGTCTTCTAACATCATCCATAATCTCAACATCAAACTCATCAATAGGTTTACCAATGCGGGATCACCCACAATATCATCAAAACTAATATCCGGACGCCTTATAACATCACTAGATACCTCCTCACTTGCATGACTACTTAATGTAGGGATAGGTGTCGGAATAGGGATATTAGAGGATTCACCATATTTATTCCGCATTCTCTTAGTCTTGATCACAAATCTATCCATATCTGTTCAATTTAAAATTAGTTTAAATATAAAATACAATTTAATATCTTATTATTGTCTACAATGCTGAATGTAAATTAGGTTAAACTAATTCTAAATTGAACAGATATGGATAGATTTGTGATTAAGACTAAGAGAATGCGGAATGAATATGGTGAATCCTCTAATATCCCTATTCCGACACCGATCCCTACATTAAGTAGTCATGCAAGTGAGGAGGTATCTAGTGATGATATAAGGCGTCCAGATATTAGTTTTAATGATATTGTGGGTGATCCCGCATTGCGTAAACCTATTGATGAGTTTGATGTTGAGATTATAGATGATGTTAGAAGACAATATGTGGCTAAAGGTCCTTACCAACCACGTGGCCATAATTTTTCCAAAACAGAATTTGAAAAAATTATGAGGAGTTTTAGAGAGAATTGGTACTCTAAATTTGAGTGGTTGGAATACAATATTTCTAAAGATGCAAAATTTTGTTTCTGGTGTTATCTTTTTAGTTCGAATAGAGGATCAAAACAAGAAGATAATGTCTTCATAGAAATTGAATTTTGCAATTGGAAAAAGGCCATGGAGAGATTTAATGAACACGTTGGCGGTTCCAATAGTCCACACAATAATATAAGAGTACTATATGTTGGTTTCAAAAATCAAAGACAAAGTGTATCTCATGTATTATCTTCCCACAGCCAAGAGCAAGAGAGGCATTATCGGACTCTTTTGATAGTTGTTGTTGACTATATATATTTTCTTTTAGCAAATGGCTTAGCTTTTCGAGGACATGATAAGTCAAAAAAGTTACTTTGCCGGGGTAATTTTCTTAAACTTCTCAATTTGTACAGTCAATGCAATATTGATGTTGGAAATGTAGTTAATTCAAATGCTCCTAGAAAATAATCAACTCACTTCTCCACATATCCAGAAACAAATAGTGAGCGTTTGTGCTTTAGAGACGACAATAACTATTAATAAGGATGTTGGTGATGACTTTTACTCTATATTAAATGACGAGGCTCGAGATAATTCTGTAAAGGAACAAATGGTTGTGGTATTGAGATATGTTAACAAGTTGGGACAAGTGATGTAGCGATTAGTTGGAGTGGTACATGTGAGTGACACATCTGCTTTTTCTTTGAAAAGTGCACTTGAAGATTTCTTTGTGAAACATGGGTTATCACTAAGTAGAGTTCGAGGTCAAGGTTATGATGGGGCTTCTAAAATCCTCATTTTAAATGAAAATCCTCAAGCAAGATATATTCATTGTTTCGCTCATCAACTCCAATTAGTGCTTGTAGCAGCAGCGAGGAGCAATAGATATGTGAGTAATTTTTTTGAATATGTTACAATGATTGTGAATATGGTTGGAGTTTCATGTAAAAGGAGAGATGCTCTCCGTCAAAAACAGCATGATGAAATCGTTCAACGTTTGGAAAGAGGTGATATTCAATATGAAAGAGGATTGCATCAAGAAATAAGTTTGGCTCGACCCGGTGACACGCGTTGGGGTTCTCATTATAAAGTAATTGTGCGACTTCTTTCTATGTGGTCAGCAGTGAAAGCGGTTCTTAAAAACATAATAGACGATGGAGGTGAACAAAGAACTTAAGGGACAACTGTGGGATTGGTTGATAAAATGAAAAGTTATGATTTTATTTTCTTTACTTACTTAATGAAGATAGTTTTAGGACTGACAAATGATCTATCTCAAGTCTTACAACAAAAGGATCAATGCATTGATAATGCTGTATATTTAATTACAACGGTCAAACAGCAATTGCAAGACTTCAGGAAAAATGGATGGGATGAATTATTACAAGATGTTAATGATTTTTGTATAGATCACGATGTCACGGTCCCTAATATGGAAGATAATATTCCGGGTAGTCTACTTTCTAAGTGTGCAGGTATTCCTATTACTTATTATCACTATTTTCGAGTGGAAATATTTTGTTAGGTAATCATTATTCTTCGTATTATGATACTAAAACTATTTATAATACAACTTAATTTTCTTTAATTCAATACTAGGTTATTGATTTTATTGCACAAGAAATGAAAAATCGGTTTACATAAACAATTTCGGAATTGTTTTTATGCATTGCTTGTCTTTCACCTATAAATTTATTCTCCAACTTCAAGCGATCTCGATTACTTCGTCTTGCTGTACTATATCCAAATGATTTCTCCAATACTGATCGAATGATACTTGAAGATCAACTTAAGACCTACATTGCTGATGTAAGAAGGAATACAACTTTCTCTGACCTCCATGACATTGGAACTCTTGCTCAGAAAATGGTTGAGAAAAGTTATGACATTATATTTTCTTTGGTATATCTGCTTGTCTAGTTAGCTTTAGTCTTACCTGTTGTAACTGCTACTATTGAGAGAACTTTTTCAACAATGAACATTATCAAGACGGATTTGCTCAATAAAATAGGAGATAATTTTCTGAACAATTGCTTGGTGTGTTATGTGAAGAAGGAAATTTTTGTAAAAATTGAAAATGAAACTATTATGCAATGTTTTCAAAAAATACAAACTCGTAGAATATAATTACCACCTCTTAGGTGTAGTCAATATAGTAATATAAATTAATTGTTGAACTATTATAATATTAAATATTCAATTTTATTCATAATTCGTTTGTATTTTTTTTTTCTTGGTAATTTTTCCCCCCTCAAAAAGTCTCTAATTTCACCACTGTAGATTGCTGGAAAAGAAATATCACTTGCTGATAAATAAGTGACAGTCCGATTATCAATTTGAATAATATACTTAATTTCTTTCTACACTAAGTTTTTCTGAGTTTCAAAAAGATATCATACTTGAAAACCAACTAAAATATATTACATTCTAAAAACTCAAAAATCAAAGTAAAATATAAGTTAGAGTTTCAAAAATTAAATTTTAATTAAAAAATTTATAAATAAAGATAAGAATGTTACAAACTTAATTGAAACATTAATTATGATAAAAGTAATCAGTTGCATAATAATTTAACAATTAAATAATCACAATCTTGAATTTGCATTCTATTGGCATTACAATATTAGCATTACAGGTAGTTTTCACGTACAAGACTGTTACCAAAAACATTTTAAAGACAACAACCAATCATTCACCGTCAAATCAAAGTCACGTGATTTATTATTTGTAACTACAGGCATCACGTGCCATCCTATTCTGAACTCAAGGAAACCCCCAAAAAACCGAAAAAATCCCTCTTTCGTGCGGTCTCCCCTCTCTCTCTCTCTCTCTCTCTCTCTGAAATCGAAGCCATGGAAGCGATACTGGTAGACTCTGTAAACAACAGTCTTCGCCATTTCATGTATCATAATGCCATTTTCATGTGCGAGCGTCTTTGCGCTGAGTTCCCCTCTGAGGTACTAATTTTCTTAAAAGCTTCAATTTCACCATAATTTTTCTCTCTTTTTAAAGACTTTTGGAAGCGTTTTGTTTGGTTACTTGGAAACCGCAGGAAAATGGAGTAGGTTTTTTTTTGTATAATTTATGTTTGTGTATCAAAAATAGATGTGTATTTCCACCTGCTGTGCTTCTCGTTTTCCTACTGTTTCTCGGCAAACAAAAATAGCATAATTATTAATCGAGGAGATCGGTTTATGGTTTATTTTAATATTTTTTAGCTGTTTATCTTGCTAATTAGTTTTTGAATTTTTTTAATGAATTGATTTTTCATTTGTGGTTTAAGCATCGTTGTTAGCTTGGTTTAAGTTTCTTTATTTAGAATTTCTTAAAATTAGAAACTAAGTATTTATATTAATGGTTCTATGAGCATACACAATCAACTTAATTGCTAGAAATTCAAAATTACAAGAGTAGTTATACATTAGAGGCTAAATAAATTGGGACCTAGAACTCTTACCTGGCCCTAATTTTTGTTGTTCTTGGAAATTTAGGGAACCAAACAAAATATTTCTTCTGTAAATAGAACTTCCAGAGGCATTACATTTGTGTTTTTCATCATTTTGTTATATTAATTTGACATTTTAATGCACCCATTTTGTGTTTCAAGTTAAAATATGCAAAGGCGATGAAAACTTGTAAGTTATGAAATTACGTGCGATCCAGAAAAAAGAAGTTTCTCATCACTTTTAAAGTTAAACACATTTGGTGATGTAACTTTTTGTGGATAGTGAAATAAAATGGGAATTATTAGACGATAATTTATGATCATTGACTATCCCTTTTTGGGAATGATGTATATCAGTATACTGCTCTAAGCCTTTACTCAAATATCTGTGCTGCTTTCTGTATTTTAGGCCTTAATTTTACTGAATGATTATGTTATCTTAGTCTAAGATGCAGCTCTATATAGGAAAAGTTAAATTTTCGTTATAGTTTTACTTGATTTGTCAATGACTAAGTTCTCTGATATGCAGATGAATTTACAATTGTTAGCTGGATGCTATTTGCAAAATAATCAAGCTTACGCTTCATATCATATTCTAAAAGGTATATGCTACCAATTTCACTGCTATATCAGTTTGTTGTTGACTTGAGATTGCTTTGTTATTATTTTATCATCATTTAATTGTTGCCAGTGATTCATTAAAAAAAGGTGCTGCTTATTTATTCTTTAGTCTTTTTTTTTTTATTGTTTGAAGGCACGCAAATGGCTCAATCTCGCTATTTGTTTGCCGTATCATGCTTTCAAATGGATCTTTTAAACGAAGCTGAAGCAGCATTATGTCCCACTGACGAGCCTGGTGCAGAGGTATATATGAGATTCTTCATACAAAAGGCATTTTTTTGTTATTTGTAAAATGTATTTTCCTCCCAACAGGATTAAATTGTTCACCAATCACTCTTTAAATTTTCTATAAAATGTAATAAAAGTTAAAAAAAAACTTTCTTCTATTTCAAGACATGTTCATGAGAGGAATTTGAGATCTCTATATATTTGAAGTCCTAGGTTTCTGCTTTATGCCAGGTTTTAGTTTGCTTGTTGACATCCTTTTTAGGATAAGAATGACTTGCTCATTATTTTCCTGTCTTCTCTATGTAGGTTCCAAATAGTGCAGCTGGGCATTACCTTCTTGGGCTTATTCACAGGTTGCTCTCCATCTTTCTCATGTATAGTTTTGTAACTTTCTAACTCTATTGCCTTTTGCGTGATAGATTTAAGTGCTCAGAGACACCCTTATGGGGTCATCCTTGTTATCAGGGCAGCCGTTGTGTATCTAAAGCTGGCCTAAAACCTTCATTATAAAGTGAAGACTTGTATTCACATTTAATTCGATAAAAAAAAAGGATATGTAAGATATGATGTTCCTGTTATTACCTCATCAAAAGATTTCTGCAACATAAACTTGAGAAACAATGGAAGTGACAGAATAGATGTTGCCATTTAGGATTTTTATTGTTGCCGAAATCTCTTTGTTGAACTATTTGTTTTAGGATTTTTTTGTTGCTGAAATCTCTTGGTTGAACTATTTGTTTTTTCTTTTAAACACTATAGAAACGTAGGTGCATCTTGCAAAACTTGTAAGCATTTGAAGTTCTATTGATACTTTTTTCACTCCTATCTGAAGATAAATTATGTTGTGTTTGGTGTCATATTTATATCTGTGAGCCATCATAATTATTGAAATTCTGATTCTTATTTGGTGATCTGTCGATATGATTTTTCTATCCGTATAATATATTAGTAAGTATATCAGTTCCTCATCTGTCAATTTTTATCTGGTTTAGGTATACTGATAGAAGGAAAAGTGCCATTAATCACTTCAAGCAAGCTTTGGCTATAGATCCTTTGCTCTGGGCTGCATATGAGGAGCTGTGCGTATTAGGTCTGCTCATTGAAATTAACATCCTTGTGGCTCTATTTTTCTTGCTTTCCGTGTTTCAAGCATTCATACTCAAATTTAAAGAATTTCTTGTAGTTGAGAAATGGAGTTTCATTTTCTTAATGTATATATGTGCTTTTTTTAAAGCCTTTCCTTTTTGAACGTTCTAGGTGCTGTTGAAGAGGCAATTGCATTTTTTGGTGAAGCAGCTGCCCTTTGCATTCAAAAGCAATACTTAAACCATGCATCAGCCTCCCAAAACATGCATATCCCCAATGAGGATCGTAATTTGCTCAATGCTAGAAATTTTGGCTCAGAAGATGTTAGTCCAAGGCAGCTGAAGCATACACAAGGCAATAACCTAAGAGATATCCCGGGAGCTGCTATGTTAGGAGGAGCTGTTAATCAACCTGCTAATGGTGGCCCCCCAAACTTGCCATTTTATAATACTCCTTCACCAATGGCTCCACAGGTATGGCATTGTGAATTATATGAAGTTAACAGTTCATAGAAAGTGTACAGAGATTTGCTTTTCCTTTTCTAACATAACCCCAAAGCAAGCCAACTTGCTTAATATTTATTGCCTTTTACTGGGTAACAGTATGTGATTTTGTTGTTCTTTGACATGGCATTCCAAATTTATCTATTTTTTATATGCCTGTAATGTAAATTTTCTTCAATTGTGCTTTTCTATGGACAATACCTTCTGTTTTAAAAATCTGCTGAAACTTCTTTCTTCTCTTGCTTGGCTTGTGGCTTAATCGATCACTTCCCAGCCCATTTTTTTTGCACACAATGCTTGGCTTTCTCTGGCTTAAATGGGCATGCTTTGCAATGCTGTTTATATCTTTTCTTATCCTGTGTTGAATTTCCAACCTGTGATCTGAATGCAGACTTTATATTTATTTCACAAGCAAGTCATATGCCTAGTAACTCTCATCTCATCCTATTCTTTCATGTTTACTTGACATGTTATTGCATATTACAACCCCATTTCATTCTCTTCCACTTTTTTGCTTTATTATCTATGGCAAAGATAGTGTATTATATGTTTTCTTTACTTATTTAGGCTTAGAATTTGTGTACTCTATTTTGGTTATGTTTTCAGGACTTCTAATAATCACACTTAAGTTTATCACATTTTCTATATTTTCCAATGTACAGTTTAACCCTTCATCTGAGTTCCTTTATATTTTTTGCAGTTGTCAGCTGTTGCCCCACCACCTTTGTGTAGAAATGTGCAGCCAAATGGTCCACATTATAGCACACTTGGTGCTGATAACTCTCAGAAGTCAATTGTGAACTCTAATGTTCAAGCACCTCGAAGGAAATTTGTCGATGAAGGGAAATTAAGAAAGGTTAAAAGTTGCACATTTACATTTTCTCCTACCTCACCCTTCCCTCCAATATATCTTTGATCCTAAACTGTTCTTATGTTTTCCTTTATTAGAACATACCCTTAAATTTTTAATTTCAAATACTTGTCCACTTTCCTATTCATTAAGGAAAATTATATGACATGAAGTTAGGAGATTTGGCCGATCAATGCCAGCATGTTAGCAGATTTTGTCTTGAGTGTTAAGATCCTCATTAGCTTCTAAGTTTATATGTGAGTAAGAAGATACCATTCAAAATTTTTGAAATTACCAGTCTATTAAAAGTAAGCCAAGTAAATGTTATATAATGCCACAAGTTTTTGTGATAAGAACCAGGTATCAGCTTACCCTTTGAAATGTTGCATGTTTTATCTCTCCTATATCTGATTTTTTAAATTTGTGGCATTGGAATTTTTTGCCTCCCTTGTCTATAAGTAACCCTGAGACTTTTACTTTGTGGATCGATGTGATTAAGCTTAAGTTCATTGGCTTGGTTGTTTTCTTCAAGCATTTTTCTTTTTTATTAGATAAATGTTTTCTAGGCTCTTCTTTCATTCTATTTACTATCTTTGCCACTAGTTATTTTTCTGTTACATTTGATACATCCATCTGTATGTAGTTCATGGACTTCCCTTTTGTTTTTTCTTTATTTTTTCTCCCAATATTTCTTCATTCACTTGTTTTCAGATTTCTGGGAGGTTATTTTCTGATTCTGGCCCTCGACGAAGTACAAGACTTGCTGCTGAAGCAGGAGCCAACCCAAATACAAGTGCCACTTTGGTGGCAGGGAATGGAGTTAGCAACTCTTCTAAATATCTTGGTGGTTCTAAATTGAGCTCTATGGCACTTCGGTCTGTGACAGTTCGTAAAGGACAGTCCTGGGGCAATGAAAATTGCGATGAAGGTTCTTGCATTTTGCTATTTTTTATATCTTCTCTGTTAATATTGAAATTGGCTGAAATGGCTTTTTTTTTTTAAATTGAAATTATGTCAGTCGCAGCAACAAGCCATCCTCGTTGCTTTAATTCAGATCTGTACGAAGGTCTCCCATGTTATACAGATAGTGGCTTTTTCTGAATTTTTGTGCCCCATGAGTTACAGGATTTCTTCATCTTACTTTCAGGCAACAGGCTATACACTAACATAGAAATAAAAAAAATATCGGCTGATTCATTCAGCATATAAATGCAAGTCTTTTCTGTATTGCTTCTCTTGTGATTTATCAAGCCTTTGATTTTTTTTTAATCTTATCAAGGAATGCGCAACAACACTTTTGATGATTCACATGGAAATATTACAACAAATTCTACTTCAACACCCTCTGGTGATGTTCGATCTGTTGAATCTGAAGGAGCATCTATACCAGTTGGAGGAGTTATCATGAGTACCTCAAGGGTATTAAGTGGTGCTTCAGAAATATTGTGCCTCTTGAGAATTCTTGGGGAAGGCTATCGACTGGCCTGCTTGTACAGTTGCCAGGTATGATTTATCAGTTGCTTAGAAGAACATATGCTATAGTTATTTAAGTTGCTTTTTGGTATGACAGGACGCACTGGATGTCTATATGAAACTACCATACAAGCATTATAATACAGGATGGGTACTTTCCCAGGTAATATCAGTTTTTGTGCTTTAGCCCCTTTTTGTTCCCCCTATGTATTTTTGTGTTCCTCTCCTGCAGCTGTTAATTCATTTGTTGCACTCGGAGACTCACTCAAGCTGTCCTTTCCTGTATTTGTTTTGGCAGTCCCATTCTCTTTAGTGAGGTGCAGGAAAAATGAAAATAAGTCTTGTCATTTGAAGAGAAACATGGACTTCTGAAATCTTATAATGGGGATGAGGGTTTTCTTTTTTATAGTAATTTGAAATCTGCAATGGAAAAGGAAGTTTTCATTTCAAATGCTTGCTTCTGTCAATTGCTTCTGAGTTTAGCACCTAGATATATTAATTCTGGAATGGTTTAAGTTTGTTTTATTGCCTTTTTAAGTCTGATATCCAGTTTCATCATTTTCTGATTTTTTTCTATGATAACTTATATTTCATTATAGGAGGTCTAAGACAAAAAAATTTATCAACCAATTGCCCTTCTGTAGTTTAACAGATTGGCTCTTGCTCTTTCTTTCTGATTCTCTAGAACTGAATTCTGTTTTTCCATTTTTTTATTTTCATCACAAAATATTATTTTGGTACATTTTCGTGGTTGGATGGCGGGATCACTAATGATCGTAGTGCTACAATTTCATTTTATCTGCATTTGGCATGCTACTTGACATGCTATTTGCTGTGTCAATGCAGGTTGGAAAAGCGTATTTCGAATTAGTGGATTATTTAGAAGCTGATAGGGCTTTCAGTCTTGCCCGGCAAGTATCACGTTACAGTTTGGAAGGATTGGATATATATTCTACTGTTCTTTATGTGAGTTCTGTTTATCCTTATTTTTTAGGAGGTTATTTAATTTAGGTCTGTTATTATGAATCTGTCTTTACTTCAATCAGGAGATAAAAGAAAGTCATTCTAGTAATTGAAGCTGGTTCATGATGGTGACTCAATTGTTTGTGTACAAAATATGCTTAGCACAGGCATGTTGCATTTCTTTCTTGCTGAATTCTTAACCTCTATTGCACATTTGCATTTTCCCTGATGCACCATTATAGCTTGTCACCAACTCAACATGCTTGTGCTTTCGGGGAATACCTGCTATGTGATAATGACCAACCCTTGAAAATCCAGATGATATTTCCTCGCAATCAGTTGTGATACTTGATGCTACCAGTACTGCTATTTCTATACATATCAATTTCCTTACCTCATCAGAATTTATTCTTTACATTTGTTGCAGCATTTAAAGGAGGACATGAAGTTAAGTTACTTGGCTCAGGAGTTGATATCAACTGACCGCTTAGCTCCTCAATCTTGGTAGTCTTTTCATGCTTTTGTTAAATAATAATGCTATGCATTATAAAGTTTACAGATTTGACTTTGCTGGTGCTGAAGCAAAGCCTACTTTTTCCCATTGATGTAGCTGTATTCAGCATCTTGAGTTGTTATCATCATCATCATTGTTCCTCACTTTCTTTATTTTGTATGGAGATGTAGGTGTGCCATGGGAAATTGCTATAGTTTGCAAAAAGACCATGAAACTGCTCTGAAAAATTTTCAGCGTGCTGTGCAGCTTAGTTCAAGATTTGCATATGCTCACACCCTTTGTGGTCATGAGTATGTCACTTAGTTCTTCTCACTTCCCAAACAATATGATTTAGCTGATAGAGAAATTTTTTTCAGAGTAGAATTTGCTGTAATTTCGCCATTGATTTCTACCTTTTCCTGGCAATTAATTTTCTACTTCAGGTATGTAGCTTTGGAGGATTTTGAGAGTGGCATTAAGAGTTACCAGAGTGCCCTACGGATTGATGCTAGACATTATAACTCCTGGTATGGTCTTGGGATGGTTTATCTTCGGCAAGAGAAGTTTGAATTTTCTGAGCATCATTTCCGAATGGCTTTCCAAATAAATCCACGATCTTCTGTTATAATGTCTTATCTTGGGACAGCTTTGCATGCTTTAAAGGTCAAGCCATTTGGTTTATTGATTTTCATATTCTAGAACGTAACTCTTGATCATCTACAGCTTTCTGAAATTGTTTTTATATTACATAACAGAAAAATGAGGAAGCACTGGAGATGATGGAGAGGGCAATTTTAGCTGATAAAAAAAATCCTCTTCCCATGTATCAAAAGGCTAATATACTTGTGAGCTTGGAAAGTTTTGATGAAGCCCTTGAAGTCCTAGAAGAGCTAAAAGAGTATGCCCCTCGTGAAAGCAGTGTATATGCTTTGATGGGTAAGGTCTGCAATAGGCGTAACATGCATGAGAAGGCGATGCTTCACTTTGGTCTTGCTTTGGATATGAAACCCTCTGCAACAGATGTTGCTACAATTAAGGTGATTGGCATATTTATTCTTTGTGGAATTGAAAATCATTTGTGGAAGTTTATGTTACTAAGGAACTGGTCTGCGTTCACTTATGTGTTTGCCAGATCACGAATATTCCATATTTGAAAATGTCTACAATGAATATTTATCCAAGAATTAGAGTAATCGAACGAATATCTCATATGCATTTATTATGGTTGCACTCACTTGAATATAATCTGTTTTTTTTTCTTCTTCTTTAGCTTATCCCAAGCTCTGCACTTCCAATTCTGAATATGAAATGAACTTCTGCTTTTGCTCCTCCATTATGACTGTTATATTCTATTCAACACTTCTCATGCCTTTATACATGAACAGACTGCTATCGAAAAGTTGCACGTACCGGATGAAATAGAAGACAGCTTGTAGATGCTTTGGTTTTGGAAATACAGAAGAGAACCTGACACATTATCTGGCTCGGAACTTTTGGCCTCAACGAGATCCCTGGCTTGTGCTTTCGATCAGTGGTGAATAAAATTGCTTCATCTTCGAAGCATTTTCTGCCGGGATGGATGTTCCTGACAATCTCCGGGCCATGTAGAAGTGATTAACATATTGATGGACAACTTGAGCTGACGAAGGCCATGGAAACTGCCACACTTATACCAGTAGTTTATCATCATGTTGAGGAAATGGTCATATAATTGCTGTTCATAGGTGTATTTAATCGATCTATAGTCTTCTCTTGAAATTCAATGGATACCTTACAGACTGTAGCTCATAGCAAGATTTTTTCAACCTTCATTTGAATCATTGTGATTCTGAAATTGTAATCAGTTGGAAATTAATGAATTTCTCTGTGCTCTTCCCACTCAAATCAAAATCTTGAGAATTATTCTTGTTAATACTTTGGACATCAAGAGTTTGAAATTGCGATCTACGTAAGAGATGAAATTCCTATCAGACTAACTGGGCTCCTCACTATCAAAGTTATATTTTTATATTTGAAAATTGATTTCTTATTTGCAACTAAAATGGCATTTAAATTCGAATTACAACAATGCATAGCATGAATTTATTCTCAAGAAAAGAAATTATTCAATTCATACATAATAGAGAAATCTATTTATTGTTTTTAACCTGAAGAGCAAGTTCAACCTGATTTTTTATGTTTTTCACTGCAGTTTCATAAAAAGAAAGTACAGAATCAAAGCTGGATCCTTCAATTGGGAACAAAGTGAAAGACCAAGTTACTTCTTAGCCATCTTGCTCTTGAGGTACCAATTTAATTGTAGCCATATGAGAGTTAAACCCCAAATTGTTTTCCATAATCTTGTAGCTAAGAGATTTTCCAATGGGGTCAATGGAGAGCAGCTTCTCATGTACCCAACATACTATCTCACCAGAGCTTGATGTTTTGGCGCAGTATCTGATGCAGCCAGGCTGCCGTGAAATCCCTTCAATTCCATAGCAGGTATCTATTATTTCTGGAATCAATTTGTGGAAGTTGAAGAAGTCCTCCAGCAAAGGCCATGTCTGGTCAGCACTGCACCCTCTTATCTTTGCACTTGCTGTTCCTTCCCATCTTTCAGTAGCCATGTTTGATTTGGTGAAGAACACTAGCTATATATATATATATGTGTGTGTGTGTGTGTGTGTGTGTGTGCGCTTTCTACGATTTGGCGAGTTGAATCTGCTGTCCAATTTGTCCTTATTATTTGGACAGCACAAATACCGACCAAATCGAGAATCTCTAATATGTATTGTATTTCCTTTTATTTAATTAATTTTTAATTAATCTAATTGACAAGCGAAGTTACTTGTTACTAAATTAATTAATCATTATTCTTATTTTAAATCAAATTGCAAGGAAAATCTTTTCATTTCTTATCAATCCATTGGTTTATATAAAATATATGAATTTAATACAAGATGTTAAAATATATTATGATGTGATATAAATTCAATCCCATTGAACTTAATTATATTTTAATTTTAAATTAATTGAGATCAATTTTTTTTTCTTTTAATCTAATTCAACTACTTTTTTCCATCTTAATTTAAGTTTACCGCATGTCCCTCCTAGTGACATCTATTTTAAAATATAAATAATTGATTTATACCATATTTATGTATAATATAAATATAATATATTATATATATAATAAATATTATATTGGGTCAAGAAAATCTTTTCATTTTCTTGTGAATCCATATATTTATGTGAAGTATACAAACATAATATTCAAGATGCTACACTAAACGATTATGTAATATATATATATATATATTATTATAAAAAATTTAAAAATCTTTAAGACAAATTATAAGGAAAATCTTTTTATTCTTACGAATCTATCTAAAAGATATGAATCTAGGACACTAAAGTAATGAATTGTGATGTGATATAAAATAAAAAATTTTAAAAATATTAGAAAATCTTTCAAACACGTTTTTTCAGAAGGTTATTATTTTAGTATTTTTTCAATCAAGCATATATGATGAGATATCTCTCCTTTTTTTTTCAAACACATCCGATTCTAAAATTAAAATTCTGATGCCGATGCACGTATAAAGTATTGACGCTTTAAATAGAAAAAATATCAGTTTTGGATATGAAAAAAAATATTGATAAATTATTAATTATATAATTTTAATTAATTTTAATTATGAAATTTTTTTTGTAAAAAAAATATTTTTTTACTATAATTATATTTATATATAAATAAATTAATATATATTTATTTTAAGTATATATTTATTTCTTATTATATTTTTATAATTTTAAATATATATAATTATTTTAAATATATATTTATCTCTTATTTTATTTTTATAATTTAATATATATATATATAAATATATCTCACTCGTATCGTGTTTTTATTTTTTAAAAATTATCATATTAAAATATTTATATTGTATTGTATGTGTGTCCCTCTATCCATGTTTTATAGAGATGCATTGATAACAATTATATGAGATTACAACCTCATAAAAGAAAATTGGTGTTTCTAATTAAAAATTGAATGTTAAAAGTTTGCACAGCAGGCCCCATCCCTCCACCTCACACCATATTTTGAAATAAAAAATTATAATTATTGCGGTTTAGTATCTAAATAAATGGAGTTATAATTTTCATCTTATACAAAATCAATTGATTTTATATTATTGTTCAATCAACTCTATTTACATATCATTATATTTTCTTATATTTTTTCAGTGTAGGATTATATTCTCTAACAAAAAAGAATTCATTTGCACAAAAGAAAATATTTTGTTTATCAATGAACAAGTCAATCAAGACTTATACCTTAATTAAGGTTCATTTGTAAAGCAGAACCACAGCTTCACTAGGTAATCGATGACTAATTAATAAACAGAACGTACATAATGAGATATATTAAGAAACGTATATTTCATATTAACTAATTACCATTTAATTAATTACTAACCAAAACATTTAATATTAAGACATGCATGGATGGAGCACATCAAGCTTGTAGAGCTTGTGCCATTCTCTCAGCCATGACTTGCAAACCAGAGCCAATAAACAAATCCAAATCTTGAAGAGACCAACCTTTTACAGGCTAAACTTCATATTTCCACTCAATTTCACAATTCCCATTTTCTTTTTGCACAACTTTAACATTTGAAACATACCCATTAAACCCAACATTCCCCTCAATAATTGAGTACTTAAATTCCATTTCTTTTTGGATTAGTATACAATAATTTCTGCTTAGTCCAATTAATTACCTTATCATCATCAAGAAAGAAGAACTGGTTAGTAGAGAACATATGCCCATTGCGCATAGCATTTGGGATCTCCTTCAATGGGATTGGGAGGTTCACTTGTGCCATGTTCATAGAGGCCAATGGTCTCGTAGATAAAGCTGCTGCTAAGGCTGGATCGTCTCCCCTTAGAATTCATTTCTTGGATTCCAAAGGTGGCACCATAAATTAAATGAAAAAGGGCAAATTTAAAAAAAAATTTCCAGCAAATTGAAGCTAAAATTGAATATTTAATATTATAGTAAAATTTAGATTCTTGTTATAAATTTTTATAAAAAAATTTTTTAATCAAAATTTTATATTATTTATTAAATTCTAAAAATTTATTAATTTTTTTACATATTTTTTTATTTTAATTCTTAGATCTATTAATTTATTTAAAGAATTTTAATAATAGTCAAAAAATAATATTTAAAAATTATTAATATATAATTTAAAAGGATATATTAAAAGTGTATAATTTTATAATTTAAAAGATATAATAATATATATAATTTTAGGATATATTAAAAGGATATAAAATTATTAATTATAAAATTATATATAATATATAATATATATTAAGAATTATATATATATATATATATATAAGTGCTGCTCAGATAGTGCTCTTGCCGAAAGTCAGTAATCCTTCTTCTTTCAGTCAATTCCGTCCTATTTGTTTAGCTACGTTTATAAGCAAGGTATGTACTCGCATTCTTGCTAACAGAATGACTCCTATTTTGAGTTCTATCATCTCTCCTGAGCAAGCTGGTTTTGTTAAGGGTCGAGCTATCCACGATCAGATTCTTATTGCTAATGAGCTTGTTCATGATATCAACCGTAAAACTAAAGGGCACAATCTTGCTATTAAGCTGGACATGGCAAAGGCTTTTGACAGAGTTTCTTGAAAATTTTTGGAGGCGGTTTTGCTGAAATTTGGTTTCTCTGCATGTGTAGTTTCTCTTGTTATCTCGAATTTGAAAGCTACTAAACTCTCGGTTATGGTTAATGGGGTCAATTATGGATTTTTTAGTCCTAGCAGAGGGGTGAAGCAAGGAGATCCCTTATCTCCCTTGTTGTTTATTATTGCCTAGGAATGCTTTTCAAGAAGGCTTAATAATTTAATTCAGAGCAAACGTATTCTCCCTTTCAAAACGGCTAGGGGATGTGGAGTTCATTCTCACTTAGCTTTTGCGGATGATCTCTTGATCTTTGTTAACGGAGATGTTAAAAGTGTGTGGCAACTTATGAGCTTCCTAACCATCTATCAACAAGGATCGGGCCAAAATATCAATTTTGATAAAAGTGCGTTTTATTGCACGAAGAAGGCAACTCAACACTTCATTGACAAAATGGCTAGCATTCTTTCCATTAAATGGCACTCGCTACCTTTTGTTTATCTTGGGACTCCGATATATCATGGAATCAACCGAGCTGGGTACTGTCAATATCTTCTCCAGAAGGTTGATTTAAAATTATGTGGATGGACAAAAAAAATGCTCTCTCCTGCTGGAAGATTATTGTTGCTTAAACATGTTTTGAATTCTATACCCATCCATACAATGGGTGCCATGTTGCTGTCTCAACAGATTATCAATGCTCTTGAGAAACGTTTTGCCTCCTTCTATTGGAACTCTTCAAGCTCTGATCGTTACCATTGGGTACGTTATGAGAAACTTTGTTATCCCACGGAAGAAGGAGGATTGGGAATCCGCTCTTTGGGCAGTCTTCAGAGAGCATATTCTCTAAAATTATGGTGGAACTATTTCCAAGGAAACTCCCATTGGGCTCGTCTTATGAAGCAGAAATACCACCGTAAGGGCTGCATGGCATATCAAATTATTGATTCTTGTGTATGGAAAAGGATATGCAAAGTGCATGATCTGGCTTCTACTATTTTTTCTTTTGAGAATGGAGCTGTGTTATGGTCTGATTCTCAAAAATCAGAGTTTTCTCTTCCTATGGCGTATGATGTTATTTGCAAAAGAAAGTCCAAATTGCTGTCCTTTTCGGCGATCTGGGATTCTTCCATTCCCCTGAAAAACTCAATCTTCACATGGCGCATCCTTCTAGGAGCCATTCCTCTTCCAACTCGGTTACAGCGGATGGGAGTTCAACTTGTCTCTTGCTGTCCATTTTGCTTGTCAGCTGAGGCATCGATCAATCATGTTTTCTTTCTCTGCAATGAGGTATTGGAAATCTAGAAGTTTTTTAGGCTATCTTTGCTTTCTACTGTGGCGATCCAAAATAATCTTAGGCAAGAGTTAATGGTTTGGTGGCTTGAAGCTCCTGCTAAATCATCCAACTCCAAAATATTCAGGCTTATTCCTCAACTGATTATCTTTGAAATCTGGAAGGCTTATTGTTCGTTAGTATGGGGGACTGAATCTGTTTATTTTCCTACTTTATTGCACAATATCAGAAGAACTACCTTCAATTGGGGAGTAGCCCACGCTAAAGACAAATTTGCCAAGTCTAACTCTGTTTTTGCAGATTTCCTTCCAGAGTGTTTCGGCAAAAAGAGCAAAATTTCCCCCTCTCTTGTTATTTGGCAAAGACCAGCAGCTAGAACCTTCAAGCTGAATGTTGATGCTTCATATACTCCGAAGCTTGCAACGGGAGGTTTTATTATAAGGGATAATACTGGTTCAACTGTATTCGCTTTATCTTTTCTGATCACAGCCCATTCTCCATCTATGGCAGAGATGATAGCGGTGGATACAGGTCTGACTTGGTGCATAGAGAATAATATTCTGCCTCTTGTTGTTGAAACCGATTCCAAAAAGGTGGTTGATAGTGTACATGCCCCTAATGATTCCTCCCCTCTGTTTGTGCGAAGAATTAAAGATAAGTTAGCAATTTCATCTTCTGAGATCCAACATATTTTCAGGGAAGCTAATCAAGCTGCTCATTGGTTAGCTCTTCACAGCAGATTAAACACTAACTCTTTTTCTTATAATAGTTTTTTAGCATTACCTAAACTTCTAAAAGGCATTGTATTATCTGACAATATGGGGACTCCTTACTTGAGATTTTAATTATATATATAAGATCCATTTATAAAATATATATATATATATATGGGGCGGATCTACAGAGAAGTCGTGGAGGGTCAATGGACTCCTCCTTTATATATGTATATATATATATATAATTATTATGAATTTATATGTATTTAAAATTTTAAATAATTATGTGTTATCTTAAACACTTATAAATAGCAAATAAGTAGTTGATATATTTAATAAAAAAAAACGTATAAGTTGCAATCCAATTGAGAATCTCTATGTGATCTCCAATATATATAGTATATTAAGTTAATTAATCAAAATTCTTATTTTAAATCAAATTATAAGAATATCTTTTCATTTCTTTACCAATTCATTGGTTTAAATCTATAAAATGTATGATCTTGATACAAGATAATAGACTAAAATATAAAATTTTAAATGGTTAACCGATAGTTTTTTCTTTTTTACTTTATCAAAAAGTTTCTTTTCTCCCTTTTTCTATCCTAAATTTAGGGTTGATATCGGCCTTTTGACATTCGACAGTCTTAGATCTTTTAATTTCTTTTCGTTTTTCTCTTTATTTGTGTTTTTTTTTCCTTTAATTTAGCTCTTAGTGGGAATTTTTTTGAAGCCATGGCTTATAGGAGGGAGCCTCTTTCCCTCCTAAGTCTTTTGTTTGCTCAAGCTCTCCAGGAGATTATGGCTAAATATGGATTGCTCTAAGAGTACAAAAGCTTTTCAATCTTTTATCCTTCTTTGTTGTGTTTATTGAATTTCTCACCTCCCCCAGTAGGCTTTGGTCTATCAAGCCTTTTGCTTGTTAAGAAGACTGCTTTTCTAATCTCTTATGGGTAAAGATGGTTTTCTATGAAGCAATTCTACGGAAGATTGTTTCCCTTTTGAGAATCCTATGTTAAGTCTATCTCATCTCACACAATTTGTTTATAAGAGATTATTTGGGGATTTCTCTATATTGCCTATCTAACGTTGTTGTTCAATCCCCTTCATCTTCGATTACGACTCTCTTTAAAATCATTAATCACGTTATCATATCTTGTCATGTTCTTATTTGAGCCTTTTTCGGCTTGTAGTTTCTTTGAATTGTTATGCTTTTATAATTTTATTGATAGATTGATGTGTTTATATCAATTTTTGTCTTAGTTGGTCTCTATTCCAGCTTTGACTTTCTTACGTTATCATATTTGTTTAATAAAGTGGCAAAAAAAAATTGATGTGACATGAAATAAAAAATTATAAAAAAATATTTATTAAATAATATGCGGATTATTACTTATTAGATTCATCTTATCCTATTAAGATTATGATTAGTGTTATCCTATTCAAATTAGAATTTAATTGTAATCTTTCTTCTCATCTAATTTCTACTTATACCACTATAAATATTACATTATAGATGATTCATTAGAAACAATTGATAATAAAGAGATTTCTCTAATTTCTCATTCTCTATATATCTTCTCTCTTCTTTTATTTATAACACGTTATCAGCACGATAGCCTCTTCCAATTATAATGGTAAAGGAAGAAAGATTTAATTTTTCTAATTTGTAAGAAAAATTTTATATCTTTCAAATTAAGGTACGCTTCTTCATATTTAATTTATATGATTTAATATGATTGATCTAGGCTTAATTGAAGTTTATAATTTTTTTTTCAATAAATAATATCAAATCTCTTCATGTTGAATCATTAAGAAAAAAAATTATGATTTTTTTATTTAATATATATATATATATCTTGTATAAAGAGTTGTTCTGTTACAATAGATAATACATATTTCGTTAATATGTTTGCAAGGATATATGTACTGTTGTTCTATTATTTGTCAGCTTTAAGTATTATATATACGTGAAAACAATTGACATATGTACATGTTTTTAACTTAGATTCATGAACATAATGTAAATTTCTTATTTTTTATGCCTATTAATCAATGAATTTAAACTTGAATTTTACGTGTGTGTGTATATATATATATATATACATTTCGTGGTTCTTGATTTAAGTTCTTAATAAAATTTAAATTTATTACCTTTGATATTTTCTAATAAAATTATATATTATAGGTATTTAATAATGAGATTCACCTTAATATTGTGAATCTTAGAGATACTATGAAAAGAAAATCAAGAATCTTTGCAGGATCGCTTAGAAATAATAATTTTTCTTTTGATTACTCAAATGAGAAATTAAAAATTGATTATCTCATTATTAATTATTACAGTTTTTTTTATGAATATTAAATTTTTCATGCCTCAAATATGCTCATGCAGTAACTATATTGAGAGCAAAGAATTACAAAATATTTTGAACTATTTTTTTATTAGCTTGTAGCTAAATAAAATTTTTAGCTTTTCATGAAAAATAATCAAATTCGTCCAACTATTTTGACATTAATCTCTGAAGTGAATATGATATATTTTTAATATCATAGACGAGATCTTGATAAAAAAAGTTGTAGTGAAAAAAATTTTCTATCAATTTTGAAATCAAAAGTGCTAAAAAGATATATATTGACACAATTCTCATAATTATTCATGATTAGAAAATATTTGTTATAGTTAACATTAACAGAAATTAATGTTAACATGATATCTGGTTCTACAAATATAATTGAAGACTCCAGAAGAATCCACTTTATATTCTGAATTTGAGCAAACTAATATTTTAATGATGTATTATATTCAAATAGATTATGAAAAAATCTATTAAGTTTTAAAGAATACGTCGCAATGGATATTCTATTGAAACAAAGTGAAAAAGATATTAAATTTTTATGTGTTAACTCTATGAATTTGAACCAGAAGTTTATATTTAAGAAATTTTAAATTTTTTAACTAGATTGTACTTTATAAAAAACTAAAAATAAATGAGTTACACTATATGCACTGAAAATGCATAGGTCTCAAAATTTTTATCCTTTGGCCTGATCATCTTAGTTATTCATATTCAAATATAATGTGACGTATCGTTGATAATACAAATGGACATCCACTAAAAAAATTAGAAAATAATTTTACTTGATTATTACTTTTGTGCTTCTTGTACTCAAGGTAAATTAATTATGAGATCTTCACCAACTAAATTATATTTAGAGTCTCCTGAATTTCTACAAAAATACGTGAGGATATTTGTGACTCTATCCATCAATCTTGTAGACCATTTAGATAATTTATGGTTTTAATTAATGCTTCAACTAGATGACTATATGTTTATCTATCGTCAATTCTTAATATTGATTTTGCTAAATTTTTTGCTCAAATTATAAAGTTAAGGTCAATGATTCTTGATTATCATATCAAGACAATATTTATAGATAACACATATGAGTTCACTTGAAAAGTATTTTATGATTATATTACCATTGAATATTTTATTGCATATGTTCATACTCGATATGGTTTAGTCGAATTATTATTAAGATTTTACGATCAATTATTATTTTTATGCTTATGAAATTTAAACTTTCAATATACGCTTGGATATATATTATTGTTTATATTGCACCTTTAATTTTTATTCAATTATCTGCATATCACAAGTTTTTTATTTTGTAACTTGTGTTTTTCTAAATTAATATATCTTATTTAGAATTTGCGATATTAAAATTTCTTGTTACAGTGTATATATTCTTATTACATTTCCTTAAAAAATAAAATGGATTATAAATATTATTTTGATATCTATATAGGTTTTATTATCTATATTAGATATTATAGGTCTTTGCCGATAAATTTTCTAGAGTAAAATTTTTAGTGAGTTAGTTTTCACTTCATTAGGGGAAGATAAAAGTAAAGGATCAAAAGCACAATACATTAGTTGTAATACACCAACTTTATCCAATCTTGATACATGCACAAATTAATGTGAACTGAAAGTTCAAAAACTAATTTATTTGTATAATGTTGCAAATCAGTTACCGGATATATTTACAAATACTCAGTAGGTGTTCAAATTACATATTTCAGCCGCTAATACTCTTGCTCAATTGATTGTCTCTATAGAATATCTTATTAGTATGACAACTAATAGATATAATATACACCCGAAGCGTAGTAGACTACTTAGTTCAAAATATTAATTTTTGAGATAAGAAAAAATGAATAATTTTAAAATGACACATCTGAAAAGGTCAAAAACAACATAAGTCAATAACCATATATTTCTAGAGAAGTAATCCTAAAAGTGATTTCGGTACCAAAAAATTATGAGATCTTATTAAAATCTAGAAATATGTCAAAAAGAGATAAAATTATTGTTGATAATATGTTTGCATATGTTGCTGTTGAAATTATCAAAATATGTTTGAGCCTAAAAATATTTAAAATTATCGACATCAAAGTGATTGGCCAAAATAGAAAGTAATCAAGGTCGAACTAGATTTATTTGCTAAACATACAATATTTGGACCAGTAGTCCAGACACCAGAAGATGTCATACCCATGGGTATTGTATGTAAAAGAAAAAAATCATATGAGATTGTGAAAAAAAATACATTTTCTCTATTATAAATACAATTACTCTTAAACTTAGTTTTGTAGCTCCTGAAGGGTTCGACATTATATTATAATAATTTGCTCATATAACTCTTAAGAGAAATAAATTAAATGAAATTATGATATACAAGACACAACTTGTGGTATAAAAATTCTCACAAAGTTCTTGTATAGATTATGATAAGACATATTTTCCTATCATGGATGTTATTATCTTTAGATTTTTTTATCAGTTTGATAGCCTTTGAAAGGCTTGACATATATTTGATGGATGTTGTGACAGTTTACTTATATAGTTCATTAGATAATGACATATATATATATATATATAAATTTCTGAAGGATTCAAGATGTCAGAAGCATCAAGATGCCTGAAACATATAATATCTTGATAAATATACTATATTGAGTTTAACGATTCTGATATAAGCTAGGTGGATGTGGTATAGTCGTCTATTTGAATACTTAGAGAAAATGGATATGAAAATAATTTTATTTGCCCATATATTTTTATCTGAAAGAAAAATACATAATTTATCATAGTTGCAATTTATGTTAATGATTTAAATATAGCAAGGACACCAGAAGAGATCTCAATTACTGCAGACTATTAGTAAGAGAATTTGAAATGATAGATTTTAGAAAAATAAAATTTTATCTTGGATTTCATGTTGAATATCTGTCAAATAAAATTCTTCTCCGTCAATCATCATATATTGAAAAATATATTAAAATAATTTTATATGAATAAATCTTATCCATTAAACACTCCAATAGTTGTTCATTTTTTTGATGTAAAAAGAGATCATTTTCGCCCTCGAAAAGATAATAAAGATATTATTGGTCCTGAAGTACCATATCTCAATACAATAGGGACACTTTTATATCTTGCTAACAAGATCAGATATTACTTTTATAGTTAACTTGCTTGTAAGGTTTAGTTCAGCTCCTACTAGAAGACATTGAAATAGAATGAAATATGTTTTACATCACCTATGTGGCACATCCGATATGAATTTATTTTTTTCAAAAGGAATAAAGTCTGAATTGGCAGGATATACTAATACCGAATATCTTTATGATCCTCATAAAGCTTGATCCTAAATAGGTTATATCTTCACATGTAATAATACTGCTATTTCATGTCGATCTGTAAAATAAACAAACACTGCTACTTCATCAAATCATTCAGAGTTATTAACTATTTATAAAGTTAATCGTGAATGTGTATGGTTGAGAAGCTTAATTGAACATATTAGAAGAATATGTGGATTACCTATAGAAAGCAAGCAACCAACAATATTACATAAAGATAATGCAACATGTATTGTACCAATCAAGAAAGTCTATATAAAAAAGATGATAGAACTAAACATATATTACTAAAGTTCTTTTATAATCGAGCTCGTGAAGGAAGAAAAAATAGATATTTATAAAGTTTGTTCAAGTAATAATCCAGTAGATTTATTTACAAATGCATTACCGATATCAATTTTCAAAAAATATGTACACAATATTGGTATGCGTTCAGTTAAAAATATATCTTAATCGGTTGTATTTTTTAGGAAAAGTTACCTATGAATATTATACTTTTTTTCCTTCCCTAAATTTTTATCCCACTAGATTTTTCTTAGCAAGATTTTAACGAGACATATTAATAAGGATAGTCATCCAAGGAGAAGTGTTAAATAATATATGAATGACTACTTATTAAATTAATCTTATCCTATTAAAATTATGATTAATGTTATCCTATTCAAATTAGAATTTAATTATAATCTTTCTTTTCATCTAATTTCTACTTATACCACTATAAATACCTCATTATAGATTATTCATTAAAAAAATTGATAATAAAGAGATTTCTCTAATTTCTCATTCTCTATATATATTTTCTCTTCCTTTTTTTACAACAATATTAAAAATTTGTTCGAACGTTTTTTTTTTTTTAATTATAGGGTGTTTAAAAATCTTTTCATGCCAAAATGCAAGGAAAATCTTTTCATTTCTTGCGAATCCATAGATTTATATAAAATATATAAATTTAATAGAAGATACTAAGGTAAATCATGTTGTAATATAAAATAAAAAATTAAAAAAAGTATTAGAAAATTTTTCAAGCACGTATTTAAAATTATAAGAAATTTAGAACTTTTTAAAAACCAAATTATAAGGAAAATCTTTTTATTTCTCACCTGTCTATCTAAAAGATATGAATTTAAGGCACTGTAGGAGATTATGACGTGATATAAAATAAAAAAAATAAAAAACAAATTAGAAAATCTTTCAAGCATGTTTTTTAAAAAGGTTATAATTTTAGTACTTTCTCTATCAACTACATTTAATGAGATATCAAGAAAAATGGTGTTTCTAATTAAAAATTGAAGGTTAAAGATTGCATAAAACATGCCTCATTCCTCCTTCTCACATCATCATCAGCAATTGCATCTTAATTATTGCTATAATTTTTTTTTTAAAAAAAATGTGTTAAATTTTCTTTCCAAATATTGATTTTGAATTAAATTTTTTAATATATATTTGAGAATTCTAATCTTAAAAATTAGCTAGTAAAGTTGAAGAATTTATTTTTATATTAATTTGATCATTAATTTATATTTATTAAATGTGATATTTGATTTACGGCATTTGATTTTTTTGTTTGTAGAGTAGTAGCTTAACGGAAGGTAAGGAATTCAATTGCACAAAGAAAATATTTTGTTTGTAAATGAACAAGTCAATCATGACTTAATTAAGGTTCATTTCTAAAGCACAAACACAGCCTTATTAGGTAATAGATGACTAATTAATAAACAGAACGTACATAGTGAGATATATTAAGAAACATTTACTTCATATTAATTAATTAATTACCAGTTATTTACTAACTGAAACATTTAATATTAAGACGATGCATGGATGGAGCTCAAGCTTGAGCCATTCTCTCAGCCAGGACTTGCAAACCAGAGCCAATAAATAAATCCAAATCTTGAAGAGACCAACCTTTTACAGGCTCAACTTCATATTTCCACTCAATTTCACAATTCCCATTTTCTTTTTGCACAACTTCGACATTTGAAACATACCCATCAATACTTGAGTACTTAAATTCCATTTCTTTTGGATTAATATGCAATAATTTCTGTTTAGTTCAATTAATTACCTTATCATCATCATCATCATCAACTGGTGTTTTAAAACCAGCACAATAACGAACACAACCAGGTTGGCGGCCAGAAATGCTTTCAACAGGAAGGAACACAAATTGTGAGAGTTGGGAACCATTTGTTTAGCCCAAAGAAATCTTCTAAAGTTAGCCATACTTGCTCTGCTTTTGCCTCTTTTACCTCTGCAAATGCCTTTCCTTCATATTAATATTTATCATCATGTTGAGGAAATGGTCATATAATTGTTGTTCATAGCTGTAATTTATCGATCTATAGTCTTTTCTCTTGAAATTTAATGGATATCTTACGGACTGTAGCTCACAGCAAGATTTTTTTTAACTGAATCCTTGTGATACTGAAATTGTAATCAGTTGGAAATTAATGAATTTCTCTGTGCTCTTTCCACTCAAATCGAAATCTTGAGAGATTAATTTCTTGTTGATGCTTTGGATAACAAGAGTTTGAAATTATGATAAATATAGACATGAAATTGCCATCAGACTAACCGGGCTCCTCATTATCAAAATTAGGTTTGATTTCTTATTTGCAACTAAAATGGCATTTAAATTGGAATTAGAACCATGCATGAATTTATTGCAAATACAAGAAATTATTCAATTCATACAGAATAGAGAAATCTATTCATTGCTCTTAACCTGAAGAGCTAGTTCAACCTAATTTTTTATGCTTTTCACAGAATTTTCATAAAAAGAAAGTACAGAACCAAAGCTTGATCCTTCAATTGGCAACAAAGTGAAGGACCAAGCTACTGTCAAAAATAACGGTGGGCAGTGGTTGGTGGCTCCAATTCCCCACATGAAAATTTTATAACATATTTCCTTTATAATTTCATAATCCCACATCGTGAATAGGTGATAGGAAGAGGTAGGAATTTAGCTATAAATAGAAGCCTAATTTCTCAATTTCAATTGTCCCAATTTGTTCTGAATTTATATATTCGACAAAGTTTTATCTTCTCCCTCTTTTGTAATATTTCTTTCGTGAAATATAATTTGGTAGTGTCCGAAGACGTAGGCATAATTGGCCGAACCTCGTTAAATTTTGGTGTCTCTCTTTTATTTATTTAATAGCTATTTGTTGGGCAAAACTCTATTTTGATGGCTATTGTGAAAAGAGATTACATGTCTAGGTAAATTCTGTCAAACGACGCGTAAGTTTAAGTAAAGTGGATTTTAAGTGAGACCGCTTGTGACTCCTTCACTTTCCTGAGAATTTACATGTAGTTTTTATCACAGTAATTCACAAATTATTCGATGGAAAAAGCCCAATTTCCACAACAGCTGCTTCACACCCATCTTGCTCTTGAGGTACCAATTGAATTGTAGTCATATGAGAGTTAAACTCTATATTGTTTTCCATAATCTTTTAGCTAAGAGATTTTCCAATGGGGTCAATTGAAAGCAGCTTCTCATTTGCCCAAAGTACAATTTCACCAGAACCATCTTGAGAGCATAGTGTTTTGGAGCAGTATCTGATGCAGCCAGGCTGCCCTGAAATGCCTTCAATGCCACAGCAGGTTTCTGCTATTTCTGGAAGCAGTTTGTGGAAGTTGAAGAAGTCCTCCAGCAGAGGCCATATCTGGTCGGCACTGCACCCTATTATCTCTGCACTTGCTGTTCCTTCCCATCTTTCAGGAGCCATGTTTGATCAGGTGAAGAGCACTAGCTTTTTACATATATAAATATATATATATATATGTATGTTTGTATATGTATGTATGAATAGTGTTGCTTTCAACGATTTGTGGAGTTGATATCTGCTGTCCAGTTTGTCGTTATTTGGACAGCATGACTTGCAACAGAATTTAGATTCTTCATGTAATCTTACATGTATTGTGTTTGCTTTTATTTAATTATTTTTTAATTAATTTAATTGACAAGTGTGAAGTTACTTGTTACTAAATTAATTATTCAATATTATTTTTTTAAAAAGTTAATTATTCAATATTATTATTTTAAATCAACTTGTAAGGAGAATCTTTTCATTTCTTACCAGTTACCAATCTATTTGTTTAAAATAAAAATATATGAATTTAATACAAGATGCTAAAATATGATATAAATTCAGGAATTCGACTTAATTATATTTTAATTTTTAATTAATTAAAATAGATTATGTATATTTTTTTAATAATTGAATTGCTTTTTTTTCATATTAATTTAAGCTTATTACTTGTCTCTCTTAATAATATATACTTTAAAATGTTCAATATTTCTAACAAACATATTATATGATTAAACTATTTTTATTTATTATTATTTATTTTATACTCAATGAGAGATATTTTTATTTTTTTCTTAAATTCAGTCATTGTAAATTATATCCATCTTACAGTGTTAATAAAAAATAAAAAAATTTAAAATTATATTAGAAAATTTTTCATGTACTTTTTTTAATAAGGAATTTAAAAATATTTTCAAGCCAAATCATAAGGAAAATTTTTTCATTTCTTGTGAATCTCTACATTTATATAAAATATATAAACTTAATACACAAGATGCAAAAAGCAAACCATTATGTAATATAAAATAAAATAAAATAAAAAATGTTAGAAAGATTCTCAAGCATGAATTTAAAATTATAAGAAATTTAAAATTTTTTAAGACAAATTATAAGGAAAATCTTTTTATTTCTTACCAATCTATCCAAAAAAAAAAAGAATCTAAGACACTAGAGTAATAAATTGTGATGTTATATAAAATATATACAATAAAAAATTTAAAAATATTAGAAAATCTCTCAAACATGCACGTTTTTTAGAAGGTTATTATTTCAGTACTTTTTCAATCAAGCACGTATAATGAGATTTTTTTTTTCTTTCAAACACAATCAATTCCAAAATCAAAATTCTCATGATATCTGATGCATTAATAAAAATTATATGAGATTACGACCTCAACAAAGAAAATTGGTATTTCTAATTAAATTTGAATATTAAAGATTGCACAGCATGACACATCCCTCCTTCTCACCCCTTTATTTTGAAATACAAAATTATAATTATTGCAGTGTAGTATCTAAATAAATGGAGTTAGAATTTTCACCTTATACAAAATCAATTGATTTGTATTAAGATTCAATCTACTCCTCTTACGTATTTTTTTTTTATATTTTTTCCATATATAATTGTATTCTCTAATAGAGACGGATTCAATTGCAAAATATATATATATATATAGTTTGTTTATAAATGAACACCTCAATGAAGACTTATACATTAAGGTTCATTTCTTAAGTAGAACGACAGCTTTATTAATTATTCAATGACTAATTAATAAACATAACGTACATAATGAGGCGTATTAATAAATATACATTTCATGTTAATTAATTAGTTAATTACTAACTTAAACATTTAATATTAATATGATGTATGGAGTTTTCACCTGGGTTTGGAGTTCGAGTTGTAGGTGTCATCTTTCACCGCATATAATTAATCAACAAAACATTTAATATTAAGACATGCATGGATGGAGCTCAAGCTTTTAGAGCTTGAGCCATTCTCTCAGCCATGACTTGCAAACCAGAGCCAATAAGCAAATCCAAATCTTGAAGAGACCAACCTTTTACCGGCTAAACTTCATATTTCCACTCAGTTTCACAATTCCCATTTTCTTTTTGCACAACTTTAACATTTGAAACATACCCATTAAACCCAACGTTCCCATCAATAATTGAGTACTTAAATTCCATTTCTTTTGGATTAATATACAATAATTTCTGCTTAGTCCAATTAATTACCTTATCATCATCATCATCAACTGGTGTTTTAAAACCAGCACGATAACGAACACAACCAGGTTGGCCGGAAATGCCTTCGAAAGGAACACAAGTTGTGAGAGTTGGGAGCCAGTTGTTTAGCCCAAAGAAATCTTCTAAAAATGGCCATACTTGCTCTGCTTTTGCCCCTTTTACCTTTGCAAATGCCTTTCCTTCCCATTTTAGCTTCTCTTGATTATTATTAGCCACTGATTCTTTTTTTTTTAAGTCCAATATGGAAATTGTAGTAGTTTTGAGGGTTTGTAAAGAGGAAGTAGCTTTAGTACAATACTAACTGTCCCCTTGAGTATAAGTTTACTAAATTTTCGACCAATACCATGATTTTGACATATGTTTTGTATGAAGTTTGGCCCGTCCATTTCTCGGAAAAATTATGTTTTTTTATCATATTTTTTAATTTTTTTATTTTTATGAGAAAATTTTTATTATTTTATAAAAATATATAATGAATTTATAATCATCTAATAATAAATTTATAGAAATAAAAAAATTATAAAATTGGTAATATTATTTTAGCACATGAATTGATAATTTTTGTCAAAAAAAATTATTCTATTAAAATTGTCACTTCATAAAAAATAGGTTAATATAAAATATTTTAATTTGTTTAAAATAATTTTACTTAATATTTAATAATTTAATAATTTTTTTAATAAACATTGAAAATGACAAAAAAAAAATAAATTTTTTTTATAATTTTATAAAAATGTGTGGTTGCATCAGTTCCGGTTGCCGGTTGGTAAATGTCTTTTTTTTAAACAGGTTATCTTTTTGCCATTCTGAATAGCAGAACGCCTTTTGTTTTGTTTTTCGTTTTTTTTTTTTTCTTTTAGCAATAATAACATTACGTCTTTCTCTCCTCCACAATTAATGTTTTTCTTTTTTGAAAAATGGAAATCTACCTTAAACTCCGTATTTTATCAACTAAAGGTTAATTGGGGCTCTTCATAATTAAACTACATTAGCATGTTAGATATCAAATTCATTTACATGTAGATTGCTAAGTGAAATAATAATTTGGTTAGCTAAATGCTAATCGCTAAATAAACCCGGAAGGTTTGCTAAATAATAATTTGGTCAAATATTTTAGTCTTTTAATTAGTTTCACTTACTTTATGGATAAGCATTGATCAAATTTTAAAAATCAATTAATTCAATCATTATTGATAGATTAAAAAATTTTATTTTTAAAAATTAATTATTATTAATTAGTTCGATTAGTTTTATTAAAAAAATATAAATTAAAATTAATTAATTCAATCAATTTAAACTCAATTCAATTAATCAGATTAATAATTAAATTAGTCGATTTTGAGTTATTTGCTTATCCCTAACTTATTATATAATAATAAAGAATGGAATAACTAATTTGGAGAAATTTCTTCCATAAAGATTATAGATGATTTAGTATTCTTTAAGGTTTTTAAGTGTAGTGAGAAAAAATGAAATTTTATTATATATAAATTTTAATTTATTAAAAGTTATAAGTAATGAAAGAATAAATTTACCCGTAATTAGAGTTTTGTACAAAAAATAATTTAAAAAGTGAAAATATTTTTAACAATTTTGATTTTTTTAAAAATACTCATTTTTTATTTTTTTTTTCAAAAATATTAATTTTTAGAAATACATCGTATATATATTTAGTATGCTAAAAATATATAATTAATATATTTTCAGTTAGTATAAAAAATAATATCTTCAAAATTTTTTTTAAAAAATATTCTAAATAAATAATATACCATTTAATATATTTATTTATAATATTTGATGCAATTTATAATTTTTTTTATTAAATTATACTCTCAATTGCATCACATAATCCCAACTGCAATCAATAGGAACCGTGAAGCCCAAAGCATCTTTTCTCATCTCTTTGGATTGCAAGACATTAGATAGAAACCCATATTTTCATAGGCTTAATAATTGCGATCCAACTCTTCCACCCAACACCTGTTTCTGCCTAAATATGTCTTTAACAAAATAAAAGCTTAAATTCAAGGGATTCAAAACTACTCATAAAATAATTTTTTTAAAAATATGATAAAAAATAAAAATAATTATACTTTTAAAAAAATTACATTTAATTTTCACTTTTATAACCAGCATCATGTATATATTATATATGTATATTATCATGATGTGTATATTACATAGATATTATATTGCTTAACTCTTGCTTCTCCAATGGCAACATCTCCATGTCATTAGTGTGTAAATCTCTCTCTCTCTCTCTCTCTCTCTCTCTCTCTCTCTCTCTCTCTCTCTATCTATCTCTGTAAATTGATTTTTAGTAATCGAATATCTGTCTTACATCGATACAAAACATCATACGTTAATTTTTTAACTTATTAGAAATGATCGAGTATTTTTACTTACTATTGTTTCTATTATCATCTTAATTTTTTATTATAAACAATTTTATTAGTTCTAAATATATATTATCTAAAATATATACATACACATTCTGCTATTTAAATTATTTGTCTCATATTCCTCAAAAATAATTTTATTTATCTCATAATTTAAATGCATGATTTTAATATTTTAAATTAAAAATTATATAATTTACCAGTTAAAATAAATAATACATTTAACAAAAAAAAATACAATATTCACATAATATCTTTTTATCTATGTTGCATAATTATTATATAGATATTGTACATATATTACGTATGTCGTATGTTATAAATATATTTATACATATTATGTATATATTAAAAAAATTAAATACACATTGAAATAAAAACTAATTTAAACAAACATTAAAATAAAATAAATATAAACGAAAAAAGATATAACAATAATAAAAAATATAAATTGAAAAAGAATAAATTAAAAAAATTATCTTTGAAGTATTTTATCAAATATAAAAAGTGCATTCCATTAAAGAATAACAAAACCTTTAATACTATAATTGAAAAACAACAAAAAAAAACAAAAAAAAAATAAACATCTTCACAAAAAATAAATAATATAGAATATCGGAAATTATTTTCTGTAAATAAAGAAATAAATAAAAGAAAGAAAGAAATAAAAAGAGGGAAATGGATAGAAGAAAAAAAGAAAAAAATAGAAGATAGAGAAAAATAAATAAAAATATTGATGAAAATATATATTTAAAAAAATTAAAAAATATAAAATTAAAAAAAGTTAAAAATGGAAAAAAAAACATAAAATTTAAAATTTAAAAAAGAACGAAAGGAGGAGGTATCCGGAAATCATGGTAATTAGCAGAGTCTATCATTAAATATGACTTCAACGTTCAACCCGAAATTACCTAAATCTTAATTGAACCATATTAAATTTGAATTGCGGAAATTTAACTAGATTAAATTGAATATATTAATAAAATATTATATTTTTAACATCGGAAAATAAATTTAAATCTATACGTATATGAATTTATTATAGGATTAGACCTTCAAATATCATATTTTATTTTTCTTTTTCAACTTGAATTATTTTTATAAATGGCTTCTAAACGATCATATTATTAATTTGTATTATTCCATTGTTTTTTTTAAATCTAAGCTATAATACAACAACATGAATGTTTGTATGCAATATTACATCATAATATGAGAGAATTATCTATTTAAATTATAAATATAAGTATTTTAAAAAAATAAAATTATTTTAAAAAATAAAATAAAATTACTTTTACACTCATCATTCATTCTTATAAAGATGAGGATGTGCACTTTATAAATTACCAACAATTTTCTTAGAGGGTGTTTGGCCTTGCTAAAAAAAAAACTAATTTATCAAGGACTGCAATTTACTTGGTTCAGAGGCCACGATAAAGTCATTCTAGAATCAGATAGATAGTTTTTGTGCCTTAAGCGTCATCAAAAAAGAAGAACTGGTCATTAGAGAACATATGCCTATTGTGCATGGCATTTGGGATCTCCTTCAACGGGATTGGGAGATTCACTAGTGCCATGTTTATAGAGAAGCCAATCATCTTGCAAATAGAGCTGCTGCTGAGGCTGTATCGTTTTTCCTTGGAATTCATTTCCTGGATTCACCTACAAGCAATATGATGGCCATTCTTAGAGAGGATCAAATCGGAGCTTCCTTTCTAGATTGGTTGTTTCTCAGTTTCTGGTGAACTACCATTCTCACCAAAAACAAAAGTCGCTTATAAATTAATCTGAACTTATATCTATTTAAAATGTTAAATAATTATGTATTGTCTTGGACACTTATAAGTAGAAGATAAGCTGTTAATATATTTAGAAAAAATTATTTATAAATATATTTATTGTTAAAATGATTAAAAAATTTTAATAGAATTATTATAATTAAAGATATTTAATAGATCTTAAAAAATAAATAGAGATAATATTATAAATTACTCGATTAAATTACATTATAAGTAAAGTGCTTACGAGCAATAAAATAATAAGTTAAATTTCTCTAAACTTATTTTTTTTAAATTTATACATAAATCTAATATATAAGCTCATAAAATTTTTTAAATAAATATGTCGGTTCAAATTTAAAGTTTATAAATTGATCAATATAAGTTAGGTCAAATACCCTTTTAATATTACAGAATTTAGAGATAAGATCGTTGATGATGGCCACGGGTTAGAAATGATTGAAGTTGCAAGTAGCTTATGAAGGTTTGTGGAAATCATAGAAGAAGAGCATTATTAAAGCAATAGTGCCCACCATAAAAAGAAATTCAAGGCTTGGAACTGGCAAAGGCTTAAAAGTGTATTTATTAATCACAACAAGCAGAGTTGTCATGGCAACTTACATTTGCTAAAGAGAAGAAAACCAATTAAGAGAGAATACGAAAATGATATATTGGATATTACAGCTTTTAAGCATTTTTTCTTTAGACGGACCAGGACCACATATATATATATATATAATAATTTTTGAATATTCAAATATATTGTCCGATTAATTTTAAAAAATTTTGTTGCTCTTTTTTTTAACAGAATTTTGTTGCTCTTTTTATCAATTATTAGTGAAAAATGACAACTATATGTTACGGATTCCTTGATTTCTGGGGCCTCATTTATTGGAACTGTAATTATATAGCTTTTGTCCTTTTACCAAAAATGAAACTTTTAATTAATAACTCTTATCATTGAGAACTAAATTCATAATAAATTAATAAATTAAAAATTGAGATTTTTCCTTAAAAAAATGAAATTTCTTTTCTTCATACTTTTATAAAATATAAATAAATAATCGGACGACTATGCATGAATATTGACTCTAATTGTATATTTACTTATATTTTATTTTATGCATTGATTACTTAATGACATTGATGTATAATTTCATGTTGATATATACGATGTCATTTTCAAATTAATATAGTTTCTTACCATATGATATTTGATTTACGTATTTAAGAGGATAAAAACTTATCATTAATGATTATACCCTAAAAAGACAAAAAAAAAAAAAAACCTTATCTTTAATGATAATCCATAAATAAAAAATTATCATTTTGAAAAATATGATACTTAGTCCTTCGTCTACAGTTAAAAATATTATATTTTATTATTTTAATTTTTCCTAATCTTAGTATCTCTCTTAATTAATTTTCCTCATGCTGCAGGTGATGATCAGATATGCATGGCCCAATATAATTATATAAAGCATTATGTTTGGAGAGAAAGAAACGCTATCTAAAAAGCTAGGGCCAAATTACACCCATGGTATCCTGACTTAAGGGTTATACCATGGTGGTACTTCTACTTTATTTTGTAAAATAAAACCTTCTAAATTTAAAAAAAATGGGCACAAAAATCTCTTCTTAATCCATTATATTTTTTTCCAGGTTTTCTTCTAACATGGTAGACCAACATGTCATTTACTTCCACATTTTTCCTCTCAAGAACCCTTTAATTATTATCTTTTTTCCACGACCATCACCACTTTCCTAAATGAAGAGTAGTATCCGAAAGAAAGAGGAGATGGATAACTGGAAATTTTCATATCATTTCCAACAATTAAGATCCATAAATACAAAAAAAATATACATAAACTAAATTTGAAATTTGATTTCCATTACAAAGGAATTTTGAAAAAAAAAAAAGAGTACAGATTTGTGAGATCACCTAGACTAACAAATAAACGATTGATGAAGAGGCAACAACGATGAAGAGGTACTGATAGTAAATAAGCCAACAAAAATCCAAATAGGAGAAGGTATAACTTTGAGGTAATGAATGGCATGTTATCTGCCACATTAATAGAAGAAAACTTGTAAATCAATTAAAATGGGTTAAAGAGAGATTTGTTGTGTACCCTTTTTTTTTTTTTAAGTTCAAAGAATATTTTATTATAAAATAAAGTTGGGATATTGCCGTGATATATCCCCCTAAATTGGGGTACTATGAGAGTAATTTAGCCAAAAACTACCAAGTGATGCGAGTCAGCCAGCAAATGAAGTAATTAAAAGGATACATTATCAGTTTACCGATTGGCTGCATATTTATACACTTGATCATATACGTACATTATCATTTAATAAATATTTGTCCAATGATTATGAACACATCATTAATATAAATTTTACCAAAATTTCATATTTTCTATTCATTTATAGCTACCACAGTCTCAAACACTACACAGCATCTAACAACTTCAAATTTAACTACAAAAGTGTTCTTCAAAATTATGTATGATATCTTATTAATTTCTTCAAAGAGAAAAGGAATCAAAAACTGAATCACCTATAATTCTAGAGCTTGAAACTAAAAATAAGATGATGGGAGAGCCTTCAAATTCAATGAATATATGAGATATATTAAAATTTGAGGGTTTATGAAAGAAATTCATTCTCAATGTTCAATAGCAATAGTAGGTAATGAATCGAATATGACTCTTACATAAACGAGCATAATTAATAAAAAAATATAATTATAGAAACTTAATTACACATAGTTGATAATTCTTTTTATTCTCACTTGCATTCATATTATAATAATTTAGCCCAAGTTTAATTGTAAAATATAAACTAATTGAGTTTCAACGAGAATGTCATAACGACTTTATACATTCGCTTGAAGAATTTAAATAAATATAATTTTATTGGTTAAATATATATATACACTCGGTCCATTGTAGTATTTTCTTTGATCAATATTTCACATGAAAAAAATATAGCATGTGTATAAAATTCAGTTAATTATTAACTACATGTAGCTTAAATATTTTAACTATGAAGTTGAGTCATGTAACAAATTAAGAAAGTATTCAAACTCATTTTGGAATTGGCTGGTCCTTTTGGTTTTGTAATAATAATAATTTAGTTGTTTCCCATATATCGCAATCACGTGGAGAAAAGCCCCTCTTTGTTAATAAATTACGTACACTTTGTTTTTCATGGCAATCACATGGAGAAGAGTGCGATTGATCTAAAAAATTGACTTCAATCAAATAATAATAATAATATCTCTGGTGAATGATTAGTGTGAAATAATTAATTATTGTTGCTTTCTGCCTTCAGCAGATATTTTCGTCAATTTGTGCGCATAAAAGTTTAATTTCTTTTATTAATTATATTTATATTCATATTTTTACTTTAACTTATGTTTACTGATTTTATCAAAATAATTAATTTCTAGCTCATTAAATGTATAAATTCAATTACTATATGTCTTCTTTTTAGATGGGTAATTTTTGAAGGAAGAAAGAAATAATAAAACTTAGAAGCTTCCTTGCTCGCTATTGAAAGAAAAATGATGATCTTACAAAAAAAAAACACTACAATATGTATGTAGTAATTTTATTTATAAATTTATTTATTTTATAAGTTGGTATTTAAATAAAAGATTTGTCTGACATGTGACTTTAGAATATATATATATATATATTCTAATTTTTGTTGAAATATATTTTATTTTTATTAAAATTTATTACAATTAATTTTTGTAATTAATAATAAAATTATATACATTATAAAGTAATTATAATAAATTTTAATGAAAATAAAATATATTTGAATAAAAAGTAATTATTTATTATTGTTTAATTTAAAACACGTATTAAAAATGTTCTTAAATAAATTACATAGTAAAGATAGCTTTCTTTTCCCACTCTTTTAACAAAAACTAAAATTAATTACACGATGGAATTGGCATTTTTTTAATAAAGAAATATTTTTTTGGGCATATTTTGATCATATTCTTAATGAATATTAATAATCATAATCTTAACGTTAATTTGGCAAAGAAATGTTATAAAAAAGTTAAGAGACAGGTAGCATTTATTGGTCCCCTTTGATTAATATATATACAAAAGTCTTGGCAATGGTTGTGACTAACAAATGGTGCAAAGGCAGCTAGAGGTTGGCTGGTCTTTTCATTTTCATAAATGATTAAGCTGGGCAGAATTTTCTTCCAATTGAATCTTAATCCTCAGCACAAACTCCTAAAATTAATTAAAATTCCTGTCAATGATTAAATGATATAAATACTTAAGAAAATTTATATATTACAATTGAAATTGTGTAAATATTGGGATAATTATTTTATTGGGTTTTCGACTTTATCATTTTTTTTATTTTTATCTTTAAATTTTTATAATTTTACAAAACAAATGTCTGAAAAATATTTTTTCAATTAGGTGTCTGAAAAACATAAAAATTTTAATCAAACATATTTAATCGAAATTTTTTATATTGGAAAATTAAAACAGATTTTTTTACATGATAAATAATATTAAACTCTAATTTTTATTTTATTTATTTCACTTTATTGTCTTTTTCATTTTTTGTTGTCTTTTATCTCTTATATTTTGAAAAATCATAATTTTTTTATAATCTTACTTCATTTTCTAATAAGAAAATTTCAACAAAAGAAAAAAAATATATATATATATAGTAAAGAAAAAAAACGAGATGATATAAATAAAGTAAAAAAAAATAGTGTAAAATGATATATTTCAATAATCTGACTATAAATTCAAAATTAATACACTTAGCTGAAATAAAATTATATATTGATATACTTGATTGATAAAAAATAAAGTTAGAAAATTAAAATAAAATTTGTAAGAGATTATTACCTTGTGTATTTCAATTTGACGTAATTTCAAAATGTACTAGAATATTACTTTGGTATTTCAATTTTTACGTACTTTTAAAATCTATTATGAGTTATTGTCAAGATAAATATTAAATCAAAATTTAACGTCATTAAATCGGGCCCTAGTTAACACTATTGTATATGTGGGTTAATTATGCTAACCCTCCGTGATCTTTTATATTTATCTCATTAAAATTTATAAATTTTATTTTATAAATATAAAATTTTTAATTTTTTAATTTTATCCTAATAAATTTCTAAAACCATTTTATATCAACAAAAATATATTATAATAGCAAGATATTGCCATATAACAAAATAATATAAAATTAATTTAATTTTTCCTCATCTTATATCCATGTGCAAAATATATTATTTTACATATATTGAAAATGTGATTTTAAATTTGCTAAAAAAATATAGATGAAAATTTAGATAAAATTAAATTTTTTTATCATATAACAATACATGACTGTCACATCATATTTTAGTTGCTAAAAAATAATCTCAATAATTATATATATATATAATAATCATTTGTCAATTTAAAAATATAATTTATGATTTGTAAAATTTTATTTTTTATTAATTATGTATTTTATTTTATGAATCAAACTTATTTCTTCTACCCCTTAAAAAAACAGAACTTGAAAATTTCAAAATTTCAAATTTCTGTTTATAATATTTGAAAAAATATTTTCTATTTTTATAGTTTATATCCTTCTTATTCTTGTTACGTTTTTTATATAAATTATTTTTTTAGAGTTAAATTAAGTTGGACTATAAAAATAATAAATTTTATTTTTTTAAAATTTTAACACATTTATATATTTAAAATTGGAATTCAAAACCTATAATTGAGTTAGCATAATTATTTATTAAATGATTTACTCACTCTCGGTGGTTCTTCTTCCTGTTTTTTTTTTTTTTTTGAACAAATAGAAGGATTATATTAGTTCAAGAATGAATTGCATCCAAATACAAAGAGATGAGAAAGAGTTCTAGGGGGAAGCAAAAGCCAATCCGCCCTAAGTTTTCTCCGAGCCACTGGAGAAGCTATCCAGTGAAGAAGCAGTTCTAGGTGGTTCTTCTTCCTGTTGTTTGCTTTAAATTTTGATTTTCTTATTTCTGAGTGCACACGGCAAGCAGAATCTCACAATCATTCTTTTAAAATCGAACGGTCAAGATGTGTCTACACAAAGATATCTACCATTATCGTTCAAAAAAAAAAGGTATCGACCATCGTGTACGGCAACAGTTCACTTCAACCTCAAATCGAGTGCCACGTGTTAACAGTAGGTATCGCTATTCATTCCTTGACAACCTTGTTAGGCTGGCAAGTATATGAAAGCTGGAATAATCAACGAACGCGCCTGTCATGGCACGTAAATTCACAAGTTTAACCTTCGACTGTGAGACCGACGACAGTGTAGCAAAACCCATCTGTTTTTTTTTTATCAGTACAAAACCTATCCGTTGAGCCTTTAGGTGATTTAGCCAATCTTTTTATTATTATTTTTTAAAGAAATTATTAAAATTATTTTTCTGAAAGATCCTAACAAACTCATCGCGAAATACTTAATTATGTGAATAATAATAGAATAAAATTTTCATTTCATAATATTATATAATTTTATGCCATTAAATTAAATCAAAATATCTTATTTACATAAATATTTCATTGATTAAATGAAAAATTAAGATACACCAAATATTCGTTTTATTTATAAATACAATTTTCCATCTCATTAATAATGAAATTAATTTTCACGTCTTATTAATTAATTCTTCGTCTTGAAGCATTAAATACAAATAATGGGGAAAAACACACTTCCAACTTTGGTTGATAATATTTAATTTGAAGTACGTCTTTTTGCTCAAGAATTTGAACATACCATTAATAGAAAACAATAATTTGGTAATTATAATTTATCTTGAAATATTTAATAATCCACACAAGAAAATTTATTTAAAGACTCTCTTATTTCATTTTAAATGTCTTTTTTCAAAAATTTCACTCAAATTAAAAAATTAAATAAAATTATTATTTTACCTTTAATTAATGGCCTATCTTTCTCACATTTATACTCAATTATCATTAATAATGATATTAAATATAAATAATAAATTAGTAAATAATATCAAAATTTTACTTTAATATTATTAAATGTTAAATATTTTAGATTAAAATTAAAACTCTAAAATATCACTTAAAATAAAATAGAAAAAGTATATAATAATTATAATAAATTAGTAAATACCGTTAACTTAATTAAAAATCATGAATTATTGCCTAACATTAATAAAAAAAATTACGGTCGTTAATGCATAAGGTATATTTCTATATAGTATAATAGAATCATTTGATCATTACTGCTATTTTTTTTAATATAATTTTAGCCATTTTCTTACAATTTATAACTTAAAAACTTCTCCTAACATTAATTCTTTTTTCTGCCCAAGTTAAATTATCATTTTTAACTAATAAACACCTATTAAAAAAATTATTAAATTATTTAAATATTATATAAAATTATTTTTAATATATTAAAATCTCATATATTAATTCATTAATATTAAAATTATTATATTTTTACTTTATTAATAATTAAATATACCAGTTAAAAAAATAATTAATGTTTTATAATTATGTAAAATAATAATTTTAGTGAAATATATATATATATATATATATATATATACTTGTAAGAACCACAATTTTACATGAAGGGAGAGAGAAATAATTAGCTAAATTTTCAGACAGGCAAGATTAAACTTAGGCCAGACAAGTTCAATCAAGTTGAATCAAATTAAGCAACAAGCGGACAATATGATTGAACCAACTCAAAGATCATTTTAGAGCATTTAATTAATAATTAATAATTAGTTAGTATTTCGATATTAAATTTCACCTTTTTATTTAATTAAAAAATGGTGCTTTTCCTATAGTTGAGATTTGTCATGCTGTCACATATATCTTCAAGTGTCCAGAGGCCATTTATTAATAAGTTTTTAATATAAGTGGAGAAAATATATCTCAGGTAAGGATTTTAAAAAATTATTAAATAAAAATAATGTACAATTAATGTCAAAATATTTTTTTGTTTTATATAAAAATTGATATATACATGAGAAACTTTCACATTTAATAATATTTTTAGTGAATAATATCATATTCCAATTAATATTATATTTAACCAGAACACGATTTTGGCAAGTCGCTCAGAGATTTTTTCTCATATTTTTAGATGATTTTAGGATGGATTTGTATTGCATTTATTTTATATTGGATTTATTTTAGGTAGTTTGCGTCCCATAAAAAATATATATATTTTTATTTTTATTTAATAAAATAATGATTTATATAAAAAAAAAACAAGAACACGGTTTTTGGCACCCTTATGCATAAAATTTAAAAAGCATATAAAAAAATTTTGCAAGCCAAAATAATATAAATTTGATTGTTAAAATATAGACCATAAAATTATATCTAATTAAAGGTTTTGTGATATGATCTCTCCCTAATATCAACGAGGTCGAATTAATTATTTTGAACACAAACATTTTTTTTCCTATAAAGACTATATAGAATTGATTAAGTTTGACAAATAAAATTGAACTAAAAATGGTAATTAAAGACATGTTAATTAACATTTTTTTTAAAAATCTGCTGGGGTTAGTCTAGCGGGCCACCTGTTGTTACTCTTATGGGAGGGCAGTGATTCGATCCTCAAAAACGTATTTCCGAGAGTCAAGCTTTAAAAAAAATAATAATAATGTATTAAAAATAAAAAAATAATTATTTTTTATTTTATTTTTATATAAAAAAATTAATATTTAATTTAAATATGAATAAAATTATTAACAGTGGACCTAACTAAATAAATAAAATTCTCAAAAAATCATTTTTATTTTAATATAATTTCATTACTTTCAAATCAAGTCATATTTTTTTTATTATAAAAAGTATTAAATTTTACTAATTATATTTTTTTAAATATAAAAATTGGTATAATAAAATTAAATTAAACTTAATTTTTTAAAATTTAAATGTCTAAATAAAATTTTATTTTTAATTAAATATTGATTAATGAAGTTATATTTTGATATAAATCTTAATATTTTTATTTATATATTATATCAATATTTTATTTTTATATATTATATTATGTAAATTTATTTAAAATATTTTTTTTAAATATTTTTTTAAAATATCTCAAAAATATATTAAATAATTAAAATATCTTAAAAATATATAAAAATTATTTTAAAAATAATATATATGGTGTAATTTATCAAAATAATATTTTATTATAATTTTTTTATTTAAAAATTTTATTCCTTCTTAATAAAATTTTGATTCTGTCGCTGATTATGAATGAAATATGAATTAATCATCTCAATTTAAAAAAAAAACAAAGAGAAAAATAGATGGCCAGTATATTCAAGTGTTAATTATAATAATCAACACAAATATGCTTAGGAATAAGTAAACATCAACAATAATTGAAGAATGATGATATTTACTCTAAATTAATAAAAAAAAAGGTACCTTCTAGTAATTTCTGAACATAGAAAGAATTCTAAAATGCAGTAATGAAGCAAACAAAAAAAATATCAAAAGCGAGAATGAATTTACGACCACTATTTTTCTCTGATTGACACGAAAATCCCTAAAATAAGTAAATAATTCTTCTCGAATTGCAGCGCGTGGAAAGCACATTCCATTCTCTCAACTTTTATTTGTTAGTAAAGAACTTTGAATCGCTAAACTTTATTGGTTACTGGCCATTCCATTTTCACTTTGCCTTTTGTTTTATTTTATTTTTAGTTGATTAATTAATAGTAATTTTTCAGCCCTTTAAATACCTCTCAGCGCTCTTTCTTCACATCAAACAAAATACACTCTTGGCTTAAAAAAAAAAAAAAACTAAAAACACTCTTATCCCTAAATCTCTCTGAGCACAGACTCTCTTTTCATTCTTCAATGGAGATCGAAGCAAGCACACAAGAAGTAGCCAAGAAGCTATGGCATATAGTAAGAGTTGTATTTTTCATGTTAAGAAAAGGAATATCAAAAAGCAGAATAATGTTTGATTTACATTTGATTCTTAAACGAGGTAATAAACTTGCCGGAAAAGCCATCGGCAATCTCATGTACCACCACCATCACCACCATTACAGCAACTCCTCCTCCGCTTTTTCATTTTCTTGCCGTTCTAATGACGCTCTCAATTTCATATCTCCACGAGAATACGAATTCAGTTGCAGTAATAGCCCAGCTTTTTATCCATTCAACACACATAAACGCCACCACCGCCACTTGAACTTTGCCAAGTCTTACAAATACAACGACGTAACAACAGTAGCCGCCGTTCAGAAAATGTTAGAAATGTTAAATAACGAAGTTAATGTTGCTGCCGAGGCTTCTCCTATGGTATTGCCTGGGTTTGGAAAAAGCCCGATGGTTCGACAATTGAGAATAACGGACTCGCCGTTTCCGTTGAAGGATGACGGTGATGCTCAGGTGGATAAAGCTGCGGAGGAGTTTATTAAGAAGTTTTATAAAGATTTGAAGTTGCAAAAGGCCACTAGTGCCCTTGAATCACCTTATCATGTAACGTGGGATAGATAATGATGTTGAGGGCTTTATTGACCTTTTCACATGGCAATACACCAAGGCAAGTTGGTATACAGAGTGATGGTACACCTTCACTATTAATAATCGAAATTTTAATTATAATTAACGTTTAATTACTACCTATTTTGTCGGATTAATTATTACATATAAAAAAATGATTTTTGTTTTTAGTGTGGCAAATATAATTGGTTTTATTCGAGTTAATTAATTATGATTATTAGGTGAAGGTGTATATGCTGCTTGTACTCTGATCAAGCACAGCTTTTTTTTTTTTTCTGTAATAATTATCACTGAAGTTTTATATATTTTACTCTTTATTTATGTTTTGCATTTGCTCCAGCTTCGTTCTTTGTTTCGAGTTAATGGTAAGTTTTTGTATTGTTATGCAAACTAAAATATTACAAATCAAATGATAATAAAATAAAAGAGAAAAAGTATATTAAAAACAGTCTAACCATAAATATGCATTTTACTTAATACCATGCAATACTAAAAGATAAAGAGAGCAAAAAGTTTAAATGCATGTTGTTTTCTTTTCTCTACTTTTAATGAAGAAACAGGCGGTACCGACTTCTCCTCATTTCATGGTAAGGAATAAAGATGGCAATTACTTCACTATTTCACAATCTTAATATGCCTTAGCAAGCCAATGAACCATTCAGATTTTAATTTTAGTTTAGTCTTTCTTTCTCTAAGTCTTTATATAATAATAATAATAATGAAAAAAAAAAGTTATTCGAGTTCGAAATGGCTTTGAATGATATGTATTCTTATTTTTATAATTCATTTAAAATTATCAAATACATTATAGATTTAAAATAAAAATGTTTTTATTAATGAATTAAAAATTTATTGGTACATACTAGATGATTTTTAAATTGTAAAATTATGATTTAGGCACCAATTAAAGTTAAATGAAATATAATAAGAAACGTTTTCGAAATAGAAAAACTTTTGGAAGCTTATAGCGAAAAAAAAAGCATTTCTAAATTGATACCCAAGCAAATGTTTTTTTTTAAATGCCATATGTACCCAAGCAAATGTTTTTTTTTAAATGCCATATGTACCCAAGCAAATGTTTTTTTTTTAAATGCCATATGTACCCAAGCAAATGTTAGTTTATTTAAATATTGAAAAAATAAAAAAAATAATCTTGTACTTGTAGGCTGTGTATAAAATATATTATTATATGAATTTGATATATATCTGGCCAATAAAATTATTTATTTTTTTATTATTGCTATTTTAAAAAAATTTTATTGGCTGGATGCACGTTTACTTTATATAAGTAAAAAATTTTGTGTGTATAATAGTTATTATTATTTTATAAATTCAGCTTCAATTTTTTTATAAAATATTAAATATCAATAACATGAATGCTAAGATACGTATCATTAGATAAATTTTATAATTTATATTAAGTAAAAAATAATCTAATAAATAATATTATGATTTTTTTTTTTGGTTTTAGAACTTTAGACTTGGTCAATCCGGTTAGGCATCATTTCTAGCTTCAATTGATAGCTGACTTGAAATATTTTTATTTTGAAAATGACTCAAGCATTATTGAACTTAAAGCTACTTTTAGTAGTTCATAATATAATGTAATTAAATGTATTTTTCGATAAACATTATACTAGAAATATATTTAATCATATATATAATAATAAATATTAAGCTCAAGAGGTACTTATAAAATTTCTCTTATATGTCAAGTAATCTTTTTAAAAAATCAAGTTCATCAAATTTTCTCATATCATTAAATATTTGTACCTTCAAATTAAAATTTATACAAATCAGAATCTATATATTTGTGCAAATTCAAATGGAAGAGATATAATAATTATATAGAATGTCAGCAGAAATTTATTCTTTGTGCTTATAATTACATCTAAACATATTTATATATGCTTTCACATAGATTGAAGCAATAATATAATTCTGAAAACCCCCTATAAAAATCATGAAAAAATAATGAAAATGCTTCTTTTTTTTTTTTGAACCTTTCGTATAGAAAATCAGTAGTACTTTTAATGCACGCAACAACTTAATTTATTATCACCAATAATATATATAATTTCTTTTATGACTTTTCTTGAATATTCTTATCATTTGATAAATATCTTGGAATGCCATCATAAGAATTGTGAATATAATTAATTATAAATTGCCATTTTTTTTTTCTAAAAATCAGTTCACGGCAAATTCACACACGCACAATAGTAATGTTAAGTTGTTAACCCATAGTTGACTCCTGTGTGAAGACTACATTCTGAGATGGTGATGTCTGTGCTTAATTAATTAGCTCAAGCTGTTCTATATATGAATACTTGGGAAGAAAAATCAAATCTTGTGGAAAAAGTTTTTGCCTGAATTTATTAATTATACACCTAATAATTTATTCTTCAAATTCGGCTTTATTTGATAATTCAAATTAAATATCTATTTTTCATAAAAAAAAATTTTAAAAAAATCATATATAATTAAACAATTATAATATATTTGAATACGATTCAATGATAAATACATATATGATCTTACAATATATTATTCTTATCAAAAATCCCTTTTTAATATGGATGATTGGATCTATTTGGTGCTTCATATATGTACATAACAATAATAATAATACTAATAATGATTAATTTGACATGAAGTTCAAACTCTTTTTTGGTAATTATTAGTTAAATTTTGAAATGATTAAATTTTAAAATATAGATAATTAATTAATATGCATTGTTCACTTAACTTTAGATCCTGAAAATTAAGAGCAACTAGCTAGCTAATGCCAAAAAAAAAAAAACAACATGAATAATGAAATTATGAGTCATATTTTTCTCAAATAAACTCTGGTTTTGAGATTATAACATGAGGAACATGGTTGGATATATTTTAAAAAGTTCAAAATTGATTAGTATCTAAAGGTTTGTGGACGATAAAAATTTTCAAAAATTTTAGAATATATTTATATAATATTAATGGAAATTTTTTCAATATAAATCATTTATTAAAAATTGCCGGATAGATCTTGAAGTCGGAAAGAGAACAAATTAAAATAGGTTTTTTTTTATTATAAATATTAGTAGTAATACTATTATTTATTTTATTTTTGTTTATTAATATTAATTAATGGAGATTTTTTCAATACAAATCATTAATTAAAAATTGTCGGCCAGATCTTGAGGTCGGAAAGAGAACAAATTAAAAGAAGTTTTTTTTATTAATATTATTAGTAATATGATTATTTATTTTATTTTTGTTCATTAATATGAGTATATTATTGTTATATATTTTATTTATAAAATAATAGTAAAAAAGAGCAAATGGAGAAAACAACCCTTATAAAGAGTAGGTGATGGATGGTGATTAAAGTAATGAATAATGAAAGGGTACCCTCTCTCAAACGCTTTCGAGAGAGGGCCCCTCTCTCCCTCTTGAAAGGAATACACATTTGATTGATACATCTCTTGTTAAAAAAAAAAAAACTCTATCAACAACTATGAATGTTAACTATCTTCATCTAACTATATATCTATTAAAAAGTTATTAATTTTTAAATATTTTAAAATTATTTTAAATAAAATAAAATATCATTTATTAATTCATTAATATTAAAATTATTATAATTTCATTCTATTAACTAACTCATTAATAATAAAAATATAATTGAAAAAAAAATTAATTTTTATTAAATAAAATGACAATTTTAATATAATATATATTTATAAAAGTGATAATTTCACTAGAATAAAAATAATTCCATTAATTATTAATTTTTTAATAAAATTTATCCATCGTTATACATTAAACAATAATAAATATTTTAAATTTTATTAGAATGTGTATCCTTTTTATTAAAATTTATTGTAATTATTTTATAATACTAGAGTATTTATTAGCTTTTTAACATATATTTTCAGTGCATATATTTAATAAATCATTTTTAATAAATCATTGTCAATATTTAGTGATCATTGCCATTTTTTAATTATTTTCCTATATATAATATTATATTATATCTCGATTAATCATATATTGAACAATTGATTTTTAATTAAGAAATTGAAAATTGATTATTGAAGTACAATTAATGAGAATTTCAATAAATTAATTAATAAAGATAAGTTTACATATTTTTTAAATTTAAGAGAAGAGACAACCGCCTTATACAATTAAATAGAAATCAGTATAGAAATAAGAACATCAATCAAGTCCTTAAACAACTTAATAATATAACTTATATATTAAGTTTACATATTAATAAGTTATATTATACATAAATTGTAAAAGTGGTGCTTGATTAAAAGATTAATTAGAATTTTGGAAATATGGATTAGGATGTTTTTGTTAAAAAAAAAAAGTAACATGGATAATGAATCCTTGTTAATTGGTTGGATTTGGATATGCAAGACTTTGAAGATTCATACAAAACTTAGTTGGATAATAACTAAATAAATTATCCATTCCAAGATTCAATTTGATTAATGTGATAATTCTTATTAAAAAAAAACTTTGATTGATTTGATTATTTAAGCCACCCACATATACAATAAGTTGGAAGGAATAATCTTTCTTTTATTTTCTTTTTTTTTATGCCTTTTTTTTTAATTTCAATTTAAAGGAATCCAAGGGTTTAGGGCTGTGGGCCTCATGAATCTTTAATTTAAGAACTTTATGGGGAGCAAAAGATAAAAAATAAATAAATGAGCCAGGCCTACAACCCAATATATGGTGCTTTTAGCAACTTTTTTTCAGTTTAGTCCCTCAAATAAGTTGTAATTGGATGTGACCCATGAGGGGCTATTTCCCCAATTAGCTGCCTGGTGGTTCTCGTTTGTTTGTGTTTGTCTCTCCATTCCACTAAAGCCTAAAGAATGTGTACGTGGAAACAAATTAAAATTCACATAAAAAAAAAGTTATGAATAATCGATTTATTTCTCTTTTTATTGTAGTATTAAAAAAAGTTTAATTTTTTATTTGTAACTTTTATTATTAAATTATAACTCGATAAAATTAAAGATTGAACCTCTTTAGACAAAAATAGTATTAAAACGAATAGGCCTTAATTAGTCATACAAATAAAGATTATTTTTTTAGAAAATTATTTCAAGAAAATATAAGATTATAATTTAATATTTGATTATAAAAAAATTTAAAATATTTTTAATTTTCAAAATTATAATATATTTTTATGAATACTACTTTTTTTTTTATTAATTATGAAAACTACTATAGAATTCTCTTCAGTCTCTTCTAAAATAAAAATCAAAATATTCACTTTAATACTTCAAAACACAAAAAGCGATCCCATCTCGCATGCGTACAAGTTTTTTCGTGGATACTATAAGAAATGGACATCTCACCAATCTTTTTTTCTTTTTTCTTTTTTCTTTTATTAATCACTACCTCATCAAATATATTGGAGACAAGTGGAGTTCAAAAACATATATATGTATATATTGGAGACAAGGCTTTTGGTCTGAATTGATATCCATGCCAGTAATGGGCTTAATTTCATTTATTTATTTATTTTTAAAAATTCATTTCTTAGTAATTTGTCATTTCATTAATTATGAATCTTTATGCTTCCAAAATAAAATATAAAACTCGGTCATGAAAACACGTCTCCAAAACAAGGCTAAATTGGGGGACTCAAAATGAAAATACTAGAAGTACGCTGAGTTAAATGCATTTTTATTTTTGTCATCAAAAGAAAAGTTCATTAAAAACAGAAAAATATTACATTGAAGCCTTAAATGATTTAGGAGACCATCAAAGGAGCAAAAGAACTAAAAAACTTAATGATCTTTACAATAAAAACCTGCACTACTAATAATAAAGATAACACCTAACAAGTAAAGATTAAGATAAAGAGAATACATGGGTCTAACAAGTAAGTAGATGTAATGCAAAATGAATGTATCTATAGATAAAAAAGACTACATATAATATATGAAATAATATTAAAGTTTAGATCCCAACAATCTTCAAATTTTGTATTTATGAGTATTGAGGAGTAAATGAAAAGAGCTCCTTTGTGAATACTATAACTTTTAGAACTTGAATCAATATCATCACAGTTTTGAAAAAAGGAGGCAAAGAAAGATACCTCTATAGTAACTATAAGGCTCGCCACATTAAAATAATATATGCAAAGAGATACTGAAATCCATAAATTATTAAACACAAGGGTTAGAGATTGGATTATTTCTGATACTTTTAAATCCATAGTATAAAGTCAAAATAACCTACTTAAATAGGACCCGAATAGTACCATAAAGGTGGAGGACAAAATTTTTTTTTTTAAAGGTTAGATCTAAAAAAAATAAATAAGACCCTAAAAAAATAAACAAAAATAAAAAAAAATATGATTGATCTAGGGTTGCCGTCGGCCAGGAGGTTGGCGACAATCCTAGATCAAAGAGCAGAAGGAGAAGAGCTTACAAGGAGACAACTCTATAGACTTATTAAGGAGAAAAGCCTTAGCCTAATGTTGTGAGTTAAATGCAATTTGGATGCTGGGCATTGTGACCAAGAAAATATAGGTTTTGCTTGGGTCATATGGGATCACAGAGGTGTGCATATTGCTGCTTGCAATAGAATGGTGTGTGGTATTCTTTCCCTCGAGATTGTAGAAGTGCTCAGCTATAAGGAAGCTTTGAGTTAGGGGAAGCAGAAGGGTCTCCAGAATGTTAAATTTAAATTAGACTCTCTTTCTAGTTCAAGCTGTAAAACGACCCATAATTGATGAATCCTAATTTGGTTTAATTGTTAGGGAATGTTGTCAATTAATAACAAGCTTAGATCATGCTCTATAGAATTTGTCATGAAGGCCAACAACTCTGATTGTATATAATTGAGCTAAAGCAATTAGTACACTGGCTGATATACTCCTGCTTTATCGTTATAATTTCTATACTTTTTTTTTATCCAAGTTATAATTTCTATCTTTGGATTTGAATAATTAATAAGTTAATTGCCTTTATTCTAAAAAATAAATAAATAAAGAAATTAATCGAACTTTTCAAATGGATAAATTTAATTCAAATAACAAATCTTAATTCAAATGGTTAAGATCATAAGATGTAATTTAAGTATGTATTTGTGCAATGAAGTATTGCTTTAAAGAAAAAGTTAAAAAAAAAAAAAACACTAATTTGGGAACAAGAACCTTAAGTTGGGTCAAGACTTCAATGATCGAGCCCATTTGTCGCATGTCAATCACCATGGACCTAATCTAAATTTCTAATTTGATTCGGGAATTTTATATAAAAATATTTCAAAAAATAAAATAAAATATTCTTAAATGATCGAGAATTTTTTTAAAAAATTAATTTTAATAATATTTATTTTTTATTCACAAATTTAATCAAATTTAAACTTTCATTTTTTTAAAATAAAACTTTATAAATCATTATGCAAAATGTCACAATAAAGAAAGATAAATGAGCTACTACATTTAAATGATTACAATAATTATCATATCAATATATATATAATATAACTACATAATATAAAATATGTGTATTTAATATATTTCAATAAGCTTAAACTAAACGTTTTAAACTTTTATAAACATTATAAAATATTTAAAAATAAAAAACCCCATATAATATAATATTTTATTGATTTAACGGATTCTCCAAGGCCGTTCGGAACAAGAACCTTAAGATGGGCCACAACTTAAAAAAAGCCCATTTGTAACAAAGTCAATTATTTGGACCTTATATAATACGCCACGTGGATCATTACCCTAAACAACAGTAATCTCGTCTGCACCAGAACGAATCCTCAATTTCTTCAATTTCACTGCTGCTGATGTTATACGCCTAAAGAGCTAACTAGCTTCTCTTTAATTTTTTCCCTTTTCAGAATTATCAAAATAAATCTGTTATAATCCACTGAATTAAGTTAATCTTGCTGCAACATCTCAAAACTTGATCCGAATCGGTAAATAGCAACGCTCATTAGTGCATGGAAGCTCCACTCATCCAAATTTAGGGCTTAATTTATAGGCAAATTTTGATCAATGGCTTCGTGGCTCAAAGCCGCAGAAGGTTTGGATCTCGTAAACCTCTGTTTCCTTTAATTTCATTGTTTATTTAGTTTCGTTTCGATCAGCATTCGTTTGTAAAGGTCTAATCCATGAATGAATAGAGTTTCGATATTGAAATGTGACGTAGGTATGATTTGAAAATTATAAGTGAGTCGAGTAGTTGAATATTAAGTTAGGTTAAGGTTTAATTAGACTGTTTATGAGATGCCTTGAGCGCTACATTTGAATGCTCTGGTGGTTTTGTTGTATATTTGGCATTGAATTATTTTTTCAATAGCCAAAACTTGAAGTTACATGTCTTGCTAAATTAATAAGAAATGAAGAATATAGGTTATTAATAAAAGAAGTATAAAGTTCGTTGCTCGCCTTTTCAGATTTATTTGAAGTTGTAGATCGAAGGGCAAAGTTGGTTGCTAGTGAATTGGCAGATGAACATTCTGATGTTCAAGCACCAGGTATCAATCTTACATTGCCTATTCATCTCTTACATTTTTCGTTATATTAAAATTTCGTTATGTTGGATGGTTTTTATCAATTGATTGGTAATCTCTTTAGAAGATTAAATAGTCAATAATGGTTTGCTGTGGTAATTCAGCCGTAAAGGCAAATAGAATCTTTATTTTATGTCACAGTTGTTGCTTGGTGAGACATTCAAGACCTTCATACTCTTAAAATTTTGAATTGTAGAATGCAATTTTGAACTTTTAAATCAGGTTTACTCGTAGTCAAGTTCTATTAAATTGAAGTTCTTCTAGTGTAATAATCTTGTATTTATAGGCAAAAACTGGAAGTGGGAGCAGAATGTTTTTGAAATGACCAAAATTGCAGTTGAATTTAAACCAAGTACTGAAGTACTGTAATCCATTCTAATATTGAAGATTTCAGAATATTTATTCCCCTGCTTGAATTGGAAAGTAGAAAGAAGAGGAAGTTATTACATTGAGATATGGTATTGATGATATCAAAATATTTTTTTGAAAAGAAGATGCTGTAATAACACCAGTTTATGAGCGATTTCACTTTTTTTTTGAATGATGACTTATGAGATCTTTTGCTTATCAATGTTTCCTTTTTCCTTTCTAAAATTTTAAGCTTCTAATGGGCAAGGATCTCAACCTAAGAGGACAAAGTCGAGGATGAAGGTATTGAACCATTTACCTTTACTCTTAGGATGGCTCTTCTTTGAATTTCAAAGGAATATAATGTTACAGAAAACCATTGGATAATTTAACTTACAAGTGGGCTGTTTGCAGGCTCAAAAGGAGTTTTCCGGAAAACAATCCTATAAATCAAGTGGTACTGCAGCAGAATTGTCAAGTACACAAACTTCACAATTAGATGTGACATTAAATAAAGATGGAGATACTGTTTCTGTTGAAAATGATGCTACTTCCTCTATCAAGTCAAGGTCCAAAACAGTCACTGAGCAGCAAAAGAATGCTGATGAAGATGCCTCCAGTGCTACATCATCAGAGAGACTAGCCAGTGAAGTTATTAAACAGGATTCTGATCATATGGAAGTTCCTGTAACTGCTGCTGATGTAGATGCTGCAACTTCAACTTCAGATGGTGAGCTTGCCAATGAGAAGGTTTCAGATGTTCCTATAGAACATCCTCCTTCCCCATTACCTGCCAAAGAAATAGAGGTTCTCAATGAAGATCATACAGACCATCCAATTGATGCTGGCCAAGATATTAAGCTAAGGGACGCAGATGTTCCTTCAAAGATTGACCAAGAGATATCTCCATTAGCAATTAATAATTCTCTTGTTAATGTTGAAACTCTAATAAAGGATGCTGACATTAAGGCAGAACCTCTTTTCAATCAACAGAACCAGCAGCAGCAGCTTAAAACTGATACTTCGCCTATGAAAATACAGGATCAACTTGATGAGGTAAATCCCTTAGTTTGGATTGGAGGGTGGGGGGGGGAGGGCAGGTTGCAGGCGGGAGGAAATCATTTGCAATTGTTCATTAATTATTCTCATGTACTTTCTGTCTAATTGTTTCTGATTAGTCCCTTAGTTGTTCTGCAGGCTCAAGGACTGCTTAAGACTGCAGTTTCCACTGGTCAGTCAAAAGAGGCAAGACTAGCACGGGTAAGCTTCACCATTATTGCTAGACTGTGACAAGGATTCATTAGCTTACAACCTACTTCATCATTCCTTTATTTATTTTATGGTAAAAAATTATCTAGTGCTGGTCCATCCTTAGAAAGGCCCTAGGAGATATTCTAGGCATGATGTTAAGTCCTGACCTGCACTATTGAGGTATGAAATTTGCTTACTGGACTAAATTAAATGCATGAGGTATCTAGTCATTAGAATTATGTATCTACCTGCAATGAAGTGAGACAGGAGATCTGTTCAAAGAAGTTGGGCTGATTGAACCAACATTCCTTTCCCCTCCAAGGTGGTTTTCTACCTCTGAGGTTAATTTGCTGACACCTAGGTAACTCTTCTGTTATCAATATTTAGGTTTGTGCTGGACTTTCAACCCGCCTTCAGGAATACAAATCTGAAAATGCACAGATGGAGGAGCTTCTCATTGCAGAGGTGAGATGATAAACCTTTTTCTGTTATTGGTCCTTATTGACTTGAGAAAATTTTCAAATTTATGTGTATGCTCCTGATGCTATGCTATTGAAGGAGTTTTCTTTACCATTTGGGATACTGCCTTAACAGAGAGAGCTGAGTAAATCATATGAGGCTCGCATAAAGCAGCTACAACAAGATTTGTCTATATCTAAAAGTGAAGTGATAAGAATAGAGTCAAATATGGCTGATGCTTTGGCCGCAAAAAATTCAGAAATTGAGGTTCTTGTCAATTCTATAGATGCACTCAAGAAACAGGCTGCTCTGTCAGAAGGAAATCTGGCTTCATTGCAGGTTTGTTCCTCTTTGCATGTTTAGGATAATGATCCATGTCTTTTTTTTCCCCACCTTTAGTAATTTTATTGTTCTATCCAATGTAAAATAACTTTCTTCACCAAATCCATAAACTCTTTGCATCTCCAAAAGTAGCTTCTAATAAAAGATTTACTTGTGTTTAAGGGGAATAGAAATAAACTCTCTACCACTATGTCATGTGACCTGCCATTATATATTCACTTTTGAGCTATTGTTTCTTCTTGTTGCTATCTCTCTAAAGTTAGCTGTTTAATTTGTTATATGGATTAGAATAATCATGCTGTATAAGTTGTTTGTTTCTTCCAGTTTTCATTTAGAGAAATACATTATCTTCCTTGATTATTTTAGTGATTATCTTGTTGTAGCTGTTTGGTTCTTTGTAACACTGGTTGGTTGCTTTTCAGGCCAACATGGAGTCTATTATTAGAAACAGAGAACTAACAGAGACAAGAATGCTGCAGGTGAGTTGGTTGGTTCTTCCTTGTGTTAAATTCTGCTATTTTTGTTATTAGCATGTCCGTCTAAATGCTATTTTGTCATGAGATTGTCAGATTATGAAATATACTTCTTTATCAGGCACTTAGGGAGGAGTTGGCCTCTGCAGAACGGAGAGCAGAAGAAGAACATGCATCACATAATGCTACCAAAATGGTTTGCTGTGCATCTACTCAAACATCTAAGTATTTATTCCCTGTTGTCGCTTGCACTGACAACCTCCTTTTGGCAAAATAGGCAGCTATGGAAAGGGAAGTGGAACTGGAACATAGAGCTGTTGAGGCATCCTCAGCCCTCTCTAGGATCCAGGTAATGGGATGGCAGCAGAAGTATGTGATGTACTGCTAAAGTAGCAATGTCTGAATTAGCATGTAATTTGAGGAATGATATTGCAGATGAACCTGCTGATATTTTGGAGTTATATTTATTTTGTTTATTATAAACTCCTAACCTTTTTCTTTGATTATCAATGCATTTATCAGTAACAATGTGATCATGAATTGTGTTACTTATCATACTTATCCAGAGAATGACATGAAGTTGTCTTGGGTTAGGAATTGCATAATCTTAATGGTTATGTTGACAAAGCTGGGGAATACCAATGTTTGTTGACCTTAATTTCTATCCTTTAATATTGGTATTTGCTTCCCTTTTTTAGAGAATTGCTGATGAGAGAACAGCAAAGGCTGCAGAACTTGAGCAGAAGATGGCACTACTTGAGGTACCTAGTGACAGCGTTAACTCTGTTTGTATATGTGTGTGTGTTCCAATTTGCAATAAAAAAAATAGTTAAAATTAATAATATTTGCTACCAATTATAATCAGGTTGAATGTGCATCATTAAATCAAGAGCTGCAAGATATGGAAGCTCGTGCTCGTCGTGGACAGAAGAAGTCTCCAGAAGAGGCAAATCAAGTGATTCAGGTAATGTTACAAACCCGAATTGCTTGCTCTTCAAATTCAATTTGCAGGCATATGTTAGACATTGTGGTAGGCATTCTTTGACTGACCTTTCAATAAAGTAATTTACTTGGTAGGTATTATGTTTTATGAAAAAATGATATCCTTATAACTTACTGATATTTTAAGCTAACATTCTTCTGGTGTATGCATATATGTGTTTCATATGTAAAGTTTGTGCTTTCATGATGATTTGTCTAGTGCAGATTGGCTTTCTGTTATCTATTAGAGCTGTCTCAAGTTCAACAAATAACCAATTATCTTGTTGCTAATTACATTAAAAGATGCAGTGATAAATCTGTCCTGTAATTAATTCTCCAGCAGTTAGTTATTGTTCCATATTGTGATCTGTTAATGAGACTAGATTGTAAAATTTTAAGATGCAGGCATGGCAGGAAGAAGTGGAGCGTGCACGTCAAGGTCAGAGAGATGCTGAGAGCAAGCTTTCTTCTATGGAGGCAAGGATTATTTGCTCATTTGAAGTGTTATCATTTTCACCTTTAGTGCCACGCAGGAGGCCATCAGATTGTATTCTGGTTTCTTGGATGTTTTGATGCATGAGATTGTTTTCTTCCTTTCCATAAATTAAAGGTGCTATTGACAAATTATTTATTTGCTATGTCTTTTTGTCTGTTTCCAGGCTGAGGTGCAAAAAATGAGGGTTGAAATGGCTGGCATGAAGAGAGATGCTGAGCACTATTCACGTCAGGTAACCCCTATGCTATCTTAATCTTAATTAGGGAATCCTACTCTCTCCCTTCATTTTTCTTTTGGTTGCAACATAGAGTGTTTGTGATGCAAGTGTTACTTGAATTTGTACTCCCTAATTCGCTTTCTAACTTTGAGTTTAAAATGCAATTTATTGTGAGGCTAAATGTGCCTGCTAGTTTGTTGAGGATGGTGGTTCACATGATGCAGAGATAAGTCACCAAACTATGTTATTTCCATCAGGATCTTCTGTATTTGGAGAAATTAATGACTATCTCTGGAGTTAAAAGATGATTTGAAGGAATGGAACTTCATGATCTGGAAATATTTTTTAGCTGAAGATTTTTTTTTTTGGATATGGCATCAAGATACTGTGACCTTGCAGTGGCATATTAATCCTATTATGAGCATTATCCAACCTTTTATTGGCTTGCATCATAAGTCCAAGAAAACCATGTGGACATGCCATTTATAAATAAATACACAGTATGATTTATTGCCTTTAGTGTCTACTCCACTTGAATCTTAATTTTTATTACTACTTTTTACAGGAGCACATGGAACTAGAGAAGCGTTATCGTGAACTAACAGATCTATTGGTAATACGAATATGGACTTGTCTATTTATTTACACAGTTTTCCAATAATTTGTTCTGGCTTGTTATGTTTTAACAATCATTCATGTTGCAGTATTACAAGCAAACACAATTAGAAGCCATGGCTAGTGAAAAAGCTGCAGCAGAGTTTCAGTTGGAGAAGGAGGTAAAGCGTCTCCAAGATGCACAGGTCTGTCCTTGGGTATTTAATGCTGTTTGATAAATAGTGATGATCTGCAGTCTTGATTTTACTTTTCGTATAGCTTATGATAAAAAAATATCTTTTATTTTGCACATGGAAACTATTGTTATTAAACAGGTTGAGGCAGAAAGAAGTAGAGTTCCTCGTCGTGCGTCTTCATCGTGGGAGGAAGACGCTGAAATGAAGGCACTGGAGTATGTTGTTTCTATAACATGTGGACAATTTTCATCCTCTTCTTCTGATTCTTTGGCATTTTATCAAGTCAATTGATATATAAGACACGGTTGTCAGTCTTAAGTATTTCAGTTTACCTTCTGTTGTCCAGTGAATGTGTATTTAAATATATGTTCTTATAATGTCACAATTGTAGGCCTCTTCCCTTGCATCATCGTCATATGGCAGCAGCAAGCATACAGGTATTTCTATACTCATATTTGAACAACAACTTAGTCATATTTCACCAATGTTTATGACTTTGGGTTTCTACCTGCATGATGCAGTTGCAGAAGGCAGCAAAGTTATTGGATTCAGGGGCTGCCAGAGCCACTAGATTTTTGTGGCGGTATCCAACAGCTCGACTTATCCTGCTTTTCTATCTGGTAAGAAGTGCCATTCTTGAATTGCGTCTAATTAAATAAAGGATATGTGGAATCCATTAAATTGTATGATGATTATGAAAAATCATATGCAGGTATTTGTACACCTCTTCTTGATGTATTTAATGCATCGCCTTCAGGTATGGATATTTGGTTATGTTTCAATAACGTTTTTGGTTCATTGTTGCAATGTTCTGTTTTTGAGTAGGAAATTATGGTATTTATTGAAGTTCTTTTTATGATAAAATTTTATTTTTGAAATATGAAGGAACAAGCGGACAATTTATCTGCTAGAGAAGTTGCCGCCTCAATGGGTCTCTCCGATCCAATTTTACCATGATTGGGGAAATTGCCCCTCATCAAAAGCTTATATGCTGTATTTTTATCAGCAAATTCTGGATTGTGAATATCCAGAAAATTAAGGGACATTACACTCAAAAGAAAATGAAACTGCATTATTATTTGCTTCTTTTACATATCGTATAAAGAAAAGGTCAAATCCCAGAGCAGCTGCTGCAAGATAGAGGTAGCATATTACATTTTGTGAAGGCACAAATTTGAAGGTGCATAGAAATCACTTTTGCACGCCTTCTGGTTATTATAATGATAATTGAAAATGGGAGAAGCCAAGTTGTAGATCCAGACGTTTTTCATGAATAGTATATTCTATTCTTTTATTTGTAATGGTAGATTCAAGCACGAAACTTTCAGTTGTTTTACACTGGATGAGTTCCAATTTACTGAGGCTTTGCCTTTAACTTGTTTGTGAATCGTGAGAAATTTGTAAATTTTGAGAGGGGATTGGATTGTTTGTTGTTACTTGTTACTAAGCATTACAGTAACAAGTTCTTTGTAGCTTTTACTGACCTCATTTTACTGGAATGAATTAATATGAAGCCTAAAAACATATATGTAAACGTTAACTTGGTGTTTTACAATAGAAATAGATTCTCACAAAGGGAAAATTGTAAATAAAAAATAGATTTTTTATCTGTTGCATCAATTCGTTTCAAATTGTAAGTTTCCGGCGTTGAAAAACAAAAAGTTAAAAATAAGAACTATGAAAGATTTCAGAAGGCCATGTATTTGGTTAATTTGATAGATTTCTTTTTCACATCATAATAAGAGAAGTTTCATTATTAAGAAAAATCAATTGGAGAGTTAAAGTGATTAAACATTGCATCAAAGTCAGAATGTAAATTTCATTGATAGGTTTATTTTTTATCAATTGAGTCATTTTTTTAAGATTCTTCTGTATATATATGAAACTAATAAATTCTACAATACGATATGGACAAACAATAAATTCAAATATTTCTTGCACAAAAGTGAAGCTTGATTTTTTTTTAGACAAAAGTGAAGGTGGAATTTGAAACCTAAAACTTTCTGCACCAATTCTTTTTTATGATCCAATTAGAATGATGAAAAATGAAGAAAAGCGTTATTCACCTACTTGCAGACGGAGTCAGAAAAGCCAATTGTCCAAACACACAACAGCCATTGTATTTATCTTTTTTCCGACATGGCGAATATTGAATCATATCATATCATGCCCGATATTGAATTAGCCCTAATTCTTTTCATATAAAATTTAAGACTTTCTACAAAACTACTTAAAAATTAACTTTAATTATAAAAATGCTGCAGTTATCTAAAATAATTACAAATATATAAAAACTTAACCTTAAACCATAGAAATACTACAGCTAATTTAATGACATTATATTTGTTATCTTCATCTTTTTCTTATTGATCTTCTTCTTCGTTCATCTTTTGTCTTCATCATTCTTCCTCGTCGTTCATATTCTTCTTCATCGTTCATCATGGCATCGTAAACTTTTTTTTTCCATCTTTTTTTCTTCTTATTCATTGATTATCACCATCAGATCGAAATTAAAATAGATTTATATCATCATTTTCTTCATCATCATCAAATTAAAAAAACCAATAAATATTCATTATCATCATTTTTATCAATATCAGTATGAAAAAAATTCAATAATAAATTAAACAAAATTTTTGCATGCAACTAAATCCATCATCTCATTGAAGCTAAACAATTTTATATGCAACCATATATGAAAGTTTTACTTTAAACATAAAAAAAAAATACCAAACGAGAAAAACAAAACAAAAAAAAGAAGATAAAAAAGATAAAATATTCATCTCTATATTCATTTTAATTTTTATCTTTATCTTTTTTTTTCAACAATATTCACATTCTTCAAAAAATAAATATTTGAATCATCAAAAATAAAAAAATACATAATAAAAATATAGATGTATTATTGATATATTATAAAAGTATTGCGTACGTAAGAAAAATACAGAATAAAAATATAAATGTGTTATTGATGTATTATAAATATGTTACATATATAAAAAAAAATACATAATAAAAATGTAAATGTATTACTGATATACTGCAGATGTGTTGTATATGTAAGAAAAATACATAATAAAAATATAGATGTGTTATTAATATATTATAGAATATTGTGTATGCAAGAAGAATACGTAATAAAAATATAGATATGTTATTGATGTATTATATATGTATTATAGTGTGTTTCATATATAATAATATATAATAAATTTATTAATATGTTATAGATGTTATGTGAATATTATATATAAAAAATATTACTATATTATTTATTGTATGTGTTAGATAAACATAAAATAAAAATATTAATATAATATTAATGGAGTATTGATGTATGGTAGATGAATGATATAGGTTTTGAAAAATTGTACATGCATTGTCTGTAATATATATTTGTAATAATATGAAATAAAAAAATAATGAACAAAACAATATAAAAACTAAATGTAAAAAAATAAAAAAAAGGGAAAAAATCAACGTGAAATGAGATGTTAAGCAAAACGAGAGGCTGTTAACAATGTTAACAGAGCAAAGATATAAATGAAAAAAAAAATTGAAGAAAAAATAAAACTAAAAAAAGTAGCATAATTAAAAATAATTATGCAATATATTTGAAATGGATAATTAAAAGAAGGGTATATGGAGTAAATTTCTCCAAAGTTTATAATTATTATTTTTAAATAAATTACATATAAAATTTGATAAAAAAATATTAATTGATAAAAGAAATAATTATATATAAAATTTGATAAAAAATAAAAATAAAATATGATTTACGTGATTTGAAATAAAAAAATTATATTCATAAAAGAGAAATATTTATTTATTTATCAAAATATTATAAAAGTTTCCTGATAAAAAATATTATAAAAGTTAAAAACAAGGACAATGAAAGATTTCAAAAAGGCCTGTAAGGATTTGGTTAATTTGATTGATTTTTTCATATGATAATAAGACAAGTTTCAATATTGAGAAAAATCAACAGTACAATCAAGTTGAAGTGTTGAATTGACTAAAAGTGACATCAAATTTAAAATGTAAATAAACTGAATTTATGTTTAAGGTTGTTGTGAAAATTAATATTATTATATGAATAATAAAAAAAATAAAAAAAATAAAATATTAAATATGATAATATATATAATATATATAAAATATAAAATATAAAATATATAAAATATAAATAATAATATATTTAAAATATATATCTAAATTTTATGAATGGAACATTAAACACAAAGTCCAAAAAATAAAAAATAATAATATTGTTGAAAAAAATAAATGTGGTTTTAATTAAAATTAAATTGTGTTTTACTTTTGAGAAAAAACATATATAATATATTGTATATATAATTATCAAAAATAATATCCAATTAAAGAAGAAAATAAATAATTAAAATTATATTTTTTAATTCTCAATTTTATTTTTATTATTATATCAAAGTGTCATTAATATACATTTAATAAATTAAAGCTTTTAACTAAAATTTTTCTCAATCTTAACATTTATTTGTTCTGAATATAATTAAATTATAATTCTTAAAAACTTTATCTTATATATCATAGAACATAAATTTATTTTTTTTTAACATTAAGAATAAAAAAATTAATATTAAGATGATTTGAATTATTATATTTATTTTAAAATAAGCTTAAATTATTACTAAGTTCAAGTACAAAATTCCATCTAAAAAGAGAATAAAAAACTTATTAAAAATATAATCAAATAACATAAAATTTTTAATTAAAATATAGTTAATAAAATATTTTTAAAATAAATAAATTTATATTGTCAATTTAAAAATTAGAATAAAAATTTATATTGTCAATTTAAAAATTAGAATAAAAAATAAAGAATGAGAATTTATTATTCTAAAAATTTATGGTTTGTAAAATTTATTAAAAATTAAAATAAAAATAATAAAAGTTTTAGAAGTAGTAAAATAAAAAAAAAATTAAAATCATAAAAAAAAAAGTAAGCAAAGCAGGAAAAAAAGAAGAAGATCAGAGTCCACATCAGAGTCCACTAAAAAACAATAAAAGATGACCATGTCCATAGAGTGAGCTTGTGACTGTTTTAATATATAATATATAATATAATTTGATTGATTAGGTTTATTTATTTTTTTTATCAATTCAGTCCTTTGAGGAATTCTTTTTCTTTTTTGTTAAAAAGGACCAATAATGGAGTTTATTTACCGACGGAAAGCAGTAACTTTTGTCAACAATTTTAAAGAAGATATATTCTTTTATTCATTTTTTATTTTTTTAATTGCTAACAATTTTTATTGAAGATATTTATTTATAGATAATTTAATATTTTTATAAAAAAATGTATAACGCGGCTTTATGTATTGTTCTCAATCGGCCCTTGAAGGGTGGGAAGAAATTGAAACAAGGCTACCGTTTAAATTGGTTTAATAAGGCTTTTATTTATAAATATTTGTATTATCCAATTATTGCTAGTGTTATATTATATTTTTCATTTACTCAGTGTCTAACACTAAATCTTTTTTCTTAAATTTCAAGTTAATTTTACTCAATCAATAATCTCAGATGAATAATTCAAAATATTTTATTTTACGTGAAATAACAATGATTTTTATAATTTTTACTTTTTTATTTTAAGATTCAAGAGAAATAATTATATATCTTTTGAACCTATTTAAATTTTTTATTTAAATTTTCTAACTATTTCTATTTTTTTATCTTAAGATTCAAGAAAATAATTATACATGTTATGCACCAATTTAATTTTTTATTTGAATTTAAAAAATATATTTTTTATAGGTATTATATTATTTAAATTGTCACTTTTATAAAAAAAAAGTTATTTAAATTATATTATTATTTTATAAAATTAATAAAAATTATTTAATTATTTAATTATTTTTAATAAATTAATTAATAAAATAATATTTTTAATATTAATAAATTAATAAAATATATTTTAATCTATTTAAAATAATTTTATATAATATTATAAAAATTTAATAATTTATTTAATAAATATGCATGAATTGGATGAAATAATTTAAATGAGATAGATACAATAAGTGTTTAAATCTAAAATAAAACATACTTTCAAAAAAAAAAATCTAAAATAAAACAATCCGTATGCTACTAATTTTTTAATATATTTCAATTTACAAATTAAGATGTTAATGTATTTAGAGTGTTAATCAATGACTAATAATTTTGATTATTTGTACGTGTAAAAAATAAAAAAAAAACTAAGTAGGATATTAAAAAATATAAAAAATCGATGGCGTGGCATTGTTGAATTCATTTCCTAGCCCGCTAGGTAGCTGTGTAGTGGTACATCGCAAGTCAAAAACGGCGAATTTTCCGTCTTCATTGTCCGTTCTCGTTCCAGAAATTTGAAAACCAGCAAAACACTCACTCTCTCGTTTTACACTGAAAAAACACTCAAAACCATCATCAATGGCCGATACTCATTCGCTGGTACTACCTGATTCGGTGGAGCAACTGATTACCAGAATATGCACGGAGCAGAACAAACAACCGTTAGGAATTGTTGCGCGGCGGGAGCTGGCTTCTGTAGGAGAAGAAGCGGCTCTCACTATTCTACGTACAATCGTCAGTACGCAGATCAAGAAAACTTTTGATGGTTTTGTTGTATACTTAGTTAAAAAAAACATGGCTACCAATAATGGTTCTTCACCTGGTAAACGCATCTGTTTGTCTCCTCCTTCCCCGTCGACTTCGCCGCAGCCGATGAGTCGCAGTCCTACACCGACGCGGTTAAATGATGCACACGCAATGTAAACTCTCACTCCAACTTCCCATCTCTTTGTGGGAACCAGGAGAATATATTAATATCACGAGTGTTTAGCTCTTCATATTGTTGTTTATCGCTTTCTGTGGTGATGATAGGTGAATCTGTTTTTCAATCTCTAACTTCAATGCCCTGGAATGTAGCTTCAATTCTGTGAGCGCCAGTAGAGTAGGAAATAGTCCTCAGCTGGAGGCCTTGGGTGAACTCGAGTTCAGAAAGGCATTTATTATACTGAGTTACATGGGCGGGTGCGTTTTTTTTTTTTTCGGCTACTTCGATTGTTGCAATTTGCTGTTGATGCATTTGAGTTTAATATTATTATTTGTTTGCGTTTGATTGTTTTTTCAAAAACAACAGCTACAGGTTGGAGGAAATGATATCTGCCGATGAGATTCGACGGATCAAACATTTGCCTATGGATAAATTTGAGATTGAAGTTTGGAAATCCATTGGCTGTGAATGTGATTATATCAAAGACAATGAGCGTGCAAAGGTATAATTTCCATTATATTGACTGATTTTTTGGCTATATTTGTCATCTGGTCTTATATTTTGGTATAGTATGAGACCAGCAATTTCTAACTGATTACTAATCTCCTGTTTTTAAATTTTTTTGGTGTGTATTTTGCAGTATTTGCTCTGGGATAGTGGCAGAACTCACATTTACAATTGTCATGTTTATCCAGATGGAACTATTAGGTTCAAGGTTTTATTTCTCCTTTGTCATTTGCACAAATGCATATTCATATATTTAGACTATTTTTTGACTGTATATTTGGTTTTGATTATGTTAACTGTCATAGAAGAAAACATAAATTGCTGTTTGAAATATTGGTGTGAGATTGATGAAGTTTTGTTATCATTCGTTGCTGCATATTTATTCCTACAGGTTCCTCCTATACCTACTCTAATCATGAAATGAAAAATCAGTATTTTGAACTTAGGGTACAATTTGTAAAGAACCATCAAGCCTCGTACTCTTCATTTTTCAGGTGCCGAAAACTGAACTTTGCTTGGGTTACTAATCTACATATTCATTGAGTTTATTTCAGGGTCCCTTTCTTACCACAGTGAGTAATTTCCTACAAAGGGCATTGGGGGATGATAATGTTTTGATGGTCAAGTTTGCGGAAGAGGATGCTGTTGAGAGAAGTTCAGCAAGTAGCTCTGTAGATTACTATGCTAAGTACCAGAAGCTAGCAAGAGAAGGGATTCTTGTTGGATTACGTTGTTACCGCTTTTTTGGTGAGAGTGTAGATCAGTTAATAATTTTTAAGAACTTTAGATCCTAAGTTGTCCTTTCTATCATTCAAGCTGCTAGTCTAGCTTTGAAATCAATTTTTGAAGTCATAGCATGCATGATGACATTGCAATCTAACGCTATATATCCATTGTTTTGTGCTTACATGTACCTGCCCTTGATGGATGTCTCTTTAACAACTCTGGCATGTGTGTGCAAGAGAATTGCCAGTTTTTAAATTATATTTTATGGACAGTTTACCTCCATGTGTTGTGAATATCTATCTGTTTTCCATTTGTGATAAAGGGCACTGATCGCTGGTGCAGCTGAAACTTTATTTTTCCCTTCTCAACCAACGTTCTTCAGCACTTTATATTAGTGGGCTGATGCTCCACATATTTATGCATTCAGGGTTATGAGTTCATCTGCTTATTTTTTCTAAACACAAATTATTTTATAAAAGAGCCAATAAATGGAAATTGCATTGCTCTTATTCTTTTTGTGTTGGGCTGTCATTCGTGGGTTGTACCTGATCTGATTCTTTCACGTGCTTTTCTATGTTTCGATTTTCTTCGCCTAACTCTTCCAGGGTAATCATTTTGTATAACTTGCTATGTTTGTGACTAGTGTTTAAGGATGGAGGCAAGGAGGAAAGGAAGAAAGACCCAACTACTTCACCTGTCAAGTGCTTTTTTGTCCGCGTGGAATCTAATGCTGTTAGTGACAATCCTGAGTATGTTTTAAATGGGAAAACAATTCGTGAAGCCAGATCTGTTTTCATGAATGTACACCAATTATCCAGTTTGTCTGAATATATGGCTAGGTTGGTCATATAAAATCTCCAGTTTCTCTTCCTGTGAGCTATACATAAGCATGTTTTACCAATAATTTCAAAGTATAATTCCTTTTTTTTTCATTTTTTCTTGAAATGCAGATTTTCTCTCATTTTGTCCAAGACTATGAACCTAGAAGTTGATTTGTCAAGTGTGAAAATTGAGCCAATAAGTGATGAACCATGCCTGGTATGATTGATAATTCTTCAACCTTGCTTTTGTTCAATTGAGCTTCATAAATTTTAATTTGTTCGTCTGCTCGGAATGAACCTTTAAAATTTGGCATTTTGGCTTCTTATCCTCGATTTATTTCAATTGCAGGATAATGATGGTAATGTTGTCAAAGATAAATATGGAAAATTAATGATAAATACAGATGGGACTGGTTTTATATCACAGGATTTGGCTTTTAAATGCCCAAGGAATGTGTACAAGGGAAAGTCCAGTAATGTTAGCAACATGGAGGTTTGTGTTTGTTGGGCTTGATTTTCATTTAGTTATATATTAAAATGTAAGGTAATGCTAAGCAAATTTTTTTACTTATTTTTTTCGTGAATTTTTAATGCTTAGGCATCTGTAGCCTTAATTTTTTAAATCTGTGAACTTGTGCAAGGTATTCCACTTTAGGCTTGAAAATGATCAATGATCTGGGTCTCTTTTCTAAGATGTATATCTCTTATTAGAATTTTTTAAAAAATAGAAAGAAAATGGGTGGCTTGAAGGAATAGAAGGAAATAAACATATTTCTTGTTTATTTTCACACATTATTTCTTATGGAAGCCTTTTTTTTTTTGTTAAATGAAAAACAGTCAACTTCTGTTATTGTGCCATACACAGTTTGAACTGCATTGTCAAAGAATTCTGGTGCAGGGGTCAGAGGTGGAGTAGTCATGTTATATATCTCTTGTCAACTCTAATATATTGAATCATTGTTTCTCCTACCATGTAACAGATAAGTAGTGGGAAATATTCTTTTTATGATTTGGTTGGTGACATGCTTGTTCGTGTTGGGTTGTGCTAATAAAACAGTGGAAGTGCTAGGTCATTCTCAGATTTAGAGTTTTCTATGTGCCTCCTGTTGTATTTATTTCTTTTCTTTGTACCTGGCTTTTCATTTTCTTTTGATAAGTTCAAATTTATGGCTTGAATGTATCACTTTTTCATATTTTCCTGTGTTTATAGGAAGTAATGGGACTTATCCTCTGTTCATTTGTATTTCAATGTTGCTAGGGCTTACTTGACTGTACTGAATTGAGGAAATTTTCAGAAACAAAATATGAAAAATCTCACTCTGGTGAACTGGTATAATTTTATCGATGCTTTCTGTTGGTCCTTAATTATTTGATGGCTTACTGTCGCTTAATTATTTATTTATTTTTTCCTTTTTAAGCCCTTGCTGATGCAGTTTCGCCTGTTCAACAATGGTGGTGCTTACAAAGGAACTTTGCTAGTCAATAAGAAGGTAGAATCTTTCCACTTGCCATTTTCCGAAATAAAGGTCTAGAAAATAGTTGAACCATTCTTGGGATTGATGCTTTTTCTATTTCGCCTCATGATTATGTAGGAGTTGAGTGGTTTATAGTTGTCAATCTCTATAGTTTGAAAGCCAATCAACAGTTTTCTCTCTTTTATTTCCGAAATACTGAGTTTCAGTTTTCATAGGTTATCTTTTTTCCTTTTCTTCTCTTTCTAGGAGAGGAACTCAAACCAAACTTTTAATTTTGGGCTATGATTGACAAAATCAACCAAAGTACAGAAATGGTCAAGTGAATCTAAGGGCAGTTAGGTTCAATTCAGGCTATCTCATGGGTCCTTTCTGTTAGCCAGTACTCATGTTTGGATTATTGTTGGAAGGGAATAGCGTGTGTTAATCAAAATTGCAAACATTTTGAATGAGTTGAATATCATGCTACTATGTTCTTCTTTTAGGGTTTTCTTGTTCTTGAGGGGGTGGGGTTGGTCGTGGTGGTCTGGGTTTTTGCTATTCTGAAGTTAATAATTGTTTTGATATAATATCATTTCTGGTAAAATTGTTTTTCCTGTCATTCTGTAGTATCTCTTGTTTAGAGATGCACTGGATAAATATGCATCTCCTCAGCTTGTATCTGCAATGTAGCTGTCAAAATGACTTATGATGCATGGCTACTTTAGCCTTATATATATCTATCTTCCAAATAAAATATGGTGCATAACATGGATAACGTGAATGGGCAGAACATGGTACAGATTTAGTAAACAATTAAAAGAAATTACCAACTTAAAAATATTATCAAAACACACTTGTTCAATTACTTAACATTTAAAATATATGGTAAAAATTGATAACTTGAGTCTCTATTACGACAACTAACAAGTACTGTTGCTAATGTACATAAAAGTGCATTTAGAATAGTCCATCCCATATAGAAATCCACTGGAAAAAGTTTCATCTATAGTAGTGATAGAATGTTTGATATGAAGCTTAAACTTAAAATTCAGCCATTGACAAATAATAACTTGCATGAAATAGATGATAAATCAAGACGATATGAATGATTCGTCAGACATTTTTAGTCAATATAATTCAAATTTAAGCAAGTATATGATGAATGACATAATAGTGAATCTAGCATGGTGCTTCGAGGTAAAAATTCCTAACATGCAGTGTGTTATTGTTAATGGAGATCCCAAATACGGTTGTGAGCCACAAGGTTCCCAGTTTGCTAATTTTTCTCTTCATCTTATTTGTTTCTACAATTTCTACCAATCGATTGTCAATTGTGGTTTCAATGTTTTATAGCTTCCCTCTGGAACCATTAAAGTTCGACCTTCAATGACTAAAGTTGAACCAGAGCCCAAAGCTTGCTCAAAAAATTCACTGGAGATTGTTGGAACAAGGTAGATGTTGTTGCCCTTGGAAGGTTTTTATGCTACTTCAATGTTGCCTTTTCTCTGCTATTGCTTTAAAGTAAATTGAGAATCCTTTATGCCTCTAGGGTTAACTGTTCCTATTCTGATGCACTAAATGTTTGTCACAACTAAGCAATGAAGTGCTATTATTATGGTATCATAAGTTTGGATATATAGTATTTTGCAATTACATTTGAGAAGGAGGCTATTTAAGAGTTGGGATTTCATGGAAGCATCATGATGTTTTGACTGGCTTCCCTACGATGAATCAGTTTCTAAATTTAATTCATGAAGAGAAACATCCAATAATCGATTTGTTTCTTAAGTTTCTCTATGATTTATATGACATTTCTGCCTTTTCATTTTTTCAGCAATCGGCCAAAGAGAGCAGATCTCTCAAGGAATCTAATAGCACTTCTCAGCTATGGTGGTGTTCCACAAGATGTTTTCATGGATTTATTGAACAATGCTTTGGAAGATGCACGAGGTGCCTTCTCAAAAAAGCATACAGCTCTACGAGGTAGTTTTCTTGATGATGTGCACATTGTCTTGTTACATGACTTTCATCAATAAGTGTGGGTTTTGGCTGTGCAATATCCTCAAATGGTGGTTCAAAGGTCAATCATTGTCTTGCCCAAGACATGTTTTATTATGAATTTGTGTATCAATTTACTATTCCCTTGTTTATTTTTGCTCTTCCCAGTGTTTTTCAACCCCAATCATGTAACTTTGCCAAAAAAATTTTGCTCAACACAGTGGCCATTACCCATGGTGAGATGGATGATTACACTGTGGCAAAAATGCTTTTATCTGGGATTCCCCTGGAAGAATCATACATCCAACACCATCTGAGTACACTGATGAAGGAAGAGAAGAAGAGCCTTAAAGGGGGCCGTATTCCTGTCCCCGAGTCATATTATTTAATGGGAACAGTTGATCCCACTGGGCTCTTAGCGAGAGATGAAGTGTGCATAATTTTGTAAGTTAGTGTATTTTCCTTTTATTTATGTTCTCCTTGTAATTTTAGAGTGGTTGAGGCCTGTCAATAATACTAAAATTGAACTGAGTACTTCTACAGTCACTTGGTTGTGCTAGCAATTCAGTCTTAATCGCTGTATACAAGGATAGAGATTAGGTGCTAAATTTAGATTCATGGTATTTTATGTTGCTTCGGAAATGTCTTAGACTGACTGTTCCATATTGCTTTCATAAATATTGGATATATTTCAGGGTTAATATGTGTTAATACAATATATGACTAATATACATTCATAAGTGCTTTCATTTTACCTAATGGTTTGTTATATATTGGTAAATGATCTGTCATGTTGAGAGAAAGATTGATAAATCCATCTAATTGTGCCAAAATTCCACCATTGATCTCATTCCTTCATATTTTCCCAGAATTAGATTGAAAGAAACAGACTGAACAAAATATGCAGCGACCAACTATGATTGGACTTTAATCCAGTTATAGATGGATCATGTGCTTCTACCTCTGCTATAATTTTTTCAGATCATTATTAGTGTTATATTTTCTACTATGGATTCCCCAAAAAGTATGGGAAAAATGTGAGAAACATGAAAAATCAAACCCAAGCTCTTGGCTTGGCTAGATGAACTTACTGTGGACTGGGCCCTGGTTGTGGCATGATACATTTGGAAGGTGATGTTGGCATTCATGCACTGATTACCTTCAATCAGGTCTCTCGTAATATATTTTGGCAGGGTAAACAGTAGTACATGAATCTTTTTACCAAGTTTTGGTTATGAACAAGAATAAACTGCATAAATCAAGAAGTGGAGAGCAAGAAGGAATTATAAGGCCGTGGTGCTGTATATATTGTAATGTAAAGGTCCGTGATATACTATTGCTTGGCATGTAACTGATTTGCACAGAAACTGTAGTTCTGACAAGAATTCTTTTTATTCTATTTTTCTTTTCCCAGTCATCGCAAATGCTAATGTTCAGATTTATATTGGTTATGCCAGACAGTTGCAAAGGTCCTTTCACGTATAATTATGACCTCTAGAAGTTAATTGTATTATGTATAAAAAAAAAGTTTAGGATACGGAACCAATATATGTTCTGATCTGTTTAATTGACATCTGAAGGTCATTTAATGATTTTTATACCTTGTTGTCCATTTCTTTTTATGTGCTTTCTTTCTGTGAAATATGCAGAGATAATGGACAGGTTTCAGGGAAAGTGTTGGTGTATCGAAATCCTGGTTTGCATTTTGGAGATATACATGTTCTAACCGCGAGATATGTGAAAGAATTAGAAGATTATGTGGGCAATTCAAAGTATGCTATATTCTTTCCTATTAAAGGACCACGGTCACTAGCGGACGAGATGGGGGGAGGTGACTATGATGGTGACATGTATTTTGTGTCAAGAAATCAAGAGGTCAGCATTTGTTTTCCTAGTTTCAAATTGCAGAGTTCAATTTTTCTTTCTTTTTCGTTATTTGCATATAACATCTTGTGGTTGTTTATTTGAATAATACCTCAATATGCCCTTTAAATCTATAAATTTAGCCATATGACAATGAATATGACGGCTAGATCTTTCTAATTATGTTGTTGCATATTTGCTTAGATCAGTTTTACATCTCTTCATTTCTGAACCTCATTCTTTTGAGGTCCTCACACCAGGCGCTAATTTCCTAAGTGGTTAGGTTTTTATCGTAATTTTTTCTTTTAAAAATTTTTTAGTGCCATTAGATCCAATTAAAAAGTAGGATTTATCCTACACGATCAATTTTATCCATTTCTTCTCACCGCTGGAGTTCACCTTTATTCCGCTTTCGTTTTATTGTTATTATGCTTTCAACTAGTCTAGTGCATATTTTAGTCTTCATTACAGATGATGAGATCTTATGTGGCGGTCCAGACCCAAAGAAATAATTGGGAAAGGTTGTGGAAAGTGATGGCCAGAATAAAATTTTGCAGCATATTTGTGGTATACATCCAAATAAATTATTGCAATTGTGTCATTATCATAGGAGCTTGTGAAAACTAATGGTGCTCCTTGAAGAAGATGCAATATAATTTTACACAGATATGGTGTCAAATACGCAAATGGTTCCATATTCTAGTGTACAAATATATATACAGAGGTAAGTTGAGGAATTCAGGGTGTTCGCCAGGTAATTCATCACATCAATTCAAACCTTGTTACTGAATAAGAACCAGGGTCCTTGACGCTACAGTGGACTTGGCTTCAAGTAATGGTAAAGAAGGTTGCAAGTAATAGTTCATAAGAGTAGAAAATGTTTCAGCACATGGTATTTTGCCAACAAGCTGTGAGATTGCAATTTATGATGTATGGCAATGATTAAACAATGGTTACAATATGCTTATAAAAATGTGGATGTAAGAAAGGATCTAGAAACATGAAAAATTATTCAATGCAGAATGAGTACATTAATGAGGTGACACCAGCACCCTTTTAAAATGCTTGAGGGAAGGGGATGGCTATGTTTAGGTATGTCTAGCATAGAGCAATAAGGAATTTGTTTAGAAAGTTGAGCATCCAAGTTACAAGAGTTAAGAAGACAAAAGGTGGAAATTGTTCAAGTATTAACAGCTTTTGACCTTTTCATGAATGTTGTTCTGAATTAAGTAGAATGCTGGAAAATGTTGTGTAGAATCTATCACAATTTGTTTGCGCTTGGATTTAGTTGGTGAGTACTTTCAACGTCATAATTGATGTATCTGTTGTGAATAGTCTATAATGTAAAGGGTAGTATAGTCTTTTTGTTGTTTTTCTTAGGTTTCTCTATCTTGTCTATATATATGTGTAATTCCTCTTCTTTGAATATAAGAAATAGAGAGAATTTCTCTCCCAAATCACAACATGGTATCAGAGCAAAGGTGAGAGGGCTGTATATTTTTCCGGTTGGGGGCTGTTTTTCCGGCAGAAGTGCATTTTCCGGCAGCTGAACCCTAGTTTTTAGGGGCTGCCATTTCTGTTTTGAGGTGTTGCAGGTGTCCAGTAGCGACACAGCCTCCCTCAGCCCCTTGCCAGGCCGCCGACCAGCCTTCGCCAGAAACCCGGTCGCCGGATCTCCAGCGCGTGAAGCCCACGCGCCGCCAGAAGCTTCTGTTCCCTTCTCCACGCGCCGGCGCGTGTGGGCGCGTGCGGCGTCCCTGGTCACCTCCTCCGGCCAGTTTTTCTCCGACAGCCTCCTTTTTGTACTGCGACCCCACCTATCTGGTTAGTTCCCTGATCCGTTCTGCTGCCCAGTGGCATTTTTCTTGGTTGCCTCTGTTTTTTTCTTGCTGCTGCTGTTTCTTTGCTGCTGCTACTTCCTTTTTTGGGTGATCATTGTTCTATTGAGATGTCTAAGTCAGAAAGTCATGATAATGCTAATCCATCGTTGCAAATCAGTCCTTTCAAGTTGGAAGGTGCGGTAAATTATCTAGTTTGGTCTAGGACATGCTATTTATCCATCAGTGCAAGAGGGTATACGGGCTACCTTACCGGTACTAAAACTCGTCCGGCTGAAACTGATTCTAAATTCAGTTCATGGGAATCTGAAAATGCCCTTGTTATGTCATGGCTATTGAACTCAATGGAACCTAGACTTGCTAATGGTTATTTGATGCTTGACACGGCCCAGATGATATGGGAATCTTGTAGAAAGTCTTATTCTGGCATAGGAAATGCAGCCTTGGTGTTTGAACTTTGTCTAAAATTGGAAGGCTTGAAACAAGGAGAATTATCTGTGGATGATTACTATGCTGCTCTAAATGAGGTGTGGAGACAGCTGGATTATTATGATGAGTTTCATGCTAAATGTCCAGATGATGCGGTTCAATATCACAAGAAAATTGAGAATGGGCGTATATTCAAGTTTCTGGCAGGTTTGAATCCAGAATATGATCCTGTCCGAGTTCAGGTATTGGGGAAGACCCCGATGCTATCCTTAGAGGAAACTCATGCTTACATCCAACAGGAAGAATGTAGGAGAAGAACTATGATGAAATCTCCAGTAATTGAAAAAGCTGGACTAGTAGCATCACAAGCTACTCGTACCACTATTACTCATGAGGAGGATACTCGGTTTTGTGATCATTGTAACACTCCTGGTCATACCAAGGAGAAATGTTGGAAATTGATTGGGCGACCGCGTGGTGGTGGCCGTGGAAGAGGCCGTGGTCGTGGTGGAGGAAAATCAGGACCACCTCGCTATGTAGCAAATCAAGTTGAGGTGAATACATTTTCAGACCCTACTCCTACACCTACTACCGATGCTCTCTCTACAGATTGCCTATCCGTTGAAGAGTTGCAAGCCTTGAGAAGCCTCCTTCGACAGGGTACACCATCCTCATCCAATGCTACATCTCATTTTTCAAAGTCAGGTATGGCACTTCTCGTCAATTCTATGAATGATTCTTGGATTATAGACTCAGGAGCAAACAAACATATGACAGGCTCTTTAGACAAATTCATTGATTACTCACCATGCACTAATATGGAATATGTTCGTATTGCAAATGGCTCTTCTGCGCCAATTTCTGGTACAGGTTTTGTAAAGTGTACACCCAATCTTGATTTGAAATCTGTTCTTCACATTCCTAGCTTCCCAGTTAATCTTTTATCTGTACTTGCTCTTACCAATGATCTTCAATGTAGAGCTGTTTTTTATCCAACCCATTGTTTTTTGCAGGATCTGAAGTCAGGGGAAACGATTGGTCATGGTAGAGTGCATGATGGCTTGTACCTCCTTGAGAAGAAATCCCAAGCCTTGTTAGGGAAGAGTAGTGATGTGAGTCAAGAAGTGATTATGTGGCATAGACGGTTAGGACATCCATCTTTTGTAACTCTTAAACGGTTGTATCCGAACCTATTCAGTCAGTGTTCTGTTGAAACTTTATTTTGTGATGCTTGTGAACTAGCTAAACATACGAGGAATACTTATGTTTCTCATGATAATAAAAGTTCTATTCCTTTTATGACTATTCATTCTGATGTATGGGGACCTAGTTCTATTGTTTCATTATCTGGTTATCGTTGGTTTGTTACCTTTATTGATGACTGCACTAGACTCACTTGGGTGTATCTGTTGAAATCAAAGAATGAAGTTTTTTCTTGTTTCCAGTCTTTCTATAACATGATTTGTACACAATTTGATGCTAAGGTGAAAATCTTACGATCTGATAATGGGACTGAGTATATGGATGGTATGTTTCAATCATATCTAGATGCTAAGGGAATTATCCATCAAACTAGTTGTGTGAACACTAGTGCACAAAATGGGGTAGCTGAAAGGAAAAATAGACATATATTAGAAGTTGCTAGATCCCTTTTATTTACAATGAATGTCCCTAAACATTTTTGGGGGGATGCCGTGCTTTCAGCTGCATACCTAATTAACCGGATGCCCCTTAGAACTCTTAACTTTAAGAGTCCGATAGAAGTTTTACAGGGTCATACATCCTATACTGTTCCACCTAAGGTGTTTGGTTGTGTGTGTTTTGTTCACCATAGGTATGGGAATAAACTTGATCCTAGAGCTTTAAAATGTGTGTTTGTGGGTTATTCTGGAACGCAAAAGGGCTACAGGTGTTATCATCCTCCATCTCGAAGGTATTTTGTCAGTATGGATGTGACCTTTCGGGAAGTTGAACCTTTTTTTCCTCCTACTCCTCTTCAGGGGGAGATTAGAGTAGAAGAGGAGTCTACCTTTCCAACTCCCTTGATTTCTGTACCTGAGTCTATTAGAAACTTAGTCACTATTGATAGTGAGCAAGAAAAGATTGATCTCGAGGAAAGGAGGAAGGGTAGACTAGATAGGCCAGATTTACAAAGGTACACTAGAAAGGAGAAAGCCAAAGCTGTTATGCATGATACTGGTGATCAACCATTACCCCTGCCATCAGTTCCTGAGTCAGCGGAAACACCACTCAATGTAAGTGATTCTAATTCTGACTTAGTTATTGATCCTAACCTTATGGTTGACGATTTAAATGTTCCTATTGCTTTAAGAAAAGGTGTGAGGTCTTGTACTCAACATCCAATCTCAAATTTTGTGTCATATGATCATTTGTCTCCATCCTATAGAGCCTTTGTCTTGTCTGTTTCTTCTGTTTCTATTCCACAGAATTGGCAGGAAGCATTTCAAGACTCAAAGTGGAAGGAAGCAATGGTGGAAGAGATGAGGGCTTTGATGAAAAACGGGACATGGGAACTTGTTGACACAGTGAGGGACAAGAGACCGGTTGGATGCAAATGGGTGTTTACTGTGAAACATAAGGCCGATGGTACAGTGGAAAGGTACAAGGCAAGACTTGTGGCGAAAGGGTATACTCAAACATATGGAGTTGATTACCAAGAAACATTTGCTCCTGTTGCGAAGATGAATACAGTAAGAATTCTCTTGTCATGTGCTGTCAACCTGAATTGGGATTTACATCAATTTGATGTAAAAAATGCATTTCTGCATGGAGACTTAGTAGAAGAGGTGTATATGGATATACCTCCTGGTTTTGAGGGTCAGAAGACTATGGGAAAAGTTTGTAAGTTAAAGAAGGCCCTATATGGTTTAAAGCAATCTCCAAGAGCGTGGTTTGACAAACTTAGTAAAGCCATGGTTTCCTTTGGCTACTTACAAAGTGATGCTGATCATACCTTGTTCATTAGACATCACAATGGTAAGATCACGCTGCTAGTTGTTTATGTTGATGATATGGTGGTAACAGGAGATGATGCTGAGGAAGTTCTTCGCTTAAAGAAATTGCTAGCAAGAAAATTTGAGATTAAAGATCTTGGAAATCTGCGATACTTTCTTGGAATAGAAGTGGCTCGATCCGAAAGAGGAATATTCATATCCCAAAGAAAGTATGTCTTGGATCTCTTGGAAGAAACTGGTATGTTGGGGTGTAAACCTATTGACTCTCCTGTTGAAGCAAATTGCAAACTCCAAGCAGGTGTAGGGGACTCAGTTGACATTGGTCAATATCAAAGACTTGTAGGTAGATTAATCTACCTATCACATACTAGGCCTGACATTGCGTTTGCAGTTAGTCAAGTTAGCCAGTATATGCATGATCCCCGTGACTGCCATTTGGAAGCTGTTTTTCGTATCCTACGGTATCTGAAATCTGCTCCTGGAAAATGTTTGCTTTTCTCAAAACATGAGCACCTTGAGATAGAAGCATATACGGATGCAGATTGGGCAGGGTCACTTGATGACCGTAGATCAACTTCAGGCTACTGTACTTTTGTTGGAGGCAACTTGGTCACCTGGAGGAGTAAAAAACAGAGCGTTGTTGCTCGCTCAAGTGCTGAAGCAGAATTTAGAGCTATGGCACAAGGTGTGTGTGAAGTACTGTGGCTAAGGAAGCTAATGGAGGAGTTAAAAATCTCCAAATATGGAACCTCTACCTTGTTCTGTGATAACAAGGCCGCTATTAGTATTGCTCAAAATCCTGTTCAACATGACAGGACAAAACATATTGAGATTGATCGGCACTTTATCAAAGAGAAACTTATTCAAGGCCTATTGAAGCTTACTCATGTGACTTCAAATAACCAAGTTGCAGATATTCTTACCAAGGGGCTAAACTCTAGACTCTTCCAAAGATTAGTGTGCAAGTTGGGAATGTGTGATATCTATGTACCAACTTGAGGGGGAGTGTTGTGAATAGTCTATAATGTAAAGGGTAGTATAGTCTTTTTGTTGTTTTTCTTAGGTTTCTCTATCTTGTCTATATATATGTGTAATTCCTCTTCTTTGAATATAAGAAATAGAGAGAATTTCTCTCCCAAATCACAACAGTATCTGATGTCTTATATGTGGCCGTCTTTGTACTTGTATGCAATGTCTCAATTTATTTGTCAAAATATCATACTCTACTGAAGAATTGAACGTGCGATTCCCAAGTTTTTTTGGAGGAATGAACATCACCTCTAAACTTAGGTGAGATTGAGAACTTTTCTTTACCCACAAGAAATGCTAAGCTTACCTCAACTTGAACAAACTTCTGCTTTCTTGCACTGAAACCTTCATTAGTCCCTATAGGGGGAAAAAACACTGAAAATATATGACACAGATAAACATGTGGATATTCTCTTCAAAACCCTTGTTACTTATAACTACTTGTAATGATGTTTTTGTTATTGAGAGCATTTTCTTATGCTATTGGCTGATGAATGCAGTTTTTAACTAGGCTTGTACGTGTTGGGAGCCAAGACAATTCATACCTTTTCTTTCTTTAATTTAGCTCTCTCTCTAATTTAGAGATGAAGGGCTGATGGGAGAAAAAGCAGTGAGGTCATGCGGAGTGCATATATGCAATTCATTGCTTTTCCATTTAATGATGCTGTCTTTTCCGCTTAGATGTGCCCTTGCTTATGTTTGTTGTTGTTCCTATTAGGAGTAATGGACTGTATTGCTTAACCTGAAAGTTCCAGATCGTTAAATTCTAGATTTTGTTCCTAATTGATTAACTTTCTATTTGAAAGTTAAGCTCCTATATCATTTGTTTTTTTTCATTTCAGTTGTTGGAAAAATTCAACCAGAGTGAACCTTGGACATCCATGTCATCAACCAATGATGTACCCAACAGGAAACCAGATAAATTTTCTGACCTGGAGTTGGAGGATGAGCTATTCAAATTATTTTTGACTACCAGATTTCAGCCAAGGTGTGCTGTTGGTTTTGCGCACAATACTGTGGCTACTGTTTACTTCATTTGAGCTGATATACTAAATTATGTCTCTCAGTATCATATTGGAGGTGTACTTTGGTTTAAAGGTGTCTACTTCATAGACTATGTTCTTTTAAGGAAGTTATGCGTCTAGGTTTTTCTTTAAGCTTTAAAAGCTGCAGCATGCTTTCTAGTAGACAGACAAATATATTTTTTTAATGGTATCTATTGCTAATTTCTTTATTAGTTTGGTTTCTACCTCTTGGAATCTGATATAGTTCAACTGCTTTGGGTTGCGTTCAGTTACACTGTGGGTGTGGCTGCTGATAGCTGGTTGGCATTAATGGATAGGCTCCTGATATTGGGAGATGATAGAAATGATGAGAGACATGACATGAAGAGCAATATATACGAGTTAATTGATATATACTATGATGCTCTTGATGCACCAAAGAAAGGCGGGCAAAAGGTTAGTTATGCACCTTTTCTTGACTGTTAACTAACATAAAATTGGTTCTTAGATTATATTTTATTTTTTCCTAAGCTAGATTGCAGCTAAGAATGAATTTGAACCTATTCTAAGATCTTCTGAAAATGCTCAATCAGATTCAATTTCATCGAGGTTTATCTCGTTCATGAGCTTCTATTGCACTATAGAGCTCCTTCATTGCAGTCTGCCAATTGATAATTTTATGGGTTTATGGATGAAAATGATTCTCCAACCTTTCTGTGCCCCAATAAATTGTGCTAAAGAAAGTTGTAATTGGTAAAAAAAAATAATTGCATGTGTTGCTTGATCTTGACCCCCAATTAACTTGGGACTATGGCTTTGTTGAGTCGAGTTTGATGTGTTGCTTTTTCTGGACATAATCTGGGTGGTGGTGGTGATCAATCAGTTGTTGGATCAAGCAATGATGTCTGTGTTAATTTAAGTGCGAATTAAAAGTTAATTAACCTGAAAAGGCATGCATTGAGACCTCTAGAGTTGGAACTGTGAATTATTTGCAAGATCTATTGTTGCCTGTATTAGATGGCATTGTTTATTATTTCTCAATTTTTGGTACTTCTGGTTCTGGAACTCCTGAAGTTCAATTCCGTTAAAGAGCTTAATGAATTATGTGCTTGCCCTTGCACTTGGGGATAAGTTAGATCTTGAGTCTTGTAATTTTCTGTGGCATCTGAGCCCTACTGCATTGGCCCGGTGATTGTCTTTTGGCTCTCGTGACCCTGGGCCTCTGAAACATAATATGGTATTTATGTTTTTTTAGCTAAGATTAAAGAAAATGAGTTGTAATCGCATTTATATTATCAAATCTGAGTTTATTTTTAGGTTTTTGTAGAAAGGTGATTGTACATTGAGAGAATACTAGGATTAAATTTCAAATAGCATTGGAATTTCAGACATCTTGGAGGTTTTTGGTATCATTTCTGTTTCTGGTTTTTTATTTTTTAGTTTTACATGTTGAATATTCTTATTTTGAAAAATGGGTTGATGAAACAATGAAAAACTATTTTTATGGTTTTCTCTTTTGACAACCTTTTTTTTTTAATTTGAAAACACCAAATAACAAAAACAAATAGATTTTATTAATAGATTAACTAAAAAATCTAAATCTAAACACAGCAACCATACCGAATGGGCAACTTAGGAAGTTATTTATATTTGTCTGAGAGAAGCCATAAATTTGTTACTGGTTTTATTCACGGTTAAAATATTCTGTTCACTTCATTTGATATTAAAGTGATTAGAACTGGCTGCTCTTATTTTGAAATCAACTAGATTTTTCTTCCATTTTGGACAGATGAGTGTTCCAGAAGAATTGAAGGCAGAGTTGTTCCCACACTACATGGAAAGGAAAGAAGAGATTTCTTACAAATCTACTTCTATCCTGGGATTAATTTATGACAAGATGAAATTATATGAAGAAGATCTTCCAGACAATGGTAAAGAAGTTTCTTTATTTAAATTGATGCTTTTGAGCATCATGGTATTATTTAATTACTCAGCACGTGAAAAATTATGGATTTGCCTTTCCATATTATTGTGTTTATGTTTTCAAACTTAATGAATGTCTATTTTTAACTTGTTGCAGAAGTTTGGAAACTCCCTGGTTTCAATGACGAAGTCTCGTATTCGTGCATAATAAAATGGCAAACGCTCTATGATGAGTACAGGCAAGAGATGACGGCTGCTTTAAAGCGCAAAGAGACCAAAAATGAGGCTGCTAAGGATGTCTATAAAAAATACAAGATGGTAATTTGCCAAGGCACCTTTTCCACATATGCTTTATGTTTGCTTATTTAAAATAGTTTTACAGTGAAAATTCTCGTCTTACACTTTGTTTTCTTACACTTTGACACTTTGTTTTACTCGTCGACTTTGAGCAGATATTGTATGAAGCTGCGGAATTTGAGGAGAGCAAGAGGAAGGAAGAGGACTTATTTGAAGAGGCTCTTGCTATTTACGAAGTTACTTACAACTATGCCAAGACCAAACAAGCTGCAAGTTATTGTAGCTTTGCTTGGAAAGTAGCAGGGCAGGCCCTTTGCAAACTGTATTCATTGAAACAGGATAATGGCTCGAGGATGACAATATACACATCACCATCAACCCTGAAGGATTTATTGGCTATCTCATGACAGGTTTGTGTACAGTGTATTGTATGGTTCAAGAATGGTAGAATAATGTCTTAATTGTAGATTGTCCGATAATGTATCTGTTGTAGGTTAAGGAAATGCTGTGTAATGCACGATGTATCTATAGTGAACTGCATGTTGTAGCACTAGAACGAACAATGGGTTTAGTATAACTTCGTCCATCAGGCTTAGGACCGTGTTGTAGACTAAGTGTAAATCTGATCTAGTCCGGCGAAATCTGATCTAGTTCAGCATGAGTATACTCCTCAGGCCTACTGGTATTGGGCCCGAGAGTCGAGCAAGGTAGGATGAATCAGGCAAGAAGTTTCTCTGTTTGTTCATTTTGACTTGTATAGGTTTGTCATGTGATTCGACTATGAGAATTATGTTTGGTGGATGAAGAATAAGCAATTGGCAATGGCCAATTGTCCTTTATACAATTTGAAATATATATATGTACATATATATTTATAAAAATATGAGTTGCCTGAACGGGCAGCATATGATATTTATTTTTCTTGTGGTTTATTAGGGTTTCAGGTATTTAAATTTATATATAATGCCTCTTCAATAGACTCAAGTTGACTCTGGAAATAATACTTTGACAGTTGATTAATGCGAGTGTTAATATTTAGAAGTTGCATTGCATGTGTTAATTCTCTTTTATATTTTTGCCAGTTTTTCTAATTATTACACGTGAATAAATTTCTGTATTTTTCATATTAATTATAAATAATAAATTATTATTGAATCTAAATTTTTCATAAAAAATTTCTTTTTAAATTTTTTTGAAAATATAAATTATAATGATTATTAGCTAACATTGAAAAATTAATAATCAATCGTCTCGTATTGCGAAACTCTTCATGTACTTCGGTCATTATCATTCATCTGTTGTGAATTCAACGAGCCTAGTATAAAGTTATTTTTGATAATCTTAATGTAAATATACACTATTGAACTCATTTGGTTTATTTTAACTATAAATAGTTGATATATGACACTTTGGAAATGATAATTATGCGAATTAGTTTTAGTATCGGAACTTATATATTAATTGGATGTAATTATGAAAAAATAGGATTTTCAATTGATTTGATGTTTTAAAGTAAATAATAAATTATGTAAGGTACAATTATAATTTTATATAATTACCTAAGATTAGAAAAGAAAAAAATTAATAGAAATTAATTTGAAAATAATAATAATAATATTAATACCAAATGATAATTAATGATGTCCTCGTCTTTTCAATCATGCTTACTTTCTTATTATATGTACAAATTATACAAATAGGAAACTTTATTTAGCTAATGATAACTTTATATATATATAATTAGATAGACAGATAGATAATTATTAGATAATTCAATCTTTTCCATATTATGGACTATGGTGGTTGGGGTTTTGCATGTTTTCTGCGAAGTTCTTATTTGGGTGACATATTCAATTCAATGGATTCCTCTTTTCCAGCAAAGAAAAGCAATAAGAAAATCCTTAAAAAAATTATGCAAAGGCTGTTGAAAAGTGTTTTTTTTTTTCAGAAGTGAATAAATAAAACTTATAAAACTCCATAATTTAAGGTTATAAAACTCCATTAACCAACCTTTATCATGCGTTAATATATAGCCTGTTTCCTATAATTTATCAAGTGAATATTATTATATATTAATTTTATTTTTTTATATATATTTTTTTACATGAAAACAATTATTATATAGCTTAATTTTTTAGAGGAAGTCTATAATAATAACTATAATAATATGTTAAGTAGTTTCCAAAAAATTAAATATATATAAAATCATTCCATTAATTTTTCATTGTTATATTTTAATATTTTTTAATTAAAATTTATATAAACTAATACTCTCTTCATCCAAAATTTACAAAAATATTTTTTTATTTGTCATAAAATATAGTCTCATTATTTTATTTAGATTATAATTAATAAATTAACCTTTATACTATTATTTAAATATTTATAATAAAAAATTATATTAATTATTTATATTTTTAAATTCTAATTACTTTGACTCAATCAATAGTTATTTTAACTTTTAATTTTTACAACAATCAATAGCTATATATAATATAAATAAAAAATAAAATAAGCAGATTATGAAAAAATTTATTCACTAATTAAATAATTTAATTTTTTTAATATATATGAGATGAAAAATATTTTTATTATTTTAAAATGGATGAAATATATAAAAAATAATTTTTATTCTTTAAGAGTCGAGCAGAGTAGAATCGCAAAAATAAAAAAGCTCTTTTTGCTAAATTTTAATATAATTATATATTTAAAAATAAAATTTTAAATTTTAATTAAATTAAAATAATTTCTTATCAATTAACCTAGGTTGTTGTGCTAAATTAATCCGTATGTAACTTGTAATTTTTTATGTTAAAAGATACTTGTAATTTTTTATGTTAAAAAAGAGAAGGCAGAATGAGCTATATTGGTTTTAGTTGCACTCCTGTAATCAGTACTTACTCCGCCTAAAGCCTACTCACCTAAGCTTTTTCTTTTTCCTTTATTTTTTTAAATGATATAATATGTATTTTTTAAACTTTTATTATAATTTTTTAAAAAAATTAAATATATGATTTTATTTTATATATTTGCAAATGAATATTTAGAAATTAAAAAATATTTTATAAAACAAAATATTTTTATTTTTTTAGATATTTTTATACAAAACCTTACGGTTCTCATGAAAGAAAAATTACATGATCTTGCCACTTTTGCTGATTTTAAAATATCTTTTAAATACATAATTTATTAAAAAATTAATAAACTCTATGCAAAATATATTTAAAATTTAAAACATTTCATTTCATTTCATTTATTAGTAACTTTAAGACCATAACATTATATAAATCCTCATTTGAATCCAAATGTTATTTTGCATCATTTGATATTATTATTTGACATTAAAATTAATTTTTTAAAAAAATATCAAATTAAATATTAAAAAATTAATTTCAAAATGTTATTTAACTTTTACAATTAAAAATATCAAAATTAAAAACAAAATTTAACAACCTCTAATAAATATTTATAATATTTTTTTAATAAGATCAAAATGCCAACGATTTAAATAAAATCCAAAAACATGGACTTTTCGTCTACCGTTATTGACCCAAAAAAATGAATTTAAATTAAACTCTCTCCATCTTATCCCGCTTGCCCTCCACGGCTGCACCGCCGATCAAGACAAATCCATCTCTGTCAATGCCCCAAATGCCATTACAGAATTGCCTCTTGAACTCCACTTTCCTAATAAAAGGAAGAAAGATATTTTCTTTAGTATTTCTCTTATTCCTTTAATAATTGTTGTGGACTTTATAATTAATTATTTAAGTGCCACTGTGTATGATTGTATGTGAATCGATTATAAAAGATCCATCTCAAAGCCACCATTACAGACTTCTTATTCTTCTTATTCTCTAGAATTTTGAAAATTTTTTTTTGGTTGTGTAAATTTGTGATCGAACTGTTTTTTTAGTTTTAGAGGAAAAAAAGTCAACTGTCAACTAGTCAACAGCTGAAATGGAGAGTACAATGAAGGAGATAAGAGGCGGAGCGTCGGTGCTCGATCCTAAGTCAACTGTTGGCGGTGGTGTTGAGGATGTTTACGGCGAGGATTGCGCTACTGAGGATCAACTCGTTACTCCTTGGACTATCTCTGTATCAAGGTTACTTACTGCCACTCACTTCATTTTCTGTTTTTTTTAAACATTGTTATTTTTGTATTTTGCATTCTTGGCAGACAACTGATCAGTTTTTATTTTAATTGAATAATTTCTTATTATGATCCTGTAACTTTCAGTTTATAATTAAGAGTTACTCGGTTTGTTGATATGAATCTCTACCAATGATCATACTGAACTGCTCGTTCTGGCCTTAAATATAAATTTTATTAATTTCTGAAAATTTTACGAATCATATTATTTTCTTTAGTTATATTAGATTATTTTCACTTTTCAAAGCTCAAATTTAAACTTTTTTTCCTGATTTATGGTACACTTATAAATAAATTTAGATTTAATTGTAGTACAATGACTTTATTTATTATTGCTGTGGCTGTGAATGCAGTGGATACTCGCTTTTGAGGGATCCGCACCATAACAAAGGGCTTGCTTTCACTGAGAAAGAGAGGGATGCCCATTACTTGCGTGGCCTTCTGCCTCCAGTCATTGCAACTCAGCAGCTTCAAGAGAAGAAATTGATGCATACTATAAGACAATATCAACTTCCTCTTCAAAAATATATGGCTATGATGGAACTTGAGGTACTTGGTTTAAAGGTCATTGTGAAATGTAGGAATATTTTTTTTAGTTATTTAAATTTTTTGTTTGGGTTGCAGGAGAGGAATGAAAGACTGTTTTATAAGCTTCTCATTGATAATGTTGAAGAGTTGCTTCCCATTGTGTATACTCCAACAGTAAGTGAACTTGCCAGAAATATGGAAGCATCTTCAAGCGTCCTCAGGGCCTTTACATCAGTTTAAAAGAGAAGTATGTATGCTTCTTTGTACTTTAATTTTTGTGATATATATGCATTTTTTAGCTTTTATTTATTGTGGAAAGTTGTTGGCTTTGCAGAGGGAAAATTCTCGATGTATTGAAAAACTGGCCTGAAAGAAGTATCCAAGTTATTGTTGTGACAGACGGAGAGCGGATATTAGGACTTGGGGATCTTGGCTGTCAGGTAATTTTTTTAAATAAAAACAAAGAAGCATTTTATTTTTGTCATTAAATTATTAGATCACAGATACAATAGATTATAATGTTCAAATGGCATGTGCATAATGAATTTGAGACTGTTACAGGGCATGGGTATTCCTGTGGGGAAATTGGCTCTCTACACTGCACTTGGAGGAGTTCGTCCTTCTGCTGTAAGCATTTTGAGATCATGAAGTATTTCTACTTTTTCCTCTATTTGCAATCTAAAGAAACTCTTTGTTTGGTTAGAATTAATATATTCTCCTTAGCTAATTCTACATGCTTCTTACCCGAAGCACTTCCTTCACAATAGTGCTTCTTTGATTGATATACATCTATAATTCTGTATTTACAAAATAATGTGGAATAGCTGTGTTCAGCAACAGAGTTTAACTTCTAATAACATTCCTGATTGTGATTTTATGTCCTTATCCTATTTGAGTAAGAATATTTCTTGCTTGTTCCTTTAGTGTTTACCTATCACCGTTGATGTGGGTACAAACAATGAGCAATTGCTGAAAGATGAATTCTACATTGGACTCAGACAAAGAAGGGCAACGGGCCAGGTTTCACACTATCACAGCTCAATTAAGTTTAGCTAATTTTACTTGTATATAGCCTAAACCTTTATTTCCACTATTTTGTCTCAGGAATACTCTGAACTTTTACATGAGTTCATGACAGCTGTAAAGCTAAACTACGGAGAAAAAGTCCTTATACAGGTTAGAAACGAGTTAAAGATTAATTAGGTTGATAATATGCTTGCCAAATTTGAAGTCTCTAACACGTCTTGATTCTGTCTACTCTCTTGCTGGATTCTGCAGTTTGAGGATTTTGCTAACCACAATGCTTTTGAGCTTCTTGCAAAGTATGGTACAACTCATCTCGTCTTCAATGACGATATACAGGTGTCAGATAGTCCAATCATGTGCACTTACTTGAGACAGCTTCATTTCATCACTGATATGTAACATATTGCTGATTCTTCTATCAGGGGACAGCGTCTGTTGTTCTTGCAGGGGTTATTGCAGCACTGAAGTTGCTTGGTGGATCCCTTGCTGATCAGACTTTCTTATTTCTCGGTGCTGGGGAAGTAAGATTTGCCATCTTATATTTGTTGTTTGTTGTCTTTAGCTGAATGGAAAGAATATAGAATGAGTGGATTCAGTTGGACTTTGGAATGTTAACCATGGAACGATAGCCTTTATAATGTGTCAAATTAGACTTTTATTTTTAATTGCAATTACAGAGTATGAATTATGTGATTCATAAATACCCTTTTTGATGATTTAATTAACAATTATAGTTTCTAATATTTTATGTAATGTTTGTTTATCTTATGCAGGCTGGAACTGGTATAGCAGAGCTTATAGCGCTTGAGATGTCAAAACGGGTATATATTGTCATCAAGTTCATGTTATCTTTGATTTTCTTTTTCATGTTAGACATTAGTCAAATGCTGGTATTTATGAATTTACTTAATCTTAGGCCAATGCTTCTATCGAAGAGACTCGCAAGAAGATCTGGTTGGTGGATTCAAAGGTAATATTGAAGTGGAATCTTTAATCAAGATACCTTCCAGACTTTTTTCACTTTTGTTTGTGAACTGTTTAATTTCCTTGATTCTTGTATTTAAATCGTGAATATTTTTTCTGACAGGGATTGATTGTTAGTTCTCGTAAGGACTCACTTCAGCACTTCAAGAAGCCCTGGGCTCATGAGCACGAGCCTGTTATCAATCTCTTAGATGCTGTAAAGGTGTGAACACTGTGTGTTTGATTTGCAATTTCTTTTCTGATGTTCCTTAGCCCCTCATTGCATTCACTCACTTCCTCAGGCAATCAAACCAACAGTTTTAATTGGATCATCTGGAGTAGGAAGAACATTTACAAAGGAAGTGGTTGAAGCTATGGCTTCCTTAAATGAGGTTCTCTCTCTCTCTCTCTATAATGGAGTTTGCTTGGCTATCCGGAGTTGATGACCGTATATCAACCAGATTAACTGATTGTTTTTCTGTGTTTGACACGCAGAAACCTCTGATCATGGCTCTCTCCAACCCAACCTCACAGTCAGAGTGTACAGCTGAAGAAGCCTACAGTTGGACCAAGGTAAAAATTACTTTTGTCTTCTTATTGTACTTCACCACTAAGTTGAGGAAGTAACTGTGGCCAGGATCCACTATCTTAATTTCGTTTAATAACCATTTTATGCAACTAAATTTGACTCTACTTTGGCCTCTTTTCCTTATTCCAAATTGAAGGGCAAAGCAATTTTTGCTAGTGGAAGTCCATTTGATCCTGTTAAATACTAAGGCAAAGTTTTTGTTCCTGGCCAGGTTAGATATATTTACTTTCCAGCATTTGGTATTTGATTTGAAGATTAGTGACTGAAGTTTTAGGTTTATGCTTTCCTTCTGAATTCAGGCGAACAACGCATATATTTTCCCTGGATTTGGTCTGGGTTTGGTTATCTCTGGAGCAATCCGTGTTCATGATGATATGCTTCGGGCAGCCTGTAACTACAGATAATAATTATTCCCCCTCCCCTCTTAAATTGGCCAAAATAACTATGAAAAATCTCAAGTCTTTCAGGAACTGAATAAATCTTAAATTTGCAATTTTTTTTGATGATTTTGAGAACTACCATGATTCAAGCTAAACATTGAGATGATTTTTATAGCTTCTAAAACTGGCGAAGCATTAACTGTCACATTTATTTTGCATACGTCTACAGCGGAAGCATTGGCTGCGCAAGTTTCCGATGAGAACTACAGCAAGGGGCTTATTTACCCACCTTTCGCTAACATCAGAAAAATTTCTGCACATATTGCTGCTAATGTAGCAGCTAAGGCATATGATCTGGGTAAGTGTGGTTCTTCTATTGATGTATTATTGACTTGATAAATTTTCAGTATTTCGTCTAATTCTTAATACTTTTTATAGGGTTTACTCGTCTTCCGCGTCCGAAGAACCTTGTGAAGTATGCTGAGAGTTGCATGTACAGTCCTGTCTATAGAAGTTACCGGTAATCATGTAAAGTGTCTTCCTAAGTGTAATATTTCTAAGAAAAACATAAGATCTGTGATATGAATAATGAGTGATCTTTATGCTTGTAATTTTGGGCTTTCTTTGTGTGAAGCTAGAAGGTTCTTGAGTATTTCCACTTAAAAGCTGTAACTCCATACAAAATTTTCTGATATGAATAATAATGAATATAAGACTTTGCATTGGTGTGTTATTCTATTAGTAAATGGAGCTATTCATACCACATATATGTATCAATATCTGAACTTAAGATTAAGTCTAATTTCTATGTTCCAATTTCACCTCAAGGACTGTCAAAAGAATATTGAGAGTTCCCACTGGGATTTACTCTTTTTATCTTATAGTAAGTAATCACTTACTGAGAGTGCTTTCTCCAATTCCACCCCAATCGAATTCCCTAGCCTAAATAGAATGTGATTCAAAATATAACTTTTTAATTTCACCAATGGAATTTGGTGTTAGCGGAATGAAATGAATTAGAAAAAGTTAAAATTGCTCATTTTTCCTAAAATCTTTCAGAGGGCAACAACGATGTGCACTGATCTTTTAAGCTTTGTTTGGATGATTGGCATCTTGCTTTAGTAATTTATGGTATTTTATAATAGGATACTAAAAATAATATTTATCGTATTTGAAAAGATGATATTATTTTTATTTAAATTAATAATATTTTTAAGATTTTAATATGTTATAGAGATGAAAAATTATTTATTAGTATATATTTAATATTTAAAAATTTTATTTTAAAAATTTTTAAAAGATAAAATTGTAAAATCATGAAAAACAATCAATTTAAAAATTCATAGTATTCAATTCATGAAAAAATCATATCATACTATAAAAGGGTGAAATAAAAACAAACAAGAATTAAAACATACCATACTAAATAAAATTATGATGACAAACCATGAAAGCAAGGCCACAGTAAGCTGGGATTCCTAATTACATAAAGTCATTCGGGAACCCGTTAGAATTCTGCAAATGTTTGAAAATAAGAACTGCAGGCTACCAGTCCTCAAATAAGTCTATCTCAACTAGCAAAATCCATCTCCATTGATGTACCAGAGGAAATCAGAAGGCAGCTTTTCATGAGTCTTGGTAATCAACTGAATTTGAAGAAAATATTTTATTCATTTTAAGAATTCAATATCGACTCCTATATATACGCACAACAAAACATTGAAGGAGTAGAGCGTACTAAGATAATCAGTATTTCAATTAATTTGTATGAACTTCTAATTACAAAAAACATTAAGGAGTATATATTTGATTTTTTTTTTCCAATTCTTTGACAAGCTCAAATTTGAGGTTTTTTGTGTACATTTAAATCAGCATGAGTATCCTTATACCGTTGACTGAGGTATGCCCCGTATTTGATTGGAGGATACCTGAAAAAAAAAAATGCAGCAGTTCACTAGAAAAGTTGCCAAAAAAATGAATTGCATACTTCCACACGCACACATACATATACACATATATATACTAGTTTTTAGTCACGACCGGATGATTAAGATCATATCTTGAAATTGCAAAGAGTGAGCGAACATTTTTGTAACAAGGAATTCATGTGTACAATGCTACAAACAACAGTTAGACAATGGTTTGAACAGAAATCAAAATTGAAAAACATATTGATGTTTCATGCACATCTAAATAACTAAAACGCATCATAAAGAAATGAGAGTTGTTTGCAGTTTTGATTGTTTCAACAACTTGATGAATGAACTGGGATTGTGTACTCTTTCATTATTCATTACCTAGTAGTTATCCCCATGAGAAATCACTATATAAATTAGATTGGATGTGATTGTATATAACCTCATATTTATATATGCAATACCCAGCCAAAAGATAAATCCTCGAACAAATAATTTGCAGTGATTTGCATTTATACCATCTCAGCCTGCTACACAATTGTATATTCATTTGTCTTTCCCCGCTTTTAACATGACGAAGCCTAAAACTTATATCGAAACAAAAGATGCCATGATACTGATAACTAATTCATCAGAGTGCAGTAACAATAATTTCAATCATGCTAACAAAAGTTTGTTACATCCACTTACTTGGGAGGGTTTTCTTCTGACTTGCAGGTGGGCAAGCATTCAACTAGACAATCATGACTAGGTTCTGCGAAATATGCAATCTGTCCCCAAAATAAGCAACAACAACAACAACAACAACTAAGCCTTAATCCCAAACAAATTGGGGTCGGCTGTATGGATTCTCAACAAAATAAGCTCAAAAGACACCAAAAAAAAAACTCCAGCCTTAGGCCCCTTCCAAGACACGGATTTTACGTCTCCATTCAAGTCTGTCATTAATCAAATCCGCATCAAGATCTAAGGCACGTAAGTCTCTTGCTATCACCTCCTTCCACACAGTTCTAGGTCTGCCACGACCTCTAGCCCCCTCAATCAACAAATTCTCACACTTACGAACCGCATCATTAGGAGGTCTTCTTAAAACATGCCCATACCATCTAAGTCTTCCTTCCCTCACCTTATCTCCGACGTCCGCTACTTGGACTTTTTGTCGAATATGAACATTCTTAATTTTGTCCAGTCTGGTATGTCCACACATCCATCTTAGCATCCTCATTTCTGCCACACTCATCTTATGCAAATGTTGTCCCGTTGGTGCCCAACACTCACTACCATAGAGCATCGCAGGTCTAACAACCGTCCTATAGAATTTACCTTTCACTTTCAGAGGTATTTTCTTATCACATAAAACCCCAGTCGCACCCTTCCACTTCAACCACTCTACCTGTATTCTGTGAGCCACATCTTCATCTATACGGCCATCATTCTGGAACACCGAACCCAAATATTTGAAGTGGTTGGTTTTAGGAACCAAAACTCCATCCAACTTAACCTCATGTTCCTGCTTCTTCCTTAGACTGAACTCACAGTGCATATATTCCGTTTTACTCCTACTTAACTTAAAACCCTTGTCCTCGAGGGTTTTTCTCCACACTTCCAACTTACGGTTTACACCAGCACTAGTCTCATCAATTAAAATAATGTCATCAGCAAACAACATACACCAAGGAACATCGTCTTGTATGCTTCTGGTTAGCTCGTCCATAACCAGGGTAAATAAATATGGACTCATGGCCGAACCTTGATGCAATCCGGTAGTAATAGGGAAAGTCTCAGTGTCTCCACCAGGTGTTTTCACACTAGTGGATGCATTCTCATACATGTCCTTGATGATGTTGATATATTTGCCGTTGACTCCTTTCCTCTTCAAAACCCACCATAACACTTCTCTTGGTACTCTATCATAGGTTTTCTCCAAGTCAATAAATACCATGTGGAGATCTTTCTTCTTCTCTTGATACAATTCCATTAGTCTTCTTAGAAGAGAAATAGCCTCCATGGTAGATCTCCCTGGCATAAACCCAAACTGATTCTCCGAAACTCTTGTAAGCTTCCTCAATCTGTGTTCAATAATCCTTTCCCATAATTTCATAGTATGGCTCATAAGTTTGATACCCCGATAATTTGTACAGCATTGAATGTCTCCCTTATTTTTATATATGGGTACCATGATACTCTTCCTCCAGGCATTCGGCATCTTACGTCCTTTCACAATAGCATTAAAGAGTTTAGTTAACCAGGCAACTCCTACCTCTCCAAGGTTCTTCCAAATCTCTATAGGAATACCATCCGGGCCACAAGCTTTACCAACTTTCATATACTTCAAGGCTTCTCTTACTTCACTATGCAAGATCCTCCTAGACCAGCTGATATAATCATTTGTTGCATGAAGACCTTGAAAATCTTGTTCATGTTCAGGATTGAATAACTGCTCAAAATAAGCCTTCCACCTCTCCTTAATCTCAACATCTCTTGTCAACACCCGTTGATCTTCATCCTTTATACATTTGACTTGGCTTAAATCTCTGCTTTTCCTTTCTCTCATCCTTGCAATCTTATAAATGCCCATTTCTCCCTCTTTAGTACCTAACTTTTGATAAATCCCTTCTAAGGCTCTGCCACGAGCTACACTAACAGCCTTCTTTGCCTCTTTCTTAGCCCTCTTATATTCCTCAAAGGCCTCGCTATTAACCGCATTCGGTAACTTTTTATACCATTCCCTCTTAGCCTTAATAGCCTTTTGAACCTCCTCATCCCACCACCATGCATCGTGCGGTCGAGGCCCTGCCCCTTTAGAGATCCCCAGCAATTTACTACCTGCTTTCTTAATGCCACCTTCCATTTTTGTCCACAAGTTCTCTGCACTAGCCTCAAGGTTCCAAATTTCTTCCTTTAGTAACTCCTCCTTAAAGGTACCTTGAGCTAGGTCTTTCAATTTCCACCATCTTATCCTTGGTTCCAATATTTTCTTATCATTCCTCCAGCTACTTTTATTCTTAACATCTAAAACCACAATACGATGTTGCGCCGCCAATGCTTCACCCGGAATGACCTTGCAATCCTTACACTTACTTTTGTCCCGTCTTCGAGTAAGTATGAAGTCTATTTGACTTTGGGTTCGTCCACTCTTAAAGGTAATCAAGTGTGACCCCCTCTTTTCAAAACAGGTATTCGCCAGTACTAGATCATAAGCCACCGCAAAATCCAAAATGTTCTTTCCCTCCTCATTCCTGTTGCCAAAACCATAACCCCCATGGACCCTGTCATAACCATTACTGTCCTTACCAACATGCCCGTTAAGGTCCCCACCAATGAAGATTTGCTGATTATCTGGAATACCTTGCATGATATCATTCATATCTTCCCAGAACTGAACCTTGGATGCTCCGTCCAAACCTACTTGGGGAGCATAAGCACTAATAACATTAATAGTATCATCTCCCAAAACAAGCCTCAAAGAGATAATCCTGTCTCCCTTTCTTTTCACTTCCACCACCTTGTCTTTAAGCGTAGGCTCAATAATAATGCCCACACCATTCCTATTGTTATCCAAGCCACAATACCACAGCTTATATCCTGAGTTACCAATCTCTTTTGCTTTATTTCCCTTCCACCTGGTTTCCTGCAAACAAGCAATACTAACCTTCCTTCTTTTCAAAGTATCCACAAGCTCTATAGACTTCCCAGTCAGAGTGCCAATATTCCAACTACCTAATCTTAATCGGCTCCCTTGGACTTGCTTCTTTAGCCGCATTCGTCCATAATGCGGTAGCCCTTTCCTGTCTGACACCACATCCGGGCGCTGATATGGCGGGACTAACTTCTTTACCCATACCCGTCCATGGCATGGGAACCTTTGCTCATACTCCACCACACCCAGGCGTCGATGTGATGGAACCCCTTGCTCATTTAACACTACACCCGGGTGCCGATGTAGCGCGTGCCTAGGTGAGCACGTCCCAACGGTATAATGATAGTTTTGAGAATCCATAGAAAGTTTGGCAAAATTTTTACACTGGCCGCCAACCTACCGCAACCCTCCTCCTTTATCCGGGCTTGGGACCGGCTACGATACTCGCAGGCGGAGTTTGTCCCCAAAATAAGCAAGTGAGAAAATACAAATAACTTTCTTTAAGGTAATATTGATCACAATGGAATATGAGCATGCTAAGCACATAAAGTGAAATTATCTAAAAAGGGAAGTTCCAATGAACCAAAGATTCAAAACAAATTTATTGGTATTTTCCTCAAGAAGTAATGGTCTTAAAAACTTAAGCAGAAGGAAAAATCCTTCTGTTTCTCAGAGAGAGAGAGAGGGAGGAATTGTTGAAAACCATTAAGTTTATGCCTGAACCAGCATTCTAAGCCATTATTATTACATGTATAATACATAACGAACTTGATAAAATTTCCAAACAACTGAAATTTGTAGCATGCTGTTACAGTTTATACTGCTGCTCCCTGCTTGCAGATGTGCATAATATAGATAATGTTGTAGAAATCAAATAGGAGGGTGTTTAAGGTACTAGATTTGACTCAGAATTGGAATTGCAGTAATAAAAAATAAAGGGCTTGCAGAGAAGCTTATAGACACAAAAGAATATAAAGGGCACTTACAGAATATCTCTCTTGACCATCTCCTACAACTCTATGCAGTGTAGATCTGTATATAATTACATACCAAAAAACATGGGTTACACTGAGCAAATAAGGCAAAAAAAAGTTCATTTTTGTGGAATGGTGAAAAGGATTTTAAGTAGTCATGGTAGTCCAGTTGGGGTATTCTCAATTCTGTTAGGCTTCATAAGTAATGAAAATTTATCTGAGTTCTTCCAAATGCCAAAATGTGTTTTATGTTTTTTCTATGGCATGAAAATAACTGAAGTTATGTGCATTGAAGAGAAACGAACCTGAAGATACCGTTGCTCCAGCGCTGCAGCATATCACCAAGATTCACTATGAATGCTCTGTATGAGATGAACCAACAGGAAAATGTTATTATTCCCTAATCCTGAATTAAGAAAATCTTCTTTGATTATATAATGTAACAGCCAACATTGACCTTCACAGCATACTAAGAAAGATTACAGCTAAAAAAAGAATCTGATGTAGTATTAAATTATAGATCAATAATTGCGTTCTTCAAGTTCCTAAATTGAAGTTGAGTCCAAAAATTGTTGGCAGAGTATTAGCACTGGAGCTGTAAGGTTCATTTTCCTGCCAAGCAATAAGTTGAGGTTTTGCTATTTAGTTCTTTTGACACAGAAGGCTGTGATTTTCTACAGATTAATTTTTAAACAAATCAACATTTCAATAGCTATGTAGCTCTGGATTAGCATAATCTACAAATTAAACCAAAACCTATGTGATTGATTCTGTCTGAAATGATATGCAATAATAGCATATACATACCTAGTTGTCCTTGTCATATAATGTAGAAATGATGAATAGTGTATGTCACAGTCATATAACTTTGAAGCCTACCAGGACCATCAAATTTCAAAACTGCAATCTCACCTTTTTAATGGTGCTACATATTCCCAAACTTGAGGCTGGGCATCCTTGTCCTTGCATATCTGAAAAAAATGTTAATCAAAGTATGATTTTAAAAAAAAAAAGGCAAAAGGCCTAATTTATGAATAAAATTTATGCCAATGTTGGTACTTGGAGGCCAAAGACATCATCAGTGGCTAAAAGGGTAATCAAACCATAGTCAGAATGAGCTCCAGCTCCAAATATTCCCTTTGAAGGATCAGAAACCTGTGCTGAACACAAAATAAAAAGGAAAAAAAAAGGACAAGATATAAGTTCTATTGACTAAAGAACGAAGTTTCATGAGTTATAATTAAAGTAGAACCTCCATAATGTAGCAACCGCATGATTGCAATAGGCTGACCAAGCATTTCCGGCTTATCAAAAAAATCAGCTTCAAGATCAAGTGCAAGTGCTATGATCCTTGCAATTGCTCTTGCTACCTGTCTGAATGAAGAAAATACCAAAGATTTAAAAGGATATAATGAAGTAAAATCTGGCTCCTAAAATCAATTATTAAATATTTGTATATATTCTATATCACATTAAGTTAGCAAAAGCTTACAATGCCTCGCTATGAAATCTCTCCATGATTTGCCTCCAGCCAGGCAAAAGATCTAAGATACAGCATAAATTATTAAAAAAAAAGGCCAAACACATAATTAATTAAAAAAAATTGAATAACAAGCATTAATTATCCAAAAATCAAAATAGTAAAAAATTCTTGAAATAGTGTTAAAATTACCAGCTGATGGCCAAACATTAGGCCCATAAAATGGCTTATCTGCTTCAGGATCATCTTCAGCTACTTCAACTCCAATGTAATATCCCTCTTTGTAATCTCCTACTAGCATATAACAAGAACAATAACACATTTATTATTATTATAAAAATTAGTAGTAAAAAACAAAATAAAAACAACGAACATAGGAAATAAATAATGAAGCAATTAAGAACGAACCGTGTACTTGATTATCAGGATCCAAAAGCTCGTCAAGAACAGGAGTGTAGCCTCGATTCTTCTCATTCCTTAGAACTTTTAATTTTTCAGCTACTGGCAATTCGAAGAACTTTTTGCTTTCCGAGAAAACTTGGTCCATGAATTCCTGGCTCATTCCATGATTTACAACATAAAAGAATCCACAATCCAGACATGCCTGCAACAAAAATTATTGGTTAATCATCACAAGTTTTAAATGGAAAAAATTTATAGAAATTAAGAGTTTAAAGCGACCTGTTTAAGTAAGGAAACGGAATTTTGAATATCGGAGGCGGAGAGATCAATACAGTTAAGGACTGACAATTTCTCGGCGCCATGTGGCTGCTGACGGTGGTGGTGGCGGTGGTTCGCCTCCATAGCTGAATTAGCGCCGAATTCCGAAGACCGCAAATTTTTAAGTGAGTCAAGAATTAAAATATGAAAAAAAGTGAGAGAAAATACTCGGTTGAATGTCTTAAAATAAAAAATTAAAAAAAAAAAAACCTTTTTAATAGGTAAATTTTTATTTAATTTTATGAATTTAAATAACTATATATATATATATTTTAATTGAATTAAAAACTTAATTATAATTTTGATTTAAAAGAATAATAACAGCGGTTTTTATATTAATTTATAAAAAAATGAAATTGAGGTTATAATATATTATACCATACTCAATTTAATATATACATTTTAATAAAAATTAAATGAATTCTCCAACCCTATAAATTTAATAAATTATTAATAATCAATATAATAGCTCGATTGATTAAATTCATAAAATTAAAAAATTTAATCAAAATATATCCAAAATTTACAATTTAAATTAATGATATAATATATTAAATTTAATTAAGCTGTTTTGAGCATTTTGCATGTGAATCTCTAATCTCTTCGCTGGCTGACCAAAAAAAAAAAAAATCTCTTGGCTAGTATATATATATATATATATATAATTTTAATAGATGTAGAAAGTTATTAATGAATGTTCAAATTATTTTTTAAAATATTGACCTATGTTAAATTGTTACTGTAAAATAAAGTGCTAGTAGGTAATATTTGTTATTTTATTATTTCATATACAAAGAGAGAATTAAATATAAATTTATCATTTTAATTAATATATAATTAATAAATTAATACATATATGATAATATTTTTTCGCTCTAAATCAATAAAAAAATCTTAATTTTATAAAAATTATAAAAAAATTATTTTTTCATTAAAAATATAAATTTATATATATACTTTTTATTATATTATTACTATAATATGAGATATATTTATGAATAACATTAAATATGGGTACAATAAAGATTAACGTATTATTTTATTAAAATAATAAATAATTTAAAATTTAAAATAAATAAAAAAGGAAAATATAAATGGGACAGAGTGTTTATATTAATTTTACTAGTTTTAATGAAAGAAAATTACATTTTTTATTATATTTTATAAAAAAAATATTTTAGTCATTTTATAATAAACTTATAATAAATATTATAAATTTATAAATTCATAATAAACATATAATAAATTTAAAATAAACTCATAATAAATTATTTAAATGTGATATTTTTATAAAAAAAAATTATAAATTCTTATAAATTTTAAAATATTTTAAAAAATACAGTAAAATTAAAATTTTTATATTTTTTTTCTTGTATTTTGTAAAGATCCCTTTTAATAAGGTGTCAATTACCAAATATTTTTGTCGTATAAGATTTAAGGCCCTTAACCCACTATGCAACTTTTTAATTGTTTTTATAGTGTTATATTGATTAATCTCCATACATAATCATAACAATAGCACTTAATTAATTTTTTTTGAACTAAATATCATTTAATTAATTTGACGTTAAGAAAAAAGGATATATAAAATGAAACCTCTTAGCCGTTCATACAATATATTATAATACTAATTACAATGATTACAGCTTCAGACCTCTTCTTAGCTGTGTAAATAATATTATATTGTGTGCACTGCGCAGAGATCTCATTCTATATAATTCTTTTCTTAAGATCAAATAAATTAAATGCTCATAAATAATGTAAAAGAAAAATATAAATACAGGAGCATATTGTATATGTTACATTGACCAGACCACAGCCGCTGGTAAACAGTTTCATGTATCCAACAATATCCCATGTGCTGTCCTTCAAGCATGTTTGTATTTTTTTTTATCTTTGAAATCATATATATTTAAAATTATGACGTCATCTATTTCATCTCTTTAATCTTATCTCATTTCCTACCTTTGTTCTGGTGAAATTATTTTTGAAGTCACATATAATAAAATTATTGAATTCTCTAAATATTATACATATTATAATTAGTCATTTTAGTTATAATTATAAATATGAAAATTTCACATCTGTATTATGTGTGTTTGGGGTATTATGACTAATCTCACATTAATTGAAAAATAAATATATAATATAAATATTAATAGATGGCGAGCATTATGATAGTACATAATGTATCTGTGGTCTTAATACTCTTTTACATTTATCTCCTTTCTTCGTTCTTATTATTTTAATTACGACATCAGTACTTTAATATATTAATATACATTAGTGGTCTTAATATCCTTCTTTATTTATCTCCTTTTTTCATTAATAAAAAAAATTTAATATGGTGTTGCAAATTATAATTAATTATTTTGAGAATATTTTTTCGATGGAATTTCAATATTTATCAATTTTTTTTCATTGATTTCTTGTACAGTTCCAAAAAAAATAAATTGCAAAATAATTAGCCAAAACAAAACTAATGTCCGTCTCTAACAACTTTCATAAGTGATATTAGAATGAAAAATCTCGAATTTAAAAATTAAAACTAAATTAGAAATAATAATTAATAATAACTATTAAAACTGAGAGCATGTGTAGAAAGAACGAAAAATGTGTACATTAATGATTAAATGAATTTCATATCCAAAATATTAGACAATTAATTGAAGTTTTAATTCTTCATCAAAATGATGCTTCACCGAAGTTCGAATATATATATAACATAGCAAAAGAAAAAATTTCGGGTCATTTTGTACCGGAGATATTACGCCGGCGGACGGTACAAGAGTTACAGTTAGAAAGCCAGGAGGAGATACAAGCTGCATGGAACACGTGGGCACAGGGAACCTTTTTTCCACCAGTATCCGATTTGAAACCTTCCATACAAATGGAGCAAACGTCATCCGTACAAGCCACAGTTGGCAAATCGGCCACTAAAGAGTCCGATTCTGCGATTTGATATCCGAAGTTAGGCGGCAATGTGAGAGCCTCGTCCATGTCAAAACTTACATCGATTAAGCAGTTAGAGAAAATAGTGTTGGACTCCGAAGCCATTTTCGAACTTGAAAACGAGAGAAAGAGATTGTAGCAGAGAAAGTGAGTAATTAAGAGGAAAAAGATTTTGGTGAACAGCGATCTATCTATGTGTATGGTTTTATAGAAGAATTTGTGGAAGCCAAATTTGAAGTTGTTGTCGTCATCTATATTAGTTTACACATCTTTGATCAAGGAAATTGTCGGGAAGGTGTCTTTTTCTTTAGTTCGTAATCTTTTAATATAATAATTAATATATTTTAGTGGCAAATATATATAATAATGAAATTTTAATTTTAATTTTAATGTTTCTGCTAATCTTATATAAAAATAATAATGATATTTTAATTCTCAATATCAGGATGTTATAATATATATTTTTAGTATAGTTTGAACTTAATCATTATAATTTTGATATTTTAATTATTTTAAAGAACCATATATGAATCTCAACCTTAATTGAAATCTAACTCTTAGAAAATATAAATTATATCTTTATAGTAATTTTACAACATTAAATAATAATAATTTTAAATTTAATATTTTTTTACCCATTTAGTATCCTACAGGTAGGAGATTGCAGATTAGTTTAAATTCATGCAAGATAGAATTTTATTCAGGTTCAAACTCAAAACTTTTAATTAAGAAAAAAAAAACTTTTATCATCTCATTTTAGTCCTTAAAAATACGTACCTGCATATCACAGCATGAAAGTCTAATTAACTGAAATATAATTGCCGTATTAACTTTACAAGAAAAAATGAGATAAATCAAAAATCATCCATGCAATAAGATTTGAGTCACACTTTTTCTTCAACGAAATTTAAGACTATAAAAAATAGAATACATTAAATGCCTCCATTACCGTTGTTTTTAACCACTGAAGATCAGCAGCATCCAATACTTTATTAGATTTGTTTATAAGTAGAGTTGAATTTAAATTTAAAATGTATTCTATTTTTTAAATATTTAATTTTTAACTTTTTTTTTTCATGGATTAGAAACTTACGAGACGATTAATCATAAGGATTTTTGTTGCTACTGATTATGGGATGCTTGGATACGTAATTAGAAAATATATGCACGAAGTTGACCTGACGGATGAGAATATGAATAAAGCAAACCTCTCCCTTATGGTGATTAGTTAAGGCCTCCATATTTAAGGCAAACTAAAAAATCTAATCTTTGAAGAAACAATACACAGAGACAACAAGATAAAAGGCCTAACCCTCTAAAAAATTTCATAGAATACACGTTTTTCAGTTTACGCCTATCTTTTATTATTATTATTATTAATTGGTGCCAAAAGTTATTTTTTTACTTCAAATCTATCATTGATTAGGTTTGGAAAACATCTGACCCTGATTGCAACTTGGCAGGGTTAGCGTCATTGGCTTCAAATTTAAAAACACACCATTTTGAATTAGATATGGAATTTGGTTCATTTCTAATTTAGTCCATTCCTTTTTAAATGTCCAAGAAAAATATAAACACATATAATTAATAAACACCTGAATTTTCAAAAATTTCCAATTGCTCAAAAAATTAATTGACTTAAGAATTATAAAAATAAATAATGGAAGAAAATCACTAAATCATTTATGGCCATCGTTGGTGTCAGCGAAACTATAAATATATAGAACCAGATTTTTGAGATCCTAATTATTGCTCGGCCAAATGAATGCATTCAAACCTTCACCATTGATCGATGTGCTTTTCCTCATCGGACTCACTTCACTTGTGGTCTCACTTATTCATCTAACTCAACCCGAATAACTTAACTCACGCTTGATTCATTTGGTTATTTAGGCAACCTCACTCCGCTCGTTTCTTAACTCACTAATCTCACTATTTTTTACCTCTCCGATAACAACTTTTTTGGCCCAATCCCATCTATCATCGGCGAAGAGCTTGATGGAGCTTGAAGAGCAATATCAAAGAGCTTGATGGATCCATCAACGATGATAGTAACTAGGAGAGAATCATGAGATTCGGACCAAGCAAAGTCATAAATACTGTTGACGATGTCAAAGGCAACGAGGTCGATTATTATCATTTATTTTATAGCTGATTGAGCTTGGTTTTGCTCTAGAAAACAAGAGATATTACAGATATTTAGCTCAAAGGGTTGCTTGCTAGTAGTACCTGTCAAAAGACAACCATAATACCATAAATCGTCACCGCTAGTGACTCCAACAAAACAACACAAGCTAAATCCACTTACTTATCACTGACAACTTCCATAAATGACGAACTTCTACGTCAAAGCACAAAGACAGAAAAGCACAAAATAAGTGAAAGATGCCATGGAAAACAATGAAGAAGATGAATTTGGAGTCTTAGAATGATTTGAAAAGTGATGGAAGATAAAGGAATAATAAGCTTGCCGCAGCAGTTTAGGGTTAGGGTTTGGTGGGTATTAAAAATAAGAGTATTATAATTCTTAAGTTAATATTTTGAATGGAAAATTGGTTAGATTTGTAATTAGATCTGGCTTTGATGTTGTTTAGTCATTTTCAAATGTTTAATTAGTATTTAATTACCCTTTTAAAGATTTATGCTAATATTTTTAATTTTAATGAGTTTAATTAACTTTAATTAAAAAAATAATTATACATTCCAACCTGTCATGTAAATAACCACGTAAACTCAGTAATTTTTTAACCTGGTAGAGACTAAAATTCACTCAAAATAATAACTTTTTACATCGATTGACAAAAAAAAAAAGTTTAAACTTAAACTGAGAAAATTTTTATTTCTGAAGATTAAATAATAGGCTAACTCTAATAAAAAAATGTAAAACTAATTTTATTTGAAAGTAATTTCAGAAAGTTCTTCCAAAAAGACTTTTATTAATGATATTAATGTTAAAAATACAAATAAGTAAAAATCAAACGAATAAAAAACATGTATCAAGTAAAGATAATCGATCAGAATAAAATCTAAAAGCCAAAAATTCAATTATAATATATATTATTTATGTTTTTACTGATTAATTAGTTGTTTTTATTCTTGTTGAACTTTGCAATTGATAATATATTATTTTGAGTTCTAATTTTTCTTTTTTGTTAGAAATAGGAAATCAAAATCCGAAACAAATAGATTTGAATGACAAATATAACTCGAATCTAGAAAATTTAGCTTGTGCTTTGGTCTAACCTCCCACTAATAAATATTAAGTGTCATTTTAATGGTAATGTATCGTAAAGCAATAAGTGGATTTTCTTTCCTTTTTCACTTTTTTTAAGAAAAAATCTCGAAATATTTGACTACGGGCGGCATACCGTAGGCGGACGTCCTATATAATTAATATAGATTCAATGTTTAGATTAAATTAAATTTTGTGTTTAGTTATAATTCTACTTTGTACTATTAATATTTTCTATATACATATATAAATTCAATAAACTCAAATTATTAATATTTTATAATAATTTATTGACCCCTCATAATAGTAATTGATTTTATAATATATATAAATGAAATTTATATATTTAAAAAAATATATTTGAAATTATTTGTTTTTATACATAGAATAAAAAATTTATTTTATTATTTTTAATAAGTGAAATCTAAAAATAAAATACTTTATATTTATATTTCTGACTTATCCATATTAAAAATGAGTTAAATTTGTTTTTCGACTTTAATAATTGAATTATTGAAATTATATATATATTCAATTTGGATTTATTTTATTGAATTGTATTAAATTAAATTAGGGGATGACGTTAGGCCATTGCGTAGATCTCAATTTGTCACACGTCCTAGGTTCATAAATAGGCACGCTCTGCTTTTTGTCAAGTCTCTCTCTTCTTTTTATTTTTTAATAAAAAAAATACTAAAATATTTTATTTTATTTTCTTTCATGCTATGGTGCATGCATTAGATTTGGCGGACCTTCAAATTCTATATTCGATGAACTATAATATATATATATATATATTGTATAAAAATATAAAATATTAAATTATATAAATCTTCACTTAAATTTAATTTTCACCTAGTTACTATAATTAATTAAATTCTCTCATGTTTTAATTAGTAATTTTTAAATAACAATAAAATATTATAATTTTTATTTAAATCCATTTTATTTTAATTAAAATTTATTATAATTATTTTTAAAGTTATTGATAAAAAAATCACATATATTATAATGTGATTATAATAAATTTTAAAAAAAATTATAATATTTTTTAATATTTTAGTTTAAATCATCATTTTAAAAATTAAGATGGACAGAAGTATAAAGGAGATAAAATTTTTTCTATTTAATTTTAATATAATTACATATTCATGGTTATAATTTTAGAGATACAATTAAATTAAAATAATTTCTTATACTTATTAGTATTTAATGTGTACCGGGAGCCCGCCTATTAGATTAATTATTTAATTAATGAGATTGTGAATAAATTAAGTTTTCGACTTCACTATATTTTTTCATTTTATTTTTATTGTTAAAATTGATATATTATTAGATTAGATATATTGTCATTTATGCAATTTGCTAATTTCTTCATTAATTATTTATTATAACATTTTTACGACTAAAACGGTCAATTGACCCGTGCTTAATTAATAAATACAGAATAATTAGTCTATTTTAAGGAAAGGCAAACCGCGTGTTTAATTATGATACATAGAAAAATTTGCAATTACAAAGCCAGTAATATTTCCAGGTTCAAAAGTCAGAAACATTCCCGCACGATATTTCTTTCCCCTGAATTGAGAGGCGCACACACACACACACACACACACACACACATATATATATATATATATTTTCATTTGTAGTTGGTAATTAATATGATAAATTTCTATTATACTAATATTTATTAAATATATTTTATATTAAAGTAATAATATAATAAAAAATAAATATAAATTTATATTTTTAATAAAAAAATAAATAATTTTTTTTTTAATTTTTATGAAATAGGAAGTGTGTCTATTTATTTCAGATAGAGAGAATATTTAATTAATAATTCTCATTATTAATGAGTCTGAAACCTTAAGCCTCAAAATTTATGCTCTGTTAATATTTTCCATATATATATATATATATATATATATATATATAAACTCAATAAAACCTCAAAGTTTATGTTGTATTATTGAGTTTATATGTACATAAACTCAATAATTATAAGTGATAATTATTATCTTTTCCATGATATATTTTTTATTTTATAAAAAGTAAAAAAAAGTTATTAATAAAATATAAATTTATAATATTTTTATTTTAATATGGGAAATATTTATTAAATATTTTAAATAAATAATATTAAATATAAATAAAATAGAGATTTAACATAATAACTAATTTATTAAAATATTAAGTGAGTTTTAATTTGAGATAGATAAAATAAATATATATATATATATATATTAATTTGAACGAGTGGAATAGTAAAAAAATAACTATATATAAAATCTCATATAAATTAAATATTTTATTGAATATAATCGGATTCTTTTAACATCAATAATCAGCTTTTGAAATATAATGGCTCTATCATATCTATATAAGGATAAAACATAGTCATATATATGGTATCAAAGTCATTGTTAAAAAATTTGCTAGTTCACTTATAATTAGGCGTCCAAATCTAAATAGTGAAGTGTGTAACACATGGGCATTGATTTATTATAGTTTTTTTTTTTTTTGAAAGATTGATTTATTATAGTTAAAAAAAATATTAAGTTTAATTATGTTAAATGAGAATAACAGAATGATTTCAATGTACAAATTCTAATTAATAATTATGATTTCAGTATACAAATTCTAATTAATAATTTTTCATCGAGTTATATAAACTTTGAGAGGGCTAATTACATCGTTTTGAACTTTTATCTCGACAATTAAAAATAAGTTTAGCCAAGGCATTTATAACACGACCCAAATAAGTCTCTTGACCCACAATAATAATTATATTATGTAATAATAACAATTGAGCTCTTAATTTCTACATTATAATTATTTAATATTATTGTAAAGTATGATAGATAAATCTAAAAGCAACGATATATAGCATAAATTAATGATTTTCATACTAAAAAAAAAAACACGAAGCCTTGACAATAAATCTATCAATCAGTTTTCAATTGAACATTGCTCTTTTGGTTTCAAAAGAACAAATAGTTAAAAATCAATCTATAAAGACAAATATTTCATTTAATTTCATTTCCGATGACCGGAGATGTTGTACCGGCAGAGAGGGCAAGAATTGCAGTGGGAAAGCCAAGTTGAGATACAAGTAGCATGGTAAACATGGCCACAAGGGACTTGTTTTCCACCAATATCAGAATCGAAATCCTCCATACAAATCGAACAAACATCATCATCTGTAGAATTAGGAACCGCAGTTGGCATATCGGCAATCATACACTCTGATTCTGAGATTTGACGGTCGAAATTCGGTAGAAAAGTGAGAGCCTCATCCATGTCAAAGCAGATCTCTGAAGAATAAATCATGGCCATTTTGTTTTTAATCTTTTGAGAGATTAATTATGATAATTAAGTGGTGATTAAGTGATGAATAAGCAAGTGATTTATATAAGAATTTAGAACCCCAAATTTGAAGAGAATGTTTGCCAGGAAATTGTAAGGAAGGTGATGAAATAGTCTGATAATGGTTTGTTCTTTGGTAACTAAATTAAAAATGGCATTATTAGATAAATGTATTTGTTTTCTTAACTTATTTTTTTCTTTGTTTGTTGGACCGTACTCGCACGATTTCGTAGTTCAAATATGTCAACGGTCAGTGAGTGCGTACCTACTTTAAAACAATTATTAGGATTCTATTTCTTTTAATTACTGTTTAAGAAATAAAATATGCTCTGCATTTAATTTTATTTGAAAACAAAATTTAATTTTGTTTGTTCGTCTTTTTTTCTAATATATTATTTATTTTTTATATTTTTTTAATTTTACATATTTTTTTATAATTTATTCTTAAATATTTTTGTAGATCAATATAGATATAAAATTTAGTTTCTATGCCATATTTTTTAATTTTTTTATTTTTTAAAATAACATTGGATGCGTTTTAAGTTTTTATTATCAAATTTTATCCTTTTTTATTTTAAAGTTATGTGTTCTTTTTAAATGGAGATTATGTATTATATTTAAATAGAGATCTTCATGATATATTATTATTATTTATGATATATTATTATTATTTATTGTTTGCATCGAAGAAATTTAAAGAAATTCACTTCTAGTAACTTCATTAATTATATATATATTATGTATTTTATAATTTTAATATTTTAGTTATACCTTATAGATGTATTTTTTAACTTATTAATAAGAATTTATTTTGTATTAAAAAAATTATATAAATTTTAAAAATATATATAGCAAAAGCTAGTTTGCATAATTGATAAGAACATGTTTTTCATGCAAACAAATTTTTCCTAAAAAATTATACTCCTGTACAAAATTAATATGATATTTATACTAATAGAGGCTTCTTCAAAAATACCCCTGTAAAATAAAAATGTTTTTCAAGATACCCACTTTTTTTCCTAAAAAATACACAATTTTTAATTTCAACTTTTAATAAATTTTCATTTTAGGAATTATCAAAGATTTTTCAGTCATTTTGTATATGATAAATTTATAAAAATTATCATCTATATAATAAATTTTATATATATTATAAAAATTTAATAAATATATAAATTGATAAGAAATTCTAAAAAAATAAAAATACTGATAAATTTTATAATTTTTTTAATTTTTTCTGACAATTTAATAAAAAAGGCTTTCCATTTAACACTTTAAATATATAATGGGCTGAGGGTAGGCCCCTAATTCTCTTATTCTTGTAGACTGGGTATCAGCTCTATTTGATTTAATCCATAATATCCAGCTCTTGAGCCAAACTTCTTAAAATACCCAATCAAGAGACCCATGAGATCTGCTGTAGTATTTGTCGGCGGCGTATCATATTAGTTTTGTTAATCTGGGGTCGACTCCATTATTTTACAGTAAACATTTTTTGTAACTACTATAAAATTATTAATAATGTTGCTTCTTAAAATGGAAATCTTAATTCCAATAAATTTCATGATTTAAAAAAATCAAGTTTAGGTTTTTCCAAGCTATTATTTATAATTTAAAATAATTTTTGCATTCATTCAATGTATAATTAATTAAATTTACGCATACATTTATTTCATAGTTTTATATCATATATAAGTGATGTCGGGACGGATTTACATGGGGGCGCAACGAGGAACTAGCGCCTACTGAATTTTTTTTATAAATATTTATATATAATTTTTTCACTAAAAATAACATTTTATTCAAAAAAATTTACTTAGTACATAAATTTCATAAATTAACTATAAATTAAATTTAGCTAAATAAATATAAATTACATTTGGACTAGTTATTTTTATTTCTATTTGATTCATATTGAATTTTTTTTATAAATGCAAATAATATTAAAAATATAATTTTTTTATTTTATGTATAATAATCTTTTTTCGGATGTTGAAGATAATTTTTTTTAATATTTTTTTAGTAATATAAAATATATAATTTTACTGAAATATTTATAATATATGTAAATTTGTAAGTAAATGATGAGATGTAGGCAATTTTACAATGAGTGTGAAAATAAAAATGAATTAAATGTGTTTAAGGAGGTTTTTTTTTCGTGGAATAGCAAGCAACTGTACCTTGACTAATTAACAAATCAATTTAATTTACTTGAAAATTACTTGCTCTGTTATAGAAGGAACTAATTAAAAAGAAACCATTTTCTTGTATTGCATACGTGTCCTCCTCAAAGTGGGCCCTCTTAGGTCTACGTGTCGGTTTTGATTGGTGACAACAATTTTCCTATTTTTAGTTGGGAAACCAGCTATAAAACCCAGATATTTTAGCCATAAAGGCATCTTAATGTGGGGTCCCATAGTTTTTTTTAAATTTCACGAATAAATTCTACTAATAATTTTACGACAAATTATTGTAACAACTTAACACTTTAATAGTATCTTTTATTTTTTTTTTTTCATTCATTATTTTCTTTCTTCTTTCTATCGCTTTCTTCGTTTCCAAACATACTGTAAAACTGCCAGATGTGAACAAATGACGTGGCAAATAGTGGCCGTCGGATCATACTTTCAAGTCTGTAATTAAAGTTTGTAATTGAAGACATCTTTTCAAAGTTCAGAGGTTTCGTTACAGCAAATCATACAGAATTTTAAGCCATTTGTGTATGAAAAGTCAAAATCTACCAAATGCGCTTGGCCCTAACCTATTCCAAGACTACCACGTAGCCACTAATCTAAAACTCAGTACCATTTGGTCGGGTCCACCTAAATCTTTGGCTTAGATACCTATTACATATACCTATAAATAAATATACTACTCTTGAGTTTAAAATCTAAACAACTGTCCCAATTAAAATTCGCCACGTCATCAGTTCAAAATTTTTGATGCAAAACTGACCTTCCGTGTTTCAATACTGACGGGACAAATCACACCCTCATTGCGTGTACAGTGACTTTACCGTGCGTATGCAAGCATAGAATAATATTCACTACTTTACTGTTATATTCTCAACCGCAAAGTCTGCCAGCACAGCAGATCTAGATGAAGAATAGACACGTGGCAATTCCGCAAATGAAAAAGCGAGCGAGTGCGACCTTACACAGTGGGTTGTGCCCGTTGTTATTTTTCTTGATTAATTTTTTTGTTGAAATTTCGCTAGAGAAACAAGCGTGTGTAAAATGGACTCAATATATCTCCTAACACGTGTCAGTCTCCCATCTGTGTATTCCTCTTCTTTTTTATTCCTTTGCTCGCTCACCATTTTTTTCTCTCCTGTCTCTCAGTATTAACTGGATGGAATATTCAGAGGAGGATGAGCAACTCGAACGAGTCGACTCACTTCTCTACTCGGAGATGGCATCAACGAGTTCCGGTTCATCTCCAATATTCAGCACTAAGGATTCTCAAAGTGATACTAGCTCTTCTGGTGACATTTCCACAATTAGCGGGAGCTCTGGCGAGATTCCAGCAGTGGTGGTGGCTCCGCCGAGAGATGCAGGGCGTTTGAGGGAGGAGGAGCCCGCTATGAGGGGCAGACAAAAGTGTGTGGGGAGAAGCAACAAAGGAGTGAGCTGGGGGTTCACGTCGGCGATTGGGAGACGGCGGGAGATGGAGGATACCGTTGCCGTTATACCAGGATTTATATCACGCACGTGCGATCACGTGGGAGGGTGTACGGCTCCTGGTTCTAGAACTTCCGCCGAGATCTCGCCTATCCATTTCTTCGGCGTCTACGATGGTCATGGTGGCTCCCAGGTGTGTATGTATATATATATATATATTATTTGTTTTCGCACAAGCATTATCTCTACCTTGTCGATTATTTGCTTCAATCTAATTTTTCTTAATTGCGTCTTTATTTAGGCTTAACAAACAATATAGTTTGATCCGACGCACACCTCCTTTCTTTTGTTGTTAATGTTTTTCAGTATATCCTCTCTGTTAATTTAATTATATTAAGAGTTTAGGGAATAATATAAGTAAACTAACATAGAATAATAAAACTATATATTCATTTTTTTTTACGTTAAAACTATATATTCATTTTATCATTTATTAAATTAAGAATTGCATAATATGAGGGGTTAAATACTGATAAAAAAAATTAATAAAAATATTATATGAATTAAATTGATTTAAATTAGAAGTGTTTATATATTAATTATATTAAAAAAATTTTAACAATAAATATAATTTTATATTTGTATTTGTATTAAAAATGTTATATAATTTTATATTTATTGTTAATTTTTTTTAATATAATTAATATATAAATATTTTTAATTTAAATCAATTAGCATTATTCAAAAATTAATACAGGGTATTAAACGGGACAGTGAGAATCACGGAGATATAGAGACTTTCCATATTTGTTGGAAGCAACAGATGTAGGTGGGAGCAGAAGATATCTAAATGTGAGACACGTGTAGAATACATAAACAATGGTGGTTCTTTATTATCATTATTTCGACTATAAGCGTGCTGTGTCATGATGAATCGCAGTCACCGAAATAAGAATTTTTTTAGTGGTCATAATCTTGCCACCTGTCTTTTAACAACTTATACTTCTTTCTATTTTATAGTTTAAAAAATTATTGAAATTACTCATTTGGTTTATTTTAAATATTATATAAAAATTAAACACATAAATTAAAAAATAATTAATTATTATAAATTTTATAAAAATTTTATTATAATTTATTTAAATATTATTTTTTTTCTTTTATTTTATTTATTCTCTCTCAATAATTAATAAAGATAATATTAAAATTTTTTATTTAATATTCTTTTAAATTTTTAAAAATAATAAATAAATTTTTTTCATATGAAATTTAAAATAAAATAAAGGGAGTAAAACTCAAAAAAAACTTTTTAAATTTCAATCTAAGAAAGAAAAATGTAGGTAAATACTTTGATAAATTAGGTCTCAGAAAATAACCACGTAATTATAATATAATTGTAGGGAGTTATATCATAATTATCAAACTTCATCCTTATCTCTTACTTTGATTTTCGAATTTAACGTTTGTTCTATTAAATAATCTAATAAATAAATGAGTTCTCCTCGTTTTTTTTATTGAAATTTCTTATTTCAATATGATTGAAAATATACACCTTAAGGTTTATTTTTTCATAGCTAATATATTTTGGAAAAAAGAAAGTTACAACACTGTTAGGAATATATAATTTTAATTTCCTAATCAAAACACCATGGTTAAAAATTTCAAACATGAAGAAAAGGCTTATAAAAAGTAAGAATAAATAGCAAAACTATATAGAAATTATTGAAATAAAATGAAGACTTGTTATTTGCATACCAAGCCTAGCCGCCTAGTGGCAAGTACATTTGAGGATTTAGGATTTGATTCTTTCTTCTCCTTTTGTGATATCCAAAAAATGAAGATTAATTTATAGCAAAATCATATTCAGATGAACTTTTTCGTGATACATACATATATATATATATATATATATAAAGCAATAATAAGTCTTATGAAGATGAGATAAGCTTTCAAGTGAGAAATACCAATTACATGTTACAAGCAGTTAATTTGATATATAAGTTTATATCATCCTTTTGCTTTTGGTGGTTGAATAGGTGGCTAACTATTGTAAGGCGAGAATGCATAAAGTTATAGTAGAAGAATTGAATCGTGAAACAATTGATGCCTATGAATGGCAGAAAAAGTGGGAAGCTGTTTTTTGCAGTGGTTTTGAGAAGGCAGACAAAGAGGTCTTGGCAGAGGCACCAGAAATGGTTGGTTCCACAGCAGTAGTGGTAGTTTTATCTGGTTGCCAGATTATCACATCAAACTGTGGTGACTCAAGGGCTGTGCTTTTCCGTGCTACCCAAACTATCCCCTTAACTGTCGACCAGAAGGTCATGTATATCCATAATCTCTTCTAATAAAAAGAAGTCATCTGAGGCAAATAATGCATATTGATACGATATTCTCTGTTATAATATGATTAAATCTTTAGTTTAATTGACAAACAAGTTCAGTAATTTGCTTTAATTTGTTTATTTTACAGCCTGATAGACAAGATGAACTCATGAGGATTGAAGGAGGAGGAGGGAAAGTCATAAACTGGAATGGGCCTAGGGTATTTGGAGTTCTTGCCATGTCCAGAGCCATAGGTTTTTTCTTTTTTATTCATCTTTGCTTTATTCTGCTTTGCTATTAGCCACTTGCAATATCATATCTGAAGATTGGAACTTTTACTCCTAATATTATTGTGTAGCTTTGTGTTGTTTTACCAGGTGATAGATATTTAAGACCATGGATAGTTCCAGTGCCTGAGATAACTTTCATGACAAGGACTGAAGAGGATGAATGCTTGATTTTGGCAAGCGATGGTCTTTGGGATGTGATGAGCAATGAAGAAGTTGGGGAGGTGGCTCGCCGACTGCTAAGAAGCCGGCGCAGAGCAATGTCATTATCTGATGATGAAATTTCACCCTCACAAGCTGTGGCTAATAATCTTACTGAAATAGCTTATGCCAGAAACAGCTCCGACAACATTTCTATCATAGTTGTTGATCTAAAACACAAGAGAAGGTCCCGTGTCAGGCAATGAGTGCAGAGTCTGTCTGATTCAATTGGCAACCACAAGCAGCAATGACCCAATAAAGAGCTGACTGGCGAGGAATTTCTGCTTCAGAATCTGCTGTGTTTGCAACAAGTGTTAATGAATTCTATTACTTGCCAATTGGTTTGGGCTACAAATGAATTAACTTAGAAGCATTCTATCTACTATGGAAACTGAAAAAGAAGAAAATGGCGACGAAGATAAAATTAACTTTTTATTCATTTTTATTTTCCTTGTGATAACCAACATTAAAATCTTTGCTTTGTTCTTTTCTTCTACGAAAGCTATTGTTTGATTTTTTTTTTTTCCTCCTGTTTTCAATCCTTCTTTCAGTTTTGTGCATGTATTTTTTAGTGTAATTGTTTGGCTAAAAATGTGTTGCTTTTTCTTTCTGCTCTTTCTGTGACTGAAAAAAAGAAGAGGTTTTTTCAGTGTGTTTCGTTGGAATTTAAGTTGAAATCTAATTAACAAAATAGGGTTAAATTTTATGAAAGCTATAAGCATTTTGAGTTTATATTTTTCTTACGCATTTTCAGTTTAAAATTTTAAATTTAATTTTTTCTTCTGTCATTCTTAAAAGAAAAATAAATTCTAGCTATGTTATCTCTGTTAATTAATTAAGATGATAGTATAAAATGGCATCAGTAATTAATTAAGATGATAGTATAAAATGGCATCAGTAATTTCCTTGAAGTAAAGAAATAAAGTTTCAAAATACATATTCTGCAAATACATTTTATCTAGGCAACATTCTTTTATTTTTAATTTTAAAATAGACACAAATAATATAAATATAATAATAATAAAATAAAGGTAAAAAATTTGGCCAAAAAATAAATATTTTTTCATATAAATTTGATTATAATAAAAATTTCAATTTAAAGTTTGTTTTGTCTGAGGATCCCTTTCTGTTAGCTGCTGAAGCTTTGCATATATATAGAAGGAAAATGGAATTTTATATCTTTTGGATGAAAGACATGCCTTTACTTTTTTGTATTTAAAGGGTAATTTTGTGAAGTCCGTCTGCAAACTGTGGTCTGATTTGAACTTCATGAAGGCCAACTTTGTTTTTCGATGTCTTTTTTCAGGAAATTGGACTGCTAGCCAGCGGTGGTTTAATATGATCATATGTAACCAAGAAGCCTCTGTAACTGAAAACTGGCAAATTTGTTGTCTTAAAGACTTGAGAATAATTTTCCTTTTTCAGCTTAGTGGCTGTGTGTTGCTTAGAATTATATTAGGTTGATTTTCTTTTCTTTTTTTTTTTGGTTATATGTTCACTTGGGGCTGTATTCTTACTTCCATTGTTTTGGACTTATGTATTTAATTGTACATTAAGCTGTTTCTTTATTTTTCTTTTTTTTTCAGAAAATAGAAAATATCATTAAATGAGCAAGGGATAACATAAAGCTTGGAATCTTCAAGGCACAAAGACAAAGCTTATAATTTTGCCCCTATCCCAAGAGAAGTTCTGACAATAGTCTGTCTTTGATTTCATGTTTCTACTAAAATTTTTGTGGGAATGTATAGTAACATTCGACTGATTAATTTTTTAATATAAATTTATTATACATTAATTAATATTTTAATTGACGTGAAAAAATATTAAAAACTATATAAGATTAGATGTCATATATGTATTTTGATGAAAATAAAACTGAAAAACTGCATTAATAAATGTAACCAAATAAAAATTAGAGGATCTTTTTGGAGATAGATTAAAGTGTCAACACATATAGGCACTGACGAAGCTGCGTGTACTGCATCCCTTTTTTTTTATTTTTTTTATATACATATATTTATATATGGTATTTTTATTATTTTTAATATATATATAATATTTTTATTATATTGTCCCTCTTTAAATTTATATTATTTTTAATATATATATGATAGGGTGTAATTTAGCACATATATATAATCGCCTTCTCTTCGAAAATTTCTTTCTTATCTCTTTGACCGACCTTTTCCTCTTTCTTTCTTTCTCTTTTTTTTTATTCTAAATTTAGAGTTACCAATGATCTTCTGATCATCGATAGTCATATATCTTCCACATCCTTTTAACTTTTTTTTGTATATATTTTAGTTTTTTCTATGGTTTGATTTATTTTACTTTTAAATATGGCCTTTATAAGATTATTTTTGTCATTCACCTTCGTAGTGGTAGGTTTTAATTTTATAAATATATATGATAATCTGGAGTAGAAACTAACAAATAGTTTTAGAGGACCTTCTTGACTTAGCTTGCCTTTTATAGCTTTTTCGTGATTTATAAAAGTCCCATTTAAGATGAATATGCTGCTCTCAATAGTTTGAGGACTATGGAGGTGATTTAACATCTATTACTGTCCATATAATTTCTTTTCAATTTTCAGTATTTTTTTCAGCCGTGATTTTAAGTAAATTCTTTTTAAAAAAGTAATTTTTTTTAATTATTGTGCTATCTAGTGATGAGTTTATAGAACTTTTTTTATCCTACAATGGTGTATTGTTAATCTCTTTGATAGTTTTCAAATCCATCTTTAATGAGAAGATTTTTAAATTTAGTTTTCCTACGTATTTAAATTTTTTTCTTTTCTGTTATATTTTCTTCTGTTTTAATGCAGCCTTCTTTGTTGAAATATATATGTATATATATATATATACATATATATAGTGAAAGGAGCTTCCTTGCCAACACAGTTCACGAAATGTTCAGCTAAAAAGCAGGGATTATTGCCTAACTTGTCCCTATTACTTTGTTTTTTGAAGATTGCACATTGCAGTGTGATAATGAGTAGGAGAAGCTTATATTTATATTTTATTATGTAAATTAGTTTAGGCTTCCTCTATACTCTATTTATACCTCAAGCATAATCTCAAAAAAAAAAAAAAAAAAAAAGTTACACCACAAGCATGGGAAAATAATAGATCTGCCTCCCTCAATATTTCATTTTTTTGTGTTTATATTTTTAAATCTATATCAACTATTTTTTACAGAGAAGTGAGAATTAAAATTGAATCTATTCGTATGCCTTATAAAGCCAAATTAAATTAGTTATAATTAATTTCAGATCCATACACACATTATTAATAAAAATAATCCTCTATTATATTTTTTTAAAATATTCAAAATACATTTACAATATTTAAAATACATTTTATTTGAATTTTTTGAAAATTAATTTCATATTTCTTTATTTATTACAAATAGATCATCATTAAAAAAAAATTTAAAAACCCAAAAAAATAAAAGTAAAAAAGGGTGTGAAGTTCTGACAGAACGTCTAACATGAACGCTTTTTTTAAGCTGGTCGGTAATTGGCTCGAACTTTTTAAACCAGTAGCTCATTAGCAATTTGGCATTTCAATGGAAAATAGAGTGCCGTACGGTGCGTAGTGTGACCCAGTAAATTATTATAGTATACTATTTATTCAGAGTTAATATAATTATATACTCAAAAATTAAATTTAAAATTTCTAAAAATTAAAAAGCTTCTTATTAATTAATAAATGCGTTTCGTTGGCAATAAATTTTATTATTAAATCATAAAGAATTCAAAATAAAAAGAGAGTAACGTACTTTTAAAATCCTATATTTATATAAACGAGAAAATTAAGCTAGAAAATTGATAATATTGTTCTAAGTTCTTCTAATAAAACTAACACAATTAACAGATATTCTAATAAAACTAACTCAATTCGTAAATGTTCTAGGAAAATTAACTTTAATATCATACAAATCAGACAAAAAATTTGAAAAACGCTTCAATAATTGAACCTAAATAGAAAGAATGAAATCAAATGTGCATGTGGTAGTTAATAATATAATTTAATTATATAATTGGATGGGATGTTTTCATTGATGAAGGGGATAATCATGATTGTATCACTAAAATATAAAATCTTGAAATAAAATCCATTGAGAAATTCTTAACATTAATGATTAACATATAATTAATTAATTATACATACAATTTGTTCTCTTAATCTATCATACTTGGATGGGTAGTAGCTAAAAATAGCATTTCTCACCATCTTCTCTGCAAGTAATTTCTGTCTGGTTGTCTCATAAATTCTGTGCATCGATCAAGCTTACCCAACACAGCATTCTTGAAATTAATGGCTTCTTGAATTTGAGAGCAAGATTTCTGCATTCTAACTCCACTTAAACTATTTCTTGATTCCATCAATTCATTAAGTGAAAGTCTCCTCTTTGGCCCAGGTTCAGGCCTTTGTTTTGGAGCACTTTGTGATCTCACTTTAGCCTTGAAAGATTGAGTATTAGCCATATAATTAGGGAAATTTCCACATTGCCTAAAGAAATTATCTGCACAAACACTTTTAGCAGGTGTTAATGGAGGATTAACAGACCCTCCTGAATTTACGAACCGAGGGGTGCTTTTTGCAGTAGAGAACCTACATTCATCCCCTGTTAATCCCCAATCTGAATCTTGAAAATTTCGAGCATCTAGCATTGATAAACGGGGTGGAATTCTTGATGAAAGTGGAGAAGAAAGAGTTTGGTAAAATTGGTCATCACTAAAATCCGAAACAGAGGTGTTAGTTTTACGAGATCCTGATTTTGGCCTGCACCCTGTATCGACTTCCACTATTTTTGGATTTTCATCAATGGGGTTTATTAATGTAGCGTCCAGTGAGCTTGAAAGCCTTCTGCTGTGAATTGAAGCTGTGTGTTCACTTCTTGTTTCATCAAATCTCTCCTGCAAAGCAAATCCATTTAAAAGAAACACAATATTTATAGACTCTGTTTCGACTAATCGATTTGAGATTTTGTTTTTACCTTGGATTTTCGAGCTGTCTGTGAACGAACGCTGGCTTGTGCTCTAATTAGAGCTTGCATACTATGAAAAGTTGCAGTTGCTTGTTTTCTTACCAAAAATCCTCTAACACGTGCTTGTAATTTCACCAATCCTTTTAATGCTCTTAAAGCTTTTCTTGCCTATTTTAAATCCGAAAATCCAAACAATTAGAAGAAATATATAAATATATATAATTGGAACATTTAATTAGAAGAAATTAGCCTTAATTCTTTGCGACTCACTCACCAGATAACCTCTAAAAACAGTCTGAATCTTGACAGCAGCCCACTTCTCCTTTCCACCACCAAACATGGAATTAGTACCTCTGCCATTACTAGCAAGCTTGACCACTGCCGCCGCCGTCTGGGCAGCAGCAACAGCCGCATCAGCTGCGGCAGCTGTAGCTGCTGCTACTGCAATTGCATGCTCGTTCTGTTCTTTCTCTGTTTGATTATAATATGACCTTAGCCAAGTAGCTTCTGCTGGAGAAATATTTCGTGGTATTGTAGTCGGATTATGACATAACCCAGTTGAGTCCCTCCCTGAACTACACCGATTCTTGTTTTTTCGGTCACAATTTGGCTTGTTAGTAATGTTGTTCTTTATTCCAAACAAGCCTTTTAACCATCTAGCAGCTTTGCCCATTTCTTGGCCTCCTCCAACCAATGTACAGAAAATCAAGTAGACAGAGAGAGTTGACACTAGAGAGAAACAAGGAAACGTTACATAAAGCAAAGGCCAACTCTATTATAAAAAACAAGATGAAGAGAATATTTGTAACAGTAAAAAATCTTTGATAGAGAGATTCAAAATAAAATATATAAAAAGGGAAAAAAGCGGCAATATTTGAAAAAGATTGAAACATAAAAGCAAAGAAAAATATGAATAATAAAAAAATACTGTCAAGACAGACAAAAATGATGAAAAAAAAAAGATTAATTCTTTTCTATTTGAATGAATTTACGAAGAGTGACTAAGAAAAATTCAGCAAATAACTATTTAACAATCTGCCCCAAGATGTATAAAACTAATTATACATAAACACAATAATTTTTAACGTGGAAAACTCATTCAATGTGAATGATGAAAACTATGAGATCTCTCTTAGTCCAAGTAAAAAAGCTCAACTATCAAAATCAATGTTTACAGCAACTACAAGTTACTATAATAACTTTCAAGTAAAGTAGCAACACCAAATCAACCAAATAACAAGAAATAAATAAGAAAATGAAGAAAAATTATTCAAAATAGCTACTGTCCATATCAATGGATGAACTCCAATTGTTCAAATCTGATCTCCACCTTCCAGATTAAAGAAAAATAAATTCTAAACGTGCATATTAAATTTCAGCCAAATTCGACCACCAATGACCATTTGATCTTCAGAAAAAGGCAACCAAGTCGCTGCTGCAGAAATACACGTGAATAATAAACTTCGAGCCACAAATACCGGCAATCCAGCCGTCCAAAATAGATCTTCACTATTCAGAATGAAGAACGATGAGTCCTCTAACTGCTGTCCAAATTTCAACCTAATCCGAACGCTGAAAAACTGAGACTGCCCTGTTGACTTCTTTTTGCAGAAAAAAAACTTTCTTTTCTCTCCATTTTCTCTCTTTTTCTCTTTTTCTCTTTTGGTGGTTAACACTAATAACCTCTCACATGCAATATAAGATCATTATAAATGCTAAAACATTAATAGCCTATTGGGTCAAAAGAAAATGGGCTCAAATATTGAGTTTTTCACATAGGAGAAAATTCAAAAATCTAACAATTCTCCCCCTTCTCGACTATGTGAAGGAGTTTATCAAACCGGCAACTCTATAGCATATCTCAAACTTTCCTCTTAGTAAAGTCTTTGTACACATATCAAAACCATTATCATTAGTATGTATTTTCTCAAGTTCAAGCTGCTTAGAATCTAAAACATCACAAATCCAATAATACCTCATATTTATGTGTTTGGATCTACCGTGAAAAGTAAAATTCTTACCGAGATAAATAACACTCTGACTGTTATAAAATAAGATATATCTCTTCTATATAAAGTCAAGTTTATTCATAAACTTCTTCGTCTAAAACAATTCTTTGCATGCTTCAGTTGTTGCAGTGAATTTAGCTTCTGCAGTAGAACAATGCAATACATTTCTATAATCTAGATTGTCATGCCACAACTCCCCCTGCAAAAGTGATCAGATACCTAGAAGTAGCTTCCATGTCTAATTCTTTCCAAGGGACTGCATTTCATCATCCATGGCCTTCCTCCACTTTTATTTTTTTGAAATTTGGATAGCTTCATTATAAGTGCTAGAAATGTCATCATTTGCAATTAGGGATGCATAAGTCACCATATCATCAAATCGAGTAGGTTTGCGAATATCTTGTTGTAGCCTATTTGTTGCAATAGATTCTTGTTGATGTAGAGGTTCTTGGGTTGAAACCTCTTCTTCATATGACTCTCCCTCTACCGTAGAAGTATTTTTATCTATTTTATTTGTTACTAGGTCAATAATTCTTCTTTCAAACTCCACCTGCTGCGGAGTACTATTTGTCTGCTGAACAATTTTATTTGTTACCTTTTTTAACATGGTAGACTCATCAAATGTAACATTTCTGTTAAAAATTATTTCTTTATTTCTGGACACCAAAGGCGAAGTCCCTTCACACCAGTGGTGATCCCCATAAAGAGTGTTTTCTTAGCTCTCAAATCTAACTTTGATTCCTTAACATGATAGTATACAATGGAACCAAATACACATAAAGAATCATATTCAGTAGTAGGTTTTTTAGACCACATTTTCAAAGGTGTCTTACCACCAATAGCAGCTGATGGTAAACGATTAACGAGATGACATGTATATGTAACAGCCTCAACCTAAAATTATCTGTCCAATCCAGTATTGGACAACATATACTAAACTTTCTCCACCAATGTTCGGTTCATGCGTTCTGCCACTCCATTCTGTTGTGGTGTATCTCTAACTGTAAAATATCTAACAATATTTTTATTTTGGCATAATTTCAAAAATGGATCACTTTTTTACTCTCCACCATTATCTGTGTGGAGACATTTGACTTTTCTATTCGTCTGAGTTTTCACCATCTTTTTTCATATGAGAAAAACTATCAATACTTCATCATTTATCTTCATAGTATACATCCATACTCTTCAAGAAAATTCATCAATAAATATTATAAAGTAGTTATTTTCTCCCATTGAAGCTGTCTTGGAAGGACCCTACACATCTGAGTGAACATAGTTTAAAATACCCTTGGTATCATGGATTGCAGTACCAAACTTCACTATAGTCTGCTTGCCTTTGACACAATTCTCACAGAAATCTAACTTTTAGCGTTGCATTCCTTTCAATAATCCTTGATCTGATAACAGTTTTAAGAATTTATCGCCAGCATGTTCTAAGCATAAATGTCATAATCTGGTTGCTTCCAACTCCTGATTATTACTGAAAGCTACTACTATTGTCTCAATAATTACATTATCCTGATAGTAATATAAGTTATTATTCTTCCTTATACCTTTCATTATCACCAGTGCACAAGAGATAATTTTTATTACTCTACCTGCTGCATTTACAATGAAGCACTTTGATTCTAAGACTTCCACAAAGATGATATTCTTCTTCAAACTCAGTACATATTGGACATTTGTCAAAGTTTTGATTGATTCATCATGATTCTTCAATTGGATTGAACTAATCCCTTTAATCATACATGGACTGTCATTTACTGTGTGAACAGTTGCTCCTTCTAGTTCTTTAAAATCAAAGAACAAATCCAAATTGGGGCACATATGATGACTATAATCAGAATCAAGTAGCCATACACTAGAAGAGCTTGTTGATGACACAATAACTAATGAAAGGTCTGAGTCTTTATCATCACACTCAGCTGCAATTGAATTCATTATAGTTTTTCCTTTATCAAATTTGCTTTTATTACTCAGCTTGGGACAATTTGTCTTCCAATACCCTTTCTTCCGACAAAAGGCATATTCATCTTTAGCTGATTTGGATTTTGATCTCCCTTTCTTTTCTCTCTTCTTACTTTGAGAGCGACCTCTCATTATCAATGCTTCTGCTATTCTACTTGAACTCTCTTTCTTGTCTTTCTTTCATAATTTGTAGCTATATAATGCAGCAGTTACTTCAGAGAGAGTCACTTCAGCCTTCCTATGGAGTGAAGTTGTTTCAAAAAACTCAAACTCCTCTGAAAGAGACCCCAACAATATCAAAGTCAAATCTTCATCTTTGAAAGTCACATCTAAATTCATCAAATCAACTGTCAGCTGATTAAAATTGGTTATGTGCTCATTTATTGTGATACCATGAATATAAGTTAAGCGAAACAACCTCTTCTTCATATGAAGCTTGTTCTGACTGCTTTTCATCAAAAAAAATTTCTCCAATGCCTTCCATAATTTACTTGCGAAAACTTTCTTAGATAACACATACTTTTTTTCTCTAGAAAGGCACGATCGAATTGTACCACAAGCCACATTATTGATGGGTTTTCAATTTTTTTTAATTTTTTTTTCAATGGTAATGTCTAAACCTTGCTGAAAGAGAGTGTCTAGAACCTTACTTTGTCACATACCAAAATAATTCGTATTATTAAAAATCTTTACTGTAAATCTAGCATTTGACACAGTAATCCTTGATCAAATTGACAAAGTGGATGCTGTCTCATTTGTAGTTGATGATTTTCTTAAGTCGTCTATCATCTCTACTTTAAAAATTATTTAATAACTAACAAATACAGAATACAAATAATATAAGAAAATCTTTTTTTGACGTAGAAGATCAGACAAGGCTGCAACCACAGAACATACTCAGAAAACCTTAGCTCTGATACCAATTGTTGTGAAAATTGAATTAATTTTTTACCAATAATATGTATAGTGTGTGAATAATTACACCAATAATTATACCAAAAAAATTTTTAAAAAAGAGAGGTGGGTCACAATGGACACTCTTAAATACCAAGTCTTTTCTTAGACAGAATTTTTCTAGGCAGATAATCACTAGCACAAAATATCACAACTATATAAAAAATAATTATTAAATAATTAATAAAAAGAACATCAAATTTAACGAGATTTGGCCAATTTTATCTACGTCATCGGATACCACCAAAATAATATAACTAATTTCAAAGAAGAAATACAAAAGAGAGAGAAGAAAAAAATAAATCTTATAAACAATTGAGCTTATTTGGAATAATTTTACTAAAGGGGAAGGAGTTTATATTTATAGCCTTAGGAGCCCCTTCCCATATCTCATATTTTTTAACATGGGATAGAAATATAGACACAATATAATAATATAATTTTAGAATTAACTTATTTCTTTCAAAAATGAAGGATTTTTGTTTTAGAAAAGTACTAATTTTTCATATTCTTCATATAGCTATTAAACTAACTTAGAATCAAGAAAAGTGTTCGTGTTGTGCATATTTGCCTTTTAACTTATAAAAAGAAAACAAATCATAATGTCGGTGTAAACTTTCCTTTTTTCTTATTACATTTAAAGCACGATACTAAATGAAATTTGCCTTTTTTGTAAGTATCTTAATCTTGTTTATTGATAATAACTATATAGTCTAGAAAGAGTCTCGAACTAGCAATTGGATAAGTGTATATTTTCTTGAATAATAGACTCACTATCTGATTTCTCACTCTCTTATATTAATAATTCAAAAAAAAAGTCTCAGACGTATATTTTTTAATAAATTTTATTATGGTTGAAATTCAAAAAAAAAACCTTTAAAATATTTTATTATTATGAAACGGAGAGTTTATATTCGTTTCATATTCTTAACTTCCTCATTGTTTTCTCTTTCTTTTTTTTTTTTTCTCTGTTTCTTTTTAGAGAGTTGAAAAGATCTTTCAATCGGTTGTTTTGTAGCAGAAGCATGTTTAAAGGGAAAAAAAAAGAAAAAGAAACTCTGTGATTTAAGAATTAATTCTTTTTCACTGTTTCCCTGTTATCTTTCCAATTGTTCTTCATTTATTTAGATACAAACTCGACTCTCTTGTCAATTTTGTTTTTATTTTCACAGCGTCATAACTCTGCAAACTCTGTTATTAATTTTGACAAGAGAGTCGAGTTTTTAACCAGACCCTCAGTCACTTCGTTATCAATGAACTTCCTTTGAACTTTTCAAATATCGATAATATAATTTTTTTTTACAAGTTAAAAGAATTATTAAAAAAGTTCAATATAAATTGATATTTAATTATTGAATTACTAATTTAATGATTAAAGAAAATAAATATTTATTTGCATTTAAAGAAAATAACTGGAAAATAAATTACTGATTGTTCAAAATTGCAAGATTAAAGAGGAGCACGGAGTAAAATTGTACGAAAGTTATGTTACTTGGCTGCTGGATTTTGGGCTGAACAGGTCATATCTTAGACCCCATTAAAGACAAAATCCAAATTGAGGTCTCCAAATGGGAAGTTTATATTGTTATTATTATTATTATTATATGGACATAAACACTCTAATTTATAGGTTTTTAATTAATTAAGAAAAAAATAGAATGAGATTAGTATGTTGCATCAGAGTGTACATATCTATGACTTTTTTTATGTTTTATTTTTTTTCTTTATATAAGAGAGAACACTATATATAATCTTACTTACTCATAAACTCTTCGATAAAATGTACCGCATAAGATGTCGTTTAGTATCCGGAAATAACAATGATTTCCACTGTTTCAATGATTTGTTAATTCATGGAAATAAAATACATGTAAAAAAAAGTTTCTGTCTTCTGTGTTAAGAAATTAGGGAATTTCTTGTATTTTTGCTTTGAAAAATTAGCAACTCACTAATTACTCGAGTGAAATGCCTGTTAACATAGTTTCTTTCCTAATTAGAATACAAGAAGAAAATATTTGAATCCCATAAATAATAATATGATCTTACACACTTTGGTGGCCTAACTTTGCAAAAGTGATCAACAATCATATTATTTTCACCAAAAAAAAGACTCATCTGATTAACGAATTATATGCATGTTTTTTAATTAATAAGTTGTATTTATTTTTTTTATTTTTAATGAAAATTTTCTCCAAATAATTAAATAGAAATTCATTCAATTATTCAGAGCATTTTAATATAAATCATGATATAAATGTTTTTTTGACTTTTTTGAAAAATTTTTCTATATATTCTACATTTATAATGCTATATATGTTGAACACGCAATTTGAAACCAACCAAGCATGGCCCATTTATCATGGTTACTTCTTCACATTTTAAGAAAAAGAATATCAACCTCACATTGCAATGGGGAAGTAAACATTTTCTTTTTTCATTGCCAAAATAGTTGCATCATTTAATTTCTTGATTGGGTAATTTGACGTTTTCTTATGTAAAAAAAAAGGTTAAGAGGGTTTGTTGGAGTGTATGCATTTTACAAGCAAATATAGGGATGGAATCAATACTATTATTTTGAATTTAATGTGTTTTTATGTGTATGTATATCTATATACAATTCAAGTCAAACTCTAAAAATTCAAATTAAATTTTAACTTTTTTTAAATTGAGTGATCAATTTTGAATTGTATAATGTATAAACTAATAGAATATGTGGGAGTCACAAGGATGAAAGGAGTAACAAGGATGTAAGTTCTAGAATCCCTCTCACGTGGCAGACTGATCTTGGGAGAGATAAGGTTGTAAGTTTGGAGAGATAAGGATATGTGATATTAGTTTTGTATTAGGAGTCTTAGTGTTATCTGCTCTCTTTCAAATTGATAGTATAATTAGAATAGGTTTAGAGATATAATGTACAGTGGTAATCAAAAAGATTAATAAAAGTTCTTTGCAATTGTTTCGTGAAACTCATTCTTCTCTACCTTTTTCAACTTGGTATCAGAGCACCATTGCTCTCTGCTGTTATCACGAAACAATGGCAACACCATCACTAAATGTCAGCAATTTCGTTACCCTCAAACTGTCTCAAATCAACTACCTTCTTTGGAGGGAACAGGTGATAGCTCTAGCCGAGAGCCAAGAACTGTATGACCATTTAACCAGCAAGCCACCAGAAGCTGTAACAGGAGGAACAGCTGAGGAAGCCAAGAACTATCAATCTTGGCAAAAATCTGACAGACTTTTACGAGGGTGGATCATAGGAACACTCTCAGAAGAATCTTTGGGGTTAGTCATAGGTCTCGATACTGCTCATGCAGTTTGGGAGGCACTCAAAGAAGCTTACGCAAAAGACTCGCAAGAGCGAGAATTCACTTTGCGACAGCAGCTTACATATTTACGTAAGGATGAGAACATAAGCATTGGTGATCACATTAGGATCTTCAAGTCTCTATGTGATAATCTTGCGGCAATTGGGAAACCTATGCCGGAACAGGAAAAAGTGTATTGCTTACTCACCAGTCTCGGTCCAGAATACGAGATGTTTACAACCACGATGCTCAAACCACCACGACCAACGTATTCGGAGATGATCTCGCAATTGCAAAATCTGGATCAACGTCAAAAGTGGTTTAACACAAGCTCTCCACAATCTGGAAATGCACATCTGGCGTTCTTCAGTAGCGCTCAAAATAATACAAATCGTAGTAAAAATAGGAATTCTAACTTTACCTCTGCAGGTCGAGGATTCCAAGCTCAGCAACGTGGAAAGCAGAACTCTGAAGGTGCAGGACAGCAGCCTTTTCAGCGAAGATCCTTGCCACCTGGATTGAGAAGGATGACGCCTGATGAAAGGGAACTCTACCGCAACGAAACATGCCAGGTCTGCAACAAAGTAGGACACATAGCAAAGATCTGTTGGTGGGTTGTGAATCCTTCAATGCAAACCAGCAAACTGCCGCAAGCTTTGGTAGCCCTTACTCTTGATAACACCATTGTCGATACGGACTGGACAGCTGATTCAGCTGCCACAGATCACATGACTGGAAACCAAGGTATGATATTCAACTCTCATAAATATAATGGTAATGATTCAGTAATTATAGGAGATGGAACAATGATACCCATAACAGGTATTGGTAGTTCAAGTATTAAAAGTGAAAGTCATGAAATACAATTAAATGATGTTTTGTTTGTCCCAAATTTGAAGAAAAATCTGATGTCTATAGGTAAGCTTACTGCGGATTATCCTTTAAATTATGAATTTTCTAACAATGCTATTTCTATAAAGGATCGAAAGACAGGGAAGGTGCTCTTGGAGGGGCCAAAGAAGGATGAACTTTAAACAATTCCAAATCAATGACCGATGGCAAACTTCTCACAAAGATATCGGTCGTGTAGTGCAGATGTCTGGCATCAAAGGCTCGGTCACTCTCAAGCTTCTTCATTAGTTAGACTCTACAATAAAGGACTCATTAATGTTAATGGTCCATTAAAAATAAGTCACTTATGTGACAGTTGTCAACTAGGAAAACTTAGTAAACTTCCTTTTACTAGTAGTTCAATTTCAACGAATTCTATGTTTGAAAAAGTACAATGTGATTTATGGGGACCTGCCCCAGTTTTATCTTTTGGTAGATATAGGTTTTATGCTTGCCTTGTTGATGATTATACTCGATACATGTGGTTAATACCTTTGCGTGCTAAATCAGATTTTTTCTCTGCATTTGTTGCTTTTGAAAGTTATGTTAAGCGTCAGTTTAATTGTGAAATTAAAATTCTCCAAACAGATGGAGGAGGTGAATTCGTGAACAAAGATATGGCTGCCCATTGCTTGAAAACAGGTATGGTTCAGCGTATCTCTTGCCCTTATACACCAGAACAAGCAGGTGTTGTTGAACGAAGGCATAGAGTAATACGCGAATTAGGTATGAGCATGATGTTTCAAAGCCGAATTCCTTTGAATCTATGGGTAGAAGCATTCTCTACTGCTGTTTACTTGATAAATCGACTCCCATCTTCTGCTCTTTCTTTTGATTCACCATATTTTCGGTTGTTTAAAAAACACCCGGATTACTCTGTGTTAAGAGTCTTTGGCTGTAAGTGTTTTCCTTTTATTTGGGACAGTAAGAATAGTAAGTTTGATCCTAAAGCTTCGTTGTGTGTGTTTGCAGGATATAGTGAATAGCACAAAGGTTACAAATGCTACGATCCGAAACAAAGGAAATTTATTATTTCTCGTCATGTAGCCTTTGATGAATCTGTTTTTCCTTACAAATCTTTAACTAAAAATCCTGAACTTACTGCAGTTGGGAAACTTTTTGATTCTTGGATTAATCTATGCTCATCTAACCAAAAATTTGCTCCAAATGATATTCCAGCTGCAGGACCACCTCCTCAGCAGGTTAGAGCTGTTGCACAAGAGGCTGAAATAACTACTTCAGCAAGTGACGAAACCATGGATCATTTAGACGCAGGCCTCGATAGCTCAGATTCTGTTGCAAGTCATTCATCCAGCAGAGCAGAGGGTGACGCTTCAGACACCATGGAGGAAGGTTCAGAAGACTCGAATCAAGAAGAAAGGAATTCCAATGAAGCAACGGGTGAAGAAGATAGCACGACAGAAAATTCAGAGGATGAAGCACATACTCTGTCCTCTTCATTACCGTCTACAGATGATAGAAGAACTAGTGATTTAAATTTGGAATTAATTGAGAATGACAATCAGCTTGCTTTAGTTGACATAAACTCTACATTTAATGAGTCTGATGTTAATAGTGCAGGTGCTATGGAACCTCAACAAGCACAAGCAAGGCACCCCATGATCACACGATCACAACGTGGCATAGTCAAACCGAATCCTAAGTACGCATTACATTCATCAACAGCAAGTCTGATTCCAATTGAACCTCGGACTATTAAAGAAGCACTTGCACATCAAGGTTGGAAGAAGGCAATGGAAGAGGAGTTGCAAGCATTAGATAAAAATCAGACATGGACACTTGTGCCGAGAATAAAAGAAATGAATGTTATAGGAGCCAAGTGGGTTTTCAAAACTAAGCTAAAAGCCGATGGTACTTTGGATCGATTAAAAGCGCGTTTAGTAGCAAAGGGTTACAATCAAGTGAATGGAATAGACTTTACTGAGACCTTTTCACCAGTTATTAGACCCGGGACTATAAGACTTGTGCTTTCTGTAGCCTTGGTTCAAAATTGGCAAATTCGACAGCTTGACGTGAAAAATGCATTCTTACATGGTTATGTTAGTGAAGATTTATACATGGTTCAGCCACCCGGGTTTATAAGTGACACTAGATCAACTCATGTGTGCAAATTAAAAAGAGCCTTGTATGGGTTGAAACAAGCTCCACGAGATTGGTTCGATAGGCTTAGTCAATTTTTGCTCTCTCATGGTTTTATTTGTAGTCTTGCAGACCCTTCTTTATTCATTTGGCATTATCATCATGATACTATAGCATTATTAGTCTACGTAGATGATATGCTCTTGACTGGCTCTAATGATAAACTAATTACCAATTTTTTGCATCTTTTGTGCAGTGAGTTTTCAATGAAAGATCTCGGACCCTTGCATCACTTCTTAGGAATTGAAGTTACAAACATAGGAGATGGCTTACATTTGTCACAATATCACTACGCATATTCGATTTTACAAAAAAGTCAGATGATAGATTGCAAGCCAATACCCAGCCCTTTGGATTCAAAGTTAAAGTTACAAGATGCACCAGCACTATCAGATCCATTTGTTTACCGCAGCATTGTAGGAGCTTTACAGTATCTAACACTCACGCGTCCCGATCTTGCCTTCAGTGTGAATTATGCTTCTCAATTCATGCAAGCACCTACTGCGGCACACATGAAGATTGTTCATAGGATACTGCGTTATGTTAAGGGTACCCTTGACCTTGGTTTGCATTTGACAAAGAATTCTACTTTGAATCTCAAGGCCTTCTCCGATTCGGATTGGGCGGGATGTCAGATCACTCGTCGATCAACAACCGGTTTCTGCACATTTCTTGGTCAGAACATCATTTCGTGGTGTGCCAAAAAGCAAAACACCGTGTCCAGATCGAGTACGGAAGCGGAATATCGAGCAATGGCTCACACCGCAGCAGAAATTACATGGCTGACTTATCTGCTTCAAGAACTTCATATTCCGCAGGCTATACCAGAAATCTATTGTGATAATTTAAGTGCATTATATTTGACTATAAACCCTGTTCTTCATGCTAGAAGCAAGCACATAGCCTTGGACTATCATTTTGTAAGGGAAAAGGTAGCACGAGGACTCCTCATTACAAAGCATATATCATCCGCAAATCAAACTGCGGACATTTTTACAAAATCCGTCTCCAAAACTGCCATACGCTCAAGTTTATCCAAACTATGTCTCCAGCCCCGACATAGTTTGAGGGGGGATAATAGAATATGTGGGAGTCACAAGGATGAAAGGAGTAACAAGGATGTAAGTTCTAGAATCCCTCTCACGTGGCAGACTGATCTTGGGAGAGATAAGGTTGTAAGTTTGGAGAGATAAGGATATGTGATATTAGTTTTGTATTAGGAGTCTTAGTGTTATCTGCTCTCTTTCAAATTGATAGTATAATTAGAATAGGTTTAGAGATATAATGTACAGTGGTAATCAAAAAGATTAATAAAAGTTCTTTGCAATTGTTTCGTGAAACTCATTCTTCTCTACCTTTTTCAACTTAAACAAACTCAATAATATCGAAATTTTTAAACCCTAAGAACGGGTCAAGCCTTGTGGTGAGTCCAGAAAACTTATTGTTTAAGACAATCTACTTTAGAAGGCAACCAAAATAAAATAAAAAAATTATTAATACATACATTTATATATTACGTAATTTAAGTTAAAAATACAATATAAATTTGATTTTACATTTTTTAAATTTTATATATTTTTATTATTTAATAATAAATGAGCAATAAAATTTTAATTCGGTTAGAAAAACTAAAATCTCCCTGCCTAAGATTTCAGATAAAAATAAGATATTTTTGTTTTTTGGTGTGCAATTGACTTAATTAGAAAGCATAAATGAGAAGATGGGCTGTCAATTGGAATTTCCCCAAAGAGTTTAATTAATTAATAATTAGGACAGCTTGGTGAGAATTTAGGCCCTAGGAGCCATTAGTCCATTCATCAATTAGTCAAATTCATTTATTATTAATTGGGCTTATAATAAGTTGGGCTCACCTTATAATCAAATTGACTTAAGCCAATTTGTAGGGATCCCCCTCCTTATTATAAGCCTTTCAATTCTTTTATTTTTAATCAATGTGGGATTACCCCACACCCTTTACACTCCCCCCTCAAGTGGCAATTTCGCCACTTGACAAGTATCGACGGCCCAACCCGGGTCCGTCAGGGTCCAGTAACTCGACCCTCATGCTTCGGGTTCGGATCCCAGCTCGACAGGCTCTGATACCATGTTGAGAATCTGGACCCTAAGAGCCATTAATCAATTCATCAATTAGTCAAATTCATTTATTATTAATTGGGCTTATAATAAGTTGGGCTCACCTTATAATCAAATTGACTTAAGCCAATTTGTAGGGATCTCCCTCCTTATTATAAGCCTTTCAATTCTTTTATTTTTAATCAATGTGGGATTACCCCATACCCTTTACACAGCTACAATCTTAATTAGGCTCATACTTAGGGTTATTACTCCATTTTTCATTTGCCTTTTGGATTTATTCTACTTCTTATTAACTCTTTTTTACTCTATTAAAAAAAATTATTTATAGCTTAATTTTCATATTTAAATTAATTATAATATTCATTTCAAAATTCAAATAGGCAATTTTAATCTTAGTATAATGTATTCTTATTGAATTCAGTGTTCATTCCCCAATTTTTTAAATTTTAATTAAACTTTTGAAATTTATTGATTTGTGCATTTATAATAGTGTTATAGTAATTTTTTTCCAAATTAAAAGATTGAATAAATAGCACAAAAATAATAAATTTTATTAATATGGATAATTTATGAAAATGCTCCTCACAAATTTAGGTATGACTCCATCTTTCTAATTAATGTAATAGTATTTTATTTATTGCAGCATTTTTACAAAAACCTATTAATCTTATTTATCCTCAACATAAATCAATACCATACTATTACATCAACCAATGTCATAATTAAGTGCTTCATTATAGATCAGGAATATATTAGCTGTATAATTGTAATTAACTTATAATTAGAAGAATATAACGGTAAGTAATTATATTATTTAATGATATAATAATAATAATAATAATAATAATAGCTTAACAAACAAATCATATAATATTCTCAAAAAAAATCATATGATGACAAATATAATTAAATTCCCTGTCATGAAAAATTTTAAAACTTTTTTTTATTAATATATAATAAAAATTGTCTCCTTAGTAAATAACAAATAAAATGTGAATACAAAGATTTGAATAATATATAGATGAAATTGGTGACGGCGGTCTTGAAATTCCATATTTGTTATATGGATAAATCTCTTAAATCACTGATTATTCCCACTACGACAGCGTGTGTTCTGATTGCAACCTCTTGTCCATTCATTTACAGACTCACTGTCACTGATAAGATTGTCCATTTTCACCCTTTCGAAGCTGTTGCTCTCTGCTGCTGCTGTTTCCATTATCAAACTTGAACTCATCACAAGCATGCAAATAAGCCCCAAAACAGCCAATCCTTTAGGTAGACCCATTTTTAAACAATTGCTACTTTACAATTCTTCTTCTTCTTCTTCTTCAAATGATTAAAATTAATGATAAATTTATTCAGGTTTTTTTGCTAAATTAAGCGTGATTAATAGAATTCTTTTAGGTGTTTTGGCTATTTTAAGTGTGAAGGAAGAGTCAAATATATAATTTTTTCCCTTACTATTAGCAGGAAAAAAAGAAGAAGAAGACGGAATTGGTCATTGAAGAATGAAGTCTGCAACAGAATGGGCCTAGAAGGCCCAAACATTTACAGGCGGGGCTTTAAATGCTGTAGTACACCTCATCATTCTTCAAAAAATGGGCCTGAAATTTTTCTCTAAAAAGAACGTTTTTTTTGAAGGACAAATGATTCAAGAGATCACCCATATTAGTACACTCTTTGTCCAATTTGGGAATGGGTTAGTGAATGGCCAATCTTCAAATTCAAAGTTCTGCTGAAATTTTTTTTAAAGAACTTCTGCTGAAATTTTATATAATGAATGTTTTGTTTTTTCATAAATAAATTGGATACCTCAAAGATTAAGCTGGCACCATGCATGTCTGTTCATTAATTAATTATTGATATAAATAATAAATTCTCATAATTATCAATTTGATTTTGGACCAAACAACAAAATCCTTATCTTTATATGACTACAATTAATTAATATACGTAGATATGGTATTATTTGTAACTCGTCCATTCTTAATTATCTCAAATTGAAATTCCTTCTTGCCTTCCGTGTAATTAATTAATTCCTTCCTTCTTTCTCTACGGTTGCATTTTGGGTCCACATCCATGATCTGACTTTTGGCTATTTTTCAGAAGTGAATGCTAAACTTTTTTGGAAATTATATTGGACAGTTTCTTAAGTATGATGGCAGCAGTAGAGGTGGCTTGGTGCGATCATTTATGCGAATTAGAGTTTTGATTAATGTTGGTGCTCTCCTTAAACGGGCTAAGAAAATGAGGAAAGAGGGAGATGGCAGTTTTATTGTTTACTTTAGATATGAAAAGCTCCCGACATATTGTCATGTTTGTGGAATGCTTGACCATTCAGAACTCCAATGCAATTTGTTGTTAGACAGTAATGGCACACTGACTGAACGTCGATTTGCTGGTCTTCGAGCTCCGGCGAGAAGTAGTTTGGCTAAACAAGGTGACCCTTGGTTACGTGACATGGCAGGAAATCAGACCGAGATTGTTGGGGGTGTGATGAGGGGATTTCAAATTAATTCAAATGATACTCAAATCTTAAATGGTCAATCCATATCAGATTTGACTCAATCGAAAATAATGGGCAGGGACCAGATGGGAAATTCCATGGGTCAGATTGCAGTTGTAAATAAAAGCGGGGTTGGGCCATCAAAGCAAAGTGGGATGGATAATTTGGATGGAGAAGATATAAAAATGATGCTAGAAGAGTCCAAGAAAAGGCTTCGTGAGTAGCCAAGGGGATACTGTCAACACTGATAACTCCAGAATGGTTGAAGATGGAATTCAAAATTCAATGATATCGGCGAGTGTTGGTCTGCAGGCCTGCCGGGAGCAATGAGTTGCCTAATTTGGAACTGCCGATAGCCTCAGTTGGAACTGCTGAGGGCTTGGCAACCCTCGGACACTTGCTGCTCTTAAAGAGCCAGTTAATAAACATAAGCGACAGATTCTTTTTCTAATGGAAACATTATTTTTGAGACCTAAAGTTGAGGAGATTGCAAATAAGTTCCGTTTTGATGAATGTTTTTGTGTGGAATGGATTGGTAGGGGTGGAGGTATGGCAATGTTTTGGAATAATAAAGATAGTATTAGTCTTTCTAGTCACTCTAATAATCATGTGGAATTACTTATTAATAGGATTGATGGTAGGACCTGGAGATTTACAGGTTTTTACGAGTACCCAGAAAGGGCTCGCCGTTTAGACTCTTGGAATTTGATTGAAAGACTGTCTCAAGTATCTAGCTTACCTTGGGTATTAATGGGTGATATGAGTGATATGTTATCAATAGAGGATAAGGTAGGAGGTACTCCTCATCCAGTTAGCTTGCTTTCTGGGTTTCAGGAAGTGGTTGAGACTTGCGGCCTAGTTGACTTGCCTTTGAATGGTTTCCAGTACACTTGGGAGAGAGGAAGATCATCTGAAAATCTAGTTATGGAAAGATTAGATCGGACTTTTGTTAATAGACAACTGTTGAATTTGTTCCCGAATTGTTTATTACATAATTTGATGACATTGGTGAGTGATCATAGTCCTATTTGTGTTGGTGATGGAGAGATTTTCTTTTCGTGCTTTGAAAAAAAGGTTTAAGTTTGAGAATAGCTGTTTATGGAGTAATGGTATTGAGCAGGTTATACGTAGTAGTTGGGTGGAGTCAGATGGGTTAGCATTAAATATTAAATTGAAAATGTGTCCAGAGGCTTTGATTAGGTGGACTAAGGAGAGTGGAGGGAATTTAAGGGAGCGTATTGACTTGATTCAAAACCAAATTGTAGCAGCCAAAGTGGATGGGGTAGTGGGCCATGATTGGCAGCTGTTAACAGGTGAGCTGAATTTGCTTCTAGTCCAAGAAGAAGCCTTTTGGCGTCAGCGAGCTAAGAACTATTCGCTACGGTTTGGAGATCTAAATACTCATTATTTCCATATGCAGGCCTCGGATCGCAAAAGTCAGAATTTTATTTCGTGTCTGTATGATGGGGATGGGACAAAATGGACTGATTTAGATGGGATGGGCAAGGTGGCTATTGATTATTTTAATGAATTGTATCGGCCCCTAATGGTAATGGTGATGAAGTTTGTGCTAGAATCCAACCAAAAATTTCTCTTGAAGACAACAATCAGTTGCTAGTACCGTTTCAGTATGAAGAATTTGAAAGTGCTTTGTTTTATATGCATCCGGATAAAGCCCTAGGCCCGATGGGATGAATTCGGCTTTTTATCAACGATTTTGGAGTATTGTTGATCCTGATGTTGTATCCAATTGTCAGCACTGGTTAAGGACATGTATTTTTCCAGACTATCTTAATAATACCGTAATTGTATTTGTGCTTAAAAAAGATAATCTCAATGATATAAAAGACCTTAGACTTATTGCCTTGTGCAATGTAGTGTATAAAATTTTGTCCAAAGTATTGGCTAATCGACTTAAGCATTTACTTCCTAAGATTATTTCTAATTTTCAGTCTACTTTTGTTCCGGGGCGATTGATAACAGATAATGTTATGATAGCTTTTGAAATTATCCATTATCTTAATACCAAAACTAGGGGTAAAAAAGGTGAGGTGGCTCTTAAGATAGACATTCGTCAAGCTTATGATAGAGTTAATTAGAATTATTTGAGAAATTTGATGCTCAAATTGGGCTTTGATGTGAGATGGGTGAATATTATCATGCTTTGTGTCTCTACTGTTAAGTATGAGGTTGCACTGAATGGCTCTTCATTTGGTTCTATTATTCCTAATAGAGGGTTGAGACAGGAGGATTCTCTTTCGCCCTATCTATTCATTTTATGTGTAGAAGGGCTTTCATTGTTGTTTCAGGAAGCAGAGAGACAAGAAAATATTCATGGGTGCAAGATGAATAATATATGTTCTAGTATTTCTCACATTTTCTTTGCAAACGACAATTTTCTATTTTTTTAATGTAAAGAAAGAGGAGGTGCTACATGTGAAGAAATTATTACAAGAGTATAAGGAGGTATCAGGTCAAGTTGTAAACTTTCAGAAGTCAGACATTTTTTTCAGTTTTAATGTCAAGATAGAGTGTAAAAAGGATATTGTGGATCTTCTCCTTGTTTATTCCCCATTGGATCATGGAAAATATTTGGGGTTACCTTCCCTTATTGGTAGGAATAAGTGTCAACTTTTTGATTCTTTTAAAGAAAGATTGAGGAAAATGGTGCATAGTTGGAAGAATAAGTTTTTGTCAAGAGCTGAAAAGGAGATTCTTTTAAAAACAGTTGCTTAAGCTATTCCCACATATTGTATGAGTGTCTTCCTTCTTCTTATTAAACAAATTAAACATATTATATGAGATTGGGATGCGGTACAGGTGCTGGAAAATTCTTCTGCAAATGATAGGAGGGTTGTTTCTACGCGGGACAAATGGAGTAGGCCACAAACTGGAAGAGTAAAATGCAATGTTGATGGCCCAATCTTTAGCAACAATGGTGAGGTGGGTTTTGGCGCTATATTAAGGGATGCAACTGGCCATTTTATAAGTTGTATCTCGGGTCATTATAGAGGTGCATTTGAGCCAAGGATTGTTGAAGCATTGGCCTTACGTCATGGCTTATCATGGATTCAAGAGCATGGTTGGCAGCATGTGGAGATTGAAGTTGATTGTCAATATGTTTTTTATGCTGTTCAATCTCATACTTTTGATAAGTCAGAGTTTGGAATTATTATAATTGATTGTTCCCTTATTATTTCACAATTAATAGGGTGCAAAATTAGTTGGATAAATAGGCAAGCTAATAAAGTTGCTCACTTGTTAGCAAGGGCAGCTTTATCTTATGCTAGTCTAGCTATATGGAGTCAACCTCCTGATTTTATTAATAATGTTCTTTCTTTGGATGCTCTTGATCAAGGATCTTAGGTTGGATGTATGGGGATAGCCAATTGGCTAGGGTTTAGGTTTTATCCTTTGATTTTGAGTTTGTTATTTGCTTTATTTTTTATTTATTATGTTGAATCTTAAAAAAAAACAGTGAAACAATTTACTTTAATTTTCTTTTTATTAGTAAGAGAAAACAAAAAGTATAGCAAAATATGTTTTTTTTTTTTTCAATTTAAGTTGATTTTGAATAGAGTTGGAGTTTTAAATGGAATTTTAATACTACTATGGTAAAATGCATGGATAAAATTATATTTGATCCTTTTGATTTAATTGTATGTTAATATATATATATAATTAATTAATTAAAATTTGGATTAAATATATACTTCTTCTTGATTCTATAATAATTTCGATTGAATTCTTCACCAAATCAAATATAAATCATCAAATTAGAAATACAATATATACTTTCATAATTTATTTACTCTACAAGATTGTATATTTAATGGTTGGAAATTTTAAGAGAGTTTTTTTTCTTCTTCTTGATTGTAACTTTTCATTGGTTACAACTCTTTCAATAATTGCAACTTTATCAATGAATCCAGATCAACCCATCATCAACTATTTCCAACAAATTACAACTTTGGTTATTTTTAATGCAAGCTCCCAGTTCATCAAATATTTCCACCAAATTACAATTTTGATTATTTTCAATGCAAGCTTTATAAGAGAACCATATTCGATATATATTAAAATTCCATACACCCATCACCACTAATATTATCAAAATATATATTTATATAAAGAATCATCATATTATCACATAAACATATATATCCAATATAAAATTTATAAAAATATAATAACATTCTTACCATACCTAGATATACTTATAAAAACATGCATATATAATATATGGTACGATATTTTTAATGTTTTTCTTCAAGTAGAAGTATATCCTATTATAAATAAATGAAATGCATTAGGTAGAGAGAGAGAGGGCCCAAGTGTAAGGCATGTGATGGGTGAGGCAAAGGAAGGCTAGAAAAATTTTGGAGAGATGATCTTTGTTTTGTCTTCCAAAGGGGAACATGTCATGCCAATTGGAGAAAAATAAACATCACAATATACAGCTTAATGAACAAATCATATGCAACCAAACTAAACCTATATATATATTATATGTGCAAGTGGTTGCTTGCAAGTTGGACAGATGAAGCTAGCTATAGCCCTATATAGAGGCACAGCCCTACAATTTAAGGGTATGCTAGCTATTCTTGGTTATTTACAGACAGGCATAATGGAGTGGTTTTGAGTAGGTAGAGATAATGGTGTGTGTGTGTTTTTTTATCAATAAAAGATTATTAACATAACATAGAATAACAATAAACTCGGTGAAAATCAGAGCAAAAAGCCACAAAAGGCTAGAAATCTTCCCTCTATCCCAATGGAAATATAGAACAAAAACTTAAGAGATCCCTTACATGTAACGGCCATCGTAAATAAGACTGGCGAATATAAAAAGGACTAGAGTCTTGAACAAACTTTTCTGAAGGTGATAGCAAGCAAGATATGAAAGAAAGAATTTCACAAGTCAAGAGTCTTAGACATCTCCAAATGAGTGCATTGATGAAAACAAGGGAACAGAAACCACTCCATAATAAGGGACATCTTTGAAAAAAGCTATGATTTATCAATAGAAATGAGCTTATAACGGTGTGTGTTTGGTTTCTTGAAAGAATGGCAAGAAATGTTTATACAAAGTAGAAATATTATTATAAAATAAATATATATATATATATATATATATATATATATAAGGGAACAAATGAAAGAGAATCGAAGGAACTAGCCACTAGGAATGGCATGGGTTGGTTGCTGAAAAAGGGTAGCCATGTGAGAAGCATTATGCTCTCGAATGATGTTGTCCTTATTATTATTATTATCATTATTATTTTGTTATAAGTTATATTTATAATGTATCTATCTCTCTCCTAGCTATATATATATTTATCATATGAATTAATTAAGCATATTTTATATATTATTTTAATGTATCTCTAATATATAGCATCGGAATGGCAACCATGACTCTACTCTTATTTTTTTTTTAATTGAAGGCAAGTGTAGGGACTCTTTGTATGTGGAATGTGAATAGATCCAATCTATCTTAGTTATATATTGTATATATAAATTAGGCGTTGTTTTGAGTTGCTTATTCTATTGAATAAATAGCCTAAAATATCTGCTGGGAATATATATATATATACTTACACATATATATAGTTTTTAAATTGAAGTGAATATGTGCGACCGGTACTTAATAAAGTTATAGAGGGTACATTTAGTTTGTGCATGGAAGAGCCAATTTTATATTCAACTTCTAAACCATGATTGGCGCAAGAAAGAGTGATCATGCACACAACAATATATATAGTTGCCCTAATTAGTGGCCTACTTAGTATATGCTATAGGGATTTTGATATTATATATTACTGGCTGTTGCCTTTGTCACCTATGCAAGAGTAAAAAACAATATTGATGAATTTCGTGACAACGGGGTCAAAACAATTTCTTTTTTTATAAGTCTAGTTGATGTCTAAATTTATAGGATAGAGGAGTTTTAAAAATCAATTATACTATGATATGATATTTTGATGAGTTTCTTACTATAGATTTTGAAAAGCCAATTTTAGAAGCTAGATGGTAATATTGAAATATCTATTTATATATAAATATAAATATAAATATAAATATTTATTCGTTTAATGATATATGTATAAGTCTAATTTTGTTTGGAGCGTATATCGCAGGTTAAGGCTCATTATTCCTGTCTAAGGAGGTATTTAGTAGAATTTGAATTTACGTCCTTACTCACTTGATCAGTCTTACTTAATCAACTGAGCTATTTATATTGAGTATATTTTTTAGGGCCAATTTTGTCATTACATCCCTAAAAAACTAATTAACAAAAGAAAAATAAGGGAAATTAAAAATAACATAATATCAATGAATAATAGTTATATATTCTTTAAAAATAATTAACTTGTACAAAATTTCAATTATGATTTTTGTCCAAAATCAATTTTAAACTTAATAATTATAAGAAAGCCAAAGACAAGTAGCTATAAATATATATATATATATAATTATTTTATGGCAGATGTGATTTATTCTTAATTTGTAATTATATTTGTTAAGAAGTTGTGATAGTCCCTTTCAGCTATACAGGGGGTATACAAAGTAGAAAGAGAAGGGCATATTCATGAATGAAGAAGAAAAGGGTTATAAATATAATAAATATGAGTGCTTTGTTTAGCCTTTAAAATGCTAAGTTTGTTCTGCCTTTCATAAATATATATATATATATATATATATATATATATGAGTGCTTTGTTTAGCAGTAAGAAAGTGATATCTCATAACTCAGTACTATTCATATAGCAGGCTTGTCCGATCCTATCCAAGTTTATAATTTAATTTCCGTATTTCTATTGCTCTTTTGTGCTTCTATTCTACATCTTTCATGTATCATAGATAGGCTAGCTTTGGACCTTACTATCTTTTCCATGAAAACGGGTTTTTGGACATGAACGAGTCTTCAGTTCACCCTATCATAAAATAAAACTTTTCTAATATTTTTTTAAAAAAAATATATTATGTTATAATATTTCTGTTAATTAAATTTCACTTGTAGTTTAAACAAACATAGTTATGATTTATGAATATAAATTCAATAATATTGTGTCGAAATTCGTTATTTCAAAAATTATTATTATTATTTTTTTAACCCTAAAATTCAAATTATGCAATGAATTAATTTTATTGTACTCGAGTTTTTATTTGAATGTGCTGGCTGGAAAACAAAAATGCCTCTCTAAATAGGCCCATAGGAATGTTTAGACAATTTATGCATTAGTCAAATTATTCATTTTTTTTAGTGAGGAGAAGAGGGTCACGCTAGTTTTATGGAAGATGCCGAAGCTGGGTGAATTCAAGATCAATATCGATGCCTCATTCTCTCGTATAAAAGCGGCGGGTGGCTCGATTCTTAGAGACGCAGGTGGTAATGTTCTTGCTGCATTTTGTTATCCTTTGGAGGCTTCTGGTCCAATGGAGGCTGAGGTTCAATCCATTCTGGTAGGATTAAAATGGGATCTCAACATGCCGTACAGGCCTCTCCTTCTTGAATGTGATTCTCTTGAGGCTATCAATGCACTTAGCACGGATACGACAAATTCAAGGACTCTGGGCAAGATTAAACATTTGATGAATTCAGAGAACATTGTTATTAATCACGTCCATCGAGAGGGCAACCAGGCAGCCAATTTCTTAGCGAGATATAGCCGTTTATTTACCATTTGCTGTAATTTTCAGAATTTTGTCAATATGTCTTCCATTCTCAAAGGCATTGTAATTTCGGACTCCTCCGGGATTTCTTATTTACGTTATAAATAAAAATATCTGGCAGACTTAGTCGTTTTCTGAGTTGGTTTCAGTCGCACACTATCGCTGAGCCACTCTTTAAATTACTAAATTTGTCTAGGCTTTCTCAAAAAAAAAAAGAAATACAGTTTAAAAATAATTATATTCGCTAAAGAGGTAAAATGAAATAAAAGAAATCTCTTTTAATTAAAGATTTTGAGTTTAAATTATGAGAATGGAATACTTTTAAAATTTAAAAAAAAATATTTTACTCTCTTAATAAATATATTCCATATAAATTTTGATTAGTATGCTATTTTTCAGTTATAACATATTAGATTGTTAGAAAAAAGATATATATATATACATATATATATATTATATATATGTATCTTTAAATAATAAATTCAGAATTTATTTTTCACATCATATCAATATCCAAAAAATCTTAATTATATATTGAAAAATTAATAAAGAGAGTGATTGACATTGAAAAAAGAAATAATTATAAGTAAAGTTTGAAATGAAAGAGATTTGGATTGGGATACGGTTGGGTACGATTGATTGATTCTGTCTATAGAAAAAAGTTAACCAAAAATATGAAAAAAAGGAGAACGTATAGCAATAGCACGAGTTTTGATGAATTAGATAGGATGGAAACCCACAAAAGACAGCTGCAAATGCTTGGGCGTATTCATGTAAAAAGATGAGGTTTTTGAAATGCATATGATTTTTACAGGGGAGATGAATTTTTCAGCTCCAATATAATCCAATAATAGTACTGTGTGATTTTACATATATATAACGCATACAAAGATAAATAAATAGTGCAAAATTTTTTACATAACAAAACAACAAAATTATTTTTTGTGGACTTGCATGACTGCATTGCAATTACTTGTTTTCAAACTCATCAGTAGCTAGCTGATTGCTGATAATTAAGAGAGCCTCGTGCGCTCTTCTGCACCTAAAACACTGACAAGACGTCTTTTGTTTTCCCCCGCTTTTAATTTCCCACTGCGCTTCTTCTCACCTCCTTCCATGGCTCTGCCTCTGCCTCTGCCAACTTTCTTCTTCCATTATATAGCCTTTGTTTGTTTTCTTCTTAACTGGGCCTGCAGAGCTAGGGTCGCCCTTTTATCCATTTTATGGAATCAACCAACCACGTACACTTAATTTTTTACTTCAATTCTTCTTTGTTTTACATGGGGACTGGGAAAGGGACCTCCCTCTCTTGTACAATACTATCATTAGCTTTCTACTATTTGCTTTGCTTTACCAGTTCTCATCCCCGTATATATGCATGTAAGACAAAATATAATACCTCATAGTTATTATTTTTAACATCTATACGTATATATATATATAGTTTGTGCGTGTCAGTGTATGTTATTACAAATTCAAAATTTTTTTTTTCTTGATATAATTTTACTCCAACAATGCATGTTAGTTAAATAGTGATAAAAATTTTAATTTTTATTGAGATATTAGGTAATAATTATTGTAATTATTTTATACTATATATAGTTTTTTTTTACTAATTACTGTACTGCAACGAATTTCAATAAAAAATAGAATATATTTTAATAAAAATTAAAATTTTTATTACCTTTTATATATTTTTTAATGTTTATCAATAAAAACGAGTCAATTATCTTTGGCTCCTATATTTGTTCGCACAAATTTACTCTAAAAAGCAAAGTTGGGTCAGAGGAAAACTGAATTGAAAGCAAGTGTGCCATGTGTCAGCTGGTGATTTTTTGTTATTTGACATGTAAAAAGGTCCTGTCATCCTAGCATATGAAAAATTAAAAGAGCAAACATGCCTGAATTTTGGATACATTTACATTATTTCTTATGAAAAACTAAAAGACCAAACATCCCTACAATCATTTGCTCTATAGCCTAATTATTTCTTATGCCTTACCATAAGGGATTAGCCAATGCAAAACCATGAAGTACTTTACATTTTTATGCTTTATTTTTTAATATGTAATCATTAACATCTATAATTACTGCTGCCTCAAGGGCTTTTACTGAGCTTTCAAATTTATAGCATCACTTTTCTCTTTAATGAATCTAAAATCCAAATGAGAAGGACAGAGACATAAAAAAACAAAACAAAACAAAATTTCTTCCATATACTCTTTATGCAGAAGTTCTTTCTCAATCCAAAAAAAAATAGTTAATTAATTATAATAAAATCAATAATTCACAAAATAAACCCAATAAGGGCAAAAAAATTACCAAAAAAAAATAAAGAAAGGGCAATAATTCTACATTTAGCTATTTATATTATATATATATATATGTCATGGCGAAGTGACTGTGACATAAATTAATTTCTGGTCTTTGTCTCTCTCTCCTCCATACAGAAATCTTCGATTATCACAGCTAGTGCACGTTAGCATCTGTGCTCTCTTTGCTTCAAAATCCCAGTCAGTGGAGCCCACAACGTACAACATGAGCCCAGCACAACAAAATTGGGCCGATAATAGCCCAAGCCAAAGTCCACAAAAGCCAACGCTGAGCCAAAATCCAAGTCCAATTGCTACTGGCATGCCTACAAGGTAGAATGCGCCGAGGTTAACATTAGCGGCACTGGAGGGGCGTGCACTTCCTCTTAAGACCCCACACCCGACTGTTTGAGGACAGTTACCGAGCTCGCATAACCCTAGGATTGGAAGTGCAGCTGATGTTAACCGTAGGATCTCCGTGTCGCTCGTGAACATTTGGCCCCAACTATCCTTCATTCCCGATGCAAATTTGGAAGCTGTTAGGCCCATCATGGCCGAAATAAGTACCGCCACCACAGCGGATAATTTGGCTTTGTTCGGACGGTTCGCCCCGAGTTGGTTACCCACCCGAGTAGAAACCGCAAAACCAAAAGAACTAGGAAAAATATAAAGCAACGACGTCGTTTGAATCAAAATTCCCATAGAAGCAACCGTTGATTTCGGGTTTGATAAAAGCCCGCATAAAACAATCATGATCTCATACCACCACCACTCCAAACACACTGAAACACAGCTCGGAGCCGCAAGCCGTATTAGAGGCATCCAGCCAGTAAAACATTCTCGGCTTGGCTTAGTCCACGTCGGCTCGTGTAAACCAGAAAGCCAAACGTAACAAACCAAAGACAAAAGCACGAAAAAGTTGGAAGCGGCGGCTGCGGCTGCGACGCCGGAAACACCGAGCTTGAAATGATTAACGAGTAAAAGATTGAAAGGTAAATGAAGAATGGTGCCGGTGAGAGTTGCTAAAGTTAAAGGATGGGTGATAGCTTGAGCTCGAAGGTAAATGCGGATTGGATGGATGAAAGAGTTTGTTAAAAGGTCAGGGAGAGAGAAGAGTAAATAAGTGTGAGCAAGACGTGTGATGTTGGGATCTTGATGAAGAAAGAGAAGGATTTTGGACATGTTAATCCACAGAAGAGAAATGGGTATTGATGAGACTAACAAGAAAATCACAGACCGATGAAGGGTTATTGAAAGTAACTTTGGACGTTGAGCGCCAAAAGCTTGAGAACAAAGTGGCTCCATACCGAGAGCTAAACCTGAAAGAACAGAGTAACCTGTAATATTAGCGAAAGCAATCGCAAGAGAACCCGCAGCCAGTTCAAGGTCACCAAGATGCCCAAGAAAAAGCATAGACAGAATGGACCGAGAGTAGAGAATGAGAGCAGTTATTGCTATAGGTAAAGCGAGTTTGAAGAGTGATTTTGATTCTGAAATTATATCAGAAATACAAGGGTATAATATTTCAGGTGGATTGAGATTTTCAAAGTCTTTAATATTGGTAGGAAGTGATAAAAAAATATCCAAATAGAGATGGGTTTGTGCTGATTTCTCAGTTACAGTAGTGGCAGTGGTGGTGGTGGTGGTGGTGCTGCTGCTGACGGCGGCAGCAGCAGCAGCGGTGTCTGGAATATTACACATAACGGTATATATGATTGATTGATTGACCAACTTTGTTAATTAATTTCTTCTTCTTATAATTTATTCACCTTCTAGAGATACTCTCATCAAGAGAACTCTCTCTTTCTCTTTCTCTGTCTCTTGCTCTCTCTCTCTCTCTCTCTGTCTCTTTCCGTATCTCTCTTTCTCTGTGAAAAATGTATGTATGGACGCTAAGTTTCAAGGCGAAAGATATATAGATAGAATAAGATGTATAGCTTTTTGCCGTAGATGATCAGGAGTGGAGGGGTATTAATAGAGAGGAGTTAAAGACTTCAAGATGGGATTGGCTCTGCTTTGAAATTTTATTTTTCTTATTATTATTATTATTATTATTATTATTATTATTATTATTCTCTTTCAACATGTAACTTTAAATTAGGAAATTCCTTTTTTATTTTTGTAAATTTCTTAAACTCAACGTAATTGTTTACCAAACTAAAAAATTTAGGTTTTTCTTGTTTTTATTTCATTATCTCTAGCTATTTACATAAGAATAATAAATTACAAGCAAAACACATTTACAAAATAGAATTTATTTATATTTTTTTTTCTTTGCGACCCTGAATTCTTTTTTTTTTTTTAGCATCTGCGACTCTGAATTCTGCTCTGCCCTTTCATAGATACGTAAATTAAATTATTACAACTATTACTAAAACTACAGTTCTTATAAAATCCAACGGCTGTGATTGTAACAAAAATTTTCCCTGAAATTTGATGGGTCCCGCCATCACTATCAAAGGGTCATGATCATCCTCCCCTTTGAGTATGTTACATAAGATGATGCCTCACTAACTATGGGAAAATTTGGAGTTAGAAAAAGGCTAAATTAGTGTATACATAGAAATACAATAATATGGTATTAATTAAAAATATGAAACGTATAAAAGTAAATTGTATTTTGGTAAAATAGTTTGGGTGGAGAAACCCTTTTTCAATCTATAAGATAAGAATGCTGTAATTGGTCAGACATTTTAGGGACCAATATAATCTCACTTATTCTAGCTGACTTAAATACTTAATGCTATACTTTAAATAGACTCGGACCATATATGCAATTTATATATTCAGAGATTTTTATTATTTATGAGTTTCGCATCATATTCTTCACTTATAAATAAATAAATAATATTTAATGTAATACATACATAACCTAGCTACTTCATATATAATTATTTGAAAATCTCGAATTTTTTTATATACAAAAAACCTCGAATTTTAATTATTAATATTAACTTTTCTTGTTGATCATAAAATCTATTTGTATATATCCAAATATTACATAATTATAATTACCAGTAATAACAAAATAGAGCCCTGCAATAGGAATGTATATGTGGAAATATTAGTAAAATCCATCGTTGGATACTTGGCTTCGCTGTAATTAGTGCTTTTTAATTAGAGAAGGCAAATAGAAAGAAAGCTATAATTTTTTTTGGGTGCTTAAAGCTATAAATTTTTGTTTGTTTGTTTAGACTTAATGCAAATTGTTTGTTTTATGGAGTATAATTAAAAAAAAGGGAATTAATTAAAAAAAACCATGAAATATATTTAAAATAATTTTTAATTGGAAAAAACACTACATTAATTTTTAGAATTTTTTTTTCTAAATATTTATAGTTTTATAAATATTTATAATAGTGGATGTATATATTTGAAAGTGGAAATGTTTTTAAAATTAAAAATGAATATTTTTATATAAAAAACAAAATAAATATTTTTGAAAATATTCTTACTTTTTACATTTCCTTTTAAGAAATCCCGGACTTATTTATGTTAACGTGTTCTTATAAAACTGCATATGCAGATGGAGTGCAAAACCTTATGTCCAAGCCCAATATTTTTAGTCGAGATAGGCTGGAAAGCTACTTTGGACATGCATCCAAAGTTATGGACTATCCTACGAATTAAAATTATAAAATATGTAAACATATAAATAATTAATTTTTACCATGTTAAACAATTGTATTATATTTTACTGAACATATTTACATGAAATATAGTTGTTTTATAGTATCAGTTTTTTTTCATTATGTCGAATGTTATTGCATGTAAATTAAATTAAACTTGAAAATTGTGCTAGATAAAACATGCATATATATTGTAAATTAAATTAAGACGGTACATAGAAAAGAAAGAGAATAAGAGGAAAGTGTATAGAAAAAAGAAGCTTTTATATTTTTTTTATTTACATAAAGATGTAACAGAAGAATAAGTAAAAAAAAAAAAGAACAGGCAATGGAAAATGACACGTGAGGGTCACACGTGCACATGGAGCTCAATTTTGATCCTTTTGGCCTGTAATCCATTCCGTTTGTATCAGAAATGGCAGACTTTTTTAACATTATAGGGAAAGAGAGAGAGAGAGAGAGATGGCAATTTGATTGATCTGTGCAATTGGGACACTGAAATTTCCTTGTTAAAAAAAATAAAATATTAAAAAAGTGACCCCACTAAGTGGTCAGAGTAGACGCGTCAGCAAAAGCATCCGAAAATTAAAGTGGAATTTTACTGCCAAAAAAAGCTTTCGTTGGCTTTTGCCTTCCAAAGTCTGTACCAAGTACCAACGTCATATATTTATCGCTCCAAAAATATCAAAATCGTATATTTTATTATTAAAACAAAATCATACGTAAAATGGCAAAATCAAATTTTTTTTCAAGCTATCCGTCAATTATAATGTCCATATATATATATATAGATATAAATTTTATAATTTATAGTTGAATGAGAATAAATTAAATAATTTTATTTTTTATAAAATTTATAAATATTCAATAGCAACATCAAACTTAAAATATCAAAAAATCTCAGATTAAACTAGCGTGAAGAAATTTTATTTAAATAATTTTATAATTCTATATTTTTTTAAAAAATGTAATTCATAATTGATTAGAAAGAAAAAATTATATAATTAATCCAATTAAATTAAAACTAATTAAAACTTAATTTGATTAAATTGAGTTGAACCTATTTATATATGCATTGTATATTTGGTAGAACTATTAGGTTATAACTTGATAAATTTATAATTAAAATTTGAATATATGTTATATTTCTTTTAAAAATTTCCATAAATATTTAATTATGGGATTAATTTTTGTTAAATTATTACTCACAATACTCTCGTCTTAATTTATATAAAATGTACTAATGTGTTACAATTGTACACAATCAACTACGGGTAATAGCATTTTCACAACAAATATCATATTTTGGATTTTTTTTAAAAAAAATTTGATGTGCTTGATTTAATACAAGAGGCTAGGGGTCATGGAGAGTGACATTATAGGACGCTCACATGTTAGGGTCAAAAATCAAGAATTTTTGATGATGTAAATAAGAAGCAAGACAGTTGGCAATAATAATCAACATTCAAGAATTAACAATAACAACAAATAACATGTTGAACCAGTGATGAATATTCTAAATTTATATATATAAAAAAAACAAATTTACAATTGATAAAAAATCTTTATCTAAGTAATTTATAAATTCTAATTATTTAAATATAAAAATTAATTTTACCTATCCATGAATTTTTTTATACATAACTGATTTTAAGTCTCTGAATAAAGGAAAAAAATTTACGGTAAATGGTAAACAATATAAAATTTTATCAAATCTTATGATGACGGATTGCATCAGAGTCTGAATAAAAAAATAAAAAAAAAACAAATTTTAATTAATTTTGAAATTAAAAATAAAATATGAAAATAAATAAGTGATGTGGATAAAAATTGACGGGACACAAGTACAAAGTTAGGAAAAAGGAGAATAAAAATCGGGATCAACGGAGGAGTTAGAGGAAAACCACAAGAGTCAACATCGATGGCATTTCCCCAAGCAGATGGAAGAAAGGAGACATATCCCTCTCACCATTTAATTTTACCCTCCATAATATGCGCCATCTTTTTTTTTTTTTAATTTAAATTTTTATTTTACTGTTAAATTATTATTATTATTATTTAAAAATAAATAAATAAATAAATAATTTAAGAGTTTTGTTGAGTTGGGTAAATTTGACTGTTATTGTCGTTTTAGAAGTGGGTTAGGTTCAGATATTGAAATAGACAGAAGAGGCCAACTCCATTGTAAAAAAAATATGGCCCACATATTTTTTTAATCTGCCACCGACTATGCCTCTCCACCACTTCTTCTGTTTGTTTTACGGGAGCGCGTTGCGTGTTCCCTATTCCCGTGCCGTTTTCAATGGCCCCCTCCCCCTCCTGCCTTTTTATTCCTTTTTTTTTCCTAGTTTTATTTATTAGTGTAAGAAGGAATTCTTATCTAAATTAAACATATATATATATATATTCAGTTAATAAAATTATTTATTTTATTATTATTTATTTTTTAATTATTTTTTATTAACTAATTAAATATATTTTCAGTCTAAATAAAAAAATTTTATACATAAAATATTCAAGTTACATAAATTTTTTTATTTTGTGTTACATATAAAATAAGACGAGTGATTTTTAATAATAATAATAATAATAATAATAATAATAATAATAACTTAGTTTGTTTCTCCACTTTTGCTAAATTATGCTTATTTTTTTACAGTTTAGAAAACCTAAAGCCTTGTTCCATTCTACAAAATAAAATCCATTTTTCTTAAAATTTATTTTATGAAAATAAAAAAAATTAAAATTTCGTGTTTAGATGTCAAAATTTTCAAAATGAAAATAAAAAAAATAGAATTACATTATATTATAGAAAACTAAAGACTTATTTAAATAAGGCGTAAGTATATTCGACCAATAAAAATATATGATTTTTTATTATTACTCATATAGTAATTTTTATTGACCGGGTATATATTCATCCAGTTTAGTTAATAATTTTTCTTAAAATAAATAGTTATAGAGAATAATTGTTGTATATTTAATTAAAAAAATGAATCTTATAAATAAAAAGTAAATGGAGGAATGAAAAGAGTTTTAAATGAAAAAAAAAGCTTAACATATTTTCTTATTTTTTCTAATTTTTAATTTAAAAAATGATAATATAAAACATTTTGTGAAAAATTTTATTTTTATTTTTTCTCATACAATGATTCGAAAAAATAATTTAAAAAAATTAAAGAAAACATAAAATTATGATAAAAGCAAAGTTTTCCGGAACATGTTCTAAACTCAATATGAAAAAAACCATCCTTTTATATATATTTATATATATATATATATTTATTTGAAAATGACCATATTATAAAAAATTCTTAATCAGGGCAACGTTTAATAGGAATTTCCATAATATATAATAAACAGTAAACATAATTCGACAATAAAATAACTTAAGAGATTTTGTAAAAATCAAAAGTTTGAATTTATGTACAATAGTACGACATTAATGGGAGTTTTCTCATTATTATTATTATTATTATCCTTGAATATAGATTTCAAACCATACAAATTTCTACCATGACCCACCACCAGTAGAATAATTAATAGAAACACATAGTTAATGTTAAAGATGTATCAGATTTTAATATACGAAGTGGTGAAAAATCAATTTTCATAAGCGAATGTACTGAGATTCTATATGTGGAGTCATTCCATAAACTCATATTAAAGTGAGAGATTCTAGTAGTGGATTGTTGGCTAGTCCCCTCTAAATTTAAACTGCTTGATGAATCAGATCAGCCCCAAAAAGTTGATGCCTCTATCGAGTAAGTGTTCCCCGTTATTAAAAAAAAAAATTATATCATGCTTGTGAACCTTTCTTTCAGAGACATTCCAACAATTTTATTCCCTGGCATATATATATATATATATATGTATTTATGTATATATATATATATATATTAGATGGACCAAAACAGCGGTCAATAAGCTAAGATAGTTGTACAAGTTAAAGCCCTTTGCCGTGCTGAAATGTTGTCACTTATAGTATAGACCATAACTCTACACTCAAACTATAAATCTAATTAATCACATTACTATGCTCTTTTTAATTCAGTTTCAACTGATTTCTATAAATTCTACTTACTACCATAATATATCGATGAAATAATTAGTTACGAATCTAACTTTCATGGATAAAATATTTGATAGATTTTTTTTAAAGAAATAATATATACAACAAATAATTATAGGATATATTTTATTATAAAATAATGATAATTTTAAATTTATTGTGACATATTAATTAACCAAATGTTATTGTGGGTGGTTGGGTTCCACATCAAAACTAGAAAACAAAGTAATTAATGGGGATATCATTTTCAAGTGATGGGCATCTAAAGTCTAAGAAATATCTATTTTTTTGATGGAGGCATGCGCATGGATCATCAGTTAGAAAATTTTTTCTACAGGAAAATAGGAAAAATTTGGCTGCATGAGGAAAATTTTTATACAGGAAAATAGGAAAATTTTGGCTGCATGAGTTTGGTCAAGACCACTTATTTTGTAGTTATCTATTGCATCGTTTTACTCCATGATTATATATATATATATATTGATATAAATATAGAAGCTTGCAATGGGATTGCTTGCCGACTTTCAAATCTTCAAAATTTCTACTGTTTTTCCAACACTTCTACTGTGATTATCAAAGTAGAAAGAATTTTATTATTTTTATAGTCTTATTTGAATCGATTTAAAAAGAGAATATTATTTTTAAAATTAAAAAAAGGAGTATAATATTTATTTAGAAATAAAATAAGAGTACAATATTATTGTACGGAACAAAAAATAAAAAATAAAATGGCAGTACCTTAATAATTATATGAATTATTCAATATATTTCAATATTTTTTATTAATTTATTACCATATTGTTTGATTTGGTGATGCATTATTTTGAATTAACTGCATCATATATCCAACAACCAATGTTTATTTCCTGATCTAAGAAAATATAAGATGGAATTTTAATATATATGTATATGGAAATAAATATATATAGTATATTCTTTATTATATATATGCATGTCATATGTTATATATACATAAAAATTCACAAAAAAAAACTAATAATTAATAATTTCATCCTGAGTTTCGAACTTATGCAGACTTTGTAGTCCGTCACAACAAAAAAAAAAGAAAAAAAAAAGGATGGACAACCGTCCAATATCTTACGTAAATATGATGCTTGAGATACGATACACAGGTGTTTCAAAAATGACCACCAATATCAAACAGCAATAATAATAAATAAATAAAAACATATAACGTGACAATTTTAATTTGATTTGGTATACGAACAATTCTCAATAGAAAATGAGAAATACCAACTTTTTAACTTTTTAAGTTTAACAAGATAATTTTATCTCACATTTATAAAAAAAAAAATTTAAAAAAAACTCACTAATACTCAAAATAAATAAATAATTTAACTTAAAAAAATGCTTTTAAAAAAATTACCTAAAAACAATAGATTGTTTCAAGAGTAATTTAATCTATAATTAATTGATTAACATTTAAAATTAAGCATATAATAATAATTATTATTATTATTATTATAAAGCTGCAAAAATATTTTAAAAAAATACTATAATTTTACGTAGAAATAAATGAACCGATGGGCCTTAGTATAAAGTCAACTTATTTTAAGCATTATATTTGATTTAAATATGGTTTCAATCAACTTCACATTTAAGGACATGTTAACTGATGAGTGTTGACCGCATTAATACTCTTAATCTTCTCTCCCACTTCATTAAACAAAATTAAATATAATATTAGTAATTTTTAATTTAGATTTCTAATTATCTAGTCGAACTAGATTTTTTTTTTGCCATTTCTCCCAACTATGTTGCTTGGGGTCCAAAATGAATTATTTGAAAAATAATTAATTTAGCAGATAAGATAATTATTTTAAATATTTAAATTGAATCAACTTCTTTTTTTTTTCTTTTTTCTTTCCTTGATTTCTTTTCATATGTTCTTTTTATGAAGTTATAGTGGCAATTGACATTTTGTAGATGTGTATAATACTTTACATAGCTTTTAAGTATCTTCCCGACAACCATCACAAGGAATTTATATGCATGGAATACAAATTTATTTTTCTATATAATATTTATTGCAAAAATAAATAAAGAAGCTGAAAATTTCATTAATTATGGGGACAGATGGCAGAACCCCAGATGGGCAACAAGGAAGAATATATATAACAGGCACTTTTCATTAAACCTTTTTAACATTTTTCAGACTACTTTTGCCAAAACTCTCTGCAATTGAATAAGAAAAAAGAAGTTGTTGCAAAAAGGTGTATATATATTACACCACACTCAGATCTTGTTCTTTTATTTTTATTTTTATTTTTATTTATCTTATTTTATATTGTTAGATATATTGCTAGTGATGATCTTTATGAGATGGGGATCATAATATCTTCTAGCAGATCTTTGATAGAAAGTTTTAATTAATCACATTACCACTTTGTTTTAGAATAATCAATAACCGTATTATTAATTCATAAAGCACTTCTGAGAAAAAAGATTACAAATAATATTTTCCAAATTATTAATTGAAGGGAGGCAATAATTTGGGATAATTTTTACTAATTGCCAGTTTACCACTAGCTCTTGATGCGCTTTTGATTTTTTTTTTTTGGCTAATCATTCTCATATCAAATTAAATCTTTTTTTTTTTTTGAAATAATCAAATTAAATCTTTTATTATATTTAGTGTTTTGAAATATTTAAATTAATGAAATTAATTAAGCTTCAAACTTGAGTGGGGACTTCTGCATGTATGTATGGATAAGCATTTGCCTCATTAATTCGAAGTTGACTATATGATAATATATATATGCATATATAAATTTTTATTGTCTTCTCAATATCTTCAATATAGCAATTTTTTTTCTTCATTTAATTATATTTATATGATAAAACATGTGGGATATGTGATATATTATATGATAAGAGAATTCTCGAGTATGAATATATAAAAAGGAGACGGAATGGGAAATTAATATAAAGAAATAATTAAGAATAGGCAAGAAATTAAGAAGAAGAAAAAAGGACACGTGATATAAGAGAAGGTGTTGCAGAAGAATGTTTAATTAGACAGCTACTTCCCTCACACACACAGCTCATCTCCACCTCTAAGCCTTCCATATCCAACTCAATAAAGCTTATATTAAAAATAAAATAAAATAAAATTTCTAATTAACGTTTCTATATACATATATATATGTATATATATAAATGATTTATGCCTTTAATTAGTGTATGGACCTTGATTTTCTGTATATAAAAAATAATATTTGCTGTTCATTTTTAAATTCTATTATTATTTTTTTATTTCCTTCTACTTGATTATTTAATTTAGGATAACTGATTTAAGTATTGATATTCTTGATATAAGTTACTTGTATAAGATACATCAATCACCTAAATACTAATGAAAATTATAAATTCTTATAATAATATTAGTTTTATAATTTATTCTTAAAAATTTTCACGAATAAAAGAATTAATTTAGAATTTATTATGTAGAGAAATATGTACTAGAAATATATGATGAGAGATCATTATCTAAGTATTTAGCTATTGCTACACATTTAATTCATTTTAGTTACCTAATATATCAATATGTAAGTTTTTTTTTTTCTGAAAATTATATCAATATGTAAGTTGTGATCTTAATACTCTCACAATTAATTAATTAATAATATACACATAAATCTAATATTTAGAGATTATTATCATGACGTATAATTGATTTAAACATAAATCTAATATTCAGAGATCATATATATATATATGTATAATTAATTAGATGGCGGATGATGTTATGTATGATTAAAACAAGGGAAGATTTGGCGTCACCACCACATGGAGGAGTACTGGTAGAGATTTAAGTTAGTGTATAGGCTTCCTAAAACGGTGACATTTGACAAATTAAAAAGAAGCCAATTGAGTTTAGGTTTGAAGAGAGTTGGAGACCCACACGCATGCCTTCTCCACGTGTGGCGCATTTTTGCACATGGTTTGTGAGACTTTCACATTCTTCTCCAAATCAACCTTATTAATTTATTTTTTTCAAAAAAAAAAATTCAAGTTCTAATTTTAGTTACCTATTTGTTCTAACTTTGTTTTCTAGCTTATTTGATTTTTTTGTTTTCTTATTTTAATTTATTTTAATTTGTCATTTTGTGAATATAGTAACTCAATTGTTAGTAAAAATTGCTTATTTTCTGTTAAAATATAGAAAAGGGACACATCGTCCTCTTTATTTAATTGTTAATGCTCTAATTAATGGTCAATGATATTCTAATTTTCCTTAAAAAATTAAAAAAACTTAAGTGCACCCATTCTGTGTTTCTTGAATGCAAAAGAATTCAAACCTGAAAAAAGTTGTTTTATTTTGAATTGATGACCCACTAAAATTTTGAAATATAAACAGATTTGAAAAGCATTACTGGCTTTAATTGTATGTTTAAAAATAAAATAAAAAAATGAATAAATAAGCACCACTTGGCAAATGATTTCTTGCTTAATTAGACTAGATTTACACATGATCAAGTGTAAATAGATTTGATTTAGATATAGGTTGATTAGTCTAAATACTTTTTTCTTATGCTATAATTAGGATCCTCAATCAATGCAATTAGATCAGTAAATGAAATTATGAACAAAGATTAGTAATGCCTTAATTCTGTTAATTACTCTTGCCCCACAAAAGCACTTTCTTCTTTGGTCCCACAATTATTTGCTAAGGGTTGGTTTACATAATTAATTAACTATTATTATCAATCTCTACATAATTAATTAACTATAATTATCAATTTCTACTATAATTTTTTAATTATTATGCTATCTAATAAAAATGAAATATAATTATTATTATAAGTAAGCAATAATTGTTATTGTAGATATATTTTTTCCTTAATTTTCAAAGTAATTTTATTCATATGTTAAATTTTACATATACGTACTAAATATAAATATATGATTTAATCAATAAAAAAATGAGTTCAATTTTAGTAACTAATTTTTGAGATTAACTCCCAAATTTATATTAAAAATTTTAATATGATAACACAATTCCAGATGATCACTATATGTTTTTAAGTGATTTAAACTGTAATTACTGAAATTGACATTTTTAAATTTATATTAAAAATAAAAATTTAACATCATTTAATCTCTTCCTCCTCCTTTTGTCTCTTGAAAGGCAACACCATTTAACCAAAACAGTGCGTAATGTAAATATGAAAATTTAACTTCTCTAGGGATAATAATTAAATTTGTCTTGTTTATAAATATAAAGATCTCAATTTTCAAAGGTTGAAAGGAGCAAGTCAACCATAAATCATTGCCTTTGCATTGACAATTGAGCAAAAAAGGCCATAACCTAAAAATTAATTTTACAGAAAGCATAATGTAGAGAGAGGGAAAGGAAGATTTTATGAAATGATTAACATTTGATTTGATTTGATTTGGAAGGATCAATTTGATTTAGTGGACCGACAATATTGAAAAGAAATTATTGGTTGAAGAATTTGAAAAAAGAAGTGGGGATTAAAAATTATCATTAATTTCCTTGTCAAAAATCAATACAATTAGATGTTTTTGTGATATCAAGATCTATAATCTAAGTGTTTTCCCTACAAAATCATTTGTGTTGAATCTATTGAGATCCCACAAATTGGGTCACTGATATCTCCATTTACCACCCAAAGTCTTGAGGACAAATTTTAAAAAGAAAGAAAGAAATTTTAATATGTTAAGTCAAAAACACGCTTATGTTACTTAACTTTTTGATTTATTCTCTTCTATCTCCAAGAAAGATATGATTCGCATGTTTCCCCCAACATTGCCTCTCTTTATTCATTATATTATATATTTAATCTATATATATATATATATGACATAAATTCCTTGTTAATTATCCTACTTTGGAAAAATTATGGATATAGCAAGATTTTAAACTCATTCTACAAAAAGAAAGGAGAATTAAGTAATTAATTAAAATTTATTTGCATTTTCAGAAGAAAATAAGTACTCACTTTTTATTAAATTAATAAATTCACTCTCTTTTTTTTATCCATCTCAAATTATAGTCTACTTATAATTTTAATAATTTTTGTTAATATATTAAATATCTATAAAATACTCTCTCCGTTCATATTTAAGTTTTTAATTTACAATTTTCATTTCTACACAAATAAGTATCCATTTAGAATGTCTAAAAATATTTATTCATTTTATTCGAATATTGTTTACATTTAATTATCAAAATATTTGAAATTTTGTATTTTCAAGACATGATCATTTTCATTCTCAAAATAGTAATTACTTTGCATTTTTAATATTTATCTATTTTAATCAACTTACTAAGTATTGTATTTAAATTTTTAGCTCCAAAAGTTTAAAATTTTTATTTTCATAAATACTATATTCAATTTGAAAAAAAAGAAAATTAAATTATTAAATTAAATTTTGTGCCCCTTAAATTCTCAATAATTGAAAAGTAAACAATAGTGTTGTTAAGTGAATTTCTTAAAAAGTGTAAAAATGATAAAATGGACACTTAAATCTGGAAAGAGAGAGTACTTATTTAATGCTATCTATTAAATATATATCATAAATGACATAATAAAAAATTTATATATAAATTTATATTTACAATAAAAATAATTAATTTTTTTTAATATTTATGAAATGAGAAGTAAACCTATTCATACGGAAGGAGTAATATATTTATGAGTCAAGTGAATAATCCATGTAATTTTTTTTCAAATATATTATAGGACTTTTTACAAATTTATTAGAAAAACTCATAATATTACAAATTTACCAGTCTAAAAAAAATTATCAAATTTATTAGATTTTTTAATGAACTTACAAATTTACCAATTTCATATATTATATTCCAAATTTATTATTAATTTATTATACATATAATAATTTCTATAAGTTTATTATTATATTATTATGTGTTTTTTTATATATTTTTATTAGAATGACTAAAAATTTATGATAAAAAATAAAAAAAAAATTTAAAAATCTTACAAATGGTGTGATTTCCATTGTCTGATAATATATATATACATTTATTTTTAAAGGGTAATTTTATTAATATTAAATTCCATCCTAATGTTGGATTTTAATTTTTAAAGGAGGACAAGAATTTGGTCACAGCTAATAGGGAGCGAAAACAGCCTTGGCCATATTTCGATTGGAGCCCATAAAGCAACAAAATGGGCTGGACTTGATTAAACTAATTGGATTGGGCTATTGGGTCCTAGTTCTTTTAATGGTCCTTAGACCAAGTCGATGAACTTTGAGAGGGAAGATGATGGGAGGTGAACAAAAGAGGAGAAAAATCGAGCCCCCACCGCTTCGCAGGTATGAAAATCTACATTTTCAAGCTACGATACTTCTTGTTTCCTTTTCTGTTTGTAGGTGATTCATTTTACTGAAATTAGTGCTCGATTCAATGGAGGAAATTGAATTTGCTAATTTTCTTGTTTAATTTTTCCTAGTACTTGAGAGTTTATTTTCTGAGAAAGAATTCCACAATAAACGACTGATTTATATGTAGAATTGAATTTACATGCATTAGCTGCTGATTTCTGATATATTCTGTGATATGTTTTGTTAAATTTGGGCAAATTGCTTATAAATTTTAATCTTGGTACCGTTTATTTGAGGGGCAGGTGAGAGATTTTGTTAGGGTTTAAGTCTCTTTAACAACTGTTCATCTTCCTTTGATTCTGATAGATTGTTTTATTGTTCAGAAGTCAGAAATAGCTCATTTTATATATTTATTTAAAATTTCATACTTAATGATTTTTTACAAGTGTGGAGGAATTATATAATCTAAAGAAATGAACTTGTCTTAGCTTTTGAATACAAAATACTTTTCCTAATGATTCTCTCAAATAGAAATAGAGAACTAAGTGAATTTCAGTTTTTTCTTCACTTTGAGGTTCCTAAAACCAAGATGCAAACTGCATTCTTTATCTCCTTTTTGTGCCTTGAGCTCAATTTTGAGAGTTCACTTAACATTTGTGTTAAGAAAATGAAGTATTGCTTCACAACCTCGCCTGCTTTTCATGCAGGCATAACAAAAAAATGAAATTTTGTGATCCATAAGGTTCAATTGAGATAGGGTAAGTTCATGACACCTCTCTGTTATTGCAGGCCTGTCTCTTCAGGTGCAGTAAAGAAAACTGGAGATGCAACATCACCGAGTAGTTTAAAGGTAAATGTATTTCCTTTTATTTTAATAAGCAGTGTTCTTGTAGCATCTTATATTATTTCTTAAACATTTGCCTTGGGACTGTATAAGTAGGTTCCAGCAACTCATGAAGTTGATTTCAGAATTCAACAGGCAAAAAATTTTGCAGTTGCACAAGCGCAACGAGAGGGCTGCACTGGAAATTTTAGAATTTTTGATTCTCCATTTTGTAACTTTCTAGTTCCTGTCATCCCAACTCGTTCAGAATTAGCAGGATAATCTGTTTTTATTCATTGTTATGCATGTGTTTACGAGCGAATGCATCCAAGTATCTACACTCGCACTTGGTTTGAGATAAAGTTTCTCTTATAATTAGAATGTGTATTAAGGGCTGTTTTGTGTAGATTTGAACAGCACCTTGCACAATTAGTCTCCTACGGTCCATACTCCATATTTGGGGCTTATTCTTTGAAAAATAATCATATTTCCAATTCTAGCAAAGATGGATCAGGTTATCGAACATCTAATGTGCCTGCCTAACTGTGAATAATTTAGCTACCATTCAAAGAGTGCCAGCCATGAAACACTAATGACACTGTTATTAAGTGCAAGACGGAGGCAAGTAGGTAGGATAGCAAGGATATTATTATACGGGCAGCAACTTTTAACCAAAACTCTTGAAAGTGTTTGTAGATTATATTCCCTCGTTTGCTTGCTTGCCCAGAAAGAAGGGAAAATCTCTGTGAGAAAATCAACTACTAAACCAAAAAATAATAGAAAAAGAAGTCCCTAAAACACAATTTGTTCCAAGCGTATAGGCTTGCCCCGCCACACAATTATTTGGAAAGAAAGATAATAATGATGGTATATTAGAAGTAATAATAATAATTAATAATAATGATGGTATATTAGAATTCATAGGCACTTCGCTCCTTTCTTTTTATTATCATTTATTGACATGAAAACTTCATCGAGCGTTTTAAATGAGGAAAGTATTGGAATATTCTTCTTCTTCTTTTTTTTTTTCTTTTTTTCTTTTTATATGTCGATATGCAGATCAAAAATCCTAGTTATTGGGGATACAAAGGATGAAAGGAATTTCACTTGTATTGTATCACCTAAACAACGTGACATGTATCTACATGTGTTTGCATATTTGTCAATTGGTTGAATGTAGCATGTAATTTTTGGGTACTCTAATGTCAATTAAACACAAGTCACCTTGATTTTAGTCTTAGTTCATTAGTTATTGAACTTACTTTTCGACTAGATCACTCAATTTTGATATTTACAGGATAAGTAAATATGGGTTTTCGATGTGATTTTACTATATTACAAAATTTAATTTAATTTCAATAAACATTTGACAATAATGACTTTATCAAAGTAATAATAAAATGAATGGGTTTTGTTAATAAAAATTAAATTTAACGGTATCTTATTAAGCGTGTATAGAATCAAAGGACACTGAGCTCTATGCAATTATCACTATGTAGGCAATTTGTCCTTTTATCTCATTGGAAAATAAAATGTTACATGGCAGAATGGATTTCACAATAAATAAATAAATGGAAGGCACATAGTAAGATTGAATTAAATTCTTAACCAAAAAAAAAATTGAATTAAATGGTAAATTCATAAATAATTTAATTGGGAAAAAATTGAGACTATTTCATTTAAATTAACAATGATTATAAAGGATTACTACAAACCAATCATAATTATTTGTGTTTTTTTAAATTATGAAATCTATTAAGGAACTTAAAAGAACTTTCTCATCATTAATAAATTTACCATTCAGTGGCCCATGATCTTTGCCCGAAGAGGACCGGCGACCATCCATGCTGTAATGTTGATGGGTGACGGGTGTCTATAATATGTACATAAAGAAAAAAAAATGCTTATGTTATTATTAAAAGACGCATTGAAAAATACAAAAATGCCCATAAAATCCAAAAAAAGATGAGAATCTCATGTCTCACTTGAATTTAAGTTCTTTTTGCAACTTGTGCTCACATGTCTTTTTCTGAATTATGGAATCATGCTTATAAATACAAATGCCGAAGAGAATGGAAAACCCATATATGCCTAACGACAGGTCACGCCAGTCATTAGATTCCCTTAACTTGGATACGGCGTGTCCTAACTTATGATTGATTTATTATGAACCCATAAAACTGATAACCAAATCAAATCTTTTTGGTAAATTGAATTTTGACTTTTTAAATTTGAGTTTCCTTAATTTAATAATATGGATGAGATTTTGTGTTCATTAATTAAAAATATATATATATTTATCTATATGGAAGAATGTTAAAATAACAAAGTATGAGCAGATGCTGATTCGGATTAACTTGGTCAAATTTGGATGAATGAATTGTAAAGTTGAATTTTGCAAATTGGTTTTGACAAAAATTTTCATTCAATTGCGGAAATTAACTTTTGACTCTGCAACTTAATTCTCAAACCAGAAGATCTCACACCAAGTTGCTCGTCCAATTGTCAATTAAAAAAAATTTAAAAAAGGAAGATAATTTTTATTACGAAATTGTTTTTAGTTATTTATTTCAATTATAAATATTCTGAAAATAAAATTTTCTCATTATAAGATTTTAAATATAATTCTTTTCTTACATTCATTCTGTATATTAAATTAGTTAATGATGTAAATAATTAAAAAAAATCAATCTTAATAAATAAAATTAAGATAAAAAATAATAATTTGATGAACTGGGCCAGTTATTGGGTTTGACTTTCCTTTCTTCTGTTTAGAAGAGTACAAAAGGCAACGAAACCACGTCAGTTTACATAATAAAGCGGCTGATTCTCTGATTTTGACATGTTATTCCAAAATGGCATTATTGTAATTCGAGTCCAAAACCATGACTACTTTCTCCACAAAAACATTATCCTTTTTATTTATTTATTTTAATTAGCTTTTCTCTTACATATAAAACCAAAATAATATTCTTTTCCATTTTTCCTGTCCTTCAATTTAATTTAATTTCACCAAAGCAAAGAATCAAGAAAACCGATTTTCCCACTATTTCTCTCTGAGTTATTTTCCGATAAAATCTTTCATTTTTCTTTTTTCTCTCACACCCCCTCCCTTCTCTCTCTCTCTATATTAGTTTTTATATTTCGAAAATCTAAGAGCAGTCGGAGATTTGTGCTGGTAGTGGTGATGGGAAAGGTGGCTGTAGGGGCGGCGGTGATTTGTGCAGCTGCTGTGTGTGCAGCGGCGGCGTTGGTTGTGAGACACAGGATGCGGAGCTCAGGGAAGTGGGCTAAGGCTATGGCAATACTAAGGGAGTTCGAAGAGAAGTGTGGGACCCCTATAGGGAAGCTGCGACAGGTGGCTGATGCTATGACCGTTGAGATGCATGCTGGTCTTGCGTCGGAAGGTGGAAGTAAGCTTAAGATGATAATCAGCTATGTGGATAATCTCCCCACTGGGTAATTAACTAATTATCATTTTTCAATTCAACTACCAAAATTGAAAAAAAATAAAAATTCATTTGGATTTGAATTTAGATTCGTTCTGTTAATTACCTAAATTTTGTTTATATATATATATTATAATTATTCGAATTAGTTTAAGATGATCTTTCCAAAGTTTTTTTTTCCAGAAATATGATTAAATATACAAGAATGTTAGTTTAATAGTATTGGTTGCCTCTTTTGTGGGCCTCTGGAATGGGATCGAAATGTTTTTTATTACATAGTTCAGATGAAATTTTACTATTAGAAAAAGCAAAAGCATATTTCTTTTATTTTGAAGTTTACTTTTTCAGTTAGACGAATTTTAGTTCGATCATGATGTGTAAGAATTTTAAGGAATTTTTAGCATTTGCTTTTTAAGTTACCTGACTTTGTCTCTATCCATTCGAACTCCATTCGATTGTTTGGTTTGAGTCCGAATAATTGTTTTTTTTTATTATCTATGAATTATTTATTGCTTCTCTTCCTGATTTTTTATATTTTTTCATTGGATCTTTACTATCATAATCTGAAGTTTTGAAAGTGGAAGATCATTTCACTCTTTCCACATGTTAGCAAACTGATAAGTATGTAAAGTTACCTTTGCTGCTTCTGTGCTTAATGGGTTTGTGATGGAATGTGGCTACTTTATGACCAACTGGGTGTAGGGCATTATTGATAAACACTAACTTCCTGTTTTGCATTAAGTTTCTCCGGTCTCTATTTTACTATTCACCTTGCATCTAATTGCTTTCTACTCAGGGCTAACTTAAAAGAAAAAATTTAATTGATTGGTTTATGAACTCTTGTTTGCTTAGGGGCTCATCCTAATTGAAATTTATTTTTAAGGTTTATTGAGAAGTAAAAAAATTAAAGAAGAAGAACAGGAGAAACAAATGTCTAAAGACTGAAAAGAACCTGATTCTGCCTGTAGTATTTCTTCAGTTGTTTGGCCATTTTGTTCACCTAGATCTTTTGCATTAATGAACAGAAAGTAAGCTAAGTGACATCTGCTTATTTCAGGAATGAGAAGGGGTTGTTTTATGCACTGGACCTTGGTGGCACAAATTTCCGTGTCATACGGGTACTCTTGGGTGGGAAAGAAGATCGAGTTGTCAAACAAGAATTTGAGGAAGTTTCAATTCCTCCACACTTGATGACTGGACCTTCAGATGTGAGTATCTTTCCAGCTAGCCTAACAAAATTGACTTTGCTTTGATTAGTTTATAATCTGAATTCCTGTGAATTTTGGTGATTTCAGGCATTATTTGATTATATTGCTGAAGCACTTGGTAAATTTGTTGCTACAGAAGGTGAAGGTTTGCATCCTTCGCCTGTTCAACAAAGGGAACTGGGCTTTACCTTCTCCTTTCCAGTTAGGCAAACATCAATATCATCAGGAACTCTTATAAAATGGACAAAAGGCTTTTCCATAGAGGATACGGTTAATCCTAATTACTTTGTCCTTTGTTATTTTGATGGTGCTTTGCCCTGATTTAGCATTCAAACATTGAGTTAATTCTTCTATAATCTAAAATGTCAGTCATAATTTTCTCCTTGCCCTTCCTCCATTTGATTACATGTTAATTTATAGTTTTCTATTGTTAGAAATTTACCAATATTAGGATGTGCAAGTATCTTTTAGACACCCCTTAGCATGCAAAATAGCAATTATATCTCATTGATGCATTACTATGGTTCAATATGTAAATACAGGCTATTAAAAACATAGGCTAAATGTGGTTTTAGTACTGGCATGGCATCCCCTCAAGTTAATGTTTCTGAACAGGTAGTGTCATGGAAATAAAGAGAACTTATAAAAGATAGAAAAAATTTAAACCTACCTAACTTTGGGAGTTGAATTGGATTTCCGTGATCTATGATCAACTAGTTGACGTCTATATTGGTTCTTGTGCTTTCCCAAACCTTTAATTTCTGTTTTAGCATTAAAACAATTTTTTCCACTTGCTAAACTAATTAGTAATGGGTCTTTGAGAACTGAGATTAAAGAAGATTTGAACTGAAGGTTTTCTGAAGCTCCATTATGCATCATGTAGGTAATTATCCAAAATGAAATGTTAAATGCAGGGTGACTACATATCAGATTCACTACCCAAACTTCAGGACCAAAGCTTTGGTGTCTTGGCTCATTTTCCTGGAAGATTTTCCTCCTGTTCTCTCTTTATTTTCACCAGGAGGCCTACTAGTCTTGGGCCACGCTGTTCATTTTCTCTCTTAGTTATACACATATGATATTAGTGATCTTGTGTAACTCCTTAAGATAAGGAGGTTCATGGTTACCCAAGCATCAATTAATATCATGTGTATAAATTAGCCTTTGCCTAGAAATTAAAGTTGTGCATATAGGTAACTGTAGCATTTCTTGCATTTTTCGGAGGGGAAGCTCAATATAATACCTGCTTTATCTTCCATGCCAAATCTTGCTTGGTCTTGTTTATAATATTTTGTGACAAGTACTAAACATGTAACTTTAATAAGCTATTGTCTGCTTTGGATTGCATGAAGAAAAAAAAGGGTCGGTGGTTACTGGCTGTTTCACTTAGAATTGGCAAATAGTGCATGCTTCATTCAATATTTTTATAACTTCTAACTCTGTTAATAATTTTTTAACTGGATTTTATCTCATGGTGCGTCCTGGTGTAGGTTGGGCAAGATGTGGTGGGAGAATTGACAAAAGCCATGGAAAGAGCTGGCGTTGACATGCGTGTGGCAGCTTTGGTAATGTTATACTTTTTTTCACTTTCAGGAGCTCTGTTTGGCTTTTCCTATTAGTTGCAAGAACGTAGTTTTCATGTATGTGTTGACATGAAGTGTTCGTTTACAGAAATCACTTGTTTGGGTAACTAACGAATTCCTGTATCTGCTGAGATGTTGTAGGTCAATGATACAATTGGAACATTAGCTGGAGGTAGGTACCACAACCAGGATGTCGTTGCCGCTGTTATCTTGGGTACTGGAACAAATGGGGCATATGTAGAGCGAGCACAAGCAATTCCCAAGTGGCATGGACTTCTACCAAAATCTGGGGAAATGGTTGGTATTTTTTGAATAATTGCTGTTCACTGTCATGTTTAGCCAAACATATTATCTGTTTACATATAACTATATTATTTCTGTGATAGGATTTCTGCTTATGATTTGACATGAGCATAAAATCATACTAAAGCGTTCTTTATTATCATAGGTTATCAACATGGAGTGGGGCAACTTCCGGTCATCCCACTTGCCACTGACAGAATATGATCAAGCTCTGGACGTTGAGTCTCTGAATCCTGGGGAACAGGTAATCCTAATTTTGCCTTTTTTTTTCTACATCTTATTGCTAAACATTCAAGTGGATTAGTTAGTCCTAAGATCGTTGTGACTATTGTCTACAGATTTTTGAAAAGATGATTTCTGGTATGTACTTGGGAGAAATTGTACGCAGAGTTCTATTGCAAATGGCTGAGGAAGCTGCATTCTTTGGTGATGTTCCACCAAAACTGGAGATTCCATTCATCTTAAGGTATGCTACATACTCATGTTGCAAGTTATCTGTTATTTGGTTTTGTTTTGTCTTTTAGGATTGTTTCTTTGTATTTACTTGTACTCGGATGTTTCATTAATGCATATAATTCATTAATGCATATAACCTTTATGTTAAAATAACACTAGCAGCAAGCCCTACTCTTCAAGTGTGAGACCTATCACATACATGGAACTCAATAATGCTTCTTTTTATCTCCTCTCTTATTTTAAAGGTTGTTTCATGCAAAGCCTTTTTCCTATGAGTGAATTGGCTAATTTTCTGATCCATATGATATATGTGGCTCTAATGGAAATACCAAATGCTGTTAATTTGGTGACTGATAAAAGCTTTGTGCTGTTAATTTTTTTTGTTATAAAATATGCAGGACTCCAGACATGTCAGCAATGCACCATGATACATCTTCAGATCTGAGAGTTGTTGGAAGCAAACTAAAGGATATCTTAGAGGTATTCTTGCTCAATTGATGCTGTTAGAGTTTTTGCCTTCCCACACAAATTTATTTTTCTCTTTGATACATTTTTTTTAAAATCTTCCTGCATCTTTACCATCTTATCACATGTGTGTTTCTTTGATAATTCAAGTGCTGAAACAATCTTGTTCAAATATGAGAGTAGCAATCTTTCCTAGAATGTAAACTTGACCATAGGACAGCAAAAATAATTATATGGAGTTATAACAGAATCTGTTATCTGGTATCTTATTTCTTGCTCAGATACATAATACCTCCCTAAAAATGAGGAAAGCTATTGTCGAGCTCTGTGACATTGTTGCCACTCGTGGTGCCTGCCTATCTGCTGCTGGAATTTTCGGCATCCTCAAGAAATTAGGAAGGGACACAGTGAAGGATGGGGAAAAGCAGAAGTCAGTAATAGCATTGGATGGTGGATTGTTTGAGCACTACACTAAATTTCGTGTTTGCATGGAAAGTACTCTCAAGGAGTTGCTGGGAGAGGAAGTTTCTGAGAACTTTGTAATTGAGCACTCAAATGATGGCTCTGGCATTGGAGCAGCCCTCCTGGCAGCCTCCCACTCTCAATACCTGGAGGCAGCAGAATCTTGAGAAATTATAGATAGATGAAAAAAACCACCTTTTTTCAATTTTTCCATAGTGCCTTTCCCCCTTGCATTACATGAGATCATCTAGAGCTAGCGGTAATTGCTAGTTCACGGGAAGAGGTAATGCCAGCAAATTCTTAGTGTATGGTCTTATAAAGCTCAAAATTAGTGATGGATCAAATACTCCTAGCCATGTTCTGAAGCTTCTATGCTGATGTAATGCGTCTTGACTTATTGATACTAATCTTCCCATTTTCTTTTTTGCCCTTTTTTTTATACAAGTCAGTAAATAAAGTGGGGGATGTAAACAATTATTTGAGTTGCAACACCGGGCAAAATGTTTCTCGGGTTTCAACTGGAAATAAAAGGAGTTTTTTTTTCATTATCTGAATGAACTGAGTGAAGAATTTTGCACAGACCATTTTGTTAATTGTACTCAATTCCACCCTTTTCAAGTATTGCTTGGGTGGAGTGCAGAAAAACTCCATTTGATGTTATATCATAGTAGTTTATAGAGCATTTAACATTCCCAAATTGTATTATTTTGCTTCAATGTTCGAACATTTTTCTTTAAACCCATGAACTCTTTATCTGAGTAATTAGATGTTATATCATAGTAGTTTATAGGGCATTTAACATTCCCAAATTGTATTATTTTGCTTCAATGTTCGAACTTTTTTCTTTAAACCCATGAACTCGTTATCTGAGTAATTACCGTAAAACAAAAAACATGTACTAATTCCAATATATTTCAAATACAATTTCCATTTAAAACATGATCGAGTTTTCTCTCATTCTCTTTTTTTTTAGCAAAAATTGCTTTGAAATTTTAATTTCCTTAACAATGTGATTTATTTATTTTCTTTTGTTTAGCGTGCCTATATAATGAGAGTAATTTACACAGTATTCCACTCGATGAAAAAGATACAAAGGGTGGACTCAATATATAATATTAACCTTTGATTTAAATTTAGAAGACACAAATGCAACAGAGCTTTGCTTAGGCTGTGGAAGCCTAGAAAAAAATTAAAATTGCACAAAATACGTTTTGCTATAAAAGCTTATATCTCCTATGAATGTACATAACATTTTTTTTGCAAGCCAAAGTTTTCACTACCAAGTCTTGCACTATAAGGTAGACATTCGTCTATCTGCCTATTACTATTCTATACAAACTAGTTGAAGTTTAAGCTACCTTATTTCTGCTAAAACTACAAGTTTTTCGGGGATGGTGCAGCCATCCAGGTGCTTGAATCGAGCAAAGATTAAACTCTGCCATCAAGATCCGATGCATTTCCATGCTTCGAATTGAACAGGAAGGGAGTGTCATCATGCTCTCTTTCCATATTCTTCACTCCATAAACTGGTACAGGATTGCTGTAGTGAAGTAGGATTTGCAACACCTCTCCCATGGAAGGCCTATCAGAAGGAAATTTGCTTGTACACCTGACTCCAAGTTTGAAAACAATGCTCATTTCATCGAAGTAAGAAGGGTCCTTTATCTCCCTATCCAAGGCATGGACAACAGGGTTTCTTTCATTCATGTAACGCCATGCCCAGTCTGCAAGGCTTGTATTTTCATCCCCGAAATTAGCTTCTTTCCCTGTTGTTAGCTCTAGAAGGATAACCCCAAAGCTGTACACATCGGTTTTCTCATTCACTCTGGATGTCTGAGCGTACTCTGCAATTCACAAAGTTAAGAAATGTAAAAAGGCTTATAAAACTATTTAAGATACTGTTGAAAAAGTAACATGAAAAACGCTCTAACTTACCTGGAGCTATATAGCCAAAAGAGCCAGCCACAGCTGATACTGTAGCTTCTCCTTTCTTATTAACTAACAACCTGGCCAAACCAAAATCTGCAATTTTGGCATTGAAAGAAGAATCAAGTAGGATATTGCTTGATTTCACGTCTCGATGAATAATAGGGGGGTAAGCAATCATGGTGCATGTAGGACAGGCCCTGCGCTGCTTCTATTGCAATCTTGAACCTCTTAGGCCAGTCCAAGATGAGATTACAGGCTGAACCTGAGACATTCGTTGATCTCTTCTTTGAATGCAGCCATTGGTCTAAGCTACGTTTCTCCATATACTCATAAACAAGAAGTTTTGAATCATCATTGGAAATACAACAAAGCAGCTTCACTATGTTCAAATGTCTTATTGTACTCAATGTCTCAACCTCTGCTTGAAACTCTTTCTCAAGCTTTTGTTCTAACTTTCCTTCGCTCCAGATCCTTTTCACAGCAACAAAATGTCCTGATCGCTTCATAGCAACTTGATAGACTTCTCCTGATCCTCCACTCCCAATCAAGATGCTTTCTGTTAATCCTGACAGAATATCTGATTCATCGAAATTCAACTTATGGAATGAGGTGAACTTCCAAGTTGAATTTGATCTGAGCTTTTTCTTCTGGTAAAATCTGATCACTGAGAATGAGAGTATCAAAGCTACTACAAAAGCTGTTACTAAAATACCTGAGATCAGAGCTATGTTTTGAGTTGATTTTTTGCTTGATTTTTGGGGTTTATAATTGCAGACATTAAGGTGTAGCATTGAACTACTAGTACAAAGACCGGGATTGTTCAGGAAGCTGCTTCTATAAGCTCCATTTTCTAACTCACTTGGGATTTCGCCTGTGAGATTATTGGAAGAAAGATTGAGAAAATTAATCTTCTGGGAGCTAAACTGAGGTGGAATTTGGCCCGACAATTGGTTATATGATAAGTCAATTACAACAAGAACAGGTAGAAGAGCAATTTCCTCCGGGATTTGACCAGAAAGTTGATTTTGACTCAAGTTCAGAGTATTTAACGACTTCCATGAGATTATATCATATGGAAGGGCTCCACTGAGTTGGTTCCTATCAAGCAAAAGAGTAGTGAGTTGAGGAAAAGCAGTCAATTCTTGAGGAATGGTACCAGAAAATTGGTTATTACTGGCATTAAAGATCACCAAATTCCTCCAAGAATCTCCAGTGGGAATTCTGCCAGAAAACCTGTTGTTGCTAATTTCTAGAAAACTTAGATTGCTTGACACTTCATTAGGAAGTTCACCAGTGAATAAATTATCACCTATCATCAAATATATCAAATTCAAAGCTGTCCATAGACCACCAGGAATGTTGCCAGAAAATGCATTATTTGAAATGCGTAGCATCTGCAAACTGTTGCAGTTCTTAAATGATTCTGGCAATGTTCCGTTGAGATTGTTATCAAAAGCTACCATTCCTATTAACTTCCCTCCACTGCATAAGAATTCAGGCAGCTTGCCAGTAAGCCTATTAGAAGCAACCTGGAATATTAAAAGCGCTGAATATCGCCCGAAATCTGGAGGTATAACACCTGATAAATTGTTGCTAAACAAGCTAACATTTGTCAATGCTGGAAGGCGGCTGATGCTTTCTGGGATTTCACCAGATAATTGATTGAAGAACAACTTTAGAAGTTGTAATTTCTCAAGCTTTCCGAAATCATCAGGTATTGGCCCTGTCAAATAATTATCTGAAAGATCAATTTCAACCAAATTCAAAGCTTCAATAACAGGAGGAATCCCCCCAGAAAAATTGTTCTTGTAAAGATACAGAATAATCAAATTCTTCAACATGAACAAGCTACTGGGAATTTTCCCAGTTAATCCATTTTCTGATAAATCCAAGTACTCCAGTGCCAACATTTCTCCTATCGTTTCTGGAATTTCCCCAATCAAACTAGAATTAAAAATCCACAACCTTTTCAATTTCTTCAACTGTGTGAAATTAGAAGGCATTGAAGCCGAAAATCTATTATTGCTCATATCTAAAACTTCAAGATTAGACAAGTTGCCAATTTCTGGAGGAATAGTACCACTGAACTGATTAACCTGAAACTGCAGATCCCTCAGCTCATGCAATCTCCCAATAGCTGCGGGAATTGGACCAATGAAGTAATTAGCAACAAGATAAAGAAATGAGAGGCGAGACAAGCGATCAATATCATCAGGAATGGGCCCAGCAAAGTAGTTTTGCGAGAGAACCAAATACTGAAGCTTGGAACAGTTCAGAACAGCCAAAGGAAAATTCCCAACGAAGCTGTTGTTATAAAAATCAAGAGCTGTAAGGTTGTTGAGGTCACAAATGAAAGGCGGGATCGTTCCAGAGATATTCATATCAGCAAAATTCAGTTCAGTGATGGAATTATCGGTGCAATTGACTCCTGGCCAATTGCAATGAGAAGAGGATATTGAAGGAGTCCATTGATCGAGAACTGATGGATTTTGCCAGTGTTGCTTTAGTCTTAGCAAGATTGATTTTTCTTGATCATAGAACTGGGAATTGGCATGGGTGAGGAGGGAAAGTAAAAGGGTGAAGAAGTGAATTGAAAGAAAGATTGAGGTTATTTTCGACATTAGGAAAATAAATGAAGCTCTTTCAGATTGAAGATGAGCTTTCTGGGAAATAAACAGAGTTCTTAGAAACTGTTCTTTTGTAGATAGAATGTGTGCGCGTATCACATAAACACACTGAAACGTGAAAACCAACGGCTTAATTTTTTTTTTTTTTTCGGATGACAACTTATTTTTCAAACATGGCTACGATACCTTTTAGAAGGGGCAACTTCAAGGTTCGAAAAGTCAATGGTCAACTTTCCCTTTTTTTTTTTAAAAATTATCAAAACTCCAAAAATTTCCCACAACTAAAAGTTAACCGCAATATTAATATAGACAGTTCCTCATACTCAAAAATTTAATCATCAGTATTAAGATTCAAATTAAAATTAACAACTTCGAATCTATTAATTATTAAATTTATAAATGTTTTTACAAAATAAAAATTTTATCACACTTATATTATACTTTCTTAGTTCAAAATTAATATGCTCACTTTTTTTTTGTATGTCTTAAATTATAATTCACTTATTATTTTAATGAGTTATTTGTATATTAAATTTCTATAATATTTTTATTTAATATTTTTTATTGAATATATTTTATATTAAAATAAGGATATAATAGAAAAATATATATAATTTTATATTTTTAATAAAAATAATTAATTTTTTTATTTTTTATAAAATGAGATATGAGTTCATTAATTTAGAAAGGATGAAGTATTAATTTTTTTAATTTATAATTTAAAATTATATATTATGAATGAGTAAATTCACTTTGTATTCTTAATTTCTTATGATTGTTGGTATAAATCCTCGTACCGTTTATGGGTTTTCTATTACGAGCACTCTTAGCCACTAATCACAAAACTATAATGAAGGATTTGAACAAAAAAAAAACTATAACGAGAAAATTACTGGCTTGTGTATTCGAAAATGATAATAACAATAAATTAAGTCAATTTATAATTTATAAACTTTTTGCCTAACAACCAAACCACGACTAATATATGTTATAATTAATGGGGTAAGGAGTGGACATCGGTCGAGTTCGGTCGAATTGAGAATATATTTTAATTAGACTATATATATATATAAATTAAACTGAATTCGACCGAGCTTATATATATTTTCGATTGACCAGTAAATTTTTTATTTCAGTCAAATTAGTCGAATTATAATATATATAATATATTATAAATATACCTAATATATATAATATTATATAGAAAAACTTTATAGTCGGATTAATTCGGATTGATTCGGTCGGATTATGTAATATATATTATAATTTATAAAAATATATAATATATATATATATGTGTCGGTCAAGTTTAAGTTAAATTGAAAAAATAAATTTTAACCCTATTACTCAAACGAAATTAAATTTTTTAAAAAATATAAATCTGATTTTACGTTGTAAAATTTGACAAAAATATACTCTGTTCGGTATACACCCCTGTCAATGGTCATTGGTCAATGCCAATAAGTGTAACTTTATTGGTTGCTGGTGTCTCCATTGTTGTTGAAAGTTTAATATAACGTTGAGTTTCAGCTTAAATTTTAACTCTCAAAATTATAGAAATTATTTATATATTAATCATTTTATATATTTATGTTTAATAGATGTTGGGATTTTTCTCATATTATGTTTTTAATAATTTTAGCCTTTTATTTTCAATTCATTAAATTTTCATAAATTTGGCAAGAATTATTAACAAAAATAGTCTTTAATATAATATATTTTCATCTATTTAATGAAAATTAAACGTTATATTATTGTTCATGGATTTTTATTTTTATAATATTATAATTAAAATTTTAAATTTAAATTTTATTGATGCTAAATATATAAAATTAAATTTGATTTTTTTTAACATATTGATCGAAGAAGACTATACTTAGATGGGATTGGAAAATTAACCAATCCCTCCTAAGTTATCATGAAAGTTGAACAGTAGGGTTTGAAGTTTTTTCATTTATTATTATATGACTAAACTCTAATTAAGGGAGATGTATTCCATTCAGATTTTAAAAGATTATGTCAGATTTTTTATAATCCATGGATTATGTAAAATTCATGGATTGTTTTAATTCTACATAGACTTTATGAATTCTTTAGGTTTGTGAGAAGATTTATAGATGGATTTCTATTTATACCAAATATTCTAGAATTCATCACAATCCATTATTCAATGAATTCTTTGAAAATTCATAGAATTTTCAATACCATTGGATTTAGAAAGATATTTTAAAATCCTAATTGAATACCCCGAGATTTTAAATGACTTTTTAAAATCCTAATTGAATACCCATAGATTTTTAAAATACAAAAAAATCTTATAGAGTCTCTATTGAATACACCCCCCTAAATTACACTTTAACAAATTATATTTTGAACTCCATCGCTTATAAAATTAAGAAAAATTGATTTTTTTTGAAAACATAAATTTATATATATTTTTATTTCAATATCAAATATATTTGTTAAATATTTTAAATAAATAATATTAATATAATTATTAATATTTTTTTATAATAAAAATGGAGATTTAATATTTTAATTAATTAAAATAATAAATAGATTATAATTAAAAATAAATAAAAAAATATTATTATGAATCAAGTGTATATATACCCGATCAATTAAAATAAAAAAAATTAATATTTTTTAATTAAAATTATTATTATATATATAGCTGATCTATATGAGAATTTCTCTAAATAAAAATATATATTTAGCAATTTAGGACGGAAAAGTAGTAAGAATACTTTTATGAATTAAGAAAATGGAAAGTTTGATTTATTATTGTAAGACTGTACATTAGACGCTTGGTGAGATACATAGAAAACCTCTTCCTTGCGGAAAAGCCAATCCACCTTCCAGAAAATAAAGAAAAAAAAAGAAGCACGCCTCTGTTGAACATTGACTTTGACTTTCATGGCCTGCTTTTTTTTCATTGCCTCATTTAATTTAACAATCTTTTGGATTTTTTATATTGTCCACAAACTTCCATTTCAGAAAAAAGAATGGTTCCCAGTAAACAAAAGGCAAGTCTTCAGTTATAGGGTCACTTCATTACTGGCATTTCGCTGAGATTAGTTTGTTCCCAAGATTTTAGTTGCCTTAATTATTCATTTACAATTGAATATTAAAAAATTAATATAAAAATCAAATTTTTTTTTATGCAAAATCAAAATCATATTATGAGTTTTTTTTATGTAAATAATCATTTCAGAATGAACCCGCAAAATTATAATATAGTAAAATTTTTCATATTAAATTTTAATTATCTATATATATATATCATATTTATGTGCTTTCATTGCTCACCTATATAGTTTTTTTATTATCTGTTTATAATTTTTTATTATTTATATATATATTTTTTACATATTATTAATAATTTTTTTTAATTATTTTTATGTGATGGGTTGCTGTAAATACTCGACTGAATAGATTTATTTGCTTTGGCTGAGACAGTAGCCATTGCAATATTTATAACTTTATTGTTTGCTGAGGCGAAAAAAGAAATGGTAGAGTATTCCCTGAAATTGTTATATTTGATTTTTTTTAAATTTAAACTATTTGAATTCATCCTTATAATTATATTTTTGCTATATATATTCATTCTAAAACCGTTTACGATTACATATTTACTATTTAAACCTATTTAATTATACGTTTAAATATAAAAATATTTTAAAATTATACTTATCTTAATTAAATAATTATAAATAAATATTTAATGCTAACACAATTTTACTAAAATAATTTCATACTACATATTTTCATAATTAAAATAAAATATAATAAATTTAATTAAAATTTAATAAAATATATTTAATATATAATTAAGTTCGAATAATATATACCTAAGGATAAATATCCGAATATGTTATAGATAGTAAAACACTACATGTATTCACTTAGGAATGATAACGAATTGGGTATTTTCAAGTACATAATCCATTTCGATCCGTTTACATAGAGTATGTGTAATTTATAAATGGATTTAGATAGATATGGACAGTATTTTTACTATCCGTAACGAGTTTAGATCGAGTTTAAGTATTTATCATTAGGCACCTATTATTTAAATCTGGTTATATATTTTAATTTTTTATTAAATTTTAATTATATATTTATTAAATTTTATTTTAATTATGTCATTATGTGATATGAAACTATTTTAATAAAAATGTGTTAATATTAAATATTTATCTGTTGTTATTTAATTGAAATAAATATAATTTTGTAATTTAAATTTTATAATATTTTTAAAATTTTATGCTTAAATGGGTTCGAATAGCAACTAAATTTGAAATTGATATGGAAATAATTATAATCACATTTAAATATTTTTAGATAGTTTAAAAATTAAATAAATTATGGTTTGAATTTTGGTAGAATAATTTTTATGAGTACTTTATTTATTGTCACGTATATACTACTTAAATCAATTTATAAATTATTCATATTTTATATAAATAGATTGAAAGAATTGAATATCTGCTCTGTTATCATCCTAGGTAAGCAGGGGTAGGTCAGCAAGGGAAGGGACTAGGAGGTTGTGTCCATATATCTTCTTTTTTTTTTTTTTAATTTCATCTATTTTTCTTTGCTTATTTTACATTTGCCCCAAAAAATTTTTAATTTAACCTCCTTTAATTTAAATTTTATGTTTAATCTCCACTAATATCTTTATTTATTTTTAAATTTTTTATCTTAAATTTCTTGCATATTTTGTCCTGATTTTTTTTTAAAATTTTTAACTCTATAATATATTTTTTTTATTTTTTATCGTTAGTTTCCTTTTTTATATATTTGGCTCCTAATTCATGAATTGTTTTTTATTTGTACCCTTAATCCCCTCCTATATTAAACTTTTCAGATTTTGAATTTGAAAATTAAGTGGATAATATTTTTTTCAAAAAAATATTAAAATTATGATTCTAAATTTAATTATTCTCACAAATATTTTTCATTTAAAAGCATAGTAAAATATTTTCAGTAAACATAATAATATGTATGTATTATTTATTATAAGGTTGATTCAGTTTCAAAATATTTCATATTATTTATTATGTATTTTTTATTAATTTTCACTTCATAACAATATATATAGACTATTAAAGGAACATTAATAAACTACTGCTTAATTACAGTTGAACAATCCACCATTTAATCTAGAAAATAGAAAATTATTCAGTCAGTCCATTTCCCTTAGCATCATGCAAGGATGGACATAAGGGTCGTGGGAGGCAATCGACCTCCTTTTGCCGTCGTCCAATGGGGTGAAGGGGTACTTTTTTTTCTTAACTGTCGATAAATTTACTGTGTTTGCAGACAAGAGAGAGAGAAAAGACTGTGTACAGAGATTGAAGAAGACAAAGAAGATGAGAGGTTGAAGAAGATAGATGAGAGGGTAAGAGAGGAGAGGCAACTCAGCAGCATGAGATCAACTGAAGGGCAATCGACTGGCGACCAAAAACTGAATTTTGTCCCCCTTGCTAATATTTGGGTCCGATACTGGCATCATGCATACATTTTTTTCCATATAGGAAAATGACTAACAAAATGTTTCTAACAAAAACCAACATAATATATTAATTGAATGCAGAAAATTCAATTCCCATAATCCTGAAAAATCAAGAAATATGTCTTGCCATATTATTCTCACTCCAAAATTAATTGTTAGAAAAGAATAATCATCTGATATTGGAAAAAGCATATGCACCAAACATTACTCAAAAGTAATAAGACATTCTGTTCAATTTTTCCAAAAGAAATTTTAGTTGGTAGTAGGGAGTAGGGACAGCACTCACCTCAGGTCAATCAAGCTAGACTAAAGACCTTATTTGCTTGACTTGACATGTACATTTAGTTGTTAAGAGGAAAAATTATATAATAAAATGATTATTCTAACTAGACGTACTGTTTAGAATAACATATAGTTTATAATTTATAGTTGAAAAATTAAATAGTTAATTTGAATAAATTTTAGGGTATATTTTTAAAAACATAACTATATATAATTATTTAATTAGTTTATCATTTCAACAAATATGTCTAATTAAAATTATCGTTATACCATATAATATCTCGTTAAAAAAATATAAAATTTTTATTTTTCTATTCCTAAAATATAGACAACAGTTCATTTTCTATTTACCATGCTACTCACAAGAGCTGGATGAATGTTATATTTGGAGCATGAATAGCAAAATGGGTGGATGGAAATTACTCATAGACATAATACGGTATTTCAATTCAAAATTTTAAAATTATAGATTTATGAGTCATTTTTATTTATATATCACTTATTAATTCTAGACGTTACTGATCTCTAGTTCTGCTCCTTGTGCTTTGCCTCTGTTGGGTTGTTGAGATGATTTTTATCTCTCTAATTAGCCTTAAAATAATTGACCTCATGAATGCAATAGAACACAAATTAAACAAAGACTTATTGACCAAGACCAAACTACATTCCTTTTAAAATTTAAAGGTGGAGACTCACCTTTTTTTTTTAACAGAAGTGGAGACTTACTTTAATCGAGCACTTTTTTTCTCAGACAACCAAAGTGGTCGCATATAAAGTCTTGTTCTCTTAATCTTTTTTTCTCATCTGGACTTGATGGGTAGCAATGAATTTGCTTTGCTATTTCTTTAAGACATTGGAAATTTAGAGGAAAGTTGCATAAGTACTTAAATAGAAAAAAAAAAAAAAAAAAAGAAGTTTCCTTTAAGCTTCAATGGAACTGAAGAAAATTTTAATGGCAGCAAGTAATAGTTAAAGATCCCAGGATCAACAGAGTGGTTAAATGTGTCTACAACTTAAAATAATATCTGATGGGTCTCTTTAAAAGAAAGAATACTCCAGTAATTATTAATAGATATGCAAGAAGGCAATTGAATCATCTGAAAATATAAACTATCTTCATCCAATATAATAAGGGATCATTAACAATTAGGAATTAAGAATTTAATTAGAAAATTTTATTCAACCACGTACAAACTCCAAAATGACTATCCCAAAAGCTGTCCTACAGGTTGGTGATGCCAAAACTAGATGATACATTACCAGACTATTACAGGACAACAGTAATTTATTAAAAAAAGGATTGCTTTACCATGCAATTAACAAATTAAATTTTAGTTAAATACAAGGTATATTGGATATAAAAATTTCAATTTCCGTAACCATTTAATGTTTAGCTAATCTTGATGAGCACAAACTCTATGTATTTAATATATTTTTATCATTCTTTTAATTGGTTCACATAATAACCTGAAGTCGTATATTTTATTTATATTAATATTTAAAATTTAAAAATTAAATTCGATATAATAATAAATTATCCATATTAAAATATTTTTAAAAATATTAAATCAAATTTAAAAATATCATCAAAATCTGAGCAAAATGTGGATTATAAGACTGAGAATTTTGTTTTCCATACCTTAGTTGGAAGATTTCATAAAAGAAAATATATTGTAGAGAACCTTAAAGTGGTCAAGACTCGAATAATAATATCATCCATTACTAATTATAAGTTATATTAAAAGCTGTGGAGCTTTACTTAGGCTGTGAAAACCTAAGAAAAATTGCAAATTGCACAAGAATGCAGTTTGTGGAAAGCTGCTTATTTCCTGTATGTAAAGACAATTAATACATTTGCAAGGGAGGAGAACTGCAGTATTGTAAATAGTGACTAAATGACTATTCCACATTGAAAAATTAAGAATATGGAGAGAAATTCTAATGCTATAAAAGGACCCCCTCCTCCCTTAGCTAAGATCATTCCAAATAAGCCTAATTGTTTATAAGTCTTATTTTTCTCTTCTCTCTCTTTTGTATTTCTTATTTAAAATTAATAATATTATTTTAGTAGTGTCCGAGGACATAGGCAAATTGGCCGAATCTCTTTAAATTTAGTGTTCTCTTTATTAATTATTTAATAGCTATTTTTGGTATAGTTATGGTGGTATTTTGTGCTAGTGATTATATGTCTAGAAAAATTTTATTTAAGGAAAGACTTGTTATTTAAGAGTGTCTATTGTTACCCGTCTCTTTTTTCTAGAAATTTTTCTGGTATAATTATTGGTACAATTGTTCACACACTATACATATTATTGGTGAAAAATTAATCCAATTTCCACAATAATTGATATCAGAGCCAAGATTTTCTGAGTATACTCTGTAGTTGCAGCCTAGTCTGATCTTCCACATCAAAAAAGATTTTTTTGGATTATTTGTATTCCACATTTGTTAGTTATTAAATAATTTTTTAAAGCAAAAATGACAGACGACTCAAGCAAATCATCCACTCCAAAGGAGACAGCATCCACTTCGTCAATTTGGTCAAGAACTGTTGTGTCAAATGCTAGATTTGCAGTGAAGATTTTTGATGGTATAAATCATTTTGGTATATGGCAAAGTGAAATTCTAGATGCTCTCTTTCAGCAAGGTCTAGACATTGCCATTGAAGAAGAGAAACCAAAAGACATTGATGAAAAAAAATTGGAAAGCTATCAATTGTGTGATTTGTAGTATAATTCGATCGTGCCTTTCTAGAGAATAGAAGTATGTGTTCTCTAAGAAAGTTTTCGCAAGTAAATTGTGGAAGACATTGGAAGAAATTTTTTTAAACAAAAGCAGTCAGAACAAGCTTCATATAAAGAAGAGATTGTTTCGCTTCACTTATATTTCAGGTACTACTATGAATGAACACATCACCAATTTTAATCAGTTGGTAGATGATTTGATGAATTTGGATGTGACTTTCAAAAATGAAGATTTGGCTTTGATACTCTTGGGGTCCCTTCCAGAGGAGTTTGAGTTTCTTGAAATAACTCTACTCCATGAAAAGGCTGAAGTGACTTTCTCTGAAGTAACTACTGCACTATACAGTTACGAATTATGAAAGAAAGAGAAAAAAGAGAGTTCAAGTAGAACAGCAGAAGCATTGATTCTGAGAGGTCGCTCTCAAAGCAGGAAGAGAGAAAAGAAAGGGAGATCAAAATCCAGACCAGCTAAAGATGAATGTGCCTTTTACCAGGAGAAAGAGCATTGGAAGATAAATTGTCCCAAACTGAGTAATAAAAATAAATCTGATAAAGAAAAAGCTATCGTGAATTCAAATGTAGCTGAGTATGATGCTGAAGACTCAGACCTTTCATTAGCTGTTATGTCATCAACAAGCTCTTCTAGTATATGACTACTTGATTCTGGTTGTAGTCATCATATGTGTCCTAATCAGGATTGGTTCTTTGACTTTAGAGAACTAGAAGGAGCAACTGTTTACACAGCAAATGACGGTCCATGTATGATTAAAGGATTTGGTTCAATCCAATTGAGGAATCATGATGGATCAATCAGAACACTGTCAAATTTCTGATATATACCGAGTTTGAAGAAGAATCTGATATCTGTGGGAGTCCTAGAATCAAAGGGCTTCATTGTAAATGCAGCAGATAGAGTAATAAAAATCTTTGGTGCACTGGTGATAATGAAAGAATTAAGAAAGACCAATAAATTGCATTACTATCAGGGTAATGCAATTATTGGGACAACAGTAGTAGCTTCCAGTAATGATCAAAAGTTAGAAGCAACCAAATTATGGCATATGTGTTTAGGACATGCTGGCGATAAATCCTTGAAACTATTGTCAGATCAAGGATTATTGAAAGAAGTGCAACCACAAAAGTTAGATTTCTTGTATCAAAGGCAATCAGACTAGAGTAAAGTTTGGTACTGTAATCCATGATACTAAGGGTATTTTGGACTATGTTCACTCAGATGTATGGGGTCCTTCCAAGACAGCTTCAATAGGAAGAAAGCACTACTTTGTAATATTTATTGATGACTTCTTTCGGAGAGTATGGGTGTATACTATGAAGACAAAGGATGAAATGTTGAGAATTTTTCTCATATGAAAAAAGATGATGGAAATTCAGACAGATAGAAAAGTCAAAAGTCTCCACACAGATAGTGGTGGAGAGTATAAAAGTGATCCATTTTTGAAATTTTGCCAAGATGAAGGCATTGTTTGATACTTCACAGTTAGAGATATACAATAACAAAATGGGATGACGAAACGCATAAATCTGATATTGGTGGAGAAAGTTCGGTTTATATTGTCAATGTTGGATTGGGCAAATAATTTTGGGCTGAGGCTATTACATATGCATGTCATTTCATTAATCGCTTACCATCAGGTGCTATTGGTGGTAAAACACCTTTGGAGATATAGTCTAAAAAATCTGCTACTGATTATTATTTCTTATGTGTATTTGGTTCCTTTGCATACTACCATGTTAAGGAATCAAAATTAGATCCGAGGGTAAAAAAAGACAGTCTTTAGCAGAGATATGAAGGGACTTTGCCTTTGGTGTCCAGAAATAAAAAAGACAGTCTTTAGCAGAGATGTTACCTTTGATGGGTCTACCATGTTGAAAAAGGTAACAAATGAAATTGTTTAGCAAACAGATTGTACTCCACAGCAGGTGAAGTTTGAAAGAAGAATTGTTGACCCAGCAACAAATAAAATAGATGAAGATACTCCTATGGTAGAGGTGGAGTCAGATGAAGACGGGGTTCCAACCCAAGAACCCCCACAGTAACAAGAATCTATTGCAACAAATAGGCCAAGATGAGATATTCGTAAATCTTCTCGATTTGATGATATGGTGGCTTGTGCATCCCTAATTGCAAATGATGGCATTCCTAACACTTATAATGAAGCTGTCCAAAGTTCAGAAAAGAAAAAGTGGAGGAAGGTCATGGATGATGAAATGCAGTCCCTTGGAAAGAATCAGATATGGAAGTTAGCTAATCTTCCAAAGGGAAAGAAGGCAATTGGATGCAAATGGGTATATACAAAAAAAGAATAATTTTCTGACAAGAACGATATTCACTACAAAGCAAGGCTGGTAGCTAAAGGCTATGCTCAGATGGAGAGAATTGATTATAATGAAGTATTTTCTCCAGTTGTAAAATATTCATCCATTAGAATTTTATTGCCCTTGGTAGCACAATTGAATTTGGAACTCGTTCAACTTGATGTAAAAACTGTATTTCTACATGGAGATTTAGAAGAGAAAATCTATATGACTCGTCCAGAAGGGTTTAAGGTTGCTGGAGAAGAAAAATGGGTATGTAAATTGAAAAAATTATTGTACGGATTGAAACAATCGCTGAGACAGTGGTACAAATAATTTGACAATTTTATGATGAGGCAGAAGTACACAAGGAGCAAATACGGCCATTGTGTGTATTTGTGCAAGCTACAAGATGGATCTTTCATATATCTTCTCCTGTATATTGATGATATGCTGATAACTTCAAAGAATCTAAAAGAAATTGAGAAGTTGAAGACTCAACTGAATCAGGAGTTTGAAATGAAAGACTTGGGAGAAACAAAAAAAATTTTAGACATGAAAATATGCAGAGATAGGAAGAAATAGAAGCTTTGTTTGAATCAGAAACATTATCTGAAGAAGGTACTACAACATTTTAGACTGAATGAAAAGTCAAACCTTGTAAGTACACCGCTTGCACCTCATATGAAGCTCAGCTCATCTTCATCTCCTAAAAATGAAATGGAACGTGAGTACATGTCTAATGTTCCATATGCAAATGTTGTTGGTAGATTGATGTATGCTATGGTGTGTACAAGGTCAGACATTTCACAAGTAGTTAGAGTTGTGAGCAGGTACATGCATGATCCTAGTAAGGAGTACTGGCAAGTTGTGAAATGGATTCTGCGGTATATTCTGAACACCGTAGATGTTGGATTGATATTTGAGCGGGATGAGAAAGATAGCCAATATGCAGTTGGATATTGTGATTCTGATTATGCTGGTGATTTAAATAAACGTCAATCAACTACTGGTTATATGTTTACACTTGCTAAGGGGCCGGTTAGTTGGAAATCTACGTTATAGTCAATAGTTATCTTGTCCATTACGAAAGCAGAGTACATGGCAGTATTAGAGGCTGTTAAAGAAGCAGTTTGGCTTCAATGATTGCTTGGTGAACTGAGAGTTAGACAAAAGCACATTAAAGTGCATTGTGATAGACAAAGTGTTATTCATTTAGCAAAGAACCAAGTTTACCATGCAAGGACGAAACATATCAATATTCGGTATCATTTTGTACGTGAGATTCTGGAGAAAGTGAAATATTACTTCAAAAAATTCAGACCACTGATAATCCCTCAGATATGTTGACAAAAATGGTGATAGCTGTCAAGTTATCATCACATATGTCAAATTCAAAGCAGTCCACAGACCACCAGGAATGTTGCCAGAAAATGCATTATTCGAAATGACTAGTGTTCGCAAACTATTGCAGTTCTTAAATGATTCTGGTAATGTTCCATTGAGATTGTTGTCAAAAGCTGCCGCTTCTATTAACTTGCCACTGCTGCATAAGAATTCAAGCAGCTTGCCTGTAAATCTATTAGAAGTAACCTCGAATGTTTTGAGCATTGAATATTGCTCGAAATCTGGAGGTATAACACATGATAAATTGTTGCTAAACAAGCCAATATGTATCAATTCTGGAAGACGGCCGATACTTTTTGGGATTTCTCCAGATAATTGATTGAAGAATAGATGCAAAAGTAGTAATTTCTCAAGCTTGCCAAAATCATCAAGTATTGTCACCGTCAAATTATTAGCTGAAACATCAATTTCAACCATATTCAAAGCTTCAACAACAGGAGGAATCTCCCCAGAAAATCTATTACTGTAAAGATACAGAATACTCAAATTCTTCAACATGAACAATGAGAGGCGAGATAATCAACCAATACCATCAGGAATGGACCCAACGAAGTAGTTTTGAAAGAGATCCAGATCCAGATACTGAAGCTTGGAACAGTTTAAAACAACCAAAGGAAAATTCCCAACAAAGCTGTTGTTATAAAAACCAAGAACTATAAGGTTTTTGAGGTCACAAATGAAAGGCGGGATGGTTCCGGAGATATTCATGTCAGCAAAACTAAGCCCAGTAATGAAATTATTGTTGGTGCAAATGGCTCTTGGCCAATTGCAATGAGAAGAAGAGGATTTTGATGGAGTCCATTGATCAAGAACTGGTAGATTTTGCCATTGTTGCTTTAGTCTTAGAAGATTGTTTGTTTTGGAATTTTGGACGCCATAGATAATTTTATTCTTGTACTTTATTAAATTGAGTGTTGGGCTTACTTGATCATTTGGCTTTTTTTAAATTGATGAGCTTTACCATTTTGTCTTTTGCCCCATTAACTTTATAATCCCTTTCTTTTTCCCTTTTTGTTTTTTCGATGCGAGAACATTTCCACTTACCAACACTCTCTTACAATTGGGCTAAACTTCACATTTCCACTTACCAAGTATCTTCAGCTTAATAACTGAATTCTGGCTCCTTCTTGGATTCAGAGGATTCAACATTATATCTTGCCATAAGCACTGATCTTAGGAACATTTTCACTTACCAATACTCTCTTACAATTAGGCTAAACTTCACATTTCTTTTTGAAATCGACTTAACTTCAATCTTTAACTAAATCCTGGCTCCTTTTTGGGCTCAGAAGATTATTCAACATTATATATTGCCCAAGCACTGATCTTGCTCTCCATTGGCTCAAAGGATCAGCTTCAAATTAATCCATAGTCCATTTTACAATTGGACTTTTTTTAATACACATTTTCACTTACCAACACTCTCTTACAATTGGGCTAAACTTCACATTTCTTTTTGAAATCGACTTAACTTCAATCTTTAACTAAATCCTGGCTCCTTTTTGGGCTCAGAAGATTATTCAACATTATATCTTGCCGATCTTGCTCTCCATTGGCTCAAAGGATCAGCTTCAAATTAATTCATCCATTGGCTTAAAGGATTAGCTTCAAATTAATCCATAGTCTATTTTAGACTTGGGCTTTTTTTAATACACGTCCGTTTCTTTTTTCAAGTGCTGAGTATTATCACTTAGACTTCGACTTCACCTGACTTGACCATGATCTTTGATCTTTTAGCCTTTTCTTTTTTCAAGTGCTGAGTATTATCACTTAGACTTCGACTTCACCCGACTTGACCATGATCTTTGACCTTTTAGCCTATTGAGATATTAAAACTCTGATATCATGTTAAAATTTTAAACTCAATAAATAATTTTTTTTGGACTTTATTAAATTGAGTGTTGGGCTTACTTGATCATTGGATTTTCTTTAAATTGGTGTGCTTTTTGATAAAATAACTAAGACCATTTTGTTTTTTGCCTCATTAACTTTATAATCCCTTTCTTTTTCCTTTTGTTTTTTTGGATGTGGGAACATCCCCACTTTCCAACAATTTGTTCTTGATCATACAACTGGGGACTGACACGGGTGATCAGGAGGGGAAGTAAAAGAATGAAGAAGTGAATTGAAAGGAAGATTGAGGTTAGTTTCGACATTAACAAGGAAACTTAGTGAACTCTCTAAGATTGAAGATGAACTCTCTAGGAAAAGAAATGAGTCACTGGATAATGTATATACCTTTTGAAGTCAATTGTCAACTTGACCTTTTCTTTTTTATTGAAATTCAATGCATTCAACACGCCCCAAAGTTAAACCAGTAATAAAATTTTGATCTCAATTTGATTTTACAGTCTCCATATTTATCTTAGGAAAATTTCTGTATAATTGAGGTTTCAGAAAGAGTGGAGAGGAAGGCATTTAAGTTTAGAGACAGAGTGCAGGTTTTCTGCTCAGAGAGCGAGAAAATGGAGAGGAAGGCATTTGGTTTTAAATATTAATATCGTAAGTAATAATAGTACAATTCCTCACGCTTCAATCTGGAATAGTAATGAAATTCAAATATACTAATAATTATAGGAGTTTTAATTTAAATTAATTTATACTCCTTTTTTTACGTTATAATTTTAATTGTTTAAGCGATATGTATATATATATATATATATATGTGTGTGTGTGTGTGTGTGTGTGTGTGTTTCTGTATGATTTAATAAATATCATGTATAAAAATATTTTTCTTACTAAAAGACATAAAAAGTGGATTAATTTAACAATATTTAATAATATATCTATGTTATATTATGTCACAATTAATATTGATAAAATACTATGAATGATAAAAAATAAATTAAATATTTAATGTATAAAAAATTTTGATGATTGATAATTTTTTTTGAAAAATATTGTTTAAGACTGTTTCCTAATTGTTTAACACTATGGTATTTTTTTATTATTTTCTAATTGTTCAAAACTCTAATATTGCTTATTATTTTATGATTACGTGATTGTTTATTATTTTTTAATTTTAATAATTTTTTTAATGAATTTTTTGGGTTATGTGAACTTTTTTTTATGAATTTTATATAAATATTTTCATAAATATTATTGGCGGTTGAATTTTAACTAGTTATAGGTCACTTTAAGTTGTCTAATATATACATTCATATTCAAATTTATAAAATTACTAAAGCTAACATAAAAATTCAAATTTTGCATTTTTAATGATTGATTTAAATTATGCCGTCATAAACACCCACATCCATCATAATATAAATTAATAAAGATCAATAATTATTTAGAGATGAGTATCAATTGGATTAGTTGAATTTTAAGAGTCGCCAATTCAACTACTATTGATATATTAAAAAAAATTTATTTTTAAAAATCGATTATTATTAGTCGAGTTCGTTCAGATTTATCAAATTTAATCGATTTTACTGATAAATATATAAGTAAAAACCGACAATCTAATCAATTTAAACTATTATAATCAGTTAAATTAGATGAATATATAGTCAGATTAGAAATTAGATGAATATATAGTTAGATTAGCCAATTTCGAGCTATTTGCCCATCCCTACAATTACTTATTGTGAACAATCTACCATGTCATTTAATAATTCCATTAGCATCTTACACACATTTTTTTCCCAAATAATAAACTAAAAAATTATTTGACGAATACAAGCACAAGATATTAATTGAATCTCACTTCAAAAAAGTTGTTAGAAAAGAATAATCATCAAAAATTAGAAAGGCATATGCACCTGCAGTTATTTATTGGAATTGTGCATGTACAGTAGAGTGGGATACAACCAGGTTGATCTTGACCAAGGCCATATTAACTTTACTTGGCTTTTCCATATTTAAAAAAAAAAAAATTACCATATATACAATTAACAAACTAAATTTTTGTGAAATACAAGGTATTGGATATATAAATTTATTTTCGTAATCCTGATGAAAATCTAGAATTAGAGTCTGTCAGATTTTTTGTACCAAGTCATGTTATTGCCAAAATTATTCATCCCTGCCTCTGTATTTACTCAATGCCTGCATCAGGGGCAGGATGATTTTCCATTTACATTTTCCAAAAGACATTTAATTAGCATGGACACAGTCCTCAGGTGAAAAGTATACAATAGTTATTGTCCGGGCAGTTATAGTAATTAACACAGTTCTATGTTAATAATTAACAGATGCAGAAGTAGATGATATTATTAGGTTTTCAAAGACTGTTTAAATACAGGAGATACAACCTAATCAAGTCCTACAAACAAGGAGGTAAAGTACATCTATACATAACAGAATACAACTTGAGGTAAAGTACATCTATACATAACAGAATACAACTGGATCATGACAGAGTTATCCTAATATGCCCCCTCAAGATGGTGGACGATTAGTAACACCAATCTTGGACCGAAAATTACTGAAATCAGTAGTTGCTAATGGTTTGGTAAGAAGATCTGCCAACTGATCCTTTGTAGACATATGACTTACTCGCAGCAGGCCCGATTGCACTTGTTGCCGTACAAAATGATAATCAATCTCAATATGCTTCATTTTGGAATGGAAGACCGGATTAGCTGCAACATATGTGGCTCCCAAGTTATCACAGTATATGACTGGTAGTTTCGGAAGTGGAATTGTCAACTCAGCTAACAGGTTACGCACCCAAGCCAAGTCTGCTACAGTAGAGGCAACCGACCGATACTCAGCCTCAGTTGAGCTTCGAGCAACAGTTTTCTGTTTTCGAGAGGACCAAGCAATTGGGTTTTTGCCAAGAAAAATGATGTGAGCACTTGTTGATGTGCGATCATCCTTGTTACCAGCCCAGTCCGCATCAGAGAAGGCGTGAAGATCAATAGTTGTTTGCTTATGAAGAAATAACCCAAAATCATAAGTGCCAACTAAGTATCGCAACAGCCGTTTAAGAATTGCCCAATGATTCACAGTGGGTCTGGCAGTATACTGAGATAGTTTATTAACAATAAACGCGACATCTGGCCTAGTTATCAAAAGATACTGTAGACTACCAAGAAGTACTCTATATTCAGAACTATTGTCCAAGGATGTAGAATCAGTAATGCTAAGAACTGCAGAGGTCGAAACTGGTGTAGGCGCAGATTTTGCTTCTTGCATCCTAACTCTTTCAAGTAACTCACGAACATAATTCTGCTGGGATAGAAACAACCCCTTTGCTGTTCGTTGTACCTCCACACCCAGAAAATAGTTCAAATTCCCAAGATCTTTGATGGAAAAATGACTGCCAAGAGACTGGATAAAGTGTTCAACGGACGATGAATTTGTCCCTGTAATAATCAAATCGTCAACATATACAAGAACATATATTGGCAGTCCACCACGACAATAAACAAACAAACACATATCTGACTTTGATTGTACAAATCCAAACCGCAACAAGAACGAAGCCAATTCAGAATACCACACTCTTGGTGCCTGTTTTAGGCCATAGAGTGACTTCTCTAACCTGCAGACATAATCAGTTTTGTCAGATTGCACAAACCCAGGGGGTTGTTCCATGAAAACAACTTCTGTCAATTTTCCATACAGAAACACAATGTTGACATCAATTTGACGCAGCGACCAATCTCCCATAACTGCAAGTGACAAAATAATTCTTACAGTAGGATGTTTTGCAACCGGTGAGAATGTTTCTTCATAATCCAAACCGGGCTGCTGTGTAAAACCACGAGCGACTAACCGTGCCTTGTATCGAACTGGGATACCCTTGGAATCTGTCTTAACCCGAAATAACCATTTACAACTGACAATATTTGTTGCTTAACTAGATGGAACCAATGTCCATGTTTTCTGCTTTAAAAGTGCACTGTATTCATCATTCATTGCAACCCGCCACCTCGGATCTTTTAATGCTTGTGTAACAGTCCGTGGAATCAAAGATTTGGACAACAATGGCGCATCAAGCGCAAGACACAACTGATTGACAGGTTTTCTGATGTTATTCTTGCTTTTAGTAGTCATCGGATGTACAGTCCGTGGAATATTCTGCTCATTGATGAACTCTATGTTTTCAGAAGCAACATTAGTTTGCAAAGCAGACTGATTAGAAGAAGTATTACCTGTCGGTAAGCATTGTTTTCCAGAGCTGGGACATGACAACGGCAGCTGAACTAGGGAAGGGGAAGCTTGATTAGTGGAAGAACTCAACGAAGATGTTGGAGTACTGCCAGTATTCTGCATATTAGGCACAACAAAGAACATTGGTGACCATGTATCAATTGTGTGAGATCCAGGGAGTTCCAAATCAGCGGCAAGATCACTATATGGAAACTGATGTTCCACAAAATCAACATGACGAGAAAGGAAAAGCTTTGAGGTTGATGGATCATAACATTTATATGCACTCTGAGTAATGGAGTAACCCAGAAAGACACAAGGTGTGGATTTTCTTTCTAACTTATGATGACCATAAGGCCGAAGCCAAGGGTAGCACAAACACCCGAAAACTCTCAACTTTTTATAGTTCGGTACAGTACCATGAAGACAAAGAAAAGGAGATTTGTTCTGTAGAATTAATGTCGGCATCCTATTGATTAGGTAGACAGCAGTTTGGAAAGCATACGACCAAAAGGTCAAGGGTAATTTAGCGTGATGAAGCAAGGTTAACCCTGTTTCGACAATATGTCTGTGACGTCGTTCTGCAGTTGTATTGTGTTCAGGGGTATAGGGTGGTGTTGAGAAATGAGAGATCCCGTTAGATTGAAAATAGGCTTGTAGATGAATAAATTCCCCCCCGTTATCAGAATAGACAGAAACTATTTTCCGCTTAAAAAAGTTCTCAACAAGACGCTGAAATACTGGAAAAATAGAAGAAACGGCAGACTTTAATTTTAACGGGAAAAACCAGACATATTTTGTAAAGTGGTCAACAAAAATTAAATAATAACGATATCCATCAATTGAAACCACGGGAGAAGGTCCCCAAACATCAGTATAAAGAAGCTCCAAAGGAGCAGAGCTAGACATAGTAGACTCAAAAAACGGGTTCTTGTGCATTTTATTGCACTTACAGGAATCACAAAAAGACTGATTATTAATAACAGAAAAATTCAAAGGCTGTAAGGCCGCACATAAAACTGGAGTAGACGGGTGACCAAGTCGGTGATGCCAGAGAGACTGAGACTGAACAACAGTATGAGCAACAGTTGGCGAACGAACGCCAGGCAAATCTGAAGGCCACTCATAAATACCATTAATGGGTTCCCCTTCCGCTAGCAGCTCCCCCGTGCTCAAATCCTTGACAGTAAAAGCAAACGGGTTAAAAGATACTTCCACACCATTAGTCACACATAACTGATACACAGAAATTAAATTCTTATGTAATGCAGGTACACATAAAACATTGGATAAATGCAATGGCTTAGATTTGGTAGGCAAAGTAACAGCCCCTGTATGCGATATGGAATAAGATGTACCATCACCAAGCAGAACACCATCACTGCCATCATATTCGGAATGAATTGCCAGATTTTGAAGGTCCTGTGTGACATGATGGTTGGCGCCAGAATCCATGACCCACTTCGAGTCTGCAGGAGTGCCCTTGCTAGTAACACAATGAGCCTGCGGTTTGGAACTAGCAGAACCAGCATCGTTCTCAAACAGCCACGGCAGCAATTTCTTCAACTTAAAACACTGCCTCGTAACATGTCCGGGCCTTTCACAAAATTGACATTTAACTTTGGACTTAGAGTTTGCGTAAGGTGTACCAGAATTCGAAGTGACAGAAGATCGTTGTCCAGAGTGAGACTGAGAATGGCTGGATTTCTGCTTGGCTGTGTAATTCACAGTAGTTGGAGCAGGAAGAGCTTGCACATCTCGAGCCAACTGACTTTCAAAATCAGTAAGCTTATCATGAAGATCATCAAATGAGATTTCTGTATCGCGGGCTCGAATAGCAGCTGAAACTTCTTTATATTCTGGTGGAAGCCCATGAAGAACATGAAGCACTGTTTCATTCATGGAAACAGAAACTCCAGCAGAAGCAAGTGTGGTAGTTATGGCTTTAATCTTCTGAAGATATTCAGTGACAGATATGGTTCCTTTCTTAGAAGTAAACAAAGACTCCCGTAAGCTCATTATACGAGCATGTGAAGGTTTCGCATATGTCTTCTGGAGGGTATTCCAGACATCATGCGAAGATTTCTCCCCTACAACATACGGGACAATCTCTGGGGAGAGAGATGCAATAATAGCACTCCTCAAAAGCTGATCTTGCCGAAACAAATGAGAGCTAACGGGGAGCCCATCAGCTACTGGCCCTTCAACAAAACGCAAAAAATCATAACCAACCAACAGAGAGTACCACTGCGTATGCCACGACTAGTAATTCATAGCACTTAATTTTAATGGAGCCTGCGCAGATGAATTAATTGAGATCAATTGATTTGCAGAAGTGGGCATAGTTGGGGTTTGAACCACCGATGGAGGTGGTAGTACAGAAGGAGTCGATGAGCTCTCTTCAGCAACCGGAGTTGTCATTGTAGATTCGAGAAAGAATGATGGAAAAAAAAATGAGAAGAAATAATGGATCAGGAAGCTGTTAAGCACGCAACTCTGATACCATAACAGATGCAGAAGTAGATGATATTATTAGGTTTTCAAAGACTGTTTAAATACAGGAGATACAACCTAATCAAGTCCTACAAACAAGGAGGTAAAGTACATCTATACATAACAGAATACAACTTGAGGTAAAGTACATCTATACATAACAGAATACAACTGGATCATGACAGAGTTATCCTAATAATAATAAGGACACCAACTCTGATTTTAAGTTAAATTTTTCTTTTTATATTGATTTGGTTTAAATTTTTTAATATAAATTTGAAATAATCAACCATAAAAATTAATTTTAATATAAATTTGGAATAATCAACCATAAAAATTAACTTTTAAAATTAAAGAATTTATTTTCATCTTAATTAAATCATATTTTTCTATTTAATAAATGTGGAATTATTCACATTTATATTATTTATGAGGTTTTTAAAAGGGGGCTCGAATTTATTCAGGTGGTATAACCATTTAATGATTTATTAGCTAAATCTTGATGAGCAAAAATTGATGTATTTGATATATTTTTATGATTCTTTTAATTAGTTTATATATAATAAATTGAGCTAGCATATTTTATTTATATTAATATTTAAAATTAAATAATTAAATTAAAAGAGTAATAATTTGCCTTTGTTAAAATATTTTTAAGAAAATTAAATTAAGTTTAAAAATGTTATGATTATATATATAAAAAAATTGAATAGTAATTTACACGGCATGTATTATGTCCATTGAGAATCTATTATTCTATAAGACAAGACATTTTAGTTGGAAGATTTCATAAAATAAATAATATTGTAGAAAACCTTAAAAGCGGTCAAGACTCTTAACCTTTACTAATTATAACTTATATTATACAGATGCTCTGGATGTTTACTTAGGCTGTGAAAGCCTAAAAGAAAAATTGAATTGCCCAAGAATTTGCACTTTGCTAAAAGCTGCTTAATTATTTCTTATATACAAAGATAAGACATTTGCAAGGTAGACAACTCACAAAACTACTAGTCTAGCATAGTTCACTATTATTTCTGCTAAAAACATCTTGTTTTGGGGATGGTGTTGCTTTCAAGTGCTCGAATCTAATAAAATTAAACATTTTCATCATCAATATCTGACACATGCCTATGCTTCGAATTGAACAGGAAGGAAGTGGAGCGATCATGCTTTCTTCCCATAATCAAGTGCAGTGCTGTATTGAACTAAGATTTGCAATACCTCTTTCATGGAAGGCCTAGCAGAAGGCAGTTTGCTGGTACACTTAACCCCTAGTTTGAAAACAGTGTTCATTTCCTCAAAGTACGCAGGGTCCTTTATCTCCTTATCCAAGGCATGGATAATAGGCTTTCCTTCATTCATGTAACGCCATGCCCAGTCTGCAAGGCATGTATTTTCATCCCCAAAATTAGCTTCTTTCCCTGTTGTTAGCTCCAGAAGGACAACCCCAAAGCTGTACACATCAGTTTTCTCATTCACTTTTAATTTTTGAGCATACTCTGCAATTCAAAATTATGAATCATGAAAGGCTTAATATCTGTTTAATATTATTCATTGTTTGATCAGATGCTGCTCAAAAAAGTAATAATATTTTAAAAATGCTTTGAAACCGAAACTGTTTTAACATCTAAATGGTATTTTTATAGAAAAACAATTTCCACTTTAATTCTGAAGAGATTGCGAACAATCCATAATAATGTAACATGAAAAAACTTTCTAGCTTACCTGGAGCCATATAGCCAAAAGAGCCAGCCACAACTGATACTGTAGCTTCTTCTTGCTTAACCAACAATCTGGCCAAACCAAAATCTGCAATTTTAGCATTGAAAGAAGAATCTAGCAGGATATTGCTTGATTTCACATCTCGATGAATAATGGGGGGTAAGCAATCATGATGCATGTAGGACAAGCCCTGTGCCGCTTCAAATGCAATCCTGAACCTTGTGGGCCAGTCCAAGCAGACATGACAGGCTGAACCTGAGACACTTGTTGATCTCTTCTTCAAATGCAGCCATTGATCTAGGCTACGATTCTCCATATACTCATAAACAAGAAGTTTTGAATCATCATTGTAAATGCGGCAAAGCAGCTTCACTATATTCAAATGCCTTATTGTACTAAGTATCTGGACTTCTGCTTGAAACTCTCTGTCAAGTTCTTCTTCTAACTTTCTTCCACTCCAAATCCTTTTCACAGCGACAAAATGTCCCGGAGATTTTATAGCAACTCGATAGACTTCTCCCGATCCTCCACTTCCAATCAAGTTTGCTTTTATTAGTCCTGATAGAATATCTGATTCATCGAAATTCAACTTATGGAATGAGGTGAACTCCCAAGTTGAATTTAATTCGTTCTTTTTCTTCTGATAAACTCTGATTGTTAAGAACAAAAGAACAAAAGCTGTTACTATAAGAGTAACTGAGATCAAAGCTATGAACTGAGTTGATTTTTTGCTTAATTTTTGGTGTTTAGGATTGCAGATATTAAGGTTTACCAATGAACTAGTAGTACAAAGACCAGGATTGTTCAAGAAGCTGCTGCTATAAGCTCCATTTTCAAACTCACTTGGGATTTCCCCTGTGAGATGATTGGAAGAGAGATTGAGAAAAGTAAGCTTCATGATGCTAAATTGAGCTGGAATTTGGCCAGAAAATTGATTATCTGACAAGTCAAGCGCAGAAAGGACAGGTAGAAAAGCAATTTCCACTGGGATTTGTCCAAAAAGTTGATTTTGACTCAAGTTCAGAATGTTTAATGACTTCCATGAGATTATATCAGATGGAAGGGCTCCATTGAGTTTGTTCCTATCAAGCAAAAGAGCAGTGAGATGAGGCAGAGCGGTTAATCCTAGAGGAACTGCGCCAGAAAATTGGTTATTACTGGCATTAAATTTCACCAGATTCCTCCACAAATCTCCAGAAGGAATTTTGCCAAAAAACATGTTGTTACTAATCTCTAGGACACTCAGATTGCTTGACACTTCATGAGGAAGTTCACCAGCGAATAAATTATCACCTATCATCAAATATGTCAAATTCAAAGCTGTCCACAGACCACCAGGAATGTTACCAGAAAATGCATTATTTGAAATGCTTAGCATCTGCAAACTATTGCAGTTCTTAAATGATTCTGGTAAAGTTCCATTGAGATTGTTGTCAACAGCGTCCACTCCTACTAACTTCCCGCCACTGCATAAGAATTCAGGCAGCTTGCCCGTAAGCCTATTAGAAGAAACCTCGAATGCTGTAATCATTGAATATCGCCCGAAATCTGGAGGTATAACACCTGATAAATTGTTGCTAAACAAGCGGATATTTGTCAATACTGGAAGACGGCCGATACTGTCTGGAATTTTACCAGATAATTGATTGAAGAATAGATGCAGAAGTCGTAATTTCTCAAGCTTGCCAAAATCATCAGGTATTGTCCCTGTCAAATTATTTTGTGAAAGATCAATTTCAGTCAAATTAAAAGCATCGACAACAGGAGGAATCTCCCCTGAAAATCTGTTCTTGTAAAGATACAGAATACTCAAATTCTTCAACATGAACAAGCTACTGGGAATATTTCCAGTTAATCCATTTCCAGATAAATCCAAGAACTCCAGTGCTGTCATTTCTCCAACCTTCTCTGGAATTTCCCCAATCAAACTAGAATTAAAAATCCACAACCATTTCAGTTTCTTCAACTGGGTGAAATAAGAAGGCAATCTTGATGGTGAAAAACTATTGGAACCCACAGATAAAACTTCAAGATTAGACAAAGTGCCTATTTCTGGAGGAATAGTACCGTTAAACTCATTAACGTGAAGCTGAAGATCCCTTAGCTCCTGCAATCTCCCAATAGCTGGTGGAAATGGACCAGTGAAGTAATTAGCAACAAGATGAAGAAATGAGAGGCGAGACAACCGACCAATATCATCAGGAATGGAACCAACGAAGTAGTTTTGAGAGAGATCCAAATATTGTAGCTTGGAACAGTTTAAAACAGCCAAAGGAAAATTCCCAACAAAGCTGTTGTTATAAAAATCAAGAACTGTAAGGTTTTTGAGGTCACAAATGAAAGGCGGGATTGTTCCAGAGATATTCATGTCAGCAAAATCCAGTCCAGTGATGGAATTACTGGTGCAAAAGACTTCTGGCCAATTGCAATGAGAAGAAGAGGATGTTGAAGGGGTCCATTGATCAAGAACTGATGGATTTTGCCAGTGTTGCTTTAGTCTTAGCAAGATTGAATGTTCTTGATCATACAACTGGGAACTGACATGGGTGAACAGGAGGGAAAGTAAAAGGATGAAGAAGTGAATTGAAAGGCAGATTGAGGTTAGGTTCGACATTAGGAAACTTTGTAAACTCTCTCAGTATTGAAGACACTCTCTGGGAAAAGAAATTAGTCCTTGGATAATACACATATACATATACATGAATATATATATATATATATATATATATACGTTTTGAAGTCAATGGTCTACTTGACCTTTTCCTTTTTTATTGAAAGTCAATGCATTTTACACAACCAAATATTAACTCAGTACTAAAATTTTGATCTCAATTTAATTTTACAGTCTCCATTTAGTTTGGGAAATTTTCTGCATAATTAAGGTTTCAGAAAAAGTGGAAAGGATGGCATTTGAGAATTTCAGCATCCTTGATAACATTTGACCATTTTGGAATTTGAGTGCTTTGATTTTTTGTTTCGATTTATTTCTTTTTTTTATTTATTTCTTTTTTTTTCAATTTTAAGTATATAATAATAGATGCCAAAAGACAGTATTAAAATTGTGAGTTTGTTGAAGTGATTAAGAAAAAACCATTATTAGAAAAAATTCCACTTACCTTGAATTATTATTTTTTTACAGCATTTTGCTGTTTAAAAAAAAAGCCAGGACCACTCATTGTCAATATCAGTCTTGACTATAAACGTGGTTCACAATCGTTAGAGAAAATGCTTATCATGTCATAATAATATTATTATTAATATCCAACAATCAAGATAAGATTCACTTATAAAAAAAAATATTAAATTAACTTGTTCCTATTTTACAAGGCATCAATAATCCTTTCCTAAAAATAACTTGTTCACTGAGGTTCAAAGGAATATATAATTCAAATTTAGGTTACTAATTTTCGAATCTAAGATCAATTAAATCTGGCTTAATCATATATGGAGTTAATCAAATAAAATCTAATTTATAAGTTCATAACCAAACTTTAACCATATATATATATATATAATTTGATGGATGATATTTTTTTTTCTCCAAATAAGATACAAACTAATTATTTGACAAACACAAACACAAGAAATTAATTGAACGCATAACTTTAAAATTATTCTCACTTCAAAAGCTGTTAGAAAAAAATAATCATCAGAAATTAGAAAATGCATATGCACCTACTCTTAGTCAAGGAACACGTGTATGAGTGGGACAAAACTCAGGTCGATCTTGACGAAGACCATTTTGACTTGACTTGACCATATATTTGGTTGTTACAATTCCTCAAGTATTTGGCGGTTAAGATCATCAGTTACTGGAGCAAAATTCAGATTAAAAACATAAATAATGAATTATTGACCAAAAGCAAGACATAATGCTTACCAAATTAGAAGGTGGAGACTTCTTTAATCAAGCATTTGCTGATAAAACCAAGTGGGTTATGTGCGGTGGTGGAAGCAGCAGTTCAAAAAGAGGGGGTAAAACTCCTCTTCAACGCATATAAGAAGGAGATGGAAGGCTGAGGGGCTGAAACTCCACCTCTGCTGCTCCGGCCGGTAAAAACTCCCCTTAAAAATGCACGTCCGACGGCCGGCCAGAGGAGTCGTCAGCCTCCACCCGACCCCACCTGATTTCGCCCTTGGTTTTGTGGAATCTATTTTAATTTCAGATGCTGAAGATTATAGCCACTCACACTCGGATCATTAACCCGTGATTCACACAAATATGGACTCACCTTTCAGTCTAGTGCCCAATGAGAAATCAAACTGTGATAGTGACTCCAAGAACTTTGAATAACAAAAGCAAATAATTCTCTATCGATATACAATGGACAAAATGCCCATGGAAATTTATTGAGAAATCCTACTCAAGACAAGTGTCGAGAATACAGTTGAGAAGTGCTGAAAATTTTGTAATACAAATCTATGCTCAAAGCAAGTTTATGGGAAAGAGGCAATCTCCAACTAATATCAAATAAATTGCAGCATTCTCATTCTTGATTAAGAACTCTTTGCAGCAGTCAGATTTATTTTAGGACATTACACAAGATCTTGTTCTCATGATCTACTTCGATAGTAGCCATGAATTTGCTTTGCTATTTATTTCAAGGCATTTGCAAGTCGAAGAAAGTTCCATAAGTACATATTTTAATAAGAAAAACTACAAACTTTCTTCTCCATATGATTGAATGAAACTGAAGAAATTATATTGACAGCAAGTAATACTTAAAGATCCCAGGGTCTACAAAGCGGCTAAACAAGGAAACAACATAAAATAATCTGATGGGCTCTTTAAAGAGAGAATACTCCAATTATAAATAGATGTGCAAGAAGGGATGTAAATCATCTCAAAATCTAAACCATTTCATCCATATAACAATGGGTCATTAACAATTAGGAACAGCAAATCCCAACATGCGTACAGAAATGGGCAGAGAATCAATCAGAGTCACCAAGGAATTCAGATAATTTATAAACCACCATTCCAAAATCGCAAGCTGCTCAACATCAGTGTCTGGTCATCTTGAGGTCAAATTAACCCATGATACAAGGCAATGAACATAAGATGCAGACAACCAAGGACAGAGATTCGATCAATCTCAGTCACCAAACAATTTAGATAGTTTCATCATATCATTCATGAGACAAAACTTTAAAATGAACCCAAAACCAAAACTACCAATCCAATATGACAACCTCGCTAGCTATTGGACATCACTTTTCTAGTCATCTTGACGTCAAGGTAACCCATGAGACAAGGCAAAGATGTAGACAACTCACTTCTCTAGTTATCTTGAGATGAAATTAACCCATTACACAAGGAAATGAACATAAGATGCGCACAACCATGCGTAGAGATTCAATCAGTCTCAGTCGCCAAAACATTTAGATAATTTCACTACATCATGACACAAATTTAAAAGTTAACCCAAAACCACCAGTACAAAATGACTACCTTGCAAGCTGTCCGACATCACTTGTCTAGTCATTTGAGGTCAAATTAACACATGAGTAAAGCAATGAACCTAAGATACATAGGCATACTCGGTTCAAGTTGCAACTCAGATTAGGATCTGGTAAATTCTAAGGTGTGGATAAAAAAAGGCACTTCCAAACTTATGATATGGCACGACAATTTCTGACACATTTACTTTTCCAATGTAGTAGTGTCCATAACTCAAATTTGTTTACTTGTGGAATATCGGGGACTATATACCTATTGCCATATTATGAATAGACCATTCAACGCTAAACTCCAACTGGTCATCACAAAATGCTTAGTGTAATACCAGGACAGTCTATTTTGTAAGAAACATTTTCTTTTACCTTTCTCTTTTAAGAAAAAGCACAAGCATTTATTCTCTATACCATGATCTTGCAATAGTATCATAGGTGCTATATACTTGGATAAGTGTATTCTATAGCTTTACCGACAAGCACCGAGACATAGCCCACAGGTTGGCCATACCAAAACTAAATTCCAACCTCTGGCAACATAAGTTAATCATTTCCTGGAAGCAGCTTGCCTGAAGTCAGATGGAGCTAAACGCCTTAAAACAAAGATGGATGATACATCACAAGACTATTACAGGACAATAGTAATTTAAAAAAAAAATAGAGGATTACTTTACCATACAATTAACAAGATTTTTGTGAAACACGAGGTATTGCATATACAAATTTCAATTCCATAATCCTGAAATCCAGAAGTCTGTCAGATTGCTAGTAACAACTCATGTTAAACCCAAAATTGTAAAAAGAATAATAGTAAGACCTAACAGAAGGTATGGCCAATTATTCTCATTTGCCCCTACATTTACTCAATGGAAAAGTGCATATATAATCTGCATCAGGGGCAGGATGATGTTCCATTATATTTTCCAAAAGAAATTTAGCAAGTACATAACTCAGGTGAACCTAGACCAAAACTCTATTGACTTGACCAGATTCACTGTGGGTTATTAAGGAACCCTGCTTGTGCTCCCCAAAGTGTACGTCATCTATTAATCTTCCATCCACCACCCTATTCTATGTTCAAAATATAGATGGATCATGGCTAACAAAATAAGACGCACAAATATCATTCCACCCAGTTGTTAGATTTTTTCTTTTTCCCTCAATAAGACACCTGGTTGTTGGATGCCTTCATCTTTTGACCACTGCAAGACCAAATTGTCTTTACTTGAGCATGTCCCTGTTTGCTTGTTGGATGGTTCCCATCTCCGATTTGCACTCAAAATAATTGGGCTAACAGATTTTAAAGGAGAAATTAATATTAATTCATTAATTTCACTGATTGATGCCCTAAATGGCTTATAACAAAGACTCATTCACCACGACCAAGTAATCCATATAAAAATAAGAAGTGGAGACTTATATAGTCAAGCACTTGCTAATACGTCTACCTAAATAATTAGTCATCAAGGATATGAAGGTGAAAGTTGCTTAGGAATTTCTTATATAAATATCCAAATTCTAGCAGCTTAACAATAAAAAAGAAGGCACATTTTTTTATCCATATCTGAACTTTAGGCTTAACATGTTATAACCAAGGGTAAAGTGCTATACCACAAGACTAACAAACACTAATATATCTCCAAGCCATGTTTCAAGTTTTCTAAGGCACAACAACAAAGGAAAAAACAACATATGACATTATGACATAACCAACATTATGCCAACGAAAAGGCCAAAAACAGTCTATTAAATAGCACAAGTCTCAAAAGTAACATTATGTTCATTATTAGAAATGATAATCCATACATTCAACAGCTAGTTATAGCAAATGTATCTCATACATGTGAATCATTTACCAGGCTAAGCAGCAGCATTTGAAGAAGCCAGATTTTTAAGAGAAACATTGTTAAGCCTCTCCAGAGCCAAAATGAGTGCTTGGGTACCCAAATTCCCTTCCCCATGAGCCTTAAGTGACACATAAAGCTGTTGAGCTAAAGCTAATCCTGGCAACGCAAGACCCATGTTTTGACACTCCTTTAAACAAATGCCTAAGTCCTTCACAAAATGGTTCACGTAAAACCCTGGCTCGAAATCCCTCTTTAATATTCTGGCCCCGTATAAATCAAGGGATTTTGATCCCGCAGCGCCTGTAGATATGGCGTTTAAGTACAGTTCCACATTCAGTCCAGCTTTATAGGCGTAAACGATCCCTTCCACTAATCCAACCATTGTAGAAGCTATGGTAATTTGATTGGCAAGCTTTGCAAATTGGCCTTTGCCTGGGCCGCCCATATAATTAACCTTTCCCATCAGAGCAAACAGAGGATTCAAGCGATCGATGACTGCTTTGTCCCCTCCTGCGAATATTGCCAGGGTTCCGTTCTTGGCACCTCGGTCGCCGCCGGAGACAGGTGCGTCAATGGAGTGGCAATTTTTGGCGGATGCCGCAGCGGATATCTCGGAAGCTAGGGAAGGATCGGATGTGGTCATGTCAACAAGGACGCCACCAGGACGGAGGCCTTGGAGAGCTCCGGTGGTAGGATCGAGGAGGACATGACGTACATCTGAGGGAAAGCCGACGATGGAGAATACAACATCAGATTGAGAGGCAACAGCTAGAGGAGATTGAGCGAGGTGGGCCCCCATGTCGAGGAGAGACCGGGCCTTAGAGATGGTCCGATTGAAGACGGTGAGGGTATATCCGGCTTTGATTAGGTGACCACACATGAAGCAGCCCATAACGCCGGTGCCAATCCAGCCAACGCGGGTGTTTAATGGACTAACAGACTCAGTGGTGGTGGTGGTGGCGGCCATTGAGCGGCGGAGGAGGAGCGGTAAAGGGTGGAGGATGAGGTGGGTGCGAGAGGTGTGGCGTCGGTGAGTGAGTAAGCGTAGGAGTGATAGTGGCATGTTTTTGAATTATAATCATAGCTACTAATGTTTAGTTCTGTCAGGTTGTGCGTATGGTATCGGTCATTTCAGGAATTATCAGCTTTGTTTATATGTTCCATATTTTGATCCTTGCAAACGAAAATTATTATTTTGAAAATTTGTTAATTATATAGTTTATTCTGATTCTGAAACCCATCAAAATCTGTTTGATTGATCAAAAAACAATCTTCAATTTTTCAGAAGCGAAAAACCATAGGTGAATAATGATCCGAGTAATTGGGATTATGATTAATTGTATTTAACTGCATTCTGCATTCTGTATTTAATTGGGATTATGATTAATTGTATTTAAGCAAAGATATTTGATCAATTGGCCAGTTGCTTAGCCGTCTCCAACCAAAGCAACCTCCAGATGGGCTCCAAGTTTGTCAACATGCAATCCTTGATCCGTCCTAATAAGAGAAATAGATTTACTGGCAAGTAATCTGGCAAAGACATTGACATGTCACTATACCAGCCATACATATCAAAATCTATTGACAGACAACAGGGACAAGAAACATTCTTGTTTACAATTTAAACAACTAACCAAGGCAATTGCTATGTGATGATGTGCCAAAATAATTTACTTCGAACTGTAAGGCTACATCTCAGGAACTCGAGAATGGAATCCATAAAAGTGATTCAAATCACTGCATGTGTCGAATGCATAATTTGCATTTAAGACCAAGCTCCAGAAATGAACTTCCAGCAGAACAAGAAACAAGCAAGGACATCAAAGGCACCAATGAAGATGTACAAAATCTAACCAAGAAAACGTATGCAAGAGCAAATTTAAAAGAGAAAACAACTGATCATATCATGGAATATGCATGTGAAAGAACTCCAACCACTTCGTCAGTTTCAAAGCAATGAAATATGGAAGCATATGAACACCAAGTTAAACAAATCCTACCACACAGAAATTGCTAAATAAATAACAAGACAAGCATTCTTGCCATAATTTCCTATTTGGATCTTCTTTATATAGTGATATGCAAATTACTACAACTCAATTAGCAGCCTTCCAAATTCCTAGCATCCCCTTACTAAATAATTCGTGCAAGCAGAAAAGTTTTGCAGAGAAGCAAATTCATGAGATAAACAATTGGTTTCCAGGTCTAGAACTTTTTTCTTGTAAGATAAATGAGACGAGGGAATGAATATCATAGTTAACCAACACCCATGAGCATTGAGGAAATTGCAAGAGTAAAATGCAATCTTGTTTCACCACTTTCTATATAGCACATATCAATAAGAAGAATGCAGCAAGACACAATCTGGATTAATTTGAACCTACAAGAAAATTCACTGAGATGCATGAAAAGATTAAGGAAAACAATGCATACATACAAAATTGGCTAGCAATAAAGTTATTATACATTGATATTGATATTGCTATGTGTTGTAATTAATCAATCAAGAAGAAAGCTAAGAGCAAGTAAAATTAAACAGGAAAATTTTGGGTTCATCAACTTTGCAGCTGCAAAGGGCTCCATCAGTGACAAAATCAATACCACCTAATAAGAGTAAAAAATTTTAAATCTCTTTAGATAAGCAATTGTTTTCACTTGTACTCAAAAGTTGGCACTGGTGGCGCATCATAACTTTCCAAAATCTCCGTCTTGCTTCCGCTACTAGCTGCCGGTTCATCCTTCTTCCCACCAAACCAGCCCCCGAACCATGAACCTGACTCAGATCCACTCGAGAAAGCCGACTCTTGCATGAGCTGAGCCTGCGGCTGTGGCTGGCCTGGAAGACCCGCAGGAAATCCAGGCCCACCAGTCATAGCAGGCACGGAATCGTCAATCATTATAGGCATATTTTGTTGAGCACTCATGACCTTATTAAGCATGATCCCAGCTCCTTCAATCAAAGCAAGAAGAACCCCACCAAAAAAAGCAGAGCGAGCCGACGCACCAAACCCTTGTCGCATAGAAAGAAAGCCACCCGTGGCGGCGCCGGCGAAGATAGAGTTCCACGGATCCTCCTTCTGGCGGACGTACACCATCGTGCAGTCGAAGGCAGAAAACAAACCACCCCAAACAGCGAAGCTACCTCCTACCCGCGGACCATTCATCCGCACGGCTTGGGTTCCACCGATGAGCCGCGCCCCGCTAGGAGAGTTATAGATACCTTTAATAAAGTGGAAAGCAGAACCGCCGACGGCTCCCATACCAAACGCGCCGCCTATATCGTCTAGAATACGGTCAGGACATGGTTCACGAGAGGTTTCCGGCGTCCCCATTTGCGAATTGTAATATTATTCAGAGAGTTCTCATCGAGAAGAAACAACAAGCGATTTAGGTTTTCAACAACTTGCTCAAGGGTTAAGAAATTATTAAATATAGATTTCCGAAAATGCCCCCTGCTACTTTTCAAGTCGGCTTGTCAAGGACTCGAGTCAATATATATACACTTCTAGCCCGGGTTAAGGCCTATTCTAATCTTACTGGTTTTCTTTTGAAGCCATGGTTTTAGAGCCCAATTTGTTCGCCTAACAGTTTTTTATGTGATTGTAATATGAGTCCGGTCTAAATTTTAAGAAATTTAAATTCGACACAATATAAAATATTTAAATTTAAATTTAAATTAAATTCGAGTTGAGTTTGAACTCGAATTTAAATTAAATTTAAGTCAAGCTCAATTTTATATTAAGCCAACTCATATATTATATATGTCGAACTTAATTTAAATAAGTTTAACGAACTCAATAAATTTATTTCAGTTTTTATTTTTATTCATTTTTTTTATATTTTCATAGAAAATATATTAAAATTAATATTTTTATAAAAGATAAATAATATAATTATATATTAATAAAAATAAAATATTATATTATTATAATTTTATATTTTGTTAGAAACTATTAAGTTATTTTATATTTTATATTATTTAATTTATTTATTACATATATCATATATTAATAATTTAAATAAATTAAATTAGTTAAAAAATTAATTTATTCATATATATAATTTAATATATATAATTAAATTACATATATTTTTAATCCAACGTAATAAACAAAATAGCTTTTGAGTTTAATTCGTGAACTTTTTAAATAAGTCAACTTATAAGCTAACGAACTGAATATTTTTTAATTTAAATTTGACTTATTTAATAAATGAGTAATTTGAGTTTGAATTCAAGCTTAAATAAATTTTTACCGAACTGAGATTTAAGTCAAACTCAAATAATTTTGCTTATTTATATCACTCAATTTTTCATATCATATTTGTTCTTTCGTATGTTTGATATTGTTCCACCTGTATCGTCTAGAATACGGTCAGCACATGGTGAGATTTTCGGTGTCCCCATTTGGGAATTGTAATTTTATTCAGAGAGTTTTTCGTAGTGAAGAAAAGGTCTTTTAAGGATACAGTTGGGAAGAAACAACAAGCGATTTAGGTTTTTACACAACTTGCTCATGGGTTAAGAAATTATTAAATATAGATTTTCAAAAATGCCCCTACTACTTTTCAAGCCGGCTTGTCAAGGACTCGAGTCAATATATATACACTTCTAGGCTCGGTTAAGGCCTATTCTAATCTTACTCGTTTTTCTTTTGAAGCCATGTTTTTATAGCCCAATTTATTCGCCTAACAAATTTTTATACAACTGTAATCGAATCAAGCTAAGTTTTAAAAAATTTAAACTCGACTCATTATAAAATAGTTAAATTTAAACTTGAACTGAAATTGAGCTCGAGTCGAGTTTGAACTCGAACTCCAATCGAGCTCTAGTCAAGCTCGAACTTATATTGAGCCAGCTCATATATCATATATATCGAGCTTGAACTCGATCTTAATTTAAATAAGTTTAACAAGCTCAATAAACTTATTTTAATTTTTATTTTTATTCATTTTTTTTACTTTTTCATAGATAATATACTAAAATTAATATTTTTATGAAAGATAAATAATATGATTATATATTAACAAAAATAAAATATTATATTACTATAATTTTATATTTTATTATAAATTATTAAGTTATTTTATATTTTATATTATTTAATTTATTTATTATATGTATCATATATTAATAATTTAAATAAATTAAATTAGTTAAAAAATTAATATATATATATAATTTAATATATACAATTAAATTACATATATTTTTAATCCAACATAATAAACAATCTAGCTTATGAGCTTAATTCACAAACTTTTTAAATGAGTCAACTCATAAGCTAACGAACCGAATATTTCTTAGCTTGAGCTTGGCTCGTTTAATAAATGAGCAGTTTGAGTTCGAGTTTAAGCTTGAACGAATTTTACTGAGCCAAAATTCAAGTCGAACTCGAATAATTTTGCTCATTTACGACACTAAATTTTCCATATCATATTTGTTGTTTCATATGTTTGATATTGTTTTAGAATATTTAAATTAAATTTTAATTGAATTCATATATTCTTGTGTGTGTGTGTGTGTGTGTGATTTTTTAAATGTGTTCTCCTGTTTTTTTTTTCTTAATTTTGTGATGGGCTGCACTACTATTCTAAAATTGTAATTTGTGGACTATTGATTCGGCTTAAAATGTTTTTTTTCTTCACAAAAATATAAAAAAAATTAATTTTATTATTTTTAAAAAATATTTTTAGATTTACCTGAATTTATAATTTTTTTTACAAAAACACTAAATTTAAATAGTTTATTTTGAGTTTATAAATTTACATAGTTTGTTATGAGTTTATTGTAAAATGACTAAAATATTTATGGTAAAAATAAAAACTTTTTATAAAAAAATGATAGATAGTGTAATTTTTTTTTAATAATAAAAGATAGTATCATTAGAACAAAAGAAATATAAGACATGAAGAAGAGGAAAGTTATATCCTAATTAAAATTAAAAATTAAAACTAATTACAATTTATTTTTTTATATTATTATGTAAATCACATGTTGTGATTGATTATGTTCATAAGTTGAGACATAGACCTAGTTTATAATAAAATTTTTTAAAAATAAAATTTATATTTTAAATCAGGTTCATATTTTCATTTACATACCTGGTCAATCACAATATGTGATTTAAAAATAAATGACTAGATTTATAAATGGAGATATGAACTCGATTCATGATAAAAATTTCCTAAAAAAATAATAATAAAAGCAAGCCAAATTCTCCCTTATCCTACTATAACTTAAACACAAAGTATATATCCACAAAATAGAACAATGACCATAAATAAAATAATATTAAGGCCTATAGAGAAAACAAGGTAAAAAAAATCTTATGAAAGTTTACATACAATGACATAAGAACAAGATTGAGATAAAGTGCATTTCTCAATCCAAAGATCACATATAATCTCAAATTTTAACACAATGATATATGGGGAATAAGATAACTTGAACGTTCTTTTAAGGACCACTAAAAATAAAGCTCTGATAGGATATTAAAAAAAAGCTAGATAGATATGGCTACCATAAACAACATTAAAGCACTAATCTCATAGGCTTATCAAGGAAGACTCCCGATGAGAAAAAATATTTTGCTCTAAGATATACCTAAACTACAAAGAGGAGATTGTAAACACTTATGAAATCTTTAAGATATTGTTATAATGCTAAAAAATAAACAAACAAAAGATAAAAATTAATCTCAAAAGATTCCTCAACATAGAAACATGCATGTATCAGCTAAGTCAAGGGGTTTCATATTTTTAAAAAATATGAACAAAGAAACTCTCAATGATCGATTTGGTAAAAAAACACTAAAATTACCAAGAAAACTAAGAAAAAAGCTAAAATGAAGAAAAAAAAAGAAGAAAATTGAAATATCTAGGGTTGTCGATGATTAGAAAGCCGGTGATAGCTTTAAATTTAAGGCAAAAAAAGAGAAAAAAAAAACTCCATATATAAGGAAAAAAAAAAGATTGATTGAGCTAAAATGATATAATATAATTAATGGAGAATAGGAATTTTCAATAAAATAATACAAGAGCTAAGAATGATTGTTATTGTTGTTGTTAATATTATTTTTTAGAGATTTTAAAATAATATTATTGTTATTTATAATTCTTCAAAAAAAATTATTGTTATTTATAAGGGTAAATATTATTATTTTAAGATTCTTAAAAAATAAATAATTTTTTTTTAATTTTTTAAAATATTATATTTTTTAAAAATAAGATATTCATAATTTATTTTTTTAATTCAAGTTAAAATATACTGTATGTCTATGTTGAAAATTGAATTAAAAAAAATAAAATATTTTTATGTAAAACCCTTTAAATAGGACTTTTAATAAAAATATAAAAATAATTTAAAATTTATTATATTCATAAAATATTTAATAAAATATTAAAATTTATAAAATATTTATCAAAATGTTATATTTTTATTAATTTATAAAGAATTTATAATTAGTTTATAATGAGTTTATTATGAGTTTATAAATTTTATATCGTATATAATGATATTATTATAAATTTATAATAAAATAATTAAAATATTTTTTATAAAAAAATAAAAAATTTAAAAGATACAGTGGTTGGTGTAATTTTTTTAAAAATATTATTACTATAAAAGGCACTGTTATTTCTAGGCCGAGATGATTAAAGTCTAGCCTCAGCCCAACCAAGAAGCCTCTTGCATTAAAGAGCAAAAACTAAATGCAGATAGAGAGGTGACAGCTGTGGCTGTGGCTGTGGCGGCGTCGTTTGTCAGATAGAAAGGAGGTCGACAAAGAAGCTGCCATGGCTAGGGAAGGGAGAGACGGCTACTGATTACCGGTGCGAGTATGGCATAAGAATATTGCCCTGTTTCATTAACGTATTCTCTTGCTTCTTTACTTTATTAGGGTACTTCTGTTTTTCCCTTTGAATTGTTAATTGTTGCTCTCAAATACATCTCTTTTCAGATTTTTTTTAAGTTCTAGTGCGCACAATGTACTCTAATGTAGGAAAAAACCAGGCATTTCCAATGGTGTTGAAGGTTTCTTCAAAACCCAGATGCGTCAAACAATTCCACACCTTAAAGTCCCAATCTTTGCCAATTGGATTTTATCAAAAACCCTCATTAAACCCTAAAAGCCTCTTCACCCAAATGGGTAATATAGCTCTAGGTGGAAGTATTTCAAGTAAGTCTAGTATTAGATGTGCTTTACATTGTTGTACTGTGCTAAGAGCTAGAAGTTTCCCTAGCTCATATTCTCTCGGAGTTGGTGAAGGGAGTCGTGCAGTGAGAGATAGAAAATCACTTCTTTGGTCAAGTTCTGGCGAATTTAAAAAATCAAAGGAGTTGGAGAAATCGGCAAATGCAAAAAGGGTTCATTCTTCATCGGAGGAATCAGCAAAAAGGTTGGAGAAAGGGGCTGTTGCAAATGGTGCTCGATATTCTCGGAAGGATTCGATGGTGGATAATAGTAAGTATTTGGTAAGGAATAAAGAAAATAGAAATAGAGCGGTAGCTGATGTAAGGGACAGGGAGTATGATTATGGTTACCATGAAAGGAATGACAGCATTGAAGATGCAGTAGAAGAAGAGGAATTTGATGTTGTTGATGATCCAAGATGGGATCAGATTAAAAATAGGTTCAAAAGAATGACAGATGTAAAAGGCGGGACTGAGAAACCTGAGTTTCGGAGGTGGAATAAGCAAGAAAATTGGGGTAGAAAGACATGGAGAGAGGCCTCTGAATCAACTGTTCCTAAGATGGTTGGTGAAGGGGTTTACGGTGTAGGCCCTGTTTTGGCTGCATTATCAGCTGGTAGAAGAGAATTCTATGCTTTGTACATTCAAGAAGGATTGGATTTGAGTGGTAATAACAAGAAGAAGAAAGATAAGAAAGGTTTTGATAAGGTGTTGAAGATGGCTCAAAAAACCGGGTTAAGCATAAAGGAAGTTTCAAAGCATGATCTGAATATGGTGGTTGATAATCGTCCTCATCAAGGCCTTGTGCTAGATGCATCACCATTGGAGATGGTGAAAATAAAAGAATTGGATCCTGTTTCACCTGAGGATGAGAGTGGTTCTCTTTGGGTAGCTTTGGATGAAGTTACAGATCCTCAGAATTTGGGAGCAATTATTAGGTCTACTTACTTCTTTGGGGCTTCAGGGGTGGTAATATGTGCTAAAAATTCAGCCCATTTAAGTGGGGTTGTCAGCAAAGCGAGTGCAGGGTCACTTGAAATAATGGAGCTTAGGTATTGCAAGAATATGATGCAGTTCCTTGTGTCATCTGCTGACAATGGTTGGCGAGTTATCGGAGGTTCTGTTTCTTCGAAAGCTGTTCCCTTGAATGAAGTTTTGCCTGGCAAGCCTACAATTCTCGTCTTGGGTAGCGAGGGCACTGGCTTGAGGCCATTAGTAGAAAGATCATGTACCCAGTTAGTTAGGATCACTGGAAACATTCCTGTCGATGTAGCTGTGGGAAGGAGTGATGACTTGGAGCCTGAAGAAACAAATCCGGCGTGCTCAAGTGAAGATTTAAGAACATTCTTGGCTGTGGAAAGTTTGAATGTCAGTGTTGCAGCTGGTGTTCTCCTTCACCACTTAATTGGAAGCAACCACAATGTCAAGGTTAGCATAGATGATTAGTAAACTGTATTCAAATTAGACTTAATGGAAAGCTACATTGAGACCTCTCTGCATTTTACAAATTACTAAGTCTTGGTTCTCTTTTGGGCATGGAAAGAATTATGCCGGAAACCAGTTTGTGAACATCTGAAAGTTACATGCTCGATATTGAGGCCCTGGAATCTAATTCTCTTTTGCCCTTTCAAATTTTGGGCATTGAAATGTGCAAGATGTGTCTTAACCCTTGACCTTCATTTCCAATTTATTTTATTTACAATATTTGGCTTCATCAGCAAAGTGAGGCTTAGTTCTGGGAACGAAAACGAATTCTTTTTTTAGTACCACAAAAACAGCACATGCACCATAACTATGTTTGCGTACAACAATAAGGAATGATGAGATAAAACCCTTGTTATTAGAACAAAACCTGATTTCTAACAAATGTTGGCTTACAACTTGTGTGGGAAATTTGCCACAAACAAATAAGATTTTTAGAGGTTATTGTTACTGTGATAGAAGACCCAATGGCGATGGACATTTGTTCTCTTACGCATCCAAAAATTTCTGATAGCTATAACGGCACTTTATTTGCAAAGCACGGAGGTACATCCTGCAGGGAGGAGAAATTGTTCACGTCCTAATTCAGGTATGGTGAATTAATAATAATAATATAATTTAATTAGTTTGATTATTTTAAATTTTTTAATATATATTGAACCAAAGTAATATGAAAATTTATAAAAAAAAAATTGATGTGTGTATGTGTATCTGTGTGTACACACATTGATCCAAATAAATTGAACTAAATTTTGGTAAAATATTTTTTTCTGAAAAAAAAAAGTCTAGGACAAATGAAGAGGGCCGCAAAGTTCGTGCATGTTAGCAGGCTTCCAAAATAATAGAAAAACATCTGATTAGTGAAAACTTTACCATTTAATTTCCTATTTATCAGAAAAAGGTTTTTTTAGGTTCGCTGTATTGCAAAATTTCATGTGCATTATAGAAGATGGTCCCCTTTCATTACCATCGTAATGGTCTGCGGGCCAATATAATGGAAATATCGTCATTTAACTCATCATCATGCTACACAATTTATTAATTCGATTTTAATATACTTTACTCATTTCATTTATATAATCTCAAAATCAAATGCTTAAATAAATTTTTCTTAAAAAAATATCTTTTTATATTTAAAACTTACAAAATAAATTTAGTTTATTATTATATAGAAATATAAATATATCGTGTAAACAGTAAATAAATCTGATTTCTAATTTTAATATTTTACTAATGTGATTATTGTATTAGAAAAGTTCAAGATTTAATAAAAAAAATACCCCTAAACAAAGCACTAATAAATATTAGACATTGTTAATCTTAAATAGACCATTTTATGATAAAAATGCCCTTTAACCTAAAAAACATATTTTTTTTCCTCATCTTTTTCTTTCATCTTCTCACACCTCCTTGCTCTTTCTCTTTTCTTTTCATCTTATTTTCCTCATTCTCTCCCTTATGTTTTTCAACTATCCATTAACATCTTTTTTCCTTATATTTTCTTCTTACTCTATCTCATTAATTTACCAATTAAACTTATGCTGATTTTCATTATTTCTCCTCCTCTTTTTTTTTTTTTTTTTTTTTGCATTTTTCTATCATGCCGACTCTATTGTCTTCATTTCACTCAAGTTATTCAAGTTTAGATAAACTCAAATCGGTTTGAAATTTTAGATAACAATTTCTTGTTTCCTTTTTTCTATTTTTAAAGAGTATTGTTGTGGTTAGATTCTGTAATTTTTTAATTATTTAGCCTTTTTTTTTATATTAGTGTTTGAGATATGCATTAAAAATTTTACATTTTTTTTATTTAATTATTTTTCTTTATTATGACTCCACTTGTTATTTATATGTTGCATTTTAAGGCTAAGGTGAAAGGTAATTGGCCATAAAAGGTCTGTTTGTTTCATGAAATTATATATTTTTTTGAAAAATATTTTATTTTGTATTTTTTAGTATTTTGATATGAGTTATTTTAAAGTTGACATGAGTAGTTATGAGTTATTTTTAGTTGATATGAATTATTTTAAAGATGATATGTGTATTTTTGATGTTGATATGAGTAAATTTAATATTGATATGAGTTAATATAAATTTGATATGAGTTATTTTAAAGTTGATATGAGTAGTTTTAATGTTAATATGAGTAATTTTAATGTTAATATGAGTTTGATAATAGTAGATATGAGTTTAATATGAGTCATTTTGAAGTTGATATGAGTAGTTGTGAGTTGTTTTGAGTTTTTATGAGTTATTTTGAAGTTTATATGAGTAGTTTTGATGTAGATATGAGTAATTTTAATGTTGATGTGAGTTTGATATATGTTTAATAATAGTAGATATGAGTTTGATATAAATTATTTTGAAGTTGATATGATTAGTTTTGAGTTGATATGAGTTATTTTGCGTTTTTTTGAAGTTAACATGAGTAATTTTGATGTTGATATGAGTGATTTTAATGTTGATATGAGTTTAATATAAGTTGATATGAGTAATTCTAATGTTGATATAAGTTTGATTTGAATTAATATGCGTAATTTTGATGTTGATGTCAATTTAACTTGAGTTGGTATGAGTAGTTGTGAGTTATTTTGATGTTTTGTATGAGTTATTTTGAAGTTGATATTTCAGTAATTTTAATGTTTCAAAAATGACGTTGTTTTATATTTAAAGAGTGCTTAATTAATTTTGTGTATATTTTACGATATCATTACAAATTTTTCTGAGTAATTTTGATGTTGATATGAGTTTATATGAGTAATTTTGATATTGATATGAGTTAATTTGAGTTGATATGAGTAATTTTGATGTTGATATGAGTTATTTTAAGTTATTTTAAAGTTGATATAAGTAGTTTTGATGTTGATATGAGTATTTATTGTTGGTATTAGTTAATATTAGTTTATTATGAGTTTAATATGAATTGTTTTGAGTTGATATGAGTTGTTTTAAAGTTGATATAAGTTGTTTTGAAGTTAATATGAGCAGTTTTAAGTTGTTTTGAGTTGATATGAGTTGTTTTGAAGTTCATATGTATATTTTTGATGTTGATATGAGCAATTTTAATGTTGATATGAGTTTGATATTTGTAGATATGAGTTTGATATGGGTTATTTTGAAATTGATATTAGTAGTTCTGAACTGTTTTGAGTTGATATGAGTTATTTTGAAATTGATATGAGTAATTTTGATGTTGATATGAGTAATTTTAATGTTGATATGGGTTTAACAATAATATATATGGGTTTGATATGAGTTGTTTTGAAATTGATATAAGTAGTTGTAAGTTATTTTGATGTTAATATGAGTAATTTTGATGTTGATATGAGTAATGTTATGAGTTTGATATGAGTTGTTTTGAGTTGTTTTAAAGTTGATATGAGTAATTTTAATGTTGCTATTAGTAACTTTAATGTTGATATTAATTGATATTAATTGATACAAGTTTGATATTAGCCAACCGATGTCGTGAGCGAGGTCACAATATATTTACTTGCCAAAATCTCATTCATCTATATAATACTTCAAGAACATCGAGTATTCAAAAATAAAATCAATGTGTATTTATATATTGTATTCATTTGTTATTGTTATGTAGTATAATAATTTGTTGTATAATAAATATTCTAGATTGTAACATCGAATTCTAATAATTACGGATTGTATTTAATATGGAATAATTATGTTGAATATTTTCTTTAAGAAAGATATGTTATTATTTTGTTTGATAATTGACATTTATTTTGAAGTTGATATAAATAATTTTGATGCTGATATGAGTTAATATTATTAATATGAGTTTGATATGAATTAGTATTAGTTATATGAATTTGATATAGGGGTGGGCATCGGTCGAGTTCGGTCGGGTTGAGATTATATTTCAACCCGACCGAACTAGTATATATATAAAAAAATTAAATCAAATTATGTCGAACATATATATATTTTCGATCGACCCTCAAATTTTCGGTTTCAGTCGGGTTCGGTCGGATTATAATATATATAATGTATATTATAAATATAACTAACATATAAAATATTATACAGGAAAAATCTTTGAGTTTTTGCATATTGCACTAGTCAGTCCTTGTATTTTCAACATTTAATTTTTGCATCCTCCAATTTTTAAAAATTAAACTGTTTAGTTTTTCTGTTAATATTTTCATCCTAAAAATATTAGTAAATTACTTTGATATTATAAAATATTTTATTTATTTTTTTTTTATATATATTTTTCTTTATTATTTGTTAAGTCATGCTTATTTTTAATTTTATTTATATTTCTTACACATAATTTATTTTAATTTTATAAATATTATTAAAAAATAATTTTAAATAATACGAATAATATTTTTTTATTATTTTACAGGCAATCTATAGATATTATTTATTTTAATTTTATAGGTATTATTAAAAAATAATTTTAAATAATACAAATAATATCTTTTATTATTTTGCAGACGATCTATATATAAAATAAATTTAAAAATAAAATAAATTTAATAAATAATAAAGATAAATATATATAAATGAAGAGCAAATAATTTATTTTATAATATATTTATCTTTGTAAGAATATATATAAATTAATAATATATTTATCTTTATAAAAATATATATAAATTAAAATAACTTATTAAAATATTTATAAAATTAAAATAAATTATGTGTAAGAAATATAAATAAAATTAAAAATAAGCATGACTTAACAAATAATAAATAAAAATATATATAAAGAAAAAATAAATAAATTATTTTATAATATCAAAGTAATTTACTAATATTTTTAGGATGAAAATATTAATAGAATGACTAAACAGTTTAATTTTTAAAAACTGGAGTATGTAAAAATTAGATGTTTAAAATACAATAACTGACTATTATAATATGCAAAATCTCGATAATTTTATAATTATTTAGCCAAAAATTTATTGTGGGGTTGATTCGGATCAGATCGGTTCAGGTTATATAATATATATTATAATTTATAAATATATATATGTATAGTATATATATATATATGTCGGTCGGATTTGGGTTGAATTGAAAAAATAATTCTCAATCGATCATCTGACCAAACCCGACCAAAAAAACACTCAGTTAGATCGAATTCGATAAATTTGCACACCCCTAATTTGATATGAGTATACATGTGTTAATATTAATGATATGAGTTATTTTTGTTGATATTTAGTTTGTTGATGTAGAATGTATAGTAATTCCTAGCTTGGTTGTTGGTGGTTTGAAATGTTGTAGTGTTTATTTTTGTTTTCCTTTATGTGTGGTAATTTGTTATTAGTGGTTTGAAATGTTGCGGAGTTTATTTTTGTTTTCCTTTATGTGTGGTAATATGCAATGTTTGAGTTGAGAATGTTTAACAATTCATATTAACTCATATCAAACTCATATCACTAATATTAACTCATATCAACTATATATTAACTAAAAACAACTTATATTAACTACTACTAACTCGTATCAAATATATTCTCAAACTCATATCACTAAAACTAACTTATATGAACTCATATCAAATTCATATCACTAGTACTAACTCATATCACATATAAACTTATATCAAACTCATATCACTAATAATAACTCATATTTACTCATATCAACATCAAAATAATTTATGTCAAACTTATATCACTAATCTTAACTCATATCAACTACTATTAACTTATATCAAACTCATACCATATATACACTCATATTAAACTCATATCATTAGTATTAACTCATATCAAACTCATATCACATATAAACTCATATCACTAATACTAACTCATATATACTCATATCATACTCATATCACAAATATGAACTCATATCACAAATATGAATTCATATCAAACTCATATTACTAATGTTAACTCATATCGACATCAAAATTACTCATATAAATTTCAAATTAACTTATATCAACTTCAAAACAATTGTCAATTATCAAATAAAATAATAATACCTATTAGAGTTGAATAAATACCTTCCATAAAGAAAATATTTAACATAATTATTCCATATTAAATACAATTCATAAATATTAGACATTTTATATTACAATCCAGAATATTTAGTATACAATAAATCATTATACTACATAACAATAACAAATGAATACAACATATAAATACACATTGGTTTTATTTTTGAACACTTATACTCCTGAAAAATTATGCAAACGAATGAATTTTAGTAAGTAGATCTATTGTAACCGCGCTCACGACAATGATTATACTTCGGATGACTTTTTTCCTCACCTAATGAAGGAATCATGCGTATTAAATAACTTTATATCAAACTCATATTAAATTCATATATACTAATATGAAACTCTTATCAACTAATATTAATTCATATCAACATTAAAATTACTCATATCAATATCAAAAATACTAATGTCAACTTCAAAACAACACAAAATAACTTATATCAACTCAAAATAACTCATATCAATTTCAAAACAACTCATATTAAACTCATATATATTATTATCAAACTCATATCAACATTAAAATTACTCATATCAATATCAAAACTACTCAAATTAACTTCAAAATAACTTATATCAACTTAAAAACTCACAACTACTCATATATACTATTATCAAACTCATATCAAAATTAAAATTACTCATATCAGCATCAAAATTACTCATATCAACTTCAAAATAACTCACAACTACTCATATCAACTTCAAAATAACTTATATCAAACTCACATATACTAATATCAAACTCATATCAACATCAAAATCATTCATATCAATTTCAAAATAACTCAAATCAACTCAAAACAACTCACAATTACTCATATCAACTTCAAAATAACTTATATCGAACTTATATCAACTCATACTAAACTTAGATATACTAATATCAAACTCATATTACTCATATCGACATCAAAACTATTCATGTCAACTTCAAAACAATGCAAAATAACTCATATTAACTCAAAACTATTCATATCAAACTCATATATACTGTTATCAAACTCATATCAATATTAAAATTACTCGTATCAATATCAAAATTACTCATATCAACTTCAAAACAACTCATATTAATATTAAAATTACTTATATTAACATCAAAAATATATATATCAACTTCAAAATAACTCATATCAACTCAAAATAGCTCACAACTACTCATATCAATTTCAAAATAACTCATATCAAAATACTAAAAAATACAAAATAAAATATCTTACAAAAAATATATAACTTCATGAAATAACCAAACCCTTTATGGCCAATTACCATCCACCTTAACCTTAAAATGCAGCCTATAAATAATAAGTGGAGCCATAATAAATAAACTAATTATAAATAATTAAATAAAAGAAATGCAAAATTACTAATCCATATCTCAAACACTAATATGAAAAAAAAAGGCTAAATAATTAAAAAAATTACATAATCTAACCGCAACAAACTCTCATACTCTTTAAAAATAAAAAAAGTAAATAAGAAATCATTTCATATCGATTTGAATTTATCTAAACTTGAATAACTTGAGTGAATTGAAGATAGTAAAGTCAACATGATAGAAAAATGCAAAAAAGAAAAAAAGAAAAAGAAGACGAGGAGAAACAATAAAAATCTACATAAGTTTAATTGGTAAATTACATGAGATAGAGTAAGAAGAAAATTGAAGGGAAAAAGATGTTAATGGATAGTTAAAGAACATGAAGCAGAGAAGGAGGAAAAAAAGATGAAAATAAAAGAGAAAGAGGAGGGAGGCGTGAGAAGATGAAAGAGAAAGATGATGAAAAAAATATGTTTTTGAGGTTAAAGGGCATTTTTATAATAAAATTATCGATTTAAGATTAACAGTGTTTAAAATTTATTAGTACCTTATTTAAAAGTATTTTTCTTATTAAATCCCAAGTTTATTGATATGATATATTTTAATTTATGTTTTTATATTTTATTTAACATGATCTTACAGTTTTATATAGTTTTGAATATGTAGTTCATAATCGTTTCTAGTAAAAAAATTATATAATTAACTCTAATTAATTTGAGATTAATGTTTTATTGAGTTGAATTATATTTTTAAATTAGAATGCATTATTTTTTAATACCAACAAGACCGGCATGGTCTAAGGTCTCATTAGTCAGCCTCTTTTTATTTAGTAAAAATATTTTTTTAAAAAAATTAATTAATAATATAAAAAAAGCTAAAATAAAATATATAGAGTTAATGATTCCTAGTTTATTGAAAATCTAAAAAAACCTTTCACCTTTTGAGTTGTATCCGTAACAAAATTCACTATATATTTATATTTTAACATATTTTTAGCACACTATCAATAAAAAAGAAAATATTAAAAAATATTGTATATAAAAGTCTAATTAATAATTTTACATCTAAAAAGACTAAAAAAATAAATTTTATATAAATTATAATATTATAATTAGTATATAATATAAGGCCTAACTGCATACCAAAGCATAGTCTTACCACTATAAATGTATTCTATTTAAACAATAGATTTAAAGTTGATAATCTCTCTTATATAATATTAAAAAATATTATTTTTAATAATAAATACAATTTTATAATATATATATATATATATTTCAAAAAAATGGCATTGGACATTCTATCTGTAGATTGCGAATTGCCAATGGATAAAAGGCAGAAATGATTCGGCAAGAAAGGTTGGTATAAGTCAAGATTACTATTAGGTTACGTTTGGACTTTGGAGTGTGGATACTCAATGATGGAGGGTCCAAAAAAGATATTAAAAAAACATAACCTTGGCTGAGCCACATGATAACCAGGTGTCTTTTGTCAAACATTGGCCATTTCCTTTGCAAGTAATAGCTGGCAGTCCATGTGAAAGCTGCTACTTGTCATATGCCTCAATTCGCCCCACCCCTCACGCAATTTTATTTATAATAATTAAAAAAATATATTTTTTAGCAGCCATACTAAAATAATTTTTCTGAAAATTATTATTTCAAATATATAGTTCTGAAATTTTTATAACTAATAATTTAATTTGAATTATATTTTTTATTAAATGGTATTAAAAATGTTATATTTTTCATGTGATACTCTTTTTTTTTGGTTAAAAATTGTTATACAATTATATTATAAAAATATCAATTTCATGCAATGTCAAATTAATAATTACATTAAGTATTATAAATAAAATTTAAATATAATATGATAGATATCCAGCTAAAAAGTTTATTGACTTAATAATTATATTAAACACTTATTATTGCCAATAATATTTTAACACTTATTATTAGCTTCCCCCACACCCAGTAGGCCAAAATTTGAATTCCCACAGAAATTTTGAAATTTTGAACACAATTATATCTTGCGTTTTGAAAATTTGAATTTTATTGGGATCCCATGGAATTTAAACTTGAGCTCTTGTTGTTGAATTTAGTATCTCGAATTAATTTTATTATCCAAGTCGTTAGAATAATTGAAAGAATTGTAAAAAGCTCAATTTTATCAAATTGGATAATTTTATTTTCAGTTCCATCATTTTCAAACGAACTTTTTTATATGTTCCTTAGTGAAAAGGAGATTGATTTTAACTTGCAAAACGCCTTTAAATTTATAATCGGCACTTGGAAGTCAATTAATTTTATTTCGAAAGCTCTAAAGTCTAAATAATATATTTTCTGATGATGACTAAATGATATTGAGATCTTTTTTTTCATTGTCAGGTTATAAAATGAAAAAGAAAACTAAAGATGTGTTGGTTTATATTTTATATTTTTAGTTTTATTGATATAAAATGTCTTTTTAAAATTTAAATCTTCCAAATCATATTTTATAAATTTATATCAAAACAATTTTTATTTAATCATAAAAAAATAAAATTTAATGATTTTACTGAATGTGTTTTGTTATATTTTTCCTTAAAAAAGATAAAAATCATCCCAAAACCGATATGAGTAATTAACCGAATACTCAACCCCTTTTAGCTATAAAACAGGCATTTGGAGATTTAATTGATAAAAAAATAATTATTGAGCTAATAAAAAAGAGTAAAATTGCATTTCAATCGTAAAATTGAAAGGGAAATTAAGAAGCTGTTTGGTTGTAAAAAATACTATCAATTTTTTAAAAAAATTCTTAAAAAATAATGAAAAATAAAATTTATTATTTAGTTAAAAATAACTTCCATTTAAAAAATTATAAAATAATTTTCCATATTTATTAGCTATAGCTAGTAGTTAAATTTTAAAAAACTGCTTTTAATTATTTTCTAAATAAAAAATATGCTTTTAAAAAAAGATATAAATTTATTTTTCACTTCATTCTTATAATTTTCTTTTTATTTTTTCTTTTTAATTTTTTATTTAGAAAAATAGTGAGACCATAAAAAATCTAAAAACTAAAAAATATAAAAAAAATAAAAAATAAAAAATATTTTCTACGACCAATTCTCCACCAATTATTCAGTTATAATTATTACAGCTATAATTTTGCCCCCAATCATTTTAAATCATCTTAATACTTAATTCCATTCTTACTATTCCCAGTAATTTTTTTTATAAAAAGAAAAACCTGAAAGACTGTATATGATATATGTTGTTTAGCTAATTAAAGAACTAAAATAATCTGTAATGATATGTATAACAAATTACCAATATCACATATTCAAATGATTAAAAAAACCAAAGCACTATTTAACATATTTTTAATGATAGTATGAATTTTTTAAAATTTTATATAAAAGTTATAAAAAGTAATTATGGAGCATGAAAAATGATTGTCAAGATTAATTTTCATTGATTTTATAGTTAATGGGAAAGATAATTAGGTAATTATCATATAAAATCTATTGAGAGCTTAAATTTGATGCTAATTTCATTAAGCACGCTAATGTGCATAATATTGACGTTTTTTGGAAAAAAAAAACACAGAATTTTTGTCCGTTTTCTTTAATATTGCTAATTAATTAATTTAATAAAGATATAACCAAATCTTAACAAAATCTTTTATTTTTTGAAGGAAAATCTTAACCAAATCTTTTCATCACCTGAATTGCTGTTTTTAATTTGTGTTGGTTCAAAGAATTAACGTTCTTTGATTCCAAGGTTTCAATGTTCAATTCCCTGAAAAAAAAACTCAGTATTTAATCTCTAACTTCATAATCAACATTAATGTTTTTTAATAGTTAATTAAAACATTACATATACGTATATTAATACATGAATTACACGTTTTAGAATTTAATGATAATATATTCATATTTTATCAATCAATTGGTTCAATTCATGTTTGAATTTCATTATTAACATATTTTGATTTGATGTATGAATAAAACTAAAAGTAATATCACTAAATTAGTTTGAAAGTTTTCAATAAAAAAATAATAGATTTTTTCAATTGAACTATTGTAAGAAAAAGTTAAATTTGAAATATTTATATTAAAATTTATTATTGTCTTAATGTTTCATTTGAAATGATTTAGAATTGATTAAATTTAACTAGAAAATGGCTTTATATATTGTTATTAATGGATATTAGATTAGTATTTTTTATTAAATAACATATGAAATAAATATTTTATTAAAATTTAAATTACTTACCATATATTATTAACTAATAACTTCATTAGTAACGTATATTTTATATATTTTAAAATTATATAATTTTTATTTATGTTCTATAAATATATTTTTGATCTAATAAAATTTAAAATATACTTTGTGTTAAAAAATATATTAGATTAGAATTTGATAATTTTTAGAGTATAGAAAAACATTTTGAAAAAATTTCACCCATATACATGCAATGAAATGAAAATTTATAAGAGTTGCTAATTGCTACAGCACTTAAATACATTATTATATTTTGTGTTAAAAAAATAAATACATTATTAGATTTTGTTAAAAAAAATAAATACATTATTATATTAAAAAAAAGGAAAATTAAAAAAAAAGAAAAAGAAAGAAGGGTGATAAGTGTCGTAAAAGCGACACCAATGAAGGAAATTCGGATCAGAAAACGGCATCTTCTTTTGCGCTTTTATGTACTAAACAATTAACAAATAATACTAACAATAGCAACAGTCCACGCGCCGAATTCCCAGTCTCCATCTCCTATCGCCACTTTTAATTTCTCAAAATCAGTCTAACGGTCTCTCCCTCTGTCTCTCTTTCAATTTCATATCATCATATCATAATACAATTTCAGTAAAAAGTTATTTTTTTTTCCAAAAAAACCGAAATAAAGGATATTAATTAATATTATGAAATTAATGGGGCCTATCTTCCAAATATAAAATTACGCGGTCTCTCGTCTTTTATTTTTTTTTTCTCTCTTTCTCTCTGTGTTTTTGCCGTTTTCATCCATGGCTTTCTGAAGAGAATTACCATTTTTTTCTTTTTATTTATTATCCACACATGTATATTAGGGGAGTCAGAGATTTCTGCGGCTAAAATTTAGGGTTTCTTTTGTAGTTTTTGTTCGGCTATAGTGATTAAGAGGAAGAGGAAGAGGCAAAGGAAGAGGAAAACAAGGAATACAGAGAAGGAGAAAGGGAGAGAGGAGAAACAATGCTGACATTTAGGTCTCTGGATTCGTTTCTCTTCTCTCTCAGCAAATCTTTTTGTACTCCGCTAGCTATTTTCATTCAGATCCAGGTTTGTCTTCTTTCTTCTTCTTCTTCTTCTTTTCTTATTGAGATCCAGGTTTTTTCGGTTCTTCAGAATGTTGAGTCTAAATTCACTTATAGTTTTTGTTTTTTATTTTTTGAAATTTTGATTTGTAAATTTGGTGCCTCAAATTAAATTGTGAAATTCTATTTTTTTATCTGCCAAGAAATTAAAAAACCAGAAAGTTTTGCTTAGATATTCTTGAAAGTACTTTTCTCCCTTTCACTATTTTGCACTTCTATATAAAGTGATAAAGCTTTTTGGTTCGCTTTTGGACATGGCTGGTCATTTTTATATGACGAATATCAGTACATGGATGCATTTAGCTGAACTTTTTTTTTTCTTGTTATTGTTATTGTCCTTCACAATATGTATAGATTTTGTTGGCTTGTTTTTTGCAAACATTAGCACCCTATTTCTCAGAATCTAACTTAGAGGCTAACATTCTCCATTCTGTTGCCTTGAAATTTGGCTTTTGATGCTGCTTGAATAAAGTTGAGTGATGGATTCATTTGCTATCCTTAGTGTGTAAATATTCTTTATATAGTGATCTAAACAATCTGAGTTAAGTTATGATTGGTTTGGGGAGTTATGAAGAGCTGCTCCAATATATTATTTTTTTCTAGTTGATGGTTGAAGATGCTATCGGAGGCCTATTTAATGCTTAGACTTCCATCTGTTGGATGCTAAAGGAGGCAATGGTAAAATGATGTGGTTCTTTATTGGCTGTTTGTATAACTTTAATATCAGTGTCTAGTTATTTAAATTGTAATGTCTTATCTTTTTTAAATTTTAAATTTCATGTTTTTGGTTTCTAGTAAAGGAAACTGGGAGCAAGTTAAAATAAAAAACAAATGCTGACAACTATTGAATTTGCTGTTCTCACTCAACCCCGTCGCTGCATCATTTTTTATGGATTTAGAAATTGCAACAGGTAGGGAAGTGCAATTTCTTGTAGAAAGTTGGAGATGGCTGGTTACACGTGTATTGGCTCAAATTAGGCAATGAATGGTCAAATAATGCCTTCTGAAGTGTTTGACGAACTTATATTGTACTGAAGGTTCTGTCTGAACATTTGTCAAGTTCATTTGCCTAGCCTAGTTAACCTGATGGCATTATAGAAGCATGGAGCAAATTTCTTTTGTTGTACAAAAGTGTTCAAGATTCTTGTTTTATATGCAAGTGCTAGAAATGGTGGTTCACTGCTTTTTCATTTTAATCATGGCTGTTACTCATGCATGCACACATCTCTAAGAGTGATCCAAAGGTGCTTATCATCTGACTATTTCTACTTTATTGATTACCCTCTTTTTTTATTTCCATTCACTGCCGGTGGTTTTTGCGCTCTCAGTCTCTTGCTCTTTATTGATGCTTTAGGAGGATAGTTCCACTTGAACTCTGAATTTTATTTTCATGCTGTAGGGATGTGTAATCTGCCTAGTTCTTGCTATTGGATGGGCTTTTGCTGCTTTTGTCAGGTATCAGGGTTTGATTAACATTCTATATTTATCTCTCATCCTTGGTTATCATTTTAGTTTAACCTGCCTTTGTTTTTTAATATATCTTCATCATTTTCTCTCGCACACAGAAATAGAGAGATCAAGCAGATGAAGGGTTCTATGAGAGCTGGCAATAGCTTTGCATTTATTTGTCATGATATGAATGAACTAGAGCACTCAAATCAGATCAATCTGCCTCGAGTGACTGTTGTTATGCCTTTAAAGGGGTTTGGAGAACACAATCTACATAACTGGAGAAGTCAGGTAAGCTATTCACTGTGAGGTGCCTTTTCTGGTGGTTCTTTACTCATTATTTCCAATGCAGCCAAACGAAGAAGTTAACTTTTGCATTCTGTTTTCCTTATGAGAAGATTTTTCTTTGCTCTCTTTTTTCCTTCGTTATATGGGACAGAGATATAAATTGTATGTGCTGTATGTTTCAGTCTAGGTCTTAATATTTTATTTTCTTTTCATCCCTTAATAACTTAGATGACAAGTGATGTTAATCTCTGAGATGATTCATGGGCATCTGGGACATGTTTAATGGCTTTCTGCTGTTTCTAATTCTATTTTATTTTTGTCTAGCCTTTTGGTTAGAACAAGTGATATTTTTTTAAGTGTGATTTTTATTGTTTAATACACCAGATCACGTCTCTTTACGGTGGTCCTCTGGAATTCCTTTTTATAGTGGAAAGTACAGAAGACCCTGCTTACCATGCGGTCTGTCGCTTAATATCAGAGTTCAAGGTATAATTATTTTGCTAACTTAATTTATGTTTACAATTATGGATGTTCAGGTATCAATCAGAAATGGCATTTATAATGATATTATTCGTATTAAATTGACACCTTTTATAAGATACTCCTTCTATTCCATTTTTTTCATCCATCTTGGGGACTTCATCCTTGTAATGGAATGTCAATAATTATATTTGCATTTGTGCAAAAATTTTGCTGATTTTCGAGGTTTTATTGTCTTTCCCTTTGTTTTATGTGTGCGTGTGCGTGTGCATGTGCTTGTTCTAACACTTTGAAAGGTGAACAGCAATGACATGTTCAATTTTCAATTAAAAAAAAAAAAATTCTAGACACTTGTTTGAAGAGCATCATGAAACTTAGAAAAGCTTTCATGGCTCTTAATTTTATTTTGTTTGTTATTATTAATTTAATTACTTTTATCTTTTCTTTTAAATTTTATACAGAATGATGTTGATGCTAGAGTTCTTGTAGCTGGTTTATCAACAACTTGTAGTCAGAAAATTCACAACCAATTGGTATGTAACAGGTTTACAACTTTGTTAAATGGTCCTTTCATGTTTATGCCATTTTCCTTTCCAAATAGTGACGCTACAAACATGATTTGTTCCATTCATTTCTAGGAAATGGCTTTAAATTCCAAAAAATTCTTCTCGAGTCAGATTTTCTGCTTTAGATTAGATGCTGAATATTATTGACTATTAGATGTAGTTCCTATATGAATTGCATTCAGAAAACCTAAAACCCTGCATTTGGAAGATTATTGTAAAAAGTTGAGCTTGCATATACTTGTTGCATATCTGGTCTTTGTTATTGTCTCTCCTGTAAGCATGTTTTGGTTAGAATTTAATATGCATCGGTTTTCTCTAGTTTGGTGTAGAGAAGATGCATAAAGACAGCAAGTATGTATTATTTTTGGATGATGATGTTAGGCTGCACCCTGGGTCAATTGGAGCCCTCACGGCTGAAATGGAAAAAAATCCTGAGGTATGGATTCTTTTAATGGTTATGGGTCTAGTGGTCTGGACTATGGATTCACTTTATGATCTTAACCTTTTGGTAATGACATGCAGATATTTATTCAAACTGGATACCCTCTTGATCTGCCGTCAGGGAGTTTAGGAAGCTATTGCATCTATGAATATCATATGGTATATCGCGCTTTATAACATTTTATTGCATTTTAATTTTCATTATATGTTTTTGAGCTTATGGATGATAAGTTATTTTGGCTAGGGTGGTATTCACCTTTTTATTTTCATTATTATTATAAATTTTATTTATATTGAATTTGTTGGGGAAGGGATGTACAAGCAATGAAACTCTGTCCAAAGGATGTGAACTTGTCTTGCCTATTAAAAATGTAGTATTTATGGAACTGTCGTTGTAGGCTGACGTTATTATGGCAGTTGTTGATGGCTTGTACTGTATTATGTATGAATTTTCTTCATTCTTTGTATTATATCCTTTAACTCATGAGCATGTTTAATACTTTCTATGGCCAGCCTTGTTCAATGGGCTTTGCTACTGGAGGAAAAACATTCTTTCTGTGGGGAGGATGCATGATGGTAGGTATCCCCAGCTGCGCTTTTAAAACTGCGCATGCATAATTTAAAAGTTGCCTTAATTGACCTGGACTTTTGCAGATGCATGCTGATGATTTTAGATGTGACCGCTATGGTGTGGTCTCAGGACTACGAGATGGCGGATACTCTGATGATATGACTCTTGCTGCTATAGCTGGTAATAAACCAGCAAATAATTTGCTGATTTTAGTTTACCTAGAAATAGGGCTGTAAATGAGCCAAGTTACTCGAGCTCGGCTCGGTAAAAGCTCGTTCAGACACGAACTCGAACTGCTCATTTGTTAAATGAGCCAAGCTCAAGCTATGAAATATTCGGCTCGTTAGCTCGCGAGCTAGCTCATTTAAAAAACTCGTGAGTTAAGATCGTAAGCTAGCTCGTTTAGTATATTGAATTAAAAATATATATAATTTAATTTATATATATTAAACTATGTATGTGAATATATTAATTTTTGACTAACTTAATTTATGTTTATATAATTTATTAATATATGGTATATGTGATAAATAAATTAAATAATATACAATATAAAATAGCTTAGTAATTTATAGTAAAATATAAAATTATAGTAATATAATATTTTATTTTTATTAATATACAATTATATTATTCATCTTTCATACAAACATAAATTTTAGTATATCTTTTATAAAAATTTAGAAAAAGTGAATGAAAAATAAAAATTAAAGTAAGTTTATTGAGCTCGTTAAACTTATTTAAATCAAGCTCGAATTTAAGCTCGAGATACATGATATATGAGCTGACTCGATATAAGTTCAGACTTGGCTCGAGCTCGATTCGAGTTCGAACTGGACTATTTTATAATGAGCAGAGCTTGAGCTTTTCAAAGCTCGGCTCGGCTCGACTCGGCTCGATTACAGCCCTACCTAGACGCCACCTTTCTTTTATTCTCCATGTGGCATACTATGTCTTATCATAGGTTATCAACCCTTTTCTTTTTCATGGGTAACTTTATCATCCCTTTCTAGGGGCTCATAACAGGCTTATTACATCACCTCCAGTTGCTGTTTTTCCGCACCCCCTTGCTAGCGATCTTAGTTTTTCAAGGTTTGTAATATTTACATGTTTAGACTTCAATATCCTACATTTTGTTCCGTTTTAAGTTATTTTTTATCTAGGTATTGGAACTACTTGAGGAAGCAAACATTTGTTTTGGAATCATATACATCGAAGGTTAATTGGATAATGAACCGTGCATTATTTTCTTCCCACTGCTATTTGTCATGGGGGTTTGTAGCGCCGTACTTTATGGCTATGATTCATGTTGCAGCAGCACTGCGAATCTATATCAGAGGATATGCACATGAGGAATCAACCTCTGTATCTAACGGTGAGCACATTACTTTTCTTTCTGGTAAGTTCTAGGTGTTGACTCACTTGTCAAAAAAGAATAGTATGTTGATTCAGTTGGAAAGATGTCTCTGCTCTTCCTTCTTTGGTGGTGTTCATGGTTTGGGGGAACCAATGGTTGTATTGCAAGCTTTGGGTGAAACATGTGGGATAGGGCTTATAAAAGCATCTGAATTAGCCTCCCATTTGGTTTTTTTATTGTAACTAAACTATGCAATATTACCTTGCAAATACATCTCCCAATACCTGCACATCCCATTTGAGTGGTTTCACTAAAGAAGTCATGATTGCACAGCAAGTGGAGTGATTGGTTGATTGTAGTTATGAAGACAAATATTCACATGTTTTTATCACTTATGATTTAAAAACTAAGCAATTTTGCATTTTACTTTCACATGTGTGGATTTTAATTCGTTTAGCAAAATGATACATATATTAAAGTTAGCATGTACATCCTTAAAGCTGAGGAAAATGCTTTTGCCCAGGGTTGTTACTGGTCACCTGCCTAGCTGCATGCACCTTCACGGAACTTTTCTCAATGTGGAATTTGACGAGGATAGAAGTTCAACTATGCAACATGCTGTCCCCTGAGGCACCCCAACTTTCTCTTGCTTCTTATAACTGGATCCTTGTGAGTATCTCTAGTTTATTTTTGCATCTGCTGTGCTTAATAAACCTTGTGGATGTCATATTTCACAAACATAAAGAAACAGATTGCCAAAGTAGTTTACACTGTTTTGGCAATTGTCTGCTAATGAAATTGCTATAAAGAATAATTTTCCTTCTAGGTTGGCATTGTGCATTTATTTACTGGGGTTTTATCTTCAAAGTGTTAATTACTTCAAAGTATTGTCTACTTAATATTAGCTGACAAGATGAAAAATTAAGCCATGCATGAAAATGCAATTTGAAGATTAGATGTAAGTTCAAATATTATTTAAGGGCCGTGTGTCTTGATTATGACTGACGACTTGCAAATAACATCAACAAAATGATTTGCAATGGAACAGGTATTTATTGCATTGGTGGTAGATAACTTTTTATATCCCATATCTGCATTTCGTTCACACTTCTCTCAGTCTATAAATTGGTCTGGTATACGATACCACTTGAAGAATGGGAAGATATTCAAGGTATGCTAGTTAAAGCCATTTCTTTTCTTTTAATTATTTCAATCTTTATATTTTTGTTACTTCAAGTTACAATTGAAGAACTGAAGAAAGGTGCATTTTGGCACCTTAACTTTTTTCATATTTTCTCGCGTTTGATAATCACCACAATTAACTTGCTATTTTGAGCGAAAATTTTTGCTAGTTTAACCAGAGTTTTGGCAGCAGATTTTATTTTTTTATTTGTTTACCCTCTGTTTACGTGCCAGATCGAAAGAAGTAAGGGTAAGGGTCCAATTTACACAGACTTGGGAGGAAAACATTTATATGGGAAGAAGGGAGCTCCTACCAGAGCATCTTTCCTTGGCTCTTTGGCAAAGAGTTTGGCTCAGTGGCGACAACCTAAGAAATTTGATGGCTAGAAGTTGGCTTCAATGAACAAAATCTTGTGATTCTTTTCCACCTTTTTTAAAGATCCAGTGGGAGGATAGGGTTTGGGAAATGATATTCTTGGTGGATAATGTGTTGTTGAGTAGCCCATTATTGATTGATTTTAGAGATTTAGGAATTTTAGTCTCATTTTTTATATATTACAATTTTCATTCAATCAATTTTATTTCTTCAATTTAGGCCATCTTGGCTGGGTGATTCTGTAATTTGGGGTTGATTTGTTGTGTAATTTATGTAATTTTACATCATACAAAAAATCGAAAGTAGTATTTGAGAATTTCTGTTGCCTTACCGTCACATTCTCCAGTCGTCGACATCTACTATATATACGCCATCTTATTCTTATGTGTATCTTCTGCCAACCTCACGTCATTACTGCAACAAAATTCTGTATTAAACCAAGTTTTTTATTTGAAAGTAGGAAGCGGCAAACATAACCTCAAACACGTTTCCAAAATTACATTTGATTACAATTTATATAACATTACAATTACATTTCATTACATACCCGCTAAATCTATCCAGAGTTTATATTTTGGCTTAACTTGGAAAAAAACCTAATAAATTCAAGTTACTGAAATATAAAATTATGAAAAAACAAAATTTAACTGTTGGAAAAACTCTCAAAGAAGAATTGGTTGCAAAAATATGCATGATAAAGTAAATATCTCACATGAAAGTTGAATGGTGAGAAAGCCAACAGAAGGATAATATTCTCAAAAGCATAATGCTAAGAAAAAAAATACACTTCTCTAGATAGCTTTGTGATTCAATGACACTACGACAGCAATAAATTACTGCTCCAGATCTCCAATGTAGAAGTCATCAATCATGTCAAATACTCGGGTAGCATGTTGCGGCCTGCACATAGAACAGTGGTAACGCAAACTATTCAATTATAGAAAAGATGGTAAGGTAAACTATCCAATTAAGATACAGTGCATCAATTATTCTCAAGTAAAAACTAGATCATTACACACGAGAGAGAACAAAAAAAAATGCAATATGTAGACTGCGACAACATAGCAAAGTGCAGCTAAAGGATGGTTAAGCCAACCACATCTAAGCACCCTGTCAAAATATTAGCAGTTGATCCTAATTGCAAGAACAATTCACTAGAGAATCATCATTCTGTTACTACTATTGTACAGCATTAGCAAAGCGAGTTAAGATTGATGATAACAGTTAATTGATGTAACCTTGTACTCAAAACATTTATCCATGGACTTGAGAATAAACATGTTCTGGACTGATTAGTTACGAGAATGAGACTTTTTTTGCAGCTAACATTTCATACCCATAAAACCCTTTAGTTGAATCATCCCCAGAATGTGCTAGGATGGTATCACCACCGGGGTGTTCTTCTACATATGAAGTAACGTCATACACCTGTAGTTGTAGAAGATGAAAGTGTCAGTAAGAAGTTTCATCACATTATACCATACAGAAAGAGTGAGCTTCATATGGAGGATTAAACTACTAAGAAGTATACCTTTTCCTTGATAATGATCCAGCAGTCAGTTCTCTTATTATGTAAAGATATTTCAGCTTTAGTGTATCCTTTGGATGCCTAACAAAAAGAAAATTGTTTATTAAAAACATGAAGAGTTAATTGACACTTACAACTTGGACAAATGCATCTGTGCTAATTGCTCTGTCCCCTAGTTACGGAAATAATAAATTCCTGTTAACCTATCACTTATGGTTACAAATCTGGCATGATATATCAGCAGCCATTATATGTATCAGTGTTAATTGCTCTTCAATTGACAACAGTCATGAATGAACCAATAAGCTTATCCTACCAATTTAAGCTATCATTGCATTGTGTATCACCATCATAATAGCGACAGTTCATGTAAAAATTTTGAAGGGTGCCAAGACCCTCTTCAGTGGGTTATAGCCCTCAATATCAGTTCTGTAGGACAGAATGCCATCAATGAACAGCTAGGCCTTCGATAAAGAAAGTTCCTAAAAAGTTTTTCATGAGTGCAAAGAGATAGGTTTTAACAAAAAGTAAGTATAGATCAAGCTTTAAGAGCAGGCACACATCCAGAACTTGAAAATCAACTTCACTTTTATGTACATTTTTCGCTATGTGGCCTAAGAGATAATGGCACTATTCACATCTTTTCGTTAACATAATCAACAATCCAAAAAGTATCATCTTTGAAATTAATTAAACAAAGGATTAAATTCCTCATCTTTTACAAAATTTTTGATTAATTAAATTCTGAACATTATAAAATCTTTGAGAATTCAGAGTGCAAAAATTTCAGTCCAATCGGTTGCTTTTCCCTGTAATGCAAGTAAAGCACTGAAAAACTGTCCCACTAAATAGCAACAAACTTGAGTAACTTTCAGGATTGCATCAAAATTTCTACTATCATACACACCTTTCCACCAGCACTGGAATGAGCCTTTTCCATTTGTGCTGCATTTGAACAAACATTTACCCATCAAAGCTAATTAATTTACCCATCCTAATTAATTGAAAATGCCTGGAAAATATATAAAAGAAAAAGATTACCAGATTTAAGGTGTCGAGGAATCAAGATGAAACCTCCCAAAAAGACACCCAAAATCAGTGCTGCCGCAGCTACAACCATATCTTAGATTCCGCTCCTTCAACTGAACTAAAACCACACCCACCAAAGAAAAACATATAATAAACTTTAAACAAAACTAATAAAATCAAAATCTAGTCATAAAGTTCAAAGAGAAAGTGATATGATAATAGATTGAAAAAAAAAATTCAAATTTGCTCCATCCCTGTGCCCATTGCCCAGACGCAACATTATTATGCAAAAATAAACTCAATTAAACAGCCGACTTTTCATGCTATGCTTGAAAAAAAGTGTTACCTTATAAGGCTGCGTTCGGCAACAGAGAAAAGGAGAGAAAAGGGAGAGAAACGGGTCCAAATACTAAATGCAGAAGTGCTGAGCTTGTGACAGAGAACTGTTTCTTGAATGTTTCGTTTATTATTTTCTTTGTCTCATGCTGCTCGCATGTGATCGCTGGACGTAATGGGCCGGACCTACGGGTGAAAGAGTTATTTTACACTTCCTTTTTTCTTATAAACAGTATCCATGTAATGTAGAAAAAAATTAATGGCATTTGTTAAAAAAATTCTAAAAAAATAAAATTAAAAATATTACTCATTTAAATTTAAATTTAAATTTTAAAAAATAAAATATTTTTAAAATACTCATTTTCCTTTTTTTTTAAATATCTAATTTTTAATTTTAAAAAATATCCCACGGAAAATATGCACATTTAGATATACATCTGCAATATAAAAAATATAAAAACTAAAAAATATTTTTAAGAAGTTAAAAAAACGACATATAATGTATTTTTTTTTCTCAAATAAATTTGAGAGAAAATATTGAATTTGTTATTGTGTATTATGGTAAGCAAGTTTACTTTTTAGAATTGCATTAGGTTAATTTAGTATTATAATTTTAGAAAATTAATTTTGAAAAATATACATATAAAAAAATGAATCTTCACAGCAACATGTTTATACGCATCGTTTTAGGAATTCAAGTCCTATTACGAAATTATGTGTTTAAATTTAGATAAACTAATAATCTAAATTATGGTAGAAGTGTATTGCTTAATTCGCATATGTACTTGTATAAAAGCACTCGTTCGGTCGTTCTTTTCTTCACCGAAAGGTCTACAGCGGCAAAATTATCCATCACCATCAGGAATAGAATAATGTGACAATTTCACAGACAAGAAACAAAATATCAATGGCATAAACCCAATAATAAAGTATGTATATATATATATATACAGCATGGCTTTCTCTGTAAACCAATTTCCTTTTCATCTTTACTTTTTGCTTCTGTAGAATCTATAGTAGTATAGTTTATATCACAAAGAGCTTTCTCTTCTCCAGAACAAAGAAATTAAACCCTCCCAAAAATGGGTTGTTTCAGGTCAAGAAGTTCCAATTATTCCACCTCTGCTACCGTGAAAGCTAGCTCATCAGAAGTTACTCTGCCATTACAAGAAAACCCAGAACCCAAAAATCTCTACCAAGAAATTCTTTTGCAAATCCCAGCATGTACGGTTCATTTGATGGAAGGAGGAGAAGCTCTAGAATTGGCAACGGGTGATTTTACCCTTATACGTGTCTTGGAAGATAATGTTTATTCTCTTGCTACAATTGTGAAAATTGGTGATCTCCAATGGCCTTTAACAAAAGATGAACCAGTAGTAAAGCTTGATTCTTTACACTATCTCTTCTCTTTGCCAATGAAAGATGGTGATCCTTTGAGCTATGGCGTGACTTTCTTGGAGCAGTACAGCGGCAATTTGAGTTTACTTGACTCTTTTCTTTCTGAGAATTCTTGCTTTTCTGGGTCAGCTTCATCAACTAGAAGTAGAAATAATCTTGATTGGAAAGAGTTTGCTCCGACTGTTGAAGATTACAATAATGTTTTGGCTAAGGCCATTGCTGGAGGAACTGGTCAGATTGTCAAGGGGATCTTCAAATGTACTAATGCTTACACTAACCAGGTTTGTTTTGATTTAATCTTAGATTTACTAATTAATGGCATGAGAATTTTTTTTAAGGCAACAAATTATAAAATACCTTAAAATCAAAGAATTCCACATATATTATTATGGGTTTGTTTGGCATTATTGTTGGTCAACACGTCATGTTAAACATATTAATTACAAACAAATGAAACTTCTTTTTAGATTGAATTTAACTTGTTCTAGTTATAAAAGTTTCAAAATTTCTTTTTACTGTAAAGAAAAAGCAGGTTCCAACTTCAATGCCAAATAGGCTCTATGGCTATTATTTGCATTTATTTGCAGAAATTAAGTAATTTAATTATAACTACAAGAATTTCTGGTTTGCAGCCATTAAATGATCTCATAGAGCATAATGTTCACATGCATATGTAGCTATGTATAATTATTGTAAAAGAAAGATAGGAAATTGCAGGTTCATAAAGGAGGGGAAATGATTTTAAATCGTGCTGTAGAGGAGAAAAATGGTGCCAAAGCTGCAGAAATTAGCAGAAATACAATTGGTACTGGGTCCACAAAGAAGAGCAAAGTCAACAAAAGCTTAAAACGGTATCCCAAGATAAGATAGACAAAAATTTCATTTGAAAATAATTGCATTTGTTTCAAAATGTATGATTGCTACTATTGATAATGCAGTGTGAGAAAGCTGTCTAAAATGACAGACAAGCTAAGCAAAACAATGCTTGATGGTGTTGGCATTGCTACTGGTTCAGTGATGGCGCCTTTAGTTAAATCCAAAGCAGGGAAGGCATTCTTATCCATGGTACCAGGACAAGTCCTCTTGGCTTCACTTGATGCTGTTAGTAAGTGAACTCCAAACTTGTGTTTATCAGTTATTGTTGTCTTGTTTAAAAAATATATGAGTTTACGCAAGTGCTTCGTAAGAAGTATGAATGAATTTACTAATGAATACTGCAAATTTATTTTACCAACTACAGATAAGATTCTAGATGCAGCTGAAGCTGCTGAAAAACAAGCTTTGTCTGCAACATCTAAGGCCACAACTAGAATGGTCTCCAATAGGTAATATAGGTAGCTACAGATGTTCACTTCTTTAGAAGTTGTTTCCTTTGAATTGAGCTTTCTGAACATCCTAATTTTATATTTTGACTAACATGCTAATCACTTGTTGTTCCTTGTTAACTTCAATTCCTTATTTTTTTTATTGGCAGATTTGGTGAAAGCGCAGGGGAGGCTACTGAGCATGTTTTTGCAACTGCAGGGCATTGTGCTTCGACTGCTTGGAATATATTCAAGATAAGAAAGGCCATCAATCCAGCATCATCTGTATCTGCAGGGATGCTGAAGACTGCAGCTAAAAACAGAATTAGAAAGTCATAAGCCGCTGAGAAAATATGTTATGTAGAAGTTGATAATGTGAAATAGTTCCTGAATTGAGCATTATTAGTTTCACAAGGACGTGTAATTTGAAATCTGTAATCTTATTTGCATCCGATAATATGAACAGTATGTATTATGATAATTGTTGTGAGCAAAAAAGGCAATTTCGATTCACTAATTACAAGAAAAGTAATAAGCGTTCTTTTTTCACCAATAAAAATATTCTACCTTTCTGTTATGGATAGAAAATGGGGAAAGGTGGCTATACCTGCTATTCGCCAAGAATATGATAAAGTGGCAGAATCATTTGTAGCTTACGCTTTCTATGCCATTCCATTTGCTTTTTATCATCCTTCTTGTCCATGTATATCAGATATGTTCTCTCCTAGAAAGAAATCGTGAGTAGCAGAGATGGCTTATTTCAAGCATAGTAGCTCTAAACTTGCAATTTCATCAAAACAAAAGAGCCCAAAAACCAAAAACATCAAACAGGAAGTTCTACTGCAAATTCCAGGATGCACAGTTCATCTCATGGATCGAGGAGAAGCTTTAGAACTTGCCAAGGGCGAACTCATGATCATTTGAATCCTGGATAAGAGTGTTTCGGTTGCTACCATAATTAAAGTTGGTCCCGATCGTCAATGGCCTTTGACATAAGATGAGCCTTTTGTGAAGCTTGATTCTCTTCAATATTTGTTTTCTTCACCAATGAAAGACTCTGATCCTCTTGAGTTATGGGGTGACGTTTTCAGAGCAGTTTAGCAGCAGTTTGGCCTCGCTCGATTCTTTCCTGAGGGAAAACTCATGCTTCTCTGCTACTTCATCAGTTAGTAGCAGAAATACTGAGTGGAATCAGTTTGCTTTTAGAATTGAAGATTATAATAATGTTTTGGCAAAGGCTATTGCTGAGGGAACTGGTCAAATTATCAAAGGTATCTTCACATATAGCAATGCTTATTGCAAAATCAGGTAATGCATCTATAGGTTAAAAATTTATACCCTCACAAATTTGAGGCTTCTAGTTTATCAGCTAGATTATATTATTTAATCACATCAGAACATTATAAGCACAAACATGAGCATGTGGTTCTCATAGATGCATCTTTTATCCTATATTCATTTTATCTGAAGAAATTTGGATTAAACAAGCAGGTTCAAAATGGAGCAGAAATGATTTCAAATCTTGTTACAAAGGAGAATATCGGTGCTGCTGCTGGTAGAACTAATAGCAAGAACTATGCTGAGGCCAGAAATGAGAGAGGTGTCAGTGAAAGCTTAAAACGATATTCTGATACAAGAATAATATAGTTAAAGATTTTCATGTGAAGAATTTCTGATTTCCCCTTAAGTAAATTGATATGATTGGTTGCGTTTTGCTGTTAGAATGAGGAGTTTATCAATGATGACTGAAAAGATTAGCGAAGCTGTGCTTGATCAAGTTAGTATTGCTAGTGGATCTGTAATCGCACCCCTGGTAAATTCCCAAGCAGGGAAGGCACTCCTTGCCACAGCTCCAGGAAAGATCCTGTTGGCTTCACTTGATGCTGTTAGTAAGTAGAAACTACACTTAATTACATTTATTGCAAAATAAGAAAAAACTTTTATTCAAAGAATTCAAGAAAAGATTCAGTGACCAAAATTTCATTCTTGAAAACTACAGATAAGATTTTGGATGTAGCTGAAGTTGCTGGAAAGAAAGCTCTATCTGCAACCTCTAGTGCCACAACCAAAATGGTGACAGATGAGCAAGACCAAAAAAACCTAGTGAAATATTTTAATTATTATGTCTGGTTTTGTTTCAAACTTAACTATAAATTTGTGAGGCATTCACCACTAGGCTACTAGTTCAAACGGCATTTTCCTCTTATATTTTCGCCCAACAAACAACTTGTTAGATATGGTGTTGGTGAGAAGCATAAATTTTGCACAAGCAGGTATGGTGAAAATACGGGGGAAGCTACAAAGGAGGCGTTTTCAACAGCAGGGCATTGTGCCAACACAGCCTGGAATATCTTAGAGATTCGGAAGGCCATCAATCCAGCATCATCAGTCTCTACAGGGATTGTCCGGAATTCAGGAAAAAAGAAGACAAAAATGTTTACTTCTCTATAGACTTAATTTTTATCTATATATATATACATATATATATATATATATGTAAAGGCAAGTAATGTCTTAGCATTGTATAACTAATGTTAAATATGTTAGTAATTAACAATTTAGCATGCTTCCATTGTCAAATAATGGGCCTGTCATGGCTGAAATGTAAAAACTTGTGCACTTGGTTTCTGATGCAAGAGAAGCAGTCCTTTTTACTGGTACTGTTGCTGCAATTCTGTAAGAAGCTGAAATTTGGTTAATTGCTGGCAGAAATCTCGAAGATGTTTAGAAGTTGCATAGATTACATTTATTGGGTTGTATTTCGTTGCAATTCTGTAATCTGCATAACAAGCTGGTGCTATCTAGCTGAACCTTTTCTTACCTGGATTCAAGAATCACGATTTTTATTTTCATGGAAGTTCTGAACTCTGATGTCATTGGCATCATTCTCATCAGTATTATAGTATAGATATGTTATGATTTTTCATATCAATTAACTCCATTTTCCTGGAAAATGTATGCTTCGAAAGGACCACTGTCACCAATTTAACCTGGAGAAGTATAGGGAAACGGATCCTTTTGAAACTTATGGTCGTTTTAAAAGAAACTGTAAATTGAACGAAGTCGTTTGATAGAAAACAAAAAATGTAACGTCGAATATGTCACAGACGTCAAGTCGTATAAACAATTAGTTCGTTAAAACGACAAAAATCATTCAGCAGCTCCTTACCGACTTTGTTGCTCAAACCCTAGAAGAAACAATACTTGCAGTTGCAGATCAAAATTCGGGTAGCGTTCATGGACAGCGAGGGGAAGATAAGCATATACAGAGCAGTAAGAACCATAAAACGGAGAGACAACACTCTCTACAACGGTTTGAGATCTATATACGAGGATTCTATTTTTGTGGGAGAGATCCGTCAGCTATGGCCCGACCTTCCCCTTCTCGCCAATCTCCGCTGCGGTCTCTGGTACTCTCCCAAATTCTACGCTACCTGCTACTTCAAATCTACCGATGGCCACACCAATAATTGGTCCTTTAGCACCTCTCGCCTCAACCTGCATGTAGCCCAGCTTGCTGGTAAATATTTTCCTTCTTTTTCCTTCCCCTTCAAGAGCATTTCAATGGGTTTTATTTGTTTTGTTTGATTAATGGGTAGGACAGAAAGGAGGGTGTATTATTGTTGACTCGACTCGAAAAGGGAAGAGATTTCCAGATAGCATGTCAAAAACAATACCCATTTGGACTTGTGTTTTGAATCGCTCCATTCTTAATCATATCAATAAAATGCGTGATGCTGGGACGATTATGCAGGAGGTCAGTGTAAACAAATGTTACTACTTTTTAAGTTTATCATAAAAAAACTATAATTTGGTTTGCTTTTGTTTCCTTTGTTGTTTGTAATGAAATAAATCTTTGAACAATTTCCTCAGTCATATATAGTATCTGCTGAAATATAATTATAATTAGGCATCTGGTTGATAAAATTAAGATATTTTGCTCTTTCTCAAATTTGCTTCTTACGTTCGAAATGCTTATGAATTGCTTTTTCTCTCCGTTTGGTGTCTTGCATTCTGATAGGAGGCAGTTTCTTCTATTGATGCTGAATATACAAGACTGGCTTCTCGGGAATGGGATTGTTCTTTGCATCTTCCCCTTTGGGTCCCTGAAACAGAGAAAGCAGCTATTCAAGAACACATAGAAGAGTGGACTAAACAGTTAGAAGACAGTGGAGCTGATATTGCCTCTGTGGCTTCATGCCTGAAAAAGCCTCTTCGGCCTCTATGGATTTCACAAAAGACTGTTATTTGGTTGAATGAAGTACCTGATCATGATTCCTGGGATTTCACTCCTATTATACTTGTTTCAGCCTCTTCCTCAAACATCATGTATCAGCACAGAACTACCTCTGAGTTCAGCTGGAGTTATATACCAGGAGCTGGAGATGATGAAGAAAGTTGGGCAAGGGGTCTCTCACCCTGTCTTTTCTGGCATCATGCATATGATCTAATTAGTTCAGGGCCTGATCTGTGTAACCAGAAGGTGGCTGATATTGTTGAAAAGGATAGAGTGTATCGTGCTCAAAGAGGACAGAATGCTCCTCAGGTGACGGTGAAGCCCCCAAAGATGTCAGACAATGCTTCTGATGTTACACAAACAGAAGCCTTGATATCTCTGGATCTTTACAACAGTAATACTTCTCTGATGTCTTCTGACCAAGATCATGCAGTGTTTTGGCTAGGCTCAACTAATGTTGCAGTAGGAACAACTCAACTTGGTATGCTAATTTATTAGTTGAATCTGTTGTCACGGATGAGTATTGAGAAAACACTCTTTTTGATGCCCAGGAATTAAAATATGTAATTTGGGAATGGTTTTAATTTCTTTTCAATAATTTTTTATCTATGCGTTGCTTATGCTTCTGGCAGGGAAAATCTCGAATAGTCATAGGTTTTGCTCTTTGTTTTCTCTATCATTTTTTTTAAAATTGAAGTCCCTTGTGTGTTAGTTATTTCCTTTAGGGAAATAAGAAGATGAAATTTCTTAATAATAAATATTATTAACTGGTTTTAACAACTTAGCATCAGGCAATGCATTTGTTTGAAATGATAAGCTTTCACTAATTTCAACATGCCTATGTTCTTTAAAATGGCTTTAAAATGGCTTTTTAGGTGGCAAATTGATTATTTTATGATTGATTGGTAACTTGGTCCTAAATGTAGATTCTGTCCACTTGATTTGTTGTAAGGCTTATTTTGATGGATGGATATCACATGCAAATAGTGGAGGTTAGATGGTGTCTTCTGGTTGTGATCCAGCATGAAAGAGAAGGGTTTGATTTCATTGACTGTTGTCGTGGATAAAAGATTCTAGTGTTTATAGTGGTTGCTAGTCTTCAGTACTAATGCTGCTAGTCGTTGCGAGGACTATGCAGGGTTGTGGAGGTGCAGATGGAGCAGGTGAAGTTGATACTGATGAATGCTATAATTGTGGTCAGTGATGAAGTCTATTGAGGTGCGTTCAGTGGAAGCTTGATGGATGTGTGGGCATGGTATGGTAGTTAATGTATGGGCGTTGTGTGAGGAGGTGAATATTTGGAATGCTGCGGGAATTGCTGGAAATACATTGATTGTGACACTTATGGCTACAATTAGTATCTGAATTCATGTTTGATTGCAGAAGTCTTTTGGAAATGTCTTAAATGGTGGGATAGTTGATAGTTGTAACAATATGTGAAGCCACATAGCATTATAGGCAATATCCAAAGTGTGACAGATGGCACTCAATGACATGATTAGAGACCATGTCTATTTCTCCAATTTCTTGACATCAATTCCCATTTTGGTATTCTGTGTGCTGTTCCCTATTATTATTTATTGCTAGCTGCCATCTATGCATAGTTAGCAACCTTTCTCTTTTTGGTTTCCTTTTCTGTAGCTTACCATCAATTTTCTCCTTCTCATCTATCTCTTTTTTCTTTTTGCAGCTGCACATATGTCTAATATTGATTGTATCTTGAACTGTGATCAAGAACCCTTCTCTGTCTGTCTACGAGATAGGGAAGCATATTTGCATCTTCCTATGGTGGTATGCAAGGAAAGAGGGATAATTTTTCTATTTCATCAATGCAACAATTTCCTTTTTCATTTGTTACTTTTTTTTTCTCTGAATTTATTTTATTGTGTTTGCTTCCCAGAGCTCAAAACTAGATCGATTTTCCATATTAAGCAATCTCCCAGCTGCAGTGAAATTTGCAAAGGTGAATGTTAGCAAAGGAAATAAACTTCTTGTTTGTTGCCAAAATGGTAAGTACCTGCCAATGCTAACTTGCCTACTGGAATGACATTATTGGATAGGCTTAGATGGAAGAGCTGATTACATGATGCATGAACAGATATAAAAAGCATTCTATGGTAAAACTTAGCCATATTTATGTTAAACTTAGCCATATTTGATTGTTTATGTTGGAACATTTCAAATTAGTCCTTTTTGCGTTTTTTGAAGGATAACTTTCCAGTTGTCAGATTTCACATCTTGGCCTGGGCATGCACATTTTTCTCTAATTATTGTTTTTGTCTTCTGCGGTAGCTAATTATATACTATCTATTTTTTTTAATACTACTTCAAGGAATGCAGAAAAATTGATTGATTTAATTTGCATGGGACGCACATTTACTGTTAGATTACTGCTAATGTATTTTATTATAATCTGCTTGCAGGGGAAGATATCAGTGTGTGTGTTTGTCTGGCAATTTTGACATCATTATTCAGTGATGCAGGTAAGGTTTCTGTATATTCCACTAGATAAAATCAAGTTCGAGGAAAATCAAATTTTCATATTTCACCTTTTTCCTTTTGCATTCTGATTTGCTGGTGCTATAAGATTCCAGATGACCTTTTCCAGCACATTTTTGGCCTGTGTTTTCCTTCTTGATGAAATTAGCTGTCCATTGGAGGAAACTTAATATGACTAATAGTCTTATAATTGAGATACTGCTACCAATTTCATTTTGTTTGTGACAATCTTGTGTGCTTTGATCATATTGAAAGAATTTAAGAAGGCTTCTTCTTTATTCTAGAGCATATTCTGAACTTCTGATCTTACCTATCGTTTAGGAACCTTTGATGATGGAAAATCCTTCAGCAGTACCCGAATTACTAAATGGGAGATGCGGCGGCGACTGGTTTTTATTTGTAAATTTGCAACAAGTGCTCGACCATCCAGAGGAAATTTGAAGCAGGTCTTTGCATTTCTTACGGGACAAAGGTCGCCCTCTTCTAGCTCACATTGCAAGGATGCTAATCACGAAGAATGTCACTAAACAGGAGGTGTGGTGGCACCATGCCACCTTGGTTTTACCTGGAATTTACAGTGAAAGCTCAATTATGCAGAGGAAATTTGAAACAGATCTTCACTAGAGAATGATCAGCCGCACCATCACATTTTAGAGATGATAACAAGGAAGAAGATTTCTGAAAGGGATGAGTGGTGGAATTTTCTTTTTATCTGTCAATTTACAGTTAAAGCTCAATTATGCAAAAGGAAGTTCGAAACAAAAGGAAGATTGGCCTCTTAAGTTTCTCATTATAGTGATGCTAACCAGGAGGAATCATTTTATTACCTCTCCTGGAAAAGCACAAAGTGATTGCTTCTATGGCAAACATCAGCACATTTCCGGAGAAGAAGAGGACCTACTGTTCACATTCAGTTCTTGTAAGTTCTAGTTTGTAAGAAATAATATAATATTATTAAATATCTGTAGAGCAATAGAATAAAGAGAAAGCTACTAGTGATGGCCTAATTTGATGTTTTTACAAGACCATTTTCAGAAAAAACTGAAGGGAAATGTAAAATCCATGGTCATGGACCCCCTAACCTTCTGTCTTCTAATTAGCATTAGCAATGGCGGTGCCTGGTGACTCAGCATTATTGTTTTCTACTTTTAACTTTTAATTTAATTTAATACCATCTTCCATGATAGTTCTTTTTATGTTGCTTGAGTCACACTGAAAATTTTCAAGTAATTTAATGAGAAGTGATATTCGCTTGATAGTGATTTAAAGCTTGTATTTAAGTTCTTTTATTCAGTTTCTTTTTAAGTCTTTGCATGCCAATGTAAGAAGTTAATGCTTTTTGTCATTTTCGCATTACTGTTTTAATATTTTTATATCCTAATGAAATGTCTGATAAAAAAAATAATAAAGGGTTTGAATTGTATATAGGTCACCATCAAAACGAAAGACAAAATAAGAAAATAAGAAAAACTATAGATAGGTAAAGTAAATCCAATGAAAAAAATATTATATAGTTTCAATAATTAATAAAATTAGTGGCTTGAGATTAAAGACAAAGAAGACCCACATAAAAGCCTACTATCATGGTTAAAATCAATCAATCAATTAATCATATTTGTCATATGCTCTGGATTTTATTGAAACTCTCTGTTTTGCTAATACGTATGTTGAGACATTTTGTTTAGTATATTTTCTTAATAAAATTTCAAAACATCACCTTAAATATAAATAATTGAGGTTATGCTATAATCATCAAGCCGTGACGTGGTGATTAAAAATGTTGTTGCTTGAATAATAAATGTTTTCGCTCTTTTATATATATTTAATAAAAAAATTAAGGTTATACTTTTCAAAACTATTATTTTTTTTCTCTTAATACAGTCACATTATATTATATAGTTTTCTATGATATGTAATAATTATAGACCAATAAGTTAGGTTAATTTTATAGTTTTCTTTTTTTTTTTATATAAGTCCCTGATTCATATATCATTTTCCTCATTTTTTTAAGGAAATCATTTTTCTCATTATAATAGTGCATATTAAACAAAAATACAATTTACATTATAAAATTAATAAATTAATGACTTCTTCAAAAAGAAAAGGCAACCATAATTTCTAACAAGTGTGAAAAGAAAAATATATTTTTATAAATTTGAGAGAATAGAATCTTGAATATAAACATGTGATTAAATTAAAAGAAATTTTGTTTAATCACGTTTACTGGACTTGTATTTTCTAACTAATCAAGCTACATATAAACACACAACAAAAGCAATATATGTATGCAGGTGCTGCTGTCTCTTAAAATATTTTATGTTAATTCTAAGTTGCTTATAAAACAATAATCTGAATTGACTGAGGTTTTGTACGTAGATTTTTTTTTCACTTACAGCAATTATGTTAACTCCGCCTGCGAGTATCGTAGCCAGTCCCAAGTCCGGATAAAGGAGGAGGGTTGCGGTAGGTTGGCGGCCAGTGTAAAAATTTTGTCAAACTTTTTATGGATTCTCAAAACTATCATTATACCGTTGGGACGTGCTCACCTAGGCACGCGCTACATCGGCACCCGGGTGTAGTGTTAAATGAGCAAAGGGTTCCATCACATCGACGCCTGGGTGTGGTGGAGTATGAACAAAAGTTCCCATGCCATGGACGGGTATGGGTAAAGAAGTTAGTCCCGCCATATCAGCGCCCGGATGTGGTGTCAGACAGGAAAGGGCTACCGCATTATGGACGAATGCGGCTAAAGAAGCAAGTCCAATGGAGCCGATTAAGATTATGTAGTTGGAATATTGGTACTCTGACTGGGAAGTCTATAGAGCTTGTGGATACTTTGAAAAAAAGGAAGGTTAGTATTGCTTGTTTGCAGGAAACCAGGTGAAAGGGAAATAAAGCAAAAGAGATTGGTAACTCAGGATATAAGCTGTGGTATTGTGGCTTGGATAACAATAGGAATGGTGTGGGCATTATTATTGAGCCTACGCTTAAAGACAATGTGGCGGAAGTGAAGAGAAAGGGAGACAGAATTATCTCTTTGAGGCTTTGGGAGATGACACTATTAATGTTATTAGTGCTTATGCTCCCCAAGTAGGTTTGGACGGAGTATCCAAGGTTCAGTTCTGGGAAGATATGGATGAAATCATGCAAAGTATTCCAGATAATCAGCAAATTTTCATTGGTGGGGACCTTAACGGGCATGTTGGTAAGGACAGTAATGGTTATGACAGGGTCCATGGGGGTTATGGTTTTGGCAACAGGAATGAGGAGGGAAAGAGCATTTTGGATTTTGCGGTGGCTTATGATCTAGTGCTGGCAAATACCTACTTTGAAAAGAGGGGGTCACACTTGATTACCTTTAAGAGTGGACGAACCCAAAGTCAAATAGACTTCATACTTACTTGAAGACGGGACAAAAGTAAGTGTACCGGGTGAAGCATTGACGGCACAACATCGTATTGTGGTTTTAGATGTTAAGAATAAAAGTACCTGGAGGAATGATAAGAAAGTATTGGAACCAAGGATAAGATGGTGGAAATTGAAAGACCTAGCTCAAGGTACCTTTAAGGAGGAGTTACTAAAGGAAGACATTTGAAACCTTGAGGCTAGTGCAGAGGATTTGTGGACAAAAATGGAAGGTGGCATTAAGAAAGCATGTAGTAAATTGCTTGGGATCTCTAAAGGGGCAGGGCCTCGACCGCACGATACATGGTGGTGGGATGAGGAGGTTCAAAAGGCTATTAAGGCTAAGAGGGAATGGTATAAAAAGTTACTGAATGCGGTTAATAGCGAGGCCTTTGAGGAATATAAGAGGGTTAAGAAAGAGGCAAAGAAGGCTGTTAGTGTAGCTCGTGGCAGAGTCTTAGAAGGGATTTATCAAAAGTTAGGTACTAAAGAGGGAGAAATGGGCATTTATAAGATTGCAAGGATGAGAGAAAGGAAAAGCAGAGATTTAAGCCAAGTCAAATATATAAAGGACGAAGATCAACGGGTGTTGACAGGAGATGTTGAGATTAAGGAGAGGTGGAAGGCTTATTTTGAGCAGTTATTCAACCCTGAACATGAACAAGATTTTCAAGGTCTTCTTGCAACAAATGGTTATATCAGCTGGTCTAGGAGGATCTTGCATAGTGAAGTAAGAGAAGCATTGAAGTATATAAAAGTTGGTAAAGCTTGTGGCCCGGATGGTATTCCTATAGAGGTTTGGAAGAACCTTGGAGAGGTTGGAGTTGCCTGGTTAACTAAACTCTTTAATGCTATTGTGAAAGGACGTAAGATGCCGAATGCCTGGAGGAAGAGTATCCTGGTACCCATATATAAAAATAAGGGAGACATTCAATGCTGTACAAATTATCGGGGTATCAAACTTATGAGTCATACTATGAAATTATGGGAAATGATTATTGAACACAGATTGAGGAAGCTTACAAGAGTTTCGGAGAATCAGTTTGGGTTTATGCCAGGGAGATCTACCATGGAGGCTATTTCTCTTCTAAGAAGACTAATGGAATTGTATCAAGAGAAGAAGAAAGATCTCCACATGGTATTTATTGACTTGGAGAAAGCCTATGATAGAGTACCAAGAGAAGTGTTATGGTGGGTTTTGAAGAGGAAAGGAGTCAGCGGCAAATATATCAACATCATCAAGGACATGTATAAGAATGCATCCACTAGTGTGAAAACACCTGGTGGAGACACTGAGGCTTTCCTCATTACTACCGGATTGCATCAAGGTTTGGCCATGAGTCCATACTTATTTACCCTGGTTATGGACGAGCTAACCAGAAGCATACAAGACGATGTTCCTTGGTGTATGTTGTTTGCTGATGACATTATTTTAATTGATGAGACTAGTGTTGGTGTAAACCATAAGTTGGAAGTGTGGAGAAAAACCCTCGAGGACAAGGGTTTTAAGTCAAGTAGGAGTAAAACGGAATATATGCACTGTGAGTTCAGTCTAAGGAAGAAGCAGGAACATGAGGTTAAGTTGGATGGAGTTTTGGTGCCTAAAACTAAGCAGTTCAAATATTTGGGTTCGGTGTTCCAGAATGATGGCCGTATAGATGAAGATGTGGCTCACAGAATACAGGTAGGGTGGTTGAAGTGGAAGGGTGCGACCGGAGTTCTATGTGATAAGAAAATACCTCTGAAAGTGAAAGGTAAATTCTATAGGACGGTTGTTAGGCTTGCGATGCTCTATGGTAGTGAGTGTTGGGCACCAACGGGACAACATTTGCATAAGATGAGTGTGGCAGAAATGAGGATGCTAAGATGGATGTGTGGACATACTAGACTGGACAAAATTAAGAATGTTCATATTCGACAAAAAGTCCAAATAGCGGATTTCGGAGATAAGGTGAGGGAAGGAAGACTTAGATGGTATGGACATGTTTTAAAAAGACCTCCTAATGCTGCGGTTCGTAAGTGTGAGAATTTGTTGATTGAGGGGGCTAGAGGTCATGAAAGACCTAGAACTGTGTGGAAGGAGGTGATAGCAAGAGACTTACGTGCCTTAGATCTTGATGCGGATTTGATTAATGACAGACTTGAATGGAGACGTAAAATTCGTGTCTTGGAAAGGGCCTAAGGCTGGAGTATCTTTTTTTGTGTCTTTTGAGCTTATTTTGTTGAGGATCCATACAGCCGACCCCAACTTGTTTGGGACAAAGGCTTAGTTGTTGTTATTACAGCAATTATGTTCAATATGTTTAAAGAGATGTAGAGCCATAAAATTATCATACTGAAGCATTATATTCACATTAACGTATTTAATTTTTCTGACAAATACATTATCATGTCTTTATTTTGTATACTCAAATCACCTTAATCTATATTCTCTTATTTTATTCTCAACAAATGTTACTTTACATTTTCTCTAATATATTCATTATGAATTTTATTCATTCTAGTATATCCACACATTCATCTTAATATTTTCATTTTAACATAATACAACTTACTCATATGTTATCATTTTTATACCCAACACTTACTATCATATATTATAATATTAATTTTTTATATTATAAATAAATTTTAAATTAATTGAGATGGAGTACAGTAGTAAAAAATAAAATTTATTTATAAAAATAATTAAAATTAATATTTAAATAAAAATTAATGATAAACATCTTATAATTCAATATTAAATACTTTTAAAAATAAAAAGTAAGAAGAATTTGAAAAGTAGAAATAAGGCAGCACATATGCATGCAAGTCTTATGCTTAATGTCGGAAATGTGGTAAATTAAGTCACATGTTTTATAGGAAGTTTCAAATCTCGATTGTTAATTATATAAAATTTGGTTGCTAATTCCCAGTATGGATGCACACTGACTAGGTGAGGCAGAGGATTACTTCTATAATAACACATGATTCACATGCTTATAATTAATTAAATTAAATCAAATAATTAATATTTAAGAAAATAAACATGGAAAAATATTGCACTTAATAAATAAATAAATACTTATTAAAAGGTGAGAATGTTAGGGTTAGTATTTTTGTGGAGTTGCGTACGTATTTCCGACAATTAGTGATTATAAAAATATTATTATTATTATTAGAATAATAAAAAGTAAATAATAATATAGTTTAACTATAAAGTTAATCACTCTAAAGTTGATTGCTAAAGTGGTCTTCTTATGAAAGAATAAGATAATATTTAATTAATAGAATTTTATTTATTTTATTAAGTCCAATAGTTGGCCTTAGAGATTTGTAACCTAAATTTTTTATTTTATTCTATTAGCAAAAAATGGTACAGTATTTGAAATTTAATTAATATTAAATTAAAATAATTTAGCTAAAATTTTGGCTAAAAGCAAAACTATATATCCATGTGTAGACAATACAGCAATTATAGTATAATTTAAGTACTCATGGAGACTCAACAAAAATAAAATTGTTTATTTATTAGGGGATTATTTTTTATTTTAATTTTTAATTAAATTTTTTATTAGTAAAACAATATTATGTACATATTAATATTTATTTAATTTAATTAATATAATTTTTTACGAAATAATACCGCTACAACTCTCTATACTTATCTATTTATAATAACTTTATCTTTTATATTTATATATTTATCATTTTATTCTACGTATCTATCTATTCTATATCAACAGATATTTATATAAATACATTATTTATTTTATTTTTTATATTTGTATATTTTATGTTAAATAAATACTTATATGCACATATAATATTATCTTTATTTAAATTTTTATTGAGTATAAAATAAATAAGGGGTAAAATAAACAATATTTGTGTGTATATATATAAGTATTTGTTAGTATAAAATAGATAAATATGAATGGTAAAATGACATATATATAAATATAAAAGATAAAGTGACGAAAATAAATAAATACCATACTAGAATTTTTTTACACATTGAGAGAAAATTCATAAAAAAAGAAAATTAACTTTTAGTTTTGTTCTAAGGAAATTAATTAGAAGTTGAAGTGACCTTCCATTATATTGTATAATATATATATATATATACTTCCGTACGAAATTAATCAAATGGATGTATGTATATATGTTTATATAAATAATTATTTAAGATTAAGCATCATCATGTAGTGTTGGTGAAATCATCACCTTATGCCTAATTAGGGCATGGAATTAACAAAAATAAAATTATCAAAGCCATCGAAATCACTAGAAAAAAGAAAAAAAAATTAAACATTAAATAATATTAATGATTGATGGCTGCTGTTGCAAAAGGTATACATAAGATTACATTTGAAAGAAGAAATTGATCTTTTATTATTTTTTTAGGGTCATGATTGAAATAGATATAGATATTGAAAAATTAAATACTAATTAAATAAAAAAAATAACGTTTGAATAATGATGAAAGATATATAAAGAAGCTTTAATTTATTCTATATTGCTAAGAATCGAATGCCATTATTTTTCCTTTAATGAAGATAATATTTTCTAACAAGGAAAAAGAAAAAAATTAAATAAAAGAAATAAAAACATTGCACATGATTCACATTTCACAACCACCCTATAAATGCCATCAAATAATGCTGTCGTACCAATAATTTTTTTAAAAAATGAAGAATATGATTATGTTCGAATTCATAATGTTATAATTCTAAAAATAATTCAATATTAATTAAAATCATGAACTTTAAAGAATAATTAATAAATGCTTAACAATGAAAGTTAAAGCTTTATTTATTTGTAAGAGAAATTGATTATTAGATTTAACAATGTTTTTAAAAAAATTATATAGCAATATTGATTTAAGATTGATATAAGATTTAATGTGGAACTCAGTCAACCTAGTACTTTGTTTATATAGAAAGGAAAAATAAAGTATTGGATTTTGCAATATAAGGCAGGTGATTAATTATTAGATTTTATTCCTATAAACTGTAGAGAGTATGCATGTGGGTGGATCCCTACTAGAGATATTAGATATCTCATATATATATATATATATATATATATATGATCTGTTAGAGAGCATCTTATATTTAATTTTCTGATTAATTAAAGAACTTTATATATATATAAACGCTAAGTTTAAACAAGCCAAGAAATAAACATGTTCTATTTCTAATTGGTGTTCATATATTTTGTGAAGATTCTTTTTTTTTTTTTGAGGAAATATTTTGTGAGGATTCTTTATACAGAAAGAAACAATAGAGAAATTACAAAAATGAATGATATTTTATATATAAGTTAGGTCATCAAACTACAAGAAATATATATAATGCATCATTGCATTATTGGAAACAAGAATAAAACAACAAATTAAAAAAAAAAAGAATGGAAAATATTTATAACAATTAAAAAATTATATAGAGTATATAATATAATTATTCATGTTCATTTCCATTTTGGATGGAGAGATACTACAGGATTTCAAAGTCCAATTAATACAGCTACTAAGTATTGACCTATTTAATTAAAAAAAATTATAAATAGAGGAATATTCTTCTCTTTTTTTCCCTTCTTTATTTTTCTATTTATTCTAAATCACTTTTTATAACAATTTACATTTCGTTGATATTGTGTAAAAAAGCTGTATATCCTTAATTTAATTTAATAGCAATATGGTGTGTTTATATTATGCTTTGAATAACAAAATAAAATTTAATTGTTAATATGGTATTTCGAATGTGATATATAAGTAAAAAGGGTAATCCATAAATTTATTATTTTTAAAAATTTTAAAATTATAATGTGACTCTAGATGTACGAATTATATTATTTCATTAGAAAAAAAAAATCTTCCAAAAAAATGTGATTATTACAGTAATGTAATATTTGCACCTAGCCAGCTAATATAATTACACTATATTAATAAGGCATGCTCAAACCAAATTAATTAAACTTTGAATAGGGGTACACTCAATTTGATTAATCGATTGAATTTTTAATTAATTGATCAAAAATTTAATTTAATTAACCAGTCATTAATTTAATTCGATCAATTTGATCGAAGAGTTTAAGTTACTTTTATTTTCAGTTCGGTCAATAGTTAACCGATTCGATTATTAGTCAGTTAATCAATTAACTAAAAATTTTAAAAAATAATTTTTTTATTTTTTATTAATTTTTTGTTTAAATCTTTAATTATATAAATTTTCATCATAAATTTAATTTTTTATTACAAAATAAAATTATATTTTATTTATTTTTTAATATATTTTATTTAATTATTTAATTATATTAATATTTTTATTAAAAATGTAATTTTTAATTATAAAATAAAAAATTAATTAATTTAATTAATTAATCAAATCAACTGATTTTCTTTATTTAATTAATTAAAATGATTGAAATTAAAAATCAATCTATTAATAAAATTATTAATCAAAATTATCTGTTAAATTAAAATTACCGACTGACATTGAATATCCCACAGCTTTGACTGTTAATAATAAAATAACTATAGTGAGCTTATAAAGGTACTGTACAAAGGGAAATATTTATGTTTTGAAAGCAATCTCACATTACAAAACTTAAAAAAAATGATTGAGAAAGAATAGTTATTATATAAAAAAGCAATATTAGGAAAAACGATAGTGCCCAATTAGTTAGAGAGACAGTGATGGACGTACTCACGGTCATCTTTCTTGACATGGCATTTAATTGGACAGATAGTGGAGGGTCTATACAATAATTCTATACTATATGCTTGATGGTATATGTAAAGGAAGGCATCCACCATTAATATTACATACATCCATACAAATAAAATAAAGCTTATTATAAAACAAACAAAGGGTTGTTTGATGCAAAATCAATCATCACCACTATCACTTTCTTTCTCCCTATAAATACATAGAAAGAGCACGATATGCAAATCATTTCATTGAGTCCACCACAGACCTTTGGTCATTTTCTCTTAGTAAAGAACAGCAATCTTGCTATAGTTCTTTACACAGTAGCTCAAAGGTGTTGTTGGAGAAAAAGAAAAAAAATAAGAAAGAAGAAAATCTTGAAAATGAGTAATTCTCCAAAGAAGAATGAAGAGAGCAGAAATGAAAAGTACTCCATAACCATAATCTTTAAATATGCAGATTGGGTTGATATGTTGCTTATGGTTATGGGTAGTATTGGAGCTGTTGGAGATGGTATGTCAACTAATTGTCTATTAGTCTTTGCCAGCCGCTTAATGAATAGCTTGGGCTATGGTAATGGTAATAAACAAATTAGTCAATCCAGTTTCATGATTGAAGTTCAAAAGGTTAAATTTGTTACCACTCAATTATTCTTTCTTATATTTTCTCTTAATTTTTAGCTTGGACTAACACTAGTATTTACTTCCTTTTTTGGTGTTTTTTTCAACAGTGCAGTTTGTACTTTGTTTACTTGGGATTAGCTGTCATGGTGGTGGCTTTTATGGGTAATTTCAATAGCTTTAATATGCTTTGCTTTCTTAGGGCAAGAAATGGCTTCCAAAATTCCAAACAGCTTTTATACATGTACAGTTAAGGAGACATGTGTATTGCAATTAATGACGGAGACTATTAATATTTTATGGACCCCTAAATGCCTTTCTTTTCTTCTTCTTCTTCTTCTTCTTTATTTTTTTTTTCTGTTGTCTTGGCAAACTTGTCATTTTCAAGAACTAAATGAACATAGTTGATGATTACAGAAGGTTATTGCTGGAGCAAAACCAGTGAGAGACAGGTTCTTAAGATCCGTTATAAGTATTTGGAAGCTGTTCTTCGCCAAGAAGTTGGGTTCTTCGATTCACAAGAAGCAACTACTTCTGAGATTATCAATAGCATATCTAAAGATACTTTTCTCATTCAGGAAGTTCTTAGTGAAAAGGTAAAATTAAGTTAATTATTTAAGCACTACAAGAAAACAGACCTATGTCAATGCAGAAATCAGCATTTTAAACATTACAAGAAAATAGATCTATGTCAACGCAGAAATCAGCATTTTGGTAAATAGATTACCCATATTTTTTATACATCTTAATTAAATATTTAAGATTTTTTTATATTGATGTTTCAACTGCTGTAAAGAAAAATATTTCTTTTGTAAAAAATTGATTAAATGTCATTCATATATTTACTATAAAAATTTCAAAAAAATTTTACTCCCAAACTGCATTTTCTAGTAGAATTTTAGCTTTTTTTAATATATTTTCAGAAAGTTTTCCAATTTTAATATAAAAAAGACTCTTAATCTCAAAATTATATGAATTAGTTTCTGCAAGTAATTAACTAATAAAAAATAATTATTAATTTTTTCAGGTGCCCATATTTTTGATGCACGCATCAGTGTTCATATCAGGACTAGCATTCTCTACTTATTTTTCATGGAGACTATCTCTAGTAGCCTTCCCAACATTACTTCTCTTAATAATTCCTGGAATGATTTATGGGAAATACCTTCTCTACTTGTCCAAGAAAGCTCACAAAGAATATGGGAAAGCAAATGCAATAGTAGAGCAGGCATTGAGCTCCATTGGAACAGTTTATTCATTCACTGCTGAGAAAAGAATTGTTGACAGATATTCAGCAATATTAGATAGAACATCAAAGCTTGGAATAAAGCAAAGCATAGCGAAAGGTATTGCTGTGGGAAGCACAGGACTATCCTTTGCAATTTGGGCTTTTCTTGCTTGGTATGGAAGTCGTATGGTTATGTATAAAGGAGAAAGTGGAGGCAGGATCTATGCTGCGGGCATTTCTTTCATTTTGGGAGGACTGTATGTCTCTTTAACTAATTTCCTTAATTTCATTATAGTTTTTTTTTATAATAATTGATTTTTTTGTATATCAAGATACAGCATGACGGTAAGTGTATATTCCCCTAGACAATAATTCCAGGGTCGATTCTTTCTTTTTCATATATAAATACTCAAAAATTGATTTCTATCTAGTTAATTAATTAATTACCTCAATTGAAATATTTACTTCAAGACTATTTATCATCAAAAATCAAAACCGTTTCTTTCGTTAATAGAAGATTTTGAATTCAAAAAAGAAATTTATAATCTAATGAAAAGATTTCATGAAGTTTTCAGATTTTTCATCAATTGGAAAGTTAGGCCTACTATTATACCTAATATGTTGAAACCAAAATCCTTTACTTTTTATTAAGTTGTTTGGTGAAGGAGATATACAAATTTATAAGCATTTTATCGTTAGGACTTTATGTCATGAGAATGACAGGAACCCATTACTTAAAAGTTTCCTTTTGATCAAGCTTTATGTAAGATATGTGGTTTGTATAAATATGGGCTGCTGTTTATTGTTTATCTTCATTGTGGAACACAATTATAAATAGTAAATAAAGTCTCTATGCTTTAATCAAAATGTAGATTTCCTTATTGAAAGTGCCTCTATTTAATCTTGAAAATGTATTTAAGGATGAATATTGAAAGCTTAATTAGTTAAATTTTTCATTAGAAACTAAAATAGAAAAAATTATTAAGTGTGGATAATCTTCAATTATCATGCATGTAGCAAGTAAATAATTATTTGTTTATCTATAAAAACTACTTCAAGTTTGCCATCTCCTTTTGCATACATAATTTAATTATTACATTATATGTATATATATATATATATATACACAAACACATACATGAATGTATATACACTAATATGCTAGCTTAGCCTAAATTATCAACAAATTGCTAGCCTTTTTTAAGGCAGTCTTATTCTTTTTTTTTCTTTTGAAATAAAAAAGGTCAAATTATCCTTATGCTTTATCAGATGAAAAAGAATTTTATAAAAATTAAAAGGGTTAGGAAAAAAATGTTTTTACCCTATTTAAGAGAACATTAATATTCCTTTATTGATTTTCTTTTTTGGTCTGCGCTCATGCAAAAAAAAAGGGAAAAAGCTAACTTTATAAAATTTTCCAAATGTTGAAATTTTTTATTATTCCTTCCCAAATAGTAGTGATCAAATTTATTTAAAGAATAAAAAAAAGAAAAATAATGTTCTAAATAAGCTTTTTATGATTTGAACATGAGTAATTGTTCATAGTTAGAAGCGTACATTTTAAGTGTTACTAGTTAATTATAATAATTAGATGAATTATGGAAACGCAGGTCTCTTGGAATGGCACTTCCTGATGTGAAGTACTTTACAGAAGCTTCTGTTGCAGCTGCAAGAATATTCCACAGAATTGATAGAGTTCCAGAAATTGATGGTGAAGATACAAAAGGACTTGTATTAGAAAAAATGCAAGGCGAAATTGAATTCGAACACGTCAAATTCACATATCCATCTCGTCCAGATTCCATTGTCCTCAAAGATTTCAGCCTGAAAATTGAAGCTGGAAAAACAGTTGCTCTTGTTGGTGCAAGTGGAAGTGGAAAGTCCACAGCCATTGCATTGGTGCAAAGATTCTATGATGCAACTGGTGGATTTGTCAAGATTGATGGTGTTGATATAAGGACTTTGAATTTGAAATGGATAAGAGGTAAAATGGGTCTCGTTAGTCAAGAACATGCTTTATTTGGAACTTCAATTAAAGACAATATCATGTTTGGGAAGCTTGATGCTACCATGGATGAAGTCACTGCTGCAGCTATGGCTGCAAATGCTCATAACTTTATTAGGCAGCTTCCTGAGGGTTATGAAACTAAGGTAACTAATTAATTAAGTTCAACTTCTTTTCAATTATTCAAACGAATCTCTAATTTGGCATTATTATTTGAGCTACTGTCTCAGGTTATTGAAAGTTATTTTGTTACAACATTTAAAATGGTTTCTTTCAGATAAATAATTTCAATCTTAATGTGAAAATTTCTAAATATGATTTAAATCTAAATAAAGTGTGCTTTTGATTCAAAAGGTTGGAGAACGAGGAGCACTTTTATCTGGGGGACAAAAGCAACGAATTGCCATTGCTAGAGCTATCATCAAGAACCCTGTGATTCTCTTACTCGATGAAGCAACAAGTGCTCTCGACTCTGAGTCAGAAACATTAGTCCAAAATGCTCTTGATCAAGCCTCCATGGGAAGAACCACACTGGTAATTAATTACTTTGTACTCCTACTTCATTATGATTGATATAGTTTTTGCCAATCTAACCAACTAAACTGATTACCATCAGGTGGTTGCTCACAAGCTAGCTACAATTCGGAATGCGGATCTCATTGCAGTTGTTAACAATGGATGCATCATTGAAATAGGTTCACATAATGATTTAATTAACAGAAAAAATGGACATTATGCCAACCTTGCAAAGTTGCAAAGGCAATTCAGCTCCGATGACTGTGAACAAAATCCTGATCAAGTACATATATCTTCAGCTGGAAGAAGCAGTGCTGATCGAATAAGCACAGGAAGATCAAGTCCAGCTATATTTGCATCCCCATTACAGGTTATTGCCAGTCCAAAACCTGTATCTCATCCTCCACCTTCCTTCTCACGGCTTCTTTCTTTAAATGCTCCTGAATGGAAGCAAGGCCTAATTGGAAGCCTCTCAGCTATAGCCTTTGGTGCTGTGCAACCTGTGTATGCATTGACTATTGGTGGAATGATTGCAGCATTTTTTGCACCAAGCCATCAAGAAGTCCAAGCTCGAATTCGCACTTATTCTTTGATATTTTGCTCACTTTCCTTGATTTCCATCATTGTAAATCTTGTACAACATTACAATTTTGGTTATATGGGTGAGAGGCTAACAAAAAGAATTCGATTAAGAATGCTTGAAAAGATCTTGACTTTCGAGGCAGCTTGGTTTGATGAAGAGCAAAACTCAAGTGGGGTTTTATGTTCAAGATTGAGTAATGAGGCTTCCATGGTTAAATCCCTTGTCGCAGACAGGGTTTCTTTATTAGTTCAAACTACTTCTGCAGTTACCATAGCAATGATCATGGGGCTTGTTGTGGCTTGGAAGCTTGCATTAGTTATGATTGCAGTCCAACCCCTCACAATTCTTTGTTTCTACGCTAGAAAAGTTTTGCTCTCTAGTATCACCACAAATTTTGTCAAGGCACAAAATCACAGTACTCAAATAGCATCAGAAGCAGTTTACAATCATAGAATTGTTACTTCATTTGGAAGTGTCCAAAAGGTACTTCAACTGTTTGTTGATGCACAAGAAGAACCAAGAAAGGAGACAAGAAAAAAATCATGGCTAGCAGGAATTGGAATGGGCTCTGCTCAGTGCCTAACTTTCATGTCATGGGCTCTAGATTTTTGGTTTGGGGGAACTTTAGTGGAAAAGAGAGAGATTTCAGCTGGAGATGTGTTCAAAACATTCTTCATTCTTGTAAGCACTGGAAAGGTTATAGCTGAAGCAGGAAGCATGACTTCTGATTTAGCCAAAGGTTCAACCGCAGTCGCATCTGTTTTCCAGATTCTTGACAGACAATCTCTAATTCCAGGCTCTTCCCAAGTAAGCAACATTTTTTGCATTAATGCCTTAAAGTCTGTCTAACATTATTGTTTGAATTGTGTTGAAAATTACTTACTTTTTTTTTACTTCTGAATTATATCAGAAACTGTTTGATTAAATTAGTTTGCATTTTCTGTTAGGGAGGGGATGGCACTAGTGATGGAACTAAGCTACAAAAATTAAGTGGGCGGATAGAGCTAAAAAAGGTTGATTTTGCATATCCAAGCAGGCCAGAGACCTTAATATTACGCCAATTTTGCTTGGAGGTGAAGCCAGGGACAAGCATTGGACTAGTAGGAAAAAGTGGGTGTGGAAAATCAACAGTAATAGGATTAATTCAAAGATTTTATGATGTTGAAAGAGGTTCAGTTAAAGTAGATGGAATAGACATAAGAGAACTAGATGTTCAATGGTATAGGAAGCACACTGCTCTTGTAAGCCAAGAACCTGTTTTGTATTCAGGCAGCATCCGTGACAACATTGTATTTGGAAAGCTTGATGCATCCGAAAATGAGGTGATAGAAGCTGCTAGGGCTGCCAATGCTCATGAATTCATCTCGTAAGTATTATAAGTATTTGTCTTAAATTTGTTCATAATACATATCTTATATCCAGAGAATGCAACTCATAGTTGCTCAAAATAAAAAAAGAAAATTCATATAATCGATCACAATTAAATTGAGATTAAAATTTAGTTGAATTGAGTTGTACGCATAGTTGCTTATCTAACATAAATGTAATAATATGTGTAGGTCGCTAAAAGACGGATATGAAACAGAATGTGGGGAAAGAGGAGTGCAACTATCAGGAGGTCAAAAACAAAGAATAGCAATTGCAAGAGCTATAATTAGGAACCCAACAATACTATTACTGGATGAGGCAACAAGTTCACTTGATGTCCAATCAGAGCAAGTTGTGCAAGAAGCATTAGATAGAATCATGGTGGCAAGAAGTACAATTGTGGTGGCTCACAGGCTTAACACAATCAAGAAACTTGATTCTATTGCCTTTGTTGCTGATGGGAAGGTGGTAGAAAGAGGAACTTATGCTCAGCTAAAGAACAAGAGAGGTGCCTTTTTTAACCTAGCCAGCCTTCAAAATTAATTAGCCTAATTAATTTGTAACCATTATCAATAAGTTTCAAGTACTTGTAGTACCACTCATCTAAGCATAGTAATTAGAGTAATGTTTTTGTAAATGACAAAAATAAAACAATAAAAATATTATATAGAGGGTTTTGATATATTTAGGGTTAAATGTAATTTATGAATGCAAATCTTCTAATTTCTACCAAGTTTCCATATGTACTATAATATGATGTTTGTATTATACAATATTAATTAGTTATTATAGATTTATTTATGGTTTTATGTAGCTATTGTTTATTACACAGACTATAATATATTAGTTTATAATTTACGTTGAATGGAAAGGCGTACATGGATTATAATTTTATCTCAATAAATATCAGATACGACTTTACTGTCACTGAATCAAAAGTTAATTAGTAAATTTTTTATGTGGGATTTACATTTTCATAAATTTCTACATATATAATAAAGTGGACCATTTTTTTCTCAAAAAAAATGGCCATTTTAATTAGAGCAGCAAAATTGTGAGGGGTTAAGCCCATGAGAGAGGGATAGGAACTCATCTTTTGTTGTGAGTTTCAGCTGAAGTTGATTGACCCATTACAGTTTTTTATTTACAGCCCATAGTGAAGAAATACCATAATATTTTTTTTTTGGTCAATTATACCATAATAACTTTGCTGTCCTAAATAAATAAATAAATATAATAGAATAGGTTCATAGAAATGGACGAAACCCTAGTGAGATTGAGAGGGTGTTTCTCAAAACTTAAAAGCTGGTCAAAACTGATTAGAAGCAGTTTTTAAATTATAAGTTGTTTATTTAAGTGTTTCTGAAAACTTAAATAGTAAATTATAATCTGATTTTAATCAGTTTTTTAAAAGTTGGGTTTTGCTACTTTTTTTAAAGCAGTTTTGACCAAGTAAAAGACCATACTATTCCTACCTAATCTACAATATTTCAAATTTGCCCACCCTATACAATTTAGTTCCCATCAAAAAAATTTTACGTTTCTTCTTAAATAAATTTTATTATTATTATTATTATTGCAAAATAAATTTTGAATTGACATTTAAAAAATTATTTTTATACAATAAATAAATTCAGAAACAGTTTGGTCATTTTAACAGTTTCTGCAATTAAAAACTGATTATAAGCTGATTTTACAGAAACACTTAACTGATTATAAACTGATTATCAGCTGATTATTTAGTTTACAGAAACGTTTAACTGCTTATTTTTAATCTGATTATAATCTAAAAATTACTTATTCACAATAAACTGAAAAACTCTAATTTTAAGAAATACCCGTGAGTAATGTCGAGATCTAATTTTAGATTATTATTATTATTACTAGTCCTGTTAAAAAGGCCATTTGTAGGCCAGCCGAAACCTAAGCATTAACCACTGTATTCGCAGGCCTGCGTCAATAAGAGCCAAGTTTCAGAGGTTTGTTTTTTCGCCAGACAAAGCAATATTTAGGCCATCCATTTCGTCTTTTTTTTAAGAAGTAAAGTGTTTTTGAGCTCATAAATTTAGTAATTTTTTAATATTAACCAATAAATGTTGCTGTAATATTAAATTTTTTAAATTAATGATTTATAAATATTATATTTTTTCATAATCAAATTGATTAACGGTATTAATTTCTCAACTAATAATAATGTTAAATATTTTTGTTAAAAAAGTGTCTATTGTTCATAAATCATAAAATTTGATAACTCTTTATCACCAAAGTGAAGTTTATAAAATTTAATGTCAAAAAGTTACTAAATTCAGGAGCTTGAAAATGCATTTTTCATTTTTAAAAAAATGATAGTATTTGTCGTTTTAATTTTTTAAACTATCATACATTTTTTATATATTTTTAATAAATTAAAAATATATTAAATATATATCTCTGAAAAATGAAGTATATTTTTATTATATTAAATAGATATTAGATATATACGTATAAATGTGAGATATTATTAAAAATTAAATTAAAAATTAAAAAAATGAATATTTATGGAAGTGTAAAAAAAGTAAATATTTTTGGAAATATTTTTATTTTTTCGATGTTTTTATAGAAATTTCAAAAAAAAAAAAAGCTGAATATAGATTATGAGCCAAAATTCTAATTTTACATATGTAATGAACGTTTAAAAAGGATATGTAAAAATATTGGTTATATTTTAATCCATTCAGAGCCATCAATGAAGCTAAGTGAAATAAAAGGTTTAGCTTCCTCATAAGTAAGTTCTCTTGACCATGCAACCCTCCCTGCAAAGCTAGCTCCTGGTCCTGTGCACTTATATTGCCCATAGAATACAGTCCTGCCAAAACCCATCAATCACTCAATAATCAAATCTCATATATCAAAGACATAACATAGCAATAAATGCAAATAATAAATTGAAAAAAGATTTCTCCATCCCAAAATATATTAAATGTTAAAAAAATTTAGAGATTAAAAATCCAAAATTCTCACAATTACAACATTATTCCATAGATTATGGACAAGATAAAAATGCCAAACATGACTAAGGGTTAGGTTTAGGTACAGAGCCGATGCTAATATGCCTTGCAACAGTGGCGTGGCCTAAATTAAATTAAATTAAAAAGAAAATGAAATTACACAAAGAAAGGTAATATTAATATTAATGGTTAGGTGGATAGGTTTTTCTATGCAATCTTTTTAGGTGCATTACACGTAGATTTTGCAGTACCAAACAAAACGACAAGCATATGTTCGCAGGTTTGGTTTTTTCCAAATTGTAACCGCCTTGACGCATCTACCCATGGATTGTATATAATCTATGTGTTGTACACGGGTAAAATTGGGGAGTGATTTTTGTGGGCATTTTAGTCATTTGGATAGTAAAGTGGCTGGCTGGGCGTGCCCAAAGTCTGATCTCACTTAAAAAACGAAAGCCTCTCAAGTGGCTGTTATAGAGAGTAAGGAATGGCACCGCCCAGTCCTCCACTAAGACTTCCCTTTGAAAGCCAACAACATAGAATTGGGCTAGAAAATGCAGTCACTCTATTCAGGACTATTTGCTTCATAATTTATTTATTCTTTTTTTTTTAAAAAAATTAACTTATCATAATCATATACTACTTTAAAGAGAAAATTTTAATTACTAAAACATTAATCTAATACTAAAATTTTAATGTTTCTTGTATAATCTACTGATGAAGTTAACTAGCTTGATCGATGTGGGATAAATGATGTTGAAAATATATTTTAAAAAAAAGGGAAGAGAGAAGAGAGAATTACATTTCACGGGAAGGGTCACCCCAATTATACCAGCCTTTGGGGATGATAATGTTGTCCATATAAGTATAAGCAAAGACAACCCTTGAAAAAGGACCCCAAGCCCTTCCGAGGTAGAGAGCTCCTGAACCCGTGACCTTACAGTTCACAAATGAAAACCCCGTGTCCTCTAACAGACTGCTTCTCCCTTGCGCTGTTAGTGCTCCTGTGTTTTGTGCTATTGCATGCACGTGACATCCCTACATCATTTTTCCATACATTAATTAATTCCTCTTCTTTCCCATCTCAAGCCTCAATTTTTGACAAAACTAAAGAAAAATGAATATGATGTTTTCAAGTATAAAAGTGAGCAAAATTAACTCCATTTTTATCATCAAGCCAAGCTAATAATTATAATATTTTTATAATTTTTCATTAATTCTCTAGTTAAAAAATTGATGGTGCGCTCTACATTAAATTAACAATTTTACTTCTACACAACTCTTTAACTATATTTATTTTTCTCTCTTTCCCCTCAACATTACATAATTTTCTCATTTAGTCAATCATTGATTTCCTATTTTATTCAATTTAAAAATAGACTTATGCTTTTATTTATCATTTGAATTCAATAATGATAATTTAAGTGGATAAAAATCCATATAAAGTTATAACAAATAATCTTTTGTGTTTTTTAAGGAGGATTTAAGAAAGTAAGAGGTTGAAAGATTGAAAACAAGGAAAGGAAGAATTAATCACGTGACATTGAGAGGGAGAGATATTAAAAAAATATATGTGGTTTAATGAATTATATAAAAAGCCAAAATTTTAATTAATATATTTTTTTTGAAAAAATGATTTGGTGTATAATTCAAATTAATTATTTCAATTAAAAATTTAACCAAAAATTATAAAAGTGATATTAGTATTAAAAATTAAAAAAAAAGATTTTGATATTATTAAGTATAAAAGTTGATGTGATCATCTATATATGTACAACAATTTTTTTATATATTTTAAATTTATATATTTACTTATTCAAATAAATCTATGATTTTTTTTAATAATAGGCTGTAATTATGAGTTGAATATGATTAATCGAAAAGAAGAAGTAATTAATAAATTAAATAATAGTTAATTAAGACTGACCTCAAATAAGGACAAGGCATTCCCAAAAATGAAGTCCACAGAACCTTCAATGTAACAATCTTTGTAATAATGTCTACCCAAATGGTCATAAAGAGTGTCCTGCGCTCCCATGAATTTACAGCCCAAGAAAGCTGCTGTATCTGCTGATATTCTTAATGCTACTGCTTGTTTTCCTATGGCTCCTGGTGGCGGCACTGGTGTTGTGTTCTGTAACACACACACACACATATATATATATGTATATATATATATAGTAGTAGAAGAAGAAGTGTGTGTATGTATATATATATACGTATATATGTATTATAATACGTACCTTGAATGTAATGTTCTTGGCAATAAAATAAGGTGAATTTACAGCAAACGTTGCAGAATTGTAAGTCCCCATTGGTTGCCCTCTAGCTCCAGGTGTTTGAGCTGTGTCTCCCCATTCAACTATTGTTTTCTCTGCTCCTGCTCCTTCTATTGTTATGAATGATTTTAGTGGAGGTATATTAACTTTCTCTCTGCAAAATTATGAACTTTCTTCCATAACTATATATTAATAAAAACTCTTTTAGCTAAGAAAAAATTTATATATTATATATATATATACAAATTTAGATATATAAAGACCAAAGGAAAAAAGACAGAACATAAAACAAAAATTTGAATTACTTTACTTATCCCCATCAATTGAACAAGAAATAACATAGAAGTGAATATAGACAAACTACTCTTCAATCCATGTCTGCAAAACCAGACCTTTTTTTTTATTCTTTGGCACAGACTAATACAAAGAAAAACATGTAAATAATTTTAAGAAAAATGTATCATCACATTGCACATGATTACCCATGTGGGGAAGAAAAAAACAGACTAAATGGTATTGGAGTCAGTGTTTGAAATTGTAATTTTGCGAATTGGAATGACAGTAGGACCCAATTAATCAAAAGGAAAAAGGGAAACAACAGAGAAGAAAAGGAACTTACTTGTAAACTCCTGCATGAACTTTGATGACCACTCTAAAAAGATTGATAAAAGGAAGAGAATCAATGGCATCTTGAATAGAAGTAAAGTCACCAGAAGATGGTTTTTTATCAACAGTAAGACTATAAGAAGGGAAAAGCTTATTCTTTGCTGTTTTGAAAAGTGAATGCTTTAATTTACCAACAAAATTTACCCACTTCATGAATTGCTGTTCTGAGAATTGAACTCTAGTTTGATTTACTACTATTGGTAAATTCATACCTCCAGCTCTTGGAGACTTCTTTCTTGGTCTAATCCCTTTAGTATGGCCAAGTACGGTTTGGCCTGAATCAAGAACCAATATAACAAAAAACAAGAAAAATACCAAAATTTTTGACATTTCTTGTTTTTCTTTATTGTAAACAAGAATGCAGAGCTTCAAAGAGTTCGAAGAGCAGAGAGTTTATAATTCATATATTTATATATATATATATATATTTATAAGATTAGAAGAGTATTAGTGTTAATTTAGTAGTTTTGGTTTAGGTGGAAAGTGACATTGTTAGAATCAAAGGACAGAGAGAAAGACAGGTCACGGGCGCTTCCACTGACATCCATCTAATATAAGAAAGAGAAAGCGAATGAATTTTGGCCACAAAGTGTTTGTTTGTTGCACTTTTTGGTAATAAAAGAATGTTGTTTTCAAGCTAAAAAATAAATTCTTAATTTTGTTTTTCTTTTTCTGTTGATCTTGTTTTTGTTGTGCCCGTGAGTTTGTTTCTGTTTGTGTTGGTGAATATATTCTTCTTTGAAAAGTTTGATTATTGATGGATGAATTTTTAGTTTTTGAAGAAATTCTTTCTTTATTATATGTTATTTTGTGTTAGAAAGAAGTTTTAGCGAGTATGCCATTGTGTGGTATGACATTACGAATTTGAATTATAAAAACAGCCTCATGTATCTAGATGCTCTTTACTATTCAATCATGACCGTCCAATAATCATTGTTACTACTAGTGGTTAGGGTGAGTCTAGCTTGGACCTTGGAACTTACATTGTCAGGTGCGGCCCAAAACAAAAACAAATGGGCTTGGATAATGATGAGTTACGTACTTTGATTTTGGTTTGTATATGATGACATTCAATTCTTAGAAAAGTTGGGTTTAGAAATGTGTACATAGAGATAAGACTATCAATTTTATTCATTTAATTCTCACTCATATATTAAATAATAATAACATCTTTTAGAGGAAATAAAAATAACATTAATTTATAATAATAATAATAATGCTGCCCATTTACTGTCTCTCCTTCCTGATCCTATTTATCATGCTGTTCTGAAAGATATTGAATAATAAGGATAGGATATTTTGCTTTAAAAATAATAATAATGATAATAACATTTTAAGTCGAATTTGAGAAATATAAGTTAATTATTAATAATAAAAAATTTTAATTGACAGTTTAATTTTTAAACATTTTGATCTTACTAATTAGTTTATATGTATGTTTATATTTTTCATTTTCTTTATTTTTTATGAGTTTATAATTTAGTAGATGCAAAATTAATTTATATATTTAAATTTATAAATTATTGAAACCTAGTAATTATTTTTAAATATTATGTGGCATTATTTTGTTCTACCATTTTTTATTTTTTCTATGAATAAATTGAAAATTTTTAATAAATTATTTTTTTTTAAAAGCTCGACCCTCGGAAATACGTTTTTGAGGATCGAATTCATGTCCTCCCGTAGGAGTAATAACAGGTGGCATGCTGGACTAACCCCAGCGGGTATTTTTAATAAATTATTTATAATATATTTAAATGAAAAATGAAAAATATTTTATAATATTTATTTTATGAAGTCTATTTCAATTTAATTAATTTGTTATGATTTTTTCGATTTGATTAATTCAAATAATATATAATTTTAGTTTATTTGGTAAATGAAAATTATTAACTAAATCAACCGATTACCTTAATTTTTTTAAATAAAATTTAATTATGAAATAATTATTTTAGATAAATTATTTAAATTAATATAAAAAATATTTGAATGAAAAAATAAATAAAATGAAAATTTTGAATGAGGCAGGCACCAGTTTAAAAAAAAAAGATTAAATAATATCCCTCGAAAGTTTAAAAAAAAAAAAGGCATCAGAAAGCAGCTTCGGTTTTGTCAAAAAGAGACTAATTATCGAAACAAAATCTTTTCCCCTAAGCCGTGACTTGGACTGTCTAAACTCTATTTTTTTTTTGTTAATTATATTTTTTTATAATTTTAGTTAAATTTTATACAGATGAATATATTTAATGATTTTTAGTTGGTTCATAAATTATAATTATATTAATATTCAAAGTCATAAAATAATATTTAGATTTATAAATATGTATATAGTAAAATATTTTAAGAAAATAAAAATAAAATAAAATAAAAATGAATAAAATTTACATAAAACATATGTTAATGACAAGTTATTACTTTATCTCAGAGTATGAGAAATAAGGCGTCTTTTTATTATGTTGTGCTAATGCGTAAACAAAATAAGTTATAGGAAAAAAAAATTCATCTTTTAGTCTCTATATTATGGAAAGAATAGCAAATCTAAATAATAAGACCAAAAGGAAGAAAAATTACAAGAGAGATAAAAGAGCTTCCCCAAATCCAAAATACTAATAAAATATATTATCCTCTGTTATCATTAAAAACAGGCACTGAAAATCAGTCAATATTTGTATTTGCTTTAGTTGAAAGGTTGGGTCCTCTCCCTCATAATATTAATCTGTGATTGATGCAATAGTATCTTGTCTTTTAGGTAAACTTAACTTCACAGCCGATGGAGAAAAATAGAGAGAGCTTTAACAAGGCTATTTAATTTTACAAGGCATTTTCAATCGAATGGTAAGATGCCATTAACATCTTGAAAATATAAATACATACATTTACAACAAACACAAATTCTAATTATCTTTAATTAATAAAAAAGGAAGAAACAAGAAATAATAAGAAACATGGCCACTAAATTCTTAATAAGAATTGTCATGCTGACATGTAATGAAAGCTTGCTTATCATTATCAGCTCAACATATTTTCTATAATTTAAAAAAGAATGAGATTTACTATAGATGAGTAGTAAATATCTCCTTCTCTTTCTCATTTTACCCATATGCATATGTCCTTATATACACACACACACACATACACACACACCAGTATTTCACTTAAATCATCCCACGAGAATTCAACGTGTCAAATAGTCAACATACTCAATTTGCATTTCATTTTATTTATTTTCTTCAAGCCTTTGTTTGAATCTTCTATAATAAAATTAAAAAATAAAAAATAATGAGAAGAGAATTTATATTTTTTTTTATTTATTTGGTTATTTAATGTAATAATATTATTAATTTATATCTATCAATTCCTATAATTTAAAGAATAATATAAAATCATTCTAGATGTACATTAGATTTGAGATTCTCTATCTATTTTATTTTTATCTTTTATATTATTATTCTTTGCTATGTCATTTTTGCTATATCATTCTTTATTAAAATATTTACTTTTTAGTTATTTTTACATTCTATGTTATGTTTATTATAATTTTTTATTTGCATATTTAAATTATATTCTTCTGAAATTTTTTAAATTTTGAATTTATAAGTTAATATTGAGACATAGCTCATTTAATTTTTCACATTATTGATTTATTTCATCATTTAATTAAAGTCATATCTAAAAAATATATAATAATTGAAGTTTGATTAATAATTTTTTTAGTCAATTGATTAATATATTTTAGTTTATTCTTAAATTAATTATCAAAATTTAAGATTAGTATAACTTGAATTTGAGTGTTTTTAAAGTTAAAAATAATTTAGTATCACGTAATTAACAATATATTTAAATTAAATATAATAAAATTTAAAAATCACTAATATTTCAAATCATGATGGATCTCATCATCCCCAAATATAAGAATAAAAAAAATTATATTTGATTTAATAATATTTAGAAATCTATTTTATAAAATTAATATTCAATCGATCACTGTACTACTTATTGAATAAACTAATGCTTAAAAATTAACATATTTACTCTAAACATTTTTTTCTTAACAAAGAAGTTAATTTATAATTAAAAATGATTTCATAATTTGATGGAATTAATAAATTTTAAATAAAAATAATTAAAATTTTAAATAAATTATTTTTAAATAAAATAATAATATATTATATAAATAATATAATTATAATACTGTATTAAAATATATAACACTTATTTTTATTTTTTAAAATAATAAACTAATATAATTTTGAATTACATTAAAATTATACCATTTTGGTTAAATATGTTATGGTGGATTCGTATGCCAAATGATTACACATTTCGTTTAAAATTGTATTAAAAATAGATTGTGAAGCATTTCATTATATCAGTATAATATAGATTTAAAATTATTTATGTTCTCAAAACTAAAACTAAAATTTTGAAGCGAAGCCAGGTATTTTTCTAGTAATATTTAAGTGTAATAGGACAATTTATCTGCTATAATCAGTTTGTCTTTGTGTTCCTTTTCTTGCTAAATCATTCAAAACCTAAGAAAATACTTCTCAAGACTGACATATATAGCCAAACAATCATGTTACCAAAAAAGGAAGACTAGGCACAACCCAACCATGTTAAAAACAGCTGCTGCAATCTTCCTTACCATAGCAACATCTTTCACTCTGGTCTTGCCTTCTCCAAAATCCTACTATCACTCCCTCTTTATATCCAAATCACTATCCGACAATGTCTCCATATCACATGACCTCTACATGCTCACCCGCCAGCCGCATGTTGCTGGCACACCAGCCAATGAAGAAGCTGCATCCTATGTTCTATCAACGCTTACTTCCTACAACATTAAATCTCACATCAGGCCCTATTATGTTTCTTTGACTTGTCCTGTTTCCCGTTCCTTAACTCTAACCAAACCATCTCAAGAACACCCAATCAATTTGGATCTCCAACAGTAGATATATGATGGAGATCCATATGCAGATGTGTCAAATGAAGTTCTAGCAACCTTTCATGCCTATGCAAAGTCAGATACTGTAATTGGACCAATGGCTTATGTCAACTATGGACGAGTATAAGACTATGCAACATTGAAATAAATGGGCGTGAATGTCTCCGGAGCTGTTGTATTAGCAAGTTATGGAAAGATTTATCGAGGAGACATTGTGCATAATGCATTGGAGGCTGGTGCTATTGGGGCAGTTATCTATACAGACAGGAAAGATTATGGTGGTGGAGACAGCGGAGAAGGTTGGTTCCCTGATGCAAAGTGGATGCCACCAAGTAGGGTTCAGGTAGGGTCTGTCTATGATGGAGCTGGTGACCCTACCACACCTGGATGGCCAAGTATCCAAGGATGTGAGAGGCTATCAGATGATGAAGTGGAAAAGAAAGGCAGTGTTCCACTGATACCGTCATTGCCAGTATCAGAAGTTTGTGGTGAAAGAATCATAAGCTCAATTGACGGACAAGTGGCTAATGAGGACTGGCAAGGAAGTCAAGATGGTCCAACATATAGGGTTGGACCAGGGCCAGGGATTCTAAACCTCAGTTATACTGTAAGTATTTAACCTAGTTCAGTAAAGAGTAGATGTAATGCATCATTCACTATATTTACATGTGCAAACTTAAAACAAACATGCTAGAAAAAAAAAAAGCGGTTAAAAAAAAAGACTGCTTGTCAAAAAGAATTACCATATGACTCGACTTATGGAATTTGGATGAGATTTCAGGGACAGACTACAATAGCAACAATCCAGAATGTTATTGGTGTAATTGGAGGAGCTGAAGAACCTGATCGGTGAGAAAAATTCTAAATAGCTAAACAACAATTGTGACCTAAATTTGCACATTTGAAGCTCTTTTAGGATTTCAGCAAACACCAGAATGAAAAAAATACAAAAAGAGATCTAGGTAACTAACAAATAATATATGTGTACCTTGTTCTAATGATTTAGTTACTCTGTTACAACTACTACTAGATTTGTCCTTCTGGGTAATCATCGGGTTGCATGGACATTTGGAGCTGTTGATCCCAACAGTGGCACTGCAGCACTGCTAGAGGTAGTTTTGGCTCCAGTAACTTCCTAGTCAACTGCCATCTAAATGAAAGAAAAATAATTACATAGGAACAAAAATGATATAATTTGCACATGTACTGTAGGTTGCTAGAAGAATGGCAAAGCTACAGAAAAGAGGATGGAAACCTCGAAGAACAATTATCTTATGCAATTGGGACGCAGAGGAATATGGCCTGGTCTCTCTCTCTCTCTCTCTCTGTACTATGTGTGCATGGTAGTGCCAGTGTAACATAAACCCAGTGTTATTTACAGATAGGATCAACTGAATGGGTAGAGGACAACAGAGAAATGCTAGTTTCTAGAGCCGTAGCCTATTTCAATGTTGACTCTGCAGTATCTGGAGCAGGATTTTATGCCTCTGCAACTCCTCAACTTGATGAACTACTGAAACAGGTTACTCAACAGGTATCCAAATAAGCAGAACTATACACCATCACAACAGGAATAAGAAATAAAGCAACGATATGTAACCCACAAAGGGAATATATATCCCATCACAAAGAAAATAAATATTGAAAATAGTGTTATGATATATAAAATGTATATATGATACCCTAGGTTACAGCTTTACCAATTTGTCACTTCTCTCACTCATCACAATCAGATTCAATAATGATTTTTGAAGGTTCAAGACCCAGATAACTCATCACAGACCATCTACGAATCATGGGTTGGTTCCAGTAGCTCTCCTAAGGTAAGCATAAACTAACTTCATTTTACCTCTTGATAATGTGATCATAAAGAATCTCCCAAGTAAGACATACTGCATTTTAATTATCTGTAAAATAAATCATATTTTCATAGAATAGAATATTACACGTAGAAGATGACTCGACATGTGAATGTTTAAAGCTTATTATGCAAGTCAACTATTTTGTATGTGCAGATTGGGAGATTGGGTGGTGGAGGATCAGACTATGCAGCTTTTGTACAACATATTGGTGTTGCATCAGCTGATGCATCTTATGGAAAAGGTAGAAAATAGTGCATCCTCTGACCAGCTTCATTAACTCTTTTACTTCAGATCACACACATATGCACATGCATGAACATTCAAACTACATGTAGCATTTAACAAAGAACCAACAAGTATAAATAAGCACAATAAGAACAAAACAGTAAGTTTCAACATGAAATGAAGAACTCAGTTTTAGAGATCCACAATATAATTAACAAGAAAATGAGATCCAGCCACATCAGAAATATTACACTAATTCATAACAAAAACAGGTCAAGCAAACAAGTGAATGCAGAAGTTGATGAACGATCCAAAAGACAAAGGGCAAGAAAACCGTAACACATAACATCCCCATGATATCCTAGCACTAAAGAGTTCAGGAATAATCTAAACTATATTCAACCCAAAGATAGAGAAGAGCATAAACCCAATTGCAATGGCAGTAATGGATAAGCATACTTGCACTGTTTGTATTCATTCACACACATACATGCACAAATGTTAATGGAAAAATCTTCATACCTAATGCTACCCAAACTTTATTTATGCACATACAAGCACACGTGTTAAAAAGGAAAAACCCTCATCCCCAAATCCTACCCAAACAAGAAGCCAAATAGCTATAAAATAACTTTGGCACAACAAACAAGTAAAGCCTCAGGCAGCCTCAGGATCACTATCTGAGAAGTTTTCAAGCTGAATACAACAGCATTACTAACACAATGATGAGTTACAAAGTTAACAGCACTATCTACATATGCTAGAAGACATTGTAACATGTACCCTTAATCAAAAATCAAATGACAGTACCTGAATACTAAAACGAGGATATGCTAAAACATCACATGGTATACCTCCAGCAAACTCTAGTTTGTTTCTTTTGATTGGCAGCTTTAGCATACATGATGCCCTATATTCTCCTTCAGTACCTTCTAGGAGCAGACATGTATTTTTACATTAGAAACCAACATTAATATTTGGGTGGTCTAATATTTTTGTTTTATCAGTTTTAAGTTAGTAGCACATAAAGCACAGAAGAGATTGATTCTCATTATTTTAGCAAGTTACTTTCATCAACTTCAGCCTAAAGTTGTACCCTTGATTGTTGTATAAGCTTCTATACATATTGACGGCCTCTTAACCTTTTCAATGTAGCTTTGTCTAAGCATTTGAAAAGGGATATAAATAGAACAAATATGATTGTGACATCTCTCATGCCTGAATGATGGTAATGATCAACCACAGGGTACCCAGTATACCACTCTATGTATTATGACTTCACCTGGATGAAGAAATTCGGTGGTCCAATGTTTCCGAGACATATTGCAGGTATGTCATCAAAATTCTATCTAACAGCATCTGAAAATATCAAATTTATTCCAGCCAACACTTTGCTTATAGCTCGTTGACTACAGAATATGCAAGTAATAATTTTGAAGCATAAGAAATCCATCTTAAAAACCTTACAGAACTAAAAAGGAACCAACATGCTCAAGTTATTGCTTCTTACAGTATTTGCTCCAAGTTTTGGATCAGAGAAAATATAAGAGCTTGTTTGGTACAGTATATATACCAAGCTACTAAAGCCAAAGAACTTTACCATAAGCTATCTATATATCTAAAATAAATTCTATAATTAATCCAAATATGAAAATTCATTTGAAAATGAAAATTTTTTCTTGGATATTGCCATTCCCAATGAAATGAATTTATACCAGACACTATGTAAATGTTAATTCAACTGTCCCCATTTATATTTTTGCTTTACATTTTTCTTTTCTCCTAACTCTGTCCATGAAAAAACAGCAGCTAGCATTTGGGGTTTGATCACCCTCCGGTTAGCAGATGAGGAGTTTTTACCTTTTAATTATTTATCCTATGCATATGAGCTCCAGGTATCTCTATGTTAAAATATTAAACAGCATTTGTATACAGTTTCCAACTGAGAGTTTAACGATGGCCGTTAATGCGAGGAATCTCATTAGTGTATGACAGAAAAGCGCAAAGGAGTTGGAAGATGTGATCTCAGAGAAGGACATAAGTCTTCATCCCTTGTTCAAGTCCATTGAGGAGCTAACAAAAGCAGCCACCAAAATACATAAAGAGATAAAGGTATGATCAAAGTGTCTATATCTCAAGATTGGCAGAAGGAATGTTTCAAAACAATCAATTCACAAAAGTATAACTCCAGGCGATAGAAGAAAGCAGAGGATGGGTATCAATATTGAAGAAAGACCACTTCAAAGTGAGAGCACTCGATGACAGGCTGATGATGGCTGAAAGGGCATTTACAGACCAAGATGGACTCTCTGGGAGGCCATGGTATAAGCACTTGGTATGCTCTTCCTTAACTGTCCTGAATTCTTAATTTAGGTTTTCGCCACATTCACCTATTTCTTTTCTGAATCTAGCACAAAAAATAAGTTTTTGACAAAGCCCATGTAAAAGTCATCTATGCATATAGGCAACAGAAAAAGTAAACTATAAGTCTATCACAACTCCAACCATGCAAGGATCAAGCTAATATTTCTATGTTCTGTAGATATATGCACCAGCAAAACATAATGACTATGGATCCAAGTCCTTCCCAGGTGTTGATGATGCCATAGAAAAGGCAAAGAAACTCAAAACTGCAGAGTCGTGGCAATATGTGCAACACGAAGTTCGGAGAGTCTCTAGAGCTGTCAGACATGTCTCACTAGTCCTCAGTGGTGAACTAACATGAACATCTACAATATATACACTTTATGCTGAGCAGAAGAATTGATATATGATAATAATAATATTTTAGAAATTTCGCTTCAAAAGTTCTCGCTAAATTTCTCTCATATCGGCAATAATCATCGCAACCTTAATCCACTTAAAAGGCTCTAGCATGATCTGAATTGGATACATTATCAGAATCCCTATCAACTATGCATCTCAAAATATCTTTATATCACTAGTGCAGAACATAATAAAAAGAATATCACTGCCAAAGACTAGGCAAAGCTGCGTGACCCAACTAAAATGTATAACAATACCATCATTAGATTTCATTCTGTCTTGGTAATGGCTTTAAGAAAAACAGAAAATTATTAAGTCTATTATCACCTAGAACCATATTCCATTTGACCATCTCTTTATCTTGTAGCTCTGTCTACTTATCGTATAGCTTTGACAAAAGTTACTGCAACTCAAAGCTTCAGTCTGATGTATGCATTAGCTGGTGGAATACATGGACAAGACATTAATGCGAGAGAGCTCTCAAAATAAATATACAACATTTGTTTGTAATTCACCTGGCAATTTCACTTTACAACCTGTAATTTCCAAAATACTTTTAGAAACACTTAGATATCACAGCTCTATTCATTCTATAAATAAATAATGAAGTGTACAAGTTATCACTGTACATATCCCAAAAGGGTTTTTTTTTTTTTTTTCAGGTGGGTGGGTGGGGGAAAGGGATGGGTGTTAGAGAGTATAGGTGTAAAACCCTTGATTTTTGGGGAAATTGGAGTTAAGGGCAAAATGGTAATTTTGCCTTCAATTTACATTCGGGTGAATTTTATAACGTTTGGTGCTTATTTTCATAATGTGGGCGTTGAGATATTTGTTTTGAGTATAATATTGTGTTTTTGGCTTCGGGGGTATTTTGGTCATTTTGGCGGTCGGAAAATTTTCGGGTTTCGTTTTGCTGTTTTTGATGTCATTTTGGTGACCGTGATGTCGTTACGGTTATTTTAAGTATAATTTTGCTAGAGTTTGTGTTTCGAAAATTTTTCGGGTATTTATTAAATTTTTATTTAAAATAAATTAAATTAATTAAACAAATTAAATAATTAATTAACTAATTAATATAATTCTGAAAATAATTAAATTTGGGGTTAGTTGTGAATTTTTATAAGTTAGTTGGGTGTTTTTTTTGAATTTTTAAAGAGTTTTAGGGTATTTTTAAATAAAAAAAATTAATCTAGGGGTATATTGGTAATTTTATAACTAAAAATTGTATAAATAGGGGTGTTAGGGCACCCAATTGAGTGTCTAAAAACCCTAGTGCCGTCAGAGAGAGAAAGAGGTTGAAAAATCAAATTTTTCTTCAAAAACCGAGTGGCTGTCGTTTTAGCAGTGGGCGCGCTTTTTGCTGGTGTCGTTTGGCGAGGGACTGCTGTCGTTCGGCGTGGAGCTGCGGGCTGGAGGTATTGTCGTTCGGCGTGCGGAGCTCGTCGTTCGGCGTGGCAGCTTGTTTCTCGCAGGCGTCGTTTTTGGTTCCAAATTTCAGGCAGTTTCGAGATTTTGAGGTTTTTCAATTTTTTCTTCAATTTCTTCCAACTTCTTGGCATGATTTGTGTTGTTGGATGTTTGTATAATGTTTAGGGTGTTAGAAAATAATATTTTTGATTTATTTAGATTTTTAATTAATTAAAAATAATTAAAAGTTGTAGGATGATTTTGGAGGTTCTTGATGTTTAATATTTGATTTGTGAGTTTGAGTTAATGATCTAGTATTTTTGGCAATTGTAATCTGTTCTAGGGATGTTATACTTGATCTAGAAATTTATTTTTGAATTTTCATGTTTGATTTATATTTTTAATTCATTAATAAAGTGAAAAATTATTTCTGCTGTTGATTTCTAATATTTCAGTAACTTTGTCGAATTTTTAAAAATTATTGGTAAATGATCTAGGTATGAATTTTTGATATGTTTTAGGATATGATGTTAGGTGTTTATAAAAAAAATATTTTGAGGTCGGGTTCAAATGTTTATATTTCAAAATAAATTTATTTCTCAACTGCTGCCAGTGCTGCCAGACTGGTTGTGTGAATCCGTTTTAAAAATTTAATTGAGGGACTTAGAGGTTTCTAAAAATTATGAAATTTTGATATGTTGTTTATTAGGATGTTTGGAATCTGTGAAAAATAATTTTGAGTCTGGTTCTAATGTTTAGGTTCCAAAATAAATTAAGTATGTGCACTGCTGTTGGTTAAGGGTTTTCTGATGATGTCTGTATTGAAAATTATTTTTGAAGGTCTTAGATGTCTTGAAAAATTATGAAATTTTTATATGTTGTCCATACTGATGTCTATAATATGAGAAAATTATTTGGATAATTTTGTGGTGAAGAAATGTGAAGGATTTATGATTATTTTTGCAGTACTGATTTTTAGTGGTTCAAACAGAACCAGAATGTTGTAAAATATTTTTGGGGGATCAAATAAATTTGGATTAATCTGAAATTTTGTACACACGTTATTTTGATGTTGGAGAAGCTACTGGAATTTTTCCAGAGTTTTTGAATGATGGAATTAATTTCTGGAAATTTTCGAACTATAGGGACTACTTAAGAATTTTTATCGGTTTTGGGTGTTGGTATGAATTATGATTTTTGCATAGGGACTGATGTGATATTATGTGATAAATGAGTATAAAAATTGAATTGAGGTTCTGGTTTTAATAAATTTTAATTAATTAATTGATTTTATATTTTTGAGGTGTGATCGGTTTAACCATTGGGTTAAACCATAATTTTGAGTTGAGTCGGGTTGGTTTTTAATTTTGGATTATCTTGGTTAATTATTGGTTTAGTATTGGTCTTTTTGCATTCATAGCATGCATTGCATCCCTCATGATAGATGAGATAGTGAGATTGATTATTAGACTGTGTAATTATTTCCTTAGGCGATAATCAAGCCGGTGTTCAAAATCAGTAGGTTCGTGCGGTGTTGGATTCTTCCGCAAATCAGGTAAGTTTAATGGGTGTATGTGATTACTTGTGATGTGTTACTTGCTAACCAAATACTATATATATATTACAGCCCATCTCAATATATAATTATTCTTTTCTATTTTGCTAGACTATTCTTTCTACCCAAGCTTTGCATGTGAATAAAAGACAGAGAAACGTATGTGTTTGATTTATTAATTGTATTAAATGAACTTGAAATTCTTTGTGTTGTGTGATGGTGTGTCATATGGGGACGGAGGTTATGGATTGAGATTGTTCATTGACTATTGCTATTGATTGTTCATTGAGGCTATAAGCCTGATTGCTCATTGGGGCTATAAGCCCGATTGTACATTGATATTGATTGACGGAGGAGGTATTATGATATTGGTAGACCCCGACACACCATCTTGTATGAATTGATTGTGATTGAAGTTCTTGTTATATATATATTGTTTATTGTTATAGAAAAGTTTCTCTGCCTCTCATGAGCTTACTGGGCGTCTATATAACGCTCACACCCCTATAGATTGATTTTGCAGGTTAAGAGCGATTGTTAGCATATGTCGGTATTTCTCCGCAGTCGTTCTTTTGAGTTTCTTGTCATCAATCCTGGTTAACATTTTTCCGTTTCTAAATAGAGATTTCTGGAATAAATATGGGCGGACCGAGTCAGAGCCCTTTGCTTGTAATAAGAGTAAAATATTTTTTTTTCTCGTTTGTGATTGCATTTAAGAGTGGAACATTTAGATATCTTGCATTATCACTAGAACTTTTGGAACATGAAATTGAGTGTATTGAACTTGTAAAAGGATTATGTATTGTTTTAATTTTTGAGTATCCAGGCTTGTATTGTTGTACTTAGGTACAGCTATACGCCGGTCACGGCTTCCCAGTTGGATCGTGACAAAAGTGGTATCAGAGCCCTAGGTTTCGATTTTATTTTTAACATTATCCAGAAATCATTAGGATACTTCATTTCAAATCCTTTACTTCCTTTCTGCGTTAACCAACATGTTTCTCTGCTAGCAGGTGCAATGTCTCAACGAAACATTCGTTTTCCTTTAATTGGTGGGACCAGCAACGCTGGGGTATCATTCGAAGCTGAACATCAGCCAGCCACTCATTTTGAGGAGCCTACCCTACCACGTAAACGTGGAAGACCTCGGAGAGTGGTAAATGAAAATGTAGAAGGGATGGAAGATCAAAATTTTGTACCGGAGAATGAAGGGCTATTTGAAGTACCACTTAGTGAATATCAGGAGCCATTACCTCCAACTCCTGATAATGTGCATGTGCCAGGTGAGGCACCATCTCAAAGGGATCAAGATGCATATTTAAATACACTTCTAACACTACAAAGATCTATGGAAGCCCTTGCTGATGGTGTTATTCGGGTGGTTCAAGGTATGGGAAATAATGCCAATACAACTGTTCAACTTCCAGTTAGAGGTGCAGGGTCAATTGATGAGGTTGATTTGCATAAATTTATTAGAGTTGATCCACCTACGTTCTCTAACTATGCTACTGAGGACCCGCTAGCTTTTCTTAACAGGATTAAGAAGATCTGTGATGCTTTAAAGTGTACAGAGAAGAGAGCCATAGAGCTGGCTGGGCACCAACTCCAGAAGTCGGCGGAAGAATGGTACAAAGTCTCTATTCAGGGAAAAGTTGAAATTTGGGAGGATTTCAGCAGAATGTTCATGCAAAACTTCATGCCTCAGAATTTGATGAAGGCTAAAGCAAGGGAGTTTGAAACGTTGACACAGGGCAATAAGACTGTAGCCGAGTATTGGGAGAAATTTCAAGAGTTGAGGAAATTTGCTACACGAGTATCCCAAGATGAAGAATCTATGACAGATAGGTTTGTGGATGGCCTGAATGATAGATATTTTGAGTTGATATCCAGTCATAACTATAAAGAGATGCACTTGGCGGTTAATGCTGCTATGGGTATTGAGAATAGAAAAAGGAAAGAAGACACTGGGGAGTCCAGCAGAAAAAGGAATAGGCAAGAAAATCAGCACAATTACCAGGGACAGTATGGTGGACAGAGAAATAACAATGGCAGCGGACGTCATCCACAACAACAGGGTCCCACAAACCCTATTTGTGATTTTTGTGGTAATCGACATGCAGGAGATTGCCGAAAAATGACAGGTGCTTGTTATAATTGTGGCCAGATGGGTCACCAAGTTAAGGACTGTCAGGTTCCAAGACGTAATCAAACTCGAACAGGACAACAAACTCAGTTCAGATCAGCCGGTAACCAAGGATATCATAATAACTATCAAAACGGTAATGGTTATGGAAGAGATAATGGAGGTCGTGTTCAGAATGGCAGTCATGGATACCGAGGTAGAGGCTACCAGGGTGGACGAGGTTACAATGGAGGAAGAGGTTACCAAGGTTATCAGGGCCGTGAGGCAAACCAGCATGGTAATCAAGGGCAGAATGATAGAGCTGCTCAGCCAATTGGACAACGTATTGGTCAAAATCAAAATCATAATCATAATCAAGGCCAGAATCAGAATTATGCCCGAGTGTTCAACCTGAATAACCAGCAGGCACAGGCTAACAACAATGTGGTGCAAGGTACTCTTTCTGTTTGTTCACTAGATGCACATATTTTAATGGATCCTGGAGCCACTCATTCATTCATATCACCTAGTTTTGCATCTAGATTGAATAAAACATCTGAAATTATGGGTATGCCATTAATTGTACACACGCCTTTAGGAGATATGGTAGAGTCTGTAAAGGTGTATAAAGAATGTATAGTCAAACTCGAGAATGTTGTATTGCCTGTAAATTTAGTTGTGTTAGATGTGATAGAGTTTGATGTCATTTTGGGTATGGATTGGTTAGCTCAACATGGAGCTAATGTGGATTGTAAAAATAAGACAGTTGTGTTTGCATACGAGAGTGACAAGACAGTGACATTTTATGGTTCCAAAATCAATGGCACTTGTCATTTAATCTTTGCCTTGGGAGCTAGAAGATTGCTAAGAAATGGCTGTAATGCTTATCTAATTTCCATACAAGATGTGACCAAGGAAGAAGCAAAACTTGAAGATGTTCCTGTGGTGCGAGATTATGTGGATGTGTTTCCAGATGATCTACCCGGATTGCCTCCTGAAAGGGAGATTGAATTTTCCATTGATCTTGTACCTGGAACCAATCCTATTTCTATGCCACCATACAGAATGGCGCCAGCAGAGCTTAAGGAATTAAGAGAGCAGTTGAATGACCTATTACAGAAGGGGTATATCAGACCAAGTAGTTCACCATGGGGTGCTCCAGTTCTCTTTGTGAAGAAGAAGGATGGATCAATGAGACTGTGTATTGACTATCGACAGCTGAACAAGGTGACAGTGAAGAATAGATATCCACTACCCAGGATTGATGATTTGTTCGATCAATTGCAGGGGGCAAAGTACTTCTCTAAAATTGATCTACGGTCGGGTTATCATCAATTAAGGGTGAAGAAAAGCGACATACCTAAGACTGCTTTCCGCACGAGGTATGGTCATTATGAATTTCTTGTAATGTCCTTTGGACTTACTAATGCTCCTGCTGCTTTTATGGACATGATGAATAGGGTGTTTAGTCCTTATCTTGATCGGTTTGTTGTCGTGTTTATCGATGACATTCTAGTCTATTCAAAATCCAGAGAGGAGCATGAGCAACATTTGAAGATGGTTTTGCAGACCTTAAGGGAACATCAGTTGTATGCTAAGTTCTCTAAATGTGAATTTTGGCTGGATCGAGTTGTATTTCTGGGTCATGTTATATCAGCAGAAGGTGTTCAGGTTGATCCAAGGAAGATTGAAGCAGTCATGGATTGGACAAGACCGAAGACTGTAACTGAAATACGGAGTTTCCTGGGTTTGGCAGGATATTATAGAAGATTTGTTAAAAATTTTTCCAGATTGGCTGCTCCATTGACAAAGCTTACTCGTAAGGGTATTAAGTTTGTTTGGGATGATGCTTGTGAGGAGAGTTTTACTACTCTCAAAGAGAGGTTGACCACTGCACCAGTACTTATTTTGCCAGAGGGCACTGAAGGGTATTCTGTTTATTGTGATGCATCCGGTATTGGTTTGGGTTGTGTTCTAATGCAACATGGTAAGGTGGTTGCCTATGCCTCTAGACAACTGAAAAAGCATGAGGTTAACTACCCTACGCATGATTTAGAGATGGCTGCAGTTGTGTTTGCACTCAAGATTTGGAGACACTATCTTTATGGTGTCACTTGCCAGATTTTTACCGACCATAAAAATCTCAAGTATGTGTATGCTCAGAAGGATCTAAACTTGAGACAGAGGAGATGGGTGGAGTTTCTTGAAGACTATGATTATAGCATTCAATATCATCCTGGTAAGGCAAATGTTGTGGCAGATGCTTTAAGTCGTAAGTCTGTGGGTAGTCTGTCCCACATTTCAGTTTTCAGAAGACCGTTGATACGGGAGATACATCAACTGCTAGGTGATGGTTTAACTTTTCATATGTCTAGTAAAGAAATTGAAGGTGATAGAGGTGTGTTGTTGGCTAATATAACAGTCAAACCTGATTTTCTTGATGAGATAGTTTTAGCGCAAAATACGGATGAGGAGTTGTCAACGATACGCCAGAAAGTCTTGTCAGGTGAATCCACAGAATTCTCGATTGATGAAAAAGGAGTTTTGCGGTTTGGTTCAAGATTGTGTGTGCCTTCAGTGAATGATTTAAAGAAGAAGATTTTGAAAGAAGCTCACTCTTCCAAATACACTATACATCCTGGCTCTACTAAGATGTATCGAGATTTAAAGCAGATGTACTGGTGGAAAGGGATGAAGAATGATGTTGCAGAGTTTGTGTCTCAATGCTTACCTTGTCAACAGGTTAAATATGAACACCACAAACCAGCAGGTTTGCTCAGGGAATTGCCACTACCTGAATGGAAATGGGAAAGACTCACCATGGATTTTGTTGTTGGGTTGCCTAAAACTCCTGGTGGCTATGATTCAATTTGGGTGATAGTTGATAGATTGACCAAGTCAGCACACTTTCTCCCGGTTAATACTAAGTATACAGTCTCTCAGTATGCAAAGCTATATATTAATCGGATTGTGAGCTTACATGGAGTACCAGTCTCTATTGTGTCTGACAGGGGTGCCCAATTCACTTCGATATTTTGGCAGAAACTTCAGAAAGGATTAGGCACTGATCTTAATTACAGCACAGCTTTTCATCCACAGACGGATGGTCAGTCAGAAAGAACCATTCAGACTCTAGAAGACATGCTGCGGTTGTGTGTTTTGGATTTCAAAGGCAGTTGGGCAGATCATCTTCCATTAGTAGAATTCGCTTACAATAACAGTTATCAAGCTAGCATTGGCATGGCTCCTTTTGAAGCATTGTATGGTAGAAAGTGTAGAACTCCATTGTACTGGGAGGAGGTCGGTGAGCGCCGAATTGAGGGTCCTGAACTTTTACAATATAATGCTCAGGTTGTGCCAATCATTCAGGATCGGATTCGGACTGCTTTTAGTAGACAGAAGAGTTATGCTGATTTTAAAAGGAGGCATTTAGAGTTTGCTGTTGGTGATAGAGTATTCTTAAAAGTGTCACCTTTTAAAGGAATTATGAGGTTTGGCAAGAAAGGTAAACTAGCTCCGAGGTACATTGGTCCGTATGAGATCATTGAAAGGATTGGTGATGTGGCTTATAAGTTAAATCTCCCACTTGAATTGGCAGCTGTTCATCCAACATTTCATGTATCTATGCTTCGGCGGTATGTTGCGAATCCAGATCATGTGTTAGCACCAGAAACCGTGGAAATCAGTGATGACTGTTCATATGAGGAACAGCCAATTGCCATTCTGGATCGTCAGGTAAAGAGATTACGTACAAAGGATGTTGCTTCAGTGAAAGTTCTTTGGCGTAATCACTCTGTGGAGGAATGCACCTGGGAAGCAGAGGAACTCATGCTAGCAAAATACCCTCATTTGTTTGAGTCTTCAGGTGCGTTATTGATTTCGTGGGCGAAATCATTTTAAGGGGGTTAGAGTGTGGTTTATTAATAGTCTTGATATAGCACCATATGCATGCATATCATTACATCATTATATCTTTTGTACATCATAAATGTATATGTGTTTTGTCTGGTATTATTTATGATAGTTTGTTATTAAATTGGTTATTGGAAGACGTTTTTAAAAATCTTGGTTTGTTGACATCGGATGTCATTCTTGAATAAGTCTGGATTGTTGGTATAATGACGAGTATCATATGAATAAGTGTTATATTAGTAATGGTTTTGGTTGATTTGGGTTTGACTTGAACACTTGAGTTTTGGCTTTTTGTGATGATTGTGGATGAGTAGAAGTGGAAAAGAAAATGGTTCTGTTTAATTTTATAATCAACATAACTTGGAGCAAAACTGGAACAGTCTGTAGCGCTTAATATTATGGGGTTATGGCCTGATCAACCATAACAACATGTACTAAGTGAGCTATGCTTTCCGGATTTGTGTATAACTTAAAATATAAAAGTGTTTTGATGATGAGTATGTTATTGGGTAAAATTTCGAGGACGAAATTTGTTTAAGGGGGTTAGATTGTAAAACCCTTGATTTTTGGGGAAATTGGAGTTAAGGGCAAAATGGTAATTTTGCCTTCAATTCACATACGGGTGAATTTTATAACGTTTGGTGCTTATTTTCATAATGTGGGCGTTGAGATATTTGTTTTGAGTATAATATTGTGTTTTTGGCTTCGGGGGTATTTTGGTCATTTTGGCGGTCGGAAAATTTTCGGGTTTCGTTTTGCTGTTTTTGATGTCATTTTGGTGACCGTGATGTCGTTACGGTTATTTTAAGTATAATTTTGCTAGAGTTTGTGTTTTGAAAATTTTTCGGGTATTTATTAAATTTTTATTTAAAATAAATTAAATTAATTAAACAAATTAAATAATTAATTAACTAATTAATATAATTCTGAAAATAATTAAATTTGGGGTTAGTTGTGAATTTTTATAAGTTAGTTGGGTGTTTTTTTTGAATTTTTAAAGAGTTTTAGGGTATTTTTAAATAAAAAAAATTAATCTAGGGGTATATTGGTAATTTTATAACTAAAAATTGTATAAATAGGGGTGTTAGGGCACCCAATTGAGTGTCTAAAAACCCTAGTGCCGTCAGAGAGAGAAAGAGGTTGAAAAATCAAATTTTTCTTCAAAAACCGAGTGGCTGTCGTTTTAGCAGTGGGCGCGCTTTTTGCTGGTGTCGTTTGGCGAGGGACTGCTGTCGTTCGGCGTGGAGCTGCGGGCTGGAGGTATTGTCGTTCGGCGTGCGGAGCTCGTCGTTCGGCGTGGCAGCTTGTTTCTCGCAGGCGTCGTTTTTGGTTCCAAATTTCAGGCAGTTTCGAGATTTTGAGGTTTTTCAATTTTTTCTTCAATTTCTTCCAACTTCTTGGCATGATTTGTGTTGTTGGATGTTTGTATAATGTTTAGGGTGTTAGAAAATAATATTTTTGATTTATTTAGATTTTTAATTAATTAAAAATAATTAAAAGTTGTAGGATGATTTTGGAGGTTCTTGATGTTTAATATTTGATTTGTGAGTTTGAGTTAATGATCTAGTATTTTTGGCAATTGTAATCTGTTCTAGGGATGTTATACTTGATCTAGAAATTTATTTTTGAATTTTCATGTTTGATTTATATTTTTAATTCATTAATAAAGTGAAAAATTATTTCTGCTGTTGATTTCTAATATTTCAGTAACTTTGTCGAATTTTTAAAAATTATTGGTAAATGATCTAGGTATGAATTTTTGATATGTTTTAGGATATGATGTTAGGTGTTTATAAAAAAAATATTTTGAGGTCGGGTTCAAATGTTTATATTTCAAAATAAATTTATTTCTCAACTGCTGCCAGTGCTGCCAGACTGGTTGTGTGAATCCGTTTTAAAAATTTAATTGAGGGACTTAGAGGTTTCTAAAAATTATGAAATTTTGATATGTTGTTTATTAGGATGTTTGGAATCTGTGAAAAATAATTTTGAGTCTGGTTCTAATGTTTAGGTTCCAAAATAAATTAAGTATGTGCACTGCTGTTGGTTAAGGGTTTTCTGATGATGTCTGTATTGAAAATTATTTTTGAAGGTCTTAGATGTCTTGAAAAATTATGAAATTTTTATATGTTGTCCATACTGATGTCTATAATATGAGAAAATTATTTGGATAATTTTGTGGTGAAGAAATGTGAAGGATTTATGATTATTTTTGCAGTACTGATTTTTAGTGGTTCAAACAGAACCAGAATGTTGTAAAATATTTTTGGGGGATCAAATAAATTTGGATTAATCTGAAATTTTGTACACACGTTATTTTGATGTTGGAGAAGCTACTGGAATTTTTCCAGAGTTTTTGAATGATGGAATTAATTTCTGGAAATTTTCGAACTATAGGGACTACTTAAGAATTTTTATCGGTTTTGGGTGTTGGTATGAATTATGATTTTTGCATAGGGACTGATGTGATATTATGTGATAAATGAGTATAAAAATTGAATTGAGGTTCTGGTTTTAATAAATTTTAATTAATTAATTGATTTTATATTTTTGAGGTGTGATCGGTTTAACCATTGGGTTAAACCATAATTTTGAGTTGAGTCGGGTTGGTTTTTAATTTTGGATTATCTTGGTTAATTATTGGTTTAGTATTGGTCTTTTTGCATTCATAGCATGCATTGCATCCCTCATGATAGATGAGATAGTGAGATTGATTATTAGACTGTGTAATTATTTCCTTAGGCGATAATCAAGCCGGTGTTCAAAATCAGTAGGTTCGTGCGGTGTTGGATTCTTCCGCAAATCAGGTAAGTTTAATGGGTGTATGTGATTACTTGTGATGTGTTACTTGCTAACCAAATACTATATATATATTACAGCCCATCTCAATATATAATTATTCTTTTCTATTTTGCTAGACTATTCTTTCTACCCAAGCTTTGCATGTGAATAAAAGACAGAGAAACTTATGTGTTTGATTTATTAATTGTATTAAATGAACTTGAAATTCTTTGTGTTGTGTGATGGTGTGTCATATGGGGACGGAGGTTATGGATTGAGATTGTTCATTGACTATTGCTATTGATTGTTCATTGAGGCTATAAGCCTGATTGCTCATTGGGGCTATAAGCCCGATTGTACATTGATATTGATTGAAGGAGGAGGTATTATGATATTGGTAGACCCCGACACACCATCTTGTATGAATTGATTGTGATTGAAGTTCTTGTTATATATATATTGTTTATTGTTATAGAAAAGTTTCTCTGCCTCTCATGAGCTTACTGGGCGTCTATATAACGCTCACACCCCTATAGATTGATTTTGCAGGTTAAGAGCGATTGTTAGCATATGTCGGTATTTCTCCGCAGTCGTTCTTTTGAGTTTCTTGTCATCAATCCTGGTTAACATTTTTCCGTTTCTAAATAGAGATTTCTGGAATAAATATGGGCGGACCGAGTCAGAGCCCTTTGCTTGTAATAAGAGTAAAATATTTTTTTTTCTCGTTTGTGATTGCATTTAAGAGTGGAACATTTAGATATCTTGCATTATCACTAGAACTTTTGGAACATGAAATTGAGTGTATTGAACTTGTAAAAGGATTATGTATTGTTTTAATTTTTGAGTATCCAGGCTTGTATTGTTGTACTTAGGTACAGCTATACGCCGGTCACGGCTTCCCAGTTGGGTCGTGACAATAGGCAAGCAGTTGATGGTAAAACTTAGTATCAAAAGGAGAATTAACTACCTAGTTTTAATATACTATATACAATAAATAAGTTTCATAATATGTACAATAAATCACTTTCATTCTTAGGTTATTTACTTCCAAACCTTGATAGCCCCATCTCTACTGCTTGAAATCAGAAGTCTCTGGTTCAACTTGACAGAAGCCAAAGAGAGGATGGAATCTCGGTGGCAGCCGGCAGAATCAGTAGCAGCAGCTGCAAGAACAGCCTTTGCTGTCAACTTGGTTGTTAGATTTCGTCTTCTTGTCTCCTGTTGGCAAGAAAATTAATTTTAGCATTAAATGCCAAACATGATTGGCAAATAAATAAATAAAAAAGTTATTCAGACACCTGCAGAAACATCAAGGAAATTATACAGCAGACACTTTCAAATAATTAAAACTGCTGTGAGATTAACCGAGGATATACATGTAGAAGGAAGTTTTATTCAGGATAGGAATTGACAGGTATCCAATTAAAATGAACTACAATACCCCAATTGTCTATTCAAAAGATGCAACAATGAACAGCATCATCATTAGCGGGTCGCAACTTATAAGGCAAAATGTAAATTCTACAAACTAGGAATGCATCGCCAGTTGTTTAGTAAGGAGGATAAAAACTAAAGCAAACACATTTTCCAATTCCTTAACCACAAAGGAACATTCCATATTATTGGATTTTTTCAATGAACAACATTGACCTGAAAATACTGGGTTTAGGGTGTGCATTCGGTTAACCGAACCGAACCGAAATATGAGATAACCAAAATTTTTAAAATTTTATAAATTGTAACCGAACTGAATTGAATATTTTAAAAACTGAATTATGACCGAACCAAAATATTTTGGTTCGGTTAGTCAATTATTTCGGTCAACCGATTTTTTTCATGAATATATAATAATAAAACTTTTCAAATCAATCAATTAATAAATTTTCAAAATAATTAAACTTATTCTAGTTATTTAGTAATATTATTAGACGTTATAGTTAAGTCAACATTAAATATATTAATATTTAATAGTAACAAAAATCATTATATAAATAAACATAATCTAAAATGTATTTTTAATGAATAATAATTTCAAAATAATCAACGAGTTTATAGCTTTAATTATATTATAAAAAATTTTAATTTCATACAAGAAATGATTCAAAATATTAATTAAGATAAAAAGTGTCATTTTTAAGTTAAGAAAATAAATGTTAATAAAATATTATATTAATTAAATTATAAAATTTTCATTTATATAATTAACTATAATATTTAAATACAACATAAAAAATATAATAAATATATATATATATATAACTAAAATAATATTTCGGTTAATTCGGTTATTATTATAAAACTAACCGAACTGATAATCGAAAATCAAAAATTGTATGTTTTAATAACCGAACCGAACCGAAAACCGATTACCTCCCTACCGAAATAACTGAATTTTTGCGGTTCGGTTCAGTTATTCAGTTTTAACAGAATAATGCACACCCCTATACTGAGTTTCACCAGATTTCTTGTCAAAACAAACCTAGTATTTTGATAATAATTATCTTATCACCTCCAAGATAAAAGGTCCTACTTAATGAAGAAAAGGAAAGGAAAAAGAAATGGCAAGTATCAAAGAGTCGAACCTTAAAGTTCAAAGAACTGTACCAGAAAAGAATCAAGAAACTTTGACGTACCTGCACAATTTGAACTCCACAACTTGATTTAATTTCATAAATATCATCATTTCTACCGCCATTCAGATTTGGCCCACAAATAGAGTAAGTTCGTTCCGGACTACAATAATAAAGAACTTGAATCAGTTAACTGCTATAATATGAACAACATGTGGGGCAAAAGGAGGAATTCAAGCCCCAACCTGCAATGGTCCCATCGACGTATCTTCAAGTCAGTACCACCAGTCAACAGATCACCCCCAGGTAAGGGAAGCATAGAACGTACACCAGGAAGTCGAGGAGGAGGATCATTCAGCTCATTGACTCTATATTTTGGATTGGCATTCTGCCTCATATCCGGTTTAAGGTTTGCCTTACTTGATGGTCTGGCAAAGGCCCATGGAATATCAGACATTTCAGCATCATTGTCATAACTTGCCAACCTCAATACCTGGAAGAGAAAGTGGAATCATGCTATAAGATTAATGATTTGGAGAATGATAAATTAATAATGATAAAATAAGCAGATAACCCAAATTATTTGTTTCAGCTATATGAAGTTAATTGTATCATCACACTAAAAAATTTGTCCTCAAACTCAATAGACTGCATCTATTCCAAAAAGCAATATTCTGGAATAGGAATTTCATAATGAAAGACTGTACGAGTGCTCTTCACATAACATTAGCCAATCAAATGTTCTTTTCATCATTTGTCACTTCAGGATGGTTGGCTGCATATTTTGATGGTTAGGAAAGGGTCAGATCTAGGGAGAGTTGTTGCACTGAAAAGTAAAAACAATAAACTGCTATAATTGTGTATGCTAATCAAATTAGGTGCAGAAACAACAGAGAACTTAAGACTTAACAGTGTGGAACCAAAATGAATCCTTAACAAAAAAAAACATAACCAAAACCAACCATATTCAGCCTTTATTCTTATTGTTCTATTGAAAATTAAGCATCCAAACCAACTTTTTCCTCCATCAAATCACAACAATTGTTTGTATAGTAATTTATTTTTTGCTTGCTTTTTAAATTTTTACTATGAGTGAACTTTGCTGATCAATTTATCACCTATTCAATGGCAATGGATTTTGCGGATTAAAAAATAAAAAAAAGTGCCATGTACCTGGTGACAGCTCCCATTCTCAGCATCCCACAGAGAAACTTCACTGGATCCTGCAGCAACATATATTAGGGGCCGTGCACTACTGGACACAGTGACATTTGAAGGAGGGACAAAAAGGCACATCTTCTCTATGGGACATACAAGAGAATACTGCCATGAGTTCACAGGTATAAGGAACCTTAGATCCCAAAGTGTAAGCACACCCCTAGAAGATCCAGAGACAAACCAATTACCACAAGGGCCTGTTACCAGAGAAGCTATATAGCCTTCCTCAGGAACAGCTTTTAGTGTCCAGGCATTATCATTCGCTCTAATATCCCAGAGATGGATTCCACAATTTTGAGTACTATACATAACTAGACTAGCACTATTATCCGCAGTATAGTTCAAGAGGCTGAGTATTGCACCTTCCTTGACATCCTTCTTTTTTATATCAGCAATACCTGAATACTTCTCAACAACATTGCCAAGGCCCCTGGATATATGATCAACAGAAAATACATGCATCATGCCATCAAACGATCCAACAACAACTTGAGGAGAGTTACGAAGCATTACAATGCAAAGTGCTCGACTTCCTTCCAGATGATAAGTCAGCCTTGATCTAAAAGAGATGTCCTTCTCCAACTTTTTGGAATCCCAGACCTTGACAGTTGAATCATCAGATGCACTCACAAACAAGCTATGATCATTTGATATTGCAATGTCATTGACAGCTGAGCGATGCTCCTGCAGGTGTGCTACCAACACCCCACGAGGTCTCCAACCTGAATCTGGAATTGATGCAGTTCGAGCAAAGGACGGCAATCCTGTTAGATCAGTTGGAGCAGAAGTATCATCCACAGTAAACGAACCTCCCTTTGCTCCACCAGATAATCCCATCTCTTGAAATTTACTATTAACATATGCTGTTTGATCATTTTCCTTGCTTTCTGGTTCATGTACCACTCTGTAGAACTGCTTAGATCCATTACTGATGCTGAATGATCCAGAAACCAGCTTAGGTGCAGGAACAGAACTAGCCAAGCCAAATGATTTGTTTACAGGGTCCATCCATGGCATGTAAGATGAACCTATTCCAAGGGAGTTCATTCGCAATGAAGAATCAGAAGCTGTTGGAGGAATTTTTACTGCTCGCCTGTCCATGCTAAAAGAGTACAAAGGTATGCCCTCCGAGGACTTATCATGTATGAAGCTGTTCATGCCACAAATCTGTGGAGACATGTAGCCTGAGAATTGCAACTTTTCTGAGCATTGGGGATCACGAATGTCAACCATGCTAGAAACATTGCTTATAAAGCCCATAGCTCTCAACTTCGCCTCACCATCCTCTGGCTGCTCCAATGCATCAACAACATGTTTTTGAGTCTCAGGACTTAGTTTCTTGTCAGGCCAACTCTTCATTGAATTTAGTTCCCCATCCTCTCTTCTGATCACATCAGTAGTTTCCCATTGTTTGGACTGAGCTGACGAATTGTACCATATCTTTCTCTGTCTCTCCAGCATATCTGAACTTCTAGCATTTTCTATGACTTCGTAAAATACCTGCCTGGATATAGGAGGCTTCAAACATAAAAGTAGAGACTTGCAAGAAGCTAAGGATGCAGGCTGTCTTCGAAGGAAAGGGCGTATAACTGGTGCAAGAAAAACATAGGAATCCACTGCACCTAAGCTCTCGCTACTGGCTGCAATGAAATTGACGACTGACCATCTAACCCATTGACTTGGATAACATAACAATGGAAAGGCATGTTCTATCATTTCAAGCAATATTCGCTTACGCAGGAAGCCACGTTTGCAGAGGATCGCCAAACAGTCCAATGCATTAACAATGACGGCCTCAGTTTGATCAATTAAAGCCTGCTCGATATAAGGTAGAAGATACTCCTCCACACTTCTTTGGCCCACAAAGAAGCAAACGTATACAATCTTTCCATAAAATAGCGCCCTCAGTTGCTCATCTCGATCATTGAGAAATGCAGGAAGGATAGGTAATAGGAAGTCATTACTCTGTCTCTGGCCAAAGAAGCAGCATAGGTTGCCAATGTCCTGAAGGAGTGCTCTCCTGATATTTGGAGTTTGTTTTGGGCCCATCACAAGTTCTTGAACAACCTCAGCAATAGATTTTCTCAGCTGTGCAAGCTGTGAGTCATTATTCATCTTCTGCAGATGTCCAGGTGTCTCTCTGGAAGATGCTAATGATTTCCGTGCTGAAGCCATTTCATCAAGAACACCAGCCTCACTCAAGCTTATTGAGTGAATCAAGAAACCATAAGCAGTTAGCGCCAGTTTAGCTATATTGCTAGCATAACAAATTCTCACACTTTCCTCTGGATCATCAGGAAGCATTGAGAGCATTGGAAGTATATATTCAGGGAATATCTTTGCATCACTAGGAGGAAAATCACGAACTAAAGGCAGAATGTCACACAAAGTCTCCAAGGCAGCACAACGTACAATTGCTGCTGGATCCGAAAGCATAGCAATAACATATGGTAGCACACGCTGCAATCGGTCTTCATCATCGATATATAACGAAGAAGACTTCAGTAAAAGTATAGCCCCTCTCCTCAAATGAGGCAACTTGACACTGCGTATGCAGGAACAGAGGAGAGAGGCAATCAGAACCATACCTTCACACTTCATACTATCTTCAGGTAATGGTAAGAAAGGCATGCCAAAGGTATCTGATTGACTGTCATAATCAGACATCAAAGAATTCAAATCATCCATTGTGATCTTTTTCAGAAAGGGATGGTCATTTTTCCTAAAGGCATTGGAGATGGTCTGAAGAAGATCACCAGGTGATTGCATTCCACACTGCTTGATGTCCTGGGAGAACGCAGAATGGGGTGCGCTCTCAGGTATCAACTTCATACTAGAGTAATCAATGCTTTGTTTTACATCCCCTAGAAGAGTACTAATATCTCCAAGAAGCTTGTATTGATCCCGAACCAAACCTTTCTCAGTTATTTCTTTCTTTCTTGAGTCCTCTGTCAAGTCCAGATTTTGTTTTTCAGCCATCTCTGATGAAAGTCTACCACTAATTTTATTCTCAAATGTGCCTGGTCCAGCTCCTGTCCCTTCACTTGTCCTATCACTCATCATTTGCTTAAGTATTTCATGAAACACACTCTGGCACATTGCAACCTAAATTAAAGAGCAGCCAGGCATATGTAAACAACGAGGGGTACAATCAATTTTATGTAGTATACCATAGAATGGCTTACCCTCATATCAGAATGGAGAGGATTCCAACAGCAGTAGAAATTATGCAGAAATGGTGAGAAGTAGCTTGGGAATACTACAGCTGCATAATTTTGCAGGTAGCCTTCAACAGAAAGGCGTGCCTCTGGGTCCAACTGGATCATATGAAGAGTCATCTTTCGGATTCCAGAATCTGGAATCTGCATCCGCAAAGCATATGAATTAACAAAAATATAGCCAAGTACAAGCAAGAGTAACTACAAAATTTATGAGAGAAAAATGTAATTCCAGCAGTGATTTATTAATTCTTCCACACACTATAAGCAGACTCACAACCTAGAGGAAGGGAAAACACAAGTTTAAGGCTAAAAGGAACAGCAAAATATGTTTTGACTTGTGAATAAATACCTTATACTATCGTAGCATAAAAACCCCAAAAGGAAGTCCTCTAGTTGAGATTAAGCCGCAATTAGTTTTTCTAACTTTCCTTTTCCTCCATTGGTTGGTAAATGAAACTCAACTTATTTAACACAAATTTTAGTGGAAAAAACAAGTACATAAATTAGGAAATGGTCGAGATATAAAGAGAGGCAGAACCTTTTCAAGATGTTGGCTAGGATCGTACTGTCCTCTACGATAAGCAAGAAGCTGGGAGAGTTCAAACAGTTGCTGACCCTCAAGGAAAAGTTCTGCAATTACACACCTATAAAACAACAGTATGAATATACTAATTAGTATATCAGGAAACGGAAAAACAAAATACTGAAGACCAATGGTTGAGCTAACAAATTGATTGAACTGATACTAGATCCCTCTAAAGATAATTGCAATATCCTATCAAAAGTGGCCTTTAAAGTCTCTTGATTTTAAAATTTGACACGAACACCAAACCCCACCGCATGGAGAGATTCCACACTTCTAACTTAGAGATCAAGGGTTCATATTACAGAAACAAACTCTTATGGCACTGACCAGGAAGGTTGTGTACAAATATATGGTCAATAAATTCAAGTAAAGGAAAATAAATTGTAATCCTACCCCCACAAAATTCTAATACTCTTGAATTCCTAAAGCAGGTAGGATTTTGCCCCAAGTCTAGCACATAAAGAAACTTTGCTAGCCAGCATCTTCACAAGACAAAACTTTTGTTTTCAGTTTCTCAACAATAACATGAAAACACTGTTAGCAAAATCAAAAGATTCAGTAGGCTCACACTTTCAAATAAAACCAATTTTAACGTGCTTTCTCCCAGCAAAGGGACATAATTTCTAAAAGAAACAGTACAATAACCATGTCTTTTGAACCCTAAATTTAAAAAAAAAAAAATGCTTGTAGCTCCAAATGCTCACCCTACAGCAAAGATGTCCATAGAGGGCTTCAACGGTGCTTCTTGAGCGACTTGCATCTCACCTCCGTGCTCATAAAATCTCTGAAAATATGAGGGTATGTAATTATGTTGTACCGTAGATGCATGATATAGAAGGAATTTAGAAATTAGAAAAAATAAGGGAAAATGGGTGCATCCACATGTTGAAGTAACAGCAAATGGTTCAAGAATGCATTGTGAATCCTAAGAGATGTATGTGTCCTTTGAAAGCATAACCTATATCTGAAAATCAGTGAGTTCAACTCTAATCATGATATATTCAATTATTCAGCCAAACGCTCATTATAAGCATTTTTAACATGACATCTAAATTCTTAATCAAGGATCAGTTGGCCTATTCTAACGAAACGATGTAATGGATAAATGAGAAACTATTGATAAATCAAAATTTACATTTGGCATAAAAGAGGGGAAGGAGGAAGAGAGGGGGAGACAAAAATAAAAAGAAATACCAACCTCAGGTGCAAGATAACAGAGCCTTCTTCCTCCCGTGTCAAAGAAGAATGAGAAATCCGAAGGGTCATCATAGGGAATGTAAGTTGGTTTAAATGATGCAAAGTCAGCAAGGTAAAGCCAATTCCAGGATGTGACCAGAACATTCTCACATTTAATATCACCTGTTGCAATACAAATGGACACAGATAAAACACAGAGATTAGAAGACTATCGCAGCAAAAGCAACAATCTCACAGTATACGGCACTCACCATGACAAATACCCTTTTCATGGCACTGTTTCACAGCAAGAAGTAACTGCAAAACCACCAGAGTACAGTGCATTAACAGGAATTACACCCATGAGAAGTTATTGAAACAAATAGATCGATAGCTAGAAAAACAGAAAAGTAAGCTGAGACCTGAAAAGCCAACCATTTTTTCTCCACTAGACTGAGGAAAGGCCGAGTACTTAATCGATCATGAAGATTATTGAAGAAATATTGCCTCAAAAGATAAGCTGCTTTTTCTGTTTCTTGCCAAAACTGGACGAGAACATTATCTTGTCAGAAATTCATACAATAATGCTCCATTTCTGTCCTAAAAAATTTCAGATAAGATAACCAAGGAACATAAAGAAGATTTTTAATGACTGGGCTTCTGAAAAGCCACATAACTGAGCTAGCTGAGGCTAATACCAAAAATAGAAATTACCATTTAAATTTACTCAAACTTGTACTTCCGTTATCATCCCCATTCTATTCAACTACATAGCTCTGTATTATATTCAATTGAATAAATTTATTCCCACCCTGAAATCTAAAATTCGAATTATCAGTTCTGCACCAACCAATCAGCACAATAAACTCTCCAATTTAAATTTTACGGCAGCTGCCACACACATTGTACCTAAAGCTTACCAGACTAATCTTAAACTTCTATAAATATTCTTAATTACACTCATTTTAACGATATATTTAGAGCAACCAAAACAAAATGCTAAACAATTCTAACGCAATCTCATATAAGAAAAAAGGGGGAAATTTAACAAACGTAAGGAAAAAGTTGGACCTGGAAAGGCCAGACGTGGGGATGGTCAAGGGCAAGGAAGGTTTCCTTGACGTGCTCGAGGCGACGCTCATACTCTCTGAGATTGATGGGATCGCCACGCTTGAAATAGACCTTAACGAGAACCAAACCCTCGTCATGCTTGCAGAGAATCGACTTGAAGAAGCGGCCGCGGCCAAGCACTTCCTTAAGGACCAAATTGTAAGAGGAAGGTAAATCGTGGAGGTAGTATTCTGTGGCGGAAACTTGCGTTGTACGCGCGATCTTGTTGCCCATTATTTGGCATTGGTTTTCTTCTTCTTCCTTTTTTTTTCCTCTGCTTTTCGTAAGAAAAAGTGGAAGAGGACGAAGAAGCAGCTATGTCTACCTGATTGGTTTTTTCTTTGTTTTCAATAGTCGAAACGTTTCGTTCGTACTTTTGCATTTGTAATAATTTCAGTTCACTCTATTTATATTATTTTACCAATGCATGTTCTTAAATTTATTTTTATATCTGTTCAAAAATATTTTATTTTTATTTTTATTTTTTTTCTTAATATTTTATTTTTATTTTTTTCTTCTCAAATTTTTTTTTTTAGATTTTCTTTAAAATAAATTACATTAATAATAATATATTATCAATTTCTTATATTCATTAATATGATTTAATTTTTAATTTAAAAATTCATGAAGTAATCACCATAATAAAAAGATATATACTTAATTATTAACTCATATATTTGTGAATTTATTTAACTCAATTCATTTAATACCGCTATTTGAATTTCTTAAAAAAAAACTAGAATTGCTATTTAAAATATAAAAACGTATTTATAACAATTGACAAATACAAATAAACCAAGGGAAATAAGGAAAATAAATATGTTAAATTATAATAAATTTGTTATGCCTGAAATCTAGCAGATATTTCAATGTTTAAAAAAGAAATTTTATTTAATTTAAAATTTTTATGATAGGCAACTGATTTGTCTTATAAAACTAAATCAACAAATAATAATAATAATAATAATAATAATATTTCAAATAAGTATTGCTAGCATTCCTTTTAATATTATTCGTAAATACAACAGATATTATACTACAATTTTAAGTTTTGAAACCCTCAATATATAATAACATCAATGTTCAAAAAATAGCATTGCGTTGATACTTTCAATAATCAAATATCACATATTTATAATTTGCATTATTAATATCTCTCAATAATTCAGCTATATAATTCCACAAATATCCACTATAAATTTGCATATGATAACGCCTGAAAAAAAAAGTAAATTGACTAAAAATATTTCCTGGTAAATTCAGATTAGGACTCGAGTTTTGTCTCCGTATCCATATTTAAAATCACAAATTCAGAAAAGTCGACCAATTCTCTATCTTTCAGCTACGGTTACCCACTTTATTTGTAGTTCGTATTGTTAAATTATGCAGAGAATTGGCCTTAATCGTGGGCCTAATTAGTTCTTTATAAACCACTGGATTTCTATTTTTAGTTTCTAAGGATGTTCATCAGCACATTAACCCAGTCCGATTCAACCCAATCCGAGTAATTATAGTCTAATTAAGTCAACTTTTAAAAAATATAATTAGGCGTCAGTTAAATTTTAAAATTTTATTTTAATTTAAAGTTGAATCTAAAGTTAGCTCAGAAAATTACCGAATTAAGCTGACCAACCCAAACAAATACAGCACTTATTTAGAATGAAGACGTGTGAATGGAGTTTGCATTTATGCAATCCTATAATTATGTTTGCAGGTGGATTGATTGATTACGACTGCACTAGGTTGTTCAATTCTTTACCCCATGGTTTATTGGACATAGGACATATTTGATGGGCTTCTTTCAGGTGTTTTGCTGCCATTTCTGTATTCACATAGAGGGATGTTGATGGATAGATACGACAAATATTTGTAACAATATAGAGATAATAAGCACTATGGTTGTTGTTACTATGCAGATGGCTAAATTGGTTGCTTCTTTTTTTTCCAGTAAAATATGAATACTATTATTAATCAAACAGGAGTTACAAATTAATAAAAGAAACAACATATTATAAACTGCTATAAGCAAAAAAAACAAAAAGCATAAACCACTCAGTTGTCAGCTTAATACTAAGAACAGAGAAGTTAAGATCATAAGGGCTACCATCGATCAATAACATAATCTTTGGCCAAACGAGAACATATATGAGGCCAATAACTATAGCAAGGAACATAGCCTTTGAACTACTTACAGACAGATGCAATTTAAGAAGAAAAATAATAACATCATTAACAAACCAAACTCTCCAAACATCATACATTAAAAAATAAATTGACGGAATGTAAGGACCAAATGTCATATAACGAGGCAAATGAGATAGAAAGCTCAAATAAAACATGGTCAATAAGCTGCATAAAAGAGATTATATAAAACAAATAAAAACCTCCTTCTTCAAACATATGGAACAAAGCAACAAAACAATGGAAGATAGCTCGTACAAAAATTTAATATAAACCAAAAGATGAATGATATGCTTCAGCAAATAAAATGATAAACCTTGAGGTGCCAAAATAAATTGATGAAGCTAAATACATAGGTAACGGAAGACCCAAAATTATAGCAGTGAAAAATAAAGTATCCCTTGTTGTCACAGTCTCCTTTTTATGATAAAGTAAACCTTTAGATCCACCAAGACCAGAGCTAAAATCAGATAGTTGAAAAATAAAGATAGAGACCTATTCCACAAACAAGTGAGCCCTCAAATTATTGATCCTAAAACCTTTTTTTTTAGGCCTGACCAAAATCTTGGAGAAACGAACAAATAGTTCTCAGATCTTGAGTTTTGGAGGGATTCATCATGGGTACTGACATTGAGAAGATTTAGTCTTACCAGATAAGTCAGTATTTGTGATTGGGCTACTGGTAACCAAGGTTGGGGCTAGGGTCAGAAATTAGAGCTAGGTGACTTTGATAGGGTTATGGATCTTAAGTGTAAAATGGTATTTTGGTGTTAAGGGGATATAGATTTCAATGGGAAAAGAAAGTGGAAACAATGGGATTTGAAAGGAAGAGGTTGATAATGGTGGAAAGATGAACTAGATGGATGAGGGGAGAGGTGTTATCGGCCTTAATTGATGGAAAAAACTAAGGATGAGCAATTGACTAGTTAGCTTGCTTGGCCCGACCAGGTTGGGCTGGATCAAAAAGAAAAAGAAGTAGAATTTGAGAATAAATGAAGAAATTGTTATAACTAGAAGATTTTATTTAATCTAATAAAAAAATCGAACTGTACAAAGCTCTCTTTAAATAGAGTAAAATGAATCCACCAAATCCCTATAAAATATGAATAAAATAATGAAGCATACCTAAGCCAGATACATTGGCTACAAATTCTACCTACTAAGTCAAAGATTAAGCTAAGCAAGGCATCCCAACAACCAAATATACATAGCAGTAAATTAGAAAAATATTGACCGACCGTATTGCTCCAATAACACCTTATTCCTCCATATTTTCCACAACAGATGCTGGATTTGAATCTTAATCACACAATAACACCTTATAACTGCTGTGATCTTTAACATCTCCCCTCAAACTTGGCCAGGGTTGGAGGCAAAGTTTGTTGCGAAATATGGCTAAAGCAGACTTATGAACGGGTTTTGTAAAAAGATCAGCAATCTGTTGAGTTGAGGGAATATATTTGGTTACCAGAAGGCCTTGCACAACTCGCTCTCTAACATAGTGGTAGTCTAATTCGATATGCTTGCTTCGTGCATGAAACATAGGATTGATGGTGAGGTAAAGAGCACTGATGTTATCACAAAATAAAGTCGGTGGTGTTGTCATTGGTATTGAAAAATCTTGTAATATATAAGTCAGCCAGGTGAGCTCGGCAGCCGTGTGTGCCATGGCTCTGTATTCAGCTTCGGTACTGGAACGCGAGATTGTATGTTGCTTTTTAGCACACCATGATATCAGATTGGTACCAAGAAAGGTGCAGTACCCAGTGGTTGACCGTCTCGTGATTGGGCAGCCCGCCCAATCCGCATCTGCGTATCCCTGCAAATCCAAAGTAGAGTTGGAAGTTAAATGTATGCTAAGAGATATTGTCCCTTTTACATACCTTAAAATCCGATTAACATATTTCATGTGCAACACTGTTGGAGCCTGTAAAAATTGGGAAACAAAGTTAACACTAAATGCGATATCTGGACGAGTTACCGTCAGGTACTGGAGAGCACCAACAGCACTGCGATACAAATAAGAGTCAACCGATGCAGCAGCCTTATCAACAGAAGGTTTAAGTTCCAATGGAGTGGCCATTGGTTTACTTTCAAGCATGCCAAATTTTTCAAGTAATGTCAAAGCATAATGCACTTGATTAAGATGCAGTCCATTGTGTGTATGTGTCACTTCAATACCCAAAAAATGATGTAAAAGCCCCAAATCTTTCATAGCAAATTCCCGACACAGTATTTTAACAAATTCATCAATCAAAGTAGAAGAAAAACCAGTCAAAACCATATCATCCACATAAACAAGAAGTGCTAGTGTGCCCTGTAAGGAATTAAAAATAAACAGTGACGGATCAGCTAAACTACAAACAAACCCAAACTTTACTAAAAAAACCACTCAACCTATCAAACCAAGCTCTAGGGGCTTGCTTCAAGCCATACAACGCTCTTTTAAGTTTGCACACATGAGTTGGAAATTCAGCATTAAACGGACCAGGGGGCTGATCCATAAATAAGTCTTCAGTTATATGGCCATGTAAAAATGCATTTTTTACATCAAGTTGGCGTACCTGCCACCGGCGAACCAATGCAATGGAAAGTACTAGTCGAATAGTACCTGGCTTAACAACTGGTGAGAACGTTTCTGTGAAATCCTGCCCATCAACATGATGATATCCCTTCGCGACCAAACGTGCTTTTAACCTGTCAAGAGAACCATCAGATTTCAGTTTAGTTTTAAAAACCCATTTTGAACCAATTACATTCATCCCTGGACTCCTAGGAACTAAGGTCCAAGTGCCATTGCTGTGTAGAGCAGCCAACTCCTCTTCCATTGCTTGTTTCCAACCCGGATGGGTTAAAGCTTGGCGAACTATTCGTGGTTCTTTCGGAAGCGAAGGATCCAGTGAAGTGACTAGAGCATAACGAGGATTTGGTCTTAGAATCCCAGACCTAGACCGAGTTGTCATTGAATGCCTTGGAGTAATTTGAACAGTAGAACCTGCCTCTGGTACATCGGCAACAACTGGAGTGGGCAAGGCAGATGGCGCAACACCTGCTGTTGACAAAGCAGACTGCGAAGTTTCTTCTGTAGGCAAATAAATTTGAGAATTCGAATTCAATTCAAGTGACTGACATCGAGATTGTGGTGCGATCGATGGAGGATTCACGATTGGCGGAGATGAACTGGAAATCTGAGTCGGTGAAGAGACATCAGGACTTGAGGAAGCAGATTGTTCCACTGGGTGATGTTGGATTAAGCTGTGACTGGGTGAAACTAACTGTGAGGGCAAGGTATTAACCGGCTCGATAGTTTTATTCGGTGAGTTGTTGGAATTTTCAGTCGTCGAACACAATTCTAGGTTATCACCAGGGACGGGTGAAATTAGGATTTGAGGAGATATCAATTGTGCCGCTGGAGGCTGTATTGGCTGTAAAGTGGGTCCCAGAGGTGAGGTTAGCTCATTAATTGGATTAGAAACTGGAATTTGCGTCAAAGGAATTGTGGAAGACTGCTCTGTAGTCGAAGGCTCAATATTTGGTGAATTTAACCAAGCTTCAATTACTCATACTGCACAATCAGAAAACCCCTTTGTTATATCTTACTTGTAGGGAAAAAATTCTTCGTCAAAAACTACATGTCTGGATATTATGTACTTGCGATTTTGAACATCATAGCACCTATACCCCTTATGCTTTTCACTGTAACCTGCAAAAATACACAGAACAGATTTTGGGTCAAATTTATTACGTTTAGTATCCCAAGTGTAAGGAAAACACTTACACCCGAACACTCTTACCACAAAATAATCAGGATGCTTTTTATGCAGCCTATAAAAAGGAGAATCAAACAAAATGGATGAAGATGGTAATCTATTTATTAAAAAAACAGCTGTAGCAAATGCATCAAGCCAAAAATGTAAAGGAGCTCTACAATGAAATAACATTGACATTCCTAATTCTCTGATTATACGATGTCGTCGCTCAACTGTACCACTTTGTTCTGGAGTATAGGGACATGAGATATGATGAATTATTCCATTTTTAAGAAAATGAGCAGACAATGTTTTATTCACAAACTCACCTCCTCCATCTGATTGAAAAATTTTTATTACAGTATTGTATTGTCGTTGTATGAAACTTTCAAAAGCAATGAACGCTGAATAAAAATCTGATTTTGCACGTAATGGAATGAGCCATACATATTTAGAGTAATCGTCAACAAGGCATGCATAATATTTAAATTTTTCAATTGACAGCAAAGGCGCAGGACCCCATAAATCACAATGTATTTTCTCAAAAGGAGCAGTAGAAGAATTAACACTATTCTGAAAAGGAAATTTACTGAGTGTCCCCAGTTGACAACTATCACAAATTCGATTTATTTTTAATGAACCAGTAACATTGATAAGTCCTTTATTATGCAAATTATATAAAGCCGAAATTTGTGGATGTCCTAGGCGTTGGTGCCAAACATCAGCACTACATGACTTGAACCGAACAGAAAAATTAGCCTCTGGATTGCTTGAAATGGTATACAAATCACCCTTCTTTGGTCCCTGCATAATTAGTGCACCTGTCTTCCGTTCCTTCACAATAAAAGAGTCATTAGTAAATTCACAATTGACTGGAAATTGGGAAGTCAATTTACTTACTGAAAGCAATTTTTTTTTTAAGTGCGGAACATATAAGACTTCTGATAATGGTAGCACATTATTATTTTTACAAATTTTTGTAAAACCAATACCAGCAATTGGATTAGAAGAACCATCACCTATTATTACTGAATCAATCCCTTTATAGTTTTGCAAATTCGTCATCATACCTTCATTTCCGGTCATATGGTTTGTGGCACCCGTATCAGACGTCCAATCATGATCTGTAACGGTGTTGTCTAATGTGAGAGTTGCTAAAGCTTGCGGAAGAGTATTGGATGTCGTTGGTGATGAAGGAAACCACCAACAGATCCGCGCAATGTGACCAGTTTTGCTGCAGATTTGGCATGTTTCGTTTTTATAGAGCTCTCGTTCCGCTGCAGTCATTCTTCTTTTGCCTGGTGGAGGAGGATGACGCGGCTGTCCTGAAAAATTATTCTGACTTTGTGCTTGAAATCCATGCCCTGCAGAAGAAAAAGAGGATCTAGAATTTTTAGAATCATAAATCTGATTAGAACCAGTGGAAGATGAAGCCTTTTTCTGTTGAGTGTAAAATGCCAAATGAGGCGTATGGACAGCTAGAGAAGAATTTGCAGAATTTGCAAACCAACTACGTCTCTGATCATGGTTTTAGAGTTGATAAATCAGCTCAGTGTAAGTGGGTCTCGGAGGTTTGAGCATGGTTGTTGTAAAAGTCTCATATTGCGGGCCTAGACTTGTCAGGAGATAATAGACTTTCTCTTTTTCTGAGACTGGGCGACCAATGGCTGCCAGACTGTAGCAAATGTTTTTGAATTGACGAATGTGATTATTGATGGTGACAATATCTTCTTTGCGAAGATAGGTCAATTGTTGGCGGAGCGTAAACTCCCGCTCTTGGGAATCTTGAGCATATGCTTCTTTCAAAGCGTCCCACACTGCATATGTCGTTTCTTGCCCAATTATGAGCCCAAGTGATTCTTCTGAGAGAGTGCCAATTATCCACCCTCGAAGTAAACGATCGACTTTTTGCCAAGTTGTGAAATTTTGTATTGCTTAATCTGTTGCTTTGTCGGAATGAGATGGGTTTATTAGTGGTTCTTCAGTTAAATGGGTTAACAATTCTTGGCTTTCGGCGAGTCCGAGAACCTGCTCACGCCACAGAAGATAGTTTGTTTGGGTTAATTTGAGTGTTACGAAATTCCCAACATTGAGGGAGAGAGATGATGAAGCTGTAAGGGCCATTAGAGAACCTGGATGAAAGCTCTGATACCATGATAAAAGAAGTAGAATTTGAGAATAAATGAAGAAATTGTTATAAATAGAAGATTTTATTTAATCTAATAAAAAAATCGAACTGTACAAAGCTCTCTTTAAATAGAGTAAAATAAATCCACCAAATCCCTATAAAATATGAATAAAATAATGAAGCATACCTAAGCCAGATACATTGGCTACAAATTCTTCCTGCTAAGTCAAAGATTAAGCTAAGCAAGACATCCCAACAACCAAATATACATAGCAGTAAATTAGGAAAATATTGACCGACCGTATTGCTCCAATAACACCTTATTCCTCCATATTTTCCACAACAGATGCTGGATTTGAATCTTGATCACACAACACCTTATAACTGCTGTGATCTTTAACACAAAAGACAACATGCTAAGCTTTGGGCATTTTTTCAGAAAAATATATTCGAGTTGAGCCTTGAACCCGAGGAAAATTGTCATTACATATATTAATTATATATATATTAATTATTTAAATTTTTAGTTTAATTTTTTATTATTTATTAATTATGTGATTTTTAGTTTGAAAAAAACTAAAAAAAAGAAATTGAATATTATAAATTTATCATAAAGACATTAAAATCAATATATTTCTATTTTGTCATTATATATTTCAAATTTTTTCATAAATAATTATATTTATTTTTATATATAATTATTTGTTTCATTATAAATATTTATAAATATTATTTTAAAAAAATAAAAAAAATATATATTTTAAAAAATATATTTAGGCATGTAAGGCCCGGCCCGTTGACTCGAGTGGTCAGAATGATCCAGGCCACTTAGGCTATAGGCTGGGCTTTGAGCCCCCTTCTGCTAGCCCGAAGAGAGCTCAGGTCGAATTGCAGGCAATGGCTAAATTTGGCCCAATTTGGCCTGTGTTTAGCCCTATAAAAAACTAATATTGGGTAGTTGGTGTTAAGGCATTGTGTAATAGAATACACAATTACAATTCAAGTAAAAATGAGAAAATAGAATGAAAATAATGAACACTAAAATTTTACATGAAAAAATCTTCAAATTAATTGGAGCAAAAAATCATGGGCAAATTGTAAAAGAATTTTAATATAAAAAAAGAACTACAACAATTTCTTTCTAAAATAAGGAGAGCACAATTGACAATATTCTCTGTATAATAGAAGAAAATTAAGCACTCTATCTAATAAAAGAAAAGACAATATTCAGAAGAAATATTACTTTTCTCTCTAAAACTCTCTCTTTTTCTCTAATTTTTAGGATGCATTTTAAATGAGAGTTAAAAGGTTTATATAAGCTTTAAAAATAGGTTGGTAAGAATTTTATCAATAGTTAGGCAACTCATTTACCTAAATTAGGCACATCCATTTTTTACTAAGAATTTTCTAAGTTAGGCACCTCTATTTTGGACTAAAAATTACTTAAGCTATGCATATTCATTTTTTATTCCACAAAATGGACTTTACTACTATATATCTCCCACTTAAAGTCATATTTTTTGCAATTATTATATTCTTTCTACACTTGTCATCTCTATGTTGCTAACGTATTTGCTAGGTCTAAGGAGAATCGAAACCAAATGAACTTGTCATTATTAATTGGCTTTGTTAACATATCTGCTAGGTTGTCTTTTGTATGAATTTTTTGTATATTCACACTTGCTTCTTCCACCTTCTCACGAATGAAGATTGAACTCGTATATGTTTTATCCTTGAATAAAATGTTGGATTCGTCGTTAGATGCAAAGCACTTTGACTATCACAAAAAAGAATAATCTTCTCTTGTATATATCCGAGCTCCTCCAGTAGCATTTGCAACCATATTGCCTTTTTGCTAGATTGGGTAGCTGCGACATATTCTGCCTTCATTGTAGATGTAGTCATAATAAATTGTAATTTTGAAACCCAGCGTATAGCTCATTCAGCAAGAGTAAACGCATAACATGAGGTGGACTTGCTCTTGTCAAGATTACCTGCATAATCTGAATCAACATAGCCTCTGACAGTAAAGTCTGATTCTCCATAATATAATGCAATATTTGAGGTACCCTTGACATATCTCAGGATTCTCTTTACATCACTCCAATACTCTTTACCATGATTCGCTATGTATCGACTAACCACTCTCACTGCTTGTGCAATGTCTGGTCTTGTACAAACCATAGCAAACATTAAGCTACCCAATGTTGATGTATGTGATACTCGAGTCATTTTTATTCTCTCTGTTTCATTGCTAGGACTCATACTTGAGGATAAATTAAAATTAATAGGAAGAGGGGTAGAAATTGGTTTACAATCTTGCATTTTGAAGCACCGTAAGATTTTCTTCAAATAATTTTCTGAGAAAGTCATATCTTTCTATTACTTCTGCCTCGATAAATTTGCATCCGTAGAATCTTGTTTACTAGTCCCAAGTCCTTCATTTTAAATTCTCTAGCTAATTACACCTTTAAGTCTGTAATATGATCTTTGTTGGGGTCTACTATCAATATATCATCAACATATAGCAACAGAATAATGAAATTACCATCACCAAATCTCTTACAGTAAACACAAGGATCTGAACTATATTTTTTGTATCCATGGTTTATGATAAAGGAATCAAATCTCTTATACCAACATCTTGGTGCATGTTTAAGACCATATAGAGATTTGTTCAACTTGCAAACCAAGTTCTCTTTTTATTTTTCTTCAAAACATTCTGGTTGGAGTATGTAGATTTCTTCTTCAAGTTTTCCATGAAAAAATGCAGTTTTCACGTCCAACTGCTCTAAGTATAAGTCAAATGTAGCATACATCGCCAGGATTACTTGAACCATTGTGAGTCGAGCAACATGAGAGAATATTTTATTGAAGTCTATACCTTCTTTCTGAGCAAATCCTTTTACCACCAATCTAGCAAGATACCTATCCACTTGCTTATTGACATCTCGTTTGATCTTGTAAACCCATTTGTTCACATTGGCCTTTCTTCCTTGTGATAGTGAAATAAGATCCCATGTTTTATTTTTATGAAGAGCTCCAATTTCTTCTTACATTGCTACCATTCACAGATAAGCTTCTTGACTTTTAATAACTTCATGGAAAGTTAATGGCTTTCCATCCTCTATTAATAAGCAATATGTGATATTTTCTTCTATGATGTATTCTGAGTGCCAAGCCGGTTCTCTTTTTTTTTAGTTAACTGTCGAACTTATGGAGTTGCAAACTCAGCTTGTTCTTGTTCTTCATCTTCTAATGATGCTTTAGAAGAATCTAAAACTTATTGTTCTTGTCTTTCTTCAACTTGAATTGTAATAGTCTCTGGATTCTCTTTTGAAGTGTCATCATTATCTTTTTCTTATACCTTATCTTCTACAAATACAACATTTCTATTGATAAGCACCTTACAGGTAATGGGATCCCACAAGCGATACCCCTTAACTCCATCAGCATACCCTAAAAAAATATATTTTCTAGATTTTGGATCTAAATTTGATTTTTGGCGTTGTACATAACATAGACAGGACTTTCGAATGAATGTAAGTGAGAATAACCAGTTGGTTTATTAGTCCGCATCTCTGTTGGTGTTTTCAGACCAATTGCAGTTAATGGTGATCGATTGATCACGTAACAGGCGGTCTTGACTGCTTCTGCCTAAAATGACTTAGGCAACCTTACAGTTCTCAACATTGCTTTTATTTGTTCTAACAAGGTTCTATTCATTTGCTTTGGTACTCCATTTTATTGTGGAGTGTATGCTATTATGAATTGCCTTTTGATATCTTCTTATTGACAAAAGCTATCAAATTCATTACTAGTATACTCTCTTCCATTGCTTGTCCTTAAACATTTAATATTCTTTTCAGTTTCAAACTCAACCCGTGCTTTGAATATTTTAAAAACTGAAAATGCATCTGACTTATTTTTTATTATATACACCTTACATCTCTTGGAGTAATCATTAATAAAAGATACAAAATATTTTGCTCCTCCTAGGGACAGAACTTGTGCTTGCCAAATATCAGAATGGATTAGTTCTAAAATAGTTTTGCTTCTAGCAAAGAAACTACTGAACTTTAATCTGTGATGCTTACTAGTAGCACATTACTCATAAAAAGGTACTGAAATCTTTTTGAGCCCTAGAAACAGTTTTTGTTCAGCAAGAATCTTTAATCCTTATTCTGACATGTGACCAAGCTTACGATACCACATCATTGTTAATTCTTTTGTTGAACTTGTTAATGCAGTGGATGCTTCTCATTCTTATTATGTTTCTCTTTTAAGCATGTACAAATTTGCAGCTATTTTTTTCACTTTCATCATAACAAGTGCATCTTTAACTATTTTCATGATCCCATTTTGAATACGGGTTTTGCATCTATTATTATCTAATTATCCCAAAGATAATAAATTTTTCTTTAAGCCTTTAACATGTCGTACCTCCTAGATAGTGCAAACCCTATCATCGTGCATTTTTAATTTAATGGTACTAATGTCAGCAATCTCTAAGGCATAATCATCTCCCATGAACACATATACTTCGGAGATAGGTTCATATTGATGGAACTATTCTCTCCGATGAGTCATATGACATGTTGCTCCTGAGTCTATAAGCCAAATATCAGTGAATCTTCTTCTTCCTTCAGTAATTATTGTTGTCTCACTATATAAAATCTCACCATCATCTAAGGTGCTTGTTATACAACCTTGAGTATTTGATGACTCATGACCTTTTTTTTGGGCTTCTTCATTTTTCTTGAGATATTAACACTCTCTTTTATAGTGTCATTTCTTGCCACAATGATGACACTTAACATTATTTTTACTTTTAGATTTTGATCTACTCTGATTTTGACTCATACTAGGGCCACGTTTCATTGATCTCCCTCTTGTTACTGTCAAAGTTTCATCTTGTTATGAGCCTTCTTGTCTATCTTTTTTGCTTTTGTGCTAACTTTCTTCTTCAAGAATTGCAGCTGTAATATTATTGAATACTAGAACTTCAATGTTGTTGGTTAAGTTGATGATGAGTTGATCATATGAATCAGGTAGATATTGAAGTAGAATTTCGGCACGTTCACCCATCTCTATATTATGTCACATTGCTGTGAGCTGTGAAAATAAAGTGTTAAGAGTGTTGATATGGTTTGTCACCATAGTTGACTCCATCATCCAAAGAGTGTAAAGTTTTCCCCTCAAGAAAATTCTGTTGTGCAATGATTTGACCTCATATAATTTTGTCAAAGTATCACATATCTCTTTTGCTATCTTTTTCTCTGCCACACTTAACAATACTCCATCGACTAGTGCTAGGTGCAGATTAGCAATAACATTATCATCCATCTCATTTCACTTACCATCGTCAGTGATCTCATCGGGCTTATCTCCAATTGCCGCCAAGTTGTTATCTTTTCTCAAAATTATTTTTATTCTCATTTTTCACAATGAGAAATTACTCTCATTGAACTTTTCTACTTCGTACTATGTTTCCATTTTTTAGAATGCCTCCTTTCCACTAATTGGATCTGACTGTAGTGTAAAAATAGGCTATAAACCAGAAGCTCTGATACAACTGTTAAGGCGTTATAGAACGGAATACACAATTACAACTGAAGTAGAAATGAGAAAGTATAATGAAAATAATAAATACCGAAATTTTATGGAAAAAAATCTCTAATTAATTTGAGCAAAAAACCATGGGTCAAAATGTAGAAGGATTTTACTATAGCAAAAGAATTACAACAATTTCTTTCTAAAATAAGAAGAGCACAATTGATAATACTCTTTCTTATAAAATAAGAAAATTAAACACTCTCTCTAGTAAAAGAAAAAATAATATTTAGAAAAAATCTTACTTTCCTCTCTAAAATTTTCTCTTTCTCTCTAATTTTTGGGATATATTTCAAATAAGAACTAAAAGATTTATAGAGGCTTCAAAATGGGTTGTTAAAATTTTGTCAACTATTAGGCAACTCATTTACCTAAATTAGGTACCTCCATTTTTGACATTCAATACATAAGTTAGATACCTCCATTTTTTATCAAGAATTACCTAAATTTAAATACCTTTATTTTGAACTAAAAATTATCTAAATTAGGCATCTTTATTTTTTACCCCACAAGAGAAACTTCACTATTACAGTTCGCTCTACTATGAAAGAGAGGACAAGTGAGTTGTTGATTATTAAATTGGTTGCTTCTCTGGTACCTCCGTTATGTTGCAAAAATGCCTCTAATCTATGCTTTTCATCAATGCTCTCATTATGAATGCTAAAGGCATCCTTGGTCTAGTAAGTTATTTTATGATTAAAGACTTGGTCATGCATCGTATTGCAAATTTTAATTAATAAATAAAAATTATTAATTAATAAGATGAATCTTTAAAAATTTATTTTTCAAATTCAAATATGGTTTACAGACAAGCATCAAAGACAATACGATAATTTATTTTTGTTTTTGATTCATTTAGTTAAGAACATAATTAATTAGTTTAGCGGCAAGATTTTGGATTCACTTACAAAATTAATTTGTATTAATATATAAGTTGATGTCAAGTTTTTTTTTTCAAAAGGTCAATTTTTTAAATACTTAATCTGTTTGGCTTTCAATTTTCTTAAATTAAAATTTGCAATCCAATCCCCGAGCAAGCCTATCATGAATGCTTGCTTAATAACCATAGCTAGCATTTTCTTTTTAATTAGTGGATATGGCAGTTGATTTTCAAAATAATAGTGTTTGTCTTGCTTCTATAGCAACGTTTAGTGAAATTTCTCTACAATACTTCAAGAAAAAAATGAAAGTGACATTTACAAAATTTCATAAAATAAAATTATTATAAAAGTACTACAAAAAAACTATAAATATTTACACTTTTATAAAAATTAGTATAAAAATTTAAAAATATTTCATTTTTTACTAAAATAATTTTTTAAAAATACTTATTCTCTCGATACAATTAATATTTTACTTCAAATTTTATTTTTTTAACTTCACTATTAAATAGAAAAATTCTAATAAGATAATAAAAATTAATATTTAAAATTATTTTTCATCATATAAAAATCATAATTTTTTATAAAAAAAATTAATTTTAATTATAAAAAATAAATAACACTCAAAAAATACAAAAATACATTAATTAAAATTATTATATTTATTTTTAAATAAATTTTATATATCATATATATAAAAAATAAAAAAATATATACAATTTCATTATGTAGATATGTTGAAGATGTATTGTATATGTAAATGCGATGTAGATTTTGTGTGTATATTATATTTTTATTATTTAAATTTTATATATTTTATTAAAATATTATTAAATATTGTATGAATATTATATGAATATTGTGTGGATATTTTGAGAATTAAAAATAAAATAATTAAATTAAATAAATATTAAAAATATTATGTATATGTATTTTAGATTTATTGTAGATTTACTATTGATGTGTTGTAAATGTTGTAGATATATTTTATATTATTGAGTGTGTATTTTATATATACTGTGTATATATTTATTTTTTATGTGTATATTAAAAATTGATATTAAATTTTTTAAATAAAAAATATAAATAAAATAAAATTTTAAAAATAAAAAAATAAAAAAAATTAACGTTTAAAGGTTTGTTTTGAAAATAAAAAAAAAGCAAAAATTGCATTTGTGAAAAAAAAAAAAAAAAAGCTATCTGACCCATATGTGTGCAAAGTTAACGCAAAAAAAGACGTATGGAATGTAAATTTCTTAAAACGAAAATTGCCAAGAAAAAAACATGTTGTTCTAAACCTTATTGAGCAAGTGGGTCGATCTGATTTTATGTAAGTGTTTGAGCTGACATCAAAACTTTTTTGTAAAAAAAATATATAATTTGGCAAGTCGAGCAGTGTTGAGTTTAAACAGAAATGTTTACAAAATTTAAAATTCTATCGAATAAAAAATGCTATGATACTTGTGCTAAAAAAAAGGCTATGATCCTAAGATAATGTTTTTAAAAAACAAATTTACTTATTTATTGATGTAAAATTAAAATTTGAGTAAATTAGATTTTAAAGAAATAAATTAATAGATTATTTTATATATTCATGCCACTATATAAACTTATTAGATTAACATGAGAAGTTGAAGAAATTTTTTATTTAATTTATAAGCTAGTTTAATTGGCTTATAAGTTTTAAATTGAAAGGAATATATTATTTAAAAAATTTTATAAATTTATAAAATAAAATTAAACCAGCTTATTATTTAATGCAAATATTTGATTTATAAACTAATTTAATCAAAAATTTTATCATTATATTATTATTTATTTTAATTAATATTATTGATAATGCAAATTTACATAATTTTTAATTATTTTAATAATAAATATATTTCTGAATTATTATTTAATACACGCATTAGGTGGAAAATCACCTAAAATACATCCATCTCTAAATTATTAATATTTTTTAGACTCATATCACCTTAAATAGACTAAAAAAGACTAAAAACCTTATACCTAAATAACTAATATTAAAAAAAAGATGTTGCCTTCTTTCTTTCCAAAATATTAATCCGCCTCTTTCAACTTTCTATCTCTTTCCTTTTCAAAACACGAATCTGCCTTCAGTAGATCGACGAAATCTGCCTCTTTCAATTATCTCTGTCTTTACGTAGTATGTTTTTATACTTTGTTCATTTAGTCAAATCTGTAGATAAATGCCCGATCTTGATTTTATGCAATGCAGTTGTATATAAGTTATTTTGACTATGAAATAATAACTATTTGAAGAGAAAATAGTTCATTTTGTTAAATATATTATATATTAGCATCTATGTCCGACTAACAGTCCTTCTATAAAAATAAGGATAGATGTGAGGAGAATTGCCGAAATATCCTAACTATCCATAACTTACCTTAACCCCACCACAATGCTTATATCTGATATATAGAATGCTACTTGATACTTTATGAGAGTCCCTGCAATGTTTAGTTTGAAAATGATGTCTGTCCGATTTGTTTTGATTTTTTTTATGGGAAAAAATGGTTACTGAAATGCTCTAACTATCCATAACTTATCTTGACTCTCATCACAGTGTTTATATCTCCTATACAGAATGCTTATGGATACTTTCTGAGAGTCACTACAATGTTTAATGTGAAAATGATATTCGTCTGATTTATTTTAATTTTTTTATGAGAAAAAATAGTTACTGAAATGCCTTAGCCATCCATAATATACCCTAACCCCTATCACAAAACTTATATCTGCTATATAGAATGCTCTTGAATACTTTGTGAGAGTCCCTGGAATGTTTAGTTTGAAAATGATGTCCGCCCGATTTATTTTAATTTTTTTTATGGAAAAAATGGGTACTGAAATAACCTAACTACCCATAACTTATTCTAACCTCATCACAATGCTTATATCTGCTACATAGAATGCTCATGGATACTTTTTAACAGTCCCTGTAATATTTGGTTTGAAAATGATGTGCGTCCGATTTGTTTTAATTTTTTTGTTGGAAAAAAATAGTTACTGAAATGCCCTAACTATCCATAACTTACACTAACCCCATCACAATCCTTATATCTCCTATATAGAATGTTTTTGGATACTTTCTGAGAGTTCCTGTAATGTTTAGTCTGAAAATAATGTCCGTTCGATTTATTTTAATTTTTTATGGGAAAAAATAGTTACTGAAATGCTCTAACTATCTATAACTTGCCCTAATCCCCATCACAATGTTTATATCTCCTTTATCGAATGATCCTGGATACTTTCTGAGAGTTTCTGTAATGTTTAGTCTGAAAATAATGTCCGTCCGATTTGTTTTAATTTTTTTAATAAAAAAATAGTTACTGAAATGCCATAACTATCCATAATTTGCCCCAACCCCATCATAATGCTTATATCTCCTTTAAAGAATACTTCTAGATACTTTCTTAGAGTTTCTGTAATGTTTAATCTAAAAATAATATCTGTCCGATATGTTTTAATTTTTTTAATGAAAAAATGGTTACTGAAATGCCCTAACTATCCATAACTTACCTCAACCCCATCATAATGCTTATATCTCCTTTATAAATTGCTTTTAGATACTTTCTGAGAGTCTCTGCAATGTTTAGTCTAAAAATTATATCTATCCGATTTGTTTTAATTTTTTATGAAAAAAAATGGTTACTGAAATACCTTAAGTATCCATAACCTACCCTAACCCTATCACAATGCTTATATCTCCTATATAGAATGCTCCTGGGTACTTTCTGAGAGTCTCTGCAATGTTTAGTCTAAAAATGATATCCGTCCAATTTATTTTGATTTTTTTGATGAAAAAAATGGTTACTAAAATGCCATAACTATTCATAACTTGCCCTAATTCCATCACAATGCTTATATCTCCTATATAGAAAGCTCCTATATACTTTTTAAGAGTTCATGTAATGTTTAGTCTTAAAATGATGTCCGTCCGACTTATTTTGATTTTTTTATGAAAAAAACTAGTTACTGAAATGCCCTAACTACCCATAATTTACCCTAACCCCATTACAATGCTTATATCTAATATATAAAATGCTCCTAAATACTTAATAGTTTTAGTTTTGTTTATTATTTATGACTGCAGAATATTGATAATTTACATTCAAAATTAAAATGTCGAAAACTAGTGTTATTATCCCAATCTGTTATGGAGGAAATTTGAATATGGAGACATCAAAATATGTAGGGGGTATACTGAATTCCTTGTATGGACAGAACAAGCTAATTTCAATGAACTAAAAAAATAGTATCGAACGTGCTTAATATTGACGGTACTTCGAACATTGGATTCAACTTTTTTATCGGATATGATGAAGCACCACTTTATGATGTTGTAGATGATAGGACATTTATCATGTTCCTTACATTTATGGCCGAGGATAGATTGAAGCATCCACTTTATGTTAATATTGAAGAATGTGTCTTTAAATCTGGACATAGCAGTAATGATCCATCGGATATGAAAAAAATTATTGAAGAAGAGGTTCCTGATATTGAAGTAATTCCATAAGATCAATATCATAATCAATATAAAGATGAAGACTCACCTATGTCTCCGATGGTAGAAGACATACATGCAATTCCTGAGGTTTATGTCCATTTGGATAATGCTCATGCCATTCTGTATTCACACACCATTGACCATTTGATCGAAGGAAACGACATTTATAATACTAGTGTCGAGAATACTACCAAGGTCCATGTAGATTGGACGGATGAATTAGAATAATGTAATGGCACTAATGATGCAAATTTAGGGTTACATGAATCAAGCAATGATTTTGATTTAAATCTGTTGGGTGAAAGTTTAATTGAATATTCTATTGGAGAGGGTAAAATATTTAGAACAAAGAGATATTTGACAACGACATTGTCAATTGTAACAATGGGGGAGCAATTTAAATTTAAAGTTTTTAAGTCAAATCCATCATTCATCATTGCCCGCTGTAATGATAAACCATGTAAATGGAGATTGAGAGTAAAAAGTTTAGCTAAAGGCAATCAAGCATATTGGATGGTAATGAAATATTTCAGTGGAGCATTCATGGCCGTCTGATTTTGTTCAAAGTAGACATAAACAAGCTACAAGTTGGGTTGTCGAGAAGTGTGTTAAAAAAATATTGATAAATCCGGGAAGAGTGTTCAAGCCTAGAGATGTGATCGACGATATAAGCCAGCAATTTGGGGTGGAAGTCAGTTATTCTATTGCATAGAGGGGGCGAGAGCATGCTTACGTGTAACACCCCATTTTTAGAAGTGTGACGGTCCTAGGGTCCAGGTAAGCTTAAGGCCAGCAGGCACCACGTAGAACCTAATTAATTTATGAATTTATACAAATTGATTATTACACTAGTAAACTATAACTTTATTTTAAAACTTTATTATTTACTCATAATTCTATGATATATAATTATTACACATGTATTTTCTATATTATATATTATTTACAAATATCTTTTTTTTCTTTTTATTACATTAAGGCTTATTTCCATAATTCACCAAACTATTCATAATATTACTATGTAGCAACTAGAGTATAGCACAAATATTATTATTTAATTACATATGATAGTGTTGGCAAATTACATTATTCACAAGTTTCTTGCTGGAAGAAGAAATCAAGAAGCTGATGGTCCTGGGTCACCTCTACCTGAAACCACAGACGATGAGGTGAGTCATCAACTCAGTGAAATTACAGTGTCACAAGGGTAGGATATGCAATAACGATATTTCAAGGTTCAAGGATAATAAATAAATAAGGCGGCTGCACAATAAAGGTATAACAATAAAATTTAATCCATAAAAAAGGCTCACAATAATTGGACCAATATCACAAAAGCAAATTATATAATATGACAGATAACACATAGCAATAACACTGAAGAAAATATATCATTATTCCAGTGCTATCACACATTACATTCGCATAAGGGTAGCTTCTACCCTACAAATCACAAACTTCTATGTGCATATAGCCTAATGGTATAGCCCCCATCAAGTTGGGATTCTGTCATATTGGCTAATCAAATGGCTTGGTATGATCACAAAGGCTAAGAGGCCACATTGGTTTTCACAATTCACAAATGCAGAATTACAAACGATAAGTGATATTAAATTGCTCAAATATCAATAATAGTTAAATTTTCATCAAAGAATTTCAAATGTGACAAAGCAAGGGTTCGATACTATAACTCACCTTGAATATGCAAATTTGATTTCTCTAAGTTATTGGCAATAATTGGTTGATTCGATGGCAATACCAGACCTACATTCACATCCACATATAAATCACACATTTAGATTTATTTTTTTTAATTTATCATTTTTGTACTACTTGTTTATTAGAAACATATACCCTATTTTAATATCTTAATATGTCCTAAAATTTATTTTATAATTATGAATTCAAATTTCACAAATTATATTATAATAGGGTTATACAATAGAGTAAGTTCAAATATGTGTCATATGCCTATAACAATGTACATTGATTTCTCATGTTATTTGATTTACTTATTTATTAAATTAATATTTATACTTTTGAGAATATTAAATACACATACTAAATTTAAAAAAATAAAATAAAAGATTAAGATTCAAAATTTTCAAATTCTTACATTTAGGAGTTCTTTGCCTTCTTTGTCTTTATATCACTTTGTTGATTTAATTTTTCACTTTGAATCACTTCTAAACATAAGAAACTAGCCTAGAAATGGTTTTTAGCTGCTGAAAAATGAGAGAAGGTCGTGATAGAAAAGAGGTATTCTTGATAGTAATAAGAAAAGAGAAAGAAGAAAAGATAAGACCAAAAATTTCTATCATCTTTTAGTCAATATTTTTTAGCACCTATTACTATTCAAAAGAGATGAATCACTCACTTATTTTGGCAGAAAATTGGCTGAGAATTAAGTGAGTGAAATGTTCATTTTACCCCCTCGATCTTATATATTTCTTTTATTAACTCAAATGCTCTTTTAGTCATTTTACACCATAACTTGTTAACTACACTTGTAATTAATTTTTTTAAAATTGTTTTCACTTCTAATTTTAATTTTTAATTTATCTTATATAGTTTTAATGTATATTATTATATTAAGATATTATTAATTAAGTTATAGTATATTTCAAGTATAATACCCTAAGATTTTTATCCATACGGGTTCATGTAGCTAAAGTATTTTAAAAGTTATATTTTCATGAATTTAGTAACACATAAATTTCACTTCTTTGTATATTAATGATTTCTTTATCACTCTAATAGGTCATTTTGTTTCTCTAATAGTTTATATATAAATATAATTAATTATTTAATAACTTACAGTTAATAGATTTGATTCACAGTTGTAGAGTTTTCAATTCAAATACTTTAAAATTTTTATTTATTACTTTGGCACATTATAATTTTATTTCAATCAAAATTTTTTTTCTCACTTTATTCATTCATTTGTACAACATTTAAGCTACTAGATTTTTATTTTATCTAGGGTATTACATTCTCTCCCCCTAATTAAAATTCATCCTCGAATTTTTTAAAGTAATCATCCACTAAAAAGTTGAGGATATCTATCTAACATCTCAGACTCAGTTTTCCGAGTATATTCTTCTACTGATTGACTTTGCCACAAAACTTTTACCATAAGAATATTCTTATTTCTAAGTCTTTTAACTTGCTTATCAACTATAGCTACTGGTACTTCCTGATAGGTCAAATCTTGCTGCAAGTCTACTGGTGAAGCTTATAAAACATGGATTGGATCAGAAACATATTTTCGAAGCATCGAAATATGGAATACTAGATGCACTTGTTCCATATTGGGTGGCAGTGCCAAACGATATGATATTGATCCCACTCTTTCTAAGATCTCAAATGGACCAATGTACCTTAGTGAGAGCTTTCCTTTCTTACTAAATCTTATGACTCCCTTCATTGGTGACACTTTCAAAAATAATGCTCACCAATACTAAATGAAACATCTTTTCTTTTAGGACCTGCATAGCTCTTCTAGTGGCTAAAAGATGTCTTCAAACGTTATTGAATTAATGGTATTTTCTCTATGGTTTCTTGAATAAATTATGGGTCTTCTATATGTCTTTCACCAATTTCATTCCAACATATAGGGGATCTACACTTCCTTCCATATAATGCTTCATAGGGTGTCATCTGTATGGTTGAATGGTAGCTATTATTATAGGCAAATTCAATTAATGGCAAATGCTTGCCCCAAGTACCTCCAAAATCCAAAATGCACAATCTCAACATATCTTCTAAGGTTTGAATAGTTCTTTCTGTTTGCCCATCTGTTTGAGAATGAAATGCAGTGCTGAAATCTAACTTTGTTCCCAATGCCTCTTGTAACTTCTGCCAGAATCTGGAGGTGAATTATGTTCCCTTGTCAGAAATGATGGAAATAGGCACTCTATGTAAACTTATTATCTTATCTAAGTATGATTGTACATATTGGGACACAAAATAGGTGGTTTTCACAGGAAGAAAATGAGCATATTTCATCAACCTATCAATAATCACCCATATAGAATCATATCCTGTAGATGTTATAGGTAATCCAACCATAAAATCCATAGTAATCCTCTCCCATTTTCATTCTACCAGTGGTAACTGTTGTAATAGCCTAGATAGTTTCTGATGTTCAAATTTCACATGTTGGCATGTTAAACACCTTGTTATAAATTCTGTAATATCTTTCTTCATACCAGTATACCAATAAACATCTTTCAAATCATGATACATTTTGGTAGTTCCAGGATGTGCATTGTAGTTTGCATAATGAGCCTCCTTCATTATCTGTTTCTTTAAATCATCTACTGCTGGTACACAAAGTCGATTGCCACATTTTAATGCACCTTCATCAATTAAAAGTCAGAGGTCTTGCCTGTAGCAATGTCTTCTTTTATTCTCACTAACTATGGATCTTCATCTTATAGTGTCTTAATTTGATCAATCAGTAATGGTTTGACAGTGAATTGGGCTATCAATGCTCCATTATCTGATAAATCAAATCATATCCCCAAGTCATATAAGTTCTGAACTTCTTTTACTAATGATCGTCGACTTACATGAATGTGTGCTAAACTCCCCAAAGATTTTATGCTTAAAGCATCTGCTACCACATTAGCTTTGCCAGGATGATATAAGATCTCACAATCATAATCCTTAAGTAGCTCCATCCATCTACGTTGCTTGAGATTTAGATCTTTCTGTTGAAAGATGTATTTGAGGCTTTTATGATATGTGAAAATCTCACATTTCTCACCATATAAGTAGTGCCTCCAAATATTCAGAGCAAATATAACAGCAGTCATTTCCAGATCATGAGTAGGATAATTAACCTCATGCTTCCTCAGTTGTCTAGAGGTATAGGCAATCACCCTATCATTTTGCATTAAAACACAGCCAAGTCCCACTCTGGATGCATCACAATACACTGTAAATTTGCCTCCTTCAGTTGGTAGTGCAAGAATAGGTGTAGACGTTAAATATTTCTTCAATCTGCAAAAGCTTTCCTCATATCTGTTGTCCCAATCAAACTTTACCCTTTTATGAAGCAATCTAGTAATTGGTGTAGCTATTTTAGAAAAGTCTTTTATAATTTTTCTATAATAACCAGCCAATCCCAGAAAACTCCTTATTTCTGCAATATTTGTTGGTCGAGGCCAATCAGCTACTGCTTCAATTTTCTTAGGATCCACTTGTAACCCTTCACTTGTGATCACATGTCCTAAGAAAGATATTTTCTCTTGCCAAAATTCACACTTAGACAATTTAGCAAATAAATGATTTTTCCCTCAGAGTCCGCAATGCTATCCTTAAGTGCTCTTCATGTTCAGTTTGACTCTTAGAATAAATCAGTATATCATCTATAAAAACAACCACAAATTTATCCAAGTATGACTTGAAAACCCGATTCATCAGATCCATAAATGTTGCAGGTGCATTAGTGAGACCAAAAGGTAGCACCAAAAACTCATAATGGCCATATCTAGTTCGAAATGCAGTTTTAGGTACATCTTCCTTCTTGATTCTCAATTGATGGTACCCAGAGTGAAAATCTATCTTAGAAAAATAACTTGCCCCTTGTAATTGATCAAACAAATCATCATTTCTAGGCAGAGGATATTTGTTCTTTATAGTCACCCTATTCAATTGTCTGTAGTCTATACACATTCGAAGTAAATCATCTTTTTTCTTAACAAACAATACTAATGCACCCCATGGTGAACTGCTAAGCCTAATAAAACCTTTATCAAGAAGATCTTGTAATTGTGCTTTCAACTCCTTCAACTCTGTTGGAGCCATTCTGTATGGAGGGATAGAAATAAGTGTTGTACCAGGTAGCAAATCTATACTAAACTCTATTTCCCTCTCTGGATGTAAAGTGGTTAGATCATCAGGGAATATATCAGGAAACTCTCGTACTGCAGGTATTTGATCCAAATTAGGGAATGAAACACTAGTATCTCTGACATGGGTCAAATACCCTATACATCCCTTTCTTAATAATCTTTTAGCACTAATTGCTGAGATTAAACTAATTAACACTTTACTCCTATCCCCCTGAAATTTAAAAATTTTCCCTGATGAACTATAAAATATTACCCTTTTACCATTAAAATCTAAGGTGGCCAAATACTTAGACAGCTAATCTATTCCCAAAGTAACATCAAACTCTAACACTGGTAATTCTATCAAATCATCTCTCAAGATTTTATCATCAATCTCTACCTCAAAAGAAGGGTATACATTTTTAACAATAATTTCTTCCTCTAAAGGAGTAAACACAGTGAGAGAAATATCAAGCAGTTTGGAAGGTACATGTAATTTAGAAGCAAAATAGGTAGACACAAAAGAATGAGTTGCCCCTGAATCAAATAACACCCTTCCTTTAACAGATTGGATGGAAATAATACCTGTAATAGCTGCATTTGATGCTTATGCCTCTTGAGGTGATAAGGTATACACTCTCCCTCTACCCCTACCAGATAGTGACTGTACTGTAGGTCTCTCAGTAACACTGCCTCTTCTAGAGCCTCTTCCAAATCCACTAGATCTATGACCCCTTTCCATCTGCACGATGGTCTGAGATGTTTATGGTCTTGTTTCCGCTGCAATCAAAGGATAATCTTTAATCATATGATCTTTTTGTCCACATTTAAAGCATGCCCTAGTCTCCCTATAACATTGGCCTCTATGCATCTTCCCACAAGTCTGACATGGAGTACGTATAAGAGGCCTCTGTACATTAGTACTGAAAAATCCATGGATAATAGTCCCAGATGACCTTCCAGTAGGTGGTCTAGGTGAAAGTCCCATTGAAGTTCTAGGTGGATTAATTTGTGGCATAAATTGTGATTGTCGCCTGACACTAGATGTTCCTACTTCTTCCTTGCCTCTCTGTCTTATAAAGCTTTCAGTTCTAGCCTTCTTCTTTTGTTCTCAGGCTTCCATCTCTCTATTTTCTATTATTCTTGCTTTGTCCACCAATTTAAAGTAAGAATCATAATTATGAGTAGCCAAAATCATGTACAGTGAATTAACTAATCCTCTTATGAATCGATGTATTATTGCTGCTTCATTTGGCACTAGAACAGGTACATACTTTATCAACTGATTAAACTGTCTTGCATATTTAGATACTGTCATACCAGGTGTTTGTACTAACCTCTCAAACTCTAAAGCCTTGGCTTGCCCAACACTTTCAAGTAAAAACTCTTGCAATACCATTTCTGCAAATTGCTCCCAAGTCAAAAGAACATTTTCTTTCAATATTTCAGCCACAACTCTCTTGTACCATTCATTCGCATCGCCTCTCATCTGATACCCTATAAATTCAATTGTTTTCTTGTCTGAACAATGAAGTATTTGAGTTTTTGCTTCCATTTCCTCTAAAAGCTCTATAGGGTCTTCTTCCCCTTTATAGATTGGAGGACTAAGTTTTAAAAATCCAGCTAATAATTTTCTTTCTTCATTTGATTCCATCTGTGGTGGTGGAGATGGAGGAATATGGAATTCAGGGATAGGAGCCTGTTGTTATTGTTGTTGTCTTTATTGTATCATCATGTCCATCATTAACTCATAATTTTTCTGTAATTGTTCAAGTCTTTTCATCACCCCAGCTATTCTGTCTTCAGCTGCCTGTGGTTCTGGGGGATGAGTTCTTACATTCTCAACTCTTTGTACTGATTCCTCAGAAGGAACAGCTCTCTCAGATCTAATTGCCCTAGGTTTTCTTTGGGTTTCCATATCTAAACTATAAGAGAGAAAAAAAATATTTAATTAGCGCACTAATTAACGCAGATCTAGATAACAACGAAAACAAGACATGACAGAATAATTCTAAGCTCTATAGTATTCTTACACATTTATGCTTACGAACCTTAAACCTATATATTATTATAAATCTAGGATCTGATATCACCTCTGTCACACCCCATTTTTAGAAGTGTGACGGTCCTAGGGTCCAGGTAGGCTTAAGGTAACCAGGCACCGCGTAGAACCTAATTAATTTATGAATTCATATAAATTGATTATTACACTAGTAAATTATAACTTTATTTTAAAACTTTATTATTTACTCATAAGTTTATGATATATAATTATTACACATGTATTTTTCTATATTATATATTATTTACAAATATCTTTTTTTTCTTTTTATTACATTATGGTTTATTTCCATAACTTACCAAGCTATTCACAATATTACTATGGAGCAACTAGAGTATAGCATAAATATTATTATTTAATTATATATGATAGTGTTGACTAATTACATTATTCACAAACTTCTTGCTGGAAGAAGAAATCAAGAAGCTGATGGTCCTGGGTCACCTCTACCTGAAACCATAGATGATGGGGTGAGTCGTTAACTCAATGAAATTATACTGTCACAAGGATAGGATATGCAATAACGATATTTCAAGGTTCAAGGATAATAAATAAATAAGGCAGCTGCATAATAAAGGTATAACAATAAAATTTAATCCACAAGAAAGGCCCACAATAATTGGACCAATATCACAAAAGCAAATTTTATAATATGACAGATAACACATAACAATAACACTGAAGAAAATATATCATTATTCCAGTGCTATCACACATCACATTCACATAAGGGTAGCTTATACCCTACAAATCATAAACTTTTATGTGCACATAGTCTGATGGTATAGCCCTCATCAAGTTGGGATTCTGTCATATTGGCTAATCAAATGGTTTGGTATGATCACATAGGCCAAGAGGCCACATTGATTTTCACAATTCACAAATGCGGAATTACAAACGATAAGTGATATTAAATGGCTCAAATATCAACAATGGTTAAATTTTCATCAAAGAAGTTCAAATGTGACAAAGCAAGAGTTGGACACTATAACTCACCTTGAATATGCAAATTTAATTCCTCTAAGTTATTGATAATAATTGGTTGATTCGATGACAATACCCGGCCTACATTCACATTCACATATAAATCACACATTTAGGTTTATTTTTTTTAATTTATCATTTTTGTATTAATTGTTTATTAGGAATCTATGCCCTGTTTTAATATCTTAATATGTCCTAAAATTTATTTTATAATTATGAATTCAAATTTCATAAATTATATTATAATAGGGTTATACAATAGAGTAAGTTCATATATGTGTCATATGCCTATAACAATGTACATTGGTTTCTCATGTTATTTGATTTACTTATTTATTAAATTAATATTTATACTTTTGAGAACATTAAATACACATACTAGAGATTATATTCATCTATAATATGCTTATATTTATGACCAAATCAAATATATTTTATTATGCTCAATTCAGTCATAAATCAACAAAACACCTAAATTTCAGCATTTGAGTAGTTTATATTCATTTAATTATATATTAATTTATTTAAATTAATTTGCCTCTCTGTATGACCTCTCTGTAAATTTTCATTTAATTATATATTAATTTATTTAAATTTACAGAGAGGTCATAAATAATTTGTGAAAATGATCATATATAACCTCTCTGTAAATTTTCACAAATTATATAGTTCATTTATATAGGTAAATAATTCAAAAACAGCAGCAAAATCTCAATGGTATTCATTCAGACTATTAAAATGAGCAGCTTGTGTTTATTTATTTACTCACTCATCTTCCTTTATCATTTTGACTTGGCCTTTTACCACAACCTTCCCAAAATCCAAATACACTTTTCTATAATTTTTGATGATTTTTAAAGCTCGTTTTCATGTTAAAATAAATAAAATACAGTAGCTAATTTATTGAGAATTCAAGCTGTAATATTTAGACAGATTTGAGTGTTAGGGTTTCTAGCTTCATTCCTTTCAATTTCTTTCAATAAAAATTGATTTCTAACATCCTAAATACTTAATTAATATGTACAAATGATAATTTTTAGCTTAGATTCAATAAATAATAGATTTAAAGTTAGAAAAATAAAATAAAAGATTAAGATTTAGAATTTTCAAATTCTTACCTTTAGGAGTTCTTTTGCCTTATTTGTCTTTATATCACTTTGTTGATTTAATTTTTCACTTTGGATCACTTCTAAACATAAGAAACTAGCCTATAAATAATTTTTAGCTGCTGAAAAATGAAAGAGAGTCGTGATAGAAAAGAGGTATTCTTGATAGTAATAAGAAAAGAGAAAGAAGAAAAGATAAGACCAAAAATTTCTATCATCTTTTAGTCAATATGTTTCAGCACCTATTATTATTTAAAAGAGATGAGTCACCCACTTATTTTGGCAGAAAATTAGCTGAGAATTAAGTGAGTGAAATGTCCATTTTGCCTCTCGATCTTATACATTTCTTTTATTAACTCAAATGCCATTTTAGTCATTTTACACCATAACTTGTTACCTACACTTGTAATTAATTTCTTTAAAATTGTTTTCACTTCTAATTTTAATTTATCTTATATGGTTTTAATGTATATTATTATATTAAGATATTATTAATTAAGTTATAGTATATTTCAAGTATAATACCCTAAGATTTTTATACATACGGGTTCACGTAGCTAAAGTATTTTAAAAGTTACATTTCTATGACTTTAGTAACATATAAATTTCACTTCTTTATAAATGAATGATTTCTTTATCACTCTAATATGTCATTTTGTTTCTCTAATAGTTTATATACAAATATAATTAATTATTTAATAACTTACAGTTAATTGATTTGATTCACAGTTGTAGAGTTTTCAATTCAAATATTTTAAAGTTTTTGTTTATTACTTTGGCACATTATAATTTTATTTCAATCAAATTTTTTTTTCTCACTTTATTCATTCATCTATACAATATTTAAGCTACTAGATTTTTATTTTATTTAGGGTATTACATTACGAGAATATGAAATTGGTTGCTCCTAAACAGTCTTACTCTATTCTTTCTGGATACTTACACGTGCTGCATGAAATAAATCCAGGTTCAGTTGTTCATGTGCATTGTGATGATGATCATTGATTTCTTTATTTGTGCTTAGCATTTGATGCTTTAATTCAAGATTTCAAATACTGTAGACTTGTAATATCCATTGACGAAACTCATCTAAATGGGAAATACCATGGAGTACTTCTTACTGCTATCTGTCATGATGCCAATCAATAATTTTTTCCATTGGCATTTGGGATTATTGATTCTGAAAATGATGCATCATGGACATGGTTCCTGGGAAGGTTGAAGGCAACCTTTGGTAAAAGGTCGGATTATGTTATTATTTCAGAATGAAATCGAAGCATTCAAAAGGCAGTATCAGACGTCTTTTCGAATGCATTTCATGGGATTTGTATGTACCACCTTCTTAATAATCTCAAATGCAAATTTTGACATATAACAAAATATCTTGAAAAGCATTATTACAAAATGGCCAAATCATATAAAATTCATGATTTCAGTTTACTCTTTGGTTCATTCGGTATTGTTGTTCCTAGTGCAAAAGAGTATCTCGAAGGGGTTGGTCTTGATAGATGGACACGTTCTCATATGAATAAAAAGAGATACAATATCATGACTACTAACATATCAGAATCTGTGAATGTTGCACTTGTCAAGGCACGAGAGATTCCCATAACCGCATTTGCGAGCGAGTTGCGAAAGTTGTTACAAAGCTGGTTTTACGAACGCCGAAGTAAGGCAGGAAAATGTACTGCAAAGATGGTATCTATTGTTGAGAGAAGGCTAAAAAAGAGGATGATGTATGCAATAAAATTGAATGTAAGTACACTATATCAATTTCATGTAGATTGAATTTTACAAAATTCATTCTAATTGCATTATATTAATTTCATGCATATTGAATTTTACAAAATTGAATGTAATTGCATTATATCAGTTTCATGCAACAAAATTGAATTGTATGCTACCATTATGAATCAATTACATATGAATTTTATAAATATATTTTTCATGATAGATTGAACGTGCTAATAATATGAGGTACGACGTGTACGATGTTGATCAGAACTATGTGGTGGATTTGTCACTTAGAAATTACTGTTGTAAGATGTTTCAATTAGACCAGATTCTATGCGTTCATGCTCTTGCGGCTGTGAAAAGTGGTGACTATAATGCTTATCACTTGTGTTCCCCATATTATTCCCGAGATTATTGATACAAAACATATAAAAGAGTCATAAATCTTTTACCTCATATAACATATTGTACTTTACCAAACAATATAAGACAGATGACTCTTCTACATCCAGATATTTGAACCTCAACTGGCAGACGTAAAAAATGCAGAATACTTTCTTTGGGTGAGGATAAAATATTTTCGAAGTATAGCCATTACCGAGAGCAGGGTCATAACAAACTCATTTGTCAAAATCCCATATCAATTCATTATGTTTCACAAGCTGCAAGTACCCATACTACTCAGAAATAAAATTATATTATTGTCTTCCCTCGTCTGTAATAAACTATGTAATAAATATTACAAACTGTTAGATATATTGTTCTTTAAATAAATATTATACGTATTTGTTACTGTTTACTCACTTTTTTCAATATAAATTATCCAAATTATGGTAAATAAAGTGAATATTTATGCTGGTTAATCTCCATATAGTTCAGGGTTGCATACATATAGGATTAGGACAAGTTCGGGCATTCATGCCAGTTGATTTATAATTCCATATTTGTTACTATTTACGTACTTTTTTTAATATAAATTGTCCAAATCATGATAAATGGAGTGAATATTTATTTTAGTTGATTTCCATTTGGTCCAAGATTACATACATCTAAGGTTAGGGCAAGCTAGGGCAAGGTAGAGCATTCATGTCAGTTGGTTTACAATCACAAAATTTATTACTATTCATACACTTTTTTTAATATAAATTATCTAAATCATAGTAAATGGAGTGAATATTTATTCCGGTTGATCTCCATCTGGTCCAGAATTGCATACATCTAGGGTTAGGGCACGTTAGAGTAAGTTAGGATATTTATGTCATTTGGTTTACAATCACATATTTATTGTTGTTCACGTACTTTTTCAATATAAATTATTCAAATAATAGTAAATAGAGTGAATATTTATTCTGGTTTATCTCCATTTGGTTCAAGGTTGCATACATCTAGGATTACGATAAGTTAGGGCATTCCTATCAGTTGATTTATAATCATATATTTATTACTATTTATTTATTTTTTAATATAAATTATTCGAATAATGACAGATGGGGTGAATATATATATATATATATATTTGTTGATCCCTCGCTAGTCCATTATTACATATATTTGAGATTAAAGCAAGATACAGTAAGATAGGACATTCCTGCCCGTATTGCATATATTTTTTTTTTGCGCGGTCTTCTTGTTTGAATTTATACACTCCTTATTAACGAGTCAAATTGGCTCATTCTCAATAAACAACAAAACACAGATATTCTCTCTCTTTCTCTCCTTTTCGTGTTTCAGAGAAAAAAGGTTTTGAAACCCTAAAAAAATTTGAAAGAGAAAGGTCTTGGAAAATTTTGAAAAAAAAATGAAGAGTAAGAAGCCATTACAGCAACTCAAGCTCTCTGTTCCGGCACAAGAAACTCCGATCACCTCCTTCTTGTAAGTTATCTCTTTCCATTTCTCCTTATGTAGGTTGATTCCATCGATTCATCAATTTTTATAATCTATCGCTTTTTTTTTAAATTTCGATTATGTTTTTTTATTCGCCATAGTTATCCTCAGTTTAGGAAATTAGAAGAAAATTTCCAAAAAAAGAAAACAAACAGAGAAAGTGAAGCTGCAGCTAATTGATTTTCAGTGTTGCTCTAATGCCCATGTTTATTATTATTTTTTCATTAATTCATCAATGTTGTTATGTTTCAGAACTGCAAGTGGCACATTTCATGATGGAGATTTGCTTTTGAATCAAAAAGGTCTGCGGCTTATCTCTGAAGAGAAAGGATCCCGTGTAAGTTTGTGCTAATTTTGCAATAATTCTCACTTTCTTTTTAGCTGATTGAGGAGTTAATAACTGGTTTTGTTATTGTTTTACCAAGTCAATTTGTGTCAAAATTCGTTTCTCTAATGGTCAAATTAAAATAAGTTGACCAGAAAAGGGAAGGCTGGATATACAAATTTGGTTGTGAAAAATTATGAATTCAATCGCATCCATTAAGTTCCCTTCCATTCAAATGCACAATAACAATGTATTCGACAGTTTGGATTGTTGAACTTGGATTTGTAGCAATCTTCTATCTGGTAGTTTAGTTCGTATAACTTTTGCATTTTGAATTAACAATAGCTCACTTGTCAGTTAAACTTTTGTCTAAATGCTTTCATTCTTTTTTTTTTTTCTAATGATTTAATCCGTTCTTTTGAATTTGTTCTTTGCCTCTTGTTGGTACGGGTGAACTGGCCAATTTCTTTTTGGAAATCAATTTCAGCTGGAATAGTTGTTTGGAGAACTTATTAGAAACACTTTTCAATATCCAAATTTGTTATCGACCAATGTATAGACTGCCGCATATACCTGAATTTTAAAATTGCAGCCTTGTGAATGATTTCCTCATTTCTGCAGCTGAAGATTAAAAGTTATATTTGTCAATCTCATAACCCATATGGATATGCAGTATGCTTTCGTCCTTCTAGATGCACACCACACGTTTGTATCAATATTCTCTTTGTCAGAAATTGTTGTTAAAAGGCAATGCCATTCTCTTGTTTCTATGGAAATAAGAACTAGTTAAGGTGGCAATATTATTCTCTTGTTCTAGGAAACAAGAACTTTGTCTCTTTATATATTGTATAAAGACAGTGCAGATCCTCATATATTTTATTTACTTATTTGTTTGTTTAGACAGCCTTCAGAAAACAAAGAGCTTGATTTTGAGTTCTCATTGGATGACCTTGAGACAATCAAAGTCATCGGAAAGGGGAGTGGGGGTGTAGTGCAACTTGTTCGTCATAAATGGATTGGCACATTTTTTGCATTGAAGGTAGCTTCACAAACTCAATGAAGTTTTTTGTGTTACTTTTTTAATGTTTGGACTGGTGCAGATATTCGATAAACCTATAATCACAAATTGTTTGACTGCATGCTTCCTATGAGTCACATGTATATAAAAAGGATGTTGAGGATTCGACTATTTATTTTACTGTCCTTTCGAAATATAAGAAGCATAAAATGGACGGGGCTAACACACTTCATTTTAAAATTGACATATTGCTGTGAAGGCTTGAATATTTTTTAGCTTTTTATTAAACAGAGATTTCTTAGATGATTAGGACATTGCCAATTTCGAATCATCATGAGTCAAATCTTTATATAACCTTGAAGTTTATGAAATTGGCATTACAGGTCATCCAAATGAACATACAAGAGGATATTCGTAAACAAATTGTTCAGGAGCTGAAAATAAACCAAGCCTCCCAATGTCCTCATGTTGTTGTTTGCCATCACTCATTCTATCACAATGGAGCTATTTCTCTGGTGTTAGAATACATGGACCGAGGGTCCTTGGCAGACGTGATCAGACAAGTTAAAACCATTCTTGAACCTTATCTGGCTGTTGTCTGCAAGCAGGTTTATAAGCTTCTTTCTTGGAAATCTGAAAAGGAAAAATCCTTATAGTTGTTTGATCTTCTTCATTCCTGAAAATTATGTTTCTGTTCCAGGTTTTGCAGGGTCTTGTATACCTGCACCATGAACGGCATGTCATACATAGAGACATCAAACCATCCAATCTATTGGTAAACCATAAGGGAGAAGTGAAGATCACTGATTTTGGTGTGAGTGCCATGCTAGCGAGTTCAATGGGCCAAAGGGACACATTTGTTGGCACTTACAATTACATGTCGGTATGTCTTGATTTTGTTTTATTGTTAGCACAAATAGCAACCACTATCAAGTTGACTAGTTCATTATAATTTTTCCCCCATAATCTGTAGTAGTTCATGTTCGCTATGCCATGCTTTTATTCACTTTTTAGATGTAATGTATATTTTTTAGATGTAATGTATATTTAAATAGTGATGGTTTTTTCTTCTTTCTCTTTTAGCCAGAGCGAATTAGTGGGAGTGTCTACGACTATAGTAGCGATATTTGGAGTTTAGGTCTGGTAGTACTTGAGTGCGCTATAGGCCGATTTCCTTATATGAAGTCTGAAGATCAGCACAGTTGGCCAAGCTTTTACGAGCTTTTGGAAGCCATAGTGGAAAGCCCGCCACCATCTGCTCCACCTGATCAGTTCTCCCCTGAGTTCTGTTCATTTGTATCCTCTTGGTAATTAATTTCATAAATTCATTTCACAACTTCATTATGTACTTTAGTCCATATCATGGCTCTTTCTTAAATGGTCTTGGATTGTTTCTTTTTGTGGCTTCTGTTTACTTTATTAATTCCACTTCCGAAGTTCATAGATACTCCAAATTTTTTTTTCTGAAAAAAAAAATAACAAAGAGATTTTGTTGCTGGAAGAAAGCAAATACATTGGAGGGCTCGAAGGCAAATGGGAAACTAAAGGGGGTAACCCAATTAGGGGGCATAAACTCATTCTTGTATTTTATTTTCCCAACTCAATCGGCCACATTATTTTGAAGAAGATTTTGGACAATTATGAGTGTCTGATTTAATTATGACATTTGTAAAACCTCAAGTCAACACCAAACATGCTGCATCCTCAACATTAATTTGTGTTGGTTAAAAGAGCATGTCAGCAAGAAACTGTAAAACTTCGCCTGAAACAAGCATAACTTTTTCTATCTCTGTGGACAACGGATATATCAGCTTTGGACTTACCAAGGGTTATTAATGGATTATAGTTGGCTTACTGTTCAAGTGGTCGAGTGGCCTTTCAAGTTTAAATGGCTTAAAATAATGCTGTTGGCTTAGCATGGAAAAAGAACACTTAATTTTCCAATTTGTTTCCCATTATTTCTGTAAAGTTTCCAAGTGCTTTTATTTTTCTTTTTGAACTGATTTCCTAGTGCTTTCATTTGTAATATTCTTGACTGTGTTTTCAATGATACATGTAGCATACAGAAGAATCCTCGAGACAGGGCATCATCTTTGGATCTCTTGGTTAGTAACCTCTGACCTAGTATGCTTAGTTTATTTTGGATTTTCCTCGACTTTTCATCTACAAGGAAAGCTAGAATAATGATTTATAATTCTTTTTATGTTTCCAGAGTCACCCTTTCATCAAAAAGTTTGAAGACAAAGACATTGATCTTGGAATTCTGGTAGACAGCTTGGAACCCCCAGTGAACTACCCTAGATAAGTTTGTCTTCTCGTCTCTATGTCAGGCCAAGTTAATTTCTTTTAATGTTCATCTTAAGCGAAGTTAGCTTGTCTTGCAATTGCTATATTGAGTATAAAAATGTGTTTCACTTCAGGTATCAATTATTAGCCATGATAGCTCATTACAGAAATTATCTTGTACTATTAAAACAAATGGTTTACCATATAGATCGTGTCGCTTGTCTTCATATTCAAAGATAATATTATATATAATTTTGAGACAGACAGCTTACATGATCTTGCTATCGTATATTGCTCCATGCTTGTTAAGTCAGTCAAGTACAATGAACATATTTATGAGGAATAATGGCATACATGCTAAATAATAAGGTTGTCGGCTGAGAAACAAAAAAGTACCATATTGTAATTCTGAATGCGTTTATGTCATGTCAGAAACTTAATTGACATACACAATATGCATAATACCAAATTTTGCTAAAACAATCGTATTATTGTAAATGTGTCTCATTTCTGTAAATGTCTTATAACGATAAGTTAATGTGCATCAAATAATGAATGAGTTGTCGCTGTGAGCCACTGAAATATAGTCTTACTACGTTCCACCCCACTGCATGCCCATTTAATACTGACAAGTCTTATAGATCTTGTCCTTGAAATGAGAGCCTTATCAGCCTAATTTAACCGTGTCTTTTTAACCCTGTTTTTGACTCCTGTGTAAAGCAGGAACAAATTTTAATTTATTATTTCAAAATTTTTGTACTATGCTTAATTCATATGATTTCTGGCACCATGTTTTTGTACTGTTTAAGTCTTTAACATTAAGTAAGACTTAGATTTGCCCTTTTATGATCAGGACTAGGTAGGACTTGGTTTTGCCCGTTTAATTCTTGTTCCCAGTGTTTGCGATAATATATAGTTTGATTTCTAATATATTAAATCTAGCTACTCCAGTCTTTATAACATATATGTAGACTTTTAAGAGAGGAAGTGTTAGGAAACTGAAATATTTCTTTATTATAATAATTTATAAGCTAAAATAATAAAATTAAATATCAAATGCAGAATATTATTAGGGGAAAACAGTGTAATGAAAAATATTAGCAGATTGTATAAATGAATACGAAGGTGTTAATAATTTATTGTAATTAGTTTGGATTGGACCTAATTCCATGAGGTCATGAAAGGCAGAGACTAGACTAGTTAGGAGATGTGTGCAAGGCTGCCTAATTATAATATTCATCTTCCATTAAGTTTCTCAGATTACAGGTACATACATGAACCAAATATCATAGAATTGGTCAATAGAATTGGTAATGGATTATACAGTTCAACAAACAGCCAACTTGTTTCTACCACATTATTATTATTATTATTATTATTTCTTTTTGAGATGCTATTTGTACCACCCTAGCAACAACGATATATAGCTTTGTAGTTAAGGAGATGCAATTTCTGATTTTGAGAGATGTCACTTATGACTACAATTACAAACTTCTGACACTTTAATTGTACGAGGGCTCTACTTGTACAATTGCATCACTTCATGAGACCTACAATTCTATTTTCAATCAGCTAAGCAATAATAAGAATCCACGCGTTTTTTTTTTTTTTTTTTTAAAACGCATAATGACTTGTGGAAAAATCTTAACTTTACAAAAATACTAATATAACATTATAGACTCTCTGTATGGGTGTTATCATTTCTCGAACTCTTCACATTGTGGAAACATTCATAAACTGAATTGTCTTTTTTTTTTTTTTACTAATACTACATTATAAAAATTAAGAATTATTATTAATTGGTGTCTTTTTAAATAATTTTATTTAGTTTTAATTACTATTATTATTGTACTATAAATGATAAATTAAAATTTTCACCTTAGACAATTGATTTATGTATTTTTTCACTTTAAATTTAATTATGTTATATTCATATTTTTCACTATCAAAATGCAAGCATTATCGCCCTTGCTTTTGCCTAGACTAGATTTTTTTTTTGTTGAAGAGGATGAACTTTGCTTAAAGGCCCTAGACTACTTTGTTAAACCAATGAATGAAAGAAAAGAAAGAAATGAATATGGAAATAAATTTCACATATAAAGGATTTATAATAAAGAAAGATAATTTAATTTAAATGATTATGTGATTTTGTATTATAAAATTTAATTTATTATAAATTTAAGATTTTTATCTATATATTAAACTTGAGATTCCATCTTTCTAAATTGAACTCGCCCATAGACTTTGGCATAATTTTTATTTTTCTTTCTTATTGTGGAAATCAAACATTATTCAAAGTATTAAGCTTCATAAAGAGGAAAATGATACACTAGAATCTGAAATTGCTTGTGCCAAGAGAATAACCTGAGATTTTTATAGGAGGTTGGTCATATTTATGAAATATCTTTTCTGTTTTATTAAAATTGTCACTTTTAATTCATATATAAATTTCAAAATAATTATTAAATTGTCACTTTTAATTTATATATAAGTATTTAAATAATTATTATATTCTCTTAATTTTGTAAAAAAATATTTTAAATAATCTAAGATATCTTCTATTAAATCATTAATTATTAAAATTATTATATTCTCATTTTATTAATTAAAATATAATTAAAAAATCATAAAATAATAATTTAAAATATCCTCTATTAAATCATTAATTATTAAAATTATTATATTATATTTTATTAATTAAAATATAATTATAAAATTATAAAATAATAATTTTAGTAGAATACTTTTTTTAAAAATAAAAATAACAAATTCAGTGGGATGCAACAACATTTATCAAAATTATCACAAAACACGCATGCTTTTTGTGGTTGACGATAAAATTCAGTAATTACAATCAAACTAAATAAAGTTCAATCTAATAGGCTATATTTGGAAAGCAAAAACCAAATACAAGTTGACAGACAGAAAGAAGATATAATCCCAAATAAATAAATAAATAGGATTGGGTAGGGTAGGGGGTGGGTCCAAGTGTCAGAATTCTGTGGGAATTTAACTATTAACTCTAAAACAGCGGGCACTGGATAAGAATAATTTTCAATTATTATTATTATTATTATTATTATTATTATTATTATTATTATTATTATTATTATTACGTACTGCTAAATAAATTGAAATATATCCCAAAAGATTAGGGTAAGGTGAAGTTAATAATGAATGTGGCCTATCTGCAAAAGCATGTGGTACCAATTAGACATTGCCCATAAAATTATCAAAATAAAATAAATAAAATTTTATATTCTTGACAGGCTTCCCAAGTCAACCTCCTTATCCTCATTGCCTATCAAACCAACCAAAAATATAAATATTTATAATTTATTTTTACCATCATCATCATAATAATAATTAAATCAAATCCTTATGACATTTCCCCTCTTAATTCCACTCTTTTCATAATGATTGTGACTGTAATCTTTTGTCACTTTGGTATGGAATGTAGCCTACATATATATATATATATCGCATATACAAATACATAAACACACATCAAATGTTAAATAATAATTTTCTATTTCCTCATCTCTTCTAAATTAATATATACATTTTTTATTTGTCCTATATTATAATCATATCATTATTTTAATAAATAAATTAATATAATATATTTTTATTATGCTTATATTTAATATATTAAATTTATCTCAAATTAAATTAAAAAAATAATTAAAAAATTACAAATTTATATTTTTAATAAAAATATTAAAATTTTTTAATTTTTATAAAAAAATACATATTAATTTAAAAAGAAAAAAAATATTACAAATTACATAAAATTATTAATTTAACAATGAAATTAAAAGAATTTGAAAGGATAAGTGAAAAATTAGACCACCAAATTAGATGAATTTTTTATTAAGGAATAACACGTATATACAAAAAATAGTGAACTAACACATCTCATAATAAAATTACTAAATTAAATAAATTATGAGTGTTAATAATTTAATATTCTCTCTATTACAAAATAATAGGAATCTTTTTCATCTCACACATATTAAAAAAAATTTAATTATTTAATTAATATATATTTTTTATAAATTATTTATTTTACTCTCTATTCATATTAAATAACTATTAATTATTATAAATATCAAAATTTAAAATAGTAATTAATTTGATCAAGAGTAATTATAATTTAATAAATATAAATAATTAAATATAATATTATTGATTATAAAATATTTAAATAAAGATATAATAATTAATGTATAATATAATTATAATTTAAATAAAATAATATGAATATATTTTGAGACAAATAAAACAAATATACATGTTATTTTGTGAAGGAAGGAGTACTATTTAAGTAATGTAGAGAGATTCTTTCTTGATATAACTTTAGCTACTGTTTGGGATATTGCCTAGATACCTGAAAACATTAAAATTTGCCAGTACTTTTAAGAGGCAAAGTAGCCAAAAAAGACAATGGCCTAAGTTAAGTTTCTCCCACAAATAAAAGAAAAAGGGCAAAGGGTGACTCAGATTTGGATTTGTCTTCAATTTTTAGACCTTATCCACTGCCCTTTATACTATGGCCTATGGGAAAGTTATTTAATGTACACCATTAATATATGATAATGATAATAATTATGCATCGTGACATATCATAATATAAAAAAATCTCTTAATCTTTTTTTTTTCTAAAAAAAAAGAAAAACCCTTTTCTTCCTATAAAATAATAATTACTATTTTTATTTAATTAATTTGTTTTTATAATTATTATACAATATTCAATCAGCTAAAATTTGTTATAAATACACATATTTTTGCTTTCTTTCTAAAGGGTATTATATATAGTTTATGACAAGTCTTCAACAACAATATCTTGATTTTATTATTGTCTTAATTTCTTTCTTTCTTTCTTGTTTGTTGGTGATTGCTGTATTCAAAAATGGTTGATCAAGAAGCAAAGGCAAAGAAAATATTCTGGGATCTTACTAGTTTGCAGAAAATAAACCGGAATAATGGAGAAGAGCAAGATCATAATAATTGGATGGTGGCCATGGAAAGTAATTGTTCTGATAACGCCTGTTACTCATCAACTGAATCTTCCATGGAAAATTCAACAAACTCAGCTGCATCTTCTTTTTATTCTTCTTCTTCTTCAACAGATTTAACAGAAGATGCATCTTCTTCTTCGCCATTATCAACATTAACATCACCACCTGCAGATACTAATGGACCTCTATATCAATTATCAGAGCTCATGGCCCAACTCCCCATCAAGTAAGTATATATAAACGCTGCGATTTCACAATTTCAGAAACAAACTCTATATACTACTAATACTAACAAAATATTTGATGAATATTTTATCAGGAGAGGTCTTTCAAAGTTTTACAATGGCAAGTCTCAATCATATACATCATTAGCAAGTGTAAAGAGCCTGGAAGATCTTGCAAAGAAGTTGACAAATACTCCATACAGATCTAAAATGAAGTCAAGCAAGAGCTACGCTGGAGTTATAGATGGACACAGTAATAATAATAATACTAATAAAAAATCTTATAGTCCTAAAGCTATCATATCAAAAAGGGTTTCAAGTTCATCATCAAGAGGATCTTCATTATCTTCTTTAGGGAAGATCAGATCAGGTTCTTTAATCAGTAGCTGAATATTTATAATTGTTATATATAAGAGCTTTATTTCCATCTTTTCATGATGTAAAACTTGCATGGCTTATTTTGCAAAGCTATAACACTTCTTTTTTTCTTTTTTTTTTTTTTGGGGTCTTACACAAGTAATGAAATCAAGATTATTTCATTATTATACAAAAATTAAGAATAATTTTGAGTATTTTGTAGTTTCAAGAATGGTGGATAAGGGGAAATGAATCTATAGAGCTTGAAACTTCATTCGTTTTTTTTTTTTCTGTTACTTTTTTATTAATTAAAACTTAATTGAAGTTTGAAATCACAATAACTTTATAATTCTACAAAAAACGTATATTATAAATTAAAAAAAAATAAATTCAATTTCGCGAAGCTTATCAAAATTAAGCTAATTAATAAATCAAATTAATGTGATTATATATATATGTGTGTGTGTGTGTGATAATCGTCCAATAATTGAACTTATCAAATTGAACTATAATTCATCTACAGCTTCCCAATTTTAGGGAAACTTAATTATCAACAGAATGTTAGCCAATTCTTGTTCTCTACGCATTTATATTATTTTAATTGAGTATATATAATGTATATATATATATTTTGTAACCTTGAAATTGCCGTATCACTGTAACCATCAGTGACTTCAAAAAATTAACTTACGTAGCCGTCTTTTTTATATATATTTTTTCCAGATATTCATTAAAAATTAAAAGTTTTAAAATTCTTATACTAATTTAAGTAAAAAGATATAACATAACTCTGAGAAGCAAACTTTATAAAAAAAAACTGTTTTTTCTTTTTTTTTTTTTCATAAATAGAAGTTGAATTTGAAATCTCTTTAATATGAAAATAACTTTTAATACTACTAAATTAAATTAAAAGCTCAGAGAATTTTGGAATCTTTGCAATCTTAATTTTCAAATTTGAGAAACAATGTCTTGAGAAAAATATAACAGTACCGAAGCATTTAAGAAGTTAACTTCCAAGAATGATGGAATGTTCAAATTCAGAGAGCAGATTAGATTTTTTTTTTTTTTTGTCTTTCGGCGTAATATTTTTTTTTTCTTGACCTACAATCATGTTCCCACCAATAATACTCTTATGGATATTGGCAATTTTTTTTTTCCAATCGATGAAAAAATAAAATTGACTGGCAATAGTAATTAGAAGATGTGTGATAAGTGAGAACAATTTTAAATTCATGCAGACACTATTTTAAACTCTGATAATTTGATAATTTATATCCTTTTAAAGAATTAAAAAAAAAAAACCATGTTAAGTTCATAAACCTTTTAGAGCCTTCGTCTGGGCTTGCGTGGTTTGAGGTACTGTCCCCACTCTTATTGATTTAGTACAGAGCATATAAAGGTTAGTTCAGCTAAACATACTTCTGTTATCAAAAACTTGAAATTTACGGTTGATTTGTACAATGAATTTACCCATTTTAGAAACTAGAAAGAAGCATATAATTACAAAATATCTTATCGGATGATTGATTACTAAAGATCAGCTAAGAATCTCAATCAATGTTCAATCACTCCATATCTTGAGAACTATTTTAAAAGATAACAATCTGGATTAGGATTTTAAGAGGAAATGTATATAAAAAAAAAGTAGATGTGATTGTTGAATATAACCGCACAATGTTATGTAATCAAACGAGTAGAAACCTTACTATTTTTTGATTGCACGAAGAAATTTTTCAACAAAAAATTGCACTCAACTATGATCTTACATGATTTTGATGGTGCCTGGGGAGAAAAATACAGTACAAAACCCTTTATCTTGAGTTTTTATTGTCATATCTTGTAAACAGGTACAATTCCAAGAAGGAAAAAGCATTTCCTCATTACGGTGGCTGTTGCTTCACACAGTAAGAGTCGACTTGTTTCCTCAGCTGACCCAACAACCTGCCCAAATTTTCCAATACCGCAGTTAATTACCAGGCTTGTAAAGATCTTTTTCAGTTAAATCCATATCTTGGTTAGATATATTATGCAATATTGTTATCATTTTACTGGGGAAGATAGTGGAAAAGTATGCTCATGTATCATAAAATATCGTTCAGTTGGACATAAAAAATATTTGGTTATACACTGGTTCGCTGTTTTGCCAGCTAATAGGCAAGTCTAACACAATAAATGCACAATCATTAGCATAAGACTCTAGCATATTTGGACAATACCTGGCAATTGGAATAAAATTTGGTGAAATACTCAGATAAATTATATAGATATTCGCACAACACATTTGGCAGGAGATTTGTGCAGGCTTCCTCAACAGTCTGAAAAGGGCAGACATAACACATCCATAATAATTCAAACTTGCAAGCTAAAACTTTAGAATAAAAGCAGGCTAAGGTCAAGAAGCAAGATAACAAGTGATTCTTTAAAACACGTGATTTACCTCAGCAAATTGTAGTAGATGAAGCCCCAGAGCACGCTCATCAGCATGGCCCAAAACCAATAACCCTGTCTGCAATGGAAAAAATAACGTCAACCTTCACTATACTTGAGATATCTGTTCAATTACTTGAGGCAAAAATTCTTGTTCTTAAAATCCACAAGCATTAAAGACCTGACATATTGCAGTTCCTTGACACCTCAATCCTAGGTTAAGGATGGAGAAGCAAACGAGAAATTGATTTTGTCAGGACAATGTAATGCACAATGATTTTTAGTACCATCACAGATGCACCAATTGAAACAAATATTGGGAGAAAATTATTTGAATCTTGCACCAAATTTTGTAGATAGTGTACATGAAATCATCAAATTAGATTCTAGGGCAAATTTGTTCAACCAACTTCAACTAAGAAGATGAATTACCTTCTTCAATTCCTCTATGTTTTTACCAGATTTTCTGATGATTGAACAGATCCGAGCATGTGCATACAGCAAATAAACAGCAGTGTTTCCCTGTTCAACAGTTTTTGGAGGTAAGAAAACCATATGGTGCTGGAACAGGTTTGAAAGTAAGAAAACTAACAGTGCTGGAACAAGTGGTGGCACAAACTAGCAGTGCTGTGGAAAAAGTGGTGGCACCCAATAGCAACAATAACAAAAGAGATGAAAGTAACAAGAAATTGATAGCATAATAGCATAATAGCAAAGTAAAAATGTAAAAATGTTAACAAATGTTAAGGGTGGAAAAACATAAAAAAAAAATCAATACTAGTTCTCATGAACTAATTTAGTCTCAAAAATTCGTGAAATCTCTACCGAGCAGCAAATCAGATATTCACCTTATCATTAAGCATCTGCTCATAGTTAAATGTATAATTGGTCAATCTGTTATTCTTTAAGTCAGCATACCTGAAAAAACAGATTAAGATGTAACCTTATTAAAAGTAGAGTTCACAGTTGAATAAAGAAACATTATAATCAATAAGCAATGTTGTGAACAGAAATGAATATTTAGCAACAATTTTATTTCAGGCAGCAAATTGTCTCACTGATTCAGACAAGTAAACAATGAGTTTTACTGAGGGAATTGGAGGACAGATGATATACTTATTCCAGATTTGGCAACTTCATCCAATGGAGGCAAGTCATAAATGATTCAAAGTTAAAAAAGTTTCAAGCACAAAGCATGTGTATTCCTGAAGTAGGGTATGGCTATCGTTTCTACTTGCACCAATTTAAGGGGATTTTGGTAATTTAGGTAGTCTTCTAGAACATTTTTAGAAAGGTCCTTTTCATAATTCCAAGCCTACTAGTTAGGAATTTCCAAATCCTAATATGGCAAGGAAGACACTGCGTCTGAGCATAGCGATGCCTTCCAGTTATTTTCTGAAAATTTTGACAATGAAATCATTTGTGCTCCTCAAGAATATTGAGTCTATAAATATCATCCAATTAACCAGCCAAAACAACCCTTTAAAAGGTCATCACCCAACTATGATCTCACAATTATGACCATGGTACTAAGATTACTCGGTCAGTCCTACCCTTCAGTACTATTGCAATTACTGATCGCCCTAACAACTCTCTATCAACAACTTAAGGCTGCAACCCCAAGGCTTATACAATTGCACTAAACAAGGCCCCCAATAAATTTTCCTACACCAAAAAAATACCTACAGCTCAATTCAAACTTCATCTTTTCACCACCAGACTTCATTTTTTCTCAGCAAACTTGAAGCCACGAACTGGAACTCCTATTGCTCCAAACCCTATATAATCCCTAAGTTTTAAAACCTTATGCCACGAATAGCAAATGTTAACAGAATACTCAAATTCAGTCCTAGAACAAAAGACTGGGTGATTATTATGAATAAAGCAATTTAAACAGCCAAGGGGGACATTCAAATTAGAATAGATAGCTTACTTAACAGCACCGTAACCAATTGCCTCAGCAGTCCGCTCAAGCTCCTCCTGGGTCCACTCTTCAGCCTTACCTGACAAGGGTACAAGGTATTATTTACTATATGGAAATCGAAATTGTATCTGGAAACAGTATACTAGCAAGAAAAATCACATTCCACATATCTTGTACAAGAAATAAAGATGACAAAGAGATGCATGGAACATAGGTAATAACTAAGAAATAAATTGCAGATCAATCCAGTTCTAATACCACGCTCAATAAGTGCTGCTTTGCTGCGAGTCTTGGCTTCATCTAGCAAATCAACCAACCGAACTACTTCGCTAGATCGAGTTCTAAAACGTTTGCCATCATCTCCAAGAACAAGGCCGAATCCAACATGACTAGCCTTAGGATACATGCTATCATCAGCAGGGAGCCAACCTGCACGTTTGGCAGCCTGAATATGAAAACCAGATTATTGTCAGACCTTCAACCTCCAATTGCAAATTAAGAATTGTACTTACTAAGAAGTTGGGTATTTCTACATCAAGTGGTAGTAGGCAGTAAAAAGACTTGTATATGGAATAAAGTCAAACAAAAACTCAAGGACTACAAAATCATGCATAAAGCACAACAAAAGGCAATATAAGATCAGATAGATACTCACTTTGAATACCATATCAAAGTGTTGCTGCTGACCAACATCAGTAACATATATCATCCACTCTGCTTTTTCTTCGTTAAGCCGAAACCTATAGAATGCAAGAAACATTTTCAATTCTCACTTCCAAACCCACAACACCAGATTCACAAACACATGTCAACAATGTTAATCAAGTGTGGATTGAACAGTCTAACACAAAAGAAACATGAAAAAGCATCTCCAAATATACTTGCATTACCAATAGAACAGCTGTGGATATAAGACTAGGATAAGTTGCCTTCTCTAAGTAAATGAATTAGTTTTTACTATCAAGTTGTAACAGTGAATAAACAAAAAAATTGATTTTTATATGTCTGCGCTTTTGAAGACTCCTCTTTCCATTTGTTATAATTCACTTGAATAGCCGAGAAAATTACAGATTTTGAACCATCACAGATGATTATTTGGATTACTGATGTAAAAAAATTATTGAACATTGTGGTCACCAATTATTAGTAGCAGTTGGTGGTGGTCATTGAACAAGTGGGCCTATACTTGTGCAGTTCTCTGGGAAATCATTTCCTTTTATTGAGTTTGTAAAAATTTGGAAAATAATTTATCATTTTGAAAACAAGAAGTCATTTTTCTTGAAAAAGGCTTCCTCACAAAAAAAAATTCCATCAAAGAATTTTCCTGTGTGCCAAAAACTGAAAAATATTGAACATGTTTTCTTAAACAAACATAAACCCAGATTGGTAAAAATTTTGGAAAAGAAAAAACACTAAAGAAGTTTATTCATAATCATTTTACATTTTAACAAGATCAATTTAGGGAAAAAACTAATAGAAAAATGATTTTATTATAGCAGAACATGTCAAATTATTTCCATGAATCACAATATTACAGGCATACAAAGTAAGAACTGAATAAAATGAACGAACAAGATACTTACAATGATAAAAGATCAAATCATCTAAAGAGAGAAAATAAACTCACCAAATTGCAGTTATATCAGTTGAAGCATAGTTGTAACCACCATCACTCTTCACAACAATAAGAGGTATGTTAAATCCTTCAAGAAAGATCACACGAGCGCCTTCACTTTCTTCAATTAATCCTTTATTGCTTAATGCCTCGATAACCCCAGGAATGAAAGGATTATAAAAGCTTTCTCCCTATGAACAAGGAAATAATAAAGAAATTAATGCGACAACTCTCTATTTTTTCAGTTAATCAATTGTCATTCATGTAACATAAAGATTGGGTGTAGCTTCGATGGGTTTAATCAGATAAAGCAACTCATTTAACTTTCATGAAACTTTAACATGAAAACCCAAATTTAAAATGAAAATCCAAATTCCTTGATTTTTAATTTAATTTTCCATGTCAAAAGTAAAAAATAATGCATATTTGTGATTTCCATAAAATATGGCATAATAAGTTAAGCACCTGCTTCAATTAAATTTAAATATAATAATAGAATCAAGCTAATATTGACAGGAATAAGGTATGATTGATACATCAAAAAATGCATATCACTAGCTACATCTAAAAATGTTACAAATGAAAATTTGACCTTGTTCAGGACAAGGTTACATGAAAAGCACAAAAAGAGAAAGCAACTTAAGCATTTATCAATTATTCAGGTACAACTTCATTTTGAACATTCCCAAGATAATCCAGCAAAAATCATCCATGGAAAATAAGTGTTCTCATTGTAACCACTAAACATACACAAAACACTAACAAAGAAAAAAACTTAGCAAATAAAATATATTGCAGCAGAACAATTTTTGCATGAAATAAGATCAGAAAACTACTAATTCTCCAAGAAGCCCCAGCTATGAATATCTTGTTCAAAGAATTGAACAAGCAGCTTCTTGGAATGCTTTTAATGTTTGTATTAAGAGAAAAATAACATACAGAAAAAGCTATATACCTACCTTTTCCTCCAGCTGAACTCCAAGACGTTGATAGACCTTATCAAACTCCTTCCTGCTGATGTCACATATTTGTGTCCAGGCTTGGCGATACTTGGGCTCTCCACTCTGCATACAACAACAACAACAACTAAGCCTTCTATAAAATGTTTATGCTCTCCACTCTGCATACAAAAAACAATTTCTCATCCATTATCTTCTATAAAATGTTTACAAGTCCTACATTGCCAACATATTGCATAAACTTTACAGGTCTTTTAACTTAGAAGTAAAAATAATTTACCTGGAGCCGAACCACTGCTTTCTGTGCCCTCTCCTTAAATGCAGAATCAGTATCAAACCTCTGTTTTGATGCCTTATAGAACGCCTAGACAGTGCACAAGTCAAGTTAGAATCACATGAAATATGTATACAAAAACTTGCAATTGCATCTACCACAATTTTTTCAAAGCCCCATCAACATGTGCCCGAGGAAGCATCTAATCTTTGTTTCAGAAAAAAAAAATGAAAACCATTTTGACTTAGAATTCTCTAATACTACATTATCAAATATTAGCTTCACAATGTCTCTATTATTATCCAAATTATCATAGAAGCTATCATATATTAGACATCATGCTATTTTAATAATGATAATTGAACACCGTATGTATAGTACATCTGGGAGGGGGAAAGTAGAAATAAAACAGTATTGTACATTCCTTCAATAGAAATGACCATATTCTAATTTCCTTATTATTACAAAATCAGTACAACTTACTCCTCCATACACATGCAATAAGCAGATTCTGTTCATTCTGTTCTTGGCCACAGTGAAATTGCTAAAATAAAACAAAAGCCAAAGAGAGCAATTGAACCCCAAGATACTACTTTCTTAATCCGAATTTAATGCAAGGTGCTACGAGCTTCTAACTTATTTAAAACTAAAACAGAAAAATAGAAAATTTACATTCTGACATTTTAATTGTCATAATTTAACAATCGTATAACTTTCACTCACCTGTAGATCTCCAATGGCATTTTCATTGACATCCTCAAAGTTTGGGAACTTTGCAAAAAGGAATTCAATCAACATACCAAACTGCAAAGCAAATATAATTCTCTAAGCCACATATTGCTAACGAGTAAGGGGGAAAGATGAGGAGCAAAGATGAATCGCAAATTAAGCTTTCATCAAAGACGAGGATCAAAGATGACTCGCAAATTAAGCTTTCATCAAAGATGAGGAGCAAAGATGAATTACAAATTAAGCTTTCATCAAATGCGGACAGTGATTATGTGATAACTAATTATTTTCAGAAACCACAGTTACCTGTGTCCCCCAGTCACCAACATGATTTCGTCGAAGAACATCAACCTTTGAGAATTCAAGCATGCGGGCTAGCGTGTCTCCAATAATAGTAGATCTTAAATGACCAACATGCATTTCTTTTGCAATATTGGGTGAGGAAAAGTCAACCACAGCCCTTTTGACAGCAATCTTAGGCGACCAAGTGTCAATACCATCAACAAGCATCTTTTGAATTTTCTGCAGCCACAGCAATCTAACATAAGTAACCTTACATGAATCCCCAGAGAACAATTCTAAAATCAGGACAAGGTAAAACGGGACTTCATGCAAAAATATTATTGGGACAACTATAATTAACAAAGAAGAGCACGAGATGGATAGAAACAGTGAATAGACAAACACCTCAGCCAACCAGGACTTTGATAAGACAACATTCACAAAACCAGGTCCTGCCACAGAGCAAGATTCTATCATTTCGGATGGAGGAAGATTTTTCATTATTGCCTGCCAAAAGAAAAAATTAAAGATCAAAGAAATACTATCAGAAAATCATTCTAATGCTATAAATCATACATGATTAAGTGACTTGTGACATGAAAATTATCCATACCTGTCCAATTGCTGGGGGCCCCCTAAATTCAGTATTTTTTCCTTTTATTTTAGAAAAAAGGCTCATGGCATTATTACTGCAACAAAAGAAAAAAATAGTCACCAATCTTATAACATTTTGAAACACTGCTGCTATATATTAATTTCAAGATACTTATTACCATTGGTAATCACCGAATTTTGCGGTGCAAGCAGCAATCAAAGGCTCAACATCTGGCTCACTAGGGACTGTCTGCCTAAGTGATACTTCAAAAAGCTTGGCTAATTGTTTCTTTAAATTGCCTACATTCTCCTCGGTCTTCTTCACCAAAAACATTCAAAAAATCAGCTCTTAGAAAAAATCATTCTAACACTTCTTTTATTATTATTTTTAACAAAAAAAAAAAAAACTAAAAATAGTTAAATAAACTCACATTCGCCATAGTCGATGTAGAATGTGACTTTGCAGCTAAAGAAAGTCGTCTAGATGTGACTCTTAACAAGTCTGTCTAGTTTCACAGCAAAAGCACAGCACAAAAACCGTAAAATTAACATGAAATGTATCAATTATACACTAAAATAGACAAAACTAAGCTCCATTAACACAGAATCGCATTCTGTAACATAAAAAACAACCGGTTACCGGAGGCAGGTAGAGAAGAATAGTGAAAAATGAAAAGAGAGAGAGAGATGTGATAGAACCCTTACCAGAGGCAGATAGAGAAGAAGAGTGGAAATGAGAAAGTCGATTGAAGCACAACAATGGCGAAGGAGAAACCGGCGCGAGTATCAGGGTTAAAGAAGACCCTATCATGCCTTTTCTTTTGTATTTATACTATTGTTACAGAAATGGTGTCTGTTCTTCGATGCTTCTTCTTAGTAATTTTTATTTATTATTAGGGCTTTTACCAAATTAAGGGTTTTTTCTTTTTTTTTTTTTTAATGTTTCGATGAATTGCCAATGATAATGTGACAAGTCAGCTTATTAAGAGCCTGGGAATTAATGGCGCTGAGTTTCGGATTATTAAATCCCATTTTTTATTTTTTAATTTCTTTTCTTTTTCTTTTTACCATATATACATATAAATGAAAAATCTGCTTGATTCTCAAGCTGTCTTTGATAATCAGATAAAAAAAAAGAAGCTGTCTTTGATAAGCTAGGAATAAATAAATCGTTTAGTTGAATAACAAACACGCAATTTTCATCCAATTATATTCTGGATGACTATGAAAACAATGAAAAAGAATAATTCCAATGAACAGTAGTTAATGAACAAACATATTGGAGTGAATGATATTTTACAAACACATACAACGCTAAATTCATGTATTAAATAATTAAAATACTTATTTATTGTATGTGTATAATTTTGAAAATCGCCAAAATATATTATTAAAGATTAAAATTTTTCAATAAATAATTAGATAGACTATAATTAATATAAAAAATAATATGATAAAAAATAAGTTCCTCTAATTTTTATAAAATTGAGAAGCTCAAATTGCGAAATTAAAAAACATACATGTAGTTTTCTTTTATTAGAAAAAAATAATACAAATGTCAATTACATCAACCCATTTAATTACTAATTCTCTCAAAAAAATATAAAAAAATTTGTTTGGCTTTTGATTTAGATGCAGATGTGCTAAAGGACATAGAATTTTTGATCGAACGCGACTAAGTGAAATTAAATTAAAGAATTTGACAAATTAAATTAACTAAAAAAATTAAAATTTTGCTATTGTGAATTAAAGCCTCTGCATATAACTTAAAATTTTACACTTTTAATTTCTAAAGTTGAGAGTTATGTTTAAACTGTTAATTTAGCTGTTTGTGATGGTTGAAAGTCCTTTCTTGTTTTTTTCTTTTTTTTCTTTTAAACTTTTTTTTCATTGGAAGTATCCCATTGCTTTTAAATTTTCATAACTTCTCATTTTCACTGCTTTCATTAACTTTTATCAATTTTTATATTTTCAATAACTACCTCACTTCACACTTTGATGGCCATAATCTAAATTTCTTTTTTTTTTTATCAAATTTTTATTTTTTTAACCACCAAAAAGTAATTAATTTTAGGTGTAAATAATTATATTATGAAGTAAGATATAAATCAAACAAATATCAAACACCACATTCATGTTACATAGTTTATGTTTACTATCACATAATTGAAATGCAACTTATGTTTGGTAAAAGAAGAATTTGAATTGGACTCCTAAATAGCATATGTTATATTATATTATGGTATTTTTAAATTAAAAATAATACGAGGCTTTATTAAAGATGAAAAATAAGTTCATTCATATAATACAATTATACATGTGTATCAAGAAAAAAAAGCTAAGTTTTAACATGTATACAATGAGAAATAAATTTATATTGGATTTTTCCATACTAATATTAAAAAATTAAATAATATATATACACACACTAAGGTCTTAAAAAATTGAAATCGACCAAAGAAAATTAGAGACATATCATTTACTCAAAATCAAACAAAAGTTGAGTGTGGACTTCAAAATCAATTAAACTGAACAGCCAATGCGATCGATTTACTTGTATTAAAAAAGAAAAAGAAATTTTTGTTCAAAAAAAAAAAAGAAAAAGAAATTAGGGAGAAATTTCCATGTTAAATGGTTATTGCCTTGGTTGGAAGGATGTATAAGAAAATAGCAAACTCGCTCGTCGTTGTTCTTTGGACTTGGGGTGCACGGCAATTTAAGTCAAGTCTAAAGCCCATTCACTTTTTTTTTTTTACTTTTTTTTAGGCCCATATAGTCAACGAAAGAAAACGGTGTTTTAACCTATTAAACAAAATCGAATTGATTAAATAGAACTGAACATTATGGTTAATAAAATTGACCATTTAAGTTTACTTTTTTAATTTTTTTAATTTTAATTTTAGTTTTTATTGTTAAGAAATTATTCACTTCGGTTAATCATAAATTACATATATATTCATTATATAAATAATTTATAAATTTATAATAATATTATAATATATATTAATTATAAATTATGCACGAATTATGTATTGTAAATAAATTATAAATTATATAAATAAATTATAAATTATATATTAAATTATTTTAATAAATTATATTTGAATTTAAAATATAATTTTATATTTTAATTATATGTTTTTGTTAAGATTAATTATTGCTATAAGTAATATTTGATTTTTTTTTAAATATGTATGAAATTTATTAAATATTAATTTTATTTTTTTGTATATAGTATAAAGGTTAACAGTTCTTTTTATGGACGATAGGAGTTCTCTCTCCTGAGATCAGTGGTGAACCTATATGGAAACCAGTGAGATCTCAAGCCCCACTGACACCCTAAAATATTATATATATATATATATGTATAACTTCAATATATATTAAAATGTAATATTAGATATTTAAATTTAGAAACATATATAATTTTAATTTTTGAGTTTATAAAAATTAATTTTTGTGAACTGATAAAAGTTATGTATATTTTCAATTTAATTAATATCACTCCTATCATCAAAAAAATATGTTATTTCAAACCATTAATTTTTTTATATTTTTTCTATTTAGTTTTTTTAGTTAGTTTTTCCATCTCTTTTTTTATTTTAAGTCGATTATTTTTTTATATAAAATTTAGTTGTAAAATTTATTATTTTATCTATCTATCTCTTTGTCTACATAGTTTTAAAGGGATATAAAAGTCATTTCTATAAATTTCACAATTTTATTTTTATTTTATTTCTTATTTTTTATATTGAGATTTATAAATTTTTATGTTATACGATTTTTTTTTCTGTTTATATGTGTATGTGTAGAATTGTGTTGCATTGTTCATAAAATATTAATTATGTAGGAGTTGAATATTTTTAATATTTTAATATATTTTTTTATTAATTTATATTATCGATGAAAAATTATATAATATAACAGTGTTTCCAACTAAATATTTATTTAGAACGAAAAATTAATTGAATAATAATATATTTTTATATTTTATCGCTGTAAAATTAAAAAATTTATTTAGAGATATTTTATAATATATTTTTTAAAAAATATCACATTATATCATTATATAATTAGTTTATTATTTCAGTCAGAATATTCAATTAAAATCACATTATAGCATATAATTTATTGCATTGATGTATAAAACTAAAATATATTAATAAGTGTATAATTTATTATTACAAAACTAAAAAATATTTTACAAGAGTTAATAATTAATAAAAATATTAAAAATATTAAGTTCCATAGGAGATAACCCCCCACTGATATTAAATGTTGCGTTCGCCCCTGCCTGAGGCCCTCAAGGTTAGCTAGCCTTTAGTATTGTTGGAAATGAAGTTTATCCCCTCTTGCTACCTCAGCTCAAACCTCTTTTTCTCTAATAACATAATATTCATAGTCTGATAATCATAATAATTGGTTAATTATTTATTTAGATTTCAGTTATTTCTTTAAATTAAAATTGATAAAATAATTTTTTTAACTTTCACAGTTCGATTAACTGGCCGTGAGCATCCCCAACCTAGGCAATGAAAAAAGAAAATTTGCACTTTTTTATTTTTTAAAATTTTGACTGTTTTACTGTATTTTTAATATATTTATATCTCTAAAATACATGATTCATATATAACTTTAATATATTAGGCATATATCAAATATATATGTCTCTAAAAACATTATATTTTTATTTAAAAACTGAAAAGTGATTTTTTTAAAAATATTCTTTTGAAATCTAAAAAAACAAACAAAAATATCATGGGCTGATTGGGCTCTCACGCAATAGCTCATAGTATTCGTGAGTCATACATGGGTCCATGCTGGATGTTAAATTGTCGATAGTAACCCTCAATTAAAATAATATTTACACCGGGTTGTTCTTATCCTTTCCCTATCCAAATCGAATCAGGAAACGCCACGCCGACAGCATGACCCCATCCTATAAAATGGCTAAAAACAAAACCTCCCCCGTCCCTACAAAAACCCAACGATAGCAGAGAAGAACTTCGCTGAGAAGTTGAGTGTTGAGAAGAAGATGAAGAACTCCGGGAAAAGTTTCAGGTTCCGCAACAATGTTAAGTCTGATTTTAGAAGCGATCGAAAATCGGCAACTGGTGTGAGTGGATCGCCTAAGAAAGGTGGTCACGGAGGCAAATTCACTTGGGCCGGCGATGGATATCAGGCTGAGATTGGATTCCAGAAGGAAGTATTGGATGTTAAGGATCCCAACTTCGAAGATCCAGAGGAAAAAATTGAGACCGCTTGATTGCGATGATGATCATTGTGGTATGATTATGACAGTTATGATTTCTAGTCTTACGATAATGTAAATATTGATGATGTAGAGTAATCTACGGGATCATTGTTAATCTACGAATAAATATGTGTTAGAAGTTTTATTTTAAGTTTGCATTGATTGGATTTCTGGTCTGATCCTGATCTATTAAGAATTAAAATTAGCTTAATCATTGTGTTTGATCATAATTTCAATGCATAATAGGGATTTTTATGTTTAATGGGATTGCAATTGAGCTAATTATGTTTAAATTCTAATATTTTATCTTCCAATTTCATAAGAATGTATGATGCACATATAAAAATAATCCAATTGCTGAAGATTTTAAATTAGGAGGTCCTTCGAGACTTGAAATCTTGAATATCCTCTGATAGAAAAAAAAAACAATAAAAAAAAGAGGAAAACAAATTAACTACTTGCTGTAGTTAGATTAATGGGCTTGAAGTTTAGGATTTGTTGCTTTAATGGGCTTTCATAAATGCTAACAAAGAGTCCATGACCTTTCAAAGTCCAAACTGACTTGGGAGCAATCTTGATTCCCGTGGAAGCACACGTGCAGATATATGCTGATATATTTGCCTACTTACATTAAATGGTTAACTGTTAGTTTTTAAAACTATTTTTAGTTTTTTTATATTTTAAAAATATTATATTATAATTTTTTATTATATATAAACAAATATACAATTTACAATATTTAATAAATAAATATTTTAAAAATATTTAATAATTATTATATTTAAATCTAAAAAAAATCATCAATTATGACTATAAAAAATTGGTCAAATGTTAAAGATTCTATTTTTTTTCCTCAATTTTTCTCCAACTTTTATTAAGGTTTGAGTAGTAGTTTTTTGAAGTTTTCTCTCTTCATAACTTTTTTCTTTTTCTTTTTCTTTTTTGTCATTTTATTTATTTTTATTTTTTAAATATATTATTTATTTTAATGATTTGTCATAATATAATATCTAGATATTATAGATAATAATTAAAAAAATAAAATATTAAAAATACAGATAATAATTAAAAAATTAAATTATTAAAAAAGAAAATTAAAAAGTCTCACAGTTGGATTTGCAAAAAAAATAAAAAAAGCAAAAAAAGTATGCAGAATTTTTTTTTAAAAAAAGAATAGATTAAAAAAAATTATTGATATAAATATTTTTTTAAAATCAAAACCCAAGAGACTATATTTATATTTAATATAAAAAATTAAAATTTAGTAAAATTATCAAATCCTTTTGATTTTTTTTTTCTATTTTACATAGTTTTTTTTTTAAAAAGGAACACTTCACGTTCTTACGTTGTAATACAAACTCAATCTATATTTTATAAATTTAATAGCGAAAATAAAAAAGAGTCTAAAATTATTTTAGACTAAATAATAATATTTTATAATATTTATTTTAAATATTTAACTTTATTTTTTAAAAAAATAAAAATTATGAAAAAAATATAAATTATAAGATTAAAGCTTGTTTGAATTTTTATTTTTTCGTATTGGACATCTTTAGACGTATAATATTTACAGATAATATTATATTAATATGTGAGTAGAGATAAGTTAAAAGTTAAAATTTTGGAGAAGATATTTGAAATATTTGATTTTTTGAATGAAATGTATAAATCAAAGTTGAAACATTTAAAATTAAAATTTTGAGAATCTAAATACATAATGTTTAAATTAAAGTCAAAAGAAATTTCTTTTTTTTGGTTTATACAGGACTCAAATTATTTTCCAGATACGCACTAGAGTGTAGCAAAAATGATAGATTTTACTATAGTTTGTCTGTTCACCGTTTTATTGAAAAGATGTATAAAAAAAATAAAAAAGGACAAAAACTTACTAGAGGAAGGAGAAAAAGAGTGGGGCAAAGGCCTATGAGAATACCCAAATCAAAGAAAAAATATTAGCCAAAGTACAAAATAAATAAATGTGTGTGTGTTTTTTAAAATTTTTTTTTATGCCCATAAAATAAAATGGACTGTTTGGTACGTAATAGCAAATACTATAAATCGGGAGGAACAGAACAGACATCCCACATTGGCGGAATCAAGACACATTTATTAATTCTATTTAATAAAAATCATGTCTGAAATCCGGTCCGATCACTGTCTCCCTCTCCCTCTCTCACTGCCCATTAGACTGACCATGTACTAAAGCCAAATCAACTGAAGCTAAGCTCTCGGGCTGCGAGAGTACTAATAAGCTTTTTAGAGAGAAGAGAGACGTTACTCTCTAGAATAGATTCCTGGAACCAAGAAATAAGATATGGAGATAAAAAGAGTAAAATAGGAGAAAGAGGAGAACTTTGTGCACGCACTATAGTTACTTTGCATTTGCGTAGCAATGGCGAGAGGATTTAAGCTTATCTTTGCTATTTCACTGTTGCTTACACTTCTGGGTATGTTTTATTTTCTAATATAAATATTTATTTTTCTTGCATTTTCTCTGTTTTACTTCAGATTTTTGCCACTTTTTTCAAAATGCAATTTTTTTTTCATATGATGTTGAAGATTGAATCTTTGGCCTTCGGCATTTTGTTTACAAATCTACATTTTGCTTTCTTGGAATAATTTTCTCTCTTTGTTGCCTAAAATCTTCAGTTTTGGTTCTCTTTATCTTTTTTCTTTTCCCTTTTGCTTGTTTGTTTTGTTATCTATTTATTTGGCTGTAGTTTAAGTTCCATGTAGATTATTAGAGCTAGCAAATTTAGCAATCGTCAAAACTAATTATACTGCTGGCCCTACTAAAATTATAGTTGCCTTGCTCTATATGTAATCAAGAGAAAGATTGTCATTGCCAATATTTCTTCTCTCTCTGGAACGGGTTTGAATGTCACATTTTTTTTCAAAATTGTAATAAAAATTGGTATTTAATAACTAGTACTTGCGTTTACTATATTTTATGTTAGGTAGGTTCTTAATATTTACGTTCTTGGACAGCTAGATTGCAGTATATATGTTTGTGGTCCCCCTTCATGATGTTTTAAATTTTTATTATCTTTTTCTTATATTTGGGCTGTATGATTACAATGAAACAAAATATGTTAGAATTTAGCTGTGTGCATTCTCAACTCTTGATTGATATGGAGGATATGATAAAATTTGTAATCATGATTTTAACTTTCAACTGAAACTATAATTTTGGGCTTTCTATAAAGTTGGTAAGATATCCCAGGAAACTAAACGTAGGATTAGACATATGTTTTTATGAATTAATTGTTTTTAAGTTGAAAATCATATATGTAGCAGAGGAATTTCTACATTTGTGAGAAAGCCTTTAATTTAATTTTGATTCCAAAATGTGTTTGAGAAGAGCAATTTAACGATGGTCTTGAGAAGATCTGTTCTTCTTTGAATGATGACGCTCCTGAAAGTTACAATGCGCTAACTTTGTCTTGCCCTATCCTTTTACATAGTAATAAGATTCAATTTCATCTGAATTGCTCCCATTGAAGGCTAATAAATGTGATCTGCGTCAAAGCTTTGTATTGAGGACAAATTGTTTGAAGCCATTTTTCATGCCTGTGGATTGATGAAGGGAACTCCATGCCTCTTTCAATAGAAGCAGTCTATGGAATCACACAAAACAAAATCAACTCAAGCAATTCCTTTTTTATTTACCTAGACTTTACTTAGTACAATTCAATATAGTGGAACAGTTACTTTAGTTAATTGAATTTATTGTTGGAATGCGTAGTTTAAGTTGAAAGGTGCCTGGATAACCAATTTCAGTAGCAGCGACCATTTTGTGGGAACTGACCCTGTACTGTTGTTGTAAGCTTGTAATGTGGTTAATGCTTATTTTATAGTTTAGCCAAAGCTCATAATGGTTTTTTATTTCAGGTTTTTGCAGAGGAAGCACCATAGGAGTTTGCTATGGAAGAAATGCTGATGACCTTCCAACTCCTGATAAAGTTGTGCAGCTTGTTAAACAACACAACATTAAATATTTGAGAATTTATGATTCAAACATCCAGGTTCTCAAGGCCTTTGCGAACACTGGAGTTGAACTTATGGTTGGAGTTCCTAATTCAGACTTGTTGGCGCTGTCCCAATTTCAATCCAATGTTGACTCATGGTTGAAGAACAGCATTCTTCCATACTACCCTGCTACAAAGATAACTTACATAACTGTTGGGGCTGAAGTCACAGAAAGTCCCAATAATGCCTCTGCCCAAGTTGTACCTGCCATGCATAATGTCCTCACAGCCTTGAAAAAAGTTGGTTTGCATAAAAAGATCAAAGTTTCAAGCACCCATTCACTTGGGGTTCTCTCTCGTTCCTTTCCACCATCTGCTGGGGCTTTTAATAGCAGCCATGCATTTTTTCTGAAGCCCATGTTGGAATTCCTTGCTGAAAACCGGTCTCCTTTCATGATTGATATTTATCCTTATTATGCCTACAGAGATTCTCCAAATAAAATATCTTTGGATTATGCTCTATTCGAGTCAACTTCAGAAGTGATAGATCCAAACACTGGTTTGCTTTACACGAACATGTTTGATGCTCAGATTGATGCCCTTTATTTTGCCCTGATGGCTCTGAATTTCCGAACAATTAAGGTTATGGTTACTGAGACAGGCTGGCCTTCCAAAGGGTCACCAAAGGAGAAAGCTGCTACTCCTGATAATGCTCAGACTTACAACACCAATTTGATTCGTCATGTGATCAATAATGCTGGTACTCCTGCAAAGCCTGGAGAAGAGCTTGATATTTATATCTTCTCATTGTTCAACGAGAACAGGAAGCCCGGTTTGGAATCTGAGAGAAACTGGGGTTTATTTTATCCAGACCAGACAAGCATCTACAATTTGGATTTTACAGGGAGAGATGTTGTTGGCATACCAACAAACACCAATCTTACCAGTTTAAACGCAACAACATGGTGCATTGCTTCAAGTAATGCTTCTCAACTTGACTTGCAAAGTGCCTTAGATTGGGCATGTGGCCCTGGTAACATGGACTGTTCTGCTATTCAACCTAGCCAGCCTTGTTACGAGCCAGATACTCTACTTTCACATGCATCCTTTGCATTCAACAGTTACTACCAGCAAAATGGGGCTTCTGATGTTGCATGCAGTTTTGGTGGGGCAGGAGTTAAAGTCGACAAGGATCCAAGTATGTATCAGTTTGCACTTTTTTTTCTATTTGGTCAAAACTCTGCATCTTAATGGCTTTGTCAAACACCACCTTAGTGTGGGTTTTTCTTTTTTCACGTGCGTATATGAGCATTGCCTCGTTGGCTGGGTATTATTTTCTTTCTCTGAAGTTAGTGTGAATGAGTGAACTGCTAAATAATCTCAAAAAATAAATTCTGTTGACTAATCCAGAGGTATAATGATCTGTTTCAAAGTGCTTAAATTTAGTTATTGTTTATGTATTAGCTGCCTCCTCTTAAAAAAAAGTATTAGCTGCCTCCTCTCAAAAAAAAAAGTATTAGCTGCCCTGGTAACTGTTGCTAATTGTATTTAGTCTTATTCAGCAGCAAGTCTTTGAATTTATCATATGTGAAGGGAATTCTAGGCTGTTGTTCTTGTTAGGTGTACAAACTGTAATACATTTGTTGTTTGAAACTTTTTTGTTCTGATTTTGCTTTACCATAATTCAAGAAGAATGAGATGTTTGTGTTTCTATGATAATTGCTTCTTATGATACAAACTAACATATACAAATTTGTGCAGGCTATGATAATTGCCTGTATATGACCACTGGGTAAGTTGACTCAACCAGAATTTCCATTTAAAGCTACTTCTATGAATAATCAATATGCTAAATATTGTTGTGCACACAGGATGAATAAAACAGCAACAAGTAACACGACAGTAATGGCTTCAACGTCTTCATCTTCATCGCAGAATGCAATTCTTGCCTGGGCCTCCTGTTCTCTTCTTATGACATTCATTGCGCTTCTGAATGTTTGCAATGCATAAGACAAGGATAGTCAAGTATTGCTCATATTCCTGGAAGCATGGTCAAGTATGCCAGGATAAGACAAGGATAGTTCTATTTTTTTATGCAGGAAGACTTGTCAATATGAGATTTTTCCCCAGATATCTGCGCTTTTTTAGTTTTGTATGATAGTAAGAATTTGGAGGTGGTATGCAATACTAATCCGTCTCTCTAAGGAGATTAAATTCACCCATATTTATTGGCCATCAGCCTTTCTGTATACTTGTGTGAATTTATAGAACCTTTGTTTTACAGTCTATTTTGTGTTTATATTCTTTAGATGCTCTGCTGCAAAATGCAGTTTAGGTGTTTTGAGTTTCAATTACTAAATCAACAGCTAGTGCATTTTGTTAAGCGTTGGTCTCCAACAGCCGGTGATCTAATAGCTAAAGATAGTAATTGTGCTGGAAGATGAAATGGTTATATCATGAGATTCATATTCCAACTCTCATGGCAAATGGCCCTGCGCTGTGTGCAAGGACAAAATGGTGTGGCTTGCTGTACTAACTAATTTGTATTTGTTTGTACTGATTATAATAATTTCAATTTTTGAGTCAATTCCAATGAAATGTGCCTAACCAATTGACTTGTTATAAATGAATTTGTAGTATAGAGTTCACGTATTGGTTACTAAGTTTAGATTAGGTATTGTTGAACTATTTCCATATCACTGCCAAAAAGATCAAGTTGTGACAAATCAGAAGTGATTTTGTTTTTTACTATCAAATAGAGATGATCATTATAAATGTTGGATGACATGCCAAAATCTCCATTCTACTCTTATTTTACTAAAATTTGCGTTTTATTCCCATTTGATTTGCTACAATTTGATTTTCATTGCATTTTCCATATCAAAATATGAAACTTCCAATAAATTTTATAAATTTATTTGTAGCAAATAGAACCTAATACCAAGATCATGAATATCTGGCGTGACTTCCTACAAGCTAGATTGCAAAAGTTTTCTCATGCTCCTGAACATGGCAATGCTTGATGGAGCACGGCAGATGAACTGATGAAAGAATAGGATTAGTCTGAGAAAATGTGCAACCAGGGTAGTAGTGTGAAATATAGCATGCAAAATGAAAAATTTTTAGCTACTCTTTAGAATTAATTCATGCGAAATTCACTAGTTTCTGCCCATAAATACGGTAACCAAGATCGCATTACCTGGCCTCACTTCTTCAATGACTACTACGGTATTACGAATCATTAAAAAGAAAAATTAAAACTAGTAGAGGGTACGATTAGTACTTAATAAACCATCTAGCTAGTGTCGCATGCTGGAGAAATTCATCTTCATAAACACCAGGAAATGAAAAGACTCTCATTGATGGACAACAAAGGAAATATAAATGTAAAAGAATAAAAACCGACAGGGCCAATTATGACTACGAACAGAGACTAACTTGAAAATTTATGCCAATCAAATTACCAAATCCATTAGATGAAATCCACTGTAGTTTAGACAAAAGCACTTCACTCGACAATCATCAGAAAAACATAATCATACTAGTACAATAACAGAGCTATCATATCCATTCACTTTAACAAGCACCAAACTTTTTCTTTCCACACAATGTTCCCTTGACCTTTAATATTTCATAATATTATTCACCGCATTCAGCCACTCCCAAACAGTGGTAGGCAAATGCAAGCTTGTATAGAAGCCAAGAAAATTGTAATAAATTGCAGGGCATACATAGAAATTAAAGGCCCTGATCAATGAGATAATCCCCGAGCCTTTCGACAATCATGTTGCACTGGCCTGGAGTCATTGGCTCATCATAGATACCAATGATTAAGGCCTGATTGGTCTTCTTAACAGTAACGCCACCAGGTCCCTGAAATTGGAATGATGAAGACTCAGATGACATTAAGAGAAAGTACTTAACAATATCATAGAACTTTCAAATCTGAAAAGCAATAAATACAGAAGTCATGGCACATGCATCAGACATCAATTGCTAAAGACTGCAAAATCACAAAGGCTGGGGTTTGTAGTTTCAAATCCATCCAACAAACGACCACAGGTGCTATCCAGCGACAAAGATAATCCACGACAGCAGCAAAACGGATTAAGGAAATATTTTCTCTAATTCTGGAATAAATAATGGTGATCCTGAGGAGTTCCTAGAATGCAGAAAGATGGCTCGACATTTGGATGTTTAAAATTCAGATTGAACTTCAATATGAAAGATGCAATGTTCTTTATGACTGCATCAGTAGATTTCATGCTCGCTTTAAACATGCTATTTTGGTACATTTAGATGCAAATGCATGTCACTAAGTGTCGTGGGGAAAGTGAAACCAGATATTAAATATAAGTACATCACCTTCTTCCCCCGAATAACTGCTCCTGCCTCGCCTTGGATCACCATGTATTTTGTGCCACCAATGTACAACCCGGTCGGAGCAAGTGATCCAGGTTCGTTGAAGTCATTCATAATGGCAGTGATTTCTTCAGGCTTGAACTGAACAAAAAGCAACAAGAAAGAAATGAGCATGATTTTATATATACAACGCGGAAAATTTATTGACTAGGTGAATCCATAATAAGCTAAAATTAAGGGAAGAAAATAGCGGATTCCAATCACTGATAATTCCTTTCATGTTTATGACAAACAGGAATCAGATACATAAAAATTGAAAATTTGTTGGTTTGCACTCAATTCCATAGGGAAGCAAACCAGCAAGCTCTTCTCTTTCTCATGGATTTACTTTCTTTCCTGTTCTTAGAGACTAAAGAACATAAAAAATAAAACCAGGTAGGGGCACAAATCCTCTTTCTTTCAAGAATACATTTACGTTTAAAGTTTGACCAACTTTCAATTACCACATGAGTGCAGTTCTCAGCTAAATTGATCAAAGATGAAGAGAAAAACACCAAATTAACACATGGATCACACACACCCACATCAACCAAGTCAATTAGAGTATGCTAATAAATCTAAAACGAACCCTACTTTCCCCACATGGTTATGAAAATTGTGAATAATCCCAAAAGATAAATCAAATAAACACCATATCGACAAATAAATTAGATCAAAATATACCAGCTTTAAACCCAATAAGAGCTATTCTTTTTCTAAAAAAAACGAAGCAAAAACCCCAATTCGATTAAGAAAACAGCTGAGCAAGGATCGATTTGTTTCCAGTATATTCAATCAGCGAATAAATCTATATAGTGCAAAAGCAAAACTAAAAAAAGAAGAGATCAGATCACAATCAAAGCAATCCAACTAACAAACAACTTCGATGAATCCAAAGAAAACATGATTTAATTTTAGGAAGATAAAAAAACGAGTATGTTAAGGTAAAGAAATGCTACCTGAGGGAAAGTGGAACTTTGAGCCCACACGCTGCCATCATGGCCGATGATGGCGGCAGCAGAGAGATGATTACCCTCGATTTCGCACATGAGGTGCTCATCTACATATGTTTGCCACGACATCTTCTTCTTCTTCTTCTTCCGTAGAAATTCTAATGGAGTTTTTGAAGTTTGAGGTTCTTCTTCTTCAGGGCTTAGGTTTAAGCTGTGTGTGAGAGAGAGAGAGAGAGCGCTGAAATGGGTGTGTTCTCTTATCTCGCAGATGGGAAAGCAGCGGAGAGGCCAATATGTTGCGTTAAAACGACGAGACGTGGTCCACTACCTCTGTACTACCGGTATGGGAATATGGGATTTTGCTTTTCTTTCAAAAATTTTATTATTTTTTTAAATTTAAATCAGCTTCAGGAAAATTTACTATATATCATTTTTTTAATTTTTACAAAAAAAAACTCAATATTTTAATATATTAAATATATAGTAAATATATATTTTTAATATATTAAATATATATTAAACGGATAGCGTTGAAAAATAAATATTTTTAAAATTAAAATGTGATAATTTAAAAAATAGATATTTTCAAAATTAATTTTACTTTTTTTTTTGTATTTTTGAAAAAAATCCAAATAAATACTCTAACCTATGCTTGAGATGGGAGTAATTATATATTATTACCAATATATTTTTCAAAAAAATAAATTTCAAACAAATACTATTTTTGTCTCTACCATTTTTATTAATACAAGATAAAATACCCTTTAAGATATTAAGATAAATTATTTTTTTTTCTAAATTATTATTTGTTATTATTGTCATCAATAAAATCAAAAGGTAGCTTTTGTAATTTATTTATATAATTTAATTATGTTATTTGTTTCAAAATCATGAAATTCTGTACTAAAAAAATGTATTTTTTTTTCTTATATGATTTGATTTGTGATCATTTTATATATTTAATAATTTTGATAGATGAACTGAAATGGAATGTAAACATTGCTATATAACCTCTAATAATATACCTGTATTATAGCTCAATACAAAAATAAAAATTTAAAATTTAAATAATATTAACCATCAAATTTGTGTTAAAAAAATTGAAAATACATAATTTTAGTTGCGTATTTAACAATAAAATTAACATTATTATTACCTCCTTACAGAATAAAAAAATAAAATAAAAAGTAACACTAATTGAAAATTAACAAAATAATATTAATTTTACTTGTGTTAAAATCATCTCTTAATATTATAATGTTCATAAATTAATTACTTATAAGAATATTCCATATATACTGTGACTAAACTAATACAATGATTTATTATTATTATTCCGTCAATTATGCATACATCATTCAAAATAAAATAGTTAAATATCGATAAGAAAATATGACTAATTATTAATAAATTATATATAATCTAATGCATCTTATTAATTAAATAAAATAATAATATAGAGCCAGCCTATCACAGAGAATATGAGTTAGAATTTTTGAAAATTTATGGGTCCCCAGCTGAATAAGAAAAAGATATGATTCGGCCCCTTGCAGATGATTAAAGAAGCTTTGGCGTATGATTTTTGGAGGTCACAAATCACAATTATCAAAAGCTACTAATGTCTAATATCCGCCTTTAATTTTTTTTTTCTCTGTTGTTTTTTAAATAATTTTTATGTTTGAATTATCAAATTTCTCTTTTGTTATGAAAACAATGGAACTGTGATGTCCAATTGATCTTGTCTTTGAAAATTTTATATAAGAATCTATATATAAAATGATCACATGCTAATTGCTTTCTAGAAAACTCTTTTTTTAATTATTTAATTTGAAGTGTAGGTCAAATTTTGAAATGTTGAAATGCCCATCACTTAAATTCATCTTAAAAATAAAATTTAATCGACTCAAATACTATACAGTATACGAATGATTCATCAACTCGTTTTGATACTGTTAGATAAATTAATATTTTCCACAAATTGGTTTATATAGTAATATCAGCGATACCCATTAGCAATTTTGTACAAATTTTACATGCCCAATGCAGGCACAAGAAGTAAGAATCTTTAGAGGTCTGTTTTATAAGAAACATAAAAATTATAATAATAGTATTTGTTTTCTTGATTTAGTGAAAATAGTTAGTATATTGTCTCTGCAACTTCTTTCCCAAGTATCCAATCTGAGAAGATTCTCATGAGAAACACAACAGTGGAAAACAATAATTTTCTGGTGATGATGATGATATGCTTTCTCAAATATCAAAAATTGAAAATTGCAAGTGGTAGCAAAGCATGTCAAATTTTCAACATCTAAAAACCACTCAAAAGCAGAATTGACCACTTTCTATATTTGCTATTCAATTCCCTACCGATAAAGCACCACCACAGAAAAAATAAAAAAAAATTGAGACTATGCTAAAAGTGAATCGAATTGTTCTTTCCTGTATCTTAACAACAGAACAACTAGGCAACTAAATGATCCAGAAATGTTAAAAAAAAAATGATTTCAGCACCATTAATTGCAATTTGCATCAGGATAAAGATGCGGGTAATTAAAAACCCATGAATACACATTAATTCAAGATTTTTTATCAAGGAAATAATGCAGGTCAAAACAGGCCAATGCCAAAAATTTAATTTTCGCATGGTTATTGTCTGCAACATCTTCATTGCCAATTCAAGCAAGGCTTTCAACAGAAGAGGGTTGCAAACTTGAAACCAGAGATCAAAAACAAAAGAAAAAAAAAGGGAAAAAAGAATCAAAAAACAGTACTTGTAACTGCATAAAAGAAATATGATAAATTGTGATAAACTAGGCCCTACAGTCCCTGATCTATGAGGTAATCTCCCAACCTCTCCACGATCATGTTGCACTGTCCTGGAGTCACTGGTTCCTCATAGACTCCAACAACAATAGCTTGGCCAGTCTTCTTTATGGTCATCCCTCCTGATCCCTGCCAAAAGAAAACAGCCAACCGTCACAATTCAGCAGCATTAAGCATGCCCAAGTTTCTCATTCATGTGTTCATCCATAAACAAATGTATGAATAAGGCACTTATAACTGAGACTTGGCAACTCCAGTACTGGTAATAAGGCCCCTAGCTATATGACATAATATAAAGAGCATATGATATAATATGGCCACATGATATAATATAAAGAGCATATGGTAATATAGCCCCTAGCTATATATGCATGATATAATATAAAGAGCATGAATTCAAGAATTAAAATCTTTGAAAAACTTCATCCTGATAAACCCAGAGCTAAAATGAATTTATATAGTAATGACGATCACCTTCTTTCCGCGGATAACAGCTCCAGGCTCACCCTGGATAACCATGTATTTTGTACCCGCAATGTGTAAGCCTGTAGGGGCAAGGTGACCTGGCTCCTCAAAGTCTTTCATGATGTCAGTGATCTCTTCGGGCTTGAACTACAATTAGAAACACAAATTACATTATTTACAAGTTCTTCAAGTTCGATAAATAGTTGATATTAAAGAATTGGTAATAGACATAGCAACTACACTAATTGACATGCGAGTCTCAATTGCTAGTTGCCTGAATAAACCAAGCAAATATGCAAATTTAGCCATCTACGATCAGCCTGTTCACAAAGTTTCATTCATTTTTAAGAAACCGCAAGCTCTACTTCAAATATCGAAATCATAAATCAACATGCAAGCCGATATTCAACAAACGAAACTTCCAGAATCAAGATTCAAATACAACGAATGAAAAAAAAAAAAAACAACAGAGCCGCACAGATCAGCAGAAAAGAAAAGAAAAATGAGTACCTGAGGAAAAGAGGTACTATGAGCCCAGACACGACCGTCATGGCCAATAATGGCAGCAGAGCTAAGATGCTGGCCTTGGCCATCAATGTCGCACATCAAGTGTTCATCTACGTAAGTTTGCCACGACATTTTCTCTATATGAATTTTGATCTAAACTCTTTTTTCTCTGTAAATTGCTTTGTTTTCTAAATCTACGATTAGCTATGCTCTGCTTTCTCTTTTATCTTCGTTTTGTGTTTTAGTTTTGGGCTTTTGTTAGAATGAATGAAGGAAAGTGCTGTTTCTCTGTTGCCTTCTTATGGCAAAATTGATCTTAATTATAAATATAAAAATGGGGGGCGATTAATACGGACACAGAGTTCTGAAATGTGAACGATCGGATCTCGTTTATTGAAGCTTTCTGGACCGTTCGTTTTGCTTGCTCTTCTCTTCAACTATTCAATTTCTACCATCCAGGATTCCGTTAATTTAGGCTTCGTTTTTACTCTTGCTATTTGACCAAATAAAAGTTGCAACCATCGTATATGTATTATAACACATCGTTTTTTACCTCCATTATTATAATCACAGTCATTATTTGTTATTAATCGACCAAAGAATACTTATTGCATAGTATGGGACTCAAATCCATTGCCTCAAACATAGTTTGTGTTTATAGTGTTTGATGTTAATCGGCTAATTTTTTATTTAATGTGATCGCATTTGTAGATAATTTAAATCATATTATATATTTTAGTACTTTCAAAGATTTTACATTGATTCTATAAATAAATGCAATTTTGAGAACAAAATCAATTCTTAAAATGATTAAAAAAACCATACTCTCGAAGAGTGCACACCAATTAATAAAGAAATGTTCTAACTTAACTAAATATTTCTAAATATCACTCTAAAAAAATAATTTATAAAATAAATAAATAAAAAACCTACTTCCATTAAATTATTTTAGAAAATAATTTAATAAAATTGTCTAGTAGTTTTCAAGTGCAAAAACACTTTTGAGTTGCTGGAAAAGACAAATGAACCAGTAACAAAGATGACTATATACCAGCATTGAAAAGGCACCAAAAATCATCATCCACAAGAAATCTGCGATGTGCCTATCAAATGGTCCCTTCTCAAGTTGAACACCATACCTTGCTCTGTACAATTGCAGAAATTACATGGAAAGCATTAGTGCCCAGAAGGAAAATATTCTATTTGCATATACACTAAAACATGTGATCATTGCAATGAAATAAAACAATAGCTATATCTACAACTTACATAATCAGTAGGCGAATTCCAAAATTGATAGAAAAATTTCCCAGGAAAAAGAAATTTGTAATAAGCCTCCATACCCGCAAATCCATACAAAGTTAGAAAAAAATTGCATGAACTGGTCTGAACGAAGAAAGAAGGGTTCAACAATAGTATAAATTTCAAAATTTAAAAGCAAATTACTCATCATAAATATGCTTGTGTTCTCACTCAAGCGCACTTGTCAGAGTAAGTGTGCAGGCTTGCACACATGAGGGGTAGAGAAAGAAAGAGAGAGAGGTGAAAATGCAACAAAGTCATGTAGTAAATCTAAGGCCAGCATGGAAAGAAAAAAGAAGTGTGTAAAACCACCCAACTATCTAAGTGATCAAGATCAATTTCGGTTAAACTTGTCTTGGGCTTTCAAACAGCAGTTCCAGCTTATACTTCGCATCAAATGTATTCTGATTGTAATTACATTTCTTCTATAGACATTTTTATGACTAATCATCTGGATCTATTATATTGTGGTAAGTATAACATACAGGTAAATAAATCATTGTCTCACCCAGGGGCGGAGCTTGGGGGGGGGGGGGTCGTGTGGGGGCGGACGACCCCCCCTCGCCGGCAGCAATGCACACATATATAGAGAGAGCTCCGCCCCCCCTCCTTCGTTGCCCCTGCTGCTGCCTTCCTCCACCCCCCCTTCCCAGTCCCAGTCCCACGCAGTTCAGCAGAGAGGTTGAAGACAACCTCTTTAAATTTTTTTTTTTTACTTTATTAAGTGAAACGGCGCCGTTTCACTTAAGAGAGTAAAAAAAAAAAATTTAAAGCCAGCAACAGCTTTTTCGAGAGCGAGAGAGGCACAGATAGAGAGAAAGAAGTGAGACGAGTTGCTGACTTACAGACGACCGGCGACGGCGAGCAGGCGAGAGAGACAGTGAACGGACGGCGACAGCGATGGCAACCGAGCAGGAGCAGGCAGGCGGCAGCAACAGGTTTGCCCCCCCTCAGCAATTCTCTGGTTCCGCCACTGGTCTCACCGATGGCAACTGCGACAATCATTAATGCATCGATACATCTATACTTTAAAAACGGGGATCATGTTAAGTTGCAATTGTCAACATAAATTTTGAGAACAAATAAGGCATTCATGATAATATCAACAGAAATGTTTAATTATATAAAAAAAAATAATCCATAAATAATTGAATTCAGACCTAAAAACGAAAGAACGCAGATCTATATAACAATGCGATATACCCCACATTCAACAATCCAAGTGAACTGGTTGTAGTGAAAAGCAAGCACAGAGTCCCATAAGCCTTGGTTATTGGTGGGAGAGAGTTATAGTATCTGAAGAAAATACACAACAAAAACTTACAACGTTTATAAATAGGCTTTCGCAATGAATATAGAGGATAAACCTCGAAAAGTAATAGCAAGTAAACAGTTTACAGTTGTCTGAGCAGTACTACAGTTGCTACAATAATCCATCAAATCAAGCATCAAAGAGTACAATAAGATTGGGAACCATTCAAGAAGTTTTCCCAATTCATTTCGCAACAAAATATAAATTAAAAGTGTAAATTTCGAAGATAATAACATTAATTAATACATAAAGACAAGGTTAAAAAATTAAGTTCACTAGAAGCACAAACAAAACAGAAACAGAGACAAAAACAATTTTTCTGAATCATAGAATCGAAAATAAGAAAGAATCGAATAATATTAATGAATAAATTAAAATTTATATGAAAAAAAAATTACTTACTCAGCAGGTGAAGACATTGCAGGAGCAGAGAGCTGAAGTTGAGATACAGATAAATCTCTGTTTATAGATATATCTCTTCGACTAACAATTTCGAAAACGATAGTTTTGATTTTTGAAAATTTTTGCACCGTTTTTAAATCTCCAATTTTACTTGGCTACAAAGACATTTCTATGACCCAGCCAGAAGGCTCCTTCCTTTTTTTGTTTTAAAGTGAGCCAGCAAATGGAACCATCTTGAGATTTGATCCAATTTTCTGATTCTAAGCAAGGTTAGAGCCCAAATGTGAAGATGGTGTCCAATTCAGCCATCCCAAATGTGAAGATGATTCATTTTCATTATAAGTATAATAAAATTTCTATTGCTCTGTCTACTTTATCCTATCAAATAGAAACAGTAAAAAATTATTCATTTTCATTTCCACTCTAAACTAAATGCGATCTTAGTATATCTTTTTCTGGCAAATGATGGGCTTTGCTTACCTGCTGGGATCCAACCCTTAACTTCACAGAACCAATGCTTTGTCCTTAAAATTACAATCAATGTAATTCAAGTAGTATAGTGACAATTTATTGATAAGGATTGTATTTAATTGCACAGACAAACAAGCTTTTCAACTCATTGCATCAATTACTTTCTACTTTTATACTTCATAGTAACATTTTTTTAATTCATACACATATTACATTCTTTGTCCCACTAAAATACCGGCATCCAACCCGCACATATCTATTAAAAAAAATTTAAATATTTTAAATATTATATAAAATTATTTTAAATAAATTAAAATATTTTTTTATTAATTTAATAATATTATATTTTTATTTTATTAATTTAGTCATTAATAATAAAGATATAAATAAAAAAATTAATTAATTTTTTTAATTATATAAAATGATAATTTGAGATTAATAATTTTTTTAAAAAAATTATAATTTCAGCTGAATAAAAAAATATATTTTTAAAAAATATTATATAAAAAGATAGACAACTTAGATGACTAAACACGTCTCGTAATAAAACTATATAATATTTTTTTGACATGCTAATTAATATATTTTATTTAGCAGTTACATGAGTAATAATAATACAAAATTAATAATAATAATAATAATAATACAAAATTAATAACATTAATCTTCAAAAAATTATTTTGATGTTATTAAATATAAAACTGAGTGATGTTAATATCATAAATTAAAGAATATAGATTAAAATATTATTAAATATAATAATGGATAACAGGTGAAATTAGGTTCAAATTTCCTATCAAGCACTTCTCCGTTCTTGTCAAATGATTTTCTTTTGTAGTGTTTTTAGGTAAGAAATATTATTAATTAGATTTTGTTTTATTTATAACGAGATCGAGGAGCAAGGGAGATTCCAATTTGGGATTTTATTATTTAAATTAAATTACTTATTTATCATATGAGTGTACTTAACTTTTTCCTTTTAATATTGAAACTGGGGATATGAATCTCGATCTTCGTTTTTTTTTTAAATATTTAAACATACTTTTCAGCTAAAATTTATAAAAAAAAATTTATATGACTATATACATAAAATAAGAAATGTAAAAACATGAAATTTACGTTTAAATCAATATATATATTTTTTAATCGAGAATACTTATTTAGTGAAACTATAACCTTTTTGAAGTCAGCCTCATTTACTAAACAGTTTAAATTCAAAAAAAAAAATTAGTTCAACAATTTATTATTAGCGTCTCTTACTTCAATACAAATTTATAAAAAGACTTTACATGTGATACATTCAGAATCTTAATATTTAAAAGTAGTATTATGAACCTATAGTTTGAACTTATAACTTCCCTTGCAAACTTTTCGTGCTTTATTAATCCTTCTATCTATAACGATAAAATCAATATAAATTGACAAATAATTAATTTAATTTATTATTTATATTTATATTAATATATATTTATTATTAAATTATTTCTCAATAAGACAATGTCTTATTAAAGCAGTTGAAATTAGATAATTACATGTGTTTATCAGAATTTATGTCAACATGTTCATAATTATTTTTATGTGAGATAATGCTTATAATTTTTTTTAAAAAAAATCTTAAATGGATATGCTTATTTGTTATACTGTTTAAACGAATAAACAATTATATATGTTTATCAGAATTTATCTCAACATGTTCATAATTATTTTTATGTGAGATAATGCTTATAGTTTTTTTTAAAATTTTGAATGAATATGCTTATTTGTTATACTGTTTAATATATATATATATGGTATTTTTGTGTTGTGATATAACATTTTGGTGAATTCAGTAATTAATGTGCTCCGAAATATATCAATGCTCCAACCGGCCAAGGATAAAATCATTATTAAATGAGCAATGTTTGCAATCCAACAATGTTGAAATACATATATTTTTTAGATTTTTCTCAAAAAAAATATATGTATATAATTCTTCAATTGAGAATTGTGTCTATAATTAAAAATTCATAAGTTTCAATTTTAACAAAAAAATTAATTAATTAATTAAAAATATATAAATATATAAATAATAATTTATCACTAACAAGAATAAAAAATGACTTTTTCTAGAGCTCCCAATTTTATAATTTTAACCATTAAATTAATATCGTACTTATAAAATAAAATTACTTTATATATGAGTCAGTAAAAAAAGGTAATTAAATAATTATATATAGAAGTTTATATATATTTTTAATTAAATTAAAAAATATAAAGATAGTGTAACATCCCAAGTGATACCCTAAAATTTTTAAAAATATTATTTGTTGAGAATTAATTATATGATTTTAAGTGTATTTTTTATTAAGTGAGAAGATAAAAGAAAGAAGTGTGTATATGTTATGTATATGAAGATATATACATTATATACAAGTCTATGTCTTAATATGGTTTAAAGATATTTTAATTATATAAGTCATGGTAGTGAATATTTAATTTATGATATTAATATATTAGAGATAGTGGAAAATGATGTAAGTGAGTTTATATTATATTGTTTAAATATTTGGTGGAGTGTGTTTTGGGAAAAGTGTTTGGTTATAAGAGAGGGGTTTGACTTTGCATTTCTTCTTCTTCTTTTTTTTTGGCCGGCCATCACCACCATCTTTAAGAGGGAGAGATTTTGTTGCTTCCAAAGTCAAGAGATTGAAGGATTACATGAGATTAAGTTGGAGTTTTAAGAATTTTCTTCACTTTTAATAAGTTTCTAACTTGTTTCTTTGTTTTCTTTTGAGTTTGAGTTGATGAGTTGGTGAAAGAGACAAGAGTTGTAGGTGTTGTGACTTTGAGTAGTGATTGTGTTGTGATGTTTGTAATTGAGTTATTTTGATGTTTATTCAAGTTCATATGGTATATTGATAGTTTAGTTAAATTTGTTTGGAGTGAAAAAGGGTAAAAGAAAGATGTTTGTAGGATGAGGCATTTTGGCGTGGATTTCATGCTCCTGTCTTTCATGATTTTTTATCCAAGCTGGGAGTGTTTAACATATACACTCCAACTTGAGGGGAGTGTCAATAGTAGTAGTTAGTTAAGTTAATTTAAACAGAAGTAGTTAGCCTTCTGTTAGTTTTTCTGTTAAAACAACTTTCTAGCTGAATTCAGTTACTATAGCATTTGTATATATACTAGTTAACTATGCAGTTATAGTACACGAGATACAATTCAGTTCTTCATTCTCTCCTATTCTGTTGCTTTATCAGTTGTTCTTGTTTCTTCTTTTCATTTTTCTTCCTGCTGTGTTCAATCTTGACACTTGGCACTTTCAGTTTTTTTTTTACCATATCAAATTGATATAGTTAGCAAATAAACAAACAATCATCGACATAGAATCTTTGTGAAAAAGGTATAATATTTTAATTGTCAATATCATATATTTTTTACCTTTATTCAGCGTTAGCTTACCCCGCTATTATTAAGCATGGAAAAGACCCTTACAAGCTAATTCACATGGCTTTGTAGACAAAACCAACTTGTCCAATGCAATGTCCCAAAATAAAAAAAGAGTGAATTAGTGTCTGCATAAGTATGCTTGAAATGACCCTATATATATATACTTTAATTGTGTTGGCTAAGCAATAATTAATTAACCATAATGCACTAACTAATCATCTAACATGTTTCCCATCACCCAGAGACATTACTTCTCAACTAATTAGGTTTCTTATTCTTTTTCTTTTTCTTTTTTTATGTGCGTGCATTGTATGTGATTAATTATATAATAACTGAACATAAGATTAATTATCTAATAAACCATACATTCATACAAATTTTAACATATATCAGTCAATTAATTGATAATTCATAACTTCAAATATTTAAAATTTAAAATTTAAAATTTTGGCACCATTAAGTTAACACTTCAACACTATAAAAAAATTACTCTAATTAGTAAGTTACAGCAATGCTATAAATATACACATGTACAAGTTGTTGTAATTAAATTACAAACGTATAATAAAATAATTTGAAAAGTTTAAGGTGGTTGTACCCTTTAAAAGAATTTTTTTTCTACGAAATAAATATATGTATTTAAGGTATACTGAGATTTAATTTTCGTATAAAATGAGGGATCAGTTATTGTATGCTAAGATCAGCCTGACTGTAAATGAAAGAAATTTACATAATAGATTCGATTAGAAATTAAATAACTGAAGTTGGCAATAATGAGCAAGACTGTGCATGAAAAATTTGGTTACGTAGTAATGAAATTCTTCTCAAAAAAAAAAAAAAAAAAAAAACAAAAACAAAAAAAAACATAATGGTTTTGGATTGGGGAAGGTACGCCCACAGGCTTGTTCCCCACGCTTCGGTCACCTACATGTACATTTAGCCCCATACCATTGAAGTATAGTGTTTAATTGGGATTCACAAGAATAAGGTTTAAGCAAAGTGAAACTGAATGGTGAAATTATGAATTTTGACACGGTAATAATCATTTTACCATGAGCAATATATATTTTTAAAAAAATTATGTAAAGGTAAAAATTAAAGCCTTTTTTTTAATATAGGTAAAAATTAAAGTTATAATCACTTTAACAAGCTCAATTAATAAAATAAAATAATTTTTTTATTTTATTCTTAATAGATTAATTTTTAGAATAAATATCAAAATAATAATTATTGAATATATCCTCACACATTATGTTATAGGTCAGTGGTGAAGCCATAAATTAAAATGGATGAGATGAAAATTTATTTTATCTATGCATAATATGTAATATATAATATTAAATATTTGAAAATTAATATAATAAATTCACTATAATAATTAATACATCATTAATATATTATATATTATATATCAGTAAAAAATGTAATAATAAAAACTTAAATGAAAATATTCATAAAAATAATTTGAGTTAAAAATTATAATTTTAGAATTAATTTAAAAATTATTATGCACTTAAGTTTTCAAATTAAAATTTAAAAAGCCAAATGTGTGATAAAAATAAAAGAATTCATGGAGCTAGGAATTAAATATATTAGGAAAAATTAAAGGTAAAAATATAAAAAAATATATATACAGAGCAATAAATAAAAATGTAAAAAAAATATGAAAAGTTTATGAATTTGGAGAGTATTAAATATAAAAATTATCAAGTTAGAAGAAGCTAGATATGAAAAAAAGATTTAGGGGTAAATATGAAAAAAAAAAAGTTATAGGTGAAAATATACATGAAAATGGGGCCAGTGGAGGCCTTCATTAGTTCTTTGAACTCACTTAATTAAATAAGAAATTTAATTTCAATAGATGTACAAATTAATTTAAGCATATCTTCGATCTCTTAATAACATAAATATTAAATTTAAAGTTTAATAAATAATATTTTGAATAACTTGTCAAATAAATAATTATTTGCTTTCATTTTCTTTCCTTTGACATGGGACGTCGTTTTACTTTCCTATGTCATGCATGCATAGGTGAATCAATTGATGTTACAAAAATAAAATGCTAAGTTTGCCCTATTCAGATTTGCATTTAACACACAAGTTAACGATTTTTTTAAGTATTTGGATATTAAATATGTGAATTCTCACCTATAAGTAATTAAATCTATTTATGAGTTAGATATTTATTTTAATTTATAAAAAATCACAAATTAAATGTATTAAATTTTTAAAAAATTTATACTTCCAAAGTTATATCCGACTCATAAATAACCTTATAATTATATATATTAAAAAATGAAATTGATTGATATATTGATAAGAAATTCAACAATAATAAGATTGATAATACAACAAAAGATTCACCATTTTCTTTAGTAACTAATGAAATTTTCTTTTTGAAGATGCCATATATATATGTAAAAGCATCAATTAAGGGGACAAAAGTTGGAACTTTTACTATTCATAAAGCTTTTAATTTGTCCAACTCAACACGAGCAACCAAAAGTTAATCATTACAGTAAACGACTGAAAACGAAAATTTACCAACCAACAAGTGTCTTTACCAAGTTTACTTTTTTTTTAAAAAAAAAAATATTCTAATCACACCTTATAATCCGTCAAACATGTTCCGTTGACTCTATACATCATTACATTACCCATAAATTTCTATGGTTTTGGCTTTAATTTAACTAGTCTATAGACTTGCAAATATTGGTGCTGTAATTCTAAAGTTATAGAATTGTCACTTTTTTTTTATTAATTAGAATTGCAAATATTGCTTTTTTCATAAGAAGAATAAATAAATAAAAGCAACAAATTTTAAAAATTTATAATTTTAACCACTCATATATTTTTCTTTATTCTTTTTTTTTACCCAAATAATATTATAGCCAAGTTATACACTAACTAAATTTACAATGTTCACCGAATGATTAAACAAAAGTTTATACTACTATACAGTTTTCTTTAATGTATTGATAATTCTCAATAAAAATATATATGCCAAGATTTAAATTTTTAATATTACATATTGTAAAATAAATATTAATCCTAAATTAGTTATTATTAGTTCAATATATATAAATTATATATCCTGCAATTAAAGAATTTATTTTATAAATAAAAAAATATTCACAATGATCTTTCCCAATGATTTAAAAGACTAATCCTTAAAATTTAATATATCATGTTAAAGACAAGTATTTATATATTTAGGTTATCAATCCAGCCATTTAAAATTATAAGGATTTTAACTTTAATTTTTTAATCAAGTTCATACTCTAAAAGTAGCTTTGAGTCAGAATTTTTTAAAAGTATTTTATAATTTTGTTTTGTAAATTAATTTTGAAAAAAAATTATTTATATCACATTCGTATATAATTCAATGTGAATGAAATTATTGAAAATTATATATTTTAGCTGATTAAGCATAAAAAAACAATTTTTTAGAGTATTAAATTTTCAATACGGAGCACAGGAAAAAACATTATAAATTCATAGATTTTATTATTATTATTATTATTTGGAAAAAAAAAGAGATTCTTCAATTAATTTCTTTTTTTTATGTATATAAATTAAGAGGAATAAATTTGTTTTATTTTTTTAGGAAAATCAAGAGGAATATGTTGAACACAACGAACAAAGATAAGAAGAATTTTATTAAATGACATTATATATTATTATAGCTGATCATAATTGACATTATCCTTCTAGACTTTGGACTATACGTATATTATACAAATAATTAACATAATACTATCATTTACGAGTTTAAAGCTAACAGAAATACAAAAATTAAAAAAATTAATTATCTAGAAAGAGGATATCATTGGTAGCAGCGGCCAGCGCCGTCCAAAACGACGATTAGAGAGGGAGGGGCACAGAAAATGCCACGTCATATCTTTATTGTTTCTGATATTTCCGTGGATTTGGTATATATTGAAGCACAATTTTCATCCAATCAAAGTCCAGCTTGGGTTTTGTTTACAGCATGTTGACAGCCTGAATCCAGCTGGTATTGGCCCCACAATGCGACCCATCCCCACGAGATTATCGCCCTTTCCATTTTCTCTTCAATTTATCATTCAATTTATCATTCATATTTCGTTATTACCAAAAAGTCTGTTATTTTGTGATCCGGAGGCCCTTTGTTTTACCTTTTCCAGAGCGTATTTTAAAAAAAAAAACTAAAGAACGAACTGTTTTGAAACATACTAGTAATTTTGTTCACCAGGCGCCTTCTGACTTATAGAATTTTTATTTTTTTCATATTAGAAATTTTCTATAGATAAAAATAAAATTAATGAGAATTTTAAAAATTAATAAAAAATAAAAAATTGTATATTAAATTTCTATGTAAAAAATTTAAATTAACCACTATCTTTCAAAGCATATGTATGTTTTAGTTCAATATATTAAAATAAACATAATTTTTCTAGAATATGGAGTATTTATAATGATAAAAAAATAAAATAACTAATGAGGTATTTAACAATAAAAATTAACAGTATTTTTAAATTTTTTATAATAATTTTATTCAAATAAAAATTAAAGAAAAAATTTAGAAAAATATATATATATCTATCTATATATAATGCTAAATCGTACAACACTATTATCATACCGTGATACGTGATATAATATTAATATTTTTTAAAAAATATTAAATTAAATTATTATTTATTAAAATATATAATTAATTAATTATTATAAATATTTATTTAAAAATTTAAATAAGATTAAAATATCATATTTAATATTGATAATAATTAGTTATTATCTAATATTATAATTTTAAATTTTAAATAATTAGTAGGATACTTATCTAAATTTTAACTAATAATTAGTTATTTTATCTAATAATATAAATTAATTTTAAAATATTAAATTTATTATTATTTAAAAAGTTCAAATAGGATTATAATGTCCAAATTGATAATAATTAGTTATTATATATTATATAAAAAATTAAATATTAATAATAATATAAATTAAATTTTAGAATAATTGTATTTGATGGAGTGCTATTTTTTTTGTGAATAGGCATGATGTATGTCAGATTAATTTTTTATTCGTAAAAAGAAATTAAAAAAATATATATTATTTGTAATATTTTAGTTAATTTTTTTGTATCTTATTTCTAGTTACACCATATACAAAAATAAAAAGTGTTCTATATACAATTAACAACTTAAAAATTTTCAACACAACTTATAAAATATTAAAAAAGATAGCTTGAGATTTGGAATGATTTACTATACATATATATATATATATATTTCAATATCATATTTGTGTGAACATGTTCTTTATACATTCTAATATATGTATATCTTTTTTTCTTATAAAGGTTAGTAATACGATCTTTTGAACACTTTATTTTCATATTGATTTGCGTTGTTAATAAATTTTGGAATATTAAAATCATAATAATTGGTATATGCAGTACACTAAACTTTAATAATATTAATTTTATAAATAATATTGAGACAGTAGTTCTATATGAGAAATGAATACTATTAATTTATATAAACGCTTTTATAAGCAATGTTTATTTTAATTTTTCTATAAAATATTATGATGTTTATTTTGTATCATAATTATTAATAAGTTTAAATAAATTATTAAATAAGAAAAATATTTATAATTGTCAAATTTTCATATTTTTTATTTAAAATTATTATTAGAATTCAAAATTATTATATATATACATTGCGCAAGTACTATTATAATTCGATTGGCTAAAATACTGAGTGTAAAATTTATTGTTAAACATGAGATTTACTTGGGACTGCCAACCAGTATAGGGCGGGCTAAATCTATTTATTTTCATCGGTTAAAGGATCGACTATGGCAAAAACTATAGGAGTGGAAGGAAAAATTACTTTCTTAGTATAGAAAAGAATTACTTATTAAAGTAGTGATACAAACAATTTCAACTTTTGTAATGCAATGCTTTAAATTGCCTTATGAGTTTTTGTCAGAATCTTCGTGCCATAATTTGTTGGTTTTGGTGGGGTAATCAACAAAAGAAGAGGGGAATTCACCTTTGTAACTGGAGATAAATGTGCAAAGCTAAATCTAAAGGTGGACTTGGATTTAGAGATTTCGAGTGTTTTAACAAAGTCTACCTAGCTAAACAGGGAGGGAGATTGATTATGTATCCATCATCTCTGCTAGCTAGGATTCTTAAGGCTCGGTATTATCATCTGTGTTCTTTTTTGGAGGCTTCTAAGGGTTTAAACTCCAGCTACACATGGACTAGCATTCTGGTAGGGAGATAAATTCTTAAGCAGGGCTCTTATTGACAGGTTGGGAACGAAAAATCCATAAAAATTTGGCATAATCATTAAATTCCCCAACCCAACTCGTTTAAGGTAGTATCTCCTCCTCGCCATCCCCCTGCTAATGCTATGGTATCTTCTTTGATAAATAGTGATAATAATTCTTGGAAGACTGAGCTGATTGATGCAACTTTTTTATCTGTGGATAGTAACTGGATTAAATCTATTCCACCGAGTTCTTTTTTAGATGATGATAAACTTGTTTGGTATTATCACCATAATGAGATTTATGTTTTCAAAAGTGGGTATAGAGTTGCTTTTAATATGATATTTTCACTGGACCATTGTGCCTCATCATATGTTGGATCAAATTCAAGCTTTTTGGCATAAACCGTGGAATGTTAAGGTTCCACAAAAAATTGATAATTTTGTGGCGTGCTTCTCTAAATGTTCTACCAATTAAGAGCATACTTCATCATCGTATTGCTCATATTTCTTTGGGTTGCCTTTTTTGTCAGAAACCTCAATCAGTTTTGCATTTTATTGGTGAGTCACATTGAGTGAAACCCATTTGAGCAAGTACAATTTGTTACCAGCTTACTTCTGACCGTGTTTCTAATTTTAAAGATTAATTTCGTGTCATTATGGATACATTATCTATGGAGGAGGTGGCCAAATTCATTTTTATTTATTACCAAATCCGGTGTGTGAGAAATAAGTTTCTTCATGAGGGACAATTGATGAAAAACAAGTTGTTATAATTGCATAACGTTTGTTCTCTGAATTTTGGGAGGTGAATTCACAGATTAGGAAACATCTATCTCCTTCTTCATGTGGGACTATTTTTGCGCATTGGGTTTCACCGACAAATGGGTTTGTTGAAATAAATTCAAATGCGGATTTCTTTCAGAATAGTTTGTTTGGGTTGAATGTCATATTCAGAGATGTAGAGGGTCATGTATTAGCATGTGATTTTCAAACTTTGATGGATTCGTGGTCTACTTCAATGGCTGAAGCATCATCAATTATTTTTTTAGCTTAAGCTTGCACTTGATCTTTCTTTTCCAAGAGTGATAGTTGAATCTGATTGCAAGAAGGTGATTGACAACATTGTGGTGACGGAAGATTTTAGAAATAGCTACGGTATTCTGATCTCAGATTGCAAAAAGTTGGGTGATTGTTTTAGCTCCTGTGTATGGTATTTTACTAAGACAGAGTCTAATAAACCAGCTCACATTTTAGCTAAATTTTGTGATTTGGTTCCTTTTATTAAAATTTGGTTTTAGAAATTTTCATATTGTTTGTCCTCTGCTCTTTGTGTTGATGTTAATTCTTTGGTTGTTTAATTTATTTCATATGGCTTTTATTCTAAAAAAAGTATTAATCTAATTTATATATAAAAATAAAATTAAATATTATAAGCTATTACATTAGATAGGGTAGAATGTTAGTTTTGATTAGTAATTGTATTCATTTTGTTATTGTTTCATTTATAATTCTTTTTTCTCTTTTTTAATTTAGTATTATATATATATATATATTATTTACTCATTAGCATAAAAACATTGAAGAAGAGATTTGTCCAGCATAAATTTTTTATATTAAGTGTGTAAAATTTTATATTTATACAACTTTATTTTCTCTGAAAAAATTAATTAACAAAATTATTCTTAGTGAATCACTTTTTTACTAAAACTCGGATCAGCATTTTTTTTTTTCAAAAGAGAATCAGATTTGCTTGAATAAATGCTACATACTTTTAGTTGCAAAAAAAAAATAATAATAATACTACATATTTTTTAGTTATTATTAATTTCTTAAGGAAAAATAACTGGTAGCAATGGTATTCAAAGTCTAATAATATCTACTAATTATATAAGATTTTATATATATAGAATAATTATAAATTAAAACTAAAATATATTAATTTATGAAAAAATTTGGTTAAATATTAGATATTATTTCGGGGAGCAAAAAAGAAATTGTTCACTGGCAGCAAAAAATTATACATGTTAGCTATTATTTTCTTCCCAAATTAATTAATATATTATTTTTTAGCTGTCTCAGAAATTAGTCCATTTTTATCCTAAATATTAATTTTATATCACTAAATTATTTTTTTTAATTTAACTATTAGTTATGTTCGGTAAAAATTTTAAAATTTATATCATATTAATTTTTTTACTATTCTGTATCGACGAGAAGCCGTATTATTTTACAAAACAAATTCTCATCTCAACTCTCAGGAAAGGATATTTGGTTCGAAAAAGTGTTTAAAAAAAAACAGGAGAGAGAGGTCCCACTAAACAGCAACGCTAAACACAGCTAGAGAGAGAAACCGAAACGTTAAAACAGGTGAGAGAGCCGACATCCATTTTCATTCTACTCTATCAACAACAACATAGATGTTTTCGAACCTCTTTACTTCTAACTAAAACTTACATTTCTACCTCAAAAAAACATAGCTTCTCACCAATGGATCCATGCCCATTTGTTCGTTTAATTGTCGAATCTCTTGCTCTTAAACTCCCTTTGGCTACCAAACCAGCTGGTTCCGGCATTCACCCGTCAACTACCCCATGTTTCTGCAAATTACGTATTAAAAATTTCCCTTCCCAAACTGCTCTTATCCCTTTATGTTCCACTTCTAATGACTCTGCTTCCCCTGGCACTTCCACCTCTGGCCCTGGTTTCCACCTTGATGCCACCGCCATCCGCCGTCTCTCCGGTAAGCCTATCACACTTCACGTGGAGGTTTACACTGGCCGGATGGGACGCACCTGTGTAGTCAACGGTGGAAAATTGCTTGGCCGTGTTCAGGTCAGTGTTGATTTGGGAAATTCTGTTTCTAATCCTGAAGTGTTTCAAAATGGTTGGTTGAAATTGGGGAACCAACCTGATAAACCAGCGGCTCGGCTCCATCTTGTTGTCCGGTCTGAACCGGACCCTCGATTTGTTTTCCAATTCGGTGGTGAACCGGAGTGTAGTCCTGTAGTTTTCCAGATTCAAGGGACTAATATACGACAACCCGTTTTCAGCTGCAAGTTTAGCGCAGACAGGAATGCAAGATCTCGGTAATTTTCCTTTTTTCTTTTTTAAATTATTTGATGTATTTTAGTGGGGTATAAGTAGGTTTGCTAACTTGCGGTTGTAGTATAGGTTAAGGCACGCATTGGTGGAATCAGAATGATTAATTAATTTTAGTTAATTTGTTCTTTTCTAGTGAAAAATTGTTGCTATTATTAACAATGGGGCCTATCTGTTTCTACTATATATTAGCTATGGATATGGCTGAATATCAGAATTTATTTGTATGGCAGTATGGGCTTTGTTTTCTGATAAAATAAGCATCTGGGTTGTCAATTGCTTTATTAGCTGTTTTGCCATCTATCATCATTCTTATATTATAATTAGCTGTTCAAAACTATGTTATTATAGTGACTAATAAGTGTCATTAATTAATAGGTTCTGTCAAATCACGTTTGGTCTCATGAAAAAATTTCATGAATTACAATGTTTTCATTTCAACAATTGAATATTGGCACGGTTATTTGGGTTTAACGCTACAATCATTTTATTAATATTTAGTTTGAATGGTTATGTTCATTTTGGAATAAATATAGTGCAAATTCATGTTTCAATAGGCCAGTAGTTGCTTCATGGTTCATATAGAAGTGTATGAGGAGCTCTATTAAAATTACTACAAATTTTTCTCTGAAAAAAAGACTAGAAATTTAAACTTGCAGGTTTAGGCCGATGAGGGATTTAAATTTTTATCCTACCAGAAGCTTCAGTATGGAGTTTAGCAATGATATCAACTTGAACATGGTATATATAAATTTTGCTTCCACCAACCATGACAGATCACGATGCCACACCTTCCATTATTTTAGAAAAGGCGCCTGCTGATAATTACAGTTAATAATTCATAAAATTAACTAAATTATTAGCAGTTTAGTCAAAGAGACAATTTGCATATCTTCCCAATTGTCAAACTCAATCAAGTCCCATTCCCTCCCATGTGCAAATGTTTGGACTGAATTTTGAATAATGTTTTTGGTAGAATCGATATTTTGTTTTCAATAATGTTCTGAAGTTTAACTTATAATGCTTTGGTAAAATCAGATCTCTCCCATCAGATTTCACCATCAACAGCAACAACAGAGGATGGAGGAGAACGTTTTCTGGGGAGAAAGAACGAGTGGGAAGAGAGCGAAAGGGATGGATGATAATGATATATGATCTCTCAGGCTCCCCGGTTGCAGCTGCTTCTATGATCACACCATTCGTTCCATCTCCAGGGTCAGACCGTGTGTCTCGATTGAACCCTGGGTCATGGCTAATTCTCCGGCCTCATGGATTCTCTGTAAGTAGCTGGAAACCATGGGGTCGTCTAGAGGCATGGAGAGAAAGAGGTCCAATTGATGGGCTGGGTTACAAATTTGAGCTTGTAACTGATAATGGGGGTCCAAGCAGTGGAATCCCAATTGCTGAAGCTACAATGAGTGTTAGAAAAGGTGGCCAATTTTGCATTGATCGTAGGATAATGAAGGATTCTGGATTAAGTAGTTCAAGATCACCCGTTAAAGGTTTTGTGATGGGTTCTACAGTGGAAGGAGAAGGAAAAGTAAGCAAGCCTGTTGTACAAGTGGGTTTGCAGCATGTCACTTGCATGACTGATGCTGCCTTATTTATAGCTCTTTCAGCTGCCATTGATCTGAGCATGGACGCTTGCCAGCTTTTCTCCCACAAACTAAGAAAGGAGCTTTGCCATGATGAGCAAGATTCATTCTCGTAAACCATATTATCTTTCACTTCCCTTTCCACTCGTCTGCAGTGAAAACCAATTAGTTGTTTTAGCTCTTTACAAGAGTAAACCAAATAACTAATGGGCTTGAGCAGAGAAAGAATGACCTTTTGCATATTTTCTTTATTCTTTGATTTCCTGAATTTCTCCTTCATAAATTCTATAAATGTTTCTTGGTTTAGGTAGTTGGAATTCAAAATTTCTTTGCTGGTTTTGTATTGTTTTTTTTTTCAAACACCTTAGTAGTAGAGGGGTTTTATTCTTTATTACATAACTTGTAAGTTTATATAAGCAACAGATTTGAAACTGTATAGGAAAAAGAAAAAGGTGAATTGTTTGTTCATATTTCCTTGTCTCTTCTTTACCTTTTGTCCATCATTATTTTGTTTTATATTGTATGCACATTTATGTACTATATAACTTGGTTGGATGGATTCAAGCCATACTTAACTATCAAACTCCCATAAATTTTTGGTTAAGAATTCAGAGAGACATTATAGTAGAGGATTTATACATACAAAGGATTTTAACATATAAAGGTTAAATTGTGTGTTAAATTTCACCAAATTTTAATGTATGTTGAGGTGACACAAGGGAGAATGTTTCATTGATCTATTAAAAATATAAACTTTTTACCATCAACCACATAAATTAGTTGGTAATTTAATTAGATGACTCAAGTTTGAGTAAAAATAATTTTAGCATTTTAGTTGCGAAATGATGATTTATATAATATATTTATATAATTTTTTTATATATAAATTTAACTTTAATAGTTCTGTAAGTGGGGCGGTGAAGATAAAATTGCCAAATCCACTTGTGGCGATCCAGCTTGGCCGGATAATGTACCAGAACTTTTCCGGAAAAAGAAAAATACTAGTGAATAAACACAACGTCATGTCGTTTAGGCAGGATTTAAAGGGTGATGTCGTATTTGAATTGGTCCCCATATACGTACAACATTAGATTGGTAGATTAGGAATCTGAATAAGCAAAATCCAGACTTGTTCTTCCATTTGTATTGGCCTCTCACATTTCTAGTAGCTCACGTTTTCCTTCCTTTCAATGGCTGTCTGCCAATCTCTCCTTTCACTTATCCTAATTTTCTTTTACCTTCTATCCGTCACCGTTTCCGGCCAATCCATAATACGACTCCCTACCAAACATAAAACTAGCACCGGAGGCGATGATGGTCTCTATTGCGACAGCTGGAGACTCTCAGTAGAAACCAACAACGCCGGTTATTGGACCAAAATTCCTTCCAGATGCCAGCGTTTTGTCCAGCATTACATGATTGGCAAACGTTATCTGTCCGACTCTGAGATCGTCGCTTCCGATTCGCTTACCTTCACTCAGGCTGTCAAGATTAAAGGCGACGGGAAGGATGCTTGGATCTTCGATATTGATGAAACTTTACTTTCCAATCTCCCTTACTATGAGGTCCATGGATTCGGGTACGTGAGAGAACTCTAGCCATTGGATTATTTGACTATTTATTCTATTGATTGATTGTGACTCGTTGACCTGATCATGTTGCACTTACCAATTCTGAATTTCATCATCACATGCTTGCCATTTTCTGGAAGGTAGACAAATTGAAATTGGACAGCTAAAAAGGTTTATAGTATCACTATATAAATAAATAATAATTGGCCATTGTCCTTATGAATTATAATTGAAAATGTTGCCCAAATGGTCCAAAATTTTTTTGGTAGAATTATAAATAAATTTGGTAGAATTATTTAAAGTCTAGGCATTGAAATTTAAACATATATATATATATGTATGTATATACTGATAAATTTCACATTCAAGTGTGCTGTCGTTTTAAAGATTTTCAGTCTTACTGAATCAAAAATTTATTAATATTAATATAATATTTTTCCTAACAACAATATGAGTTATATTGTGTATTTATTATGTAATGCGAATAAGAACAAAACAAGGATAAATTATGGAGTGCACTTGATAAAGATCCATCAATTTTTATATGTTTTTAGAAAGATGTCATGTGAAGTTAAAATGGATTACTCGTGTATGCGAATAACACCAATGTCATTTTAACATTTTGCATGATGCAAGTATGCCAACCACGTAATGGATGTCTTTATTTTCATGGACATATATGTGAAATTGCAGCTCAATCATCGTCCTATATTTTTTTAGGACTTCTGATAGAAACATTTCACTATTGATAGGTCTATGTTATTTTCTGTAAAATTGGAATCTTTCTTCAGAGTTCTTATCTCTCGTGACCTATCTAGTCTACTGCTTCAAAAGTCCAGAAATTTATATGGGTTGCACCTTCTTTTCAAAAAAATTTTATTTTGCAATGTTAATTTGGGCATATAGCTGCAAAATATATTTATCTTTATGTTGGAAGGTGCTATTTAATTAATGAGTCTACTCATTAATTCATTTATTTTGTGAAAGATATATATATATATATATATATTTAATTTCTTTCTATTGTTTGATTGAAACTACCTGAAAATTACAAAGAATATTTAGTTATAAATCTATACAAATATTTAAATGTATGAGAATTTAAATCATGATTAGGAGCAGGCATGGGTCACACTTGATCGGCTGTTTTCCTATAGCATTATTTTCAAAAAGATGTTAAGTTGGTGTTTAGCTTTCTATCATCAGTTTGGTTCTAACTTTTTGCAATTTGGCTGCATGCTTCAACTTCAAGTAAATTGCTTCATTCCGACGTAATTGTTTATATTCCAGTGCTTGACAACCAAGCTTTAACAACGTATGTTCAAGTCTTCGATTATTTGACATTTGTTTCATATAAGCACTTTTTGGGTCTTTTCGTTTTTGAATTTTCAGCAGGTACGTTTGCACAGGAAGATGAACATTTTCTTTTAATAGTGTGTTGACGCTGCGGCTGGTAGCCGATACCTTAACAAATTTTAATATTTTTCAAATTTAAATCCGACCTATGAACAAATCTACTTATTATAACACATATCAATCAAGCTTGGGCAAAATATTTGAGAATTACGGATGGGCATAAGCCTATCAATATTCAATGCAAGATTGGTATAAACATAATTATCATAACTGAATACATTAATGTCATAGCTGCCTTGATTGATATATAACCATAAATGTATGTTATCTAATTTGGTTGACATAAGTGTTTCTTAATGTACGCTATGCACAGAAATGAAACCTTCGATGAAGAAGCTTTCGATGAATGGGTTGATTTAGCTGAAGCTCCTGCATTACCAGCAAGTTTGAGTTTTTACAAGGAGCTAAAGCAGTTGGGATTTACAATTTTTTTGTTAACCGGACGGAGTGAATATCAAAGGAATGCCACAGTGAAAAATCTTCTATTTGCAGGATATACCAATTGGGAAAGGCTCATTTTGAGGTATGTGATGCAGTGTGTGCATTAATGTGATGAATCTTTCTACTCCATTTATGATGAAACATATGCGAAAATCTTTTTCCTTCACTTCTTTTATCTTGTGTTCATCTGTTGAAGTAAATAATAAGCTGAAAATCAGGTTTAGAACTCAAATCTATTATATGGTGTCTGATACAGGGGAGTTTCAGATCAAGGCAAGCTAGCTTCTCTCTACAAATCTCAGAAGAGATTGGAGTTGGAAAAAGAAGGCTATAGAATATATGGAAGCTCAGGGGATCAGTGGAGTGACTTGTTAGGGTTTGCAGTGGCACAGAGGTCCTTTAAACTTCCAAATCCAATGTATTGCATTCAATAAAAACACAGGACAACTCTGTCATGTATTGACATTTTGTAATCCTTCCCTTAATGTTTTTCTTTTCTTTTTATTAAATTCTCTTGCTGCTGTTGCACTTTGTTAATCCAATCCAAATTTTCATTCAAATTGGGACAATAAGGAAGGCTCAAATTAGATGGGCCTTTAAATACCTGAAATTAGTTAACAAATAATGGCAAGTCTACGCTAGACGGGCTTAACCTTTTAGTTCTGCTGATGATGCTAATATTAATAAACTGTAACTTAATTTAGCTAGTCACGATTTGCCCATTCAGGTATTTTAATCTAGATAATACATAGAAGAAAAATGACAATCAAATTATTTTCTAGTTATTGCTCATCCGTTCCAAGACAAAATTATAAGTCAGATATACCAAATCAATGAAGAAATAAAAATGGGGAGTTCTAAATCATAATTGCTATTAATTAATGAAGTAAACATCACCGACCTGTTATTATACAGTATTGCCAACACTCTTACACCCTTTCTCTCTCTCTCTCAGGGAGATGAAGGGCCAAGATTAGCACCTAATGTCACCCCAATTGAGCCACAAACAAGAGGTTGTGCAGCGGGTATTCTGAGACAACTGAATCCTCCTCCTGGTATAACAGAGCACTCTGGTTGAGGTCTTTGCATGTCTATTCCAGGAATGCAATTCAAAGAGAAATCAAAACCTACATTTCTAGTGAACAATTTGGCACATTCTTGGCTAAACCCAGAAATGAAATTGTAAGCAACAGTCAAATTAAGTAGGGTTCTCAGAGAACAAACAAGATCAGGTAATTCCCCAGAGAGCTTGTTGTGTGCCAAATTGAGAACTTCAATCTGATCAAGACAAGATATTGTGTCTGGCAAATGACCCATCAGTGAATTGTAACTTACATCAAAGACTTGCATATCTGTGAAAAGACCAACTGCTTGGGGAATGCACCCTGTTAACTTATTATTGAGAAACAAAACCTCCTTCAGTTTAGAACCCATTATGCCAAAGCTCGCAGGAAGGCTTCCGGTTAACTTATTATTTGCCAAATTTATCACAGAAGCAGGAGAATTACCCAAATTTTGAGGAATTTCGCCATCAAATTGATTATTGTTAAGAAAAATTGCATCTAATCTCTTGTCGAAAAGATCGTCAGGAATGGGTCCAGAAAAGCTGTTGAATCTAAGGTCCAAGTACATGAGATTTGGAATGTATAGAATAGCTGTTGGGAAAGGACCTGAAAACTGGTTATTACTGAGGTCTAATTCTTGAAGAGAAGCAAGGTCTCTGAAAGAAGAGGGAATTGTGCCTGAAAATCTGTTGCTATTTAGGTGAAGGAGAGACATATCCGTGAGAAAAGAGAGTTCTTTGACAAGAGTTCCTTGGAGATTTGCATGATTGAGATCTATACCTGCAACAACTGAACTAGAAGGTGAAGCTAATCCATCAGCATCATCTGAAGGAACCGCACAAAAAATGCCTTTATAAGAACACATATCAGCGCCAACCCAAGTGTCTAAAATCTTTAATGGGTCATCTGTAATTGCTGATTTCCATGCTTGTATAGCAGAGTAAGCACTGTCGAGTTTTGAAACTGAAGACCCAGATGATGATGGGGTTGGGGTGTTGGTTCCACCGCCAATCCACACTCCGCCGCCGTCAACTCCTCCTCCTCTTCCACCTTCACCACCTGCATTGCCTATCCCAACACCAACACCAACGCCAACACCAATACCAACACCATAAGCTGTTCCTTTTGGAATTGAGAATATCTGGAACAGGAGGAGAAAAGCTAGAAGCCAACTCTTCTCCATTATTTTCATCAGTTTAGGCTTCCAAAATGTTTGTGTGTGATGGGTTTGCTTGAAATTTTGTTCAAATGAGGTCACAACCTTTTTTTGAATAGTGAAACAATGGTGGGGTTAATGGTCCTGAGCTTCCTCTGTTTCTCCTTTTACTTTTCTTGACTTTTTTCTTACTTATTTTCCTTCGTTTCTTTCTTCTGAGAATTTATATCAATGTTTATGGTTTTAAATTATTTATAATTAAATTTGTCTCTTTCTATGCAGATTTTTTACTTCAAGAGTGTTAAACTGTTTCATTGCAGAACAACTGTTAGGTGAGTTTATGATTAATTATTTACCTACACTGAAGTTTGGGTTTAAACAACTTTTAATTCCTGCTGACTCTTTGTTTCTTATATTTGATGATTTTTCTGTACAAATTATAATATTACATAGTTTAACAATCAAGATTAGCTCCAAATCTGTAGAAGGATCTTTTGTTGCAATTATAACCAATCATCACTGAAAGTGGCAGTTAGCATGTGATTAGCAGCGACAGATTTGCTGATTGATAAGAAATACTAATAAAAATTATTAGTACGAAAAAGATATTATAATATTTATTATAAAAATAATAAATATTTTTTAACCAATAAAAAAAATTATCTAATAATTACTCTTTAAAAAGATAATAATTAACATTCTCCTTAAAAAAAATTGAAAATACATTATTGATTCGGAGCTTACATATTTATATAGGTATCTATACAAATGATTATAATATTATTTTTAATATTCCACCAAACAAGTGATTATAGGAATGTCTTTTATATTTGAATTATTTTTAGAACTTTATAATCCTGAAATTTTAACTTTAATATAGAGTTTAATTTTTTAAAAAAATAATATTTTCTACCCAAATCCATAAATTTCTTAAAATTTATTGATAGCACAAAACATATACCCACTGCATTCAAAAAACAAAACATATACCCACAAACATAGTAACTGTTAAGAATGCGGACCACTTTATCAAAGGATTAATTAATGGAAAATTTAGCTCTATCATGCTTCCAATGAGAAAAACTTCCTTTCTTTTTTTTTTTTAATCTTTTTTATGTGCAAGCAAAAGTTTCCAATTTTCATTCAAATCAACATGGTTTTTCAATTCAATGTTCCAAAAATTTTTTCTTTAATTAATAGGAATTTTTTTTTAAGATGTACCATTAGGCAGTTACTTAAAGCCCAGTTAATTCTCATTGTTAGACATATTTATTGATAAATTCATTGCAAACTATTATTTATTGTTTACATTGAAATGTTCTCTCTATCACCAATTAATAGACATATTTTATATTTCATGAAAATTTTTAAAAAATAATTATTTTTATTAAAACAACAACAACAACTAAGCCTTAGTCTCAAACAAGTTGGAATCGGCTGTATGGATTCTCAATAAAATAAGCTCAAAAGACACCAAAAAAGATACTCCAGCCTTAGGCCCCTTCCAAGACACGGATTTTACGTCTCCATTCAAGTTTGTCTTCAATCAAATCCGCATCAAGATCTAAGGCACGTAAGTCTCTTGCTATCACCTCCTTCCACACAGTTCTAGGTCTTCCACGACCTCTAGCCCCCTCAATCAACAAATTCTCACACATACGAACCGCAGCATTAGGAGGTCTTCTTAAAACATGTCCATACCATCTAAGTTTTCCTTCCCTCACCTTATCTCCGACATCCGCTACTTGAATTTTTTTAATATATTTTTTTATTTTAATATTAAATAAATTTATTAAATATTTTTAATAAATAGTAATAAATAAATATTTAATATACTTACTAATTTATTAAAATAATAAATAAATTATCATTTAAGACGAATAAAAAATAAAAATGACATTTGTTAATTTGAAACGGAGAATAAATTAAATTTATGTTCTAACAGTCATCACTAAGCATATGCTGAGAAAAGATTTGAAAACCTTGATACAATGTCTACAGCCGTGATTGAAATTATGAAAACAAACCTCACAAGCAACCACTCCAAACGGTAGAAAAAAATCTCCAACTTCAGTGTACAAAACATCTTATCAATTCGCACCTTTCTGAAAATTCCAGTTCGCAATAGAAAAAAATTTCAGCTTCCCAAAATTTCTAACATTGGTAACATCAGCATTTAATATGAAAAATACACAGCAACCCGTGCTCACAAAAAATAATATCTATACGTATCATCCGTATTATTTTAAATATTATATAAAAATAATACATATAAATTTTAAAAATAATTATTTATTATAAATTTTATAAAAATTTTATTATAATTTATTTAAATAATTTTTTCACCTTTCTCACTTTATTTATTTATTTTTATTAAAAATGATATTTAAAATAAAAAAAATATATTTTCTTACAAGATACTTAAAATAAAATGGATAAAATATTTTATAATAAAATTATAGTAATTTTATTATGACATATTAATTAATATTAATATTTAATTATATATAAAAAAAATTCACCTAATGTTTTTTAAAACTAAACACGAATATGTTTAAGTAACTTTTTTCTTTTTAAATTGAATCAAAGCAACAAAAAAAGAAAATTATACTAACAATATAATTTTAAACAATTTTAAATTTATCAGCAATTATCAAAGACAAGGGATGAGTAAGGATTAAAGAATACTAAAATAAAATCCTTCAAATACTTTTTTTTCGAGTATTTATGTGTGAAAAGATAATTCGATTATAAATTTATTATTAAATAAAATATGCATTTAATGGTATACTCTATCTGCTATTTCCATTACTCATAATGCTGGTAACATGCAATGTCTCCTTAGCTGATGATTCGAGTATGGCATTGAGTTCATCATTAGGAAAAAAATAAAAATAAAAAAGGCAAAACGCATGCAAGTATATGTATATATGTAACTTTAACCTATGCATGAATATGTAGTGTATTGGGTTGCAGCTAAGCTTCCATGGCCGGTGCTCCATCATCACCAACCCAAAATTAATGTGAAAGCAAAAATACAGAGAAAAAAAAAGCTTATGTTCAATGGCAATTGCTATTTCCCAATTAATTTGCCGCACTGTAAGTGGCACTCCTGCAAAGTAGTTGCATTTTTTAGACTCCTCCACTACTAACTAATTCAATGTCGTTTCATTATGTTCCTACCCACTTCTACACAACATAATGAAAAAATTTTAAATGATTATTATTTTTTTTCGGATGGCTTAATTAAAATATTATATATGCACTTAATTTATTAGAATAAATTTAACGTGAAAATCAATGATTAGAAAATAAGTGACAAAAACATATATATATATATTTTTTTTTTCTGAAAAAGGACAAAAAGAGGAAATGGAATTCAGCTTTCAAATCAAATCACATGGTTTGGTAAGGCAATTAGTGGTAGGTTTGGGCTGCTACCAAAAAGCCAATGAATGTTACATCTACATACATACATAGTGAACCATTTTATTCCCAGCGGTGAACGTAAAAAAGTACAGGTAATTTAGTTAATTATAATTTACTTACTTCCTTCCCCAAAACTTTTTATTTATTTATTTTCCTCCCACGATTCCACGTACTTACTTTACTATTTTTCAATAAAAATAAATTTCTTTTGCATTTCTATAATATATATATTTTTAACAAACGTAAATTATCTCTGATAAAAAATGATTACTTTATGAATGTAATTTAATTTTATAAAATTATTTTAAAATTCTTAATCCTAATAATATATAATAAAATTTTTAAAAAATAATACTCTCTATTATAATTTTTTTAAATTTTTATTTTTTATTAAGAGTATTTAAACTATTTTATTATAAATTCATTATAAATTATATAAAATTCATAAACTCATAATAAACTCATCATAAATAAATAAAAATATAATATTTTCATAAATAATTTTAAAATTATTTTTATTATTTTAATATTTTTGTCAAAAACCTAAAATTTTACTTATACGAATTGAATCTTTGGGCTCAGAGTTTAAAAACAAAAAGGATTTTTGATATAAATAAAAAAAATTAAAAATAATTTTAAATTTATCATATTTATAAAATATTTATCAAAATATCAGAATTTATAAAATATTTATCAAAATACCAGATTTTTATTAGTTTACAAAGAGTTTATCATGAGTTTATAATGAATTTATAAATTTTACACAGTTTATGATTAATTTATTATGAGTTTATAATAAAATAACTAAAATATCCCTGATAAAAAAGTAAAAATTTTTAAAAATATGATGGAGGGTATTATTTTCTCACATAAAAACTAAATATTACAAATATGGATTCGACCTAATTGGCCCAACACTATTATTAAGAGAATTGGGTAAGTTGATCACTTTGCGCTTCTTTGTTGGACTTTTGACAAAAATATAAGAAAAATTAAAAATAATTTTAAATTTATCATATTTATAAAATATTTATCAAAATATTAAAATTTATAAAATATTTATCAAAATACCAAATTTTTATTAGTTTATAAAGAGTTTACAATTTATAAATTATACATAGTTTATAATTAGTTTATTATGAATTTATAATAAAATTACTAAAAATCCCCTGATAAAAAAATAAAATTTTTTAAAAATGTAGCGGAGGGTATCATTTTTCCTTCTTTATTAAGTTGATTGAATCAATGCTTAAAATTGAAAAAAAAATTAACATTGAATTATTTTAAATTATTTAATAATATATATTTAGTAATTTAAAAATTTTTTATTATAGGATTTAAATTCAATACATTAATTAATAATTTCAAATATTTTTAAAAATTTAAAAACCATATCATTCAAATTATTCAACATGCTTATATTTTAACCATATTTTTATAATTCTTAAGATGACTTTAATGATAATAAATTAAATATTTATTATTAAATCATATTATATATTTCAATAGATATTTTATTAGAAGGCAAATTATATATACATTTATTCAAAATTTGTCAATGTTTATATTTTATTGTTTAATTTTTTGGGAAAATTTTTATTTACATTTATTTTTCAAGCATTTACTTTTACTATTAGAATATCTATATATATGCGTTATTATATATTTTAAAAATAAATTAAAGAGGTTCCAAGAACCAAAAATTATACTAAGCTAGTACGAGGGGAATCAAATCTATACAAATTGCTAATCAAATATACATCCTCAAAGCAGAGGAATTAAGGGAAATTTAGTATTATTTTTTTTTACTTTTAAGGTATTAAAATAAAATCTTATATTTGCATCTTATGATTTATAATGTTATTCTCGAATCTCATAAATAAATAAAGAGATTCTCTTATTCATTTGGATGGAAATATACTTATTTTTTTTTTCTGCAAGAAAATTGCAAATGCATAAACTAAGAAAAGAATTTTGAGTCCATCAGAGTTATCAAATCCAATCACATCATCACTCAAATATTCTATTAGCTAGCACCCATTCAACATTATTTTGTAAATAAGTATGTAGTAATTTAATAATAATTTGATAAAATATTTAATAATTGAATGTTTGAAATTCAAAAATTAAAATAATAAATAGAAATAATTTCAATCAAATAAAAAAATTGGTTTCTTATAATTTAATATCACTATTAAAATAATTGATTTATGTTTTAAAAACTAGTTTTTAATGCAATATAGAGTGTGGAATTTTAAAGAATTATTTTTTGATAAATTTTTTTTTGATCATCTTTTATGACGTAAGGTTATATTTAACATTAAAAAAAAGTTTAATAATTTTTAAAATACTGATTAGCAAAATAATTTTTATATACAACAATATCACGCAAATGGCAAAAACACTTATAATAGAAGGGTGCAGTTGCTTCCTTCTGTTTTGAAATATATATATATATTAAAATTTTTAAAATACTTAATTGTCCTCCTTAAATTTTTTAAAAAATATATAATATTTTTATTTTATCTCTCTTTATTAATAAATCTTACTTTCACCCCTGGTACCACGTAGAACTACTGATAGATACTTGAAGAACATTTGTTTATATGTTTTTGGATTCCTTATTCCTTTTAAATAGAATGATACTTTATTTTGATTCATTTTATCATCCACTCTTTATTGCTTTTCAGTTTTCAATCAATAGATGCGATATTTATTAGGTTGTTATTGCATAGAGAAAAAGCAGAAAAACATCAATTTTAGCAATAATTTTATTCATTTTTTCAATTCTATCCATTTTCTTTTAAGTTGTATTAAATTGACATGTCAACTTTTCGTTCTATTCAAAATCTAGCAAATATCTCTCAACTCATGTGAGCTTCTTGATATATCTTCTAATATTTAACCAGTCCTTATAAAAATGATGAAGGTAAATTTAATAAAAACACAGAGGATGAACTATGTCAAAAAAATATGACAGAAATTGGAGAAACTGAAATGAAAAAAAATAGGTTTTGTATATCAAAACCAATTGTAAATGTCTTTTTAAGTGATGGACGTTGAAGAATAATATGTAATTGATCTACAAGCTAAAAACATGCAACTATAGAGATTACAATAATTTCATGTATACAATGACATTAAATATTAAAAGTTACATCAATAGCAATGTTGGGAGAGATTGACTAGATTTGTAATAGAACAAAAATTTGACATATAACATTGATACAACTTTGAAAATAAGATATAATTGAAAAAGTGAAAAAATTATAGTTAAAATTGATGGTTTTCCCTATTGCATATACAACTCTTCATATTAATCTAAATTAATTAATATTCATTTTCATACAGTAAAATTTAAATATATAATTTAATTAAATTTCATTTGACTTATGAGTTATGTTTAGCATAAATTTAAAATTTAAACAATTATGTGAACATACATATAATTTTAAAGAGATAAAATAATGAGAAAAAGAAATAAGAGAAAGAAAGTGAGTGTGTGATTGAACAATTTATTGGAAGATTTAAATTGCATAAATTATGAAATTTATTGGAATTTTTTGTAATTTTATTGAAAATTTATATAATTATTGTATCAAATTTCATAAAATTTAAATACACATATACATATGAGTGCAGGGCCAAACATTAAGAAAAAATATGAATTTTTTACCAATTTTTTGTGAAATTTATTTATTTTGGATAAAAAATATGAGTTATTTGATATTGCCGTAAATTGAAGTTATTATATGAAATATTAATTAAAAATTATTACAATATATTTTGGAAGCAAATCTTTGCATATTATATTATCAAGGCTTTCCAAATTAATCAAAACATTATAAAAACTTCCTAAATTAATAAAAAGGTTCTTCACAAAAATGGCAAAAAAAAAAATTTAAGTTTATTATACTCTTAAAAAATATTTTTAGATTTACAAGATTTTCTAATTTTTTTTTATAAAAATATCAAATTTATATAGTTTGTTATGAATTTAGATAATTCATTATGTGTTTATTATTAATTTATTGTGAGTTTGTTGAAAAATGACTAAAGTATTTTAGTAAAAATAATAAAAAATTCATAAAAAAAAATGGTAGGGGGGGGGGGGGGGGGGGGGGGTGTAATTCTCTCTTAATAAAAACATTAAAAAACTTCTCAATTTAATAAAAATTTCCCAAATTATTAAGAACATTATAAAAACTTCCCAAATTAATGAAAACATTATAAAAACTTCCAAATTAGTTAAATAACAATTTTTTTTAATAAAAAATAATTTTTTATTTTTTATTTGGAGAGAATCTTAGTCCTTACTTTATTTGTTTACATGTACATGGATTTTTATCCAAAGTTCATCTTTTCATGAATTCTAATAATTAAAAATAATTATACTCAAATATTTTAAAATAATATTTAAATAAATTATTTTATCATAATTTTATAATTAGTTGTAAGACTAATAGGTAAAAATAATAAACAAAACAGGGTATTTATCATTTCAATTTTAACTAATTGAAAAATAGAATTATATATGTAATTTTCCCAATTACTTACTAAAAAATGTACTATTCAAAAATAAATAAATTACATAATTATGTTATTCATAAATAATTAAATAACTAGTAACGGATAAGCTAAAGTTGGTTATTAGTATTTAAAATTAAGTTTCCAAGACCTCTTATTAGATTTTCCATATTTGACGGATCGTCACTTTCCCGGTTTTATTGCTCTCACTAACAATCTATTGCTCCCTCGAAAATTTTGGAATCAGTCCCTTTAAATTCCCATATTTCCGTTTTGGTACCCGCAAAACCCCCTCCTTAGTCCTTTCTTTTCCTCACCATCGATCAGTCAGTACCTTATCTTCCCATCTAGAACTTGAAATAAATAGGATTTTTTTTTATTTTCTTATTTAAATTTTGTGAATTTTGAGGTTTTGTTTGAAAATGAAGATCGAGGAATCGGAGGATGTGGACTGCGATCGAGATCAAAACGACACCGTGGATTCGAAGCAGATAGTTAGGGTGGACGCCAAGAGAGTGCTGGTCGGAGCCGGTGCTCGGATCTTGTTTTACCCGACTCTTCTGTATAATGTGTGCAGGAACAAAATCCAGGCTGAGTTCCGATGGTGGGACAAGATTGATCAGGTTTGTTTCTCTTTTCCCTGAAATTAATGAATATCTATACATTTTTTTTTACTTTTATTCTTGAAAATTTTAGGTTTGATTACTTACCATTTGTTTGGTTGCCAAGAAAATTCAAGCAAATTGTGGAATTGGGTTGGGAATATTAATCTGTAATTAAATCGAGAAGAGAACTGTTTTTGGATTTAGATAATGAATATTAATTATTTTAGTATAGACTCAGAATCTTCAATTCTCTTGCTCATTGTAGTGATGTGTGATTCTTCATGTTAATGTTTTGCAGTATCTTTTACTGGGTGCAGTGCCATTCCCCAAAGATGTTCTGCGATTGAAGCAACTTGGTGTTGGTGGTGTCATCACCCTCAATGAGCCTTATGAAACTTTGGTTCCATCGTCCCTGTATCTTGTGGGTTATTCTCTTATGTTTGATTCCTTCAGGATGTCTTTCTGAAGCTAAATTGTTAAACCAGCTATTTGATTAAATTGCCTCTTTGCATACTTTCCATGACAAATGAGCTTTGCTTTTCTTGTTTTCCCCCATCGTAAATGTTAAAAGCGGTTCTCTTCGAGTTTTCTTCCTTTACAGGTTGTTTTTTGTGTTTAAACTTGATGTGGTGAGTTTTTCGTTAAATCAATACAATTTGAAGGAATTTGCATTTTTTCCATTTTTATAGTTGCTTTAGATAACGACTAATAAAAAGTTCGACCTGAACAAAATTGAATGAAGGAAAATAGTTATGTACATCTAGCCAACCTCAATTGGTGGGATGGAGCTAAATTGCTTTCTAGTTATGCTTCGTTATTCTGTTTTACAGGACCATGGAATTGAACACCTTGTAATTCCCACAAGAGATTATCTCTTTGCTCCTTCTTTTGTAGATATCAGCCGAGCTGTGGGCTTCATTCACAGTGAGTATATTCGCTGATCATTGTCTGTCTTGTGTTGTTTTACCTAGTGGCTTCTGATATGGAAGATTGATTCAATTTTCTTTTTTTTTCCTTGGTTGAAGAGAATGCATCATGTGGTAGAACTACCTATGTTCATTGTAAAGCAGGGCGAGGAAGGAGTACGACCATTGTGCTTTGTTATTTGGTATGTTTAGTCTATACAAAGCTGGCTGTTGATAAGTTAGGATTTTCTTCGGAGATGAATATCTATAATTGTATATAGTTTTTGCCATTGTCCAATTGATGATATTATCAGATTGAGGTTATTACTCTTTGTAGGCAGAGTATAAGCACATGACACCTACTGCTGCTCTGGAATATGTACGGTCTAGAAGACCTCGAGTGTTGCTTGCTCCTTCACAGTGGAAGGTAATTAATAAGATTTTATTAGAAGTTCTGAAATTTCTTATTACTTGTGGATGGGGTTTGAGATTTGCAATGCTCATGACAATGTGTAGGTGCTGCCAATTCGTTCTAGGAGACCTTCCTTTATCTTGGATTTAGTTTGAAGTTGGATTCAATTCCATAATTACTTAAATTTAGTCCATAACTGTTCAATAGGTTAAGCTCCGTATGATATTTCGTTGATTAGATAGAGAGATACCGGTACATGTGATACCAGTAACCTATAAAAGCAATTTGCTCTTCAATTTGCACTTTAGTAGGCCAGGGTGCTTTCTTGCAGCTTCAAGAGAATTGGTTATTCTAGATTTCTTTTAGGACCTTGGCTTACCATCTTTGCATTTTACTTGCTTTCTGAAATAAAACAAACAGGCTGTTCAAGAATATAGTAGGCGTCAACAACCTCCTACTGCACACTCTCCCTCTGGGGATGCAGTTCTGATAACAAAAGCAGATCTTGAAGGGTATCATAGCGCAGGTGAGGATGGTAGCATTGGTAAGGAACTGGCAGTTGTACCCAAGTTTATGGCCAGGCCCATGATGGCTAGGCTGTCATGTCTCTTTGCTTCCTTGAAAGTTACTGGTGTTAGTGGACCTGTTGCTGGCCGGATGCCTGAGGCACGTGCTTGCTGATTCTTTGAATCATCCATGAAATGTTGTAAGGTTATTTTGCTGTACAGAAAAGCATCATGAAATGAGTCTGGAAGTTCACATTAATCCAGTGTTTATCAGAGAAAACGAAACAGAAAAGAAAGTTGGCGGAAAAAGTTCTTCAATGTTGCTTATGGTACAGTAGCAATTATTGATGAATAATTTGCATCTACTTGTACATAATAGTTTCATCTTTTTTTTTTTTCTTTTCAGAAACCTTTTTTAGCCAGTTGTGTAATAATCTATCTGGTTTTCAGTGAAAGTTGACCATTTACCGTCATTTGAAAGATGAAAATTACCTTTCTAGTTTTGGAGTTTTAGTCGGCTATCAAGTCCATTAATTGTATAACGAATGCTTTTCTATAATGTAGATTGAAGGCAACCAGACCAGACGTTTGATTGTATTTGGATATAAATCTGCAGATCATTTGTTAGATTATAAGTTGTATGAAAGAGAGCTGATAGAATGTCTTGTCTAGAAATATAGTCTAATAGAATAAAAGTTTAAGTTAAATTCTTACAATTTTTTTCCCTTCAAAAATTTTGGATACCCAGGAAAAAAAGGAATGTATGTAATCAAATCTAAAATGGATCATTTGCAACTGCTACAAATAAATTTAGCCTGATTGATGTAGTGGTTCATAGTTACATCTATGTGGCAAAATAACATATAATAGTATAATTTAATGATAAATACATATTGTTTGAATAAATTCAGAATTGATTCTTTTATTTTATATTTTTTGTTGTAATTATAAAGAATACATACAATAGTTCTTCAGTGCTTATTAAGAAGGCAAGCGTATATATATACACAAATATATATATATATATATATTTAATTATTGGGTTTATTTCCTTATTCTGATGCGAATTAAATTGGAATGATGCCATGCTAGTGAACCCAACCACGCACCAAGTTCAAGTTAAATTTAATTTCTATATATGCATAAAAAATTAAAGTTGTGGACTAAATTAGAATATGATATGAAATTAATTTCTTAATCATACAAGTAAGGACTTGCGACTTGCTGTCCTTTTGGAGTATGGAGAATTTGTGGCTGTAATTTTATATATGCTAAATAAATATCTACTTTATAATATTGGAATTTATTAAACAAAAAAAAATAAAAGTTCTAATAAAGTTTAAAATTCATATAACCTTATTTTTAAATAGGCATGTGATTGTGACATAGAGACTTTTTCTTTCCAAGTATAAAAGAATTTAATTATATAAAATGCAAATAATTATTGTTTTCTTTTTATTTATTTATTTATTTTGCATGAAAAAGGAACAGTCACAATCTCAAACCAGTTGAAATCTGATTAAATAAATTAGTTTCTTTTATTCAGTCTAATTTTGCAATGAAAAGTAATTTATAGAAAAAAAAAGAAGACTATCATTTATGTTTTTAGCATACTTCTAGTAAAACAAAACTTATAAAATTAAAAAAAAAAAACTAACGGAACTTTCCTAATTTCGCGACCATCAGCTTCTGGTTTGTTTGTTTTTTTCTTTTTTTATACTTAAAAAAAGATGTGATGCATATGTTAATTAAATAAAATGATTTTTTAAAAATTTATTTGTCACAATCTTATTTAAAATTATGTGTACGTATATAACATTTACCAATTAGAGTTTAATTCTTAAAGTTGACAATATCTAGCATTTTGTGACATTTTTAATTTTAGTTAGGTTCGATCATTAGTCGAGTTGATTAAATTTTAAAATTTAATTAATCCAAACATTTAATAGTGATTGATTTTTTTTTAAATTGACTAACAATAATAAATTTGATCGGTTTAATTGAATTTTTTTTAATTTATTAAATTTGATTAATTTTTTTAATAAATATATAAATTAAAATTGATTAATTCAATTAATTTAAATCAATTTAATTAATAAATTAATTATTTTTTATTTTTTTATAATTCCTAAATTTTACCAATTAATTCCTACATTGTATCCTTTTGGTTTCAAATGGCCCCACCTTTGTACCAATTGTCCATTTATTTATTTTTTGTTTTTTCAAACATTTATTTATTTTTGAATAATGGTCAAACATTTATTAATATATATATATTATATTATATAATATGCATATTTATATTTAAATAATTTGCTCACACTTGTAATCAAATCAAATCAATTTCATATTCTTATATTTTGTTCGTATCACATCTAATCATTGACTTGTGCTTGATACCATCATATCATATGCCAAAGTTTGGAAAAAAAAATCTGTAATTTAATAATATACAAATATATTAAATTAATTAATTAATAATTGCAGCTTAATTCATATATATTTCATATAAATAATAAGATTTAAAACATTGATGCTCATTCTAAATAATATTATCTTTATCTAATTTAAAACATTTGAATTATATAGCGAGTAACCTTATTAATAATAAAAATGCATATATAGGACTAGAGATATCTTCTTTTAAAAGAAAAAAAAAAGTATGATGATGATGATGTATAAATCTCTATTGACCTCTAATTATAATAATATAAAGAAAATTAGGAAATAAATAAAAGTGAAAATGAAGACAAAGAAGTCCTAAATAAGTTGAGTGGAGAATTAGGATTAGTAAGTTTCTTAGTAGGAAACAAAAAAACAAGTGAGAGGTACGTAGTGAATGTGACAAAATAGAACTACAAAAAAACTAATAACAAGAAGCAGTTAAAGAAGAAGAAGAAGAAGCAAATGAATGGGTCATTTTCTTGAGTAGCAAAGTAGAGTTTGGTTCACTATCAAGAAACTAACTAATATGTAATAAGTTAGCTGTCAGAAAAATTCAGAGAGAAGTGAATGAGAACACAGGCTTGAAGTGGATAAAGTTAATTAATTAGAAAACAAAATATTTGAAGTACAAAAGATATATAAATATTGAAGAAGAAGAAGAAGGTCCCATGGAAGGGTCTAAAAAAGGGTGATTAAAGAGTCCTAATTAATTAGGCACTGCCCATATTTCTTCGTTGTTAAATGGGTAATTAAGGAGAGGTGAAGAATCCCAAAAAGTTTGTAAGGCCATGTTGTGATATTCCTACTTGCACTACACAATTCTTCTTTTTTGCAACTTCTTTATGGGACCAAATCTCTTCAAATTTTAATAACGTAGAAACTCATCACTCTCTATGTATTTACTATATATATATATACATATGTTTATATTTGTTAATAATATATAAAAGCACCCAAAATCTCCCATAAAGCGAAAGAATTGAATATCACCTTTTTAGGTTGAACAAGACATTTCATTCCTTATTTTTTTACTTTTTTTTATTGCATGTGGAAAGAGACACTTCTCCCATCTCTATATTCTATTAAATAATTAATTAATTATTTATATATATATAAATATATATATGTATATATACATGTATACACATCTTCTTGGTGTGTATATATATATATATATGATCTTCCTTTTTTAATTAATTTGATAATGTATATATTTAGTAATATATATATTTAATTTAGTAGCATCTTTAATATTATATACCTTACAGCCTTGGAAATTAACTCATTATATTGAGCTGAAAACTCATTATTCACTATGCTTCGCCACATTCTTGGAATTGGATTCTGAAGCACCTTAATATAATAAAACGAACCAAACTTCTTTATCTTTTATTGTGGTACAATGATAATTTCATTTAGCAAAGTGTTATTACATTATAACAAATAACTCTTTTTAATTATTTATATAGTATTAAAAGACAAAAAAATTAATGCGAATAAAAATTAATTAATAGAGTACGGTCACTTGATGTATAAGACCCCTAACACAATCTTTTACAACACTACTATTATAATATTTTTTTACAATGCTTAAATTAGCTAGTGGTACAGAATGTAATTAATAGTCTTTGTTGTAATACGTCTAATAGCATGACAAATATTATATGATATGTATAATTTAAATGATTATATAAATTATATAATATATATATATATATATAATTTATATTTGAGAGATGGAGTATACTTAACAATTTTAGAGTACAATTAACTAACAATTTCCTCCAAAATATTATATAAATATATGTGGGTACGTATGTAGCACATGGCAAATACAAAGGGAAGGGGAACACAACATAGCCTCAGTCCAACTTATAAAATAAAATAAAATAAAAGACAGATTATTGCACATAATTTTTGACCCATTCTGAATCCCTTTTTTTGGGATTTTGTTGTTTATTTGTTGTTTCTTTCTAATTAGTAATTGTTCTAAAATTAGTACTTGGGTGGTAATCACTGCGAGGCTACGTGTAATTGAAGGGGGCAGCTGCCTCCCTTCTTTTTTGAAATTTTTTTTATATACATGTATTTATATATGGTATTTATATTATTTTTAATATATATATGGTATTTTTATTATATTGCCCCTCTTTAAATTTATATTATTTTTAATATATATATGGTATTTTTATTTTGCCCCCCTTCACTAAAAAATCTGGCTTCACCCCTGATGGTAATTAGCAGTTACTATCCTCAAAAATATTCAATCATTCAATAAAAAATTATATTTTTCATCCAATTACATATATATATATATATATATCTTATATATATATATATATATTGAAATATGTTTGTTTCCTTATATTGAGAAGATGAGTTTAATATAAGTGAGATTTGATTCGAACTCTCCTATGTTTTTTAAAGTGATTTTCACCTTATCACTAAGACACCAGTTGGGTAGAGTATCTTGCTAATTTATGACTAATTTATGATAATTTTATAGCAGTTTTGTTAATTTATACTGACCATTTGTTTTACTTTAAAAAGGAATACTATTAAAAACTCAAATAGATAAACAAAAAGAAGGAGCAAATGATCAACTAAACCCAGATCAATAGACCTATCTAACACATCCATCTCTAAGATCCTTGACCTTCTCTAAAAATCAAATCAGAAACAAGAATATAAGAGAAAATATGAGGGAAAACAATTCCAAACATAGAAATTTGCATATAATTTAACCCTTCAAGCAAGAAAACGAGCAACTAAATTTGCAAATCTATTAATCCAATGAAAAGATAATTCATTGATCAAATTGTATTAAATTACAAGATTAATTTATTGGTATGAAAGTTATTTTTAATTATATCTTTTTAAAGTTTTAGATTATTATTTTTATTAAGTTAATAATAATTAAGATAGTATTAGAGACAAAACTTTTTTAGGCACTGTAAATTTTTAGCTTATCCATGATATTTATAGCTTTATCTCTTAAATTTTTAGATTGTTAAAAATACTAAAGTACTGATGTAGAATTCGAAGAGTTTGTCCCTCAAATTAGTATATATGCGCATTTCATGGTAAGGTCATCTTAGGTTGTAAAATGTACAAAAATAAACGATAAGATAAAAAAGAAGAAAAAAAAAATTCTAAGTATAAATGAGGAAGGAGGGTTGAGGTCATTTCATACTTAAAAGGTTATTCTTGTCTGCTCATTCCTTTATTCCCCTTCAGAAACTACCATGAAATTGCCTAACTCTCTAACTTTATTTCATGCATGTCCCCATGAAAAATAATAATTATATATATTAAAGAAAATAAATATCATATATTATAAGTTATATATATATATATAGCATGCACGTTGCTCTCCATGGGATAAGCACAGCTTTTACTTCCATAATAATACTGCACAAAAGCTCGAATATGGAATAGAATAAAGCAGCTAAAGAAGTTTCCCAGCTGACTAAAAACAAAAGAGACCTTACTTGCTAAAACTCTTAATATTTTCTATTTTCTATACCAAAGATTTCGTATTTTTTTTTTCAATGCTTCAATTAAACAGATTTATTCATCCAATCTCACTTTTTAAGAGAATTACAAAACCCTCTTTAATTATAAATGTAATTATGATGTAATGTTTTTCAGAAAAAAAGAATCTAATAAGTTATTTATGCAATTAATTTTTTCCATTTGGCATTACCCTATTTGCAATTTATTTATTTTTTTCATCAATTATCTTTTTTAAAGTTGGATAAAACGATAAAGTTATTCATACTAAATTGCTTTATGTGCTATTTATTTAATTAATTTATAAAAAAACTTTTTTTTAAACAACCATAATTTATAAAAAAAACTTGTTGACAAATCTTTTATTCAATTTTAATGGTATATAAATAATAACTAATAAGAAGTGCTATCTAGTGAAGTATAGATTAATTGACATATAGGGGTGGGGACAATTTACACTATCTAACTGGAAATACTTTCTAACTATCTTAAAAGTATATTTGCTTTCTCTCTCCATGTATATATCAATATTCATCAAACTTATTTTTTTTATATATTTTTATATATTTTAATTTTTTTTAGTTTATGGCACAAATATCATAATAATGATAAAATTAACAGTTGAAAATTATAATTTATAATTTTATTATATAATTGTAATTTGCTTGTAAATATGAATATGATAATTTATATTTATATGCATTATTTATAATATTTTAATAATTATTAATTATCCTTATAATTATATAAAAATTAATTTTAAAATATCAATTTTAAATAGGGATGAAATTAGGGTTGAGTATCTTACTTGGGAAAATCATAATCGAATAAAAAAATTGAACTAATATAATACTTTACTATAAATTTTTTGGGACTTAGGCTGAGAATTATACTAAAATTTTAGTTTATTACGGTATGGATTCTTAATCCATATATTTGAATTGAGCAAAAAACTATATTGAAATGAACTGAAATTGTCAAAACCAAACCAAATGTTAACGTAATTACTAATTACCATCAATTATTATTATAATACACTAAATTGATAATTCATATTATTTCTGCTATTAATAAATAATTATAAAGTACTTAAAATTTTACATATTACATTAATTAGCTTTTATATTTTTAGTATCTATTTTTTTACATCAATATACTTTTAAAAATTAAACTACTTAATTCTTCTATTGGTATTCTTATCCTAAAACTGTTAATAAATGACTTTAATATTATAAAATAATTTTTTTATCTTTCTTTTATATATATTTATTTTTATTATTTATTAGTTTATTTTATTTTTAATTTTATTTTATGTATAATCGTTTGTATAACTATAAAATATATTATTTATATTATTTAAAATTATTATTTTTATAATATTTATAAAATTAAAATAAATAATGTATATAGATCACTTGCAAAATAATAAAAAATATTATTTATTTTATTTAAAATTATTTTTAAATAATATTTATAAAATTAAAATAAATAATATGTAAGAAATAAAAATAAAATTAAAAGTAAGTATGATTTAATAAATAACAAAGATAAACATTTATAATGACAAAAAAAAATCATTTTACAATGTTAAAGTCGTTCACTAAAGTTCTTAGAATGAAAATATCGATAAAATGATTAAATAATTTAATTTGTAAAAATAAAAAAATATAAAAAATAAATGTCAAAAATATAAAAATTGACTAATATAATATATAAAATCTAATAAACTTCGTAATTACTTAGTCTAATAATAAATAAGGAAAGTGTTTACCCTAAATTTCTCAATTTTTTTTGTTTAGTTTTGTACAGATTTTTAAATTTTTTAAGAATTTAATTTTTAATTTCTTTTAGATTTCTGAAATGAACAGAACCTAACTAAAATATATCATTTACTATCTAAAATAAAGCTTTTCAAAACAACAGCGATTTGTACTGCTTTTTTTATTTATTTTCTGATAACTATTATATTTTCTTGATAGCTAAATGAAACAACCACTTTATACCAATAAGTTTTTAACTCAATGATATTGCAATCACACTGCTGTAATTGTAAAATTGAGATTCAAAATCAAATTAATAAAATATATATATATATATATATATATACTAATGCCTGGATAACTTAGTCATTTTTATATGTATAGCAAAAAAAAAAAAAAAACCAACTGCATTCAACAAATCATTTTAGATAATTATACATAAAAAGGTAACTAGGAAAAGAAAAAATTAATACAGACACTGTTCTTGCATATATATTTAACTAATTAATTGCAACAAAAGTGCTTCATATAGTATTTTTGCCTTTACTTGCTGAATTAAGGTTAGTTCTTTCGTATGCTAAATTAATATATGAAAAAGTATTTAGTTAATAATAATTCTTATATTTATTATTTTTTTCAGTGAAAAACTGGTATTTAGGTAAGATTTTAATTTTCTTGTAAACTAAGAGGGAAGAAAGAGGATTGAAAGATTGAATTACCGCATATATATAGAAAAGCAAAGTCTCTTTTCAAGTGTGCTTAAATTGTAAGTGATCGATGTATATATGCATGCATGTCTTCTTCTATTTATAATATTTATTAATTAATAACCATGAAAAAACTACAGGCATGCATATATTTTTTTATAAAAAAAAAAATTACCATCATTACAAAAAAAAAAACTCATCTTACAATTAATTAAAAAGTAAAATCTCTTCTCCTTCTTCTTCTTCTTCTTCTTCCTATTTTCTTTACTAGACTATATATATATATATATAATTAGACCAGCTAAAGCAAGGCATGTTATAATTAATTCACTGTTGCAAACTTCTGTAAAAACAAAGTAAAGATTCATACATCCATATATATATATATAATATTATAGCAAAGAAGAATTGAATATAAAATTTTCTTGAATATCAAAAGAGAAAAAAGACTGAGAGATAATAATCAATTCTGTATAGCACATTTTCATTACAAAAAAAAAAAAAAGAGACATTACATAAATTCTCTATTCGTATTTTACTAAAGAAGTGGCTAAGCACAACAAATTAACAAAGTTTTTCCCCCTGCAATTTGCACAACCTATATTGGTATTTGATTTTTTTTTCTCCTTTTCAAAGAACAATAAAAGAACTTATACAGATGTCTTAAAATAATAAAATAATTTATAATAAAATATAAAAATGTATATAGCCATAAAGATGATATTGTAATCATAATGGTGATGATTTTCATGCACGGAGATTTTGCTTTGGGTCTTGGTTCTCCTTCTACTGTCAGTAGCAGAGCAGCCTTTCTTGCTTTCTTTCTCTCTTTTTTGGCAACATGGACTGTTTTACAGTTAGTTCAGTTGAAAGCCATTAGAACCTTAGGCAGCCCCCCCACCCCCACCCCCACCACCACCCCAAGAGCCAATAAGCAAAAAAAGAAAAAGAAAAAAAAGAAGAGGTTAAAAAGAGAGAACAAACCACAGAAATGGTTAATTTTTCTTTCTTTGGCCTCTTCTTGAAAAGAACTTGTGGGAGCTAAGCTTCAAGTACTAATGATAATAATAATAATGATGTTGTCTGCGTGAGGCTTTCTTGTTCTTGTTCTTCTTCTTTTTGTTTATTCACTACCATATATTTTTACTCCTACCCATGATGATCCTGGTTGTCAGGGTCTGGCCAGAAAGAAGAGTATTTCAACCATTCAGCTTCTTGTGGGTTTGCAATGGATGATTCCTACAACCAATAACAAAAAAAAAAGAAGTTAGGGTTTCAAAACATTCAATTTGAACAGATAATTTTCACATAATCAATGAAATTGCCTTCTTTTGTCGTTTTTACATATATTTTCTTATTTAATTTCCTCCACTATCAGATTGTCGCTTACAGTGTTTTCCTTGTAAGGACACGCATGATAAAAGCTTTCATGTCATTATCATGTACCTTTCACAAATATAAAAGAACATCTATTTGGAAACTTCTTTTTTATTTTTCAGTTTTCTTTCCTGTTAATTGTTACATAATTACTTTCATTATAACCCACAAAAAAAAAAAAAGCTTTGCTACTTAAACAAAACTAATCCAAATTTTCAGCTTTAGCTTTTTTTTCTCCTTATTTTGTTGTATAAAGAAAAAAAAAGTTTCTGTATGTGTTTAAATTCAAAGATTGACAGCCTATGATTTCACATTATACTTTGCTTATATGTAAAAAAATTATATTTAATCCAAACTAGGTGAAATGCTTAGAATCTGCCTTCTTTGAACAAAAAAAATATTAAATATATGTATTAAGAAAAAAAATAATAAAAGCATACATGCAAGAAAGCAACCTATATGCTTATTGTGTTTTCGTTTTCAATATGCATTCTACCTTTTCTTTTCAATTCTGGAACATCATATTCTCTTTACAGAGAGGTAACAAAAAGATACAAGTAGTCTAGTCATGATACATCTGTGTAGATATTTTTATATAATTTCTTTGCTAATATATAATGTATACATTATAATAAAATTAACCTTCAAAATTTTTAAACATGGAAATGAAAAAAAAGAAAATAAAAAGAGAAAAAGAATTAAAGGTTTCTGGGTTTGCATCTTTAATTTAAAATAATAGTATAATAAAGAACCTGAATTTTCTTTCTTTTTTCTTCTTTTATAATCTTTTATCACCTTTTCTAATCTTTCTTTCTTATTTTATGCTTATTCTTAGTTAGGAATTATGACAAACAAGGTCTCATGGATTTCAGGGTCAAAAAGTTCATACTTACTTCTTTTATATCAGTAGAGGTGCAACCCATAATGAGTTCTTCCAGACCAGATGCAGACCTTCCTCCTATTTTATGATGTTGCTGCTGTTGTTGTTGGTGTTGTTGCTGCTGCATTTTAATATTTATTCATATTCAAAACACTATAACAAAACAAAAAATAAATATATAATACTATAACAAAATCATCTTAATCATCCTGTCTTTGAAAAGCGAACAGTTGTGTCCAATTTTGCTGACACTAAAAGCAGAAATATTCAACTAATGAGTTTAGACTCAATAGTAACCAAATCACCCATACAACTATCGAATTCTAAGTTCGAATTACTGTTAGAGCATACTCAACCAAAAGACAAGTAGTATACCGAGTTACTGAGTCTGCTCAGTGAGCCAACTCAGTTAAACTCTTTATATATACATATATATATATATGAAGTTCCAAAAATAAATGACTCAACATGTGCAACTTTATTATATTAGACATTTGTAGAGGTGAGAGTTGTCGGTGGCTGGCTTGTCCCTATCATCAGCCTACCAAGTTCCATAACCTTACTGCAGCAAGTCAAAGTATTCTTTGACTTTTTGGAGATTTTTCTATATTTTTCATAAACAAACTGCAACTATCGTTGTTCTTGGTACGTGAAATATTCTTATTGGCTAGTTTATGGATAATGCCGTAATCTGGGTTTTATCTTCGTGCAGCTAATTATTTCCATCACTATTGGAAAGTAATGAATTACCTGAATTTCGTTTTGAAGTATTAATCTGGAGACATGATATGGGTCGTCGTCAAGAATTATGGAAGTGTGATGGAGAGGTGGAGGAGAGATTATGGTGGAGATGGGATGTGAAGGTCTGCTGATGTGAAATGCTGCGGTAGCAATCTGGTGGTGTGTTACATGGTGGTGTTGTGGCTGCTGCTGTTGTTCTTGTTGTTGTTGATGTTGATGATCATGGGCCATATGATGATGATGATGTTGTTGTGGCCTCTGATGATGCTCCCGAATCTCATCACACGTGCCTGATACTTGGGCTTCCCTTGCCGTCGAAGCCTCTCCTATCCCCACCTGAAAATGGACACACCCTCCATGAAACACTAGTTTGCTAGCTTGTCCATTTTCATATTTATTTATTAATGCTTAAAACGTTGTTTTTTTCTATCTTTTTAGAATGTTATCAATTCTATTTTAATATTACTTACCACTTTAAAATTTTGTGAATAAGCAAAGATAATCAAGTGAGATCCATAGAGTTTTTCATGCTGAATTGATTTGAAAGCAATGAAAATGAAAATGAGAAAAAGTAACCCAAAAACTTTTTTTTTTTTTTTTCAAAATTCCTCCCTTTCTTTTATCCTAATTTAATTTGATGATGTTGAAATTTAAAAACTTAAATAATATTATTCCATATATATATAATATATGATGCATGGATGAATTAATAAAAAAAATGTACCTCATCAAAGCTTTTTCTGAATTGGGGAAAGCCAAAATGATGATCAGATTTTAATTGTTGGATATCCATAGCAGTAAAAGTTGATAGAGCAGCAGCAACTCCAACTCCAGTGATTTCATCTCTTTGCGGAATTATTTCTTTAGAAGAGCAACTTCCACTTCCACTATCTCTTCTGCTATTAGGATCACTACTTCCTTCACCAGTAGTTGCACTTCTATCAGTCCAATTACATTGTCTTGGCTGTGTTTGATAAAAGATCTTTGAAACCACAAGCTCTCCTTCTTTCTCTTCTTCATGTTGACCAAGATGGTATTGGTGCATTACCCAATTAGTCTTTTCAGGTTTTCGATTTTTCCCAAAATTTGTATATAAAACTAAGATTTTCTTGCACCCTTTTTGTTTTCCATTCACCATAACTGGTCTTGTCTTGCCTGTTTTATGCCACCTTGTCTCTCCACCTTGCAAGTCACATTCAGTTTGAATTTTTCTTCTCTTTCTTGTTCCAGTTGTATAAGCTTTAGAAGGTCTATGAAAGAAATGCCTACTCAATCCATCTCTCGTAACTCCTGCAAGAAAAATGTGAAACAATTAATTACTAATATTTACCAAAATCAAAGTTAGGTTCACTTAGGTATAACAAACTAATGTGACACTAACAGACCCATTAAAATTTTATTTCTTGTTCTTTTTCTAAAACTCATCAGAACAAGAAATAATAGTAAAACCTAACAAGACTGAACAATCCCAAATATTTAAGAAATGATCCACTGGAGAAGTATATATAATATTGAAATATTTGTAGACCTGGAAGTTTCTCAGGATGGGTATAACAAATCCCATCTTCTCCTTCAATAGTGGGGATGAACTCATCTATCAAAGGGTGAGACTTCATGTCTTTGGCCTCTACCTTTGCTTCAAGGTGTTCTATCAGTTCTTGGTCTGTTGGATCAAATTTCACTCCTGCTGGTAGACCTAACCAATCCTGTAAACTCCATTCAATCTCAAGCAATTAAAACGAAAGCTATATATATGTATAAACCTAATAAAATAAAATAAAATAAAATGGAGAGAGATGAAGAAAGTAAAACTTTAGTTTAAGTATTGAACTGCTGAAAATATCATATTACTAGCTACTCATCAGACTGAAAAAGAAAAGAAGAAAGAATAAAACATGAAGCATAATTCTTGATTTTCTTTCTTTCTTTCTTTTGTTCTTTCTTTCTTTCTTTTGTTCTTTCTTTGCTTTGCCATAATATTCTGTTTTTGTTTTTTTTCTTTTTTTCAAAAATCTATATTTTCAAGGCAAGAATATTATAAGGAATTATTACAACGCGTATTGAAAATCCATACCGGCTTTGTTTCAAGCTTGTGTCCACAACCCGGGCACTGCTTGGATCCACAGAGCTGATGCTCTTCAAGCTTAGCATCAATGAGATCAGCGCTACTGATGGACCCCAAATTACTCTTATTCATAGCTAGCTGCTACCTCTTTCTACACAACTGCGTAATGCTATCTGCTTTCTCGCAAACTACTCTTGAAATCTTGTACGAAGTTTTCAACTATATACAATAACCCGCCACTCATATCAACCTGCTGTTAGCTTATCTTATCTTATCTATATATGAACAGAAAACAATTATCAATTTATTTGAGATCTGAGGAGAAACAGTAGATATAAAATATAGGCTTTTATAAATTAATTGCAAAACTGAAAATATATGATTTTTTGAGATGGGTTTTGAAAGAAACACAGTTTCAAACACTTGGTGACAAATTAATCAACTAAGAAAAGAACCAAGAAAATCAAGAAACAAAAATACATGTACAAAACTTAGGTGAATCAAGAAATTAAGAAAAACCCAGAAAAGAAATAGTACTAAAACTGAAAAGACAAATATAAAAATATGTGTATACCCTAAAGAGAAGAAGAAGAAGAAGAAGAAGAAGAAGAAGAAGAAGAAGAAGAAAGCGTCACAGTAGGAATAGAGGTATAAAACCTGCTTTAACCATGGAAAAAACACCAGAAATCCCTCTCTCTAGTCTCTAACTTTAACTGAAGCTTAAGAAGAAAAAAGGAAAAGGTAGTCTGAAGCCTAGAAACCCACCTTTAAGCCTTCGCTAATTTAAGTAGAGTATGTAAGCGGTTTATGAGAGAGAAATGAAAGATATAGAGAGAGAAAGACAGAGAAAAACAGGATAGAAAGTTTTTAAATTAAATTTAAATTAAATTAATATATAAAAATAAAAATAAAAAAAAAAACAACATATAAGCCAAGTTGTTTTTTTTGTAAAGCATATATAATAGGCCTCTCTGCTGTTTCTCTCTCTTTCTCACACACAAACACACCTTTGTCTTGAGAGAGAGAACCCCTATTTGACTACTAAAGCAAAAGCCAAGAAACGGCCTTCACAGCCGTTACTTATGGCACACTTTCTAAAGCATTTAATTATATATTAACAAGCCAAAAAATATTACTTATAATATCTAATTTAATAAAAAATAATTTTTTTAAAAATAGTATTTTAATATAAATAAATATAAATATATTTCATAAATCAGTAAAGTAACTCAAAATCAATTAAGTTGATGATTTGCTGAGCGAACAAATTTCAACTTAGCTGTATATAAATATATATTCAATTAGTTGTAGTTAAATTCTTCCTTTTTTATTTTATTTTATTGGGTTTTAACATATTATTATATAGGTAAAATTATAATAAAGTTGAAATATTATTTTGTAAGATTAATGAGAGAAAAATTAAAAAGAAATTTAGCTATATATACATATAGATGTGTATATAAATAAAATAAAATGGCAGGAACTCACATGGGATTTGAGCTGGAGTGAGGATCATGATTCTTTTGCCATGAATGTTTCAGAGAGAGAGAGATTGGAATTACGGGTTGCTTGATATGCAAGGCAAATGAGCAGTGTACTTGATGGACCACCACCACCACCCCCCTTTCTTATTAATTAGAACTATTATTAATCATATAACATAATATACGTATATATATTATTATTACTATATACTGTATAAAATACTACTAATACATTATGTATACTATATGTATATGTACATAAATAGATAAAAAAAATATACGAAACTTTAGGCAGAAGAAGCAGACACTACCCCTATCCATAAAAACATCAGCCAAACGGGGATGTATAAATTTAATATCTGTATATTTTATGTATGGATATGTATATATTTTACTATTGTTTTCACATTTTTATTTTTCTTTTAATTATTCGTGGATTTTTCTTTAATTTTGGGTGTTATTTGTGTTATAATCTCTACAATAATTCAAGGGGGAAATTAATATAGAGTGTATTAAACTTATACAGTAAAATTAGTGCTATACATAAATTATATAGTGGGACCATGTTGGAAATGTTAGTGTACGGGTAAAGAATATTTAGATGATGATGGTGTTAGCATTCCCGTTTATAACATTCTTTTCTGGATCAGTAGTCAAGAGTTTAATTATGATCAAGGGACCATTGTTATTATGTTTTTTTGATACCCATTATTACTCTTTTTTTCTCTCATTTTTTTTATAATTTTTTTCTATATTTTTTATTTTATATAATATATATTTTAAATAATTAAAATTAAAAAAAAAGAATGTATATATATATATGCTAATATGAGCCTTAAATGAAATTTCTGCAACAAGTGAACAACCTTTGATAATTGATTTCTCTTTTTGTCCAAAAGAATGAGAAAAATCAGATTATATATCAATGGTTGACCTTTGACTATTCTTGCGATATATTGAACCTATCACTATATATATTATTTTTTAAGAGCCCACACAGACACTCTACTACTGCTCTTTTTATTATTTTTATATTTCCTTGATTCCCTTTATGTGTATATGTATACATATATATAAATTACAATTATTTCATTTTTAGGTGGTTATATATAATTAATACATTGGGTTTTTTAATAAAAAGAAAATGTGGGAATTTAGGAATATTATGTATATATAATGAGTATAAAAATTCTGAATTTTGTATATATAAATATACATGAAACTTCTTATTAGTGCAATTGGAAGCATCTTTATTGTTTATATATAGAAGAAAGATTAATATTATAATTAATGTATCAGAATATCTCTTACAAAAAGAACAGCTGCCTCTTGCACATTTTATTTTATTTTATATAATTTTAGACAAATTATTGGAGGATTTTGAAAAGGTTATTAGCAAAGCTAGTTATTTTTTTTAAGTTCCTTAAAAAAAATTACTGGGATGTGCTAAATTTGTTCCTAGTGGTGGTTTCATGATGACTAAATTCATAATCAGATGATAGAAGAAATAGGAAATTAAATCAAAGATATAAATAATATTAATAGCTTGGGGTAGCATTTCCCATCTAAAGGTTTCATTTCTTAGTCTAAGTTCTTTTCAGTTATTGGCTTATTTCTATTTTTCCTCTGTTATCACAATTAAAATTGAGAATTTGCTATTAAATATAACTATATATAATTGATTTAACTGATTATTTTGAAAATAATAATAATGAAAATAAAATTTAAAATTTATCATATATATATATATACATATGTTGTCGAAATTGCAGCCATGTGATGAATATGGGTTATGTATACTTTGTACGAAGCAAAGCGTTAAAAGAAAGTTTCATTTCACATCCCATTTAAGCATATATAAACATACAACATTAATTTCTATATGCAAATTAGTGGATTAAATTGAAATACTGTACAGTTACAAGGATGTATTTGCACATATAGAAGTAGCGTCAAAACATTAGCCATTTGTTTACTTTCAAGGCACTATCACACCTTCCTTTCTCAAGCATATATTATTTAATTAGTTCACTTCATGTGTGAAGACAGGCTACCACATTATTATAAATTTATCAAATTCGGAAATGTTTGTGCTTGAAACCTCGTGTGGAAAGAGCAAAATAAGGACAATTTACTTAACTAATAGTACCTGCCTTCACTAAAAAAAAAAAAAATTAGTGACCATTTTTTGGCAACGGTTAATAAAATTAATCGTTATATTTTTATTTTTATTGTTGATTTGGAAGGGACAGATTTAGTTTCTCTTATTAGTACATTTTTTTATAAAAGGGTGAAATTTTTTTTAGAAAATTAAGAGTTAATTTATTTAAAATAGCCAACACTAATGAAATCATGAAGCAATCAGTTACGTAACTTAACATACTCTCGTTTAAGAATGTATACTATACACTAATAAATAGTTAAACAGTATAAGAGATAAAGTGATCAACAGTAAAATTTTTCTCTTGATAAATAAAATATACAAAAATAATAATTAAAAAAAGAAGTGAAAGGAAGCATTTTGAGGTAATAAAAATAATAATTAAAAAAACGAAGTGAAAAGAAGCATTTTGAGGCAATTATGTAATGTAATTCAATTAAATGAATATACACATAAAGATAGATATTTAAAATTCAATTCGTTTTCATTCACGTAAGGTAAAGTAGTTTTCAAAATCGAGTACATGTCAATTAAATGACATGTGTAATGTAGATAAAGAAGAGAGACTTATAGTTTAAATGATTTCCTTCTACCATATAAAGGTTAGCACATTAAGTTTCCTTTTAATTATATTTTAATTTTTTATTTTTATATATTTTTTTCTCAAAGAAAAATCAAGTGTTTTGGACCCATCAATCAGATTGATTGAACTTGCAGATATTGCACCCTCAATGGGTTCATTTTGGCAGATTAATCCATACACAATAGATAATAATCTGAAGAAGCAGCAAGCAATTATAAAGAGGATGGACTGAGGCAAGTCAAAAACTTATCAAAGAAAATAATTACTGATTGAAAGCTGCTAACCAACTTCAATTATTTTAGAAGAAGGAAGAGAAAGAACAAAATGCATATGAGTTGGGTAAGACTACCAAGTACTAGAGCTAGTAGTACTGGCAGTAAGTTTGATGTTAGGTTTATCTAATACTGGCTGTTGCTTCTCCTTTACTTCAATGTTAATCACAATAAAATTAAAAAAAAATGTAAATAATGCATGTGTAAACCCTATATTTTGCAAAATCCACAATTCATATGTAACTATTGCAAAGTTAATTAAATGTTTTTGTAAAACCAGACTGCAATAGGGAAATTCAAGAAATTTATTTGCATAAGAAAAGTAATATTTCATAGGCAACATTAGAAAAAAAAATGTTAAGGTCATTAAAAAAAAGAATTAACTGCTAATTATTCCAATTGATTTTCCTGTTTAAATTAAAGAAATTGATATTTGTCTAAACAGAATTCGTAGACGCCAATAACATTGCCTAGGCCTATTTAACCGGCCGGAAAATTTGATTAACTCTGTCGGTTAGGCTAAATTTTAAAAGTTGGTGGTTGAATCTTGGGCTTCTCATATGAAGCCCGAGACATCTCGGAGCATGCCTTGAGCTGAGATGAATTATCTTGGACCAACTCGGCCTACTTGAGATATTGCAGTCATTATATATATAATACTTTTTTGTAATATATTTTATATAATATTGTATATATAATATATTTATTATATAGTATAAAATAAATAATTTTTTATTTAATATATTAACACGACATATATATACAGTATACATACTGCATAAATACTACATTATATATGCTGCATATTTATACATACTGCATATATACAATATATTGCAGGAAAATTAAAAAGCAGAAAAAAAAAAAGGAAAAAAAAAAAAGCCTGTTGATTTGATCGGTTGGCCTGACCAACTCGAAATACCCCGGTCCATTTGGATTAAGATCTAGGCTAATTTTTTTGCCCGCAATGCATACGGACCTGGCCTGGGGCTAGGGGTAAAATTGCCAACCAACATGTAGCAGCCAGCAATTGAAAAAGAATTAATCATGCTCCAAAAACATACCACTATTTCTGTAATCGAACAGCAAAACTAATCCGTGATTAAACCTGCATTTCTATGATAAACAGCCTCACCTATATTTTGATTTTGTGATCATTAAGTAAAAATAAAATGGGAAATAAACAAGTTCACAATTGATATTTAACACACTGACAGGAAAGCACAACATGCAAACAACTCTAAATGATTTTCTATATATAGAATGGCAATAAGTTCTTCAAGAACGGCCTCTGTCAAATAACAGCTGTAACTTTCTTCCATCATGCTTCTGCTTATACAAATCATTAGAAAGCAGCATACTAGCATCAATGGCAAGTTGAACACTACAGGTTATTAGAATACCACAACCTAAAGAAGAAAAAATTTTCAAGATACCATTAAAACTAGTCGTTAGATTTTCATTTGCTTTTGCAATTGGTAAACTACAAAAGAACATAAATTTCTTTTTTAATGATTGTTGAACACAGTACATAAGATAAAAAAAGAAAGTGAAATCCACTGTGTCGAACAAACTGCCACCAGTACTGCTTCAGACATATCAAAACGCTGCCTGTCAAGGATGTACAACGAATTTATTGATAAAGGTGGGGATTTCAGAGTTTTCCTTATTTCAACTGAAATTGGAAGCAAACAGCTTTAAGTTTTGTTGATGCACATCTATATAGACAACTGATCCACCCAGTTTGGGGCCAAAAAATATTATATTTCATTTCAACTCGAACTTGCTGTGGACTGAATCATAGGTTGGGACATTGATAACTGCAGAATATTAGTCAAAAAATTGTAAATCACCAAAGAGACAGCTAAGAACTAGTATAAAAAATTATTATTTACTGGGAAATACCATCTCCATATGATGCCATTGTGAGAGGGGAAGAAATTAGCTTTTGTGTAATTATAACAATATCTGGCAATGAAACTGAATCAACAAGCTTCAAGAAATGCTCCAAAGGTTTCCTACATGACAAAAATGTTTATTGGTAAAAAGATGATACAAAACAATAAGAACGAACAAGGCAAACATCTGGATCCTGGCAAATTTGGACCATACTTGGAACTCTTTACTATAGCAGGATACCAGATAAATGCAGAGAAATATAACACAGGAAGTGATTAAACCACAATTTATCAAAAGATGTGGTGTTCAAGTCACCATTAAAGGAGATGGTCGTGACTAGGGCCATACCTTTCACCATATGTCAAAATTTGTTTACCTATGTCTTCTGAAGCAATCACTTGCAAAATTCACCTTCAATGTAAGCAAATAAGATTCTAACAAACCTTCATGTACAGTAATAATCCCTCAACAATTACTACTAAAATTTATGCCTCATACAAAGTTATGGAAGGAAACATTTACCTACTCTGGATTCCAAATTCATCAAAATGGCCGACTTTGTGGTCAGTTTTGCTCGAATTAATTCCGCTGGATCAACTGCAGGAAGCAAGAGGAAAAAAAGACATATAAGTACCAGCCATTGCCACCAACCCAAAGTTTGCACACCAGAAATAGTATTCACAACAATCACACCTGCAGCCGGCAAAGTAACAGCAATAAACTCCTTGACTGCTAAATCTATGGTTTCTGATGCAAAATCAGAACCATGCATAACCACAAGCATTTCAAAAGGGGCACTTACAAAGTATTAGACATTTAAGGTTCACAAAATGGGAATACGTTTAGCTGTATTAGTTATTCTCTCAGGCAGTAAACCTGCCTTTCTCCTCTTCAACCATTTAGTAAACACTTAGGAACATGCTGCTTGTATTTGAGGTCAGTACAGTGACATAAAAAAGTGACAGTAATACAAAATTCAAATCCCCTAAATCCCATTCTTAGAACACAACAAAACCAACCCCAGATTCTGTCAAACATTCTTCCTGCCGACATAGAAAACCTTAATCAACTTAAATGGATGGTCCAATCAATATTTTCAAGAAATGAGCAAATGAACAAACAATTAAGAGAGACGGCAATCAAACAGGTTTCCAACATAACCACCAAACCAATCCACCTGAGAATCTTAACTTAAATTAAGCCTTTATAATTGCATCTCCCAATTCTTCCTTTATCAACTATTGCATCTCGATTGCAGCCTACGCCTTGAGTTTCTATTATAATCACACAGCACTTTCCTTACTGAAATCCATGATTCAAATCAAACTCTCAATCATGTCAACATATTTTGAATATCTCTAATTCAATAGTAGATCCCTCTAATGCTAGAATGAGCAAGCTTTGCCTTGCTGCTAAAGTGAGGCCTTCGACTTCTGAAGGGGTTCTGGCGCCTCAAAAATACAAGTTCTAACATCAAACATTACTAAAGATCACATTTTGATTTAGCGAACACTTAAAAACAGCTGCTGAAGTATAGTTGCCACACAACCAAATAGCTAAAAATTGCAGAGGAATAATGGCAACAAGAACAAGATAGTTCAAAAGCGCAAGAGTGTAGAAGGCGCAGAAGCTTACAGTTGTAGCTTGGAGACCAAATAGGCCAGTTCGATTGTAAATGTTGCTGAATGCTGTAATTGATTGAATTTGTGGATATTCTTTCAAGACCCTAAGATCTGTAGATACAAATAAATATAAATATATAAAAATTTAAAATGAGGAAAAGAGAAGAGACAGGGGGAGGGATGCAGAGGAATCAAAATAGTGCAACTAATGAGGAAAAAGTATATTCATATATCCATGTGCTACAACTGTAAAAGCAAATAAAATTTATGTGATCGTATTCTATCCCAGAAGAAAGGAGAGAGAGAGATGTAGCATAATATAGATGACGATTTCTTCCTGCATTTGATGTTATCTTTTTCTTAGGTCAGAGCATATCAGAGTGATTTACATAACCTAGAGTGCATTCCTTTCCCAGGGTCACCAGTTGAGAAAGATCCACCTCCACCCAATAGCACCTATATTAAATTTAATCTTACAAATTATTGTCGTCTTTAACTCTAGATTTGAATAGAAAAAAATGGAACGCAAAGTCAGAGTACAAATAGAATATACCACCAAGCAAAAATCGCAATCGTAGAGTTAAATTTTGAATACCTGAAGAACAGACAAGGTCATGGCATCCTTGTCATTAAACCAGCCATGAGGAAATTCAAATGCAAAAGCAAAATGGGTTTTCTGGTCCTGCAACAGGAAATCATATCTAATTCCTAGATTGATAGATAAGATATGTAAAAAGAATTCTAGAACTCATCTGGTCTGGATACATACTGCTGAATCTGCCTGACAACGAAAATCACCTCCTTTGTAAATTGATTTTAGATCTCCAGTTCTATTAACATTGGGTAGGTCAGATAAAAGGGGTTCTGCTATGGACACAAGTTCCTCATGTTCAACACCAGAAGCCGCAAGCACCATCCGGTTAGCAGTATAATTTTTCTGAAATTCTAAAAAAAAAAATCAACTAAGATTGCATAAGCTTCCATAAACAGATAATAATTAATACATTATATTCTTAGAAAACATCACATAAGAAACAAATTTCAACATTATCATAAAGCTCATGAACTTACAGCTATAAATTCCTCCAAGATTGTACCATTCAATCTATTTATTGCAGATTCAGGTGCCAAAAGAGGATTTGCCAATGCACCGGAAAAAGCAGCAGAGTGAATCATTTCCAAAAGTAAGTGCTGAGGATTTTTGGAAGCTTCATCTATATCTGCTTTGACCTTCTGAAGCTGAAAGAGATTAAATATCATTTCATGGTCTTTGTATGCCCACAAAATTTGCTAGAAAATATGCAACACATGGATGGCAATATGATGAACATTCACTTGTTCATTGACCTCCCAATCAAGGAAGGCAGGATTCCGCACACAATCAATAAGTAACTCCACCATCTCTGGAACATAGTTTTCAGGGCATCAAAGGTGTATCCCATCTGCTCCCGAGATCCCGAGGCTAGCACATTACCACCAATTGCCTCAACTTCACGCACAATACGCAAGTGGCTTCTGTTTGTTGTGCTTTTGAATGCCATTCTCTCCAATAGATGAGTGACCCCAAATGATTCAGGAGACTCATAGATTGCACCACAGTCCACAAATAACCCTATTGACACTGCAGGATTCTGGTACTCAAAGCAATTAAAAAGCAACAGAGTAAAGCAATAAGAAGAACAATTACCACCTTCAAGAAACGTCCCTAATAAAAATGAAAATGGGGCAGTAATGTTTCACAAAAGAACGATACGCATACAAACCTGTGATGTCTCAGAGGCTATTTTCAAGCCATTTGAGAGAGTTGTAATCTTGGTTTTTCCAGGTGCAACATAATCAGGTAATGTGGGCGGGAGTTCAACTCCTGGGAGTGGGAAATCTAGTGGAGACAAAGACTTGGACTTGTCACCAAGAAGCCAGCAGAAAAGACCACCTGAAGACGATAATTGCGAAGTAACAGCACTTGAACTGGCAAATCTCGAGGGCAACCTACTAATTATACAACCCTGGCCCTGTTCAAAGAATTCAATGTCAGAATAATGGTTCATCATTTGCTATATCAAATTCGAAAATTAGAATGAACGAAAACAGATGTACGCTACATCTCTACCAGCTAAAGTTACATGTAAAAGAGAAAAATCTATACAAATTACATAACAAAAAGATGTAGAAACTAGCAAACATTTTTATTTCAGCAAAAACAACAACTACTACAACAGAAAATGAAGAAAAAAAAAATAGCCATTCCTAACCTGGAATCAAACAAACAATTCCTTGTATTATAAACGGATCTAGCAGCTAAGCGATCATGTAACCGCATAATAAACAATAGATAATTATACTAAGAGTGATTGGCATAAATTGAAAAAACTAAAAAGGACGTATAGATAAAAATTACAATGGGAACAAAATTATATTGACCTTGAGAGCCCTAAGTCGCGAAGTTGCAGTTCTGTACATAGCCGATCAATGGTTTCTCCAACTCTAAATTGTTACGGACGATCGAGCTTGAGTACTGTTATGTTTCTTTCTCTGGACTCTTACTCAGCATACTGTTCTGGTGGACATGAAAGAATGATCAGCCCGTTACTTGGGAATAGCTATCACCCGTTTGATTTCTGACTTCCAGAACCAACCAATCATTAGATCGTTTTGTAATTCTAGAAACTTAGGGCCCCTCATCATCAGAAGTGCGATTGTTAAAAATTTGGGACCCTTGGTTGGGCCTAATTATTGAGCTCATTTATTCGAACTCATGCTTGCTTTGGGTTTTTTTGTTTTTTTGTTTTTTGTTTTTACAAAAATATTTTAAAAAATATTCATTCTTCTTCTTTCTCTTAATTCATTTTTCTACTTCTATTTTTTTTTAAAAAAGACAACTTGCAATTTATAACAGTTGATATATTGAAAATATACATTTAATATACAACTATGTAATAGTATATTATCTGATAAAAAAAATCTAATAGTATATTAGAGGTATATACATATATTCCTTTAAAATTAAAAAGAAAACTTTCGAAATTTCTTAAAACTTGCAAGGGATTTTTAAAAAAATAAAAAAAATGACGCATTATGCAATTTTTTTTTGATGGAGAACTTATTAAATTAATTAGTTAATTTTCATTTTTGAATAATTTATTTTCATAATTATTTTTTTCATAATTAATTTATAAGCAACCGTATGTTTTTAAAATCAATAAAATGTGTTTATATACATTTGTATTCGCATAAAACATACCAGTAATTTCTCAAACCAGTAAATAATAAATTAATTATATTATTATAATCTAGTTATTTTTTTTTCCATATTTTTAAGAAGTTTAATAAAGTGGGATTCACAACCCAAAAAAATCATTTATAATTTATCTTAAAAAATAAAATAGGGATTAATTACTATTTTTTACTTACTAACTCCATCTTTGAAATTATTATCAGTTTGTTTTCTTATTAGAAAAAAAAAGGGATAATGGTCAAAATTCTTGCATATTGCTCAAGAATTTTAGACAATATTCGATCCCTTAGCGTTATTTCCTGCTTGTTAATCCTCCAAACAGTCAGCCTGCCATTCTTTTGATGCGCAATTGCTTATGTTTTTTTCCTGTTTGATAAAGATCAATTATAATTTCTTTTTAGCAAATTATAATGTTAAGTTGAACAAAACTTAGAATATTTCATTTTTGCCTATTGTGACGCAAGTGAATCCATATTGAAACACTTCTGTTTGCACATATAATTCCTTTTATCCAAACATCAACATATATGTAATTTGAAATATCTTCCCAAATTGAAAAATAAAATGTTATAAAACCCTAAAGAACCAGAGAATGAGTACTGATGGCTATATTAAAGATCAATATCAGATCATAACAAATTAAAAAAGAAAGTTTCTCTGAGTGATAAGTCGTCCAGTCTGATCTAATATCAACTTTAGAAACTGCAGATGCAACTCAATTTGCAACTCTATTGTTTTTTTTTTCCTAATGTAAGAGAATTTACAATCCACACAAAAGAACTGGCAAAGCCTAACAATCTTGTAAACAAAAGAATCTATTTCTAGAGAGCAATATGAAGGATGTTCTTGATAATTTAGTTAGGAAAAATGTTGTTAAATATATTCTATAATCATATGTTAATATTGAAATAAAGTATATTTTATGAACAAATGGGGTATAATTTAATGGTAAATATATATTTTTGAATAATTGATCGAAAATCGATACATTTCTTCATATATTTGTACTTTAAAAAATATTTTTTATGATTTAATTGTCATTAGATTGATAATTCAGTTTATTCTACATAACTTTTTTTTTCCTTTTTTAGTTTTTATATGCATAAGCAAAAGAAAGTGTGGGATTAAATGTACAGGGAGAGAGTCCATTTAATGAAGAGGCAGCTTATCAAATTCTGAGAATATAAAATATTCGCACAATTTCATCAGTGGAATATGTACTACTAGTGCTAGTGGGAGTAACAGTTGCTTCCTTCCATCCTATTCTATTATGGTGCGATGGTGATTGGTTATAACAAATTTTAACCATGGAGACAGTATCTCATGGTGTGACCGATTGGTAATGGTTACAAATAAATGCTGTAGCCAATAACAAAATATAAAGTATAATTAAACTCACCATATAATATGGATATTATCATAGGCGAAGTCAGTCTTTAAGGGGGTAAAATTTTTTTTGTAAATTTTAATTTTTTTATAATTATTTATCTCTCCTTTTATTTTAATAGTATTTTATAAATTTATTAATTTATTAATAATATATTTTCATTATTAAAAAATTAATTAATAAAAAAATATTAATATATATGTGTATAAAATTTTAAATTTATAAAAATAAAATAAAGTGAAAATAATTAAATAATTAATATAATTTCTTAAAAAATAATTAAAATAAATGAGTATTTTAATTCATTAAATGAGTTCAAATTAATTTAGTTAAAAAATTTATCTCTTTCTTTATTTTTTTACATTTATATATTATCAATATTTTATTAATTTTTTTAAAAAAGAGCTATTGCATTTAGAATAAATAATTTATTGTAAATTTTTTAAACTTCTTATAAAAATTAAAAAAAAAGGGGCAATTTAAAATTTTAAAAAAAATAAATAATTTAAAATTTTATAAAAAATATTATATATATATATATTTTAAATAAGAGAAGGGGGGCAACTGCCCTCCTTCAGATAAACGTATCTTCGCCACTGGATATTATATTTTTTTTTAAAGTGAAAAATTGAAAATCAAAAGGAGAATAACGTATATAAACATTCTAATTAGGTTGACACGTTCTCAACGAACTTAATAAATATCTAAATTCATAAATGAATTACAATTAAAATAAAAAAAGTATAAAAAACAAGCAAAAAACCAATATGATAAGTCTGATACCAATCAACAAAATATATAATTTTGCCTACCGTTGATATCATCATATAAAAGAGAATTATGAAGAATATAATTTTTCTTACTGCTAAAGTATGTGGATATTATGTCTACAAATGAACAGGCTTAAATTTGAAATAACCTGTAACTTTTTTTATTTATTTATTGTGATTCTAAGGTGTAATTCATTAAAAAAAGTCAAGCTGCCATCAATCTCTTTCCTTCAATTTTGTCATGCAAATGCTATATTCCCGAAAATATTCAATTAGCCATGTCTATAAATATATGTACAGAAGAACTGCCCAAGTCCAAGACAATGATCATCAATTCATCATCGACTTAATTATTATTTCAAGTTATATATGGCAATGATGATGAAGATGAATATGGCTGCAGCAACATTCAATGGACAATATTGTTGCTGGCCATATTATAATTACAGACAGATACCTAATAAAATTTCATGGAAAGAAAAAGGTTTCTTGATAAACAATAAAGATCATAATAGTGCACTTGTTTTTGGTGGCAGTCTGCTGAAGAATAGTAATAGAAGATTAATCAATAATGTTATGTCTCCTGAAATATCATCACCAAATTTCACAGTAAATCAGCAGCTTCTTGATGCTTGGGATGATGAATATGGTGGGATTGTAATTGATCCCAAAAACTTGCCTTCTAGTTCGAATGCTTTCGCTTCTGCCCTTCGTTATTCTTTGACTAATTGGAAGTCCAAGGTAAGAGTTAAAACACAATTTCATCGTTTTATTTTTGATAAATTTAACTCTTTTTTTTAAATTGAAATTAAAAATCAGTATTACAAAACTAAAAAGTTGTTGATAAGCTCATCGACAGAGTACAATATCGCTAATTAGCAGATGAATATATATATATACACGCATATATTTAGATAATATAATTGTACTATTCAATCAAGGCATGCCCCTGTGCTTATGCTGTTAATTAACTTTAAATTATTGAGTTTATTTAAGTTGATGTATGGTCGGCAATAAATTATTTAGAATACTCATGTAGTTATGTCCTTGTGTTCCCCTATTTGATATCCCAAAAAAAATGACATTGGTTTTATTAGTGACAGGATATAATTTCCCGCTACATGAGAAAAATTTACTCTGAGCTGTATGTATTTTTTTTCTTTTTATTTTTTATGGGATCAAATATTAGGATGTTGTGAAACGGGATATACAATTATAACTAAAGTAGAAATAAGAAACAAAATAAAAATAATAAACACCAAAGTTATACGTGAAAAAATCTCCAAATTAATTGGAGCAAAAACCACGGACAAATTGTAAAAAGATTTTATTATAGCAAAAAAAATTACAACAATTTCTTTCTAAAATAAGGAGAGCACAATTGACAATACTCTCTCTTATAATAAGAGAAATTAAACACATTCTCTCTAATAAAAGAAAAGATAATATTTAGGAGAAATCTAACTTTTCTCTCTAAAACTCTCTAATAATTTTTGGGATAAAATTCAAGTGAAAACTAAATGGTTTATATAGGCTTCAAAAATGGATTGGTAGAATTTTGTCAATAGTTAGTTAATACATTTATCAAAACTAGGCACCTTCATTTTTGACATTCATTACCTAAGTTAGGCTCCTCCATTTTAGACTAAGAATTACTTAAGTTAGACATCTTTATTTTAGACTAAGAATTACCTAAGTTAGGCACCTCTATTTTTATCAAGAATTACTTAAGTTAGACATCTTCATTTTTTACTCTACAAAATGGACTTTACTACAATATATCTCCCACTTAAAGTTACTTTTTATAATCTTTATATTCTTTCTACACTTGCTAGGCCTAAGGAGGATCGACTCCAAATGAACTTATCATTATTAATCGGCTTTGTTAACATATCTGCTAGGTTGTCTTTTATATGGATTTTTTGTATATCCACACGTCCTTCTTCCACCTTCTCACAAATGAAGTAATATTGAACTCGTATGTGTTTTGTCTTTGAATGAAATATTGGATTCTTTACCAGATGCAAAGCACTCTAACTATCACAAAATAGAACAATCTTCTCATGTATGTATCCGAGCTCTTCTAGTAGCATTTACAATCATATTGTCTCTTTGCTAGCTTGGGTAGCTGCGATATATTCTGCCTCTACTGTAGAAATAGCCACAATAGATTACAATTTTGAAATCCAGTTTATAGCTCCTTCAGCAAGAGTAAACACATAACCTGAGGTAGACTTGCTCTTGTCAAGATCACCTTCATAATCTGAATCAACATAGCCTCTGATAGTAAAGTCTGATTCTCCATAACATAATGGAATATTTAAGGTACCCTTGATATATCTCAGGATCCTCTTTATAATGCTCCAATGCTCTTTACCAGGATTCTCTATGTACTGACTAACTACTCCTACTGCTTGTGCAATGTCTGATCTTGTACAAACCATGGCGAACATTAAGCTACTCACTGTTGATGCATATGGTACTCGAGATATTTCTATCCTCTCTGCTTCATTGCTATGACTCATACTTGAGGATAACTTGAAATTAATAGGAAGATTAATAGAAATTGGCTTACAATCTTGCATGTTGAAGCGCCGTAGGATTTTCTTCAAATAATTTTTCTGGAAAAGCCATATCTTCTTATTACTTCTGTCTCAATAAATTTATATCCATAGAATCTTGTTTGCTGGTCCCAAGTCCTTCATTTTAAACTCCCTAGCCAACTGTGCCTTTAAGTCTGTAATACGATCTTTGTTGGGGTCTGCTACCAACATGTCGTCAACATATAACAATAGAATAATAAAGTTGTCATCACCAAATCTCTTGTAGTAAACACAAGGATATGAACTATGTTTGTTGTATCCAAGGATCATGATAAAGGAATCAAATCTCTTATACCAACATCTTGGCGCCTGTTTAAGACCGTATAGAGATTTGCTCAACCTGCAAACCAAGTTCTCTTTTTCTTTTTCTTCAAAATTTTCGGTTGGAGCATGTATATTTCTTCTTCAAGTTTTTCATGAAGAAATATAGTTTTCACGTCCAATTGCTCTAAGTATAAGTCAAATATAGCACACATTTCCAGGACCACTCGAACCGTTGTGAGTCGAACAACGGGAGAGAATATTTCATTGAAGTCTATACCTTCTTTCTGAGCAAATCCTTTAACCACCAATCTAGCACGATACCGCTCCACTTGGTTATTGCCGTCTCATTTGATTTTTTAAACCCATTTATTTTGATGGCCTTTCTTCCTTGTGGCAGTGAAACAAGATCTCATGTTTTATTTTTATGAAGAGTTTCAATTTCTTCTTGCATTGCTATCATCCACAGAGAAGTTTCTTGGCCTTTTATAGGCTCATGAAAAGTTGATGGCTCTCCATCATCTGTTAGTAAACAATATGCGATATTTTCCTCCATGATGTACTCTGAGTGCCAAACTGATTCTCTTCTCTCTCAAGTTGTCCGTCGAACTTATGGAGTTGCAAACTCAGCTTGTTCTTGTTCTTCATATTATGATGATGCTTCATAAGCATCTGGAACTTCTTGTTCTTGTCTTTCTTCAACTTGAACTGTAGTAGTCTCTGATTTTTCTTTTGAAGTGCTATTATTATCTTTTTCTTGTACCTTATCTTCGACAAATACAACATCCCTACTGATTAGCACATTGCAGGCAGTGGGATCCCATAGACGATGCCCCTTAACTCCATCAGCATACCCTAAGAAAATATATTTTCTGGATTTTGGATCCAGCTTTGATGTTTCTTGGGTGTTTTACATAACATAAACAAGACTTCCAAATGTATGTAAGTGAGAATAATTAGCTGGATTACCAATCGACATCTCCATTGGGGTTTTCAGACCAATTACGATTGATGGTGACCGATTGATCAAGTAACAGGCAGTCTTAGACAACCTTGCAGTTCTCAACATCGCTCTTGTTCATTCTAACAAGCTTCTGTTCATTCTCTCTATTACTCCATTTTATTATAGAGTGTATGCCATCGTGAACTGCCTTTTGATACATTTTTGTTGATAAAAGATATCAAATTCATCGCCAGTATATTCTCCTTCATTATCTGTCCTTAAACAATTAATCTTTTTTTCAGTTTCAATCTCAACTCGTGCTTTGAATATTTTAAAAATTGAAAATACATTTGTCTTATTTTTTTATTGGATACACCTAACATCTCCTAGAGTAATCATCAATAAAAGAAACAAAATATTTTACTTCTCCTAGGGATAAAATCGATGCTTGACAGACGTCGGAATGAATTAGTTCTAAGATAGTTTTGCTTCTAGCAGAGAAACTGATGAAATTTAATTTGTGCTGCTTACTAGTAATACAGTGCTCACAAAAGGGTACTGAAATCTTTTTGAGCCCTGGAAGCAACTTTTGTTCAGCAAGAATCTTCAATCTTTGTTCCGACATGCGACACATCATTATTAATTCTTCTTCGGAACTTGCTAATGCAATGGATACTTCTTCTTGTTATTGTGTTTCTCCTTTAAGCATGTACAAATTTGCAGCTATCTTTTCCGCTTTCATCACTACAAGTGTGCCTTTAACTATTTTCATGATCTCATCTTGAATATAAGTTTTGCACCCATTATTATCTAATTGTCTCAAAGACAATAGATTTTTTTTTAAGCCTTTGATATGTCGTAGCTCCTAAATAGTACAAAAATCATACCATCATGCATCTTTAATTTAATGGTACCAATACCAGCAATCTCTAAGGCATGATCATCTCCCTTGAACACAAATCTTTAAGAGATAGGTTCATATTGATGGACCTATTCTCTCCGAAGAGTCATATATCATGTTGCTCCTGAGTCCATAAGCCAGACATCAGTGAATCTTCTTATGTCTTTAGTAATTGTTGTTGCCTCACTATATAAAATTTTACCATCATCTGAGATGCTTGTTATACAACCCTGAGTATTTAAGACTCATTACATTTTTCGTTTGGCTTCTATGTTCTTCTTCAGATGCCAACGCTCCCTTTTATAGTGCATTTTCTTGCCATAATAATGACACTTGACATTCTTCTTACTTTTACATTTTGATCTACTCTGATTTTGACTTCCATTAGGGCCACGTTCTGTTGATCTCTCTCTTGTTATTGTCAAAGTTTCAACTTGTTGTGAGCCTCCTTGTCTATCTTTTTTTTACTTTTGCGTCTACTTTCTTCTTCTAGAACAGTAGCTGCAATATCATCGAAGACTAGAATTTCAGTGTTGTTGGTTAAGTTGTCGATGCGTTGATTATACGAATCACGTAGACTTTGAAGTAAAATTTCAGCATGTTCACTCATCTCTATGTTATGCTTCATTACTGTGAGCTGTGAAAATAAAGTGTTGAGGGTGTTGATGTGGTCTGTCACAATAATTGACTCTATCACCTGAAGGGTGTAAAATTTTCTCCTCAAAAAAATTTTATTATGCAGTGATTTGACCTCATACAATTTTATCAAAGTATCACATATCTCTTTTGCTGTCTTTTTCTCTACCACACTTGATAATACTCCATCGACTAGTACTAAGTACAGATTAGTAATAGCATTATCATCCATCTCATTCCACTTGTTGTTGTCAGTGATCTCATCAGGCCTATCTTCAATTATCGCCAAACAATTGTCTTTTCTCAAAACTGCTTTTATTCTCTTTTTCTACAATGAGAAATTACTCCCATTGAATTTTTGTATTTCATCCTTTGTTGTCGTTCTTGAAAATGCTTTCTTTTCACTAACTGGATCTGACTGTAGCATAAAAAAAGACTATAAACTCGATGCTCTGATACCATTGTTAGAATGTTGTAGAACGAGATGCACAATTACAACTAAAGTAGAAATGAGAAACAAAATAAAAATAACAAACACCAAAATTTTACGTGGAAAAATTTTTAAATTAATTGGAGCAAAAAACCACTAGTAAATTATAGAAGAATTTTATTATAGTAAAAAGATTACAATAATTTCTTTCTAAAATAAGGAGAGCACAATTGACAATACTCTCTCTTATAATAAGAGAAATTAAACACTCTCTCTTTAATAAAAGAAAAGACAATATTTAAAAAAAAATCTCACTTTTCTCTCTAAAATTTTTTAATAATTTTTGGGATGAATTTCAGGTGAAAGCTAAATGGTTTATATATGCTTCAAAAATGGATTGGTAAAATTTTATTAATAGTTAGATAGCTCATTTACCAAAATTAGACACCTCCATTTTTGACATTTATTACTTAAGTTAGGCTCCTCCATTTTAGACTAAAAATTACCTAAGTTAGGCATCTCCATTTTAGACTAAGAATTACCTAAATTAGACACCTTCATTTTTTTTATTAAGAATTACCTAATTTAGACATATTTATTTTTACTCTACAAAATGAACGTTACTACAACATCAAATTGGTATTCTTAGCCTTTCAACAGTTAAATTAAAGCATAAACTTTCATTACGTGAAAATACAAGGAAAAAAAAGAATCATAAATAATAATTTCCACAAAAGATCAATTATGTTTATATCAATTAATAATTCATTAATCAACGCTGAATAAAATTGTCTATGAATCTAATCAAAGATGAATTCATTAAAACTTGTGTATGCAATTAATAAATTTAGAGGAAGAAGCAGGGACGGACCTGAGGGGGCCGTGGGGGGAGGCAAACGACCCTCCCCCTCTCACTGGTGGCCAGAAAGTACATATTCGGGATGCTTTTGGTCGCCGGTGATATCCAGCAGAGATGAGTCCCCTGGCTCGAGTTGCAGAGACGGAGAGGGAGAGTGTGAGGTTGAAGAAGAGAGAAACAAGAGAGAGAGAGCAAGGGATAGGGAAGGGGATGGGTTGGACGGTGGACAGCTGGAGGGCTTGCCGGCGAGAAAGCCATCACCAGCGACGGCGAGAGGTAAAACTTTTGCCCCCTTCCACAACCGCCTGGTTCCACCACTGGAAAGAAGGGCATATGGCTAACGATATTGTTGCATCAAGCTGATCTAATTCCAATAGCAATAAAGGAATCAATATGATAATTCATTCATAATTATGATTAAATTAAATCAACATCATTAAATTAAATCAACATCATAAAATCTGATAAATTCAGTTTGGATTTTCGGGAAGGTTTCATCTATCATGATGCAGAACCTAGCTATGTTATGCTAACTTGTTGGATTTATGAGGAACCTTGCTTGCTCCCTGCTAGCCCTTCTCATCAAATTGGTGTTGCAGGATTTGTAATCAATGTCAAAAGAGAGGTATCAGAATTTATTTTTCTTTATAATAATGTTTTTTGATTTTATAGTCTATAGTTTATATTTATAATTAATCTCATATGATTTTATTTTAACCTCACTTTACGTTCTGGTGGCGAAAGAGAAATACCCCTGTAGTTGCTCTGGCGTTTGGAAAATGCCTACAGGTTATATTAACAAGGTGATTTATTTTTAGCTCTTATCTTTTTAGCTACTCAATTTGCTGTTTAAAATTGAAACTTTACCAGGTGATCGGCTTCTCTTAATTTATACCAGTCTGAAGATTTATTCTCAGGAGCCATAAGAGAAGTATAAGAAGAAACTGGGGTCAGAAATTTTCCTTTTTTTTTTTTTTTTTTTTCTATTTTTGGTTACAATCATATTGTAAAAGCTCTTTTTTGGGTAAGATTTAGCTAGTTGCCTTTCTCTCATGTTGATACAATTTTCCAGAAATTGGTTGCTTTCAGGTACGTACTAAAATTTTTTCTATAATCTATCCATTTTATTCTCTATTTATACTAAATAACTATAAATTATTATAAAAATTAAAAATTAAAATAGCTATTGATTAGGTTAAAATAATTATACGATAAAAATATAAATAATTAAATATAATATTGTTGATTATAAAATATTTAAATAAAAATATAATGATTAATTTACAGTGTAACTATAATTTAAGTAAAATAATATGACTATATTTTAAAAAAATAAAAAAAAATGTCTTTATCATTTTTGGGATGAAGAGAGTAATAAATTAGGTAATATGTTAAATCTCTATATAATATTTATTTAATGTTTCTTATTAAATAGATCTCAATTTAAGTGTATAATAGAAAAATTATATCTAAATTTATATTTTGAATAAAAATAATTATTTTTTTAATTCTTATAAAATAAAAAGTGGGTCTATCAATTTAAGATAGAAAGAATAATTATTTAGTTTAATTAATTGGCTTTATATTTATTTATTAATTATGGTATTGAATATACAATTAACTATGTATATGTGTGTGTGATTCAGTGGATGGGAGTTGATGAATTTATTAGGCAGCCATTTTCTCAAGAAGACCATATGTCAAGAAGAGTCGCAGAAGCTTGCATTGCTGCTTATGAAGATCATTATAATGGCTTTGATGCTCATCAATTGACTTCAAAACTTGCTGGCAAGCTATCCTATTTGTACTATGATAGTTCTAACGCCTTCTAATCTAAATTTTTTAAATAAGCTCACACTTCCTTACCTGTGATTAATTAATGAAATAATAATGCATGCGCTCGTAATTATGATACATTAGTTATGTATTATTTATAATAAAATTTCAAATGAATCACATGTAATTTATTTGAAATTTTATAATTTTATAGTTAATTTTTTTTCTCGATAAATTTAATTTTATAAAAATATAATATAATTAGCACACCATATATAAATATAGGCTAATGATAAATAATTTTTTTAGACAGATATATTTCTTTTTTTTCACTATTTATATTATATATATGTATATTAATGGAGAATTATTTTCTTTCTAGACCATACAGATGGCAGAAAACTAATTTAATTTCTAGAAAGGATAAGAGTATTAATTAAAATAAAAAAAGTCCATAATTTATTGGCCCGCTGTGTCCATGAGTCTCGTGGCTTCTCTCTTCCAGCACCTTTTACACAAAAATTAGAAAAGAAAATTATTCATTTAGTGTCATGTTAAACGTCATACAGTTCATGTGATTGCTTTGTTTTAGAGCTGCTTGCACGCCGGTGATATCATAGATCACGAGCAGACGCCAAGAAATTTCTTATTTTGAAATTGACTTGGGGAGAATCTTCTTCTTCTGGGAGATTTAGAAAAAAAAATAAAAAATGGAAATTTATTTATAATTTTAGAGTAAAATTTAAAAAATTATGGGTCATGCCCAGTCTTGATAAAATACTTGTCAGAAATTATTCAGAGTTCAGACTTGGGTTTTTGACAAATCAGTCCATTTGATCAAGGTTGTCATTTTTGAATTCTGATGGTCAATTATACCATTATTAGGAAACTCTTTCCACAAGTCTTTACATTTGTTTAATAAAAGAAAAATAAGTAATTTTGGTAAAAGACTAATTCGAAATTATTATCCATGAAATTACTATTTAGTCAATTAATTTAAGGAAAATTATGAAGATTATACTCCAAGTTCCCCAACAAAACAAAAACAATAATAATGAATTCAGTCCAAAAAAATACATAATTATATTATGAAGATTCAATATTCCAGCTCATTATTCACATTAGTCCTTTATTTATTTGAATTGGCATTATAGTTCAAAATAAGAATTCAGGTAATTTTGCATTCATTTAATAATATTATTATTATTATCGGCAGCCAGTCCAAGTCCAACAACCACAATCCTGGCCAATCCGACCCATGGTCCCATGGACCGTGTTTTAATTTTTTTTTAATTTCCTATACGTAGACATTTTATTTGTTTACTGATTTTGTTTTGCTTAATTAAGTTTTATTTAATATGTTTGATTAATAAAACCTATTCTTAAAATATTTCAATATTTAGTTTTGTTATTAAATGTAAATATTATTTTTAATAATTTTAAATATTTATATAAAAAATATGATCCATATAAAGGATTTATTTATTGGTTTATATATGTCAAACTTTTAATTCAAATAAAAATATAATTACTTGAAAAAAATAAATGAGATGATTTTTCTTATTTTTTTTAAATAAATGATTACTGTTGGATGATTATTTTGAGACATATTTTTATTTTATCTTAATTTTCTACAAGATAACTTTATATAAATTTGAGATTTTCATGAACTAATTTCATATAATTTTTTTTAAAGAAATTTGACACATGATATAAAAGTTTTTAAATAATGTTTGATTTTTTTTTTGTTTTGAGGCAAAAATACGGATTTTATTACTAAAGAGTAAAAATTAACAGCAAAATAAGGAGGATAATCTCTCGATATGGAGCAAGCATTAATAATAGTTGTCTTAGCAAGACAATCGACAGCTGAATTAGCTTATCTCTTAATTAAATTTATTAAAAGATTCAATTATGAAATCATATATCTACAATCTTGGATGATAATTCCAAACTTTAATTGATCAATACTCTTACGGGTAAGAGATTTGAAGACTATATGGAAATGGGTCTCGATAATTCCTTAGCCATAGGCAAATAATGTTTGAATTTTTTTTTTTTTTGGGATAAAATAGGATTATCCATTAGCCTTGTGAACAAAAACATCAAGAATAGGAATTGGGACATCTATCGCCCAATCCATTTGGTCAGACAGAGAACCAGATTGCCTTGCCAACATATGGGCAACCTAATTCACGAACGTGCGTACAAAGTGGACTGAAACATTATGCAATAAATTCTTCAAAACCACACAATCTTCCACTAAGAGGCCAAAGTAAGAATCATCGAACTTCAAATTATTCACAGCTTCAGCCACCACTAACGAGTTCAATAGCCACATCACTTAACTGAAGCTCTTGTAACCATTATAGTGCCGCATGACAACTAAGTGCTTCAGCTATCCTAGGGTCCAAAGGGCCAGGTTAGGTTCCACTCCTCGCCATCACCAATTCTCCAGCAGAATTCCTCACCACAGCCATATCCCAACTTGCCACTTTCTGCAAAAATGGCACCATCAATATTGCATTTTAATAGACCAACAAGGAGAACCTTCCGTTTAGATGATAGTTGTACCTGATCATCACTACTATCTCTCGATCTTACCTGGTTAGCTTGCCATTGATCCAAGTAACCTTTTACGTAGCTCACCACCTCAGCGAGGGCTTGTCTAGTTCCATTCCAAACCACTTCGTTCCTGTGACTCCAGATGTTCCACAAAACCATCACTGCTAATTCACACACTACCCCATCTTGCAATCCCATAAGCTCAGACAGCCAAGATTTAACAGAAACGTTTTGACAAAGCAACCTACCATTGGGGATGAGATCCCAACAAGCCTTAGCAAAATTGCAATGCAATAAAGCATGGTTGATTGTTTCCTCAGCATCTTGACAAATTAGGCACACTTGGTTCACCTCGACTTGCTTTTTAGCAAGAGAGGCCAAAAAGGAAAGACAGTCATGATAAGCTCTCCATACTGTATTTTTCACCTTTGGAGGGACATTAAGTTGCCAAAACCTCTTTCAAATCATGTTATCCGTTGCAGCCCTGCTCATCTCTACACTTTGAGAAGCTGCCCAGTAAGCATACATAGTAACTACCATTTCTGCTAAACATCCAAATCCACCTATCAGCTGTGCTTCTCAACTCAGAGGAATCTTCAAAATTAACTCAGCGTCCTTACCATTAAAGTACTGTTATACTAGCTCTTTATACAAAAGACATGAGTCACTCATAATTAACTAGCATACCCTATCCACTTCCCCGTTAAAGGGCTTACGTGAAGAAACTTTCAGATTAACCTCATCAGGTAGCCAAGGGTCAGACTAGACATCAATCTCCTCACCTGCGTTGGGAAATAAATATTATCACTTTATTTTTCTTAAACCAGATTAGTAGGGAAATGAAAATAAATGCGAAATAGTAACACACAATTTGATAACGGAGTTTGACCAATTACACCTACGTCTCCGGAGCTGCTGCAGACTTCTATTAAAGAGAAAAATATACCATGTTTACAAATATTCATACCTTACACCCAATTATCCCCAAAAAATTTTAACAGAAATTCTCTTAAAGAAATTTTCTAATAGACGTTATCAAGAGTATAAAAATTACTTGACTTAATTTTTGCTAGACCCGCTCTGATCTTCCTCTCTATTAATTTTCTTTCTATTTTCTCTAATTTTCTCTCTATACATAATAATGGCCAAAGGGCCATTTATATAGGAAAATTATAACATGTGTACATAATGGTTGGTGAAATTTGTCAAAGGTTAGACATCTATTTTACTTAAGTTAGGCACCTCCATTTTTTACCACCATCACTTAAGTTAGACATCTTCATTTTTTACCACCATTACTTAAGTTAGACATTTCCATTTTGGACCAAAAAATAACAACTCCATTTATGGTTAGTAACATTTTATTAACAATCTCTCACTTGAAGACTAATTTTAATCTGTCTTCACACCTCGATCTATGCAACAGCTCTTCTACGATCTACTTCTACTGCAGGGCAACTGAAGCTGAACACAGCTTTAGTTTGTCAGTCGACATCGTCTTCGTTAACATGTCTGCTGAATTTTGAGTTCACTGATCTTCTCAAGTTTCAAAATTCCATCTTCTAGAAGTAACCGGATAAAGTGATATCGCAACTGTATGTGCTTCGTTCTGGCATGAAAAGACAAATTCTTTGCTAGATGTATGGCACTTTGACTATCGCAATGCAAAACATTATTTTCTTGTTTCTTGCCTAGTTCTTCCAAGAAACTTTGGAGTTAGATCATCTCCTTGCTGGCTTCTGTGACAGCGACATATTCTGCTTCAATTGTGGAGAGAGCAACTATTTTCTATAGTTGAGAGACTCAGCTCACTGCGGTACCTCTTAGAGTATAGACATACCCTGTAGTGCTCTTTCTGACGTCAATATTTTCGGCTAAGTCAGCATCCACATAGTTTCCTAGTATCGTATCTCCACCTTAAAAATAAAGTGCCTTATCTATGGTACCCCGAAGATATCTAAGGATTCACTTGACTGCTTTCCAGTGTACCTTGTCTGGATTATTCATGTACCTAGTAACAGCTCTCACTGCTTGAGCAATATCTGGCCTGGTACAAACCATGATATACATCAAACTCCCAATTGCTGAGGCATATGGTACCTTTGTCATGTGTGCATGTTCCTCCTCCGTCTTCGGTGATTATTCTTTGGAGAGTCTAAAATGAACACCTAAAGGTGTGCTCACTAGTTTAGCATCTTGCATGTTGAATCTGGCTAGTACTTTGGTGATGTACTCAGCTCGTGATAACATCAAAGTCCCCAACTTCATGTCTCTCTTGATTCTCATTCCAAGAATCTGCTTTGCAGCACCCAGATCTTTCATTGTAAACTGCTTTGATAATTTCTGATTTAAATTTTTAATCTCTTGTATGTCTGAACCTGCAACGAGCATGTCATCAACGTATAACAATAAAATAATAAAGCTACTGTCAAACTTCTTAATGTAGCAACAATGATCTGTTTGGCATCTTGTGAAACCACTGCTGCTCATAAAACTATCAAACTTCCTGTACTACTGTCTAAGAGCTTGTTTCAAATCATACAAACTCTTCTTCAACCTGTACACCAAATTTTTCTTGTCTGAATTAATGAAGCCTTCTGGCTGCTTCATGTAGATCTCTTTCTCCAAATTTTCATGAAGAAATATTGTGTTTACATCTAACTGTTCAAAATGTAAATTCTCTCCAAATCTTCGGACCCTTTCCTTGCACATAGCTTGTCCCACCTGAGCCAATTTATACTGCCTTTTCCTAATTCTTTCCCCTTCCACCAAAAGCTATTTATCATGCGCTGCAACTCCTGACACAAAAGAGAAGGGACTAAAAAGATACTCATGGTGTACATAGGCAAAACTTGGGCCACTGTGTTTAAAAGGATCTCCTTCCCAGCCCTAGAAAGACACTTCACTTTCTAACCCGCCATGCGATTCCTTATATGCTTTTTCAAGTATTGAAACACCTTTGCTTTATTTTTGCCTATAATTAAAGGCAGCCTCAGGTATTTCCCATGGTTAAAGGTCTTTTGAATGCCCAATACTTTGCACACAGCATTCTAGTTGTCAACGGATGTATTTCCACTAAACAAAATCGAAGACTTCTACAAGTTTACGAGTTGCCCCGAAGCTCTTTTATATTGCAATAGACATTGTTTGATGCTCTGACTCTCACCTTCATCAGCTCCAATGACAAGAAAGGAATCATCAACGGATAAGAGGTGAGATATTGAAGGTGGAGCCTTGGCTATCTTGCAACCATGTATAAGACCTCTCTTCTCATACTGCTTTAGGATGGATGTTAGACCCTCAAAGCAAAAGGATAAACAAATAACGTTTGAATTTAATTATTATTAAATATATTAAGTTGTGAATTTAATTTTATGCATTGATCTGAAATCGAGTTATAAATTTCAATTATAAATATTTATTTATTTATTTGATTATTTCCCTTATAAAAATAAAGGACGTAAGAGTCAAGACCCACCCGAACGCCCACCCAAAAAACCCATCATTCTCACAGCCCGAAACAATTGGATGTTTGGAACATAAACGGTCAACGATCTGAACTTTTAACAAACGGTACACGACACTGTGCCAAATAAGGTAAATGTTATTTTATTTTATTTTTTTTAAAAAATCTAGAACTTGTAAAATTCCAACAAGCGGAAGACCTTTCCTCTCTCCCTCTTCATTACGCTGTTAGCCTATAAAACTTTTTCATTGAAAAAAGTGATCCAAAGCTTAAAATAAAATCAGCCAAAATTACAAAACCACTGCTAAAAAGTGTGTATAAACAAGCAATGGCCACCTGTTTCTTTTTCAACAGCTTATTATAAGTAAACACCTCTCAGAACCAGCTTTCACGAAAACCAGAACCGCAAACTTTGTAGCCATCGATCCTCCTTTTCTTCTCTTCTTGATTTTCTCAGTAGTTCTATTTTTATTTATTAAATTATTATTATTATAATAGTCTTCGTTTTTGTGGTCAACAATGGTTCCTATAAGTATGGGTGTCTTTTCATCCGTATACCCAAACGCCAGTGTTTCTTTTTTGGTGCATGGATTCTATTTTCTCTCCTAATTCATCGTCGATCAGTTTTTTGAAATCTCGCTTTCTGGAAACTTCTCAATCGGAGATTTCCATTTCTCGGAATTCCTTCTCTTCGATTAGTTTTTCTGCTTCCACTTCCAGTTCAGCTGCCGGTTTTTCCACCGTTGGATTCTCTAGAGCCGTCATGTCTAATGCTAATACCAACTTCAAACCGAAGATCGTCACCGGTGATTACGGTTACGTTCTTGAAGATATTCCTCACTTGACTGATTACCTCCCTGATCTTCCTGTACGGTTTCTTTTTTCCTTAAAACTTTTTTTATTATTTTATACGTATAAATATACCAATGTTGAAAAATGTCTACGTATTTTTATACGTATGTCGTTGTTGATTGCTTGATTGATTTGCAGTTTGGTTTCTTACAAAATGGAGGGACAGTAGAAATTTAGATTCTAGTTAACTCCAAAGTAACGAGCTTTAACTCAGTTAATCATAGTTTTGTGTTAATTTTTAATCTAATTGTATTCGGATAAAAGTCTCCTTCTATATTTGCTGCCTTTTGTTGGCAACCAAGCGGGATAAAAGAGAAATTCTGTTTTAGGATCTCTTTATATGGATTTACACTTGTATATGAAATTCACACCTTGTTATGTAGAAATTTCGCTCTGTATTTAATGTGTAATCGTTTCTTCCTGTGCTAATTAGAATTTTTAGTTAAATTTTGAACTCAAAACCGCATTTAATTATGCTCGTCAGCAATTGATATATTTTACAAATTGATTGATAGCACATGATGGATGATGTTGCTTTGTTTGTTACATTTACTCGACTGATTGGCTGTTCAATTCTTTATTGGAGAATTCTTTAATTAAACTATTGCTTACATTTGCTTTTATTTTTGTTTTTTCTGTAGACTTATCCCAATCCTTTACAAGACAATCCTGCATATTCAGTTGTTAAGTAAGTTGTTTCATCTTCCTTCGCACTTCTAATTTTATCTTTCTTGGTATTTAAGCATTGAATTCTTGTTCACCACAGAGATTTTCTGTTGTTCCAGGCAGTACTTTGTCCATGTGGATGACTCTGTTCCCCAAAAGGTATGCCTTCCCTTATCCTTCATTGATTAAAAATGTCTTGTGTGGCTGTCCTGCATCCATTGTTCTCTCTAGAATAAATTTGTTTATGATAAATTGCATTCTAGATGTGGTTTATTATGGAGATTGAATGTGAGGAGTTAGAGGTAGTAGGTTGTATCGGGTTATAATAGGTTTTTGATAAATTTCCTTCTTTTTTAGATTGTTGTTCACAAGGATAGTCCAAGAGGAACCCATTTCCGACGAGCCGGACCTCGCCAAAAGGTATGCTTTAATTTTCCTTATACAAGACATAGAGTTATTAGAAACTACATGCTCTTCCATAAACATTTTTGGGACATTTCTCAGGTTTATTTTGAAGCAGATGAAGTTCATGCTTGCATCGTTACATGCGGAGGTCTATGCCCTGGACTCAACACAGTAATTAGGGAAATAGTGTGTGGCTTGTATCACATGTATGGCGTGAAGAGAGTGCTGGGAATAGATGTAAGTGATTATCTGACCTGTATCAACTTGCTCAACTGCATTCCTGAACTGCCTGTGTTTTCTCTTCTTCTCTGTGCTTATGCTGTCTTTTCTTTTCTTTCCATTCCCCTTTTTTATGATGTTTCCTTAATGGGGATGCAAACTTGGAGTATTGGATTAACTTGGAATTCTTAATGTTGTATATATACCTCCACCTGTTATCTACATTGGCAAATAAATCATTTTACTTTTTTCAAAAGGCATTTCATTATATGATTTTCTAATGTCAAGTGTAAGTTTAAGTTTTGCTTTTTTGTTTTTGTTTTCCTTATTCAACAATTCCCCATTGTCTAAAAAAGAATATGCCATTAAAATTATAAACTGAATACTTTTGTTTGCATACCCAATAGCATCATTTTGACATGTGAATGGGATCTGTAGGGGGGATACAGGGGTTTTTACGCTCGAAATACAATTCCCCTGACACCTAAGGTTGTAAATGATATTCATAAACGTGGTGGGACCATCCTTGGGACATCCCGAGGTGGCCATGATACATCAAAGATAGTCGATAGCATTCAAGATCGCGGAATCAATCAGGTCTGTGAAACATATTATTTGTTGGTTTAATTTCTCATAATGGAAGTTTTATCTACTTGTCCCTTCAATAGATGTTTATTCCTAGTTTTCTTGCAACTCAGGTTTATATAATTGGAGGTGATGGAACTCAGAAAGGGGCAGCAGTGATATTTGAGGTATTTGCGTTCCTCAGTAGCATCTCTAATCATGATTTTTTAGATGTTGTAGAAGAATATAAACCTTGTGTTCTATATCAAGCACTGAAGCAAAAAGAAACAACCCTTAGTTGAAAACATATAAACACATAAGCAAGGACAGTGAGGCATGAGAATATTTTCAACTAAGTTGTTAGTCCCTTTGTTGAAATTAGAATGAGTTATATCTTATTTTTTTCTTTTATTATTTTTTTTCCTTTTCTTTTTTAATTTTTCATTGTAAGTTTTTAATCTTTGATATGGCAGGAAATTAGAAAAAGAGGTCTCAAAGTTGCAGTTGTTGGCATTCCAAAGACAATTGATAATGACATTCCAGTAAGTTTGTTGGACTTGCAAAGCTACCAGATTACTGAGTTAGATGCTGCACCTTATATGGCAAAGTGTTATGCTTCGGATGTTATATCATGAATGTTAAGGCATTCTGAAAATTGTTTATTTCATTGCAGGTCATTGACAAATCCTTTGGCTTTGACACTGCTGTTGAGGAGGCTCAACGTGCTATTAATGCAGCACATGTTGAATCTGAAAGTATAGAGAATGGTATTGGTCTTGTGAAGTTGATGGGCCGCTACAGTGGTAAGCTCCTATGTGATGTCATCTGCAATTAGTTTAGCTGTTAAAGTTGCCTTATCTGTTCCATAGTGAACATATATTGGATTGGATAATCAAGCTTAGAATTGCATGACAAATTGCGTGGTCAGAACATTTAATTCCAGGTCTTGTCACCATCCAGTGGTCAAGAAAATTTGATTTTACTGGTCCAAATGGCATAAGCTCTTTCTTAGTCATACTTTACTTCCCTAGGGCATTAAAGAGTTTATCAGACAGTATGAAGGTGAATCTTATGAGATGAGAATATAGTTGTACCCTGATCTCATTTTACAGGTTATTGTAAATGCCTAAATTGAGCACAACCTTCATCTTGAAGTTCTAAAAGCTGACCGTCCATTCAGAATGTAATATTGACATTTATTTATTATAAGAGTTTAATTCTGGTTAAATTTGCTAAAGTAACCGATGCATAAGTGTAATAATCATGCTTCTTTTGATGGAGTTGAATTTCCTGTTCTTGCAGACAGATCTTACATTTTGTTATCCTTGTTAATGATCCTGTTCTAGCACTGCCTAGTTCTTTCATTAAGGGAAGCCAGGTTGTAATGATACTATTTTTACATGTGAACTGCTTGGTCATGTGGCGCAGGATTTATTGCAATGTATGCTACCCTTGCAAGCCGAGATGTGGATTGTTGCTTGATTCCAGAGTCTCCTTTTTATCTAGAAGGAGAAGGTGGTCTTTTTGAATACATAGAAAAAAGGATTAAAGAAAATGGGCACATGGTTATTGTGATAGCCGAAGGTGCTGGACAGGAGTTGCTTTCTGAGACTATGCAGTCAATCCAGCAGGATGCTTCAGGAAACAAGCTCCTCCAAGATGTTGGGTTTTTTATATCACAGAGGATCAAGGTATTGGTTCTAATTCAAAATCTTCTGCCCTAAAGTCGGGTATTATCAATGTTTTTTCTTCGCTAATTGATTAGTTTCTGTCCACTTTTTGCAGGATTATTTTTCAAAGCAGAAGAAGATGACAATAAACCTCAAGTATATAGGTTGAAATAACATAGTTCAACTGATGAACTTCATTTAAAAATCTTGTTTATTAACTTGGGATAACTAAGTATTGTTTTTCTTCCTGTCTTACAGATCCTACATATATGATTCGTGCTGTTCCAAGCAATGCATCTGACAATGTGTACTGCACACTTCTTGCTCAAAGTGCTGTCCATGGAGCGATGGCTGGTTACACTGGCTTCACAAGTGGTCTTGTGAACGGCAGACAAACTTACATACCCTTCCCTGTGAGTTGCAAAATTTTAAGTAGTTCTCAGTTCAAAAAAGAATAAAAAAGCAGTAGTTCTCATATAGTGATGATAGCCTTTTTGCTGTTTGCTTCCCATTTCATTTCTGATCTTGAAGCGCTCCTATCACCTGTTTCTCTTTTTCTGCATATGTTTTTGAGCTCAAACATTTTAATACACTCTTGCTTTGTCCATCTCCTTTCCTTCCTCTAGCTGTCGCCAATATGTTCACATCAGTTCTATTCTCGTTTTCACATGTCTGCTTCCATGTCTTCCTTCTATCCCTCATTTGTTTCTTTTCTCTTCTGTTATTTTTGGATATTTATATACTTGTTTGCTGATATTCATTTAGATATAAAATTATTTTTGTAAACATCAGGTTCAAGTTGTGAATCAAAAACTCTATAGTTCTTTCCTGTCTTCAGAAAGCATGCATTTCATTCATCTATCTACTGATAAACATTTGTAATTTGATAACTATGTCATTATATCTATTATAATGGGTTATCCTTTTTTAATAACTATGTCATTAACAGTTATTGTTTTTGCTGGAAAACACGAGTTTTGTGTGGCATACCCTTGATAACTAATAATTCATTTCACAATCTTTATATATATCCCATCTCTTATCCATCATATGTAAATACCAAATGGAACATGAAGATGCAAATCATTTTAGTTAAAATTCAAATTTTCTTTGATACTGAGTGGGATTACTGTTGATGATTGCAGCGAATTACCGAAAAACAGAACAAGGTTGTCATAACAGATAGGATGTGGGCTAGGCTTCTGTCTTCAACAAATCAGCCTAGCTTTTGGTGTGGTAAAGATGTGATTGAAGAGAAAAGAGAGGATATTGCCAAAGTCAAAGAAGAAGAACCAGAAAGTCAATTGATAAATGATGGGAAATCCAATGATCATAAGGCAAAGAAAGAGGTCAGCTCCATATGATTGAGATTGAAACCTAAAATGCTCTATAAGATTGTTACTATCATTGCTTAGCCTACAGTGATCTACTACCATCGTTTTTCAACTGCCCATCTTAATTATGTTAGATTAGTGATATTGGAAGGGTGAGTTTTGCCCTCAGTTTTATTCAAGTGGTTTAGGAAACTGTAGACTTCTTTGCTGAGGTAAAATAGTTTATTGTTGTGAATGATGTCTTAAAAGTTGAATGAAAAAGGCTTGGCTCATGCGCTGAGCTGTAGTGTATGATGACACAAGTTATATTAGTTCAAAACCATTTTTCGACGTGTGATTTGTTTTGTATGAATCCTTTTGTGGGAATGTATATAATTTATTGCCCAATATGGTTTTAAATGAAAAGCAAACAGCACCAGAAGATCTTGCTTCTTTGTGTATGGTGAACTGCAGAACAGATTGCTTCCGCTTTTGTTAAATCAAGGGCTGTTAACATTCAGGCTTCATCGTCAATAATGAATTAAGGCATTATATATTTCATTTTCTACTGCGGCAAGATATAATGTGTTTTTGAAATTACAGGATGTGCTCGTCTGGAACAATTTCTTCTGCAAGTTTTAAATTTCTCGTGCATTTAATTTAGCATTATAGGTTTCTTTTGATAGTAAAAATCCAGGTAAAGGTTTAGTAGTTTTTTCAGAGTAAAACTCGTGCATTAGAGAAATGCAGATCTGAGCACGAATTAGAGGCGGTGGGTGCTCAGACATTAAAGAAAAATAGATCAGAATCAGACCATATAATAGAGAAATGCAAATCAAGAAAACAGAGTACTTCGACAAAAAGATGGTTCAACTTGGCTTTATGCTGCGTTGTGCCTGACGAAAGTCAAGTATATAAGCATCCTAAAAGTAAAAGGCAAGGAAGCCGTGGATCAGACAAAGATATATTTAAAAAGATCCAGCCAAGCTTGTAACATTAGTCAGGTTTAATGCTAAAACTAACCTTAAATGTTCTTCATTTTTTGGCATAGTTGACGTTACTAACTAGGAGTTTTTTTTTTTGCCCCTGTAGTTTCATAAAAAATTAAATATCATACGGGTGACGATAATTAGAAACAGTATCTTTTTTTTGGTTAATTTATAGTAGAAAACAGCAAGGATTTCAAGCATGATAATAGGCTCAAGTTATTTTATTTTCATTATTCCTTTTACGTCTGTATAGATTTCTCGCAGTTTCCAATCGAACTTTATTTTGGGATTGAATTTGCAACTGACTGTCAAAATTTAGAATTTTAGAGTTTTAGAGTATTAGGTGTAATTACATAACTTAAAAAAAAAAAAAAACGAATGCTGACCATCATGATGAGCTCTTCACTCGTTAATAATTTATCATATTACGAAGGATGGAGAAAATATGAATTAAAAATAGATGATTGATGGTCTGAATATAAAAAACTGAAAAACCATGTTCATGTTGAATATTATGGAGTGCATGGGAATCCTACTTGCTCAAATATAATCTTAAATCTCCAATGGCTAATGAGAGAAGTTCTTATAGTAATAGATAGAGGGAATGGGAAAATTCTATCTTATATATTACCCAACCAATAATAAGAACTTATTTAGTTTTATTGATTAATGATATATATGCATTCGGCTTATGATAGAATTTTCCAGAAGAAATGCTCATGCTAAACACTTTGTTCATACGTAATTATTAGATCATAAGTTAAGCAGAATAGTAATACATGTTTAAATCACTCAGACATGGTAAAATTGAATCCAATTAATTCGAGCACTTTGCATGAGAAATATGATTTTGCTCTACGCAAAAATTTCATAGGCATGAATAATGTTCTAGTACCTCATTGGATATATTTAGCAGTAAATGTCTTCGCAGAAGCCAATATGTGTGGGTATATAATATTTTCTTTTGCTTTATTGCTTAGCTATGGCATCAGCCGTTTATCCCACAAAAACAAAAATAGATGAATTCGAGAGTCATGTGATAAAATAAAAGTTGAGGTATGAAAATTATTAGAAAAATTAAACTTAAAAATTAATTTTATGAAGTTTAATGAATTAAATGGTTAATTCATTTTACTGATTAGGTAAAAGACTAACTTTAAATGGATCAAAATGCTAGTTTTTTTATAACGACCGTTCATTTAAAGAATAAAAGAGAATCACCTAACATATACTCATTTCTAAAATATTAATATTCTTTAGACACATCATCTTCAATAAACTAAAAAAGACTAGAATACCCTTATACCTAATAAATTAATATTAAAAAAAAAGATGCCGCCCTGTTCCTTTCCAAATGCAAATTAATATATTTCGGTCTGATAATATATTAATATCAATATGAGGTATGACGTGTACGATGTTGATCAGAACTATGTTGTGGATATGTCACTTAGAAATTAATATTATAGGAGATTTCAATTAGACCAGATTCCATGCGTGATTATAAACTGTTATGAATGTCCTAACTTACCCTAACTCCAAATGTATGCAACCCTGGACCAATAGGAGATCACTCAAAAAAAATATTCACTCCATCTGTCATAATTTAGACAATTTATATTGAAAAAGTACGTAAACAGTAACAAATGTGATTGTAAATCAACTGACAGAAATATCATAACTTGCCCTAACCCTAAATGTATGCAACTCTGGACCAAATAAGAATCAACTAGAATAAATATTCACTCCATTTACCATGATTTAGACAATTTATATTGAAAAAAGTACGTGAACAATAATAAATGTGATTGTAAACTAAATGGCAGGAATGTCCTAACCCCAAATGTAAGATACCTTGGACCAGTAGAGAATCACCCACCACAAATATCCACTCCATCTAATATGATTTAAAAAATTTATATTGAAAAAGTGCGTAAACAGTAACAGATGTGTGATTATAAATCAACTGGCAGAAATGTCCTAACTTATTCTAACCCCAGTTGTATGTAGCCCGGGACCAAATAGAGATCAACCTGAATAAATATTCACTCAATTTACCATGATTTAGACAATTTATATTGAAAAAAAATGTGTGAACAACAACAAAAGTAATTGTAAACTAACTAACAGGAATATCATAACTTGTCCTAACTCTCAATATATGATATCATAGACTATATGGGGATTACTCAGAAAAAATATCCACTCCATCTACCATGATTTAAATAATCATTTTTTTTAAAAAAAAATATGTGAACAGTAATAAATATGTGATTATAAACTAATTGACAGAAATATCCTAACTTGCCCTAACCCCTAATGTATGCAACGCTGGACTAGTGAAAAATCACCCAGAAAAAATATCCACACCATCTGTCATGATTTAGACAATTTATGTTGAAAAAAGTGCATGAACAGTAACAACTATGTGATTGTAAACTAACTGGTAGGAATACTCTAACTTACCCTAACTCCAGATGTATGCAACTTTGGACCAGATGAAAATCAGCCAAAATAAATATCTACTCCATTTACCATAATTTGGATAATTTATATTGAAAAAATGCATGAACAGTAATAAATATTATTGTAAACTAACTGGCAGGAATGTCCTAACTTACCATAACCCCCAATGTTATAATCTTGGACCAATGGGAGATCACTAGCATAAATATTTACTCCATCTATCATGATTTGGAATCAATTTTGAAAAAAGTGCATGAACAGTAACAATTTGTTATTATAAACAAACAATGAGATAATATGATGTACCGATTCATAAATTTTTGCTTGGATATTTTGATAAGAGACCTTTGACTCCATGCTCCAATTCATGATCCTAGGAATCTAATTACTAATTCTCTTAACCCCGACGCTATCTAAAGATGGCAATATTTCCATTGTAAAAATTTTTATGATATCAAAAAAATTCACTTAAAGAGTATCTATCAACTTTTTTCTTATTCTTCAAGCTCTAAATAGCATCCTTCACGTTTGAACAAACAAACTTCCAACTCAATTTGCCCCATGCAATGCTGTTAAAAGTGTAAACATCATCAACAAGTGACAAAATTTAGGAATCAACTTTAGCTTTAGTAGCTTTGCCCAAAACCATAAGATCCATCAGGCATGCAACCCCTAACTTAACCTGAACATTCATGTCATTGCAACCTTTAAACGCTGCAACCATTTTCTTGCTAGTCATGTTTCCATATTCATGCACAAGAGGACTGCTGGGAACAACCAAATCTTCATTGCTATTATATTTCATCCCATAAATTAAACAAAATTCTCTTGCTCTCATGGTGACCATTTCGCTACCGAACTTAAATGATAACTCATATGCTTTTGGATTGTGAATTTGGTGTAAGAATATGTAGTGTATCCACCCAGGCCAATGAAAAATATTTTTTTCATCCACGTTCAGCAAGTGGTCGATATTATACTTTGAAAAGGCATCAATCTACATAAATTTAAAAATAAAATTAAGAAATAACTACTTCATAACCAGAAACATAAATGCTTGTAAGGTAAATATATTGCAATTACCTTTTCATTGTTATCAGCAGATGCATTTCGAATGTCACTTATAATATTCAAGCCATGACCAATAGTGTTAACATGGTAGTATCTCCACATTGATTGATTAATTATATAATCAGATTGAAGTCTATCAACATTTATCTTTTCTTCGGCATTTTCTTCATTGCTTTGAAATTCAACATGTCGCTTCCTCTTGTTTGCTGTAGTTGGCTGATGAACTTTTCTTTTTTTGAAGATGTAACGATGGCTAAATGAGAACATTTCCCCAGGACTTACAATTTTCTTATCAGGTATGGTGGGTGTTCCTCTCTAGGAGAAGATGATGCAAAATATGACGCCATTTACCTAAAAAAATTTGGGTTAGGGCAAGTTATGAATAGTTAGGACAGTTCAATTTACTAAATTTCATATGAAAAAATCAAAATTAATCAAACAAATACCATTGATAAAATTCATTGGAGAATTTCAGATGGTATAAACATGCATCTTCATTACAGTTAGGAAAAGTTATGGCAAGTTAGGGCATATTAGTTCACTAAATTTTTTCTAAAAAAACATAAAACATCAAACAAATACCATTTCCATAATCAAGTGTGTAGATTGACTTAGCAATTGCAGTAAAGATTTTCAGATGAAAGATACATGCAACTACAGTGGAGCCAAGGCAATTTATGGGTAGTTACGATAATTCAATTCACTAAATTCCATCTGAAAAAGTTAAAATTAATCAAATAAATATCATTGATATGATCGAGTATTCATATTGAATTAGAAAGTTCATTGGAGAATTTCAGATGGCAGAAACATGCAACTTCATTATAGTTAGAGGAAGTTATGACAAGTTAAGGCATATCAGTTCACTAAAATCCCCCTAAAAAAATCATAAAACATCAAACAGATACCATTGCCATAATCAAGTGTATAGATTAACTTAGAAATTATAGTGGAGATTTTCAGATAGAAGATACATGCAACTACAGTGAAGTCAGGGCAAGTTATGGATAGTTAAGGAATTTCAGTTCACTAAATTTTTACTTAAAAAATCAAAAAAAAAATTAAACATATACCATTGAACAAATATAGTGTGAATATTGACATATGAATTGCATTAGAGTATTTCAGATAGCAGAACAAGCAACTTCACTAGAGTTAGGGCAAGTTAGGGTAGTTAATAGTGATACCCTAACCACACATAACTTTTCCTAACTTTTCTAACTTTGCTTATATAAATGATACATCCTCAAAAAAACTATAAAAAAAACCGAAAACACATACTTCAAATAGGCCAAAAATCGATCGTCAAAGATAACACATCAATAAACAATAGATATTACCACCCATCAAGACATCGACTTTCACACATGTACCTACTTTATTATATATTCACACATTTTGTATCCAATATTTTTTTATTTTTTGAAGCAAAAAAATTAAATAAAAAATCTTAGAGCACAGACTTACTATGGATGTTGGAGAAAATGATGAAACTTTGCCGAACGACGGTGAAAATGAAAGTTTCAGACGTTGAGGGTGCAAAAAAGCTGCAGGTGGTGAGAGGAAGGATGAACGACAGTGAGTGAGAGAGAGAGAGAGGTCGACGGCGACAGAGAGAGATCGACGAAAGCTATTCGGTTTTATTCTAATTTCAAATGAAAAACGATGATTCGATTTAGGCGCAATTCGTATAGAAATGATATTCTAGTCTTTTTTAGTTTATTTAAGGTGATATGGGTCTAAAAAAATATTAATACTTTAGAGATGAGTATATTTGAGGTGATTTCCAAATTTAAAAGGCAAAGGAGGTTCCCATTTGTGGAAAAAGATCAATATGTAAGTACCGGTCGTTTTTCAACTTCGTCAATTTAAATGACATGTCGTTTAATAACTATACTAAATAACCTATATGTTTAACGACCCGTCGTTAAATGCTTCCCATTAAAACTATTTTTAACAGGATGAATGAGATGCTAGTGATTTGATAGAAGCCAGACCTGGGAACGGAGCTCTGCGTCTGAGTTGTTGAAAAAACGAGAAATCAGTTGAAACAAAAAGAACAAGAAGAAGAGGAATGGGGATCAGATTCATATTAATGGTGAATAAGCAGGGACAGACGCGTCTTGCTCAATACTACGAGTGGCTCACCCTCGAAGAACGCCGTGCTCTCGAGGGCGAAATCGTTCGCAAATGCCTTGCTCGCACAGAACAACAGGTTTTTCTCTCTAGTTTTCGTTTAACTACGTTTGAAAAACTATCAATTATTCAATAAAAGGTATTTCTCAGATCTCCTTTTCCGCAGATCTCAATACCTTTTTCTTTATTAATCCGATATCGGGATTTTGCAAAATATGTTTAGCAAGAATAGTTATAGATGCTTGTAGATTATAATTTTGAATTAGGGTTTATAAATTTAAATTATATCTTCTGATGTTATCGTTTTGGATTCTCGATCGCAGTGTTCTTTTGTTGAGCATCGCAATTACAAAATTGTTTATAGGCGATATGCATCATTATTTTTCTTGGTTGGTGTTGACAATGATGAAGTAAGTTCCTTTTGCTCTATGTTTCCCTCTTCTTTTGAAATTGTGCGAATGATGCTCTGCCTTAGAATTTTTGTGTTATCATAATCAGAAAATCGACATGAGTTATTCAAATTCAGAAATGCTTATTATGATTTATGAATCTTTATATATATAACACGACAGTGCTACAATTATATATTTGGGGATTTTGCATATTACTTGGTAATGATACTGAAGACTATTAATTCTGAATAAGGTAGACATGAAATAGGAGTCTTAAAAAAATGTGTCATGCTTCCAATGGATGATTTGGGGCTATAAATTGAGCACTCTGCAATGGCTTCTGTTTATGGTATTGATTGCAAGTCCTCACTGTTGTGTTTCTCAAATATTCTTTCTTCTTGCTTGTCTTGTCACAGAATGAGCTTGCAATTTTGGAATTCATACATCTCTTAGTTGAAACCATGGACCGCCATTTTGGCAATGTGGTAAGTCATCTCATGTAATTTTGTGTTACAACAGTTCCCTCTCTGTTTTCCTCCATATTGATGGCTGAAATGTTTATTTCTTGTCCCCAGTGTGAGCTAGACATCATGTTCCATTTAGAAAAGGCACATTTCATGTTGGAGGAAATGGTCATGAATGGTTGCGTTGTCGAGACAAGCAAGTCTAATATCCTTGCCCCCATACAATTAACGGACAAATCATCATGAAAATATTGAGAGACAGTCCTTTTGTTATTGAATTTTGGATGGGTTTGTTTTTTTCTTTATGTTATTGTCTATTGTACAATAAGCTCATATATGCCCAAAAATTATTCCTTCTTCCCATGGTAAATGAAAAACTTGGTGTTGAATCACTGTTGATACAATTGAGTTCTTTTCTTCTAGCTTGATGAGGTTGATCATCCTTTTAGTGATACATGTCTAGACCTTGTCATGGGCTAGATTACATGTCTCAATTAGTGAAGAAAATTGTGAGCTAGTTGACCGAGAATTTTTAAAAATGCTATTCCAAACTTAGGCTTGGCCCATGACAAGGTCTCTTGTTTAGTTCTGCCACAATAATTTTGTCTATAGTTGCATGTTTGAATTGCTTATATTCAATACAATAATAAGTTTCAAAAAATGAATTACTTGAGATCCTGAATAATGCGTAAATATAGGAATTTTGCGTGTTGAACTTGCATTTCAAGGCAATGACATCTTTACCCATCTGTTAAACAAACCCATACAAATAACTGAACTTACAATTATCGAATTGTTTCATAAGTTGTATTTTATATACAAATGGACTGATCTAATCCTCAATCGGCAAAACAATTACATTCTTATACACTGGCATTTGGCCTTCACCAATTCTGAGAAATTTTCATGAAAATCTTTATAGATCAAACTGCTGCTGGTCTCCCATCCTTTCTAGGATCGCATACTGCAGAAAGTGTTCCATGGAAAATTTTGGGATGATTGGATTCTTTAACAGTTTTACGACCCATGTCAACGGGCTTTTGAAGGGTTTGAACAACAAGCTGGACGATAGCTCCACCTGGCTTAGCCTCCAATTGATGTCCTATTTCAGTCAAGAATTGTTTTGTTTCTTCAGCAAGTTCTATGTGATCACCATCAATCACTGTCCAGTTCTCATACTTGACCACATTGGGAATTAACTGCACAAAATAAAAAATAAGTCAATTATGAAAAAAAGGGGGTGAATAAGTTTAATCTCTTGAAACAGCTAATTAGCAACCTTATGATAGAGCCTTGGACTCTGAACTGCAGTTAAAGGATCCATCCCCAAGATGAAATGGTTAATAAAAACTTGAACTACTGCTGGAATTATGTCCATTCCTCCACTGCCACCTAAGACCCCAGCCAGCTGATTATCCTGCCAAATTTACATAGTAAAATTAGAGAAAAATGATACAACAATAATATTTTTGTTGATGTGTCTTAAAAGTAAATTGGACTAGACAGAGAAATGATACAGATAAGAAATAGATTAAATTATATGCAAGTTATACCTTGATAACAATGATGGGAGTCATGGAAGATAAGGGTCTCTTGTTAGGCTTGATATAGTTTGCTGGAGCAGGAGGAAGCATATCAGGAGTTATCTCCGTGGGTGCTGAGAAGTCACCCATTTCATCGTTGAGCACAATACCAGTAGATGGGGAAAGCACTCCAGCTCCAAAACCATAATTTATAGTGGTTGTCATTGATACAGCATTGCGCTCAGCATCAACAATGCAGAAGTGACTAGTTCCATGATCTCTAAGCTGACTCCACCTGCAAATTAAGGATTCAAATAATTTCATACTGATGCAAATAATACCATTGGCAGATGGAGAAAGCTTTCATCATAATATCAAAAAGTAGTTAATACCTACATGTTCATATAATATTCTGGTGGAAAAGTAGTATTGTCTACTATCTTTTTCTGAATTTGCTCAGCATAAGTTGGGGAACTCATTTCAGATACATACTTCTTTATGTCTACGAACCCAGGATCGCCCAAGTTCATTCTGAGAGCAAACATATGTTTCAGTGCTTCAATTAGACGATGTAGACCAACATCACCCTTTGCAGCATCTGAAATTCCATAGCTATCAAATATATTTAAGACCTGTTTAATAACAGAGTTCAGATTAATTCGATTTACAATCACAACAAATGAAGGACCTATTATCCAAAAAGTTAGCACGTCAAGTCATATTTCTCACATAATTAACATTCATCAAACGACAAAATCTCATTTCATCCGACTAACTTGCATAATAATATGATGATTCTAAACGACTACAAATAAGAATACACGAAAGGAAGATAAAGGATATTACCCACCAGAGACAGCCCAAGCGTTCCACTTGAAGGAGGTGGCATCCCATACACAGTGTAGCCCATCGCATTTACAGCCATTGCATCTGTTATATCCACCTTGTAATTCTTTAAATCCTCCATTGTTAATATCCCACCAGCCTTCCTTACATCATTCACCAACTGCTCTCCAACAGTGCCATTATAAAAGGCTTGCGGTCCCTGTTCTGCAATTGCCTCCAGGCTCTGGGCTAGTTTCTCATTGTAGCATCTATCTCCCACTTGCAACAATTTCCCATTTGGTGCAAACACTTCCCGCAACCCAGGGTCACTCGTGATTTTTTCTGCACCATGAGCCAATGCTAAACCAAGATAAGGAGCAACGATAAAGCCATCCCTAGCAAGTTTTATGGAAGAATGGAATAAATCCTTCCAAGCCAGACGTCCATGTTGTGTCCAAGCTTTGTGCAGGCCAGCAATCTCACCCGGAACACCAATTGAAAGTGGACCTGAATACTTGTCTTGAATTTTGTTTACGTACATATTCTGGTTATGGACAATTACATCAGAAGAATCATGAGATTAAGCAAAATTTGTCGAACTTGACCAAAAATATGTCAAGACTTGTGTATTTTATATTTCAACTGAAAAAGAAAGTAAGAACCTCCGAAGCAGCTAAGGGAGCAGTCTCCCTCATGTCAAAAGCTTGAACTTTCAAAGTTGATGAAGACCTGACAATCATGAAAGCTCCACCTCCTATCCCACTCGCCATTGGATTAACGACACCAACACATAATGCTGTTGCCACTGCAGCATCAACAGCATGCCCACCTTGTCTAAGCATTGATGCACCAGTTTCAGAACATCGGCCATCATCAGCAGCGACAACACCTTGCTCTGACTCAACAATATCAGCGTAATTAACTTTAATCCTCTGATCAAAATTGTTTCCTCCTCTAAGTACCCAGCTTGTTAAATCGCCTCCAAATATTAAGCCTATAACTAAAGTTCAAACAGTATGCTTAGCATGAATAGAACAATCAAAACACTACTAATCTAGTAAATTTTTGTAAAAGCATTATGATGCAACAATATTTGTAAAGATTTCATCTTTATATATACAAATTTCATTCACAATTAACAATAATTGATTTTAAAGTTTTAACATTCCATTATTTTAATTACTGAATATTAGTAATATCTTTACTAAAATCTAAATGAATCCCTAGCATTATCTTTATAATCCACTTGGATGGTCAGAAATTTAAATATTATTTTTATACTGAAACTCAAATCAAAATTTATAACAATTTGGAATTATCAACTATCCAAAAGAATAGGATTTCAGTTAAAAACTTAAAAAAATAATAATAATGAATTGGAATCTTCATTCTTAGCCTGGTAATTATATTGAATTTCACAGGAAAAATTGTAGAATTAATATTGAATCAACTCAAGCTATTCTGTAAGAAAAAACAGTGGGTCACACTTACAATATTTACCATTTAGGCTTAAACACCATCACAGGCAGCCAAGAAACAGATATTTTCTAAATTTTAACACACAATTTAAGAGAATTAAAAGTTATAATACAGATTATTTCGAATTATGAAATGAACTAATCAAATATGAAGAAGAAGAAGAAGAGGAGGAGGAGGAGGAACTGACTTGAAATGAAGAAGAAACCAAGAAAGAAAAAAAGTGCTTTCCGCTTCCAACTCTTATTTTTGTTACTATTAGCCGAAACATTACCGTCCAAAAGAGGAAATTGTACGGTCCCTCTGATCATCATTCCTCTTCTGTTTCTTGCCTTCCACAGAAGAGAGAGGATATAATGCGTTTAGGCTCTGTTTGGACTTTGGTAGAAAATAATACAAGTGGGGAGAGTTTTATATTTGGTTGTTGGTAATGGCAGTTTAGCTTTATTATTATTATTTTTTTTAAAAAAAATTTAAACTCCTGAAAATATATTTTTGAATTTAAATTCGCGACTTTTTTTTTAATGAATTGAATAGTTAGCTGGCTAAACTAATCCAAGCGGATTTTAGCTTTATTATTATTATTATTTTTTTTTTTTTTAAAAGATTCGATCCCCAGAAAATATTTTGGGGGATTGAACCCTGCACCTTCCCCTAGTGGATTGGGTACTAGCCCGCTGGACTACCCCTAGCGGGTTTAGCTTTATTATTATTATTATTATTATTATTATTGATAATAATGCTAAAGAGTGCCCTCTTTTGATTCGTATGTGGGTCCTACTGGAGCAAGTGGAATCTTTTAATTTGTTTTTTTTTTTTAGCACGTTTGGTTATCATTAGTTAAATTTTCAGATACCCGTTCAAAAAAAAAATCAGATTCGCTATTAAAATCTCTTACTTCTTCTTATTGGCCAGGTTATTTTTACCAGTTAAATACTGCCACGTATACTTTTACGCTTCAGATTTATTTACGCATCCAATTACTAATTTAATTTTTTTAACAGTTAAAAAAAATAATTTTTTTATTAATTTATTTGAGTTGATATTATTTTATAATGTTATGGGGTGATGTTAAAAATAATATTCGCTTCATTTTATAAAAATAAACTTATTTTTTTAATTATCTTAAATTATATATTATTTATTATTTTAATAAATTAATTATTATATAAATTCTCTATAATATTTTTTTTAATATTACTTATTAAATATATTATATGTTAAAATAGAAATATAATAGAAAAATTTATATATAAATTTATATTTTTAATAAAAATAATTAATATTTTTTAATTTTATAAAATAAGAAGTAAATATATTTTTATGAGACGGAGAGAGTAATAATAATAATATCATGGACAGTTGGATTTTTGTATATAATTTATAATTAAAAATAATAAATATTTATTTAAAAATATAAATATATTGAAAATTATAATAAAATAATTTATATTTTTGGTAATGAAATAACTCTTCAATAATATTGGTAAAACATTAAAATTAACAACCTGATGAAAATTATGAAAGGTTCAGTAACTATTGAGCCATAAATCAACTATTTTTATATCTTTACATAAATACACACATTTAAATCCATAAAAATAAATTTTGAAAGATTTTAATAGTCTCAAAAAATTATTTTTACAATATAAGATCTAAATAACAAATAAATTCCATTAAGTAAATTGAAAATAACACAAGTAATAATTTAAAAAAAAGAAAAGGAAATATCTCCTATTAAAAAAAAAGGTCGTGACTAGAAAAATGAAGAAGAAAAAAGAAGAAAAAGACATCTATAGATGGATTGTGGGATACATCATTACCTAAAATAGAAATAGAATAATATATATATATATATAATTTCAAATTCCATCTACGCTTGCCGGACCAAATAAAGTTGGATTTTATATTTTGAATTATTGTTGTTTCTCTCTTCTTCGTTCTTCCCATTGGCTACCAAAAATCACTTCGAAAAATAAAAAAAGAAATGATAGGAAATTGAATAATCCCATTGTTACTTCCGAATTTTGGCCATTTTAACTCTAAACTTATCATCCTTGGGAATAAGTGTATGTAATGAAGATAATCTCTATTCTCTAACATTGAAATTATATATATATATATATAAATTAACTGCCACATATGCTAAAAAAAGTATGGATTTAAAAAGATAATAAATGCTTAAATATTGTTTATTATTATTTAGAAAATATTATAAATTAAAAAATTAATAATTAATGAATAAAATTTTTAAAAGTTAAGAACTTTTAATTATAAATACAAATATATAAATAGAAAATTTTCAACTCAAAAAATTGCATGTTTAATAAGAGCTAATTTGTATTGAAAAAAATACTGAATTTTTCTTTGCTTTTTTTTAATGGTTGTAATGGTTTATTTCACTCTTATTAAAGTGGTAGAAATAATTTATTTTTTTCAATAAAATTTATCAATATTATTAGAGTTTATACATATATTATGTGATAATAAATATATATGGTGGTTCCTCATCAAGCACGTATTGAGCTCTATTCCAATCCATACTATGGGTGCTATGACTCTTCCTAAAAGCATTATTTCCATCCTGGAGCGAAAATTTGCGGATTTTTTCTGGTCTTCCGAAGGGGGCAAGCGAAAGTACCATTGGGTAAACTTCAACAAGATATGTCGTCCATTTGAAGAGGGTGGCCTAGGTATTAGGTCGTTAGTTTCCTTGCAAGAAGCTTACTCACTCAAGTTGTGGTGGAAATTCATGGAAGGCAAATCTGTATGGGCCAAGCTGATGAGATCTAAGTACCAACGTGGGGGTCAGATGTAAGCCAAAGTGTTGGACTCATGTACATGGAAACGGGTTTGTGGTATTCATGATACGGCTCTAAATTTGATCAATATTGACGCGCTGCGATGGCTGGAATCAAACAGCACTGAGTTTAGTTTGAAATATGCTTATGAGGCGATGAGGAACCACCATTCTGCTACACTATCTTCTCGAATGATCTGGGGTGATAACATTCCTCTTAAAGTTTCTATTATATCCTGGCGAGCCTTGAATTCAGCCCTTCCATCTCCCTCTCGCCTTCAACGGTTAGGCGTTCAACTTGCTTCTTGTTGCCCATTCTGTCTGGCTGCTGCTGGTTCAATCCCTCATTTGTTTTTTCGGTGTGAGCAAATTCAACTTATTTGGAGATTTTTTCGGGATGTTTTTCTATCAGGTCCAGCTGCGTCTTCTTTGCGGCAAGAACTTATCTTGTGGTGGATAAATTACTCTCCAAAATCACCGCCGGGCATTCTTTTACGCGGTATATCCCAACTGATCCTTTACTCAATTTGGTCCTCGTACTGCAATATAACTTGGGGAGATGGTAATTTTCATGTGCCTGCTGTCATTGAACAGATTAGAAACTTAGTTTTTAAATGGTGTGTGGCTAATTCTGGTTCAAAGGTTTCCAAAGCGTTCAGGTTGTTTCCTGAATTCTGTCCAGCAGGTATTGGCAAGAAGAAGAGGGTCACGCTAGTTTTATGGAAGATACCGAAGCTGGGTGAATTCAAGATCAATGTTGATGCCTCATTCTCTCGTACAAAGGCGGCTGGTGGCTCGATTCTTAGAGATGCAGGTGGTAATGTACTTGCTGCATTTTGCTATCCTTTGGAGGCTTCTGGTCCAATGGAGGCTGAGGTTCAATCCATTCTGGTAGGATTAAAATGGGGTCTCAACATGCCGTACAGGCCTCTCCTTCTTGAATGTGACTCTCTTGAGGCTATCAATGCTCTTAGCACGGACACGACAAATTCAAGGACTCTGAGCAAGATTAAACATTTGATGAATTCAGAGAACATTGTTATTAATCACGTCCATCGTGAGGGCAACCAGGCAGCCAATTTCTTAGCGAGATATAGCCGCTTATTTTCCATTTGCTGTAATTTTCAGAATTTTGTCAATATGCCTTCCATTCTCAAAGGCATTGTAATTTCTGATTCCTCCGGGATTCCTTATTTACGTTATAAATAAAATTCTCTGGCGGACTTAGTCGTTTTCTGAGTTGGTTTCAGTCGCACAATCGCTGAACCACTCTTTAAATTACTAAGTTTGTCCAGGCTTTCATAAAAAAAAAAATAATTATCTCTTTTATAATTTAATTTACTATATAATAAATAATTATCTCTCTTATAATTTAATTTATTATATCTAATCTAAGATTAGTTTATTATCAAATATATAGCTAAATAATCTTTTTAATTCTTTAATTATTTGTTCATGTATATTTTTATTTAATTTTTTCAGTTTAATAATTTAATTGATTGATTATTTTATGAAAAAAAAAATTATAAGCGTAAAAAATTAATTATATTTATAATCAAATAAAAAATTATGTTGATGCATCACGGGAGCCATTAACTAGTTTTTTTTTTATATATAATAATAATGATTAAATTTTATAATTGATAAATTTCCATTCTCATTGCAAGCAAATATGAAGAAAATTGATAATCATCATAACTTTAAATTTAACAAAGATAAATTAAATAGATCACTTTAAAAAATCAGATGACATTATTTACTTGTAAATTTAAACAAAATCAGACGTAGTGGTGTATTATATTATATTCAATTAAAACAGGCCTTATTGTTATAATTACAATCAACCACGCAATTTACTGGCTAAATATCACACGCAATTAATACTTTCATATCACAACAATGTTTGAATTCTTACAATCTTTATTCTTTGTCTGCAAATTTTGTAATTACATTTGTTGAACGGTCGTTATCTCAATGAACATGGCTTGTTTCGGAGGCTGAGGCCAAAGTTCCTCTAAACTTGGCCAGATTCGGGGGATGTCCTGGGGTAATGGACCCCTCCCCTCTCTTGTTTTATATATATATAATTGCAAATGTATATATAATTATAATTATATATATTATATATATATATATATATATATTTATATATATTATTATATATAAATGTATATAATTATAAATATATATAATTATATATTTATATTTATATATATAAATTATTAATTTTTTTTATATATAAATATATATAATTTATATATATTATTGATTTTTTTTATTATGTATGTTTCTTTTTTTTAATTAGTAGATATTTAAAATTTTATAATTAAGTATTTAGATTAATACTAAAATTTTATAATTTGATTATAAATTGAATAAAACTAATATTCTTATTTAAAATAGTAGTTTTAAAAATTTAATTTAATAAAATTATTTAAATAAATTAATAGACTCAAAAATTAAAATAAAAATACATGTAAAAAATTTAATAAATAATAAAAATAATAAAAATATATATTTTATTATAATATTAAATATTAAATTTTTATTTCTATTTGTCTGTATTTTTTTTGCTAAAAATTTTATCCCTCTTTATTTAAGCTCTAATTTTGCCACTGGTAAGATTTATCATTTTATCGTTTTATACTTTCAATTTAAATATATAGATATTTTAAATTGATTATTTATTTTTTCATTTACCCCTCAATTTAATATAAATAAATAAATATTTATGCATATTTTGCAAACACTTTAATTAAGAATGAACGTTCAATTAGTTAGTTAATTAATTGATTAAATCAAAACTTAACCGGCTCTTTTGAAGATATTTTTTTGCTGACCAAATCTATAGATTTTAACTTTGATTATTTTAATTAATTGATTTGATTTGATTAAGGCTCTTAAGAAGCCGAATACATTAAAAATCGTAATATTTTATTTATTTTTTTATTAATTATTGATCAAATCAAAAATTAAAATAGCTTAATTTTTTCAATCACTAAAATTTAACTAATTGATTAACCAAATTAAAATATTTAGCCACTCAATCGATTGATCGGTTGACCGGCTAAATACACACAGTCTCCAATAAAGGCTAAATACATTAACAAATTGCACCGGTCTCCAGTAAGAGCTAAATACATTAACAAAATGCACCGGTCTCCAGTAAGAGCTAAATACATTAACAAAATGCACCGGTCTCCAATAAGAGTTAAATACATTAGCTGTGATAACTAACGAGCTGGATTCAGTTTCTTTTCTCTCCAGTTCCTAACTAACGAGCTGGATTCAGTTTCTTTTCTCTCCAGTTCCTAACAAAATTACACTAATTACTTGCATACCTCAAACGCATCCTCTACATTCTCTACATTTTCTCAGCATCCAAACTGCAGATTGCTATCAAACGGTAGTATTAGGAACATAATTTAAAAAAATGAATCAATTGATAGCAAAAGATACAAATTCACAACAATAAAATTAATAAAAAATCACATACGATAATTACGTAAATTATTTTATTCATACGCTTGAAGTATAGATAGAGAAACATGCACAGCACACTTTGATAGCCATTGAAGCAAACTAAAATGGCAATATGAGTGGGATTTTAATTTTTTTTAGCAAATGATCATTGGCGATGAAGTTAAAAACGAAATCTAAAAACTGCATTTACAAACCCAGATGCAAAAATGATTAATATTTAAGAATTTTTTAAATCTTCGATTTTTGGAAAGGCCTGAGATTTGGAAAAATCAATAACGGCATCCTTTTCTTAAATAGGGAATTAGGGTTTTAATTTGAAGTTGAAGGTTTAAGGGGAAGAAGAAGAGCGAAAAAAAAAATGGAAATTCAGTGGTTAAATTGAAAAGAACAGAAAAATTAATGTAAAGAAATAGGTTCGGACGAGACATGGCTGTGAAGCTACGCACTATACCACTTCAGCAAAAAAAAAAAGGGTCAACTAAATAAACAAATTAATTAATTAAAGTGTCTACGTGATTAAATTAAAAAAAATAGAGAGAAGCAAGCAACAAATCATGCCAAGTTACGAATGTATTAAAGACACATGCATAAATGATATGAACACTTGTATAACACCTATTCGGTACCATTTTTTCTTTCTTCTTCCACCTATTTGGTATTGTTGTTTAAATGACGGTTGATAAAGAACATATCGATAATATTAACGTGAAATCAGTGTGAAATTTACTTATCATAATCACTTTCAAAACTACTACTCAAACCTAACGCATCTTATGGTAATAATTGCACGAAAGATCCCAAGTTACGCAATTAATAACAATTTTAACCACCATTCTTTTTCCACCTTCCAGCCCTACAGAAATCACTCGAAAGTGTGAATATATATATATATATATACACACACACACACACATGTATATGAAGACCCGTAAGTCATGCCCCTCTGCATTCCACTTTGAAACATTAAATAAAGAAATATACTCTTTTTATTCTAAATTATCCTAAATTGATAGGCTTACTCTTTTTTTTTATTTATCCTAAAATATAATCCACCTTCTATTTAATAAGTTAATTAATGTGATAAAATCATATTATACTGATATTTCATGTTACTCATTAAATATATCTTTCTATTAAAAGTGAGATTATAATAGAAACAACACATGTAAATTTACATTTTTCAATAAAAATAAGCAACTTTTAATTTTTTTTTAAAAATGAAGTGAGCCTATCAATTGAGAATGGAGGTAGTATATTTTAGTAGTAGAGAATTTCAGTACCCTGTATTAACATCTCGAATTCACAAAGAAACATCATACTAATGGACTATGAAATACAACCATATTCAGGATAATTTTCTCAAAAAATATAATCTATCAAATAGGAAACACGCTTACCATAAATCTGCACAAATCATCTAATTCATGTTTCTTCTATGTATCACCCGATCAACTATTTCTCTATTTTTCACACACCGTTTTTGGTTGCCTAAACTGGGAAAACACACACACTAGAAAACGAATATACAAGAAAGGTATAAAAAAAAGAATCTAATTTGACCTGTATCTATCCGGGGGTCACCTTCATGATTGCCAGAACACTTCTGGATCATTACTGTACACAGACGGATCCTGAATTTCTTGGTTAGCTATATGGTAGTCGATAAGTCGTGCTTGGATTGTCTTACACACCACCAATCCAGAAGGAAGCATCCACCATTCACTTTCATCCCTGCACCATGTTACAAAGCAAGCATTGGTCAGATGTAATGACCCTCAGGACTATTAAGTTGCAAGAAAATATACATCATGAAGCTTTCTCCTGGGCAAGAAAAACTACTTACACACTAAAATTCCAGGACTGAAAGCTAACATGTTTTTTACTCGAGTGGATCTTATAGTGAACAAATCCACATATGAAGGCAACTACCTGTTAGAAAAGAGAGATGATGTCAGGAAATGAAACAAACATATGTTTCTTTTATCATTATATCAAAAGAATTATGAAAATAAAAAAATTCACAATGATTTATTGGTCAAAGAAAATAAAGCTGCATAAAATAAACATAAAAATAGAAGCACTCGATTGCAAAATTTATCTACTCTTGTTTCAAATGAGAATACAACCATTCACCGCAGTTGTCTTTTTTTAACATCCAAAATGAGAAAACTTCCATCACTCTATGCAAATGCAAAATCTTCTTCTCTCTCTCTCTTTCTCTCTCTCTCTCCCTCTTTCCAACCCCTAACAATCCCCACCTCCCAACTCCCTCTTTCCCTTCTCCCTCACTGTGCATGTTGGTGTAACGTGCAATTAGACAGAAATACACAAACATATCAACCATAGAAACCGTATGCTATATATGCGCCCCTATTTGCTAAATATGTCTTTTTAGCATTAGCACTGCACAAATTAATCTCTTAAATCAGTGATCAAATTAATTTTTGGCGAAGTTGGCTCATCTTTAGCCCAACCTCTGTATCCCCAAATTTTTATCGAATTCAGGTTCTGTACACATAAAATATTGAAGCAATAGATTGAGAACAACTTACAACATTGATTAAGGATGTTATGTTCCACAGAGAATATACACGGGCCAGACCAGCTGATTTCCTAGGTCCATGACTAAACAAGGCACTGATTCCAGCTGGAAATGGAAAGAGTATGCCCAAAGGAAGGACAAAAAAACTAACAGGAAATTGAGGAGTGAAATAGAATACATCTGTAGCAAAGTTAGCAGGACTAAACTAATATCCGTTAGTAAAAGTATAGAGATGAACAGACCAACAAGATCCTGCAGCAAGAATACAAAGCGAGAGTCAGAAAAGCATCATAGATTCACACAAATATGTGGAAAAAGAAAATGATCAGCATTTGGCAAGATTACAGTGCAAACATTTAAATTACCTGATGACCAACAGGTTTAGTATTATAAAGGATGAAAGAAAAAGGGTAGCATATGGTCCTCCTCAATTTCAGTGTTCGTAAATTCTTCGAATGCAGGATGCCCCCCAAAATCCCTTTGCTTGTCATCATCTGTTCACTTAATTTCCAGTACTCCAGTTGATTACCTCTATCCACTGGAGGCAAACTGCAATTGAAAGGGGAGAAAATATTCAGCAAAAATGAAAACAAAGGAGGCACCAAAAAAATAAAAAATAAAAAAAACAAAATTTTACCATAATCGACTCCTAGCTAATAAAGCTTCATCTTGAGCATCGATTGATAGTGAAGTGCCCTCATTTTCAGATGCACGTATCACAAGCCCGAACTGGCAATATCCAGATGATGTAGTGTGAAACCATGCAAGATCAATGTGTAAACCATACACGCTTAAAGCTGGATTTGCATGTGTTTGAAGCCAGGAAATAACATGAATGAAAGTAATCTTTAGGTGTCCAAATCGCACCAAGCGTAGTTGAGCATTTAGTCCGGCCACTAATCGATACCAGATGGTTGGAGGAACAGACTGGAAAATAGTCAGATAAAAAGTCATTGGCACTTCATTCCAATAGAAAACAAAATAAAAGAATGTTAATATGATCTAGTTTGCATGTGTTCAAGAAGGCATTGATGTTAGAATTAACAAAAATAATAAGCCCTAGAAACACCAGAAATAGTAACCTGACTCATGAGGCTGGTCAGAATATTGTCACTGTGAAGGGAGAAAGGAGCCATATAACTTCCATCTCCTCCAAAGACTAAAGACATGGGAAATCTTTGATGAAGACGAGGAGGAAGATCGGCTCTCTTTTCATCTCCACCAAGGAAAAAATCCACATATCCAAGCATTAGATCAGGAGTTGCAGCCACCTGTAGCATAACATAGAAACATTAAATATGGAAGCCGTTGCTGACAATACGAGAATCATGTTAGGCAAAGATCCAAATGCAACTTCAAATGAAGTGCACAGCCAAAGAGACAGCCAAAGCCAATTATTCATATACAATATACACCAACCATCTGATGCTTCACGTTAGGGTACTTGACATGAAGCAAGTGAAAACTGCCCAAGGAAACATTTGGGTATTATATGTTCATTCATGAATAAATGGTAGTAGAGGCATCAAAAGTGGTGCAATGGAACTCCGTTGAAAATACAGTAAGAACTTACTGCAGCCTTTCTTGGCACCATCAGACTTCATCGAATATTTAGCCTTGTACATGTACCAACACCAGCATTCATCCTTTAAATTCTATTTCATTAAGTGTATTTTTGTTATTATCAACTGTTATATGCTGTTCATAATTTGAACCTTGTAGTTTATCTTTTCCTTTCCCCCCCTATTTGAGTTTGTTAGCATTTGTTACAGGCCGTAAAGAAAGCTCCATGCAACAGTCACCAAGGGACTCAAAACCACATGCAGAAGGCACACATTTATTAAAACCAACAAACCAAACCAAGAAGTCCTATTGAAAAGGGAGATAAAAATATTATGATTTCTGGCTAATGCATTTAGGAAGAGATATCCATATATTTAAGCTTCAACTGCATCTGTTAAGTTCCAAATATTTAAAAACATAATTACCCATGAGATGCTTGTCCTCAAAATCAGAGAAGAAAGTAGCGTATGAGATGAAATGATATCTATCACCAAGGGACTCAAAACCACATGCAGAAGGCACACATTTATTAAAACCAACAAACCAAACCAAGAAGTCCTATTGAAAAGGGAGATAAAAATATTATGATTTCTGGCTAATGCATTTAGGAAGAGATATCCATATATTTAAGCTTCAACTGCATCTGTTAAGTTCCAAATATTTAAAAACATAATTACCCATGAGATGCTTGTCCTCAAAGTCAGAGAAGAAAGTAGCGTATGAGATGAAATGATATCTATCATTAACATTTCCTGCTGAATTAAGTTAAACTATCGCAAGATTTGGCAAGTGCAAAGAAAAATTATGTTTATGGACATTGAAGAAGAGGAGAAGCCTTCCTAGGGAAGAAAAGAAAAGAACATTAAAAAAAACCACATTCACAGTGTAGATATGGAACAAACCTTCAGTCCTTCATATAGAGCACGTGACCGGCAAGAACGTAAACAAGCATGATCATATTCTGATCGAAGAAAATCACGGAGTTGTTGCAATTTCTTTTTGCGACGCTGCTGTAGCCAGGACCATGCAAGCGGATAAGCAAGAATAGAAAGAATGCTATAAATCGATCCTTCCCACCACTGGTAAGCAGCTAAACCATTAACATCATCCACAAATCTAATGAATGCATCCTCATACCTGTCATGCAGGCATATAAAAGACTTTAATTGCAAAATTAGCACACTTCAACATGTCATATACCCATGAATATAAAGTTAAATACCAAATATAAGGATAGAAGAAAACCCATGAATATAAAGTTAAATACCAAATATAACAGATAGAAGAAAACTTACACAATTTCAATCACTTGTTCAGGAGGACAGTGAAGCAAATGCCAAGGCTCATGAAAAGTATTTGGACCCATAAAATACATCCTATGCACATGACTCTGAGATTCCTCGGTTCTGTTTGTTTCTAAGACCTAAAAAGTCAACAGGATCATGGCCTCAGATAATAAGTAACAAATGGCAACGAGCTTTTCATCTGGAGAACTGATATAATTAAAACCTATGCTAAGAGTATACATATCAGTACCTCATTGAGCGACTCCAAGAATGGAAAGGAGTGATCAATTCGAGAGCTACGTTGAGGAGGCACTAGAGCAGGCAATTCATCCCCAGCAGCATATTTCATCCGTGCAACACTAAGCACTAGAGATAACAGGATAAGAAGACCCAAGAGAATGAAACTGAACCACCAAGGACCACCAAAAGTGTATACCAATTCTTCAAGGGCTGTATAACAGTTTGGCATGTGATATCTATCAGAAACGCATTTGTATGGACAAGGTTTTTCTGTGACACCACCTGTTGAAAAAATTGGAGTCATAATAGGGTGGGAAATCAACAGAATAAGAGAGAAAGTAAGAGCCAGAGGTATGATGGTGATATAGAAATCCCATTCAGAGCAATAAAATTCCTCAATGGCCAAAAACACAGAGTTCTAAGGAAAAAATGTGCCTTCTCTTTTTGGGCTTTGGTGTAGCTGCGTGTGTGGATTGGTGGGGCATGAAAGAGCATTCTGAAAATCAATCACCTTTAGTGTACAGAAGCACCTAGACTAGAAATTCTTTTGAAATACCTCGAACAGCAATATATATGGCACGACGCGGAAGCTCATGCAATGGGCAATCATGACAAAGAGCTCTATTAGATCCACTAACATTCTTGAAAGTGCCAACAGGGCATTCCTGTAGTGCAATTTGTAGATTGGGTAAGCAAGCAACCATATAGCAGTTGCATCTGTAAAGCAAATAATGAAAACAGCATGTTGGACTAGTTCATGAACAAGTACAGTACATTGTTAAACAAGCAACCATATAGTAGATTAGTAGTTGAGTGGCTGCCTCATGGTGAGGATTCAAACCCTGACAAACTCCCCTAAAGAATTTCAGATGAACCAAAAATACCTTTGACTAACTCATTAGCAAGAAAAACATTTTAATGGAATCAATAAACATTAAGAAACTGATTCATTAATACATAGATCTGCCGATCAATTTTCATTTAAGAAATGTATATGGCAACAAAATTTAGACTTATAATTCCGATTAGCAGTTTTGGAAATTATACAGAGCGCAAAGCCATTAACTATTCAAAATATCTAAAGACATACATGATATGAGGAATTTAAAAAACTACCTCACAAAAGATACCATAAAGCCCTTTTGGGCAGGCCTTTCCAGTAACAGTCCCATTTCCACCAGCACGACCACGATCTCTACCAAATCCTCCCCTGCCATTAGGGAAACAAGAAGCTTAAAATCCAATTGCTTTCAAAGTAATGCACGCACAAGCATTTTCATAACAAAGCATAAGGTAAGACAGAATATCAACATGATGCCAAAACAATAATAAAAAGCACTATGTGTACATGTGTGTGTAAATGTGTGAGCAAGTACATGTACATAGTACATATAGAGACAGAGACACCCAAAAGCACAGAAATTACAAACCACATTCAAAACAAATTAGACCAACCAAGAATTCACTAGATTATGAATATTAGTACAAAAAAAACTAATCAGCACTACTCTATGGCAAATAAACTGCTAAACACAAACCTGGTCTGAATGCTTCCATTTGCAGTTGCAATTGACATATACTCATCTCCAACTGGAATATCTGACCAGTGAAAGTGAATCCTTCCACCACCTCCTCCACCACCACCCCCATCAGGACTCCCATGCCCTCCAACACTTGAGATGGTAGAAGAATTACCAAGAGCCATTGTATGAATAAATAAAAGAATGGTTCCCCCAGATCCACCCCCAGGACCTACTTTCGAAACCATCCTACCATCCTTTTCTTTGACTTCTTCTCCAAAGCTTTCCCCATCAGCTTGAAGCGAACCATAAACAGACAAACTGGACAGTGCATGCTCTACAGAACCCATCACTGTTCAATAGGAAATAAAACAGTACTCCACAGTGAGAAAAAGTAACAAAAACAAAATCTCAGGAGTAACCCACAATGAGACAGTAATAAAACAAAAGGTCAGAAGGATAAAGGTCAGAAAGGAACTATCTTAAACAACACAATGAAACTAGCCGTTGATTTGCGTCGCCCACAAAACTAAAAGACATATGCACCCACAAAAATATATGACAAAGCATCAACCTCTCAGAATATCATTAACTGAACAAGGTAAGGCAGTAATCGGAAGAAAATGCAAAATAAGCACAAGGAGAAGAACGTAGAATTTGCACTTTATTTTGATCTGTAGGCCCAAAAAAACAGATAAAGAAGAAAAGATGCAGTGATCTATGACAAGACAAAGTTATTGTTGAATGCTTAAGGTAATACTTCTAGTTAGTAACATGAATAAATAGCAAAGGGTGCTGCAACTGATGCATGAAACTCCTAAATTGAAAAATAAACTGCATAAAATTTGCTTGCTGCTTTCTTCTCAAAAATAGTTAATATCTTCTTAATTTTCAAAACTATAATCTTTTTTGCATATAACAAAACTACACCATCTCCAAGCACAAAAAAGCGGCACCACAAGGTGATTTAACAAATTACTGCGATAAGAGTGAAGCAATAAAGAGCATGCTGACAAATTCCATGAAAAATCATCCAACTTCTGACCAAATCATAGCAGTAAGCAATGCAGGAAATCATATTCTTAGAAAAGCAAATCAAGGCACAAGCTTCATCCTCTCAAAAATGGCACGATAAGCATACTTGGAACTTACAATTTCAACAGAATGCACCAATAAATCATTTAAATGAGAAGGAAAACTTTTCACATAGGCACTTGGAATGGCACAGCAGCCTCGAAAAAAATAGCCATGTGCCAGAATAGTAGCCATCACTAGGGTAAAGCTCTAGTAAATAAATAGTTTAGCACTTCAGCTTTCACAGGTACAACAGCATTGTCAAAGGGTTCATGCCAGTCTTTAGGGTTCATGCCATGTTCCTTGTTCCACTCTCAAGTACAAAAGCATTAAGTAACAATATTAGCTGCTTATCATAAGCTGCAAACTTACCTATTATACCACCACCTGCAGTTGCACCCGATAGAGTCCCATTTCCACTGCCGCTACCAAGTTCACAAGGCAATCCAGCATCTCCATATGCAACACCACCTTCAACAAAAGTGCCATTGTAATATCCATCCCCGCCTCTGCCACCATGCCCAGCACCACCAGCAAGACTATTGTCAGAAACTTTTCCTCTGCCCAACCCACCTGTGCAGCCTACATAAAGTTCAGATCAAGTTTCAGTAAAATAAAATTTACTCCAGATATGAACATTAATGCACCAAACAATAGAATAAAGAGATAAGTTCTAGGAAAGAACTGTTTATATTTTTTTGCTTCAATTTAATGTGAACAGGCGAACCACTCATGCCAAATCTTTTTCTATAGAGAAGTAACAGATGTAGTACCTAGACCAGAAGCACTAATCACTCCAGAAGACTGAACAACTACATTTCTAACCCAGTGAAAATGAACAACAGATCCTGTCATCATGCCTTCAATAATAACATCTTCAACTCGACAGATCTGCAGCAGCAAGACAAGCCAACCATTTATAAGAAACACAAAAACAAATGAGTCCTTCACACTACAGCTAACCATCAACTAATCTGACAAAGATAAGTACTTAGTGCTCAATCTGGCAAATGGAACACCTGAAGAGTGAAGGGCAGTGAAGAGTTCACATTACAATCTTCAGGCGGATGAATTAGCTCCATGGGGCAGTCTTGGAGATCACAGTAGAGCCTTGGTGCCCTATCATGAGTAAAAAATAAATAGAAAACAAAAAACAATGGTAGGGTTTCACTGTGGCAAGCTTCTTATACTTACATATCATCATCACTGGCATTCTCCAACGGACCTCGAAGAACAGAACCAGGTCCAACCTTCAGGTTTTGATTATAAGATCAATGGAACGAGTGAAACAGTAATCCAAGTTTTAAAAATACATCAATTTTTATTTCTCAATCCAACTTAAAAATACGACAGAGAGTTAATAATTTTATATGATAACTTTAAACCAAAAAGTGCTTTAATCGATTAAGAAAAATTCCAAAACACAGAGAAAATCCTTCAACTTACATTGATACTGAAAAATAATGATAAAATCAGGCGTTGCGAGTCAATCATGTCCCCTGGTCCAGACAAATTCAAAAAGCCTTGTCCGTGAACTCCCAAATTTGCATTCGAATGAATCACAGAAGATTCCTGGGACAACAAGATACATGAGTTTTATAACATAAAATAAAGGTTTTTGGCTAACAATGAAGATTGTGAACATTAAGTACCTTGAGAACCATTAAATTGCTGGCCTCAAGCAAAGATGTCGCAACAATTGCATCACCACCTCCATCTATAAGCATTTTGGAATTCCACATCAGGTGTATTTTGACAAACATACGAAGAGCCCCATATATCTAATTCAGAAGTAGTAATAAGCAAACGCTAAGTAATACGAGCAAAATAAAATTACACTTATCTCATTTTCTAAGGCAATTGATACAGCAACTTTACAGAACATAAATAAAGAGAAATATGTCAAAAAGGTCAAAAATCGATTTCATTTGGCAGGGCAGATAAAAAATTGTGTACCAGGATTTGTAATATACAAGCTCCACTAAGGATAAGCATATGACTTAAAAGCTGCTGAGGATACAATTTTTTTCAAAAAGCATATATCCAGTTAAACAGAGAATCCACTACTACCTACCACACTTTACCATAACCCCTTCCATTAATCTTTCTCTCTTCCTTCTGAAAGGGGGTAGTGAAGGGAAGGAAAAGAAAGAGGGGTAAAAAGTGCCCATCACTTGCCTTAACAGCAGAATCACTCATTAGAAGCTCTTCTGCCATCAACTCAAACTCTGAGGAGGCGTAATGCGCGAGGCCAAAGCTCAAAACTGCACTGCATGATAAACTAATTTGCCCTTGAACCTATAGATCACACAAGCACACACATATGAGCTAGAAGAGTAACAAATGTGAAGTAAAATATTAACAGCACCAAGAAATTTTTTATATTTTATTTTTTTTTAGAACTGGAAAAATATGATGTTAAGAACCTAATGCAATAATAAGACTTAGATTATACAAAATTTCTATATAATACAAAATGTATGAGACAGCAATAGTCATATAGCTGTCCAGGATATTTCTAGACCTCCAAATCCAAATGAAGCTATCAAGCAAGGCTTTCAAAAATCTGATGAATTAGAAAGCAAAAGGCAACAGCCGGACAGTGATTATTATGCATAACTTGCAAAAGAATCAAAATATTAGTTAAAATACCAACTGTAAAACAAAAATTCCACAAATGCTTCATCTCACCTACTTCCTTGTGTGTGTGTGTGTAAGCATGCACAGGCATGTAAAACTCACCACCACTCTCAACACATTGCTATGAGAGCTCTAATCAACTCACAGACTCCCCTTCTTTACTTGATTCTCTCTCTCTCTGATGAGTTCATCAACATTTGATACATACAGAATGATTTTTCAGTTTTCACACAATTTATACATGGACAAAAATCCAGAATGATGCTGCTATGTTAATCTACATGCATTACTCATTAAAAAAAAAAAAGGGTATTTACCAGCACAACATTCACAATAATATAAGCATTTGTAGATTGCATGAATTGAATCACTGAATAATTAGGTATCCTTAACAATTTAGAAAGGAAAAACATGCAATGCAGGTAAATCACCAGTGATATGACCACAATCATAGTGTCCTAATAAATGAGTTTCAGAGAGCAAAGAAGACAATATCACTGCAAAGACAAAGACCAAACATCACCCTGAATTTGAATAAGTAGAATATATTAACGGCAAGGACATGAGGCATTAATTGCCAACAACCTGAACCCTACTCCAAAACAGTGGAACAGACGCCTTGGCATGATTCTGAATATAAACATTTGTCCAAAGTGGCTGTTTGGGAAACTCCAGCAGAAGTGTGACAGTATTGGTGGACATGTTATTATTGCTAACAATAAGACTCCGAGGAACAGCATCGTAATATGTCCCTGCAGCACCTGAGTTTCCAGGACAACCAAAACTCCTTCACCCTGTAAACAAGACAGGCAAAGCTTATGATGGCAGATATTGTTATATAAGAACAAGATATTACCCCAAGAATGGAGTCCAGATTCTTTTGAGAATTGAGAGCAACAGAGAGAAAAAGAGAAAGAGGAGGGCAGGGGGGATGAGAAAGATTATATCATAAAAAAAATGCGGCGGACAGTGGTATCCCAACAATTGCTTCTTCTTTTTTTTTGTCCATCCTCATAACAACCAGGCAACAAAATCCACAGCTAGTAATTTATTGAAAATAATGGTATAGACAGAAGTAAAAGAAACTACATAAAAGCTGAAGATGAATAGATAAGATTAATTAAAACCAACCTTGAAAATGGATGCTTTGGATTGAAAACTTTTAGCCACTTCATCCATGAGAAAAAAACATTCATATTCTCTCTCCTATGAATCAACAACTAAGAGAACAAAAAACATTCCAAAAAATCATGTAAAAGAATCACTCCACAAGAAGGGTTTTTTGGTCGACTCAAATCAGCTTGCACAGATTTTGTTTTACTACAATATTTCAAACTATAATTTAAGAAGAGTTTCTGAATGCCATCTGTCCTCTTCCCTAATTTTACTCTAGAATGATATCATCTGACAAAAAATGAACAAATGCAATATGCTGGAAAGATCCAGGCCAAAGTTAGCCAATCTAGTTTGTTATGTGCCACAAGTTCATATACAATAAGAAACCCTTTCAGAAAACAGTCAAATAATTTATCTTCATTCAGAATAAGCATAAAACAAACATGGGGAATAAAAATATAAAAGTAAAAAATTAAGAAAAATTCCTTTCCCTTCCCCTTTGATATTACAGTCAAAATTCCTGGTTTGTCCGGAATAGAAACCACCAGTAAAACCTAATACATCATCAGTTCTGAAGACAAGAAAGAGGACAATAACAACAACAGCAATAATGGTGGTGATTATAGTAAAAAAGATAGAAATGACCTGAGTCATACCATGAATAAAGAAGGATGTATCATCATGTCTGCTGAAAACATTAATAGCAACTCTTCCACCACCACCTCCTGCAAATCCATTACCCCCAGAAGCACTTAGCTTACCTGTTCCAATCCTGCTCCACACAGAAGATTATTATCAGTTGGGAAAGGTCTGCAAACCACTCATGAATAACAATTCATCAACAATATTGTTATTAAAGCAAAAGAGAAGTGGTAGGGAGGGTTAAGCTCCCAAATAATGTGACGGACAGCTATTGCTAACTTTCTATCACACTCCAAAGCAACCTATATCCAATGCAGAGACTCTAGGGTTAAGCAAGAGAACCTCCTATATTTACAGCTCATTGACTCTAAGCACCAAAAATTACCTCTTATTATAGCTTATCTCAAAAAATAGCATCAGTTTTTGCACTGAATTATAGCTCTCTTGTTCTATTCTCATATATGCTCCCCTTACTTGACAGTTGACACCATGTCCTTATTAATAATGTACAGAATAACAGATTTAAGAAATTCAACATGACATTAACCATCTGGAATAGTAAATACACCACCTCAGCAGAAGGAGGCTTGTCTTGGACCATTTTTCACCATTTGTGAAAAGCTCAAGATTCCACAAAGGATTGCACCACGCAAACAGAGATCCACTTCTCTGTTATCTATCTAAATTCTTGACATTTATATCTGGTGTTTCATTTACTTCACTGCTCCTCGTACCAGTTATTATCACCTATAACTTTCTACCATATATCTATACAATGGCTAAAAAGGTAACTCTTCAAAGGAAGTAGAGCTTACAGGCAAGGAACTGAAGGAAAAGAAAAATATTACCAGTAATTACTTGAGTAAAAGAGTGAGGTTATTTACACCCAAATTTCTAAAATACACTACTGTACTTTTTTCGTATAATAAAATGACAATACTATCAGACATTTCGCTGCTTAATAAATAAAGACATAATTATAATTATTGAATTTAAAGCCTTTTGTAAACACTAAACCCAAAACAATATAACATTATTGAGTAAATCATTAAGTTAAAAAACTGAATCAATTCACATTATATGGATCAAGAATCCAAATCATTATTAAGTGCAAAATAAGTATGTACCCAATGTAATCCAACAATAAGAATACCAGTCCTACCGAACTGAATTTGAATAAGTGGAGGGTCTTACATTCTCTGAGCCTTGATATTGATGCTGCCGCCAGACCCGCCGCCACCCTTGGTGCCACCATCACCACCATCCGCTAACAAACTTCCCCCAACCTCAATCGAGCTGGCGACTTCAAACCAAATCCTCCCACCGCCTTCCCCTCCATAATTATCATCCTTACTCGTGGTACCTCCTTTGCTCCCATAACTCCACGGCTGATGCAAATCCGACCACGAATACGCGTCCCCGCCCCAAACATCGTCTGGCAATTTCGTATTATCAGTCACACAACTCGCTCCTCTTCCACCGTGGCCACCACCAGCCCCTTGCAACCCCGATGGAGTCCCACTAGTCTGCGCCGGCGCCTCACCCGCCAAGCCAGTGACGTTTACAACTGAACCTTGACTCAAGCTCACATTATAAGCAGTTATCGATACACTTCCCGCTATAATCATAGCATTCTGGCCTAAACTAAAATTCTCACTCACATTAACTAAAATCGAACAGCCACCAAAAGGACACCTCAAAACGACACCAGGAAGTATATCTAAGGAGCCATTTCCTTCAATATAAACATCATCAGTGAAATTCAAACCAGAATCCAGCTTACAAACAGTCTTGAGAGAGCCAACTCCTTTTAGATCCTCATGACAAGAAACAGACGGAGGATGAGGTGGCGGAGCTGGCGGTGGTGGTGACGGAGGAGTATAATCACCGTGAAATGAAACGATATCGGAGCCGATGACGGAAAACTCATCATCATCAGTAAAATCAGTGAAACTTAAACAAGGATGTATGGCAATCAAAAAATTGAAAAGAAAGATAAAAACAAAAGATGAAGTGAAAGAAAAAGTAGAAGAGGCCATTCTAGCATTACATTAATGTAAAACCCTGGAAAAAAAAAAATATCAGAAACAGTGTTTCAATTGAAGTTTCCTTTTTTTCAATTTTTTTTTAATTTGGGGATTTAATGATGGACGACAACAGGGGAAGTTATAGGCCGTTTAAAAGAATTTATGTTTGGGTGGCACTGGAGATTAAAAGACGTAAGGAGGAAGGTTTAACTGTAACGGACAGATAAGGGTGGCACGTGTTCCGTTTTTACGTCTCTTTCCGTTCGTTTATATGTTTAATTCCTTGGCTCTGGGCTTTTTCTTTCTGCATCATTACAGTTTGTAAATCGAATCGAATGGCCCAGATTGTGGTTGGGCCAATCTTTTTGAATCTTGGATAAAAATATTTTAAACAGAAATTTGTTTTTAAAAAATATTTACTTTTTTTTTTTAATTTTCAATTTTAAAAAATACAACTGTGTCATTGTCATTTCCGATTAGGTTGATGAAATTATTGGATTTTTTAATTTTAAAAAAATATAATTTCCTTTTTTTTATTTTATGAGCTTTTTTTTTCTGAGCATGATTTTATGAGCTTTTAAAGTACCCTTATTCTCACGGCCTATATTAGGGTCCATATTTTACTGAACGGCCAGGGAATAGACAGCCGTGGCAATGATATCCCAGAGGTTTTGAATTGTATTATAAATTTATTTTTTTTTAATTAATTAATAGAAAGTAAACGGAGACGATAAATTTTAAGTTTTTATCTATATTATGGTATAGTTTGTAATTATAAGTTATTAAACAATTTGATATTTTGTTACGGTGGACTTTTGATATCTGAATGAAGTAATTACATAGTCGACAAGTGTAGTAAACTTGATGCGCTCGTGGTCCAACCAATTTAGATTAAATAACATACTCGGGTTGAATTTATCTAACTCAATTATATTTGCTCAGATTGAAATAGATGTGACTGGAGTTATGGGCTGATGCACAGCTCTGGCAACAAGCTGCAGTCATTGATAAGTTTGATTAGCTAAGCTCCTCGTACCATCTCCAACCCAAAATTTTAAAATGCTGTAATTTTTATACTAAAATAAAATAAAAGTTAAAATTTTTCTCAATTTATTACTTTATTTTTTACACAAAAAAAAATATATTCTTAAAATATTTCTTATCTATTTTTTATATATTTCACCAATTACCCATATAATTTTTTATTTATCAATTACCCACATAATTTTTTAGTCACTTATTAATCTAATAAAATATTTTAATAATTAAATAAAAAAAATACATTAATAATTTTATTTTTATTAATTAATAAAATATCAAATACAAATTAATACATTAAAAATTTTAATTTTATTAATTAATAAAAATAAAACATTAAAAATAATAAAATGATTAATTTTATTATTAATTGAACATATTTATTCTTGATTTGCATATAACGAATAATAAAATAATTAAATCTTATATTTTCGTCTACTATCCTCTTAATTTTTACTGTGGGCGCTTCCTCGCATTATATATTGATGCATCAAGATCATGTTCATCTTCAATTATAATTATAATTTTATTAATTAGTAAAAATAAAATATTAACATATTATTCGAATACAAAATAAAAATAAAAATAACTAAACATGGACAAAAAATATAAAAATAAATATTAACGTTCAATTAATCATTTAAGTTAGTATATTTCTCCTAAAAATGATCAATTAATGCATTATGAAGTGCAATATGAGCACTTTTATTCTTGATTTATATATAACGGGTAATAAATTGATTAAATCTTGTATTTTCATCTACTATCATTTCAACTTTTGCCATGAGCGTTTCTCTCGCATCATAAATTGATGCATCAAGATTATGTTCATCTTCGATTATTATATTGTGCATAATAATACATGTGGTCATTATATCAGATAATACATTTTTTCTCTAATAACATGTCGGTTCTGCAACGATCTAGTACTATTTCATGATGAAGCTTTTAGTATTATTTTCATCTCAATAACTTACTGTAGTAAAAAAATCAAACTTAAAAAGCAAAATCGATGAACAAATGACATCTTCAGTAAACGCATTAAAAGAAGAAAATCGATAATTTCTTGAGGTGTTAAAAAAGACAGGTTTGGACATACAAAAATAAATAGATATCCAGATGCTAAATTTAGCCTTCAAATAAAGAAAGGAAGAAAATAAAATTTCATTAAAGGACTTAAATTTCATCATTGATCCAAATATACGTGAGTATTTTTTAAATGAACAAGTAAGAATTATACAAAAAAAAATCAATAATCACAAGGGTATTCTTTTCATATAAATTCTTTTGGTCAATATTTTGATGATATTGGAGGATCCGAATTCGGTCTACCAGAATACTAAATTATTGGTCCGGCTTATTTAATATTTATTGTTATATATTATTTTATAATTTATTGTGTTATATTAGACTTTATGTTATATTTACTATTTATAGTTATATGTCATTACTCTAATTTGTTGTTGTGTTAGTCTTTATGTCTGCTCATTTTTATGTAATTTGTATTAGGTTAGTCTGTAAATTTAATTTACTTTTATGTTTTTTAATTAATATTTATTATAAATTTTAATTTTAATGCTTGATATTGTAATTAATATTTTAGATTATTGATGTCAAAAAAAATATTTTGCATTATTTACATATTAATTATACTTCATATAAAATTAATTATAAAATAATAATATTTTAATATAAAAATATTTGATTTTATTAAATTAATGAGAATTAAACTAAAAAATTAAAAATAAAATAAATTTAAGGGATGAAATATAAAATTTTTTTTAAAAAAATTAGGGGTTGATATATAAAACATTAAAATTTGAGGGAGAAAAAAATTTGTAGAGGATGAATAGTGCAACGCCAAATTTGGTGTTGCACTGTTCATTTTCTCAAATTTTCACGCCTAACTGGAGTTGGACTGGAGGAAAAAATCCACCTTCATTTTGACGTTTTACACCAAAATGAAGGTGGATTGGAGATAGCGCCAAAATGATGGTGGGTTGGAAATGGTCTATGGAGTATTCATTTCTTGGTTTCAACTATATCCAAAAAAAGAAAAGAAGTAGAAGTCTTTTTTTTTTATCAATAAAAGTAAAAAAATAAATTATCATTAAAAGTAAATAATGAAACACAAAAACTATATAATGGAAGACTAGAGGGGAAAGAGACTGGACTCTTTGAAACACACAAATAGCCAGGTAAACAATGAGCCACTTCTGATATCTTAGATTTAACTTTAAAGTGTCAAAATCTGTAGAAAAAAAGAAGAAAGTTGTATAGAAACTTAAACTACAAAAAATTCCCAAAGCGCAGAGAGAGAATAAATAACAACATCAAAAATAAAAGTACGGCGAAAAGCAAGAAGGAAGAAAAGCAAACTCTATAGGGAGAGTAGAAAACTTTCCAAGAAGAAAGGGAGGCCAAATAAATTATAATATTAAACCCTAAGGCTTTGTTTGAAAGTATTTCTAGGCATTGTTTAATAATGTATAGTTTTTTTTTTCATTTTAAAAAGCTCGACCCTCAGAAATCGTTTTTGGAGGATCAAACCCCTGACCTCTCCGTGGAGAGTAACATCATGTGGTCACTGGACAGTTTAGTAAGTATGATATAGTATAATATTGATAATGTAACATATTTGATAAGAGAAAATAGTATTGTTAAGTTATTTGATGATATAGTTTAGTTTAAATAGATAAAATAATGAGAATATCTTCAATCTAATATTTTATATAATTTATATTAAAATAAATTTGCTTAAACTGTAATTATAAAATTAATTGACTCATTCTTAAATATTGATAATTAAATTTTATAACAAATTTAAGTGATCATATTACTAAAAAATATTAATAAAATTTAATTAAATCAATAATTTACGAAACAACAATATAATTAATATAATTAATGTCTATTTAATTATTTTTTTTAATTATTTTGCTATTATAATTTACAAAGTACAAATTATGACTTCTATTTATTATTTAGTAATAATAAGTATTTCCTAAGAACTAATTTAAAAAAAGTAAGATGTAAATATATTAAAAAATAAAATATAAATTGCTCTTATTATTTTAAAGCTAGTTATAAAAATGTAAACTGATACAAATTTTAACCATATAAGTTATTTAATTTATATATTCTTATAATATTATAAAACACAATTTTTCTGCCTCAGCAAACCCATTACATATTATCATACATAAGTTTGTCACGCATTAAAAGGAAAAAAAAAAAAGAGTTTACCATCTGACGAGAGAGATGGGGATGGCATACGAGAAATGAGGAAATAAAGTGCTTAGAATAGGTAGCAATATTCATGGTTTGCTAAGATTTTTACAATTTTATTAAGGGTAATTTTATCAATAAAAAAATTTAAATTATCTCAACACACTAATTTAACAGATTAAAAAAATTATCAAAACTAATAAATTTCAAACTATAACTAAATCATCATAAATTATATATAAAAAAAAAGCCCTACCAAACATGATTTACCTCCAAACCATACCATATTAACTTATGAAAAATCACAATGAAAGTCTTCCCAAATCAATTTAGATATTAATGGCTGTGTTCAACAAATATATTTATTATAAAAAATCTGCTGACGTAAAGTGAACAATTGAACAAAATTAGAAGGGTCCATGAGGCACTGTTTGACCAAAAAATTATAATATTATAGTAGTGTTTGATAACTAAAAAGGCAGGTATTGTATAAATAAATAAATGTGATAAATGAACGATGCATGAAGAATGAATTTTGACATTAAAGTGAACAATTAAACATAAACAGATCTACAGACTCTGCAAAACGCGTGCTATGAAACTGCAAAAGCGGTGAAGTCATTCGATCTGATTGCGTATTTTCAGCGGCGCGAGGCGAGGTTGATAAGCCGTAGAGAACATCATTAGTTAAATGTAAAAAATTTTGATAATTAGTTTTAATTGCTAGTTTACTTTTTTTTATTAATTACATATAAGATGAGAAATACCTAGATTTAAATTCGAAATCAAATTAAAATGAAAATAATATATACTTCTATCCATATTCACTTTGGTAATTTAATTAATTACTAGTTTACTACTAATTATCAAAGAAAATTCATTGCAGAATCACAAAAACAGTTAAGAAAATTTAGAAGATATAGCAAATTGCCAGAAAATTAATTAATTTATGAAAAGAAATTAACAAATATATGGGACTGGGTACATAGCTTATATATATATATACGTATATGGTATTACATATAATTATAATAGATACATATTTTATTATTTTTTTCGCCCTTTTTTACACCACCCATAATAGTTGCCCCAGAAATCATCAATCTGCTTTTCATTTATCACCCACTAATTATTGATCTTCCAATAATTTACCATCTCAGCTTTGAAGGGAAATACTGCAACAAATTCAATTTTCAAGTTCAGTAAAATTAATATTAATAAAAAAATAACAATTTAATTAAAGATATGTACATAATAATTGTTGGAAATTTAAAAGAACAAATAAAAATATTAAAATTAACATAGAAATTATATTTTGTACTCAATCATTTAATATAATAATATGCCTATTTATAGGCTTACAAGAGAATCAAAAAGTACCTAAAATCACTCAAAAATATTATATTAAATGTAAAAAATCTGCACTAAATGAAAAAACAAATCACAAAAATATTCTAATAACAAATAAATAAATTTAAATATTATGTTTTAAATTAATATTTCAACATCCCCTCTTAATTTAAACATAATATTTTAAAAAAGGTTTGAATGTTGACATTATTGGCTTTTAAAAAGGGTTTGGTTCATACTGATTCAAACTGATTTAGTTCAAAATGGTTTAAAATGATTTGGTCCAAAATGATTTGGTTCAAAAGGTTTAAAGATTTGGTTCAAAATATTAAAAAGATTTTGATTTGAAAGATTGAAAAAGGGTTTGAGTTTTTTAGAAAAGACAATCCTCTTCAAATTCAGCCTTGACCAAATTTGCTTCAATATTGTCACGATCCTTTTTATTTGATCTGCACACTTTTGCGACATGACCCAATTGTTTACAGTCTCCACCAACAATATTTTTCTAAATGTGAAGACTTCTTGCAGCACAATTTTGAATAAGAGATTTAGCTTTATATCTTTTGGTTTTCTCATCAGAATGAGCCTTGATTTGAGCAAGGGTAGGATTGTTTGGAAGAGGTGCTATAGGCAGCTCTTCAAGAACAACTTCCCAAAGATCATATGCTTCAAGGTATGACTGCATTTTCACAGACCAGCTTTGATAGTTTTCACCATTGAAAATTTGGGGAGTACTTAGAGAAAGATTGATGCTAGCCATTTTGAAAACGAGGTTGAAAAATAGATTCTAAATTCAAGTTCTTCCTAAGAACAACCAGCGCTCTGATACCACTGTTGGAAATTTAAAAGAACAAATAAAAATATTAAAATTAACATAGAAATTATATTTTGTACTCAATCATTTAACATAATAATATGCCTATTTATAGGCTTACAAGAGAATCAAAAAGTACCTAAAATCACTCAAAAATATTATATTAAATGCAAAAAATCTGCACTAAATAAAAAAACAAATCACAAAAATATTCTAATAACAAATAAATAAATTTAAATATTATGTTTTAAATTAATATTTCATCAATAATATTATTATGTAACCTTTTCAACGAGGGACTGATAGTATGGCTTCACTGTATCAACATCAACAAGAACCTTGCTCTTGCTGTAGAGGTCATACTTGCTGCAATTTTTGAACAATTAATTAATTATCATTTAAATATTATCAAAGAAAATGAAAAAATAAATTTACAGAAATATTAATCAAGTGAATGAAGCTTAATTAATTACTTGAAAATCTTAAGCCACTTCAAATTCTCTTCATCCTTCTTTTTCATTAGGTGCGTGTATGCTCCTGCCTTGTGCAAAGCTGCAATATTTTCATGGAAAAATGAAATAGGTATGTTAATCACTTAATAAAACTCGAACTTTAGATTAAATAGGAATAATATTAATAACAATCAGAGCCATAAAATAATTACAATATGTACTTACGATAGAAGGAATGGAATCGGATAATGAACAGTGCAGCGGGTGGTAGAGTGGTTCCATTTTCCTTGGCAACCTATATAGATATTTCCAAGAAATTAAAAGGTTAATTATAACATTTTATAATTTCATTTTTAAAGTAAAACAATTTATGTAAAATTCAAGAATAATTAATTGGTGCAGCAAAATATACCAGATACATATAATCATCGTGCCCCCATGAAATCACCACGTTATCAAGTCCACATCCTTCTTCATAAATACCATTTTTAGTACTGTATGCAGGATTTTTAGAATCCGGATTCTCCTTGAAATACTGCAAAATTTTCAACCTTTTTTTTAGTTTCATTAGTTGGATGGTGAATTTACACTTATAATTCATATTCAAGCAAGTTATACAAAGATTATAGCTGAATTTTTGAGAGAAAAAAAATTGACATATAATTTTAATGTACAATACGTTGTAATGCACATTAGACTCGTCAAAAGCACAACCCAGAGGAAATGTATCACCAACAACAGCCCATTGAGGAAGCCCTCCAAACTGGGGAAGAAGAAGAACTTTTCCAAGATCTGAGAATTGAAGCAAGGATATATTTAATTATTAGTTATAGACGTTATCAATTAGAACACGATCAGCTATCTGAAAGGTTGTTTGTGGTAGAACAAGTCGAGTGATGCGTATACGTAAACGGCGATGTTAATATGATAATATAATATATAATACCATGAATAAGAGCAGTCAAGTGAAGCCAATCTTCGTCAGGGTAGTCTTTCCTAATAGCTTCAGCAGATTGCAATAAATGTTGAATTTGGGGCTCATCAAGATCCGGATCGCTATCATCTACTACTTCATTAAGGAGCTCACAGCATTCCCAAATGCTCATTACAGCTTTGTCTAATTTTCCATATTCTTCTCGCATCTTCTTCACCTACACACACGTAATACGAGCAAAGTCAGGAGTTTAATTTCTAATAAAAATCTAAATTTTTTAAAAAATAATTGTGAAATTTTGCTTACAAAATCATATGTTTGGTTAATGTGTTGCTGGCGGTAGAATTCCTCCACCGTCATTTGCCTTTCACTTTCAGCATTATAATCCCTGGAATGATAGGTTATTGCACCGTTTCCATATCATATAAATAACTTAATTAATCAATTAATTTCAAATTTCTATCAATTAAATGAATTTAAGTTGTATCAATTGAGACCTGAAAGAATTTCCAAATGAATTGATTTCGGGTGCATTAAATCCAAATCCATTATCAGTAGATTTGGGCACCAGAAATCCACCATCCAAAACCAGCTCCTTGGTGTCATCCTGGTGTTTCTGGTCCTCTACATGAACTCCAAATTAAAATCAAAGAACAAGTTCAACAAATTAATCAATGGAATAGTAGATCACAACAAGAAAATAACGAGTTAATCAAAACCAAAATACACACCAAGCTCAGGCTGGTTGATGAGGATAGTCATACTGTAAAAATTACGAAAGAAACTAAACAGAAATGCAAAAGAAGAAACAGAAGATAATTAAGAAAGCTTGAAAGAATGGATATGGCTGGCAGGAGATCCTTGTAGAATTGGTATATTTATATAACCCTAAAGTAAGTCCTTCCTTGAGAATTGGAAAGGTTTCGAGTCCTTAGCAGAAAATCTAACACTTCTCTCCTTTTTGTTATTAATTTAATTAATTTAATTTCCAAAAGAAGCGTTCCGTACAAATTTACAAATCCAATCCAAAAAAATTTACATGCGACGAATTTTACGCTTTTGTGCTTTCACTTGCCAATTATGTAATGCCACGTAATATATTAAATACAATTTTTTTTATATAAATTAGTCGCGAAACGGCGTCGTTTCGCTATAAATTTATTTAAAAGAAAATAAACCGGCCCAAGTGATAGTTCAAAAAATAAAAAGGGCTGCGTTAAAATGCAGTCTTTCCCTTCTCCTTCTTTCCTCTCCCTGTCTATTTTCTCCCCAACCAAATAGACACAGCCAGCAGCAGCAGCACCCACCCAGCCAGCCACAGCTACCACACCGTCGACCACCGCCATCCATGATGACCCCCTTCGATAAATTTCTAATTCCGCCACTACATTTATCCAATATGTCGGTTTAAGGACATGGAGTATATAATAATCCTTTTGTTTTCTCATTTTTTATTCTTTTCGTAAAATGACATGATTTTACTAAAAAAAATAATAATTGTCTTTTTCTTCTTCTTTTTTTAAATGTTTTCGTCTCCATTCTTTTTCATTTATTGGTCGCATATAGATTTGTTTACTTTGAATTTGAATTTTAAAAAATAATAAATTCTATAAAAAATCATTTATCTCAAATAATCTTAATTCTTCAAATTAAAATTTGTTATCCAATTTCTGAACTTTCTTATGAAATAACATAAATTTTAAGAAATAAATTTACACAACTGAAAAATTGTTTTTTACACCACAATGTATAGTCTAATGGCATAATAGACTTAAGATTAATTCTTTTCCGGTATAATATTCAAAAAAAATTTGAAAAAAAAATTTCTAAAAAAATAATAATAACCATAATAAATAATAAAATAGACAGCAAATCACTAGAAAGAAAAAATGATTTAAAATAAAATGACATTTTCTAATTTTGCACGGAAGGATAAGATTTTATCAAAATTTCCACATCTTCCATGTTAAATTTTAAACTTTTTGCTTGAACGCCTGCGAATTTGTACCTAATTGTACAAAACTCAAAGAAGGGCTAAACCCTAAAAACTCAAATTAAAAAAATAAATAAAACTGACTAACTGACTCAGCTTTACGTGGATGACATATCTAAAGTTGCTGCCAAAAACTGGGTTCACGGGCCCACTGACGCAGCATCTAGTCATGGACAAACAAGCACTTTGACTTTCCGTTATTGGCCAATTTCAAAAAAATTTCAAGTCGACGGCTTACCTGTGAGCATGGCACAGTTGAAACCAACTAGTCAACCGTTCAGATTTCGCCATTCATATTAAAAGGACAGTCCACATATTGCCACGTCATCTAATAAATAAACCATTGGTAAAAAATTTGTGTTTTTAACTTATTTTTGTTGCATTTATATGGCCTACGGGCAAGTTGCAGAGCTTGAGAGGAAGCCAGCTGAGATTTTTTGTCATAATAATAAGCGAGCTGCCGGCTATAGTGCAATAGTATAATGCTAGTGGCTGGTAGCCGACAGTTCTCTTTTTACTTAACTCATTTTTCATAATTTATTATAAATGGAAAAATGTGAGTGTAAATATTTAAAAATAAACAAAATTTGAAATAAGACTGAAAAATAAGAATTTATTTCAAACATGCCTGGAGTTACGCCCATTTAATTTATTTGAACTTTGAAGTGTTAATTGAGTATTATTTTGCAGTTATATATATATATACATATATATATATATATGGAAGAGTTAAAGAGACAAGGCAACGAACACAACCCTTTTTTTTTTTTTTTCAAAATTAGCTATTTTCATAAATGTCATAATTTTGATTTTTGGGAAAAATGACAATACCTTTAATTTGAAAATATAAGCAATTAATGAAAATGTTTTACAAAAATTATCACCGAAAAACAATATATAAAAATAAAAGAACAATTTATTTTTTCTGGGATGATTAAAAGCACAATTAAACATAACTATTAACATACGTAATATTCTTATTTTTGAAAAGAAAGAAAAAAAAAAGGAAAAAAGAATGCACCTACCTCGATTTGATTTTGCAAGGATATAATCAGCTAAATTTAGCTATGACAGATTAATTAATTTCCACCTGCAATCACAAGCAAGGAAAGATATCCAACAATTATCAGTAGCAACTGCTAGCCAAGATGGGAAACTATAAATCTAGAATTCAATCTTTTAACGTAGCTTTTACAACTAGCTATTTCATTAGGTTTTTTACAAATTTATTATAAAAAATTATAATATTATAAATTTAACAGTTCCAAAAAATATTATTAAATTTATTAATTTTTTTTAATCAACTTATAAATTTATTAGTTTCGTATGACATAAAAAAAATTTTACTATTAATTTATTATATGTTTATTATATACTAAATTTAATTATGATAATTTTGATAAGTTTATTATGAATTTATTATATATTTTTACAAAAATTTTGAAATATCCAATAGTGTCTAATTTTCTCTATATTTTTTTATTATTTATTGCTTTTGTTTTTTCATTTCAGAAGAACTGATACAATGGTAAAAAAAAAAGGGGAAAAAACTTTTGAATAGATAAGTTTAACTGGTTAAATCTTGAAATTTTATGGTTTTACTGTTGGGTTATGTTGTGATAATACTGCTAAATCCAAGTCTTTATTGGGCTGGGCACATGGAGACAGCCATCCAATTTCCAAGCATTTATCATCTAATTGATGGACCAGTTTCTCCTAAATCTGTCTAATTGGCCCATTTGAATCTGGTGCTATTGGTAACAACAAATTCCACATTCCTATCATCTGTCCAGGAAGAAAACGACATGTTGTTCTCTATATCTTCCCATTCAAATCAGAGAGACATGTCGTTCTCATCAATGTTTTTAAAATCACAGACAGGTCATTCATCTGAATAAGCTCGTTTGATTCATTGTTGATTGGATTAATGAAAAATAATATTAAAATAATATTTTTGTTATTTTTAAAAAGTTAAGAAAAAAAATAAATTATATATATATATATATATATATTATATCTGATTGCTTATGAGTGTCATTAATGATTTTTTAAAATTTTAAAGAGCTCGTTAATTATTTTTGTAGATTCATTAAGAGATCATCGAACACGGTTTTGTATATTATAGCAAAAACAATTAATTTTTCGACTAATTTTCAAGATTGAAATAATGTCTCTCTTGCTTTTATTTTGAATATTTTGTCTATGAATTTAGATAATAAATCATACAATTTTTTTCCTAAAAAAATTGCTTATGAGACTGATTTATTGATTTATTTAGTCAGTTAAGTTATCAGAACATTCCTTAAGAAGACAGTAGGATTTTTTCTGAGAAATAGACGGTAGGAAATTTATTGTGGGCTACTTTAGTTTGTGATCATTATCAAGTAAAATAATTTAAAGAATGTATCCCACAGAGCTCCAAAACAACACTCGAGATGCCAGACTACATTAGTAAAATATTCAATAAATTATTTTTTATTACCATTATTAATAAAAATAGAATTTGACTCTCTAGTATTGAGATAAAATGATTGAAATTTTGTTTTAATCAGAGTTTTTAAATTTGAATATGGAATATAAAATATTTTTAAAATTTTAAAAAGAGCGGTTTACTAACTTAATGAGTTTATATAGAATGAATTTATATTATATAGTAATTTTTAATAGAGATGGACACAATTTGGTTAATTGATTATATTTTAATTTGATTTATTCTGTTGAAGAGTTTAAATTTTTTTAATTTTTAATTTGATTAATAATTAATTAATTTAGTTTGGTTGGTTAACTGATTAATTTAAAATTTTAAAAAATTATTTTTTTATTTTTAATTATTTTTTTGTTTAAATTTTTAATTATATAATTTTTTTATTATAAGTATATTTTTATTACAAAATAAAGTTATATTTTATTTATTTATTTTAATACATTTTATTTAATTATATTAATATTTTTATTAAAATATAATTTTTTATTATAAAATAAAAAATTAATCGATTTAATTAATTAATAAAATTAGTAAATATAATTCGATTAATTAATTAACTGATTGAAATTAAAAATTTTATTTAATTAATAAAATTAATAGTTAAAATAATTGGTTAAATTAGTTTAATTTATTAATTAAATGAGAATATTTACCTTTAATTTTTAAATTGTATAATTATAGAAAGTTAAAATAAAAAATGTAATTTGAATTAAATAAATAACCTATATATTTTGAGGGTGTTTCTCAAAACTTAAAAGCTGGTCAAAACTAATTATAAGCCGTTTATTTAAGTGTTTCTGAAAACTTAAATAGTAGATTATAATCTGATTTTAATCAGTTTTTTAAAAGTTAGGTTTTGCTACTTTTTTGTAAGTACTTATTTTTTAAGCAGTTTTGACCAAGTAAAAAACCATACTATCTCTACCTAATCTTCAATATTTTAAATTTGCCCACCCTATACACTTTATTATTATTATTATTATTATTATTATTATTATTATTATTGTAAAATAAATTTTGAATTGATATTTAAAAAAATATTTTTATACAATAAATAAACTCAGGGACAGTTTGATCATTTTGACAGTTTCTGCAATTAAAAACTGATTATAAGCTGATTTTACAGAAACACTTAACTGATTATAAAGTGATTATCAGCTGATTATTAACTAATTTACAGAAACGCTTAACTGTTTATTTTTAATCTGATTATAATTTAAAAATTACTTATTTATAATAAGTTGGAAAGCTTCAATTTTAAAAAATACTTCTTAAATGACAAATGATTAAATTGTTAAAAACAGTACGAACTCAAAACCTAGGGTAGGAATCAGTCCCTCGCTCGCTCGCTAGTCTAAATAAAGAAGCCACAGCGCAGCCCACAGCAATAGCATAATCGCCCTATTCATGAAAAGTTTTAAAGAAAGAAAAAAAAGTTAATTTTTGTCCTTTGGGCGATTGGCTAAGCAGAAGGCCATGTTTCGCATTAATTAATCATTGTCACTTCAATGTGCTTAATTGCTTATATAATTGTCATTTATCTATCATGAAAGCTTTTTCCTTCCACTTCAAATATTCAAAAAGAAGATAACTTTTAAAAAAAATGACTTATATTATATATCGCTAATGAGATGGAACATTTGATTAAATATTCAATTGATATTTAGGCAAGTATGAAATTAAACCCTATTTAAATAATAATAATAATAATAATAGTGAAATTTCTTTCAAATTCATTAACAACGAAAAAAATATATTTTCTATTTAGTAATCCATTGTATTTTAGTTCAAATGAGCTTCTTATAAAAATAATAAAATTCATAATCTAGCCCTTAATTATTTCTTAAGTCATATATTCCCTCCATTTTATTTTAAATATTATTTAATAATAATATGTACAGATAAAAAAATAAATAATTATTATAAATTTTATAAAAATTTTATTATAATTTATTTAAATATTATTTTTCATTTCTCACTTTATTTATTTTTTATTAATTGATAAAAATAATATTATAATTATTTAATTAATATTTTTTAAAATTTTAAAAATAATATTTAAAATAAAATAATTTTTTATACGATATTTAAAATAAAATGGAGAAAATAATATCTTTTATTTTTTTTATAGAAAATATAAATATATAACTGCTTGAGAATAAGCTAAAGACTTCATGTTATGTTGTAATCCTTCATTACATATATTTACATGGGCTTCTAGCAACGATTTCTTAAATATTATTTCACTTTTTTTTATTTTTATTTTATTAATTAAAAATTAATGTATAAATAATCATTAAAATATAATATAGTGGTCAATGATATTATGAGTAATAAAAAAGAAACACAAATATTGTGATGTGAAAATGTGATAGTATGAGATAATTAAAATAAAATATCTTTTATGTATATATAATTATTAAAAATATAAATATCAATAATGACAGTAGTGGTGGCACCCACCATTTTCGCTTTCATTGTCAACTTCAATTTCATGTCGCAACGCATAGCCGATCACTATATGTAAGAATCATAATTAATTTTCTTACAAATGAAATGGAAAAAAAAAAAGTATCATAAATTCCTAACACCGCAAGTAATTTTCCTTTCTCTTTTATAAATAAAAAAATAATTAATAAACAAAATTTTATTTTTATATATTGCGACATTAAAAAAATCAAATTGAATTATTATTCAAATACATCTTTCAATTTTATGATTTTTTATCTAATTATTTAGTATGCTATAATGATTACAAATTAATGTGAATTTATGCGAGTATGCCTATTGAGAGTTTTAAATGTCGTGATTTAATAAGTGGATTAAAGCTGAAATCTTGATACTTAGAACATTATTAATTGATGAAATTACAGTAGAAACGTGACTATCTAGACAACATGCTTAAGCATATATCATTAAGCACAAAATTAAACTGAAAAGTGTGTTCCTCATTTAATAATATAGAAGATTCAAATTTTCTTACTTTGGTTAAATCACTGTCACTTCAGTTCACATTCTATGAAAGTGATGTGAGTGGTGATTTCATTTTCATAAGTTTCTTTTCAATAAGAGAGTGCTTAGTTTCTATTAAAAAAAATAAGAGAGAGGACAGCTGAAGATAAATAATATACTCTTTTTTTTTAATAAAAATTAATATTAAAATTATTGCAACAGTTGTTATATACGGAAAAAAAAATAGTTTTGTGCTCTATATTTAAATATTGAGTCTTTAAATTTTAATTTGATGATCTAAATTTTAATTTAATGATATTGAATACTTAAACTTTACAATTTATAAGCATTATATCATGTATTAACTAATAAAATATTTTATGTTATTAGTCAATTTCGTTAGAAAACGACTTAATATTTATGATATATAAAATTTGAGGGCTCAATATGACTATGAAATTTAGAAAGTCAATGTTAAAAAATTACGAAATCCAAAAGCTCAAAAATAGTTTATTTATATATCAAATCATAAAATTACATATATATACTTAAAAAACATAATAATAAAATTTGGTGTTTATTTGTCATTATCAATTATTCAATTTATAAATAAAAAATATATATATATTGGCCACTTTTTCATTATCTGTATAGAAATTTAAGGAGTTTTCTTATTTAAAATGAAGAGATGTTCATATAATTCAAGTCTGAACAAAATTCAAAGAATAAAAAATTTATTAATGTTTTTCCATGCAAGTAATGAATCAGGAAAATAATCTTTTGAACGTGTTGAAGTCCAAAATTTAAAATGTTCCTTTGATTAGGCCCTTATACAAAATGAGAAGACATGTAATTTTGGACTTCAGTGTGACAATTTAGGTTTCATTTTCGGTCCAATGTCATGGTTAATCTGCTATATCCACTACCACATTAATTTTTTTTTTTTAAGTCCAGAAAAAAGATGATTTTCCGAAATTTTCAGTTTCATACACTTGAAAAGAGATTGATTTTATTTATCCATTACCAAAACTTTATAACTAATGATTTAAAATTTTCTTTTATTGGTATTATAATATTTATTTTTCAGAGAGTATAATAAATGCGAATTGTTTCAAATATTACAAAAAATTCTTAATAAATTTTTTTATTTAATAACTAATTTAAGTTTGCTTAAAAAAACTAATTCAAGTTATCGTACGATGTAAATATATTTTATTAAAACATCTTCAATCAACTCTTTGTATACTTAAAATTATTTATAGTAAAAAGTCAATAAAAAAATAAAAAATTTATATAAGCTGTTCATCATTTATATTTAATTAATTAGTTTTATCATTTTTTATACATGCTATTTATTTGTTCTCTCTTGCGTTGTTGTTAATTAATATTTTACATATTTAAAGTGTTACAAAATTTTATTTCGCATGCTAATATTAATAAGTGATGTGATATTTTAATGAATATAATTATTCTGCCAATTTTTTATTACTTAAAAAATGAAATCCTTTTTTATAATAGCATTATTTTTTTCACTCCATATGATTCTATCTTATTTGATTGATGTATATATCATTAATACATTGATTAAATAGAACGTACGTAATACAATAGAAAAAACAAATACACTTTTAATATATGATGTTTAAATTAAAAAATAAATTTAATTACATTACATCATATAATGATCGCTTACTAAACATGCCCAAGTATAAACAAGAAAAGGATATCTCAATCTAAGAGTTAAATTGATTATATTAGTCGTCCATTAAAATTTTCGCAAGTGTTGGCCAATTTCTGGGAAGCTGTTTATAAGATACTATTTATTATAAAAAGCAGAGAGCCATAGCTTTTTATTTATTTATTTATTTATTTATTTGAGGGAAAGCCATATAGCTTATTTATGTATAAAAAATATATTATTTATTATAACTTTCGTTTTCACATGACTATGTCACAGGATACTCAAAATCTCAATAATGTTGACATCCTCTATAAAATCCCAATATAATGTTGCCTTTCATGGTGAAAATTTTATGCTCACCCAGCCACCAAGCTGAATTCCAAAACTATATTGGATTAAACACAAAAAAAAAATGGTGTATAATTAACAATAAAACATAACTTTAGATTAATTTACACTAAAATTATAATTTTTAAATAATTTTAAAAGCACATATAAATCACTAATTTAAATATTTATTAATTTAGATTTTAATCATCTAATATTTTGCAGTGCAAAAAATACAGACAAATTTAAATATATCGAATCAGCTAATTAAAGAGGTGAAGTGGCTGGGCCAAATATTTTTTCGGAGGTTACTCATTCTGGTACTGATCTAGCACCAGTACGCTGATACAGCTGGACAAAACACTTTTCAGGAGGTCACCCATTCTAGTACTGACCTTGCACCAGCACACTTAACTAGAAAGAACGCTAACTATTTCTACCAAAAGCTTAAGCTGTCAGCAGAGGCGTACCCAATTTTTTTTATTTGGATCAAACATGGACTCATCAGTCTCTTTCGACTTTATCTGCCACTTTGTCGAACCTGATTCACAACCCTTCAAATCTTCGAACTTATTATTCCCTCTCTCTTTAAGGAGGTTCGTTCTCGAACTTGGAGCAGTAGAATCAGACCTTATAAATAGGCTCTGATATCAAATGATGTGTTTGAACCAAATACTTTTCAGGAGATCACCCATACTGATACTGACCCTGCACCAGTACGCTGATGCGACTGCACCAAACACTTTCTTGAAGGTCACATATTCTGGTACTGATCCTGCACCAGGATGTTTAACCAGAAAGAACGCTAACTATTTCTACCAAAAGCTTAAGCTGTCAATAGAGACGCATCAATTTTTTTTATTTAGATCAAACATGAATCAGTCTCTTTTAATTTTGTGTTATCTTATTAAACCTGATGTACAACCCTTTAAACTCTTAAACTTATTAACAACAACAACAAAGTCTTAGTCCCAAACAAGTTGGGGTCGGTTGTATGGATCCTCAACAAAATAAGCTCAAAAGACACAAAAAAATATACTCCAGCCTTAGGTCCCTTCTAAGACACGGATTTTACGTCTTCATTCAAGCCTGTCATTAATCAATTCCGCATCAAGATCTAAGGCACGTAAGTCTCTTGCTATCACCTCCTTCTACACAGTTCTAGGTCTTCCACGACCTCTAACCCCCTCAATCAACAAATTCTCACGCTTACGAACCGCATCATTAGGAGGTCTTCTTAAAACATGCCCATACCATCTAAGTCTTCATTCACTCACCTTATCTCCGACATCCGCTACTTGGACTTTTTGTCGAATATGAACATTCTTAATTTTGTCCAGTCTGGTATGTCCACATATCCATCTTAGCATCCTCATTTCTGTCACACTCATCTTATGCAAATGTTGTCTTGTTGGTGCCCAACACTTACTACCATAGAGCATCGCAGGTCTAACAACCGTCCTATAGAATTTACCTTTCAATTTCAGAGGTATTTTCTTATCACATAGAACCCCAGTCTCACCCTTCCACTTCAACCACCCTACTTGTATTCTGTGAGCCACAACTTCATTTATACGGCCATCATTCTAGAACATCGAACCCAAATATTTGAACTGCTTGGTTTTAGGAACCAAAACTCCATCCAACCTAACCTCATGTTCCTGCTTCTTCCTTAGACTGAACTCACAGTGCATATATTCTCATACATGTAATGTTGATATATTTGCCGCTGACTCATTTCCTCTTCAAAATCCACCATAACACTTCTCTTGGTACTCTATTATAGGCTTTCTCCAAGTCAATAAATACCATGTGGAGATCTTTCTTCTTCTCTTGATACAATGCTATTAGTCTTCTTAAAAGAGAAATACCCTTCATGGTAGATCTCCCTGGCATAAATTCAAACTGACTCTCCGAAACTCCTGTAAGCTTTCTCAATCTGTGTTCAATAATCCTTTCCCATAATTTCATAATATGGCTCATAAGTTTGATACTCCGATAATTTGTATAGCATTAAATGTCTCTCTTATTTTTATATATGGGTATTAAGATACTCTTATTAAAAGGTAAGATAATTATTTTAATATTTTAAAGCTGTTTCATAATTAGAGTTTAAATTCGAGAATTATTAATTATGAAAAAAGAAATTTCTACGACACCATCTAATCTCAGGATGGTTATATGTATTTATTAATTTAAAATAAAATTTTAATTAATAAATTAATGAAGAAACCACGTAGACGTAATCAATTGAATTTAATGTTTTACTAATTATAAAAAGAATAAGGATTATCATATTATCCCAGGTGGTTTTATCAAATTTTCGCCCTTTTTCATTTTCAAGCTTTCACTTTCAACCATGACATTTTAAACATTCCATCTTAGACTTGGAGGATTTCAAAAGTCTTGCTCTTGAATTATGAATTTATGTACCATGATCAAAGCCTCCACCTATTAATGTCAATCTCCTCTTCTAATTTCTTCAGTCCACCTGGGGTTCTCTCTTTTCTTTGTCTTTAGTTTTTTATTCTTTTTCTAAATTCAACCATGAACCGTCATCTTTAATTTTTTTCTCAACCCGCCCAATACGCAAAGTTTGCTAAGAAAACTTTGCTTTAACAATTAAATTTAAAATATTAATGAGTTTAATGAGTTAAAGTTCACAAATTCAACTCCTAAATTTATTTTCATATCCGTGTAAAGTTTCAAATTTTATTTATATTATTTGATGTAATTGTCAATTTAATACTCATACATATACTTGTGTATCTATTTTATAAATAACATCTTTTAAAAAATAATAACGTGTAAAAATATTGAATTTTTTTTTTATACATTTAAGTGTAATTTTTTTTCTATACATTTAAGTGTAACTTTATATTAATTTTAATTTCTCATGTCAATATAAATATAATTAAGATGAAATTCTAAATGCATGCATAACTTATATTGTCTTGAGAAGTCAAAACTTTAACAAGGAGCAAAATTTAAAAAAAAAAAAGAAATAATAAAAACTCCACCTGTTTAAAATAAAATATATTTTATTAAAAAAACAATTATTTAATTCAACAAAATTATTAAATGTACTCAATATAATGTACTTTCTCTCTTACAAATATTTTAAAAAAATAATCACAATATATCTGCAGCTCATATATTTATACAGTAATCACTTTGCCCCCTTATTTATATATTTACTAAATTATTTTATATACTTACCTATTTTATTTTAATAGATATTTATATAATTATATATTAGTCATTTCATCATTTATATTTATATATTTATATCAAATAAATATTTATATACATATATAATATTATTTTTGTCTATATATTTATTGAGTATAAAATAGATAAATATAAATAAAAAATAATTAATATATAATTATATAATTAGTGTTTATTATAATAAAATTGATAAATATATGAATAATAGGACAAATATATAAAATGGACATATACAAGTAGCTTTAGATGCATTAGCCAAAAAAAAAAAATACGTCATACAAATTCATATAATCAACTCACTTCTTAGTCAATTCATAATCACATCATGGAAACATTTTTCATATTTCCATGTATCATGCCTTGCATGTTGTGCAAGGAAAGTCACAGCCCTCCAATAATTACTGAATTAAAGAATACTTTATCATATGTAATTGGAAAGTCAATCTATATGTTTATCACTACTGCGACAATGCAATCTTCCAATTTTGAAAATGGAAGACACTGCAAATTAAATACAGAAAACAAATTCAATTTTTAATCCAATCTATTGTTAAGCCACTTACTACTAATGGAAATACCGAGCTGTTGAAGAGCATGCGAGAGAACCGTCTTTGCTACTGCTCAGGTGATCACCAACATCGTCGTCTTCGTTTTTCTTTGAGTTCTCTTCTCTTTTATTACTTCCGCCGCCGCAGCCAGTTCAACCTGTTCCCAGTTTGCGCCACTGAACTGGTTGCCGAAGCCGTTCATTTATTATAAATTTTCATTTGATTTATTACCTACCAATTCTTTTTACGAAGAAACTTAATATATATATATATATACTTATTTTGTTACTGATAATGACCAATAACTACCATCTGTTAATTAATCCATTTGAAATCAACTAAATTTTATTTAGAAAAAAATAACTATTTTATTTTAGTTTATCCTAAAAAATTAATTGATCTTAAAAAAAAATACTTAAAATATTAAAATAATTTATCTTAAAAATGGAAAATCTTGAGAACGGTCAGTCTCAATCCAAACAACCTGAGTCAAGGGCAAATTGCTAAGTGCTAACAATTGTTTAGCTTTTAATGCATCTTTGATCATACAAATTATATAACTTAAAAAAAACTTATTTTTATAATTTTATTGTTTTAAATTAAAAACAGATCACTGCATTGTAAAAAAAAAAACGATTTTTTATAATAATTAATTTATTCGACAACAGCATGCAAAATAGAAAATATTTATTTATGGTAAAGAACGCATTTTATTTTTTATTTTAAAAAATATATATAAAGAAGGGCAAAAAAATCACGGGAATCTTGATGAGAATGAATGGACATACAAAATTAACCACGTGTCAAAGAAGAAGAACATGATAGTCAAAGGAGGGAGTGTCGTGTCACGAACAAAGAAAAGACAAGAGCCACGTGTACGGTCAACATGTTGAAAAATAAATTAAAAAAAAAGAAAACCGCAGAGTAAAGATCGTCGTACAACGTCGCAATCAAAATTTGAAGACAGAGAGAGAGAGTGATATTTCTCGTACAGTGTGGTGCTTATGGAAGTGAAGCCAAGTGTGCTTGGGACTGTGTAACTGTGGCACCCTCTTGGCCCTCTTTTGGTCTACATTTCACGTGACTCCATCGACATTCTTGTTCTTTCTTTTTCTTTTTCTTTTATTATTATTATTATTATTATTATATATAAATTCCTCCCTGTCCTCCCAATGTTTCGCTGACTCCTAAACTCCCAAACAAACAGGTTAAAATATATTATATTTTTCAATCAAATTGTACATATATACATATATAGAGAGAGAGTACAAGCACAAAGATAACCTATCTATTACACACCAGGTGGCAGACCTTCCACCTCAAATTTTTTACCCAATATTTCACCACATATTTGGTGCCGAATAAATATATATATTAATAAAAAAAAAATTGCACTTATAATGGAGTTAAAATTTAATATATATTTATTCATTTGACAGTACTGAATAATTTTTGGCACTATGTTAAATTTATTCTTATTCGATGACAAATATAAATTCCATGCCAGAATTAAGATAATTTAAATATTAAAACACATTGTGCATTTATTAACTAAAACTTTGTTAAGCGGTGAAAAATAATTATCATTCAATTTTCATGAAATTTAGATACATAATTAAGAGTATTTTTTCGCGGAAGATTGGGCTTTGTTTTCGTTCAATCTTTCTTTTCGCTTTCGCGAATGTTCCATTCTTTGAACTTTCTATAATCTCCTAATTTGCCTCCCATATTTTCTTTTCTGTTTATCTTTCTTTATAAATTTTTGATATATAGATACCATAACTTTGTTTTTTTTTTTAATTTATTAAATATTCCAAAGTCATAATATAATTGAAGTTCATGGCGAAAGCATCTCTAACTAAATTAATGATACTATCCATTGCCAAACACTTTGAAACAAATTCCATTACATAAATATAGGAAAATAAAAGAAAATTATTACTACACATGGAGAGTGAAAAAATACATTTTTCTCTGTTTCAAATTAATAAACTCATTTTTATTTTTTATCTATCCTAAATTAGAACCAATTTATTATGTTAATAAGTTAATTAATATATTAAAATTTTATAATATTTTTATTTAATGAAATTTATTAAATATATTTTATATTAAAATAATAATATTATAAAATAAATTTATATATACAAATTTATATTTTAAATTAGAGTAATTATTTTTAAAATTTTTTATAAAATGAAATGTGGATTTATCAATTTGACACAAAGAAATAATATAGATTATAAAAAGAAAACGGTTGTGCGATATAAGCGCATGTTAGCGAAGTGAATGAAGGAGGATTTAGAATACGCATGATATGGCCATTCATTGACGTGTCGCACTGAAAGGACTGTGAAGGCCTAGAATTTGCCAAGTGTTACGGGCGTACAAAAGGACAGTCAGTTGTTATTATTATTATTATTATTGTTATTTATTTTTTCAGAAGATTTTTAAATTTTTATATTAATAAAAAAATATATATTTAAAAACTTTAATTATGCAGAACAAGGTGGCAGAGAACTTTAGATGCTTGCCCTCAAATTCACTCCTCAGATGCACATGGCTTAACTTGAATTATAATTTTCCACGTGTCTACCGAATTATGCCGAAAGTACACGTAATAATTCATTCAAATAACACTGCTCCTGTTGTCCGTCCTTTGCCAGATTGAAGATAACAACGAACCCTAAAATTAAACTACTGCACACCGGAACGGGGAGATGAGATTGTAAGAGGAAAGTCTCTTTTATTTTAATTTAAAATTCAGAGATCGAGTCCTGAAATAAAATATTTTAAAATTTTCAGAAAAAAATGCCCTCTTCTTTAATCAACATATGTAATATGAATTCAGAATATTCTACAACTTTGAATGATAAGAAAAAAAACTGATTGAAAATATTATTAAATAAAAAATAATTATGCAGAGAGTTTATATTAGGATAAAATGTGAGTAATAAAAATTTTAATTATGATAAATGCGTTCATAGAGGAAAGAAAAATTATAAGGGCATGTGACTACAAAAAGGGATTGGTTTGTATTGAGCAAACAAGCATTATCATAGTTTTAAAGCATTATTGGCGTATTGCTTGAAAATGGAAAATGATAAATATCCAACCCAAAATCTAGCATTGCAAATAATAGCAAATCTTGCTTGTAAATAGGATACACATTGGAGACTTTTATGATGTCAAATTGATGAATTAATGTTCCACCTGCGTCAATAAATTACACCACCAATTCTTCAGCTCTACTCAATTTCTTTCTATATAAAACAACAAATCGTACGGTGCTCATATTCCCATAACCCGACAAATACTATTTCAAATAATTATATTTTATTAATATTTATTATAATGTTATAAAAAATTTTAATAAAAATGATAATTATCATAATAAAAACTAAAAAATTATGTATATATTATTAATTAACACGTGCCCTCAAAACACACATATATATTATCATGATTGATTCAAAATTTAATTTGTGATTATATATAAAAAAAATACAATAATAAAATAAAAAGAAAGTGAGAAACACAACCAATTTATCAAGAAAGTGAGAAAATAAAATTTTTATGTAGTTCGATGTAAAATTACATATATTGACGGAAATTAGCACAATTAACATGACTTGTCTTGCTTATCAGAAAAAAAAACATGACTTGTCTTAATTAATTTAATGATAATTGTAGATCTTTCCAATTTTAGATAATATTCTTGTTAATTAGTTTGTTTAATTAGTGCAAAAATAAATTCCTATTCGAGTACTTGGGTAAAGGCAGGGGAAACAAGAGGATAAGCATAATAGTGGGTGAGGAGCATAGGGGATGAGGTTGGTGAGTCGTCCATTAACTGTTCATGGAATATGATAAAAGATAAGGAGAAAGAAAGAGAGAGAGAGACAGACTAATGAGACTATGTTGCCGAGGGTAGAGATTTGTAGCTCTATTTCAGGAAAGTATAATTTTTTTTGACCCTTTTTTTTTCTGAAAAAATGTGAAGAAAAGCATAAATATAGATGAAGACATGTGGCTGTGGTCTCTGCAGAAGGACATTAATTTGAGTCCTTTTTTTTTTTTTGTTACATAGCATGTGTGTGGGATCTAATGAGGAGGGACTCAGCCTTCCCACTCTGGATGCTCTTATGAGCAATATGACTTCCAAGCCATAGACATACAATCTTTGTTCTTAAAAAAAATTGACTTAACTGCATGCATGGATACACTGAGTTAATATTTTGTCCGTCTTAATAAAATTGTAAATTTTATAAAATAAATTATTTTACTCAAATAATTATTTTATATCCCAAAAAAAATAAAATTATATTTTTATCATTAATGAAAATATTAATAAAATAAAATTATGATAATTTTAATATAAATAAATTAATAGAGTATTTTAATTAATTTAAAATATTTTTTTATAAAATTAAGAGAATGTAATAATTATTTTAATATTTTTGTATGAGTTAAAAGATGGTAATTTCACTGTAACATAATGAGTAATATGTACTAATATTTAAAATAAATGCATATAAATTTTTATTAAAAAAATAACCCTTAAAATCGCATTAATTAAATTTATCTACTGAGTGTATGGAACAGTATAATACTTAATATAAACAATAATATTTTAAGCAAAGATGATAAAATAATTTAATTTGATTTTTGGCATGCTAATTTGTAAGTGATGGGATAATAAAATGGTCGAAGCAGCTTTGTTCAAATCTGAAAAATATTTCTGATTCTAACGTGGAAGATTGCAATGACCAAAGGATTTATTATTTTAAGTTACTTTATTAATTAGGACATAGCTTCATCCATTACCCTATATAAAAACGCCTTGGATTATTTCTGAAATTTCAAAAATGTATTTGAATAGATTGACAACACCAAATCTATAATTTATTTTATATGTTTTTTTCTTTATTTTTATTCATCTGTCGCATGCACATGGCAAATTCAGCTAGAAGTTTTATATAATTTTTCATAGCAAGAAATTATATAATTTGAAGTGTTTTTTTTTTTATTTTTATTATTACAAGGAAGAATTTTCATTTTTTTCAACCGGTGTAATAATTACGTAAATCTACAACGTAAAATTTAAAAATGTATTTACTATATCAAGTTTTAATTAATGGCCACCAATTGAATTTTCGAGTTTCAACCATATCACAAATTCAAAATATTTTGATTTTTTTAATGGAAGAAAGGGAAAAAACGATAAACTACAGCTAAATATAGTAATTACAGCTAAATTTACTATATCTATAATTTGAGATAAATCTTTAAAAAAAAATAGGATTTGAAAATTTTGCTATTAATAAGATATGTAAATATATTGACAAAAAAAAAAAGGGCATGTGTAAATATGAGGAAGTGAAGATAGTGAAGAATGGCCATCCGCCGTGAAAAGATCTTTTGATGGGAACGTAGACTTGAGTGCTCCTCGTAATAACATAGCCGCCTAACTTTTTTCTTTTTTTTTTTTTTTTAATGGAGCTATAAATAAGTCAGGCTATATAATATTTGATAATAAAATTCATTTGATCTTAAATCTGGATCGTTTATTTATTATTATTATTATTATTATTTTATCTATTTTTTAAAAATTATCTATTATTATATTTTTAAATATTTTTAAATAATTATCTATTTTTATTTATAAAATATATTTAATATTTTTTTATTTTACTCTTCAATAAACTCACCCTTTAAATAAAAAATAATAATAGTTTAAATTATTTTTAAAATAAAATAAATATACAAACAAAAATAAAAAAAATATAAATTACTAATACATTAATTAATTTTTTTTAATTTATAAAAAAATAACAACCTTTTTAAAATAAAAAAATAATTAAATAAAAGTCAAATAAAAATAATACTCATTTCTTTATACTTATATAGTCTTATTTAAAAGTTCATAAATTAATTAGACTTGCAAACTTCTTTTTTTTTTTACATGCCTAAAAGAGTAACAAAGAAAGTGCATGAGATATGATTTATAGAAACTTCATTCCGTGATTTAGAAATCTATAAAATGTTAGGGAGTTAAATGCAATTTACCAAAAAGAAAAGGTAAATACTTATTACTAGTTTTCATCTTTATCTTTGCGTATCTGATATCTCACCCTCCACCGCCTTTGGAACTCTAGGGGAGTAGATTTTATGAATAAATATTCCAAATATTTTAAATTTCCTTAGCAGCCATATGCTAGATAGACAGCCTTGCTCACACACCTTCATCGACCATCCGCCACGCGTAAGAAAAAAATCCATTATTATAAAACGTGTAACTGTCTCAATCTGTTTTGTGGTTCTTTATCACTAATGCAGGATAACTCGCAATATTTTAACCGCAGTGGTATTATGGGTTCGATGGATTTAACTTAACCAGGGTTAAGTTTAACCCAAACAGAGTTAAGACCCACTCCTAAAAAGCAGTTTATATAGCGAAGCAAACTATGCCGGTGATTCTGCATACAAAATCCTAAAGCCCCCAAATCTTTCCCTACCAAAAAAAAAAAAAAAAATTGATGCTCGGTGAACGACATCGTCCTGATCCGATGGTCCATGTTCCTCCGTGGCCCCTCTTCGACGATACAAATCCCGATGGTTATCCTTCATCGCCGTTGAGTTCTAACTCTGGCAATGCTGTTACCGCCTCTGACTACAATCCGTACTATCTCCAAGAAGCAGTGGCGGCTCTGCAACGTTATTTGCCCTCTAATGAGGCGGAGTTGGACTCGGACTCTGAAATATCTGGTCTAGAGGCTGATTCTCCTGTGGACGCTTATACCTGCGATCATTTCCGGATGTTCGAGTTCAAAATAAGGCGGTGCGCTCGTGGCAGGTCACATGACTGGACTGAGTGTCCTTATGCTCACCCGGGTGAGAAGGCGAGGAGAAGAGATCCGAGAAAGTTTCACTATTCAGGTACTGCTTGTCCTGATTTTCGGAAGGGAAATTGTAAGAAAGGTGATACTTGTGAGTTTGCTCATGGTGTTTTTGAGTGTTGGCTTCATCCTGCACGTTACCGGACTCAGCCATGCAAAGATGGACTAAATTGCAGGAGAAGGGTCTGTTTTTTTGCTCACACGACGGAGCAACTTAGGGTTCTTCCTCAGCAGAGCCCAAGGAGTGTGAATTCCATCGACTCATATGATGGATCACCTCTCAGGCAAGCTTTCGAAGCTTCTTGTGCTAGAAGTCTTCCGTTTTTGTCTAGTCCTGGCTCGATTTCTCCTCCGGCTACTCCGCCGGCAGAGTCTCCACCGATGTCACCGATGACGCAGAACTTGAGCCGGTCGCTTGGGTCTAATTCCATCAACGAAATGGTGGCTTCTTTTAGGAACTTGCAATTAGGTAAGGTGAAGTCATTGCCTCGTTCTTGGAATGCGCAGGTTGGTGGATCCGGATTCGGGTCTCCAAGAGGATCTACTCTTCGACCCGGATTCTGTAGCCTTCCGACAACCCCAACCTGTGCTCCGACACGTTCTGGACCATCTTACCGGGATATGTGGGAAAATATTTGTGAGGAAGAGCCTGTGTTTGAGAGGGTGGAATCAGGCAGGGATTTGCGTGCAAGGATGTTTGAAAAATTGAGTAGGGAGAATTCTTTGGGCCAGGTTGACCCAGATCCGGGTCGATTTTCAAATGCTCCAGACGTGGGGTGGGTATCGGAGCTAGTGAAATGAAGTGAGCCGAAGGGGCTCTATAAATTGCTATATTGTTTATTTATTTTTCTGGTGGGAGTTTATTTTGGTTGTTTTTGGTTCAGCCTCTGTGAATATTGTTTAAAGAGATTTGGCTTCTGGAGTCTGAAAACTTGAAGATCCTGTGGATGTATATATTTTTTTAAATTAAAAAGAGCAAGAAGAATTGGTAGGAAGTATTGAAATTCTGGGTGGAGTCAAGTATCTCATTTTTTTTTTTGGAAAATCTTCTAAGAAAGATTGGAAATTCGGAAAGCGGATTAAAATTGAAGCTAGAACTGGTAAAAAAAAAAGAGCTTTTGTACAGGTTGAAGGTGGGATTATTCCCTGTTTTAATGGTTGATTTATGTTTTTGCTTATTATTATTATTATTATTATTATTATTATGGAGAACTTGCTAATCTCATTATTGTAAAAATTTTAGAGCCATGTAATACTGTCTGAGCTCTTATGTTGACTAGAACTAATGCATTGTATATTTTTTTAATTCTCTACGGCCTTTTTTTCCATTTTTTTTATTTTATTTAAGGGCATTTTAAGTTGTATATAAATCGTTAAATATGTGAATACAAAGTGATGTTAGTCAACGATAGAATGTGTGTGTTTGAAGGGACGGAAGAGGGATGAGTTCAAAAGAAAAAACACACAACTGGTAAAGGTAGCACTGTTGAGGATACCAGGAGGACTTGAGAAGATCTGCCTTTCTTGACAAAAAAAAAAAAAAAAAAAAGAATTCCATCATTTATGTGCCATCATGAATGGCGAGTAGGTTTCGTTCATTATGAGGTCCTGTAGTTTTGTTTTAACACTCTCTAGATTTTTCCTTTCCTTTCAATTTTTGGTCTGAAAGAGTTCCTTTGTGATTCTAGTTTCTTCTCTCTTATCAGCAACATCATCAATGTGCGTAGTGAACTGTGTATGATAGAAGGCTGAGTTATGTGAGAATTCAAGTTCTCTAAATTTTTGCTCATTCCGTGTCTCGTCTTTTCAGTTGTTTTGTAGGAAGGGTTTTTATTTTATTTTATTTTAATTCACTTTTATAAATTTAATTTGATATAATTATAAAATTTTAAATTTATCATTAGATATTAAATATTTTTAAGTAACTAATGGTGAAAGAAAAATTGAATTAAAAGAAATGACGATGGAAAATATAATAATTTTTTTTTATAAATATAATAATTATTAATTATTATTTTCCTATGTATATTTGTTTTTATAACGACATCTAAATTGAAATGTGAAAAATATTTGTTTGAGAATTTTTGTCTTGTAGGATAGAAATTTGGGCTTAGGTCCATTCATCCTAACCTTATCACTTTAACTCACTTCTGATTTTGACTATTTTAGAAACAATAAACGCAAGTTTTAGGCTATCTTAATATTTTTTAATTATCTGCGAGTAGTGTACGTGGAAAGTGGGAAATATTTAAAATTCAAATTAAAAATAAATAATATGTATTTTTAATTATCAGACTATATTTTAATGCATATGAAAGAAGAGAACTAATTATGTTTTGCAGAAATATAAATTTAAGCAGTTGCAAAAGTATAAATCTAGGTGAAAGTAACAATATAAATTTAAGTTTATTATATATTTTTTTAATTATTATACTATATATTTTTTTATTATATTAATATAGGTGAAATTAAAATATAGTATAATAATATATATTGTATAGTATTATATTAATTTTTAATTATTATACTATATTTTTTTTTATTATACTAATATAGATGAAATTAAAATATAGTATAATAATATATATTGTGTAGTATAATAATATAATAAACTTAGATGTAAACTTAATTATTATACTATATTTTAATGTATATGAGAGGAGAGAATTAATTATGTATTATAAAATATATATTTATCATTTAATTATATTTATATTTAATTTAAATAATAAAAATAATATTATATATTTAATGTATTGTACTTTTGATTCACAATAAATATCTATAAATTTTAAGCATTATAAAATTCATATTAATTTGAAATAATTAAAATGTATTATTGTTAACAATATTTCATCTTTGAATAATAAAAATTTTAAAAATAATAAAGAGTAGGCATCATCACCATAACTTATTGGAACGATTTATTTGTTTGATTATTTAGCTTTTTCGCCTACATAAAAATAGCAACAAAATAGCAAAATCTCTGATAAAATAAATAATGGTGTAAAATATTATGGGTTGGATTTTCAACTTCCCTTTCTTCCTTTATTAGCCCTTAGCAACACGCAATATCGTGATTGGAAAAAGTCTTCCCATTTGGGCTTTGATGAGATATTTTTTATTTCTGTGTTTATTTTATCTAATGCCTCTTCCGCCGTCCGATTTCTGTGATGTGATTTTCAGGATTATCCTGTGGCAGTGAACAGTTCATACGTAATACTGATAGATATAGGAACTCGCTATTATTGATTTTGACTCTGAGAGAATTACTCGTGTGGATTTACTTTAAAATTAAATTATCAGTTATCAATATTAATCGGATAACTATTAGTAGAATTGTATTTTAAGTTATACAATTTTAAATTAAAATTTTAATCAAAATTAAATATATTTTTAAAAAATATAAAATTATTGTTGGTATTATTTTATCTACTTTTTCAAAATATCTCTGACTTCATTTATTTCCAATTCAGTACATTTCATTCAAGACTGGAATTTGGGTAAGATAAGGGAAGAATAATATAAATTTAAAATTTAATAATTCTATAAATTTAATTATAAATAAGATAATTATGTTATTGTTACAATTACCAGCCAGCTCGGCCCTGTAGAATCTAATTATCCATCTTGTGAAATAAAGTCTCAAGTTAGGTTAAGCTAGGATGGGGATTGGGAGATTTACTGTTTGGGGATGCAACAAAACTATCCTTGTTAATTGTTATTCGGCTTTTCTTTTGAAAAAAAAAAGTAAAAAAAATTAAAATTCTCTATTTGTGTTTGTGGCCGAAATATTACTATTTTTTTAAAAATTATTATATATGTTGATTAATAGATAAAAAATTATTTTAATATAATTAAAATTTTAAATTTGAATTCTATTAAAAATTTTATTATTTTTATAATTTTATTCTACTCAATTTTAAAATAATTTATATTATTGACGAGAGATGTTGGTGACCATTTTCTATTGGGGAGAAAAAACAAACAGTAAACTTAACTGCATTATTGAGTTTGGAAGGCTTTTAGGATTTAGCCCCCAGCAAACCCATCCAATTAAAGCGACCTTACCCTTTCAACTAACTAACTCCTAAAAGTTATAGCACAACATGTGCTGTGTCTATTTCTTTCTATTAATATTATATGGAATATTTTTTTTAAAAAAAAAAACAATAATAGATTATTTGCATTGAAATACCAGAGAAAAACATTCTATGAAGAAACAAGCTAGATGAAAATTATTCAATCAAGAGATTTAATATATGTGGATAAAAATTTAATAAAAGAATCTCCAAGAAATAAAATAGTAACATCATCAATTTTACGTCAGGGAGTAGCACCACGAAGAAAATTTACTAAAATATACAATTAAGAAAGCAGCCAGAAACATGAAGGGGTTGATTTGAAATCCAGGCCATTGGAGCTGAATACCCTTTAAGGATCCCATTTTGATGGGATTTTCATACCCATCTTCAAAATAATTACAAGTCACCAAAAGCCATAGTAGACAAGTCTAAACAAAACAAATATTTTAGAGTTAGAGCTGATTACTAATATTTCATCTAAGCTATTAGATCTATAAAAAATCAAAACTACCTTGAAGGTGGGATATATATATATAAAAAAAAAAGGCTATTGAAAGGCCACATCTAACAACTATAAAGCAAACCACAAAATTATTGAAAAAATTAAAGGAAAAAAATGAAATTACCGACATTTACATAGAGAATGGAAAAGCAATATATGGAATATTTTAATTGGTATTGCCTTCATCTTATCACCTTTAACTTATTTATAAATATCAAGATAATTATTGAAATAAAAAAAAATTAAGGTGATTATTGTATTCTCTTTATTTTATAAAAAATATTTTTAATAAATTAAAATATCATCTATTAATTTATTAATATTAAAATTATTATATTTTTATTTTATTAATTATTTTATAAATTATTTTTATTGAGATGTATTTTATTTTTACTAAAGTTTGTCATATGAATTTATAATATATATAATTTTTTTATCAATCATTTTAAACAAAATAATTACAACGAATTTTAATAAAAATAAAACGTATCTTAATAAAAAATAGTGTTTATTAAAGATATTGAAACCGATAAAAATTCACCTGACTCATGTAATTATTTCGCAGGTTCAATCGGTTCTAGATGATCTGTCGGGAGAAAATAAATAAAAATTTAAAAAGATTTCTGTTCTAGATGGTTTGTATACCACTTTAAATTTTTTCCTGAAGTAAATAATAATAGCATTTTAAAAAAAAAATTAAAAATATTATATCCATTAATTATGATGTATAATTTTGGTATGTGATAGTCAATTTATCATTGAAGTTGATATCAAAGATATAATTAAGTTATGTAGAGAACGAAGTTGAAGAAGTGAAACTTTTTCTTTAATTTTGGTTGGTTTTTGGCAAAAATAAAGATAAGTGAAGCATGATTTTATTATTATTCTCAAACTTTGAAAGAGAGAATACAAGCTACTAGACAAATTAAAGTGATGGAGTCACTTCTTTTGATAAGATATTTGTTGCTATTTTATCACATTAAGTGAATGCCATTTGATGGAAAAAAATCTTTGGAGCCATTTCTTTGACTATAAAATTAGACGATAAAACTTACCCTTTCAGCTATAACCAAGCTACACCTATCAATTATAGTAATATACGGTTGTTTTCCATGGAAATTTTGCTTTGGTTAATTATGATGTTTTGACATGGAAATCTTGATCTTTTTTAACAATAGTATTATAAATTTGCTATTATTTTTCCTTCCACTTGAATTTTGAAAAGGAAAAGAAACATAGACCCGTTTGAGATAAGGGAGAAAAATTATATGGGATTTTTTTATAAATATATTTTTATAAATTTCAAAAAAAATTAGAAAATATATATATATTTTTAAATTAATTAAAAATAAATTTTCTTATAGGATGATATGGAATTTAAATTGGATTTTTTTTATTTATTACTAATTAAAATAAACTTTTGGATGTGTGGAGAAATCTATATAGGGACTTCGGTCTCATATAAAAAAAAGTATATTTATTCAAAAAATATATTAGTTAGTATATCACAATAAAATTAATATAATTTTATTATGAGCTGTATTCTGTCACTGTTTTTTATATGTTTATGTTCTTATATGCTATCTTTTTTAAAAAATAAATTATTGGGTAATAGTTTTTAATTACAAATTTCAGTTGTAGATAGCAAATCAAAAAATTACATTGAAGAAGTTTTAAAAATTAATTAAAAATTGATCTTATTTAAACATTTATATGGAAATTATTTTGAAAAATAAAGCACGTTTAAATGTGTGATTTTAACAAATTATAACTCTAAAAATTTTATTCAATTTTAGAATTAGAAAATAGAATGTTAATTGCTTTGAAAAATAATAATAACATGCCATTCAATAGTGACTTATTATATTCTTATCTTTCAACTTAGTGAGGTTACCCTCTACTTATGCTACCTACTACATATATTAATGCAAAACTTGAAGCATAATTTATATCTATATATATATCGCTATCATGAGTTAATGGCATACAGTTTTATCAATCCTCTTTTTAAATAAATAAATAAAAATCGTCACATTAAACTTACTTTATTATGATTATAATTATTATTTTGGGTGTGGTCATTTCCAGCTTATCCCCTGGTTTAAGATAGACTGTTAGGTATTATTCGAACATATTCTATTTTATTTCATTATTTTAAAGGATGAATAGGAAAAATAAAAGTTATACAAAATTATGAATGAAATTGCGAAAGGACGTGACAGAATGGACAAATTATATATGAATTTGATGCTGAAATGAGGGAAATGCATTTGCAATGATTTGCATATTCTGCCATGATTTATGCGAAGATTACTATGAGAATTCAGTGTAAATTGTTGATATATAAAATAAATTAAAAAACTTTAATAATTTTTTTAAAAAAATACTCTATGTATTAGTTTTTAAATTTTTTAACATACTTTTTTTAAAATTTTATATACCTTTCATATGGTAAAAATATACTTGATATATATTTTTGAAAATGAAACACATTTTTTGAATGCTAAATTTATATTAAATGTATATATCTAAAAAAATGGAATATTTTTAAAATTGAAAATTTAAAAGTGAATATATTTAAAAAAAACTATTTTGAAACGGTTTTTTATATATACTTTTGAAGAAATCCCTTTAAACAATTGATATCAAATGATGTTACCAAAATAAATGGTTTTTCCTACAAATGATTATCAAACAACCAATTAAACAATTAAACATGGGCTATTGGGCTTTGGTGATAATGGAAAAGGCTAAATAATGGATTTAATGGGCTTTCGGTGTCCATCTCCTTACTTCTTCTCTCAAGCCCATGGCGATTAAGGTTTTTATTAAATTTGCTAAAAATAAATTTATCAGTTTGAAAAAACTTTATTAAATATATCATTTTTTTTATCAAATAATATTAGATATCAAAAAGTATGTATTGAATTTATGCTTAGAATATATTATATTAAATTTATTATACACAAATTACATAATTGATTTTTATTTTTTTATTTCTACAATATTTCATAATATGAGTTGGAATTTATAAAACGCTTGTATTTATGTTAACGGGATTATCTAATCCAATCCAATAATGTTTTTATATCTCATTTATAAAATTAATAGGTATGGAAATATTAATGTAAGATTTAATATCCCAAAAAAAATAATAAAGTAAAATTTTGTGCAATTTAGGAATATTGTAAGAATTAATTTATGAAAAAACAAGTTTAAAGTAGAATAAAAAGATACTATTGATTTGTTCTAGTTAATTAGTATGATTTTTTTAACAGAATTTAATTAGTATGAATTGGTGGCATATCTATATTCATAATTATTCATAGATGCTTTAAATTTTGGTCTATATAAATATAATAATGATAAATTTAATATTTTCTGTTGAAAAAAATAAAGTTGACATGGCTTTGCAACGTTATAATATGGCATTAATTCATGCACAAATCTGAGTTTTCTCCTATTTAATAATTATTCATGCACAAAATTTGAGCTTTCTCCTATTTAGTGATTATTCATGCACATAATTTGAGCTTTCTCCTATTTAATTATCATTAAGGATCTACTTGGTAAAAGCCAATTGAACTCTTTATTCAAGTAAATTTCTTGTAAATTTTATCCTAACAGTTGCCACGAGTGGCTCATATATTATATAAAAAAATATATAGGAAAAATTAAGCCCCTCACCAAATCTTTTAAATTTTTTTCATATTTTATTATGAGCATTTTATTCATTTTATAAAAGTATGTAATACACTCATAATAAATTTATTAAAATTATTGCATATATAATAAAATCATAATAAATTTATAATAAATTATATGAATCTATTAAAATCGTAAATTAATTATAAATTCTGATAAATTTAAAAATATTTTAAAATTTTAATAAAATTTTTTATTTTTTTTGGATAATTTTTTTTGAAGGAAACTCGAATATATAAACACTTGGGCTTTTGACAAAAATACCAAAAAAGTAAAAAAGAAATTAAATTTATCATATTTTTAAAATATGTTTAAATATACAAAATTTTATGGTTAGTTTACCAAAATATTATATTTACATTAAGTTTATTATAAGTTTATAAATTTATATAATTTATTATAAGTCTATTATAAATTTATTATAAAATAACTAAAATACTCATAATAAAAATGAAGAAATTTTATAAAAAATAAGGAGAGTGTAATTTTCCAAAACCCTTTAGTTATTAATAGGCCTTTCTCCAACACCAATTGATTTTGCCAAGCTAGGCCCATGTGCTAGTAGTCAAGTATCTTCACACTAGCAGAAACCTAAGAAACTTGTCCTAAATAATATGCGGTTTATTTCTTTTATCACAGCAATTTCATTTATTTCTTATTTAATAGAAAAATATAGATTCATCACAAAATATACCTTAGAAAATAATTAGAAATGGATTAATAGATTTTGATTTATGGGTATTAACATTACTATCGTCTACCATAAGTTAGAAATTTGTGCTCATATTTCTCATTTTTTTTAAAAAAAAATTATTTGATAGAAAAGTCTGTAGCTTCTTTAATCAATAACTGAAAATTCTTCATATTCTCTAAAAAAGCAATATAATATTAAAAATATTTTTTTGCTGGATGATAAAAAATCTGTTGTAAAATTTATAAAATCTGTTGTAAAATTGATCCCTAATATATAAAAATCTTGTTAAAAGCAACATAGAGAATATAAAAGAAATTTATAATAATATCTTATATGTTAGATTTATGTAAAGAAATCAATTACATGTGATCTAAATTTCTAAAGCTTAGATTATGTTAGTATCTAATGTAATAATAATAAAACTACTGCATCTCACTTTAAAGGAGTAAGATTGTAGTTTTTTATTTTCTATTAATTAAAATAAGAGCTTCCGAGTTCAAGTCTTGAATATAAACATCTTTAAATTTTGAATTAATGCATTTTTAGTTCAATTTTGAGTTAATTAAGTACTTTTTGTCTTTGCTTATTTTTTAAGTTTTCAAGAAAAGTCTTATTTTATTAATTAATATTTGAAATATATACTAACATTTAATTACACCAAAATTTCCAAAAAAGGGTAAAAAGAAAATCAAAGTGTAAAGAAGAGATATGCGTGTTGGTTTCCTAAAATCCTGAAAGATACATAGAGTGACCAAAGCTAATGGATAAGGGATTTTTGTGATGAATTAGCCAAAGGTCAAGTTGGAAAACGCGTAAATAAGAACACTAGAAACTAACGCGGTCAAGCTTTAATAAAGAGTTCACATTTGTCGACTCTTTATGCCTTTGTAGGAAATTTTTTTCCATTTATGACTCCGCAAATTTGACACCCATTACAGCCAATCTTCTTGCTTCCTCAAATACTCACAGCATAGACTCCTCTTTACAATAAAAATCTCACATTGACTCCACTTTATATATTTATTTACTCAATAAATTTACTTTATATATAAATTATTTGGTTAACATAAATACAACAATGGAGCATTTACTGAGAAATTACATAACATAACTGTAATTTTAACAAGATATTTTAATTAAAATAACAAACTAACTGGATGATAATATGTAATGATATTTTTTGAGGGAGAAATTATACAACATCAACGCCATTCCAACCAAAAATCCTAGCTGGAGTGGCAACCAATAATATTTTGAAATGTGAGATTTTTTTTATTAAAGGGTTTTATTATTCAAACTAACTAATTTTTGGCAGGGTTTATATCTATATAACTTTTAATATAACATTGGCTAAAATGTCGTTGTTTTAAAATCTAATTATGTATGAAACGACATCATTTTAACTATAACTTATATATTATTTTTAATCTAATATTGATTCAAATGATGTTATTTCAGCTAAGATTTATTTTTTAAAAAAATATTAACTATAATTAAAATAATATCATTTCAGCTAGAGTTTGATTTAAAAAATTTAAACAGAAAAAGGTTTAATTCTTCAACCCTTCCTCCCTGTTCTTCATTTGCAAGTTTAGGGATTTGAAATAATTACGGTGAAAATAATTAAAAATATTTCATTTAAATGAATTAAAATAAAATTTTAAATATAAAATTTTCAACTAATAATAATAATAATAATAATGCTTTACCTGTATCAAAAATGCCATTTCTATTACCAAATTGTTCATGCATCTAAAAACAAAATTTGTAAAAGCTCTAGCAGCAGTGGAAGATCCCACATCAACTTGAAGCTGAAATTTAAACATTAATTAGCATCGCAACAGAGGGCAAGAATTTTTGGCCGTTGAGGAGGATCCCTTAATTCGGTCAATGATATGAGATAACTCCTATTAAACGCACTCCTTAAAAAATTTGTAACCAAAAAATAATATATATCATTACAAATGTTTGACATATTGGCATACATATCCAATATTTTTCACGATATAATATTTTAATTAATTTTAGATGTTAGATTTTTTTATAGAAAAAATTAAATAATTATTAATCAGTAAAATAAAATAATCTAAAATTATGAACCTTATAATATTGTAATTTTTCAAAATTAAAATAAATGAAAAATACAAATAAAAATAGCAATAATTCCGGCTTGAAAGGTTGGATCATATTCATCAATAAATAATTGCTATCTTTTGACTAATTTAATATATATATACTAAACAAACGTAAATTTAATATTAAAAATAAGTTTGCATTTATTTAAAACTAATTAAGAAACTAACAGAAATGGAAAATTCATCATAAAGGGATAAAAAACTAAGTAAACAAGTCTCTAAAGAATAAATATAAAGAAAATCATATCTGTTCAGAAAATAATAAAATTAAACATTATTGAATAATAAAATTAAAATTATAACAAAACAAAAAATGAAAGAATGATCCGCCGATCGATAATTACCTGAAAAACAACCAAAAATTATTTTTCTTAAGAAAGCTTTTTTCTCTAAAATCCCAAGATATCCAATTATATCACAATATATATAAGATTTGAATTGATTGTAGACGCTATATAAGGAATTTTTTCAAAAAAATTTAAAAATTAAAATTAAATTCAAAATATCTTTTTTTTAAATACACTATATCCAACTTGCAATTTTAAAAATACTCCATTTCTTTTATTTTTATTTTTTTTGTTAATCATCAATTTATTTTTTACTTTCTTATAATTTGATATTATATATATTAATTTTAAAAGTTTGTGAAATAATTTCTTATTTTTATATTTTTCATAAAAAATTATTTTTAAATCATCTTTAGATAAATATATTTTTAAATTTTTTTAAAATAGAAAATTATCTTTTTAATTTTTTCAAATAATCATATTTTTCTAATTTTTTATAATAGAAAAAAGTTTTTTTATTTTTACTAAATGAATGCATTTTTAAAATTTTCTATACAAAATAAATATTCTAATTTTTTAAAAAACTGAAAATAGAAAATAAAAAATAATTTTTTTGTAAGTAAACACACCCTTAATATTTCATAGAAAAACTAAAAATTAAAATTAAAATTTATAGAGTACTCTATCAATTAGATTTTTTTAAAAAATACACTATATTCATAGATAAAAATTAATTAAGATATTTTTATTTATATAAAATATGCTGTTAAAATAAAGAGTGCCCCTAAAAATACTCTTATGTGATTGAGAAAGATGTTATTAAAAAGAAAAAAGAAAAAGAAGAAGATAGAGATGAAGAGACGATGATTCTAAGTTATATACTAAGTGTAGCTTTGCCCGCTATTCTAAACCTGCCGAACCCTACTAATTTCACCCTTTTTTTAATAAACACAAATTTGAATATAAATTAAAAAGATATTTAGTTCAATAACTTAATTAAATTAAGTTAATTACTTTAAAGTACAAATAGATCAATTAATAAAAAATTATTTTAACTTAATCAAAAATTTTGGATACGAATCTTTGATATATACATAGTTTTATTAAAACTTAGTAATAATTAAATTAGCCATTGAATTTCTATTTGGTGATAAAAAAAATATTATTATTGTTGTTTAAATTTTAAATTTGAGTGATAGATATTTTTTTTTGCGTATAATTAATAAAATAAAATAAAATAAGTTTTTTTAGTATGAATTAAATTATACAAATACTGGATATTATATGATACCTTTAATTTAAAATTTTTAAAAAAATTTTAAAAAATGAAGTTAGTCAAACGAAGTCATGCTTTTCTAAAGTTTTATCCATCTTTAAAAACCATAATGGCATATCCATAACAATATTGCTTCATATAATAATATTCTCTGCAGCCTGTTCGTAGTCTCTACCTTCTTTTTGGGTTCTAGTTAGTTCAAAAAAAAGAAAAAAAAAAACTTAGTTTTTTGTAATTAGCCAGCTGATTTGCCATGGGAAGAGCTCCATGCAGTGATAAAGCAAATGTAAAAAGAGGGCCTTGGTCTCCTGAAGAAGACGCCACCTTAAAAAATTATCTTGAAAAACATGGCACTGGTGGCAATTGGATTGCTTTGCCTCGGAAAGCAGGTTTTTTACTGTACCCTTCATCTACCAGAGAAGTTCTGTTCTTTCTTCAATAATTTTATGTTTGATATATGTGTTAATTAATTAGGGCTTAAACGATGTGGGAAAAGTTGTCGTCTGAGATGGTTGAATTATTTGAGACCAGACATCAAACGTGGAGGTTTTACTGAAGAAGAAGATAAAATCATTTGCACTTTCTATAATACCATGGGAAGTAGGCAAGTCATCTTAGTTATCTCTATATGCATCAAAATATTTAATTAATTATATTACTATTATTATTTGGTTAATTTGGCTGTGACTGACACACTATAATTATTACTATATATTATTATTATTATTATTATTATTAGGTGGTCTCTTATTGCTTCACAACTGCCAGGAAGAACAGACAATGATGTGAAGAATTACTGGAACACCAAGTTAAAGAAAAAAATGTTTGCAGTCAATGATATTAATTATAATAAGAATATTACTGATACCAGAAGAAGCAGCAGAAAAAAATTTAGTAAAAATAATCATCATTCCACAATTTCTGAATATCCTGTGCAACAATCTTTGATTTCTACTGGTATTTCAGAAGCTTCTGAGGTCTATAATCCTCCAAGTTCTAGTAGCTTGCCACCTCTTATGGAGATGAACTTCCACCGGAATTACTGTGATCCCCAAGGCCTAATAAATTTGGACCAGCAGCACAGCGCCACCCAATTTAGCCCTTTTTCTGCTTCTATGGAAGTTCCAAGTTTTGGTTCATATGGATCTAATAGTTACAGTACTGCTACTTCTCTAGAACCTTTAAACAACAGCTGCGCATGTGCCGGTGCCGTCTCATTTTCCGGCAATGGAAGCGGCCGAGTACAAGACGATGATGGTATTGTTCTGCCTGCAGACATTGGATTACTTGGGTCTGCTTATGATGAGTTGCTTATTAATGACTTTTGTTTTCGAGAAAAATGTATTACTACTCAAGTTGATGATACATATTTAGGTAATGTCTGACTTTGCTTTAGTCAGTACTTAATCAATCAACTAATTATAAGAGTTCTCAAAAATTTATTAATATTGACCAAAATTTCTTTCATATCGCTATACAGGGAAGTTGAATTTATATATATTGCAATTATATATGTTGAATTGATTAATTAAAAATTTGATACGTGGTAAGAGTATAATAAAATAATTTTCTTACAACAAATTTAAGTTTGAGATTTGAATACAATTTCAATATTACAATTTTTTAACCACTTGAGTATAATTTGCTGGCTAGAAATATGTATTTTCAAATTCGAGTTTTCAATGCTCATTCTCTCCACATATAATTAATCAAAATAAGAAGTTGATTAGTAGTGTGAATTATTTAATTATAAATCATGCAAGTGAGTTTGGGTTTTTCTAAATGGCTTTGGCAATTTGTTTGAAAGTTTGATTTGTTTTGAAGAAATATTATTGATGAATGAGAAATGGTATATATAAAAGGAAGTGAAATAAACTGAAGTCAAAAGTTTGTTTGAATTATACATGATAGTCTGAACTAATCAGTGGTCTTGAAAGTTTCATAGGGTTATCCCATCCCTATCCAATTCAAAGACGGAGAAAAAAAAATCTCCATCTGAATTCTGACAATAGCCTTCCGATGTCTCTGTGTATGTCTCTTTTTAGAAACTTTCTTTTGTTACCCTTTAAACATTGCTCTTCATTTTATATATAAATGTCTACTCCATTTTAGTATACAATAATTAAAATATTCATATGAATATTTTATTTTATGGCAGCAATGTATGTATTAGAATAAAGATGTATAATTAATTAAAAGGAGAAGACATATACTTTTCCATGATTTTTTTATTTATTATCATTGAAAGTTCAGTCTCTTTTGAACTTTAAAATTTTATTAAAATTTTATTTATTTTAATTATTAAAAATTCGAAAATATTCTCCATTTAAATGTTTACTTTTCAATTTTTTCAATTTATAATAAAATTTAATTAAATTCTAACATTTTAAAATTTATTCTAATACATAAATTTTAGGGAATTTTACAAAACTACTCTCAAAAGCAAAACTTTTTTTTTTCAGGGGTATGACATTAAAAAAAAATTAAAAACACTTCAAAAACTTAGAAAATTACAAAACTAAGGAATTGGAGCCATTCCATCAAAATCTGTGTAATTTTTTAAAATTATATGTGTTGTGCGTGTATTATGGATATATTATATATATGTTATAAATTTTTTTAAAAAAATAAAAAATAAAAAATGAGTTTATTTCTAATATTAGTTTGTAAAATAATAACTTTAAGAAAAAATAATATAATTTTATAACACTTTCCCAAAAAATAAACCTTGAAAATATAATCTTATTACATAATATATGTTTCAGATATGTTGTATGTAAGTTGTAGATATTTTATATTTCAACCTTTACATTTTATATATGCTTTCTATTAGTCCTTATATATTAGTTACTTATAGTTTATATGTTGTTGATATATTATATATATGTGGATATGTTATGTATATATATATTATAGATATATTGTGTTCTAATTTTTATATGTTGTACAACCTTATATACTGCGTAATTATGGCATATATATTATGGCATATATATTACATAAATGTTATTTTTTAACTGTTATATGTTTAATTATAGTATATATATTATGGATATGTTGTATATATTGCCAATATATTGTGTATGTATTACATATATATTATAGCTTTTATGTTATGAAAAGTTGCACATATGTTATATATATATTATCTTCTAACATTTATATGTTGTGCAACTTTTATATAATATTTAATTATAGAGTATATGTTACATATATATTCTTTTTCAGCATATGTTGGTTAATTGTAGCCTATATATTGAAAATATGTTATGTATATGTTGGATAAGTTATATATACATTGCTGATATGTTATTTTACAATTTTTATTTTCAAACAAATAATATAAATACAAACCAAAATGAAATAAATATAATTCAAAAGAAATGATATATATCAATTCAAAAAATACAAAATTAAATAAAAGTAGAAAAAAATTTACAAAGAAAAAAATTCATTTGAAGCATTTTATCGAATATGTAAAAAATAATATAATTCAAGAAAAAAAATTCTAATATTATAGTTAAACAACACAAAAATAAAAAAAATAAATTACAAATACGATTCCATAAATATGTACAAATAAATCATTACAAATAAGAAGAAAAAGAAAAAAAAAAAAAACAGAAACGTGCATAAGAAGAAGAATAATAATAATAATAAACGTTAAGAATACAGTATATTTTAACAAAAAAAATAAAGAAGGTAAGAATGGAAAATAAAAAAGTTAAAAGTAAAAAAAAATATATATATATATATGTGAGTATTTTTTAAAATAAAATTTAAAAAGTAGTATTTCATGTAATTTTCTATAAATTTTATCATTAAATTAAATTTTCTATTACTAAAATTCAAGCGAATTGAATTATTGCACATGAATTGCTTCAAATGATAACTTAATCTTTTGTACGAGTTACATTTTGAAGGATAATTCTCCAAATAAAAAATATCTAATTTCTGCCTTCTTGTATAAATTTCTTAATTTTCGTCATTGATAGTCATTTCCCTCTTCATATTTTTTATATACATACAAGTGCCATCAATTATTTAAAAGCAGGATAACTAATTAATATAGAATCATTCTGTTCAAATTAATAGCTATTATAAACCCACATATTAAGATTTTAGAAACATTAATTATGTGGGTTTATAATCATCAGTTATGTGTATAAACTACTATATGGTTTAGAAGACTTTAAAAAAAAAAAAAACTATTAGACTAGAGCCAAAGCCTTTGTAGCATGGAAAGAGGAAGAAAAGCATATAACAGATTTAATTGCTCTTATAATTTGAGTTTTTATTCTTATGATAAGATCTTAAAAATTTAATTTCAATTGATAAAGCTAATTAATATCATATATAGTTGTTTGAAGAATTTACCAATTTCTATAATCATTTACTTTTTTGTAAAATTAATTTAGACAGAGTTAAAATATTAATAATAATAAGTAATCATAATTATTAAAGAAATACCATTATTTAGACTTGTGCGAGTGTGATTTTGCAAAAAGTCATATTCTTGTTATGGATTTATCTTCCATTAGAATATTCCTATCTAGTTGAATTTTGTTTAGTCCATCGTCAAAAGATTCTTTTAGTTGGTGATGTTTTTAAAACTCTGTGAAAATAGACAGAAGTTTGAACAACAATATATTAATTATTAATGTGCAACATCAATTCAAAATATTTTTAATAAAATAATGTTTCAATATAAAAATAATTTTCAAAATTTTTGACTACATATATATACACACACATTCTTATATGTACATACTTTGAATCTTAAATATGAATTGTTGAATTAAAAAACTCGATGTGATATATATATATATATATGTATATATATATATATATGTATATATTCTAAAAAATCATGTCAATTATATTAAAAGTATAAAATACATAGAAAATCTCACATTCAATAAAAATAAATAATTTATGCTCCGTTACTCAATAAATAGTTTATAAGTTTTTTTAATAAAGAAAATTCATTAAAAATGACGAGAACAAAAAAAAAAAGCAAATAACTATTGTATTTACATAAATTCAAATTTGGAAAATATTTATATGATTCATTTGGATAATTATTTTTTTTGAAGAGCAATTATTAAAAAAAGAAGAAGAAGGAACTAACACGGTGATAGTGGTAACTAGGTATCATTTAATATCAAATGCGATGGGCATATGATAATTTTAACAAAGGTCATTATTTTAAGCTTTGAACTTGTGATTTGAAAGTTGACCAAAAGAGGGTTCATCACTTTTGTATACATAATAGTCTTGGCTTGTACTCTCACTCATAATGCATATACACATAGATATGGTAATAAACTGTGGCCTCCAGTCAATGCTTGCTTGGGTTGGGGGAGAACCGAGAAGTAAGTAATGGCCATATTTATTTGAAATATTCGTAAAGCTTTCCCCCACTTGTTCAATGATTCTACCCCTTTTATGCTTCCTTGAATTTTCCCTCTTCCAGTTGAGAAGGATCCTTCTTCTTTTTTTTTTTTTATTAACAGTAACAACTTTTGATCCTTTTATGATTTTTTATATGAATGATTGAATTAAATGGTGATAATTTTGCAAGTTCTTATATGAATTTTAAAAATCAATCTTAAAAATTGACTATTATGAATGGGGAGTTTATTTATTTATTTATTTTTTAATTAATTATATATGAAAGAGGAAAAACACATAAAATTCAAATGCCAGAGATAAACAGGAGCAATATATATTTATGATCACCAAATTATACTTTGAAATTTTTTTTATACTTTATATTTAATTAATATAAAACTTTATAGGCATATTGTATTTATGATATGTGTTTATTTTGCAAAAAAAAAACTTATTATATTTATTTTTTATTAGTTAATTAATCAATGATTAATTAAATTCAAATTCACTGTTTCATTTTCAAATACAAAAACAATTATATATGGACTAATAAGTTCTGAAATTAGGATTAAATTTGTTTACTTTTAAAACTGTACATATGATTTAAAATTTTGGTAGAAAAAACTTAAAAGAGTTTTATTAGTACTAAGCCATTTTGTTTTGCGAAATAGGACAATTTATCATTCTTCCGAAATTTAAGAATTTTCAAAGTATGAGAAAACGTGGAAGAAGTTTGATTTTGATGTCAAATATTGTGTCACCTTCTCCAGCAGTCGATTTCAATGAAAGCTTTTTCCAAGAAACGGCAAAACCTCATGTTGACTCTGTTGTAATTGCGATCCAATGGTTTTAATTTGCGATCCAACTGAAAATGAATAGCGCATTTTACTGCACTGCACTCTCTAAAAAATTGATTATATAATATTTTTTTACTGGTAATATGGTATTAATAATATTTTGCTTATTTGTAAATATTAAATTAGTCCTACTAAATTTTATTAATTAGTTCATAAAATATTTTATATATGACTAAAAAAAGTTACCATAAAAAAATTGAGTGATCGTATATTAAAAGGTAACCATATATTGACTTTAATATCTAATTAATAATATTATATTTTTTTAAAAATATTCTACTATTCTATTAAATTTTATTAATTAGTTAATAAAATATTTTTTATAAGGCTAAAAAAATATCATAAAAGAAATTGAGTGATCGCATGTTAAAAAATAATTATACTTCAGCTTTAATTATTTAATTTTATGCATGAGTCAAATATAAATATAGTTTAAGTATTACTTAAAGTTTATAAATAAAGTTAAATTGTAAACATATAAATAATTTTTTAATATTTTTTATATTTTAAATACGATAATATAATTTTTTTGGATAAAATATAACCTCAATAATATATTTCTGTAAAATACATTATTGATAATAAGTTTTTTTTAATAATCTACTAAATATACTATAATAAAGCTTATAATAAATATTAGATCGGATTTTAATTTTCTAAAAATGTTATTCTTATTATTTGTTAATATATTTATGTTAAATGATATATATATATATATATATATAACTCCGTGCTATGCAATAGATATTTTTATTTTTTAAAAATTTATAATAATTTTAAATAAATAATTATTTGTCTGTAATTATAAATAAGAAATAAAATTAATAATTATCAATTACAAACAAATGGAGATTTATTATTCTATTATATTATCATAATAATGCATATAAATAATAAAAATTATTAATTAAGTCAAATGAACCAACAATATTAATACTGGATAAAAAATACTTACAGCAAAATTCAAAATAGTAAGACCACTTATACCAGCAACTAAAAAGAGTATTCTTAGCAACCCTATTAAAACTTATCAAATTCAGCAATTCTTACAATTGATAACCTCTGAAAAAAATAAATATAAAATTAATCTAATACAACAAGCCCAGTTAAAGCAAAAAATAAAAAATAAAAAAATAATAATAAACAATAACATGTAAATAGTTGAATGGTAAAATCGAAATGACAAAATAAAAATATAAATATTATCAAATAATTAAAAAATATTCATAACAAAAAAATAATAAAAAAGATATATATTAGATTCTCAGCTATTATAAAGCTTGCATATTGCAATAAACTGTATATTACTAATAAAATTAGAAAAAATATTTTACATAGTTATAAAAAATAAATAAACTTTCTTATTTAGTTATCATATTATGAGATGCGTGTGCAGTGCTAGTTTAAGATAATAAATTAAAAAAATGAAAAGTGGATCTTAAAATATATATTTTTATAAATTGAAAATTAAATCAAAAGACAAAATTTTAATTTTTTTGTTTATTTACAGGAAAAAACCTACGCCATACTACATATATTACTAAATTAAGCAAACATTAATATCAAAATATATAAATAAATAAAAATATAAAATATTAAAATATATTAGTATAAAGCATATATTATTAATATAATATTAACAGCAGAAAATTAAAAAAAGAAAGTTAGACAATTTACATTTATCCAACATAGATAAGATTATATTATATTATTTTTATTATAAATCAGCTAATTTGACAATTAATATAAAATGGAGAAAATAATGAGAAATACACTTGAATAGAATGATTTTTTATCCATATTATTTTATTTGTATTTTTTTAATATAATTTTTTTGTACAAAAAAGCATAATATCCCATTATTTATTTATAGTTTATAAAACTTAAAATTAATGTTATATCATGCCTCTTATTTCTAATAATAAAAATGTTAGTATTTTATAAAATCTAAAATTTACCACTTAAATTTCAAACTTTTTTTCATATATGTTTAATAATTTTTGACTTTTTAATATCTAAAAAAATTATAATTTAATTTATAACTTATTTAGAAGATTTTAATTTGTAATTTGAAACTTAAAAATTTATTTTAATATTTTTAATTCAATATATGAATGGATTATTTTAAAAAAATAATTTGAATATTTTTAATTTAATGTCTGAATGAATTATTTTAAATTTAATATTTAAATAATTTTTTAATTTTAAAAATTGTGAAACATGACAAAATTATAGAATGACACATGGTAAAATGTAGTGTCAATAACTATTAACTTAGTATAATACTAGATAAGGTTCGCACATGCATGTATTTTTACTCAATATATATATTAATTTTAAAATTTATAATAATTTAAAGCAAATAATAAGAAAATTAAATTATAAAATTTATAAAATTAAAATCTAAATAAAATTTAAATATTAGCAATTAAAAATTTAATGATTTTAGCTAAAATTTTTTACCAATAGCAATCTATTTCAGAATTATGAGTGAAATTGCATGGGAAATATAACATTGATAATTTTAGTCTTAATTTAAAAACTGAATTTTAATTTAATTTATAATTTATCTATATGATTTTAATTTGAGAATTGAAAGTTTAACATTATTTTTTTTATAAACACTAATATTTAAATTTTAAAAATTGAATTTTTTGAATTTTTTATGAACATTTATTTTTTATATCTTTCTATATTATTATTATTATTTTAAAAATGCGATATATGGCAAGAATATAGAAGAGAAACGTGGCATGGTGCTAGTGACTATAAATTTAACATAATATATAGATTTAGATATAAATAAAGATGTCTGTATATTGAGTAATGACATCCTTCTAAAGAAATATGAAGAGCCACTCTCATAAAAATAGATGAAATAACGAAAGTTATTACGCAAAGTTTTTATATATTAATAAATTTCTAAAAGACCAAAGTCCTAATGTTTAATTAATCAATCAAGATGTAATGAAAAAATTAATAAATTTCAAATAAATAAATCGGTAAGTCATTTAAATATCATCTCAATTTTTCTGCGTGTATTTAAAAATAAATTAATAATGTGAGTTAATTAATATGATAAATAATATAGAAGTTTAAGAATTAAAAAATATTTATTTTTTATATATTAATAGTTTATTGTGAATAAATTAAGTGAAGAAAAAATATTATAAGATTAATAAATAATTAACTAAATAAACAAATATTGATACATTATACTTATTTTTTCTTTTAATTTTTTATTTTTTGTTATTAAATATTATGGTTAATAATTTAAATATTTATATCAATATAAAAATATTAATAATAATATCACATACATATATTTTTAGAAAAATTTTCTTGAGATTGATAAATTTGAAATCTGAAAAATATTTTTCTATTATATATGATTTTTTTTGTTTAAAACCTTTAAATATTGTGAGAAAACCATATTAGTATTTTTTATAGGCAATTTAGTGGAAGTAGAGGGAAAAGTAATATTTTTATAAATAACAATATATTTAATCAAAAAAAATTTTAAGATGCAATTCAAAATTAGCACAATCGGGTCATATCTAATATGAAATGTTTATCAATTAATAAAAAAAAGTTTAATTATAACAATCAATTTTTATCATTGTCCTTATTCCATTAAAATTTTTAAATTTTATTTTATAAATAAATAAACTTTTTATAATAATTTTTTTGGCAAGTGAAATATAATGTGAGAGCCACATATTGCTATGTGAGAAAAAAATTTTCACCTTATTTTACACTCTTTTTTTTAGCAAATCAAAAATTAATTTTTAAAATATTTAAAATCATTTATTATATAATTACTAAAGTATAACTTAATAATTAAAAGAGTGTATTACTCTCGCTTAAATATTAAATTTAAATATTAGATAGAGAAAAAAGAAGGTACGAGCACATGTTCCCTAACTATTGATGCTGCCTAGTATTGGCTATTCATCTTTTTCTTCCCATTGAGTCTCATAAGTTATGATTCAAAGGCAATATTCTTACCAGAAGTACTTTTGTTTTCCTATAATAAGTGGATATCAAATAGACAATGGAAGTAAAAGGTCTTGGTATTGAACTATACTTTTATTTGAAGTTCAATGATCATGACTGGAGCATTCTTTATATAAAATTTAACATCTTGCTTAATTCATTTGTGATGTAGTCCAAGAAACGAGGTCTTTCATTGGATGAGAAACGTGAGAAGATTCTTCAGATATTTTACGAGTCACAGGACTTCTTCCTTGTAAGTGTATTGTATTTCTTTTTAGGTCTTGTAGGGCTTTTTTGTTTGTTCTTTCTGGTCTTAATTGTTTTTGTCAACAAGAAAATATATGATTTTCTCTCCTTTCTTTTTTCTTTTTTTTAAATGTGTTTTATATAGAGTACTATTTGATGTGTAAAACTTCTTTTCCATTCAAATCAATAGGATCTCACAGATGTAAAGGAAGTTGGCAACTGCAATTTTTAGAATGTGACTATTTATAGAGCCATAGAGTCTAACCTCTAATCCTCTATCACCATAAAAAGATATTATCCATTATTTAAACCATGTTATTAGATTCATGATTTTACCAGAAATTCATGTCTCATATCACAACCGTCGTTCGCAGAGCATGATGTATTAGGTAGTAAAATGAAGGAATCTGTATCATTTTTCTGTGACCCGTGCGAAGCAAAGATATAATTCAACCGACTCTTGAATTCCTATATTAGTAGGTTGACATCTTTGTTGTTCACAATTATCAGCTGCAGCCTGAAATTGTAAACTTGCAAGATCTGAAACTTTCATATGTACTGCAACACTAATTTCATGCAATCCAGTGGATTGGCACGTGAATGAATCATAAAATATGAGGTTAAGCATATAAACACAATCACTTTTTTTATCACATTGCTCTAAGTTAGATTATGTTGTGTCCTTTCTGTTGTTTGCAGATGGTAAGGTAGTTCACTGTTTGTTGTTTTTAGTATTACAACCTTTTATTTACTTGATTAAATGTCATTTGACAATAGAATTTGGTTGTTTGTGGTCTGTCTAGAGATTCTGTGCGTTTTCAAATCAAGTCACTTTTAATTATTGTGAAGAGTTGCTCACTGTAGCCTATTTCTTATAGCTTAGATTAGATGGTTTCAATGAGAAATTTCTAGCATTTAATCCACCAAAGAATGACAAAATTTTCATCTTTGCACGTATGAAACTTAATATTGAATTTTTTTCTTCCTCACTTTTTGTTCAGTGTTATGGTACTAGTATTTATTTTCTTGTAGTTCTACGTTTCCCAACTGTTACTTATGTAGCTGGTTAATACTTTCAGCTAAAGAAGCTTGAGAAGTTGGGCCCTAAGAAAGGTGTAATTAGCCAGTCAGTGAAAGATGTTCTCCAGAGTTTAGTTGATGATGATCTAGTTTCAAAAGACAAGATAGGGACTTCTGTAAGTAACCATTTCCTGATGGGTAATTGAAAATTAAACATAATCTCTCCGTGAACCAAAGAGAAATAGTTGTGCTTGCATCTGTGAAGTTTGCAAACAACAGCTCAAGCCACATGTGCATGTTCGCTTTCCACATACACTGGTTTATCTGTGCACCTTAAAATGCTTGTAATTTTAAATTTGGAGTCTTCCTAGCTTTGCTTCAAATCAGGTGAGGTTTTGATATTGTTTTGCTGAAACATCGTGAAGTAGTTTTAGTCTTTGGTCTAAAGTTTAAAATGTTTGTTGCAGTTGAGAAATGTACATTGGAAACTCGAATCTGATGTGCAAAGCTGTAGAAAACTGTATACAGATCTCGTTGATGAGTGTGGTGCATTAAAGAAGGGACGTGAGGAATCTGTAAGTATATTGAATTCAATTCTTATTGAGTTTGTGCTTTGTTATTTCCAATAGTTTAGGCTATTTATTTCATACTCCAAGCCTTTTCCTGGATGAACGAGAGGAGGCATTAACTAAGCTAAAAGCCATTGAAATAAAGCATAACGAACTTAAGGTAAATCCTAATCTTTTTCCTATTCTTAGAGCGTTATGAGCTGGTTATTCAAGTTGCTGACAGTTCTAGTTGATCAGGAGGAGATGGGGCAATATGCAGACAATGATCCTGCTGCCTTTGAGGCAATGAGTTAAGAAAATTTTTTATTTATCTTCATTGTGGTGCTTAAAGTATAATATTTGCTAAAACGGCCTGTTCTTTTTCTGGGAAGACTAGAAGGGGCATTAATAATACTCATTAATATCCTCTAGTTTGACATAACGGTAGTTTAATTTCATTATTGCAGAGAAAGCTATTGAAGTCTCCCATGCGGCAGCAAACAGATGGACAGGTTTTATTTTACACATTATTTGCTTTATCTTCCTGATCTGTTTCCATGAAATTTTCAACTCTTATCGGCATTTTTGAAATCTTATTTAAATTGTTAAAATATCCACGGACAATATCTTCACTTTGCGACAGTCGTGTTCAAACAACTTTCCTGAGGCCAAAGAGCAGCTCGAAAACATGTACAAGGAGGTATATTAGTGAATTTCTTCTACTTAAGCTCAATAACTGTGTCAATGCATTCATTATATCAGGTTCATGAGCGTACAGGTAATAAGTTCGTACAGGTTTTACCGTGTTAAATCTGAACGCCTGTTGATACTTCCTCCTTTGGTATACTCGATTTAAAACGCTCGTTTTTCTCCAAAAACGTGTATTCACACGTGTGATTTTGTTGTAATTATAACATCAACAATGTGCCTCATGTGGAGACCATCTTTCACAACTTTGCGATTGTGCTGAAATCTTGCTTTGAATTTATCTGGAGATAGGAATAACAGATGATTATGATTATTTGGAGCCTTCAGCAATTGTTCCACTCAACTCAATTGGTGATCAGAAGCTAGAAGGCAATACTTAGGTGATAGAATTTGGCTTATATTCCTCTCAGATATACAGTTATATATTGTACAAGTAAAAGAGCAAATTAGCTCCATTACTTGTGAAGCTATGCAATTCTTTCGCACAAGTACTTTTCTTTATTTTGAGTGGATGAAATATAATGCTACGGAATCAAACCATGTACAATTTTATTTCTGGTGAATTGGTGTTCTGATTTTATTGCAGGGTTTGAATTGTAAGTTTCTCAGTTGCATCTTCTGGGTCATTAGCAAATAGCAATTGTCATAACTTGGCTCTCTTTTTGTATTTACAGCCGAGGCATAGCATTGTTGACAATAGCTGACAGAGCAAAGACAATAGCTGGAAATATCATCCAGCAAAGTTTCAATTTCAAGGCCACAACACCAGATGCAACTGGGTATCAGACCATCATCTTTAGTTTAAATACAAAAAACAATTTCTGTACCCCTAAACCATAACCACCATTCCCACAACCCATCAATAATGAACACATCCAAATATTTGTAAAAAATGGTAAATGTAATTAGTCCAACATTAACACCAAGAAAAAATTACATATATTTATTTGCTACATGTGCCTAGGAGATAATCTTAGGCCAAGGAATTGGCCACATGATGTGAAGGTTTAGATTTTACAAATTTTACAAGAAAAAAAGAATGTATGATCTGCTCAAAGTGCCATTTCAGCCTGTAAGGCAGCAAGTTCATCTTCCTCAGCTGTGTGCTTTGAGGAACAAGGCGAGTTGGTTGCCTGCCTGCTGGAACCTGCACTGGAGCTGCTGAAGCTGTGGTTTCAGGTTGGAGGAGTTGTTCTTCCAATTCAAAACCTTCTATCTCTTCAAGTTTTGCCTCCAATTCATCCTGAAAAAATCAAAATTATTAGATGCTTTCTTATAAAGTATGTTTATGCACAAATTGGATAGAGTATTCTTGCCACAATGTTCCAATTTGAGGATTTTTTTTAATGTTTCAATATATCACTGACCTCATCAAAATTAGCAGCAGCGCCAATTGGAGTAGAAAATGATTCCTGGATCTGTTTCATACTCTCAGTCTGCTCATTGATTTCATCCATTGTCTTGTCCAATTCATCGATGTCTCTGTCAAAAGGAAAATCAACAACTTTTACACATATTGACAATACTTCTTAGACTACTACAACAACTTAGGCAATGGCAGAAAACTTGTTCAGAAAGCAAAACGAGACTTCGCATCCAAAAATTGCCAAAAACCGAAAGAATGAAAACAAATATAATAACTAATACAAAATGTAAATTATGAATGTGAATGACCAAGTGATATGCCAAATAAAATAATTGCCACATACGTTGCCTTTTGCATTGCCATCATTGCAGCTGCTCCGGTTCTCAATGCAGCTACAGTTTCTGTAGTGGCTTTTGCGCCTTCTAACATTATCATCTGCAACATCGAGATTCACAGCACATGGATTTAATTTCTATCAAATTGGCAAAAACAACAAATGAAATTGCTTTGAGGGAAGATACCGATAGAAATTGTAAAAACACAATCACACCTGATCATGAATCCGAAGTTGGAAATTTCCGCTGTTCATATAACCTCTTCCTCTTCAAACACTGAATAGCAGCTGCATGACAATTACATCAATCAGACCTCAACTAATAACCAACCTAAATTCTGCAAATAATTAAGCGAAATCCCATAAAATATTGGAAATTCACAGCAAGCTTACCTCTTTTATTCCTTGCTCGGGTGAGTTCTCTCGCCTTTTCAACTTCAGAAGTTGCCTTTTTCACAAGTACTTTCTGCTTTTTCTCTAGCATTTCAAGCGTCTGCACAATCCAAAGAAAATTCCCATGTTAAAGTAACAATAACCATTAAAAAACAAGGGCCAACATTATCTGATGAATTCAAGACTGATAATAAATAGCCTAGTTCCTACATGCAACAAATATTTCACGACCACGATCAACAACAAAATCCAACTAAAATTCCCACGCCAATTCACAAGAATATATAAATAAAACATGATTAAAATATGTAAAAAGAAGAACGAAACTTGATTATACCTCATTCAATTTGTTTAACGTTGTTAGAGCATTTCATTTCAAAAAAAAAAAAAAAAAAACGTTGTTAGAGCATTTACTTCCTGTTTAGTTTTTCCAAAGAGACGTTAAACATTTGTTGATTACTGCAGTGATCTTCTAATAAATCACAAAAAGATTAAATAATATCAGATCAAAATAATTAAACTCTCTTGTGACTTGAAAGGTGACCAAACGATGGCTTTTCACTTTTATATATATTGTCTCGGCTTATCTACGGGGTAAAATTAGACTTTGAAATAAAAGGAGGTAAATTTTTTTTTTTGTATATTTTAACTTTTTTATAATTATTTATCTCTCCTTTTATTTTAACAGTATTTTATAAATTTATTAATTTATTAATAACATATTTTTATTATTAAAAAATTAATTAATAAAAAATATTAATATATATGTATACATAATTTTAAATTTACAAATTTATTCATAATAAAAATAAAATAAAGAGAAAAAATTAAATAATAAATATAATTTTTTAAAAAATAATTAAAATAAATGAGTTCTTTTATTCATTAAATGAGTTTAAATTAATTTAGTTAGAAAATTTATCCTTTTTTTATATTTTTATATTTTTATATTATTAATATTTTATTAATTTTTTAAAAAAGAACTATTGCTTATAAAATAAATAATTTATTATAATTATTTTGAGTTCTTGTAAAAATTAAAAAAAAGAGGAGGTAATTTAAAATTTTTTTAAAAAATTAATAAATAATTTAAAAATTTTTAAAAAATATTATATATATATACCTATTTAAAAAAAAAAAGAAGGGGGCAACTGCCCCTTCTCTTAAAATGTGTCTGCGCTGCTTGTCTTGGCTTTTACTCATTCAAATATATATATATATATATATATATATAGTAATAAACTGTGGCCTCGACTCAATGCTTAGCGGAGAACTAAGGAGTAATGACTATTTTAATTTGAAATCTTCTATTCCTTCTATAGTATGCTTCCTTGAACTTTCGTTGTCCTCGAGGAAAAGGATTTTTTTTTAATGAATTTTTTTTATTAATAATAGCAAATTTTTTTTTTCCAGAAAATTATAATTGGGGCCAAACTTTTAATTGAGTGGAAACAAATAAAAAACATGGAATAACACAAATTATTATGCAAAGTTTTATATATTAATATAATTCTAAAAGACCAATGTCTTAATGTTTAATTAATAAATTTAGGGAAAAAATTAATAAATATGAAATAAAATAGAAATCTAAAGATATCAATGTCTGAAATAATTAATATAGTTACAATAGGAATTATTTATTTCGGAAAGGACAATATAGTAATTTTGCAAGTAAAACAAGATATCTTTCCCGCCAAATTTTGAGCGTGCATATCTCGATTCTGGAGGCTTCCCCTGTACTTTTCAGCTTACAGTTAGAGAGAAACAAAGAGATTTACCGTACCGAAGCTTAATTGTATTGCTCTTCTTCTTCAGCATCTACACGAAAGGGTTAATTTCAAGATGGTTCGAATCTCTCTTTACTCTTTTAATTTCAGAATGCTTTGTTCTTCTATTAATATCCATTATTGAATCATTTTTTTAAATGGAAAGTGAAATTTGAGGGTTTTCGTGTATTTCTAATGATATCTCTGAAATCCAAGCTCGTGATTTATGAGAGCCTTAACACGGCTTGTTTCATATCCATCTCTCCACATTTGCCGTGCTGCTTGGTTTGTTAGAAAACGCAGGAGAATCTTATGGAGGAAAATGCATAATTTCGGATCAGGGATTTTCTTAGGCATCTTCTTCAGCTGAAATTAGAACATTCGATTATTCAGTTCAGCACACAGAATTCAAACGTTTTATTTATTTATCGTTTCCCTTCATTTGACAGCAACCAAGCAGTATAGTGTTGTTTTTCTTTGTATTGTTATGCTGTTTTTGTTCGTTTTAGTCTCGAAGTGACGTCTAGTAGCTCTATTTCTTATTTGGTCACGCAATTTGGGTGTTTGAGAAATGTCTAGCCATATTGAAGTTTCAAATTGGGTTTTAATTGTAATAAATTGCTAATTATTGATCCAAATTAGGTATGAGCACATGTTCCCTAACCATTGATGCTGCTTAGTATTGGCTACTTCTTCATCTCTTTTACTTCCCATTGAGTCTCATAAGTTGTAATTCAAAGGCAATCATTCTTATTAGAAGTGAAGTGAATATCAAGTAGACAATAGAAGTAAAAGGTCTTGGTATTGCACTATGCTTTTATTTGAAGTTCAGTGATCATGAATGGAGCATTCTTTATATAAAATTTAATATCCTGCTTAATTCACTTGTGATGTAATCCAAGAAACGGGGTCTTTCATTGGATGAGAAACGTGAGAAGATTCTTCAGATATTTTATGAGTTGCAGGACTTCTTTCTCGTAAGTGTGTTGTATTTCTTTTTTAAGTCTTGGCGGGCTTTTTTATTTGTTCTTTCCAGTCTTCTTTTATTCATTTTTACATGATTATTTTTGTCTACAAGAAAATATATGATTTTGTCTCCTTTTTTTTTAATTTTTGTTATATAGAGGACTATTTGATGTGTAAAACTCCTTTTCAAATCAACAGGATTTTACATATGTAAAGGAAGTTGGCAACTGCATTTTTTTAGAGTACGACAATTTATAGTGCCATAGAGTCTAACCTCTATCACCATAAAAGGATATTGTCCATTATTTATACCATGTTATTAGATTCATGATTTTACTAGAAATTCATGTCTCATATCACAACCAAGTGGTGTTCATGGGCAGAGCATGATGTATTAGGTAGTAAAATGAAGGAATCTGTATCATTTTTCTGTGACCCATGCGAAACAAGGTATAATTCAACTGACTCTTGAATTCCTATATTAGTAGTTTGTACATCTTTGTTGTTCACAATTATTAGCTGCAGTCCGAAATTGTAAACTTGCAAGATTTCAAGTTTTCATATGTAATGAACCACTTATTTCATGCAATTTTGTGGATTGGTATGTGAATGAATTATATGGTATTGAGGTGCAGCATGTAAACACAAGTACTTTTTTTTATCACGGTGCTCTTGAGTTAGATTATGTTGTGTCGTTTCTGTTGTTTGCAGATGGCAAGGTAGTCCATTGTTAATGTTTTTAGTATTACAACCTATTATTATTTGATTAAATGTCATTTGACAATAGAATTTAGGTGTCTGTGGTCTGTTTAGAGATTCTGTGGTTTTTCAAATCAAGTCCCTTTGTGAAGAGTTGCTCCCTGTAGGTTATTTCTGATGGCTTAGATTAGTGTCATGTTCCTAAATAAAGAACAGAGAAATGAAGAAGAATAAGAGCAGAAGAGGGAGAAGATAAGCAGGGGAAGAAGATAATTGACAGCAAGGAAGAAAAGGAATTAAGAAGTTGGACAGAAGAGGAGAAGAAGAAGAAGGAGAGATAGGAGAAGGAGAAGAAGAAACAGAAGAATAGGAGCATTTAGAGAGAAAATTGTATTTTCATATTCATTGATTGGTTCCTTCTAATCTGTCACAACAATATATATAAAAGATTCGTTTTGTCATTCTTGGTCACTACTCCAAGGACTGACAGCTAACCAACAAATAACAATATTCCAGCTCATATTTACTACTAAAAACTACTACAATTTCATTCTTCCAGTACTCTCCTATTAGCTTAGCCCATACTCATAACATATTCTTTCACAGTGGTCCCAGTAGCACCTCTTGATGTTGAATTGGGCTCTTCTTGAGTTGTTGGAATTATTGGGACCATTTCCTTGGCTGGAGCAGAAAGAATTGGGCCGTTCATCATGATTCCTTCTTCCTTCTGCCTTAGAAATTCTTCTTGGATCATGACATTTCCCTCCCATCAAGACTTTCCTTGTCCTCAAGGAAAAATTTAGGAAACTCTGATTTCAAGAAGTCCTCTTCCTCCCAAATGGCCTTTGACAAATTCAACCATCGAAGAAAAACTTGTTGCATCTGCTGTTGAATTCTCTTGGGGCATCTTCTGCCAAAAAGAGCCAATGGCTGTATATTAAAATTACCATTTTCATGCAACTTTGGTAATCTAGTGGCTAATTGTTTCTTCCTAGGCATATTCAACCACTGAATCAAAATCCATTGTACCTTCTTAAACACAAGCTTTAAATTCTGCTTGAGCAAAGAATTAAATTTTTGTTTTCTAATTGACATTTTCTCAAACATCTTCAATCCACAAATTCTTCTTAAGCAATTCAATTTTTTCCTTTGTCTTCTCCACCTTTCAAATTCATTCGCCTTAAGATGCATAAAAAAATTCGATCCAAACATCTATCCATAATTAGTATGATTTTTCAATTCAATCCACAAATCACTTTTGTTTTTCTTGTCTCTATTCAAACTTTTACTACTAGCTACCACATATTCTTTTCTACGTAAATCCACAAAAGTTGTTTTCTATCTATCAAAATTATTATTTCTTACTGCTCCATCAACAAAACAAAGCATCACCACATTATCAAAATCATTACCATAATTAATTTTTCTTTCATCCCCAAGATCAACCTCAAAATTCTCATAAATCAAAATACTTCCTAATTTCCCCATTGTTCGCATTTGGATCTGTATGGGTTGGTTGTTGTGTTGGGTATAATGAATGGTGAGTAATTTGGTGTCTGTGGCATTTGGAGATGAAGTGTTTGAAAATTTTGGATGGGTATTCATTTGGGTTTGTGTAGTTTGTGTGTGGAGAGGGCTGGAGTGAATGGTTAAGGATGGAAATGCTTGTTGAGAAATTCTTGCAGATGGCTGCTGGGTTGTGGAAATTGATTATGGGAGGGTTGATTCTGGGATTTTTTTGGCTTGGTAGTGTTGGTTCTATAGCAGTGTGGATCGGGTTGGAGCTAGTAGTAGGAGGCAGAGGTGAATTAGATGATGAGGCTGTGGTACCTAGTTGCAAACTGTTCGAAAGAGCTCTCTTCATATCTGTCATTTGTTCCATGTATTTTTGGAAGGTGAGTTAGGCAGCCTGCTGATCTATGTATTGTTGATTCTGTTTATCGAACTGCTCATAAACTTCTTTCATAAAATCTTGTGAGTGGTGACGATCATCTTGACATACTCCTCCAACCGTTGTAGTGGGTGTGCTTCGGTGGCTATGGCTTTCTTCTTTGCCATTTGAACCAGTGAAGCCAGAGTAGGATCTTCGGATAAGGTCTCTGATATCACTATCATGTTCTTAAATAAAGAACATAGAAATGAAGAAGAATAAGAGCAGAAGAGGGAGAAGATAAGTAGGGGAAGAAGATAATTGACAGCAAGGAAGAAAAGGAATTAAGAAGTTGGACTGAAGAGGAGAAGAAGAAGAAGGAGAGATAGTAGGACAAGAAGAAACAGAAGAATAGGATAAGAATTTAGAGAGAAAATTGTATTTTCATATTCATTGATTGGTTCCTTCTAATCTTTTACAATAATATATATAAAAGATTCGTTTTGTCATTTTTGGTCACTACTCCAAGGACTGACAGCTAACCAACAAATGACAATATTCCAGCTCATATTTACTAATTAAAACTACTACAATTTCATTCTTCCAGTACTCTCCAATTAGCTTGGCCCACACTCATAATATATTCTTTCACAGTAGTCCCAGTAGTACCTCTTGATGTTGAATTGGGCTCTTCTTGAGTTGTTGAAACTATTGGGACCATTTCCTTGGCTGGAGCACAGAAAATTGGGCCGTTCTTCATGATTCCTTCTTCCTTCTGCCTTAGAAATTCTTCTTGGATCATGACATTGATGGTTTCAGTAAGAATTTTCTGGCATTTAACCCACCAAAGAATGAGAAAATTTTCATCTTTGCACGTATGTAACTTAATGTTGAATTTTCTTCTTCCTCACATTTTGTTTGGTGTTATTGTACTAGTATTTATTTTCTTGTAATTCTACGTTTCCTAACTATTACTTGTGTAGCTGGTTAATTATTTCAGCTTAAGGAGCATGAGAAGTTGGGCCCTAAGAAAGGTGTAATTAGCCAGTCGATTAAAGACGTTCTCCAGAGCTTCGTCGATGATGATCTAGTTTCAAAAGACAAGATAGCAACTTCTGTATCTAACCATTTCCTGATGGGTAGTTAAATTAAATGTAATCTCTCTGTGAACCAGAGGGAAACAGTTGTGCTTGCATCTGTGAAGTTCACAAACAACAGCTCAAGCCGCTTGTGCAAGTTCGCTGTCTACAGACACGGATTATCTGCTCATCTTAAAGTGCTTGTAATGTTAAATTTTAGGTGTATTTCTGGAGTCTTCCTAGCTGTGCTGGAAATCAGGTGAGGTTTTGATATTGTTTTGCTGGAACATCATGAAGTTGTTTTAGTCTTTGGTCTAAAGTCTATACTGTTTCTTGCAGTTGAGGAATGTATATCGGAAACTTGATTCTGATGTGCAAAGCAGTAGAAAACGGTATGCAGAACTCATTGATCAGTGTGGTGCTTTAAAGAAGGGACGTGAGGAATCTGTAAGTATATTCAATTCAATTCTTATTGTGATTTGGCGTGATTTGTTATTTTCATTAGTTTAGCTATTTCATACTCCAAGCCTTTTCCAGGATTAACGAGAGGAGGCATTAACTAAGCTAAAAGCCATTGAAATAAAGCATAACCAACTTAAGGTAAATCCTCATCTTTTTCTATGAGCAGGTTATTCAAGTTGCTAACAGTTCTAATTGATCAGGAGGAGATGGGGCAATATGCAGACAATGATCCTGCTGCCTTTGAGGCAATGAGTTAAGAGAATTTTTTTAAAATCTTCATTTTGGTGCCTAAAGTATAATATTTCTTGCTAAAACGGCCTCTTCTTTTTCTGTGAAGACTGGAAGGGGCATTAATAATACTCATTAATATCGTCTAGTTTGACATAACAGTAGTTTAATTTCATTATTGCAGAGAAAGCTATTGAAGTCTCCCATGCGGCAGCAAACAGATGGACAGGTTTTATTTTGCAAAATGTTTGTTTTATCTTTTTGGCCTGTTTCCATAAAATTTTGAACTTTATGGGCCTATAAAATCTTATTTAATATGTTAAAAATTCCAGAGACAGTATCTTCACTTTGCGACAATGGTGTTCAAACAACTTCCCTGAGTCCAAAGAGCAGCTCGAAAACATGTACAAGGAGGTATATTAGTGAATTTCTTATACCCTGCATATTGCACATACTAGAATGTTGCGAATGCACCCATCTACTTTTTCTTCACACTCAAGGTGCTCTGAGCTTATAGTGGGTTTAATATTTTATTTTCCTCGTATTGGTGCACTGAAAGTAAATTTGAACTCATTTGTCTAATTCAGTATGGCCAGCTTCTACTTTAGCTCAACTAGCTGTGTCAATGCATTCAGTGTATCAGGTTCATGAGCGCACTGGTAATATGTTTTTACAGTTTGTACTCCTGTTAAATCTGAAGTCTTGTTGATAATTCCACCTTTGTTAGACTTTATTTAAAACACTCATTTCTTTCCTAAGACGTGCATACACACAAATGTGTGATTTTTGTTGTAATTACAACATCAACCATGTGCCTTATGCAGAGACGCATCTTTTTCAACTTTGCGATTGCGCTGAAACCTTGCTTTGAATCTTTCTGCAGATAGGAATAACAGATGATTTTGATTATTTGGAGCCTTTAGCAGTTGTTCCGCTCAACTCAATTGGCGATCAGATGCTAGAAGGCAATCCTTAGGTGACCCAATTTGGCTTATATATATTCCTCTCAGATGTAAAGCTACATATATTGTACTAGTTAAAAAAAAACAAATTAGCTCCATTATTTGTGTAAGTAAATGCAATTCTTTCCCGAGCACTACTGTTCTTATTTTGAGTGAATGAAATATAATGTCACGGAATCAAGTCATGTGCCGTTTCATTTCTGGTGGTGTTTTAATTTTATTCCGGCGTTTGAATTGTAAGTTTCTCAGCTGCATCTTCTGGGTCATTAGCGAATAGCGATTGTCGTAACTTGGCTATGTTGCGTATTTACAGCCAAGGCATAGCATCGTTTAAAGCTTAATGCAGTGCACAGAGAGTTTGTTAACCAATTAAAACATGCAAGACAAGGAATTGCCTATGAAATTATTTTTCTTACTTGTGCAGAAGGGTTGTCTACTTTGCTTACACAGGCAGCGAGTGAGGGTATTATACAGGGTTGTCGGGCTAGCAGGAGGGATCCTAGGGTTTCTTACCTGTTGTTTGCAGATGACTTTATTTTGTTTTTTAGAGCTAAGGAGGATGAATGTAGAAGTAATAAAGGTATTCTTGGTTTATATGAAGGGGCTTCTGGTCAAGCTGTAAATTTTAATAAGTCAGAGCTGTAAATTTTAATAAGTCAGGGATTATGTTTAGCCCTAATATTGGAGATGGTTTGAAGACGAGATTATGCTCTATTTTGGGAGCAAATTCTTCTATGGGAGAAGGGAAATATTTGGGCTTACCTTCCTTAGTGGGTAAGAGCAAAAAATCCATTTTAAACTATTTTCGAGATAGGATGTGGCAAAAGGTGAATCAATGGAATAATAAATTTTTGTCGGGGGGCAGGAAAAGAGGTGATATTGAATTAGGTGGCGCAGACTATACCCACCTATTATATAAGTGTTTTTATGATTCCAAAGTCTTTATGTGAGGAGTGTTTTTTATGATTCCAAAGTCTTTACGTGAGGAGTTACAACGTGTTATGAATTCTTTTTAGTGGGGTATGAAACCGGATGGGAGAAGGAATATAAGATGGCTATAAAGGGAAAGGATGTGTGAGGGGAAGAAGGAAGGTGGGATGGGCTTTTAAGATTTGACTAGTTTCAATATGGCTTTTATTAGCTAAATGAGGATGGAGATTGGTAGCTAATAAAGACTTTTCTTTTTAGAATTTTTAAAGCTAAATATTTTTCTGAAGGGAATTTTTTAGATGCTAGGTTGGGCTCTAATTTTATATGAAAGAGTATATTGCAAGCTAGAAAAATTTTGAAAGTTGGGGTCAGGTGGAGAGTGGGGGATGGTAAGGACATTCGGATCTTCTGTGATCCTTGGCTTCCAAGAGAGGATTTTTATGTAGAGAGGGGAGTGAGGTCTAGTGACCTGAGTTTAAGGGAGGCAGATTTTTTCTCGGAGGTAACTAAGAGTTGGGATATGGCGAAGTTGAGGGCTTATTTTGCTGAGAGGGATATTGATGCTATCTTAGCAGTGCCTTTAGGGAGGAATGGTTATAAGGATAAAGTAGTATGACATTTTGAAAAAAGAGGGGAGTACTCAGTTCGTACGGGGTATCATGTTTATAGAAAATTACAAGGGATGAGGGTGGGTTGTGAAGAGGGGTCGGTATGGAGTCGGTTTTGGAATTTAAAATTGCCACTGAAAGTGAAAAACTTCATGTAGAGAGTGGGTCGAAATATATTGCCAACAAAGGCGAATTTGAGGAAAAGAGGTGTGGAGGTGAATGAGGGATGTGGTTTCTGTGGGCAAGAAGAGACACTGGATCATATATTATGGCGGTGTGAGAGCGTTAAAGGTTTATGGGAGAAATGGAGGAGGGGATGCTGGAACTCTAACACCGATTATATTTCTTTTTTCTTGCAGGTTTTACAGACTGCCTCCCTTGATGTCAAACAGGAGGTCTGTATGATTACATGGGAAGCGTGGAATATAAGAAATGACTTTCTATGGAATAATCGAGTTAGCAGCGAATGGGAGAGTTGCAAGAAGACTCTTAACTTTCTACATGCATGGTGCGAAGAAAATGGTGCAACACAGTTCCAACCTCATAACTCAGATAGAGGTAATTTAGCTGTAGAAGATGACGTCTAGAATTGTTGGCTGGCATTTGTTGATGGAGCTCTCTTCTCCAATGAGAAAAAACTGGGTTTTGCTGCAATATTCCAGGATGGTGAAGGGCTGTTCTCTTCGGCAATCTCTGGGCATCTAAATGGCATGTGTTCCCCAGCAATAGTTGAAGCTTTAGCACTACGCGAAGCTTTAGTGTGGGCTCAGGCAAGGTTTAACGCAGGGGTTGTTTTTTACATTGATTCACAAGTAGTTTTTTTTTTTTTTGATAAAGGTGGACGACACCACCGCATTATTATTAATTATCTCAAAACATATGGGAAATCCATACAAATGATCTAACAGCTAATGATATCGAATATATGGGCACATACAATCAGAGATTAACACTCCTTTCAAGAAAGACGGGAGCGAAATGAAAGAAGAAAAAATACAATTTGTAGTGTTAAGGCGACTATAAAGAGCAAAATAGTGGACGGCCTGATTGGCTTCTCTAAAATTGTGTCTGATGTCAAAATTGTTGGACTTTATTAAGTGTCTTATGCAGCCTGCTATGGATGATGGGTGAAGAATTTGAGAGGACGTAATAAGCTCAACAAGCATTTTGGAATCTGTCTCGATGATGACATGATCAAGGCCTTTGGACACACACCATTGAACACCAGCTTGAAGTGCTTTAAGCTCTACCTGGGTTGCATCTGAACCCGTAAGAAGGAAAGCAAGCCCTTCTACAAATTGACCTGAACTATCTCTTAATACTGCGCCCCTGCTGATTGACGGACTGTGAAGGTCGCATCTATATTGAGTTTGAAACAGCCTGTGGGTGGTTTTATCCAATGGACGACCATGGGCTTCAAATTCTTCGAACCAAAATTGGTGGAAGGAAATCTTTGAAACAAGAAATTGGCCTAGCAAAATTGGATTTTGAGTTTCCAATGCCCCAGCAAAGAATCTCAGATGTAATAGCAGTATAAACCTGTGGGAAATATAATTGTTCCTCTCCCCATACACAGGAATAGTAGGCACGCCAAATAGAGAATATAAGGCATTGGGAGACAAACCTTTTTAGACGTCCTGTAGCAGAATTTGCTTTGGATGATAGCCACCACGTCATCAGTTCAATCCGCAGAGATCTCTTCTGGTCTATATTATCAATCAAGAAAGAACTAAAGAAACACCATAGTGTGCGAATACAAGGACATAGATAGAAAACATGCTCCACAGATGCTTCACCACTGTAACAAAAGGGGCAGCATGAAGTCAGATAAATACCCATACGCTGAAGTCGATGTGGAAGTGGCAAGCTGTCATTCAACACCTTCCAAGCAAGCACGGAGTATTTAAGAGGGATTACTGAATCCCATAACATCTTAGAGAAAAAGGATGGAGTTTTGTGAATTCTAGTAATCTCATAGGTTGTGGCAAGAGTGAAAGAACCAGTGATGCTATGTTTCCAAGAGATTGGATTCGTATCAAGACAGAAATGGCTAGAGTAATCATGGAAAGCGTGGCAGATTCTTTTCCATGTACACGAATCTGATTGTACATATAGCCACGTCCCTTTTATTTGATATTTAGCGTGCATGTAACTAGCCCAAGTTGAGCTATTCCGTAAATATGACCAAAGAAGCTTGATGGAATATGCTGCTTGAAGGGAGGAGAGAGATCTAAGACCCGGACCATTTTTAGCAGTAGGTAAGCATAGTTTCTCATATCTGATCCAATGATACTTTCGAGAGGTGATGTCTGAACTCCAAAAGAATGATGCAAATCTGGACTCTAAAGCGTTAATGACAGTTTTTGGTAATAACATTGCCCCCATGACATGTATGGGAATGGAATTTAGCACATGCTTAATGAGGAGAAGTCTACCTCCTAGAGATAGAAATTTCTTAGACCATCCCTGCATCTTGGCTTCCACTTTATGAATCAGGTCCTGGCAATGAGAGAACCTGTTTATGCCCTGATAGATGGGATCGCCAAGATAATTGAATGGAAGCTTTTTTTGTTGAATTGGCAAAAGCTCTTCATATTTGCGGACCCTGTGAGAAGGACATTTCTTGGAGAAGAAAAAGGAACACTTGGCAAAATTAATAAGCTGACCCGAAATGGATTGATAGGCTTCAAGGAATTTCTTAAAAGCTTTGACACTGCGAATATCCCCATTTATGAAGACCAACAAATCATCCGCAAATCCCAAATGTGATACAACCGGACAGTTGTGGTGAAGTTTGTAAGGCAAGATGCATCTCTTCGCAATCAAAGAATTCAGACATCTAGAGAAACACTCAGAAGCCATAATAAAAAGGAGGGGAGATAAGGGATCACCCTGCTTGACTCCTCGTTGTGGCTTAAAGAAACCATAACTAATGCCATTAACAATAATAGGCAAGTGAGTGCACCCCAGGTTATTCATAATCATTCTTACAAATTGAGCAGAAAAACCAAGTTGAAGCAAAACAGATTTCAAGAAATCCCAATTCACCCTGTTAAAAGCTTTGGCCATGTCAAGCTTGATTGCTAAGTTGTGTCCTATAGTCTTTTTGTTCACAAGTAGTTTTTCATGCTTTTTACAATAACCTTCCGGACTCTTCGAAATTTGGTTTAATTGTATTGTAAGGCTATTTGTTCTTCAAGGCCTGACTTCATTGTTAGGTGGGTTAGAAGGCAAGCAAACATGGAGGCTCATTCTTTGGCCAGAGCTTCTATCAATTATGCTAGCTTTCAAGTATGGGAAGAAATTCCTCAACGTATCCCGTTTTTGAATTATTAATTGATTGGTTTCTCTTTCAAAAAAAAAAAAAGTTCTAAGTAGGTATATAGATGTAAATCAATGTTACCTGAGGAGGATGGTATTCTAATTGGCTGAAATCATTAATTTAATCTAGTTTTTAATCACTATTATAATCTTTCATTTTCCTCTATTGGCAGTTCGCTTATCGGATTACGGATATGAGAAATCCCACCTTTCTCATACCCGTGGACACTCCTAGTTGACACGATCAGATGGATAGCAGACCGGGAATTATTATGCACCATCCGGCTTAGGATTCGCACAAGCTGCTCTGCAGAACTTATATTGCCCGAAGAGGCAAAGAAACTACAAAATTGGCAAATACCAATTCTGTCAAGTAAAAGTTTCTCATCGTCAACTTTCAGCAGCACCAATAGCATCTGTCCTACTCAAATTCCATTCATACAAGAATGCATAAAAAAACCTTGCCCTACAGCACGATTGATGTTCTGTGTACATGTCAAATCCACCACCCACCACAATCATTGCCTCTAATCAACACCCCAACCACTCACCACCTTCGTCACTGCTTTTGCTTTTTCTGGTTTTAAAGGTCCCAGCAGTCTTCTTTTCCTGGCTCAAGGCAGTATAACAGAATAAAGACTAGCTGGAAAATATCATCCAGTAAAGTTTAAATTTCAAGCTACAACACCAGATGCAACTAGAGATCAAACCAGATGCAACTAGAGATCAAACCATCATCTTTAGTCTAAATACATAAACCAGTTCCTGTACCCCTAAAACTATAACCGCCATTTTTACAACCTACCAATAATGAACACATCCAAATATTTGTAAAAAAATGGTAAATATAATTAGTCCATCATTAACACCAAGAACAAATTACATATATTTATATGCTATTTGTGCCTAGGCGATAATCTTAGGCCAAGAAATTGGCCACGTAATTTGAAGGTTTATATTGTCAACAAGGAACTCAAGAAAAAAATAGTGTTCGGGGAAAATAGAAAGAGAGATGATATATAACTGGATCCGAAGCTCCAAAATGCAGATTACATATTAAAAGGACAAATTTTTCTTAGTTTATGTGATCTTTATATACATTGTTCAGACCATTCAATGCACACAGGAGACGCTTGGAAGGAGTAGCAGGAACTCAATAATACAATATGTGAACTCAATAATACAATATGTGACCAATCTTTAAATTAGCTCTTCAGCAATCTAGGCAACAATACCTGCAATCACCCAACCAACAAAATCAATTATAGAAGCACATAAAGTAACCACACACTGTGTTTTAGTTAAAGGAAACTTGAAACTGATCAAGTTGCAAGGGAAGTAGGTGAATCTAGTACTAGCATGCAAATCTTTGGCAATAGGTTGATAATTGAGAGCAAAGCTTTTTAATGAACAAAAAAGAATGTATAACCTGCTCAAAGTGCCATCTCAGCCTGTAAGGCAGCAAGTTCATCTTCCTCAGCTGTGCGCTTTTGAGGAACAGGGCGAGTTGGTTGCCTGCCCGCTGGAACCTGCACTGGAGCTGCTGGAGCTGTGGTTGCAGGTTGAAGGAGTTGTTCTTCCAATTCAAAACCTTCCAACTCTTCAAGTTCTGCCTCCAATTCATCCTGAAAAATCAAAATTATTAGATGCTTTCTTATCAAGTATGTTTATATACAAATTGGAGAGAATATTATTGCCATAATGTTCCATTTTAAGAATTTTAAATGTTTCAATAAATCACTGACCTCATCAAAATCAGCAGCAGCACCAATTGGAGCAGACAATGCTTCTTGAATCTGTTTCATACTCTCAGTCTGCTCATTGATTTCATCCATTGTCTTGTCCACATCATCGATGTTTCTGTTAAAAGGAAATCAACAACTTTTAAACATGTTGACAATACTTCTTAGACTGCTTCAACAGCTTAGGCAATACCAGAACAATTGCTCAGAAAGCAAAATGAGACTTCGCATCCAAAAATTGTGAAGGACAATGCCCTTCTATGATTTAAGAACAAAACAATGAAAACAAATATAATAACTAATACAAAATGCAAATCATGAATGTGAATAATCTAGTGATATGCCAAATAAAATAATTGTTACATACGTTGCCTTCTGCATTGCCTTCATAGCAGATGCTCCAGTTCTCAATGCATCTACAGTTTCTGTAGTGGCTTTTGCGCCTTCTAACATTATCATCTACAAAATTGAGATTCACAGCACATGGATTTAATTTGTATCAAATTGGCAAAAACAAAATTGCTTTGAGAGAAGAAACCAATAGAAATTGTAAAAACACAATCACACCTGATCATGAATCCGAAGTTGGAAATTTCCAAGCTGCTCTATTTGTTGTTCATATAACCTCTTCCGCTTCAAGCATTGAATAGCGGCTGCATGACAATTACATCAATCAGACCTCAACCAATAAACAATCTAAATTCTGCAAATAATTAAGCGAAATTCCACAAAATATTGGAAATGCACAGCAAGCTTACCTCTTTTATTCTTTGCTCGGGTGAATTCTCTGGCCTTTTCAACTTCGGAAGCAGCCTTTTTTACAAGTACTTTCTCCTTTTTCTCTAGCATTTCAAGAGTCTACACAATCCAAAGAATTCTCATGTTAAAGAAACAATAACCATTAAAAACAAGGGCCAACATTATACATCCGAAAATAAATAAAAACAATTTCCATTATACAGTTCATAAAACAAAGTAAATTCCATATGTACAAGACAAACAATTTAGATTATATACCAATGTATGATAAATTTAAGACTGTTAATAAATAGTCTAGTTGCTAAATGGTACAAATATCTCACGAGATCAAGAAACCGTCAGATCAATTTCAAAGCCACACCGTGATCAACAACAAAATCCAAGTAAAATTCCGACGCCAAATCACAAGAATATGTAGATAAAATATAATTAAAATAAGCAAAAAAAAAAGATGAATAAAACATTATTATACCTCATTTAATTTGTCTAACGTTGTTAGAGCATTTGCTTCCTGTTTAGGTTTTCCAAAAAGACGGTTAAACATGGTTGATTCCTATCTGCAAATCAAAACGCTGCAGCGATCTTCTAAATCACAAAGAAATTCAATAATATCAGATCAAAATAAAACCCTAAATCCAAAAATCGAAGCGGATCTAATGAAAAACGAGGAATCGATTATGTGATGATGGAAAGACTGAATTCCCCGATTGAAGAAAAATAGAAGAAAATTAAGATTATAAGAACAGGCCTCCGAAATTTGAAGAAGGGATCGAATTGATTTGACTGATTAGGGTTTTCGATGAAAGCAGAGACGGAGAGAAAGGGGCTTTTCCTTAAGCGTGTTGAGAACTTGCAATCAGAGATGGAGAAGGACGCTGCCTTTGCCCTTTTTCTTCAAGGAGTTGAAAGCCACGTGGCACGAACTTAATTTGCTCTTACACAAATATATATATATCTTAGGCCATATGGTCAATTACACCCTTAAACTGTTGTAGGTATCTCACTTAGACACCTAAAAACTTTTTTATCCGTTTAAAAAAAACTGATCTGGATTCTTATGGAACCCACTTACCATTACTCTAAAAAATAAAAAATTTTAAAATATATTAAATGATAAAAAGTAATAAATAAAAAATAATAAAAAAATAAAAATTAACCATTACCATTATCACCATCAACCCGTCATCGTCAGACAAAACAAGACAAATTTACGTACATTTATATCAATTTTACATTTTAAAATGGCAAATATTAGCCAGCAAAACAAATAAAATAATTCAATTTCAATGTTGTTTCGGCGAGGCAGAGAGGACCAGATCAAAACTTTCAAATCCTCAAGCAACACCCTTCTAATTAATATATTAGTTGCTAATTACACAAAAACTTTCAAATCCTCAAACAATACCCACTTTAAATATATTAAAAATCGAAACTTCAACTAAATTTTTATCAAAGAACCGAAGGTCAATGCGCCAAAAAAATTCAGAACAAAGCTGGAAAACAGCGAGCAATCAATATGCCATTACGATGACTAACATTCATGGGTATCGTAGAATCGGCGAACATTTTTCTTGCAAGGGTTAAACCGACTGTAATATTCATGGGTTTTAAAGAGGCGTTTTTATATTTGAAACCAATTTTATTAAGGTTTTTCATTGTGAGATCGGCATAAAGGGTTAAATTCAGATCCACACCCATTCTAGCAGGGACTAAGAAGACACAAAGGTTCTGCCGTTCTGGACAATGATTGAATCGACAGAAGGAGGCTGGAGACGGTGATGGATTTTGAAGATAATTTTTTTATTTTTAATTTTTTTATTTTTACCATGTTAATATTTTATTTTTTTATTTATTTTTAAAAGCCAATAGAATTTAGACACGTGTTAATAAATTGAGACTCACACTGCCACGTTGATAAAAGTTAACGAAAGTTTGACCTCTGTTAGGGAAAGGGTGAAATTGAGCTTTTTTAGTAAAAAAAAGTGTTTTAATGGATAAAAAAAAAATTAAAGTGTTTAAGTAAGATATCTGATATAATTTAGGGGTGTAATTAATCCTTTAGCCATATATCTTAAGTTAATTTTAAATTTTTTATTTATTTTTTAGTATTAGTATAAGAGTTAATTATTTATTTATTTTTTAATATTATTTCTAAAATATCAATATATAATTACTATTTAATATAATTTTATAAAATAAATGGATGATTATTATATATAAATATTTAATTATCCTACCGTATGTAAAGAGTTAATCTAATTATAACTATATTTTTTTTTCTCAATTTAATAAATTTAAAATTAATTTTTTATTTTCTAATATGATATAATAACAACAACAAAGCTTTGGTCTTAAATTAATTAGAATTAATTATAACTATTTTTTTTAATAAATTTAAAATAATAAAATTATTTTGTATTATATTTATTCAAGTTAATTTAAATATATCACTATTTTTTGTAACTATTTTTATTTTAATTAGTTTAACTTTTTAACTAACGTATTACTAAATCGTCATTTTTCAATCTATAATTTTTTATCCTGCTTCAAATTACACAGAATAAAACTCCAATTTTCTAAGATTTGTTTAATCGGAGTAGGACTGAAGCTTTGAAAGCGAGAGTAAGGGAGCCATTGTTATTTTAAACAACCGTTGGGTAATAGAAACGTCAAAATGTTTCTCTACAGAACCATCCACTGTAGTAAAATATGACTCTGCTTTAAATCACCCCACGTGTACCCAGTAATTTCGTCTTCTTTCAGATGAGTGATGACTCACCTTCTTTGTTTTTTTATCTGACAAGAGTGGTCTTCTATTTTATTTTATGTTTCCTTGTTCTTTGCTTGCTTACTCTTCATTTTTCTGTTTATAACAAAGACAATCTCTTTCTCTCGACTGCCTTCCTCTCTCAAGCTCTGCTTTTGAGTTTTGAGTGGTGTTATGGGTGTCTTCAAATGGGTGTCTCAATTTCTTTATTTCAGAGCTCATCTCCTCAGAACCTTCTTTAAGCCCACAAGAACTTGCTCAAATACCTGTCAATTTTCTTGACCTTGCAAAGAAACCTGAACTTTTTGATTATATGGCCAGTATTAGGAGAAAAATCTACGAGAACCCTGAACTTGGTTACGAGGAATTTCAGACTAGTAAGCTTATTAGAGCTGAGCTTGATCATTTTGGCATCCATTATAAGCACCCAGTTGCTGTTACTGGTATTGTTGGCTATGTTGGCACTGGTGCACGGGCGAAGGTACGTTGAATGGAAAGAATACAGTTGTCCCTCCTCTTTTCAAAAATTTATATATATATAATATTTTTTAAAATTTTTAAAATTTTTTATTAATTTTTTTAAAAAAATTTAAATTACTTTTTTTTTAATTTTTATAAGAAGTAAAAAAATATATAATAAATTATTTATTCTATAATAATAATTTTTTTAAAAAAAATTAATAAAAAATTAATAAGATATAAATAAAAAATAATAATAAATTTTTCAATTAAATTAATTTAAATAAATTTATAAATTTTTCAAATAAATTAATTTAAACATATTTAATAAATTAAAAAACTCATTTATTTTAATTATTTTTTAAAAAATTATATTTATTATTTATTTTTTTTCTTTATTTTATTTTTATTATAAAAATTTTATAAATTTAAAATTTTGTATATATATTAATATTTTTTTATTAATTAATTTTTTAATAATAAAAATATATTATTAATAAATTTATAAAATATTATTATAATAAAATGAGAGATAAATAATTATAAAAAAACTAAAATTTATAAAAAAATTTCTCCCCTTTTATTTTAAATACTGGTTTTGCCCCTGCACTGGTGGACCCCCTTTTGTTGCAGTAAGAGCTGATATGGATGCTCTAGCCATGGAGGTCTTGTTTGATTTTTTCTCTTAAAATTCTCGTCTATTTTTCTAAATTAATTTCTTATGATTACTTTGAGGTTTAGTTATCTGGAGATTAACAATGGAGAATCGTATTTCAGGAGGCTGTGGAATGGGAGCACAAGAGTAAAATTCCCGGTAAAATGCATGCTTGTGGTCACGATGGCCATGTTGCTATGCTTCTTGGTGCTGCTAAGATGCGTCAAGAGGATCGCCATGAGTTGAAGGTTTATATGCTTCTTACATATTTTTTGTTGATTGACATCCAAATTGTGGATTTATATGGTTGGCTTGCCACAATTGTGAACTGATTTAACTTTGTGATTCCATTTTCTTTTGGGATGTTATTCGCATAGCTCTGTAAAAGAAAGGATTTATTCCATTAATTTTGTTATAATTGAGCATCCAGTAATTGGTAGAAATGGGGAGTAAAGATCACTTCCAAAGATATAGTTAAGATAGTTATGATTTCATATGCAATGCAAAACACTTGATGGATTGGATTTTGTTTGAAATATTTATCTCTATTTGGGCTTTAGGGCATACTTGTGCATGACGGAACAGTACGAAACAGAATATATTTGTCCTTGTCGATCCAGGTTCCAACATTAATCATCTCATACTAACTAATTGGTTTACTTTAGCTCATGAAAAGGACATTATATATAAAGGATCAATTGGCTCTTGTGGTTGCAATTCGATAATTAGGATTAGTGTCTTTACAATATTCACTCATTGCAGATTTCTTGTTTCCTTTTCTCCTCTTTTGACTATATGAGCTTAGAGAAGGAAGAGGAAAGAGAGCCCTGTGGACAATGTGGTTAGAAATTTATGGCGAGGTCTGATCACAACTACCGAATTGTAAAACTAAAGGCATAAGGATACTAGATGACCTTTTATGGAAGATTTAGAAAGAAATATAAGCACATCATCTTCCAAAGATGTTGTTTCCTGTTTGCCCCTGCTGCTATACATCTATCAATAAGAGACTATGACTTGTTATTTAGTATCTTGTACATCAGGAGTTCATTGTACCTCTTCTTTGTGCATGATTGGGGAAATTCTGTGCTTTGAAACAAAAGTTGGCTTTATGCTTCATTATCATTATTCTTAGCAAATTGATAGTAATGTAAAACACTAATTCTCGTTTCAAAATAAAATTTCATGATTTTTTTGGTTGTTTTGATAGGGAACAATTGTTCTTGTTTTTCAACCAGATGAAGGACTAGGAGGAGCCAAGAGAATGTTGGATGCTGGAGTTCTTGAGAATATTGATGCCATCTTTGGAATACATGTTTCTGTTCAGAATCCTATTGGTACAGTCGCCTCAAGAGCTGGTCCTATCTTGGCTGGCAGTGGTTTATTTGAGGCAGTGATAAGTGGGAAAGGGGGACATGCTGCCATTCCCCAACATTCAATAGATCATATTATAGCAGCTTCCAACGTGATTGTTAGTTTGCAACATCTTATTTCACGTGAGGCTGACCCGTTGGATTCACAGGTACTCACTCTCTTACACGCAAATAGTGATGCATTTATGTGCATGCATAAGTGGGGATTAATTGCAGTTTTAATACCCAAGGGTTTTTAACAAACCTGCCCTTATGTGAAACCTGTCCAAGCAAAATTAACCAATGTCTTCACTGAGGAAATTAATCTCTTTTCATAGCCTGCAGTTGTCTCCGAGTCATTTCTGGCGCCCAACCATTTGTGGTTTTGATATATGGATGCTGTCCTTTTCTTTTACTAAAAAGTATTTCCCTTCAACTTCTCTTTTGTTATGTTTTGATAACCTTTAAATTAATTTTAAGGTAAATATTTTCCATATAATTGGTCTTTGCTTTAATATATAGAAATCGGTTGAAATAATCTCTTTCTTCATGATGTTTATCTCTCCATAAATAAAACATTGACCTTCTGTAGTATGCTTTTTCATGTGATGGCCCATACTGTCAAGCTCTTTAAATGTTGAATAAGCATTTTCGACATGAAGAATATTTGTGGAGGTAGTAACAATTTGCTAAATTCCAAGGAGGTGGTGCATTTAATGTTATTCCAGATTCTGTTACTATTGGTGGCACCTTTAGGGCATTTCCAAAGAGAGCTTTAACCAACTCAAACAACGAATTGAAGAGGTGTCCTTGTTCTATGCTACTGCTTGTTGTGTTCCTTTTTTTTCATTGACAATTAGGTTTTTTGTGTGTTTTAAATTTGCTGTCCTGCTGTAACCATATAAGGATATGTGGTAATGGATGCCAAGTCTTTCTCTTTCTACACGCTACAGGTTGTCACAAAACAAGCTAGTGTTCAGAGGTGTAATGCAACTGTCTTCTTTAATAAAGATGAAAAGCCCTTTTACCCACCAACTGTAAATAATAAAAATTTGCATGAATTTTTCATTAATGTTGCAACGGACGTGCTGGGTTCCCAGAACATTATAGAAAAGCAACCTATAATGGGATCAGATGACTTCTCCTTTTTTGCTGAGGCCATTCCTGGATACTTCTTCTATATTGGGATGAAGAATGAATCTCAAGGACCACTTGGAAATGCTCATTCACCTCATTTCCGAGTAAATGAAGATGTGCTTCCGTATGGCGCTGCACTGCACGCATCATTAGCTACAAAGTACCTCTTGGAACATCAACTGGAATCCAAGCCATCCAAGGGAAACTTCCATGATGAGTTATGACTTATGACATATACCAACCGGTAGACAAAGGTTACTAAATGACAATGTCATAAAACACAGTAAAATTGTTGTCTGCAAATCAGAAACTGCTAGACCTTTAAATTTGAACTTAACACTGATCTTTTCTTTCTAACAGAGATCATGACATTATCATAGTTTATGTATTTGAGTCGTGTGCTGTTTGAAACTTTGAATATCATCTTCAAAGAATGAGGATTTCAGAGTTCTATCTTTCCTCTTCTGTATTATTATTAGTATTACAAAACTGAATGCAGGATAATTTTTGTTCATACTAGATCAATGTGGGATTGTTTGATTTTTCTTTTACCCACATATAACTGAAAGAATTCCTCCAGAATGAGATAGAAATGAAGTACAGGAAATTATTAAGACAATTTGGAGTGGCCAATTACATCCATCTTAAACCCTTTTTTTTCTGTTTTAATTACAAGCGATTCAATTATGATAAGATTTATTTAAAGCTGAAAGAAGGAAATCAAAACCACAGAGCTAGTTAAATCAAGAAAGTTGCCTGCAGTCAAGGGTAATAAATAAGGTTCTTTTCTGGAAGCAGATCTGCATAAATATCAATTTGATTGATTTCCCATATATATCACCAAAATTCACTCCCCAAAATCAAGAAATACAGTCTTAATTAAGAAGGTAATTATTTATTGCAGCTAGTACCATACATAGAATGAACTAAAATCATAGCCTTTAATTCAGTATTACAAATATAATGACAAGCACATTAATGCTTGTTAAATTAAACACTATAAATTGAATCTTCCAAGAATAATTAAAGAAAAAATCTTATTAGACAAAAGAACTGATTCCCATTTGATTTCAGTAGGAGAGTAACCGCAGAAAAAAATGGAGAATTCAGTAATAAATAGTGATGGAAAAAGTGAATGCTGGGTTTTGAATACCAAAAACACTCCAATTCATCTAAAAAGCTACCCACCACAACTTTTCTCCGCAGAAAAATTAAAGCCACAATTGGATCCATGTCAAAATATCAAGCTTTGTTCTGAATCATCCATCTCCAATTTCTCAATGGCACCATCAAGAAAACAACAAGACAGTAATAAACAAGGCACAGGCCGTTGGAAGGTTTTGATTCGTTGCTTTACATGTTTGAATCCTGTAATAAATTCACCTTCTCAAAACACCATAAGTGTGCACTCAGTTAATTCCTCACCTCAAATCTATTCTAATTTTCATGGTGGAATGAATGCTGAAGATCGTGATGAATGCATTAATGCATTCATTGTTAACTGCAAAAATAGTTCAGTGCGCACTGTAATTACTACTTTTGCCTTCTCATTTATTCATATTTACCATTTTCGTGCTATTTTGGTTTCAAGATTAGTTAATAACATATTGTATTGATAATTGCAGTTGGCGAAGGGCTGACGGTTACTTCAATATTGCCTGAGACTCAGAGAGAGCTTCGCATTCTGAGATTTGGAAATTAGAATATGATTGTTATGTTCTATTTTTTTGGTTTATGTATAAATTTATTAAAGCTTCCATTTTTTTTTCAACTGAAGCTTATACTAGATATGAACTTTTATTATACATTCTGAATTTGCTTATATCATATTTGTACTTTTCGTTTGATGCTTATTTTTATTTTTCACACTCAAACAGCGCCATGATTTAACCATCTTGGCTTGTTAGTTGGTTTTATAACAGAAGTTGCTCAGTTGCTGGTGGAAAAAAAAATAATAAGACACGGGAAAAAACCACTAAAGAACGCTCTTTTTTGGGCAATGGAGGAGAAAGCTGCAAATGCTTTCAACATTTCCAGCTTATGCCGGGAGCCAAGTTGAACAGAGAAGAATAAGCAATGTTCATGACTGCAGCCTCTATTTCATTGATTGGTTAGTGACGGTCGCAAGACTTGGCAAGTTCTAATCCAAATTATAATAATAAATTCATTTGTTTATTAAAACTGAAAAAAATTTCTAAATGCAAAAGCTGATGAACATAGAGATGCCTATTTAAACTGACATTTAAATTGACCAGCAATAATCATAGCCCAATGTAATAAGATCGCCACAGTTTAATTGTTTCCTTTATATCGTGATTAGAGTTGGATGGTTTACATTGTTATGGTTCTTATTAGTCGAGCTTTCAAAACTATAATCTGTATTGGGACAAAGCCAGCGCCCAGTATCAGTATACAAAGCAAACTAATTTTGATAGATCGAGCCAATAGCTCTTTATGGCTATTGTTAAAGTATCTGAAATGGTGTGATTTCTGAACGAAAACAGTTCAACTTAAAAAGACCAACCGTAAATGCAAATCAAGCACAACGCTTCATTTTAAATAATTTGTAGCATTCCTTCTAACTGGCAAAAAATTGTATTCAACAATGCAACTGAGAGAGAGAAAACTCCTATCCTGCAATCTTGTAAGGATCAACCTATTTATTGTTTATCAAGCCTTCTTCATCCACACTCAAGCCACAAGTAAAACAAGTTAAAATAAACCAAAACGGTAGATCCTAATTTCGAATCCTTTCAACATAATGTAAAAGAAAATTCCAGTTCAAACAAGATACCTACATTCTGCCCCCATCCCAATATTCCTCCATTTAGTTGGCTACATTCTGCCATCATCTTTCCTTTCTTGCTGCATCCAAAATACTCGCCGTGTACATTTTGCAATGCACATTAACACATATATATACATTTTTTCACACTCTCAACCATAAAGCACCGCATACTGGTGCATCTAAATGTTTCATAAATGGCACATTTCAATTGTACCCAAAATCATGTGCGGGCAGAAGGTTATAAACCGCAATAAAGAACATACAAAGAGTTGTCTATTATCTATGATCATGAGACAAAAAGTACTTTAGTATTGCCAGTTATGAAAGTTTGTTATACAACCTAAATAGCTGATAACAAGCAAGCAATATATTGTAATCGATGTGAAAACAGAAACGAAATAAAACAAACTAGAAAACAAAGTCACATCATTTTAATTAACCAAAAAGAGCATATTCTCAAAAATCACATAGTTTGGTATTAAATATAAAATACTCAACAGAGTGACAATACTTGAAAACACATAAAAGAGATGGTTCTTAACCTAAGTAACAAATAATTTGTGACACATTACTTCTCAGATGAGTTGGGTCCTCTCTTCTTGCAGAATCCCACCACTGTAAATCCACAAAAGAGATAAATAAGCAAATATGTAAATCATTCAAAACAATAATCCAATTACTTAATCCCCAAATAATTAACTGGACTGATACACAAAGTCAAATTCAAAAGCCATCCCTAGAAAATAATATGGGTATAGTTTGAATCTAAAACAAGTATTAATACTTAATACTTTAAACGATGAAGATAATAGATTATAACCTGCGGTGACGAAACGGCGGTTGTATTGCATTCTCTTGTAGGCACGGCCGCCTGGCTTCTTCTTCTTGTCCTGCTTTGCTACTTTGGGAGTTTGGCCTCTCACCTTACCAGCGCGAGCCAGAGATCCGTGAACTTTACCTGCCAATCAAATCAACCATTAAAAAAAGACAATTGTTAGCTTCCACGATTCTCACAAAACACTCTTGAGAGCTACTCAAGCTTTACACAATGCTGCGACTGCTAGAGTTGTTGTGCGGCTGCTGCTGTGCGGAGTGCTGTTGCTCTGTAGCTCGATACAAGCGGTGACGAAGATAAAGAGCAACGAATGAGACAAATAGGCTTGAGACTTTTTGACAGTCTCATATAAGGAAAAGTGGTGTTACGGGCCGACCGAGGGATTAATGGATTGGGTAAATGGCCCATTAAAGTGTTGGGTTTTGGGCTTCTTCAGCCTAACTCTGAGATATTCAAATTACTCTTCATGACTGCAAGTATTTTGGCATATTAATTTTTGTTTCTCAAATATAAAAAGAAAATTTAAAAAATATATTATAGGGAAGACAAATTGTAAAAAAAAAAAAGATGATGAACAAACTAATATTTGATTATGTATGAAACTCATAGGTTACGGGTGAAATTGTTATATTTAATAAAGTGTAATTAATAATAATGTTATTGAAATTTTTAAGAATTTTTATATTTGACTCAATTATAAAATTGACCCATCGGATTCGAATCACAGAAAGGCAAGGAGTCAAGAATAAGACAGCGTTTGTTTTGGTAAACTAATATTGGCGTATTTATTCAGTTTGAAGGACCCACCTAAGAAGTCAAGTCCTCCACTGGACACTTTGCTGTTCACACGTATCTCACTGGTAAACAACCGGACAGTAGCAACTTAAGTAGATGTCATAAGTTCACACTTTACCCTAGTTCTGGCTGTATTATAACATTTTCAGATTTTCAGTTTTTAACATATGTAGAAAGGCTGATTTAGGGTTTTAATGAAAGGCCCCATAGCGTTTTATTTCATAGCCACTGCAAGCCACAGAGCTTCTCTTTCGCGTTAGACTCTAGCACCACAAATGGGAGACCAGCTCCACGCCGGAGCTCTCAAGCACCCATTTTCCGACCGGGTTCCAATACGATCCATTGTCTCGCTGCCGGACGGCGGAGCCTGTCTCAGTGGGCAGCGTGTGCGGATTGGCGGTTGGGTGAAGACCGGGAGAGAACAGGGCAAAGGATCGTTCGCGTTCTTGGAGTTGAACGACGGCTCATGTCCAGCGAACCTTCAGGTTATTGTGGAGAAGGAAGTAGCAGATTTAGGCCCCCTAGTGCATACCGGCGCGTGCGTCTCCGTTGAAGGCGTGCTCAAAGAGCCACCTGAAGGAACTAAGCAGAAGATTGAACTCCGAGTTGAAAAAGTACTTCATGTTGGACCCGTTGACCCGACTAAGTATCCAATTCCCAAAACAAAGCTTACGCTTGACTTCTTGAGGGATCATATCCATTTTAGACCCAGAACCAACACGGTAAAAATGTCTCAGCTTGCAATTTACATTGTTGCTTTTATTTGTTTTGATTTCAAAAGTTTTAAGCTTAGTATACAGGAGTTTGGTTTGTTGTAATTCATTAATGTTGTTTGATTCGATGGCTAAACCGTCAGAGCATGCGATTCCATTGTAGATATTTTCTTAATTTCACCAAATAGGTTAGTTTAGGGTTAGTAGTATTGATTTATTGGAAAAAGACTGGAAATTGAAAATGGTTTGTTTGTTCAAATTATACAAAATGCAACATTAAATTGACATTGATTAATTTAATCTCTCTTACCCATATGAAAATGTTATTGGTGTGATAAAACTTCAATGGTAGATTGTCTTGTGGGAATTCTTTATTCCATAGCGATGCAGTTTATTTATTCTTTAATTGCTGGATGTTGATAACTGTGCTCTGTTCCAGATTTCTGCAGTTGCTCGAATCCGCAATGCTCTTGCTTTTGCCACTCACTCATTTTTTCAAGAGAATGGGTTTTTATACATTCACACTCCAATTATTACAACTAGTGACTGTGAGGGTGCTGGTGAAATGTTTCAAGTTACGACTTTGATTAGTGAAGTTGATAAGATAGAGAAAGAGCTGATTCAGAATCCTCCTCCATCAGAAGCTGACATTGAAGCAGCTAAGCTTGTTGTTAAGGAAAAAGGAGAAAATGTGGCTCAACTAAAATCAACTAAAGCAAGTAAGGAGGATATAACTGCTTCAGTTGCTGAACTGAACATATCAAAAGAGAATGTCTCAAAGCTGGTAGAAAGATCTAAACTTAAACCTGGCCTTCCTAAAATGGATGGGAAGATTGATTACTCGCTAGATTTCTTTTCCCGGCAAGCATTTTTGACTGTCTCTGGCCAGCTACAAGTTGAAACATATGCCTGTGCTGTTAGCAATGTTTATACGTTCGGACCAACTTTTAGAGCTGAAAACTCGCACACCTCCAGGCATTTGGCAGAATTCTGGATGGTGGAGCCTGAAATAGCATTTGCAGATCTTCTGGTCCACAAATTTATAGTTTGTCATGTGTGTATCTGTGTTTGTTTGTGGTTTCTGGCTCTGATCAGTTGCTGTTTTTTGCAGGATGACATGAACTGTGCAGAGGCATACGTGAAATATATGTGTCAGTGGCTACTTGATAAGTGTCTTGATGATATGGAACTTATGGCTAAACTTTATGATAAAAATTGCATTGACAGACTAAGAATGGTTGCTTCTACCCCTTTTGAGCGCATTTCATACACAGAAGCAGTGCATCTGTTAGAGGAGGCTGTAAAAGGTGGCAAGAAGTTTGAGAACGCAGTGGAGTGGGGAATAGATCTGGCATCTGAGCATGAGAGGTCTCTCTTTCTCTTCTTTCTCTGTGTGTGTGTCTATTTTTGTTCTTTCTGCTTAATTTGTGTATACTGATACCTTGGTTTTCTGCTTTTCAGATACTTGACAGAGGTTTTATTTCAGAAGCCTGTCATTGTATACAATTACCCAAAAGGTATAAAAGCTTTTTACATGAGACTCAATGATGATTCCAAAACAGTAGCTGCTATGGATGTCCTTGTACCGAAGGTATTTGTGTACCTTGAGCTGTATCATATCCTCAAATTTAATGAATGACTTTTAGTTTTTATTTTTACCTTCTTGTGCATTTATTAAAATTATCATTGGATTCATATTTCAGGTAGGGGAGTTGATTGGCGGAAGCCAAAGAGAGGAACGTTTGGAGATTATTCAGCAAAGGTATGAGGATTGGTGAAATGGTTCACATTATTTTATATAAAATTGCCTATGCTATACCTCTTTATTTTGTAGTTAAAGATCTTGTTAATTAGTAAATTTTTATTGGGAATGCTATCCTTATTTCAGAATTCTTGAGATGGGGCTACCATTGGAGCCATACGAGTGGTATCTTGACCTGCGGCGTTTTGGGACTGTAAAGCACTGTGGATTTGGCTTAGGCTTTGAACGGATGATACTGTTTGCCACTGGCATTGACAATATTAGAGACGTCATTCCCTTCCCCAGATACCCAGGAAGAGCAGATCTGTGATATTTATTTAGTTTACTAATACATCTAGGTGTTGGCATTATTCCTTTATAATTCAACATGGTTTGTTCTTATCTGAAATCCATCTCCTAATGAGTTTGGCAACTTCGATTTGAAACATAATTGAAAAATTACACAGCATAATGCTGAGGTTGTTTGCTTTGTAAATCCATTTTTGGTTGTGTATGTAATAGCAATGAATGTGTTTTGTCATTCCTTTTATTTATTGCGAGATAAATGAGTTAATGGTCGTTGCTGCTTGATCTAGCAATTGAGACTAAGCTTAATCTTTCCGTAGCTCAAGCCGAATTATAATCTGAATATGATTAGAGCTGCTAAGTGAGTAATTATCACAGTGAGCCAGTGAAACTGCGAAAAAAGTTGAGCAAACTTTTCAATGTTGCTCTTTACGTAATTATGTTTTTTTCATATTTAAATAAATTTTAAAGATATGAAGTGTAATATTTAATATTTTATGATATTTTTAATATTATAATATTTTTAATATTATAACTGGATAATAGAAAACGGATTCTTTGGTAAGTATAGTTTTGGAAAATATTTATCTTAATGTTCGTAACTCGTAATTTTGCATGTTGAAATTTTAACTGGTAACGGAGTCTAAATTTTATAAATATTGCATGTTGAAGCATTAAAAAAGAATTGCACAGTCTAATTCTCACAAGTAGTTTTGTTTTAATTTATGGAAAATCATAAACATAATGTATAGATATCATTTGATTAGTAAATGAATTTCTTTAAAAAAATGAAGTTATTTGCAAATATAGAATATAGGTTTTATTTATATCAAAGGAGTTCATTTTGAGATATATTATATGCTTTGCTTTAATTCTTAAATTTTATAATAAGAGTTCATTTCAAGAATTTTTGTTCAAAAAAAAAAAAGAATTTAAGAAATAACATTAATTCTTCGTTAATAAAACAATAACCCCAAAATCTTCACAAAATTACAGGGACGGACCAACTAATTACCGAACAAGGGCGTCGACCAAGAGACAATGCTCAATAGCGATGAAGAAGCTAGCGAGAAATTGGCGAAAATCTCATAAAGATAACTTATCTCTCCCAACTCGGGATGATTCATCACCTGATGATTTTCGTCCATTCGATTCTGAAGGTAAGGATAACCATCAATTATTTTCCTTTCTCCAATTAGTTTCTGAGCAACCAAACAGGAATTAATTACTCTCAATTTCTGCTCATTTTAGCACACAGAACAAGAGGAAATAGTTCGATCGCTCGAAAAGACGCAAGCTCAGCAATCACTTTTATGGAGGGTATTCAAAAATTTCATTGTTCTTATTAATAATTGCTATCAATTCAATTAACGGTATTTAATTTGATTTTATTGTTGATTTTGTTTTGATAGAGAGTGTTCGCCGGATTTCTCTTCTGCTACGCTGAGTTTCAACTGTATTCCATCTATCAGATGGCAAATTCCCCATGGGAACTGGTACATGAAACCAAAATGAGATCAATTTTTTTGGTTTTCTTTTTAATTCTTTTGGAGTGTAACTTTTTTTCTGTTACTGTTCTTTTCGAGCAATAGAAATTTCATGCTTAATTTATAGAAGATATGGACTCGTGGATGGTAATATCTGCAGGTTAGTTTTTTTACTTGTGTACAAATTAATTATGTTGATTTGTTAATATTGCTCTTTTATAGCTTTTTTCCATTCATTTTGCTACCAATGAAACTTCAATGTTCAAACAAGGACTATTTTTTTGTGTGGCATACATTTCCTTTATTAGAGAGGGGTGGATTTGGCTTGAAAACAAGAAAGAATGATATTTACATATAGCGAGAGCTTGATCAGTCTATGCTCTGAGTAGTTGAAATAAGCTACCTTTGATTTTTCATTTGCTTCATATATGTTTTTCCTTGTAAATACCAAGTTATTGCCAGAATGACAACCGAAGCAATTGAGAAATCACATGTCTTTGCATAATTCTAAGATGTATTTTTGTTGCTAATTAGTTGATGATTGAGCAGATTGGATAGCTGTTTTAGCATGCTCAATGGCCACTGGTGGGTTACTTCTTAATTCAAAGCATCGCAGGCGATGGATTTGGTACTCATGCTTTACTGGGCTGACACTGGCAGTTTTTTGGTTACATTACATGTTGAGGTACTATGCAGTTCTTTATATATCTGAGTAGTGCATTTACTATGTCTAAAATTTTGATGTGGCGTTGATGATCAATCGGTACTCTTAAGAAAACTTGGATGAGAAAGTTTTTTTTTAAAATTAATTTTAGGAATTGGCAACAGAGAAATGAAAGTAATATGAACTTTTTTTTTTGTTTTGTTTTGCTTCCATTCCCTGCATTTTAAATCATTTATACTGGGATTTTTATGCTTTTCATGCTGAAATTACTTCTGGCCATTTACCGTTTTGTCGGTGAGCTTATGCTAACAGGAGTTAAAATTGAAGTCCAGTGTAACATGCTGAATATTCTAGTGTATTATACCCCAATCATATATATACTTACATGATACTGGTTTGTGCCATAGGATGTCAAGATTCCGGTGGGATGTCCTCTGGCTTCCGTTTGGACCTCTTAGGTTAGTGTTGAATATCCCTGGCTACCTTATATGACAGAAAAATTGGTGAGTACACTTAGAATTGCATTTTTTTTGTCTTTGAAATTGCAGTGGAGCTGGCATTTGTCTCTATGTCGACCATCTACTTACGGAGTCATCAGAAGAAGTTAGAAAGCTTAGAGGCTATATGTATGCTTTTAAGGCAAGCTACATCACTGTGGACCTGCACTTTCATTTTCTTCTTGATTTTGAACTGTAGGAGTGTTTTCAAGCACAAGCAAAGACGGACAAATGTGTGTACTAGTATTATTGATTTGAGATGAAGGAAATAGCATCGTTTATACCGTTTAGGAATGACCTACTTGTGCCTTAAAGAACCAATGTTTTTCCTCTGTTTCAATGGTGGTCGCAAGTTGGATGTATTGATCAAATCCACTTTGTGATTTGCCTTTATTAATGCACATTTCAATAGAGTACGAGTTTTTGCAGACATTTGCCTCAAACCTCATATCTTTTAAAACATACAACTTACATACGATGACTCTATCTGGATTTCTGTTTCTTCTTTTGAGTAATATTGTTATCATTTCTGGTGATACTTGATGTGGAAATCTTCCGGTTGAATGAGAAATAAGAAAAACAGGAATTATGGGCCGCTAGTGTATATTTGACATTACTGTTATTCAGAGAACGATTATATTTTAACAATTTAAAATGGAAAACTCAACGCTTTTATATTGATTTTCCTAGAAACATGAAGCGGAGCTTTTCAAAAGTACAAGAAACAGTCTCACTCGCAAATAATTACAGTTCAAGAAACATATAATTTTCCAGATACTTGATCGTAGTTGCCAACTGAATTATGAAGCAAAGAAAATTTATCTCACACATGCGCTAGCATTTTGGAAAGAATTAATTAAATTTATTGGTGGTTTCAAGATACTGGAGTTCAAACCAATCATTGAGAGCTGGCATCCACATTTCACAACGAAAAATAAGAAAGCTGAGCCGTAGCAGTCACACAAGTAAGCAAGTTATGCAAAATTTGAGCCAATTAACTCTATAAGGAGCCAATGATCTGGGAAAAATGAGTAGATCAGAATTAAACCCAATTTGGATGTGATGGATAAGGAGAAAGCAATTTTAATGTCAAGCACTGATGATAAACTGCGTCCACTAAATATTCTGGAAATCTAAATAACGGCAAAGAAAATTATGTAAAGAAAAAAAAACTGATCAGTCTGAAAGCACTCAACATTTGCAAAAATTCCCATTTAACCTTTAGCCTATAATTGGAAATCTTTTAACACAAGATAAGAGGGACTAATCTTCATTTTCAATGATCTTGGTGCCCAAACCTTTGAGTCCTCCACTGGGATTTCAGCAACAGTGACAAGAGAGTAGAGCTCTTCCTTGGCATCTTCATCATCATTCCTTCTACGGGCAATGCGGACCCTGATCCTCCTTGGGACACTCCGGATACCCCTACTCCATATGTGCTTGTTCAGCTTCAAATCAACTCTCACATCCTTTGTTCCCATTGCTTTCTCTGCAAATTTCCTGATCTCCTTAATAGCCTTGGGAGCCTTCTTCTTGAAGGAGCTGTTTCCCAGAAATTTGTGTGATAATAAGTTATGGATAAATAAAAGATTGCATGTCATTTTGAACATTCACATATCATTTATTCAAAATAATCAAACAAACCCACAACTAAATATGAAAGTAATTCCAACTACTGAAGAAATAATCAGTATCAAAAACAGTCCATAGTACATTAAAAAATAAAACAAAAAAAAACTTTTTCAAAACAAAGATGAAAAACATCAAATTACCAGCCATGCAAGCGCTTGTGAAGGTTGATAGTGTACTCTCTGGTCACTACCTCCTCCTATCTGCCCTTTGTCTTCTCCACCATTTTTGCACCTCTCCAAGAAAAGCTACTACCTGCATTCAGCAAAGCACATTCGTCACCTTAAATCTCCAATATCCATAATCGATAGCTTTTATCCTAATTTTTCAAATCGACACGCAGCAATAATATCACAAAAATAGAGAGTAAGAGAGAGAGAAAGCTTAAACCTGCGATGGATAGCAGAAGGAGCGAGGCGATGAAGAAAGGGACGAGAAATAAAAATGGAGCACATAACCCTAGCTCGGATACCGTAGTAAAGATCTATAGCCTAGCGAATGACATTTCTGTCCTTGAGTTTTAATTGTAAATCTCATCAAGGCCCAATTTTTACAACTTTGAATGGGCTTGGGCTTGTAATTCACTCTAGTTAGTAGAGCCATACCCATGAAATTAAATTTTATATCATCGTTGTTAATTTTTTTTTAAAAAATACTCAACTTTTTTTAGCATAGTTTTAATATAATAAATATATATCTAATATATACATCTAAAAATAAAATATATTATTAAAATATACCTTTAAAAAGAGACATTTTTAAAATTACAAATTGAAAATGGATATTTTTAAAAGGGAAAGAAATGTGGAAATTTTTAAAAATAATTTTATTTTCAAGAGTATGTTTGAAAAACTTCCTTACTATAATACTTTAAAAATTAAAAATATTTTAAAAAATTTAAATCTTTGAATTTTAAAAATATACTTTCCATTTGCAACATTTCATACATTCAATAAAATATAAATAAGAAATATGCATAAATGTTAAAACTTAAAAAAGAAATATTTTTAAAATTTTTTAAAATTATTAAATATTTTTTAAAAATTAAGAAAATATCATATAATTATTCATTCATCTTCTATACACTTGGGTATTAACTTGCCTTATGATTATATGGGCTGGGCATCAGAGGAATAAAAGTCACCGGTTTATTAAAATTTCTACAATCAAGCTTTAAATTTGCATACAGTTTTATTTTTGCCCATGCATAAGGTTTTTTTGATTTGCCCATCTCATCTTCAACAAAAAAAGAAAAGAGAAAAAAAAGAAGAAGAAGAATTGTGCATCTCAAGCAGACAAGACCATCATTCTCCTATATTACTTTTATAACACATAAATGTCATTAAAAATAAAAATAATGATATTTCCATAAAACAACAAGATTTATTGAATTTGATGCACATCTTGGATGCAGGCCCCATTCAACAGAAGATAAGAAATCATAAATTTCCAATGTACAGAATTTCAATTTTGCAATGAAGGAAATCATTTTGGCTTTTACAACATCCAAAGCCAAAATCTTAAAAAGGGAAATCCTTATTGTAAGTACATTAAAAGTACAGTGTCTACATTGTCTTGATAAAGGATCACTGACGGTACTAATGTACATCGCAAAAAAATATCCTTTTATTTTTTAAGTATTGATGAGTTTATAATTATACATAATAAAAAGACGTATAAATCTCTATGTTTTCCCTAAACCAAAGGCCAAATGGATTTTTCACGAGCTAATGCGTGTGATCAAATCTTTAATAGATAATCCTAAAATTTCTGTTGAATATCTTCTTCCTAATTATATGAAACGCTGCCAAGAAAAAGCCTCCTACGATCTCAACTTCTTGAATATCTCCAAAAAGTGAGAGCTAAAACAGTTAAACCTGCAATGCTTGCTATAATCTGCCATCACCATATAAACCAATGTGTTAATCACTTGAAATAATTATAACAGTAATCATTGCTGGAATCAAATGCATACTACAAACATAGCGATGGCAAAATAGGTATATGCTGACCTTGGCATCTCTAGCATAACTGGTTTGAGTAGATTGGAAGAATGTTCTCAGCAACTGGAAGCGAGATGTCTGAGGCATTAGAATAACTGCAGTGTACTGTTTTCTGCAAGGGTAGGGCAGTATCCTTTGCAGTGCCGATTGCACTGTCGATGTTGTAAGAGATTGTCTAACATTAGAACGTCCTTCATCTTGAACCTGTACCAGAAAATAACATTCTGATAAAAATAGCATGGTAAGCCCCATGGCATGATGGAGACTAAGTGTGTGCTGCTATTTCGGTCTCTGAGCACGTGTAATGCCACTGCCATTCATCAGTGGCTGTTCCGTTCTAATAGAACTTCCGGATTGTGAAATGAAACCCACAACACAGAATGACTATTCATACTGTATCTAAGATTGGAAAAGATTATTAAATGGGAAAATAGTGAATTATGTGTACCTAGTTCATAACTTCATATGTATGTGCATACTGACTGTGAATATCTAACTTGATACAACAAGTAACTTTATGCAGAATGCTTCATGCGTGCTGTATTAAGTTACTGGTTGAAACATATTCCAGAACTCTTGTATGAAATGGTCTAAAAACCAAGAAACAAATAACATAAGAAAGTCTCATCTTTCAGCAACATTATCAATAACGGATATTGTTGCAACTCCAGAACTCAAACAAAAGTATCACTCGCACGGCATATGTTCAGATTGAAACAAAAGTCACAGGCACAAAATTGAGAAACTGTAGTATAATTGAAACAAAATTCACAGGCACAGAATAGAGAAACTGCAATATAGGATAGTAAGACAACACAAATAGGCCACCAACCTCGAAGGCATTGCCCAAATCACCATTATAGATCCTTGACTGGTAGCTGCGTAAAATCCTTTCCAGCCAGTGGAAGTTCTCCTGAAAGATCAAAGCAAATCAGCACTATGATTCTAGTATAAACTTCAACTTCTAGCACCCAAAAACCTTATGCTGTGAGATCAACTAGAACAGATGGGAACAAAATTTTCAGTTATATACTTGTGATTGAAACAGGGGGTATAAAGATTCCCCTTTTTTTTTTTTACTTTGTACCACCCTTGGTCATCAAATGGGAATTAATAACTTTGATATTGCTAAAGAAATTTAACCTGCAATCCATTTTCATGTGCCCTTTGCTCTAGTTCAAGAATGGTTGCAACATCTTGATCTGAAGGTCCTTCCTCTTGGAGCTGTAATATTTCATCCAGAGCAATATCAACCTATTAAGAAAAATTGCACAATGGGAAATAATGAACTGATTGGGAACTCAAGTGAAATAAAGAAACTAAAACAAAAGGGAAATGTACAATAACAGACCAAAAACTGCCTACCAGCTTTGAGGAGATGCCAGGATCACATGAAAAATTTATGCTAATGTCCCCACATATATCACCAGTTCTAGAAGGTCTATTACCACCAAGGAATACTGAGACACCAGCAGAATAGATCTGGGGTAGAGAGACAATCAAATAACCATCCTCTGAATCTTTAAATAAATTATAAAGATTATGAGACACACACCTGCCCATGTTTAAAACGTAGCACTTGCATGATTTTAGTTTCAAGAAGTTTGCTTAGGAAACCAATACGGTGGATCTCTTCTACCTGCCAATTAATTTGTTCCAACTCAGTAATATGGTCACAGAAACCAAGGATGACCAATTATATGAACTACGAATAGATAAATTAGAAACATCCACAAACCATTGTCCCATTCTTCATCACCACAGGAAAACTTGACTGAACTGAGCATTGCTCTTCCACCATAGGACTCCGGACCACTTCTCTACAAGAATATCAAATGCATTAGAACACATTTGAATGCCAATGGAAGTACATGTGCTCATATATGTAGAAGTGCTATTGATGTACATCTTTAAGCCTTAGTATTACGTCAAATTCAAAAGAAAAACAGGGACTGAGAGTGAATACATTCATCTGGCACAGAAAGAGGCTGAACAAAATTTATTGTCGTAGAGAGAGAGAGCATGATAGGCTTTTTCAGCACACTATTGAAAGGACAATCTACATTAACCAGTTGGTCCAACCAATTATGCCTTGTCAGAACTTTCAAGTTAACCAACTTCAATGTTGCATGGTAGAAGTGCACTTTTTACACCACTATCATAGACAATAAAACATATACCTAACTATGCTTGTAGGAAATGTGAATGGCAAGCCTTTGAGGTCGTCCCGGTTAAAGAGAAGAATAGGTTCAGGAGGTTTTGGTATTCCACCCTGCATGGAAACTCACAGAATTAGTCCATGCAGTATTTAACATCTCTGCAGTGCAAAGTTAACAGGGAGTATCAACTGACCAGATACTGCAATACCAGAGGAAGTGCAATAGTGGGATCAAGATTCCCAACAATAACAACAGTAAAAGTTGAAGGATCTCTAAAACAGCTGTTAAAATATTCACAAGCTTTTAGCGGATCAACTTTTCGTAGATCATTTATCCTAATAGGCTGCAAAAACATAAATAAATCAAATTATGATCAGGCAAGTCCATCTTGAAAGTGTCAATGAGAATAAAGCAGGAAATCCAGCATACCCTAAAAAAATAGGAGTTCCCATAGTTGAGCTCCTTAACTCGGTTTGCAAAAGCAGTATAAGGATCCCTCTCTTGAGCACGGACAGCTTCCTCTGCCATTTGCATCACTATTTTGACCTCTTCTTCTCCAGGTGTCACATTTGTTGTAAAAAGTTGATAGACAAGCTGTGAGAATTATAAAAGGTTAATAGGTTAAGAGAAATAGAAGAATATAGATGGAATTGTCTGCCTAACTCAAAGACAAGCATTTTACAATTAGATTTGGTGAATCAGAGTGAGATCTGTCAACCAAATAAGAGCATTATTAGCAATTTATAATTAGATTTGGTGAATCAGAGTAGGATACTGTCAACCAAATGGAAGCATAACAGTCATTTCTGGCATGTGATTGAATTCATTATGACAATTACAAAGTGCATGCATGATCTTAGCAGTGTGTAATTTGGTGTTCTGATTTTGTCCATCTCCACTCCCTTTAAAATAGAAGCAAACAAATTGCCTTCGATGAGACAGATTCAAGAAAAACACCCGATCTACAAAAGATTGTAGACAAAATGACATTCCTTGTTAAGGGGCAGATACTATAGTGAGAAAGATGTAGTCCCTCCCTCATAAACATGATAATTCTACAAATATAACAAATCAAACCTGCAAAGCTGTTTCTAGATCTGAGGGTGAACAATCTCCTGAAAAAGTTCTCATGTATGCTCCAAGTTTTGTACCAACTTCAACTCTCTTACCAGCAAGCATATCCATTAGAACGGATGGTCTATGGCCAAATACACCAATTTCTCCGGCAATAGTAGATCCCATTGAGCAAGAAACATAATCACTTTCTGGTATTTCAGATAGACCACCATATGAGAACCCTGTAAAAAGAACCTGTTGAAACAAGTGGTTGACAAGATTAAATGGCTTTCAGTTATCAATTCAATAAAATATTAATCCATTACCATTAAATAGATGCCTCTTGTCATGGGAACCATGTTATCAGTTCTTATGTGTTTATTAAGCCTAAGCATTGATTGCATCTAATGTTTGTATGGTCACAACTATCAAATCTATTTTGCATAAAGTATTAGATCATTATCCCATTGCATTATGCTTCCCATGTAACATGGAAGGGCATCAAGTTCTTGTCTCATAAACTAACCAACTCATGCACATTGCATTCATCTCAAACAGGAACTAAACAACAGATCCCTCTCCAGCTTCCAAGTTCACTGACAAAAATTTGCTCCTCAGAAAATATGCTAGGCAGGGAAAAGGGAAACCCCCCTGGTTCATAAGCTGACATGAATCTTGCAATCACAAACCCCTATAATGCACCCATTTTCTTGGATTTATACCTAAGAGGAGCAAAACACTTCAGATGAAATCAAGCTCGAGCGGTATGTCAAAGACAGCAAATAAACAAGCTATTCACACCTCTAAGGTCCACATTTCAGGTGATCCATTCTCTCCACTTGAGGAGAAATTTGCTCTCCAAATATTTGGAAATGTATTACAGTTCAAATTGATGACATCAAAAGTATATCTGATCTAGAATTAGACAGAACAAAGATGAGGATAAAGGGGGAAGAAAAAGGAAAAGAGGATCCTTCAACCAATTGAAATTCTTGATTCACCAAAACACATATCAAAACTTGAACAATAATCCTAAAAGTAACGACAACAGTGGTTGCCCCAACTTTTATGTTTGATGAAAATACATCCACCAAAAATCAAACTGGTGGTCCTTCATCAACTTAAGACACTTCCATTCTCAATGTGCTCATCATCACAATTGTGTTGACCATAAAACTGTGTTGAGCCTCGGATTGTACATAAAACTTGAACCCAACTCAGAGAAAGATGATATATTTCAACTTGACGGAGAAGAAAAATTGCCCTAAAAGCGCTATTCAAGATAGGAGACACATAGTTAATGATAAGAGTTGAAAAAGGACTTGGTCCTTGACAAAGCTATATGCTGAAAGAGCCAACTTCATGCAATTAGCAACTTTAACACTGTGATTTTGGTTGCAATTCTCTCTTTATTCCCTTTCACCTATTGAGATCTGGCAACTATCTTAAAATGATTAAAATACACCATCTCATCTTTTTCCATCTCATCTCATCTCATCTCATCTCATCTTAAAATGATTCATATTTTTAGCAATTAGAAATTACACTTTCTAAATGAACTTGTACCTGATCATCAAGGAAGTCTGTACACTTGTAGCAAACTCGCATGTCATTTGATAGGATTAATTCAGAAACTCCAATATTTGAATATTCATGTTGACACAGGATACTCCTGCAGTAATTTTTTAAATAAGTTAATAATATAGTCAAATAATAAACCACTCTCATGGTGTAGAATAAAGTCTTGTAATGAAGCTAATCCGCTAACAATGAATTCAGGAACATTCAGATGCTTGAAACTACAATGTTTCATACATAGAAAAAGAACCACAACATTGCCTATAGCGTAGGGTAAGTAACAGGCTAAACTTGGAAGTAAAGCCATTACCTCGACTAGATCAAATATGTAAAATAGATAAAGCCACACAAGAAGAGGATGATTAACTCCCTTTAGATAAAAAAATAAAAAATAAATAAAAAAAAGAGGAACATTCAGTAGAAGGAATAAAGCTGCACACATTTGTATGTTTGTTTGGAGTTAAATTGACAAGGGAGGGGAAGGGGAGTTGGTTGGGGGTTGTAGAGATATTAACATATTAATACAAAGCAGCATGACAGTTAGCTTTACCCTGGACAGGGCTTTGTAGCAACAATTTCCTCTGGAATTTTCTCTTCATCCCAAGGAGAAATGCTTCCTTCCCTCTCAAGAATATTTATTTTCATTAAAACTTTTCTCAAATCATCAACTGTTGCAGATGCTCGGGGTTCAATTGTCTTTATCACACAGCTACATGATGTTTGTAGCTTTTCTGAATACTTGGAAACCTCTAGAGCTGATATCTCTATGCAAAAATAAATAGAGGTCAGAGCAGTCAAACCTACTCTTACAATTTTATAAACGGTAGATTTGAACATGCAGTAGCAGGCACTCACGAGGTAGAATTGTCTTTTGAAGTTGAGCCTCATACTCAATTCCAACAACAGGTTCATTTCGGAGAAAATGCTGCAAGCATAACAGAACAGAAATGATTTGGTTTTACCCATTAAAATATCCAAATTAATCACTGGAAAGCTATAAAATATACTTGTAAATATTCATCCTGCAAGTTGGTTGATTGCATTTGATCACGCTCCAGATAGGCAGACTCGATCTCTGCCATCAACAAAGCTCGAACAATAGATATTTCACGTTCTGAAAAACCATGCAATCGTGACCTTGCAACCTGAAATGGAAGGTCGCTCTAATATGATAACAAAAACACAAGAGAAATAGGGTAACTCTAAAATCAAATGAAGATGCACCTCAAGGAGCATTGATTCCAGTGCCTCAAGAGTCCCTTTCTCTTTACAGGCTGATGTCATTATACAAGCCTTCAGTGGACGAACTAGAGCATCTGCTGCAGCTGAGCATGAGAAATAGGGTGGATCCTTTCTACGAGATAATTTAAAAAATCTCTGGTTTAGAGCATAGAGAAACATGGATTCTACAAGCATATTCTTGTAGTCCTTCACTGTCTTCAGCTCATCTGCCAGCATCTTATAGCTAATAATCACTGCAGACTACCACAAGCCAATAAGGAAAGTTGTTAAAATAGATAGTTTCCACATTGGGTATACTCAATTGAATTTTTTTACTCATGTTTAAGTTTCAAGACACACTACCCCAGCAGCTTCAGATTCAATGGAACATGAAAACCGTGGTTCCTCGTGAGATGGAACTGGGAAGATTGGTATGACCGGAGGCTCAAGTTCCAAATATTTCTGTCCGAAATGCATTTTTATGAACTCAACTACAGTCTGAAGGAAAAATGAGAGAATCAGATTATCATTGAGAAATTTTGAGTAACACAAAATTTAGAATTCAAAGAGCTCTAGAGAGGACGAAAGATTGTTAATGAATTCTGAATTATCAGCTAATGCAAACCTTAGTATCAGAAAAATCTCCAACAGCTATCACTGCCATATTATGCAGATGGTACCATTTCCTATAAAATCGCTTTACAGTCTCAGCAGAAACAGTTCGAATCACTTTCTCTAATCCAATAGGCAAGCGTTCTGCATACTGCAATAGATCGGGTTTGTTAAAAAAAAACACCAATATAATGCTATACTTAAAAAGCTAGGAATGAATAATTACAAATAGAAATGACAAGGAATTCATTACTAAGAACCTCTCAAATTCATTTATCATGCAATAACTAGTTAATGAACCTACAAAAACTAACAAAAGGGTCAAAATCAACAGCAATACCTTTGAACCTTCCATCATCAGAATCCAATGAGCATCCTGCATTCTTCCACTAGCATTTCTATTTCCTCTATGCTCTTCCATAACAGCTCCTCTCTCTTTCTCCAAATCATCTTTTGATACCCTAATCTACACAAAATTTGCACATCACTCGCACTAATATAAAGCAAAATTTAACGAAAGGACCAAGAAATGAGCTGTTATTTGGTACCTCAGTACTGAACTCAGCCAAGACAGAGATGGCCTGAGATAGCAATTCCGGCTTATCAACAGGCACAAACAGCTCATACACAGTCTCATCAGCGGAGGTGACTGCATTTTGACAAGCACCAAACTCAGCCCCAATACTCTCAAGAAATTTAATAATATCGTGATTTGTATATTTCTCAGTGGCGCTAAAAGCGAGATGCTCCACTATGTGAGCCACTCCCCGCTCCTCCTCCTCTTCCAAAACTGAGCTGCCACAGACTAAACCAATTAACCCCTAGAAACTACAGCAACCGGAAAACATATCAAAAAATGAAAAATTCGGGAAAATATGTACCCGGCCTTAACGGCGAGAGCGAGAGCGGCACGCATTCGAGGTTTGGAATTCCGGCGAACATAGTAAAAAAGGCCATTATCGAGGCGACCATAATCAGCCCCAAATGGCTGATGGTCTAGAACTTGGTCAAGGTCAACATTAACTAGTTTGAGCGACCGGAATCCGTGTTTTTTGGCGATCTGTGATGCATCCGACGGAAGCAAATCCATATTTCTCTCTTCCTCTCTTTCTCTGTCGATTGTTTTTTTTATCTGTTATTATTATTTCTTTAACACGAAATGTATTTGAAAGATTATTTGGCAGTTATTCAATTATCGTATTCTATGTATATTTTCTGCAGTGACGTAGTGGGCCTACTGAACAATAAATTCTCATCTCTTTCTTTTTGCCAAAAATGAGAATCGCACTATCTAATCTTTTCCATTGTTCATTTTCCCAAAATAAGAAATCCACTTAAAGAAATGTTATTATAATGATTTTAAACAATGATTAATTTTTATTTTTACTGTAAATTTAATGAAAACTTAAATTTATATATTTTTACTCTTAAAATCATTTTGATATCACTAAATTAAATTTTTAGTGTCACGATAGCGACCATACAATCTTTATTATTTCTCGTTGTTTGACTCTCTATTATTATTATTATTATTATTTTTTATACTTTTGTTCTAAAAAAAATTAAAACCCTTCAAAATTTTAGAATCCGAATGATACTAAATGTTGTGGATAATAATAAAAGTAAAAGCAGAAAGTTCCCCAAATTATAAAATAATATCTTTACGAGGGTGTTTCTCAAAACTGGAGCTTTTCAGCTTATTGTGAATAAGTGATTTTTAGATTATAATCAGATTAAAAATAAGCAGTTAAGCGTTTCTGTAAACTAGCTAATAATCAGCTGATAATCAGTTTTATAATCAGTTAAGTGTTTCTGTAAAATCAGCTTATAATCAATTTTTAATTGTAGAAACTGTCAAAATGACCAAACTGTCTATGAGTTTATTTATTATATAAAAATAATTTTTTAAATGTCAATTCAAAATTTATTTTGCAATAATAATAATAATAATAATAATAATAAAATTTAATAATAATAATAATAATAATAATAAAATTTCTTTGATGGGAACTAAATTGTATAAGGTAGGTAAATTTGGAATATTGAAGATTAGGTAGGGATAGTATGGTCTTTTACTTGGTCAAAACTGCTTAAAAAATAAGTGCTTAAAAAAAAGTAGCAAAACCCAACTTTTAAAAAACTGATTAAAATCATATTATAATCTACTATTTAAGTTTTCAGAAACACTTAAATAAACAGCTTATAATCTAAAAACAGCTTATAAATAGTTTTGACCAGCTTTTAAATTTTGAGAAACACCCTCTATATGTGTTGATTTCCATCTATTAAACACAGTTAGATATGATATGGGCCAAAAAAAAAAAACTTAGATAGATATGATCAATAATTTATTAAATAAATTACAGAAGATATGTTGAAAGTCAAACTTAATTCTTTCAAAAAAAAAATCAAACTTTAATAATGCATTAAAAAAGTCAAACTTTAACCATCTAAAATGCCAAATTGTATCAAATAATAATGCAATAAATACATTTTATACAGTAAATATTTTTTCTATTTTATTTTAAATATTATTTTTAAAATAATTACATAATAATTATTAGTAATTATAAATTTTTAAAAATTTTATAATATTTTACTTAATTATATATTTTAATTACTCTTTTATTATTGATTATTAGTTTTAAAGTATTTAATACTCAAGATAAATTTAAAATTTTATAATTAATAATATATTAAATTTATAAAAATAATAATTAAAATAGAATAAAAAAAATTATCTTACATTATATTTGAAATAAGACGGAGACAAATAAATTTTTGAAACAAAACTGATTGGAGATTCCCAAATTAAATTTTAAAAAATGACAAATTTCTTACATATCTGCATAAATTTTTAAAAAAAAATTTACGTTGCTATTAAAGGCCGTGGGAGAGAGGCCCGACCCACGATCATATCAAATATACCGCCGTCGCTCTTATCCACAACGGCTCACCGGAGCCGGGAGGGTTTAGTCCGATTTCTAATTTAAATGCACTAAACTAAAAGCCTCTCTTGTTAAAGGAGAAGAAAGAAGCAATCTTTATCTAACCAGATTTTATAGAATCCATATTTTCAAGAGCCAAATGCTTATCTTTCAGCCATGTCCATCCTCTCTATATCTTCAGTCCACATTGAGCTATCAATTTTCCCGCCACTGCACCTATTTCCCTTCAGTTCCAATCTTTGCAGTACCAAAACTGAACTTCTATGCTCGAACCGGGGCTTCATTCTTTGGCGCTAAACAGAATCGTGCCCAGAGAAGGACCACCCAAAATGTGCAGAGAGAGATTGAAGAAGAGCAAGAGATTGCTGATGATTATTAAGACGATGATGGTGGTGATGGTGAAAATGAATTTTCGTCTCGGAGTAGATTTAGAGGGAGGGAAGAAGAAGAGAAGGATTATGATAGAGATCCTGAATTTGCTGAAATTCTTGGGAGTTGTCTCGATGATCCACAGAAAGCTCGTTCTAAAGTAAGCTAATTTCTTCTCAAAATTTGTTAGTCAATTTGTGGGTTTTAGCTTGATGAAATATTGAGGAAATTCAGTTAAAAGCTCAGTCCCTTTATTTAAATGTTGTTTTTCAAGTTATATTTTGTGGTTATTAATGGAGATGATGGATTTTTCAGATGGAGGATAGATTAAGGAGGACAAGGAACAAGGTTTTGCACACAAAAACAGGTTCATCTACTCCTATAAAGGTTAATGTGATTTGAAATGCCCGTAGTTTTCAAGTTTCCACCTATAAATGCATACACGCATGCTTTATATTATTGGATTTAAGTCTTTTAAGTTTGTTAACAGTGATATGGCCTTTATTTGTTTCAATCTGAATATATGAAGTCCCTTTTTGATAGTTTTGTAAGGCAAGGGGTTGAAATTTTCAATATATTATATAATATACCATTTCACAATCTAAGCTCGTGCATTGCAAATTGAGCTTGGTGAAAATATAGAAGTTGTTGCAAACTGTAAGCACTCATACTGACAATTTAATGTAGATGTCTGCCCCCATATATATACCCTGTATATGGTATTGTAGATCTATATATATATGAATTTCTCAAAATCTGCTGCAAAGCTCCTAACTTAGAACAGTCCTAGTATCTTGCAGAATGCATGGATCCTTTGTCTTGGAGATATGGATTCAAAGTTCTTCATTATACCAAGCTATCATACTCAGTTATTAGCAGATATTGCTAGATATTGTTTTATAATAGTGAATGGTGAATTTACTGATTAAACATATCTGCAGCCATTTGTGGTTGCAAAGTTCATCCTGACTGTCAGTTGATTCTAAATTTGCCAAGCGCTGAAAACTTCCTGAAAACCTTTTTCTCATTCTTGTGGTACAAGTGGAAAACTTCAAGCAAATTTAAGCATCTGAGAACTGTAACTTTTCCAGCATGGATATGACGATATTTATTGCACTTTCCTATTTTATGATGCCTTATGACTGAGTTCAATATATTGTTTGGATGCTTCTCATTGCTGCTTCTGTGTTGTTAACTATGTTTGGAAACAACATGTTTAATTTCTCAAATTCATACATATGGTTTGAATTCTATAATGCTTCACTGGAGAAAGATGTCACCTTAATTTGTGATGTAAGTAACTTCTCCTCAATATAAACGTGATATTTCCCATTAAATTCAATAATTTATGTGACCTGGTTGGTATGCAGACAATTCGGTCATGGCACATCATTGGACGCCTTGGTGGATGCAATTCCTTGAATATGCAAGTAAACTTTTGTTCCAGTATCCAAATTATTTAATAAAAAGCCTTAGTCCTTCTAGTAGAAGCTTTTAGAACTGAAGTGGCATATTCTATTGCTTGAGACTAAAATGTTACTTATTGAACTTTGTAAGGTTTAATTTTCCCAACTGGAGAGCATAGACTTGTCATGAACACTGTCATGATTGCATAGATTCTTTCTTCCTGGCATGAGGGAGTTTATTCTCAGATTTTTGTGCTTTGCAGTTGTCAGTCAACTTTCGATAAAAGACCAAATTATGATGCTATTTAGGGAGCAAATGTGACACCAACCACATTTTACAATATTGGGGATTTTGAGATTCAAGACAACTTGGCACGTATATGGTATGAGGATTGCTCTGAAGTTCTATAAATGACGGGCTTGAGAGTTTTGTCTTTTCATGCTCAGGGTTGGGCTTGTTTGATCAAAATTTTTTACAGGGTTGATATTGGAACTACTGAGCCCTTGCTTCTGGACGTTTTGATCAATGCACTGACACAGATAAGCTCCGAGTATGTTTTTCATGCCCATTCTCTCTTGACGTATCTTGTGAATTTCATCAATCTTCTAAGATTTGAACCCACTGTAAACTGCATAGTATTTAGTATCATGCATTCTTAGAGGTTTGTAATCACCAAACAGCTTAACAATTTACGAATTTTACCCTTGTTCAATACATACCATTTTTTATGCCATAATTAGCTTGGTACTCATCTCTCACAGAATAGGCTCAATGCATAACATATATTCTTACATTTAGCTATTGGTTTTCATTTGACAGCTACGTAGGAATTAAGCAGTTGGTTTTTGGTGGATCTGAATTTGAAAGTTGGAAGGAAAACTTGACATCAGGCTACAGCGTCCACAAGATTTAGCATTGAGTTCCACATTGAAGGAAAGCCTCCAGGGGTTCATTTACCTTTCCAAATTCAATGTATATTTTTAGTAGATGTACAAAATAATTAAAACTACAGATGTTGGAGCAAAGATGTACAAAACAATTAAAACTACTAATGTTGGAGCAAAAGTCAGTTCAGGCGTTGTAGGATGTCTAATTGGTAGAAATAATTTAGTTTAGTCATAGTTTTTTGTTTTTTTATTGAACACAAAGTTTAGTCATAGGTTGGTGCTGAAGAAAGTTAAGTCATAGGTTGGCAATGAATTGCAAGACATACAGTACCCTTCTTGCATTTTTACCACCATTCCTTTAATGCCTTATGATTGAATGAAGCAAGCTGCCTGAATTCGCCACTCGCATAAGCATCCAAGGAAAGAAAAACACTCGTATACTTCAAATCAAATGTATACATATAAATATGATCTACACATGCTTTGATACTTCAAATGAAGCTATGCTAGTCCTCGACTTTCAGTTCGGTACAAGGAGCATGACATCCTTGATGCTAACTAATCATCACCAGCCAATGGTTCAGGGCTAGCAAAGTCAGATTTGCATAGCACAAAAGAAAAGTCAAAACTATTTTTTAAGATCGGAATAATTTCTCCATTTATAATAAACTTGCTAGCTAACATGAATTCAGACAAGTGGTCAGAGCATAAACTACAGCACAAGCTTTTTAATGATTATATTTGATGAAAAAAGTCATTCGCCTCCATTCTGCATTAAATCTCAACCAGAAATGCATGTATAGCTTTAATCATTTATAGACCAGTTCATCAAACCTATATCATCTCCAGGATCCCTATGACAATTCTTTTCGAAGATGCATCGACATCCCAAGAAATATTCTCTAGAACGTTTACTAGCACTTCAAACACGGCGAAACTGTTGTGCAATTGACTTCATCTGTTTGAGCCTTTCATCAACCAATTGTTGCAACTGCTCTTTTTGATTTGCTTGATTTTCATCCACCTGAAGACAACTACCTTCACTATTCCCTGACCTAAACATGACAAATGACATCTCTGGATTATAGTCACTTGGGACTTCAATCACCTGCTTTTTACCACTTCCAGAATCTTTCCCTATGATATCAGCCTTCACACGATTTGAAATTATCGTCACAAAATCCTCCATACACTTATCAGCAGGATCGAGGCCTAGATAAATTAAAACCTCCCAACACTGAAAGAACTGTTTCTTGTTGATCTTCAGTGTTTTTCTAACATCCTCAATTGCACTTGAAGGTGGCACCAAACGAGGGACATGAGTTTTCTTGGAGAGTTTTCCTTGTTTCAAATTTGAAACAGCTGAATTAACTGCATTCTGGATTGGATCAAAAACAAGCAGACGCTGTATGTCAACACAAGTGCGCACATGTTGGAAGTAATCTAACGGTTCTTCAACTGTTAAGTCATAAACATCTTCAGATATTGCAACATTGTTGACCACTTCAACTAGGTGACGACCATAACCCTTATGTTGGTAAGGAGGCAACACCAAGATCTGTTATCAACGGAAACATAGTAACAAATTACTTTGACAAGTTGTATTTGCAGAAACAACATTCAAAGCGCTTGTGCAGAAGAATTATCATTGTGATTCTCTCAACATGTCTATCAATCGAAATAACAAGATGAGGGAAAAACGAACTTGACTCAGTCGTAGTCGTGTTTTATCAGGGTAATGATAGAAGCGATAAACTGCTGTAAAACCCAGTAATCTATCTGGAACATCACCCTCCTCGTCAGTTTTCTGTTGAATCAGTACATATAGTTCCCATCCTGGATCAGTAACATCAACAGGGTTGCTACCTGACAAGAAAAAAATGCATTCAGAAATTGCATTTACATTTGCGCTATAATGAAGTAGTGTATAAAAGACCGCGTTGATACACCAAGAAAATCACCATCAACAAGAAGAAGAACGAGAGGAATCACACGACTGTAAAGTTGTCCGGCACTTGCATTGCCCATCACCATACGAACAACCTGACCAAGAAGGAGAGCATATTAACCATGGCCCTCAGTTTCAAGACCTCTTTTAAATGCACACGTTGGTAGTGTGCATATGGGGCATTGCAGTAATGCTATAGTTAATGACAGGCGCTTTTCATAATTTGTTAGCTATGCAAAATCATTTAAATAATTTTGATTTCTTAATTAGAGGTTTAAATCAAGGCTAGTAATTCAATATTACGCAATAAAGGATTTATCATTGACCAACCTCAAATCTTATTCACATCAAACCCTAACCTTAATTCCCAATTACATTACCCAAGGTTAAGAATTCAAGGTGGTCCTACTTCAACCAATGATTCAAAATGTAAAAAGCTAGATAAGCAACTACCATTTTTATGATACAATAATAAGTTAAAGCTAAATGAATATTAGAATCACCTTTAAATCGTGTCTAGCTGCTCCTGAATGACTAATAGAATCACCAATGTGTCCATTAGAGCCTTCATGTTGCAATGTTTCTCCAGTTGAGGCAAGGGATCTGCATATAATTAAAACAATGTACATATAAAATTATAAACAGACTGAAAAAACCAGCAAAACATGGACAAATAAAATCTTAATAACTGGATGTGCACAACATCCAATTACATATTACCTAATTAGCTGACTCTCAGCTGAAAATGATTGAAAGAAGTCATCTTTACTCTCCACAAGAGTCTCAGCAAAAATACTCTGTATATAACAACTAAATTAATCAGCAGATACATTAATATAATAGAAGAGTGGAAATAAAGGTCCAAATGGTACTCAGAATATACCTGAAGAGCAGATTTAAGGTCTGTGATTCCCTTTCCTCCCTTAAAACAAATAGCAATAGCAATCATTATCATGCTGAAGGTATGAAACTAGAACCAGTCTCAAATTTAATCTGATTGACAGGAACAATTGACGTTGATATATAAACTACAAAGAATCTTATTACTCACATCAGATATACTCTGATATGTGATATCAGCATATGCATGAAATGTTATGCTGCTGATCCAGATTGTTATCTGCATAACCATATTGAAAACATGAATTATAAAGTACTCCATCTTATGGAATTAACTGTGTATGGAAACTATAACCATGTTGACAGAAAGGGGAAGTATACAGAAGATAAATTGTAAACATTGCTAACTATGTACTCACTACGCAAACACAGATAAACTTCAATTAATGGTAATAATCACCTTCAATCCACGGTAACCGTATATTTTCCCATCGTCATCAAAAAGGCCATTCAAGTCAACTGGATTGATGCAAAAACTGTCTGAATCACCTACCTGTTCCTTGCTAGAAACTAAGACACCAAGAATCAAGTACAGATAAAAGTTCAACAAATAAGAAAAATGTATTCACCCGTAATTTCAAAGAAGAAAGAGGCAATAAGAAGAGGCAAAAATAGACAACATTATTTATCAGCAGCTCAATATAAGATTTTGACTCTGCCAGCTAATAAACTAATTTCTCAACAGTAAAATAGGTGAATTATATACACGCATTTCCTCGGCAACCAAATAGAGACAAGCATAATAACAGGCATCAAATAGGTAATTAAGTAAATACTATGAGAAGAACCCAGTGGAGAAATGCACCGAAAATAACCAATTCATGGACTAATACGAATAAAATCAAGCCAATAAATCAAAATAACTTATTTAACAAGTAAAAAATTATCATACTCAGGTAAATTTTAATGCATTCACTGGCCTCGATTCCAGCATCTGCAACAAAATAAATCTTTTTCAAAAGAAGGAAAAATAGACAAAGAATCCGGCAAAATTCAGCTAGAAAAGAAAATATACTAAATTAAATAATTGAAACGAATCCTCGGATAGCAGTGTAGTAGAAAAAAAAATGAAACGGTTAAATGGGAGCTGAGTTGACTCACCGACGTTGGAGAAGCCAACTCGCCTTCTTTTCTTGGGCTCGGCGGTGGGATCGGCGTTAGGTTGTTGCTCCTGCCCCATTGGTTTTGGATTTGGTTAGGGTTAGGGTGTTTCAGCGCGGCAAATGGGAAAGGGAGAAGCGGGAAAGTATACTGTACAAATGAGAATATTTAGGTCCCATATATACTAAAGAGTAGTGGACCTGTGGAAAACTGAAAATGGCGAGTTTGCGCGCGGCTCATTTTGGCGAGAACGAAAGCAGAGCAGGCACTAAAACGCTGTCTGGGCTACACTTTCGCCCATCAGATTATGGATTGTGTTTGTTAGGCTTTAGCTAAGAACTACTGAGAGCCTAAATAGGATAGTTCGTTCTATTTCAAGTGTCGCGTTAGAATTTCTTTTTATTTTAAATATTATTTTTATAATTTTAAAAAATTACTAATTAAAAAATTTTAATATTACTGTTAATTAAACCTTTATTTAATAAATAAATAAATAAAATAAAAAACGTGAAAAAATATATTTAGTTAATTATAATAAAATTTTTATAAAATTTATAATGACTAATTAATTTTTTTAATATATACGTATTGTTCTTACATGATACTTAAAATAAAATAAAAGAAATATTACAGTTTGCCAATTTTTTATGATACTTAAAATAAAATAAAAGAAATATTACAGTTTGCCAATTTTTTTACTTTTATGTTTTAATTACTTTCTCCTATTAAAAGTGTTGCTCGTATTAAAAAAAATTCAAAACAAAACAAATTATTCCTCTTAAAATGTTATTTTATTATGTGAGATTGTATTTTAATAATAAATTTTAAAATATATATAAAAGAGATTTTAGTCCACCAATAACTTCTAGTAATTATCTTAGTGAAAATGAAAATGCAATTTTAGAAAGTATTTTTTATTATTTTTCACATGTATTATTAGTCAAAATATTAATTATCACTGTTAAAACTTGTAACTGCAAATTACTAATTCGGTCTCAATTTTTTAATTTTCGATTTTATTTAAAAATAATTTTTTTTATCAACTTTAATTTTGTTACAATAAAATTTAGAATTAAAAAAATTTAATAAATATATAAATCCTGTATCAAAAATTTCAATTTTGTTGTTCACAAAATAATTTGTTCAACATTGAATATTGCCTTTTTGAGAGAAAATCAATACTTTTTTGACCTAAAACTGCTGAAGAAAATTAAAACTTTCTTTTACGTAGGAAGGATCGAAGCATTAAACCATCAATCTAAATTTAAACCAAACATTAAACAATTAACCATTTTTGTTTCATTGTTAAACAACTCAGCACGTCCATTACTCAACAAAATCGCCAAGCAAAATATAATCCAGAGCAAGTAAATATGCGGTATGTAAAAATGGTTATAAGCTTTGACAACAATTGGAATTTCTACACATGCTACCGTTTGTCTTGAAACAAATTAATAATCGTATAACGCTGCCTTTACCATATTTGTTCATAACACCACGGCCTCCAAAACGGCCAAAATACTGCGGAAAAGCTTTAAAGAAAAAAGTGAACATTAAACCGAAGCTAATACCACCTAAATCTTCAAACTGCATCCTCTAACATCTCAGACTTTAATAGCCTGCCTATTTCTCTTCTTGACACCAGACTTGGCAACCTTTAGGCTCCTGTGAACAGCACTAAGCCTAGCAAGGGCTGCCTTACGCAAATCTGGCCTGTAGTAATTATCTGCAACCTGAAAACAACAACCAACCAACTGATTAATGAGATGTTTTAGTTCTTGGAACGTGGCAGTTTGATATCAGAAGAATCGTGCACAGCATCATTCATTCACTTGACAAGTTATTGTATGAAATAACAAACAAATGGTGAGGAAAATGAAACCTACAATCAACTGCAATAAGATGAGCATTATGCAGAGAACATCAAAAGGGAAACAACTGAGCAGTGCTAGATCAAGTAAGTTGGAACAAAAGGACACCAGATAATTTCTCAACACTAAGCAGAATACACTATTAATGGGTTTTAATTGAAAAAACAAAGCTCAGAAGCCAAGCGTAACAAGTATATCTCATAGAAGAACCCTCTATAAAGGAAAGTCTTCTTACATGTTAGCTTTTCATCATTGCTTGCTAAGATTAAACTAATGCATATCAGTCATGCACATTTCCAATGGAAGGCATACCAACAACGTCAAGAGGATAATCTAACAAATGCTTAACGCTTAATTTGTTAAAACAAAAGAACACCAGAAGATTTCTCAAGAACATAATATACTATAAATGGGCTTTAATTGGAAAACAGCGCTCAGAAGCCAAGCGTAACAGGTACATCTCATCGAAGAATCTCTCTCTAAAGAAGAGAGATCCTCTTACATGTTAGCTTTTCATCATTGCTTAGTAAGATTAAATTAGTTGCAGCTTTTAAGCAGACTTATTACTCAAAATTCCACCAAGAAAGAAACAGAACTTATGGAAATCATTCAACCATTAACGATTACAAGCAAATGCAAGCTCCATTTGGTCTTAATAATCTACTTTTCTAGATAGAAACTAATTCAACCCGAATGCAAAATTCAAATATGTCTAGGATACCTGATTAGAAACAGCCTTAGCCATGCGGCGAAACTCCTTCCCCATGAATGACTTACGTAACAAACTAGAAGGTTTGTTCTGCTTCTTCGTCTTCGTGGTGGCGAACACCACCGACGAATCCATACCTCCAGGCTGAATAGTAACAGTCTTCTTGTTGGCCAAACCTGATCCCAAAAATGAAACTCAGAACAAATAAGAGCCCAAAAAAGAACCAGCACACAGTATCAGTATATCTACCAGAGTGCTTGTAGGAGTTGAGGTTGTATAAATTGTTGCTCTCCTTGCTAAACTGAACCTTGGCGTTGCCTCTGCCAAACTCTTTCACGAGGTAAGAATTATTCTTCTTCACGATCTCCCAAATCAACTGTCCTGGAACTGTCGCCATTTTCAGTAACCTATTTCACAAATTGAACAATTAAAAACGAAGATAATTGCAAGTGGAGAATAAACGAAATGGAAACAACAGTAGTGATAGAAGAGAGATCGAAGATTTGATGACTTGCCTGTGATGAAAGAGCCAACAGAGGGCGCAGGAGGTCTGCTTCTTTGAATGAAGTTGAGGAGTTGGGTTTATACTCATTCAAAACCCTAATTGTACACGAACCGAAACGCACCGTTTTATTTGCTATTGGGTACAATTTCTAACCTTTGGGCTTAGCTCTTAGGCAGAAATGGGCTTCCCCAAAGCCCATGTGATGCTTTATCTATCCAATTCCGTGCTAAACGTTTAATTTTGTTGGAAAAAACTTATATTTATATTATACTTTTTAAATCAAATGCTATTTTTCCTTTCAAAAAAAAACTTTATTATTAATTTTTGTTAAATATCATTAATGGTGATATATACATATTTTAACAACTTATAAAATGATAAAAAAAAACAACCTTTTCATTATACACTCGCTTCACTTTAAAATTAGTTGCAAAAACTCAGACGAAATATAGCAAAACTTATTCTATGAGATCCAAAAGCTAAAAAAAGTGAAAATTTATAAGGTAGCATCTAATAAAGGGATGGAACAAAAAAAAAAAAAAAGAAGCCAGAGTAATCTTGTAATCTTCCATTTCGCAAAGTAAGCTCAACATGGCGCCTGAAACAGAAAGCTATCAAATGCAACCATGCAAATCTTCTTGCTTGAGTTCCGCATTCAGCCTGAAAAATTCCACCACACACATCCATCACAACGACTCATATTCCATTCCATCCATGATTTTTACATATTTTGGCAGAACAAAAAGGGAAAAAAATTTACAAACATTCATTATTTAACATGTACAGATTATTAGTAAAAGTCTCCAAGTAGTACCACATTCTACAATCACCTGTGCATGTATACAAGAAATACCCATGACCCATCAGGGAATATCTTCTCCTTTCTCTTTTGAAATTGAGAGGGCGTAGAGGTAAAAGTACTTGCTACAATTATCTTTACAGAGAATAGACAACAATGGAATCCATACACTATACATTCAAGCTTCCACACAACCATATGCTAACTCTGATAGCTTGTAATAAGTGATACTCTCAACCTCAACCATCTCATAGAATATCTCGAAACAATTTTTTTCCCTGGCAATAAAATGTTCGTGTTCAAAAACTCCTGTTTGCTAATTTCTTAGCGCAGTCTTTACTGATTCTAACACTAGCCCAACAGATTAGGCTTACTCTCTTACCCCCATTTAGATTACTAGGGTTGCCAAAGTACATGCCATCAGAGATTGAAGCGTCTATTGAGCCTTCCACGCTCCCCATCTCCATCTAATTGTTGGACGATGAGAAGTACACCGAGAAATGAGGTTGCTAGCAACCCCTGTATCAACCTCATGATGAATGAGTATTTTAACATCTGACAAGCTGTTGCATTTTTCCAAGATAGTGAAAATGAACAACAAAGTAACATCAATATCATGTATCTCTAACTGTATAGTATGTTCCTTCAGCCTCGGCATTACAGGCTGATTCAGCAAACCACTAGCCAGAAAACATCCCTCCATGATAGACCAAGCCCTAGACCCCAAAGTAAGCTCACTCACATTATGGAACACATCAATCAACATATCAAGGTTTAGCATAGTCCAAATATCAGGTTGAACACATTTCTGTGATTCAACTGTCAGCCTCTTAATTGAATTATCACGAGGAAATAAACATATAAGGCGGCAAAGATCTGCAGATTCAAGCTGTAAGATTTTCAAATCAAGGAACTTTTTTACTTCAAACTTATTTGATTTCCGAATTGAAAGACAAAAATCAGACAATAATGGTGCTTCAAGGACAACAGATCTTGGTTCAACACAATTTAGCTCAAGTTTCACAAGATTGGGTGCAAAAATAGTCAGAGAAAGAGGAGCATTTGACACTGTCCATCGACATGTTCTAAGGTGAAAAGAGATGGATCTTTGGATCTTTAAGTCCTCCGACTCCTATAAAATTGAGAACTTTCAGACAAGGGAAGCAATGATTAACCTTGCTTAGGTCTTCATCGTCTAGTCTTATTGACTCAAGTGTTAAACTTGTAAGCGTGGGCATTGAATTCAAACCATCTACCGATAGCCAAGCATTCTTCACCTCAAGTTCACAAAGGCTATGGCCTGTACATGAAGAAACAACTGTCAGTGCATACATTAACATGATGCAGTTATTCCCAAGGGTGTTTTACAACAATAAATAAAAATAAAATAAAATAAAAACTGATGTAAAGTGATGATGGATAAGTCCAAAGTTAATATCCCTCTTTGGAAACCCAAATTTCGCAAGAAATCAATGCAATTCAATTCTTTCCCATCTGGAAAGCTATGATTTTGAAGTAATAAAAATCAGGTCATTGTAAGTCTGAATTTTGCAAGAATTCTATTTAATTAGGCTAAGTCCACAGTCAAATTACAGAATTTTTAAATTATTCTGGAGTTCTAATATTCTTAGCTGGTATAAAACAAATAAAGGTAACTAAACAAACAAACAATACGGCTACATGAAATAGTTCTTTCATAACTCACAAAAAGAAGAAATAAGCGCCAAAATCTCTGAACGTCTCCAACAAGATTGAATCCAGAAATCTGAGATTGACAATGACCTCAGCTCCCCACAAATCCTAGGCAACCACTCCTTCACGAATTCCACATCAGTCAAATACAAATCATCAGACTCGTCCTCAATGTCGTCGTACGATATTAGACCGGGCGATTTCTCCACCCCAATCGAGACGGATTTTAGGGCCAAGGAATTGCGAACCAGGTTATTAAATATGGTCTTGAAAGGCGTGGTTATGTCTTTGGTCTCCGGTGACCTCAATTTGAGATATCTGGACAAGGTGCATACAAGGTTAATTGACGGTACCTCGCGAGAGAGAATACAAGGTTAATTGACGGTACCTCGCGAGAGAGAGCATTGAAGGTTTTGCAGATGAGTCGACATCGAGCGAGATCGGCTGAATCGGTGAGTCGAGTTAGGATCTCGAGGAGTAAAGATGGAGGCGGATTATCCATCCAGGGAAGTAGAGAAAGGATCGGCACAGGTGAAAAAATGGAGCTCTCGCTTTAAAATAATTAAAATTTTATATTACAACTAAAATATTTAAAATATATAGAAATTTATTTTATTAATTAATATACAATTTGGTCTTCCCAAAATAGGCCTAATTTTTCTTTAAAATAACGAAAAAGCCAATATAAATTCTTCTATTTACTTGTGCAGAACCTTGGGCAGAGGAAGAGAGAAAAGAAATGGGAAGGAGAATATTGAACGATGCGTTACGGAGAATAGTGAATGCAGAGAGAAGAGGGAAAGTGGCGGTGGAGTTGCAACCAATTTCTACTGTCATGTCTTCGTTCCTCAAGATAATGAAAATAGAGGTAAAATCTAATTTTTTTTTTATTTAGTTGTCTTACTACTGCTGTTTGAGAAGGATTTTGATTCTTTTATGATCATTAAGTAAACTTGAGTTTTGTTTGTTTGAATAGAAAAAAAGGTGGCATTTTATGTACAATCCTCTTTCAATCATTGATCCGTCGTTCTCTTTAGTTGGTTTTAGGGATTTTTTTTAATGCCAATCGTTCAAAAGAAATTCTACTCTTAATTGATCTCCACTTGCGTAATGCCAACTTCAACATGAGAATTATTTTGGGGTGTTTGCAACTAGTGAAATTGTTAATTACACTGATTTAATTGTTTGAATATAGCTTTTTAAGTAGAGTTAGTTGTTTTGCTTTTTAGCTCAGGTATGACTACAATTGAAAGCCTTTAAGTGTGGCATAAAGCTTTTGTTGATAAATGAGATCATGATGCTTGGGGTGTATGGCTTCAACAAGTATATTAGAATTCTCTTAGGTGCTCTTTTTAATTTTAGATGATTCAGCAAAAAAAAAATCATTCATGATTAGATATTACACTAGCAGCATCTGCATCACAGATAAAAAGTGTTGCAAGTTTTATTACTTTACAATAACAGCACCTACATTTTCATTCTTTCATGCGCCACTTGTGCGTTAGTTACTAGGTAGTGGATGTTGCACCCTTGGTAACTATGTTTCTCCAAAAAAATATAACTTCCTATTGCTAGTTTGTTACAGTTCTTGCAGTAACTTCCATGTTTGGGAGCTGTTGTACTTGTATCTACATATTTACCCTGTTTTCTGTACCTTTGATTTTGTGCTATATCTCTAGGATATATCAAGGATTTCCAGGTTTATGATCCACATAGAGTGGGGAGGATAACAGTTGAACTACAAGGCAATATAAAGGATTGTCGGGCTCTCACATACAGGCAAGACCTCAAGGCAAAGAATATAGAAGAGTACAGACTGCGATTACTTCCTACTCGTCAGGTTAGTTTCAAATCTCTCTAATATAGTGTTTGGAATAAAAATGAACTCCATTAAAAAAATTCATTTTAAAATTTTTAGGATTGTTTTTAGAATTCATTTTATATATGTAGTTTTACTAACTTAAAGCTCGTTGTCTTTATTAGCATGCACTTGTTAAATATATAGTTCATTGGCAAATTCTATCAATTTAGCTCAAGAATAATCAATTTTATAAAATTCTAAATTCTAAACGTATTTTCAGTTATCATCTCAAGGTGTGGATTCACAAATACTTTCAAACTATAGATTTCATTTAGATCACACAAGTCCTATTTCTTATTTAAACCAATTTGTGGTAGTCTTGCAATTGAATAACCTGCATTTATATTTTTTTTATTTTTTATTTTTTTTATGCAGTATGGGTATGTTGTGATAACTACTCCAGATGGTGTACTGGACCATGAAGAGGCAATGAGACGAAATGCGGGTGGTCAGGTTCTTGGTTACTTTCATTAGATATATCCCCTGCCCTTGAACACTTGTAGACAGTTTATCTGGAAATTGTCTATTGTTGATTGAAGTCTGAAATTTTGTATTAAACTTGGATGAATGGTAGAAATAACGTTGGTGTTGATGAATCTCTTTAGAATAATCGAACCTTGATTATAAACAACCATGCAGATCGTATCTTCTAAATTTTAATCTTTAATTTTCATTTTATCAGTTTTTACTGTGTTTGCCACACAGGATGAATATGGTTCCTGTCATTATGCTAAAGACAAATTACAAAAAAAAAGAATCTATGCGAAAGATCTCCAAAATTTTATTGTTAGATACTATTTCCCCATTGCCTTTGGAAATATGGCCTGATAGTCTGATGCACACAGTGATTGTTTGCACTCTACAATATATGTACTATGCTGCAAATTTCCAAAGATAAAAGAAAGAACAAATTATAGTTCTCATGGAAACCAATTTCAACATCAAATGAAACCGTTACAAAATCTAGAAAAAGATGATGAAATTTTGGAAACATTTTCCTTGTATCTTCAATTTTGTGTTCAACACCAGCTTTAGTTATAACTGGCAGCCCTATCTCATTATTTATTATATGTAAATTCACTCCGACTAGAACAAAAAAGACTGATCGAATTATATATCCAATTGACATAAAAAGTACATATTTTTATGTCTTTATTATTAAAGTGGGTAGTAAAGTAGAAATAATTAATCAACAAAAACGCCTGCAAATGGTGATGCCATCACCCAAAGGAGCAAGAGAAATTTCAATGCGAGGATCGGTTGAAATTTTATGATTGAACTCCAAAGCAAATTTTCTGGTCTCTCTTTTGATTTCAGGCACAGTTTCTTCAGGCAAAGCAACTGTTCCTCCCCAAAGAGTATTGTCATAAATAATAATCCCTCCAACTTTAATCAGCTTCATTAGCCTTTCATGATAATCATTGTAACTTTCCTTGTCTGCATCTACAAATGCAAAGTCAAAGCGCCCTTCATTTCCTTCCTGCAAACCAAATTTAATTTAATTATAACCTATATTATAACAAGTTTAATTATTCAAGTTAATTATCATTAGTCCACAATGTTCAAAAAATAAAAATAATTGGCTTCTTACTTGTAAGAGTTGATCAAGGACTGGTAGAGCTGGAGATTCAATGAAGTTGATTTTGTGTTCAACACCAGCCTTCTGTATTGTTGGCAAACCCATTTCATAAGCTTTCTTATCAATATCTATGGCTGTAATCTATCACATATACAATCACAATTCTAATCAGTCTACTCTTGGAAAGAGAAGAAAAAAATGAAAATATAGGAGACATAATTTTTTTTTGTTTATTAATAATAATTGAAAAGGCAGTACTGAACAGTAGTAGTCCTTGTGTGTAAAAAAGCAAACAAATTAATAACCTTGCCATCATCAGTATAGTATATAGGAGAAGAAGTAACTATTTTATTATAGGAAAACCTACTTATACACTTTGTATAGAGTTTGAGATAAATATAAAGACTATCTACAGCTATTCAAAGAATACAAACGTATATCTATAACAAACAAATACAGTTGTTCAATAGTTATCTAATACCCTTGCCAATCTTGGTTCTCAAACGAATGAACTCTCGCGTGGGCAGCGCCTTGGTCATGAGATCAGCCAACTGATCTTTGGACGAAACATGTGAGACACGAAGAGTTCCTTGTTGAACTTGAGTACGAACGAAGTGATAGTCGATTGCTACATGCTTCATTCGCGAATGAAAAACTGGGTTAGCAACAACATAAGTTGCACCCAAGTTATCACAATAAAAAACTGGTATTTCTAGAATCGGTTGATGCAATTCACTTAGCAGATTTTTAATCCAAATGATTTCTGCTGATGCAGCTGCAAGGGATCTGTACTCCGCCTCTGTGACGAGTGAGCCACCGTTCGTTGTTTCTTAGACGCCCAAGCTACAGGATTCTTACCCAAATATATAATCTGTGCACTTGTAGAAGTCCTATCATCACTGTTACCTGCCCAATCAGCATCGGAAAAACCATGCAAAACACCTTACTGTTTTTCTGCAAATATAACCCATGATCAAAAGTGCCAATTAAATAACGCAGCAATCTCTTAGCTGCTGCCCAGAGATTTTCTGTAGGACGAGCAGAAAATTGAGATAACTTGTTAACAACCTACGCAATGTCAGGTTGCGTTAATAACAAGTACTGCAAGCCTCCAATCAACGAACGATACAAGGTCGCATCAGAAACATGAGCAGAATCTTCCATGCACAAAGTCATCGAAGGAGCCATTGGTGAAGACACAGAATTTGCATCTTCCATCTTGGCCTTCTCTAGTAGCTCACGAATATAATTTTGCTGAGACATAAATAATCCATCATTTGTTCTAACAACCTTAACACCAAGAAAATAATTCAAGTTACCCAAATCCTTAATTGAGAACCTTTTACCCAGAACTGAAATGAATTATTTTCAGAACGATATTAACAGATAAAGAAGCAACAAGAGCACCACGAAGCAATTGGTCTTGACGCATCCAGTAAGAATCTGCACGTTGTTCTGCAGAAAGCGGTCGCTCAATAAACTTCATGAAGTCATATCCCACCAACAAAGAGTCCCATTGAGTATACCAGGACATATAATTCTCACTAGTAAGTTTAATTGGAACTTAAGCAGTGGTGTTAATAGATATGAGTTGATTAGAATTTGTAAGCGGAATGTTATGCTATACGATGCTCTGATATAGGAAAACCTACTTATACACTTTGTATAGAGTTTGAGATAAATATAAAGACAGCTATTCAAAGAATACAAACGTATATCTATAACAAACAAATACAGTTGTTCAATAGTTATCTAATAATCAGGAATGGTAAGGGCAGTAAGAAGGAGAGAATATCCAGTAAAGACTCCAACTTCAATAGTGTTCTTTGCATTAACCATCTTCAATAACAAGGCCATTAACTGACCTGCATCTGGTGCTGTACCATAGTATAGTGTCTGCACAATATTTTTTCAGATTTTTTAGCTCTTCCAAGTATAAATGGAGGTGGGATATTGAGATCAAAATAAATCAAAAGAAAAGAAATTACGTAGGATGAGTTGCAGTAGCATCCCTGAGCTCTTTGAGAACCGTAGATTCTCGTGGATAAACGGTGGTTTCTAGTATGTACTGCCATGAAATTAATAGTCAAGTAGCGTCAGTCTTTGCAATGTAAAAGATGATAAAGAGGAAGAAGATATGTCAGAGTTAATTACTACCTTATATAAGTCAGTGCTTTGTAGCAACACTGCATTAGGCTTCATTGTAGCGCTTTCCATTATTATATATAGCTGTAATCAATATACAAGAAAATCATCATTTGTAATTGGGCAACTAAACTATATATATATATACATACAGGAATAGCAAAAAAAAAAAAAAAACAGAGAAGGAAATTTTGCCTCACTGAAACTGATAGAAAGCTCTCAAAGTCTTAAGGGCCTCAAATGTGTATGTGTTCATTGTTTACAATAGTCCTATTTATATACACATTTTTTGGGGATAGTTATATGCATATTATATATAACTACTAGTTTTGTTATTATTTTCATTTAAAAATATAAGTAAACTCTAATTAATGACTATAAAGTTAATATTTTATAGTAATTTAATAATTTGTTTTAGTGGGTATATTTCAATTTTGTAATTGTTTATTGACTTGTTTTTTGGCATATTGGTTGCCACTTTTTAATATATTTATTACAAGAAAAAATTAATGTATTTTTACTTTTCTAAATCAATCGTAGATTTCGGGCATGAAACTTGATGTCACAATGCCATGGCATGGCATGGCAGTTGGCTTTTGATTTATTATTAATTGTATATTATTATATGTTTAATTGATGTAAACTGGATTAGACTCATGTCTTTAACAATATTTAATTAGTTTTATCACTTTATTGTTTGCTAATTATCAATCATTTATCTGTGAGACTCTCTGTATGGGATATATGAATCTTCGCTCTACTTTATCCTCAAATCAAATTGAAAAAAAAATTGCATGAAATTGTGCCTGATCAACTCTGTAACTTTAATTATGTGATTCATGAACAATATGGAAATTGAATAAATATTTAAAAATTTTATTTCTGAAATATAGTTATATATATATTTTTTATTTTTATTTTTATTTTTGTAAGTGAATATAGGTTTGATTTTGGTACAACAGAAGGAAATACTTTTAGATTCTAAAAGAATGAATATCTTAGATATCGCCTCCTATAGCAAATTAAGGTTTATGAAGGTTTAAAAACGAGCAAAAAATGCAGCAAAGGTGAATTAAAAGGGAATGCAATAATTTATTAGTTTCTTTTAAAATATTTCATGTCATATTTTTACAGGCTAATGTGCCTCTAAGGAGTAACATCTTGCACCATATATATATAAATGTAATTTGCTTAAATTTGAGAATCAAAGATAAGAATAAAACATTCAATCGAATAAACAATTATAATTTAAATTTAGATTTTTAATTATAAGCATCTAGAAATATGAAAATCAAGTCCAATATTTATACAAATTTATATATAATTATTCTCAATACAGCTTAATAATTTCAGCGTAAAATGAAACTAAACATGAAATCTTTTATTTTTTTATAATTATTTAAGTTAAGATTTTTCTATATGTATAAGCTTAATAACAAAGTCTTAAAAATTAAGATTTTACTGATTTCATAATAATATTGCATTTAATTTTACTGATTTTATAATGATATTGCAGTGATTGATTACTTGATAAAAAAAAAAAAGATGAGGAAATGAACAATATTCTAAATTGAAAATCATGATGTAAAAATTTAGATTCAAAACCATGATATAATATCCCTTTCATTCTTAAAAGCAACCTTGGGAGCAGTCAAAGTTGAATCACATTTGGAGTAGAGCAAAAAACAAAGGAACGGCTAATTATTCAAAATAAGAGAATTGTTTTCAAATGTAATCAGCATCGCAAAACAAGAAATTCAAGCCAGAAGATGCAAATTCTTCTCGTCAATAAAAAGTAATATAAAATGTCTTCAAACTTATTAATTCATTATAATAAATAATATATAAAGTATTACTATATTTCGCCAGAAAAAATATATAATATCATACACTTAAATCCAAAATACTCATGAGATAATTAAATTTACAATAATTATGTTAATATTTATTAAAAATATATTTTACTCTTGATTTTCCAAACTTTAAAATTTAAAAAGTGAAATATAGAAGGGAAGATTAAAAGGAAAAAATTAACGAATTCATAGAGTTTGAAGTTAAATATACAAAAGAGAAGAAACTAATGGTAAGAAATAAAAAAAATGGAGTCATTAGCGGTTAAAGTAAAAAATTCTTAAGGTAAAATATGCAAGGAAAAAGAAATTAAGGGAAAAAAAAAGAAGAAGAAGAAGAAGAAGAATTTCATGAAGGTAGAGGGAACTAAATATAAAAATTAAGTTAAAGGATAAAATAAAAAATTTTTGGAGGATTAAATTTGAAATAAAAAAATATAGATGAAAAAAAAAATTCATGCCCCCCTTCCTTTCGCCTCTGCTTTGATTAGATTATTAATAAATCCTATAATGCGAACCAGTTCTTGTGAACTTTTATATGAAAATCAAATCTAAACTTGAGTAATGATTAATTATTATATTATTAAAATCCTTGCATAATATTTAACTGCAACTATAGTTTAATCCGCAGCAAAAGGTCACTAGGACGATAAATTATTGAGCAATCAACCCTACAGATCTTCCTTTTGAACTAATTATGCTCATCAGAATGTAAAACAAACCAACCAGCTAACTTGATAACTTTCATCTCCAGTTGAATAAAATCAAGCATTTTTTTCTCATTACAGCAACTTAATGCACAAATAGCCTCATTTTCATTATTACAAATTTCAAAAATATATCATGATGTATAGAGAATACTAGCACGACATGGAAGTCGAGTTTGTAATTACATCCCTGTAAGTAGTCACAGCACCAACACAAGAAATGCTAAATATGTAACTGAAAATTTATATTTCCTGGAACTAGTGATCTTCATCCCGCTCTCGTATGAACAATCCCAATAGGGCAATGCAAAACAATAATGAACCAGTATAAAACAATCAAGCTATTTTCCAAGTAAAACTGTATTTACTGACGGTTTTGTCGGAGAGACAGTAGGTGTGCAGCAAAAGTGTCATAGTCGGGAAGCTTTGGGTGCACATGGCTGGCTTTCTTTATGGGACTCTCCCTGGATGGAGCAGCACCATGTGAACTAGATGTCTTTGTACTTTCAGCACCACTTGATGACGCTGTCCTGGAAGGAGGATTGGATGGTTGCTCTTTGGTTGATGACTTCAAAATTTCCTCATGCGACGACCTCTTGGATTCTGGAATTGGCTTAGATGATTTTGCTGATCTATGTTGCTCAGAACCTCCCCTGTAATCTGAACTTTTTGACTGAGAAGGATGATTTTGTCTATTATTGTTACTGTACGAACGCCTTGAAAATGATTCCTCATCTATGGATATCTTGGATTGTAAATTTGGCTTAGGAGCTTGTTTTTCTAAGCTACCCTCCTCAGAAGTTCCCTGAAAAAACGAGCTCCTAGCCTGAGAAGGGGGCTTAACTTGAGTTTCAGTAGTATAGGAACTCATCGAAGATGGTTTCTGTTCCACAGCATAGTCTTCAGTCACTGATGGCACAGAAGGTACTCTAGACTTAAAATAAGAATTTCTCTCAGAATTTGAAAGAGAGCCCTTTGTCCGTCTAGAAAATCCAGGACCTGGAAGAATTTTGCTGTTTACTGTCTGTCTAGGAAGATCCTCCTCGGGTTCACTGTTATCCGAGTCAAAATAACTCTTTAATCCTGATCTCTTATTCACTTCAGTGCCTGATTTTTGAGTGTTTGGTTCCCGAGGCCTGGAAACAGTCTTTTTTGGCAGTTCTTCATCGGACTCATCACTACTAGCATCAGAATATGAAGCTGTGGCTCCCAAGCTTGGTTTTTTAGTTCCTTTTGGGTGAAGCATCTGTTTGTACTGCTCTTGATCATGAGCTCCAGAACCGAAAACAACCTTAAAGGAAGAAGACTGCTCAGTCCAGGTAGAATTATCCTCTGCTTGCGTGGACACTGAAGACTTGTCTAATGGCTTCCTAACATATGGTGGATGCCTATAGCCCTTATTTCTAAGGCCACCAGTCAATGTTCCAAACTTCAACTCATTTCCAGTTTCCAAACTTGATTCTTTAATAGTTTTTGTATCGTCTAAGATATCCGATGATTGATATCTTTGGACATTATCGCTGACTGGTGAAGACCCTGGAGCTTGCAAATCGTCCTCGTCACTGGAGTCTGATTGGGATTTTGTGAATCTGTGAGAAGTCTGTTTGTTATGCAGGTAACCATAATTTAACTTCTTATCAGTTTCAGCAACTTTAAATGCCTGGTTTCTCTCAGAATGTTCTTCTACATCTGAATCAAGTGCAGATGGCTGTATCAATGTCTCTCTGTTGGATTCCACATTTTCCTTTACTGCAAACAAAGATCCCGCTGAATGAGGACTCTCATTCTTGGTTGACTCAAAGTTACCAGAATAACCCATAGGCTCATCTAGCTTTTCTTCATTCTCTAAGCTTGAGCCATCTGAATCATCAAAAGTCACAGGTAACAAGTCATCTGCTTGTGAAGGAACTGTATCACTTACCAAGTGTTCAGAAAATACACTTGATGAGCGCCAGTCTGAGGCAAAAGGTGATTGTGAACTAGATTTTCCTAATATCTCTTGCATGTTTAGCCTTGGGCTCTGAGCACTTGTATTTGCAAAAAGATGAGAAGATGATTTTCTACCTTCTGATGAATAATACAAGCTAGAAAGGTCATTATGTTTACCCTTCTCGTCAAACTTAAATTCATCATCATCATCTGAAGCAGAATCATCAAAAACCACAGCAGCATTTTCAAATGAATTTGTTTCTTTCGTTGTGCTATGGAATTTTCCTTCATAATAAATAGAAGGTTCCTTAACACCATCCTCACTGAATTTCTCATCGCTGAAATTGGAAACAACATTAGGCTCATCAACAGGAATTTGAGAATGAGAATGAGAGGAAACACTGCTATACTGTTTTCTGATGCTTGCTTCTTGAAAATAACAAACATGATTGGATTTCATTCCATCATGCACTTCACTAGCAAATTCTTTCTCAGATTCACTAGCCTCTCTCTCTATATTTTCTTGACTTAAAAGGTCACTCTTCTCTAATTCAGATGAGGTCTTTCTAGAATGCCTATCTGCCATTTGGGAATCACTCACCTGGAAATCATCCACATGACTAGAGTTGGATTTTGAAGAAGTGAACTGGCTAGATTTATTAGAGCTCTTGAGATTGTAAAACCTTTCAGCCAATCCTGCCAAGTCATCTTGTTCACTTTCAAAACTTTGTTTAGAGTTCATTACAGAATTACTTCTATGAGAGGCATTATTTACTCTCTCTTTGCCAAGCTGTTCACCCTGAAATCTTGAATTGGCATAGTTGTGAACCCCTTCATCTCTTGATTTGAAAACAGAAGCCTTCTTTGATTCTGCCGAATTCTGCCTGCTTACCCTTCCTTGGCTTGAAAGTTCGGCAGCAGCTCTAGCAGCCATACTAGCTCGTTCTGCAGATTCAGCAGCAGCCTGTGCAGCAGCTGTGGCATCCGTGAATTCCATATTCCAACTCTGGCTACCGGCAGAGTAACCAGTCTGTTCTGCAGGATATGAATGCCTAAATTCCATTTCTTCTGATCCAGTTCCTGTTACAATCACGTATCTAATCATTAACGGATGAAGACAATAAAAAGGGCAAGTTTGTATCACAAAAAAGAAGTTAGAGCATTCAAATATATGGTTGACATACCTAAAGGTCTCAGGTCAGGATGAGCAGTGTCAGATGGCATTGCCTTATCAGTAGAAGGTACATTTTGGAAATGTGATGGTAATCCTGAATGGAAGCCATGCGAGTTAACAGGTGCATCATGTTTTTCATAGTGTTTGGAAGGAGCACTGGAATTGGGATGCCCCTTGTGAACACTATTGAATGGCTCTTGGACGTTAAAAGGCTCCACATGCATTTTACTGGAATTCTCAAAGGTATTTGGTTCATTCTGCTCAAATACATGCAGACACTTAGAAAATACAGCTCCTTTCACATTCAATGTCTATTCAGTGCCAGTATTATAAAAAGGAATATCAAGTTAAAAAAGAATCAGTTTTACACATTTTATCTTACCAGCAAATCTTCAGGAGGCTTCACTTCTTGCTCTCCAAATGATTTGGGATCCCAATTAACATTATGTTCCTCAGCAATTGCACTAAGAATTTTTACTTTGGTGGGACCATCAGGTGCTTTGGTTGACAATTTCTCCACCAACTAGGAAATGACAAAAATAATTATAAACAACAGAAAGCCATAAGTCCCAAGTATTAACTCATATTGCACAAGCTTACCAAGCGGCTAACACCACAATCTGGGCGTAATTCAACTGCTGCATAGACAAATTCTTTCCCATATTTTGCTGTAAAATGCTTACGTAAATCCATCAGTTCTGGAATATCTGCACATCTTGGAGATGCAAAAATTACACTCGAGATTGCTTCCTTCAGGTCGATGGGACAATTTCTGAAATTATTGAAAAGATCAGTACACAGCATAGCACCACTTATCATTAACCAACAAAAAGTCAAAGTAAAGCATTTTCAATCAGGTTCAAGATAAAATCAAATATCAACTAAATATTCTCTTAATAAAATAATTCAAAGCTGGATAGATTTTGCTGATAATACAGTCATGAGAAATGATTATCATATGAGATCTTTCTACTTGCACCACAAATAAGTTCATGAGGAAAAATGTTCAGTTCTTTGGACAGCTTTATGAAACTTGGCATGGTCATATGTGGTGGGGTGGGGATGGGATCCATTCTCCATCCCCATCCCTGCATCAAGAATTTTCTCCCTTCTTCATCCCGCACCACTGTATGAGGATAATTTTTTCCTCATCCTATTTTTAAAATGTTCTAATTAATAAAGAAAAAAATCCAGATTTTGTTAAAGAATACCAATTTTGTGGTATGTATCCATATGCATATACGGTAGTTAAAAAAATTACAAAAGAAAACAATATAAAGAAATAAATATATATTTGTATACCTTAATAGAAATTGAGATGGTTACTTGTAAAACAGTCTTCTATAGAGTATAAATTAAAGAAAATCATTTGGAGTATTGAAGTCACCAAATTGAGAAGTTTGATGTGGAAAAGGAGTGGAAACATCACTACGTTTATATGAAGAAGAGAAAAAATTATTGATCACCCAAACCCTAATATTACTTATATATATAATGGATTAATGGTATTTATAGAATTATATATTAGCGAGTTGGGGAAGAAGATCCCCAAAGGTCAGAGTATAAGCCCCATAACTGCCTCAACCCACCTCCACAAGGAATGAATATGGGGATTTCCCGCCCCTTCACAGGGAAGGGGGAATCTCCTCCCCAGGCTCATCTCTATAAGAGATCTCTATACCCCTAATATTGAAATTCCTAATCAATACAGCAGCCATACACCTATAAGACTATATTTTGCACCTCAATCAGCAATAAAAAAAAATGGCATCCACAGCTCAGCATGTTAAATCACATGATCTACAGGATCGTCATTGACCTAGACCTATTTCGGTAGATCATATATATCCAAATCCAACAATAAAGTCCATTTCTCTCCCCCTTTCCATACATATATGCACATGCATGAAATGAATGATTTCCCTAAACATGCACCCTTATATGAAAATAAGAGAATGGTGAATTTGTTCAAGATAAACTATTACATACTTCTGTGACTCAATGATCGGTAATCGTGCCACAATAAGTTCACAGTATATCTCAATAAGATCATATGCCGCCATTGTCTTCTCTTCCCTAACTACATGCTCAACCTGTGAAGCAAAATACAAACTTACATTAACTTTGCTAGATATCACACTGTATGCAAGTACCAGCCAAATCAGAAACAGAATTGTAGACAAGTTCCAGCAAACAGCAAAAATCACACAGCCTTCACCAATAAGCAAGCTTTTGACGAGCAAAGAGTGTAGGAACAAATAGTCTGTATGAACAGTAAGTGCAGTAATTTACTAATTACTAGAATTCCATTTTCCATCACCATTAAGATTTACTAGTTTCCTGGTAAGCTGCTAATACAATCTCCTAGGTCATTCAATGATTAAAGACCCAAAACTCTGCGTTTCTTGCTTGCTCACTTACAACCTTAATACCAATACAAATTTCAGTCTACCAATAAAAATTCCTAATGGTCAATACAAACCCAATTAAAATAGCCCATCAAATACACTAAAACTAAATATTAGTTCCTAATTACTGTTGATTGAAAACAAAAAGTTATGGACAATAATTAAAATTTTAAAAAAAAATTAGCGTACTCGAATTCTGGCAGTTTGTTCCTGGCCAGAGTCAAGCAATTGAGCCAATTCTCTCTTGAGATGCTTGATCTGCGAATCCCTCTTATTCTTCATTAATTTTATTCGCGACACCGCCATTTTCAAAGAAGTTTTGCTGCATCAGATTTAAAAAAATTCCTCGAAATTCAAATCAACTTCTATCCAAAAACTCACCAAAAAACAAAATCAGTGGAAAAAAAAAAAGAATATAAAAAATCACCATTTCGCTGGCTTGAAGGTCTTGTGTAGCATAGCTTTTCGACGGGTTATTTTTTCTTTTTCTTTGAAACGAAATAGTGATTTTAATCCGTATGAAAGTAATTATCGGAGATCTTAAAGTAGAAGAAAAAAATTAATTTTTATTGGAAACAAAAATGGATTGAAATTTCGCAGAATATCTCTATTATTATTATTGTTTGAAAATTAATGGAATCGTCCTATTTATTTCCGTTACTCAAGAAACCGAGTCAGACAGAATTTCGTGCGAGAAGGAACATCAAAAATCAATCATGGAACTTACTTTTTTGGTCGTTATGGCCAATATGATTAAATTTTTGGAAGGATCCTACGGTTGGAAATAATCATATGATGATCTTGCAGTTAACTGTTTTGTGCTTGTTAATGTACAGTAGTAGAGCTTTACATAGAAATTGACCTATGACCTTTCATAGTGAAACTTTCAATGGGCCTTTTGTGTATAATTCGGGTAAATGCCAATGGTGACAATCAATGTTTTTTGAAATGAGACAAGCCATATCATTGATTTATAATTTAATCGATTTAACTAAATTAATTAGAGTTTAAAATTTTTAAAAATAATAAAAATATATATTATTAATTTAATAAATTTAAATATAAATATAAATTTTTATTTAAAAAATACTTAAAAATTAATTTAATTTGAGTTCACAAATTTTAATTTAATTAATCGGTTTTAATTAATTTTTATAAATATAATTTTTTAAGTATTTTTCAATTGAGTTAATTTTTATTTTTTAATTAACCTGATTCGACGGATTAGTCTTATCAAATTTAAAAAAAATACAGAATGACAATTGAACCTTATAAGATATAATTAAATTCATTGGAAATATCTATCATAGAATTTTCTATGAGGTTTAAATTTTATTAGTAAATTTTATTATTTATGTATTTATTTATCAAAATAAGATTTAATTTAACTACCATATATAATGTATAGTTATATAATTTTTCTGATAAATTTAATTTAATTGGGAAATTAAATTTAAAATCTCTCATTTTAAATATAATTAATTCTATTTCCATCCATCAAAGCACCTGGCTAACAAAATTTCATGACCAGTCGTGAAGCCCACCATGTCGATGGCTGCTTGTCATAAAAAGCGAAATCATGACGCGTATTGCCCAGAATAAGAAAAGCAATGGGGTATATTATTTGACCGCAAATACTTTTTCTGTTTCTGTAATAAGGAGAAATTATTTAATGATATATAAGTTAAAACATAAAAATTTTATTTAATGATATATATTATTCAAAAAAAATTCATACTTTATCTATTTTTTTATTAGTTGAAGGTAAAAAAATGAAAATTATTAGTATAAATAATCATTTATAATGATATATTTTATAAGATTTTACATCACAAATGAATATAAAAATAATATTTTTCTTGTTAATTTAATTTTTCATAATCAGAAAAATAAATTTTATCATAAGTTTTATTAAAAATTTAAATATAAATATATTTTTTTAATTACAACATATAAACTAACTTATTAAAATGATAAGTGAATTATAATTTGGGATAAATAAAGAATAGAATAAGATTGGAGATAATATTTGATAACAAAAATCACTATATAAATAAAAAAAATAAATGATAATTTAGTAACTTTGATATATATATATATATATATATTGTGGACACATTTATAATAACATTATAATTATTAAAAATATAATTTAATGTTGGACCTAATAAATCATACTAGTAAAAAAGAATATTAATTGTTTTTTTTTGAAGAAAAAAAAAAGAATATTAATTGTTAATAATAATTTTGACTGGGATTTACAAGGAACGCTCTAGAACAAGGTTAGAAAAAAAGATCACACACAATAACAAGATGTCAATATTACCTTTAGGAATTTAGAAAAGAATAAACACTTTTGATTCTAAACCTGCCCACCATACTTTCTTCAGAAACTGTTCACAAAAGCCATTACGTGTTTATTTCTTGAAATTGTATGACTTTCCTTTAAAATGAAGATTTCATTTGATTGTTCAACAAGAATGCTTATGATGTGTAATTACTTGTCTACAAGTGCATAAATGCTAACATCTGCTGTGTAGAATGCCACTAGAAATTGATAAGCTAAGAGGATAAAATTATTTAGCTTCATGCTTATGCTACAAATATGAAGAAAATCAAACGTCTCATTAATTTTAGAATATCCCATAATTGCCACAAGGTTCTGTACACATACACACAATAGAATAGCGGATGAAAATTTATTTGATTATATCATCATACCAAACCACATCATAGCACCTTAGAATTGACAAAATCAAGGAAACAAATATCAAGTTGAATACTAATGTACAATCCAGTTATCAATTGGCAGGCAAAAGGCACAATACATCAATAGCCCCATATTAAATTTGTCCATTTTTGTTATTTTATCCCCTTTTATTTATACATTTGTCATTTTATGTTTTGTACTTATCTATTCTGTACCAAGAAACACTTACATAAACACATATTTGTTACTTTACTTTTTTATATTTGTATATGCTGTATAAAATAAATATTTATATGCATATGTAACATTATCTTTATTTGGATGTCTGTCGAATATGAAATAGATAAATACAAGTGACAAGGTGACCAATATCAATGTTTACTAATACGAAATAGAGAATAAAGTGGCAAATTGATAAATATAAAGGACAAAGTAATCAAAATAAATAAGTACATAAGGCGGCAGGCAAATTAAGACAGTATGCTACTATTCAGCAGGAAATTTGAGTCCCAGTCATGTACTAAGTTCATATACACATTTTTGTACTAAATTAACTTCCTTGAAAAGAAAGGATGAGCACTTCCTTAAAAAGAAAGGATGAGAGCTTTACTGCTAAAATTGGAAAGGGACTCAAAACACAATTATAAAGCACAAACTTCCAATACAATTGAAATAAGAACTCTTAAAATATTTGTTCTTTTACTGTCAAACAGCACAAACTTCCAACATTAGAGATCAGAAAAAACAACTCCTTAGATATTTGTTTTGATCAATTATAGAATGATATACTATGGCAACCAAATGCTAACCCATGATCTCACCATAATACTACAGAAGGAAAAATGTGCTTCCGGGAAAAATATGCTTACCGGTGCACTGCATCTTTGCAATCCTCAGATGCAAAGGAAAATTTCATTTTATCATCACATTTACATACGTCCAAGAATTTAACCACATACTACACGGGTCAGGAGATTACTTTCAAACCAGGAAACATGTCAAACTATATGGTTTCTCTTTTGAGATGAACCTTTATGCTAGTAGCTGGTGATAGCAAAACAATAAGATGACATGTAAAATTAGACTGAGGTAATTTTGAAAGATGAGAAGCTAAAGATCCAAACATCATCTAGATTCAAGAAAAATACAAACTTGTGATTTTACAAATAAGAATCCATTGAAAAAATTAGGCATACTGTATAATTTTGCACCTAGAACTGGTAAACTAATTGAAAAATCAAAGAGTTCTCCAATGTCTATAATTTCTTGAAAGAATTCATTTTGCTAAGGGGAAAAAAATTATTGATATGGCACAAGCATTGAACTTTACAGAAAAATCAGAGTTCATCCCTTGGGCTACCTAAGTGGCTCAGAAAAATTGCCATATCCATACCTTGTACCATAGTAGGCACAGCTGTATCATAAGGGCAATCCCGGGAAAACCCAACCATTCCAGATTTGTTTACTTTCTTCATGCAGGTCTTGAACTTTTCATGACATTTAATATTCATCAAACCTGAAAAATGGTGTTACAGTTCAATAAACTTGTAATGCAGAAGTCGAAGAGTTGTCCTTTTCCTTATTTGATGACTTGGAAATTATCAGAAATCGAAATGATAATTAGAAATTCCAAATGGGTATTACATGCCTATCTCCATTTTCAAAAGAACAACCAAAATAAAAATAAATCTGTAGGAGACCACATGGGCTACTCTAACAAAATCATATGGTGCTAAACCAGAAGCAAAATTGATTACTTTATATCAAAATCCAGTAAGGTGCCAAATGGGGCAATAATATTCCATAGAAAAAAGAAATCAAAGAAATGACAATTGCAGCATGGCATTATCCTCACAAACCAACTAATTAATCATATTAACAGCATAAACTATACTGATTTGATACCTTGCTTTTCAACACACTCATCGTGAATCTTGCAACAGGCGTCCAGATCGTCACATGGTTTCTCCCCAGGACAACCACTCCACCCTACTCCACAGTACTTCCCGTATCTAATCCCAACAGTTAAATTTACAGCAATCAACAATTAATCAAACACAAAAGACATAATTGCTTATATAATTAAAATGATAAGAAATTTTAAGATAATATCGAGATTAATAATAGTGTCCAAGGCTTACAATTACAGTTCTCTGCAACACAGGTTCTGTTGCATTTCACCTGAGAAAATACAGACCACTAGATTTGACTATACTCCAAACGCAAGACAAATTATGGAAAAAAATCGATCCAAAGAACTATATTCATATCTTTTTATTTTTATTTTTCATTTTTGTAAAATTCCCTAGGTAACTGAACAGATATTACCTGAGAATTATTGTTGGCGGAGAAGGCGACGTGGAAGAACAGAATAAAAACGAAGACAAATGCTACTGCCGTGGCGCGAGATCTAACAGAAATAAGCCGACAGAGCAGCACCATCTCTGCTCTTCTGTATCAGTTTTTGGTGCTCGTGGAAGTTGCTGCTTCTTCTTTTCTGATTCTCCTCCTTGTCCGTTTCTTTTCCTGCGAAATTGCAGTTGGATGACGTGATTTTGTCCAACCGGAAAATGCCCTGCCAGCAGTAATGTGCCGACGTGGATTTCTGCCCTGATCGTTCTGGGCCCACGCAAATTTTTAAGTAAAGTAAAGAGCCCAAAATAATTGGACCATAGGCCAGACTTCGAAAACAATTGAACGGACAAAATTATAATCTTCTTATTGACAAATATTTCTTTTAAGTTTTTTTTTCCTAAAAAAGGCTCTATCGTGAGCAGCAGTCACATTTATTTATATATCATATTCCATAAATTTCAAATTTTATTAAATCTTAACATCTCATTGCTTTATGAGTTCAAAAAAAAATCTCATTGAAAATTCATCCATTCGCCTTTGACATACACCATTAATAATAGAAATATTTTAAAAATTATCCTTTTCTCAAGTTTAGTACAAACTTTGATTTGTATCAATTTGTGACTTGATATTTATCTTACTAAAAATATAATAATATTTCTGTAACATTTTAGAAAACTTGATAATATAATTTTAAAAAAATCATATAAATCTGAAAAAATAAAATAAAAAATAATACAACTCAAATAATGATAAAATTCATGTGCTCAAAATAAATTTTAAAATAATAAAAACTCAAATAAATCTTATTATTTAGAATAATTGAAATTTTAAAAAATTTTGGCGTGATTTCATGTCGATGAAAAATCTCCTTTTTTTTTAATTTAAAAGAATTGAATTCACCTAATTATAGCTTTTCAAGGATTAAAAAAATGAACAAAAATCTCAATACATTTGTTGTGAAACTTGAATTTCCAACTGTAACATGGATTTTCAAAACCAAATGCTTTACCTAAATAAAATTTCCTAATTAACCTAGTTCACCTCATAAATAGAATAATATACATTTGGCTCAGTAGGATAATTCATTGCGGGGATTCACAACAAAGAAAATACTACTCCATGCCACATACATTTGTTCTAGCCTCTAAGCCATTTCCATGATAGAATGGAAGTGGAAGTTTGACAAAAGAAAAAATGCTATGTTGGCTGAAAATAGCAGTAGCATTCCAGCAAATTTCCATCTGCATTTGCGTTTAGCATCATTTAATGCTCACAATTCACTCTCATCGTAACAGCTTGACCTTTCTTTGAAATTATTATCATAGAAAATTTAAACATAGAGCTCGATCAAGTAGAAATGTATGCCATCGAAAAACTCGAAGCATTATCATCATTCATGAGTACTTGTGACTTTCAACAAAGTAAACAGAATGATAATTAACATCCTAAGCCGCTTCAAATGTAAAATTATTGAGGCAATAACAGTAACCCACTGATTTCTCAGCTTCAAAAATTTTGCAGAAAAACAAAAAATTTGCAAGTGCCTGCAATTCAATCATGCAACTGAAAACGGAAGCTTACATATTCAACCCTCAGAAACACATTCTATGATGCAGTTGTTCTCATGGATAGTAACCCGTGAATGTAAATCCCCTTCCCACAATCTCACCAGCACAGTACCATGCGAAGCACTCCAGTCCAAACAAAGCAGCAATACCAGCATCCTCAACTTTCAGCTCCTGCCTGTTCTTCCATAAATGCTTCACATAATCAACTTCTTTCCAGAATGATTCATAACGATGGGGAATACTGAACAAAAGAAAAATAAATATTAGAAGTGTTGGTTAAGTTTGCCATGTGCCTGTATAAATAAACTAGCAAGTCAATATAAAACAAAACCTTACACTTGACTGTTAGCAATGTAAAATGCAACATGACAGGACTGCAGACGGTAAAAGCACATCAATATTAATGGAAATGCTCTAAGGTTGAAAAAATATTTTATCAATCTCAAGGGATAATGCTCAAGTAAAGCAAGAAATAATCTTATCATTTGTTCCTAACACACTAACATGCAAATTTGAAAGAGTTGCTTAGCAAGAGAGTTTGAAACAATTGAATATTTTCTTTTCCCACCTACAAACCAAAACCCACCAACCTTCTCCAGACATCAGCATCATCCAAAACCAATCCTCTCTTAAGCATTCTGAACAGAGCAAAGTATGAAGTGCCATCAAAATGGACTTGATTTCCTACAGGGTAAATGGATCTCCACCAGACCACTATAATGACAATATCTTTCCCAAGTCCCATACAGATATAAGAGACATTCAGATTCCACCAAACAACTAAAATAATTATGAAAACTCTAAACCATGATAAACTTAATTTGGGAAGAGAAACATGGTATTCATAACCAAAAGGAATTTCAGCTGTCAACAGCAAGCTTAAGATGTAAACAAAATACTTGATTCTTTACTAGTGAATGAGCTTCTGGAAAATGAATCAGAGGATGTATGACATACACTTACATATTGACAAGCTGCATGTATTTAATGTCCAACACATAAATAATACATCTAGATGTGTTGGATTTAGTTAACACACATCCAACTCCAACCAATGAAACCAAATATTATACAAATCTTATCTTCAAGGTGGGAAAGAACATATAACATGCCCAAATGCAAAATCCAAATTTCAAAATACAAGCGTTCAAGAAGTAAAACCTAGCAAGACGAGTGTAGAACAATTGTTTTGACAACAAATTGCATTTCTCAACCGTGGGAGGTTCCTGAATATATTGCTTATTCTGCTCCAACAATTGCTTGTAGTAAGCAGCTCCATGCTTGGCCACAAACTTCGATGCCTGACACGCTTTAGACTGCAACTGATGCAACTTGGCCGCCATCAATTCCACAAACTAATCCTAAAACCAAACAGCACATAACACCAATTCAGCAACCATGCATTCAGGTGGAAAAAAATTAAATTAAAAAATCATCAATTCAAATCCCCTTAAGAAATCCATAAAATAGGAAATCTAAAAATTTCAACAAACCACACGACAATGGTCTAAATAGCAGAACATCGAATTTTCCTATTCGCAAATACCCAATTGGGCAGGCCCAATTAACTAGTATAGGTTTAAACCTTAATTGTGACAAATTATCAAGGTTAAGCATCAATCAAGGGTCTAAAAACACGAACACCAGTAAATCAAAACCCTAACTACCACATTCAAGACCATACTGGTAAGAATCAAACAGAATATGAACTATTAAATAGAGCAAACAAGCAAGATCTGATGGGAAAAAAGTCGTTTACGTCTATAACCAACTAATCTGAAAATCAAAATAGAAAATCAATATAGAAAGGGTTTACCTGAATAGAGAAATGGTGCGAGTGCCGTTGGAGAATGCAAAAAGAGGCGGGAACGGAACGGAACGGTCCGGTCTTTGCTTCCCTCGCCGCTTACCTTTCTTATGGAGTGCGAGAGAGAGTTGGACTTGTTAAAAGACGATATCAGTGGCCTTACCTTTGCGGGGTTTTATTTGGGTATGGGTTGTTTTGTTTAAAAGGACAAATATTAGAGGTCATTTCGCATTTTTATCTTCTTATTTGTTTTAAATTGTTATTTCATAGTATTTGATATTTGATATAATTAATAATTTTTTTTTACTTTTTGAGAAATTAATTAAATAATTCATGATTTCTATTTTTATCAAAATCTTTAATTTTTTTCAATTTTTATAATTTTTAAAGTTATATGAAATAATTAAAATATTGTTATACATGCATTAAAAACAAAAAAATTATAATTAAAAGATTCCATCATTTAATTTTTAATAGTTAATAAGAAAATTTTTAGTTATTCATTGAAATTAAAATAAAAAATTATTTAATATTTTTTCTTATTTTTAATATAAAAATAAATATTTTTTTAATTATTTAATATATATTAACAAAAAGACTAAAAAATAAATACTTTAAGAAACAAAATTGATGTACTATTGATTTAGTTTCTTAAAAAAAAGATATTTTCTTAGTTAATTAAAGCTTAAGAATTAAATAATATTTTATTTTTATGAATATATGATTTGTATTTATATTTTTCTCTTTTATATGAGACTTTTTTTTTCCCCAAAACAACTTCTCGACCTTTTAAAATTTTAAATCTCCTCTTCCTTCATCTTGAAATTTTTGCATTCCATCCTCCCAGTTTCTCCAGGTTTCATGCCAATCAATTCTTTATTTTTTTTTTTCATTTTACTTCTATTTTATTTTTCTTTTCAAGTATGGTGCATAAAATACTTATCTATTTTAAAATGGTTGTCGATTAATAAATTAATTTTGTGCTTACACTCTATGTGGGTCTCAATTATTTTTGTTATGAATTTTTTATTTTAAAAATATTTTAATAATTAATATTTTACATAATCATATGTAAAATAATCATGTTAATTATAAAATTTGTGAAATTATTATGAAAAGTAAATAACACAAAAGAAAAAAAAAAAAAAAAAAAAAGAGGACTTGCCATATTTTCCGTCAAAGTTTGCTTTTTGTCCCATCATACAAAAGTATTTTTTGAATTATATTAATTCCATTGTGGAGTGCATTCTTTTTCCGCATGCATTTTAATTATAAAAAAATAATTGATCCTAAATTTATTATTTAAATATATATTTATCCCTTAATAAAATTTTAACATGCTAATAAAGTGCATTAATTTTATATAAAAATAATAAATTAAATATTAATATCAGTAAATATATATAGTAGAGATGTCAAAACGGATTAGTAAAATATGTTCGTATCAAATTAATCCACGTTGATAATATGATTAAGGTTGTATTGACTTTATAATACTTTAAATTTTACAAGTTAAAATAAACTAGATTATTTTGATTATATTATTTTATTTATCAAATATTAAATATTTAGTTAACACTTATAAGTATTTTTAGTAGCTACTATTTGAGTAAAGTCATACGTTATTGATTACTATCGAAATCATTTAAGTAAGAATATCAATGCTTTAATATCATATTAAATCTTAGTGTCAAAAAAAAAATATATCATATTAAATCTCATAAGATTATAATAGATATGGTAGTAATTTTAGTAAAGATAGAAAGTAATGCAGATAAAGTAGAATATATTAAGCTTATAACAAATTAAATTTTTACAACACAAAATAATATTAATTAGATTATCTTTTTAGTTATAAAATCATTATATTTCTTATGTTATTTAAATGTGGAATAGATTTAACAATTTAAAATAATATTTAGTAAGAATAAAAATAAAATTTTAATATTTATTGAGACATAAAATGATTTGAAAATACTTCATTTGATTAAAAAATAAATTGAAAATAAATTAGACCTCCCTATAATATTTTTTTTAATTGTATTGATGCTATTTAATATTTTATTTAAAAAAATTGAGGTTTTATGGTATTACATTTATCAATATATTCTTTTTAAATTTTGAATACCGTATTTGCTAATTTCTCATAAATTGCTAATTACATATTTTTGAAGTGTCATTTATATTTTTACAATATAAAATTATTATTGTTCTAAAATATGATAAACCTATGTCAGTTTTATTGAAATAATAAAATTTTAATAGGAAATCTTGAACTCCAGTAATTGTCGTTAATTAGGTACAATTTGGTCATAATTTAAAACTTCAGTTCACCAAGTAGAAATTAATTATTCAGTGAGACTTTAATTTTAGAGAAAATGGTAATAAAAAAAAGTAAATATTTTTACACAAGCTATTAAAAATAAAATAAAATCCGTCCCTGTCCTGCGTCAATTCTTTAACATCTGTTTCCGAAGAAAGTTGATGAGACTGGTGAAAACCGTCCTCGCCTTCACATTGCCCACACGTGTACACTATAGTTGTTGATTGTTGAAGCTCTCAATTCTCATTTCTCAGAGCTGGTTAGGTTATTGAATGCTAGACTCACAGATACACTCTGTGCTGTAAGCTTGTGATGCTTGGTAAGCCATTTCAATGCATGTAATATCTCTAATTTTTGTCTCTGTGTTTGTTATACGTTGGTGGAGATGACTTCACCTCTATTTGATAATTGCTTATATTTTTTACTGTTTTCCTCTGAGGAAGAAATTGGTTCTGGTAAAGTTTTTGTGAAAAAATTGGAAAAGATGACTGAAAAGCAAAGACGAATCCATGCTGAGTAGATGCATTGGTGTAGATTCAATTGATAATGCCAATTTTTATTGCACTTGTTTAGGCTTCCTTCCCTTTTACTGCGAAATCATGATGATAAATATGTAGGCAAATCCTAATTATGCAATTTTTAGGTTTATTCCTTATATTGTTGGTTGGACTTGATGATAGTTTCTAATTTATAATATGCGTTTTTCAGAGATTGCAATAGGCAGATGAGAAAAGCAACTAAGAAAATCAATTTTTTACTTCGATTGTATTGGGTTCCCTCACATGAAAGCATGAACATAACTGAACTTTTCTTGTTTGTTAGCATGGCTAATCATTGCTCTTCATCATTTTGTTTCTTTTCAGTGTTTAATAGAGAATGATATCAACAATAGAAGAACAATTTAATGAAAAAATGGAACTTTCATATTTGCTAATCACTTGGAATCAAATGTACTTTTGCATAGCATAATTCTGGACCATATTGGTAGGACTCAGTGTTGCTTATGCCATCGTCATGCTTAGATATTACTAATTTGCAGTTTCCCCCTTTTTTCAGCACTTTGGAACCTGTTAAATTGAATTAATGAGATTAAAGGACTTATTCATATGGACCCTCTTGCAATCAGCATTCGGGGTCTATCGGACATGAAGAATTTTGCCCTAAGTAGTCACTGACCATCTGCCTCATGGATTTCCTGATTCTATACTTCTGGAACCTGTTATTATTGTAGCATGGTGGGGTTTTATCTTACGTCTTTGTTCTGGGAAAATGAAAAGAAATTGTAGCATTTGAGCATAGATTTCTTTAATAAGCTGTAACCAAATTGGAAAATTGTCGATTTTCTCACCCTAAATTTTCTCTCTATTATATTATCTATGCTGGTACTTTAGACTTTTGAATCTTAATGTGTTCTAATAATAGATTTTGTCATTTGGGATTGTCCTTCAGATGTGCTTGAATGCAGACATTTTGTGGGTCTGACTATCTGATTGCTCAGAGCAGTGGCTCTCAGTGTTGCAAACCTTTGCAGGCAGTCAAGTAGCACTTGCATCAAGGATTTTGAGATTCTCAGGAAACAATCTCTGCATACAGTTCTGGTAGTAGTGTGGTCCATCTTGCTGTGCAGGCCAACAGCTGCAGACCTCACCAGGCAAGGGAAGTGCAAGATTCTTAGACCAGGAAGGTAAATTTCCAGGCAACAAAATGACTGTCTCAGAAAAGAACATCGATTTTTTTGGTAGTTACAATTTTTCATTTGCAGGTTGAGTAATTATTTTCTGTGCTTGATTGGTATTTGCACCATTTAAATATTTTACGCAGCATTTTATTTGTGGCCAAAGATTAAAGTCAAATGAAGTTTGCAATTTTCTTAAATGGCAGTAATTGTTTTATTTGCTGATGTTTTCTCAGGCAGAGATGGTGGTTTATGGGAGCAGCTGGATTAGCCAGGACAACTGCTCCGGCTTAATAATAATTTATAAACTTGAACATGCATTTTTTTGTACACCACATAGAAGGTTCTCTTTGTTGAAAAAGAAGAAAGAAATAATCATTTTTATATTCTTGAATTACATATTTACTTGATTATAGACCATGTTAAACATTGATTTAACTGTAGACCATCTTCTGTACTGCATTTGAAATCTGGCTTTATGAAGAATATTGCCATATACATATGCAATGTTGCCCTCTAGAAAGTTTGCTTCATGCCTTTTTGTATGTAAATTGATAGTAGCTTGAAGTACAACCACTATCTTTATTTGACTTGAATTCCTGCCAGTAGTCATTCCAATGATTCTATTTCCTGTCTTTCTCATATATGAAGCTCACCACTGTCCATAAATACATGTGTGAGCATGCACACTGTTGTCTGTGTGTATGTGTTCTTACGTTTTATTTCCTTCACGTTTTCAGTAATTTCCTCTAGCATTCACTTGTTGTTTTGCCTCGCATTTTCAGCACAAAGGAACAGGCATGATGATCCTTAAAATGCATTCTTTGAGTGAGGAAGACAGATATTGAAGAAGATGTTGTAAGGTGTCATAGTTTTATTCTGATCTACTGCAATAGCTGAGGCTGGATTTGCTTAAGCATGGTGAAAACTGCCATTATGCATCAATGATTTTTTATTTGATAGAACTATGCGAGATGTTGCAAATGAGATGCTCAGTGAAAATGAAATTAGTCAATTATGGTTATGTATAATTTTGGTGAATTTATCTAAATTTTATGCATAGATTTATGGTGGGATTGCATATTCAAGTGAAAAATAAAATATCATGAGAAGTGAACAGAAAATCATAGTTTTATTTTATGCTGAGGAATGATTAAGTTTATGGTTGATACATTTGGAAACATCTTGTCTTTTAGAGATGAAAGTATCAGATCCTCCTTATCTTTCCAGTAACTATCGTTAATTTTAACACTTAACAAAATTAAATAAATAAAACTCTCTTCCATGTGAATTTGGGAAGCATGTCTAATGATTTATTTGTCTTTCGAATAGAAATTTCATTGGAAGATTCCATTAGGCACTTGGCTAAATTGTGAGCCTAAACTATGCAAAGATTCCTCTTACTAAAAGGACTGCAGCAAAAAGAAGAATTACAGTAAGATACTTTACTGGGTGAAAATGATGGTGAGTTTTATAAGTATGCAATTTCTTATAGGCATAGGTATCAAGTTTTGTGCAGGATTTTGGGAACCTCATTGCATTCTTTTAAGATGAAAAGGATGCTGCATTTGCAGTTTCTTGATGACATGAATGACTGGCTAATGCCCTCAACATGAGGAGGTTTAGCACAAAGTTAACCACATTGGTATTAAGAAGGTATCGTTTCAAACACAAATATCTCATGAATTTTGAGGTTTACGGCGTGCACTTGTTCATGTTATAGATGTTACTTTTGGTGTTTCCTTATTCATAATGGATTATATATCCACAAGAGAGATAAGATGATGATTAACTTGTGCATATTACACTCAGTAATTACAGTACATGTTTATCTTTCAGTTTTGAAGTATTGTAAAAAGATGGAGAAATGGTTATTGCTTAACGTGCATAGGTTCAATAATTCTTTGTCTCCTTAAGGCAGTTTGAGGTCAGATGTTGCCTGCTCTTAGTTTCTTGGTAAACTTTCTAAGACTTAACATCCAATGTTACTAAACCAGCTTAGACCATCATCCATATCATAAATGCTGTGTTTATTTTCTTTGCCAATTGATGCATTACCATTCACCGACTAATTATTTGCAAATTAGTAGCAAGTTACTGCTCATCAAACAGAATTTGAAAAGCACAGAGAACTTGAACTTTTGCTGCTACTAAATTATCATGTCTTTTCTGTCCTTTTTAGTTTTTTACTTTCTTGAAAGGTGCTTGATTTTTGTCTATTCATGATAATACTTCACTTCGCTTCAAGTATCGTTTCTACTATTATTTATGGGTGCATATAACCATATTATGAATGAAATCTTTGATTAATCTGAGATGTTACGAGTTTCTAATCTGCTGCACTATCGAACTATTAGTTTTAGTAATCAGAGTTTTTTATATTATCCCATGTGAAGGATATGTATGCTGAGATATTTAAAGAGATATTATATCCAAAAGCATAGAGAGGCACATTAGAATACTGAAACATTCAGTCCTCGTGTTTCAATCATTTGAAGTATGAATATGACACTTAAGTGTCAATTAGTTGGAAACTCAAATAATAAAATCATACAAAATATAATTAGAAAAAAAAAAAGAACTGTAATTTGAAAAAACCTCACATGAAGTGTGGATTTGTAATCTAATGTGGACCAATTTTTCAACGATGTGATTTGATTGTGATCAAAATTGTAGGACCTTTTGTTATATTGCTCAATTGGTAGCGTAGATCACGCAATTGAAAATTTTTTTAAAAAAATAAAAATTAACAAAACCCTGTTTTGAACACTTTTTTGAGCTATATATAAAAGAAAAATCAAAGTAGTTGGCTTAGCTGCGCTGCTACTTAGAGCAGCAGGTGGTGGTCAAATGATGTGGCCACTCGTGTGCCATATGGGGTCACGTGGACGGCTGTGATCTATCTGTTTGACAAGTAAAAATAAAAAATAATGTTACAGCCATTTTATTTTATTTTATTTTTGTCTCGACCTTATTATAGGAAGAAAACATTTAATTACTTTCACACGCACAAGTCTTTGCTTCTTTTGTTGTTCCTTTAACAGAATGTTTTATAATATGGAAAAAATTCAATCCGCCCATTTTTTCTCATAACTCATAATTTTTTCATCTTTTTAAATTTGAAAGTAGGACTATTATTAGTTTATTGACAGATGAGATGGTAGATGACAGTTCATTCTTCTTCTTTTTTAGTTTATTATTTAATTTTTTTATATATTTTTTAAATTTTAAATTTTTGTGTGATTTATTCTCAATTCAGATCAATATGAATATGAAATTTAGTATTTGTATTATTTTTGTGTTTGTTAATTTTTTACAATAAAATTTAATAAAATTTAAATTTTTATTATAAAATTTTATCTTTTTTTTAAAGGTTACGTATCATCTTTAAATAAAGATTATTTATCCTTTTTAATAGAAGTTTGCCATTTTCTAATGGAGATATCCTTCTCGTATGGAAGATGATAAATAACAGATAAAATGAGTGTTTCGCTGAAAGCTAGATTGCTCGTGGTATATTACCATTGTCCACTGTTTATATAAAAAAAATTTAAGGATATCCGGTTCTAATAACTTTGTTAGTTATATATTTTGTGTATTTTATAATTTTATTTGTACTTTGTAGATATATTTTCTGGTTTAGTAATGAAAATTTATTTTGTATTTTAAAAAAAATATTGTTTCTTTAACAAAAAATAATTATTAATTTTAATTTATTATCTGTAATAAAATTATTATAATTGATAATTGTGAGTATTTTTTGGACATTTTATCTTATTTTGGAGGTGGGTTACGCCGTATATGAAAGTTTTTGTATTTTTTCTTTCCTTATTGGGTAGAGGAGGCACCCGAAACTTGTTATCAAATTGACGTTAAAGTTTATGATAAATTTTGATTCTAACATTTTTTTCTTCTATTTTTTTTTTCTTTCTGTTTTTTTTGAAATCTCTCTCTTTTTTTTTTTCCTCTTTCCATATAAAACTTTTTACTAGTAAAGAATGTAAAAGATGAATAAGACAAAGTTTATTTGTTCGCTTTTTCAGTTGAAATGCAAATCAAAATTTATTGTCTTTTTGCATAAACATTTTCAAATAAACCCATTTGTGATTGGGAAGAAGTTGTGGTCAAAAGACCTCATTAATTTCAATTGATTCCATTTCCACATTGAACACAGCAAATTTAATTAATAATTACCTCGTATTTTAATCCTAAGAGCACCCTCTATGGGGTGATTTTTGAGGCAATTCCTACAGGAGAAACCGTTCCATATGCTAAATAACTATAATTAAAATTTCGACTTTCAAACAAAAGAACAAGTCTTGCAAGGAATTAACTTAAGAACCAAGAAAATTTTGTTGCTAAATACTTATTGTTAATTAAGGAATAAAACGGAATTAAGTCAATCAATCCATATGCTATGCATCTTCAGTCAACTCTTCAATAAAACAAGCTACTAATTAAAAACCTGGTTTTGTTTTAATGTTTTGAAACTTAGAATTGGTCATCTTTATTCAAAGTCAAATGCTACAATTTATTTTTTTTTAAAAAATTCTTTAATTTAGTTAAAGTATTAAATAACGATAATTAAACAAATTCAAATATACAGTAAATATAGTCAAAACTTAAAATATGCTTAAAAATGTCAATTGGAATTTCAATGATATCAAATCAAATTTAATCATCAGACTTTTCATCTTCTTGAATTTTTAGAATTTAAATTAAAATTTTATTAATTTTATGATTAAACCATTCCTTAAAACATACATTTGGACAGTGGCAGAAATAGAAGAATATGAAGGGGGCAAAATTTATAAGAAAAAAATTACAGATAAAATTAAAATAAAAATTAAATATTTAATATAATAATAGTTTAATATTTAATTTGTATTACTAGATTGACTATGTCTACGAGAAGGTAATTACATTATACGAGTTTATATTTTTTAAAAACGCGGTATAATAGCTTCATTTTCAATTTTTACAAAAATATCTCTCTTTACATAACACACAAAGCAGTCAGTCAAAAAATCATCTCTCATCTTGTTGCTCAAATCCGTTTTCATAATGTTTATTGCTGAAAAATCTCTCTCAATAGTAGCAGTTGCAACAGGCAAGACTAATAACAACTTAATAAGCAAATATACAAAATGAAACACAATTTCATATTCTGGCTCAACCATTTTTTGAGCAAGAGCTCTAATATCATGCAAATTAGAGAAAGCTTCATTCCATTTTATATCAGCAATGAAGGTCTTAAGTTGATCCCGAAGTATCATTTGATCGGTGTTGGAGAAGTCATGTGGATATAGTTCAACAAGATGAAATATTCTAGATATATTGAAGTTGGAGAATGAGTCTCTAGGAGAAAGACAATAAATTCACAAAAGTAAATCCGTGCTTGATTCACAAAAATGACTCTCCATTTCTTGTGCAATAAAATCAATAACCTAGTAATGAATGAAAGAAAATAAGATTATAGCATAATAAATAGTTGAGTATTAGAAAAATGATTCATGAAATGAAAAGAGTACCTGATAAAATATTTCAACTCAAAAGTGGTGATAATAAGAAATAGGAAGATCAGCACGCTTAGAGCGCAGACGACCTGGAACAATATCTTTCATATTAGGCACGGTCACACCATGATCTATACAAAAGTCATTAACAATTTTCAATAATTCATCTCATCTATTCTTTCTAAAGTTCTGCAACTGTCTTTTAGTTGTTGCAATCAAATGTACAGCATTGCCAATGTTTTGATCCTTTCTTTGTAAGACTTAAGATAGATCATTTGTTATTCCTAAAACTTCTTTCATTAGGAAAGTAATAAAAATAAACTCATAACTTTCTACTTTATCAACCAAACTCACAACTGTCCCTCGATTTTTTCTTTCAGCACCATCATCTGCTATGTTTTCTAGAACTTCTTTCACTGCATTCACTGCAGACCACATAGAGAGAAGACGGACAATTATTTTATAATGTGAACCCCAACGAATGGCACCAGGTCTAGCTAAAGTTGTTTCTTGATTCAAGTCTATTTCAGTTTGAGTATCACCACTTTCCAAACATTGGACTACTTCATCATGTTATTTTTTATGGAGAGCATCACTCCTTTTACATGAAGCTCCAACCATATTCATAATCATTGAAGTATAATCAAAAAAATTACTCACATATTTATTGCTCTCTGTTGCTGCAACAAGTACCAATTGAAGTTGATGAGCGAAACAATAAATATACCTTGCTTTGGGATTTTCATTTAAAATGAGGGTCTTTAACCCATTTAATTCACCCCCCATATTAAAAGCCCCATCATAACCTTGACCTCTAACTCTACTGAGTGATAACTCATATTTTGCAAAAAAATCATCAAGTGCATTTTTCAAAGATAGAACGGATGTATCACTCACATGTGCAACTGCAATAAATCGTTCAACCACTTGTCCCAACTTATTAACATATCTCAATACCGCATCCATTTACTCATTCACTGAACTATCTCGAGCATCATCAATTAATAAAGAGTAAAAATCATCTCCAATATCCTCAATAATGGCTCATGTTATTTTCAAAGAACAAGCAATCACTATTTATTTTTGGATAAATAGAGAAGTGAGTTGATTATTTTCAGGAGCATTTGAATTAACTATTTTTTCCACATCAACATTGCGTTCACTGTACCAATCAAGAAATCCAAAAAAATTACCCTTGATCAGTGATATTTTTTACTCATCATGTCCTCAAAAAGTCAATCCGTATAATAGAAAAAAACGAATAACATTAACAATAGCAGTCAAACGAGTCCGGTAAAAAGTCTTCTGCTCTTGGCTAAGATTAAATAACATATGAGATACACTTTGTCTCTAATTTTTGAAGCTAAAATATTGCACTCTTGCATTATTGTGTGGACTATTTGGCCCGCTAACATGTTCATTAAATTTTTCTAATGCCTTTTTCTAATTATTGATACCAATAATTGTGAAGACATTATCCTCATGCTTAGCTCCTCTATTCAAGCTAAAAAGAAAACTCCAAAAATAAAAAGTTGTATCCTTTGGCATGCTATATTCTAACCACTCGTATTTAGAGAACCAAACATCTCTAAAACTTCTTTTAATTTTTTCAAATTTTCTTTATGAAAAATTGTGTCCATAAAATTGATAAAGTCCTTTGGCTAAATATTATCTCCTAACATCATCCCTAATCTCATCATCATAATCATCAATTGGTTTACGCAATGCCGGATCACTAATAATATCCTCAAAAGTAAAGTCCTGACTCCATTTTCTACCACTAGATTTTTCTTCGCCACTTGCTTGATTACTTAATGTCTGGTCTGAGATAAGAATATTTAATGATTCACCTCGTACTCTCTTAGTCTTGATAAAAAATGTATCCATATCTATTTTAAGAATTTCAAAATTATTACCCTAAATTTTTACCCAATTTTTAATAAATATTCAAATTTATTCACCCAATAAAATCAAACTACTACATTAAAATCAATAAATTAAATAATACAACTTAAAAAAAACTAAAAAAAAACTAATTTTAAAAATATACAAATCACATACCTATACCCCACATTTTAATAACATTCAAATTTATTCACCTAATAAAATCAAACTACTAAATTAAAATCAACAAGTTAAACAATACAACTTAAAAAAAAACTAATTTCAAAAATATACAAATCACATACATAAACCCCATATTTTAATAAATATTCAAATTTATTCACCCAATAGAATCAAACTAATAAATTAAAATCAACAAATTAAACAATACAACTTTAAAAAAAACTAAAAAAATTAATTTAAAAAATATACAAATCACATGCTTAAACCCTAATTTTTAATAAACATTCAAATTTATTCATCTAATAAAATCAAACTACTAAATTAAAATCAACAAATTAAACAATACAACTTAAAAAAACTAAAAAAAAAACTAATTTCAAAAATATACAAATCACATACCTAAAACCCACATTTTAATAAACATTTAAATTTATTCACCTAATAAAATTAAACTAATAAATTAAAATCAACAAATTAAACAATTAAATTTTTTTAAAAAAAACTAATTTTAAAAATATACTAATCACATACCTAAACCCTAATTTTTAATAAATATTCAAATTTATTCATCTAATAAAATCAAACTACTAAATTAAAATCAACAAATTAAATAATACAACTTAAAAAAAATAAAAAAAAACTAATTTCAAAACTATACAAATCACATACCTAAACCCCTCATTTTAATAAACATTTAAATTTATTCACCTAATAAAATCAAACTACTAAATTAAAATCAACAAATTAAACAATACAACTTAAAAAAAAAAACTAATTTCAAAAATATACAAATCACATATCTAAACCCCATATTTTAATAAATATTTAAATTTATTCACCCAATAAAATTAAACTAATAAATTAAAATCAACAAATTAAATAATACAACTTAAAAAAATTTAAAAATAATTTAAAAAATATACAAATCACATACCTAAACCCTAATTTTTAATAAACATTCAAATTTATTGACTCAATAAAATTAAACCACTACATTAAAATCAACAAATTAAACGATACAACTTAAAAAAAAATAAAAAAAAAACTAATTTTAAAAATATACAAATCACATACCTAAACCCCACATTTTAATAAACATTCAAATTTATTCACCTAATAAAATCAAACTACTAAATTAAAATCAACAAATTAAATAATACAACTTAAAAAAACTAAAAAAACTAATTTTAAAAATATACAAATCACATGCCTAAACATCATATTTTAATAAACATTCAAATTTATTCACCTAATAAAATCAAACTTAATAAATTAAAATCAGCATATTAAACAATACAACTTTAAAAAAATTAAATAAAAACTAATTTTAAAAAAATATTAATTAAATCCCTAAACTAATAAATTTTTAATAAACATTTAAATAAAATCAAACTAATAAATTAAAATCAATAAATTAAACAACACAACATAACAACAACAAATCAAAAATTAATTTGATACTTTTTTAAAAAATCTAAGCCTAAATTATCATTTCCAAAAATACCTAAAATATGTAATAATTTAAAAACAAATTAAAAAAATAAGATAACCTACTCCTTGTCGTCGATGGACTCTAGTGCCTCTCCTCCCTCTGGCGGCTTGCTCAGTGGACGGTGGTCGGTTGCTCTATTGCTCTCTCGGTCTCTCCTCCCTCTCCTTTCTTCTCTTCTTTTTTTCTCTGCTTCTGCTCACCTCTATAAGTCCCGACCTTTATTTTTTTTTAATTACCTTGGCTGAAATGATGATGTTTCAATTAAGGTAATGATATATTTTTTTAAAACTCTGGCTAAAACGACGTCGTTTCAGCTAGGGTTTAAAAAAAATTATAATTGCTTTGGCTAAAACTTTGTCGTTTTAGCCAAGGTAATTGAGAAAAAAATAAATGTTGTCTTTTTCGTCGTGCATCAAATGAAGCAAAGAAGAGAATGGAGGGGAGGGGGGGAGGGGGTCTAGACTTAATGGAGGGGGTTCATTGCCCTCCCAGAACCCCCTATCTCCGCCCTTGCATGTGGGAAAGATACATCCACACTTAATTATCCACTATATTATAAAGTCCATATATCATATGCCAATTGTCTTCTTTTTCTTGTCTTTTGTTGTATTGTCAAAGAAAAGAAAAAAAAAATACATATATATGCATTTATTTGTAATTCTTATCAAAATTGGATTTTCATGTAAATCTTGTCTACATGGGTATGTTTCATTATCTACAAAATCACATTTTATTTCATTTTTTGAAAGTTAAGTCCACATAAATGTGATATAGATAAAAAAATTTTCTGTATATATAGTTATTTATGTATTATTATATTTTGGTATGGAGAAATCGAATTTTAACTCTTTTTCTCTATAAAAAAATAAAAAAATAATAGCCACCAAAAGTGATATCGCTTGTTATTCAAATTTCAAACACAAGCTGCAAGATCATATATACTTCACTCTAGCTTATGTTATAATTAATTAGTATATAAAATAATTATCACATGGCTACTATATACTTATTTATTTAATTAGAAGTCATATACAGTGAGTTTCTAAAATTAATAATGCAAATTATAGTTTGTATGACTAAGCTAGTCATCAATTCTAATAATAATGATTATCAATGGCTGCTTTATACACACACACACACACAAATGTTATCCTCCTACAGGACGGGGACCATAAACCATAATTGGTTTGGTAATGAGCAAGGATCACACGCGAATTAAAACTTACATATACAAATTAAAACCATATCAAATCTCTTCATTATCTAAATAATTACATTTTAATAATCAACCCATGCATATTTTATTTATATATATTATCAAGCCAGCATGCCATATATATATTTAGCGTGATCATGACCATCCCATTATGGCAGGTTGATTTCTATTGGTGAAAATAAAAATTATAAATGTGTATATATATATATATATATAATCTGTATCAAATCTCAAAGGGTCAAGTCCAACTTTCCAACCTATTCGGCTTTGGAGTTTGGTCCCAAACTGCTGCTTAATGATCGTAATCTTTCAAACCCACATTAGTTAATTACTATTTGAGTCAAAAGAATGTTATTAATCAAACCCAAATCATCATTATAATTTCTTAATTATCAAACTAATTAAGTATAATAACTCAATCTCAGCCATGTTTAGGATTTGTTTAATTAAGTTTCAACTAGTGAAACTTGGAAATATGGTAAATTTTATTCATACTATTTTGAAAATATTGTAAAAAAACTAATTATATATATAAACATAAAAAAAGTGACATATTTTTTTACATTTTAAAAAATTTTTACTTTTTTATAGATGATATTTTAGTCATTTTATTATAGACATATAATAAATTTTTTATAAATTATATAAAATTTATAAACTTTTTGTAAATTAATAAAAATATGGTATTTTGATAAATATTTTATAAATTTTGATATTTTAATAAATATTTTATAAATATAATAAATTTAAAATTATTTTTAATTATTTTTATATTTTTATCAAAAAACCATCTAAACATTAGAGCTGTCTCATCAAGCCCCGCAGATAATTGGATAATTAACTAACTTAAAAAGTACACGAAAGAGTAATATTATAGTAATATATATATATATATTATATAATACTGATAATGGCTTCTAATAATTAATTAATTTTTGAGTTTATGGAGCAAAAAGAACTTTCTTTTGAATGACAAGTACCTTCAAGAATCGACAGGGACACATTATTATTATTATTATTATTATTATAAAAGGTCATGATATAGTTGGTGGATATGTGTTTAATTAGCAAAACAACTTAAAATCAAACCCATTTCTTGCTTGAATCAAACAATGACTAGTTAAATATAGAGACACATATTATTAATTATAATAAAAACAATGATACTTAATTACTCTATTAATTATTAATTAAGTTACAATTAGACAAAAAAAATTATCAGATTAGAAAGCTGATGTAGAACTACTTCCTGCGGTAGTGGTGCAATGACCATTTGTGTTTTTACACTTGTTAAGAGCGGTTGAGAGCTGGCTCTACTGAGATGTTCGAAATTAGACATATTTGTTCAACAAATTAAATGGTGACCAAGTCAAAAGATATAATATATAACAATAATACACAAAAAAAAAAAAGAAGAAACAATTAATAATCATTTCTTTTATAGATAAAAACTTATGCAAACGTATTACAATGTTCAACGAGACAAATGGAATTTCTAGGGAACTTGCTTGGAAAAGCAAGAAAACAAGAATAAATGTGTATTATCACATATACATGTATAAATAACAATGAGACAAACAATCCATTTTTTGGATTTTAATTAATTTTTTAGTAATTTAACTAAAGAATCAAAATGGCTAGAATCACCATTAAATAATAATAATAATAATAACAATAACTCTGTGTAGAAGAGACTTTTAATTTCTTTGATCCTTGAAATCATATATCCTCTTGAGTGCAACTTGCAGTGTTTGCTCACTCATATTAGCAAAACAAACTCGGAACCATCCTGGTTCAGAGCAATGGCAAGAAGAGCCTGGAGATATATTAAGCTTCACTTCTTGAAGAATAGACTTCCAGAGAGTTAATTCACCATCTCTTGTTGGTGTCTCTAATAATGGACTTAAATTCATCCAACAAAACAATCCAGCATTTCCTTTCAAACACTCTATTCCAGCTTTTTTCAAACCTTGAATAATCATTTCATATCTTTTCTTCAATCTTTCTCTGTTTATCTTGATATAATTCTTGGTAAATTCTTTATCAGACAACATTGAAGCCAAAAGATGTTGCGTCTGAGAAGAAATCAAGGTGAAACTTGACATTCTTCTTGCGGTAGTAACGACCTTGTCATTGTAAGAATAAATTGTCCCAACTCGAAATCCTGGAAGACCAAGATCTTTTGAAAGACTATAAACAATGTGAACTCTTTCAGAATCTTTGTATCCGCGAGCTTGTAGAATTTCAGCGACACTAACAAATTCTGACGAAGAAAAGGCAGATCCTGAGTAGATTTCATCAGAGACAAGATGGATGTTTTTACGAGAAACGAAATCAAGAATCTCTTCCAAGGTTGATCGTTGGATTGTAGCACCTAATGGATTTGAAGGATTTGTTATAAGTACTCCTCTTACTCTTGTTTTCATGGCTTCTGCTTCTTTGTATGCAGCTTCTAAAGCTTGAGGAGTAACTTGGAAATTGTTGGAGCTATTGCAATGAATTGGCACTATTTTTACACCTGTTCTCCATCTTAAATCTCTGTCAAATCTGCATAATAACAAGAGATTGGAGTAAGTTTTTAAGATAATATATGAAATATGATATGCAGATGAACTTAATTTCACATAAAATTATAAAAGCAAAACTCCATGCTTACCCTGGATAGTATGGAGTTGGAACGAGCAAAGCATCACCAGGATCAGCTAAAATGAATGGCAATAACTCATTAGCTGCAGTTGCGCCTGCAGTTAGAACAACTCTATCAGGATCAAATTTTGCTCTTCCACCTCTAATTTGTTCCATGAAGCTTGCCATTGCTTGTCTGAAAGATTTAAGTCCATGATAATCTTGAAACAAAGCATTTTCTCTGAAGCTTGGTGCTCCTTTTCCACAACTAAATGCTTCAGAATGTTTTTCCAAGTATTCTTCCAACAAATCAAATGAAACCTGCAGTTCAAGAAATTAATTAATAATTAATAACAAGCTTCAAAGAAAGAAAAGAAAGCTATATGTTCAGTGTGACTGAAGTTCAAACTCCAATTCAATCCAATATTAATCAAAAAAGAAAAAAGAAAGATTGGTGGAATCCCAGTTCAACCCAATTGAAACAAAATTTCTTACTTGATTTTCTGCAAGTCCCATCTGAATAACTCCAGAAGGATTTTCCAGTTCATGATAAGGATCTTCATCATAAGCTTTCCAGCCAGCAAAGTATGGAGAATCCTCGCCATGAGTATCAGAAGTTGCAACTCTTGAGAGTCCAACACTAGGTTGCTCAATCTCAATAATTGCCATTCTGATAATAATAATAATAATAATTAGCTTTAATTTGTTTAATTAGTATTTAGATAATTTTATGTGTAGAAGAAGAGAAAGAAATAGAGACAGAAAGTGAAAGAAAGAGAAGGAAAAAAAAATAAGGGTTTGAATGAATTGGTGAATGAAAAACTTTGTTAATAAGCCTCTTATATATAGCAAAGTTTCTAAGACTTTGACATTAAATTAATAAATGAATAAATAAAGAGGACCCCGCAAACTTGGTTCTTGAGAAATAAATAAATAAAATAAGAATTAGAAATATCAATAATTGATTCTCTAATGTAAGCAATTAATATATCAACAGTCTTTTTATAATTTACAGATCCAAATTAATTTTTCTCTCTCAAATGACAAAAAAATAAAAAATAAATAAAAACCTTGGTGCCTGAGAGAGGTTGGACGCCTACAAAATGTAAGCATTTAATTAATTTTTATTAATTTACAATAAAGTTTTTTATTTCAAATATTATTAATCTATAAATAAAAAATTATATATATATTTGAAATATTATTGGACAGTGTCACTATATTAAATCCGTAAATAAAAAAATATACAAAGTTACAAAAAGAAAATTATCTCACAAATGACAACTGTTTATTTCTGTCATCATCTTCTTCAAACCTTTCTTTATCTCAATCTCAAAAGATCCCACACCGAATATGGTGGTTGATAGGGGCCGCGCAGGGTGGGCATATAAATTTTTTTTTTTTTCATTTTTATAAATATTACATAATATTCATTTCCTCAATTCCTGAAATTAATCATAATTATGATGTTTAAATTCTTTTATTTTATTTTTCTTTAAGTCCCCACTTTACAACCTATGACTAATCAAATTTATTAGTAATCCATTTTTATCTGAACAAAAGTTAGTTAATTAAACCATTAATTCTAATTAATTTCCTTATTAATTAGCACCAAGTATATTTGAAGAGAAAGAAGAGATCTAAGAGTAGTTAAACCTATGAAGATCTGACAAAGATACCAATTTACACAAGATTAAGATTCTGATTTTGGGAACAGAACTAAGACAAAATAGAAGCTTTGAGAAGATCTTTTGGACCCACTTCTGCATTAACTTCAAGCAACAGAATTTATAACATCATTAGTCCTTAATTGAACATTAATTTTGATGAGTTCTTAATAACATTGCTAATTTGCTAAACTTAATTATGTATTATTAATAAGATCTTGTTACAAGTTCTTATTACTATATACTTGTATATCAACAACTTTTCTTCTATCAGATTGGGATAAGCTTCAATATACATATTCAAACTATTTCGTGTGAATTATAATGAATATGATGGATAATTGATCTTGATAATTAATTAAGATTAATAGATAATTTAGTTGCTTAATCACTTGGGATTAATGGTTAAGTACATATATATATATATATAATTAACAGAATACAAAAGATCAATTGAAATCTATAATGAGCTAAGTTTAGTTGAAATTTTGTATGCGTAGATGTAAGAGTTAAGATATTTGTAAAGATTGTGTTGTTTTTATGGGAATTCAACTAACAAACTTAGAGAATATATAATATATTTTTATATATAAATATATATAAACAAACGTCAACCAACAAAAGAGAAAAAAAATAAAATTAAAAAACAGTATATAAATGGAAGAGAATAAATGCATATTTAATTTATAAATGTATGAGAGAAGAATAAATAAATGAAAATAGAAAATGGTCGACGGGCGGCTCGATGAAGATCCATGTGCAATAGAAATATAGAAACTTACAAACAGTAATCGGCCGCTCTCATCATCAGATTTTGCAATTAATAGATCCTATTATTAGATTAGATTATATATATATATATTATAATATAGTATTAATTTTTATATATTTAGATTGCATTTTAATGCATAAAATTAGAGAACGTGAAATTAATTGAGTACTAGTGGTCCATGTCCAATGCCCATTATCATCCATTCACCAAACCAACCTTTTGTAGATTGTTCAGTCGGCTTTTGTTCTGTAAGAGATAGACAAAATGTATCAACCAAATGTTATATTTATTCACCGTATTATCTACTAGTTGATTGAATCCCATGTATACATGTGTGTGTACCTAATTACTGCAAACGTATTACTATATTTGTTTATTTTATATTTTATATTTTATATGTGTGGGGATCTAAGTTTTAAATTAAATTTTAAATTTTAAATCAATTTAATAGAGCACGAACAAACATTACAAGTGAATTCGTCACTTAACAATCGTAACTCACTCCATGAAAATCATGCAACAGCCAAGAACTTACATATGGTGGAGAGGTCACCAGTCAATGAACATCGAGAGAGTATCCAGTAATGATCTTTGCCAAATAGTTCATTAAAAAATTAGAGTACTGAATATGTGTTTAATCACCACGCTCGAAACTCAATTATTGGATAATAATGTGTTGTTTGAGTGAAACCCTTTGAGTTAAAAAGTGAACATAAGAAAATCATTCAATTTAAAATGTATGTACGATTTAAGTAATAAAGTCTCTCATGCCGTACTAAAAAATAATCATTCATAATGATTTTGTATTTTAGTTATTTGTTGACAGAGTTGATTAAGTGAATTACGAATTAAAGTTATATATTAGTAGTTAATTTTAGTTAAATATGTTGTGATATAATCACCAAAATCAATTTCTTTTTTTTGGGTTAAAGAGGAGGCAAGAGCCTATACAACTTAGTTCAAAATGTTTATGGGATAGGCAGCTCTAATCCTATCACTACTCTTAGCTCAAAACAACTTAGTTCAAAACGTTTCTGGGATAGGCAGCTCTAATCCTATCACTGCTAAGAAGATCCAGTACACTATGGGGAGCAATGTCCAGCTTATGAAGACAAGTAGGAAAGGCATGCGCCGAAGCAACCAAGGCGTCCGCTACTTGGTTGGCTTCTCTAAAAATATGAAAGACCCTTACATTCCAATGCCATCTTATCATCTCTCGAATTTTAGTCACTTGAAGGCCAAGCGAAGAAGGAATTCGGCTATTACCATTGACGATGTTCACTGAACAGATGCTGTCTACTTCAACAAGAAGAGATCGGATACTAGAATCCCATGGTTCAGTAGACCATGAAATACACCTAGGAGTTCAACCCTTATAATCGTGCAGCTACCAATTTTAGCCATAAAACCACATCCAAAGCTCTACTCCTTGTATCAGTTAACATCTCATGAGATTTTAGTCCAGCATTATTAAACACTATAGAATTACGATTCATCCAAATCTTCAAGCATGTTAGCCCAAAAATCAAACTCCAATTGAGGTCATTTTCAACAATCAGATTAATGCCAATGTTTTTCAGCAAACATGACTTGCACGGTGAAGAAAAAGATGCTAGTCATAGGAAGGGAGGAAAGATGATTAACCAAACTCCTCGAGCGATTACACAGTCCTTCAGAGCATGAATTGTATCTTCAACCCCATTCTCACATTGGTTACATAAAGATTCTGTCGAAATATGATGCCTCCATCTTTTCTTATTTGTGAGTACATTCTTCTCATAGAGTGCATATTTAATTTATAAACCCCATTCTCACAAGGCTAGCCACAAAAAAGTGTTAACTCTATAAGGCCCTTTCTAACTCCATAGAATTTTCCATTTGTTCTCTAGATGGCTCCAGGCATCTTCCTTAAGAAGATTATAAGCTGACTTGATTGAAAAATTGCCAAAGGAAGTGAGACACCAAAACACCTCATCAGGTTGGTCCACTGATCTAAGAGGGAGCAGAGAAGCAATAGAGAGAATAATGGTATGTGGCAGCCAGCATGTAAAGGCGAACCAATCCCACGATCCATCTTTTAGAACATAATCACAAACCTTGCGTTGTAAGTGTTCTGATGGGATATCGTTGCTCGCATAGAGTATCAGAGGAGCCACGTTATCTATCCATTTATCCAGCGAAAACCGAATAGATTTTCCATTAAAAACCACCCACTGTGCTCCATTTCGCATTTGGGTCCAACATTTTTTCATAACTCTCCAAAGCGAACAGTTTGATGATTTTAAAGAGTCAGAAAAAGGAGGCCCCTCTAGCTTGTATTTCGCCTTAAGAGCTCTGACCCAAAGCTAGTCAAGGTGAGCTATTAAAGACCAATTTAGCTTCATTAAGAAAGCCGCATTCATCGTACTCAAGCTTCACATTCTAAGGGCCCATCTATCCCTTGGCTAACAGTTCCTATCCCAACTTATAAGATGAGTGGCCTTCTTATCTTCTCCACTGCCCCACAAAAAAGATCGGCATTGCTTCTCCACCATATTGCAAACAGAGCTAGGGAGTGGTGTGGTTTGCATGGCATAGCAAGGAATGCTTTGGATCACATGATTATTTAGAGTAAGACGACCTGCCAGAGCAAGACTAATAGAAGGCCACCACTGAAGTCTATTGCTAACTCTATCTAAAATAGTAGAATACATCATTTTGTCAATCCGAGTATGCAAAATGGGCATGCCAAGGTAAGTACCAAAATCCTCTGTTGCCTTGAACCCTAAAAAGTCACCAATTTGCCTCCTAACATCAATTGAAGAATTTTTAGAGAAAAAGATTTTTGTTTTAGCCAAGCTAATTACCTGCCTAGAGCTAGCACAAAAACATTCTAGTGTTCTTTTTATCACCTTAGCTTGCTTCAAATACGCTTTACCGAATAGAAGAACATCATCTGTAAAAAATAAGTGGGTTAATGTTGGGCCATTTCTTCCCAACCGAATAGGTTTCCAATCCCCAGTAAGGGCTTAATGATAGATAGCATGAGTAAGTCTTTCCATACATAGCACAAATAAGTATGGTGAAAGGGAATCACCTTGACACACTCCTTGGGATGGAGAGAAGGAGTCTAAAAGTTCTATATTCCAAACAACCTGCTTAGAGGCAGAATGAAGGCTCTTTATAATTACAGCTTGTAAAAAACCTAGGATGCCTATCTCTTAAAGAGTCTCTGAAATAAATTACTAGTTAACTTTATCACAGGCCTTCTCCAAATAGATTTTAATAATCATGTAACCTTTCTTACCCTTCATTCTTCTCATAGAGTGTACCACCTCTTGAGCTATTACAATATTGTCTGTAATGTGTCTATGAGGTACAAAGCTCATTTGATTTTGCCTAATCAGCTTAGGCATGATAGGTCTTAACCTGTTGGCAATGATCTTGGTAATAACTTTCATTATCACATTGCATAAATTGGTCGGCCAAAATTGAGAGATATATTCAAGGAAATCCACTTTTGGAATAAGAGTAATTAAGGTTTTGTTCAAATTTCTAGGAATATCAGCTCCCTTAAAGATGTTCTTGATAAGTGAGCAGATCGAAGGCCCAACCACATTCCATTTTTGCTGAAAGAACAATGTATGGAGACCATCACAACCTGGAGCTTTCAAAGGCTTCATCTCGAATAAGGAAGACTGGATTTCTACATTCAAGATTACTCTGTTAAGAACAAATAAATCTGCATCATTAAGAGATGGGAAGCGGCCTGTTAAATGATAGGGAGAATATTGTCTATAATCTGAAAAGTAAAGATTTTTAAAATAATCTATCGCTAGTTGCTTGAGAGTTGCAGGGTCACTGCTTCAGATACCATCACTACATCTAAGAGCTTCTACTCTATTGTGGCGCTGCCTTTGGGTACTAACTCTATGGAAGTAAGAAGTATTTCTATGCCCAAACTTGATCCAATCCATTTTCACAAGCTGAAGGGCAAGAAGTTCCTCCTGGCTCAAAATGTTTTCAAGCTCGGTTTTCAAATCAGCTTCCAGTTTATGAAGATGAGAAGAATCAAACCATTCCAAGGCTCGTTGCAAGCCTTGAATTCTAGCCAAGACTCTATTTTTTCGTTTTCCAATGTGACCAAAAACCTTATATTTCCATTATTGGACCTCCTTGGTAAAGCGATCAGCAAGGGTTAAAATTTCACCTTCCTGGCTCCATGTTTGTTGGACTAGATTATGGAAATCAGTGTGAAGAAGCCAACGGACCATGAATCTAAACGGTTTAGCTGGAGAGGAGATTGAGATATTGAAGCAAATGAGTAGGGATAGTGGTCAGAACCAACCTTTGGAAGACCAATAATAGTAGAGTTAGTGTATCTGTTCTCCCAAGAAAGGTTGCTGATAGCTCTATCAATTTTCTCATTGAGATTTTTTCTTCTCCATGTAAACTTCCTTCCCTAGCAGCCTAGATCAATAAGATTATTATATTCCATCCATTCTTTGAAGAGAGGGCAACCATTAATTCATCTGGTGGAGCAACCCTTTTTTCAGAGATTAAGAGGATAGCATTGAAATCTCCAGTAAGAAGCCAAGGGGAGGTGATAGTAGAAGCTAATCCCTCAAGTTTTGACCATAAATGTCTTTTAAAATTCGGTACAAGGTTTTCATAAACTGCAATGAAGAGACACCATGCATTGTTACCTCATTTGACTAAAACATGGATAAATTGGCTATGAATCTGTTTGACTAGGACCTGAATGGTATCATTCCATAAGAGACAAATACCTCCAAAAAAGCCAGTTCCTTCCACTCGAAAGGAGTTTTTAAACTTTGATTTTGATATAAAGCGATATGCTCTAATACCACTTATTCTTGGCTCTAGCAGAACCACAATGCTTGGCTAATATTTGATCATAAAACATTTAAAGGTGTGGAAGAATCCACTTGCACCTGTACCCTGACAAATCCAAACAAAAATTGATAAATCCATAAAATAAGATAAAGGGGAAACAAAACATACTGATCAACAGTTGAGAATGTCATATAGACCTTCAGTCATTTCTACATTGGGATCTTAGTTCTCCATAGCATCAGACATCATGCCATCATCAAGAAATTGATCTGAGATAGGTGGACTTTCTAGGGTTTACCTCTTCATTACTAAATAATGATAGAGGATTACCACTGCAGTCAGAGATTCGAATTGTTGTATGGTAATCATGATGTAGAGAAGTTACATTGGGCTCATTCTCAAAAACTTCCTTAGTAAAGCAAGTGGTAGTATGGTGGGAAGTGCTAGCAACATCTAAATCAGCCACTTCCAAAGCAGGGTTGGACTTGCCACCTACAGGATCAGTCTGGTTATGGCTCTGAGTAGCATGTTGTTGGCTACTGACAAGTGGATGACGTTGTTTTTCCTGTATAGTACTTTTAAGGGTTGTGTGAGACTTCTTTGCCATTTTTTTTTCCTTTTGAGCCACAAGAGACTTTTCGTTTCAGTCGAGTAACATTCTTAGGAGTATCCACAGAAGACGAGTCTAGATTTCTTTGGACTTGATCAAGCTCTATGTCAAAGACAAAAGGAGAACCCCAAGGAAGAATCATTCATCAAATGACCATTTTCGTCAGAGTCTATAAGAACATTAAATCGAGAGTCCCCCTTATCACCTACTACCTTTCTCCCATGAAGAGTAGCCAACATCCAAGGTCCGTAGCTAACATTAGTAGGTTCAGATGTTTGAATTGATCCCACAGCTTAGGGGTCGGCACCCTTACCATTGTTTGCTACCATAGTTGAAGGACATAGGAGAGAGGCGTGACCATATTTGCCATAAGTGAAGCATATCCTTGGCAATCCATCATATTCTATTAGCTGGAGGTTACCATCTACCATTATCTTAGACACTAGAGGTCTATTCGGATTGATTTCAACGACTAATATGGCAAATTTGCCTCGAGCTATGGATTCCGTATTATAGTTAATCCGAATAACTTTCCCTATAACACTGCCAATCTCCCTCAATATTATTTTATGATAGAAGTGGAGAGGAAGTTTGGGCAAATGAATCCAAGTTACTACCGACTGAATATGATCAGAGGAGCTATTAAACTCAGGGAATCGGACTACCAAATAGTGTCCTATTAGGACCCAGGGTCCACCAGTCATGACCTTCTCCACATCAGATCTACATCGAAATTGAACCAGAAAGTAGTTATTATCTAGATCGATTATGGTGAAGCGACCAATGTGATTCCAGAGTAGAGTTAGTTTTTCTGAAAAGGTCTTATATTCAATTGTCCGTCCCAGCAGTTTGACGATTATCGTTGTCTGTCAAGTTTTGTACAACAACTCTTTGGCTCTAAGAGATATATACACTGATGGAATTTCTTGCTCTAGGTTGATAGCGACATCAAAATCTTCCAAATCAAAATCATTCTTTTATCAAGGAAAGAATTATCGAAACCCATAGAGGCTTCCATCAATTTGTCTCTAAAGGAAACTAGTGGGTGGGTTGTTGAATCGTGGTTAGCCTCATCCCGTTTGCATTTTTTTTTTTTCCAGATCTATCATCGGGCGACAGAGAAAGGGGCAATTTTGTCGAAAGGGTTCCGATGTTTCCAGGGGGCATCTTAGGACATTGCTTTTAAATATGTGGTTATAAAATCAATTTCTTTTTAGTATAATCATAATAATAACATAAAAATACACAAATAAAGTGAGTGTTTAAAGTGCATTAATTAGCTAGGTTAGGTAGGTAATGAAGAAAGCAACAGCAAATTATAATTAATAATTAATTAAGTGATATGAAGTACTAATTAATTTTTTTTAATTAAGTAGATAACAGAAGCATATAAAGTGGATTCCAACTGAGCAGCAGCACATAAAAAGGGATAGGGGAAGCACCCTAGAAATTAATAAACAACTCAAAGACTCAATGGTCATACATATATATTACCATGTGGAAACGGACTGGTCAAACTGAGAACTTACAACTGGACTTTATATATATACTAATACTTGATTAATTAATTAATTAAGATTTGGGTTTTAATTAAATAGTTAATGAAAATTAGAAGATAGAGCTTAAATGCGTCAGCATGTAAATGTTTTGTCACAGAGATGTTGTGAAAATGGAGTACAAGTGAAAGCTACTGTCCGCATTTATTCTTTGGTATATTGGCTGCCGCCCATTTTTCTTAATCTCTTCTCTCTATATATATATATTTAAGATTCTCATTTTCATGGTAATAACCGACACATTATAACCATAATCTTGTTACTTATTACTTTCTCATTGCTATCTTATACGTATCATCATATCCAAATATAATTATGCTTTAATTTGCCTTCTCACCTTTGAAAATTACTAATTAAGCCAAGCACGATTCACAAATAATTGATTATATTATTAACTATTAAAATATAATAATTGTGTGTTAATAATTACATTGATTAAGCACAAATGGATAAAAAAAATCGAGTGAAAGAAATTATTATCTAGACCGGATGTACGTACATTAGACTAATAATATTATTTATTTTTTTTCTATTATTACTTTTATAATAATTTTTTATTCTTCGAATACGCTTACACTCTATTTAGATGAGAAGTTTTTATTAATTAAATACAAATAGATAAAAATTAAAAGTTACATCAATTAAGAACAAATAGATGAAGTGATTAATAATTAATAAATTTTTTTATGACATCATATTCTCAAGAGCCCGACCTCAAATAGCACAAACATTAAAATCAAAATCCAAAGAAATTTCACACAATTAAAATCCGTTTCAAATTTATCTCAAAAAAAAATTTTTAAAGTGTTAATCACAAAAAATAACTATTAATATTGGATCAAGTCTTTTTTTTATACTAATCATTTTATGTGCATATACTTAATCAACGCAAAAAAATTTTCTCAGGTAATATTTTTAATAATAATTTTATATTATTATTATTATCATATATATATATATTCTATAAGCTTATTATGGAAGATCTTATGATATTACTTTACCCAAAATTTTAAAAGGAAACAAAAAAAAAAACTTTAGCAAGAGCCTCAATCTAATAATTGTTTGCTTATAGGCGTTGCGTGTGAAAAAATGTCTTGTGCCATATGCATATCATGTTTATTCAATTGGTGAATGATGACAAGTATGAGTGAAGGAGAAAATGATGAGTTTAATTTTCTCTAATTACCCATTAATTTCATGAAGTAGACAATCAATTATTAATTAAGATTACTGACCGAATATATATATATATATATATATATAATTTTTTAAGGAAGAAAATTTTGATTGCTTTGAATAGGACAATAATAAATGTCACATACTCATTTTTATTATAGAAATTCACATGTGATATTAATTAGCTAACTTTAATGAAATAAAATTCAACGACATGGGAAAAATTAATAAAAAAATAAACGAAAAATTCATATCTAAAAGTAATTTATAAATTATGATTAAAAATTTGACTAATTTTATTATCTTAAAAGATTAAATTAAAATTTAATTGAATAATTTTTTTTATTAACTGTGCAGTATACTATTATTCAGATATTATATATTAATTTAGATTTGTATTAACTAAGCTTCTTAAGAAATAAAACATTTTGTCTCAAATTTAAAGATTCTTCAAGATTTGAACTCAAAATATGTGATTAAAGGTAAAGACCAGAATAATTAATTGAATTACTTGGTGACGAGAGAATGAGGGTAGAAGGGAACTTTTACTAGATGATTATAGGAGAAAATTAAGCATGTTTGTTTGCATCCCAATGCAAAGGAAATGAATCTTCTTCGAAGATACAATTCCAATCGCGACTTGCCACGTTGGAATCTTTATGCCAATCATCAAGAGATCATGTCAAAATCAAGTTATGGAAAATTATAGAATATTGAGTAGGTCTGATTTTATTTTTAAATACTAACTTTAGTATTGAGGATTCTAATATTTTTTAATTCACCAAAATTATGTTCTCTCTTCTATATATTCTCTTTATTAATTTAATTTTTTTTTGTTGAATATATTTTTTTTTTCAAAAAAAACACATATTTCCATATTCAAATTACATTCATCGATTTTTCTTAAGTATATCTTAATAACACTTATTGCGAGGAATTATTTCAAACATAATCTCATAAAAAAATAATTATTTTTGATAAAATATGATTAGAAAGTATGCAATTATTTATGAAAATAATAATTGAATAATTTAAATATAAATTGAATGAAAAACAGTGAAAATTTTAATAGAAACTATATATATTTAGGTTGAATTATTCTGTATTCAAGACATTACACAATTAATTTGAATTCGAGCATTGTCAAATTTTAAAGAAAACAGTTTTCTTGGAGAAATTTTTTATTCAAAAGATTCAAATTTGATACTTTATTTAAAGAAAAATAAGTTTCTTATCACTTGAGTCTACCCATATTAGTAGAAACTATATATATTTAGTTATAATCACTATCATGTTCTTTTCTTCTTCTTTTTTTTTTTGTAACTATAGGCAACAACTACTAATTATTGCTTATAACTTATTATTGTTAACTGATGGTTGATGTAGTTACTGATAGTTATTAGTTGGTAATTGATTGTTGTCAAGGGTTTCATAAAATTACTATAAGTTGTATTGATATGTTTAATAATGATCATTAAGAAAGATGTTAACGTTTACCATTTTATTTTAATTTTTAATAGGATAATTTATTAAAATAAGTACAATTTATCAAGAAAAAAAAACTCATACAGAGTGAACTAATTGCAAAAACTCATCCTCAGTTGAGATTGCAGGTTGCAACTTGCCTGTATGAAATTGAAATCACTAATATTTATCGGTCAATCATACGACGGTGAATTTATTTTCAAAATTAAAATTTTTATAAATAATAACTATACAATGATAAAATAGTCAGTCAACTCAGTGCATTAAAAAGAGTATATGTCATACACTCGTATTGAGACAGTTATAATCTATATTTATGTAAAGTAAAAACTCATTTGAATATGAGTGAAAGTTGCACCGTTATAATTTTCTGGGTTTGAATATCTAATAGCTAATATCTTTCGTTAAAATAAAAAAAAAATTAAGCATGTTTGATTTAATTATTGGAAACCAAAAAAACTAACAATTACATTAAATATATTATTAAATAACATGGTAAAATTTTTATTTTTAGCTCAACTAATTTATTTTGGCATGAATTATTAATTTTCTAATTAGTGTACCCACAATGCTCTTTAGCCAAACTCTTTATCTGTTATTGTTATTATTAATTTATTATAAGATTCCAATTTTCTAAAGTGTTCTTAACAACACGTTTTGTGAACCCCATATAGGGATCTATGACGTATATATGGATATACAGTATTAATTGGATATGGCGGCCTTTATTATTATTATTTATAATAATGATTACTTTTTAGATATTTTTGAAAAAAAAATTGTCATATTATAAATATATAGAAATGGAAATTTCCTAAAGGTTGAGCAATAAATACATTGATTAAGAGCACGTACAAATTCAATCTAGAAAAAACAAAAAAAAAAAGAATAAGTACAATTTGTTTTTTGCTCTTGGTTCCTAGTGTTATAGTTGTATAGCATGAAATTATTAATTGTTCCCCCACAAATAAATTGCTTTGACTTCCAAGGACAAACAAATGTCATTCAATATTTTCTTTTTTTAGCGTATTTTTGTTTTTGATTTTTTCTCCACCGGCTTTTTTTTCCCATTTTATTTATTATTCATATCAATATGATGAGGTATTTGAAAAAAAAAATATTTCTAAATATGGATATATATATATATATTTACTTATAACCTTATCATATTTCATAATTAATAATTCACATTATTGCATATAAAAATAATAATAAAGCGCATTATCACGCACATTAACTTTTTTTTTCTTTTTTTAAGAATAAGCATGCAAATTGACTCCTACTAGTTAATGCATGGAGAAAAAAAATTATTTTGAGGCCATTGAATTCATATTGTATTTATTGAGCCTTTAATTTTTTTTTTATAATAATCCTACACCAATTTAGATGGATTAATATATAGTAAAAGACTATCACATAAGTGTCTAAGAGGGTGTTTCTTAAAACTGGAGCTTTTCAGCTTACTGTGAATAAGTGATTTTTAGATTATAATCAGATTAAAAATAAGAAGTTAAGCGTTTCTATAAACTAGTTAATAATTAGCTGATAATCAATTTATAATCAATTAAGTGTTTCTATAAAATCAGCTTATAATCAGTTTTTAATTGCAGAAACTGTCAAAATGACCAAACTATTCCTGAGTTTATTTATTGTATAAAAATAATTTTTTAAATGTCAATTCAAAATTTATTTTGCAATAATAAAAATAATAAAAATTTATTTAATAATAATATTGGTGTTATCAATAAATTATACAAATAAAAAACTAAAGTGTATAGGGTGGATAAATTTGAAATATTGAAGATTAGGTAGGGATAGTATGGTCTTTTACTTGGTCAAAACTGCTTAAAAAATAAGTGTTTAAAAAAAATAGCAAAACCCAACTTTTAAAAAACTGATTAAAATCATATTATAATCTACTATTTAAGTTTTCAGAAACACTTAAATAAACAACTTATAATCTAAAAATTGCTTATAATCAGTTTTGACCAGCTTTTAAGTTTTGAGAAACACCCTCTAATATTAAATATTTTAGTTACGATGGAGCTTTCAAATTTTTAAGTTTTCTTCACATTTGAAACTTGTTTTATAATAAAATAAAATAAAATGATGATTTTTTATGTTAACAATGATTTAAAAATGTTAAAAATTTTCACTAACTTTTTTATTATATATATGTTTACATATTAGGAATACTCATTCCAATATTATTAAACTTTTTAAATTATATGTATTAAATAATGTAATTTTATAATAATTTATCATTGATAAGTTTCACATTAATTATATTTAATTGAATAAAAATAAAATAAACTATGTACTTGCAATTATATTTAATTTGATAATAATGCATATCTCGACTGCATAATCGATTTAAATTCAATCATTCTATTATAATACTCACAAGTATAAACACGAAAATTTTAAAATTGTAATTTTTTCCTATTTTTGTTAGAAAATCAAACTGGAGAATAATACTGATAATGTAATTAATTGAATGTAAACATTTGGCTATTTAAAAGGAAAAACAAAAAAAGAAGAAAGAAACGTACATATGTGAAAATTGTTGAATGCAAAACTAAGCAGCTCTCATTGTATTAATATTACAATATATTTTAAAATGTCTATTCAATCTTAAACTGTAATTATTGCTGAAAGTGAGAGTTTAGTAATTTTAATACTAATAAATTAATAAAATATATTTTAATTTATTTAAAATAATTTTATATAATATTTAAATTATTTAATAATTTTTTAATAAGTGTCAAATGTGATTATTTTACTGGATAGAGGGAGTAATATTTTGTATTTCACCAAATATTGGCTCGCAAATCTTAATCAACCATTGTTTATTTAATGTTTATTTGTGAATTAATTATCACATATAATTAAGTACTTCGATATGCGCCAATAACTTGCTTTTTAAGTGAATATGCAACCATCAATAAATTTCAATTCAATTATACTCAAATTATTTTTAAAATTATAAATATTAAACTTAATTAAATTTCAAAGAAAATTGAATTAATACAAAAATTAATTATTAATTATTTTTAATGTATAAACTAAAAAAATAAGAAGTATATAAATTACTCTAATTTATAACATAATTTTTTTATAAAATAAAACAGTTTCTAACTCGACCATTAAATTCTTAATTTTAAAATAATATAAATAATTTTTACTATTAACTGAAAAGTATTGCAAAAGTACATTAAAATTTTCTTTTTAGTTTGCTTTAGCTTCTATTAATTATTTATTCTTTCTCCGACTTCGATCTAGTTTAAGTTTTGTTTTCATTTCTTCTAGAAATTATATATTCTTAACAAAAATTATAATTAATGCACCGCAAAATTGTCTCGTGTTAGAAATTTCCTAAAGGTTGAGAAAAGCTTATTAATATGATCTTAAGTTTAGTGAACGATTTGATTTTGTTTTTTATTCTTAATGACGTTAGATTAGATTAGATTAGTTGGTTAAAAAAAGAGAAAAAAAGTTGCCTAATTGCTTTAATTAAAGGGCAATACACCAAAATAATAATTCAATACCATTAATTATTTATCGTCTTTATCATCAAAATTTTCCACTTCACTTTCTATATATATTTTCTGTTTGCATCCACCGGCAAAAAACAAAAGTATATTTGCTCTTATCATCCCCATCTTATATAAATTTTTTAGTTATTTTACTTTCTATTTAAGGAGATATCACTTTTCAACATGTTGTTCAATATTTAGAATCATTTCTTATTTATATGTAAATATATAATTTAATCTATATTATAAATACTTAAATTGGAACGATTATTAATTTTTATATTAGCACTTAATATATTAATTTGCATTTAGTCGATGTAATTTTTTTTGTTATATATATTCTCAATATTCTCTCTATTGGCAATCGGACGAAGACATTTTCTATGATACTTATTGACATTTGTAAATTTATAATATAAATTAGATTAGAGAATGTTTAAATCTTAAGGAGAATTATATTAGTCAAAAGAATTCAAAATTCGAAAATAATTCACACCAAATGAAACGAATTTGAAATATGATGAAATAATTACAATACGCTAGTAAAAATTTTAATATGAATTGGGTTAAGAGAAAATTTTAAGTATGAAAATAACTCTTATCAAGTGAAAAAATTCAAGAATAACTCATGTCATATGAAATAAATTTAAAACTTGAGTAATTACTTTGTACTTGCAAAATTTATAACATATATATAGTGATTTAAGAGAGAATTTTATTATGATAATTCATATTAAACGAAAGAATTAAAAATCGAAGGATAACTTATACGAGACAAAATAAATTTAGAAATCGAATATAAAACTAACATAAGAAAGAGAATCGAAATTTATTTTATTATGACATAATTAAAAGGAAGTGAAGCAGGAATTGTTAAACTCTGGATCATATTAATCTTTTTTTTTTTAATTTGAAAGAATTAAGTAAAAAAATCACTATTAAAATTGAAATTTAATTTTTATCTTAATCACTTAATATATTTGTATATTTTATGAATACAAAACATTGTTTCATATTATAATATTTTTAAAAATAGACGAGTCAATAAATCTTAAATTTAACATCTTTGAACATGCAAATCCTACATTATAGCAATACTATATTGAAGATAACATTGAAAATACAAATTTTAATATTTTTTTATATTCTTGTCGAAGGGAAAAAATTAATTTTTATGACTATATTATACATACGTGTATATATTTAAGCCTCCAATTAATTGATCAATCTAGCCAAAAGTTTAATATAAGAATTAAAGAGTATATGTATATATGAATGTGAGTTGATATGATATGATATATTTAGTTTATCCAATGAATTAATATATAATAATTAATTAAAATTATTATATATAAATGAGTGGTAGCTAGCATAATCAAATTCTAAATAGATAATATATAAATGCGTGTGCCAAGAACTGCCTTTTCGTGGAAAAATTTCCATCTCTTGTCCGTCCATGTGCTCCCTTGATCTCTTTTTATTCTATTCCTAAATCAAATTATATGTTTGGTCTTCACTATGAGTCTATGATTGAAAATTGTCTCTAAATTAACCATTTAATTAATAAGCTAGCAAATGTGAAGACCAAACATATAATTTGAGCAAATGTGAGGCAATCTATGTGAGATTATCCTTAATACTCTCCTTAATAATTCAAAACACATATTCAATTATCATTTAGACTAAATATTAGACCGGACTAAAAATTAGACCGGTTGAAATTGAATATTCATCTCGAGAAATCAAAAATAATTTAGAATATACATTAAGTTGTCACTTCGATTAGACACTATTGAGTGGGACTCGACATCTAACTCGGGAAACTAAAAAGAATTTAAAATACACATTCAATTATCACTTAAATTAGATATTAAACTGACTGCGACCAGATATCTAACTTAAAAAATCAGAAAAGAAATTCAAACACTAACACTCTCTTGAAATGCTACGGTTGAAATTGGATATTTAATACAATTTGTTCTGATACTGTGTCAATTATTATTATTATTATTAATTGAGGAGTTTGATTATTATAGAAAAGTATTAATATCAAAATACATATATATATTGACATATCGGATACCATTACAATTAAAATGTCTAGTCTCCATTTTTTTTATTCCCAACCTATGTGATATTATCCTTAATATAAGCAACTAAATGAATAATTTTTTAAAAGAATAAGGCTCCATTTGTTTCTTAATAAAATATTTAAAAATGTTTCCTGCATTTCCTGATAATTAGAGTATTTAAAATATTTTTAAGAAAAATGACTTTATCTTTTTAAAATAAGTAGTCATTTTTCAAATTTTAATACAATAATTATGAAATTATAACAATATATATATATATGTGCATTTATTAATTTATCAATCATGGATAAAACTATCACTGTTACAACAACCATTATCGGTCACTATAAACGATCATTGTCAACTATTATCGATCACAAGTAACAACCATAATTTATCATTTTTATATACTTATTTTTTCGAATATAATTTATAACAAACGCAAATTGGTAAATAAATTTTATAATTCTTTTTATTTCACTTCTCAGGAATAAACCACCGTAAATTTCCAATATTAATGTGATAACAAAACACATGGCTATGTAATATCAACACATTTTTAATTTTAAAAAAATACTACATTATCTTTAAAATTATAAAAAAATAAATTAAAAAAAATATTCAATCCATTTTCTATATACAGACGAAAATATTATATACATTCAAGTGCTCATCACTTATGGAAGATGAATATCAGTTAAATGTGAAAAATAAAATACAACATGCAGTATTTTAATAAATGAATTGAAAGACCATTGAATAGTTTTGGAAAAAAAAAAAAAAGCACAGATAAAGTGTAGATAATAGATATATATAGTGGTGGTTAATGATTTGAGAAAATAATTAAGAGCAAAGATCCATTTTCCAGCTGCCTGCCAACCAGGCAAAGCACACGCTTGGCAGTCTTTTATTAATCATACTTGTGTCGTAACATTCATTGGGACTCTTCAAATTTCTTCCCTTTTTCATGCTTATTCATTAGAGTAAAGACAACATATATTCTTCTATCAATAATTTACATATATATATATATTTGCCTCGTAAATTGATCAAACGTATGCCCATTAAGAACCTTCATACATCATATTTTTACTTTTATTTTTATATAAAAATCGAATTCAAGTTTTTTCATATTAATTTATTTGAATAATTTTTTTATTTTAAATAAATTTTCAAATATAATTTTTGTTTAATTTATATATTTAAAAATTATATTTTAATATTTAATTTAGTAATATATGTGTGGATATACTATAATGAATTAATATAATTCCCAAAACGTGCATTAAAAATGATGATAATTCATATTAACAATAAAATAAAATAAAAACAGAAATTGGAATAGTTTTGATTATATTAAGTAAAGATTAAGTGATGCATTTGTAAAAAATATTAAGGTGTGTTCCCTTGTGAAAAACTATAATAGTTTTTCATAAAAATTTTTATAGAAAATAAAAAAAATAGAATTTTATGTACGTGACATGATTTTATTGAATTAGAAAATAGAAAATATTTTTTTATTTATAATTTTAATAAGATTTTAAAAAATATTTTAAAGATGTTTTCTAAATTTTTTAAATTTTTTGATAAGTACAGTCAAAATTTCTAATATGGAAACACAAAATTTTTATATTGATGTTAAAAAATAATTTTTTTTTACTAAATAAACATATTTTCTAAATTTTCTGTAAAAATAAGAAAGTAAATACTCTAATTTTCTTAAAAAATTGAAAATAAAAAACTATTTTTTATAATTAAAAAAAATTTAAAATAGATGCAGTTAGGAGGAGTAAGGATATTAGTTTAAACTAGTGTGGGAAAATGGCTCAAAATAATCCTATAGTCGTAAAATTTTTTCTAAAAACATAATATACAATTGCTTAGAGTAAAAAAATAATTTATATAATTAATTCCAATTAATTTGAAATTAAAATTTAGCTGAATTGAGTTGCAATTTAATACTATTATTATTATTATTAAAATTAAAAATTTTGAATCTTAACTAAAACTATATAAAAAAATATTTTTCTAATTATATTTTTTTGGGATCTTTCAACAGTACACATGAAATGATCAACTTGCCTAAAACCTGATCGAAGAAGAAGGACAGCAGAGGCCCGCACTTTTGATAATGGAAAATTTTTTGGCTATAGCTAGATGCTGAGTTTATAAATATATTTATATAGTCACTCAGAAATATAGTCATTGCAACTTGTCGGTATTAGATTATTAGTATATTGGAGTCAAAATTGTAAAAAAAATAAAATAAAATAAATTAGTATAATACAATAGAAAATAATAAGTAAGCTAGCTATCTTGCAATATTTCATAAAATATTAATTACAGCCATCACACTCGGAACATATATTTAAAGAATTTTCCCATATCTTATTACATTTGAGAGTAAAATTTAATAACAAATATATTAATTAATGAATATAAATATATATTTAATTAATTTATGTGAATGGAGCCGTAAAAGATATACATATATAAGATAAATATATATTTAGTAACTAACTAAATTCTGATTATGATATTTTACAGTTTAATACGTTAAAGTAAACAAAGAGTAGCTCTCTACAGTGGATAAATAATAAGAAAATTGAGAATAATCATGATATTGTATTTCCCTACAGACTTATTTTTAAATTGACTTTAAACGTATAATTAAAATGTTTTTTTCATTCTATTTAATCTATAAATTGGGGTTTACGAACTCAATAATTAAATCTCTTATGCTTCTTATATGCATATTTTTTAGGTGTATACACATAACTTAAAGAAACTAAGTAACTAACCTACATGTGTTCAAAAAAAAAAGTAACTAACCTACATTGTATTATTTTCTTCAACATATTAGAAATATTAGAATCTTATATATTTTGGGAGATCCAATCTCAAAAGCCATTTGTTGAAGTTAGAGAGTCTAATTATATATAAAACTATTTAATATTTTCATATTTGATCAATGTGCATGAGATTATATCATACTTAATATAGTCTCCCTCAAATGACAACTAAGGTAGGAGAATTTTTGATAAAATCAAATTAATACTTATAAATTTATAATATGAATTAGATCACGAGAATTTACAGCCTGAGACACTTTCTATGTCAGTTAAAAGATTTGAAGATCCAAAAGACATCATATATTAGATAAAGAATAAATTTTAAAAGTTCATCATCAAGCAAATAAAACTCAAACCCACTATGGAGTAAGAAATAAATTTTAAAAACCTATCATCAAGCGAATGAAACTCACTATGAGATAATAATTAAAATAATATTAAACTCAAAATATACCAAAAATTGAAATAAATCAGAATCTGAATTATGATGGAAAAATATGAAATATACCGAAAATTAAAAAAGAAATCACAAGTTGAATTATAATATAAAAGGGATATAAATATTGTTTTGATTTGATATTATAAGAAATATTAGGAGCATATACACTTTTGAAAGATTAAATCTCAAAAACTAGCAGTTGAAGTTAAAGAACTCAATTATATATAAGTTTATTTAATATTCTATATTTAATTTATGTTTGATTGTATCATACTTAATAGCATAAGCATTAAGCATATCTATCAAAACTATTACATTAAATAACAATACTTAAATTCTAAGAATTTACTTAGGTGGTAGATAGTTTAATTTAAATTTTATCATTAATTAGAATTAGATATATGGAATTTAATCACAAAAAAGGAAATAATTTTTATGAAATTTCAACATTCAAGACTCTCAGTGACATTTTTTTTGTTTAAGCAGCTGAAAATATTAAAGCAAATTAAAATTATAACATACAATCCTAAACATATTTAAATGTATACGTGTGTGTTTGTGTAAAATATAAACACTGGTTAAAACTTCACTTTTGTCTTTTAACTGGATTCAAAAAATTTTAATTTCAAATTAATTGAGATTAGTTATATTATATAATTTTTTTTTTCATTCCAAATGATTATAAACAATATTTTTCGAGTAAGTGTTATGTTACACATTATTTTAAATCAATTTTTTTTCAATTTAGCTTAAATAATATTTTAAAATTTTATTTTATTTATTTTAATATGTTTAATTTTTTTAATAATTGCATCACTGATTTTAATTTGACATGACAAAACTATACCTATCTTTGAGAAAAAAAAATTAAATAAAAGTCCCCAGGGCAATTTAATGCAATATACTACAATTAAGCACTAAACAACCTCGAAGCCCAAAGGAGCAAATATCCTTTCACTAGCCAATCGGCAAGAAAGTTCCCTTTTGACTTCCACTTTCAAATTAGAAAATAAAAGTTGCCGACATGCATTTTTTGCTTTTTTTTTTCTTTTTTTTGAACAGAAGTTTTTTCTCTTTTTAATATACAGTCATAGAGCAATTAAACAGCATGCAAATACAAGTCAACATACATATTCTTATCTAAATTTAATCCTAAAACCGAATATAATTAAGTAAATAAAACAGACAAACCCCAGAAATAATCCTGACTCTTTTGCCTTTGAATCCATCGTCAGGCTGTAAGTGTGGTAAATAAATAAATAAACAAGAAACTAAGCGGCCCTGGTGGCTGGTATGCTTATTAAGAATTGTTAACTTGTACTTCATTATTCTCAATAAATTGTATATGTAGAAATGGCAATTAAGAGAAAATGTATTCAGTTTTGTAAATCAATAATAGAATTATATATGTGATCTTTCTTTAAAATTGCACATTTTCTCTCTTTAATTTACCATTTTCTTACAGTTTCCCTCTTGTCAATCACTCTATATATATATATCTCCGGTATCTCCCGTACATCACAGGCTGCCCATATTTTGTTACATCGTTATTGTCATTGTCCTCTTTGTTTCTGCATTGCACGTACAATTTGCCTCGCCTCTTTTTTTTTTTTTAAATTGACAATTATGATTCTAATTAGAGTAGAAACTCAAGAATTATATATATATATATATATAACACTTTAATAACATTAACTAAAAAATTCAAAAATAGTACTCTCTCTGCTCTATTTCAAGTATTGTATAATAAATTTTTTTAATTTCACTTCAAATAACGTTTTTAAAAATTCAAAAGAACATTAATTAAAAAATTCTAATATTACCCATATTAATTATTAAAAAAAATAATAAATAGGATGAGAGATGAAAAATAGTATTTGGATAAATTATAATAAAATTTTTATAAAATTTATAATGACTAATTATTTTTTTGGTCTATGAATATTATTCTTACACGATACTTAAAATAAAATGAATGGAGTATTAAATATCACTATTACCAAGTAAAATTAAAAAATAGAGGCCAATGATAAAATTGTAAATTGTCTTAGTATGCCAATAATAAATTTGGCATGATAACCTTTTCTAGTTGAACTTTTTTTTTAAGTATTACCACTAAACTTTTATATAAATTAGACTTTGAGCTACAATTTTGAATAAAATTAAGATTGATTAATAAACCAACATTGATTAAAAAATTGATACTTTTTTAACTTAATTAGAAAATATGCATTAATAAACTCAACAATAACTTAAAATATCTAGTGTGGAAACTATGACAATTAATTATTATTTTCATTCCAATGCATAAATTAGAGTAATATATACCGTTCAAAAAAATAGAGTAATATATCGTTTTTATTTGAATAATTGTTATTTGCATCAATTAGACTATAACTAAAAGACATATACAAGCTTAATTTTGTCCCGCACGTGTTGCGAAAATTAATATTATTATATAAATAATGAGAAAAATAAATAATAATACATATTAAATATAGTAATAACACATATAAAATACAAACAAAATATATAAAAATATACAATATTTATTTTATATAAAATATATAAATATACAGTAATATATAAAATATCTGTTTACATATAAAATATGCAAAATATAATAGCACCATATTTAAAAAAATCAAAAGTAAAAAATAACAATTTATTTAAAAATTAAAAATAATTTTAATTAAAATTAAATTGTATTTCACTTTTAAGATAATATATGAACAATATAGTTTTTATGTAATTAGCAAAAATAATATGCAAAATAAAAAATTAAAAATTAAATATCTATTTTAAAATTCTCATTTTTATTTTATTATTGAACCAAAGTATTATTGATATTTATCTATCATAATAAGAAAGAAGATTAAAACTCAAAATTTAATGTTATTTATTAATTAAATTATTATATTGAGATTAATTAAATTATTTAACTTTATAAATAACCATAAATATTCAAAATAATAATTCAATTAATCGCATTTATAAAGTTTTAAAACTCAATTAATTTTCATTTAAATTTAAATATTAAATTAATAGTATAATATAAGGCATATTACTATAGTTTTTTATAATAAGCCGTACCATTTTTAATTAAAAGTTAACTCTAAAAATAATAAAACATTAAAAATATAAAATTAAAAAAAATTAATTTAACTTTAGAGTATGTACAAAATTTAGAATAAATTTATCTATTATAACTTCTTAAAATAATATCTACTTAGCTTTTGTAGATAATTATGTGATTTTTATATTTATATTTTACTTATGATAGAAATAAATAATTTATTTTATTATGCAAATTCAATTTTGGCATAAATTTACAAAACAAATTTTCAATAATTCATATAATTTTAGTAATTAATTCCTAAGAATTTTATATTCAACTTGTACAATTTCTACAAATTATAATTTTTTAAGTTATCATATTAAATTATTATAATAAAAAAATAGTTAAAAATAATTTTTAAAGTTTTATATTTTAATAAATATAACAAATTTGTTACTAATATAATATGAAACATTATTTTTCAAGAGAAATAGTAAATTACAAAACATGTTTTTATAGTATGTGGATAAAAAATTTATTAAAAATCAAATAATACAAAACTTTAAATCTAATTATAATTAATAATTACATTTATTTTAAATTATTTTTAAGATAATTAAATTTATATTATCAATTTAAAAGTTAAATAAAATAATAATAAAAATAAAAAATTTTGAAAAGTTATTCTTTTAATAATTATAACTCATAATATCTACTAAAATTAAAATAAAATAAAATAATAAAAAAAGACTATATTAAATTTTTTCATTATTTTTTAATTCGTAAAATAAAGATAAAAATGCAAAATAAATGGAAAAGAGTAAAAACATTTAAAAATATAAAAAAATAAATGAAAAAAGAAAATAAAGAGAAAAAAAACTTAAAAGAAAGTAAAAAAAATAGTGAGAAAAAAAAAGGAAAAGAAAATGTGATGGCAAAATGGAAAATAAAAAGATAAAGCTTGATTTTTTTGAAAAATTAACTGCTACAAATAATAGTAAATTAGGGAGTATTTTTAGTATATATATAATATGCTGTAATTGTGGTCTAATGACAGTTAAAAATTATATATGACAATGAAAACAGGAAAATGTTTACGTGGATTAGATGTATATATATTCAAATTAATGAAAACTAAATAAAAGAGTTTTAATAAAAAAAATATTAATTTTCTTTAATTTTTATTGGCTAAAAATATATACATCTAGTATATTATAGTATTTCCCTTGAAAACAATAAAAAGTAAAAAACTAGATACAATAATAATAAAATTTTAGAACATCAAACATGAAATTTGTTTAAAACTTTGCCAATGTTATTATTAACGTGGAACTAAATAGAATTAATTAAGTTGTCGGTCCGATCGAGTCATATAAAGTCGAGCAACCACCTCCAAAACGAAAGGACAAATGTAATCATATATATTACATATTGTAGGATAATTTAATGTGTGAGTGTGACATGTCATCTGATGATTGGCATTCCGCGTTGAATTTTTGTTATGAATGGGAGTTGATAGGAATATAGTTTGACGTGTTTTTATAACACAGACCTTGTCTAAAAAGTATGGTTTATAAAATATAACTATTTATCCAATCAATTTGAATTTTAAAAGTATAAAACTACTTTATATATAAATCAAAATTTAATATACAAAACGATAAAACAGTAGTAGCTTAGGAATAATTATACAATAAAATCGTTGTATTGTAACAAGTCAATCGAATATTGACATCTGACGGTGTTTTGATATTTGATTGGCTTGTTGATATCAATATTGTCACGTGTCGATATTCGATTAGCTTGTTGCAATATAACGGTTGTATTGTATAATTATTCGTAGATTTTATATTATTATTATAATAAAAATATAAGATAACCACCGACTTAATTCTCTTTGTATGTGAAATTGATTGATGTCAACTTGTCACAGGGCCTCCAATAGATGATGAAATGAATTGGAAAGCACCGTTCGTTTCTGAGCGCAGGGAAATGTATTTTTTTTATTATTTGTATGTGTTTTATTTCTTTTTGATATTTTGAAATTATATTATTTTAGTACACATATATATATATTTGAACAAATAAGGATTGTGTTACATTAATAAGAAGAGGAAGATACATCAGATTCCAACAGAGAATCAAGTTCTGAAGGAAGGTTACAAATCTAATATGGTCTTAGCTTACATTTAACAACTTTAGAGGCAAGCCAGTCAGCTATTCTATTACGGTTTCTTTTAACAAAAACAAAAGAAGCATTGGCAATCTGATTTCTCAAAGCTTTAATCTGCAAAACCAGATCATCAATTTCAATTGGTCATTCATCAACTGAATTAATTGCATGGATCAATTGCATGTTATCTGATTCAAAAATGCAGTATTGGAAACCAAAATCTCTTGCTCGATGCACTGCTTGTAACAAACAGTTGGTTCATTTCGAATTGCAGAAAGCGAATGAATCAGGTAAGCAACTCCATCCACAAGCTTGCCCAAGTTATTACGGAAAACAAAAGCAGCTGCTGCAATAGAAGAATTATGATTGAAAGTTGCATAGTATTAATTTTTACCCAATTCGGTGGAGGGCGGGTCCATCCATTTGCATCTCTATCATTCTCCGCTGGTGCTTGATTGACTGGCATATTTCTTCTGTTATGTTGGAGTTTTACATATTCAGCATATACAGATGAGCTCCTGTAAGCAGTAAAATTTGGATCATGTATAATGCCTTTGAATATAAATTCATTCCTCGTCTTCCATAAACTCCAGCAAAGACATGCGATCTTCCCTAGTATACTATTTTTATTTTGACAGTTTATCACATATACTACATCATGCCACCAATCAATAAAGGAAGCACAGTTAAAAGACAAAGGGTTTAGGCCCACTTCACTGATAAACCATGTTGCTCTTAAGTGATTGCATTGAAAGAGGATATGGTAAAGAAAGTGTTTTAATGGACTTTGGCCACATTAATAAATTTGTTAATTCAATTATGAGTAACTGGAATTAAATAGTCATCGATCTTCGTTCAGTCACGAGTTATAGGATTATTCAGCAAGTCAATTATTTACATCTTCAGCTACGTAACCAGAATTAATTGATTTTTTTTTTTTTAAAAGTACAGTTAAATTTAAAATAAAATTAAATATTTAATATTATACTTAATTAATCTTAAGATAAACCGCACTCTATATTTAAAAAAATCCTCAAATTTACCTAAAATCTAATCACAACACAACACAACATATAAACAACACAAATTAATTCAAGCTAATCACAAAAATACAAATCATTTTAATTATTTTAAATAAATTTTTATACTTAATTAACGTCAAAATAAATTATACTCTATATGAAAAAAATCCTCAATTTTATTTAAAATAAAATAACAAATAAAAAGCAATAAATTTAAAAATAAAGTGTAAATATCTCAACAGCGGTGAAATTCCGACTGAAAACGATGGTTGATCATTAATAAATACGTTGCCATCGCCGCTGCTCACTTCATCCTCCTTTGTCCAATCACCTCGCCTTGCCTCTCTCTCTCTCTCATCATGGTTGGTGGTCAGTGTGTGAAGAACAATATCAAACAAGTTATACTCTTTACACAAGTTTCTTTTTTTTTATATATTTCTTACTATCATACTATCAAATCTTACCGTTTCAACCAAAGGTAATTTTATAAAAAAAAAAAATCTTTCTTCAACCTCTCACTAAAGACGTCGACACCCCTCTCACTGCAAACCCTTCTCCTTCTCCAAGCATAGGGAGGCTCCCCTAACTAGAGGTGGAATCGATGGTGAAAAGCTTCCTTATAATAGCTTTTGGTCGTCGGCAAGAGGGTTCATTGCCCCCTTAAACCCTCAAGTTTCGTCCCTGTAATAACAATATATTTGTGTTCCAAGAGATATATACCAAATTTTTTTAAAAGAAAATTTCTTTGTTCGAACTTCTTTTATTTCTAAAAGTTAACAATTATGAAAATTGGAAAAACGCGATAATAAAGAGCATGAGGGGTTAGTTCAAGATATTCCTATTATGCTATTTACGGATTAAGAGGTGATTCTAGACATAATTTTCATAAGGAAAATTTTATAATTAATTCCTTGGCAAAGCTAACTCAAACTTTTCCTCAAGGTGTCCATCGTCGTGTCCACCTCAAGCTACTCAGTATTAGCTCATGCATAATTTATATGGTATAATTACTCTTATCAAATCTCTGCTTAGTCTTCAAGACTTTTTACATTGCACCAAAAAAAAGAGAGAGACAATGAGGAGGAGATAAAGCGTAGCTAATCATGTATTTCCTAATTAATTAGTTGGAATATAATGAACTCTAACCAAAAATTGCAAAATGAAACTACTTCTTACACCATTTAATTGGCATGATAACATTCCTAATTTATAAGAAACAAGTTGCATCACTCACCCATCCAAGATAAATAAGATGTCATATTCATAATAGGGTTATAAATAAATTAAGTTATTTATGAAGTTGCTCAATTTACATAATATTTAAATTTAATTGAATTGAATTCGATTCTAATCGAATTTGGCTTCAACTCGAATAATACCAATAAATGAATCAAGCTTAATTAGAATATCGCAATACTCTTCTTAAATAACTTGCCATTAAATATTATATAATTGTAAATATATTTTAATATTTATATAATAATTTATTAGAAAATTCACTTAAAATATATCATTTTAAAAATGGTTAATATTTTTTAGACCATAATCACCTTAAATAGGTCAAAAAAATAATGTTATTATACCTAATAAAGTAAAAAAAAAAAAAAAAACTCTCAGCTACTTCATCTTCTTCCTTGTGTATTCTCTCTTTTTTTTTTTTCAAAATGTGAATCTACTACAACCATTAGATCGACAAAGAAAAACGTTATCATTATTCCTTTCTCTCATTGCATATGGTATATTTTTATTTTTTTTATTTAGTCAAATCTACAACCATTATTAAGATGTTTTGAGTGTGAGATGATAAATATTTGAAAAGAAAATATTTTATTTTGTTATATTTAACTAATATTTGCATTTCTGTTCAATCCATCTTTTTTTATTCTTCTAAAACTCTCTGATTATGTTGATTTTTAATAGAAAAAAAGTTTACAGAACTGTCCTAACTCGTCTTAACTCATATCAAAATGCTTCTTTTTGTTATAGAAAATTATCCATTGTAATTTCTAAGACAATTTGAACGCTTGAATCTTAAAATAAAATATTTCCGATTTAATTTAATTTCTAAAGAAAAAAAAGTTTATAGAATTGTTCTAATTCTCCCTAATTTACTCTAACTCACATCAAAATATTTCTTTTTGCAATAAAAATTCTTCATTGCACTTTCTAAGATAATCTGGATACTTGAATCTTAAAATGAAATATATCTGATTTATGTTAATTTTTAAAGGAAAAAAAGTTTATAAAACTGTTATAACACCCCTAACTTGTCATAACTCATATCAAAATGCTCGTTTTTGCTATAAAAATTATTCATTATATTTACTAAAATACTCTACATACTTAACTTTTAAAATAAAATACGTCTAATTTATGTTAATTTTTAAAGAAAAAAGTTTATAGAATTGTCTTAATTCTTCCTAACTTACCCTAACTCACATCAAAATATTTTTTTTTGCTATAAAATATTTTTTTACTTCCTAAGACAGACAAATTTATGTTAATTTTTAAAGGAAAAAATTTACAGGATTGTCATAACTCCTCCTAAATTGCCCTAACTCGCCCTAACTCACATTAAAATATTTTTTTTACTATAGAAAATTCTTCATTACTCTTCTTAAGACAGTCTGCAACTTTGAATCTCAAAATAAAATATTTTTGATTTATGTTAATTTTTAAAGGAAAAAAGTTTGCAAAATTATCCTAACTTCCCTTAACTTGCTATAACTCACATTAAAATATTTATTTTTACTATAAAAAAATTTTCATTTCACTTTCTAAGATAGTCTGTACACTTGAATTTTAAAATAAAATATTTTTTATTTATATTGACTTTTAAAGGAAAAAAGTTTACATAATTGTCCTAACTCCCCTAACTTATCTTAATTCACATCAAATACTTCTTTTTGCTATAGAAAATTCTCCATTATATGTTTTTTTAAAATAGTCTGTATACTTGAAACATAAAATAAAAAATATATATAATTCATGTTGATTTAAAAAAAAAAGTTTACATAATTGCCCTAACTCTTCCTAACTTACTATAACTCACATCAAAATTTTTCTTATTACTATAAAAAATTCTCTATTACACTTTCTAAGATAGTTTATATACTTGAATCTTAAAATAAAATATGTTTGATTTATATTAATTTTTAAAGAAAAAAAGTTTATAGAACTATTTTAACTCTTTCTAATTTATCCTAAATCACATCAAAATACTTCTTTCTGGTATAGAAAATTCTCTATTATCTTTTCTAAGACAGTTTGCATACTTGAATTTTAAAATAAAATATATCTAATTTATATTATTTTTAAAGAAAAAAAGTTTACAAGACGGCCTTAACTCCCCCTAACTTGCTCTAACTCACATTAAAATATTTCCTTTTGCTATAAAATTTTTTTTATTGAATATCTTAAGACAGTCTGTATTCTTAAATCTTAAAATGAAGTATCTCTGATTTATATCAATTTTTAAAGTATTCTAAAGTAAACATAACTACTTTAACTCTTCATAACTTGTCGTAACTCACATAAATATATTTTTTGTCAAATGTTGTGATGAATGAAAAAGGTTTTAATATAATTTTTTTATTTTTTATTTGTAAATGCAGGGTATTGATTAAAATTTCAAATTGAAATATCTGAGAATAATGTAGTTATCTTCATTTACTATGGTAAAAAATTTAATATGAACACCTCAAAATATATTGAAGGGTGTACTAAATTCGAGATTATAGTTCAGAACTATCAGAGTGTATACATATACAATTAGGACAAATTATGAGAAGTTGGGGCAGATTGAGTTTTTAATGTATAGATACTGTTCATTTATTGTCTTGACTAAAATTTGAAATAAAGTCCACTGTAATAATTTAGGTCTTCGAAATAGAAAATTATTAACTTCCTTGGCAAAAATAAAAGTTATTTATTTTCACTTTTATTTTGTATAACATCCCAATTGAAGATATTACATTGTGCAAGTTATAGTTTAGAGTTGTCTGAGTGTATACAAGTGAATTAAGGCTGATATATTGTACATATTATGATTCAGACCTGTCTGAATAAAATTAAATACTTACTAAAATGCATTAAATATTAAACTATCTACAACTGAATAGACAATAAAAATTTTGTTCAAATGTTTAAATATACATAATTACATCCAATCATCACTGTAATATAAACCAATATATTTTCGTGTTACATGGTACCATAAATTACATGTGGTAATATATTCCATCTGCTTTATATTTCTTTGATTATATTACTGGATATCACAATTTGGGAATATATAATATTTAATGAATTTATCAATAAATATCCTACAATCTGATCTGTTAATAAAATATAAATTATATATTAGTGTTCTATAAACTTTTTTTCTTTAAAAATTAATATAAATAAGACATATTTTATTTGGAGACTCAAATTTGTAGGTTATTTTAGAAAGTATAGTAAAAAAAAATGTATAGTAAAAAGAAGTATTTTGATATGAGTTATGACAAGTTAGGGGGCAGTTCTATAAACTTTTTTTTCTTTAAAAATTAACATAAATCAGAGATATTTTATTTTAAGATTTAAGTATGCAAACTGTCTTAAAAAATATATTAGTGAATTTTTTTAAAGAAAAAAGACATATTTTGATGTGTGTTAGGGTAAGTTAGGGTAGTTATGTAAATTTTTTTCTTTAAAAATCAACATTAATCAAGCATATTTTATTTGAAGATTTAAATATGTAAACTGTCTTAAATAATGCAATAAAAATTTTCTATAGCAAAAAAAAAATATTTTGATGTGAATTAGAGCAAGTTAGGAGGAGTTAGGTCAGTTTTATAAATTTTTTTCTTTAAAAATCAACATAAATAAGAGATATTTTATTTTAAGATTTAATTGTATAAACTATCTTAAAAAGTGCAATAAAAAAATTTTCTATAGAAAAATGATATATTTTGATGTGAGTCAGAGTAAGTTAGGAGGAGTTAGGGTAATTCTATAAATATTTTTTCTCTTTAAAAGTTAAAATAAATAAGAGATATTTTATTTTAAGATTTTAGTGTGTAGACTATCATAAGAAGTGCAATGAAAAAAATTTTATAGCAAAAAGAAGCATCTTCATGTGAGTTAGGAAGAATTATGGTAGTTCTGTAATTTTTTTCTCTTTAAAAATTAACATAAATAAGAGATATTTTATTTTAAGATTCAAGTGTGCAGACTATCATAAGAAGTGCAATGAAGAATTTTCTATAGCAAAAATAAGAATTTTGATATGAGTTAGGAGGAGTTAGGACAGTTTGTAAAATTTTTTTAAAACATAAATCAAATATATTTTATTTTAAAATTTAAGTGTGCAAACTGATATAGAAAGTGCAACTGAGAATTTTTTATAGTGAAATTAAATATTTTGATATGAGTTAAGGCAAGTTAGAGAGAGTTATGACAGTTCTATAAATTTTTTTTAAAAATCAACATAAATCAAACATATTTTATTTTAATATTTAAGTGTACAAACTGTCTTAGAAAGTGCAATGAAGAATTTTTTATAATAAAAAGAAGCGTTTTAATGAGAGTTGGGACAAGTTAAAAAGAGTTAAGAAAGTTTTATAAACTTTTTTTCTTTAAAAATCAATATAAATAAGAAAATTTTAGAAGAAGAAAAGAAGTTGAACTGAACAAAAATGCAAATATTGGTTAAATATTATAAAATAAAATATTTTCTCTTCAAATATTTATCATTTCACAAATGGCTGCAGTTTCACATTTTGAAAAAGAAAGGGAAGAGAAAGTTGAAAAAGAGAAAGAACACGCATGAAAGAAGATGAAATAGTTGAGAGTTTTTTTTTACTTTACTAAATATAAGGATATTATTATTATTTTTTGACCCATTTAAAGTGATTATGGTCTAAAAATATTAAATCTTTTTTAAAAGATATATTTTAGGTGAATTTTTAATTTATTAACACATATAATAATTATGTTAGTACATAAATAAATATATATATATTTTAATAATAATTGAGTATAATTTTAATAGTTTAAATATATATCTGTCATATTCGTAACTAAGTCGAGCTAAAACTTAATTTTTATTGCCACTTCACTCATCTAAACAAGGAGGGAAACCACGTATATAATCCCAATTGGCTTAAGATACAACAATTCCATTAATAGATTAAGAGTTGCACACCGAAGCACAATAAAACGTCTTTTTTGAATAATTAATTCAAGATCGATTTCTCTCTCAATACCACTTGAAACTAGCTTTTGGAAGAGTTCAAGAGAAATGAGATCAGCATTAATATACTCAAAAACCAACTTGCAAATCGTAAGGAACATAACTACATATGTTTGATTAGTACTCATAGTCAAGCCCAAAGCCCTCGCTGTCAGTGGTATCACTCAAAATGTTTCGATAAACGACCACGCAGTATTATTCTGCAAACATTATATTTTACAATAAGAAAAATACTCCAAGAAAGTGATTTTAATAGTATTCAAATGCCGATCATTTCTCAAATTTCTTGTCATTTTAAAGAACGACCGCGTTTACTATTGAGCAAAAACTGTATTTAGATAAAATAAAATATAAAAAAAGAGGTCGTTTCCGTGACCAGTCGCTAGGAACTTGGGTAGTTGATGTTCAGTTAAATTGCGTATGGGCATTCAGAGGCCCATATTGGTAGTGCAAGCCCAATACATTTCAAAGGAAAATAAGAATTTTCTTTTTGTTGAAAATGTAAATTATATAATAAGACGGATAATAATTAAAAGGTTAAAACAATCGAAAAATGAAGATGGACGGAGGCGTATTAGACTGTGAATAAATAATTTTTAAATTATAATCAGATTAAAAATAAGCAGTTAAATGTTTCGGTAAACTAGTTAATAATCATCTGATAATAAGTTTATAATCAGTTAAGTGTTTATGTAAAATCAGCTTATAATCAGTTTTTAATTGCAGAAACTGTCAAAATGACCAAACTATTTCTGAATTTATTTATTGTATAAAAATAATTTTTTAAATGTCAATTTAAAATTTATTTTATAATAATAATAATAATAAAATTTATTTAAGAAGAAACGTAAAAAAATTTTGATGGAAATTAAAGTGTATAGGGTGAGCAAATTTGAAATATTAAAGATTAGATAGGGATAGTATCATGATTAAGTAAAACCTAACTTTTAAAAAATTGATTAAAATTAGATTATAATTTACTATTTAAATTTTTAAAAATACTTAAATAAATAACTTATAATCTAAAAACGGCTTTGAAATGATGAGAAACACCCTCTGCGTGCAGTAGCTAAAACTAGAAGTATATTTTATAAGTGTACACTCCGGACCCCGGTCACGGCAGATCGGTGCAATAGACTGATTGAAGCCGTTTCCATGGCTTCATCTTCGTCCCCGTCGTCTCTCTCTCCACCTCAAGTCCCGATGGAGCTCCACGTCACCAACCGCGAGAAGCTTCTCAAATCCCTCCGTCAACAGCTCACCGAAACCTCCTGTCCTCTCCACGGTTTCGTCCTTCTTCAGGTACAAATTTTTATTAATATACTCATATAATTAACACTTCGTATATCGATTATCTTATTTTTGTTCTTTTGTGTTAATCTTACAGGGAGGCGAAGAAAAAACTCGCTATTGTACTGATCACATCGAACTCTTCAGGTAATTGATGATAATACTTTCAGATTTTGTTTCTGTGTTCAGTTTATAGCTTCTAGTTTTTGTAATTGTTGATTCTTTCAATTTTTTTAGGCAAGAGAGCTATTTCGCTTATCTATTTGGAGTGGTGGAGCCTGGTTTCTATGGAGCAATTGTATGCTATTTCTCTTTTTCATATATATATATATATATATTAATTTCGATGGATATGTTTACATATAAATCATATCTCTATGGTTTCATATAAACAGATATAAGCATATGAATTAGCTTATATCTGTTTCCGTTAACATGATTATGCATTTTACTACTATCCTTCAAATGTGGTTTAAATTGATAATTGTTTTGTTTCGTTTGGTTTCAGGATCTTTATATCCCAATTATTCGCATGTCATCTATATCAACACTTACTGATATTGATGGTCTTTTTTCTTGTCTTTTTTCCTCTTATAGGATGTTGCAACTGGGAAATCTATTCTATTTGTTCCTAGGCTACCTGCTGATTATGCTGTCTGGCTGGGAGAAATAAAGCCATTATCTCATTTTCAGGTTTTTCTCCCTTGTATTTTGATTTGTTGTGTCATATGGTGAAGCATGCTCATCTAAATCATGTTTACATCTTTCTTTTGCAGGAAAGGTACATGGTTAGCACTGTGTATTATACAGATGAAATTGTTGGAGTTTTGCATGAACTGAGCGAGGGAGTTGAGAAACCTCTATTGTTTCTCCTGCATGGACTTAATACTGACAGCAACAACTTCTCTAAACCAGCAGAATTCGAGGTTCCTGCATCTTATACTATAAGCTTCTGGTATCACTTGTCTGCTTTCTTTGGTCAGTCCTATAACATCTGATTCTTGTGTGAAATTTTCTTTTTTCTTCGTGTTTGTATATCTCTGTGCAGGGGATAGAGAAATTTGAGACAGATTTGACCACATTACATCCTATTTTGACTGAATGTCGTGTTTTGAAGTCAGAACTGGAGCTTGCTGTTATTCAGTTTGCTAACGACATAAGCTCTGAAGCTCATATTCAGGTAACTGTTTACACCATCATCTTACTTGACTGCATTATTACACAGTGTTTTACTCACAGTCCTTGTGTTATTCTTGATATGAATCTGAACTGATAGATGGCAATTTGCATATGTTTCTCTTCATAATGTTCTTGGATTTTATTTTGGAATCAGCCTCTTATTCTTTCAAATTGGTTCTTAAATTATAATAGCTACTGCCATAATGTTTGTTTCATTTCACGCCCCCGCATATAAATAGTAATTGTGTGTGAATTACGCATTCTATGTCATGGTTAGATTTCTTCCGAAATTTGTTGACAAATATTCTGAAATTTGTAAATTGGACCAGGTTATGAGAAATATTAGGGTGGACATGAAAGAATATCAGTTGGAAAGCTTATTTCTTCACCATACCTACATGTATGGTGGTTGTAGGCATTGCTCTTACACATGTATCTGTGCTACTGGTGAAAATAGGTGAGGTTTGTGGACATCTTTCAATTATTTCTTTGTAGTTTAGTCATAGATAGCAAGGAATTTATTTTTGTTTGACCTGCCTGCTAAACTTAATTTAAGCATTATTCCAAGGTCCTACATTGCTAAGGTGGCATATTATTAAAACAGTGTAAGGTCATTAAAAAGGTGGAAAGCTTTTTTATGAGATGATTTATGCACATGGATTTTGGTCTATATGTAGGGCTGATCAAGAGTTTTTACTGAGTCACATTGTTGGGTTTAGTTCAAGCATAGAATGTTAGCTGAAGCTGGCGCTTTTGAGTCTTGACATGGTCATCAGCAGCTAGCTCAAATGATCCTTTGTGATTTTGATTGTTTAGCATTATGCTTGTCTTACTCATTTGAATTAATAAACATTTTATTGTGCTCTATGAGATTGTATGATTCCCATATTATAATTTTGTGGGTTTGTTTAGATTATGCTGTCTTTTGCTTCACTTACTGACTTGATTTATTTCAGAAGCACATGAATTTGGCTTCAGTGTGTTTGTTTCTTTCACAGTTTGTAAAATTATAATGATGTTTCTAGATTTTCTCCTTGCAATTTGAAGAAACTGCCTAGTCACAACTGGCTATTGTTGACTAGCAATGTTACAAGCAATTTCTTAAATGTCTAAATGAAAAAAAAAAAATCATCCTCTTTTTCAAAAGTTGTATTATTTTCTTTGTGTTGCTTTAGTGGACCTTTTGTAATTTGGATGCATTGTCCATTACTCTAGCATCAGCTAACAGCCATAATCTCTTATAATTCAGTGCCGTACTCCATTATGGGCATGCAGCAGCTCCAAATGACAGGGTATGGTAAATTCAACATGTTGTCCTTAAGTACTTGAACTCTTGCACCTTATTTCTGAATTTTAGTTATTCCCTTGTGCAATTAATTCTGTTTGCATAATCTTTTTTTCAATTTGTAGCAGAAGGGAAGGTTTTTGTAGGTATGTATGCTTGGTTGGAACTTGGCTGTTCTATGCATTTAACTGTAAGCGACAAGTAAGATTAGGAAGTTGGTTCATGTTCAACATGTGCTCATTGGACGCCTATTTTCTTATTATGATGATGTAGAGTGTTTATGATTATATGAAATGCATATAGTGCAGCTCTTGTGATTATCATAACTCCTTTGCACATTATTTGCACTTGGTACATTGTAATTACATCTCAGTCGTCTTGTGTGGATGTGGCTGGGTGGGGCTTGCAAGGGTATATAATGTTGTTTGTTAATGTTATTGTGTGTTGTGGTGTTGCAAGATGAGCGGTCATCCATTTAGAGTTCAAAATAGTTAAGTAAACTGAATGATTAGGCATTATCATTCACATATATTATGCAGTACATTGGTTAGTTTGCCAACCATAAACTCTTGTAGGAAAAACTGAATTTCAGAGTGCTTGATTTTTGCACAATGCTTGGAGATCACTTCTTGTTGAACTTGTATAAAATCTTACAAACCCTATCACTCACTTAAAAATTTTGCATAAATGCTATGTGTTGAAATTTCCAATATTGTTAGAAATTTGTCTTCTTTAAATATGTTTCAGATGGAAAAAGAGTTAGTATTTTCCAAAACATATCCCAATTTGTAAGAATTATATGTTTATTCTACAATCTTTGTGATGTCTTTCATGCAGATTTTGCAAGATGGAGATTTGGCATTGTTTGATATGGGAGCTGAATTTCATTTTTATGGTTCTGACATAACTTGTTCATTCCCTGTATGTATACATTTTTCCAATTGCAGTAGCTCTTCCTGTTTGCTTGTTGAATGATGTACATTGTCCCTTTCCATTTAGTTCAACTTCTCTTTTGTTATTATCATATCCAAATTTCTTTGGTTCTTCCTTTTGAGAGGAAATGAATGCTTGCATCATAAATAGGATGAGCTATTTTTCTTATTTCACAGTTAGAAATCGCCAGTATCATTTGATTCTTAATTTTTGGAAGCTAATCCATTGGCCTATTGGCGGGGTGGGATTCATCATCAGGTTGCCTATCATCCTTCATTCAGTGAATTTCTATTGAATCTCAGATGTTTTGTTTTTGTATTAACTTGTAATCATTTTGCTTCCTTTCTTAATTAAAATTGTTATCTAAGTAAAGACGCGATAGCCACAGCTCTTTTATTATGAACAGTTCTGAAACAAAAAAAAATACAATTAAAAACTATATTTGTAACTTTATGGAAAGTTATGGGCTTTGGATTGTCCATCTGGTCAAGATTGTAGTAGTAGTAGGTGCACTGGAACTCTCTTTTTTGCTATGGCTGATAGTCTCTCTGTTTTTCTTTTGTAGATTTTGTTCTAAAACTGCAGTTTTCTACCTACAGGTGAATGGCAAGTTTACAAGTGATCAATCTCTTATATACAATGTAAGTGTGACTATGTTGTGTTTTATACTCATTCGTTTCCTCTCTTTGCTTCCTAAAGATGAAAGATCCAAAAAAAAGCAAATTGCAAGAGCATTATTAAGATCAATAAAATGCACTTGAATCTCGTGTTTACTTGGCATGTGCTTGTGATCCGGTGTTTGAAATTTCTTAGCAGCTTTATTGTTTAGACTTTCTGGTGCTGAATGGTATATTTTACAGGCTGTTCTTGATGCTCATGATGCTGTCATATCTGCAATGAGGCCAGGGGTTAGCTGGTTAGATATGCACAAGTAAGGCTGAAACTGAAAATATGCCGTGTATGATTTCCAAATAATTAATTTTTTGTTCTGTAATATGTGAAGTTTATATGTAATAGCTTGCTTTGTATTTTGGAATAGTTTCTTAATCTTTGTAGGATTCTTTGCAATCTGGAACACTCAAATTAACTTTCTGATTCATATTTTACGAGATGAAGAAAGTCATATCAGAGTACCTGTATAAAAAAATGGAATTGCAACATGGTTCTTCTCTCTCATGGAAATGCCTGGAAGAGTAATCATAACAACACCAAAACACGGTTTTATTATTATTTTTTATTACTGTTTGTTTTTTAAAAAGAAATCTGAAATCTCAAAGTTTAATTATACTTCGCGAAATTAAGACTCTAGTTAGACTATTCAGCCTGCTTTGTGATGTGTAAACTTTTCACTGGCATGCTACCATGCATGTTTAATGTTATTTCCTCGTCATATGCAGATTAGCAGAGACAATAATTCTCGAGTCATTAAAGAAAGGGTGCATTCTTGTTGGGTAAGTTTGCTGCCTTGATGAAATATTCTCTCTTGCAACTATGATTCATTATCAGGTGGGAAAAGAAAATCACTATAAATGTTGGTACTTTTCCTTGTTTCTAGCAATGTAGATGACATGATGACTGAACGACTGGGTGCCGTTTTCATGCCTCATGGCTTGGGACATTTCTTGGGAATTGACACCCATGATCCTGGTGGCTACTTAAAGGTACTTGCAATTACTTGTTTATAGTTGCAGTTTTCTTCAGAGGATTTGGGCTTGAAAAGGCAGCATAATTACAGGGACCAGAGAGATCAAAGGAACCAGGATTGAGATCTTTACGTACTGCCCGAGAACTCCAGGAGGGAATGGTTAGCAATGAACTGTCTCTACTGTTTTATATTTTTACTTACTATAAAAATAATGGTTTTCAGGCTTGTAAGTCCAGGATGACCTTGCATGAACATATCTGGTTCTTACTTGTCTGCATTTGAAAATTTATTTTATTTGGTGTATACATGAAACATTATCTTGACTTGAACAAAGTGTGGTCTTTTCTGGAAGGGGATAGGGTTGTTATATGAGATGCATCATGTTTTAATCATGAACTCATGATTGAGATGATTCCAAGCTTTGGTATTCTTTGTAGGTGATAACTGTGGAGCCTGGTTGCTACTTCATAGATGTCGTGTTGGATCCAGCTATGAAGAGTTCAAATACTTCCAAGTTTTTTAATCATGAAGCAATTGGAAGATTTAAAGGTTTTGGCGGGGTTCGAATTGAAAGTGATGTGGTACTTTTTTCCCTGAAGCTAAAACATTACTTTTACTGATTTGCATGTTTGCAGCATTATTCTGATTCAGACTTGAACAAGGTCATCATATCTCCAAATCTCAGAATCATTACAATAAATCTGTTTTTTCAGCAAACTCAACCATATTTACTCTTGCTTGCCTTTTTAAAGATTTGCAGCAAAAATAGCATAAGGCTTCCGTTTCGGGGGTTAAGTTCAGAGCTACTTCCCAGAAATGTGTTTTGATTTTTTTTTCCCAAAGCAAAATTAATTGCTTTTTGGAGGGGTTGAAGAAAACCAGAAAAATATAACTTTTGCTAAACCTTAGTTTGCTAAGCTATAAAGCCAAAGCAGTTCGGCAAAAATGCAACCTAAGCCAAAAGCATTCTTGAAAATCCTTCTATAGTGTTTGTTCTACAATTTAGGATTTACATGAATCAATAAGATCTAAGAATTAGTTCAAAATCTTAAAGATAACTAGCCTAACCATCACTGCCAACTGTCCAGCCAAAAAGGAAAAAAAGAGCATTCTGTGATTGTCTTGCAATGTCCACGAGGATGAACTCTTATTTTATCAACAATCTTGATCTAAAGATATCTCGAGTTTTTAAAAGTTTGTTTGATTGTTTCAGTTTTACACGTGTTATCTAGTCTGGTAGTATAATATCTTATTTTATAAATTATAGATATTTTTTTGGTGTTCCTGTCTGGTAGTATATTATCTTATTTTATAGGTTTTTTTTTTTTTTTTTTTTTTTTTTTGTATTCCTGTTTTATTTATGATATTGTCTATTCTGGTTGATTCTGGTAGCACGTCACTGCAAATGGGTGCAATAACATGACAAAGTGCCCCCGAAAAGTTTCGGAGATTGAAGCTGTTATGGCAGGAGCACCATGGCGGCTTGACAAGGCCCAAGCATATAGTAGAGAGAGCAGGGCTGACCGACTTGTTGATAACTGCTCGTCGGCCTCCTAGCATTTTATTTTAAACTAGTGCCTCTAGCTCGAAGCTTTTTGCTACCTGGCTGTCTGAAAATAATAAATGGTGCAGAAATTCTATGGGCAGTCTGGATTCTTGGAAGGTGATAACACTAGGGATTTGTATTTTATGTGAATGCTGAATAATTTTCATTGAATTTAACTATGGATCAAGTTATGAATATTAATTAATAAAGAAAATTATGAATTGACGGATAGAATTTTTTTTTGTAAATTTAATATTATATATATATTTTTATATTTAGATTCGATCTACTGTATTGTAATACAGTTTGCGATGATGTATGGTAGTAAATGTTGGACAGTAAAAGGATAATATATGAGTAAGATGTTTGTTGTGGAAATGAGAATGATAAAATGAATGTGTGGTTACACTATGATAGATAGAATTTGCGGTGAGTGTATTAGAAAAGAAAATGAGAATAGTACCTATCTAGGATAAGATAAGAGAGCATAGATTGAGATGATTTGGCTATGTGAAACGAAGACCTAGCAATGCGCCGATAAGAAAAATCAAACAAGTTAGAATAAATATAGCTAAAAAATTTAAAGATAGATTTAAATTAATTTGATCAAATGTGGTCTAAAATGATATTATTATATTACATATATCAGAAGAGATAATTTTAAATCGTACTGAGTGAAAAAGAAAAATTCATATAGTCGATCTTTTAATTGATTTGAGATTAAGGCTTTCTTGAGTTGAGTTGAGTGTAGATTCGATTTACAGTCAGTGTTATATGTAAATGGTCTGCCAACAACTAATGTTTGACAAGAACATCATAGAGAATTTAATCCAGCTATAGTTTCTACCTTCTTCAAATAGAAAGCAAATAGATTAGAAAGCATAATAATAATCTTCATTGTAGTTGTTTCATGGATGGTCAAATTAGCAGGTAACTTGTCAATAAAGAACCTTAGAAGTAACCTATAAAGGATTGATTTTAAGAGTTAGTACATTTGAACTCCTTTCATTTTGTTAAATTGAAGCAGAATGTATTCAAGAACTATTGTAATGTAGACTGGGTTCGTAGTCTACCTCATGGACTATAGATAGATTGTTATGTGCTGATACCCATTTTGGGGTCCTCTTACTGAAATATAAATCTCTTATCTCCGTAAAAGTAAATAAATAAATAGAAATAAAAGATAATATTTGTCCTAAAGTTTAAATTATTATTATTTTTCTTTTAAATTGTCCTTTAGGAGTTCAAGTAAGATAGGATAATAAGAACACCAAAATTTTTTCTACTAGCTACTAACTGAAATAATTACTTACCAATTTATAGTATTTGGTGGTAATGCTCAAATTACCTTGGACAGAGAAAAACTCCTGTAGTTTGAAGTGACATGTCGTTTCTCTTTTATTCTATAAAAATGACTGGTCGTTTCCTTTTACTAAACGATAATTGTAGTGTTTATTTGTGTGGAAAAAGACACAATTTGTCGTTGATGTTAAAAAAAAAAAGGCGTTTTGAGGACTCTGAAGTATCTCCTGCAGTCCTGCTTATTTGAACCCAAGAATATTAAGCTCCCTAAACGGCTAAACCCATCACATAAACCCTAATTTCTTTCTATCCCGCCCCCAGACGCCAGAACCGAAAACCCTTATCTCCAAAATGGGCCGTCGAAAGAACAGTAACAATAACAACAATCAGAGCTCTATGAGCTTCACCAATACCCAGCCTCAGGGTACCAAAATACGCTTCGAAGTTGAAGACGAAGAGCTCACCACGACAGAGAGCTCAAATCTTGAAGAGTCAACTGTAGTAACTGCTGACAAAGCCATTGCAATGGATGATGACTCCATGGGCGAGCCCGATGTGTCCTCTGTTGATGGTGATGATGATAAAACAAGCGCTGATTATTACTTCGATTCGTATTCTCACTTTGGTAACTTTCTTAACCTTTGCTTTTGTCTTTATTTATTTTATTCTCCGTTTGGTTTTGTTTAAAGTTTAGAGCTTTGCTCGAAATATATGTTTATATTTGATTCAAATTGATGGAAAATTGGAGTTTTCAAATGCATTTCTTTATGAAAAGAAAAACGAGTTTCTTCTTCAATTGTCTACAAGTTGTTACTCTGATCATATTGGGTTTTAAATTTTTGGTAAATTGGGTATGGACATTTATTTATCTTTGTTTTTATTTTAGTTGTTAACATATGCGCGCTTAACTTGCAAAAACTAAGTTTTCGTGTTCTGTCTGTTTTTGTGTTTGCAGGTATTCACGAAGTAAGTGTGTAGCACTTGTTTACAAATCTTCACCTCCTGGAACTTCAAAATGTTGATTTGTTAATTTCACTATTACCAGGATGAATTTTTTTGGGTGTATGTATATGGAAAATGGTGATGCACTCATTGACACAGAAATACCGCTAGTTTTGTATTAGCCAACCTAGTATTCGTTGGCCCCTTAATTAGTGCCTCACAGGAACTACTCCTAAATCAGTGATTCTCAATCTTTTTTCTTATGATTACTGTTATTAAATGATTATTGGTTTTTATTCTGAATTTATCTAAAATTAATACCAGTGAATACCATGCTTCATTATTATATATCCTTAAACTTTTCTTGCGGCATTTATGTTGCACCTTGAGGACTCTATGAACTGTAATTCTTATATTCTTGTAAAATTTCCGTAATGTTGTGTTATGTCATGTACTTTGTCTTAATTAGTTGATATTCCCCTAAATCATCTTTCTATTGCAGGAAATGCTGAAGGATGTTGTGAGAACTAAGACATATCAAAATGTTATTTATCAGAATAAGTTTCTATTTAAGAATAAAGTAGTACTTGATGTTGGTGCTGGGACTGGAATTTTGTCTCTATTTTGTGCAAAAGCCGGGGCTGCACATGTTTATGCGGTGTGTTTTCACTTCTTTGTCTTTCTATATTCAGTAAGGAGTTGACTCGATGAGTAAACTACAATATGATTTAGAAACTGGTTTTTTGCATTTTCTTCATACTTTTTTGTGTTAAACATAGTTGCTGGCTTTTCCATTTTCAGGTTGAATGCTCTCAGATGGCTGACATGGCAAAGGAGATTGCTGATTCAAATGGATTTTCAGATGGTAAATATATTTGTGGTTTCATGTTGCATCAATTTTTCTTTCTCTAAATACCAGCTCTTTTTAGCTTATTTTTTTTTATTGTTACAGTTATAACGGTTTTGAAGGGAAAGATTGAAGAAATTGAGCTGCCAGTTGCTAAAGTAGATATCATCATTTCAGAGTGGATGGGATATTTTCTATTATATGAGAATATGTTGAACACAGTCTTATATGCACGAGATAAATGGCTTGTAAGTTATACTTCATTTTGCAGATTTATGTCTATTCTTTCATGGTAGTAGGAAATATATAAGTTAGTATGATAGTATATTACGTATCCGAGTTTCTGAAACTTATACTTCTAGATTCTAGGTTTTGAATTCTGATAAAGAAGCGAAATTTCCTTTCGGTACATGAGGATGTATTTCATACAAAATAATGGATGATAAGTATGCTTATAGAATGGTCAGCTGTCAGCCTCTAGAATCACAAGGGCGCTTGCTTTAGAGATTCAGGCCATTGGAGTTCTGATGGCTCTTTAATGTTTTGAAATTAGCAGCTTTTTCCAAGGCTTGAACTCTAGTTACAATAAGGACTACCCTCCCCTGACTTTCCTTAAAAAAAACCACCACTGCCTAGAGGAATAAATGAAGGCACATCAATTATGATACTAAGTTTGTAAGGATGGTTGTCTGGTTGTAGTTTAACAGCTGTTGAGATTTGATACAATAAAGTAACGATCTGTGTTGAGTTTAGAGTGGCTATGCTTGTATTTTAATGTTTATTTTTTACATTTATTCTATGTAAAACTTTATCTTATCAACTGTAATACTTGGATATATATAAATCAATGGTGTTAACTGTCTTATCCTTTGCTGGTCTTCAGGTCACTGATGGAATTCTTCTACCAGACAAAGCTTCCCTCTATTTGACAGCTATTGAAGATGCAGAATACAAAGAAGATAAGATTGAATGTGAGTGTATTGATATCCCAGTGCATTTTTATTTGCTCAGATCAATCCTGATGGATGTTTTGTTCATAATGGTTCTTTGTGCCTCTTGCACCTTATGCTACTCCAGTTTGGGATAAAGTCTATGGCTTCGACATGAGCTGCATCAAGAAGCAAGCCATGATGGAACCTCTCGTTGATATAGTTGATCAAAATCAAATTGTCACAAATTGCCAGCTACTCAAGGTGGGCTCTTCATGCATTTGCACAGACATGGATTTTGTGCATAAAACAATGTACTTGCATATTTACATGTACGGAAAAGGATTTATATTTAATCAATCTATTGTCTCTGCCTTTGGAGAATGTCCTTCCTTTTTTACTGATTTGTGCTGATTTCACTTTACCTCATTTCAGACAATGGATATCTCTAAAATGGCTTCTGGTGATGCTTCCTTCACAGCCCCTTTTAAGCTTGTAGCAGAACGAGATGATTACATCCATGCTATGGTAGCCTACTTTGATGTATCATTTACCAAATGCCATAAGTTAATGGGCTTCTCCACAGGTCAATATCTTGTTCTTTAATACTTTTTAGTTTTCTATATCTTTTATTTTTAAATAGAGTTTTTTTTGGGTAAAATTTAATATATCTGGATCAATATTCTATTGCCATGCATTTCAAATTTCTCATTCATGCAATGCTCTTACCCAATAGATCAAATATTAAAAATTTCATGAGTAACATTATGAGCCAATTGTAAGTTCTAAATAAAAATGTGTTACGACGATTTGCCTTGTTGAGTCTCCACAAAATTGGTTACTATGGCCGTATATTCATATTGGTTCAGAATGACAGGTTATTGAAACAGGAATAGCATGTTTAAGATTTCAATAGTTTTCTGATTAACTTGAAATAATGCAGGGCCAATGTCACGGGCTACACACTGGAAGCAAACAGTCCTCTACCTAGAAGATGTGCTAACTATTTGTGAAGGGGAAGCCCTAACTGGGAGCATGACTGTAGCACCAAACAAAAAGAATCCCCGTGACATTGATATAATGATCAAATATACATTGAATGGCCGGCGATGCGTAGTATCAAGAACCCAAAATTATAAGATGCGATGAGGTACTTCTACATATCATATCCAAAATTGGATTCATTGGTGGCATAGATTGGTGCTTATCACCTATCAGTATGTATTAAGTTGCTTCCATTTAGCACCTGAGCGTTTTTGTATGTCTCTGTTTAAGAATTGATAGAGAATTGTGAGAGTTGTGGGAGTTGGGCTTCCTAAAATGTAATGCTGAATTTATCTTGGTGAATTGATTTTTTAAATAGTAGGAAACTGATTTTCTGAGCTGCAATTTTAATTTGTTAAAAGTTGAAGATTGTTTGACATAAATGGGGAAATTGTTTAAAGGCAAAATATTTTCCATAAATGCTGTTTTAACATGGAAAAAAATACAAATAAAAAGCCGAATTCAATTCAATGGAAAATCTAGCAGCTTCTCAAATATGCAAAAAGCTTTTCTTGCTTGCACTCCGCTTGAGTCATTCCCATTAACGTATTCTAATGAGAACTGGAGAAAAATGGTGAAGTTTAGAAGACAGGATTTTCATTTGATTTTCACTCCATTCTTACAAATATCGCTCTTTTCTTGGTTATCTAACTAAAAAGCCTGGAACATCGTGTTACCATGATCAACAAAAATGTGAAGAAAGCTGGCTATCATTAATACAATGCCGCCATTGATAGGGTTCTAAACTAAAGCTCAGCTTTGCCAGCCTTTGAGTTCTTATTTGTGCCTGCTGCTTTTATTCCTTTCCACCATTGCCTTACCCTGTTAGAGACCTTGTCCACGTGCCTTCTCAACATCTCACCTGTGTTTTTTATTCTTCTGGTGATCATCTCTTTCCAATCATCCTTTTCGCTTTCTTTTGCTCCTAGTATTTTTGACTGCAAGAAATTGGTTTGTAACTGTTAGGTCAAGTAGTGAGCTTTTAAGAAAAGTTTAATGCATCAAGGAAGTTTTTATTTTTACCAATTTTGAAGGGAAGTGTGATTCATCATCCTCATCTTCATCATCAGCATCTTCATCACCAAAATTTTTCATGTTCATCAAATCTTCCCTTGAATACATTTGCATGTTAGGCGCTCCTGGCATACCCTAAAGCAAATTAAAACATATCAGAAAACTAAACATTTAGCATACATGGATACAGTTTTAAGCAATGAAATAATGTCTACCTGCATGGATCTTAACATCTTCTCCATTTCAGCCTCTTTAGATGGTTTTGGCACAAATGATTCTCCTGGGGTCCTATCCTGAACACAGGGGAAGAAACTATTAGGACTGAACTTCAGCTTTATTGTTGTAAAAAAGAATATGCGAAAATAAGCAACATTGATAAATATAGTAATATAAGGTAACAAGTGTTCTGCTCTTTAGGGTAATGACAATAACAATATCTTTGATTGTACCAAAAAACTCCCTGAGCCAGTGGCGGATTCAAGTGGGGTCGTGTGAGGGTTGACGATCCCTCTCTGACTGGCGGCTAGAAACACAGATATAGAGGAGAAGGCTGTTCTTTCGTGGCCGCCGGAGGTGTTTGCAGAAGGAAAACGAGGGCTGAGAACTCTGAAAGAGACGGGAGTGTGAGGGGTTACATTTATGATTTTGCCCCTTTCATTTTTTTTTTAAACTTAATGTTGAAACAACACCGTTTCAAGAGAAACAGTGCCGTTCAGCTAAGGCACTAAAAAAAAAGAGTATGAGAGGAGAGAGAGCCAGGCAGAGAGACGAAAGTGAAGAAAGAGTGGCAGATTGTAGAGCTCGTCGCCGACCACCACAGCCGACTAGCGACCACCAGCCTCCCCCCCACCTCCCGAAAAGTCTCTAGTTCTGCCACTGCCCTGAGCATAAAATATTTGTTGACATATGATAACAAGACAAGTGCAGCAGATGTGAAGCAGAACAACTGAAGGTAGAAGAAAATTGAGGAACCCATTGCAAGCAAGGAAGAGAGAGCTTTTCCTATAAACAAATTGCAAGCAAAGTTAGGATTTTTTGGTTTCTTTTCTGATTTTGTTTTCCCTCAAACAAAATTTTCTCCCTTGATTCAAAATTTCCTTGCAAAATTACATTATGTGGCATTTCCTCATTTCAGACTCACTTATGCTGCAGTAATTTTCTGATGGAGCTTCATTGCAGACTAGATAATAGAAACCCAAAAAATTGGGTGTGACAACTTCCCCTAACATTTACCGCTACATTTTCATCAATGCTTATATTTTTTTAAAATGATGTATATACATCTTTTAAACAACACATTTACGTGTAGAAGTCAAGGTTGAATATGCAGCAAGCTATCTATACATTACAATCTATAAGCATACCAAGTAGGAATTCATCACATGAAGTTTGTTTATATATATATATATATATATATATATATTGTTAGACAAATGACCTTAATTTTGATCCTTGACAACTCAAATGGATGATCTATTTAACTTGTGTTTGAGAAATCTTGTTGCAGGATTAGGTTGCTTCAAATAAGGTGAACAGAACACTTATAGCGGTCGCACCTCACCTGAATACGACCGCTCCATGTAATTAAAAGAAGAAACCTTATCACAGTAGGTTTCGCGGTCAGAAGTTCGACCTATGTCGCGACCGCTCCTACAGAATAGCGACCGTTCTAATTCATGGATGACCGCTACTCAAGGAACTTAAATCATTACAATCACAGTAAGGTTCGCGGTGACAAGAACGGTGAATGACTCGACCTCGCTTAACACAATAGCGACCGCCCATTCAGAATAGCGACCGCTCTACCATTCAAGAAGAAATTGTTTGAAGAGACAGTAGGTTTCGCGTCCTCAGGAGCGTCCAGAAGTTCGACGCGAGTTTCTCAATTCGACCGCGATAATCTACATAGGGCGACCGCGACATTCAAATTATGGCGGACATTCAATTTTGCCCTGTCAGAGAATGACACGTAATATGACCGTTATAAACCCACTTGATTATTCAAAAAGGGCGACCGCACCATTGCTAGGCGCGACCGTCCCGACAAACACAGCTGGGCAAGAAACCGGTCCGACAAACACAGCATGGGCAAGATTCCAGCTGCACAGCACTAAAATTCGACCGTTGAAGCTTTTTTAAAAGCAGCGACCGTCCCTTGTTAAAGGACGACCGCGAGAAGCATTAGAGCGACCATCCTTATATTAAGGGCGACCGCGAAGTGCTTCGGACAGTTTAAGTAAAGTAGGTCTAAACTGCCAAGACTTTATTCTCATTATCTATAACGGCTAGTAAGACCGCTTTGGCTATAAATACAATGTCTCTCTGAGAAAACAAAAAAAGTATAAGCAAGAAATCAGATTGTAATAGCCAAGCAACAAATTTTCATTTACTTAAACTTACAATTAAATTGTATTGAATGTTAGGTGTTAGCATTGAAAACACCATTGTATAAGTTTGAGTGTGAGCTTGGGAAACACTTAGGTTGTGAGAGTAAGCCTTGTAAAACTCTTGTTTGGGTTGTAAGTGTGAGCCTTAGAAAAACACTTGTAAAGTTAGGTGTGAACTTGTGAAAACACCAAAGTTGGAAGTGAGCTTGTAAAAACTTCAAAGTCTAGTGGAACCTTAACAAGTTGTTAAGGAAGTGGATGTAGGATTGAAGTAAATCCGAACCACTATAAATCTTGTGTGTTCTTTCTTCTTCATTTCTCAACAATCTTTATATTCCGCATTTCTTGTTTGTTGAGTTTTTTAAATTGTCATTATTTATTGAGGAAACCAATTCACCCCCCCTCTTGGTTGTCATCTTGGGACAACATATATATTAAAAACTAGAGAACATACAAAGTGTAATCATGAAAGTTGATCAAGCACAATTAGCATAATATTGCAAAATTAAGCTAAGATACCAGTCTTTTTCACCAGTACATGCTATACTTGAGCATTATTAATCCCATTCCAGTACATTAGGACTTATTCATTAATGGTTTTGAAGGCGAAATCACACAATGCAGGGCACCAAGGTTAGACATATCACAATATTGTAAAACAACGAATCTTAATGAAGCCACAATATTATGTAATCAACTAATGGATCAACTATATCTCGCAACAGATGCAATTACCTTAGGAACTGGAGGTGGCTTCTTAACGCAAGCATTAGTTAAGTCGTTGCAGAAGTAGTTTACCAACGCATCAATACTTGGCTTTGAACTAAAGATGTATTCAGCAATGTCAGTATCAGAATAACCCATAACCTGCAAAAACCTTAGACAGTTACAATTATGCTAAACAAAGGAAACATTCAGCATTCAAATCCGAGAAATCGTATGCATAGCCAAATTGAGTTGTCATGAAAACCAGCACTACATATTTTATCATGAAAACCAACAACACAAATTTCAAGCGCCAAATCTCACCTCCTGACAAGCCCGCTCTATTGTTTTGCATTCTTCATTGCATTGACCTTCAACGTCTTGTTCAACCAGCTAAAAAGTTAGCACTATTACAAGTTAGAGAGCAAGAAGACACTGAAAAACAGAAAAAAGTATCTAATTTTGTTGATTCATTCTCAGTACTTAAGTTATGAATTATGAAAACTATATATATTAAGAAAATGCTCCAACTCCCAATTGAGTCCAACGTGATTTTTTTTTTTTTTCACATAAATATCAGAAACCAACACATGTTATCTTACCTTTAACTCAACCCCTTGCTCTACTATATCAATTTTCATAATCCAATCAGCTTCTTCCTTCTTCAAATTACAAAGATTCTCCGCAATCTCAATAATTTGGTACTCTGAGATCTTGAAAACGCAAAAAAAAAAAAAAAAAATCTCGACAAATGAACAATCAAAACCAATAAAACTCAACAAAATTCAAGCAATACCCAGTTTGTCAAATTACCTTTTTGGGTGAGATCTGAGCCTGCTTCTTTTGTACTTGCAGGTACAATTCCTTTGCCACCTTTTCACAGACTTGACACTTGATGTATGGAATGTCTTCTTTTCTTGCATTTAAAGCAGGTTTCTTGGCAGAGTAACAGAGTGGCATCCATGATAACACTAGCAATAGAGCAGCTAAAACTACCAATATTTGCTTGATTATAGCCATGGCCATCTCTCTCTAGAACACGAGCTCTGTAATTTCGATCAAAACCTGTATTTCTTCTATATGGTTAAACATATATATATGTAATGGAGAGTGATCAATACGGTGTGGGTTGAAGACTCCAATTGAAACGTGTTTCGCTGCTTCTGATTGGTTGATTATGGGTTTTTCCTGGGGCCCAATATGTTTTGGACCAATAGGAAGATAGCACGTACTCTTCGACAGTATCAACAAAATTTCAAGACAAGCAAAACGATGTCGTTTATTTGTCTGTACCAGAAACGCAGGTTTAGCTTCTCACTAATTTCATTATTCTACCGCGCTAAAGTTCCAAACTCTTCAAGAATCAGTATGGCCTCGTCTCCAAAATCCAATCGTTTAATCGGAGAAAACTATGGGTTTGCTCTAAACCAATCAATGCAAAACCTTTTAGCTGAAATCCACAAAGAAACCTTAAATTATTCTCATTTCATCAACATATTCTACCAATTAATGCAATTGAAAATCGACCCTCCTATAGAAACGATCTGAGTCTACTTTGCTCTAAACCAATCAATGCAAAACCTTTTAGCTGAAATCCACAAAGAAACCTTAAATTATTCTCATTTCATCAACATATTCTACCAATTAATGCAATCGAAAATCGACCCTCCTATAGAAACGATCTGAGTCTACTTTGCCTTGTCCTTTAAGAGCCGAGAAACAACAAACAAGGATCTTTCAACTCTTATTTTGATTGCAAAGGAACTGTTTCAAGTTATATCAGGATGCTCCGCCTCGTGTCGTGCTTCAAAAAGCATGGCTTTGCTCGCTCCAGTTGTTTTCCATGTCTATAAATTGGTCGTTGAATTATTAGGCCAAGATTTGGAAACCAAGCGAGTGAAGAAAGCCATTAAGGAAGTTAAGTCTTTGATTAGAGCTATTCTTGGGTATATAAGTGCGTGTTCTAGCAAGGATATGAGTAAAGAAAGTGATTCGAACTTCATTGTGTCGTTTCCGGATTTGGTTAGTCTGTGGATGGATGGCAATGAGGGCTTGACCACATTTTTACCTTTAGTGAGTAATGAGATATGCAGAGTAATCAGTGTTGGAGGGCCTACTGTGAATTACTTAGCTGGAGTTGTTTTTTATGAAGTTTTCTTGTTGAACCTCTGCTTGGATTTACGGTTGGGGAACCGAGGAGTATGTTTGGAGAAGGACATGAGGAGTTGGACCGTTGGCTCGATATCCGGGTTGCAAAGCTTCTACTTCTTTGGTTAGTGTAGCTTACTCCTTGGATTGATTTCTATTTTATTGGTTATCAACTGGTATGGTTAAGTATAATGTTGCTTTTTATTGTTATTTTGTTTTTCTTATTGGTGAATTGACTGAGCTGATTTTAATGGCTAAAGAAAGAGAAATTAGTTCTGTCTAGTTTGTCTAGGCAATACAATTACTTTAAGTAGAGGTGACTTTTATTGGTGTTAGTGTCACTGGTTTCATTGTTTATGTGCTTACATCCTGTTAAACCATGGCATCCAGAGACACGCTTGTGAGAATACTGCTGGAGCCAACCTTACCTGTGACTTCATTATTGGTTAGTATTTTTTTAAGTGAATTTATTGGACTATCTTTACTAGATTGATTTGGAATTCTATCATGCAAAACAAAATTATGCAAGAATCTTTATTGTGATTATATTTAACAGTAAGTTAAACATTTTCTGTACAGAGTTCTGAAGATGAAAGTTTTCTGAGGATAGTTCTGTATGATGCAGCTATATTAGTAGAATATTCTTTCCTTAGTCTTGAGACACTTGAGACAGCAATTAACCTGCCAGCTGACCATGTGAGAAGTCTTGCATTGAAAAGATTGATCATTACATATGAAGCGATTGAGCTATTTAGGTAGAAATCATTATTTTAGTTAGCGTGAGTATGTATTTTCTGTAGTTGAAAATAATGCGAAGCACATTGCGACTTAACACCGGAAAAATAGTGACCGAAAGAGAGTCACTCTGTATACTAGTTCATTCTCCAGTTCCCAGTTACGTTCCCTGATTATAAAGTTTGTTACCAGCCGGATTGGCATGCAGGAAGAAGCAAGCAGATTGAAGGGAGCATCACCCAGAGCTCTAATAAGTAATTAGATCTTATATCGTTCTTTCTTTAAGTACTATTTTTTATCTTTCATCTTGTAGTTCTTACACATTATTGTTCAGAATTCTGCATCTTATATTTCATGCTAAACCCAACCCTTCAATGCTAAAATGTGAATTTATTACTCTGTAGAGTGGTTATTAAACCTAGAGGCTCAAGGCATTAGAATATTTGATGGCATCGCCAAAGTAGCTCTTGATGATACCAAGTATGGCTATGAACAGCCAGCACCCAAGCCAGAGGGCAAGAAAGCAGATGCTGATCTTCTGTTTTATATTGATAACAAAGGAGAAGAGGAAGAGAACAATGAGGATGGTGAGGAAAATAACGAGTCCATGAGTGCTGCCTTTGTAGCTGCTGCACACACAATGAAAATAACAGAAAATGGAGGAAGAAAAAGAAAGGAAGGTAGAAGTACTGGAAAAACGAAAAAGGTTAAGGTTCTCAAGCACAACATATCCGACAACTCTGATATCGATGAAGAGAAATTGTCGCCTCAGTGATGAGGATCCACGTAGTGAGAGTGAAGTTGAGAATCCAATCTCCGATGAGGATGTTTGAAACCTATGGATAGTGGGGTTTCTTCAAAGGAAAATATGACTGTTTTGCTATACTTACCTGATTTAGTTTCAAAAGCTATGTTCAACTGTGTACCGGAATACAAGTGCGATCAATCTGTTGGGAGAGTCAAATACTTTACTCAAAGGCTACTGGAGATACGATTGAATTGCTTAGAACCTGTTTCAAACTTGAACATGTCTAGCCAATGTTTTTATTCTTTTTCTAGGCCATACGTTAGCGAAGTTCAGGATAATGCTTCGATTGCTCATTCATATTACGTTTCCTGAAATTTTTGTTGCACTTGTAAAGGATTTGATGTTGCATTTAGCCACCAATGCAATGAGTTGGCAAATTTGGAATATATATGAATTCTTTTCTACTCTACATCTATTTATCCTTACCACCTGCAAATATGTATCTTAATGTTATTTTCACATCTGAGTAGTTTGAATATAAGCGAAAAGAAACAACTTTTGGAACCATGAGATTGTATTTGATCATCTCTAAAGTTAACTTAGAAATGAAAAACCTAAAGACATTACTTTAAATTAAACCAAATGTGCCTGAGGGGTTCATGTTTCCATTGTCCTTTATAAAAAAGTCAATACACTTCTTTTCTGTCGTCTTAAATCAACTAGAACAAAAATGAAATTGATTTAAATTAACAGAGGTAAACATGGCGCATAAGATGAAAAATAAGTGCTTTGACGTCAACTATTACACTGAGATGCACACTCTGGGATTTTATTTGCACCACGTTCTGCTTGATCCAACTTGCAATTGTTGTCGACAAGTGAACCATCTCATCCTCGAACACTTCAAAGAATATACCTAACCCCAAGGTTAAAATAGATTCTATGCCATGTATTTCTCATGGATGAACCCCAAATCTACATTTATACTCTATCGGAAGTCAATTCAGCAGAAGAAAATGAGGAAAAATTCTGAAAGCACTGATTTTAGCAGGTTCTGCAACAGATTGAACAGGTCTGCCAACGAGTATGGTGTTCCAGAACTGGTAAGAGTAGAACTAGCATTTCTGTTCTTTAGTAAATACTGGACTAGAGATTTATGAGGTGTCGATTGGGTGTAATCTTCTCTCTTTTAGCTATAAGCCTCAATTTTTGGAAGCGTTACAAGGCAAGTGGTAAACTGCAACCAAGAATTTGAGTCGTTAGTTTCTATTGTCATTACAGGAGTGTATAATTTTCAAAGGCTTACCACACAAAAAGCAGCAATATTACTCTTTACAGTGGCATCATGCTGGAATCTAAAATGAAGGGGCAAAATGAGTTAAGGCGCCTCCTGCAAAGTTCAATTGATTGCTGAAGTGCAGAAAATGGAGGCATTTTTTTCATCAGTTATTAAATGTAAAACTGATGTAGTTTGTTCCACTCTTGCTCTGAGGTATGAGCCACTGCCTTCTCAAAACTCTAACTGGAATGCAGACCAGACTAGCAGCAGCTGAATAACACAGAAAGAAGAAACAGTTAAGTTGACAAGTTTTAACAACCTCGTGCTTATTAAATAAAAGTGAAGCGTAAGCTAACATGCAATCAAAATGATAACATTACATGGGGACTTTAGATTTGGATCCATAAATTATCAAGTGCAGTAAAATGGCAAATTCAATATAAGCTAAAGTTGTCTTGTTTCTCTGGAAACATATCCTCAAATAATTGTCCTGGTGGAAATAATCATATTGTCCCATAAAGTTTCAAAATTAACGCACTTCCCTGAGTAATGAACTTTCGAGAAAGAGTAGGTGATACCGCAAAATAACATACTAAAATATATACAGATCCTAGAATAAATACATGCACAATATCCCAAGCATGTAACCACGTACCAATGAATAGAATGGATAAACATTTGACCAGATTTGCCACGGATGAGGTGAATATTCTGCCCATATCACTGCATGGCTCTAGAACAAAGTTACCAATGATCCTGACAAGAGCAAGTGCCTCTCTTAAAATGGTGGAAACGCTTGATGTCACGGATAACTATTTCACGGTTTGTGATGTCTGAGACGAATTTCATAACATCATGGCAATCTTCACAGATCCGAAGATTTTTGAATATCCTTATTGGTTTAACTGGATTGGAGCTTATGAGACCAAAAGCAAGAGCCAATCTTTCACTATGATAATAAAGATGTTCAATCTTTTCTATGTTGCTGACGTAATGAAGCACATTTTCCGTCTTTGGTATATAACCTCTTGAAGACAATTCTTTTACCCAACTCCTCCAACTTGGCATTGATTTCCCTTATATTGGGATGTGAGCCACCTTGAGATGTGAAGACATGGACTACACCGTCAACCTCTATCCAACTGCACCCAGGCTCCTTTTTAATGCCTTGAGCAGACATCAAAGCCCTTGTGTTTCTGATCTCATCCCACCTACCTTTGGCTGCAAAAATGTTTCATAGCAATATATAACTGGAATCCATCTTTGGTTCGAGTTCAAAAAATTTCTTAGCAGCTCGTTTACCAAAGTCAACATTTCCATGTAATTTACATGACCCGAGAACAGTCTCCTAGATCAAAGAGTGTGGAGAAACCTTCATTTCCTCAAAAAAGATCTCAACCTCATTAAATTTTCCAGCTCGACCAAGAACATCAACCATACAAGCATGATGCTCAACTGAAGGAGTAATACCATAAGCTTTTTGCATCAAGTTAAAAAGATCCTTTGCCTCTTCAACCAAACCCATGTAGCTACAAGCAGAAAGGACACCAATGAAAGTGATCTCATCTGGTACAATGTCTTCATTTAACATCATCCTAAAGGCTTCAAGAGCCTTCTCCCCTTGACCATGCTGTGAGTATCCAGATATAATTGTATTCCATGATACTGCAACCCGGGAAAGCAAGCCCCTGAAAATGGCCTCAGCATCATCTATGCACCCACATTTCCCATACATATCAATAAGTGCACTAGAAACAAATGAATCACCAAAATGACCAGACTTAATTGCCACAGAATGGAGCTGCTGCCCATTCCCCAGAGTTGCCATATGGGAGCATCCACTTAAACAGCTGGCAAGAGTGAACTCATTAGGCGTTATACCCTCTCTTAGCATCTGATTTAAGTACTTCAAAGCCTTTTCTGCATTATCAGTTTGTGCATAGCCAGAATAATGACCATCCAAGTGAAGATGTCCCTGCTTGTTAATCTCTTGAAAACTCTGCATCTTCCAAGCATCTGCTTTTTGCATACATGTCAATGAGACCTGTTCCAATAAAATCATTATCATCAAGGCTGTTCTTTATGATATGAGCATGTACTTGCTTTCCAAAGCAGGAATCCAAAAGGCTAGTGCAGGACCTTAAAATACCAATAAATGTGTAAATGTTGGGCTTGAAACCTTTCATAAGCATCTGGTAGAAAATTCTTGGCCCTTCATCACAAGTTCAATGTCAGGGAAACCGGATAAAAGGCATTCCAAGAAACTAAATCCTGATTGGACATTGCCTCAAACACCTGGATACCGTCTTGCACACATTCATTTTTCATATACATCGTGATCAGTGCATTGCCAAGTGAATTCTCAGATTCAAGCCCATATTTGAATATGCAAGAATGGATGCTTTGACCAAAATGCAGGTTGCCCATATTTTTAGCGGCACTAACAACACTAGCACGGGTAAACTGGTTAGGTTTAACTCCTGTATGTAGCATCAGATGAAACAGCTCAACTGCTTCTTGGCTCTGGCCCTGCTGATCAAGGCCAGTGATCATTGCACTCCAGATCACTATATCAGGGTTTTTTATCCTACTGAATACCTTAAGAGCAGCATCATAAGGTACACCACACTTGGAGTACATATCAACGAGACTACAACCCAGAAATTCATCAAGCTCGTATCCACTCCTGATGGCCAGAGAATGCAAAACCTTCCCTTCTCTCAATTTCCCTGAAATCGCACAACCCTTTAACACAGTAGATAGAGTAAAGTTACTGAAGTTCATTTCACGCCCTGTCATCTGAATAAACAACTTCAGAAGTTCTTTTCCATCACCCCTTTGAGAATAACCATTAAACAAAGCATTCCATGACACATCATTCTTCTCTGGCATCCCATTGAACACTTTGTCTGCAAGTTCTACCTCACCACACTTTGCATAAAGGTCAACAAGAGTAGAACCAACAAATAAATCAAGTGACAAGCCAGCTTTTATTGCTTCTACATGAACCTGCTTCCCAAACTCTATGTCCTAGCACATAGAGCATGCTTTCAATCCAGTGGCCAAGGCAAACTCATTGGGCTTTATATTCCTTTCTCATTTCGCAATACAGGTTAGTGCCATCACTTACACCCTTCATTTACATATCCGGAAATTAGAGCAGTCCATGAGACAACGTCTCGTTCAGACATTTCGTCAAGCCCGTTACGTGCGGACACTAGGCTCTTGCATTTCACATAAAGATTAATCAAAGAAACAAATAAATGTGAATCTGGTACTATCCCGCTTCTAATCACGTTTCCATAAACTGACTTTCCCTCGTTTAGATTTCTTTTGGAAGCACAATCGCTCAGCATCCTAGAATATCGCTTTAATCCCTCTTTTGCAGCAACACTCACAAGTCTCATAATTTCATTTGTTTCAGTTTGATCACAAACTGACTTATCAGGACTTGAAAGCTTTTTAGGTATCTTTCTATCAACATCCTGAAGGTGACACCGTGAGTTTGGTTCCACAGAGCTGGGAGCAGTACAAAGCGAAAAGTTTAGTTTAAAAGAAATAAACAGTGAATCTGAACTTATATGCTCGGGCTTATTGAGCAACTTCATTGAATAAACGGAATTTGGGCGATTCAGCGGCAAGAAGCATCGAAAATTCAGCGGTGGAGCGCGCATTTTCAGGGCAATAAATTCGCATTCCATGAATTCGAACACTGACATTCACTTCTTGACAAGTTTCCGGTGTCCAATGCATCTAATGTGCTCGACATGAAACTGATAAAGTCACCGGCTAGGCATATCAATATATCAGGCAACTATCTATGACCCTTGGGTTCATCGGCGGTGGACTATCCGGACAAAGATATAATTCAAATTCCAAGTGGTCGGACCACTTGGAAATAATAAGTGGAGCCAAATTGGAAAATTACATTCCATGTCATTTTTTTTTTTAAATCTCTCTCTCTTTCAATATGCTTTTCACATCATAAACAGTATACGTTAAAAACATATTTTTTACATTTTTAAAATTGAAAATTAAAATGTATATATTTAAAAAAATAGGTATTTTAAAAATAATTTTATTTTTTACTTATCAAAAAAATAATTTAATTTTTTAAAATATTTTTTAAGAAATTCCTATCATAATTTCTATTGAACCGAAAAGCAAATGTAAGTTTGAAGCTTTGGATTTATTATTTTTTGAAATTTCTTTAAAAATATTTAAAAAAATTATTTTTAAAAATATTTATTTTTCTTTTTCTTAAATATTAAATTTCAAAAATATTATCTTACATGTAGTAGATAGCTAATATTCTCCACCTAAAGGTATATAGTAAAAATTTTGAATATTTAAAAAAATAAAAAAAAGACATATAATGTAATTTTCTCCAATTTTTTTTATTTTTTTTTCTTTTATGAACAAGTGCATCTATGGAATTTATTTTTCTTTATCTACCACTGATCATTTCCAACTATAATTGTGAAATTTAGGTCATATGTTATATTATGATTAATTTTTATATTTCAAAATTATTTTCTAAATATTAATTTTATAAATTGTGTTGATCTCTTTGGTCTCCCAACAATTTTCATTACTTATTATTAGAATGTGAGCACAAAAGAAAACACAATTTGAGAAAATTTTGTCTTTATGTATATCTTTTATTTTTTTCATTCTATAAAGTTTTCTTTAAGGATTCAATAAAGCTAAATTAATACTCCCTCCGTATTATTTATATAGGAAAAATTTCCTTTTTTGTGTATCTTTTATATAGAAAATATGTCATTTTAGGTAAATTTTGGGGAGTGGAATGAGATAAAATACCATTTATACCCTTGCCTTAAAAGTAGGTTTTCAGGGATATTTTTTTTAAGGGTATTTAAGTAAATAGAGATGAAAAAAGTGAAATTTCCTTAATTTTCGTGTCCATTTTATTTTTTCTATGTAAATGATACGGAGGGAGTATATTATATTGAAAGAAGTCAAAAATACTCAATTTAAAAGAATAAAATATATCATCATATAATATTATTAATTAAGACCAGTGGTGTTAATATAATGATAGATCACGCATAATTTCATAAACATTGATAAACTTTTATATGTAAAAATTTAAAATTAAAAAATTAACTTAATATAATATAATATACTGAAATATCAAAATGACAAAATACATTTATATTTTAAAAAAAATATCACGTTCATATCAAAAAAAATATCACTTGATATAATATTAATAATTGATATTTGATGATATTATAATATTAATTAAACAATTTAAACTCTTATTTATCGAAATTAATCTGGAATACATTTAAAAAAAAAACACAAACTCTTATTTACAATATCTCAAAATCATATAAAACTTATTCCACAAAAATGTCTCTATAAAATGCTTACCATCCACTTATTTTCTTAAGCTATATAGCATCTTTAAATTTCTATCACCCTCTGATCCACTCAAATACAATGGCTAATGCAAGTTTCGACCATCAACAATCTCTTTTTTCTCCAACACTAAATTTGGCAAATACAAGCTTTGATCTCGACGACACTTTAACTTTATCAGAGAGTTCAGGCCGTGGATTCACAGAAACGCCGCCGCCGCCGCCAAACACTACTGATACTCATCAGCTCGTAGCTAATATGCCTACAGTTACGACAAATGATGATATTATTTGCACAGTTTGTATGGAGAATTTCGAACCAAGTATTGGCGGAAAACGAATTTCATGTGGCCACGTCTATCATTTAGATTGTATCTCCTCCTGGCTTTTTTACAGTAACTCTTGCCCTTTGTGCCGGTGCAACATCTCCGATGGCCGTGAGCGGTGAGCATTTACTGGAAATTCGAGTGAATTAGTGAACGTATCTTCAATTTCTAACTTTTGAATAGTTATTTTTTTTTGTCTGGAATTTTGAATTTTATTTAAGTTTTGCTTATGTAAGTTAGGTACTTTGTTCTACAGTCTGACCTTAGTTGTTAAATTTAGTGAAAAAGCAGCAAAGTATCGTCACTATTTGGCAACTGTATAGTATGGCTATAAATGCCGGTCCCTATCGTTTGACTGTTAATTTATTTTATTTTCAAAGGTTATGTTTGTTTGACATTATTAAAATATCTAGCCACACATCGGCATATTGAACGGTAATTAATAAATAAATATAAAATAATTTATATAAAATATTTAATAAAATATAAATCAGCAATAAATTATATTATAAAATATAATAAAATTTTTTACAATAATTTTCACAATTTGAGTTATGCCGAAATACTGTAACAAGCATATAAAATCATTATATTCTATAACTTATATCTTTAAAAATAAAAATAATATTACAAATTTCGACTATAAAATAGAAATATAAATTCTATAAAAAAATAGAGAAAAATATAAAAAAAAAATAAGAATTTTGTGCAAATTATTTAAATTGGGAGAAAAATATGAATAATAGGATTAAAAATCACATATTTATTTTATTTAACCTTCAAATTAATATTATTATTAAGTAAATTATTAAAGTGTAATTAATATGTTAACAAGATTAAAAAGTCATATATTATTATTATCTAATTTTTTAAATGTCTAAAAAATTATAAAAATAATATTATTAAATAAATTATTAATATATAATTAATTTGTTTACATAATTAACATACCATTAATTTATAAAAGAATTAAAAGATAAATACTGAAATATTTAACTTTTCAAAATTATAAAAAACTGTGATTAAATAGAAATATGAATTTTTATAGGAAGTAATTAAGATAATAAAAAATAATCATATGGCTTTTGGCATTCTTTGACTTTTACATATATAAATAGTATCTTATTTGGGAGTTGCACAAAAATAAAAATAACAAAAGCCATTAGTTATAAAAATAATAAATAAATATAAAATAATTTATATATAAATAACAATAAATTTTATTATAAAAATATAAAATAAAATATTTACTTAATTTTTAAGAAAGTTTTATCAAAATAATATGAGTGAGTAAATATAATTTTTTTATTTTATAACTTGACGTTTTTACTAATTAATAATAAAATTTATACACATTTTTACTATATAAAATTTATGAATTTTATAAAAAAAAATAAAAAATGAGAAAAAATAAAAATACAAATAAACCTTGTTAAATGAAACAAAAATTATGATTGGAGAATTTATAATCATGAATTTATATTAAATTTAATTTTAATATTTATATTATTATTATATAAATTATTAATATATAATTAATTTATCATGACGATTAAAAGTCGTATTTTTTATTTTTTAAATGTTTAAATTTTTAAAAATATATAAATTAATTACTGCAATAAATAAATTATTTAAATAAATTATTATTGTATGATTAATTTATTAAAAATGTCAAAGCCATATATTTTACTATTTAATTTATAATTAATTTATTATGGAGGTTAAGAGATATATTTTTTAATTTTTAAAATTTTTAAATAAATATATAAATCAATCAATATTATTAAATTTTATTAATGTGTAATTAATTTATAAAAATTAAAAGTCATAAATATAATTTAGTTAATTAATATTATTAAATTATATTAATGTGTAGTTATATAATATAAGATTAAAAGTCATAAATATAATTTTTTTAATTATTAAATTTTAAATTTTATATAAATTATTAAAATTAAATAAAATATTAACTAATAAATTTTAAATAATATTATTTGTAATAATATCCTGAATTTTTAAGTAGTGAATTTCTAAGTTATATGAATATTAAATTATGTATAGTATTGAGAGTGATCCAAATATTTGAAATTGATTGAAAAATGAGTTAGTCGAGCCTTAAAATGTTAATGTTATATCTGGGGTATAGATGAAATCGGTATTCTTAAAAAATATTTTTTTAAACGGTGAAAATTACGAAAATGTCCATATAATCTTAGAGTCAAATTTTATTAAATTTGTGATGAAAAATATGAGTAGTAGAGTTTTAAATTAATTAAAAAAATTATTTTTATTATTTTATGAAATTAAAAATTAAATTTAAAAATAAATTAAGAAAGTAAGCTAACCAAAGTTATATTGTACACACCTTATAGGATTACAACTCTAAAATATTATTAAAGCCAAATTCGACTTTCTTTCCACTATTTTTTTTTTCTTCTACCCGTAGCCACCACATCTCCATCACCATTTTCATCTTTCTTCTTCTTCTTCAATTAATTTACTTAAAAACCAAAGAAGCTTTTGTAAATAATTCATAATTTTAGTAGAATTTGATGATTTTAAGAGTAATTCTTCAAAAAGTTTATAATAAACCAAAATATTAAAAGAAAAAAGGGGGAAAAGCTATTTGGAAAGGTTAGTATTTGTATATTTAATATTTTGGTATTATTTGAATTTTTTTTTATTTTAAGTGCTTATGGAATGTTTTGAATTGATTAATTGGATTTAATTGTGAAAAATATTGATTACGAATTAATTCGTGAAGGGATTTGGTTATAAAATTTTTATATCATGAAACAAAATAATATTTGTGGAATTTAAAAAATGTTTGTTGATTTTTAATTTTAAAATCATGTTTAAGTGCACTATTAAACCATTTAAGTGTTAATTTAAGGTCATATAATGATTATATATGAATAAGAAGTTTGATATAGAATAATATAATTCTTATTATAGATTGATTTTAATATATATATATATATGTAATGATTTTATAGTTAGAAATTATTATGATCAATGTTGTACAAAGTTGATAAATTTAGGATTATGTAAAAATTAGAGTTTTAATATGGATACATATAGTTATTAAAATGGAATAATTTAATGTTGTTATAGTATATATATATATATATGGTGATTTTATTGGTGAAAATTTAATATGGTTAAGTTTGGATGAATAAGGTTTTGTAGTAGGAATATGTGAAAAAATAGGGTTTATAAAGGGGATGTTTATAATTATTAAATTGAGATGTTTTGATATTATTTTGATATAAAAATAATGATTTTATGGTTAAATGTTTGAAATGAACAGGTTTGGTTAAAGTTTGAATGAGTTAATAAGGATAATTAATGTTTGGATAAGATTTGGGTAGAATGTATGTAATGAGAATTTAATTGATTAAATTATGTTGAAATGGAAATCTAATGCTATATTTAAACTCAATACGTAGTTTAGGATTAGATGGTGTAGATTTTTAAAATTAAAGAGTTAAATAGCAATTTGAGAAATGGAGGTTGTAGATTGAGATTGATTTGGAATTAGCCAAATTTGATGTTAGTATATATTTTAATGACTCGTGTTTCTATTAAATATAATTTAGCATATTTTATATTACTACTCAAAAAAATTATCGTTCACATAATCCATGCATTGTTGCATAATTGCGTGGTAAGTATGGCAATGAGCCTTTATCCATTGTAAAATGGTGATTGGATATGATTTATATGATATATATGAATGTTCTGTAATTTGATGTGTGATATATGTTTGTTTGTATAAATGTGGAAAAACATAGAAAAATGTAGGAAATTTTGAAATTAATGAAATGCGATGAAAAATATGAAATGTGATTGGGAATATGAGAAATGGTTATAAAATAATTGAAAATATGATGTTAAAGTGATGGGATGATTACTTGAAAATAGAAAATGGATATGAAATGTGAAAAATGAGAAAAGTAATGAAAAAATATTGAAAACTAAATAGTGAAGAAATTGACCATGCTAAAATAATAATGTGTGTGAAATGTGTGTATGTCTTGTATAATATATTGTTCCAGATAATTATTTTTGGCGTTATTGATATGATTTGCCATAGGGCTAGCTGTTGGGCGTTACTTATGAAATGATTTGTCTTCGGACTATATGTTGGACATCACTATTATTTGTCTTTAGACTTGATGATGGGTGTCACTATTAACTGCCTTCGGGGCTAGACACAAAGGTGTAAATAGGGGACGATTACAACACTTTGATCCTCGGTATCGCGATAGATTATGATAGTATCTTTAGAACCAGAATATTGTATAAGGTTATTTGGACCCAATGTATGTCTTTGTGATATGTTTATGTGTATATATGTGTTATGTTGTAATTGGATTGGCGTGATTGAGTTTATTATGTGATACTATGAATAAAATGATGAGCTTGATTATGTGTATATATGTGTTATGTTGTAAATGGATTGGTGTGATTGAGTTTATTATGTGATACTATGAATAAAGTGATGAGCTTGATGCTCAAAGAGAAAGAGATCATGAGATGGTGATGATGATATGAGATGATCATAAATAGTTGGGAATTGTAAATGAGATTATGAAAAGTGATCATAAATAAAATGATCACATGAGAAGTGTGCAAAATAAAAATGATAATGAAATTGATAATGTATGTGAATATGCTTACATGTTAGAATATTGATAATATATTTATGCATGATGTATAAATTAAAAATTAACAAAAGTTTTATAAAAATATTGTAAAGTTATAAATTGAGAGATAGTAAAGTAAATATGTATATAATATTTATTATTGTTTTTAAATATGTACTACTAGGCTTGTAAGTTTAGCACGGTAGTGTATATTGCACAAATAGAAGAATTGATGTTCAAAGAAAGAGTTAGACTATGGTTGATACTTAGTGATTTAGGGTGACGCAAGACTAACTGTGCCATTTGCATTCATATAAAGTCATGATTTTAAGTATTTTAGTTTATTATATTGAATTATAACACTTGAGTTTGCCTTTAAAATTTAAGATGGTTACATATATATATGTATATACGTACGTAAGTATTTAATTTTAAAAAGTAATGTTTTAAATGTTGAGACTTGAATGTGAATTATTGAATTGATGTTTTAGAGAATGTGTGAAAACTATATTTTAAGAATGTCTATTTATATGCATGTTGTGTTTTTTATATTTTGGAAATTATTGAAATTATGGACCAAACTCTAGTGAAATTTTTTCATATATTTTATTATAAATTTGTAATTTTAACATATATTGTCTAATATATATATATATATACTTATTTGTTAAATCAACCATCTTTTAATGCATAAATTGTGTTATATAAATTATGAAATTTTTTTATAAACAACACGCTGGTAACATTCTTGTATTTAATATATATACTCTACATATATGGATATATGTTTTGTATGCATATAAGATATAGGAATTTTACATTATTTTTAAAAATTGATCACGTGGCAATCTTATAGCACTTCTTAAATTCTTATATTATATATATAATATAGACATGTGGGTAAAAAATATTTTATCATTTATTTAATTATATTTGATGTTAAAAATTTATTATCATTAATATTTTGCTGGACATGGATTTTTTTTCATATTTTATATATCACAGCATCAATCAATCAACTATAAGTACTTGCCAAGAGTATCAATCATGAAAATTGATATTACACTATGACTTCAATCTTTTTTTTTTTTGTTCTGTGACGAGGAATTCTTATCTTTTTTTCCTGTGACGAGGAATTCTTGACCGAACTCTACCACCAAGTTAAGCCCCAAGAGAATTAGTTAAGTAACCTACCTCTAGGGCTCCTTATTTTAATATGAGTTTATGAAAAGGCTCCACATATGACACAACTATTACTTTGCAGCGTTAGAGGTGGTGTTACGAACTGTAGTTTGAACTGGCGACCTCTCTATCGTGATCCCTGAGCTTTACCAATCATTATACCTATGGTGGATACTATGACTTCAATCTTATTAACATTCTAGAATACTAGATTAATATTAAAACTTAAATAATATTATGTTTTAGTATTTTAGAAACTAATAATTTTCTTTAATTTATAAATATAATAATAATATTTGAATTATAATTATTTTATTTTTTAAAAAATTATTATTAAATTAACAATGCATGAGAAATACAAACTGTAAACCATTAATTGTCAGTAATAGATGAAAGTCAAATATTAGCTTATACCAATAAAAAGGTTGTCGATTTTAGTGAATGTATGTACTTGTGAGTATATATTTAAAATTTTTGTATAATTGCTAATAGGTGGTTAGTGTGAGTAATTTGATATTCTTATTTTCAAAATAAAAGATCGCAAGTTCAATTCTTATAAATAAAGTTATTAATTGTATAAAATACTTTATTTCTTAATGGGGTGACTAAGTGCAAGTATGATTAGTCATAAGAAAAAAAAATTCTATAGATACCTCTTATTTATTGAATCAATGAATTATTCTTTATTTTTTTTATTAACATTGTATATGGAATGTTACTTGTTAAATATAAATTTTATTTAAGTTTATAATTAATTATGAGTACCATTCGTCTAAATAACGCTTATAGAAGTAGTAAAATATTTTTCATTCTACTAGTAAAATAAACATACTCAAAATCTTTCATTAAATTTTCATTTTTAAATAAGGAATTCCTTGCCTTAATCAATGGAAGGTTAAAAAAAGTAATAATTACGGCTATATACAAAAAATATATAATTAAAAAGTAATAATATCTTTAAAATTACTCACTCTCTTATCTTTTTAAATATTAATTTTTTATAATTTCAATTTATAATAATTAATATATCAAACATATACATTTAGTATATAACTGCTTAACATATAATATATAAGAAGTATATATATAATATATTTGCAATTTTTTTTGAGAGAGAATATATTTTCAATTAAAGCTTATGAATTTTAAAATTTCTTAAAAATTATATAATATTTTGAAAATTTTAAAAAGCATCATTAATTTTTTTATAATAATCATATATATTTTTAATAGCAAAAAAATTATTTACTTAAGAAAAAATTTTATAGCATCACTTTTTTTTAAATACCATATAGTTTCTTAGAAAATTAAAAATATATTTTTTAAAAAATGCAATTGAAAATACACTTTATATATACTTAAAATATATTAAATATATACCCACTTTAAAATAAAATTTTAAAAGTAAATATTTTTAATTTCACTTTTTATGGTGTTCTTGTAAAAATCCGTTTAATTCAATATAGAATAAGAATTTTCTCAAAAATACTCTAAAAATAAAAATATTTTTAAAAATACCGTATTTTCAATTTTAATTTTAAAAATACATTATTTCAACTTTCAATTTCAAAAAAAATATCTATTTTTAGAGGTATATTTTTAATATATATTCTATTTTTAAAAATATAAATTGAATATATATTTAGTATATTAAATATATATTAAAAAAATAAAAAAAAAATGCTGTTGAGGGCAATTGTATCTGTAGAATAGAGCACGAGGGTTGAAAGGGCGCCTCAGCTCAATCTAGGTTTTTAATTTAATACGTAAAAGGCCCAAGATGCAACAGATCTTATTCAAGAGGCTAAGTACAATATAAGGTCCAATCAAAACCAATAAAAAGACTGAACAAGACGTGTATGAGACGCGTCAGCAAACTTCGCCGAGTGAAGTTTGGCTTTTTGGGGGCAGGCAATTGTATGGTGCATGGTACCGTTTGTTTGAATTATTATTATTATTATTAATCAATTAATATTATTTAGACTTAAAAACAATTTGACTGAATTTTGTATTATTTTGATGTGAAAGTACGCATTATAAAACTTTAGTTTCCTAAAAAAAAAAAAATCAGCCATCACTATTTTATTTTTACAATTTTTTTATCAGCACTATTATTACAATTTGCTAATTAGCTTAGTAAAATATTAATATATTTATTTTCAGTTAATAAATAATATTATATTTTTTTATCGAGCGAGTTTAAATATAAAACTCATATATTTCTTTTAATTGTTGGCATTTTTTATAGAATAAAATGTTAAAAAATGTACCCCAAATTGGCTTGAAGCTTAAACAACAGTATTTTTTCTAATGAACATGATGTTTAACGGCGATTTTGATGCACTTCACATGTGAGATTTATATTAATGAGGCAAAATATGAGTAAAATTTCTGTGCCGTAAATGTTTCCTTTATTTTTTTAAGAAATTATTTAAAAATATTTATTTTAAAATGATTTAAAATGATTTTTAAATCATATAAAATAATATGTAATACCTTTATTACATTAAACATCTTTTTTCTATATATATATATATATAGTACTTCTATTTGTCTATTTCACATTTGAGTTTGGTTGTTAGACAATTTATTATTGGATAATATATAAATTTACATATTTTTTTTATTATATTATTACTTCAATATAAAGATATATTTATTAGGTATTTTAATAAATAATATTAAATATACATATAATAGAGATTTAACACAATAATTAATATAAAAATGAATTATAATTTAAAATAAATAAAAAATATGTTTATCAATTTAAAATAAAAAATATTAAATTAAAAAAATTATGAAAATTTAAAATATTATTTTTGTATAATAATTTCACATAGAAATGTTAACTAATAAATTAATATATAAAATGTATTTTATTAATAAAGTGTGTTGTATGCATATAGTGCATGTCAACACATGAATAGTGATTTTTTAAATAAAAAAGATAATATCATAGAAATTAAGGATATGATTTGGATGGCAATGACATGACATGGTTAATGAATTTTGAGTTAATCCAACGGCAAGCAACGGCTATTTGTAACTTGTAAGGCCTCTCTACGACTACTAGTCTAATAGTACTCTCTAGAGATGACAAGTTTTTATGTCCCCACATTAAAAGAGCATCCAATGACAGACGTACAAATAATTAGACACATAAAAAACACTGCATTTTACACTTGGCAGTCAAACCAAATCATAAGACCCATTTGCTATCGCATCAATTCTTTTTTTATTTTTGTCCTTTTTTTTTTATAAAGTGTTGCCTTCTCCGAACTATCACCGTTTCTTTATTTTTTTACTTTTCTTTATTTTTTTTTTAAAAAATTGTTTAGTCTTCTTTGTAGTTTTTTTTTAAATAATAAAATAGTTACCTAAATTCAAACATTTTTTTAGCCCATTATAATTATTTAATTATAAAAACCAACAAAAATGAAATCATCACATGATGAATGCATATATTATCACTATTTTGTAATATTTTGTCTTAAATTAATAGATACATATAATTTTTATTTTATAAAAATTAAAAAGTTAATTAATTTTATTAAAAATATAAATTAGTATGTATTTTTATTTTAATATATAATATATTTATTAAATATTGTAAATAAGTACCATTAAATTTTGAATATAATAAATAAATAATTTATTAATTAATTTATTAAAATAATAAAAAATTATTTTCTCACTTTGCGATATAGGGAGTCGTATTTATGATTTCATTTAAAATTATTTTTTAAATATTTATGAAAATTTATCAGATAAATATCTTTTAATAAAATATTAATAAATTTTAGACCCTATTATTATTAATTAGACCATTCTAAACAAAAATATCTTTAAAAATTTAAAAGTCCGTCTCATATTTTTAGAAGCATTTTTTTTCTCTCTCGCATTTTCAAACTTCATCTTATCCTTTCCAAATTATCTGTCGTAGCAAGAAATCCTTAATCCATAGTAGTCGTATCTTCGCTATTTTTTCGTTATTTCTCTTCATTTTTATCGTTTTAAGGTCGAAGCAGCTGCTATTTCTTCATAGTAGCTTTCTTGATCTCAGTAGCAGCTATTTTTTTACTATTCATCACTGCGATATAAAGGTATTTATATTATTTCTCTCTCAATCTCTCTCTTCTAACTCGTTGTACTTATTTTGATTTCGAGAATGAAAATTTATTTGTGAAATGTTTGGTGTTAGGTGAAATATTTAATTTTAATTGTTGATTTTCTCTTTACTGCTGTGGTGATATAAATAGTTCAGATGGAAGAACAAATTGTGCATGATATGAGTTTGATATGAGTTGGTATGAGTTTCTCTTGAGTTGATATGTGTTGGTATGAATTGACATGAGTTTGAAATTAGTCGATATGAGTTTGCTAAGAGTTGGTATGAGTTTATATAAGTTGATAATAAGTTGGTATGAGATGATATGAGTTGCTATCAGTTAGTATGAGTTGGTATGAGTCTAATATGAGTTTGTATTATTGATATGAGTTAGTTTAATTGGTATGAGTTTGATATGAGTTTGGTATGAGTTGGTATGAGTTAGTAAGTGTTGATTTGAGTTATAAATTAGTTGGTATGAGCTTGGTATGAGTTGGAATCAGTTTGATATGGGTTACTATTAGCTGTTATGAGTTGGTATGAGTTTGTATTATTGATATAAATTTTGATATGAGTTGTTATGAGTTAGTTTAATTGGTATGAGTTTGATATGAGTTGGTATGAGTTTGATATGAGCTAGTTTAATTGGTATGAGTTTGGTATGAGTTGATATGAGTTTCTCTTGAGTTGGTATGAGTTGTTATGAGTTGGTATGAGTTGATATGAGTTTGATATGAGTTGATATGAGTTTGTCTTAAAGTTGATATGAGTTGGTATGAGTCCGATATGAGTTTATATTATTGATATGAGTTTTGATATAAGTTATTATGAGTTAGTTTAATTGGTATGATTTTGGTATGAGTTGATATGAGTTTGATATGAGCTAGTTTAATTGGTATGAGTTTGATATGAGTTAATATAAGTTTGATTTGAGTTGGTATGAGTTTGTCTTGAGTTGATACGAGTTGGTATGAGTTGATATGAGCTAGTATGAGTTTGTCTTAAGTTGGTATGAGTTGATATGAGTTGGTATGAGTTTATATAAATTTGAAATTAGCTGTTATGAGTTTATATGAGTTGATAATAAGTTGGTATGAGATGGCATGAGTTGCTATCAGTTAGTATGAGTTGGTATGAGTCTAATATAAATTTGTATTATTGATATAAGTTTTGATATGAGTTGTTATGAGTTAGTTTAATTGGTATGAGTTTGGTACGAGTTAGTAAGCTTTGATTTGAGTTAGAAATTAGTTTGTATGAGCTTGGTATGAGTTAGAATCATTTGATATGGGTTACTATTAGCTATTATGAGTTGGTATGAGTCTATTATGAGTTGATATGAGTCTGATATGAGTTTGTATTATTGATATGAGCTTTGATATGAGTTGTTATGAGTTAGTTTAATTGGTATGAGTTTAATATGAGTTTGTATTATTGATTTGAGTTTGATATGAGTTTGTATTGCTTTTATGAGTTTGAAATATTATTGATATGAGTTAGTATAATTGGTATGAGTTTGGTATGAGTTGGTATGAGTTTGATATGAGTTAGTATGACTTTGGTATGAGTGTATAGTTAGTTGGTATGAGTTTATATGAGTTAGTTTGAGTTTTTATTATTGATATGAGTTTGTATGTGTTTGGTATGAGTATAAATATTGGTTGGTTAGGTTAGTATGAATTTCGATATGATTTGGTATGACTTAGTATAAATGGTATGGGGTTGGTATAGGATATTTTAATTGAAATACATGTGATATTAGTTGTTGTCATTGATATGAGTTAGTACTAGTTACATATGAGTTTGATATGTGTTAGAATTATTGATATTTTTATTATATGTGATTAATATAAGTTTGATATTGATGGTTCTGATTGCAGGGTATTGATGGATAGCATGAAAAGTATTGGAGGACAAATTCAATTTATGGACGAAATAATTATTCTCATATATTATGGTGGAACATTTGATGTCAGTATTAGGAAATATGTTGGCGGTGGTGCTGAATATATTTTTCTAAATAGAATGGCTGACTTCAACGAACTTAAGAACTCATTATCAGAGGTGCTTCATATTGACAGCACCTCAAATATGGAATTTAAATTTATTACTGGTAATGACCCACATCCTTTTTATAATGTAGTAGATGACAGGTCACTTAGGATATTCATAGGCATTGCAATGGAGGATAGACTTAAGCATCCATTGATTGTTAGTGATGAAGAATGAGCCTATAAATTCGGACATGACAGTAATGATCCTATCAGTGAAAAAAATCCAAATAGAGGCTCCGAGTTTTTGTTCAAAACTAGAAGATACAGATGCAAGGGTTGTACCAATTACTGAATCTATCCATATAGCACTGGAATATTTTGAAAATGAATCTGGGCTAGAGTTTCAACATACCGGAGTAGCTTACAGCGATGAGTTGCATTTTAATTGCAATAATGAGGTAGAAAATGCGACCACTGACAATAAAAAAAAATGGTGACAAACTTGTTAGCATGCAGGAGCAATCCATAATTGTTAGGCGAAAGTTATATATTTGAAAAGATTGAGGAGGAAAAAATATTTAAGTCAAAGGATAATATTAAGACAACTGTGTCCCTCATTATAATTAGGGAGAAATTTCAGTTTAAGGTATTCAAGTCCAATACTTATTTCTTTGTCGTGCAGTGTATTGATAAAAGTTATACATGGAGATTGAGAGCAAGAAGTCTTGAAGACTCGAAGGGTTGTTGGATGGTGACAAAATATGTCACTCAATATACATGTCTGACCGATTTTGGTCAGAGTAGACACAGACAAGCAACTAGTTGGGTTGTTGCAAAGTGTGTTAAGAAGCGATTCATAAATTCTGAGAGGGTTTTTAAACCCAAGGATATTATCAAAGACATGCGTAATAAATTTGAGATTGAGATTAGATATTCTATTGCATGAGGGGACGAGAGTATGTGTATGAGAATATCAAACTTGGGACATCAGAACAATCTTTCTCAATTCCACCGGCCTATTTGCTTATGCTAGGAGAAACTAATTCGGGTACGGTTATGCATCTACAATGCATAGATGATGATCGATTTAAATATCTTTTCTTTGCTTTTGATGCTGCTATAAAAGGTTTCCAAAATTGCAGGCATGCATCAAACTCATACCAATTAAACTAAGGCATGTATCAAACTCGTACCAATTAAACTAACTTATAACAACTCATATCAAAACTCATATCAATAATACAAACTCATATCAAACTCATACCAACTCATAATAGCTAATAGTAACCTATATCAAATGATTCTAACTCATACCAAGCTCATACCAACTAATTTCTAACTCAAATCAAACTTACTAACTCGTGCCAAACTCATATCAAACTCATACCAATTAAACTAACTCATAACAACTCATATCAAAACTTATATCAATAATACAAACTCATATTAGACTCATACCAACTCATACTAACTGATAACAACTCATACCACTCATATCAACTTATTATCAACTCATATAAACTCATAACAGCTAATTTCAAATTTATATCAACTCATACCAACTCATATCAACTCAAGACAAACTCATATTAGCTCATATCAAACTCATACCAACTCATACCAAACTCATACCAATTATACTGACTTATATCAATAATATTTCAAACTCGTAACAGTAATACAAACTCATATCAAACTTAAATCATTTATACAAACTCATACCAAAATGATACCAACTCATACTAACTCATAATAACTCATACCAACTAATTTTAAGCTCATATCAACTCATACTAACATATATCAACCTCATACCAACTCATACCAAACTCATATCAGCCTCATACCAATTATATTAACTCATTTTAACTCCTATCAAAACTCATACTAACCTATAACAGCTCATATCAAACTCATATCAATAATACAAACTCATACCAATTAATACTAACTCATATCAACTCATACCAACTAATTTCAAACTCATATCAACTCAAACTAACCCATATCAAACTCATACCAAACTCATTTCTATATTATACCAATTATACTAAGTCTTAACAACTCATATCAAAACTCATACTAACTCAAACCAACTAATATCAATAAAAATATACTCATTTCAATCTCATATCAATAACACTATCAATAACACTAACTCATATCATAATGTTATTGATAATACTGACCCTTTTTCAAACTCCTATAAAACTAGTATTAGCTCATATCTACTCATATCAATAATACTACCTCATTTCAAAATCGCATCGATGAAAATATACTCATATTATACTAAAAAAAGACTCATTTCAATTATACTAACATCAAACTGATACCAACTCATGTCAAATTCATATCCTCACCAAAATAACTCATATATACAAATAACGAAAACATAGGAGGAATAAAGGAAGGATAAAGACAAAGATCTGTCATACCATCATTTAAAAAAATAAAAAATTATTATATTACTATTTAAGTATAAGCTAACTTCTTTTTCGACACCCAACCTCTGAATGTTAGCTCGACATATTTTTTTTAAAGAAAAATAAGAATTAACTCGATTTACTTTTTTACTTGGGCGAGACAATGAAAATTGGTCGCCAATAAATGGACTCGCAGATAACAAAAAATATCGATACTACGAAAGATAGGGATGAGATCGACAAAGAAAAATAGAGAGAAGTGATCGAATAAGATAAAGATAAATAACATATCAAAAAATAAAAGATAAAAAGTAGATCGAAAAACAAAAGAGAAAGAAAAGAACACAGTGGGAGGGAAGAAAGAGAGAGCCTAGGAGAGAGAAAATATTTTTTTCGCATTTTCTTTTTTTAAGGATTGAGAGGGGTATTTTTGTCAAAAAAAGTCTAGTTAAAATTATTAAGGTTTATAATTTATTAATGTAATAGTTAAAGGTATTTTTTTTTTGTCAAATTCACAATGTTTATGGATAAATTCAAAATATATTGTATTATATTAACTTTTAATTAAATAACAGAAGATACTAATAATTGGTTGGACTGATATATCGATTTTTCATTTTTTTTTGTTTTGGTTTTGTTCTCATAACATAGTTGTTTCTGATCACTCTTTTGTGTTTTCAATTTTTAATTTTTAGATCTGGAAATGGAGAATCAGGTAGCCGGATTATCTATAGAAGATGAGGAGGAAGATGGCTTACATGTGGGGAATTTTTGAAGTTAATTCTCAATTGTAATATAATTTTTGCCTGGTAGGGATATTCCTTACTGCAAATAATATTAATTTTCAGAATATGTGTAATGTGCTGGCAGATTTATGGCATCCTTTGCAAGGTGTGAGTATGACTAAATTAGGATCAAAGCGTTACTTGTTTTGTTTCTATAATAATGTTGATATGGAGAGGGCTTTTGATGGATCACCATGGTATTTTAACAAAAAGTTGTATTCCTCCAGGAGTGAATCCTTTAACAGTAACCCTTGATTCTATAGACATTTGGGTGCAAATTTTTGGATTTTCATCCGGGTACATGTCTAAAAATATGGCTATTTTAATTGGGAATTTTATTGGCTCGTTCCGTTCTTATGATGCAAAATCAATTGTAATGGGTTTTACAGACTGTATGCATGTCTAGATAAAGCTTAATGTACAAAGACCATTGAAAAGCAGATAGAAAATCATTGGACTAAATGGAGAAGTATTTTATGTGAATTTCAAATATGAACATTTGTTCACTTTCTGTTATATTTGTGGTATATTAGGTCACACTGACAGCTTTTGCCCAGTCCGACTTCAAATGCAAAAAAAGGAAATAAAGTTTGAATGGGATCATAGAATCCAAGCTCTTCCTAGTCGGAGATTGCAGACAGTTAATGGGTGTTTGCATGATGTTGAGAATGAACATGTAAATGCACACGTGTCATTAGAACAACAATTAAAAGGTAGTTATCCTTGCAATTCTCATATCCCTTATTCACGAATTTCTACCTCTGAAAAGGATAAGGATTATGCTGACATGAAATGTATGGATATGACTGCAGACAATGGTGGGCTTAATAAAAATTTGGGCCTTTAATCATGCAGTTGTGAGCTTTGAAGAAGAGAGGGGTTTGCTTAAGTCTGATGAAGTAAAGAAGAGACCTGGAAGTTTATCTTCTACAGTTGTTGTTGTTTCTTTAATTTCAGATTCAATAGTTGCTCGTTGCTCAAAAAATGAGGCATCAAAGTCTTTGTTATTGGCTAGTCCTGCTGAGCAGGACAGCCAGACACCATGAAAATATTAAGCTGGAACTGTCGAGAGGTTAGCAACCCTCGTACAGTTTGGGTTCTCAAGGAATTAACCTTGAGATATCAGGCGCAAATTGTGCTTTTGATGGAAACTTTAGCACATGCAACCAAATTGGAGGAAGTGAAAAGATTACTGTAGTTTGATCAATGTTTTTCCGTGGACTGATTGGGTTAGGGAGGGGGCTTATGTATTATGTGGCAAGAGTCTGCTCATCTTTTTATCCGTCATTATGCTCAAAATTTTATTGATTGTTGCATTACATCAGAAGGTGGAGAATGGTGATTTACTGGTTTTTATGGGTATCCGGAGAGGGCTAAAAGACGGGCATCATGGAATCTATTGAGGGCTTTATCAAATAGAGATGATAGACTGTGGCTTGTATATGGTGATTTTAATGACTTGTTAAATGCTTCGAAAAAATCAGGAGATAACTCTCATCCAATCCATCTATTACAAGGTTTTCATAGTACTGTGAATGATTGTAATTTAATCGAAGTACCTATGTTTGGTTTTTCATTCACTTGGGAAAGGGGTAGAGGTACCACACATTGGGTGAGGGAGAAATTAGATAGAGCTTTAGCTTTTATGGAGTGGTTTTCTCTTTTTCCAAATTATTGTGTTAATAATCTAGTGGCTCCTGTGTCTGACTACTCCCCAATTCTTGTGGAAACTATTTCAGATATGAATCCTGTGTTTAATAGGAAATTTAAATTTGATAATGCTTGGCTTCTGGAACATGATATTGAAAATGTAGTGCGTAGGGGTGGAGATGGTAGTTTAGATTTGATGTCTAAGAAATCATACTATATCCAGGTTTTAAGAAATTGGGGGAGAGGCCCTTATTGCGAGTTTAGATGTAGAAAGCAATATCTTAAAGAATTGATGGAAAATGAGCATGATTTACTTCCAGTCGATGAATTTAATAAGATATGTGATGAATAAAATTTGATTCTTGAGAAAGAGTACCTAAGGTGGCGTCAAAGAGCAAAACAATTTTGGTATAAATATGGGGATAAAAATTAAAAATATTTTCATGCAAAAATTAATGACAGGAAGAAAAATAATAGAATAGAGAAACTAAAAAATGAGCATGGTGCTTGGGTTTCAAATAAATAAGAGCTATGAGATTTGATTTTAAATTACTTTAATGGGGCATTTGAGAGGAGTAATTTGGATAGAGACAGATTGTTACAATTGGTTTCTGCTCGTGTTATTGAGGTTGATAATTTAAGTTTAACTTCTCCTTTTTATAGTGAGGAATTTAGAACTGCTATGTTTCAGATGCATCCTGATAAAGCTCCTGGACCAGATGGACTTAATCCGGGTTTTTATCAAAACTTCTGGCATGTTATTGGTGATGTTGTAGTTAATAGATGCAAACAATGGTTATATCAAGGTACTTTTCCTTCCTCTTTAGGTGAGACCTTGATAGTCTTAATTCCAAAGAATTATAGTCCTGAGTATGTTAATGATTTTAGGCCTATATCACTTTGTAATGTATTGTATAAGATTATTTCTAAAGTGTTGGCCAATAGATTGAAAAAAGTTTTACCCCATATTATTGATGATAGCCAATTGGCTTTTGTGCCAAAAAGAATGATTTCAGATAATACACTAGTTGCTTTTGAATTGATTCATAGCATAAGAAGGAAAACTAAGGGGCTAGAGAGAGAAGCAACTCTTAAGATTAACATATATAAAGCTTATGATCGAGTTAATTGGGATTTTCTTAGGGATATGCTTCTTCGATTGGGTTTTCATGAGAGATGGGTTGGTTGGATGAGTTTATGTGTTGAATCTGTCTCTTATTCAATTTTTTTGAATGGGGAAGAAATAGATCCTATTATACCTAAACGGGGTCTAAGACAGGGAGATCCTATTTCACCATATCTATTTATAATTTGTGCTCAAGGTTTGTCAACACTTTTTAAGAAAGCAGAGGCTTAAGGTTGGATTCATGGGTGTAGGGCTGATTCTTGTTATCCTATAATCTCCCACCTCTTATTTGCAGATAATTCTATTTTTTTTTAATTCTCAGAAATTGAAACTAGAAGAATTTGATCTATTTTATTGGAGTATGAAAATGCTTCAGGTCAATATGTTAATTTTTGTAAATCTAGAGTTTTCTTTAGTTTAAACGTTTATCAAAATTCTAGAAGAAGAGTGAAAGTGATTTTGGGTGTTAATGCTTCCTTGAAAGGTGGAAATTATTTAGGTCTTCCTTCTTTAATAGGTAAAAATAAGAGAAGAGTTTTTCAATTTATCAAAGATAGAGTTTGGAAGAAGTTAAATAGTTGGAGTGATAAATTGTTGTTTAGAGCTGGTAAGGAGGTGCTTTTTAAATATGTCATCCAATCTATTCCTTGTTATTGTATGAGTGTTTTTCTTATATCCAAATCCGTTTGTGATGAAATTGAAAAAAAAATGATGAATTCATTCTAGTGGGGTAAAAAAAACAACGGGCATAAAAATATTTATAAGTTATCATAGAATATAATGAGTTATAGTAAGAGGGATGGGGGATTTTAGAGACCTTAATTGTTTTAATTTATCTCTATTAGGAAAGCAAGGTTGGCGTTTGTTGACAGAACCAAATACTCTCTTTTATAAGATTTACAAAGCTAAATATTTTTCTAGAGTGAATTTTTTATCTGCTAAATTAGGATCTACTCCTAGTTTTACTTGGAGAAGTATCTTGAGTTCTAGAGAGAATTTACAATAAGAAATTCGATGGAGGGTTGGGAATTGACAAAAAATATTGGTAGTTAGAGATCCTTGGGCTCCTAAAGTGAGATCGTTAATGCTTGATGATGGGATTGATTTTATTGCTCCGGATATGAAAGTTAGTGATCTAATGAAGAATGAAGGTAAAGAATGGGATAGTAAGAAAGTTATGGATTTGCTTTCTATGAGGGATATTACTGCTATATTGAACATTTCACTTAGCTTATATAATATGGAGGATCAAATTATTTGGAGTTTATACTGTTAAATCCAAATATTATGTCGCTATAAATCTTCTGGGTAATGGAATTATGAGAATTGAAGGAGATTGGTAGCCTAAAATTTGACATTTGAATGTTCCCCCTAAGATAAAAGATTTTTTATGGTACAAAAAATCAACTTGTACATAGAGGTGTGAGATTGGATCAGACTTGTCTTAATTGTGGGGATGTTGAAACTATTGATCATGCGGTATTACATTATCATAGAGCTAGGTTGGTGTTGGCCAGTTTGGGATTCAGGAATTATGATTGTAATATGTCTTTTAAAGAGTTTTTTGTGCAGGTTATTCTCAATTTATGCAGAGAAAAAATATTCGAAGTTGTTGTGGTTGTTTGACAGATATGGATGGCACGTAATGACTCAATTTGGAAGGGGACTCATGTTCCGTTAGAAGGGATTAAAACTAAACCTTTAAACTTTCTACGTGAATGGCTATCTGCTATGGACCTGAATGCTCAGTCTCATGGTATTGTAAATTCTAGAATTAGCCGTCCTTCAAGCTATGGTCATAGCTAAAATAATGTCTGGAACTGTTTTATTGATGGTGCTCTTTTTAATAATATATATATACTGGTGGTTTTAGTGCTTTGATTGAAGATCAAGAAGGAAAATTTATCAAAGCTTTATCTGGTTATTTTTGTTGAAATTCTGATCCAAAATTGATTGAGGCTATGGCACTACGTGAGTCTTTTTCTTGGTTAATTGCATCATTCAATCATCCAGGGTGTATATTTATTGACTCCCAAATTATCATCCACGCTTTATGTTATTTACTTTTAAATTTATCAGAGTTTGGACTGATAATATCTAATTGTAAATCTTTATTATCTATGAGATTAGATGTGAGTGTTATATGGATTTATCGTTCCGATAACACGATGGCTCATAATTTTGCTAGAAAAACTTTTATGTTTTTTAGAGTTTATGTTGGGATAATTTTTCTGATGCACTGTTTGTTTCTTTAATTAATGAATTGATGTTGGTTTAAAAAAAAAACAATATTGGCAATTTGAATAGCAAAGGTAATTTATTTATTTTTACTGAAAATAAGCTGTTACCGCGGCAAAAAAATAAAAATAAAATAAAATCTACCAATGTCGTAAGGAAATTTCACAAAATATATTTTTTTAAAAAAAATGCGTCGGTGGAGGTTAACGGCAATTTATTTTTTGCAGTCAAGGAGAGAGAGATTTAAAATAGCGGAAGAATCGCTTGGCTTATAAGCCATTGAAGGCCAAGCAAGCAAAGCCTATACACAGAGAGAGACAGAGGCAATAGTTCTGGAAACACACACAGAGAGAGAATCAGAGAAGACGAGAGACAGGGCTTTGTGGTTGAAGGCTTTCTTTAATCATAAAGAGAATAGAGAGCCGCGGCCATGGAAGATTCCAAGGATTTCGTTTCCGTCGATATGGAGAAGATCTATTTCGGTGGAAAGGTTCCTTTCTTTCCTTTCTTATTAATATACGCATTCATTTGGGTTAATTGAATTACAATAGTTTTTTTTAAATTTTTTTAATTCTCTGTGATTTGGTATTGCTGTCAATGGCATTATTGTGTTGGATTGGAAAATGAACATTTCTTTTTCTGGTATTGCTTAAACGATGACTAATTATTGGATTTGAATTTTTGTTTTCTCACCAATTAAATGTTAGTTATGAAAAGCAATTTCTGGGTATTTTTCCAAATTGGGTTTTCTCCTTCATTTAATGTTATGGTATTGAATATATGGCAATAATGATTATTAGATCTATCCAGTACATTATTTTCTTTTTTACATGCTTGTGGTTGTTTAATTTCACCTACCTCTCAACATTCATGGTCTTCCATTTTGGATGCAAATTATTATACTAGGAGTTCGCTTAACATCTTTTCTGGCATTTGTGAATTTTGCCAATTATCTTGTTTTCACTTGTTGTGGTGCGGTTGATGTTGCCATCTCCTTGTTTTTTTCTTTCTCGTTGAAAATGGTATTTTTTTCTTTGTGGTTTTAATGTTAGATTTGATGAGAGTGTATATTATCTAGCTCTTAGACATGGTCACTGTGAGTAGTTCCTGTTGGTTTATTTTGTGTTTTATGCGAATTGGAAATTTTAATTTTTCTAATTATCATATGTTGTTGTTATCGCTGGCTATATCTGATTTTTATTTTTCCTTTTCTTTTGGGGGGGCTGGGTGGCGTGGATGTCCCTTCCTTATCCTTTGATATGTTTATTCAAAGTTAGTTGCAGTACATTGGAGAAACCTTAACTATGCTTTCTTTGTCTTATTTCTTCTTCTTATATTAAGATATCCAGCTATTAGTTTTTATTTTCAAATATTTTATTAATTGTGCAATCAATTTTAGGTCAATGTCTTCTTTTAATACATTAGATTCCAAGCTCTTTTTTGAACTGTCATCCCTTTTTCACGAATACAATGATTGAAATCAGGAACACCTTTTTATTCTTTATCTTCCTTTCTGTAAAGGTATGTATTTATAAAATGTCGTAAGCTAGTTTGGCATCCCCAAACAGGGGTAAGTGCACATGGGAGCTTTTCTTTGGTATAAACTTACCTGGATAAAGAAAGCTAGTGCTTTATTCACTTGATGGTGCACAAGAAACAAACTATTACTCTTATTTAACTTGAGGAATTTTTTGTGGAAACAACATGAGTTGTTAGAAAATATTATGGTGGTGAAGCACTTTCTAATTCCACCTTTGTGATAATTATTTAACAAATTAGCTTTATTTGCTGATTTGAGTTTTTATCTTTTTAAATTTGCTTCATGTGTTCTGTATAAATTCTTTCAGGAACACCATGTGAGAACTGGCCATGGTTCTGTGTCTGTTATCGTCTATGGAGACCAAGGCAAGCCAGCGTTAATTACTTATCCTGATTTAGGTCTAAATCGTAAGTGTAGATTGTCAAATCCATTATCTTATTCTCATTTTTGTTGCCTGTACTCATTATTCATGCAATTATTTGGAGAACTGTTATGATGTTGCACTTGCTGTTGCATACAAGGAATTTATTTACTTTTTCTCCATTAGTTCATCATAATTGGTTGCGAATGTTCATTAGATATTTAGATACATGTTTACTACATCGTAAAATACAAATAGTTTGAGTTCCTATTCTGCTGTGTCAGTGTGCATCATCATCCATAATCAGCCTAGGCTACTGCTAAAATGTGTTTTTTTTTTCTCCCTTCGATCAGTACATTTTGGCAATATAACATGTTTTTGCTCTTTATTCTTTGTGTATGTTTATCAGATGTGTCTTGTTTCCAAGGATTATTCTTTTGTCCCGAAGCCGCGTCTTTGCTGCTTCACAACTTCTGCATTTACCACATTAGTCCTCCTGGACATGAGGTCAGTTAATTAGTTGGCTTGAGTGCATTTGTGTAATGCATTAGCTATATTTCATAAGTCATGTTACTTTCTAACATCATAGTGTGTCACGCCATTGGTAAATTATTCTCATTTTTTCTTCCGGCATTTGTACAAGAGTTTTTGCAGTTGGGAGCTGCTCCAATTTGCCCCTGTGATCCTGTGCCCTCTGCTGATGACTTGGCAGATCAGATCGTTGAGGTTCTCAATTATTTTGGGTGAGTTTGATTTTTTTTTGGTTGACTGTAATTTATTGTATTCAGAACTCTTCCACTAATAGTTTTGTGAAAGGCACATTATCATTTGTATGTGGAAAGTAGTCATCTAAGTCATGATGCTAACTTAGTTTTTGGTGGGGTAAAAATTTCTTGCTCAGGCTTGGTGCAGTGATGTGTATGGGGGTGACAGCTGGTGCGTACATCCTTACCCTTTTTGCAGTATGTTCCTTCCTGGAATTTTGTGGGTAATATTTTCTACATATCTCTCACCATTTTTTGACTGATGAAGACTGTGTACTGCAGATGAAATATAGAGAGCGGGTTCTTGGATTGATACTTGTATCCCCATTATGCAGCTCTCCCTCTTGGACAGAATGGTTTTATAACAAGGTTTCTTTTCTTAAATGCAGTTGTTATTTTTATAAAATTGTATTTTTATATCTTGATTGACAGTATTTATTCTCTCTAGGTCATGTCAAATTTGCTATATTTTTATGGCATGTGTGGATTGCTGAAGGAATTTTTGCTTCAGCGGTACTTCAGCAAGGTATTCTAGTGTTTCATGCTCTTGTCATGTGTAATTGCTCGTTGCTAACTAGCTGTTTATGTATGTCAGACTGGATAAGTGACGAAATTGAAAATTTGTAACAGGAAATTCGTGGTACTGCAGAAGTTCCAGAGTCAGATATAGTTCAAGCATGCAGAAAAGTTAGTGCTGAATGGTGCATTAGTCATTCGCTTCAATATAATTTTGTTCTTTTTCAGTCATTTCAGATTATGGGGTTTTTAGATAGGGGACACTTGGTTGATACTAACTCGCTTGTTTCTTCAGTTGCTTGATGAGAGGCACAGCACAAACATTTTGCGGTTCCTTCAAGCCGTTAATAGGTATAAAAAATTTCCAAGATAAATCATCCTCTTCTACCTACATAGTAATTTAGATTTTTGAAATCCTTTAGTATTGCCAACCTGCAGGAGACCTGACCTTACTAGTGGGTTGAAGAGACTAAGATGCCGCACTCTTGTTTTTGTTGGTGATAACTCTCCTTTCCATTCCGAGGCTCTCCACATGACCTCAAAGTTGGATAGAAGATACAGTGCCTTAGTTGAGGTACGTGGTGCATTTTTACGAGTATTTTGTATAATGCATGAGATGCAAGGAGTTCAATTCTATGCTTTTTATTGGTAGTATTTCCTGAATAATTGGTATATTTATGTTGTGTCATTGATGATGGTGATTCTTTAGCTGGAAAGTAGTTGCCTGAAAATTTGATTCTCTAGCTTGATGATTACTTGGATATGTAAGCAAAAACTCTTGTATTATGCAGGTACATGCTTGTGGATCAATGGTAACAGAAGAACAGCCACATGCAATGTTAATACCTATGGAGCATTTCTTCATGGGTTATGGGTTGTACAGGCCATGCCAGCTCAGTGGCAGCCCTAGGAGTCCACTCAGCCCATCTTGTATCTCACCAGAGCTTCTCTCTTCTGAAAGCATGGGTTTGAAGCTAAAACCAATAAAGACCCGTGTTTCACTGTAGATGGGGAAAATGGTAGAATTTGATTATTTTCACGTTAGCAATTCAACAATTTCTTAATTTTTTCTTTCTTTCTTTCCTTTTTTTTTTTTTAATTTCTTCAGAAGGGAGATGAGGTTGGGAGTGTTGGAGATATTGTAGATAGATAAAGAATTGTAAGTGATATAGGGAGACAAACTTGGATTCATTCTTTTGTAGTCAGCCATAAGAGGAGTCTTTGAAGCTATCTATAATGTCAATTCTATTGAGGACTGAAATTTATTTATGATAATTCAATTAATAACTAATAATATTAATATAATAATAACAATATAATAGAGATGAACTGTACTTTGATTATATTACTCGTTAGCATTGTTTTTAAAAATTGGATTAAATTGGCCGGTTCGATCCGTTACACTGGAAATTGAATGTGATCCATTTTAAAAACATTGAAAATCATATTTATAAAAAAATGGTCAAAAGATTCAAAATTGATTGTATCATATTGAGCTGAACTAATTAACGAAAGGAAAAAATTTGGATTAATTTTTCAAATATATTACATTTAATGTGATTTTTTTAAATTAATAACGCATATTTTTGTTATTATTAAACTTTTATTTTAAATTTTTTTTATAATTTTTAAATATACATATAAATAAAAATTTTATAATATTACTATACTATTAAATTCAAATTAATTCGATTGAATTATGAAATAATAGTCAATTGGTTTGATATTCAACGTGGCTCGAATATATTACGTGGCAATGTGTTTCCCATATTTTATTACTTTTTTAGGTCATCCTTTGTCATTTTATTTTGATAATTTCCTATTAAAATTTAACGTTTAATATTTTTAATTAATTGTAAAAAATTTAAGGGTTGCACAATGAAATTTACCAAATTTGAACTTTTTAATAGAATTAGTAATTACCAAAATAAAATTAATGCATTATTTTATAATTAACTTTAATATTTTTTGTTTTTTCGAATATACTGTTTGGTTTACCCATCACAGGTAAACTGTTTAGTTTAACGGTGACAGATGAAACTGCGACTATTAAATTGGGCCGACGATGATCTATTGACGATTGTCAATGAGTAGGTTAAAAGCTGCTAAAAATAAAGAGAATGTTACACTGTATATCCGATGAAGCTTTGTAAATTTCAAAAATATTGTGCCCGAAGTAGCTTTTTTTCACTTTTAAGGAAATTGTCATTTTATTTACAAATTTACCTTTTACGTCATATTTCTAACTGTTGATTCAATCCGCCAATCAGCTTTCAGCGCTCGTTCATCTTAACACGCGAGAGAATAAAAGACCAATTTGAGAAAAGGTTCCATCATTTTGGCGTTTGTAGAACGCTGTCTTGGTGGTCGTGAAACCACCAGGGCCGGCGGAAATGGCTCGAATAGCGGTTGTTTTCGATTTTGATCGGACCTTAATCGACGGCGATAGTGACAGTTGGGTGGTGACTCAGATGGGTCTCACTCCATTATTCAATCAGTTTCGTTCTACTTTGCCATGGAATCGCCTCATGGTTAGTATAATTCAATTTCTCTTACATTATCATATAAATATATGCCCGGATAGAGCGAGAGAAGTGTATACTTCTATACTGTATTGGGAGATGTTAATTTAGGCGAATTTGAAATAAAAAATGAAAAATCAATTCTATTGCGTGTTGACTGCTGTTTTCTGGAAGATTTTTTACTCCAAAAAGGGGAAATTTTGAAAGAGGAGAGAATTTCAGTTTTTGAAGCCCTGTTTCTTTCGACTGCAAGCCAAGCAGTTAATTACTAAAAATAATGAAAAATTCTGATCTTACTTGTGTTCGAGAAGAATATTCTTGAAAATTAAAAAAAAAACAAATGTTCGGATTTTGATATTTAAAGAAGGTAATTTTGCATTTGTTGTTTATGTAGTTATTGAAAAAGATGTTGGACTACATTTGTAGGATAGGATGATGATGGAGCTCCATTCACAAGGAAAAACAGTTGATGATATTACAGAGTGCCTGAATCGAACCCCATTGCATCCGCGAGTTATTGCAGCCATAAAATCAGCCCATGCCCTTGGGTCGGTATTATTCTTCACTATCCTTTTTTTGTGGGTTTTTTTTTGGTTTTTTCTCACCTTAGTAGGGTGGTGCTGATGGAATTTTCTGTTGGAAATGTGATTGTTTCAGATGCGATTTGAGAATAATTAGTGATGCAAATCAATTTTTTATTGAGAAAATCTTGGAGTATCATGGATTGTTGGGATGCTTCTCTCATATCACCACAAATCCAAGCTTTGCAGATAATGAGGGAAGGCTTCGGATTCTCCCCTATCATGATTTGAGCTTACCTCCGCACGGATGTCATTTATGCCCATCAAATTTGTGCAAGGTAAAATCTATTTTAGTTATAGTGACTATGTTAAGCAGATAACTTTGCAGAAAATATATACTTGTATAGTTGATTGGTTGAATGATTAAAGCTTCACTTGGATTTGTTGTGAAATTGGCATTATGGCATTGCGACAATATCAGTTAGATGATTAAAGCTTCACCCTTTTTTTGGTTAAAACTTGATATGAATATGTTCCTTTGGCATTTGGTGTATTGTGACAATGTTTCAATGTCAAATAAAGTCGTATAAATCAACTAGAGAAATTGAAGGATGGACTTCTCTAAAAGGAATTCAACGATCAGTTATAATTTGTCATTGTTGCCCATGTCAAGTCATTCCTTTGGTTGGCCAAATATGGTGAGAGGATCTAGAACGGAATGTTATTGTTCATTGGTGTGCACTTGTGTTTGTAGAATTTGCATATAATTGACTAGTTTTACTATAAGTACGACAATTTTGTTGCTCATGATTAAGATTTTTGCTCTGATTTTTCTGTTTTTTTTTTTCCATTGATTATAGAAACTACTATCAATGCTATGCGGTGATTTACCATTGAAGCAATCAGAAGAAAATTTATACCATGTAAAATTAGCTCCGCCCAGTTTATTTGGGCTTTAATTTACTGAACTTTGATCTCTTGTTTCAATGCAGGGCTTGGTAATTGAGCAAATCTGTGCTTCAATTACTAAAAATGAGAAGAAGAGATTTATCTACCTTGGAGATGGGGGTGGTGACTTCTGCCCATCTCTTAAACTTGGAGGAGGTGATTATGTGATGCCAAGAAAGGACTATCCTCTATGGAAGCGCATTCGTAGCAATTCAGCACTTGTCAAGGCAAAAGTTCATGAGTGGAGTAATGCAGAGGAGCTTGAGAAGATCCTTCTCCACCTTATAAACACAATTTCCAGTGAAGAGATCATGAGTAGCAGCAATTCTATTTCTAATGAGATGAATTCTTCAGAATAAAATTTCTACCCACGAAATACAGCCTCAAACACCATCTGATCCACATTAATTAGACAATTGAAAGGCATTAATTGGTACAAAAATTGCATCTATTAGAGCAAAGATGGTTTCTCATGTATTGGACTAATGGTTTTGGGATGTGTAAACAAGCATTATTTCAAGCTTTTGGATTATTGCGGTCCATTGATATGGAATATTCTGATTATGATGAGTGTTTCTGGCAAAAATCTATGATACTCAGGCATCTGGCCTGTCAATATTTGGATCTTTATTGATTTGATTTAATTTCTCTTATAGACTGATACATCATATTTATGATTGAAAAAGACATCGAACTGCTTAGGGTAAAAATTTAATGTGGTCTATTTTGTTTGCTGTATTGGTGGGTCTTCCTCGTTATGAACCTTGAAAATTATTTGTCCCGGTGAATGATGGAATGAAAGCAAATATCATTCTATCCGAACTATAAAGATTTTCTATTATTTTAATTTGAGATATCTCAAAATAATTATATAATATGTATTAAATTTTTTTTAATCTTATCTTGTAACAAATTTCATATTTTAAAATAAGAAATTAACAATAACAGTATGTATTATTTATTATATAAATAATGATAAAAATATATATAAATTGTTAATACATTAATGATATTTTTTAAAAATTTATAGAGAAAGAAATGTGATAATATTTGGAAGATAGAGAGAGTTTGATTACTGTTATTACATTTTTTTTTGAAATAACTGCTATTATTAGCTTAGCTTTAATGATTTCAGGACTTCTGAATCTCAAATTTGCTTGTAATTAATTTGAATAAAAATTAAGAGTGTTAAAAAGAAAAAAAATGTTAATTGCAATTAATTTGTTCTAATAGCTATTTAAAATTATTTAAAGGCTTAATTTAAAAAATCAAGACTGAAGTATTTTCTTTATTCATTGGAACGTTAAAAATAAATTTTTTGTGCTCTTAAATAATAATATTTATATTTATATATTAAAATATAATTTAATGATAACTGCATTGTATGCTAAATTAAATTTTCATGCCAATTCTAAAAAAAATATTCCTAAAAAAACTTATATTTAAGTTGGAGTTTCTTTTTCTAATATTATAAGAAAATAATAATTTAACTATTTCCAAGTAATGTTTTTGTGTGGTTAATTTTTGCTGAAAAAAGAAGAAGAAATTAGTAGTTGTACAGTAAAATTAAGGGGGGCACATAGCTCGAGTTCGAGAGAAGTGTTGAGACCAATTGTATTTGGCCAAACTTACCACAAAATAGGAATAAAGACAGGGGCGGCCTTCTCTGACCTGTCATTTGTCCGAAACATATAAAATCCCAGGAACGTTTTCCTTCTTATTTCCCCCTTTCCTTCCTTCCCTCTTCTCTTTCCAAACTAAAACTCTTGTCCAACTTTTCCTTCAAACCAGTCGATCATTTTTTGCTATTATTTTTCTTTATTCATATATAATAGAGTTGAAAAGGTTTTGCCTTTCTTTCTTTCTCTGTAGTATAATGGGAAACAAGAAGGCAGGAGAAAGAGAGATGGGTATATTCTTTGATGGGATTATTGAGTCCATGCCTTTGTTTGCTAAGGATTTGGTTGCTGTGTTTCAGGTAATGCTTGATCTTTTTCTTGGTTTATAAATTATAATTATTTTTGAGTTTGTTTCTTCTTTTTTTTTTTTTTTAAATTTTTTTACCGATTTTATGATGGAACTTGTATTCTTTTCAATTTTCTTCTTTACGATCATGTTGTTTTCTTAATGGCTACTGTTTTTACACGAGAATTGGGTTTCAATTGATGGTGAACTTGCTTTTTTCTGAGCTGAACTTTGATTAGATTAGCTGAGAAAATTGATAGATTTGAATGAGAGTTATTGGAATTGGGAATACTTTGTAGCTCAATGAGTTAATTTCTTGAGAAGCATGAGAGGACCAACAAAAAGTGAAAAGGTTAATCAGAAAAAAGTTTCCAATCATAGAACAAGAATTCCTTTTCTCTTTCCTAAATAAAGAATATCTTCTAAATAAAGAAGAGAACCTGGAAACCCAATACGTTGGAAATTGTCAATATTGATTGATCTTCCTAATGATATATGTTAGAATGTTTTCTTATCTAATTATGCTTAACATATGGCAGCGCGAAGCGTCAATACATTTTTATTGGTTTAATAATGTATCTGATGGAGATCTAGAATGTGAACAGATTTTTTTTTTCGTACTCCTGCAAAAATATTTCATTTTAATTAATGATTTTGCTGAATATCACTCGGATTATTGATCTAAGCTGACATTGGTGTTATGTTTCTCTATTGTGCTTTTCTATGGATGGACTTGATTCTTTCCTTTTTCAGTACCCTGTTTGCATAAGTTGATACCAGAAATTAGCCATGTTAGTTTCATGTTTTTACAGTTGTTTCACCAGAGTTCTTTTGGAATAATTTGCAAGTCTGGTCAGCTTTGTCTTTTTCTCTTTCTGATATGCAAGTTTCTGGGATGATGAGTTCCAATCATTTGAGATGTGGGTTGTAAGAAGATTAATTTTGGGAAAGCAATGGTACCAATATTGAGTCTAAAGTGATTTATATGGCTAACTTCATTAATGTCTCTAGCTTTTTCAGTCTTTGACAAGTTCACCCGGGTTGGAATAGGAATATTTAAGGCCTTACTGATGTGACAATTATCCATGAATGATCTAATTTGAGAATATTGTTCGTTCTCTGAATGAACATGGATACAACCCTTTTATGTTTACACCAAACCAACCAACTAATTAGCATATCTTTTGGGATGCAGTTGATCATAAATGGTGTAGATTAGAAGGGAAAAGCACAAAAATGAACATAGTTATACCATCGCCTTACTCCTGGAGAATAATAGGATCATTCCTGCTATGTAATTTTTTTGAAAGGAATGTCAAAATTTCCATGTGAAAGTATGTGATGTATGAAATTTAAGCTAGTAATTGAAGGTGACATGTTGCACTTATAACTTATATAGATGCTTATCTGGACGTGTATATGCTGTAACTTTGGGGCTGGAAACCAGATCTCATCCTTTTTTGTATTATATCAGAATTCTTATCAGTTGTTGGTTTTATATTGCATTTGAATACAAGTTGTATGTTATTTTGATATCTCTGCTTTATTTGTATTTTTCAGACCAGAAGAGATGAATTCAAGACTATAGGACTTCTTTGATCCATTAAAAAGATTTCAGCGACAGAAGGGATTATGGGTTTCTATAGGTGGATCATCAAGTCATTGTCTTTTTTTTTTATTCACTAAAGATCTGTGTTTTCGTTTTTGTTGTTTTGATAATTTATTTCTGGATTTTCTGCAGAGGAAATGGAGCTAGTGTTGCCAGAATTGTTCCCTACGCAGCCTTGCATTATATGACTTACGAGCAGTATAGGAGATGGATTATCCTTACTTTCCCTGATGTAGGAAGAGGTCCTGTACTTGATCTTGTGGCAGAATTTACTCTCGATCTGGTTCTAACTAAATTGGCTTACCAGGTAAAAAATTGAAATCTCTCTCTCTCTCATGCTGCACGCTCAGAAAATTTACCCATTCCATTATATATGACTAGTGATTCCTTGCAACATGCCAAATATTTTCAGTAGGAATGTTACGACATGACATTACTATCTATAGGATTTGGCTCTTACCAGTGAACTCCAGCATCTAACTGGATGTCTTTCTCGCCCTTTTTCCACTCCCCTTTTCCAAATCAAAGATTGATAAGCTTGATATATAGTTCATTTTACATTTACATGTATTCACTTGTAATGATTTGCATCTGATAGTGCAGGTTGTCAATTCATCAAAAATGAGGATTCATAGTGTAGTTAGCACTGAACAATTATACAAAGGAATCTATGATTGTTTCTTGAAGACTTTCAAAGAATCTGGATTTAGAGGTCTCTATCGTGGTGTGGGTATGAGTCATAAAATAGCTGTATTAAGTTTCTTGCTATTATCTCCATGGCTGTTTTACATTCTTTTGATGAAAAACCATTGTCAGCTCCTTCACTTAATGGAATTTTCCCTTGTGCTGGTTTGAAGTTTTACTTCTATGAAGAGATGAAAAGGCATGTTCCTAAGGAACACAAGAAAGATATCCCGGTGAAATTGGCATGTGGATCTATTGCTGGTTTAATGGGTCAAACATTCACTTACCCTCTTGATGTTGTAAGAAGGCAAATGCAGGTAATTTTTCTTCTAGGTACCAAGTCCACTGAATTTGGAATTACGTATTAAAACCAGGAAAATCATGAAGTCAATCTTAGTAGGTCCAAAGGCTTGCTGCATCAAACACTGCAGAACTGAAAGGGACGATGGAAACCCTTGTTAGGATCGCCCAAAAGCAAGGGTAGAAACAGTTATTTTCAGGGCTGAGCATCAACTACTTGAAGGTGTCAAAGCCGTCTGCCTTTGTTTATTTTAGTTTCATTTTTCTGTGCCATTTTCTACTAACTGCTCTACTATTGTCTCCTGCATCTTAATAGGTTGCACCATCCGTGGCAATTGGTTTTACGGTTTATGACTTCTGCGGGTTCCATCTCGGGATGTAATTGAAGTTGTGACTGACAAAAGAAATAGCCAGCCTTCTCTGCACTCTTAATATATGTAATTACCAATTCCTAACCAATTTATCATTCTTGCAGAAAATAATTGAGATTTACATTGAATTCTTCCAAACTGTACAATAATACCTTCATAGTTTATATCCACCACCCCTAGCCACCTTGTACAACATTTAGTTTCACAGATGTTATGGTGGCAAACTTTGTTGGTGTCCTGTATTAGTTTCCCCGCAAAGTTGTGAGCACATCCTCTCAAAACAGTTAGGTAGACAGACTCCACAGACTGTACATACAGAAATTTTAACATCAATAAAGAACTCAAATTCTACATTGTACAAATGCCTTTTGCATGGGGAATCGAAAAGATTAGATTGCTTGTTTCATGATAATCAGTGAGCACTGGATTGATGTCATGACTGTTTCATTTCACAATTTGTTTATTCAATACTTCTGGATTCTATTATAAGTACAATGTACAAAGCAATGTAAATTGTAATGTCTACAAGTTAACAAAATATTGATTTTTTTTTGCCCTGATACAATAATGAACTCATATAGCTTACATGGCATAAATAATCACAGCAGCAGAGCAAAAAAATGTCAACATTTTCACCAGTAATCCCTACAAGAGCATTTGCCATCTTTAAAATGATGAAACCGCTTGTTATCCCTGACAATAAGTTCTCTTCCAACAATCTCTGACATAATTTTTATTGCATTGTGACAGTCGCCACAGATTCGGAGATTTTTCATAATCCTAAGAGTTTGCCTTGCAGGTGTACTGATCAAACCATAAGCAATTGCCAAGCGCTCACTGTGATATAGCAAAGCCTGCTCTTTTGCCTCCTCATTGATAAACATCAAGGGAGTTATAAGGAATTACAAATTACTAATCACTCTCTCCATTACTAATCACTCCCTCCCACAAATATCTGTTGCGGAAAATATGGAGTTATAAGGTGTTTTTGGAGGTATAAGGATGCTGATATTTTCCACCTTATTTGCAGCACATATTTGGTGATTAGGAGATTAAGTGTATCTTCATTCTTTGACTAAGTTGGTATTTTGAATATTCTGGTATGATTGTTTACTTTATTTTAGGGATTCTAGTATTTGTATTCATCTCTATATAAGTGGCATTTTACGAGTTTTGATGTATTTTTGAGAAATAAGGCAATAAAGAATTTTATTCAAAATCTGTTTCTTTTTACTGCATAAAACATATCAATTCTGTTTTTCTTTCTTGGTATCAGAGCAAAGATCCAGACTGCCTATTTCTTCTCCTCCATGGCTTCCTCATCTTTATCCCTAAATGTTGGTAACTTTGTTACCTTGAAACTCACTCAAAATAATTACCTTCTTTGGCGAGAACAGGTCCTTGGACTTGCTGAAAGCCAGGATCTTTTAAGCCATCTCACAGATGAGCCACTTGTGAACCCAGCTGGTTCGGATAAAGCAATAGAACAATCCCTTCAAAATTTTGCAACTTGGCAGAAATCAGATCGCCTACTTCGTGGATGGATAATTGGCACTCTATCTGAAGAGTCTCTGGGACTTGTCATTGGACTGAATACAGCTTTTGCCATATGGGATGCGTTGAAGGATTCGTATGCTCAAGAATCTCATTACTCTTCGACAACAGCTTGTTTATCTGCACAAGGATGATAATGTCAGTCTCAATAATCATATTCGTCAGTTCAAAAATATATGTGATAGCTTAGCGGCAATCGGTAGGCCGATTCCGGAAAAAGAAAAAGTCTACAGCTTGCTCACTAGTTTAGGTCCACAATATGAGACTTTTACTACCACCATGTTAAAACCCCCAAGAACAACCTATTCAGAATTAATTTCTCATCTCCAAAATCATGATCAGAGACGAACCTGGTTCTCCAATTCCAATGTTTCACCTTTGACAGCCCATACGCCACATCTGGCGTTTTATTCACAGCAACAGAAATCTCGATCATACTCTGGGTCGAATTCAACTTCTGAAAACAAAACTGCTCGTTCCAATTTTTCTTCTGCAGGTCGTGGATTTCAGGCACAAAATCAATCCGGACAGCAGCGACCACCACCACTACCACCAGGGAAGCGACGCATGACTGCTGCGGAACGAGAGCTTTATAAGGATGAGAAGTGTCAGTATTGTAACAGAACAGGCCACATAGCTAAAATCTGCTGGTGGATTCCAACATCCCCAAACCAATCGGATGCTCTTCCTCAAGCTTTAGCTTCTTTGACGCTTGATAATACGATCACCGATCATGACTGGACATCGGACACTGGGGCAACAACGCATATGGCTAGAAATGACGGTATGGTTTCTAATTTACACAAATACACAGGTACGGATTCTGTTATAATTGGTGATGGTTCTTCCATCAAAATTGCTGGTGTTGGAAATTCTGTTATTCGTAAAAACAATAATGTGTTACCATTGGATGAAGTTTTATATGTCCCAAAACTGAAAAAGAATTTGTTATCAGTAAGCAAATTAACCTCACAATTTCCTGTTAACTGTAAATTTACTAATGATTCGTTCATTGTGAAGGAATGGAAGACAGGAGAGTTAATCATGCAGGGACCACGGAAGGGTGATTTGTACACAATTGCTAGTAGTCCTGAAGCCAATTTCTCGATTCGGTACAAGTCGTGCAGTGCTGATCTGTGGCACCAACGTCTTGGCCATCCTCAGTTTTCTGCTTTAAATCGTTTGCATAATAAAGGCTTAATTGCTGTAGATGGGTCGTTAAAAATAAATAAAGTTTGTGATAGTTGTCAGCTAGGGAAACTTAGCAAATTTCCTTTTCAAAATAGTGTTAGTTCTACAAATGCTCCATTTCAAAAAATTCATTGTGATCTTTGGGGACCGGCTCCAATTTTGTCAATTGAAAAGTTTAAATTTTATGCATGTTTGGTTGATGACTATACGAAATATACCTGGATAATTCCCTTACGTGCTAAATCGGATTTTTATTCTGCCTTTCTTGCATTTGAAAGTTATGTTCAACGTCAATTTAATACTGTTGTCAAAATATTTCAATCCGATGGAGGCGGAGAATTTGTATACTCTGCTTTCACCACTCATTTTTTAAAAAATGGCATAATTCATCATATATCTTGCCCGTATACTCCAGAACAAACAGGAACTGTTGAACGAAGACACTGTATAATACGAGAACTAGGAATGAGTATGATGTTTCATAGCAAGGCTCCATTATCTTTTTGGGTTGATGCCTTTAATACTGCTGTATTCTTAATAAATCGTTTGCCATCCTCATCAATCTCTTTTGATTCACCATATTATAAGTTGCATAAAAAACATCCTGATTATTCTGTTTTACGTGTGTTTGGATGCAAGTGTTTCCCATATATTTGGGACACAAAAAAGAATAAATTTGATCCAAAGTCTGCTGTTTGTTTTTTTGCAGGATATAGTGACAAGTATAAGGGATACAAGTGTTTTGATTTGAAGAATCGGAAGTACATTATATCAAGGCATGTGGTTTTTGATGAAAGAAGTTTTCCATACAGATTTTCAACTGATTCAGTATTACCAGATCATATTCATCAAGTGTTTGACACATGGGTTCCTGCGAGTATTAATGAGTGTGCCCTAGCACATGATTCTGATTCATCTCCTTCTTTAATTCCAATACCACCAGAATCTCTAAATGCCGCTCCTAATCAGATTGTACCTGCCTCCTCATCATCAGTTCTTCGCCCAACATCCGCAATAGATTTGCCATCTCCTATTTCGAATTCATCTCAACATTCAGCCTTACCAAATCCCAATTCACCTCAGCGCTCTGTCTCGTCAGTTTATCCTTCACCTGAGATCGAGCCATCTTCTCCAGGTCCAGACACTTCGAGTATGAATTCCCTTAGTCAATCGAGCCCTCAATTACAGAATTCTGCATCACAACAGAGTCCCGATTTGGAGGATGAGGATTTATCTTCGCCAGTGGGTTCTACTATACAAGACGTACATACTCTAGTGTTGGCAGAACCAGAGCCTCCAGCTCCAGTTGTTGAACCGATTCGACATTCCATGACCACTCGGTCACAGTCTGGTATTGTTAAACCTAACCCTAAATATGCCCTTGCTGTCACTATGGATTCTTCTGTTCCACAGGAGCCTCGAACAGTCAAACAAGCCTTAGCCCATACAGGATGGAAGAAGGCTATGGAAGAAGAATTATCTGCACTTCATCATAATGATACTTGGAGTTTAGTTCCTCAAACTGCTGATTTAAATGTTATAGGGTCCAAATGGGTCTTCAAGGCGAAGCTGAAACCAGATGGTTCGTTGGATCAGTTAAAAGCCCGGCTTGTAGCCAAAGGCTATCATCAGGTTGATGGACAAGACTTTACAGAGACTTTTTCCCCTGTTGTAAAGCCAGGAACAATTCGGCTAGTTCTTTCGATTGCATTAGTTCGTGGCTGGCAGGTAAGACAGTTAGTTGTCAAAAGTGCTTTTCTACATGGTTTTATCACAGAGGATCTGTATATGGAGCAGCCACCAGGTATGATTGACCCAAAATATCCTTCATATGTTTGCAAGTTAAAACGTGCACTGTATGGTTTGAAGCAAGCACCACGTGCTTGGTTTGATCCGCTCAGTAAGTTTTTAGTTTCCTATGGCTTTCGTTGTAGTTTGGCAGACCCGTCTCTGTTTATTTGTCATTCATCTAAGGGAACAGTAGCATTATTGATATATGTTGATGATATGCTTCTTACTGGTTCATCCGTTGAGTTACTTGATTTGTTTATGAAATTGCTGAGTCAAGAGTTTGCTATGAAGGATTTGGGCATGTTGCATCATTTTTTAGGCATTGAAATCACTCACACAACAAATGGTTTATTGTTGAATCAGTCGCATTATGCATTAACGTTGCTTGATCGTTTTGGAATGCTTGATTGTAAACCCATGCGAACACCTTTAGAGGTTCAACCGGTTGTAACATCTACTGCTGCATCTGTTGATTCACGTTTATATCGCAGTTTAGTTGGGGCTTTACAATATTTAACTTTGACACGTCCGGATATTGCGTATAGTGTAAATTTTGTTTCTCAGTTTATGCAGGAACCGACGGTCACCCACTTGAAGTTTGCCCATCGAATTCTTCGATATGTGAAGGGCACATTAAATCTTGGACTACACTTGACATCAAAATCTTCTTTAGTTTTGCAGGCATTTGCTGATGCAGATTGGGCAGGTTGCCCTATTACCAGACGTTCAACTACGGGGTTTTGTACCTTCCTTGGCAACAACTTGGTCTCTTGGTGTGCAAAAAAACAACACACCGTCTCCCGTTCCAGCACGGAAGCAGAGTATCGAGCCATGGCTCACACCGCAGCTGAACTCACATGGCTTTCATATTTGTTGGAAGATTTCTCCATTCCAATGCCATTTCCGCCGACAATTTACTGTGATAACTTAAGCGCACTTTATCTTACAGTGAATCCTGTGTTCCATGCCAGAAGTAAACATATTGAATTAGATTACCACTTTGTTAGAGAACGGGTTTCACAAGGTCTTCTGATAACTAAGTATGTGCCCACCGAGCAACAGGTTGCAGATATCTTTACCAAGCCACTTAGTAAATCTGCTATTCAATTCTTTCGCACCAAACTCAGCCTCCAGCCCCGGCAAAGTTTGAGGGGGGATGATAAACATCAAGGGAGTTATAAGGAATTACAAATTACTAATCACTCTCTCCATTACTAATCACTCCCTCCCACAAATATCTGTTGCGGAAAATATGGAGTTATAAGATGTTTTTGGAGGTATAAGGATGCTGATATTTTCCACCTTATTTGCAGCACATATTTAGTGATTAGGAGATTAAGTGTATCTTCATTCTTTGACTAAGTTGGTATTTTGAATATTCTGGTATGATTGTTTACTTTATTTTAGGGATTCTAGTATTTGTATTCATCTCTATATAAGTGGCATTTTATGAGTTTTGATGTATTTTTGAGAAATAAGGCAATAAAGAATTTTATTCAGAATCTGTTTCTTTTTACTGCATAAAACATATCAATTCTGTTTTTCTTTCTTCATCTATGTCATGAAGCACATATCTCGCGTCTGGAACATAACCTGGTTCCCTCATCTGCCCATTTAAGCCTTTCAAATTCTCATAGCCCTCTCCCTTGTAGGGTTCTGTACACCGATACTCAGCCAATTCTTCTCCTCCAGCATATTGATAGCAGAGTGCTTCTTCCTTGGAGGCAGCTTGATTTTGTCAGCATTGGTCTGAGATGGATCGAGAGCAACTAACAACTCCTCAGTGCGATTTTCAAGTTCAATATCTCCATGAATTCGTGCAAAATTCCTCAAACCTCCCAAATTTCCACTGTAGGCTCAAATGGCATTCTCTCTATGAATTCCTCGGCTTCTTTCAAATGATTCCCTTTCCCTAGAACATCAATTACCCCAAGATAATGTTCCTTACCAGGAATGATACCATATTGATTCCTCATTGCGTCGAAGAGTAATAAACCTTCTGCAACAGCTCCCATACTAGAACATGCGGCAAAGGCAGCAACGAAAGTCTCCGCATTGGGGTATAATCCCGACTTCTTCATCTCCTCAAACAACAATAACCCACTATCGCCCTGCCTATTCTCTGCATACCCACTTATCATCAAGTGCCAAGTATCCATGTTCCTTTCCCGCATTCTATCGAATACCCGGTGTGCATCTCTCATACTCCCGCATTCTCCATACATTTTTATCAATTTATTGTTCATTTCAATATCACCAGCGAACGATGACCTCTTCAAGAACTCATGCGCCTTTTTACCCATATCAAGAGACTTCAAACTCTCACACAAATCCAATATAGCACTAAAGACACCATAATCAGCAAAAGCACCCTGACCAATGCACTCTAATGGTTCCTTAATCTTTCCCTCCTTGCACAAAGTCATCAAATCAACACCAGGAAGGACGATTGTGGAGTTTCCACGAGATGGGTCGTCGCTGTTTTGATTATTGTCGTTAAATTTCCGTTCTTTTTGAGGGGTTTTCTGTATCTTGCGGCGATATACCTTCTTGGGGGAATTGTGGGCCGTGTAGGAACAAGGGGGTTTGAATTTAATATGGTTTTGAGAAGAAAGTTGAGAAATTTTGAGGGTGTAAGAGAGATTAAAAGTGTGCAAGTGCTGATTGCCGACTGGATATCTATATCGGAGAGTTTACGAATGGGTTTCCTGGATGTTGAAGAGATAGCATAGATGCCATTTGCACGAGCCTTCTCTGTTACTGCATGCTCCAAGCAACTTGAGCTCGGTAACTTAAACGCGCGATTTTTGGTGATTAGCACTAGAAACGGTACCGTTTAAATCCCAAGCCAATTGAACTTTTTTGAGGTTTGTTTGAGCATGTCAGCGTAATTGCCATTCATTTTCTGTATCAATAAAACGTATCATCATAGAATTGTTTATGGTTAATGATTTTATCCAGGATAAGGTTCAGATACATCCTTCAAGTACAGCGAAAATTTTATTTAGACACTTAAATCTTTTTTCAACCGTTTAATTTCTTTTTCTGTTGAAAACTCAAGATTGATGCCCCCGCCATTACGAAAATTTAGTTAGCCATGGCATCCATGTGAGATTTACATTGGACATTGATGGTTCTGAGATTTTATTTTTAAAAAAATATATTTTTTAATATTAAAAAATATTATAAAAAATTTAAATTAAAAAAAAATTCAAGAATCATCTTCATTATGGAGGATTTCAGGCCACATTCGTTCGTTGGCTGTAATGATGGAATCAGAACCAAATTAAAAAAAATACGATAAATAAAAAATAAAAATTTAATATTTAATATTATAGTAAAATTTATATTTTTATTAAAATTTTTACATGTCTTTTTATTTTAATTCTCTAATCTATTAATTTATTTAAATAATTTTATTAAATTAAAATTTTAAATTATTATTTAAAATAAAAATATTAATTTTATTCAATTCATAATCAAATTGTAAAATTTTAATATTAATCTAAATACCTAATCACAAAATTCTAAATATCCACTAATTAAAAAAAAGAAACATACATAATACAAAAAAATCAATAATATATATATAAATTATATATATTTATATATAAAAATTTCAATAATATATATATATATTTATATATATTTATATTTATAATTATATATATTTATATATAATTATATAATAATTTATATATATAAATATATAATTTATATAATTATAATTATATATAATTATATATAATTATTTAATAATTTATAAGCCTCCGCCCTCCGCCCCTACTTACAAAAATATTTCTTGTTCTTCTTCATCTTGCAGTTTAATTAGTGACTCTGGTAATTCATTAACTTTTTTTGCCAATTTTTTTTTATATTTAATATATTCTAAAGTTGTGCAGGTTTTAGAATTTGACCGAATTAAAGTCGGTCGGTTTGAAATGAAATATTAATTAAAATCGGTTAAAATTCTTGAAAAAGACTCGTGTATAACCTGTCGGACAGGTTGAAGTTTGTTTTTTTGTCTCAGAATTCAACCCATAAAATTATATATATATATATATATTTAAAATACATATTATATAATATATAATATGATGTATTCTTTTTTAAAAAAGATTTTATAAGACATGATTTGACCTAGTGCAAAAAATTTGAAAGTATATATAATTTTGATTGAATTCAATTTGATATTTTTAATATTTGATCAAGTTTAGTTGATTTAAAATGTGTCCTAAATTTGACTGAACCGATATATAAACGGAATCAATACTAAATCTATAATATAAGGAAAATGTAGTTTACTGATAAGTTACATCTGTTATGCAATTTTCTTGGCAGTTAATCTTTAAAAATATTCTCTCTTAAAAGGAAAATTTTTTATTCAGGCAATTAAAGGGGTTGCACATCATCAACATGCGTCTACTGAGTGGACTACGGCGATGGTAGTTATTTAGTAGGGTTTTTAGCCAGTGAAAAGCTAGCCATTAGCTCAACGGAAGCTTTCAACAACTTCTTGTTTGGTTGCGGCCAAGGAAATGCCAGTAACTAGGATCAACTGTTTGTTTGGACTTCACCGTAGCAAAATAGCATTATTACTAACAGCTGAAAAACTTTTTCTTATTGCAGTGTCGGAATCAGAAATTGAATAGAAAAGATAAATATTTTAAATTAAAAAAAATTATAGACTAATTAAAGATAAAATTAAATATTTAATAGTATATATAGTAAAATTTATATTCTTTTATTTTATATCATTTATTAAAATTTTAAAAATATATTAAATTTTTATATGTCTTTTTATTTTAATTTTTAGATATATTAATTTATTTAAATAATTTTATTAAATTAAATTTTATAAAAATACTATTTTAAATGAGAACATTAATTTTACCAAATTTATAATTAAATTATAAAATTTTAATATTAAACTAAATATCAAATTATAAATTTATAAATATCCACTAATTAAAAATAAAAAATATATATAGTGTAAAAAAAGTGAATAATATATATATAATTATACATATTTATAATAATTATATATTTATAAATATTTATATATACAAATCATTATATAATTATATATAAATCATTATATAATTATATATATTTTTATATATAAAAAATATATAATTATATAATGATATATATATATATATATAAAGGATTGAAAGGGAAGGGGTCCATTGCCCCGAGGACCCCTGCCTCCGCCCCTAGCTGGCCATTTCCAAGAGCAAACATTTCACATGCCGCCGGTCCTTGCCATCCCCGAGCACAAGCCTAAGGAGACAATGAACCGACAAGGAGAAGACGATTTCACTCTCTTAAAGAACACAAACACCACCTCTTTTGCCAATAGTCCAAGAATAAGCTCTAAATTTGGGTTTTTCTCCAACCCACCAACACCTTGTTTGCGATTTAAATCTGTATTAAGCCCAAGCATACTGTGCAGAGCCACCACATCCTTAGTTACTACTATTCCAAAAATCCATTGCAAAACTTCCAACGCTAAAAAATTTCAACTTCTCTAATCCCTCCTCCCCTAAATTCCCTTCTGGCTTTTCCCTTCTCAAAGCCAGCCTTCATTTATGGAGCAACAAAATTTTTGATAAAATCGAGAGTAAGGAGGTAAGAAAAAAGAAAGGATCTTACTTCAAAAAAATATCAAAATTTCAAAACTTTTATGGAAATCTCTCAATTTCCATGGATGTGGTTGTGAAAATCTCTCAGCTTTACGGCTTTCTCACCTTTTGTATGTAAATTTAATTAATTTGTTAAAATTGCGATAGATAGCTATGGAGAGAACAAATTTCAAAGGTGTTGGCTTTCTTCAATGGGTAGGGTTGCCTGTAACTGTAATTGTGGCTGTGCAATTGTGAGGGGTCCCAACAAGAAGATAAAATTTTTTTATTTTTGTTTTATTATTTTATCAATATTTAATTTAATTATTTTATCATTATTTAATTTAATTATTTTGACTGTTTTATAAACCAATAATAATGGGACATGTGTAAAGAAAAGACTTATAATGACACATATATAATAATTAATAATTAATGAAAAAATAAATTATTGTGACAGTAAAGATGTATTTAATCCATTTTAACACAAAAAGAAAGAAGCTAAATGGAGCAAAAAAATTAAGTGCCTGTACGATTTTTGATATATTTTGAGGGTTTATTTGAACCTTATCCCATTTTATCCAACTAATTTCTTCGTACTCCCTTAATTTGTAAAAAATTTATTTAATTTTATAAGAAATTCTTCTAGCAGATAAATCATATTGTTGCCATGCAATTATTTTGTTAGGCCACTACAATACACTTATTTAATTCTACTCATTTCATTCAGAAGGAGTACGGGGGTGCTTTTTGAGTCCAACTTTTTATGGGATTAGGACTGTAGAACTTAGATGGTGTTTGGTTTAGCTGTTTGATGCAGCTGATAGAGGTTTGAACCCCAAACAACAGCTGTTTGGTAAAATTTGATGTTTGGTAAAATTTTAAAACAGCAGCTGATAGCTGTTAGGAACCCCAAACAGCTGCTATTTTAATAAGCTCCTATTCAGAGTTTTTTCATATCAGCTAATAGCTTATTCATATTAAGACTATATTAACCCTATTAAAATAAAATAAAAATTAATATTTATTAGATAATAATATGCTTATTGATAATTTTACATTTAAACTGCAATAGCTATTGTATTTTTACCAAACACTAACTCGAATCAGCTACCAGCTATCAGCTATCAGAAACCGCTATCAGCTACCAGCTGCTATGAACAGCTAAACCAAACAGGCCCTTATTTTATTATTGACAGTCAACGAAACAAATCTCAGGCCATCTGACAATGGGACGGTTTTTCCTTTGATAAAATTTTATTTAATTTTTTAATAAATAAAGGGCTCACACGTCATCCATTAAAAAAATAAATAATTTTAATAATTTTTAATAAAAATAATAATTTTTAATAAGCATAATTTTTTAATAAAAATAATAATTGTAATAATTTTTTGATAAAAATAATAACTTTTGAAATGAAAATAATAATTTTTTTAAATGAAATTTTTTAATACAGATAATAATTTTTAGTAAAAATAATAATTCATTAATAAAAATAATATTTTTTATAAATAATAATTTTTCACTATAAATAATAAAAATAATAATTTTTTAATAAAATAATTTTAATAAAGTCCCACTTTTTTTAGATTCCATTTTGTATTTACTTGGCATTAAATTAGGTCTCATCCAGAGGGACTTGGGAGTCGACCTGGGGATGCTTAACTCATTTCAAACAAGAACTCCAGTAAAGGCATTTCAATCATTTTTCCCATTTTTCATGCTGTTCAGAATCACAATATATTTTAGGTAATTTGTACAGAGAGGTCTTTTATTTTCTTTATACCTGTTCTGAATAATAGAATTCATAACCTAAAAGCCTGCAGTAATGGACTTCAATTTGCAGAACATGAAGAGGAGGTCGTAGTTGTCCAGTGATTTCAAGTAAAATTAATAATGGGAAACTTCTCCTTTTGATCCATCAATCATCAAACTGCAAACTGCAAATTCCATCACTCTCAAACTCTATCATGCAGAAAGGAAAACTCTATCACTCGCAAACTGCAAATTGACCCATCAGTCATCAATATAACAAGCAAATTCTTCCTTGACTGGAATAACAAAATGACCACTAAAATGAAATTGTATCTGGTTCAAAACTGTTTGTACATAAATCTTTTCTGTGAATGGATGAATGATAATCACATATCTGTAGCCTGCTGGTATGCTCAGCAATTCAGTTCCATATTTTCACCAAAGCATCTCTAATTGTAAAATCAACAGCATTAGAAAGGCTTGCATTTAAATTGATATCACAAGAAAGGTCAGATAAAAATGATGAATGTGCTATTGCCAAAATCTCAGAACGACAGTAGGAGATGTTTTATTCACTTAAACCACATATCAACAATCATTTCGACGTAATCAGATAGTCTCAAAGTTGAACATGTTCATCAGAAAACTATGCAAATATCTTAATTCTTTCACCACATGCCATATCTTCACTCAGCAGGAAGGAAGTCAGCATTGTGGTAAACAGTCACCCACGTAAGTACTCAATATGCATGAAACAGAAAAAGATTGGTTCATACGCGTATAGAAAGTAAAGATCAATTAGAACAATGTACAAGATATGCAAATGCATATTGGCTTTCAATTCTTGGAGAAAACTACAGCAAAAGATGTTAATATATATATATATATATATATAATATACAACCATATATCTCTTAGCGAATTGAATGCATAGCAAGAACAGAAGCAATATCAGATTTTTCTTTTATTTTCATTTTGGGATGAAATATATAACTAGAATATTTGCTAGAATGAAACATGGACCGAACTGTAGATGTATTTAAATCAAATCAACCCCGTGATTTTCATAAAATAGTTTATTGCTTAATTATAGTATTCAGTAATAAGTAGTAATAATTCAATACAAACAGGCATAACTATACAAGTAGTCAGCTTCATAAAATTCAATTCAAACAAATATAACTACATAAGAAGCCAGCTTCATCTCGTGTTGGCAATGCGCAACAGTGTATAAGATCCATAAGATACTACAGTTATGAGATCAGATTAGAAAACTAAATAATATAATCTGACCAGCCAGGACGGATATAGGAGGTGTTGTAGGGGGCAAATGACTCCTCTCTCCGGAGACCAAAAATACATATAGGATGATGTTTTGGTCGCCGGTAATGACAGCATAGAGGGCTCTACAATGAGAGTCTCTCTGCTCATTGCAGAGCCGGCAAGTGTGAGAGGTAAGATGACCCCTCATACTTTTTTTTTTTAATAAAAATATTCTTGGCTGAAACGGTTAGAAATTATATATTTTTTTAATTAATAATAAGTTAAACGATACTGTTTTACTTCAAATGAAACTACAAGGTTTCACTTATAACAATTAAAAAAAAATAGAAAGAGGAGCTGCTCTTTCTCTGCGAGAGACACAGAGACCAGAGAGAGGGAGAAAGGCGATTTCTTGGCATTAAATTGATCAGTATATGCGAGGTCAAAGGGCTTTTTTCTCCCTAACACGAGCTTGATTGACTCTTAAAAAAATTCTATTGGTATTGAATTTTCACCGAACAGCCCTAAAACTTCTATCAGAGCAAAAATAATCATAGAGAAACTAAGCTTTCAGGCAAGGGAGGTATGTATAGGCTACAAAAGAAAAGTCTTTTTAGTCCTACAGTTTCTCTCGCTTGAGCAGTCAGTAGTCTTTAATCTATGCGCGTCAGTGAGAAAAGGCCAGCATATAGACATCATTTTGATGGAAATTCCTACGGTGACATCTTGTCTTACTGACTTTCCCCCTCATCTTTTTAAAAAAAGCCACTCCACGATGGTAAAGTCTCATCTTGTGTATTGGCCGAAGTGAAAATAGTCGCATTGAACTCTCGAATATGTTTGAGGGTCTCGAAATGATCTTCCAGATCTAGGGAGAATTCGCTTTGGTAGCTTATCCCTTTGAAACCCCGTCCTTCTTCTTCTTTTCTTTTTTTTTCCATTATGAAAGACCGGATTCAATAGCAAAGGTTATTTCTAGGATTTGGCCACTTCTCTTCGCTTCCCAATCCAATCCTCTATCAAAATGATATCTTCTTTCGCATGAGAAACGAGCAAAAACATAAGCAAAATGCCATGTCCAGTTTCATATGTTCTTTCTTTCCTTTTGAGGTGTTTATTGCTGCATGTGAACATCTTAATTATCATAAAGAATTTTGCAAATCTGCAACGAGACAGCATCATAGGTCAAGCAACTTATTGTCAAAATTAAATGTCAATTATGAACTTGACTAATCTTGTCATAATCATTGAAACTTTGAGTTTGTTGTCAAAATAAAATGCTTGGCATTTATTCTTTCTCTTTTATCCCTTTCCAGTTATCCCAAATTCAAGAACATAATAAATGAGAATGATGACTTTAAGGTTGATGAAATACTTTTTCAGGTAAAAAAGTGTGGGGTTTCTCAAGATTCACCAGTGACTGCACTAGTGGTATCCTGAAGTCACAACCAGGAACCAAGTTAGATCAGAGAGGTGATATCTCAGATTCATGCTCTGAAATGTTACGTCAAATCCATGATGTGTATGACCCTGAGAAGGTCCAAGCCTTACTTTATTTTTAAATGTTTAGATCATTCATTTTTTTCTTCTAGTATTTGAGCCTTTTACACCTTTTGATTCTTTTTCACAGATAAAAATAAGGATAAAAGTTGTTTCTGGTACATCATATGGAGTGGTAGCTGCTGAAGCAAAGAAAGCTAAGTCAAATTGGGTTATATTGGACAAGTAATTAAATCATGTAAACCTTGTTGTCTTGCATGATATATGATGGACATTGTCTTACATTTTGGAATTCTGAAAGTTTGCAACTGTATTTGGTGGTTGATTTATAATGGCCTTATTAAGCTTAAACTTAGCATATCCAAGTACCTTGTAGCACAAAATTGCTGAGCTTTCAGTTCTATTTTTTCAATTAAAATTGTTATTCCCGTTTCTTGGCAGACATCTAAAACATGAAAAGAAACATTGCATGGAAGAGTTACAATGTAATGTTGTAGTTATGAAAAGAAATCAGCCAAAAGTACTCCGTTTGAATTTGATTGGATCACCAGTAATGCAACCTGTAGTATCTTGGCCGTTGGCATTTGATATAGAAGCTCCTTCAAAAGACTTTGAGAGCAAGCATTGCCCTAGAGATGTATTAAAGGTGCCGTATGTAACTCCTGCAAGTAGTCCCGATCATGAATCATCACTGACTGCAACAGATGTTGGAACTTCATCAATATCAAGCTCTGATCCAGGGACTTCACCATTTTTTCTGTCCGGAATTTATAGGAACCAGAAGAAAGAGCATTTATTATTTACTGATGAATGTAGTCTGTATGAATCTGATTCTGATACGTATAGTGACCAGCAGGCTCCTTCTTCCACTAGGTTATATTTCCAGCCATGGATGGATGATAATCTGTTTTCTAGTGGTGAACTTGCATAAAATTTGGTGGATAGTTTTTATAACTCTAGGGATACGGCTCTACCATTGACATACAAAAGCTTGCTTGAGAATTTATCCAAATTAGATAGAGAACCTGATATTGGAGTCCTGAACTATAGAATTGATCTGAACTTGAGCAAAAGTGTAAGGGAAGCAATTTCTTTGTCTACTCATGTGCCTCTAGGTCCTCTGCCCTTGTGTTCAATATGTTGACACAAGGCTCCAGTGTTTGGAAATCCTCCGAAGTGGTTTACCTATGCTGAGCTGGAATTTGCTACAGATGGATTTTCAAAAGAAAATTTCTTGGCTGAAGGTGGATTTGGTTCTGTTCACCGAGGTGTCCTATCAGATGGCCAGGTGGTTGCTGTGAAGCAACATAAATTGGCTAGTTCTCAGGGTGATCTAGAGTTTTGCTCAGAAGTTGAGGTTTTGAGTTGTGCACCGCACCGCAATGTTGTGATGTTGATTCTGCGTGGAGGATGGAAGAAGATTGCTGGTTTATGAATATATTTGCAATGCATCTTTAGATTCACATCTTTTTGGTAAATTCTTCTATACTACATCTGATATGTATATTTAATGTCTTTCTTGAAGAAGTGTATATAATTTACTCAGCTAACTTGGGGAAATTCGTTAAAAATTTTCCTAGAATGTGTAATATTACCTGGTCTTGAATTTTTCACTGAATAGCTCATAGGAAATATTTTACAAATGAAATAGCAAAGCCTTTCATTCGTCTATCATTATGAATAATACTATCCATATTTTCTATGGAATTTGAATATGGCTCGAGGCATTTCCTTTACCCCTTCTCACTTTGCAGCCAAGATGCTTCTTCTTGCTTGCATATTCTCGTATCAAGTTCTTCACAAATGAAATAGGTTAATCTTTTCTATGTCCAAGGTATTAATTCCTGTGTGTTTAAAATTGTCAGGACATGATCAAGATGCATTGAAGTGGTCTGCAAGACAGAAAATTGCTGTTGGAGCAGCTAGAGGGTTGAGATACCTTCATGAAGAATGTAGAGTGGGCTGTATTGTCCATCGTGATATGAGGCCCAACAATATCCTCATCACTCATGATTTTGAGCCATTGGTATGTCATGCTCTTGCCATTTCTCTATGACTTTATCACCAGATATATATTGTGCTTGATTCAACTCTCATTTTATGTTCACTTGCTTTTGTCTGTTTCAAGTTGTAGAGACATGACATTTGGTTTTTTTTATTGCAAAGAACACATTTAAACTGACTCCTGCTCTCAATTTCAGGTTGGAGATTTTGGACTGGCAAGGTGGCAGCCAAATGGAGACATGGGAGTTGAAACAAGAATAATAGGAACATTTGGGTAAGCTTATTGGAAGAAGGTTCTTTTTCTCCTGCATTGTTTCGTTTTGTAAAAGCCACAAATCCTTATGCAGGTATCTGGCTCCAGAATATGCTCAAAGTGGCCAAATCACAGAAAAAGCTGATTTGTATTCTTTTGGGGTAGTACTGTTGGAGCTAGTTACAGGACGGAAAGCTATTGACCTAAAACGACCTAAAGGCCAGTGCCTAACAGAATGGGTATGAGCTCAAGAACTGAAGTTTTTCGTATGTGGAAATATAATTTTATGCTGAAATTCATGCATCTTTGATAAAAATAATTGTTGAGCTTTTGATGTTAAGTGGCAGAACAAATTGCTTTTGTGTTTTATCTTTTATCTTGGTCATTACATATGTCATGAGATTTGGAGCAGGCACGGCCACTCCTACAAAAGCATGCCATTCAAGAACTGGTTGACCCACGCTTAATGAATTGCTATTCAGAACAAGAGGTGCATAACATGCTGCAATGTGCTGAATTGTGCATTTCCCAGGATTCTCATTTAAGGCCTCGAATGCCTTAGGTCAGCAAATTATTCTAATTTTCATGTCATAAATAAAGGCATAAGGCATTAGTGTAACAGATTTAATTCTTTTTTGCATAACATTAGTATCTAGCATATATATGTATTTGCTGCATGCCATTGGCAGATTGGCTTCATAAGAATGCTAATGTCTTACTTTAGCAAAGAAACTTCCTACTTTAAAGTCCGCATTGCAACTGATTCAAGTAGCATATCTGCAGCACTTGACCAAAGGATGTGGTGTGGCTTAATGTTATAAAACACTACCAATATGATTTCTTGAATAAGCATTACTGTGTTGCAAAATATTCACTGGATTAAATACCATGTGAATATTCCATCTGACCATTTCTCTGTATATAGCAAAGGGTTGTTGTTTGTACAGTGCAGCTCACAGTAAGAACAGTGTTTTGAAACAAAGCTGCCCATATCTTTCACTGAACTACAGCATGATCCTTTGGAATTGCAATTTTGTCCAAAAGAAAAAAGAAAAAGATCCATACGGGTAGTCAAAAATCATTTTCCTTAGCTATCTGCAGTCTTCATTAAAGGATAACGCTGTAATTATTTCATAGCCAAAAGATGACTCCAAGTATAATTTTTTTCTATATAAGACAGTAGCAGTTTATGTTGCATATATGCATATGACCTAAACAATCCTTCTGTCACTGCATACCTCTGGAAGTAGTGAGAGTCAAAACTATACAATCTCATTGACCCTACATTTCTCGTTTTTATTAGCTACATGGTTACTACTGTACAGTTTACTGACGTACAATGTTCTGTAAAGGTACAATGTTCTGTAAAGGTGCTTTGGATGCTGGAGGGTGACATAGTCATGAATTCAAGCAATCAGTAATGAACTTCTGGATATCATGCTGAAAGCAGAATTGGAAGCAGGCTGCTTAAGAACAGCAGAAACAAAGAGGTCTTGTAGCATTCGGTAGAGCTTAATTGGGGGGTGAAAGCAAAGAAGAGTTTTTGTTAGAAGCATTTTTAAATTACCTTTGAAGTAGTTGTCAATATTGGTTAGCTTGTGATGGTTGATTCTTGGATGTATAGCTGTAATGATGGATGTGAAGGTTTGTTTAACCCCTCTTGTGTTATTTACTTCTTAATTCAAGATTTGATTCATTATTATCATCTCTCAAATGCTGAACTTTCCAAAGCTGAATCTTGATTCTCGTATCTCTCTTAAATATTCTGGATAAACTCTTCAAAGCTTCTTCCAATCTTATTTTTGGAAGGGGGTCATTGCAATGAACATTGAACCTCTGACCTTGATCTACTTAAGTGTATATTTACAGGAACTATAATCGGCATTTAGTATTTTTATTTGGTTTTTTTTTTTTAAAAAAAAGGAAAAAGAACAGAAGGATGCTATTAGCCTTGTATCTAAATCTTTTGGACTCGTATATATTTCATACGCCCTTCTATCAGAGTTTTTTTTTTAACCCTCTTAAATAACTCAATCTTCCACCATCTTACTATTGAAATGCACGAAAAAAGAATTTTTTTTTAGAAATATATATGTCCAAACTTTTAAGTGAAAAAGGTTGCACTCCTGATTTACGTCAATTAGCATTTTATCAACATTAACTTAATTAACAATTTTAAAAAAATTAAAAACATTTGAAGAAGAATTTGCAAAATAAAAATTTATTTTAGGGTAAAAAATTTAATTTTGTTAAATTAAAAAAAATTGTATTTAGAAGAAAAATCAAATTTAAATATGAATATGTGCTACATATCATATCTATTAAATATAAAAGTATAATCTAATTAATATACAAATAAATTTTTTATGATATGTTATTGTTAAACAACCGTTTGGTTCAGTTAACAAAAACAAACAGTTAACCAACATAATTATATATATTAAATATAAAAATAATTTATATATTTATAATTATATTATAGTTTATATATTAATTATAAATTATATATATAATTTATAATTTATACATAATTATAAATTATATACATAATTCTATATAATAAATTATAAGTTATAATAAACAATAAATAGTAAATTATATAAATAAATTATCAATTATATATAGTAAATTATTTTGATGGATTATATTTGAATTTAAAATATAATTATATATTTTATTTGTGCATTTGTGTTAAAATTAATATTTGCAATGAGTTATATTTGATTTTTTTAAAATTAAATATGTATAAAATTTATCAAATTTTAATTTAATTTAATATATTTTTTTGTATATAGTGTAAAGGTTAAAAATTGAAAATAATGATTAATAATCCATTTTGTGCAGTTAACCAATAATAAATTAATCATTTATTTAGATTTTAGTTTAAATTTAAAATTTTTCTAACTGAAATTAGCAAACCAATTTTTTTTTTTTTACCCTCAGGGTTCAATTAACCCAACTGTGAGCCCCCTGCTCCATTTATGTCAACTATAGAATAGCACCGCCAAATCTCCCAAGTCTATTAAAAATCCAACGGCATGTCGTTTTTTTCTCAGTTGTGTCGTTTGGTGGGGAAGATACAGAGAGACAGAGGCACAGGGTCAAATTGAAGTAGAAGAACATTTCGATAGTGGTGAGTCTTGGTCCGTATGAATTCTCTTCTCAAAATTCGCAGGCCTATTCCCTCGCTTTCTCTGCTTCGATTCTACACATGTATCTCTCTTTCTTAACTCTCTTTCTTTACTTTAATCAAGAACAATAAGAACAAACAAGACAAGTTTATAAATGAATGAAAGTCTTGTCAATGTGTTTCAGACGCTTCAAATGAGATCAAGTCAGAACCTTTGCTGGTGGAAAACCCTAGCTTTATTCACCGTTCTGCTATCGTTCACCCAAATGCTCTGATTGGCCAGGTATTATCTTTTTTCTGCTTCTCTGATACTTAAACTCACTCCCATTTCAAACAAAAGTAAACTTGTTGAGCTTTTTTACAGGGTGTTTCAATTGGACCCTTTTGCACCGTTGGATCCTCTACTAAGCTTGGGAATGGTTGTAAGTTATACTCTGGTAGCCATGTTTTCGGAAATACCGAGTTGGGGGAGCGGTGTATTTTGATGACGTGAGTTCGCTTAAAGTTTACAGGAGTGGGAGTTTTATTTGTTCTGTTCCTTGAGGAAACATATTTCTTGCACTTGACCAGTATTATAGCATTTTTTTTATATTGTGTCAGGCAGTGGTGCAGTGATTGGTGATGGTCTTCCTGGAAGAACTGTTATAGGAAACAATAACATAATTGGTCATCATGCTGTAGTTGGTGTTAAATGTCAAGATTTAAAATACAAGGTTTTGTTTTGCCTGCTCATTATGGGTATTAACTGATTTAATTCATATGTTGCTTTCAACACACTGCATTTTGATAGCTATAGCTATAAGTCTGATATGTGATTCATTTTTCTGTCATTTTAAAAACTTGAAATTGATTACTAATGCAGAGTGTACAATTTGGCTTAGGAAATTTGAGAATCCGCTGCTTTTCCCTTTATCATATCTACAATCCTTTTTATTGTCTTAATTGTTAGGTTTAATTTATTGTAGTTGTAATATGTATTTATTTTTCTCCTGTTATCTTCTTGTTCTTAGGAATGATGCTTAAAACCATGCACAAATTCTTTAAACATTTTCATAGATATAGAAGCTCCATTTACTGGAATATTACCTAACTTTCCTGTTACTTTGAGCTTTTGACCAAGAATTTCCAGAATGGTTTATTCTTCATTTGCCATCTATTTCGATAGACCATCATTTGAAGTGATTGAGTATTTGGTTTTCAGATCGTGTTTATTTTTTATGATTTTACACTTGAAATAAAATTTCAGATACTATCATTTCAATATACATTTATCCAAATGGATGGCAAGAAGTGCTCATGTGACTTTGACAAGTGTTGATTCTTCTGGATATTCAATGATTTGCATTTGTACTGTTAACCCATGCTTCCTTTGGTTGAATTGGTACAAATTTTACAAATGACAACTGCACGTTCCAATTATGTATGGATTCAATGTTATAAACATCATACTATTCTTCATCATCAATTTTATGCTGAGCCAACTTATGGTATCTACAGTTTATGGTTCACATCTACAAACATTTCCAACTCTGAAAAGCATACTTACTGAAGCATAGACATAGTATCAGATGCATGTGGCCAATGTTGTTGCGTTGTTTGTCTATTGCTTCTTTCAGATATCTGGTGTTTTAGTTTTTCTCACCATTAAGTTATTATTCTGGATAATACTTACTGGTGTGAAAGAGTTGACTTTGTGCACATATACAAAAAAATATCGGAGTTTATTTCTGTTTGACCTTCATCAATATATTTTGTTATCATCCTCATATGTTGCATCTGCATTGTCATGCATGCACCTGTTCATTTGTAGTATCCTTTTGCAATGATTAAGATTTTAAGCTCTTTGGGTTGTTTCTAAATGAATAGTCTCTTTTTATTTTTTGTTTCCCATGCATTTAGTTAGGGGATGAATGTTTTCTTCATATTGGGGACAACAATGAAATCAGAGAGCATACTTCAATTCACCGATCGTCAAAGTCAAGTGAGAAGACGGTAAGGTCACGGTGCTGATCTATTCTATATGCTATAGTCATGATTTGTGAAGTTCGCGTGGCCTTTATATTCTTACTAGCATTGTGCATGCAGATTATAGGAAATAACAATCTTATCATGGGATCTTGTCACATTGCGCATGACTGCAACATTGGCAACAGTAACATATTTGCTGATAGTACTCTTCTAGCTGGCCATGTTATTGTGGAAGTAAGTCAACTTATCACATAATTGTCAGAATCAATATTATTCTACATAGCAATGTTTCATATGCCATGTCTGGTCAGAACTTGATTGAGATGTGCAAATGCAGGACTATGTTCATACTGCTGGTACTGTTGTTCATCAATTTTGCCATGTTGGTTCTTTTTCTTTCATTGGTGGTGGATCTGTGGTATGATCTTTTCCCTTTTTATGTTTTTAAGATTTTTGCTGTATTCTATTCTCATATATCAAGGAACCTGAGATGTTTGTTTGTGTATAACATGGACTTGTGGTGTTGGGCATGTCTACATGCTGATGTTGATACATATTTGTATGTTGGCTGGGAAAAAAAAGCCAGAATAAGAATATCCTCGCTTCATAACCATGTGTTTTGCTGAATGTATTTAATGTGAGAGTATCAAAACAAATCAGAAAGAAGAAAAATTTCCATCATGAAAATTGTGTTTGTTGTGACTGAAGGTTTCGCAAGATGTCCCCAAGTATGCAATGGTGAGTGGAGAAAGAGCTGAGCTTCGTGGTCTAAATTTGGAGGGTCTTCGGCAACATGGATTCACAGCCCCAGAGGTTTTTATTTACTTCCACTCTGATGTCTCTGCATTGTAGGTAAATTGTATTGCATGTTTTCTGTAATATTGGTGAAAACATTAAAAAAAGATTTTGGCTGATTTTTGTGGTTCACAAATTTTTATGGTTCTTAGTTGCTCTTTACAAAGTTGCATATAACAGCTCTTGATGTTGCTTTGTTTGTCTGTCATTGAGGGGATTTTGGGGTCACATTTGATATGCTTGTGCATTGCTAGGGCTTCCATGGTATTGGTTGAAGTTAGCGGCATGCTTTATATATGTGAGGAGCCAGTAGGCTCCTTTCAATGGATGAAACGTGCTCCAGAATATTGAGACAAATAGAGGAGACCTTTTTTCATTTTGTCACTTTAAAAAAGTTCTAAAACTTGCTTTAGATTTAAGGGTATGTGGGCATTCATAAAACCAAACTTTTTCTTAGTTATATTGTTGATTCAGATTTGTTTTGCAGAATGAGTTATGGTGCTGATATTCTGCGGTATCAATTTGAATGGCATATGGTGAATAACCTCTAGCTGCTTTTAGGAAGTATGAATTGAGTGAATTATTAATAATAGCATGTTTTGTTGTAAGGTTGAAAGCCCTAGCTTCTTTAAATTCTTTATATTTAATTGATGTGGTGATCTGAGTTTGCAGAATTTGTCATGTGAACATTTATTTCTGAAGTTTAGACTATGATACAACTATTAGAAGGTCTGTGATAAATTTTAATGGTCGCCTGTTGTTTGTTGTTGTGGATTTATAGTCTAGGTTCTGAAATCTTTTTGTATTAATGCAACATTATTGAAGATGGCGGTGAATTTTTTTCCTGATCAACACACACATACTTATGTTTCTATATCTTTAATGCTTATTATCTATCATCTTTCATCCTTTTTCCCCTATCACTTTTTGAATGACCTTTGTGTATTTTTGGCAAGGATCTAGATTAGGAGTTTGAGAACGGCTTACAGAAAGATATTCATGCTTGTCAATGCTAGTCCTCTGGGTTTTGAAGAGCGTCTTGCTGAAGTGGTATTACATCTCTTATATGTTTTACATCTCTGAATATTCAGCAATAATAATAAATTAATTTACAGGAGCAAGATACAGAATTAGGTAAGGTTCCTGCTGTATGCTCCATGGTGCAGTCTCTACGTGATTCTTTTGCAGGAAATCGCTGGAATATGCAAGTTTAGACATTGGAGTGGTTCTTAAAGACATTTTGTTGTGAGTTTCTGCTTCTCTTCTTTCTATTGAAAAGAAGCTCCCACTCGGGAAATATACTTAATTTTCCTTTTTACCATTTTGGTCCTGTAAATAGTCACAACTGATTCAAGGGACTCTTGGTATTCAAGTACCATAACTGTATAATTTATTTATTTATTTTTTTTAATTCATAGCATAATTCAAGCTTTTGGAATTTTTTTGATGGTTTTTGAGTTTCTCATTTGCAGATAAACTATTGTATTTTCAAGCTGCTGTAGACTAGATTTCATCAAAGACTTGGAGAAACTCAGAAAGTAGGAAAAAGAAACAGATTATTCAACTTAGTTAAATTTTGTGGAATAGAGAAGAAGCTGTAGATGAATATTTGTGTGAAAAGAACTGAACAACTATGATGTATTATTCAAAGAAAACGTGTTTAGGTGAATTCTCTCATATCAAAACTATTTTAAATTCATCATTAGTTGATAAGTTTTGTTTGTAATGATAATTGTTTTTTTGACTTCCAAAGTATGCACCAAGCTTTGATTGATTCTCCTGTTTTATGTTTGATCTCCCTCTCTCTTTTTAACCTTTCTCTGTGTTTTTCCTTGTTTACATAATTACATGGTCAAAACTTATTTAAAAGAAGAAAAAAAAATTTAATTTGGGTCAATATGCATACATTAGTTATTGTAGCAGACTACATTAGTTATTATCACTTGTATTGCCATTCAATTTCCTCAAAAGGCCATTTCACTTTCAATCATTTTGTAATTAAAATCAAATACTATCCAGATACAAAGTACCTTATTTTTTGTGTATGGCATTAGTTTTATAAAATTCATTTCTGCTTTTTATGAAGACTCCATCTTCCACTATCATTTCCTTTATTGTTAAGGCTTCACTTTCTCCTCATAATTTGCCCATTTCTAAAAAAGTTCTAGATTTCTTTTTATTTATATGATTGGATCTTGTAGAAAAACCCATATTCTTTGTTAATAAGCAAGATGATGAATAATATATATATATATATAAACGGTTTGATGTACGAATACTTTCTCAATATGTGAGATCTAAAAAATAATAAGATCTATGAAGTCTATAATATGCAATATTTTCTTCCAATTGCAAAATTATTTTTACTTATTCGAATTTTTAACTTCAGGTTACGTAGTGATAATGTTTATTATTGTGCTAAGACGCTCCTAAAAATATATAAATTGAATGAAATGATGTGTTAAAATTCACGAACTGAAAAGTATTGTGGTCTTTCACCTGCTAACATTAAATAAGTAAGTTTATCACAAAAAAAAAAACCACTAAATAGTTAAGAACTTGTTGTCCCCTGCCCCATTTAACCCCTTGAATTAAAATTAATTTAATTAAACAAATTAACCATAATAATTATCATTTATCATTATTATTATTAGCCTTGCCTTTGTGGCAAGATGAGTGAATTGTTAATAAAATAAAGATGCAAAAGGGCTGTACAGTGGACATTCCGCAACTTAATTTGTGGTGCAGATGGTTTTATAGTAGTAGTAGTAATAATAATAATAATAATAATAATATGGAAAAGAGGCATTTGCAGGCATTACCTGTGAACATGATCAGCGGTTGAAGTCTTTTATTTGAATATGACCTGTGCGGTAGCCTTTTCTCATTCATTACTTTTTCCACGTTCAAAATTAAAAATATAAACCCATTTTTTCTTTTACCATTCTTGCTAATTTTATTTTTTTTCATTCTCTAATATAATTAAATTTCAGTATTCTTTAATTTTGTGATTTTACTAGAAAAAATACGAGGAATAAGTAAATGGGTTGAATCAATTTATCTTATAATTTTTCTAACAAACTCAATTAATTATATCATTTTAAACCGATTAAATTAATCAATTTTATTTTAAAATTTTATAAACCGATATTATAAATATATTAATTTTGATAAATTAATATAAAATTTTATTTTTGTTGATTTTATAAATTTTATTCATATTGAGTGGTCGATTTTTAAAAAATAAACTCTCTAATTTGATTAATAATAATTAGTTCGACCGACTTCTAAAAATTAATCAATCCTCATTTTTTAAAATACACTTAAGCATATTGATATATAATCTTTTTAAATAATAGTTTTGAAATTAATTCGTCAGTCCATCATTAGAATAGTAAATAAATTGTCCTATAACAAGTCATTACATCACTCAAGAAACGAGAATCAGTTTCAGTGATGTCCAAAAGACCTGTTATATGTACAGTATCTGTATGTGCCCAACGTCACCAAGTAGTTTAATTTGCTCACTTTTGGTTTTGCCATTCAATGAATTGGGAAGGAACTTACACCTTTTGCTCTAGGAATTTTAAAAAAAATAATTACAAAACCCTATTCTTAGATTATTTATTTATTTATTTTTATTTTAAAATCACTAAATAAAAAATTTTAATTTAGCATATCATTCAAATTAAATAATTTTTATCGTCAAATCAAATAAATAAATATATTATGTTGCAGAAATATTATTTAAATTTTAAAGTAAAATTTACATAAAATGAAGCTAGTATAATTACTAATATAATGGTGAAATTTATATAAAATAAGTTAGTACATTAAATAAAATTTAATGTAAAATTAAGTTATTGCAATTACTTTTATAAGTGTACTATGCTTTTCAAAAAAAGAAAAAATAATTGTACTTTAAGATGAGAGAGCAAATGAGATAAAATTAGAGTGCTCTTCTTGGCTTAAGTTGGGACTCTTTTTATAATACATTAAATATTAATGTTCTTTTGTTTCTAAAGTTATTGCCTTTTGAGTTTGTATTTGGGACCAAATTAGAGAGAAAAAGAACGATTTCTAAGCAATCGTACATTTAAAAGTCAATAAATCCTTTGAATAAATATATTTTCTCACCATTAATAAATGTATCGCATTTATATTAATTTTAATCATACTATTAGACTGATGACTTAAATAAAATCTATCAATTTATTTTAACAGTACCCAAATAAAATATTATTTCTAAAATCAAAGGTTTGTAATAATAATGTTATTAATGAAACAAATAAAAGGAAGCCAAATTGATGTTCCAAAAAAACTATGTATCGAGGTACCTAACAGAGCTTTCAGAGAAAAGAAAACTTTAGCTTTTATCTTCTTTGGCCATCCCTTAGTCTTCGATAAAATTCTACAGCAGATGTACGGTATTAACATACTCAAAAGATCCGCTGATACATGCAAGTATTATCTCTTACCTCTTAACTATAAATATGAATAAATTCTCTACATGTAAAATATCTTTTTCTAACTTATTAAATTTATCTATTTGCAGGCAAATAGATTACTGATTTAGGTATCAAAGTATTTTTACTAGAATCTGGTTTTCTCTATCTTTTATCTTGCAAATAGAAGAGTTGATCAGAGAAAAATTTAAACTCAAATAGGAGTTTTTAGAATCTATCTCGTCATCAATGAATAAGTAGTAAGTATGATAAATTCAATCAATTTAATTTCTCTAGCTATGTACCTAACTAGATAAATTATATACCATAAGTTTGGTCCTCCCTAGTAACCAAGATAACATTTTATTATTAAGACAGAAAGAGCCTCATGATCTACTCTAAACTCGATAAGAAATATAAAAGATTACGTAAATAGGAAGTAATTACATTATAAATTACAATTAAAAATATAATTAACAAAGCACTAAACAATATTAATAATTATATATATATAGAGTCAAGCAAATTAAGTTAGAAAAATCACCAAAATATAGGTTTATGGTAAAAAAATATATATTACTCTCATTTAAATATCAAATTTGAGTCTTAAGTGTCTCCCCGATAATAAATAAAAAAAATAATAAGTTAGAGAAACTATTTTTTATATCATTAATTTAATTCTCTTAATTTATTCTACAAGGGAAGAATATTCATTTTCTATGATCATACCAAAATGAATCCACACATTAATTATTAATTATTGGAGATGACTAATTATTAAATTACTCAAGTAGTTGAACTCCACATACAATGGATATTATTAAATCAAATTCATTCTATACCTTAAAAAATAATGTTTAACAAGTTAATTAATTGGTCCCATATAATAATTAATTATAATAACTTAAGAATAGGGCAAGACCAAAATATTAATAAATGTATTTATATATGAAGCTAGTTGGGGATATATCAAAATGAATATTTGTCCATATATATTATTATATCTTAGTCTCTATCAATATCTTAATTACTTGTGTATTCTTAATTAATTATGTAATTAGATATTCAATATATGCATAAAATATCCTCTTTTCTTTTATTTTATTCAAATCTCAGATTCTATTTAATCACTTATTAGGTTCTTAATTAAAAATCATTGGCTATCACAGGCAGGTATATATTTATTATTGTTATATCAATTAATTTATGTGAAATGTCAATCTTGTTTTTTTTTTCCTATGCTCTGTATTTATATTTCTATTAATATTTAATCCAAGAAAAACTTTGTAGTAGTCTGTTCCATTAATCGCTGACTTGTAATGATGTTGTGAAAGTAAATTTTTTCTATTAATTAAATTTTTATTGGAATTTTTTCTTTAGATTTTAAAAGGATTTATCAATATTACTAAATTAAAAAGGATTGACTTAGTAAAAAAATTTTACCATATTATATGTATATGACTTATGAAATTATTGTATTTTGAATAAAGTTTTTTACTATATTATTACAAATTGTACATTGACTTATTAATTAGTACAAAGAATTATATATTCCATGTTTCCATGAAATTAACTTTGGGTAATTAAGTATAATAAGTTGAAAAATTCAAAGCCAATTAGTCGATCTGTTCATATATATAATTCTGTAAACTCTCAAGTCATTTCAACAACAAAGTAATTCTGTTTTTTTTTTTGGAATTTCCCAAGAAAGTAGCAAATTGGTTGATCAATACCAACATTCAAATTTCAAACTTCTCATTTTTCTAACATAACTCAGCCCCTTCTTCTAAGTCATCTAGTAACCGGAGTATTATTAATTATTATTCCTCATAAATAATTTTTATTTTTTAATAAATTAATTAATATATTAAATATCTAATAAATATTCATATTTAATATTATTCATTAAAAATATTTAATAAATATATCTTATACTAAAATAAAAAAAATATATGAAAATAATTATTTTTTTTTAATTTTATAAAATACAATGTGTATTTATCAAATATTAAACGAGAGAATAATAATACTATTGTAAGGTGGACTTGATTACCAACCAAAACCTAGCATATAGCGGTACGCAAAATATATGCCAAGCTCAGGAGTTTAACGATGGTAGATAGGCTGATGACTGTGCTATGATAATTATTTCAATTACCCAGTAATTAAAGGAATGGTTATAATGATTTTCTCTGACACAATACGATTTTTGGTTTGTTTTTAAGTGTAGTAATAAAAGCTATATCCATTTATTAAATAATAATAATAATAATAATATCTATATCCAACTCATAACACTTTATATATATATTTAGAATTTAAGAATAAAATTTTATTTTTATTACATTTAATTCTGTATTTAAAAATTCTCTATAAAATGTTAATACAACCTTTAAATTTAAATATAATTTAAGAAATAAATATAATCATTAAAGTAATTAATGTTTAAAATTAATATATATCATGATATATAAAACAAAAATAAAAGTCTCCAATAAAAAAAAAGACTTTAAAATATTGAATATTAAAATCTCATCTCACTAGTAAATATTAAATTTTTTTGATATAAGTTATTATTTCATAATCGTATTGAGTAAGACTCTGAGAGTGAAAAATTTTTTCCTAATAAATTATATACTTAAAATTTAAATTTAAAATTTTTTTTAAAATAAGAATAATCTCCTGCTAATTAATTTAAATATTCGGTGATAACAAATAAAAAATTTAAATATGAATCGAACTCAAATTTATTCAATATTATATAATATTATGTATAGATATATATAATATTTTATATACATATTATAATATATATGTATATATATATATATATAAATACATTATCAAATACAAGATAGGGTTTCTAGAGAGAGAGATTGTAAAATATCAAAATATACACAAGTTGGAAACAAAAAATAAAATAAGAAAAAAACAAAAAAAAAGAAAAGGAAATAATAATAATAATAATAAAGGAATATATATATAAATATAGTGAAGTCGATCCAATCATGTTCTCTTGTTGTGCATCCATTTTCCAAAGCCCCACCTCAGCCATCATCATATATCATTATATCCCACCAAACTATATTTCTTATATTTCTTCTTTCTTTGTTTCTCTCTTTCCTTATTTTGCTATCAGATAAAGAGATAGAGAGAGAGACTCAGAGAGTTTGTTAATATTTGTGAAGTTTTAGTTTTATTGTCTGGTCGGAAATGGGCAGAAAGTGCTCTCATTGCGGAAACACAGGCCATAATTCTAGGACTTGCACCAATTTCAGACCCTCTTCTGCTTCTCCTCCTACTTTTCTTGCTGGTTCTCTCAGGCTTTTTGGAGTGCAACTTCACCTTTCTTCTTCTTCTTCTTCTTCCTCTTCTTCTCCTTCTCCTGTTTCTAATTCTACTTCTTCTTTTTCTTCTTCTCTTGCCATTAAAAAGAGTTTTAGTATGGACTGCTTGTCTTCTTCTTCTTCCTCTTCTTTGTGTTCTTCTCGATTTTCCATGGATGATAATAATAACAACACTTCTACTACTATTCCTGCTTTACATGGAACTTCTACTGGCTATCTCTCCGATGGACTCAGCCGAATCCAAGATAGAAAGAAGGGTGATTTTTTTTTCTTTTAAAAGTTTTCTAATTATATGATTGATTTTGAGAGGTCTTGGTAGCCATAGCTAAAACATTTTTCTTTATGTATATAGGAGTTCCATGGACAGAAGAGGAACACAGAACATTTCTAATAGGGCTAGAAAGGCTTGGAAAAGGAGACTGGAGAGGCATCTCCAGAAACTATGTTACTACAAGAACTCCAACCCAAGTTGCCAGTCATGCTCAGAAGTATTTTCTTCGCCTGGCTTCCCTCAATAACAAGAAACGCCGATCAAGCCTTTTCGACATGGTATGTTTCTTTTAATTTCTTTTAACATTAATTGCTTCTGAATATTAATTTGTGTTCGAACTTCGATTTTGATTATCTTTTTAATTAGTTAATTGTCTGTAATTGGCTTTAATTGATTGATTCAATTAATTTTTGTATATATGTAAATATAAAGGTTGGGAGCAGCAATCATGATTCAAAGCAAAGTGATGGTGATCATGAATCTTTGAAGAATAGCAGATCCCAATACGACACAGTTTTGGTTCCTGCGGTTGACTATCATCATCAAATATTATCTTCATGCAACCATTCAAATTCTATGATGATGCCTCAACTGCCAAAACCTTCTAACAGATCATCAAAATCAACATCTTCAAATCTACAATCTGACCATCATCATCATGATGATCTTGATGAAGATGATAATGATGATTTTCTTGAGCTCACTCTTGCTGGTCCTAATAATAAACTATCACCAAGTTCCTATCTTATCTCCATAAGAGCTACATAAGAGCTGTATATTAAATATTATGTGACAATTAATTAATTAGTTTTGATTATTAATTAATTTTCAAGTGTAGTAATCATCATATTCATGTGGTAATTATAGAGGCATTAATATTGCAATATATCCTTAATATTAAGTTCTCTTTTATTATTATCATTATTATTGTCATCAATTTGCTTTTTTTCTTTCAATAATTTTCTTCTTGCTGGAGACTGGAAATTGAATAAATGTAAAGACATATGTTCATGTATATTGAACAAAATATATACATAACCATTTATGATTCTGTATAAAAAAGCATGTGTCAATCGTAATAAGCAATAGTAATAGTAATAATTGATGTAGCTGAATAAATACAGTTATAGAAACTGACAACTCAAGCCCTACTTTTATTATTATGATTATTATTATTATTTAAACATGAATGATAAAATGGGATATCATTTCAATGGCTTCTCTGTTGCTCAAAAGTTTTATTAAAGTCTCAGAATAAAATCATTGGTAGGATCCTCTAAGTTTCAAGATAAAATATTTTTGTGGCTGCCCTAATTAAATTTGGAGGGGCATCGTTTATTAGCCCCGACCTGTATATAGTTAGTTTCTTACTCTGCAATTATATATATATATATATATACACCCACACCCACACCCACACCCACACCCACACCCACACCCACAATACCATTCAACAAGCTATATGATTGCTTGACCTTATATATAAATACACACAATAGCAGCCATTTCTATAGTTTTTGTTTGACTTCAAATTATAAGTTGAATTTTTTTTTATTAATTTACTAAACTTGGAACCCATTAATGATTTCATAAATTCTAAAATTTGATTAATTTTCTATTTCTCTTACTAAGAATTGAATTCATATCTCACACTTCTATATATTTTATATATTCAAATTAAGCTGGACCCTTTAATCCAAGAATCAGTAAGAAGATTTTTTTTTTTGATGCAATATTATTGTTTTACTTATTATGGGACCAAGAAATCTTGGACTGTTCCCTACCTGTCTTTTTTTTTTTTTGCTATTTAAAAGGTTATATATATATATATATATATATATTGAAAGAAAAAGAGAGAGGTAAAACCCGCTGGGGGTAGTCCAGCGGGCTAGCACCCAACCCATTAGGGGAAGGTGCGGGGTTCGATCCCCCAAAATGTTTTCTGGGGATCGAATCTTTTAGAAAATAAAAAAAAAAAAAAAAAAAAAAAAAAAAAGAAAAAGAGAGAGGAGTAGCCACAGGCTTAATTGTCACATGAAAAGCCCTGATAGAATGTATGCTATGTTAAAATGAGTGAACAGGAAATTTGCACATGGCCCCTTTTATTTTTTCATTTTGTTTTATATTTGAAGATAAGGAAATAAGGCAAATGAAGGTTGTCCACAAGCTTAATTATATATCACAAAAAATATATGTACGTATGATAATATAATAATTAAATTTATCATGTTTTTTGGCATTGATTTCCACCATTTTCTGTTGCTTAGTTAGGGAACCATATTTAAAAATGTGTATAGCCAGAGAACAATTTGATTGGGGACCCCTACAACGTTGAGTCTATACATATTTTTGTACATATATTATAAATGCAATAATAATAATAATAATAATAATAGTATTCTCTAGAATTATAGTTTTTTTTATAAAATAAGTTAATTTTATTATCATAAATACAGAAAAAAAATATATTTATGAGATATAAACTACCCAAAAAATCTAACCCATTACATATTCCGCTTAACTCATTTCAAAAATATGTAAAAAAAATCCAGAACATCATGATACGTTATATAATTCACCATCAACCCAATAAAAACAAAATAAGTGAGAGCTACTGTCCTAATATATTAACACACTAATGCAAGGATACATCGGAAATCTTAATCAACATAGCAGGTAGTATCCCTAACCAGTTGTGAGACAACAAGGGGGGCTTTAAGATGGATCAAACATCACAACCACGGCTAGCAGGAAGGGGATCTTCAAGATAGAGCAGATCAACAAGTGGAACAGTATCGCAACTAGAATTATAGTTGCAGTAAAATTTAAATAAGTGTATGTATTTAAAACGATGTATAGCTACTTGAATTAATACAATATCATTGTCACAGTTATTTTCACTTTTAAGCAAAAGTGACAATTCATCCAACTATAGGATTGTCGTATTTGCATTGTCGTATTTGCATGGTGTTGCTATCAATTGACGTGTCAAATAAAATAATCATATTCAATCTCTATCTTTATATTTGATAAAAAAAAATCTATCTTTATATATATATATATATGTATATGTATGTATATATTGATCTTTCAATTTGGATGGAGGGCAAGTTGAGCTTATAGCTACTTATTTTAGATATTGTTGCTTATCTATACTATTTATTTATTTCAGCCAATGAGCTTTTCCTATTTATATATATATATATATATACATACAAGTAACAGCAAAATTCATACTCTTAATTAGATTTGGAAGGTCTTATTCAAGTTAGATTAATTCGATTCACTCTGAGGGATTGGAACAAATTTAGAGGTTTCTTTCCAGGTTAATTAAATTCACAACACTTTATTTCATAATAATTAAAGTCTACTTATCTCATAAAAAAACATATTTATATTCTTAATTTCATTAATTATAGAGATTAATTAATTATGAGTTTGAATTTAATACATGTTGATATATAAAAGACGTACGAATTACAAAGATAGGAAAGGACAGTTGCCCACATGCTATGAGAAACATGCCTTTAGTTACAGGGCATTTCCTGCCTTTTTTTTTAATTTGTCCTCCGATTATTAAATTTTGACGTACCAATAAGCCTTTGATTTAATGATATTGACATCATTTTTAGAGTTACAAAGTAAATGAGAGATTTCTCCAAATAAACCCTAAAAATTAAAGTTATTTTCAAAAATACTCATTTTTCAAAAAATTTCAAAAATGTCATTTTTTTAACTTTCAATATCAAAAATACTCTTTTTCATATATATATATATATATATATATATCTAGTATACTGAAAGAATATTTCACTTTTAGAGATATATACTTAGTATATTAAAAGTATACTCTTTCACTAATTAACATTAAGGTTGTGGAACGTTTTTATAAATTTTTGGGCATAATGAAAATTTTGAAAGAGAATTAAATTTTTAATTATCTTTTTTTGCATTATACTTATATAACTATTAATTCAGCGACAAGGAAATACAAGAAGTATATATGCACGCTATAATTGATGCATAAGATCCAAAACAACCATGATAAAAAAAAAACAAATAATTTGTTTCACAAGATATTTACTTCTGCACAAAATTGGGACAACCACTGCAAACATATTCGAATATTTAATACAAAGCGCTTGAATGGCCTGTCGTTTTCAATGGACCAAAAACTTGTCGAGCTCTTAAGGCAAATTATTATAAAGACAGGCATTTTCTTCCACAAACTTCCTCCTCCAATTTAATAATTTATCTAAAAACCCAAATAATCTACCAACTTTTTGCTGTAGAGAATAATAATAATAAATTTAAGGTTTAACTTAAAATAATTTAATACTTTAATTGTAGACTTGAAATGACAGATTCTATATGAGAAGTTGTGATTTTATTAGTTTATTTTGAATTTTAGAAAAATCAATAAACAAAGCATAAGATTTTAGAACACATGTTCAACAATCACTGATGAATTACAGTGACATTTGAACTACCATAGACAAGGATCTAATTACTGTAAACATCAAAGGGATATCGATTTATTATTCCTCAACCACCACTTTCATGTTTGGTTCTACGAGTTGGTGTTTCATTCATAAGAGACGCAAAGCAAATTTATCAAACCAACGCATGCAATTTTCATAAGCTTTTTCTTTATCAAATTAAAATTAATAGTCACTTCTTATTCCATAAACATTAAGAAAAATTAAGTTTTTATATTGAAAATCTAATTTTTTCACATTTTTTTCTAGTATATCATTACTTTAATTTTAATATAAAATATATTTAATAAATAATATTAAATAAAAATATTATAGAAATTTAATACACTAGCTTATTAAAATGGCAATTGGACTATAATTTATTAATTTGAGACAGAAAATATTATTTTTTCCTTGCATAGCTTGAACCATGACAAATTCCGCATAAAAATATAATCCCGAGTTAGCAAAAAAAAAAAGAAGTCTATTACGAGTTTTGTTTAAGGGTATTTTTTCAGTCTTGACGAGGTCTAATCAATGTGGGAAATTAGGGGAAAAAAAAAAAAACGAAGACTGCTAAGAAGACTAACCATGTCTAATACTTTGCAAGTCAAGCAGAGAAACCGTTTAATAGTAAAAATCTCAATTATATTCTTAACATGTTTTTCTAAGAGCATGATATAGACATAATTAAATTTTAGTTTGAACTCTTCTCCTCATCTAAAGTTAGGATAAAAAGTCTCTGATTCATTTTCACAAAAGAACATTGTGCAAATTCAATAAAAAAAAAAAGAACATTGAGCACATAAATATATAAAAGAAGTCAATGATTCAAACGACAATTTGAAATTTAGGATTGACTTATTGTACATGCATTTAGCTTAGACTTTGTACCACCCCATTAATAAATTCCATCCGATCACAGCTTTCTTCTTTAAATAAATAAATAAGATTATTCCTGTTTGTCCAGAGCAGAATATATTAAGTCAAATATCAGGTAGCAATCAATCCGAATATCCGATCCACCTAGGAACAAGTAAAAGTCAACCGGCTAAGAGATTTTATATTCCAAATATGCTTTTCAATCACAACGATGACTTTCTACTTTCTACAATTATTTTCTTCTAATTAAAATCAAACACCAAATGCATTTCCCTGGTAATTTCTTCACCTTGTGATAAGAGGCTAAATAATAATTACCAAAAGTACAGTTGACAATATTAAGAGTAAAATATACTGACGTATGAAGCTGTTCAAAGCCGAATCATAAAAGCTTTTAGTAATAATAATAATAAAAAAATCACCAGAGCTTCAAAGCCCAAAAACAAACTAGATAGTACCTGGAAAAAGTGTCGTACGAGCATGAGCTAAGAACATCAGCGGCAAGGAGTTTTTGTACCGAAATACCAATCCAAATAACAAAACTGAGACTTAGAGAATCACCACATAGCGTTTCCAAAGGGGGGAGAAAGTCAACAAATCAATACAATTGCTATATTGACAAATATCAAGTGTGACAAAATCGTGTTTACATGATGTGGTTACATTACAAGGAAGAAAAATAGCAGAACCAGCACATCTGAAATTTTGAACTCGCCTTGGAATTTTGGACTTGAAAATAACGGAAAGGCATTATGGAAAAACAAAGTCAATCAACTAATTATTAGAAGAAAAGGAAAAAAACGAAAGAAAGGAGAAAAAGAAGATTGATATGAATTACATTACAAAAATGGATATTTTACACAAAAAAGGACATCCTGGAGAGTAGGGAGATGGCCTCAACGACAAGTCAGAAGTATCTGAGCATATGAAGCATATCTACCGAGCTCTTGATACATTGTTCAGTTCTCAACTGGCATGGTCTTTCACCTGGGGTGATCAGTAATTCATGTGGAAGTAGACAACATGAGCTTTGCAATGGGAAAAAAATATGTTCACTCAGTCAACCTCCTTTGCACCCTTAAGCACCTGTCCTCCAGAGTATAAGAAGCCCATCAGGTATATGCTGAAATTTGCATGATTCATGTTTCGGTTAATATCATGAATCATGAGAGCCTTGGACCATCAAAGTATTCCGCTTAGCACTGTCTGCGCGAAAGCTATCTCCTTTATATCCAATCTGGGAGGAGAAATCATATTCAAAACACACTTAAAAACACTTGCTCTGACTGGGATTGGCAAAATTTTAAACCATGCAATGTCTTCCTAATGCAAATTAGATATATATATGCATTCGCATACATGCATATATCTGTGTATGCATGTCTACATCTGTGCTTATGAAAGTAAGACACAGATAATTACCTCAATAGGAGTATCAGGGGGAAACCAACGCAATAGCACCCCGAGATGTATGACAGCAGGAATCAACTTGAAGAGCAATGGCGTAGTCACCTGTACCATTACTTAGTGAGCCAGTTTAAAAATCTCAATAGGTATGGTTCAGCCAATACATTATAAGCGGGAACTACACAAAATCAGTAAGATAGGCTCCCTAATTTTTGTCAGATCCATAGACCCATTAATGCATCTTTTAACAAAATACAAATTCATTGAAAATTTCTTTGTTGCACAAGGATATGATGCTACTTAAGGTAACAACTTTAACCATCACAATTTTTATCAAAAGGAGTTCTAATGTTGCAACAGTTTCGACCTCCCCCACCCAATTCTCACCAACCTGCATGATGACAAGATTCATATTTATCACTACCTCCCTAAAAAAATATATATAACATGGTGCCTACTTACAAGACTCAGAGCTGTTGTTCCAAGAAGCAGTAGGTACAATTTACCCTGCAAAAAGTATATTAAAATAAAACTTTAGTTGTGCTATGTAGGGATCTAGGCCAATCCATGCATGGAATTATCTGCTAGGCCCATTGTGCCTCACAGTTTTGCCCTTAGAGAAGTGCTTCACAGGGCTGGGTCCTAGACCCTCCATCCATATCATTAACCAGATCTCTCTAGTACATTACCAATGTAATGTGGGTTTCAATACAATGCCAAGGCTCACATGACGTATTGTTCACAAAAAGACACCATTATGATGTGAATATAACTCAACAATCACAATGAAATTACCTGAGTTTAAAGCAAGTTTAAACGATTTTCTAAACTTATTTGGAAAAAGAATAAGAGAACATAAATTGAAGAGCCGGCTTTTATTAATTTCCACAAACCCCAAATTGTGGAGACATTTTTACGTGTCTGTGTGCACAAAAGATCACAAATTTTTCAACAGAATGGATCTTTGCTCAACATGGATGCACTGGATGAAATAACAGTGTCTAACGAAAAAAATTACCATGAGAAGATCAGCTTATTTAGGCTAATTATAATGTGCTAACCTCAACTAGATGAAGGTTAGAAGCACGACTTAGGAGAACAAAAGCAAATTCCCCAATTTGAGCCAGAGACATTCCAACCTATGCATATGAACAAACCGAAGGCTCTTCTGTTAATAAAACAAAGAAAAGCAGTCAAATTGAATAAATAAACATGCTAGTAGTTCGCCAAATCTTACAAGAAGTGAGGTTTTATTGCTATATCGAAACCCCTTGACAACAAGCGCAACCACAACAGTTTTTATGAGAATCACCAATAATACAGCTGCCAGTAAAATATCAACATGATTCCATAGGAAATGTACATGTATTAGCATCCCAATACTGGCAAGAAAGAGAGCTGCAAAGAAGTTGCGAACGGGTTCAACCTAAAAGAAAATTAACTTTAAATGAGAGAAAACACAAAAACTCTTATGTGATTGCCGAACCTTCCAGTAAAAATAAGAAAAATAAATTAAGGCAATAAAACATAGTAGATCTAAATTGTATCCAAATCAGAGACGAATTAATATTTTGTGAAAAATTATAGAACTTAAACTTGGGCTCTTATACATTTCAATAGTCCCTTTTCATAATGCAACATTTAGTCCGTTCTCAAAAATAATCAAGGATTTGGTCCTTGTACTGTCCAAAATGAAAATTTTTTGGACTAAAAATTATCTTCGACATATTTTTTTAGCCAATAAATACCAAAGTGTCAGTTCTAGAAAACTCAATGGCTCGAGTAGAATTTTAAAAGAGGACAAAATGTATGATAGACCGAATCTCAAGGCAAGTGTTTATAATTCTTTCTAATACTTTTTCCAATCCATTAACATATAAGTCTAACAATATGCAAATGAAGATACAGCCGATACAGGATATGACCAATGAATATAACAACCAAATTTCCATCAAAGCCATGTTGGAATGGCCATTAAGGTAGAATAGATAATCAAAAGATGTTTGACACATAATTGCTAATCATCTTCATCTGATGAATAGGCATCTAAATGATTTACAAATGGTTATTTTACTGATTCCATCCCGTCACAAAGTGTAATAGTCTTGAGAGTACTGCTATGCAATTGGACAGCGAGATTCTAAAAGGTTGTTGAAATTTCAAACTCAGAAAAGGTTAGTGAGCTTCAAATGTAATCAAGTTAAAGCAGGATGGAGACCATACACCAAACTGTTCATCCACCAAAGTTTAAGCTGTGCTTTATGTGAGCTCGGGCTGATCTTCACAAGCCAAGAATATAAGGCAAGCTCATGATGAGGTATGTACAGCCCTGCCTGAACTTTTATTATTATTATTACTCAATTCATCCTTGACTTCCTGCCTCACTTGGAGAGAGAGAAACACCCACATTTTTTAAAACCTGGTTTTTGTAGTTTAACTAATGTGAGATTATTTTTCTTGCTTCATTGATGGCTTATGCAGAGACTTGGTGTATCTTAATGTCAGTATAGTGGAGGACACTAAATTTTAAATCATCTTTCTCTGTTATTTTTTCCATATATTGGTTAGGATAGCAGGATACCTTATCCTCCACCTCATAATCTCTTTTCAATCTTAATAAGGCTGTAAAAAGATTTTTTTAAGAAAAGAAAAATGTTGACAATAATTATGCAACTACCGAAACTGAATACATGAAACACTTACTTGTTCAAGTGTATGTTGAGCAAGATCAGTTGTTGATATCATAACACCAGCAGCAAAAGATCCCAGTTCAAGGCTCAGGCCCAGCTTATCACTACACTGAAATGCCAAATCAATATATCATATTCATAATATGCATGAGCATGCATGAGTGTGGATAGAAGCAGTTGAAACAGGCCAGAGCATCAGCAGACACAACAAATGACTGATCTGCTGACTTGGAAATCCATTCCTGTTTTTTTTTTCCTTTTATTCTTGAGAACTACATATTGAAACTAAACAGAAGAAGTGGATAAGGCAGTTAGGTAATAACAACAAAAGAACACAAGGAAATGAGGCTAACCCAAGCAACAAGTAAGCAAAATGCCACTGATGCCAATTGATAAAGTTCATTAGTCTGCAAAAATAAAATTCCTTTCAGAAGTTCTCCACCATGAAGTATAATGTAAAAGCAAAACTGTGTAGTTTTACCTGTAATGATAGACTTATCATGAGCTTCAGGAACCATGGTACACAAGTACGAGATAATATTGTCAAGACAGCCAGAAATGTTATAAGCAGTACCAACCTGAAAATATAAATAAGCTGCATGTGAATAGGAACAAAGGAATCTAATATACTAAATAAGTGAACTAGCCCAAAGACAACTATACAAATCCAATCAGTAAACAAACTAGAATCAAACTATTGTTTAGATGTGAGTTGTCACAATTGATAAAGCCATCAGCTACACTATACATGCGCAGACAAATGTTTAATTAGCATTCTGCATTTGCACCATCACCCCTAAATATCCATATTTCATGTCATTCCATCTACATATCTTAACCTTCATAGAGAACATCAGTTTAGTAACAGCTAAAATTTCATTTGTGTTTGTGTAGACAGAGAGAGAGAGTATAAAAACCGAGGACAGGAAAAATTGACTTAAGTTGTTTAGACTCTTACGATTTAGCCATGGACATGACTCCTTGAAGAACACCAGAAGTCCCACTGAGAACAGGAAGCAAAGCAAACAAAAGACCAACTGCACAATCCTGCCAGGGCAATAAGCATAAGTACAGCTGAAACTTCTTAATAAATATCATGATATAAGTAATTGTTAACAAAGAACTATTAAAGCGGAAAGGTTTTCCCATAATTCTTCTCAATTAGTCAAAAATTACATAGCAGTACCATAGCAGCTTTTAACACATATTTGATGCATCAGGAAATGAATACCTGCAGTATGAGGGTACCAATAGTGACTTGACCATGAAGGGAATTAATACTATTCTTGTCCATCAAAAATTTCAAAACCTGTAACCAAGTAAGGAAAATGAAATAGAAATTTCTGGATTCCAAACATAAGAATTAACAAAGCATTATTGAATTGCTATGCAAGAAAAAAAAAATTATACACCAATAATAAATTCAAGGGGCAACTAAGCCAATAAAAGAGCATTTATTTTTTATTTTCATTATTTCAGAAAGTCCACTTTGAAGCATGCTGAAATAAGATTCAGAATCAGAGACAACAACAATGTTTAGCATTGTATGCATGGATCGTAGAGACCTAAGGTGTCAAGCAATGCTACAAAGCAATCTCTTTGTCTCTTAAGAATGATTATACTGCAACTTATGCAGATGGCAAACAGAACCCAATACAGTGAATGTTATAACTGATATTATATATAAATAGACAATTAAAAAAGTGAAAAAAGAAAATCTTAGCAGAACTATTAAAAAAGAACAAGCTTCTGTACTATCACAAGATAATTTTTTTTTTTAAAAAAAAGCACAATTAAGAATGACTATTGATTAGACTTTTACCACTGCAGTAGATGACATAGACAGGAAAGCACCAACAAATACTCCCTCTGAAGACTTACCACCACATAACTGCAAGAAGAATGCAGAAATACAAATCAAAATCTTGTATCTGTTAAATAGTTAATCAATCCAGATGACCTTTTCTTCAATTAAAATTAAAAAACCTAAATCTAAAAACATGAGTGCCAACTCCAAGTCTTATAATGCAAAATCAAGCAGGCTAAATCCGGGGGTTAGCACTGAAACCAGTGGCATATGCTTCCATAGCTGCAGAGAACTGAGTACTGCCCTCCAAAGACAAATTTTAGCTTGGATTCCCATGCCACAAGTACTCACATGCACATCAATCTAAAACATGATTGTATATTCACATATACATTCAGCATGTATATTCATTATCTCATTTATAGTAGTTAAAAATGGTATGTATTGATTATATATTTGAATCGAATGTTGATCGGTATTAGAATAAAATAATCCACATTAGAAACCGCAGATGTTTAGTTCCATTAACTGATCTTTTGAACTCACCCCACTTTAGCTGAGACCAAGAACTTTAGAAGGATTCATCCTTCCTGTATTAATCTTGAAGCTAATGCCCTAGAGGTAGAACCTAAGTTTTGAAAATACTAAACACAAGCATAAACTTTAAGCTAAATTGGATTTCTAGAGCATTATGAGATAAAATGTACAGAACAATATTCTAAACTTAAAATACTGAGTGCTGTTTTGAAGACTAATAAACATAGAGATCTTTCAACAATTTCAAAACATCCTCAAGTAATAATGAGGATTTCTAATTCATGTTAGTGATTTAAATGTCTTTTGCTACACAAGGAAAGAGGACTCTATCTTTATTGTTCTGATTAAAAAAAAAAAAGCACCAAGCAAGGGATGCAATCAAAGATTTTCTCTTCTTTTCTACATAATATGGACTTAATCGAGGCTTAAGTTGGTTGCTTCAAGTAGGCATTACCATAAAAGTGGTGTAGTTCAATTTCCATGCTACAAGTACAAATACAATGTTCACAGGGATATGCTAACATACCGACACTGTTATTCCGCACAAACACATAAATAGGAAAATCTGGAGGAGGCCACCTAGAACAGCAACAGCTCGAACAACACGAAGCTGCATTTTCATAAGCAAATAACTTCACAGCTTACATTTTTAAGGCAAGATCAATTAGACAAATGAATGCAGAACAGAAAAATACAAGCAAACCTTTGTAGTGGAGAATTCCAGGCCCAATGCAAATAGGAGAAAAATTACACCAAATTGGGCCACTGTTTCAACCTAAATTTCATGGTCAACTCAGAGGATCAGCATGCATAGTTAACATCAAATATTACTATGAGCTTTCCAATGAAAATGAACTAACCAAGGGTATAACAGGAAACCAAGCATTACAAACATCTCTTTGACAAATTTCACATAAATATTGGTTTAACCCACTAAAAGTTGAATCCAGTAACATGATAATGAGGAACTTCAGAGATTATATTTTGACCTAAGTTGACCTTGAATAAAAATATAAAAACATTAAAAGGAGGAAAGAGAGAACAACACACACCCATGCTTGCCACATAGAAAATATCAAACTTCTGTTAAATTACTATTTCTAAGCCTCTTACTCCTTAAAGAAAAGGAAGACAGAGTACATGTTGCAAATAGCATAGATGTGAAACATACTTGCACCATTTCACTGACAAAGCTCAGGCCCCCAGGTCCGATAATAGAACCGGCTAGCAAATATCCAGTAATAACCTGCAAATTATTAAAATGGATGAAAGAGCTTCATATCCATAACCTAGCAGTTCATCATGAAAAGGCCATTGGAGTAATAAGTCTAACCGGTTGTCCAGCACAAGCAAATGCTATTCCACCACAAGTGGCAGAGACAATGACAACTACAAGATCCGATATCAATCTGCAATTTGTAGTAATCCATACAGGTAAAATCAGTCAACAGATTGCTGCTAGATGGTGTCTGATGGAATTATGAGAATAAGAAGAAAAATTGAGCTAACCTTAAATCTAGTTGCAACACGGGATATTTGGATTTTGGGTTCGATATGATAAAGACATTGTCCTGACGATAAAATTTCCAACAAGGTCATAGTTTCATCAGCTTAAAAAAATATTTTGTGGCACCATAATATAATCCTAGTTAACACTGCCAGAAGAACCGTAAAGGTGAGTTCAAACAGTGTGTCTATGCACACCTTTCTATCAATCAATGTTGGTGTATCCTCTGCCCGATTCTCATTGTCCAAATTGAAAACATCATGAAACTGAAAAGACCTAATATATGGTTCACAATTGGGTCAGAAATTCTTAAATTTGTCGTGGTAATTCTAACCATAGCAAGATTCATCAAATACACCTGTATGAACGTCTAAAAAGAAAAACAATCTCAAATTTCTCCAAGATATAAGAACATACTTTTCCTCCTTGGTCTCGTTTTTCTTCGACTTAACTCTAGCAACTGTTTCCAGAACGGCCTGGTAAAAAAAACATGTTAAATTTAGCCATCATGTAAGACTATGAGCTAATTCAAGCAATGTGCAAAGTAAAGCATCAGAAAAGAAAAGTAGCAGACGTATGCATTCAAATATGCACGCCACCAGCCAAGACTGCTGTAGGCTTTTTTTTCCCCTTTGGCGGAATGACATGACTTCTATTATATTGAGATGTTGAAACAGTTTAAGCCTTATAATAAATCAAAGCAGCAATAGCAACTCAAAAAACATAAAAGGAATGAAAAAATAAATCTGATGGGCCTGTTCTCAAGTTTCAATATGCTCTTGTTTATATGCATCCCACCATGCATAAATTCAAACCATTCTCTTAATTAAAATGCCCCAAGACTTAAACTATAGTCCATTTGTCTTGATGGCATTTTTGCTATCCATGAAACCATTTTATGGTTCAGCGAATATCACTTTCTCAAGTTGCCAATCGCACAAAGTCAAAATCTATTAAAGAATGGCAAATGAAGCCATTGCTTTTGAAATTCACACTCTAATCTCAGCGGACCTCTGAATTAAACCCCAACCTGGGTAAAAATATTCTGATGAGCCATCAGAATTCTATGTATAAGAGAGTTCGATTTTAGTTCACTAAAAAACAAATTATTTCAGTAATTCACCAACCGCATGAAAGTACAAATGTAATGCCTAACTATGAGAGTTACCAACCTATTAATGATTCAAAACAGTGTTCTAAAACATTAGTCACTCGTAATACAAGACCTTTACATGGATAATTAACCCAACAGAAACCCAAATTTTCAAACAAACATGAAATTTCAGCTAAGCCCTCATCTATAGATTCCTCGTTTTATGTAACCACTCATAACAAGTAGATGGGTAAAGCAAAAAATTTTCTTAAATTAAAAATGTATAGAAGCCGATAAACTTTCAAAGTTCAGTCTGCGATTAACAGAGAAGACAAAATGTGCATTGGTTTAAAAAGTCAACAGAGAATGCAAAGCAACTTCAAGGGGGGAAAGGTTAAGAACCTGCTGTTCAGCAACACTGTTATTGAAGCTACCAGGATCAGTGGCTGCAAGAGAAAATTCAAGAAATAATCCAAATACGCATTTTGTCACTCAAAAAGCGAACAAACTATAACGTGAAAACATAGATGATTAATCCCTAACTTAATTTTCGTAATTTAGAGTTCTGAAAATTAAAGCCAAGATACAAAAGAGATCTTCAGCAAATGCCGACAAATGTCAAATTAAACATTTCCAAACGGAAACATAGAAACAGCTCAGTTACCGAAAATTTTAATTAGAAAAATGTAAAATTAACAGGAAATTCACTTAATCGCTGTCAAATTTCAGGAAAATTGAGCAATCCTGAACTGATCCACAAACAGAAAACCCTACTTTCAACGACTGCAGGAAATTAAGCCTCGTAGAAGAAAATAAATGCAGATGCAAATATAAGCAGAAATAAAGATAGCTCAGATCTAGCACGAACCTTCATTCTGGTCGGTCTCGTTGAACTCCTTCTCCAAAGCCCGATCAATCATGTCAGCGAAGCTATCCTCTCTGGATCTCGAACCCGTGGTGTTCGACTCAGCAGTTACATTCATTTCCACCGCCAAGTCAGACTCGGTAACCGCTAGCGAGAGAACAAAAGCGAATAACAGAGCTAAAACTAACCTCATTGCACAGAGAAAGGGAAGTGCGTGTAGTGGCACCGGCCAAGTTAACAGCACCAGCGCTGGCTAATGCCCGTTGGATTTGCTTTCACTGTATCTTCCTTTTCTCTCAGTTGTGAAGAACGAGAGGGAAAGTTTTTAGTTAGCTTAGAAATGGAGGATCGTACGAATGGAAGTACGATACAGTCCTTGGTGTGTCTAGGACGATAATATCTGGTGTAGTTACGGTTCACTGAACATCATATACTTCATTATTTTTTATTTGAAGGCTTAAGAATCAAAGCTTGATTGTATGATCCTGACCGGTAAATGCAAATCTAAGGTCAACATATTTGACAACAGTGATCTTTTCAAAATGTTGGACATAGCCACGTAAGACATTATTGGGTGGACCATTTTAGAGTGTAGCCCGCACATGTTCTGTGGGGTCACTGTCAACTTAGGTTGGTGGCGATGGCCTGAAGAGCAAAAACGAATAAAGGAAAGGGGTACATGTGGAAAACGAACTAATCTTCTTTTATTATTATTTTTATTTCAAAGAAATATCAAACTTCTTTAATTAATAATAGTCCAACAAGAAAGACGGGACATCATCCCAAACATGGAAATAAGCATGGCTAGTAGATGCTCTAGCTAAAGTGTGAGCTACTACATTCCCTTGTCTCCTAACCCACTTGACACTAATATCAAGTCGAGATTTTAAGAGTTTCTTACAATCCATCAAATCAATACCAAAACTAGAGTTATCAGAGGCTAAATCATTTGATGCATTCACAAATCGCTGGACAATCAGTAAAAATGCATCTATTGAAGGGAAGATGATCACATGCAAAAGAAATGCAATGACGAAAGTGCCTCAATAAGAGCGGGCGAACCATTTCCTTCACAAAAGCCTGAAGTAGCTCTCTGGATATGACCTTCGGAGTCTTCAATAACAAAACCATAACCAACAAAATCCAAAACTTGAAAACTGGCTCCATCAACAAAGCAGAACCAATCACAATTCAAGTTGCTTCGGAATGCCTCTCGCTTCTGGAGCCTATAAACATGCCCTCACCGATGCTGACCAACACCAGGCGAAACTGCTATTAAAGAAGCTTCAAGACTAGATTATAGATTTCCATTCTAGCAGCCATAATGTTGCCGAACAAACGATGTCAGCAGCAGAGAAGTGTCTTTGATTCCACAATAGCTGGTTGCGGGCTGACTAGATTTTCTAAGCCAGAACTGCACATTTTTCAGCCACAACAAAGCCTTTAGAATCACATACCTGCAATAAGAAATCTGAAAATAATAAGTTAGATTGGTTTACTTCCAAATCGGCCCTCTTCCAAACATCCTTCACTAGTTCACAATGAAGAAGCACATGATTAACTCCTTCAATGTCATCACACCATAAACAAGAATTCGTTACCTCCACCCCCTACTTCTCAAATTAACTATAGTCGGCAAAACATTACGACAAGCCCTCCAAACAAAATCTTTCACCTTTGGTACAATGTTTAACTTTCAAATCTTCGGCCAAATCTCACCCTCAAGCCTATCACCACCTCTACCCAACAACTCCATACATACATGATATCCCCATTTAACTGAGTAAAAACCTTTACGGTCATAGTGCCACACCAAGGATTCTTGTCTCACGAACGAGCTTAACGGAATATCAATAATTGCTCAAATATCCCTAATTGAAAAAAGCTCCAGCAAAAAAGAAATATTCCAACTCCTCCCATCATCCAACAATAGATCCCTCACTCTCAGCTCCGGTCCAATAAACTCCAACCCATCATCCGGCAAAAAAGTATCCTCTTTGAGAATTCAAGGATCCACCGCTGCCTTGATATTAGTGCCATTACCAACTCTTCGTTGGGTTCCACGTTTCAAAAGATTACTAGAAGCCACCACACTCTTCCAAACAAAGCTCGAGTTTCTACCCTCCGTCACACTCAAAAAAATTTTCTCCGAAAAATATTTAGCTTTGAAAATTTTATAAATAAGAGTATTAGTGTTGATAGTTAACCTCCACCCCTGAATCTTTTATTATTATTATTATTATTATTATTATTATGTTTGATTTGCCTCCTCGATATTTTAATTTAACATGTATGGAGCAAATTTTTAATTTGTATCTAATCCAAGTGTTTCCTAATGCATATAATTAAATTTAATTTTGATTAAATCAAATTTTAAAATAATTAAGTCATGTTAATTTGACAATATTAAAAATGAATTAATTTTAATATATATTTTAATTTTTTTTGATAAATTATACATATAAAAAAATATCTAAAAAATTTAAAACTAAAATCTAAATAAAAACAAAACATCATTTTTATCGTCAGAATCCACCTTGATAGTTAATATATATCTTAATTTAGTAATCACGTAATATCATTATAATTCAAATATTACTTATAAAGTAATGTCATCTTAAATTCAAATATTACCAAATAGTAATGATAAATTCGTACCTAATCTAAATAAAAGTATTACTCTTTACATATTTAACAATTAAAATATGTTCTATAAAAAAAAAACAATTAAAATATACAATTAATTGAATATAATAAGAACAAAATAATTCAACATAGACTTTTGTTTCTTAAGATTAAGAATAAGATTACTTTAACCCAAAGAAAGTACTTCTATTACAATATTCCAATTAGATTCGACAAAAAATCATCTTATGTTTTTTAAATATACTTAACAAATTACAATCACGGTCATCCAAGAGTATTTAGCTCTGCAAGATAGTCCTTGATGATTCACACGGTATTCCACTAATATTAGAATGAATAAACAGTTGGTGTTTTGTTATTTAATTAACGATTTACTTATTTTATGACATTCTTTTTTTAGCTCAATTTTTAGTTTTGATGTTCATGCGATTAATTATAATGGTGAAAGGCAAAAACATTAGTTTGGATGTATTGAAAAATCTATTGATTTGCTTTAGATAGTTTATATTTATTTTTAATATTTCAGTTGGTTTTTACCTAATAAAATATTAGCTTAAAAAAATTAATCTAACGAGTTTAAATTTTTTAAAAAAAAAAAAACGCAGTGGACGTAGTTGAGTCAAGATAAGAACGTGAATTTGGTTAGTCGAAGTTCCTCAGCAAATTTCACGTGACAGAAGATTAGTGATGGAGTAATGGCCCACTAAGACGGCCTTAACTGGATTTGCTAATTCGGCCTTAACTTCTCAGCCCAAAACTCAAATTCCAGGACGACGCTGGACTTGGAACCCCATAGCCCATTTGTGTCAATTTCCACACATCCCACGCCAACTTTATTGAAACTGAAGTGGCCCACGATTTTGAGAAAATTAGTCACTTTTTTTCGGAGGAATCTACCCTCTACGCGCCATTTCAGTTCTCTTTTTTTTTTTGCATGAAAAGGAGCATCAAACTCGGGCTATGATACTACAATATGTCTCTTATAAGAGACACCAATGGTATCATGTCTAATCCATCTCTTAAGATCATCTGGAGGATCATCAAGTTGACGAAAGCCCAAAGGAAGACTCATCGCATGAAATGTCAACCAGTTTGTTGCAAAATTCGGTTCCCTGTATATGCGTCTAACAGAAACATTCCAATCCATCCTTAGAAGCTGATGTATGTTAGTCACAAGGGTAGAATTAGAATTAACTTTAGGAGAATCACTGCAAAGAAGATCTACCACACATTTGCTATCAGCTTCCACCTCTAAATTGCAGATACCCTCGTCCCAAGCAAGAAGTAGACCTTAGTAAATGCCCCAAAGTTCTGCTTTAGCAATGGAGCATTTACCAACATTCATAGCAAATCCTGCAACCTAGTTCCCATTATAATCACGAATAATCCCTCATGCACTAGCATTCTCCCTATTGTTTCGAAGAGAGCCATCTGAATTCAACTTATACCAACCCACCATAGGAGGAAACCACCCAATCATTTTATCCATCTTAGCCAAGGGAAGACCATTGAGAGAGCCCTCAAATTTATTTTGCAATAGCAAACTCATGCACCCTACTGTGAATGTCAGATATAATAGCGTGCAATTTGCTCTCCTTATTTTCAAAGATGGATAGGTTACGCTCATACCAAATTCTCCAACAAGTGATTCCAAAATAGAAAGGCCAGTTCTGTTTTGCATCATCTTCATATTGAAACATGAGATTGTGCTCAATCCAAGCTTGAGAACTACCAGAGAAGAAGTTGCTCCTTCGCCATGATGGAATGACTCCCAACCAAATTCTTCGAGCAAAGGGACAATCTCTCACTGCATGGAGCTCATCTTCGCACAAATCACCACATCTAACACAACTGGGAATAGAGATGAGATGACGCCTTCTCCTTTCCTCATTGGTTAGCAGTCTTTTCTGCATAAGAAGCCAAAGATAGAATTTAATTCGATATGGGCCTGCCCACTTCCATATAAGATTCCACTTATTATCTATGGGGTTCCAGCTTTCTTCCATCATAGCTGCAAATGTTGACTTTGTGGTGAATTCACCACTACCCGAAACTCCCCAGAAGGGCCGATCTTTTGCAGAACTTTTAGGAGGAAGGTTTGCAGCAATGGTAAGTAAACAACTAGCAGGTAAATACTCACAAATTCTGACCATTTCCAATTGCCTTGAGAATCAATAAACTCTGCCACCTTACGTTCCAATTGATCTGCAAAGAGAGGCTGGGTAGTGTGGTCCAGCAGTGATATGCCATCATCCATCCAAAATCTAACCGATTACCTATTGTTCACACTCCACTGAATGTTTTCAATGGTTCTTGACCAAAGCCTACTCATAGCTCGCCAAAGGTAGGAACCACGATGGCTTTGGATTGAAGAAGGAATAGTGTCATCAACTACCTTATATTTCCCTCTAAGAGCCTTAATCCACAACTTCTCAGTATAATTAATGATGCTCCAGTTCAGCTTAATAATGAAAGCCCCATTCACTTCGGAAATTCTTCTGACACTCAAACCACCTCTATCTTTCGGATTATAGATATTATCCAATCCCATCAAGTGATTTCTTCTTTTATTAGTACTCGAACCCCACACAAAGTTTCTACAAATTTGCTCAATCTTACTACATATTGATCTTGGAATAAGGGTAGTTTGCATTGCATATGAGGGAATCGTAGTTAGAACATGGTTCACCAAGGTCGTCCTTCCTGCCATAGAAATACTCGAAGCATTCCATGCTGCAAGACGACTTTTGACTTTATCCAGCAGATAGTTATGTGTTGACCGTCACTCTACCATGGAAAAAGGCATTCCAAGGTATTTCCCTAAATTATCCGTAATCTTGACCCCCAACTGATCCCCAATCTGACTGGCAATACTCTTGGGAGTATTCTTGGAAAAGAATATTTGAGTTTTAGCTAATTGACTGATTGCCCTGAGCTCTTACAAAACTGAGCAAGGATATTTTCCACTATGGAAGCTTGGCTAGCCTTCGCCTCTACAAAAAGTAAGATGTCATCTGCAAAAAAATAAATGAGTAATAGGAGGACTATGCTTAATCAAACTGATAGGTTTCCAATCACCATTATCCGCCAACAACTCAATAGCTCAAGCCAGTCTCTGAAAACAAAGAACAAATATGTAGGGGGAGAGGGGATCTCCTTGGCAAACACCACGAGAGGGCTCGAAGGAATCACAAGCCTCCCCATTCCAGAGAATCTTCATTGATGTCGTTTGAATGCTCTCCATGATAACATCATTGATTGAGTTAGGAAAGCTAATGTCATCAAGAGTATCTCTGACAAAATCCCATTGCAGCTTGTCGTAGGTCAATCTTTATGGCCATAAACCTCTTCTTACCTTTCATAGTATGCATAGAGTGGATAATCTCTTGAGCTAGAATGACATTGTCAGTAATATGCCTCCCCGGAACAAAGCTGACTTGGCAAAGATTGATTAACTTAGGCATCACATTATTTAACCTTTTAGCAATGATTTTAGTGATAATTTTAAACACTACATTACACAAACTGATTGATCTGAATTGTGTAATGGACTCTGGAGAATCAATTTTGGGAATAAGGGAGATAAGAGTCTGGTTAATCTCTGTTGGGATGCGGCAACTAGAGAAAATTCTCATAATAAAATCACGAATGGAACACCCAACCGCAGACCATTTTTGTTGAAAAAGGATCGCCGGAATTCCATCTGGACCTGGGGCATTAAGAGGTTTCATTTTAAAAAGTGTTGCATGGATCTCTTCAACAGTAAGCTCTCCGCCAATTTGCTCTAAATCCTTCGGATCCAAATGAGGAAAGTATCCACAGATGGCATATGGAGGACAAAATTCGACATCAGAAGAGTAAAGAGAGGAGAAATAATCAAAAGCCCATTACTTAAGAGTAGCTTCATCTGTGCACCAATTACCATTTTGATCTCTCAACATTTCAACCCGAGACCGACGTTTCTTGTGTGCTACAATTCAGTGAAAAAGGGTCGAATTTTTGTCACCAAATTTCAGCCATTCCATTCTAGCATGTTGAGCCCATAACAATTCCTCTTGAAGCAAAACATCCTCCAATTTCTCCTAAAGCTCAATCTTAAGATTCTTCAAGTTGTTAGACTGAAAACAAGCTACAGCCTTCTGGATTCCTTGAAGCCACCTGAGGATATTCTTCTTACGATGAAATATGTTACCAAATACTTGTATGCTCCACGCTCTCGCTTCAGCAGAGAAATTTTTAGTTGTTTCAAGAAAATCCATATCCTTATCCCAAGAATTTTGGAGCATACGATCAAAATCTTCTTGAATGAGCCAAGGGGCTTGAAATCTAAAAGTGGGAGTGCGAGCATTACTGGGATTCGAAGAATAACGGACTAAGATAGGACAGTGATCAGAAGTTATCCGAGGAAGATTAAATACTGAATAGCTACTGAATTTGCCCATCCAATAATATAGCCCATGCTTTTCTTTTTCAATTTTATACTGTTGTGCGCGGTTTTTTTTTCAACTTACAAAATTCTAACGGTGTTTTTTTTTTTTTTTTTTTTTTTTAATTTTAATTTTATTTATGGTTTTTTATTAAGAAATAATTTTTTTAATATTATATTCTCACAAATATATAACATACACACATCTACTAAATATATACAACATATATATTAAACATATACAAAACATCTATATAATTTATTTAATATTTTTAACTTTATTCTTTTAAATTTTATATTAACATAATATATATATAATATCCATACAACATTTACATAATATACCTATAACATATATAAAAAATACGTAATATATATAACATACACAAAAAATATATAATATATATAATATACACAGAAAATACATAATATATAAGCAACATCTATCAAGTACTTATAAAATCTACATAACATTTATATAACATACATAAAATATACACGCAATATCTAAATAATATCTAAATAATGAAATTAATATTTTTTTAACTTTTTTCATATGTATAATATATAAAATTTATTTAAAAATAAATTTAATAATTTTTATTAATATATTTTTATATATTTTTGCTTTTTAAATTTTTTTGTGAGTATTTATTTATTATTTATAATTAAAATTAAAATTATTTATTTAAAATAAATAATATATTTTATATGCTAAAAATATAATTTAAAATATTAATTTTTATTATTTTACTGAAATAATATTAATTTAAAAAAATAAAAATTGAAATAAAATATTATTTCTAGTGGGAGAATATGTGTTTTTTTTTTAAAAAAATTTATTTAATGAGAATTTGATATTTTTAAAAATTAATGTCAATTTTTTTTAAAAGTGTAAGTATTTTTATTTTTTATAGTATTTTTTAAATAAAATTTATTTTTTAAGATAGTTTTGTAAATATTCCCTTTTTTTTATTTTTAAATATTAACCGTTCTGTATACTAAATATATACCGCTCTAAAAGTGAAGCGTAACTTAATACCAATACCAATTAGTTTTTCGTTCATTAGCACTGACATTGTCCCTAGGGAATCAGAGCCAAATTTAGAAAAGACAGTAAATTAGAAGAGGAAAAAAAAGGCCAAATCACAAGCTAGTGATTGCTAACTTCGTTTCTACTTTCTATAATTTCTGTCTTTCAGAAATTCATGCAAATTTCTAGGAAAAAACCACCAGCAGCAGCTAAAAACAAACTTCTTGATTCAGAAAAAAAAAAAAAAAAGAACAAATGGTTAAAAAACTTATATACAGGACAATTACAAGAGCACAGGACAACCACCCAATAAAGGGCAGGGCGGACATGAGACAAAAACGGCATTGTTAGTGGGACAATCTCCAGGGAATCGCCCATTGGTGAGATCCCAATCCCACCGTTTCCACTGGGCTGTTTTGAAGGCCAATGTCAGTATGCCACCCACCCCTGCCCACAGATTTGACCTGACTAACTAATTTTGTATTAAAATATTAGCAAGGGATGACCAAAAGCAGATGGAGTTGCGATTTACTAGGGGCGAATCAACCCAGTTGGGAAAGTTTTCCTTTGGGAGATGAAAGCAGCTACTTTTCAAGTAAGCAAGATTGACCTATATCATTGTACTAATCAAAATCAGAAAGTGGAGGAGGTGAATTGAACATTGACTTTCAAAATAATATAATAATCTTTCTTATAATAGTTAATACTATGGTTAACTTGTAACTAACCTAACTGCCCCACTAATTAATACAATATAGAAACAGATCCCCTTCATCTCCTAGCCTATATATAACTCTCTAAGTTACCTATCTTTTAAAATCCAAATAGGAGAAAGAGAGAAGATGGAGATCCCAGTGATAGATATTAGTAAATTCAATGGTAAGGATAGGAGCAAAATGATGGCACTTCTGCATGAAGCTTGTGAGAAATGGGGTTTCTTTCAGGTAAAAATAGTGAGAGTCACTTCATATAAAATAAAAAGCTTCATTTAATCTGATATTATCAAATATATGCAGATTGAGAACCATGAGATTGACACAGAGTTGATGGAGAAGGTAAAGCAAATGGTGAATTTACACTATGAGAAAAATTTACGAGTCAGAGATAGCTAAACGTTTGAATAACAAAGGAAATATTACTTCTGATATTGATTGGGAGAGCAGTTACTTGGCATCCTCCAACATCCAAGATCAGTGAAATCGCAAACCTCCCAAAGGATTTTCGGCAAGTCATGGGATGCTGAAATTATGTAAGCTTTTATTTTATGGAACATAGCTCTTCAAAGTTACTGACTCGTATATATCAATTATGCATGCAGCAAATCAATGGATGAGTACATTACTCAACTGATTAAGCTAGCAGAACAGATTTCTGAGCTCATGTGTGAGAATCTTGGTTTGGAGAAAGATTATATAAAAGAAGCATTCTCAGGAAACAAAGGTCCTTCTGTGGGAACAAAAGTGGCCAAGTATCCTCAATGTTCACAGCCAGAGCTTGTGAGAGGACTTCGAGAGCACACTGATGCTGGAGGGATCATATTGTTACTTCAAGATGATCAGGTTCCAGGTCTTGAATTCTTGAAAGATAGAAAATGGGTAGAGATCCCTCCATCCAAGAACAACACAATATTTGTGAACGCTGGTGACCAAGTGGAGGTGCTGAGTTATGGGAAGTATAAAAGTGTTTTGCACCGTGTCATGGCTGACAAGAATGGAAGCAGACTCTCTATTGCTACCTTCTATAATCCTGCTGGTGATGCCATCATTTCTCCAGCTCCCAAACTCTTGTACCCTAATAGCTACAGTTTTCAAGATTACCTCAAGCTTTATTCCACTACAAAGTTTTCATACAAGGGGCCTAGATTTGAATCCATGAAGAAAATGGCCAATGGCAATGGATATCATGGTCTCCATGTCTAAAAGTACCAAAAAGTAAAGCTCCCTCGCAGATTTCTCTGTCAGAATAGTATTTTCCACATTAAAAAGAAATTTTTTTTGGTCTAATTAGCACCATTTCATCCAGCCTTATGCTACAACAAAATATTCAAAAAAGGACCCTAGATTCATACAGTGAATACGACAATTGACATCATAGACTTCTAGTTAAGTATCTCATGTATGATCCCTCATAAGTTTCTCCGTGTATTTTTATTAATATAAGGACAAGCATTTTGTTTTACTTTCTAATTAGTGTCCTTCGATTTCGAAGAGTTGTTCCTTGTTTACTTTATCATTTATTTTGTGAAAACATCTTGGAAAATTAAATCACCTAAACAATTAAAACCACTTGCCATAATTATCTTCTATGTTATAAGCACAATTATTGGTTTGAATCTGGTTGTAAGTTGCATAAATAGAATAAGGCCAGTGAGGAGTATTGATGCAACAGTATAGCTCCTTCAGATAGAAGTCTCAAATTTCTATATAGCTTGCCCAAGAATAAAACCTAAGTTGCGGAAAACCCATAATCCAAATGATCCTATGTCCAGAAAGAACTAGAAAGGGCTGGAGTTTATATAGCACAGAGATTGATTAAGACTCATAGCAAAAAGAAAAATCATTGGTCAATTTAGCAGCTAGAAACTAGCCAATTTTTATAATATAGATTTAGTACCAATAGTATTAGTCTGCTCAACTGCTTTTGCTAGTGAGAGCTTATGAGACTTCAATAATAAAGAACATTTGGTAATGAAACACAACAGGAAGTTCCCAAATCTTAGAGATTTGGAGAACCTTTGAGCTAGCTCTTGAACCCGAAGAACAAGTTGATCAACTGAATCTTGAGTTAAATTAACATTAATATTTAAGATATTATGGAAAAGGTTAAACAACGATTCTGTCCATACCAGTTCATTGGATATCAGGCACTGGGGGCAAGGAAGACAGACAAATCTTTTCTTGCCTTCTCCTCCGCATAGCAGCTTCTGGCAAATTGCAGAAACATGAACTGGATGCAAGCATTCCTTAACAATCCTTGTGATGACGTCGCATATAGGATTATTGATGCCGCCAATTCTCATTATCAAAGGAAACAACAATGCGTATTCAGCAGCTCTCTGGTGAAGCTTGCAGTAATCTATCATTGCAGCCACCAGCACACGAGAAGCTGGCTCTTCTAGAACCAGCATCTTTGGAAGCATAATTGAACTGAGAATTTGGCTTGGCCAATGCAAGCTCTTCTTGATCAGTTTCACTTGAAAGGTGAGAAATAAGAATGGAAGCAATCTCATCATCCGCTTTCCAAGGTTCAATCAGACCAAGAACTGAAAAAGCACCCCTCCTTTCTCTAAACAAAGTTGGCGAATTTCATTCGCTAATTCTACAGTTTTAGCATGAGATTCGAAATTCACAATCCAGGTTCCCAAACCAGATGCCATGTTTTGAATTTCCTGTGCTAAAGGATACTTCACAGGAAAATCAACCTCCATTTCCTCCACAACTTCTTCCAAATTATCTCCTTCACTCTCTCCAACTTGACTTGATGAATATTGATCACTTTCATAAATAACGAATAATTCTCTTGAATTCAACTCATTGCCTGAAACAGGCAGAAACGCGAGAACCAATTCACCAGCACGAGCTGCATCCTTAAGCCAATCTGGCAATGAATCAAACTCTTCATCTACTCTTCGTTCTTCAAAATCCAAACTTAAACCAGAAACGCATTCGTAGTTTGTCTCAGACAATTCAAAGAGCAAATGGGGGGCAGCCTTCTTGACCCAGAAATCTACCCTTTGATCATCTGTTAATAAACCCCTGGCCAACCTAGACAAATCCCGCTTGCAAAATCTCTCGTTCTCAAAAGCAAGAAAGGATAAAATTCTTGACTGTACCATACCCGGCAGTGTCTGTATAAACATAACCCTGTTGAAAAAACGAAAGAACCAGTGAAATTCAAAATAGAACAAGAAAATTTACAAACGCAAATGAGTTTAGAGTCAGAACTTTACCTCTTTGTGATTGGTGGAGATGAATTACTGGCAATTGTATCAATGGGTTTGGTGAGTAAAGAGATGAGAGAGGCAGTGGTGATGGGAGTTGATTGAAAGATTGCTGTAACCAAAGAGATGCTTCAGTTTCTGGAGTTAAGGAGTTGAGGAAAATGTAAAATAGTGGAACCCATTGCTCCATTTCCGCCCGTTTACCATCTTCTCTTCTTTGTTGCGAAGAAGGGAAATTCTTGAGAAATTGTGAAAAGGAGCGAAAGCAGTTTTTTTTAATCGGAAGCGCGAAAGCAGTTTGAACTAGCTGGAAGATCTATAAAGTCTAGACATTTCCATTCTCATAATTTGCAAGTTACTTCCATGATCTGTCGTTCAATTTGTTCGACGACAACTTCGATAATCCACAAGCAGTCGTCGTTCGGTTTTGGAATGGTCCAATGATGAATTGAAGTATAAAATAAGGGTCGGATATTTACATTTGCTTGATATATTTATACGGGGTATTGGAAATTTATAAACGGATTTAAGAAGTTGTGGATAGTGTTTTCATTACATGTGACATTTAAATTGGATTTAAATATTTATTATTAGATACTTAGTTATCTTAACTTTGTTATATATATTTTAATTATATTTTATTAAATTTTAATTATATATTTTTTAATTATGATATTGTATGGTATAAAATTATTTTAATAAAATTTTATTAATATTAAATAGTTATTTGTTATTATTTAATTAAGATAAATCTAATTTTATAAACTAAATTTTGTAATATTTTTATATTTTTACATTTAAACGGGTAATTAAACGGGAGTATAGTAAATGAATAGTATAAAATAAATTTAAAGTGAATATGAATATAATTATAATCGGACTTAGGCAGATTTAAATAGTTAAAAATTAAACGAATTCGAATATGATAATTTTTATAGATAACTTATTCGTTGACACCTCTAATTCTTTGTTTACTCTATAAAATATTACTTGTATAGTAATATTTTAGTTTTAAAATGATTATTTTATATTATTTTAAAGTTGATAAAAAATTAAAAATGAAGAATATAAATTTGTGAAACTTAATATGTTGTATCTATTGAAAATTAAATTTTAATTGCATATTTTATTTTTATATTAATTATATTTTATTAAATTTTAATTATATATTCATTATATTGTATTTTAATTATAGAATTATATCATATGAAATTGTTTTAATAAAATTATATTAATATTAAATTTTTTATTTTATAAATATTTGATTGATAATATTATGATTATATATTTAAATTTTATTGCATTTTGAATTTATTATATTTAAGTATATACTAATAAAATTATAATTATTGATGACAATTGTATTTTGGGTTAGTTTTGTAGAGTTTGGATTCGAGTTTAAGTTTGGTTACCTATAAAATAAATAAAGGGAATAATGTTTCAGTGGAAAAATTTTAATATCTAAATCAAATTTCAATTTATCTACATATTAAAGAGTAAGAGAATATAATTTAATTATGTGAAGGTTTACCTTTATTCATAGAATAAGAATAGAGGATCGCGCGTTAATAAAGATTATAACTATGTAAATATTGTATGACGGCTTTATCAAATGTTTATTTTTTTTTGCCGCTTGTAGCTCACTTAACAATAATATAGTGTTAGTTTGAATAAACCTAGAAGTCTGATATCGAAGCTCTATGTTGATTAAGAAGTTCGGTCACAAGTAGTATCCGACTTGGATCCAACGACTTCACTATCTATGAATTCAGCACCAAAGCTCGGATCGGAGTATAGCATCAATTATGAATTAATTTAGATTAATCAATAATTTAAAAATTAAACAAAAAATTGGTGAATTGTAATATCAATTTAATATTTAAAATGTTAATGAGAGTTAATTGAATTTTGCAAATTTTATGAATTTGATGAACTTCTCATAATTTTAATAATTTGATTAATCAAATTTACAAAGTTAGAAAGTTTAAAATTAGAAACTTTTCATATTTTCAAAAAAAAAATAGCTTCAATTAGAATATAAAATTTAATTTGGCCTTCTAAAGCTTTTATCTTTTAAAATTCTCACAATTTTCCAGTTCAAAAAAAATCTCATAATTTTGACATTAATAATGATAAAATTCAAAAGAAATATGCATGAAAAAAAATAAAAAAATATTGTATTCATAAATTTTTTATTTTTATTTTTTTGGATCATTGAATAAATTAAATTAATTATTAATAATACTAAAAATAAATTTTATAATGATGATATTGTGAATTTAAAGTTTTTGTAATTAATTAACAAATAAAAATAATACTGCTATAATTAATAAAGAAAAATAGACATAATCTAGCAAAGCCAGAAAATAGTGATGAATCCACATCATCAACTTTTCAATGGAAAAGAGGACTACAGTTTTTGAAAATTGCAGCACGGCATTTTAGCTTCTTTTTTTTTTTAATTACAAAACGCGTAGTCCTTAGAGGTCGAGAAATGGACGGGCACTGCGCATGGCATTGCCACGGCGGAACTCGGAAGTCGGATCTCTTCCACCACACGGAAGTTTTTTTTTCTTTTGAACGAACTAATTTCTATCTATCTATTTCTATAATTTAAAATCAGTTAAAAAAAATATTCTATAATTTAAAACAGAATAGGAATTACTGTAGATAAATAATATATTTCTCATCATATTTTTCATTTTGCCTCTTATTTGTTTTTTTTTTTTCAGTTTTTAGTTTTTTTTAGTATAATTTAAAGATAATAATTTGTTTTGGTTCAAGAATTCAAGAGAATAATTACCGTTGATCTAAGAATTATTTTTTTAGTTATTTACACATCATACATATAAATAAAATAAATTTTAAATTTTGATTAAAATTTTAATTAATCATACTTTATTCTATAAAATTAATATTAAAATTTTAATTAATTAAAGCCTAACATAAAAATATATATGTGTAATAAATAGTATTTTTAAATATTAAGCCTATTATATATTTTTTTTTATTAAATATGCATAGAAAAGAAAAATATTTAAAAGATTTGAATTCGATATTTAAATGGAAGTAACTACATCTTGATGATTAAACATGTTATATATTGATGTGATTAAAAATTAAAATTCGTTCACTAAATTTTTAACACTATTTTATTTATATTTTTATTTCACTATTTATTTATATTTGACAATTTATTCAAAAAGTGACTATTTTTAATATACGGTTTATTTTATAAAAAATAAAATTATAATAATTTTTCTTACTAAGAGCATATTTTGAGAAAAATTAGATTTTTTGAATTTTTTTAGGAACCATAATTTTTTTTAAATTTACTAAAATTAAAATTTTATTTAAAGATAAATATAAAAAATAAGAAATTTTTTAATAATATTTATAATATGACCCGATTTTTAAGTATTGCATTGAGGCACTATAATAATATTAAAATTATATATATATATATTATAATGATGTCATTGCATTATTTTAGAGATATACATATTTTTTTATAAAATAATCTTAGTCATTTAATTATATAAAAGAAGCATTTAAAATATATTACAATAGTTAAAATTAATTACTATTTTAATTTAATTAACATTATTTTTTTAGCCATTCCTCGTAACATTAATTATTATTTTATTTTAATTATTGTTGTTCTTTTTTAGCCCAACTCCTAAAATTAATTATTATTTTATTTCAATTAGTGTTATTTTTAATCTTTGCTATTGCTATTGATTACTTTTTTTAATTAGCTTTTTCTTATATATTTGTATTTTACTGTTATGTATTTTTTTTAATAAATTTATGTATCCAATTGTCCTTAAAATAATATTAAAATTACATATTAACTATTGTAATATATTTTAAATTTTATTTTGCATAACTAAATAACTAAAATTATTTTAAAAAAATAAAAATATGCATATTCCCGAATCAATGTAAGAGCATTATTCTAATTATAATTATATTAAGATAAGGAACAATATGAGTACAACAGATTGACAATATTAGTAGAGGAAAATAAAACTCAGTCAGGGCTGATAGTTTTAGAAAAATAGTAGTAACTACGCAATATGTTACCCCATTTTCATCGTCTTAAATTGATAATTATATTTTTATATTTTATAAAAATTTAAAATTTAAAATATTTAAATAAATATAATATAAATATAATAGATTAATTAACGATAACAGTTAGACTTGGGGTTTGCTCCGTGTAGCTCAAGTTCAAATTCAAGTCATATCACCTGCAAAATAAATAGAATGGCTTGAATTTTAGTGAAAAATCTTTGATGCCTAAGTTAGATTTTAGTTTTTTTTTTGTATAATTAAGATAAAGTGAAAAAAAAGATCACTTACTTATAAAACCAACTATGTATTTATAGAAGGCGAATGAAAGACCAATTTTAATATGGTCAATGAAAATTACAGCTGTATCGATATTGTACGATAACTATATCAGATGTTTGTCTCATTGTAGTTGATAGCTCGTCTTGATGGGCTCCTTGTGTGCACGACTCTTCGAGCTTGGAGTCTCTTAGTATGTAGGGTCCAGAATCAAATGGGTAGTACCAATTAATTTATTAAAATAATAAATAAATTAGTATCATTTTCAATAAATATAAAAAATTTAGATTAGAAATAATATGACTTGATGCTACCCATATTGTACTGAGCTCACCGGCCGAGCTCAGTGTTTGATCATTTCCATGGCCGAACTCTTGTTAGATTGACTGACCTCGATACCAGGATCTTCATGCCCATCGCGGTCTCGATATCCAGCAGACATTCCACTGATACACCCATAAATTATACTAATACAGTTCAGACTCTGTCTCCTCGCATCTACTATAAATAGGGCATTTCTCCCCACAGGTAAATGCCCCTCTCCTTTCTCTCATCTCTCTTTATTCAGAGTGACTGAACTAGCTTAGGCATCAAAGCTTCTCTCAGGGAGCCCAGTCTCCTCTCTCTCTCTCTTATCTTGCAGGTGGGAGAGTTACAGTAGCAGTAACACTGAACTCGAGCTACAGACTCTGAACTCGAGCTACAGGAGCTAAGACCTCTTGAGAAAGCTCTGTTATCATTGGTGCGGTGAGCGTGGATATGTTATTTCCTAGCAAAGACAGTAAACCTTAGGTATGTCCCAAACTTTTGAAAGAAAAGCACTAATTGTGCCTCACTTTACCATTTTATACAATAGTACTCTTACGCATAACATTATTATACCACACTATCATACCGAACTTATATAAAATATTATTGCGTACATTATAAATTCAGCACATAATATTCAATTACAGTCAGTTCACCGTGCCTCGTACACCAAGCTCCTCAGTGCCCAGTCACGCATATCTCAGATAGCTCACAGTGTCTTGCACACCGAGCTCCATAACATCCAGTCGTGCATATCTCAGATAGCTCATCGTGCCTCACACACCGAGTTCTAGCTCGTGCCTTGTACACCGAGCTCATCAGCGCTCGGTCGCGCATATCTCAAACAGCTCATCGTGCCTCGCACACAACTCCTCAGTGAACCTAGTCACGCACATTTAACACAGCTCACTGTGCCTCGCACACTGAGCTCTTTCAGTTTCGAATCATGGGCATTCAAAGAAGGCTCTCCTAAGAGCCAAACTTCAAAGCAGGTCAACTAATCAATCACTGTAGATAATACCTCGGGCAAGTAATTACTTTACATTGTTCAGTTCATTTTTATTTTACAAAGTTCTTACATGTATACATTCATATTATAGCATGACATGAAGTGAAGTTAAGGTAATCAATCCACCATCCTCAACAGACTATTCAGTACACGGGCACTAGAGCGCGTAGTGTAACCCGAGCTTGCTAATTAACCATGCCCAAGGCACATTATAATAACATAACACTCTGATGCACCTCGTGCTCAAGTAAATCGAATAACCCTCATAAACAAAAAAGAATATTTATTTCAAGCTCGATTTTTGACCGAGCTCTTGAGTTATTGCCAACATTATATTGCATAAAAGATAAAATAAGGCATAAGTGTCGGACTCTAGTTTGAAAGTAAGACATTTCATTCATAGTAGATAAAGTTTCATTACAAAGTGGCCCGGTCTTACATTGTTCATATATCGAGCCCAAATAGACCCTATAACTAAAAAAAACTATGCTAATCTAGGACCTTGTAATCTCGGACCTCGTCCTCTTAATCTAAGCCCTCTTCATCCTCTGTCTCATACTCAGCAGCGAGCTTGTTGATGTCTATTTTCATCATCCAGAATAAGTCCACGTCTGGGTTCTCCTCTTTCATCCAGTTTGACACGGCCTTTTGATAAGCATAGACACCCTGAGCGTAGCTTTGTCGTTTCTTGAGGATTCAGCAACAAAGTCCTTGCTGAGTGCCTTCTAGAGTGTCCTTGGCCAGCCACAGTTTAACATCCTTACTCCTAGAGCTTCCTTTGCCTAGTGCAGCTCCTCGCTTTTGGCTCTCAGTGCTTTTATGGCCGAGATGAGCTTCTCAGTTTTCTTCCTCAGAACTTCCTAAACTTGCTTTAGCTCTTCATCCTTTACCTTTAAGGACTTCTCCATCTCGAGCCTCTTGGCAACTTCTTTGTTGCAGTTGTTGGTGGCCTGGATAAAGTTAGCTGCCATGCCTATCACTCGATCCTCTATTGTATGGATGACCTGCGTGACCTGTAGAAATTCATTCAATCAGTTTCCATACTAAGCTTTAATCAAGTACAAATGTTCAATTTTTGCTTTACCATATGAGACATCGTTACCATCTCTTTGGCCATATCCTCCGAGCTCTTTTGGGCATTCTCGATCCTTTCTTTTAGTATAGCTCGGTATATCTGTTTCAGCATTTTCTAAAATCCCATATCTTGTACTGAGTAACTGGTGTTATATGGGCCCACCAACTTCTCATTTACTGCCTCCACTAGCCAAACTATGATGTACCAACGAGCTAGTGATTCTTCTATCTCTCTACGAGATAAGTTCTCATCTCTTTGAGGCAACTGTTCTTCCACCTCTCTATGTGGCTCGATCTTTGGCACCATCTCAGTAGGAAGAGCCAAGTCTATCGCAGGCTCTTGCTCCCGAGCTGAACTAGTCTTACCAGCCATCTTGCTCGTTTGCTCTAGAGCAAAACTGCTCTCAACTACTCTCTCACGAGCGGTCCTGACCCTTTTTGAGCCTCCCTTCTGGCCTCCTTCTCTGCCATGCATTTCAACTCTCTGCTCGCTGATAAGAAAAATAAAACTATGTTAAAGCATAGTGCATACCAATCTGGTTATCTAGCCAAATTTTCTTTGGAGCCTTCCCAAGAGGTAGTACTCCTTTATTAGTACAATGACATTTCTTTTCTCCCTAAGAATGTCTTGTTCCACCATCTCAAACATGACAAGCTCATCCTTACCGAGCATTGCCCTTGTCACTTGTTTATCATTGGGGCTGACCCACCATATGTTCTGACAGCCGAATCTCTCGCAGTTCTCCTAAATAAAAAAAATTGTCTTTCTAGGCCTTTACCAAGTTTGGCTTTCCTATGAACATGCCAAGCCCAAACCTCCATTGCAGATATAAAAAATCCTTATATGCTCCCGAGCGTATTCTGAGCATGCTGAACTCACTCAGAATTTGAGGAGTAGGCACAACCTCGAGCAATCCTCACAAAATTTTGAACCTTGTGATAGTACACCATACATTAAGGCTGAGATGATTGGGAGCGATCCTGTGGTATTGCAGGAAAGCCAGGGGAAAAGTGTGTAGAGGAAACTGTACTTCTAACCTTAGATCCTCCAAGCAGATCATCATTTGGTTATCAGGCATGTCATCGTAGGCTCAAACATTCCTTTCAGGAATGAACATCCTCTACCCCTCTGGTATCCTGTACTTCTTTCGAATGCCAGCCAAGTTTATCTCGGTTATTGTGGATTTGATGTCTCTTACCAGAGCTTTCTTCGAGCTCGAGTGCACCTCTTGGACTCCAACAACATCTTCCTGCTCCTCATCAACTAGTTGTAGTTGTCTCCTTGTGTTTAACTCGGTCATTTTGATCATTGCCGACCCAACTTCGACTTAAGCTCCTTCTTCATGGTGAGTCACCTCACCCAGTTGCTAGAAGAGCTCACCTCTCCTAACTCCTCTGGAATAGCCGAGCTAATGCTTGCTTGCACCATCTTTACTACCAAACTTGAAATGGAAAACTTAAAAAGCACAAACTTAAAGCTAACCTCTTTTAATCGAGCTTTCAAGCCTTCGCTCAATAAAATAGACAAACCAAGTTTTTCTCTTTTGAATTGTGTGGCCAGCGCTGTGGTTGAACCCTCTATTTATAGAGGAGATTTCGCCCATGCGCCCAACCGTTATCTCAGGTTTCGAAGCATCGCCTTACCCCTGCATGACGTGTGTCCTTCTGAAACTCAACAAACTCTTCTTAGCATAAATGCCAAGATTTGTGAGGGGGACTAGTAGTACTACCATACTACTAATGGGTAGCCGGGCATTGCCCTGAGCTCCTAGAGCTCTTCCTCGAGCTCCGTGATATCTCCTTTCCTAACCTCCTTGAGCTCTTTCGCGAGCTCTATGAGCTCTCTTTTTTCTATGCTTTTTTAGCTCTCATTTTTTGAGCTCCTTCCTGGAGCTATACCTTGCGTTTCTTAGCTTCCCTGCAGCTCTGATCGATCTTGGTTTGACTTCTCTGAGTCACAGGTCTTAGTTTGACATAAATGTCAAATGACCAGCAGGGGACTATGATAATACCCCTACTTCCCGAGCTTAATTACCGATTTCCGTACTAGGTCCCTGCATGTCGCACGGTCTTCATATAACATGATTCATCACCTTCTGCCGAGCTCTTCCAAGCTCATGTGCATCATTTGACTGCCTCTTGACATAAATGTCAATAGATTAACGGCTACTGATGCTACCCATACTGTACCGAGCTCGCCAGCTGAGCTCAGTGTTCGGTCATTTCCATGACTGGGCTCTCGTTAGATTGATTGACCTAGGTATCGGGCCCCCATGCCCATCTACTCCTGATGTCCAGAAGACACTTTACTGATACACCCCCAAATTACGCCTACACAATTCATACTATATCTCCTTGCATCCACTATAAATAGATGATTTTTCCCCCACAGATAAATGACCTGTCTCCTTTCTCTCTTTATTCAGAGCGATCGAATTAACTTAGATATCGAAGTTTTTTTCAAAGGAGTCCGGTCCCTTCTTTCTCTCTTGTCTTGCAAGTGGGAGAGCTACAACAACAACAACACCAAACTCGAGTTATAGACTCTAAATTTGAACTACAGAAGCTAGGACCCCTTAAGAAAGCTCCATGATCATGACTTAAGGAAAATTCTTATATAAATTAGGTTTACTATCTTATTTATACACCAAACCAATAATAATATGTGAGATAAATTATAAGGTTAAATAATTAATTTTTTTTAGAAAAAATAGTTAATTTTAATTATTTTTAATTTTTTATTTACATATGTGTATAGTGCTGATTTAAAATAGAATTTTTCATAATTTAATTTAATAATATAAAATAATTTAATTATTTTAAAAATATTTCTTTTCTTGGAGAAGAAGTCAAAAAGCATTCCTTAAACCATATCACATGGCCCTTTCTGTCTCTTTCCTCTCTTCTTTATCTTCTTCAGCTTCGTAGATCTATGCACATATAGTCTTCAGAAAATGAAATTAGTCAAATTTTCACATTTAAAAAAAAAACTCTGAAACACAACTAAAGCACAGAAAATCAACTTCAACTTCTTAAACTTCAACAACCACTCTTTCACTACTATGGGTGTAGCTAACAACCTTACAGCAACTCTAAATTTCATAGCTTTTCTCTGTTCAATTCCCATAATTGCCTCCGGCATCTGGCTCGCTTCCAAACCCGACAACGAATGTATCCACTACTTCCGATGGCCGATAGTCCTTCTGGGATTTCTCATCCTTATAGTCTCTCTCACCGGTTTCGTTGGTGCTTACTGGTATAAAGAAACACTTCTTGCTTTCTACCTCTGTTGTATGGCCATTCTAATTGTACTTCTCTTGATTCTACTGATTTTCGCGTTTGTTGTCACGCGCGGCGATGGCGGGTATGATGTTCCCGGGAGAGGTTATAAAGAGTATAGGCTTGAGGGGTTCTCATCTTGGCTGAGAAATCATATAGTGAATTCTGAAAAGTGGGTGAAAATTAGGAATTGTTTGGCTGAGAGTGATGTTTGTTCTAAGCTTACTCAGAAGTATATCACTGCTGATCAGTTTTTCATGGCCCACATCTCTCCTCTTCAGGCAAGTTTTATTTATTTAATCTATAAATTTTCAATTCATAAGTCTTCTATCATATGTATATATTTTAATCTATACTAGGTTCAGTCTTGAATTAAATTAAGGATAAATAATGTTATTTTGTGCTAAGCCTATTATTAATATTTCCATTTCATATCAAGTTTTATATTATTTTTCACTCAATTTCTGAAACTTTGAAAAATATTGTGAACTTTTAAGGGAATGAATCTAAAGTTAGAGTGCGAGCAATGAACAACTTTTTTTTTTTTCCTAAATTCTTATTATTTGCTTAATCTCTCACATTTTAACTCTTCTTTTCTACATGCAATTATAGGGGATAGAGAACATCATTTTTTTTAAAAAAATAAAAAATTATTTTACTAGTCATTTGATAAAAAAGAAACAAATAATTTTAATGGATGAATTTAAAAGAGTTGATATTAAAAAAAAATGTTAGTATTTTTTTTTATTTCTCATCTTTTTTTCCCCTATCAGTTTACACATGAATAATTGAAATATTTCATTTATGTCAATAACGATAAAACCTTTTTTTCAAATTAATAATTAGGCTCTAATTGGGTTTTAAACGCATAACGTGGCACCATTTTGTTAATTGCTATACTTAGTTTGACTAGTTACAGCATTAGTAGAATCTGGAATTCCATTTGGGAGAGTTGAGTCTGTGGTTACTTACATGAAGCTGCTGGAATGATAGGACATGGCTAAACCTAAGATGCCGGTTTGGTACATGGTAATTCAATGCAGGACCCATTTTACCTCAGACAAATTTGATGGGGACCCAAATGGGATTATGGTTGTTGAATTTGCACTTAAACGGATTAATGTTTTGCGGTCTATATTAATTAGCTAAATAACTTTTTGATCTTTCAAATCTTTGATCATATTCAGCATGACTTTTTTTTTTTTATTATAGAATTATAATGCAGGTGGAAAAGAACAGAACCATATCATGTTGTGCGGTGTGTGGGCCATTCCTGAATCTTGATGCTATTATGATATAAAAAAAGAAAAAGAAAATGGTTCTTGAAAATGAATCCAGGAAAGTTTGTGCGAAAAGATTGATTACCTACCAATTAAATTAATCATGGAATTTAGATCAAAGTAAAGCAATCTTCTTGCATTAAGATTATACGTGGGTTTTGTCTTTATTGCAGAAGATAAACTAAATGCATATGATGGATGCTTAATATGGTCGCCAGCTGTGTCCTGTCTTAGTGTATAGTGACAGTTTGGTGGGATGCTTGTTTTTTTTTTTTGTTACATGGAAATTTTTTAATGGGTTTTAAAATTTGAATAATTATTGCCTTTTTGTTCTACTTTTAATTTAAATCTGATCTGAAACTACACATTGCAGTCAGGATGTTGTAAGCCTCCAACTGTTTGTGGATACAATTATGTGAATCCAACACTGTGGTTAAATCCAGCAAACCCAACAGGAGACCCAGACTGCTCCTTGTGGAGCAATGACCAGAGCCAGCTCTGCTACAATTGCAATTCTTGCAAAGCTGGTTTGTTGGGGAACTTAAGGAAAGAATGGAGGAAAGCAAATATCATTCTTATAGTAGCATTGGTGGTGCTTATTTGGGTTTATCTCATTGCTTGCAGTGCTTTCAAGAATGCTCAGACTGAAGATCTTTTTCGCCGATACAAACGGGGTTGGGTTTGATCTTGTTGCCAAACACAACCTTCAGTCCTCACAATGTTGGTTCAGTGATTTTCACTTTGTTGTTTTTCTTCTGTGTCCTTGTCATTAGTGTATATATTCTTTTTTTTTTTTTTCTGTATTGCACTTTCTTATCTAGAAATGTATGGACTGATAGTGAATAGAATACTCCTTTACATACCAGCTTTTGAATTTTGATTACCCACTTGAAATTAGTACTAGTCGTGAAAATGATAAGAGAATTAGAATCTCAATTGTCAGTTTTCACAGGAATTGGATTCTTTTCTTCCGTTTATAGTGGCTGTCATAGTTCGCTGGACTTCATTTCATATTTTGATTATTTGGAGAGGGAGAATTTCTAAAATTTGAATTAGAGTTCCATTAATGCACCTTAATAACAAGTTCAGAAACAAAATGTTAACATACATGTAGAACGGAAATAAGTCTGTTGTCATAAAAAATTATTTTTATTTGAATAATAATAATAAAACAAAGAATCGTAATTGGTGGTGACAAAAGAAGCACCGACATCGCCGACTGGCAAAGCGGCAGCGTTTTACCTTCCAAGTTACTGTTTGTTTATGTTTATGGTAAGATTATAATACAAGAAGAAACAAGAACCTTACCACCACTGCCAATAAGGCAATGTGATGCCTTTCAATATTTCAAGATTTCGAATATTTTGGTCTCCGCCCCCACAAAAATAATTTCAGAAATCAAATATTGTGGGAATATTTTAATATTTGTAAGCATATTAATAAACAAAAATATAAAAAGGCTTATCTCAAATGAACCTCCTCAATCAAAGCAAAATCTTTAAAGGAAAGAATTGAGCCTTCCAATATAATCTAATATCGACTTTTACATATAATAACACTTAATAGCAAGGCCAGCAATCAACGCTAATAAAATTAAAAATTAATTGTCAAGATTTAAAAATTAAAATAATAAATAATATTAGTTAAAATGGTTTAAAAATAATGTCACTCAAAATTTTTAAATGATAAAATTATTCAAACTCTACCTAAATTATATTAAATTATTATTTTGAGAAGGCCATTCGGCACAGTTAAAAATTGACAGCACAATATTGGAATCTAGCTCTACTTCCAGTTAAGCTGTAGATGCCTTTGTAGAGTAAACAATGTACATAGGATCCGAGCGTCCAGGGTTGGGAGATATATCCACAGCCTGTACACATACTACAAATCAGTCTCAATCTATACAAATAAGCATTATGCACTACTCTTGCTTAATTTTGGATTGTTCACGCACAGCATTAACTACAAGGAATGGCAATAGCTAGAACTTTGAGGATAATAAATAAATGGTAAGCCAAGCATTGCTCTGTATAAACATGATCCAGTAGATTGGCATTTAAGTCTCTTTCAATAGAAGTATCCGAGAACCAACAGTAAAGGGATTAAGGTTGACTTACTGTCAACTGATTTCCCCCCTCAAGTTAACTACCAATTGAGTCAATGTCATGTTATGCTTTCACAGAAAAATAATAACTTTCTGGTCATGCCAATCGGAGACGGTTTCTTGTCATTTTGTAAAATAGATTAGTGAAGAAGTTGCTTACCTGAGGAGGTTCAAATCCTCCAGCGTAATGGAAATGCGATCCAACAATCAATACATGATCAGCATCACCAATTGATGTCCATATAGAGATTGCTTTCGTCCAAAAGCAACGATTAGAAAAGCCGTTACAAAGGCATTCCACAAAATTAGAAATGGTTGAAAATGGAAGAGGTCCATTATTGAAAAGAGAAACAATATATGCATAATCGTTGGTCCTTGTTAATCTGATATGTTCCTGGACTGCAGTGAGGGTCGGTGGTTTCCAAGGAGGAAATGAGTGAGTTCTACTACATAATTTTTGATTTTCATCAATTCAACCAAACCATAAATCATCTACTACATAATTTTTGATGTTCATCAATTCAACCAAACCATAAATCCTTTTTGATGATAATCAATTCAATCAAACCATAAATCCTTTTTGATGATCATCAATTCAACCAAACCATAAATCCTCTACTACATAATTTTTGATGTTCATCACTTCAACCAAACCATAAATCCTCAACTCCACATTCTGTTTCTAAATTCTAATAGCTAAAAAAATCTCTAAATGTTATAGCACAGTTCTCTTTTTGTTTGACGTTTGTGGGACTCGACTTCAGTTTAAATTTGCTATATTGTCAAGGTAGCACTATAAAACAAGGTGCATTTAGATAACTAAAACCAAATAATTTTGTATTCTCTGCTTCAAGGTCAAGGAATCGCGTCAAGATAATAATCATGCTTCAAACAGATGACAAGATATTGTTAATAAACTGATGCTTCTACTAAATTGGACAGGGACAAAAGTTCTCACCTCATTGTAACCAGTCAACTAGGCTTAAGTATCCTGCGCATCTCCTTGAAAACATCAAGGGGCTTCGTTAGGTAATCAACACTGACCTGTGAAATGCCCCAAAAGAAGAGCAAAAAGGGAAATTTAATATATAGCTATGTTACTTCTTTAGCAGCGAAATTGGTAAGGAAAAATTCCAAACAATTCCTCAAAAAAAAAAACAAATTACAACAATATTTTAGGCTCTTAGCAGAAATGAACAGTGACAGAAAATCTCATAGCAAGAAACTACATTCTGAGAAGTAGGAGTGCACACTACACTATTTACAGTACAGTCAAATATCAAGAAATAGGGAAGAAAAGCACATACCACATTGGTTATGACATCAAAGGAATTGTCTTCAAATGGAAGTTTAGGGTTCAAATTTAAGTCTTGAACAATGTACTCTGTCAAAACCTATGACACAATAACCAATGGATTGTTTTAATCAATAGAAACATCATAATTATGCATGCAATGCAAATTAAGATAACTACTATGGCTATAAGGGTAAATGTGATAGTACACAATTTCATTTGGAACACAGTTAAAACATTAACAAAGATTCAGATATAATGTTGCTCAACAAAGATCACTCTGATTAGTTACACATTCTCACCCCTATTCTCTATCAGTATATATTTAATGCTATCTTCATCTTATTTTTAGAAATGATATGTTACCTGAGAATGAATGTAGATGATTGAATCATCACACTGATGATGTACAAAGGACTAGGACTCTATTGTCAAAGTAAAGTTATAAGCTCTTTGCAAGAAGAGAAAATAATGTAGGAGATCATTTTTATAAGGGAAATCATCAGAAATTACACATTTTTATAATGCCCATCTGACAGGTAGCAATTACACAAGAAAATTCTTAACCAAGAGTTATTGCTGTATTGCAATGGCAAAAATATGCAACTATGGCTGCAATTTGCAGTCTTGAAAAGTATAAAGGTATTTTTCTTTCTTTGGTTCTTTTTTTTAAAAAAAAATGTACAAAGAAAAATAATATATCATGTAAATGGTAGGATCTTACTGGATTTCGCTTGAGCTCTTCCTCATTCATGCCTTGTCCAGCTATTCTATCTTGTTTGTATCCTTTCGGAAAATGGCTGACCTACATATTAAATCCAGTAATGCCACTGGGTTTCTGTTAGCATGAATATTTAATACTCCCAACTGCTACACATATCTAGGATACTAACTCCTGGGTATTGCTGGGAGGGAAAACCTCTGAGTAATACTTTGTCAGTGCTGCAATGGCTGGGTCATCAATGTGTGTCACAAACCAGGGAGCTTCATAGAACAATGAGTCTGGTGACCTTAAAATATCAATTTTTGAAATTTGGATTTAGATGATTACAGTGTTATTTCTTAAGACGAAACAGAGCTATTCAATTCAAAATGATTCAAGCTACAAGTAGATATTAAATGACTGTTGGGTAAAACAAACTCTGCTAAGTTGTATTGCACTGTTAATTCTGAATTTGACAGATTATGCCACAATGTAACAAACATTATATTCCACCTCAAGAACAAGGTCTATCTGAAATGCTAAAAGGATATATGAGAAACAAATGCAATCAACTTAGCCAAGATTCTCCTGAATTTTCTTCTACATACAGTTACAATATGATTTGGATAATGCATCATCAATATTTCATTAGATGGTCAGAGACACAAAGAAGTTAAAGAGAACCATGGATATAACAAAAAAGTTATTAGGCCCGCATCAATAAAAAATCCTCAATGAATAACAAAATTGACATTAAATTTTATGAAAGTAATAAAATGTAGTTTACTGTTGGGCCTTTACTCGTCAAACCGCTGGAAATCCTCCTCCTTGAAGGGAAACTGTTCTGGCCACTCAACATTCTTCAACACCTATGAAATTGAAGGAAAGATAGGAAATTGGAAGTGATAGTTAACATCCAAGATAAGTGAGACACATCATAAAGAAGATCATGCTGCAGCAATAGCTCACAACCTATCTAAAGGGAAAGAAGGGCAACATGAGACCAATCAAAAAGGTAAAATTTGGAGGCTACTTGCACTAAACCAAACAGGTTCTTTTATAAAAATCTTTCTTTTTATTTGCAACTAATAGTTTATTCTTCTCCATTTTGAAGGAGCGATAATTTTCTGTACAAATATTTCAAAACAGTTTTACAAGATAAATTCCCTTTCAATCAATGTAACAAAATTCCCAGATAAACGAAATTAGATTCTCTATCCTATCACACATGCACAATCAGTCAAATTCCTCAGAATCAAACCAACCATGAATCACAAAAACTGATTATTCCACTTAATTACAGACAATTCAACAACTTGTTTATGAATTTCTTTACATTGGTTTCTACTGACTATACAAAAAACTCAAACTAGACTCTAGTTACTCGAGCAATCCAGAAAGTGAAAACACAAATCACTCAAAACGCCCTTTAATCTTAAAACCCACTACACTAAAAAAATCAAAAGTTCAAGAAAATCCAGAAATCAAATCCAAGAAAAGAATAGTAAAATAATATGAAAATCCGAGAAAGACCGAAAATTTGACCTCTTCAATTGCACTCTTTTGCTTTGCAGAAGCAATGAAATATTTGCCGCCACCTGAACTAGCCATACTCAAAAACTTTGCCCAAAACGAAGCTCCTAGTCCTAACGCTAGCCTACGAGGTGGTCTAAATCCAGTGTTCCATTTCCTCTGAGTCTGAGATATCGTGGTAAGACAAGAACAATAAGGAGAAACAGTAAAACTAGCTACAACTAGTTGCTTCTGTTGCAGTCTAAGACACATAAGATTGGCCATTGTTATTTCTTATTTATATGTTTGCATTTTATATTTTGGGTTTGGTTTTAGGATAAGCTGACTACGTGTTTCGCTTCTCACCGTACGATTATCTGATTAAATGCACCGTTTTTATGGTTTGGATTAGATCTCAGATTTTTGAATGTTTTTCTTCAAAAATTGATAATAATGTCTTATTAAATTTTCAGAAACATAATGTTGGGCCATTAATATTTATTTTTATAACTAATATGCATCGCCTATAATTAAAACTAAATAATTTGGTATCAAAAAAATTATAATGAAATTCTATTGAAATTTATTAATAGTGACTTTACTGAAACAAAAAATTAGAACAAAGTCATTTTAGTTACAGCAATTGAAGTCGAATAACCATATCTAAATTCATGATAAAATTTAATAATGACGGATGAAATTTTGCAATGTGAACCATTTGACAATAACCAAGTTTTTCTGTATAATCATATTTATATATAATTAGATTCATTTTTACATTTTCAGGTGAATTTCAAGTACATATGAAAATAGTAGTTTATATTATTAGATATAAAATATTCTTGCTTTTGTAGCTTATTAGCAATCAAATCTAAAAGTAAATTTCACAAGAAAGTTGAGAATGCAAAAGGAAATAAGAAAGAAAAAATGACACAATTCATTATATTTTTAAAAATTTTTACTTTTTTATAAGAGGTATTTTAGTCATTTTATTATAAACATATAATAAATTCATTATAAATTGTGTAAAATTTATAAACTCATTATAAATTTATTATAAAATAATTATAAATTCATTGTAAACTGTCTGTAAAAACTAATAAAAATTTAGTATTTTGATAACTATTTTATAAATTCTGTTATTTTAATAAATATTTCATAAATATAATATATTTAGAATTATTTTTATTTTTTTTATATTTTTGTCAAAAAACCCAATAAAAAATAAAGAAAAAAGCACAAAATCAGGCATTTAAGTCCAATAAATAATTAATACTAAACAACAAATGCAAGCATGGGAGGAGAAAGAAGTTTCTAATCCCTTCTTGTCAATATCACAAATATAATAAAAACATCTCTATTTGCAGCAAGAGAAAAAAAGGGCTGAACTTGCCATTCCTAAGCCAAACAATCTCTAAATAAAAATTGAGCTAAACTCTGAAAATCCTCATGAACTTCAGCAATTCCTAATTCTTGAAAATGATCCTCAAAATCTTTTGCGGTTGATACCCAACTTAAGAATCAGAAAAAGAAGATGCAGCATTTTTTAGAGGCACGGTGGCTGCAGTAGCTGCACCACCGCGCAATAGCCCAACGGATCCAACTCCTTCTTCATCTTCTGTAAATATTAGATCATCGGTATTTCTGAATGTCCCATGAACCAAAATAATCACCACTCCTACGAACAGAGCAATAATAATATTATCTGTTACATCTGTAAGAAAAAGCATGGTAATTGTAGTCATCAACAAGAATACCATTACAGCTTTATCATAAATTACAATACCAAAAAGCACAAGAGGATCATCGCGTAGACAATATAGAAACAACCATAAAGCCAACATTATCATAAAGACGATCAATGAAATGGGGTGCCAAAGCAAGCTGAGAAACAAGATGAACAATATGATAACTACGTAGTTATAGCGAAAGAATGCTGCATTTATTCTGATCTTCTCCACAGTTTCATTTAATGTGCATGGAAGGTTGAAAGATTCTGGCTGAATCATTTCCTTCCAAGATCTTCTTGTTCCAAGGCTCAATTCGATCCTCTCTTTCGCATTTGAAATGAATCGAAAGTTCTGTGGTGGGGGTGATTCTGCTGGTATTGTTCCATATGTTGTCATCCTTCTGATGATCTATACGATGGGAAGAGAGAGAGAGAGAGAGAGTCTGAGGAAATGTTAACGAGTAGGGTGGAGAAGAAAGTGGACACAACAGTTTTCTAAATGTTTAGAGAAAATCATGTAAAATAAAATCAGTCCATAATCTTGCTATAGAAAAGAATTTTCCATCAAATATATCAGATGTTTAATAAAAAAAAATTTTAAATTCTTTTAATGTCATTTTATTTACTATTTTTAAAAATCATATCGAATCAATCTGATCTGTGCCCAAATTTATCAAAATAAAGCTCTGATATCACAGAGCTACAGGGCCGTCTTGGATATTTTAGAGGTCTCGAGCAGAAATTAAAATATAAACCCTTAAAAAACAGTGTCGGAGCGATATATATATATATATATATATATTTAGCTTGATTTATTACCGCTGCTTCTGTGTTTATTAAATATTTACTGCTATTTTAATATGAATGTTTCTTTGTTATTTCACGTATATTTATTTTAATATTAGATTCTTTCATCTTTTTTTGGCATATTTTTATTTGAAGATTTTTGAAGAAAATTAAAAATACACTCCCTTTTTATTTTGCTTTTACCGGGTCTATCAAATTTTTTTATAGTCTATTATATTGAAAAAAATTTTATTTGTCAAAGTCCCTTCATAGATGATAATTGATCATTTATATATACAAATTTTTTAGTTATATCGAATTCATGGGTTAATGTTGTAGATAATTTAGGATTTTGTACTTGTATTGGTATTTATTATGTAACTCTATAATTTATTCTATTTATGAATAACATTACAGTCACATTTGATGGCTTGCCTTGGGGGGCCATGAGCAACTGCTCATGGTGCTCCCCCCAAGAGCCGGGCCTGCAGAGCTAGCAATTACTTCTTCATCCACCCAAACATACATAGAGTCCATAGACATAATATATTTCCCTAAATAATAGACTCAAGATTGATTCTCCATTTCGTCATATCAATAAAAAAAAATGCAGAAAAAAGGAAGAGGCATTGGACAGAGGTTTTAATGGATAACATGATTTGCAATGTATTAAACCAAGGAATCTTTTTTATTCATGGAAACAGCTGAATTTCTCTTTTCTCAAATACAAAGCTCACGTGAAAGAAGGATAAAACATCATTGCCTATGACAAGATTTCTTTAAAGCAATGGGAAACAACTGTTTTTTAAAATCTATCCATCCTGTGACTTTTACACTATCTAAACAACAAATAAACTGGAAGAAACCCCAAAACAAGTAAAATGTTTGTTGTGGTTTCACTGACTTGGTGGCACCTCTCCTCTAAGCACCTTCCAAGGACCAGAGTAGAACTTTGGCTTCATTAGAGGCACTACTTCGCCAGGGTGATCTTCCCAGTATTTCTCCTGCTCGATACAAGAAACACAATTCTTTAATTAGAGTCCCAAACAACTGTAATTTCATTGTACTATTGGGCACCAAGTTCAAAGATTAATATGTCATGATACTTGATAAATTCAGATGATAGAGTAGCAAAAACAGAAATGATTAAATAAAATTTCCAATATCTATAACAAGAAAGGGATAGCTGGAAGCACATATAGATGATATAAAACCCAATAAAAATATCATGATGATAAATGAACAAAAAACTAATAACTCAGAAACCAGAAGAAAATTAATAAGCCAGCAACATTTAGATCCCTGTACGATTATGGCAAAGTTTACAAAAATTAAACAAGTGAATATGCAGAGGACTCTCTGCAGAATTTCTAAAAATAGTGCCTCAAGTAAATGAAACAAGTGTTAATAGTTCCATTTAGAGTTTCTCAAATCAATTTTTCATTGGCATCTTAAGAGACGTTTTTTTTTAAACCTCTGTGTTATCCTGGAAATAAAGGCCTGCTTTTTATGAGTGATTTTCTGTCAGACAAGTATATAGCATCCATTGGGGTTAACTTGAGCAACAATCGCAAATTTGAAGCAAAGTTATGTAATTACAACTCACTTCATTTTCTCATGATTAATTAGTAATTAGTATTAGAGAAATTCAATTGAGAACAGGATAGAACAACCCTTCAAGACCCATATAACATATTAACTCGATCCTCCCTACCACTGATGTCCCCGAACAACCTTTCAATCTATGCTAACCAAATCATTTCAGAATTCCAATAGCCGAGGCCAGAATTGAGACGCAAGTTTCAAAAATAAACAAAATTGAGTTTAAATGAAAAGGCTGAGGTAAGAGTAGTTGATGAGATGGTGAAGTTTACCTTATAAAGTTGCTCAGTAATGGCGGAGCCAATGACCCCCGTGTAGAAAGCGGCTATATAAATGGTGACAAGAGGAGTAAAAGATTTGGGTCTTCTGTAGGGATCTATCATATCCCAAAGAATCGTTCTTTCCCACTTGGTATACAGATAGTCTGCGTATTTCCTCCATAGATAGCTCGCCATTTTCACTCCCTCCTACCTTTTCTTGCTTAGCTGCATATTTGAGTACTCTCCATAATAAAAATATATGGGGTTTTTATGGTAACTTGAAACCCATTTACAGAGCGGCCATGGGTGTCTGGATAAGTGGGCTATAGCAAATTGGACCGGATAGCTGCCAGTCCAACAAATTGAGACTATCCTTTCAAGAACATAATCTTAATCTATTGATAACAATTAACCACGCTTGATTTTCTCAGTTTATAGTTATTTTAGTCTTTTGAGTTTCAACAGTTTCTTTAATATGACTATACTTGATATTCAAGTTTGGATTGAATTCTACAGAATTCATGCTCAAACAAATCAAAATTTATATAAAGTACAATAGCAACTGCTAATTAACTCCCTCAATTGCTCAATGCGGCATCATTTCCTATTTGCAATTTACATAAGCTCTCAATCGTCATGAATTTATCAAATAAAATAAATCTGATATATACTCCAGCAGGAAGTTTCAATTCCAAGTCTTCTTTTTAAAGCTTCAAACGTCAAAGGCAAAGCAAGAATGAAAAATAATGCATGTGTGAGTTGAATTGCCTAGATTCTTTTACAAAGAAAAATGAAAAATATACAGAGTATTAGCCTGCTATGGTGGTTCATTAGTCGAGTAACATAATAATACACTACAAAGCATGTTATATAGACAAATGCTTAGATTAAGAATCGTATGTTTATGCTGATCCCGTTGTTGGCTTGTCTTTTGGAGCAGACAAAGATTCAAGAGTAAGTTCTCCAACTCCCTTTGGTGGATCAATGCTGCTGCGTTGGGCTGTATTGTGCATCGTAATAGCATCTTTTATTTTTTGAAACTGCAGTTAATTTAGAGAAGAACCACATGTTATTAACAGTCAATATCAGCCATGAAGATAAGTTCATCTAAACTAACTGCATGCAACAAATGTAACAGTTGTTCATTAAATGATCTTCCAATTCCCTTTACCGAGCACTTGAGCTATGGTATCATATTCCTTTTTTTATCATTACAACCACATCCGTCTTGCTACTCTTATCCAATTGCAGCAATCGGAATTATTTTTTTTTAAACATATTTGACTAGTAAAAATGAATTCCATAAAATTCATTAACAAATCCACAATTGCCAGGTTTGCAAATGAAAAATCATCATGAAATTGCATACTTGACACAATTTGGTAGAATTTGCAAATGGATTACGTATTTAATGCATAATATACCAATTCTAAATGAATTCATCTCTTATTGCATATTCATTTAGTCCATATATATTGCAAGGATTTCAAACTTACAATTTAATTAGGGTTCCTGAAATAAACATAGAGCTTTTAACAATCAATACAATGCAGAAAAAACTAGATTTGACCCCTTGCCCACTTCAAGGGCAAGCACTGATTGTCCGCCAGAGACTGGAGAACATGAATATTATTCACAATTCAAATATGATGGTAATATTTACATTTTCTCAATCTCCTACAGCAATGGGGAAATATTGCTTCAAGGGTTTAAACAGGTTTTAGGCATCAACAAGTGAAGAAGTGTATTGAATATTAGAAAATTAACAGCAGAAATACTCACCTTAGCAAGTGAACATGAAAAAGATTCCAATTGTCCATGAGCACCACGATAGAAGTGGAAGTAAGGTAGCACTTTGACATTCAAACTTTTGCACATAGGCTTGTTTTTGTCAAAATTCACCTTGAGGAATAAAATCTCTGGATGTTCTTCAGCTGTTCTGCAGAGCTAGACAATCCATCACGAGGTAAAATCAGCAGGATACATCAGGAATACTTTCAATAAAAAGATATAGAACTATTTTGCTAAATTTCTCTTTACAAATAGCACTTTCTGGAAAGGTTTCTGAAGAATCCTTCCCATCCACCCCACAATAAAAAGGGGAAAAATATATATCCATTACATCAGATATAAAATCTCTGTATAATGTGATATTGATAAATGCTCACAATAACATCTTCAACAACTCCTGAACATAAATGGCAACATCAACTCTCTGATTCTCAATTCATACACCAAAGTCATACCAACGTATAAGAATAACATCATATACCTTTCTAATTCCATCCAAAACCACCTAGACAATTTCAATAAGAAATCAACAGAGCAAAGAAACAAAAGTCTAAAGAATTGGTAAGAGTCATTTATGATATTATTTCCTTTAGAGGTTGCCAAACAAGAATGATATAAAAAGGAAAGAAAGAATGCAGTGTGTATCACCATCACCCTGGATTTTTCAACATATCCTACAACTGCCTCTTAAATAATGGATACTCATGACAGACAGACAGACCAACTCAACTCAACTCAACAAAGCCTTAATTCCAAGTCAATTGGGGTCGTCTATATGGATTCTTCTTTTTCATACAGTACAATTTATGATTATTTCTTCTGATAGATGTAATATCATAATATCATTTTGGACCATCTTTGACCAAATCAATTTAGACCTACCTTTGTTTCACTTAGCTATATTTACTCTAACTTATTCGGTTTTCCTAACCGGGGCATTACTAAGTTTTCATTTCACATGGCCAAACCATCTCAATCTATGCTCTTTTATCTTATCCTCAATAGGTGTTACCCTTACTTTTTCTCTAATGCATTTATTGCAGGTTCTATCCATCCTAGTATAACTACACATCAATTTTATCATTCTCATTTTCACAACATGTATATTCTCATGTGTTGTCCTTTTATTGCCCAACACTCGCTACCATACATCATCGCAGGTCTTATTGTAGTGCAGTAAAATTTTCCTTTTAATTTAATTAGTATCTTTCGATCACATAGAACTCCTATAGCACCCCTCCACTTCATCCAACCAGCTTTAATCATATGACTTACATCTTCTTCACAACCCCCATCTTCTTGAAGAATAGAGTCAAGGTATTTAAAATGAGTACTATGAGATACTGTTATTCCGTCTAAAACAATTTCGCCTCTTTCTCTATTCTCGCTATTAAATCTACAATGCATATACTCAGTCTTAGTCCTACTTAGCTTATAACCCTTAAATTCCAAAGTGCTTTTTCATAACTCCAACTTTTGACTTACTATTGCTTGAGTTTCATCTATTAATACAATATCATCTGCAAACATCATACACCAAGGGATGTCATCCTGTATATGTCATGTTAACTCATCCATGACCAAGGCGAAAAGATAAGGGCTCAAAACTGAACCTTGGTATAATCCAATAACAACGAAAAAATTCTTAGTATCCCCCTCCCACAGTGCAGACACTGGTGATGGCTCCCTCATACATGGATATTCTCCTACGCTCTAGGATCTACCATAAAACTTCTTTAGAGACTATATCATAAGCCTTTTTCCAAGTCAATAAAAACTATATGTAAGTCCTTCATCTCTCTATACTTTTTCATCAAATCTCTTATAAGAAAGATAGCTTCCGTAGTTGATCGACCAGACATAAAGCCAAACTGATATGGGGAGATATAAGTATTTAAACGCAAATGGTGTTACATAACTCTATCCTACAGTTTCATAGTGTGACTCATAAGCTTTATACCTCTATAATTTGAGCAATTTTGAATATCTCCTTTATTCTTAAAAATAAGTATCAAATTACTTTATCTTCATTCATCAGATATTTTCTTTATACTTAGGATCTTATTGAACAAAGATGTTAACCATGCAACTCCTATATCTCCCAAACATTTCCAAACCTCAATAGATACCCCACCTGGTCCACAGGCTTTACCAACTTTCATCATCTTCAAAACTTCCTTATCTTCCGAAAACCTAATCCATCTAGTGTACTTCGCATTTTTCTCGGGCCTAACGTCTAAACCCTCAATGCTACCACTATAGTTACCATTAAGAAGTTTCTCAAAATAGCTTTTCCATTGTTCCTTAATATCCTCTTCTTGAATCAAAACCCTATTCTCTTCATTTTTAATGCACTTAACTTGGTTTAAATCACGGCATTTCTTTTCTCTTATTTTAGCTAATTTATAGATAGTTTTTTCCCATTCCTTTGTTTCAAGTTTCTCATCCAAACTCTCTAAAAATTGTATTCTTGCTTTACTAACTACCTTTTTGGTATTTTTTTCACTTATTTGTACTGCTCAAAAATATCATTGTTATTATACTTGAGCAAAACTCTTATATTATTCCCTTTTGGCACTAGCTTGAAAATATTTTAATTTAGTTCTTTAAGGCACTAGCTTGAAAATGAAGAATTGACGTCCATGCTCTGCAAATAACAAGAACTCTTAATTTTTGGTTTATTCATCCCATAACTAGTTTGTTTAAGTTGCAGACTCATCTCTCGATCAAGTAACTTGTTGATATTATTTACAAGCTTTCTACCAAAAATTCAGCATTCACCTGACTTTACAGTAAGTCAGCAACCATACTTGGAGATGGAACAAAAAAAGGTGGCTTTGGTACTGGCAGGACTTAGGTTAAGTTTAGCATAACCTAAATAGCAAGCAGACCAATGATATTTTTTTTTTGTCCGGCAGCAAGACAAAATGGAGCTGTAGAAGCCGGCTGAATATGAATATATGTCTTAGCGAATTCTACCATTGCCTACCCTTGTTACATGATCCAATACCAAATGGAATCCAGCAACAAGTTTAAATCTAATTATAACGAAATATATGTGACAATGATATAATTCTTTTTCAAACTCACAAGTCAAACGAAGCATGACTAATTAGATGCCATCAGGGTTTAACTAAGTTGAAGTCAGTTTTGCAGTGGCAGGGAGGCAAGTTAATTGTTGACAAAGTAAATACAATAAAAAAAATGAACAAATAGAAAATCAAGAATAATATGTGATGTAGAAAAGCAAAATTACCTTGGGAAACAATGCTCGGCAAGATGCACACCAAGTTCCATAAAATTCAACAATAACTAATCTATCCCCAGCTTGACTTAAGGCACCCAAAAATTCTTGTGTAGAATGAATATCAATCATATTTGGTCCTGCATTTTTTTCCCACCATTTAGGCTGGTCAGTTTCGGCAACAGTTGCATGTACCTGCATAAAGGATTGAAGTTAAAGGATGATCAGCACTGGCCAAAGGGAAATCAACCAAAAATATTTCCTGAATCAGAAAGCAAAAAATAATAAGAATTTACAATTTAAGTAGCATGCAATTCATGCAGCAGTTCTCATTGATGTGCTTCACCCATAAAGATGGCTAGCAGGCATCTTCTACACTTAACAGATGAATCAATCTCCATATGAGGTAGTTAATCAATTTTGGAAAATGTCTGATAACTGAATTGGCATTATCAATAAAATAGCAAACATGGAGATTTCATTCAGTAATTAGAATAAGACAACCTAAACTAAACTAAAATTTATGTATCAGCAGATATCATTGCCACCAAGACTCTTTGCTCGTTATCTGAAGAATCAAACAAAAGTATACAAAAAAAAAATGCCACCATTAATAACTAATAGCACAAGTCATGACTCTGCACAAATGTGATGAATTTCAAGAATTGAGAAACAGTTAAAAACAATGTCTTCATCAAGGCAATGCAATATATAATAATATGAAAAATACAAAAAAAAAATGACAGGAAGAAACTAAACATGCTTGTCCACAAATAATAAATTTTTGAAGCATGTGTGTTAAAATCAAACACAAAAGGGAAAGGTATTCAAAACCCAATAAAATGAATCAAAATTAAGCCGCATCCACGTGCATCTAGCTAAAAACTAGAAAATTCTATAGTTTAAACCTGCGTTAATGGCCCGATACCCCCATTAAGAAAACCAGCAAGCACAAGTACAAAGCTTTGAAAGATGAAGGAGGCTGAATACGGCACAACCTGTGTTCATCATGACTTGAACTACGACATTCACTTGACACACAGCAATATCAAAATTGCAGAATTGCAATAGAATTGCCACAATCAATATCCTTAAAAGAAAACCAAAAGAACACACTTGAACAGTGCAGCTAAAAAGTCAGGGTTTTAACACTCAGCTAAAAAATTCAGCAGATGGGCAGGCCAAAAATTCGCTAACAGTAGATAGGAACAGAAAAATCCGATAAGGACTGAAGAAACAAAAAGTTAAAACAAAAGGGTCCTCATAATTTTCGTTTAAACTAAAAATGGACAAACTTGAGAGCCAAAATTGTACCTTGAAAGAAACCAATTGCTTCCTGGGCGGCGTTGAAACGAGGCGAGAAACAGAACCAGCAGAAGAATAAATTAAAGGGTAAATCCTCTTATATGAATTATGATTATCACTATTTTGATTGGGTGGTGGCAAAGAACTCAAGTTGGAAGCAAAAGAGGAAGTAAGCAAAAAAGAAGAGAAACGAAATGAATGAAACGAAGTCAATTGGATAACATCTGCCATTTACTATAGATTGATGATTGAATTAATTGAGAAAAAGGGCATGAAACAATTTCCAAAATTGTGAAGTAGAATAAAATTTTTGACTAAACAAGGTCAAAAAACCACCATAGATGGAGGAAGGAAGGAGAGGGAGTAAGGTCAAATGGGTCTTTGGGCCCGGCAGTTAGTGATTTGCAACCGTAACTGGAGGCGGCTCTCCTCCCCTTTCTGGATGAATTTGTGCGAACCAGATCGTACCAGGAAAATACTTCTGTAGAGATTTATATATATATACGAACTGCGCAAGAGTATTAAGCGGCAGCTGTTGTTCTCTTGATTTCTTCTTTTCTACCAGTCGGCTGGCTGCCCAGTGCCACCCCCAAATGTAAGGTCCTGTTTTCTGCAACTTTAATGAATTTCAATTTCCATTATTTACCAATAATGGAAAATCATATTTTATGCCATTATCTTTACATAAATCTTATAACCAAAAAAAAAATTGTTGAAATGAATGAAATATACAAGGAAAGTGAATAATGAGAATTATCTTATATTTTTTCTTTTGTAGTTATAAATTGGAATATTTAATCTAAATAATAAATTTATACTTAACATTATTGCAAAATTAACAAAAAAAAATTCTGAATTAATTTGGTGTGATATTTTTAAGTTGGACGTCTCTTCCTTTTATTTCTTAATTTTTTTATATTAAAATTATTGAAAAGAAAACTAATTATTAAAATTTGAAATCTTAAATTTAGTTTTTACAAATTAAACCATTGACTGTTGAAATGTTTAGTTAATGACATTAAGAAGAAGAAAAAAAATATTAGAACGAAATTTTGTTTTTTTTTTTTCTAGTATGAATATAATATTGTCATTTTATAAATAATAATTTTTCATTTATCTATTTTATTGATGAAAAAAGATTGTTTTGAAGAAAGAGGGAATTTTAATGAGCGAAAATAAATAATTAATCCATTTTTCTTATTAATATATTTTTATTTATTGATATATTAATAAAACTTGAATTTCTGTGCCTAAATATATGAAATATATAAATATCAAAAAAATTAACTAGAATTAAATTTAAGATAAATTGAATTTAAAAAATGAACACATTTTTTGTTATATTATTGATATGGTTCACCAACCAAGTCTGTTTTTAGTTTTTATTTTTGATATGTAAACAAATAGGAAGAAAAAAAAGTCAAAACATTAATTTTAAAAGAAAAGTCAAATACAAAAAAAAAATGACATTTGTGTAAGTTTTAGACTGAAATATGCATATAGCTTAAATTCAAGAAGTTACATTTTCAAGAGGCTCACAAAATTTCTTGATTCTTTTTCCCATTAAAACAAAAATTATTAAAAACTAAGCAGCATTTTTTTCAAATGTCCAAAACAGTAATCAAATTCAGAAGATTTCGAAATATACATCAAATGGAAACAAAGAAATATAATAAAAAGCCAAAAGGCAAAAGCACAACCATGTTGCTTTTGATAGCACACCAACAACTTGGTTGGTGGTGGCCAGGCCACCGGAAACTGCCAAAATGTCTTCCATCTTTAAAATCATTTCCAGACTTTCGCCACACATTCTTGTATATATTTCTGAAATGTAATTCAAAAAGAGTTAACATTCATGTGTTTTTTTTTTTTTTTCTACTTAAAGCTTTGTTTACAATCTTCTAATCATAATCAACCCAAGATGATAACCATATTGCTTTAAGCCCAAGTTCATTGAAACAACCATAGGTTGTCTCAGTAACTAAGCAACTTAAAATCAGAAAGCCATTACCAACTACCGGCGATCACCCTCACCGGAAAACACAAACGCATGATATAAATAAGCAACTTAACACCGGAGCCATAGCCTCAGTCACCCTGATCGAAAAACAGAAACGCATAATATCACAAAATAAGCAACTTAAAATCAGCTCCAACGGAGTTGCAAGCAAAGGAGCAAGCAGAAAAGGTGCACATTACAAGAATATGTTCCACATATTCACAGTTGCAAAGGTGCAAGCAGAAAAGAATGAGTTCCAAATAACCAGAATCTCCTTGCTTTTCCATAAAAGCAGAAAAGGTGCAAGCAAATAATCACAGTGAATTGCAAAAGAATCCTCCTTTCAAGACTTTCAATATCCTATCACAAACAATGTTACTTTGATGTTGCTTGAAAATGAATTGTAAGGCAATCACTTACTGCCGTTTATATCTCCTCACAATCAAACTGAAAAACTATGCTGATATATTTTAATATTTCAAATTCGGTAATTAAAATTATGCCCAAAGTGAACAAGTTTTCGCAAGGACCTAAAAATCTGTCTCCAGCTTATACAACCTACTGACAAACAAACATTAGAAGAATGATGCGCATAAATAGCATATATAGGGAGTCAATTAGTGGATTAAGTTTACATGAAACCCATAACTACATGCTACAAAATACTTTCCACTCAAATATCTGTTTAACTCATTAACACATCAAAAGTTTTTACTGAGAAATAATATAACCAGGCATGACTCAACGATCTCGGGGATCAATACTGATTCAATTACCTTCTATGCATTCATAACATATAAATTCACAACCATCTACGTTGTTGAATTTATGCTCATTTAAACGAGTCCTTGGGCAGATGCATATTTACCAGGGACTAGTGCAAAAGAACAGATCCTGGGAAAGATGAAGACCCATTATTTGGAGCTCCCTGAATCTTGAGAATTGATGTAATCAAGTTGTATATCTGAACATTCTCAAAAGATGACACCTTTCGTCCCCTTGCAAACTGAGGACCGTGGCCAATGAAGATAGTCCTCATGGAGAAAATTGCATTGTCATAACCATGTGCTCCTCCACACTCTTGACGCTTTGTTCTAGTCTGTTCCACCTTAAAACCCTCCTCAATCAGCCCTATAACTGGCGGAATTCTATCACTAGCTGCATAATGAAGCCTAGTAGGCAGATCCTCTTTAAGATAGACTTTCAAATACTTCCCATTTTTTACTTTTCCTGACTGTAATCCTTCATTCATCTTGGCAACAAAATCAGATAGTGCCAAGCCCTGTGGCGGACGAATTGAAAGCAATGGAGAGTAGGACTGAACCCATTCAGCTGGAATTTGAATCCAAGAGGCCAAATCATCCAGAAATATCAATTTCTTATCACATGTACCAACCATGCCATGATCACCAACCATAATAATAGTAACATCCTCAAAAACCCCTCTCTTTTCTAACCCATCAATCAACCTCCCAATCATCTTATCAATTCCAGCAACAGCTTCAGTAATTTCAGGATCATCAGGTCCCACCTTGTGACCCTGATGATCTGGGTCCTCAAAATAAAGTGTCATAAACACAGGAATTTCATTGTTGGGCAAATCAAAATAGCTCAAAATCCTATCCACGCGATCCTCAAATGGAATTGAATCATTATAAAACATACACAATCCTTCAGGGCAATTCCAATTTCCTTTATGCACCTCAGCCCCGGGCCAAAAACAGGTAGCAGCCCTTAACCCGTGATTAGCCACAGTTTCCCAGAGTGGCTCACCAAGCCACCACTTGGGCTCATGGCTACTCATAGTAAAGACTTCACCAGTGTGCGGATCAATAAAATGGTTGTTAATGATTCCATGATAAGCAGGGTAAAGCCCAGTAACGATAGAGTAATGATTAGGGAAAGTGAGAGTAGGAAATACCGGAATCAAACCCGTCTCAGCTTCAGTTCCATTAGCAATCAAACGATGAATATTCGGTGTCGGAGTCTTGAATTGGTATCCAAATCGGAACCCATCAGAAGAAACCAAGATAACTACAGGGTGATTGAGTTTGGTCAACGGACGACTTCCCGTTTCAACAGAAGCTGATGTCTGCGCCGTAGTAGGCACAGAAGAAGAAGAATTTTTAGCGGAGGAGAAAAAGAGAAAAGCGAAAGCGGAGGCAGCAGAGAGAGCAATGCAAGTGACTAGAAGAAGCGCGATGAAGATAATAGTAGTGATGTGTTTCTGAGCAGAATTAGAAGGATCAGAAGAATCAGTATTGAAAGAAAGAAGAGCAATGGACGGATTAAGCGGGTCTTCTTCTTCTTGAGTAGGTATCTGTGGGGGCTTTGTAGAATTCAAAGCCAAATCAGAATCCATGATTCACAAGAAAAGACTTCAACTTTTAGCTTCTTCTGCTCTCTCAGTGTAAAGGGTATTAGGAATTGAAGATGATAGATATAAGATTAGAATCAAGAACCTATGATTGACAATAAAAGACTTCAACTTTTAGCTTCTTCTCTCTGGATGTAATGGGCATCAAGAAATGAAGACGATCGATTCAATATTACTTGTCAAAAAAGGAAATTGAACTATAATTGGAGTAAAAAGCAACAATTTGAACTCTTAAAAATGGAGATGTTGAAAGGTAGCTGTCAAGAACGACTTGTCTGGAGTGGAGATGAAGATAAAAAGAGGTAATAAAGGGAAAGTAGACAACGCAATTATTTGAATTGGTGATATTCAAAGCTGAGGAAAGGTAGATTACATTATTTTTTCACAGAAAGAGATTAGGCAGGGTGTTTTGATGGATGGCTATTATTCGTAACAGTACAATGTTGGGTCCTAATTGTCTCGAATTTGAATATCTCGTTAAGCGTGGATCGATTGTTCTAACCTACAAAACCCAAAACTCAATTCTGGGCTTTTCTTAATGAATAGACCCAGCCCATTGGCTGGATTTACATATAAGAATATATGCTTTCTAAAAGGGTGTTTGTCAAAATTTAGAATGTGTTTATTAAAACTGGAGTTTTTCATCTTATTGTGAATAAATAATTTTTAAATTATAATTAGATTAAAAATAAACAGTTAAGCGTTTCTGTAAACTAGTTAATAATCAGTTGATAATTAGTTTATAATCAGTTAAGTGTTTCTGTAAAATCAGCTTATAATCAGTTTTTAATTGCAGAAACTGTCAAAATGACCAAACTATCCCTGAGTTTATTTATTGTATAAAAATAATTTTTAAATGTCAATTCAAAATTTATTTTGCAATAATAATAATAATAATAATAAAATTTATTTAATAATAATAATAATGGTGTTATTAATAAATTATACAAATAAAAAACTATCATGTAAATATTACCAAATTAATTAGAATCCTAAAAATATTAATTAGAATCCTAAATATAAAAGAATTTTGATGGAAACTAAAGTGTATAGGGTAGGCAAATTTGAAATATTGAAGATTAGGTAGAGATAGTCTGGTCTTTTACTTGGTCAAAACTGCTTAAAAAATAAGTGCTTAAAAAAAAGTAGCAAAACTCAACTTTTAAAAAACTGATTAAAATTATATTATAATCTACTATTTAAGTTTTCAAAAACACTTAAATAAACAACTTATAATCTAAAAACTGCTTATAATCAGTTTTAACCAGCTTTTAAGTTTTGAGAAACACCCTCTTAAAAGCTGGTCAAAACTGATTATAAGCAATTTTTAGATTATAAGTTGTTTATTTAAGTGTTTCTGAAAACTTAAATAGTAGATTATAATATGATTTTAATCAGTTTTTTAAAATTTGGGTTTTGCTACTTTTTTTAAGCACTTATTTTTTAAAAAGTTTTGACCAAGTAAAAGACCATACTATCCCTACCCAATCTTCAATATTCAAAATAAATTTTATTAAATAAATTATTATTATTATTAAATAATAATTATTATTATTATTATCAAATAAATTTTATTAAATAAATTATTATTATTATTATTATTATTATTGCAAAATTATTATTATTATTGCAAAATAAATTTGGAAAAATAAATTATTATTATTATCAAATAAATTTTATTAAATAAATTATTATTATTATTAAATAAAATTTATTATTATTATTGCAAAATAAATTTTGAATTGACATTTAAAAAATTATTTTTATACAATAAATAAACTCAGGGACAGTTTGGTCATTTTGACAGTTTATGCAATTAAAAACTGATTATAAGCTGATTTTACAGAAACACTTGACTGATTAAAAACTGATTATCAGCTGATTATAATTTAAAAATCACTTATTCGCAATAAGCTGAAAAACTCCAGTTTTAAGAAACACCCTCTAATTCTAGCTTCTATAATTATTCAGTTTAATCAAACCATAAATTCTAACTTTTTTTTAATTGAAATATTTATTTTTAAAATATATTATTCACTGTCTCGTTTGATTTGGACCACTAACAAGTCGACTATTTAAATCTCATTAAATTTAAATATAATATGCAAAATCAAACCATAGTATCCGGTGGCGGATCTCAATACTATTATTTAGAGGCAATAAAAATTTAATTATTAGACTTCAATTAAAGAAAAAATTTAGATCATTTAAAGAAAATTGGACCCTAAAAAAAAAGTTAAATCCTAACTAGAAAAAAAAAATAGACCCGGTTAAACAATACTTATTAAAAACATAGTGCATATAACATTAAATTACACCAACTAATTAAATTTAATTAGTTAGAAAAGAAAAAGTTTTATTAAACAACAAAAACTCTTTTATTATTTAACAAAAACAATATTAACACTTCTATTTTTTATTGTAGTGCTTTGCAATATAAGAATATAATATAATTTTTAGCTTTTACTATATTTATATATGAATATATCACTACTTTAATCTTGATATTTAAGCTTAATATATAGATTCTAATTAATATTTTTTTAAATTCTTAGTTGATAATATAATGTATTTTATGGTACATATATACACTTTAATGTATTAATTATCGTGAACTAAAAGTAAATATTTTTACTAATTTTTTGAGCTAAGTATGTATCGTGAAAAATAGGTTAATTTACCCTTTATGATTGGGCTAATTTCACCCTATTATTATTATTATAAATATCTTCAATAATTTTTTCTTAGTATTACAGTGTGGGAGAGAAAAATTAAACTATAAATTATTCAAAATAAGCATACGATGTGATTAATGCAAGTGTGCTCGGATCGACTTCTGTTGAATTGAAGTAATATTTTAACTTGACTGAACTTAATTATAGATTAAAAATTTTAACTGATATCGTTTAAATTTTTTAAAAATCGACAGAATTGAATTAATTTATGATTTAGTCGGACCAAGTCAGATCAATTTTAAATGGATTTGTATTTAATATTAAAATTTAATATTAAAATTTATTTTAATATTATCAGGTCAAATTAAGTAATAAAGTAAAATAAAAATATATATATTTATATATAAATACATAAGAAAGGCCAAATTCGAATTAAAATAAAAAAAATTATTTTAATTCGACCAACCGACTAAATTTAAATTTTTTTTAAAAATATAAATATAATTTTACTCATTTATATATATATAATATAAATGATTAAACTCGAACAAAACATATCCAATTCGGCCAAATCAAATCAGGAAAATTTGCACATCCCTACGCCTGCCTAAAAATCTTCAACTTGAACTAAGATTTTACAATAAGGTTTTCTTATTTTAAAAGATACTGTTGAAATTTAAAATTATAAAATAAATATTTTAAATTGAAAAATGGATATTTAAAAAATAAACAATTTAAATATATATATATATATATATTTGAGATGCGAATTGCAATCGAGCCGAGTTCTTCTGCTCAAGGTTGTTTGAATTATCCACATCTCAGATGGAGGAGGACAGCTCCAATTCATCAACTTGCTAAAACCCATCTCCCAAAACAACTCTTACAGAGAGATCAACAAGTTACAAGTTAAGGAGAATGGCTTATCTGAGCATGGGAGAGACTCACCGGAGAATAACTGAGTACCTAAACCGATTCTCCGGTGCCGTTTTCTCTCAAGACGGAGCTTCCTTGAAACAGCTTCTATCTTTCTCCTCAAACTCCCCTTTTCTCCTCTCCGTGGCCGACGCCCTCAACATTTTCCAGGTTCAAATGACACTTCCTCTCTTTCAGCTTACATGATTAAGGTGTTAATTGCTGCGGATAGTGTTAATGTTACAGGACGCTAATAGATTGATTAAGCAATCGGAGAAATACTTGCAGTTTGGGGAAATAACAGCTATGCTTTTCCGTTCTCTGCAAAGTTATCGACTTGGGAACTTGGTTGATACTTACCCCGCCTTCGAAAAAGCTGCAAAGTATTAATCTTTACTTCACTAAACCTGTACTGTTGCTTTGTCTTAATTTAAAATGTTTGATTAATTGGACTTCGCTTTTCCATGTGTGTATGTGTATGACCTATGAGAATGCAGTGCCTTTATTCAGGAATTTCGAAATTGGGAATCAGCTTGGGCTTTGAAGGCATTATATGTCATTGCCTATGAAATTAGGGTTCTAGCAGAGAGGGTAATGATTTCTTATGTAATCTCAGCAGTATTTTATTTTTATGTATTTACTATTTTTCAGTTGGGGATATTCTTTTTTGCAAGTGAGAACAATTTAAGTAATACTTTCGTGTTTATTGGCTGATAAAGACTTGGCTTCTAATGGAAAATCACCAGAAAAATTGAAAGGAGCTGGTTCATTCCTCATGAAAGTGTTTGGCGTTCTTGCTGTATGTTTATCTACTCATTTTTATGACAAATAAATCTTTTGATTGCATGTTAAGGCAGAAGTTTATATGTTGTCACTACTAACTATTTAGAGTGGCATGTAAATTTGTAGGGAAAAGGCTCCAAACGTGTGGGAGCATTATATGTGACTTGTCAGTTATTCAAAATCTACTTCAAGGTGATTACTTGTACATCTCTCCGCCTTTCTGTTGTGGAATAATGAATTATCCAAAACAGGGTTGTCTTCAAATAAGAAAGCTCAAGCAGCCCAATTTGCAATCACTCATCCATAAATCTAACATTTACTGCTTTGCAGCTTGGTACAGTTCATCTTTGCCGAAGTGTGATAGGGAGTATTGAAACTGCTCGGATTTTTTATTTTGAAGAGTTCCCTAAAAGAGATAAGGTCTGTGCTTGGTGATGGAACTTATCCTTTTTCTTTTAAGTGGAAGCTAATACTCAGAATGTTAGGATTTAATCATTGCCACATCTATTACAGGTTACTTACATGTATTACACCGGTCGTTTGGAGGTTTTCAACGAAAACTTTCGTGCTGTGAGCACTCAATTTCTCCTTGTATAATGATATGAAATTTGCCTTTTCCAGATACAGTTTATGTAGTGTGAGCCTTATGGTTTTCTGCCGTTACTTCAGAATCATTGCTTCATTGATTCACTGCATGCCATATTTGGACTTTGCTTTTTGCATGCAATTTTTTTTTATTATCAAAAGTGAAAGGATTAAATATCAGAATTTCCTAGTTATAGTTGTTCATTGAGTTCACTTTTGTAACTTGGCAGGCTGATAAAAAATTGTCATATGCCTTAATGCACTGCAACCCTTGCAAGGAAGCAAATATAAGGTTTGATTCAGGTGTGCTTGTTGCATATGTTTCTTGTATGCATGATGATAAGACGCTTTTTTTTTTTCTATTGGCTTATTGAAATACTAAGAAGCTACAAAACAAGTGTTGCTCTCCCCCTTCTCATAGCCCCCAACCCACTGCTTTTGTGCCTAAGCTTTTTCTGGCAGACTGTTAGACTTTGTATGGTTTCTTTGCATAACTGTTAGACTTGGGTATTTTTCCAAATAGCTTATATCATAACTGGCCAAACTACACAGTGACAATACTTTGCAGCATAGTAAACTTAATCACAGTTGAAAAATATATGTACTATTACTTCTCCAAATATAGCCTGAAATAATGGAAATTTGTTACATTGGAAAAAGTAAAAAACTGAAACTGATCTATAGAACAAACATAGATAATGTGTGCACATACTAAAAAAAAGGGGATGAAATGACAACCAGCAAACTGAAATATGTGCTCTGGAGGAATCTACACCAGATTTATCTTTTTTACTTAAATTAAAATTAATTAATTTATATCCATGTGAGGCAAATTGTAACTACTCCCCATTGTTTTATTATCCCTGATTTGAAGTTCATATGCTTTTGCATTTCTTAACCTTCCTTCTTAATGTCGTTTTTTACTACTGCATTTTCTGGCTCACATTTTCTGTCTTCGGTGGATCAGGATGATACTAAAATATTTGATACCTGTGAAGCTTTCAATAGGTATATTGCCTAAAGACCAGCTCCTAGAGAAGTATAACCTTGTTGAGGTGAGCCTGAATTTTGAATTGTCCACTGTCTTGATATGTGTGAAATTTTATGCACCTCATAACAATTTTGATTAGTAATTCAGAGAGAATGAAATAAACCAACTTCATGCAGCTGGTGCTTTGCTTTTAGGAATTTGAACTTTTTTCGATGCAAACAACATGAAGTGTTTTAGAAGCATTTATGTGCCTAAAATGTTCTGTAGTCATATCACCCCTTTCTGACAAGAAATATTTAACTTGACAGTATAGTAATGTTGTTCAAGCTCTAAAAAGGGGAGATCTCCGGCTGCTTCGACACGCATTCCAGCAGCATGAAGACCAGTATGTTTGATTTCTGACTGTATCGCGAACTAAAGCAACAATAATTGGTGGATTATAAGCTAAGTCTTTCTTTTTCCTTCTCAGGTTTCTAAGATCAGGCGTATTTCTTGTCCTGGAGAAACTGGAGCTCCAAGTTTATCAAAGATTGCTAAAGAAGATGTAAGTTCTATGCCACGTGGTGTAAACATATTAATATAAATGTTTTTGATTTGTGAGAATGTTTTAATGGTTGTAAAATAACCACATTGGAGTTACATCATCCAAAAGCAGGACCCAAGCAAAGCTCACCAGATGAAGTTGGAAGTAATTATAAAAGCACTAAAGTGGCTTGAGATGGACATGGATTTGGATGAGGTACTTTCATTGTCTTTCATCTGGGGCATCTTCATCTTATACATTGTCTTCGTTGTTGTCTGTTTTACCCCTTCAGGTTATCTAATTGAAAGTTCTGTTCTTGGCAGGTGGAATGCATAATGGCCATATTGATATACAAGATCCTCATGAAAGGATACTTTGCACACAAAAGCAAAGTGGTAGTATTGAGCAAGCAAGATCCTTTTCCCAAGTTATATGGAAAGCCTGTTAATTCATAGAGAATACAGATAGACATGGTGGAAGGACTCCTTATAAATTACCAAAAGCCAGCCTGACAGCAATAGGCAAAGCTAGTTGCATGCTTGAAGCCTAGTTTGTTTAGCAATTAGTAAAAATTGTTTCTGCTCTGATAAATATGATAATAATCTGATCGCTTATGAAAATGTGATTGTAGGCTGTACTTTATTAACCAAATTGAGTCTCATGAACTTTTCTTGATTTTAATTTTTCCCCTCTTCTCATTATAATATGTCTTTTATTTTAATTATATTAAATAATAAAAAATATTAATATATTATTCACTAAAACATAAGCATTTATTAGACATATATAAAAATATCTATGTTAGATATCTTACCGGTAGGGGTAGATATTTAATTTGCCAGTTAATTTAACTAAAATTTTTAATTTTAAATTTTTTAATCGAATTGAATGATTTTTAATTTTAATTGATTTGTTTAATTAACAGAATTAAATTAATCGGTTTGGTCAATTAATTAAACGATCAAAATAATAAAAAATTATATTTAATATAAATAATTAAATAATTAAATAAAATTTATTAAAAAATTAAATAAAAAATTATTTTATTTTGTAATAAAAAAATTATATAATTAAGAAATTAAACAAAAAAAATTAATAAATAACTAAATAAAAAATTAACTTTTTTAAAATTTTTGATTAACGGTTAACCGATTAAATTAAATTAGTTAATTATTAATTGAATTAAAAATTAAATTAATTTAAATTCTTTAATTGAATTAACCTGAATTTAATATAATTAATTAGCCGAACTAAATATTTGATTGGTTAACTAAAAATTAGCCGCTCCTTCTTACATGTACTTGGTGGGGATTAGAAATTTTTTTGCTTCATGTCATCTCTAATTTTAATGTAAATCTATAATAAAATCATTTCATTTTATTTTTCAAATTACCTTATTAAAACTTCAGCTTCCCAAGAACCTAGAGGATAAATTATGAAGTCATTTATGTAATTTATTTTAATTAAATTAAATTTTCACAAAATCAAATAATCTTTGTTTATTTTAATATTATTTTTATGATGTAAAGAATTTTCAATCATATTTTTTACGAACATGAGAGTTAATACATCAGTTAAAAATGAAAATTAATAAGTAAAATTTTAATTTTAATTTCTGTATTCATATCTGTACTTTTTAGATACATTGAATTATTATTGTCATGAACATTGGCACAGATGATATGAAAAGTGGAAACCATATCAGAGAAAAATTTCGACTATAGTCTAGAATTTTTTTTTTAAAAAAAAGGAACAGCTAAAAAAAATTATACTAATAAACAGAATGTGCTCAATTACAAAATAATCAATGGTATTGTACTAGTAATTTAAGGATAAGAGCATTTGTCTCATAGTTTAGAAGATCAGAGATTCAAATTCGGATACTCTCTTCCTCCCCTTTAAAGAATTCCAGAAGCAGGAAAAAAAATAAAAAAATATACAAAATAATTGGTGGATACAACTATTTCTCTTGCCTTCATGATAATGGCAGATAGCTCCAATCAGCCTATTTATTTGAAAGAAAGATCATTAATATTCGATTTTTGTTTATTGTTGTTTCATAAAGAAAGGAACTTTATACAGTACAAAGTTCAACACTAACATCACATTCAAGAATCAAGATACCCTTTAAAAAGTTAATGAGACTTCACAACAATACTTGTTAAATAGAGTATGAAAGGTCAGGTTTTTTTCTAACAAGAACAAAGCAATGAAATGATTTTATAAATGATTATATACGTTTGATACATGATTTTCTTGGTCTAGTGAAGAAAACTAGTGTCGCAAACCCAACCTTGATTGCAATTTTCATTACCTGTGAAAACAAAAAAGTTTACTTTTGATTTTTTATTTAGTACTGGTCCTGCAAAAATTATGCATGACAAATGCTTTGTTTATTTGCCAAAAACATCTTCTTACACCAAAACACAGATTTTATGCCAACAAGGGAGAAAGATACAACCTGTCCGATCCTCTAGAAGTTCCATCATCATCTCTAGAATTCTCATTATTTGGTTCTCTGCGTCTTTGAACAGTTTTGTTGCCTTCTTTTGCCTGAATAGCAGGACCATTCCCCCAAGCACACTACTTTCAGAACAATTCGACATACAAAACTATAACTGTAAATTTACTGATAAAGTATGCAACCGAATCATCTATGCCGTGTTTAGTCAGTTTGCCATTAATCACAGTCCATCTTAGCTAGCTAAGGTTGCAATGCATCAATTAGAATCAGTTGCTAAACACATTACTGATTCCCTTTTAGGCTGTAAATATTAGAACATCTAAGGTTCTGAAAGACTAAGACTGAAGATCAAGCCAAATAGCAAGATCCTGATGAAAAATAGGGTGCTAGATTACAGATGTAGCTCGAAATTTATGCTAAACCATGTGGTTCGATCTTTTTGAGTGTAGCTAGACTTGTTTATATCTGACAGAAGGCAATGATTAGGACACTATAAAACAATGTGGAAATGAAAAAGATACCTCTTTAGCGTTTCCTGTCATATGAGAACTTGTCTTTTGCAGTGGCTTTTTTCCTTCTGCATGGCCTCCCATTAGATCCATTATCCTTTTTCCACCAGTTGTGATGCACAAGTGTTTTCTCTCATCAGGGAATATCCAAGCACCATAGCACTCTAAGAAATGAGGTTCGTCTCCTGAAGCATCTTGAAAATTTACCTCTTGTAGAGTCTTTGGCTGAATTCCTTTTCCAGTCTTCTGTTCAAGTAAACTGCCGCTGGAATATCTTCTCCTGGAGAACAAGATACTCAATGGGTGTTTACCTTTATCATTAACCATTTTTTCGGAAACCGAAGCTCTTTCACCCGATGATGCTCTTGCAAAATCTTCAGAAGATGATATCGTTTTCTGTGCATCAGCTTTACGGCCAACTTTAGCTCGAGTATATCCAGCTCTGACAACAGCAATTTTCTCTTCTCTTTTTCCAATATGTGCTGCAGCTAGTTGCACATGCCCTGAATGAATAGGATTGCCTGAGATCCTTGATACTTCAGTGTTTTCAGCCTTGACTTCATTTAAGTGATTACTTCTTGAAGCAAGTTCCTCTCTAGTCTTGGTCAACTGAGATTTTATAGGTGCTGGTCTTATTTTAGGTCTCATATCCTGCTTCAACACAAGTTCTAAAGATCAAAATTTTGCAGAAACAATAACTTACTGGGCATAACATACCAAAGAATGAATTTATATTAAAGGGCATAAGCATACCTGATTTAGACTACTTTCAAAGGCACTTAACATATTTCTTATCTTGCTAGAAGTTTTCTCCATTGGACCTTGCTTCTCTGGGTCATTAGCTCCTTCTGCTCTAAGTTTTTCAGGGGCTTGATTCTTTGAAGCAACTATAGACCCCAAGCTTCCAGGACGAGAAGCTTCTTCCGAAATAATGGTCCTGGCATTGATGGGATTCTTCTCAACCAACTTCATATAGCTTACTTCCTCTACATGTGGCTTAGGAGTGATAGATGAAGTGCCTCCATCTGTCTATATCATTCTAAAAAAAGGTCGAATGTCATTAGAAAATCTCAAGGAACATTTTACAACAATTTTTATTTTCACAAAAGATCACAAAGTTCATGCACGATGCATGGTAATCCTTAACTGGGAATGTTTGCTTCTGAAAAGAATGAGTTCCTTCTTTGTCCTCAGGACCAGATTTCCCTTTTTTGAAAACAGTGGAGGGAATAGGTGATCTCAAACCAGCTCGACTCACTTCATTTTGAAGAAGGTTTTTATGCAAATCTTAAGAAATCAAGAAAAGAAAATTTCAGAAATGGAAAATACAAGAAACCACTATCATCTCATTATGTTTCAGCTTTCTGCTTAAACCTTTCTATAATTAAGCAAGATTGAACCTGAGACTTCATTATTAGGTTGCAACGGTTGAACAACATTACTACTGATGGCTGTAGCTTGTGCTGGACTTTTAAGTTCACCGTTGAGAAGTTCAACATGTTTCTTTCTTAGTACTGATTCTCTCTGCAAACAACCTTTAGACATGACTAACAGCCACATGAGAGAAGAAGAAGAAGAAGAAGAAGAGACACTTCATGTTGTCATCTTAAAACAACATAGACTATGTTTGGTAAGTCAGAATGGATGGTAACATGAATTTGATTACATTGCATTACGTTACTAAAAAATGGTCATAAGTAAACTTTTAGAATGAAGATTTCCTTGAAAGCTTTACTAGGTTATTATGTTGCACTGTCAGAAAGAATCATTGCAGTGATTTACAAACTTAAAAGCATGAGTGGCAAGGTTGGTTCTAGAGTGTGGGTGCATAAAAATAAAAAAGCTCTAGATATCCTATGTATTAAGAGGTCAGAAACAATGTTAAAATCAAAGGAAAAGGAGTGCAGAAACATTACCATAATTCGGATTCGGTGGCAGTCTTCTTCGCTGAGGACAAACTGCAATTTCATATGCACATGCCCACCTCCTTCTAAGGGAAATACGTTATCCCAAACGCCTTTCTCAATCACCAACCTGGTTTCAACAACTGCAATTAAACATGATCATGCTTAGTATCAGCCTCACAGCTTGAGCGGAACCAAATGCACCTTACAGAAAACATTAACAGAGAAACAAATAACCATGTAATACCTGTATGTGATATTTCTTTTCCTTCAGTATCCTGTAGAGTAACAATCAAATTGTCACGTAGAGTTGTCAATGGACTGCATCAAATTCTTGGAATGTTAAACAGCTAAAAAAGAGTAGAAACAGAAGAATAATGGGAAAATAATGTTCAGAATCATTACAAAGAGAAGTCCCCCCTTTCCCAAGCTTGTGCTCTCTTTTACCCATGGAAACTGCATTATGAAATATATGCAGAAGAAAATTTCTCTTGTCAAGAAAAATGTGATAATACCCAAAAAGAGAAAAAAAATCAATGGAGATTGCATACTCTTTATGTACATTTGTGAAGGTGGTGATGATTGAAGAGCCATGAATTCCAGAACTGCAATCAAATTGAAACTTATGTAATAAAGCATCAAACTAACTACCAAGTTAAGAAGAGAGTTCTTTAAAACCTGAAACATGGATGGTTCCTGGCATTAGAGGTAAAAGCTTTATCAGATCAACCTGCAATTTGTAATTAAAGTTTGTTCTAAATTGGAAAATGGATTATTGGAGCAAAAATTGGCAGTATGTATGCAACTGAGAATGTGGGAAATTCGGGTTGGATGGTAAAGTAAGGTTGTGGTTGGAATTGAAGGAAGTTGAAATGGTAGGGTCCCCACAGCCTTCAAAACTGTTTATCAACCACCACTTTTTGGGAAGCAAGATCTCTATTTTAGTCTCATTTACTAGCTAAAATTGTTATGCCTTGCCCTTTGCTAACTTCTAATTACAAAAGAAAACTTTTTCGATTGGACAGCTTTAGGGTAAGGAAAAAAAATACGAACATGTCTTCGTTCTTCTCGATTAAAAACTGTCACCAGACAGTGGCTACCTTCTTGTCACCTGTGTTCTTGGAGATTCAGAGGATGTCTACCCATCAAAAAGTATGATAACATTCTATTAATGGATTCCAAGTTCCAACATTTTATTAAAAATAACAGTAAACTCAATACAAAACCAACTAATTCTGTAACCAAGTATTGGAATACATCATTTAAATCGACAAAGGGCTCAGAAATTATCTCAGAGAACAACGGGCTGCTCATTTGGCTTGACAATGCCTCCCCACAGTGACCCTTTTTTGTTTTTTAAACAAATACTTTTATGGTTTCACGTCCAAGCTGTGAACATAGGCCAAGAAGCTACATGAAAATCATTTTCAGCTGTCTGCTATAACAGCTGTAATTGCAGACTGACGTTTTGTCTTAAGGTAGAAATTAGGTGCCCTGCAAAGCAACTGTCAATTCAGGCATTATAAGTAAAGGGTAAGAAGCAACTTGTTTACAGAGATACTAATTTCAATTATGTAGATAGGGTCAAAACATTTAAGAAGAACGTGAAGTTATCAAAATTTTCGAACCTCTATCTCACAATTGATAAGAATCAAATCCTTTTAAACTTCCTAATTTTTGTAAGAAAAATTGGAATTAGAAACATTAGTCAAAAACTTGGAATAGTCTTTGCCCGTATGAACTGTTTGAGGATTGCTTTTTCTTCATCAATTCTTTTCTTCTCCTCGGGATCCTAGGGTTTGACTTTTCTTTTTTCATCCAATATCCAGTTGAAAAGCTCGCGTTGCCTATCTTCAGGTAAAGGCTCCTTTGGTTTTAGAACAGCAGGAGGTGGGGACGGTGTCTTAGGAATTGAGGAAGCTGTTGAATCCAAGAGATCTTCACTTGAGGCTTTACTATCTTCCACATCTCTTTTGGCAGTTTTGATTTCTCCAGTATTCAAATTTTTCTTCCTTGCCAAAGCAAACATATAAGCTGCAAGTAGTAGAAAGACAGCTCAACATTGAAAGTTTTTTTGACCCAATACTTGAAATATGAATGACCACAGTAATTAAATATCACAAATTTAGCTCCAGAATTAACCATCACATTTGACTCAGCAATGGTAAAGACAGAAGAACAAAAACTGATAATTGGCCTCCATTTATGACCCAAGTAATATGTATCTTTTATCTCTGATTCAATATATTGAAATTTACATCTATTGCAATTTACATCTGTTGAATCAGTAGCAAGAAACAAATAAACTTGCTTTAGCACAATTAGGCTTGACCTGCAGAATACCTAATTATCAGCAGATTGTGATCCAGTTATGAGTTTAATTGAACTATTTACTCTGCCATCATCAAACTCATCAACTTCCCAGTATGATCAAATTCCATGAATTTATGACTTACTTTCAGTCATAGACTAGAAAGATGGTGAGTATACTGCAGGTACAGTCCTAGAATGTGATAATTATTATTGCATTTCTTTTCTTGGTAAAGGTGATAAAGAAAAAAAAACTAATGTCAATAGCCTTAAACACAATTGTAGTGTTGAACTCAGCATCAGCAGTACAGAAACAATCTTGATTCAAACAAGCTGACAGTAGAACAAAAAAACTTTGAGCAATCCATAAATCAAGCTTTGATCTACAATTTTGAGCAATCCATAAATCAAGCTTTGATCTACATACATTATTAAAATAAGAGTTCCAACATTTGAGGGCTAATTTCATGAAACTTAAATCTTGAATTTTGAAGGATCATCAGAAATAATAATAAAGGCTTTTGATAATTATCTTGCCAGATTATACAGAAGGCGTCCTTATGCACCGTAAAGTCTCTACTTAACAACATGCATCATCATTTTATCAATATACCCTAAAGAATGCTTTATACCCACAACACGTTTCCCTAGAATCCCTATTGATATTTTGCCCTTTCAGTAAAGATATTCATTGAAATATCTGGAATCATGTAGTGTAAATCTCTCATTAACCTAACCATTAAAAATCATTTCCAAATTTATGCAATGTAAAGAAAAAAAATTTCCCTTTCTATGCTCGTATAGAAACCAACAAAACAAAAAAGACGGCAAGCAATAAAACATTCAAGAAAAATCTGTCCCAAAATCATTAGAAAAAAAAATTAAAAAAATTACTGCTTTAACAATCCTCAGTTACTGCTTTAACCTCCAACTGAAAAGCACTCCTGTTAAGTGAAAATATCAAACACATTACAGACAAAACTCAAAACCCAAAACCCAAAGCCCCCCATTGCCATTGAGTATATTAAAAACAAACAAGGTACCCAGTACTGGAAACCCAAAAATATAAAGAAAAAGAAAGAGAAATGGACTTGGACTGACCTCCAAGAGCGAGATTAGAGATCAGCAGAATGCGCCAAATGGGTTTGAAAAGCCTAATTCGCGATTCCTTTGAAGATAAATATGGGTACTGAGATTCAGGAGATTCCATTTCGATCAATTCTTCAATGATACAGATGTGGCTTCTTCTTGCTTGCTCGATTGCAGTTGCAGGTGTTCTCTATTCATAAAAATATACCGTTGAACTCTAAAATGAAACCGAAAATGCTTGTTGATCAGTAATTACTCCATTTCTTCTCTTTTTGCTTGAGTTGATTCGATTGGCTCTTGGCTCTGATCCTGATATCGGCATTAACAAATTGGTTAACACATATCACAAGATTAGCTCTTTTGATAAACTGATTTTAACTTCCACATTTACTCCTACGAAATTTATAGAAATGGCTTTTTTTTTTAACTTTTTATTGGTTCTATTGGGCCCCAGTCCAGCCCATTTTCAGGTCTCCCTCCCAAAAGGCCTGGACTCTGCTTCTTTGGGGGCCCCTTACATGCATAGTACTCTTAAATTTCTTTTCTGAATAATTTTTTTTATTAATCTGTTGAATACTTCAGTCCTTTATATATATAAAAGAATAAATTATAATGTGAATTCAGTATACAAAATATCCATGTTGATTGTTGCACTTGATTTATAAGAAAATGCCACAACTATCAAATTTTTTAGTTTTCAACAGGCATATCGTTTTGCCCGTGCAATATAAATGAAAAAATAATTTATATATTAATATATAATTAATACATAAAAAATAATATTATATATAAATGCATACAATATTAAAAATTTATATATATATTTATATATTATAAAGATATTTATAATAAGGCATATCTAATTTATTAAGATATTTTTGAATTGATTTGAGATTTTATTAAAGAAATAATTAAAATATTATTTTTTTTAATTCTATTGCTTTAGTTAAAAAATTAAAAAAATAAAAAATAAAAAAAATATATTGAATATAAAAGAATAAGTAAAATTTTATTACTTATTAATTTTTAAAAAAAATTATAAAATTTAACTGAAAATGATATTACTAAAGAGAAATAGAAGAACAATAGAAGAACAAATAATTATATTAAAATTTATATGAAGTTGGTATAATAAAAATATTTTTAAATGAGCAAAAATCTATTTAAAATAAAATGAAATTATAAAACAGTATAAATCCAATTACAAGAATAATATGTCTATTTTAAATTATTTTTAAAATAATTAAATTTATATTGTTCATAAATAATAATAATAATAATAAAGTTTAAAAATTTAAAAATCATTTTTCTATAAATTAATTCATAAAATTTATTAAAAGTTAAAATAAAAACAAAAATGAAAAAAATTTGAAATCACTTCTATTAAAACAATAACTTTCAAAATAATAATAATAATAATAATAATATAATTTATGAGTTAAAAGGGAAGATAAAATCAATTAAGAATATAATATAAAACTTATAAATTAAAAAGAAAAATAAAATGAATTACAGGTAAAAATATAAATTTAATATCTAAAAAATTTAATTTTTTAAATTAATTTTATATTTAAATTATTTTGTATAAAAAGAAAATATTAAACAAAATTATATATTTATATATATTAAAGGCTGGTGGTCTTGCACCCAAGACCAAAAATTTCTACATAATATTAACAGCCACTTTTAAAAATGTCTTATGCAAAAATACAAAAGAATATAAAAAGGGATAAAATGTTAGGGGTAAAATGGAAAAAGGAAAAAAAAGGAATAGGGAAGTGAGAAAAAACAAAAAGAAATAAGGGTAAAATTAAAATTCTACTATACTTTTCCGGCAGCACTTTTAGTGTGTATATATATATAATATAAAGTAAGAAAATTAAATTAATTATAACATGTGAAATCGAATAGTAAATTTCTAAAATAACCATGATTTCTCTTTTTATTACCATTTTGTCATTTTTTTCAATATAACCATAAACTTGAAATCAAGTTATAAATAGTGAATTTTTAAAATAATTATGATTTTTTTCTTTTATTATTATTTTGTCATTCTTTCAAAAATAACCATAATTCATTTTATAATAACTATTTTGCTATTTAATGAGTTAAAATTTCAAATTTAATAATTTTTCATAATTTTAATTTAAAATTTTAATAATTTAATTAATATTTTGGGTTATTTTTTATTTTTGTTTCTTTTTAATTTTTTGAATTAATTATTTTTATTTGACTTTGCATAAATTAAAATTTTGCTTTAATTTATATTCAGATTTTTAATTATGTAATTTAACTTTTTGTTGGATTTTTATTTTAATTTTAGCTAATTTAATTGTTTTATTTTAATTTTTATTTATGTTCATTATTTGATTAAGTTTTATTTTTCATTTATATTATTTAATTTTATGTTAAGTTTATTTAATTTTTGTTAGATTTATTTTTTTAATTACTATTATTTAAATTTTAGTTAGATTTAATTTATAATTTTTATAATTTAATTTTTATTTTTTAGATTTACTTTTGTAATTTTTATAATTTAATTTTTATTTTTAGATTTAGTTTTTTAATTTTTATAATTTAATTTTTTTAGTTATTTAAAATTATTATAAGTTTTGAAATTAATATATTTTGAGTAAAAATACTAGCAACATTACGCTTGAATTTTTCTAGTTAGCCACTGAAAGGTGAAAACTCTTTAGTTTTAAAGTGACAAATTTCTATCAATTAATAAATATTATAATGGTAAATTATATACATATATATTCTGGTTTAATATACTAGTGAATTGGGGAGGAGAATTACTAGATTTTATAGTAGAATTTTTAATTGTTCAAAATGATAATTAAGATTTTAAATTATGATTAAGCTAATTAATTAAATGATTGTCATGTTATATGAGAAAAATTGATGCCATTCTTTAAAATCTTTGGATAAAAGAGATTGTTCTAAAAATTGATGCATAAACAGATTATTACCCTTGACCTCTAAAAATTTTAATATATATATATATATATATATATTGTGTGTGGGTGTCTGGGAATATCACTCTAATTTATCAGAAAAATTATGTTTCTCATTATATTTTGCAAAATTTGTACATGTTTTGCTAGGAACTTTATGATCATTTTATAAAATTATGTAGTAAACTCGCAATAAATTTATAGAAGTTGTATAATAAACTTATAAATTATATGAATACGATGAATTTATAAATTAATTATAAATTATGATAAATTTTAAATATTTTAAAATTTTAATAAATTTAATAAATTTTTATTTTTTTCTAACAAATATTTTATAAAAAAATCCTAATTTGTACTAGGAAAAAACAATAAATCACTTGAGAAAATCAATTTGTCAAAAGAAGGTTCGCTTTCTTACTAAATTTGTCCCGTTGAAAAACCTCATAAAATAAAATCCATCAACAAGTGAAAGATAATATATATATATATATATGGTATCCATTATTCAGTACAAATATAAAAAAACATATAAAAGGAAAATCCATATATATATATATATATTTGGTGCTGTTCTTGTACTACAACTATTTCAAGACTAGTCTTGAAATTCAAAGTATTACTTTGGATCCAGACAATGTCTCAGAGAAAAGTACTCTTCTCCAGGTTATTTTTCAGAAGCGCAAAAAGCCTGTAACCTTGTGTAGTGTGTATCATCACTGTCATTCATCATTTATTTATAAAGCTAGTTAGGTCAGAAGAAAGAGAGTATGCTCTCCATTTTTTAAAATAAATAAACAAAATTTCAAAATCTTCATCATGTTTTACATATGTATGTACATCTCTGAAAAAAAAAATTAACATGTGGGTATGTTTATAGGCTAGTATTGAAGAATGAATACATGGTTTTTAGCCTTGTTGGCTAGGATTGATCCAGGCTTTGGAACAAGAGCGAGAGGTCTCATGAGTTCTAATTATTAGCGTGAGTTATGCAAATAATTATATAAATGATGTAAATATGGTATTAATTTTACAGAGATTAGCTGCTGATTTTTTGTAATTATTTTTCTTTTTTTTATATAGGCTTAGTTGACTTTTTGTATACTCTGTATATATACTTCTCATGAGATGAGTAAAATTATTCATTCATACTCAATTTGAGTTGGTATCAGAGCCAGGTTTATTACCCTTTTTTTTTCCTTTTCATATCTAGTAACATGACTAATCCACCTAAAACAGATATACTTCCACCCAAATTCGATGCCTCACCACCTAAAATTTTATCCCTTTCTATAACTCAATATATACCAGAACCTGTAGCCATTCCATATGGTGTGAAACTTAATGGCCTAATTTATTCTCTATGGTCACAAGTTGTCGAAACCTTTATTACTGGAAGAGGTAAAATGGGTTATTTAACAGGGAAAATATCTGAGCATGATGTTAACGACACTATATATGAGAAGTGGAGTATGGAGAATGCTACTGTCAAAGGTTGGCTTGTAGGTTCCATGGAACATGATGTAATGAACTTATTTGTCCGTTTACCCACGACAAAGATTATTTGGGATACAGTATCTAAGACTTATTATGAAGGTGCTGATAGATCCGTTATCTATGATCTATCTCGTCGAGTTATACAGATGAAGCAGGAGGAAAAATCAATTTCAGCATATTATGCAGATATGTGTGCAATATGGCAAGAATTAGATTATCGAAGGCCAAATTCACTTACCCAGCCTGAAGCTGTTCGTGCTAGACAGAAGGAGATTGATAAGGAACGTGTTTACATTTTCTTGGCAGGTCTTGATGACATTTATGATCGTGTTAGAAGCGATATTCTTCGAACTAATCCTTTTCCCAATCCTGAATCTGCATCGCTATGGTTAGAAGTGAGGAACAAAGGAGAAATACCATGCTCGTCAACAATACAGCTCCAAGTATGGCTATGGCAGTTAAGACTTCTTCCGCTCAAAATCGAACAAACCATTCCAAAGCTCAGAACAACGGAGGAGGTTGTTCTCATTGTGGTAATCCTAAACATACAATAGAAAATTGCTTCAAACTAATTGGATATCCTGAGTGGTGGGATGGTCTCAATGAGAAGAAATCTCGCGATCGACGAAATCGACTTTATGGTGAGAAGAAGGAGGCTAAAGCTGCCATAATGACATCACCAAAAATTGCAGAATCATTGCCTAGAAGAACTTCCTGATCAAGCTCCTACTGATAAGAGAAGATATCAAAGATTAGTTGGCCGCTTAATTTACTTATCACATACACGACCTGACAATGCCTATGAAGTTAGTGTGGTAAGTAGATTTATGCAAAATCCAAGTGAGGATCACATGAATGCTGTCATTAGAATATTGCGTTATCTAAAGTCAGCACCAGGGAAAGGTCTCATGTTTTCAAAGAATGGAAATTTAGATGTTGTTGGATACTGCGATTCAGATTGGGGTGGAAAGGGAGAAAGAAGACGTTCAACCACTGGTTATCTCACTTTTGTTGGAGGAAATCTTGTTAATTGGAAGAGTAAAAAACAAAAGATTGTCTCTTTGTCTAGTGCAAAAGCTGAATATAGGGCAATGGTGAAAGGAATTCAAGAACTATTATGGTTAAAACAGCTCATGGGGGAGCTTGGCTTTCCACTTGTAGGAGCTATGAAGTTGTTTTGTGATAACCAATCAGCTATTAAGATTGCAGAAAATCCAATACAACACGATCGAACAAAACATATGGAAATTGATCATAATTTTATTTATGAGAAGTTTGAAGGGAAAATTGTTGAAGTTCCATATGTGAAAACTACTGAACAATTGACAGATATCTTGACCAAAGGAGTTTCTAGACAAGTCTTTTGTAACTCACTCGTCAAGTTAGGCATGCAAGATGTTTATGCTCCACCTTGAGGGGGAGCGTGAGTTATGCAGATAATTATGTAAATGATGTAAATATGGTATTAGTTTTGTAGAGATTAGCTGCTGATTTCTTGTAATTAATTTTTCTTTTTTTTATATAGGCTTAGTTGACTTTTGTATACTCTGTATATATACTTCTCATGAGATGAGTAAAATTATTCATTCATACTCAATTTGAGTCTAATGTATTCATATCTTTATCTGATGTTGATAATCTGTATGTATATAATATATCTTGATTAAAAAAAATAAGAAAAAGAATGAATGGAGACCACCCAATAAGAGATAATAAAAGTGGGGTTCCTCATGGTATATTGTTTTGAATAATTTCTTCTTAATTGATCTCGTGACTTCACTGTCTGCTATACCACCTTACATTCCAAAAAACCTTAAAATTGTTGACCCATTCATGTTGCCGTATTGATCACTGGCTGTGAGTTGCTACTGATCAAGAATTAAACAATGAACAAGGTAAATGTGATATTAATTAAAAAAAATACACAGAAAATTTTATCAAAACAACAAAAACAAAAACAAGAACATTGCACAATTAATTTTATTGAATAATTAGCTCCATAGATCACAATACTAAGCTACTTATTCTTAAATTTTCTTATTGAAATTTGATTGCTCACACACATGATTTCATTTCTCTCCCTAACAAAAACAATTCTCTCATGCACACAAATTATGCAAATCTAATAATAATAATAACACTATGTAATTAGTTAGCCAAACAAAGAAAAATTAATCTAAAATTGAAGGAAATAAATTAAAATTATTATATAGAAAGTAGTGATCATGAGATCATAATCATCATCATCATCAACCATGAACAAGACCATAAGAAAGAGCCATGAGTAGGATTGCAGCTTCCTTGATCTCATCTTGAGGAAAAACTTGTTGACGAAAAGCTGAATTCTTACTCAACATTATTGATAAGTAATCCTCAAAACATAGCTTGTTCTTTCTACCTCGTCCTTGGGCTGTGAATCTGCACCTTTTCTTGAATGGAAGAAGATGACTATTATTATTATTATGGTTATTACTGCTTGTTTTTCTCTCTTTGTTTTGCACCTTATTTTTGTTCTTCGTGGCTGTTGCAGTTTCAGGAGTAAGGATTTTTCCATTTGCACTTGCTTGAGCTGCAGCCATGGCTCGTCTCGCCTTTCTTTGTCGAATTCCACAAGCGTTGCAGAGCGACTGCACCACCACACAGTAACGTAATGTCAATGGTGAAGTTATTTTCAAAAATGGGAAGTTACAAATTTAACTAATTAATTAATTTAAATACCTTAGGGCCTCTAGGTCCACTTCTCCAAAGAGGGGTCTTGGTTGTGTTACAGTCAGCACAAACCCTAATTGAGTTGTTGGTGTTGTTAGAGAAATTCTTGATGCTATTATCACGATCTTGCGAAGGGGATGATCCATTATTATTATTATCATCTTCAAACTTGTGTACACAGGTCTCCGGAGCAGCAGCGCCGGCGGCAACAGCTTGATCTGAGCTTATCATTTTCCTGATCAACCTCATCTTTGAAGACATCCACTTAACTGAACTAGTGTTAGTGTTGTCTCTTTGATCATGAGCTTCTTCAATATTATTAATCATATCTTGTTTCTTGCAAACTGCTGGTAATTTGTTCTCATCATTCTTGAGTACTGTTGTTTGATCCAATGATGACCCACTTTGCAAAGCATTTATATTAGCCTGTAAGATCAAGAAAAATTAATTATCATATATAGATAACTGAGATGATCAAATTATATAAACATTAAGTACTTTTAGTTATATAAACATAATCAAGTGAGATGAGAAAATAGGTAAAAGAATATTGCAAATTCTTGCAGCAAGTACTCCAAGTCCAGTTAACATAAATAAAATTATACAATCATGAATTACAAGGTAAACATAAAATAATTAAATACCTCTTGTTGGTGCTGCAAAGGCTGAAATTCTCTATGGTAATATCCTGATAATTGTTGTTGTTGAGGTGGGTTGATGAAAAATAAGTAGGAGATAGAAGAAGAAGAAGAAGAAGAAACATGATCTTCAGAGGATTTAGAAGAGAAAAGATGGGGTTGGTCTTCATTAAGGTCTATAGGAAAAGGAGAAAAAGAAGAATATTGATGATGATAAGTAGAAGTCATTGGAGATAGAGAGATTGTTTTGATCTGTATGCCCACTAAAGATGGAACTGTTGGAAGTGGAAGAAGGTGAGTTTTTGAGAGATAGATTAGATAGATAGAGAGAGAGAGATATGAGGAGGTGGAAAATTAGGAGAGAATATAATAAAATTATAAAAATAAGAACAGAAGGACCAAATTGTTGTAAAATTAATACCTTTTTAAAGGAGAGATGAAAGAAGAAGACAAGAGGCAAATCTCTTACAAAAATATATATCATTATCTCATATGCCTATTTTCTTTATTTTTTAAATCAAAAATCAATAATATATTTTTTTACAAATATTCTAATTAATATTTCTTGAAGAAATAACACAAAAAAAACAGTGACTGAATATATATTACAATAAAATTATAGCAATTTTGTTATTATTTTTAGTGAAAAATTAGTCGTGACAAAACAGAAAAGGCATTCAAATTTGCCAATTAAAGTGATACCTTCTTAGTAAACCCAACAATCTAAATATATTTTAAAATTTTAAAAAAAATAATTGTTTATATATATTTGCTAGTACACTAAATATTACTACGTATATATAATAGATATAAAAAAATAAGAGATTCACGTGAGCTGAAGAGAGCCATTTTCGACCCTAAACAAACAAGTTAAAAGAAACAAACCAAAAGGATCATTTTCCGGAGAAGTATGGATTGCTACTGCACAGCCTCATATGATAACCCTATCTGCAACACTTTTTTACCTACTCTATTCTACTTTACTACAATTACTGCTAGCAGTAAATTACATAACTGTACCTCATATAACTATTTACTGACTTTAATTCAAATAATGACCCTGTGCCAGTGTCCTAACACAAGACTCAGAAATTCTTGGCTAGCTCAATCTTATCCATAATATATATATATATATATCATACTATATGAATTAATTAATTAATAATATGTTATTATTTATAATATACAGATTATAATGTAAGTTGTTAATTATCATATTCACCTCATAAGATAGTAACCTATATAATATATTGCTGTCGATGATACACACACACACACACGTAGTGATAGTTTAGTAGACTAAACTTATATAATTTAAAAATCTTTCTTTAAATATGTGTATCATATTAGTATATGTAATGATCTAAGTTTTTCATCCTCTAATATATTTTTGGTTTAGATGTGTTTAATAAGTGAAATCTCGATCGACTAAACTTCAGGACCTAATTAAGTTTGATTTCCAGACCTAGGAACAAAGCCTACTCGTAAAGTTGAGCAACATACAGTCTTATTGCAAGTAGCAAATTTTTCAATTGAATTTTCTTCTGATAGCCATTTGATTAATGGTTAAAATTATCAATTATTATAAAATAAAAAGAAAATTAATTAATCTTCAAAAATGAAATTAGATAATAGTGGTATTTTCTTCTTTAAACCGATATTTTAAATTTAAATTCCGAATATGAAATATCATTAAAATTTGGAAGAGGGTGTTTTATCCTTTTAATAGGCTTATTTGGAGTGAATAAAAAAATAAAAATTTTGATGTGATTACAAAATTAGTAGCATTATCTTGTAACTAATATTTTTATTTATAATATTATTATAAATATATTTGATAATATTATTAGCATGTTAGAAATATAATTTAGTATATTTAATAATATTATTATTTTATTATTAATCATTAATTATAATAATGTATATTAATTAAATGGTACGTATAATTCCTATTAATTTGAATTTTTTTGTAAGGCAAGTAATATATATTTTAGAGGTGCATTATTATAGAGAATTGGGTAATTTTGTTGTTATTATTATTATTGCTGCATGATATTCTATTATTGTACAGAATATGTGAGCGTAGTGTATATATATATATATATATATATCCGCCATACAGTTTTGAATTTCTATACATAATCCTCATCTAACTAATTGCCAAAAGGCATTCAATGTGTATGCAATGCAAATACAGCATCCCACCACTTCCCCACACTCTTTAAATAAAATATTTATAAAAATATTAAACAATTATCATTTACAATGAAAAAATAAAAATGGGATTTTTTCCTTTGTTGAAATGGGAGAAAATATTGGAAGTTTAGAGAATTTTGAGAGATTAAAAAGATGGAGCAAAAAAAAATGGGGTAAGAGTGTGTTCAAATGATCAAAATGTAGCCAATAATTATTATTGACTAAATCTTAGAAATAAAAATAAAATTGCTGAAAAAAATAAATTTTAACTTTACAATTTGTATAGCCATTAGGAGGGGATTTAAATTTTTGTTATCATTGATTATAACTAAAATTTTTTTTTAAAAAATAGAAAATTTATTCAACTATATAAAAAGGAGCATACGAAAATATAGTCTAATAATAATAATAAATATATATATTTTTAAATAAATTTAAATTTGATTTTCACTTCGACTGTGTGAAAAAAAAAAAACCCTACATAAAAAGGAAGGGGCCACCACGCGATTATATGTTCGCATGGAGGGCCACGTGGGAGGCTACTACTATGGCTGCCACACGCTTCCCCCTCCTTATTCATTCTTTACGCCTTTTATCTTCGTACTTTTTCCTTTCTTTCATAATCCCTCGGCTCAAGTTGATCATCCATGTTTTTGTTCATTTGTTTTAACTATTTATTTTAATTATTAATTTATTACATTAAATTTTAATTATATTTATATAATATTATTTATTAAAAATATTTAAAAATATAATTCATATCAAAATAAAATATGATAATTTATATAAAGTTATATTTTCAATAAAAATAATTTATTTTTTAATATTTATAAAATGGAAAATCTCTCTTTTTTATACATATATATATATATATGTATTTATATTATCATATGGTCAACTAAACCATCGAATCAAACACTTAAGTACCCTCTTAATTATTAGACTCTCATTGTGGATTCTCTGAGTTGAAGCATGAAAATATTATTGAAGAAGAATTGCAACTGAAAAAAGAGCTCCTTGTAATATTATTCTTCTTTTCTTCCTTTTTAATTAAATATTTACATGGGGATAAAATTTTAAATAATTTATGCACGTGAATAATCATTTAATCACTGTAAATACTAATTTTGTATGGCTTAATTACACTATCATTTTTTATTTTTTATTTTATCTCGTTAAAATTCCTAAACTTTATTTAATAAAAATAAAATTCTTAAATTTTTAATTTTATCCAAATAAAATTATTAAAAATATTTTTCGACAACTAAAATGTGATATAATAGTCACATATTATTACATAAAAAAAGTTAAATTTCATTTTATTTTTCACCTATATTTTTTTAACATACCTAAAATTATTTTTTTTTTTGCATAACTAAAATTACTTTTTTAGCATACCTAAAATTATCTTTTCTATCTTTAATTTTTCATATAAAAGTATAAAATAAGATAAAATTAATTTTTTTTGCCACGTAGCTACATGCAATTATTACTTTATATTTTGATTATCAGAAACGGACTCATAAATTTTTTGGAATAAAATTAAGAGTTTTAATACATTATATTTACAAAATAAAATTTAGAGATTTTAATACGAAAAAGACAAAAAATTAAGGACAATTGATGTAACTCAATTTTGTCTCTGTGAAAGCTCGATCCTAATTATGTATTGGTCATTTAGCTAAGGTTTCCTCATATATTTTTATTTAATATTTGAGTTTAAAAAATGAATTTATTCATTAATTAGAGTTTATTAATTTTTTTATATTGTACTTTAAATTAGAAATTTCTCTTTAATCATTTAAAAATTCGTTGTTTCATCAATGTGAATTGAAACGAGAATAATATATTATTTAATAGAAATTAACTTGCAAAACTATCTAAAACCAATAAATTTAAAAAAAAAAGTCTTTGTTTGATTATTCTCACAGAAGTAGCAAAAAACTTCACTTTCCTTTTGCGAGTTGTGTTAGGAGCAACAGCTCCAAACTATATAACATACATATTATCGAAAAGCTTCATTTGGTTTAAGGTTTCTCATTTATTTTTAATTATATACTTTGATTATTTGACTGTCAATTTAATGATAAGTGATAACACATAATTATTCCTCTCTGAAACATAATAACACTTAAATATAACAAATTAAAGTTATTATCACCTAGCATATAATTAGTTAGTAAAAGACTATTTTAACTTAATCAGATAAATTAAGTTCTAGTTTTTAAGTATATAATTATATTAAAATTGAATAGAAAAAATTTTACCGTCTTTATTACAATACTTGGCTCGACTTTAAAAAGATGATTTTATAAAAAAAAAATTATATCTATAAAGTATAAAATTAAAGTTCGACTTTTAGATATGTATTGTGTTAAAAATTTAATAGTGAAAGTTTTATTGCTCTTATAATTTATCTGGTTGGACTCTGAATAATAATTTACATAAAAAAAATATTTTGGTGTTGATGCCTATTAATATAAATTACTACAAAAGGCTGACTGCTGACACGAAAGAAACAAGACCCAGAAAAATCGCCATCTCCCTCCCATTGCCACTGCACAAAATCACTTGCCACTTTATCATATAAAATCTTGGAAAGAAGAATCTGCAAAAATCAAAAGAAAGATCAGAAACTTATTATGCGAGACGACACTTTGTAGCCTTTAATTTAGTTTTCATGAAATTCTATAGAATATTTAGTTTATAATAATATTTATACACTATATTATTTATTTATACTACATAGGTACGTATTTTAAAATATAAATTTTATTACTACTCTTGCATGCTTTGCAAATATGATATAATCCAATATCTAGACATTGTTGCTTTCTATACAATTACTAAAATTAAAGAAAAGATATTATTTATGAAAAATATGGAAAAATAAAACTTTGATTTTTAAAGAAAAAAATGGTATTTATAAGAATATTAATATTAACGATAAGGAGGGAGGCTACGTAGGCAGATTAATAATCGCACCTGTGGATTTTGGGGAGTAGAGACATGGATAGAGACATTGTTAAAGAAAATTATAATGAAAAATGTCAGTAATATAAGGTAAGTCCAAAAGAAGGTACTTTCCAAATTGGTGCTTGCAAACCTCAAAGGGACCATCACACTCATATACCTACTGTTCTCTGTCATCTCTTTCTCCGTATTAAGATAAGTTTAGTTATGGTGTTGTTTGTGTTGCCTTTTCATCTGTTTTTATGGCCAAAACTCCCTTCAAGATAATGCTCCATTGTCCACTTATTCATTATGGTATTATACCTAATAATAAGTTATTCATAATAATTAATCATTACATCCAAATATCAATGACTAATTTGGATGTGTGGGGTAGGCTCATTAAAGGTGAAAATCAAGCTACCAAAAACCGAAATCAGTTAATAAAAAAACTATTTTAATTTAATCCAATGCCTCAAATTCAAATTTTGGATATACAATACAATTATATTAAAATTTAATATAAAAATTTTACCGCTTTTATGATCCTACTCTAAAAAAATAACTTATACAAAAAGAGTAAATTACACTCTTTTAAGTAAATTAAATTCTTTTAAGTTTTAAAAATATTCTATCTCAAAAATTTAAAATTGAAATCTATAATTAAAAAAAAAGGGCCCATACTATCCAATCTCATCCTTGAGTCTTAATTATCATTCAGACATTAACTTTTATTTATTTAATTCAATATCTTATCCTCATCAAAGAAATGTACTTCTGGGTAGTATTGATTTTATTTATATTAGCTTAATTAATTAGCTTCTTATGAGCCATTATTAAATTTGTTATACTACTTAAAATTATTATAATAGTGACTGCTAGGCTAAGACAAAGACATATTCTAGTAACCTACTCTTAAGATGTAACATAATATGTATGGTGTGAACAATAAATCCAAGTAAAAATTTAATTTTCCTGCATATTCTGAAAAAAATAAACTCACAATTTGTGAAAAAGAAACGAGTACAGTAAATAATTATAGGCCTGGACCACAAAATTAATAAATATAATTTATTTGAAAACATTATATGTTAGTTTTTATAGTTTTTGTATGCTATACATATATTTATGTATATTTTTTTGAAATGGAATATATATTTGGTATACCATATGTATAACTGAAAATTAGATATTTTTGAAATTAAAATTGAGAAGCGGTTATTTTTTTTTAAATAAAAACAAATTGGATAATTTTGATTTTTTAAATATTTTTGAGAAAATCTCAATTTATTTTTTTTAGATATATGACATATTTAAAATAGGCTTTCTCTTGGACCAAAAGAGTTCATGGGCTTGCTCTTGGACTGGGCAATGTAGGAGGAGGTCCAAGCAAGGAGTTGGTCTTCGGAGAAGGTATATGATGCCCACGAACTATTGTATTGACTTTTCCGCTTGATGTAAGCCTAAATATACGCAGATGTAATTGAATTTGGGATATTTATTCATGGGATGAAATAAAGCCTCCAAAATGGTGAGTTTTGGATGAGTTTGCTGGTGGACACCGAAACTGCCATGTAAGATTGAAATTTTCTCAAATTTAGCCTGAATTTATTTGATGCAAAAAATAATAGGTGTAACCGTTGACGAAGCTAAGTGTTGGAGAAGGAGAGCAGCTGTACCCTTTTTTTTTTTTAAAAAAAAAATTATATATATATATATATTTATATCTATTTATAATATCTTTTTTTCTTCCCTAAAAAATTTTAAATTGTCCTTTATCGTTTAAATCACTTCTATATTAAGAGGAAAAATAGAAATTAAAAAAAAAGATAAACTTTTAATCAAATTAATTTAAATGTCTATCTAAAAAATTAAGGGACAAAGAAGAAATAAAAAACACAATAAAAAGATTAAGAAAAAAACACAGGATTTAAATTTTTATTTTTTAAAATTGTTTTTATTTTCTAAATTTATTTTCTTTATTTTTTGTTTTCATTTTATTATTTATACCTCTAATATTGTATGATAATTTTTAGTTAGTTGATTTAATGTTTTTACTCTTTATTTTATTTTTTGATATATTATCACTAATTTTAGAAATTATGATTGTCAAAATATTATTTCTCAATTGTATCATCATGTAAATTTTACCAAAGGTAAAATTATCAAAGCTAAATATGATTTTAAACTAATTTTTAAAAATATTATTTTTTTAATATATCATCTAATAAATTTTATCCTTCTTCATTTGAAATTATGATTTTATCATTGGGAGTAACACTTATTAACACAAATCAAAAGATAAGATTAGACTAAAAAAATGTGTACATTCATGGATTTTTCAGCAAAATAGGCCTTTTATTAAGATATCTTAACATTCTTAAAAAATTATTATTAATTTTTACTCAAATTTAAATATTACTTTTTTCAATTTTAAATATTAATATAAAATATCTATATGAATCATTTAAAGAAGAATTTTTAAGTTGACAAATCAAGTATAAGAAAGATGTATCTTAGAAAAGACAAAATTTAATCTTAATAAATTAAATTAAATTAGAAATATAATATAACAACTGAAATTTTTAAAAATTAAATAAATTAATTAAAATTAAATTAGATAAATTAAATAAATAATTTTAAATAAAAAATGAAAGAATTTTAAATGAAAAAGTTAAATATATATATGTGATATATATGCAAAATATACATAATATATATAAGTCAACTTTTAAAAGTCAAAAATCAAAATCCAATAGCATTTTTGTAATTAAACTTTGAAAATTAAAATTTATAAAAATAATTCAAAAATATTTTATTTTTGTATGGCAGATAAAAATTAGTGTTTTTATTAAATAAATAAATAAAAATATAATATAATAATATATATATGGTTAAAATGTGAGTGTAAAGAATGAGAAATTAAATTGGATTTTCATCATCTTCTTCCTAGTGGGTGTTCCGAGCCTCCATTGAAGAAGTGCTCAAGGATTTGCTTCTTCTTAGCTCCATGATTTGAATGATTTTCAAGGTTTCAAGAGAAAATAATATAAATAAACTTAAAACACCAAATTAAAAATTTAATATGATTTTTCAAAGTTAAAGTGAGGTTTGACTTAACTTTGAGATTTTGGTTTGAATGATATTTAATTATAGTTTAAGATTGAAAATGCCTTTAAATATGGTACTAAATGGTTATTTATGGTCATATTTGGTTTAGGCATTGAAAGAAAGTAGTTTGGCTAATCCAAGTGTTGAAGAGTAGCTTAAAAGAGAAGGTTGGAGCTTGATTTGTGGCTTGCATTTAAGAGTTTATAAAGGTAAGTATAAACTTGTGATAAATTAGTTGTGTTGGCAATAACTTAAGCTTAACACATTTTAGTTGAAAAAATATGTTAAGTTACTTGATGCATTAAATATGCATGAACATTATGCTATGTTATGTGATTTGTATGAATGCATTAAATGCATTGTGAAAAATTATTATTAATGGCTAAATTGCACAAAGTGTGAATTTTGTGAATAATGTGAAAATGACTCAAAGTATTTGGGTAATGTCATTTGTTACGTATGCATTAAAGACATTGTAAAAAGTCACTGTTAATGCCTAAAGTGCATAAAATGTGATTTATATGTGAATTATATGAAAATGCCCAAAATATTTGAGTAATTTATTTTAATGTAAAATGTGATGCATTGTGATGATATGTTGAGAAATAACGAATTGAAATGATATGACATTGAAATGAATGAGAAAAATAAGAAAATGAGGCAATGTACCTAATTGATAATGAGAAAAGAGGCAATGTGCCTAGTTGATTATGAGAAAATAAAAAAAATTGATAATGGAAAATATAAAATAATTGTATGACTAGTATGTTATTCAATTTTCAGAGTTCTTTGTTTGGTGGTATGCCTATGAAGTTATCCTCATTATTTGCCTTCGGGGCTAGACGTTTGGCGTCACTGTGATATGATTTGTTTTCGGGGTTAGCTTTTGATTATTACTATAATTTGCATGCAGAGCTAGATACATGGTGTCAATATGGATCAAAACAGTAACTCTGAAATTTAAATAGCATATTATATCTTTTGGGCCTATGCTTGTATTTATTTTTATGTGAATTGTAAAATGATTGAAAAATATTTTTAAAATGAAATGGTATGTCACATGGTGACATGATATACATAAGCATTGTGTATTGACACTGTATATAAATTTTATTGTTATCAAAATTTATATTGCTAGAATTTTGGCTTAGCGCGATTATAATTCTTCGCGCAGGTGACAAAAGTGATCAAATAGAGCCGGAGAATTCTTCTAAACAGGGTAGGGTCTAGATTTAAGTTGATTTTAAGCATCAAGATCGGAGATACTGCCAGCATGCATATATTTCATATTATCGTATATTTTGTTATTATGTCTATTATATTATATTTTGGTGTTACATATATTGTAAATTAAAAAGAATGTTTTGGATAAATTTTGTAATGTGGGTTATATATGTGTTTTGATACATATATATATATATATATATGTGTATGTATATGTATAAATATTTTTAGAAATTTGAAGAACTTGGAGAGTATGAGTGAAATGTATGATTAGTATTATTGGAAGTGTCCTTCTTTTGCAGGTTGTGTTTTATTAATAATTGGAAAATATTTAAATTACAGATAAAATTTTTTGCGAATTTTTTTTCAAAGATTTTTATAAAAAAATATTTATATTAGAACCTATGATTTATAATAATATTTTGTTTGTTATTTAAATATACATTTTAAAATATTTAAGATTTCAAATTAAAAAAGTAAATTTTTTTTATTAAACTGGGTTGTAACATTTTTATACTATATATGCATATTTTATATATACTGAGTGTATGTATTATATGTATATGGGGTATAAGAATGTTACATATAATGTTACTATATATATATGTATGTATGTATGTATGTATGTATGTATATGTATATGCATATAAGTTAGATTTAAGTCCAATATACATGACTTAGGTTTGGGAGTGATTAATGAGATTAACACAAAAATTATTTGCGTCTTTGCCGCATGGAAACATTATTCCAAAGGTGTGAAGAACTCGCAATTTGTATGAATATATTTTAAAATCTAGAAAAGAATAAAAACTATATTTCTTTAAATCAAAGGATAATATTTAAGTGCAAAAATTTACATGTATATATATTTTCTTGTATTAGACAAAGGCAAAGTTCCCATCGATCATCTTAACACAAATCCCTATCTTTTAATGTAGCTAATTTATGAAATATATATATAAAGGGGACATTAAGTTATGTAAATATATAATCATTTATTATTTATATACGTTAAATTCTATAAACACATATATATATATATAATTATAAAACATCTAAAGCATAATAAGGATAAAAATTTGAATTTACTGCATTTTATATTAAAATATTATAAAAAGTACGTGAATTATTCAATCACAATCTTTATTATATCAAGAAATGCATTATTCAATCACAATCTTTATTATATCAAGAAATGCATTTATTAAATCACAATCTTTAGGATGCCAAGAGAAAAAAATCAGTTTTTTAGTATAAATTCAATATGGTAGAAAATAATGAGTAGAAATATGCAAAATAAAAAATTGATTGTTTGGCACAATTGTTAAGTCTATTTTAAGTGGCATCTCCTCTTCAATTCATATGTCAATTTCACCCTCTTTCTGCTCATACGACGACGATTAGGTAATGCCACTTTTGAATTCTGTTTAAGATAAATGCTTTATTTATGTGGTTTTATTTGTGTAGATAATTATTGCTTCATGTCTTTTTTTTTTAATTAATTACATGTTAGAAATGAGAAATATTTAGAATTTAAATTCGAAATGTAAACTGAGCAGACGCTCTTGTCCACGGGAGCCAAGACTTGGTTGTTTCGTATCTGATTCTTAATTTAATAGAAATGGGTCTCTAAAGTTCAAACCTTAAATTAAGAGTTTTTATATTTCAATATAAAATGATCGTTAAACCAAGCATGAATGGCCTTACTGTTCTCGGTTGCTGTTTATGTATATTTACAATATCTTTGTTAATGTCTCTCTACTAACTGAGAATCTTTTTTTTTTAATTTTTTTGGTGGTCTTGAATGGACCAGTTTGACATTGCAATTATGTGTTCAAATGAAATGGAACTGCATAATGCTCTTGACCAGATTCAATTGCCAAAGAAGGTGCCATTTATAAGGTGATGATGGCTAATTCTCAAGGTTCATCCTAGCTCTCTCAGCTCAGATTCAGATATTGTGTTCGGCCTTTAATCTGCAAAATAAGATAAAGAGACTGATCGGGCTCTACAGGAGAAGCTTTGATGACGAAGTAAGAGTTCGGTCTGAAAAAAGAGTAAATTGAAAGAAAAGAGAAGTCAGAGAGAGTTTACCTATGAGAGTGACCTCCATTTACAGTTGATGCAAGAAGATAATATCTAGACCCTGTAAGTATAATTTGCGAATGTGTCGAATGATTATCGGCCAGACATACGAAGCTCGTTAGGATTAAGAATATCCGAAATCTAAATCTGCATACTGCCGAGAGGCCGGCTATGAAAATGACCGTATAAGAGATTCGGTAAAAAAGCTCGGCAAATTTAAAGTATCATCGTAAGGTTATTGAGAAAATTATGTTTTGGATTCTATCCGTCGGTCCCATCCCCATTGATTTTGCCTTCATAATGATGGAAACAGGAGGTTTGCTCAGAAGGAGAACTTGGAATCAGTAGTGGGTGGTCACAGAGCTGGATTTTTAGCTCTTATATCCTTACTTAAGTACTGTTATGAATTAGGAGTTAAGTACGTAACTATTTTTGCCTTTAGCATTGATAATTTCAGAAGAAAACCTCACCTGATTCAGCATATTATGGATCTAATGCTGGAGAAGATTGAGCTGTTGCTCAAAGAAGAAAATTTTGTGAATGAATATGGTATTAGAGTATTTTTTTCTTGGTAATTTGAAGCTTTTAAATGAGTCAATCAGGGTCGCAGCAGAAAAGGTTATGAAAGCTACTGCCAATAATACCAAATGTCTGCTCTTGATTTGTGTACCTTATACTTCATTTGATGAGATTATGCACGCTATTCAAGAATCTTGTAAAGAAAAGTTGAACAAAATTGAGCCATCCAACTCTGACAAACTCTGCAATGGAGGTGGAGAATCCTGCAAAGACGAAATTATAAAGAAAGCTTATGCAATGAAGACCACAAGCCAGACCCATAATGAAACGATTAAAATAAAGCTGATAGACATTGAGAAACACATGTACACGGCAGTAGGTCCAGATCCTGATGTGTTAATCAGAACTTCTGGGGAAACTCGGCTGAGCAACTTCCTACTTTGGCAGACTAGTTACTGCCCTTTGTATTCTCCAAATGCATTATGGCCAGAGATAGGACTCTGGCATTTGGTGTGGGCAGTATTAAACTTCCAACGTAACCAGTCTTATTTGGAGAAGAAGAAGCAGTTGTAACAGTTTCTTTTCTTTTCTTTCCTTTTGTGGTTGCAGTTTTCACAATATTAACACTGCAAATTAGTCTTATTTGTATGAATTGCATTTAAAAGTTAAATTTATTTTGCTTAGTTTTGTTTGTTGAGTTCAACAATAATGACATATTTAACGTTAGGAATCTATTAGAGGTGCGTGGGCCTAAGAGTTTGCCCAAATCACATTAAATTTTTGAAAAAATTACATTTGTACGTAACTTATTTCAACCTTTTTTTTTTCAAAAAATATTCTTTGCAGTTTTTTATATGTTTAATTTTTAATATGTTAAATATATACCTTTTGAAATGTGGGCATGATTTTAGTATAGTAAATATATATACCTCTGGAAGTGAAATACTTTTGAAATTAAAAATTAAAAGTGGATATTTTAAAAAATTAAAGAGTAAAAAAATTACATAAAATATTGGCATTGATAAGGTTCAATAGGCTCGAAGAGTGATTTTTTTACATCGATATAGAAAACTCCATATTTTTCACAGATAAATTTTAGAAAATTGGACTCTATCTATAAAAGAAAATTTTAGAAAACATCTTAAATATGTTTTTTAAAATCTTTTTAAAATTTAAAAATTACAAAACAGTTTTTTATTTTTTAAATTTAAGAAAATTGTGGTATGTAAATATAAATTTCAATTTTCTATAAAAAAAATTTATAAAAATTATACTAATTTTCTACAAGTGAACATACTCTAAATATTTCTAAAAATATTTTTATTTTTTATTATTTTAAAAAAATCTCATTATTAAATTAACGGGCTTGTTTCTTGCCAAAATGGCCTAAACCATTTTACCTTTGAAGCCCATTATATTACCGCATTAAGTTGAAGTTCATAAGTTTATGCCAAAATTTTTAGAGGCCAAAAACTTTCAAATTTGGGCGAGCTCAACCTAATTTACATTCTACTCATTTGTTTTTACCAATTATTATGATTGTTATTATTATAGTAAAGCACAATTTTTTTTTTTTTGGTTTAATTAGTGAAGAATGGCAATTATTAAGCCAAGAATGCTGACACCCCACCATACTGATGGCTACATGTATCATATAATATAAAATTTGGGAATTAATTAATAGATAATAATTAGTGACTTGTAAAGCAAAGCAAAGCAAGCATTTGGCCTACAGACCAATGTAGCACACACATTATATAAGAATATCAAACTCTTAATTAATTTGATGATTGATAAAGTGATAAACAAGGCATTATTTTAGTCATAATTGCGAAATTTCAATCACTCTATTTCAATTGAAATAAAGTTACTATTGATGAAAGAATTTTTATTTGGAATTTTGACATAATAATAAATTAGTAGATCAATATATAATTTAATGCAGAAGTTCTTTTTTTTTTTTTGCCCTTTTATACTCAAGAAATAATAAAATAACTAATTATTCTTTAAAATTATGTTTTATAAATTATTACTCGAATAAATTATTTTATTGAACAAATCAAAATACAATGATTTATCATTTTTAATTATGGAAACCTCGTAACTGTAACGAAGAATAACATATGTAAGACATGGGTCCATATTAATTTTCTTAAGAATCACGTGCACGTCAAAATCTACCAATAAATATTAGTCATTACAAAACAATAATTTTACTTTATTCACAATAATTATATATGTTCTTTTAGGCAGCTTCTTTTTTTTTTTTCTCTTAGCAAATTAATTATACCTTGATGTGACATTAATAATTCAATGAATGAAACAATGAACAAACCTTCTTTGTCAATATAATTCAATGAAATGGACAATTAAATTTAAAACGTAGAGGAAAAATAATAAAGTTGAATATGAATTTACTATTCAAATTATATATCTATCTATTTAGAGTAGAAATAATTCTAAAAATAAAATGTCAAATTCTGATAGCAATATTAATCAATGGATTGCTATAACATCTTATAAGAGAAACTTTGGATTTACATAAAGGAAATAGAAACTGTTTGTGACAGATTAATTACGATATTATCACTTGTGATCAAAGGCCATGAAGATTATTATTAATTATATGTCAAATTCATATCCCAAAAATGAAATTAAATACAAATATATGAGATAAGGAATGATTAAATTTCTATCATTTTATTCATATCCTTATTAAAATTATTTATAATTTCTCAAATATTCGATAAAGCAAAGCCAAATTCATGTCTATAATCATCTATAAATTATTAATTATCAGTCAATTGTTACTACCTCTTGTGGTCTTTCTACAATGACAGGTCGTTTTGCTTTTGTGTGTGTATATATATATCCATAAAAGTTAAGACCAATTTCAATACATATAATTTTTGAGTTTTTTTTTAATTAATGCACTCGAATAAATCGAAATAATATTGTAAAGTAAATAATAAAAGATATAATATTATTGTTTTAAATAATTCACATATATCAATAAAAACATTTACTATATGATGGAGAAGTTGAAGGTCTTACTTTTTATACATATAAATAAAATGAAGGAATCAATTAGGTTATATATCTAATTCATTTAAAATTTATTTTATTTTAAGGTCGAATTAGGTTTAGTACTTATTTGAAGTTTAATTAAGAGAGTTTTAAGCTTTTAATTCTTTCTGTTGGGAATTAAAAAACACTTAACCAACGTAAGAAATTATTTCATTTTCTGGAAAATTTATTTAATTATTATAGCCACATCAATCATTTTCATGTCATTAATTGTTTTGAAGTTTATCACTTTGTTGTAGCTCATATTCGAATCACAAGGAGACTTAATTGATAGTTTTTTTTCATTAATTAATAATAATAGATTTATTATTAAATTCAATACTATTTTTATTAATTGATCTTAATTAGAATTTAATTCATAATTTTACAATTTTTAGGTATAATTTTAATATGAGTGAATTAAAATATATTTATCTATAAAAAAATATATCTGAATTAAGAAAATTTAATGATGTGTTTATCGAAAAAAAATTAAATTTTTTAAAATTAATATAGAGAAAAGTAATTCAGATGATTTCATGTTTCATCGAAAATGCTAAGAGTGAAAAGAAAATTATATTATTGATTTCAATTAATTTGAATTAAAATTTAGTTGAGTTGAATTATATATAAGAAATAAGATATTGCCAACGAGATTGTACACTTAATCTATTTAGCTTGCAAATGGAGGCAAATGTTGGGTGGTCTAGTCAGAGCACAAGGGGTGGGGGAAGCTGAACCCCATTATAACAAGTAGTTGTTAAACAAAGCTTCCGGCCCCAACTCCAACCAACGAATGCACATAAGGTGTTTCGATGAAAAGATTTTTAGCCAACTTCTGCAACAAGGAAAGTACTACACAATTCTAGTTGAGAAGTAGGAGGTGCAAAATGCAAAATTGCAATGAAATTTGCTGCAAAAGTTGTCAAAGAATTGAACCGTCCCAATTCAAATGCTTGTTGTAGACTTTGTTGGAAGAAATTATGAAATGGCCAGTGGTAGTTGAACAAATCAAAGGAATCAATCAAAGTTGCAATAAGTTTCAATGTCAAGCAAAGCTAGCTAGTTTGTTCTAGTCCATAACTAATTATCCAAGATTAGCTAACAACTAAGTACAAAAAAAATTAATTAACTAGAAGACATGATGTTTAATTAAGAAAATTTAAAAGGTTTGTTAAAACTTCACAATACCAAGCCTAATCTAACAATAAATTAATAGTGGCAGTGTTAAGATTATAATGTCATTATATTCGTTAAGGATAATCTTAGTTAACCAATCATCATCATTATTCATTAATAAGGTACTTCCATTTTAGCCTCAGTTGTCACTACTCAGCTCCCATAATTACACATTGAATTGAAATATGGTCTTATAAAAATCGTAATTAGTTAGCTTTCGACTCTTAAATTTGAAGGTATAACTAAAGGACAGCGGCCGCCCTATGGCTGCAAATCCACAATGCCCAATAAGGTCTCTCTTCACCTTAATAATAAATATATTTTTTATTTATTTTAAATTATAATTCATTTATTATTTTGATAAATTAATCATTAATTATTAATTTTTTTTCATATTTATATTTAATATTATTTTTTAAATATATTTAATTAATTAATATATCTCATATTAAAATAATCATATAATAAGAAAAATGATAATAAATTTATATTTTTAATACTTATTAATTTAGATGGATGGAATAATTATCAGGTGTGCCTATTAATTTGTGACAAAAAAATTATAATTATAAAAATAAATATTTTTTTTCCATAATATTATGTGGTCTGTTTATTTTATGGGGTAGATAACTAAAATCAAGTATGATAAATCAAAGGAGATAGTGACTAATGCAGCTAATATTCGTTTAATTTCATTTTTAAAATAAAAGGAAAGAGAGGTCTGGCGAAATGTACGGGGTTTACTTTTATTGCACAAGTTGTTGGAAGTTTGGTCGCGAATATCTATTTTTTTAATTTTAAAGAATTGATTGAGTTAGCACAATTAAATTTATTTTATATTTTATTATTCAAAATATTATCATATTTTAAATGATAAAAATATAAAATTTTCATTACATGATTAACGAGTAAAATGTAAAGTATATTAAAAAAAGGTGAATTAATTATATTTTTTTTTCTTCCCCTTCTATTTTATTTATTTTTATCAAGATTTCTAAAGGGTATTAAAATCATGTGTTGACTTGAGAAGTTCGTAATATGGACAGTAGGACTCGTGATCCATGTTGAAAATAAAATTCTAACGGAAATATTATATTTTTATTATTTTATTATAGAATAATGATATATAAATATATTAAAATATAATCCTATATCAAACCACAATTTAGTAATAAATACATATTTTTAAATAATTAATTTATTCTTTTGTATTGTATATTAAATATATAAGAAATTAAAAAGAATTTTTATAATTAAAAATATACTATTTCAATTCAAATAATATGTTCATTAATTAATACATCGAGACATAATCCATCAGTAAATTACATATCTTTTAGGCAATTGATCAAGAATTGATTCTTCCTTCTCTAATATAATATTAAAAAAAATATGTTCATTAATTATATTACTGAAAAAGGTAATTTACAAGGAGAAAAAATTTATACTGCAGAGTCTAAAAGTTATTCAAAGATATAGGGAGTTAATTATTTTTTTAGGAATTTTTTTTAGGTAGAGTTAGTTAATTCTTTTTTTAGGAATTTTTTTAGATAGTTTTCTGTATCTCTATTTTTTTATATATTTTTTTTAACTAAATGAAAAACATATTCTCTTATATGCAGTAACCATCTAAAACAATTACTTGTACATATTCACATCTTGTACAATATGGATAGTTATTTAGTTGAATTAACCCATATTCGATTTGAATGTGGGTATATTATTTTCAGAATATGATAGATCCATCATAGCAATCCAATCCGAAATCTATTAAATATATATATATATATATATATATATACTGATATATGACTCGAATTTCAATATCAGAGTGATCCAAGACCAATTATTTTTTCCCTTAATTTTTTTTTTAAAAAAAAAAGATCTTATGGCAAGGGCAGCTGGGTGGCAACTTGGATTAATTTGAGGGTGACCTACCCTTCTGTTTGAGGGAAACACCAAAGCATATGATTGTCATGGATGATCAATTGATTTAAGAAATGTCCCACGATATATATATATATATTTCATGAAATTAGAGGACCCCACGCTTATAGGCCAAGAAATTTGGATAGTAATCAAATTGAAGATTACGTGAACGTGGCATACTCATCCATAACAAAGAAGTAGAAGTAGAAGAGCACAACTCTGCTTCTCCCTCATCACCAAACAAGCATTCCCATTTAAGACTTGTAAAAGAGTTATCGTAATTGGGCAAGTTGCAATCGCATGAGGGCACTTTAATAAAGATTAATTAATTTGTTGTCATTTGATGTGAAATCCAATACAAATTTTGGATTTTATTTTTTAGTAATAGATTATAATATTATATATAAATATAATGCATCATTAAGTTATAACATATCATGAGTTAAAAAGTTTAGAAATTTATTTTTTTACTATATTTCAAATATATTTTTTTAACAGAAACTAGTCATCTAACTAATTTATTTTAATGTCGTTATGTTTTTTTTTTAATTTAATTAATATTTGTGTAAATTAATATATTAAATACGCTTTTTGATCATTATGTTAAAATATTTTTAAAAATATAAATTAAATGAAAATACATCAAATGTGATCTAAAATTAGTTAATATAAATCATAATATAAATTATATTTTAAATTAAATTATTATTTTTAAAATTATATAAAAAAATAAATATTTTTAAATCTAATTATTTTAAATTAAAATTTTATTAATAAAAAATATGTAAATAAAATATATTACAATTAATTTATAGATATTTAAAATATTAATAAGTGAATACAAATATAATTAATTAAATTAATAATAATTGAAGCTAAGAATTGAAGAGAGAAGTTAGTGAGAAGAAACTTAATGATTCATTTTTATAATAATAAAAATTATTTTTATTCTTCAAAAAATATAAAAAGAGTAAATTTACACATTTCTCCTAATTATTATATTATGAAATTAATATTAATTTGGTGAATTATTAAATTTTTTTTCTCAAAAAAATAGGAATTTCATTAGAAAACAAACAACAATACAATCCAAGAGGAGGAGAAGATTCTCCTAAAAAAAAACAAGTACAAAGATCTCCATGTAAAAGCACATAAAACCCCACACCTTGGGAGAGCAATAAAGAGAACTAAGAGAAACTGCCACAACTGATCTCAAAGAGAGACATTGCCGTATGGATTTGGTGAGCAACTAAAGATGTGTAACTTAAGGGAAGAAAATAATTCCCTGTCAATCCAGATTACTGAGATAAGAAAACAATGAACTTTGTTGGACCATGCCCTGTTAAAAAACATAAACAACTGTTCCCAAGGGAAATCTTTTTCACGAGCCCAAGAGTGATAGAACATAGTGTGGGAAAAAAAAACAGGAATGAGATTCGGCTACTTTTTGCCTGGAGCAAGAGAACGAGGTTGAGAACGACATTGGCGATGGATAAAACCCACCCATAGTGAAAATAAACATGCCTGAAGATAAATCACAACTAACAACTTTGAACATAAGCTGAAAAGAACAGAGTTTCCCCTAGTCTTCAAAAGAGACCACCGGAGATGAGAAACAAAATTACCCTTCTAAGGTTATGTAGTCTCTGGTTGACAAAAAAGAGAAAGAGGATAAAACCAGAACCGAAGCTATGATTAACAGATCTACTATAAAATCTAAAAAATCATAACAAATCTAAGAAAAAGAGAAAATTTTGGGTCGGTCGACGGCCCACAACAAGCCTTGGGTTGAAACCACATACGGGTTGGAATGAAACCACTTGTGGACACAGGAAACAGATAAAACAAGGGTCACATTAGCTACTTCACCTTCTTTTTTAGCAAATTATTAATTTGGTAACATGTTTTTAGTTTTTTATAGCTTATTCAATATGCGTTATAGATTAATTTTACTTAAAACTTTTCTCCGAAGTTTTGTTTTTTTCTCTCTCTCGTGAAGTGCTATGATACTTGTTTTCTCAATCCTTAATCTAGGGCAGATGTCAGTTTTTTTTTAATGGGTGGTTTATTCTTAGATATGATCTTATTAGGAGGTCCTTTTTGCTCTCCATCTATATGGTAGAATGAGTTATGTGTAGATATGATATTTGAAACAGCAAATCATTGGTCTATTCGCTTCAAGTTGATCTTCCTACTTTCAGAAGCAAATCAATCCACTTCTGACTGTTCAGATGCTTTTCTAATGACGCTGCTACCCCCTGATGTCCAGTTGGTAGAGCTAGATGTTCCGATTCTCACTGGTGGAGCTAGATGCCTCACTGCTTCATTTTTAATTTTAATTTTAAAAATATTTTTTTAATTTTAAAAATACTCTTATTCTAAAATATATTTTTAATATACATTTGATATATTAAAATTATATTATATTTTTAAAAGTATAAATGGAGTATATATTCAAGTTATATTGTATTTTTAAAAGTATAAATCAAATATATTTTTAAATTATATTATATTTTTAAAAATATAAATTGAATATATATTTAGTATATTAAATATATATAAAAAAATATAAAATATTTAAAAAAAATTAAAAATATGGTATAAAATGTAATTTTCTCTTTACTTATTTTTGCGCCTTAGTGATTTAAGGATTTATGTAATCATTTTATATTTTAATGGTATTATATTTTTCTAAAAAAAAATATGGGCTGCGGATTAGTAGATAAGGAAGTGGAATTTTAGTTAGTAAAATTGACAATATGTTTGGTACAAAGTCCAAATTCAATCCAGCACCCAAAAAGATATGAAAGTGGGGACCTTTTTTTTTTATCAGGGCAGGTCTCGCCTTTTTTACTTTTCTGGTTATGCACGTAAAATTTTCAATTTTCATTTATTGCTGGAACAAAAGGATTAGAACAGAACCCCAACAAATGGGTCCTATAGTCCTAAACAATTGAATATGCAAATAGTTTTTTTAATGAACAACTTATGATGACGTGAGAATGTCTCAAGAAGGGCAATCTGATTCAGTCTGACCTTAAACTGTAGGACCCCACTTTACCAAATCCAACATACGTGTACGCCTTAATCTTCATCACGGATAAGGATGTACCTATGATCATATTCATCATACATGCTGACAATGTGGATGGTGATTTTGTAAACTGATTTTATTGTTGAATTGCATTGTCCAATTGTTTTTGTCAAAAGAAAGTTTAAAATTAATTTAATAGGTGTAAATCGAAATATAATTTAATAATATATATATTTAATAATAAATTTAGAATTAACTCTCTTCCACTCATATTAATACTAAAAACATGTATAATTTAAGTTTATTTAAAAAAAAGAAAAAAAAGGAGGCTTGTAAATTCAACATTTTTATCCCATCAATTATTGAGTGAATCAAAAGGGAGCAATTAGGCAAATTTTCCAAATAATAGGATAAGACAAAATATTAATAATTTAATATTCTATGCAAGTGAGAAGGGTAAGCAACAATTAATTATTTAGGAGAATCACTTTTTTTAAGTTTTGGATTAGGCTAAGTATCAATGGACCAAACTTCTTTCACTTTGGATAAAGTAGAATTCTTTGCCCATTATTTTTTCTTTTGGATTTTAGAATTAGTAATTAAAAAATAAGCAAATGAAACCCTCTTTAAATATTAAAATGGTATTGTTAAAGCACATATAGTAATATAATGAAATTTATTTATTTTTGCTTCCTATTACTTGTTATGGCTTTGTACAACAATGATTGTCTCATAAAACAAATCAAACACAAAAGACAAAAGGCCAAAAAAAAATCTTATACATGTATCATCTCTTTCTTTTTAAACTTTAATTTTAATCAAATTAATAACTTAATAATTATTTTATAATTCAATTCTCTCAAGAGTAGTTTCAAACTATAATAATTAAACATGAAGAGTGTAATCTTATATTAATTATTGGGTTAATATAATTAATTGTCTATACAATTTTTATTAATATTATTTATATTTTTAAATTTTAATTATCTCGATAAAAAAAAAGTCTAATTTTAATTTTTCTACTAAAAGCTTTAATTTCATTTTTCATAAAAGGAAATGGTTATGTGAACTCATGTGACCGTTTAGAATTTCGTCCTCAAATAAAATACGTTACTTAAAAAAAAGGTTATTTTCTCACGTTCAAATAAAAAAAATAAAGGTTTTTTTTATATGAATGTGTGAAAATAAAGTGATTTTTTTATATAGCTTTACATGATACCATTTAGAGTCCACAATTATTTCCTAGCCGAAAAAATAGACAGAAATTTTTATAAAAAAAATAAAAGTTAAAAAATTTTATCAAAATAAATTTAAATTTTAAGATATTGATGATACAAATAAAAAATTTAAGAACAATTGATAAAATTAGCTATATACTCTTTGATTGATCTGTAAGTTAATTTGAATATAACATTTGAAACTTGAAGCTAAGTTGCTTTCGATTGGGTCATAAAACAATGAATTATTATTGGATTGAAAAAAATAAGTCAAAATTATTTTCTCATCATTTTTTTAAGTTGAATTGATAAACTTATTATTAAATTAAGGTAGTTCCTTTTTTATTTTGTTGGTCAGCAAACTAAAGTTCCTGTCACAGCTACTACAATAACACTTTTTTTCCATGCATGATTATATATTAATTTGTCAGCAAAATCAAATTGACTCTTATCCAATTCGAATAGAAATTAAATGTGTGTTATTTTATTAATTTATTATTATATATAGATATACTTGTTTTTCAAGTTTTTGTTGCAAGTAGCATCATGGATGGATCTACGGGGTCACGAAGGGTCATCCTATCCCTTTTCATTGATGGTCAGAAAGAAGAATATATGGAGGAGGATGGCGGCAGCAAGTAGAAAAAATGATCTCAGCCTTTTCTCTTTTATAATTTTACAAAAGACAGTGACAGCAATAAACAGAAAAAAAAGAGAGATGAAGAAGATGATAGGCCCTGAGGATGAAAAAGAACAACTATTAATCCATCACTGACAAGCTATCGACCGCCGAATCACTATCATCCATAATGAGCGACGGCCAAAAATAAAATTTTTTTTCCCTCCACAACCTGTTAAGTCCGCCACCGAATAGCATTATTATGTTAGGAAACTTAATCATTTTGATGCTTCGATTTATAGCTATTCCTAACACAATTTTTTTGCAAAAAATTATATAATATAATGATTACTTTAATTAGATATTTCAGTTAAAATAATAAATTAATTGAATAATTACATATATATATATTTTTTAAAATTGATATATAATTATCTAATTAGTTTATTATTCAATCTAGAATGTTTAGTTGAAATAATCATTACACTGTATAATTTCTCATTCTTTTCACACTCCTTGCAATTTTACAGAATTAATTTCATAAAAAATATTTGCTTTTTTTTTATCTCTCATATAATTAAGCTAATTATATCAAAATTAAGGAGATCAAAAGTCTTAATTATAATATTAATTGTATGTATGAAATCACCCTTTTATAAATATATGTAAGCATTTCAAAATTTGGCATAAATAATAATCAGGACAAAAAAAAATTTTGACTCCACCGAATTCGACCAACATGTAAAGATTTAAACCAATTCAATTGGTTTAAAAATAAGTCACAAATTAGTTTAGTTGTAATGTACTATGTAAGATTTTTTGTTGCAAATTAAAATGAATATCAGAATGATTAATTGAAAAATACAATAACTAGAATTTTAAACAAATTAATAAAGCAGCAATATTATAAAAAGGGCTGTCTGAAGCTTGTCCCGGGGGATAAGGGGGGTAACCCCATGCGTAAGCTGCAATTTAGTGTTCAAATGGATCCTAAACGCTTTGATGGGAAGCAACTCTAGCTTAGCATACTTCGGTTCAGTCCCATTATTTAAAAAGAATCAAAATCAAATTCAATTGAAAATTTTAGTTATTAATTGTAAAATTGAAAATCAAAATCGAACTAACAATTTAAAAAAAATCATATCGAACCGAATAAAAAATTCAATTTTTAAAAAAACTGAAAATCGGTGTATAAACAAAAATGAATAAATGGAAATATCTAATTGAAACAAAATTTTGAAGAAAAATACTTTCCTTAATAATATAATTATTGTTGTTATAATAATAATAATTATTATATTATATATACAATTTAATATAAACTCAGTTTGATACAATTATCAATTGAACTAAAAATCAATATTTATTTTTATTAATTAAATCAATTTGGTTAATGTTGAATATTGTATATGTGAAATGTTACTTAAAGATAACACTACCAATTATTGAAATATTGGATAGGAAGATTTATAATTTTTGCTGTCAACAACCATTTCAACTTAATTAAGAGATAAAATTAATAAAATGATTTTTAGAAATTTTTGTTGAAAGGTTTCAATTTCTGCACTCAAATTTAATAATATTTTTCATTCAAATTAAATAGAAAAAAACTTGTTCTGAAAAGGTTTCAACTAATTAACAAATTGCGAAGTCTTCAAATAGGTAATATAGTTTGCACAAAAAACAGCATAATAGAAAAACAAATTACAATCGTGACAATATTTAGTCTTAGCGTTCCACGTCATATTGGACTATTAAAGTCAATCAATACAAAACGTATCTCGTAAATTCGTATTTTATAATGTCATAATCATATAATCTCCACAAAAATGCGAAATTAAAAATGTACATACACAAGAAAATGCTTGATTGGCAACATTTTCTTATTTAAATGAAAATCAATTTAATTAATTTTTTTATTTCTAATTGATAGTTATATTTTTATTTCATAAAAATTAAAAAATATTTATTTTATTAAAAATATAAATTTATATATGTATTTAATTATATTTTTATTATTGTATGAGATATATTTTTAAGTAAGTAATATTAATATTATAATAGATATTTAATATAAATTATAATTCAAAATAAATAAAAAATTATATTTATCAATTTAGAGGGAATAATAAATTTTTAAATTTAGTGATATTAATTTTTTAGGAAAAATTATAAATTTGTGGATTTAAATATGAAAGAAATCAAAAAATTAGAAAATCCCCACTTTTAATCTTTCAATTATTTGGAAGTTAAGCGCAATCCCTTTCTTGTTGGCTTATCTAATAGGAAGCTTTTCTTTAAAAAAAAAAGTACCATAAGCAAAAAGGCATAGATAATAATTATTAAATATTAATTGAGACTTAAGAAGAGCCTATAAAGTTCCCTGTGAGTGGTGATGAGCCCTCGCAAAGGCAAAATGTGGACCCTACAGAGCTGCTCATTTTCTAAGTGCTGTAATAAAAACCTGCAAAACAGTTGCTCGGCTGGTCTTATATATAGTAGCATACGCAAATAACTAAACCACAAAACAACTCCACAAACTCCATTACATTTTTCTCACTAAAAGCTCTGCCAAGTTTCCTCCTTTCTATTTCATTTCTTAAAAGAATCAAAAAAAGAAAGTCCGTATAGCAAAACCCAAATCTGTGTTTCTCACTTTTCTTCCAAATTTTCTTTTTCATTCATATTTTCATACAAAGCACTGAATTTCAAATATAGAAAGAGAAAAAGGTCATTGCTTTCAGATAAGGAGGTTGTGTTTTTTTTTTAATTGTTTCAATGAAGAATATGTCAAAGAGCAGCAGAGTGTTTTTGTTTCTGCTATTGTTTTCTTCTTCATGGGTTTTTTCTGTTATTGCTTCTGTAACTTATGACCATAAAGCTATTACAATTAATGGGCAAAGAAGGATTCTTATTTCCGGGTCTATTCACTACCCAAGAAGCACTCCTGAGGTACCTATTAGTCCAATGTGGTTTATGGGTTTTTTTTTTTTGTGCCTTTTGATATTTCATTCAATTTTTAAGTAATGGGTGTTTTTTTTATTCCTTTGTTGGATTTTCTTGTAACTGCAGATGTGGCCGGATCTTATACAGAAGGCCAAAGATGGAGGTTTGGATGTGATACAAACTTATGTTTTCTGGAATGGACAGGAGCCTTCTCCTGGAAATGTAAAATTCAAATTGCTTTCTGTTTTAATTTTTGCAATGCCTTCCCTTTCTTTAATTTTCTGGTTTAAAAAATTTATGCTCTTTTCATCCTCTTGAAAACAAAAACCAGTATTACTTTGAGGGTAGATATGATCTGGTCAAGTTCATCAAGTTGGTACAGCAAGCAGGACTTTATGTTCATCTGCGGATTGGACCCTATATTTGCGCCGAATGGAACTTTGGGTAATTAATATAATATTTTTAGCAATTAGCATGGCGTAAACAGAGAAATCTAAGTCACAGCTTTCATTTTTTTTTCACAATTTTGAATGTTCTTTCTTTTAAAAAACTTGCTCTGTTTTTGTTCTGTTTTTGGTTCAGTGGATTTCCAGTTTGGCTAAAATATGTTCCGGGGATTGAATTCAGAACCAACAACGGCCCTTTCAAGGTTGGTTCTTGGACTTCTTATTTGCGACATTGATTACCCTTTTGTCAATCTTCTCTGTCTTTATCAATCAAAATTTCCATCTCATATTCTAAACATTGGTTTTGATGATTACAATGAAGACGGCAATGCAAAAGTTCACAGAGAAGATAGTCAGCATGATGAAGTCAGAAAAGTTGTTTGAAACTCAGGGAGGTCCAATAATTCTTTCTCAGGTACGAAAATTTCCCCCCATACATCATCTTACTGTGCTTCTAAAATCAGGTTGTAATTTACTTTGTTTCTTATAATTGTTTTGGTTCTGTTTTCAATTCAATTGGTTCATTACAAGACAAAAATTTGTTTAAATGACCAATAACCTTTTCTTTTAAGTGGTACAGAATAACATCCTATCCCACTCATTATTATCATCCTCGAATCAGATTATGATTATTTATTTTTCATGAACTGGCCCATTGCTTAATGAAAATACCCGAATTTCGTTTGTATTTTGCAGATAGAAAATGAATTTGGACCGGTAGAATGGGAGATTGGCGCACCAGGTAAAGCTTATACAAAATGGGCAGCTGAGATGGCAGTGGGTCTTGGTACAGGGGTTCCATGGGTCATGTGCAAGCAAGATGATGCCCCTGATCCTGTTGTAAGTGATTTTTTTTTTTGTCAATTTTCAAGGTTTCCATTCACTTTAATTGTGTCATATTCTTATATGTATTGTTGGTATGTGACCCTTTCTTGGTGGGGTTTCTAATAGTCTGCTGTTACTTAGGTGGCCCTTAAATAAAGATCCGTGACGCTTTATTTCTTGACATCTTTTTTCAGTTTAATCTTATTGGTCCTATCAATTTCTTGTGTTTGTCTTTTGCTTTGGTATGCTCTGAAGCTTTTGGAATTTCAGTAATGGAAATGATGAGTAGATCCACTTAATAATTAGTGAAAATTTTGGTAAAGATTAATGAAGTGTAGATGTGATTCATACAAACTTACATGTACTTGATGATGTACAGATTAACACCTGTAATGGATTTTACTGTGAAAACTTCAAACCAAACAAGGATTACAAACCAAAAATGTGGACAGAAAACTGGACTGGCTGGTAAGTTACACAAATGAGCAAACAAACCAAAAATTCACCTTTTTCATTTTCTCATTGTAAATTTAGTATTTTTAATTTCTAAAATCAGATTTTATTTAAAATCAAAATTCTTTTTCTAACACCAATTGCCCTTTTTTTTGGTTCATTGCTTTATCTTGCTGTCAGGTACACAGAGTTTGGTGGCTCAGTTCCTTATAGACCAGCAGAAGATTTGGCATTTTCAGTTGCAAGATTTATACAGAATGGTGGTTCATTCATGAACTATTATATGGTAAGCTAATCATTTGAAAGAAGTTTATTCAACTGGCGTATTATGATCTAAAAGTAGAGGTTGCCAATTTAATTCTTCTCTCTTCTGCAGTACCATGGAGGAACTAATTTTGGCCGTACTGCCGGTGGTCCTTTCATTGCAACTAGCTATGATTATGATGCCCCTATTGATGAATACGGTATGCATCTTAGAGTAGGTTGTGCGAAGTTGTTTATCCACCTAATGATCATTACTCATTCACATTAATGGCACTACCTACTGTATTGAAGTACAATATGTATTTAGGAGTAGCATACAAAATAAGGTATACCTCAGCTGGCAGCAACTTATAAACTTGTAGCATAGAATTTATGAAAATAAAAATCTTTCTTAAATGTATGTAAGGACAAATCGACGTATGCCATTAAAAAATATGTATTCATGGTGATTTATGAGGATTTCTCCATTTTTTTATCAGGTCTACCAAGGGATCCAAAGTGGGGACACTTGAGAGATTTGCACAAAGCCATCAAGTTGTGTGAACCTGCTTTAGTCTCTGTAGATCCAACAGTAAAATCGCTTGGGAGTAATCAAGAGGTAAGTTTAATTTTGGATGGTTTTATGATATGTATGCATATGCTCTACTATGCATGTATTTTGCAATCTTCATATGATCTTATTTAGCTCTATAATTTTTTGTAGGCTCATGTTTTCCAATCAAAGTCAGCATGCGCAGCCTTCCTGGCAAACTATGACACAAAGTACTCAGTGAAAGTGACCTTTGGCAATGGGCAATATGACCTGCCACCATGGTCTATCAGCATTCTCCCTGATTGCAAGACTGCAGTTTTTAACACTGCAAGGGTAAGAAGTAGCCTTTTTATTGAGAAAGACAGCTAATTTATTTTTGGTTTGTTCATTTCAGTTTCACCTCACTAGATCTTTATAATATCTAACACAATGAAGTGATAATAAATAAATTCAGCTTTAGTCTAAGCAATGTGGAAAGAGATAAAGATTAATGAATTTTAATATGAGATTGACATTTCTGTGCAGCTTGGTGCGCAAAGCACACAGATGAAGATGACACCAGTTGGCAGTGGTTTCTCTTGGCAATCATACATTGAAGAAGCTGCCACTGGTTACACTGATGATACAACTACTCTAGATGGATTGTGGGAACAAATTAATGTCACGAGAGATGCTACAGACTATTTGTGGTATATGACAAAGTGAGTATATAACTAACTGCATTCCTACCTCCTCTGAGACATGCAGCTGCCTAGGAAAGTCAGGGCGTTGTCAACGCATTTTCTCACTTGATTATTCTCTTACTGTTTCAGTGTCAAGATAGATCCTGATGAAGGATTTTTGAAGAATGGAGATAATCCTCTACTCACAATTTTTTCAGCTGGCCATTCCTTGCATGTTTTCATAAATGATCAATTATCAGGTGGACTGAATAGAGAACTTTTAATCAAAGTTTGAAATTCACTTTCCATGTTCTGTTGTTCTAATCTAACTAGTCAGTTTTGTCTTATTGCAGGAACTGTGTATGGGTCTTTAGACAATCCTAAGCTAACATTTAGCCAGAATGTGAAGTTAACAGCTGGTATTAACAAAATTTCTTTGTTAAGTGTTGCAGTAGGCCTTCCGGTTAGTTTTCTCATTTCTGTAATGCCTTCGTTTTTCTGTTGCAATATTTATCACAGAAAGTCACACTGTTTTAACTCATTCTGTTGTCATATTGGTTAATCTCAGAATGTTGGCGTTCACTTTGAAGCATGGAATGCTGGAGTTCTAGGCCCAGTTACATTGAAGGGTTTGAATGAGGGGACAAGAGATCTGTCAGGGTGGAAATGGTCTTATAAGGTTTTTTTTCTCATATTTCCTGCTGCATACTTGGTTTCCTATTGTTTAATGTCAGTGAAACTCTTCCTTCTTTCAATGGATATTTTGTCACAATTGAGTAATAGGAAAATAGAGAACTCATTTACATGTTTCTGATCAGATTGGCCTCAAAGGCGAAGGATTAAACCTTCATACTGTTACTGGGAGTTCATCAGTTGAATGGGTGGAAGGATCACTATTGGCTAAAAAACAACCACTTACATGGTATAAGGTAGGAGTTATTTTGATGCCTAATCACTTCATTTCCATTTTATTGTTTATTTTGGATGGAATATATGTATGAAGTTTTCTAGAGAATTTTATTAATGTAGTATTTTTTTTTCCAGACTACTTTTGATGCACCAGAAGGCAATAACCCATTAGCTTTAGATATGAGTAGCATGGGGAAAGGTCAGATATGGGTAAATGGTCAAAGTATAGGACGCCACTGGCCTGCATATACAGCTCGTGGTAGTTGTGGTGATTGTAACTATGCTGGAACCTACAATGACAAGAAATGCCGAAGCAATTGTGGAGAGCCATCTCAAAGATGGTGAGAAAAATTTTACTGGCTAGTTTTATTGTGATTTGTTTATCTGCTTTAAATATCTGTAATAATAATATTAATGACATAAATCTCAGGTACCATGTTCCACGCTCATGGCTGAATCCGAGTGGGAACTTATTAGTTGTGTTTGAAGAATGGGGTGGTGATCCGAGTAGAATTTCTTTGGTCAAAAGAACCACAGGAACTGTTTGTGCTGATATATTTGAAGGGCAGCCAGCACTGAAGAACTGGAAGATGATAGCCTTGGGCAAACTTGACCACCTCCAATCCAAAGCTCATTTGTGGTGCCCTCCAGGGCAAAAAATCTCAGAGATTAAGTTTGCTAGCTATGGAATGCCTCAGGGGACATGTGGGAGCTTCCGAGAGGGAAGCTGTCACGCCCACAAGTCATATGATGCTTTTGAAAAGGTATACTAACTGTAAATAATTCGATCCAATTTTGTTTTTAAGGATTAGTTGAGAGGAAACCTTGATAGGACTGATTGAAACGCTTGAGATCAAGCTAGCTTGTTATTAAATATTTGAATTTAAAATGCATTTGATTACATTATAACATACCAAACATGATTTAAGTTTGCTTTAACTAATTCTAGTAGCCAATTTTTTTTCTATATATATACAACTTACTTGAAGAGCCTCTTGCAGAAATGTGTTGGAAAGCAATCTTGTGCAATAACAGTGGCTCCTGAAGTTTTTGGAGGAGATCCCTGTCCTGATAGTGCAAAGAGGCTTTCAGTTGAGGCTGTCTGCAACTGAAGTCTCAAAGAATTGCATCTAACAAAATAAGCGAAATACCGAATTACTAAATCTTTAGTACATAAACCATTTATTGCAGCATTACAGTATTGATTATGATTCGAAGCATAAGCATCCCAGATTGTTCAAGGAGAGCAATTTTATCTGTCCGAGGCAAGAACAGCATATAATCACAATCCAGGAGAAGCCGAATGAAGATTGTTAAGTGGTTGCGAAGGTGCCTCGTGTACATAGACAAATTCATCATTTGTCAAATACAAGCACCATACACCATACTTAGGCTTGTTATCATCTGCAAGCATTTTTAGTCCTTAGATATTGATATTTGATACAATGTAAGCTTTTAGCTTGCTGGTGTTTTTCAATCATGTGTAGCATTTTTAATGCTTGAATAAAAATGGAAGGAAATGATACAAATTTTTAATAGTATTTGGATTGTTAATTTCAATGTGACAATTTTATACATATGCTTCTGCTTATTTTTATTGACAAATTTTATTATTAATACAAGTGGAACTCAAATCCCTAAATTCTTAACTTTTGAGGATACTTCCAAGTCAAAATTAAGAATGTTATTACAAATCAGCTTATTTTTGCAATTTATATCTATGTTTTTCTTTCAGCATAAGAGAAAAGAATTGGAATCTAAATTTACTGTTCATATAATATATGTATCAATTATTAGATTATAATGATCAGTCAAAATTAAGAAAAAATTTAATAAAATAGTTTATAAACTCTTATTAGACTATATTGAATAGTCAAAATTAAGAGAAATCTTAGTAAAATAAATTATCCACAAGGTTAACGAATTTAGATTCTATGCTGGACCAAATTCTAACTTAGTCGCTAGAAATTACATGAGCCTTGCTATATAAATGGCTTGCAATCTCATCCTTACATAAAACCATAAAACCAATTGTATGTTTTTATCTTTTCTTTTATTTTTTTAATGTAAAATTTATTTATATTCTCCAACTATCAGTAACGGCTAGCGGCATAATTGGTTAGTGGTCAAAGGGCCTTGCTTGAAAGATTTGATGACACTAATCCTAGCTTCTTTTAAACGAAATGTCGTTTTCGTAGACAATAAGTCTGTACAAATTATAAGGTTTGTTAATGGCAAATAGCAATGTGCTTGACGTTCTTAAAATAAACCACTGAAGAAAACGGCAGTAAATACAGAATAGATTAGCAGGCTTAGAGTGATAACAACTACACAAGTCTGAGTGTTGTAGAGGTTATTAATTTACGATTGTGGCAACTTTAACTTTTCTTAAACGCTCAATTATAATAATTTCATAGGATTTATATACAAAAAAAAAAGGTAACAATGGTATATGAAGTTTAAATTTTTGATTATCTATACTTAGTGTTTTAAATTAATGGTAACAGTTGACAGTCTTTGATTTAAACTTAGCATAACCTGTAATTAATACTTTAATTTAATAGTAAAACTTCAGTTGCCATATCTAAAATTGTCATTATCTGTAATTACTGTTTGATTTAATAGTAAAACGTAAGCTATTTAAGAAAGAATGAAGAACATAATTAATTCAAATCAACTTAATGACGAATACCCTCTTCTCTTAATACTCAAAATTTCATGGTAATATGAACGAATTATATATTTTTTTATTAATTTGTATCGTTCAATTCTAATGAGTCTTCAAATAAATGTTTTCTTGGAAAAACATATATTATTTTTACTGAAAAAGAAAGGCAGAGAAAATGTGTTTGAAACTCCATAGCCTGAAAACCAAAGCTTCAAAATATGTTTATTTGATTAACAAGCTATAAAACTTAAACCTATAATTGTTCTTACAAAATGGCTTTGTCTGTAAATTTCAAGGAATTTAAAAAATTTCTAATGAAGGAAATAAAAAGAGTATAATGGCCGGCAACAATCTATCATACTATTGTTATGATTATATTCTTTCTTATCAAACATTTCTTAAAAAATATTTCTTTAAATTTAATTACTAATCAGTCTGAAAAAACATTAATTAGGAGAAAAAAAAAAGGGCAAAAATTATCATTCGACGCCTATTTTAAAGGGTTAGGTTTGAATTTTGATTAATAGCTAAAAATTGATTAATATTTAATAAGAGAAAAAAGGGGATAATATGCCTTAATTAATTCAGTCAATGGCTATATTTTTGCTGTTTGAAGAATTTAATTTGTAAAATAAATACTCTACTAAATATAGCTTTTAGACTAAGTCAGAGATTATAAAATGATGGATAAGAAAGTGAGATAATCATTTAAAATTAATCAGAAAAAATCATTATCCTAAATTTAGTCATGCACTTGTCATTTATATAATTAATTAAATTAATTGAATAAGAAACCTCATGCAAGAAATTAATTATTAATCTTAAAAGTAGGAGAGAAAATGTGCTCTTGCAAAACTATCAAATGTTACTATAAAAGCAGTTGTTAGTTAAGAATTTTATTGCAACATTTCAAAACAAAATTCAAATTCATACAAAAAAGAAATAAAAAATTTCAATTAGGTTACAAATGTGGAAAATGCTAAGGAGCAGTTTGTTCACATTTTTAATTTTGATTTTATTTTCATGGGTTTATTCAGTTAGAGCAACTGTGACATATGATCATAGAGCTGTTGTAATCAATGGACAAAGAAGAATTCTTATTTCTGGTTCTATTCACTATCCAAGAAGCACACCTGAGGTATGTATTGTAATTTATGGATATTTATTCTTATCATTACACGTTTGATTTTTTTTTTCAAAAAGAATTAAAAAAAGGGTTTTTTTTAATATAAAATTGTCAAAAAATTACAAATTTATCAAAATATTTTTAAATTAATTTACAAATTTACAAGACTCGTACAGTATATACAAAATTTATTATACATATTATAATTTCTATAAGATTATTATCTACTCTTGTAAAATATTCAAAACTCCCCCAATAGAAAATGTAAAAATTTTAAAAAGTCTGAGGAGTGTAATTTTCCAAAATTTTAACTCCAGTGAGATTCTATCTTGAATTTATTGCTTAAAAGAATATGCACTTTAAACTAAGATGTGTCTCAGTGAGCATTCCAAATATCATTATGTATATTGAAATTTAATTGCATTACATATATTTTTTTAAAAAAATTAAAAAAATTATTGCATGTTGGGTTTAATTTTACCATTTATTATTGTATGTAGATGTGGCCAGCTCTCATTCAGAGGGCTAAAGATGGAGGTTTGGATATGATACAAACTTATGTCTTTTGGGATGGACATGAGCCTGTTCAAGGACAAGTAATTCAATCTTGCATTATCTTTCTTTTTTTATTCAAGAATATGAATTTTTTTTTCAGTTTAAAAAACTTATTATATTGGTTTTTCCATTTGCCAAAAAAAAAAGTATTATTTTGAGGACAGATTCAATCTGGTTCAGTTCATCAAACTAGTTCAACAAGCAGGCCTCTATGTTCACCTGCGAATTGGACCTTATGTTTGCGCAGAATGGAATTATGGGTAATTTGAAATAATAAATTAAAAATCCTTTTAATTATTCTTATATATATATATTATTTATATTAAAAGAATAAAAATAAAAAAATTAATTTGCTCTATTTTTTTGTTTCAGGGGATTTCCTATGTGGCTAAAGTATATTCAAGGCATTGAATTTAGAACAGACAATGCTCCATTCAAGGTTTAAAATTTTTGAAATTTTTGTTATTTGTTAATTTAAATATATAATAATAATAATAATAGTAATAATATTTTTTATAATTTTTATTTATATATATATTAATGAATTAATTAAATGATTTTTGATAATTATATTGAAGGAACAAATGCAAAAATTCGTAAAAAAGATAGTCCAGATGATGCAAGCAGAAAAATTGTTTGAACCTCAGGGCGGTCCAATAGTTCTCGCTCAGGTACATAAAAAATTAACCCATTTTCACTATTTATAACTATAATTTCTAATGTATTACAATTTACTTATTTACTATTCCATTTTCATTTTCTCTTGAATTGAAATTCCTTAAAAAAATTCTAACTTTATTTTCTTCCAAAAAAAAAGATCGAAAATGAATATGGACCAGTAGAATGGGAAATTGGAGCACCAGGTAAAGCTTATACAAAATGGGCAGCTTCAATGGCAGTGGGTCTTAACATCGGAGTCCCCTGGATTATGTGCAAGCAAGAGGATGCTCCTGATCCAACTGTAACTTCCATTTTTCTTTTTTATTTATTTATTTATTTTTTTAATTAACACTACATTTTGTAAATTTTATGATACATACTTGTAATTTTTTGATTATTTGCAGATTGATACCTGCAATGGATTCTACTGTGAAGGCTATAAACCAAACAATTACAATAAACCTAAAATGTGGACAGAAAATTGGACTGGCTGGTAATTCAAATTTGATTACCAAAATTGCGTTTGAAAATTTGATTTTCTGATTTATTATATTTTTTTTAAAATTGTATTTTTTTTAATAATTCTATCAGGTATACAGAATGGGGTGGTTCAGTTCCTTATAGACCACCAGAAGATACAGCATTTTCAGTTGCAAGGTTTATAGCCGCTAATGGTTCATTTGTTAATTATTATATGGTAAGATCAAACTGAGAGAATTTTACTATTATAATAGTTTAATTATAGCAATACCCTTTAAAAAAATTTTCTATTCACCAAAAACAAATGTATAATTTGTTCTTCTGGTGCTTTTAATTTTTTTTTTCCTTTTTTCTCCCTTACAGTTCCATGGAGGAACTAATTTCGGTCGAACTGCTGGACTTTTCATGGCTAGTAGTTATGATTATGATGCTCCACTTGATGAGTGGGGTAAGTTTGACAGGATTTGTTTGATAGTCTGTAATGAAATGTAATGTAATATAATCAAATACATTTTTAACGTAACAATATAATTGATCTATATCGAAATTTTGTCAAGTAAATCTTGTTGCAGTACTTGTAAGTCAAATGTATATAGCTATTCTGATATGAAAATGATTGCTGTTTCAATACTAGGACTACCACATGATCCAAAGTGGGGACATTTGAGAGATTTACATAGTGCCATCAAGCTTTGTGAACCTGCTTTAGTTGCTGCAGATGCTCAAGTAATTTCACTTGGGAAAAATCAAGAGGTAAAGACAAATTTATATATAATATTTGCATATGTAAACAATGTTTTTTTAATCATTACTCGTATCGTATGATTTTAATCCTAATTAATCTCTCTATAATAATAATGTTCAGGCTCATGTTTACCAATCAAAGACATCATGTGCAGCATTTTTAGCAAATTATGATACACAAAATCCTGCACAAGTAAATTTTTGGAATGTTCAGTATTGGTTGGCACCTTGGTCTATCAGCATTCTTCCTGATTGCAAGACCGTAGTTTATAATACTGCAAAGGTAATTAGTTGTAATCATTAGCTCCAGATAGACATCATTCAATCCTTTTTTGGTGATAAAGAACAAATTTTGATTAATGTCTTATGCTAATTGTTTGCACAGATTGGTACTCAAAGCACAGAAATGTGGATGTTGCCTGTTATTAATGGATTTTCTTGGCAATCACACAATGATGAAATCACCACTGGTTATACTGATGGTACATTTACACATGATGGGTTGTGGGAGCAAAAGTTCCTTACTGGGGATAAAACAGATTATTTGTGGTATATGGTAAAGTAAGTATTACAAATGATCATTGTTTTATCTGGGCATTGTCTATACAATGTCTTTCTGTAATTTGAACATTATTTTGGTGTTTCAGTGTGGATATAAATGCTAATGAAGGATTTCTGAAGACCGGACAAAATCCTACTCTTACAATTGATTCAGCTGGCCATGTTTTGCATGTTTTCATCAATGGTCAACTTGCAGGTAGATAGATTGATAGGAGCATCGATTACTCAATTTCAATTTTAGAACAAACTTCATTTTTTTTCCTAACTTAATTGATTTATTTGTATTGCAGGAACTGTATATGGGTCATTAGCGACTCCTCAGGTAAAATTTAGCCAGGCTGTGAAGTTGATAGCTGGTACCAACAAGATTTCTTTGCTAAGTGCTACTGTGGGTCTTGCGGTTAGTTCTTTAAACTTTTTCTATTTGTTTAAGCTATGTTTGAAGATATAGTTTTCGAACTGATTATTTTAATTGTCGTTGATGTCAGAATGTTGGGGTGCATTATGATACATGGAATGCTGGAGTTCTAGGTCCTGTCACATTGTCAGGTTTGAATCAGGGAACATTAGATCTGTCAAAATGGAAATGGTCCTATAAGGTTTGTTCTTCTTTACCCTATTCATTTCCCATATTTTTCACCATTTTCTAATTGTTAGGTAATCATTTTTTTTTATGTGATTGAGCAGATTGGTCTAAAAGGTGAAGATTTAAAGATCCCAACTGCTGCTGGAAGTGCATCAGTTAGCTGGGCTCAAGGAGCACAATTGGCTAAAAACCAACCACTAACATGGTACAAGGTAAAAGTTGTTCTTATACTTAAATGCTTCATTTCTATTGTTTTATACTTTGGCAAAGAATAAATGTACGATTTTAACTAATGATTGAAAAAAAAAATTGCAGACTATGTTTGATGCACCAGCAGGCAATGACCCATTAGCTTTAGATATGACTGGCATGGGTAAAGGTCAGATGTACATCAATGGTCAAAGTATAGGACGTCATTGGCTTACAAATAAAGCTCGCGGCAGCTGCGGTGATTGTAATTATGCAGGAATGTATACTGATACAAAATGTCGAAGCAAATGCGGTGAGCCTTCTCAAGTATACTACCATGTTCCACGCTCATGGCTGAGTCCGAAAGGGAATCTATTAGTTGTCTTGGAAGAAATAGGCGGTGATCCTAGTAAAGTTGCTATGGTGAAAAGAATTGTAGGAAGTGTTTGTGCTGATATAGATGATAACCAGCCAGCAATCAAATCCTGGAAAGAGAGAGTCCCGGTCAAACCAAAAGCTGATTTGTGGTGTCCTCCAGGGCAGACAATCTCTAAAGTTATCTTTGCTAGTTATGGATGGCCGCAAGGAAGATGTGGAAATTACAAACAAGGGAAGTGTCATGCTCAAAAGTCATGGGATCCTTTCCAGGTAATTATATGTTTAGTAATTAATAACTTGCATTAACATTTATGTTTTCTTTGTTGGTTTACATTAAAAGCTTTTAGTTCATCTGATATGATTAACATGAGGAGGAGTGTCTTACAGGCCTGTATCGGAAAGCCAGCATGTAAGGTAGATGTAACTCCTGAAACTTTTGGAGGGGATCCATGTCCAGGAAGTACAAAGAGGCTTTCAGTTGAACTCCAATGTAGCATGTAGCTGATTGAAATTCTGAAAGTACATTGACCTATTTGTTTCTAGTTTCAACCTTAGAAACATTTTAAAGGAGATTAATTGATTTCTGCAATAAAGGGGAAACAACAAAAACAAAATTTGGCAAAAAAAAAAAAAAACAAGTGCTTGTAATAATCAATGCTTACCAAATGCAGATTGTGTAGTTCTGTAACGATTGTTTCTTTTTGTCCAAAGACAAGCTATTATTTGTTAACGATGCTTCATGGAACAAAAGGAGTTTAATTGGCAATTGTTCTCTGATCTCTCTGTCTCTTTCTGTGTATGCTAGTAGGAAAATTCTAAGAAATATATGTTCTTAGCCATAACAGTAATAATTTTATTGAGTCCCTAATGGGATCATATAAATCTTTGATTTAGAAGTTGGTCCAAATTGTTCTCAGAAAATAAACACTCATTGGTTTTTTTCTTATAGACTTATTGCAGAAAATTTACAGCAGTCTACTGACTTCGAATATTTTTTGAACTATTTGGAGTTTGTTTGACATTAAAATTAAAATTAGTTTTCAGAAAAATATGATTTTAATTTTCGAGTACTAATTGCCTATTTTAAAACTGTCATTATTAAAAACACATAAAATTTATCTTAAAACAAATTTTAGGAGATTAATGTAAATTTCATTTACCATAAGTCCAATTTCTTAAGTGTCTAGAAAAAAGTTACTCTTAAAAAAAAGTATGAATTTTTTATACACCAAACCAATTACAATCATGAATATATAAATCACATTTACACACAATAATTATAATTATAATACTTCTGTTTAATTCTATATTCAAACAAAATTGAAAAAATAAAGATAGATATGCATCAATTTCCAAGTCATATACACCTTACAAGATAATCTAAAACATAGATGTGCTACAAGAAAAATAAATTAATAAAACTTCAAGTGTTAAAATATGGGAATATTGAAAACCCACGCTTTTGCAGCATCAATTAATTAACTAATATATTAAAATATTTGATTAATTATATATGTTTTTTTTGAGAAACTTATAATCAATTAGTTTTTTTTATAATTATTAATTAATTGTTAATCGTGTTACTAAATTATCTTCTGGTAGCATCAAATATTGATTAAAAATAGGATTTGGTTTTATTGCGTGGATTGAAAGCAGCCAATCATTGATTTTAAATGGCAACATTCAACTTGTGGATCAAAATAACAATTTAGCATTACGTAATGTGATTGTCTTATTTGATTGATTCTTTACTTAAAAATGCCATTGCCTCATTTAGTTGTTACGTTTTTATCAAAATTAGTTATGTTTATCAAAATAATTTCTTTGGTCTTTCATATAATTTACTTATTTTCTTTTTTTAAAAGGAAAATTATTTTCTTTATGTGTATTTATAATTTAAAATTGTTTTAGATGTCACATCAATTAGTCTTTCAATAAATGATTTATTTTTTCTTTCGAAATTCTTAATACTGGATAACAATTAAACTAGAAGGTCAAAAAAAAAAAATTTACCCTCTTTCTTTAATTTTTTATGATAAAACTTTGAAAGTATTTAAAAAGAAAGATTTACTGAAAGTATTTAAATCACCAGCCATTCAATCTAAAAGATGTATTCTAAAAGATTCAATTTCAATAACATCTATATCATTTTTGTGTATGATAATTAAACCACCATCATCTGAAAATTTTTCACCACTTCAAAAACAGACCAATCCATAAATCAAAATCAATTCTGAATCTTATAGCCAACATATTATAATTCTTTCTACTGGCCATACTCAAGACACTATCCAAATTGAAAAAGTTCTTAACTGACATTTTTTAAATGTCTAGACTTACTTATAAATATTTATTAAAATTGATTAAACTAATAAAAAATATTCAGATACTAAAATAAAAAAAATAAAAAAATTCAGACCATAATAATATAAATTTTTCATCAAAATTCAATGGATGAAATTAAATAATTTTAACTAATAGAATCATTTGATTTGTAAATGACTATTTTGCTAATATAAAAATGTCAAATTACGATAATCAAATATCTTACTTAATATAGGTCAAATAACAACTAATGTTGGACTATTAATTGCATGGATAAGAATTAATTTTGAGGATAATCACATCTTTCGCCAAGAAATTCTTATTTTAGAAGCGTCCTTGTCCTATAAATTGATATCATCTTCAACAAAATTTCATAAAATTTATAGTGTAGAATGAAACTCTTAGAACTATTCATTCTTTAGATGTTTTGATTAAATTAAATTAAAAAATTATAATCATAAATAGGCAAAGACAATTGGATTATGAGTTGAGAATTGGAAAATGATAAGAAGCAACATGTTGATGTTCTTATTATTGATTTTTTTTTCATGGGTTTGCTCTGCAACAGCTACTGTTACATATGATCATAAAGCTATTGTAATCAATGGACAGACAAGGATTCTTTTTCTGGGTCAATTCATTACCCAAGAAGCACTCCTGAGGTACCAATAATTCTAATTATATTATTATTATTATTATTATTATTATCTAAAAACTTTAAATTTATTATTATTATTAAATTAAAAATTTAATGATTGACTGTTAATATTTTAGGATGAAAATATTTTTCTTTTATTTTATACTCTTTTTTACCCGCATTAATAGGTAAAATTTAAAAACATAGTTATTTTAATTAGACATTTCAATTTATATGTATTTTCTTATTATATTTTTGTTTTAATATAACATAGATTTAATAGAGATTTAATAAATAAGTTAATTTATTAAAATAATAAATGAATTATAATTTAAGATAAATAAAAATTAAATATAAAAATAATAAAAATTAAAAAGTTGCATACGTCAGTAACAAATAATTAACCAAATTATTTTATTTTTATTTTGACTAGAGCTTTGAATTTTTTACATCAAACAGTCTTACTTTTTAAATCATGTAAATTATATTTGTCAAAGTTGTTATTATTTATTAAATTAAATATTGTGGGTGTGAATAGATGTGGCCAGGTCTTATACAGAAAGCCAAAGAAGGGGGCATAGATGTTATACAAACTTATGTATTTTGGAATGGACATGAACCTGTTCAAGGACAAGTAATTCTAATTTTCATTTTCATTTTCTTTGTTTAAAATTTCTGGTTCTAAATTACTTAATTAACTAATGATCTTTTTCATCTTCTTTCTTTCCTCAAAAAAAAGTACTATTTTGAGGATAGTTATGATTTGGTGAAGTTCATCAAATTAGTGAAACAAGCAGGTCTCTATGTTCATCTCCGAATTGGACCTTATGTTTGTGCTGAATGGAATTTTGGATAAACTAATTATAATTATGTATTAATTAAGCAACTCTGATTAAATTAATTATAATTATGTGTTAATTAAGCAATTCTGATTAAATTTTTTTTTGGTTCAGGGGTTTCCTATGTGGCTAAAATATATTCCTAGTATTGAATTTAGAACTGGCAATGCCCCTTTCAAGGTTAGGTGATCTCGATTTTCTTCTTCTTCTTTTAAAGTGCCATTGTCTCTATTCATCAAATTGATCAATTTTATTTTATTTAAAAAAAATGAAGGCAGCAATGCAAAAATTTTCAACGAAAATTGTTGATATGATGAAAGCAGAAAGGCTGTTTGAAACTCAAGGAGGTCCAATAATTCTATCTCAGGTAAGCAAAATTAACCTATTATATTACAATGTTTAGTTATATTTTCTGTTTTTTTTTTTTTTTTGCTTTATTTTTCTGTGAAAACAGATAGAAAATGAATATGGACCAGTAGAATGGGAAATAGGAGCACCAGCTTATACGAAATGGGCAGCTGCTATGGCAGACGGTCTTAACACTGGAGTTCCATGGATTATACGCAAGAGGATGCCCTGATCCTACCGTAACTGCCATTTTCTTTTTTTATTTTTTTAATTAACACTACATTTTGTAAATTTTATGAGGCAAACTTATAATTTCTTTTGATAATTTGCAGATTGATACTTGCAATGGATTCTACTGTGAAGGCTATAAACCAAATAATTACAATAAACCAAAAATGTGGACAGAAAATTGGACTGGCTTGTAAGTCATATATATTATGATGGATGCTTTTTAAAAATATATATATAATAATATATATTACTTATAAAAAGTTAAAAATAATGATTTTTATATTTATTTATTTATTGGTTCTTTATATATAATTTGTCACGTATACAGAATGGGGTGCTTCAGATCCTTATAGACCGCCTTAAGATACAGCATTTTCAGTTGCAAGATTTATAGCCTATAATGGTTCTTTTGTAAATTATTATATGGTAAGTTGAACCTTGTCAAAAGAAAATGTAGAATTTAATTATTTTATATATTATAATAACTATTTAAATTTTTAAAATTTTCTTACAGTACCATGGAGGAACTAATTTTGACCGAACTGCTGGCCTTTTCATGGCTACTAGTTATGATTATGACGCCCCTCTTGATGAATATGGTAATTATTATTTTCAGTACGAAGTTATGTTTTTCAATAATTTTAGTATTATAGTTTAATTAAAGTTAATCACATAATTAAATTCCTAATATGTTTTGCTTGTATTGAAATTTAATACTAGGACTACCACATGATCCAAAGTGGGGACATTTGAGAGATTTGCATAAAGCCATCAACCTATGTGAACCTACTTTAGTCTCTGCTGACTCCAAAACATGGCTTGGGAAAAATCAAGAAGCAACTAATTAATAAAACAGCAAGGTTTTTAGATATTATCTTCTTAATTTATATGTTTTTGTTCCTAATTTAATCTCTATTATCATGTTCAGGCTTATGTTTTCCAAACAAAGACAGCTTGTGCAGCTTTTTTGGCAAACAATGACACAATATTCTGTGAAAGTGAATTGTTGGAATAATGAGTATTGGTTGCCTCCTTGGTCCATTAGCATTCTCCCTGACTGTAAAAATGTGGTTTTTAACACTGCAAGGGTAAGAACAAGCATAGACTATTTATTTACGTATGTAAATACAGAAAATTAATATTAGTAGCTAAGATTAAATTTATATTAACTGTCATGTGGCAATTTGTATTTATATATAGATGGGTGCCCAGAGTACACAGATGTGGATGATGCCTGTTATTAATGGATTTTCTTGGCAATCATATAATGATGTAGTTCATAATGGTTATAGCGAGGGTGCATTTACACATGATGGTTTATGGGAGCAAAAATTCATTACTGCAGATAAAACAGATTATTTATGGTACATGACAAATTAGTAGTATGGTGTTTTAAATTTATGTATGGTGTTCTAAATTTGCTTTCTTATCTGCAAAATTCCTTTGTTTCTTGAAGTTGAATATTTTTTTGGGGATTTTCAGTGGTGATATTAATCCTAATGAAGGATTTCTAAAGAATGGACAGAACCCTCTTCTTACAATTGATTCAGCTGGCCATATTTTACATGTTTTTATCAATGGTCAACATGCAGGTAGGTTAGATTTTAATAGAATATCATTTACTGCAGGAACTGTTTATGGGTCATTAGATACTCCTAAGATAAGATTTTGCCAAAAGGTGCAGTTAAATGTTGGTAGTAATAAGATCTCTTTATTAAGTGCTACCGTGGGTCTTCCAGTTAGTTATAATAATTTTCCTTTTCAAGTATACATTAATTTAACTGTGGCTGAAAATTATGGTTTGACGAACTGATTATCTATTGATTCTTTAGAATGTTGGTGTTCACTATGATACATGGAATGCTGGGGCTCTAGGGCCAGCCACATTGGAGGGTCTAAATCAAGGAAAGTTAGATATGTCCAAGTGGAAATGGCCTTACAAGGTTCGTTAATTTGTCTCTAGTTGTGATTGAAATTTGCGACTAATCTCATAATCCTGAAAATATTCCACGCCAAAAGTTAAAGCATATTTTTCCAATGATTAATTAGAAAACTATCTAATTGCAGATTGGTCTAGGAGGTGAAGATTTAAAACTTCCTACCTTTGCTGGGAGTTCGTCAGTTAAATGGGCACAAGGACCACTGTTGGTAAAAAAACAACCATTAACGTGGTACAAGGTAATAATTAACATACTGATACGAACACATACATTTAATTTTATAATTTATTCCTTATTTTCAGATGAAATTCTAATAAATTTGATTAAATGTTATTATAAAAAATTTTCAGACTGTTTGATGCACTAGCAGGAAATGATCCTTTAGCTTTAGATACGAGTGGCATGGGAAAAGGTCAGGTGTATATAAATGGTCGAAGTATAGGACGCCATTGGCCTGCAACTACAGCTCGCGGAAGCTGTAATGACTGTGATTATGAAGGAACTTATACTGATAAAAAATATAAAAGTAAATGTGGAGGGCCTTCTCAACAATACTACCACGTTCCACGCTCATGGCTGTTTCCAAAAGGAAATTTATTAGTAGTTTTGGAAGAAATGGGTGGTGATCCAACTGGAATTCAACTGGTTAAAAGAGTAGTAGGAAATGTCTGTGCTGATATATATAATGATCAGCCAGTTGTTAAAAATTGGCGACAGATAACTCCCACGAAATCCGAAGTTCATCTATGGTGTCCTCCAGGCCAGACAATGTCCAAGATCAACTTTGCTAGCTATGGATGGCCCAAGGGAAGATGTGGATATTTCTCACAAGGGACTTGCCATGCCCAAAAGTCATGGGATCCTTTCCAAAGGGTAGGGTAAGTACTAAATAGGGTAATAAAAGGATAAGAATCTTAATCAACTTGCCTAATTATAGCTTATTATTGTTAAATTTTAGATTGTATATAGTGAACTAACCTGAAGCGCCTGTTGCAGGCATGTCTTGGAAGCAGTCATGCGAGGTTGTTGTGGCTCCTGAAACTTTTGGAGGAGATCTCCAGGTAGCCCAAAGAAACTTGCTGTTGATATTCAGTGCGGCTGAAGTCATGAAAATGTATCACGGCTAATCTAACATGTGAAATCCAAGATCACTTCATCTTTAGTACATATATCATTTCATTCTATATTCATTTCATTACGAAGTGTGAAAGCACAACGGCATTACCCAAGCAATGATTATGCAGCAATTATTTTGCAAGCATTAAGATATTAATAATAATTGTTTTCTCTTTGTACCTGAATTTCTGTACGCTATCAATAACAACAGAATCTGAGAAGAAAAACTTGGAAGGAACCTTTCACAAAATCCAGTCATGATAGTAATAATAATTTTTTGCTCAAGACCTTAATGGCATCATCTACATCTTTATTGAGTTTTAACATTTCTTGCCCTTGATGCTGCCATCGCTCCAATCTATCTTTTAGACAACAATACCTTAGATGATAACATGACCAAAGATAACAATTTGAAAAAATAATTTGGTTCAAGAAAAGTTTTAAGGAGAGGAAGAGGAGGTTAGTCATTGGACAAAAAAAGAACAGGAAAAGAAAAATTATCAAGTAGTTCAAAATAGCATCTAGCTAGTGTATCAGAAAATGTAATGAGAAAGTCTCAGGAAAATGTTACCAGAAGCTTAAGTATATGAACAATATTAATTCCTTGTAGGAATCGCAAAACAAATGAAGCTATGCACTATGTGTATATTTGGTAGGCTGCACATAAATGTAATGGAATATAATCAAACAGAAAGTCAATAGAACAACAAGCATAAAATCATTTCATCACATCAAATGACATTTTAATACAGTATCAAACATGCCATAAATTCTTTTAAAAAGAACACGACAAAAATGGCTAGAAAATTAAATCAAAGAGGTAGAGACTCACGTCAACATAAGCCAATTGTGTAATAGAGCTCTGGCATGAACAAACAGAACTGGAGAAAGCACTAAGCACATAAGAACAGAACGCCATTCCTTCCTCTCATAGAATTCCTTGCTCGGAGAAAGAAAAGGTCTTTTCATGATGTCTTGCAAGATATTTGAAATATCATGCTTTAAGGTTAGTGGGTCAAGATACCAGGATAACAACCTGAAGAAAGCAAGTCAAACAACAGACAAAAGTTAAAGAACAATTAAACATAAGTCGAGTTGAATGAGATTCCAGAAACTGGGATCTCAAAACATCGGAGTCAAGTTTTATATAATCTTTATATTTTGGTAAGCATATTTTTAAGGAGGGAAGGCATGATAAAGCTTCAAGATATTATGCTGAAAATTGCGTTCTTTGCACTGAAAACAAATTAACAGATGATGGCATCAAGGGAAAGAAAAACTCCAGCATAGATAACCTCATTGGTATTTCATGGTTGTTAGGAGAGAATTCTCTGGGAAAGAGACAGAGGAACTTTTTTATCACAATGCCTCTTCTATCAATTGATTTAACATCCAAAATATGAATTGAGGGAACCAAATATCTATAGCAGGATGCTGAAACTGCAACTCTAGCAGCAGCACATAATAGCAAATGAGAAGGCATCCCTACATAATTCAAGACAAAAAGTAAATAAAATGAAGTTAAACGAAACTCAGTAGATTTACAATATTTAAAAAGAAAAATGAGGAATTATCATAAAAAAAAAAAGTCAAAGCTTCTCTGAGATGAGATATTACGACATCATAATTTCTAAAGTATACAATTTTTCCATACTAATTGATATGCTATATACTGATACAGTCTCACATTTTGGACATAATGAGGCATAATTTAGAATCAAACAGTAACAAATGGCTATTGGCAAACTAACCACTCCTAACGCAATTCAATTAACATGAAAGCACATTAAAAAGAGGAAGAGCTTACCAAGTTCGTCCAATTTCCGTACAAGATCATTAACAACTTCAATGAATTTTACACAATCTCCCCAGGAAATGGGACTACCAGTCCGTAATACCTCTTCTTTCTCAGACCGCAACACTGTACAACTTATTGAAGACGACAAAACACAAACAATCGTCTTCACCAAGTATTCAATCATAGAATCAAAAACCAAAGAAAGCATACTCTAGTCAAAATCAAGCACATGTTTTACTAGTAAACAAGAGAAAAAAAAAGTTTAGAGAGAACAGAACAGACCTGTGTCGCATTGAAGCACATGAGAGAAAGAGCCGTATCCAAACCCTAACCCCAGTATCTTCAGTGAGATTGAGAGATTGATTTTGCTTTGAAATCGATAGATCAATAGAATTAGAAACTTCTTCTTCTTGATTATCAGTTGGCGAAGTGTAAGTTATGGTTTGGAGATGCAATGCCAGTTGAGAGAAGAGCTCAGCTATTTCTGGAAATGTAACCATTGTTGGTGCCGAATTGTAACCGTCCGTGAATCAGAAAAGTAATTTGATGAGAGAATTGCCGTGACTTTTCCCGCCATATTGAAGTGCAATTGCAAATACAGCACTGAAAACTCAAGTTAAAATGGGCTATCATAATGGGCTTTTGAATTCTTTTTGTGAAGCTTCAAACCCAAAAACCCACAGAAAGGCCTAAGTGTAATAAACAAAGCCCAAGTATATATGAGCCCAAAAGAAACTCTAATTGAAAAGAGAAAATAACACTGTATCACCTTTTTTTTAAATATCTCACTGTCCTAATATATCTTTAATATATGCAATATATATTAAATATATATATATCTGAAAATTAATATTTTTTTTAAATTGAAAGTAAAAGAAAAAGTGATATTTTTGAAAGAAAAAATGAATATTTTTGAAAATAATTTATTTTTAAAATATTTTTGAAGAAATATTTATATAAAAATAAGCACGTAATAATTAATAATTATATATATGTTTATCGTCATTAATTATTCTAGATTGTACACTTTATATAATAAGTTTTTATAATTTTAATCGTGTGTTTATATATATAATGCATATATGTATAATTCAAATAATATATTACAAAGGTTAAGAAATATTAACAAAATCTAAAATATATTTAAAAATTAAATAATATAAAATGAAGGCTGCTTTTCATTAATAATTACAAAGTAATACAAATTAACTTATAATTCTTAAAATTAACCGCGTATTATAATAACATTTGAATTTTTATTAATATAAATCTCCTTTTACAACTAGCTGCTACATTTACATATTTGTATAAATTTATAATATATATATTATAAAAAGAAAATAAATTTAGATAAAAAATGATGAATCATTTTGAGAATTAAAAGATAAAAAATTAATATTAATATCGTTGCTGTGAAATTGAGAAAAAAAAACATATTCTTTAAATGTCATAGATAAAACGTTACTCATCCATTCAGTAACGAAATAAGAGATTTATTGAGAAATGTAAAAATTTTAAATAAAAAAATTACAATAAAATATTACTTTCATAAATTGCACCATATATATTATTTTATAATAATTTTTATATATTTTTAAGATATTTTAATTATTTAATATATTTTTGAGATAGTTTAAAGAAAGTGTTTAAATTAATAATTTTAAATAAATTTACATAATATAATATATATAAATAAAATATCGATATAATATATAAATAAAAATATTGAGATTTATATAAAAATATAACTTCATTAATTAATATTTAATTAAAAATAAATCTTTATTTAGACATTTAAATTTTAAAAAATTAAGTTTAATTCAATTTTATTATACCAATTTTCATATTTAAAAATATAATTAACAAAATTAATATTTTTTATACAAAAAAATATGAGTTGGTTTGAAAGCGATAAAATTATATCAAAATAAAAATAATTTTTTAAAAATTTTATTCATTTAGTTAGGTTCATTACTAATAATTTTATTCACATTTAAATTAGACATTAAATTTTATATATAAAAATAAAATAAGAAATAATTTTTTTTATTTTTAATATATTATATGTAACATTCCAACGGTCCTAGACTTTCGACTACCTTAGGTATTTGGCCTAATTAAGGACTGTCTCCCTTATTTCGATTCTAAGACCTCATTAAGTGAGTCTTTTTCACTAAACGAATACCATTTCTTCTAGTCATAACGAGAAAAATGGTACTCTCTTAAACGAATAGAAGAAATGGTATTCGTTTAGTAAAAAAGACTCTTAAGAGGTATTGAGATCGAAATGAAAAAGACAACCCTTAATTGGGCCAAATATCTGGGATGAAAATACCGAATCGTAAGCCTCATAGATAAATACTGTTGTGAAATCGTGAGATAAAACAATATTGTAGCAGTCTCTTGAAGCGTGCTGGGTGAAAAGACCGAGTCGTAATCCCAGGGCTACTAGTAGAAGAAATGATACTTATTTAGTAAAAAAAAACTCTCTTAAGGAGGTATTGGGATCGAAACGAGGGAGGCGACCCTTAACTGGGCCAAATACTTAGGGTAAAAATACCGAGTACAAATTCTGCTGTTGAGCAATACTGTAGTAGTCCCTTGAAGCGGGCTGGGTAAAAAGACCGAGTCGTAAGTCCAGAGCCGTTGGTAGAAGAAATGACACTCGTTTAGTGAAAAAGACCCTTTTAAGGAGGTCTTGTGATAGAAACGAGCGAGACAACTCTTAATTAGGCCAAATACTTGGGGTGAAAAGACCGAGTCGTAAGCCTTATGGACAAATTCTACTGTGAAACCGTAAAGAAAAGCAGTACTATAGCAATCATTTAAAGCGGGTTAAGTGAAAAGACCGAGCCCTAAGCTCAGAGCCGTTGAGATATTACATTATATATATATATATATATCTATATACACACACACACACACACATATATATATATGCGTATATATACATATGTAGGAATCAAGGGGGTCAACTGCCCCCCAAGACCCCCCTTGATTTTGTCTCTACATCCACTCGTTAAAACCTCCTTATAGGTTTGCGCATTGGCGAAGCTACCTTAATTAGAAAAGGGGAGGCAGTTGCCCCCCTTTTCTTTTTAAATATATATATATAATATTTTAAAAAAAATTTAAATTATTTATTAATTTTTTTTAAAATTTTAAATTGTTTTCTTCTTCTTTTTTAAAATTTTTACAAGAAGTCAAAAAAAATTATAATAAATTATTTATTCTATAATCAACGGTTCTCTTTTAAAAAATTGACAAAATATGGATAATATATAAATGTAAACAAAAATAAAGAAATAGATAAATTTTTTAACTAAATTAATTTGAACTCATTTAATAAATTAAATAATTCATTTATTTTAATTATTTTTAAAAAAATTATATTCATTATTTAATTTTTTTCTCTTTATTTTATTTTTATTATGAACAATTTTATAAATTTAAAATTCTGTATACATATTTATTAATATTTTTTTATTAATTAAATTTTTAATAATGAAAATATATTATTAATAAATTTATAAAATACTATTAAAACAAAAGAAGAGATAAATAATTACAGAAAAAATCAAAATTTAAAAAAAAAATTTACACATTTTTATTTCAAAGCCTGACGTCGCCATTGCATTTGCGATATCATAAATATTGGTATTATAAGTAAATGATCATATTTAGAGTTAGGAATTTTTACTAATTTTATAATTAATAATTATAAAATTTACCATTTTTAATCTTTCTAACATTACAAAACGTAATTATATAAGTTTTTGATGATTTAAATTATAATAATAGTTATTATTTATTTTTCTGTTATGACAATTTTTACTTTTTAAACTATAATAATATTTATAAATGTGAACACATATTTTAAATTTTATATTTTTTAACAAAATATGATTTTTTTTATTAATTATAGTATTTTAAAAAATAAAAAGCGTAAACCCATGGGTAAAATGTCTAAGAAGAAGAAGAATCTGTTGCAAGCTTTTGAGAATTCCATCATTGAAGTAATTAATCTTATCTTTTTAATTTTCTTTTCTTTAGAGGGAAAAGAATTTCGAAGGAGAATCCACTTTTATTCTATCACCTTTTCCATCTCTCCCTCGACTGACCAGTTATTAAAGAATTTGCAGTGATGGCAGTAATCTATTAACTTTTCTTTTCATATACATACACACACACACACACACACATATATATATATATGAATTTCTTTCATAATATAAGTTTGGAAAAGCTAAATTTAAAAATCTTATTTTTTATATTAATCTTTATATTTTTTTTTAAAGTGAAACTTTATATTCCATATATGTTTTTATTAATATCTAATGCTTCATACTATGTCACTAAAACTGTTTTTAGAACCCGGAAGAATCATTTATATTCATCCACTTATAAATTTTATTTTTAAACTTATACTTAAAAAAAATCTTTAAACAAGAAATTAAGAATTGATTTAGATGACGTAGTTTAGTAGTATATGATATGATATAATATATTACTGAAAATAATATTTATCATATTTTAAAAGATTATATGATACAGTATAGCTAAATAAAAATATTTATATTTAATTTGATAATATTTTTAAATTTTAATATATTATGATGGTGAAAATTTATTTATTAGTATATATTTAGTGTTTTAAAATTTTATTTTAAATATTTTTAAAAGATAAATTATAAAATTATAAAAACTTATTAAATTAGTGATTTAAAAATTTATAATTTTTAAATTATAAAATTACTATAAAAAATCACATCATAAAAAAAAATCAAACCATAATATACTATATCATGACAAACCAACCATGAAATAAATAAAGCATGATGAATATATTCTCTGCCATGAAATCACAACCTGTATTTTTCTATCAAAATCAAATCTCAACCTATACCTGACGTTATTAATATAATACAACTGAACTGAATTTTCATGTTTGATATTGTCCCCTCTTCAGTAGCTTTCCATAGAGATTTCAAGAGATTTTTTTTGTTTTTCGTTCTCTTTTACTGAAAATATGTAAACTTTTGTTAACATGGGTTTTATATTTTCACTGTAATGGTGTAAATGATCTTTGATTTTGTGAAACAATGTCAAATGAAAAAAGGAAATATTTAGCCAGCAAGTAGTAGAAAAAGTCTGCCCAGATTAGGTAGTTAGAAAGAGTGACTGACAGACAGATAGAGATCACTCGCTAACCACAGACCAATTTGTACTAAAATCATTGGCCAAAAAAAAAATTGTACTAAAATCTCTTCTCCAAAAATTAAAAAGCGTCTTCTAGACTTCTACTATACCAATTACAAGACAAAAAATCACCCGTCAACAACAATAGCAACTGCAGCCTAATTTGAATCATTTATTATAATTAAAAGTTTCCCAGTTTAATTATTACTCAGAAAAAACTAAATAAATTCACTAAATAAAATCATAATTGCCCTGATTTTGCCCCACCACTTAATTATATATCATATATGTCATCCAAATAATGGACTTTTGTTTTTTTAACTAGTAGAATTTATTTCGTTTGATAAAACATTTGCTGGACCTCTAGCTTGTATATATTGACAAAGTTTCTGCTTTGCTTGCATCATCATGAATTTAATTTTATTTTTATGTAATCAATTACATTTGACAAAGTGGTATTATAATTTTTTTTATAGAAAGTGTGAGGTTACCCAGTTCAAATTATTATCAAGATTTAATTTAAAAAAAAATTATTGAATTTTGCAATAGAATGAAGTTCATTGTATATAGTTCGCTGGCAAAAAAAATTTTGTATATATTACATGCAAATTAATGCAATAATATTAAAATTAATTATAAAAATTATAAGATTACGAATTTAAATTTAAATTAGAATATAGTTAAAATAGAAAAAAATTAATTATAATAAGAGTTTACGATCTGAAATTTGAGAATAAATATGTTTATGGGAAAATTTTATGAATTAAATTAATAAAATTTAAAATTTTTAATATTTTTACAAATCTAAATGTTGTAGAAATTATATAGGGTTTGGGATTGGGCCAAATACTCTAATATATCATCATCTTCTGATGGTCGGTTCATTAATTGGTTGGATCTGATAGTCAAACATACAGCAGTGGTTATATCAATAGCATTGAACCTTATCTTACACAAAACTAATATATTTATATTAAAATTTAATATACATCACTTATATATTACTATATTATTTTATACTTTTTTTATATGAAACAAATATAAATTACGAGTTAGTCTTTTAATTAACGATTAAATTATCATCTTAATAATATTATGACTTTAAATTCAGATTGAATATAATCAAAATAAAAAATGATTGAATGAGAATAGTGAATTGTTAAGAATAAGATGCAAAAAAATATTTATATAAACTAGTTTAATATGAATAATAAAATAAATAATAAAATATAAATTGAAAAAAAATAAAAGAACAAGTAGAAATTTAAAATAGTTTAACATAAACATATATTTATTAGTGAAGAAAAATAAAATTCACTAATAAAATAAAAATATACAAAAATTAAAAAGAATACTCAAGATTTTTAACTTCAATTATATTTAAAAGTTTCACGTAATTTTATAAAATTACAAGTTACAATGTAAATTTAAAGTAAAAATTATAACATGGCTTAATATAAAAGTTGTATATTAATATTATATATTGGAGTGTTTGAATTGAATAAAAAATATAAATTTTATTTAAGAATGATTCTTAATTAATTTATCCAAAAATATTAAAAATTTTATTTAATAAATTTTTTAAATAATATAAAATTAGAAAGATTAATTTTCAACAAAAAAAATAATTTTAATAAATAAATATAACTTTTAAAATAAGAGGAATTGAAGATAATAAAAATTTTAAAATAATTCAAAGTTATCCAACCCGACTGAAGAGGAATTAATAATAAGAAGATATCCTTCACTCAGTGAGAGGTAGGGAAGCCTAGAAGAACCCCTATTAGCCTATAAAAGGCACCTAGATTCCTGCCCATAAAATTTAAGACAAAGGGCAATTGATTCTTTAATTTAAAGGCCCTCTTATCATCGCAAAACATCTTTATAAAGAAAAATGTTTGGTGCCGTTTTTTTTTTTTTGGATACCAATTTGATAACTTACTTAAATCAGTTATCTTTTCTTTCTCGATCATTGGCTCTCTTAAGTAAGGATAAAAATTCAAAATCAAAATCAAGAAATTAAAAAAAAAAAGGTTATTTATCTCTTAGAAAGAATAAAGCAGACAGCTCAGCTGATACATCATGAGACTTTTAATCTAAGATTCGCATAAAAGCAAAGGATTGGTTTAGAGATATTGGACATTAAAAATGAACCCCAAAAAATAAAATATTTTTAAAATATATATATATATATATAATTAAAAAAAAAGAAAAAAGATAAAAAAAAAAGATTATTTGTGGGGATTAACATGATAACTACTAGGTTTTAATTAAAACTATGATTATTAATCAAATGCTTTTCGATGCTATGGGCTAAAAGAAAATATTCCATAGGTTCAATAATTCCAATCAAATGTCAACTTTTGGTCACTTTAAAAATGAGTCTCTTTTGAGATGAGTGTGCATTATTATTATTATTATTATAACTTTAGCAGTTGCAAGTGGAAAAATTTGAAAACATTAATATAATTTTTAAAATAATTATTTTTTTTCTGTAGTGATCACAAGAAAAGCAGAAAAACAAACGTAAACTGCTAGGCCTAGCAGCGAACACGAACAAAGAAGATGTTACATCTTGCAGTGCTAGCCGCGCATTTAGCACGTGTCGTCCATTCAAAAGTCCCTAGACTCCCTGCTCTCAAATGGCTGTAACTGAAGTAGAAATTACATGGAACAACTCTTATCTAAATTAGAAATTCTATTTAGAATAATAAGTTAATTATATAATTATACATATTAATATTTTTTTAAAATTATATTTTAAAAGTTATTTGATAAACTTTATAATTTTTTATAATAAACACATATAATTATTTAATTAATTTATTATTTTAATGATAATATTTAATTAGAATAGTCATTTTATTATATAATTTTTCGTAATAGAAATAAAAGACTCAAGAGAATGAATAGCATATTATAGATATATAAATTGAGGAATTTTTGTTGTAATTATTTATAAATTTATACTTTATTTAGTTATTAATTTGCACAAGAAAAAATTAAATTTACTTTAATAAAAAAATAGATTAAAAAATTAATTTTCTTTAATATATTTGATAACCTTAATTGAATAATCAATAAAATGAGATTTATTCTCATGCTTTAAATAAATAGTAAAATATATTTTTATAATTTTATCTTTATTTTTTTAATTAAAATAACGACATAAATGATATTTTATATAATATAATATTTTTTTCTTCTTATTTCTCTTTCTTTTTCACCATTTAAGTAAAAAATTATTTTGATCATTTTAAAAAAATTATTTATCTAAATAAATTATATTTCTCTTCTTAATTAAATATCCAAACGATAAAAATTGAGAGAAATATTATTTCTTTTACTTTCATTTATCTTCAATTATATCAAAACAAATAATATGTAACTCTTGATTTTTTTATTTTTCAAAAAAATATAATCCATAATAGTTTAAAGTGAAAAAAAAAATACTACATCAAATTTCAATCAACTTAAAATTAAAAATTATAATTTAGTTTAATTTTATATTCCAAAGTATAATGCATTGTCAGACAATCAATATGTTAGAATTTTAAGTGTCAAAGGAAATTTTACATGGAAAAAAATTAATATAATAAGTGATATATAAATAAAAAAAATCATAAATTTAATATTTTAAAATTTTATATTGAAATGTGTCAGCTTTATAAGTATATTTATTCGTTAGGCTCATAAAGAAGATGTTTTAAATAATTAGATTTCTCGAATCCAATAATTAATATTAAATTCGATAGTTTGATGAAAAATAGTATGAAGAGGATAATTTTGATATCTTGATTGTTATGTATGTGGGCTTAGTAGAGTAAGATGATAATGTAACGAAAGATTTTAGAAAATGGTTAATTAGAGAGAGATGAAGGGAGAGATTATTACCCAAAATGATGGATTAAGGTTAATAAAGAACTAGAGAGAAAGAGTTTGATTAACCCAAAAAGCACAATCATAAAAACTAAAAGAAAAAGAAAGAAATAAAGAAAGGTGACGATAATGTAATTCCGGTGGACTTGGTCAAGAAAGGTGATAGTGTAATGAAGGGTTCTAGAAGATGGGTAATTTGAGTGAGATGAAGGAAGAGATTATTACCCAAAATGATGGATTAAGGTTAATAAAAGACTAGAGATAGGGTTTGATTAATCCAAAAAGCACAATCATAAAAACAAAAAAGAAAAAAAAAAAGGAAAAGTGATGATGATAATGATGATACATACAGAGAGGTAAAAAGTAATTAAGAGGGTGGATTAAGGGCAGCAGTGGGTATGAGATTCTCATTTGTTCGATTATAAATCAGGCAAAAGGGCAACCGGAGGGTGACAGATTGGTGGTGTGATTTCCAAAATCATCAAAGAGAAGAGCAATTGAAGCCCACGAGAGGCAAATAATAAAAATAATAATAAAAAAAAAAGACAGCAAGTGGGCCATTCCCAGTTTTTTTGGGCGAAAGTCAGACCCAAAATCTTACAATAATGGACTCTCTACTCTCTCTATATATCACGTGAATCCAAATTCAATATATAAATTTATTTAAATATAAAATATAAACACCTCTCTTGATTTGACCATACAGCGTCTCATCAAACGCCAACTTAAGAGCATTAATTAACAAACTAAAAGTAGAGAGCATTTTTATTTTTGGAGTATTTTTTTTTATAAAAGGAAAGATTCGATTCTAAATTTCCTAATGCAGAAAATATATACATGACTCTGTCTCGGTACAAGTAATATTTTTTTATATACATCCTATTAAATTTATTTTCTTATTTTCTTAAATTATTACTGAAAATAATTTTAAATTTTTTTTAATAAAATTATAAGTAATATTATAACTTTCAGCAAAATATTTATTTCATTTAATATTTATTTTTATTTCAAAACAATAAATTCAAATAAAAAAGAGCAAAATTTTATAATAAAAATTTAAATTTTATTTAATTTTATTTTAAATGATATAAATAAATTTAAAAATAAGAATAAATATTAAATTTTATATCTATATTTATTTAAAAATTATTTTAAAGATAAAATTAAAAATAAAAATATATAAAATTAAAAAAATAATATAAAAATTAAGTAATAGATTAAAAATAAAAATGAAAAAAGTAATAAAATTGTTGTCAGTTAATAAATTAATAATAATTCTATTAATATTAAATTAAAAAAAGAAAAAAATTATGAGAATTTAGAGATAAAGAAAGAAGTCAGGGTTTCATATATTTTTGGACTCTAATTAATGAAATAAAAAAGTAAATTTTCCTACTAAGAAAGTTACGTTTGAAGTTATTTGTTGCTTTTAACTTAGAATATATGTATATGAGATGAGACCATGACAACAAAATCTCAATTATTAAAAAACACGTGGACCAACCTGTAATTAGGAAGTGATTTTAATATATGGTATCATAACCATTGATTAAGCATAGTTCGGGAAATCCAAAGGATGGGAATGGGATTTATAAATGACATTATAAGTGGACAGAAATACATGTGTTTGTTTAGGGGTTTTGAGCGATAATGTTTGGTTATGAACAGTGATTTTGTCTGTAGTGAGCACAGTAAGGATTTGGTGTCTGAATAGAAATCTAATATATGCATGGAATGGGACCTAACAATTCTTGACAGGTCCTTCTTATTAATGCAATTAGATTTATCTCTACTTATGTCTCTTTGTTAAGGTCATTTTGGAAAACCACTATCTACAATATATATATATATATATATATATATATATATATTAGATACAATTCCATACAGCAGGAGCTGTACTTCATTGCTTCTGTCCATGTTTTCATGTTAACCAGCTCATTCATTTGTCTAGAGTTGTCTATGCTCTTATTTCTACTTCTTTTTTCACTTCCAGTTATAACTCTTTATTTTGATGTTTTTGAGTGTAGTTACTAGCCAGGTGTTTCTACATATGTCTTATTTGAAGAGAAATTTTAAAATTTGTATGGCCGTTGGAGTAAATTATTTTCGTAAATTTTTTTTTATACTAAGGAGACCACTAACGGATCGAATAACATTATGAACTACACAGCAGGATAGCCCTCTCCTGAGCACCATAGAGGTACTAACATGCACTATAATAGTGCTAAATGTATGGTCGGCAGAAATCGAACCCAAAATCTCTGCATTCTATTAGAAATTAAATTATTTTCGTCAATTTTTTTTTGTATAAAGTTTTTTTTAATATAGTTATATATTTAAAATTTTTAATTGAGTTAGAATAATTTATTATTATTATTTAATTTTTTTATCCGCTGATTTACGTTCTCGATAGAATATTCATTGTATTTTAAAAATATTCTTGTACACAATCTTATTTATTGAATCTAATTTATAACAGTAAAATCTTTCATCTTATTTTGCTGTCAATATCATTAAAGGTCATCTTATTTTGCTGTCAATATCATTAAAGGGTGGCTGATACGACTCTTTATACACCGCCACCACATGCACACGGCTGAATTTTTTACCCTACCCTTGCATTATCATAATTTTTTTTTGAGATTACTACTGTTGTTGGGAAAAAAATTCTTTTGTAAATGTTGATCATATAAAATTTGTTTTCATTGGAAATTTCACATATTCTAATAATAGAAGTGGAAATGGAAAAGAAGTATAGGCTCATAGAATTTGTTTTTATTGTGACATTCACATATTTTATTAACACAAGTTTGAAAATATTTTTCTTGATAGAAGATTAGAAAACAAAAAACAAAAAACATTCAGCTTCAGTAGAGAGGAATTGCGGTAATCTCAAGCATACTAGAGAGGAATTACGGTAATCTCAAGCATAGTATTATTAAGGATTTTCAATGTCTGTGAAGAAGAAGAATTGCTTGGATTTGCGAGCACAAAAATATGGGCAGAGAAACAAGCCACGGTGGAAAGAAAGCAACTAGTGAAGGCATTCAAAGCTGGAAAGAGCCGGGTTTACCGGATCCTGTCCATCGAGCAAGCAAAAAACAAATTAACACTTAACAATTGAAGTGTGGGGATCCAAAGTTTTTAGCTTTGTTCTTTACTTGAACCTTTGAAATATTGAATTCAATGCCTTCAAAACACAATCTTTGAATTGGTTTTGCTTTAAAGATCACGAATAAGATACTAAAATATTAAAAACAGAAGAAAAAACTCAAACAAAGAGAATTAAGGCAATAGAAAATTGGAAAGATGCTTCTTTTAATTCAGGCAATACATCTAAATATATCCCCATCTATCTCTTTCATCCCTCGCTAATCTTTTTTTTTTTCTTTGCACTCATTGATAATTCATCAACTTTATAGAAAGAGAAAGGAAGAAGCTTTCGATGGAAAATTAATAGAAAAAAGAGAAAAAAAATCACCAAAACAAGTGTCTAACAAATTTTAGAAAAAAAATATATATAATCTCAATATGTAATTATTATTATTATATAGAACTAACTACTTAGTATCTAAAACCCAACACAATGATAATGTTGAAGAAGCCTGTTGGCTTCCCTAAGACCACTAAAATAAGCACCATGAGTAGTAGAATAATGGGTTCTATGTGTTGCCTCCCCTGCAAATAGAATTTGAAGTGGAGGTGGAGGAGAAGACCCAGAACCAGAAGACTCAAAATTACCAATCTTAGGCTTTGGCAATGGCTCTGCTAATAAATCCATATCATCCCCACTTGAACCAACTGCTACATAACTATAAGATCCCAAAAACAGAGGATCATTACCCCATTTGCTCTTCAAAATCTTGCTGATTTTAATTCCATTTGAGCACCCTTCAGTACTACTCCCATTGCAAGTATTGTTATTGCTGCTATTATAATTCACTTGCTGCCTGTGGATTTGTGTTGGTAAAAAGCTAGATATTGTTGCTGAGACCCCATTAATAATCTCTTCATCACTGAGAGATTCAAGCTCTAGAGCTTCTTTCCCTGCAAACCAAGATAGTAGAACACTAGAATTCTTGTAAATTGGACAAATTGAAGCTGTTCTTCTCATCCACCATGGTATCTTTCTATGCCTCAATTCTAAGTCCTGTCTATGAAAAGCCATTTGCAAGTAAGGAAACTTGTTCTTATTGCAATCTTCATGCTCATGGCTTGAACTTAATTGCAGAAATAGCTTATTAACAACACCAAAACCTAGTCTTGATATAGCCTCTGTTTTGAAATTTGGAAGAGGAGGACTAAACATACCTGAATCTTGACCAATTCCAGCTTTAAGTACTCCCAGTGAAACTGTGACCAGTACATGATCAGCACAGATAATCGATCCGTCACAGAAATGTAGCTTCACTGGCTTATTATTTGCATACCCATTTTCCATTGGTTCTTTATGAGCTTCTTCATCTGCTGGTGGTTTCCATTCAATTCTTGAAACCTTCTTGCCTAATTGGATTACACTTCTTGGCAGAACAGAGGCTAGTGATTCAATTATACTCAAGTACCCTTTTGCAATAGTGATTTCTTCTCCAGGAAACATCTTGTACTCGCTCTCTGCATCAAAATCAAGAGTGAAGAGATCACCTGCAGAAGTATAAGTTCTTTGAACACTTTCATGCATGGCAAATATGGCTTCCTCAAGTAAATTTCTGCTCCAATTACCACACCCTTTGATATGCTCTTCATCTTTAACAGAGTCCCAATAAGCTTTCAGGCCTTGTCTGAGAAAACAACCAACACTGAGCTTATTACCACCATTGCTAGAACAAATCTTGGCTGCTATAGCTGCAAGCTTGTAGAAATCAACTTGCTGAGTAGTTTCACTGCCTTGTTCTATCAATTTCCCCTGAGCAAAATCCATTAAGTTCTTGAACAGAGTAGATATGGAGTCAACAAGAGATGGATTAACCTCAAACCCACCTTCCGCTATAGTCTTTGGGTCAGACTCCAAAAATCCATCCATGCACTCCCATGGCTGCTCAGACTCTAAAGAATTGATTTCTTGAGCAATTTTATGAACTGGGCTGCCTCCAATGCCATGGATCCATGTTGCTCCCATCTCTATTCTGTCACCACCAAATTCTGACGTGTTAATTCTGCCACCAATTCGTGTACCACCTTCCACAATACACAGCTCAAACAAGTCTTTTGAACTAGTGGAAGTGTAAAGCTTGTTTGCAGCCGTGAGACCTGCCATTCCTGCTCCAATTATCACAATTCTTGGCTTCTTGGCCACCATTGTTACTACTTTCCAAGATTGAAGACAAGGGTTAAACAAAAAACAAACAAACCGAGTGAAGAAGAAACTATGTGAGGTGAGATTGAATTACTGATAATCAAAAAATTTACAAGGAAAGGTCTTTACTCTTTAGTGCATGTGGCAATGTGGGGGGTTGTGTTTTTGGCTATAGCCATTAGCTTCTTCAGACAACAGTTGCTTTATTTTACATTTATTTAATTCAATTTTTTCTATAATAAAGACAGGGCTCTACTTTTCTTGAACTCTACAAGTAATATATAATAATATAGGCTTATACCAAAAAGACTATTCTCTCTTAAAATCATCTCTCTAGTCTTTCTCAACTCACTGCCATTTATATCACAGTCTCATTTTGATGTGATGTAACTGTCCAAATTTTTACTGCCAGGGAAAAAAATAAAGAAAAAGTCTCAAACTCTACAGAAAGAAGAAATAATGAAGAGATGGGCAAAGAAAGAACAATAAACGGTTGATAGTGCCTTTCACCAACCTCACATGTAAATCGGGTTGATAACGGCCCACCAACTCAGCAAGTCATTGGTCTTGATCAGTCGTTGGATGGGCCAAAACTAGGTAACCGCACCAATCTAAAGTTGACCAAAAATAAAATTTTATAATCATGGTAAATAGCAATTAAAATATGTAAAACAAATTTAATCATTATGATTCATAATGCATTTTTCATATCATCTTCCTTTTGGCTTGGCTTTTTTCTGTTTCTCTAATATTATATATATATATATATATGTGTGTGTGTGTCTATGCATATACATGCATACATAGTTCTTTTATGCTTCAATAATAAGAAATCATTGAATTTTGGAATGATATGAGACTGAGTAGTTAAGAAATTAGTAGTAGTGTTACACACGTGTTGCATTTTTTTTTCTATTTTTTTTTACTTCTATAAAAGACTTAATGAGATGGAAAACTCTTTTCTTTTTAATTAGAGATTTTGAGTTTGAGTTATTAATATTGAAATATTTTTATAACTTGAAAAAAAGTGTTTTATCTTTTAATGAATCTGCTCAATACAAATATATATTCGTTTATAATATATGAGTTACAGAATACTGTACAGTGAGAAAATAAATTAATTAGATTTACATTAAAATTTTTATTGGATTATAATTATTACTATTATTGTTACAATTATTATTCTGGCCAACCATGTTGGAAGGAATGCACGTATGATGTGAGATAAAGGTAAATCAAAATAAATGACAAAATCTTAGTGGCGTAAGAACACCATGATAGCGTGTTTTTTTTTTAGCAAATGACAGTGTTTATTACTATGACCCACTCGTTATTATTAATTATTATAAGAAACAATCTTATGCTAAAATATTTTCTCAATCTCTTTGAGAAAGACTTCTTTGTTATCATTACAATTTTTTACGATGTCCAAAGTCTGAAATTATCTTCTAAATCTTCATTAAAAGCAGTGCCGATATGTAATGTACCATTGCTTCGATTTTGTTTTTCCTTGTTTTTCTCTGGAATAATGTTTTTCTTTTTTCTTTAAAAAATATTAATGTAATGTTGTGAGATATTTTGCAACTTTTCCTTTTCATCATATATCGATTTCATGGTTATTGAATTTTCCCTTTAAAATATACAAATATGATTTGAGTTCGCACGTAGCATCTGGACTTCGAAGGAAAATTGATCATTGTTATAATTACTTGCATCTTTTTAATGTACAACGGCAACACATGCTACGGATTAAAAAAATTGGTAAGACATTTGGTGCATTGTAAAGAAGGCGTTAGTTCCAACCTTTTATGACGACACCTTAACAGTAAATGCATTGCATGTATCTTGTGAAAAGTCACTGCAGTAAAGCTCATATTGAAATGAAAACTCTGACAATAAATTATTGGACTAACTTTTTTAAATTTACATTGCTTAATAAATTAAATTGGCAATTTCAAAAAAAAAAAATTAAATTGGCCCTAAAAAAATTAGGATCTCACTAAATAAATGTTCCCGACTATAAAAAAAATATACAACGGTAACTTATTTTATTTATGTAAAATGAATATTCTCTTCTTTTTTAGTTATAAGCGTATAATTTTGAAATTTTAAAAAGTTGAATGGGATCATAATAATTTATTTTTAATATATAAAAAAATAAAAATCATAATTCTTTTAATTAACTTTTTTTCTCTAATCTATTATAGTTCTTTTATTGTCAATTTTTATTTTTATATAAATTATTATTTTTGAGTCAAGTCGGACAGAATTATAAGAGCGATAAAATTATTTTTATCTAATTTTAACTTAGCTATATTTTCAGAAATCAAACTCAATACTTTTAATTAAGCTAAAATAATATCTTATCAATTAATTTTATACACTTGATGATAACTATCAATATTTTTCATGTCATATGATAAAAAATAAATTTTCTCAATTAATAATTTTTTTTATTACAATATGAATAGTCTATTTTCAATGAAACAATAAAGATTAATTTATATAATACATGAAAATTGATATATAATATTGCCTTATTGTTAAATAAACAATTATTTTCATAGTAATTTATTAATTTAAAATCATCGAAGTAATAAGTTGATTCACAAAATATCTATTTCATAGTGTATATAATATCAAAATTCATATCATGATAATAATCCTCCTCCTAAATATTTTTTTAAAAAAATATATGTGAATTTATACCTTCTATTTTCAATTGATAGACTTATTGTTTTTCATCAATTTTAAATTATGGATGACTTATTATTTTAATAAATTAGTTAGTATATTAATTTTTTATAAAATATATATTTAATATTATTATAATATATATTTAATATTACTTATTAAATATATTATACATTAAAATAAGAATATAATAAAAAAATTATATGAAAATTTATATTTTTAGTAAAAATAATTAATTTTTTTTAATTTTTGTAAAATGAAAATTGAATATATAAATGTAGAGAGTAATTTTTTTATTTTTATTTTTTTAAAAAAAGAGGGTTATCGTGGACAAAATATAAGCATGTGAAAGAGCCCTGGACAAGGTACAAGCTTGTACATAAGTACACCAAAAAAAATTAATTAATACGGAAGGAGAATTGAGTTGTTAAAAACTCGTAGAAGGGTCAAACGCATTATAATTATGCAATGATTCTGAAATCACTAAACACTTAATTAGTTAATTAATTAATTATAATTATGAACAGTTATAGGTTAATTTGGCATCATTATCAAAGCTTTAAGTCAAAAGTCAATTTCTTGAGTTCTGAGTTTCCAAATTCCAAATATATATATACAAAAATACCATATTTATTAAATTATTTTAAATAAAAAATATTTATACGTTAATTATATTAAAAAATAATTATTTTAATATTATATTTATTATTAAAAAATAATTATTTTTATTAATACGATTAATATATAAAATATTTTTAATTTAAATTAATTTAATTCATTTAATATTACTAAAGTATATATATGTATCGTATCCCGTGACCATATTTTTTCTTGAGACTTTAAATTTTGAATCCTTTCTAGGGAATCCTTAGGATCGCGTGCCCTTCCTGCTTAATTTATTTTATTTTATTTATATTTTTAATTCCTTCAAATTTATTAATACTCTCTCTTTTAAGATTTGATAAGTATATTTTTTATTTTATATCAAAATATAAATTAATTGTTTTTATTGATAATATAAATCTATATATATTTTTATTTTAATATAATATATATTTATTAAATATTTTTAATAAGCAATATTAAATATAAACATAATAAAATTTTAACATATGATAAATAAAGAACAATGTTTTGATCAGAAATAAAAAAGATTTATTAACTAAAAGAAAACAGAACAAGGAATCTTGATGAACCAAGGCTAAAACTTCAAAAAAAAAAATCAAAAATTTCCTAAAATTACAAGCAATAATTAAAAAAAAAAAAGAAAAACCCCTTACAAAAAAGGTATAGAACAATATAAAGGGAGCAGCCCTCATATAGAACTAATAACACCCACAAATTCATCACCACCTTAGATTTTGGAAGATAAACAAAGCAAAAAAGGCCCAGTATGGGATTCGTGGACAAACGGCTCATATAAGAGAATAAAAGTGAACTGAAAGGAGAAGAAAAGAATTTCCATTAATCAACTCGAAAGCAGTAGCATCGACCAACTAAACACAAAGACAAAGGATAGAGAGTATTGCTTAATAGCTTCTAAAAACTATCATGCAAACAAAAGAACCATCACTAGTAATCTTAACTATCATCATCAGAAACTCTAGCATTGCTGAGGAGGGCCCTTTGTTGATGAGGAATCTATCATTCACCGTTGAAGATAAACAAGTGCTTCAAAAAGAAAGATAGCGTGGATGCGTCGTGTTTATTAGCAAAAGCAAGGGGATTATGGCTGAGGAGTGGATATTAATTTTTTTTTCATGGGTTTTTAATTTAATTTTTCTATTTATTAGATTTTTGAAAAGAGTAAAGGGGGTATAGTGAAGCAGTGGAGCTTAAAAAAGAGTGGCCAATGCTTAAGTTTTTTATTTGGACCTGTATGGAAAAGTTGATCTTAACGAGTTTTAATAGATGATGCTGACTTAATTATTCTTTACTTTTTCTTTCCTTTTTTTTTTAATGCTTAATTACATTGGGTAAAATATCTTCTTTATTAAAACAAGGAATTGACATGGGAATGGTAAAAGCGATGATTTTTTTAACTTTATATATTATACGAAGAATGCAAGAAATTAGAGAAAATGCCAGAAAACTGCAACTCGTCCGCTTCATTGCACAATGCACATTTCATTTCTCTTCTGATGTGATTGCCTCTACTTGGCATTTGGCAATGTTTTGTGTTTTTTAGGATTATGGTTTTATGAATTGCTTAGGGTTAAAATTAAGCCATGTTTTTTCATAAAATTTTAATCACTCCTAAAATTAATTTTTGGATTCAAATTAATTAATCTGTTATCAGTTTTAGCTAAAATATAAGTCTGATTGAGGTTTTTAAACCCAAACATATTTAACAATTTTATATGTATAATAAATGTATATTTCTGAAAATGAAAGTATTTTTAAAAATAAAAATTGAAAAGTGTGATATTTTTGAAAAAAAAAATAAAAGAGAATTTTTTGAATATATTTATCAATTTGTTTATTATTTTAAATATTTGACTTTTTTTTATAATTTATTATTTTTTTAGTATTATAATATAGAAAAAGAGAAATCAAACTTGAATCTATTAAAAAATGTGCACTCACCGCTATATTATATCTATGTGTATATTTATTATGCTTTTTATATAAAAATGCATTGTTTTTTTTTTCTATCGTGAATCTCCATTTTAAAATATCTATAGTTGTATTTTTTACCATTTTTCATTTTTATCGAGTTTTTAAGCAATTGTAAGTATTATGAGGTATATATGTAGAGAATTTCTAACATGAATCTAATATACATATTCAGTTAATAATTAATTGTTATTTGACCGATAATAAAAAAATAACTTATTATATTTAGTTTTTATTAATTGCATATATATACACTTTCTGTGTACAGATACACAAGCAGTATCTCTGCCCTATTAACATATAAAGAAAGTTCAACTTAGATAAAATATATAAACAATAAAAACGAGTTGAAAATTTAAAAAAAAAATAAAAATTCAAAATTTAAAAAAAAATCATGTATAATTAATTAAAGAGTTGTTGTGTTAAATTGTAAATTAGTTTGACCATCGTTAATTAGGATAATTGTCATGTCTAAGATAATCGGCCACCGAAAATTTGAAAGTACAACTATTTTCAAAAGGTGGCCTTTTTTATTTTCTCTTCAAGAAATTGAATAACCCAAATTGGAAATATATGCCTGAAATGGACCAACATTATTAACAATTAACTTAGCCATTAATATAAATAAAATGTTTCCATTATAAGGTTCTAATGTTATATCAACAATCACATTCTCCTATTTATTGCAGAACATGATGATATGTTAATTAATTCAATTAAACAATTATAAATTTAAATTTTTGTAATATTTTTCTATTTAAAAATTCCATATATAAATTATTTGCCAAAATTAATCACAACTAAATTAGAATCATGATTTCATGTCCAATCAGGTGAATCCCTCTTGTCAAGTTTGATCATACTTCACATTGATTCGTCAATAATGTGCTCTTAAATTAACTAGTAATGATCGGTCATATATATATATATATATTCAGTGACAGAATTAGATTTTTACTTAGATGGGTCGGCATGCAATAACAGTTTGATAAAGAAAAGGTAGCCGGCGATACCTATAATAAAGCTGTGGCTTGTCTGGCTGGGGATGGAGTGGGGTTGCAGGGGAGAGGAAGGCAAGGGCAAGGGCTGCATAATTTCACACAGTCCTATTAATTTTTTTTTAAATCAGTCCATGGCGAAACGACTTCATTTTATCAGAGACATTTATTTTTTTTAATTTAGCCCCTATCGAAACGACGTCATTTCGATAAGTGTTAAATTAAAAAAAATAAATACGCCTATGGAGAAACAACGTCATTTTATCAGGAACCGATTTAAAAAATAAATAAATTTTATTTGCAATGAAGAGTTCTTCAACCCCTTGCTGCGAACATCTGTGTTAACTCAGCCCCATTAATAAGAAGCTGAGTTTTACACTACCGGTGGCTTTTTCTTCTGGCCACCGATGAGGAGGGACCACACACGATCCCATGATAATTCTGTTACTATAAATATATATATATATATATATGTTGGCAATTCGAGTTCCATTATTGTAATATGAAAATTTAACACCAATGCAATTTTTTAACCAAGAATTGTCCTCTTTTATATCTAATCAAAAATTTATTTTTTGTTTTTATTTTTCTTTTTATATCTCTCTTAAATTATAGTATACTGATTTATATTTTGTACAAATTTCATATGGTGACAAAATATAATTTAAAATTTTTTATACCTTTTTTTTCTAGCTTTTTTTAAATATTGCATGTTTTTTATTATATATTTTTAATATACTAAAATTTATACTAAATATGTATATCTGAAAATAGAGTATACCTTTAATATATTAAAAATATTATCTTTAGAGTTTTTTGAAATTGACAATTAAAAAATGTTTGTTTTTAAAAAGTAGGTGTTTTTAAAAAATAATTTTATTCTTTAATATTTTTTAAGAAATGCCTAATTTATTCCTTTATAAACTCAGACATTCTCACCGGCTTATTTGGATTATTGGGCCTTTAATTGCTTTCAATGACTTGTGGAAATGGCCTAATATGAAGATTAAGCGCGGAGGTAGATTTGTCATTGACCTACAGTTTAGGTATATATATATATTATTAATGGAGGTTTAAACTGATAATCCAAATTAATGACATAGTTAGACCGAAGTGTATTGAGTATAAGCAACATGGTTAAGTGAATGGGGAAGTTGATGGGCCAAGAGCTATACGGGGGCCAATATGGCACAGCAGATTCAGACCGCACCAATACATGAGATATTGCTGCATCCATAGCTCAATTGGTTTAGCTGTTATTAATGGCCAACAAGCAAATGCAGCATCAAGAAAAATAATTTATTCAATTATATTTTAATTAAAATTGTTTTTTTGAATTTAAACTTTAATAATAATAATATTATTATTATTATTATACCTAAACGTGGAGTGTTTCGTACCAGATAGCTGATTTGGTCTAAGAAAGAGCCCAATTAATTACCAATAAAATGAAATATATATGTGTGTGTGCATATTATATTATGGCCAAAAAGCATGGAAATGTTTAATTTGACCTCTTTTTTATAAAAAACTAAGGGGGCGTTTTGGCCCTTTAACCCTAAAAATACATCGACCATAGTCAACCACGTGACTTACCCAAACAAAACTCCAAAGTCAATAATGTCAGTATTCCCTCTTCCAAAGCACGGTATTCACGTTTTTGCTCAGTGGTCAAAAGAAGCCTTCGTTCTTCCAATCCTAATGAACACCAACCTCCATGAACCTATCACCACCACCGCCATCCTTGTCCTCCTCCTCTTCCGTCGTCACTATAAATCCAAGCGCTTCCTCTACCTCACTTGAGCCGCACGCGCCGCCACCCTTTCCCCCTTGAAACCACTGGCAAAATCCATCAACCTCATCCCTTTTTCCAGCATTCATATTTATTCCGCCCATATCCACGCTCGCCATTACTGATGACTCCCAATCGGAGAATGAAGACCCGCAGCTCTCCTCGTTGCCGTTGATTGTGATGTATGACGAAGAAGACTGAAAAACCAATAGCGACGAGTATGGATTTTCTATGAACTTAACTTTTGAACCACTACCATTGCAAAAACCGCTAAAACAAGAAGAAGAAGAATTAATTGAGACTTCATCTGCGTCGGCGGTATCAAGAAATTTCAGGAGCTCATCTACTGTATCTGTATTATCATTATCCATTGAAAGCCAAGCCACAATATCGTCACCAAAATCGCTGGAACTGTAAGTAATCGCCTGCGTCTTTGATCTTTTCATTTTCGTTTCGTCCTCATCAGAGCCATCTCTATTTCTGGTTTCCTCCATAGCTTTTTTCTGTGGTTATTGCAGAAAAGAGACAGAGAGGGAAAAAGAAAAAAGCTATAAATACTCTTTGTCTCTTCTTCTCTTATTAAGAGCACGCGGCAGCGTGGGAGAAGGATCTGGATTTTTTAATTTTTATAGTATTATTTATTTTTTAATATAATTTGAAAATGTGGGGTCGTTGTCTTTTTTTTATCATCAAATGGATGGAGAGCCGTTGGATTTTATCTTATGGTTTTAAAGAGATGACAGAGTGGCTTTGAGTGCCACGTGGATAGAAAGGATAGAGAAGTGACTGTAGTGGCAAAAAGAAGAGAATTTTCTGGAGAGAGAAAGAGATTGCAGAGATGTGTCAGTGTCAGTAGGATTGTTTTGGAATGCAGAAAGTAACTCTCGATTTTCGATTTTTTTAAAAAAATATTTTGAAATATTTTTATTTTTACATTTTTACCCTTACTCGCCTTCTTATTTCACTTTTGTAGAGAGGAAAAAAATAAAATATTACTCTATCCCCCTATAAAAATATTCTTCTTTCTCATTTCATAATAATTAAAAAATATTAAATTTTTTTATTAAAAATACAAATTTACATATATTTTTCTATTATATTTCTATATAATGTATTTAATAAATAATATTAAATAAAAATATTATAAAAAATTTATATAATAGTTAATTTATTAAAATAATAGGTAACATATAATTTAAGGTAATTAAAAAAAAAGCTGATTTTTATACGACGAACAAATATTTCTACGGAATGTACTGCAAAGCACTCAAAATTATTAATATGAACTCATTAAAAGACAGTATACCAATAACTACATATTTCTCTAACAATAAATTTAAATGGATTCTTCTCTTTTGTATCAATATTCAAATAAATATACCTTCAAAAAAAAAATATTCAAATAAATATAAGTACAGAGCAAATGAACTCATACCGTACTAATCACTAATGAAAAGGAGCTATTTTTCATATTCAAACAATGTGATTTCACCACAGAAAAATTTTAAAATCCTTTTACTTCAAATAGTTCTTTGTAGAATCTAATCCTAATCAGTTTTCAAGTTGGTTAGATGATTCCCTTGTTTTCATATCCATGAACTATTCGATCTTCACAGAAGAATATATCTTCCTCACAAACCAGAAGCAAGCAAAGAAACCGGTGGACCCAGTCAACACAAAGAAAGTGTATGATCCAATTAACATATACCCAAAATAAAGAATGCCAGACACCAACTTTGTAATTTCTAACCTGGCGAAGAAATAGAAGATTGAGTATATAAAAAGGTAAAGAGCAGAAGAGCCAGCAGTCAAGTAGGCTCTCCACCACCAGTGATAATCTTCACTGCATAGCTGAAAGTAGCACAGCACAATTGTTATCTCAGCACAAGTGATGATTAGAATTATAAAAACCATGAAAAGGAAACCAAACATGTAATAGAACTGGTTTAGCCATATGGATGTTAAAATGAAGAACAGCTCAATGAACACTGCTCCAAAAGGAAGTATGCCTCCAATTAGAATTGTGAATATTGGTTTTGCATACCATATCTGCATAAGCATCTGCCTTGGGATTTTGTTAGTTTTAACAGGATCCTCTATTGCTGGCTTTTTGAAACCCAAATAACTACCAATGAAAACCAATGGTACTGATATCCCAAACCATAAGACCACCAGTGCAAACATTGTCCCAAAAGGAACTGCACCAGAAGACTTCTCACCCCAAATTAGTGCATTCAACACAAAGAAAACAGTGAACAGTGTAGCAGGGAACATGAAGGCAGTTTTTAAAGTGATCTTCTTCCATTGTGTGCCTCTGAACATTTTGTACAGTCGAGCTGAGGAATATCCTGCAAATAAGCCCATGAAAACCCACAGAATAACCATTGCTGTCATCAGGCCACCTCGATTTGCTGGTGAGAGGAAACCCAGTAATGCAAAAATCATTGTCACAATTGTCATTCCCAAAACTTGGATGCCTGTCCCAGCATATACACATAATAAACTGGAATTATGAGGCGGCCGAAAAACATCCCCATGAACTAATTTCCAGCCTGTTTCTTCCAAAATATCATCTTGGGTTTCCAACTGATTGTAGCTTGTAATATCTTTGTAGAGAGTTCTCATCATAATCATGGCAACCATACCAGAAAGAAAGAGGACAATAATTAAAGAGTTGATAATGGAAAACCAATGGATTTGATTATCATTCATAAGGAGGTATGTGTCCCAGCGGGATGCCCATTTGATTTCACTGGACTGGAGGAAGCAATACGCAGGTAAGAACTACATTGCTTAAGGGGGGAAAATATAGACAAGGGCATTCATAAAGAAGAGAGTACTTGCCTCAAAAGACACGTCATACGTAAACACAACCTCTTCACCGGGAGCAATCTGTTGTTGAGCAGCGTTAACAAGACCTTTCGAATTGCACGTTGCCAACTGAGTGTTGTTGTTATCCCAATATTTGTACTGATGATTAATACTGTAGTTTGAATAAGAAAGACAAGCATGAAGAATTAAAATTGATTGCAAGTATCCAAATCTTTTATACAAATAAGGTTGTCATTGCAAGGCAGAGTTAATGAATGTCAGGACAAAAACTGTAGAAAATCTTACACTTGTCAACATATAAACATAATAAAACAAAACAAAATAATTAGTGCAAATTGCTATTTTAACTTATGTATTAACTAATACTTCAAACGAATAACATGTTCAGTCCTAACACCAGCATTCTATATCCTTATTCAATTAATGGGTTCAAAGTAAAATACCTGATTGGAGTAACTTCAAAACCAACAATGCGGGCAGAATCAGAGACAGGATCGACATGATACTTAACTTTGAAGCTGAGGTGATTATTGATAAAATATTCATCCTCTCTTCCCTGTAGCAGCATCAGGTCAGTAGTAAATTAACAAAATGAAGCAATAATAAGAATAATTTGAAAGCAGAGTAAGGAACTTACACCAGTATAAGTTAATTTGAACCCAACTCGAAACCCATGTTGATAAAGTTCTGATGTACTAAGAACTGCAACGGGAAGGTTGTCTAGAATCCTAAGTAAGTATCCAATGAACCACTCAGATGATAATAATAATACCAATACAGGATCAAATTTTGAATTCAATTGCATAGCAAATATAAACAACTCACATGTTAACTCGATATTGATCATCAATTTTGTCCATGAAACTCTTAGCAGATTCAGTATCTAGAGTTACTCGACAAGCAACTTGGCAAAATTGTTCTGTTCTCATTTTAAACTGAAGATAAGATAAAAACAGTAATAATTAACAACATAACATAGAAAGTGTAAAATGAATTATTTTTTTGGGGTAAATAACTGACAGAGTAGACAGAATTCTCAATACGGTCGCCACGAAGAACCTCTCCAAGATTTTCAGCACTGTTGATGATTTTTGAAGGCTTACAATAATCAAGGAAATAGTAATCATATGGAAGCTGTGTTTTGGTAGACGAGAGTTTGTTAACCTTGACATCGAGAGGATCTCCCTGCAAATTTAAACAAAAAAAAAAGATCATAAAACATTTAAATAGAAATAGAAATGGAGATTTATTGTTTTTACATAGAATAAAAAATAATACCGTTTGGAAATCGATAGGGGCGACTCCAGGAAGATAGAAACAGTGTACGATTGATGGTACTGATAAAAGTAAGAAAATAAGAGAAGCCGTAGCCGAGCTTAGAAACTTGTCGCCGATCATTTCCACTCAAAATGTTTGCTATACAGCCTATACTAACATAGTAGACAGAAACAGAGAGAGAGAGAGAGAAAGAGAGAGACTTGGAGCGTAGACTTAAACTTGCATTCCACACAAATTAGGACCTTTTCTTTCTTGGATAGGAAACAGATGTTTTTATTTTGTCATTTTCATTTAAGCGACGTCGTCCTTAAAGAATCCACTTTGTTTATGGCGCGACGGCTTTTATATTTATTTTTGTATTTTTTCTTTTGAAATTAGCTGAGAGTTCCAATGCTAATTATTTATTTCATTCTTTTTTTAATTAATGGCCCTACCAAGTTCACAATATTATTGTTATTTTCGTTTATTATATTGTCATATTATATATAAAATGAATTTTTTCATTTAGACATTATTTGAGTGACTGGTAATACCGTAATATAGTTAGTAATGTATAATGTTATATAATATGATACTAAAAATAATATCATTATATTTAAAAATATAATATATTATAATATAATCAAATACAAATATTTATCTCATAATATTTAAAAATTTTAATCTTTTAAAACTAAAAAAAATTAATTTGAATATTTTTAAAAGAAAAAATTATAATTCTACAAAAAACCCTTAAATTAGTGATTTAAAAATTATAAATTTTTAAACCATAAAATTACCGTAAAAAACCATATTATAAAAGATGAAAATAAAAATAAACAAGAACTAAACCATGCCATGTCATATAAAACCATGACAAACTATAAAACAAGGCCTTAGGCGGCCATAGTTCACCATAGCAGTCATTTTTTCAGGTAATAGGTTAAACCACAGATGATTTCCAGAACTGGGGGAACAGATGTTCAAACTTCTAATTTGCATCAAATTCATCCGGCAAAGAGAGAGAGAAGTATATAAAATCTTTCACCAAAAGCCTATCTCTAAAGAGCTACGAAATTAATCTACTGCATAAAACCTAAATTTGACATCCCCAATCAAATTTCTATCATCCAAATCATTGATAAAAAATCCATTAACTAATAAACTAACTAGCTGTCCTCCAACTTTTCTAGTTCTGAATCTATTTCAAGTCTTCGAAGCACATGCAATCACATGCGACTTGAACTTCTCAAGCTCCCCCAAAACCTCATCCTCTGGCCTATAAATCAAATCACTCATGCGCCATATCTGCATGGACCATGAAAAGGTTCAACATGTCAATTACTGCATTTGCCAAAATGATAAAAATTCATTCTATTTTTTGCTTACTTAGAAGTAGCTTTTGGAGAATTTGTATTCCAAAATAATTGCACAATTACAAAACATGAATATTCAAAGCAAAACGTAACTAATACCTGTAATGTCCCCCCTCCACCAGTGGTTTCACAGTCATCCGACACACTAACAATTGTCCAAGGATCGGATGCATTCCAATGGAAGTCAACAACTTTATCCCTAAACACAGGAAAAATTAACTTCAAAAGAGAATCTTTATGTCTAAATGAAAAAGAAGATAAAATATTTCAAATTCAACCATTTAAATATGCTTGATTACCAAATAAAAAAATATAAATATTGAGGACAATACACAACCTACACAAAAACCAAAACCAAAGGAAAGATATTTGTTTTCAGGGAATTAAGAAATAGTAACTGGGTATCCGGCAATCAGCTCAAAAAAATGCCAATTGGATTTGTTAAACATAGGGAAGTCTTTAGAACAAGGCAGATAAGATATTAATAAGTTCCTTGAGAAAACTGTTCCAAGAGAGATGGAGATTGTCATGATACAATCAGGTTTTTAGAATTCTCACAGGATGGAGATTAATTTGGTGCATCTCAATAATTCTGCAATGACCTGCAACCTGAACCACATCTAAAGACCAGCCAGGTAAAATTTTTTTACACGTAGATGTGAAGGTAGCAGAAACTCAAAAAAAGAAGAAAAGCTGGACAAGATGGCCACGTGCAACAATGACACCAACTGGAACTCAATTTCTTAACATTCATACAACTAAATGGACAAGACAAAGTAAATGAAATATAATCTATTGAAATTTCAAAAGAAGACATGGTTGTAGGTTTGGTAAAACAATTAAGTCCAAAGGTAGTACACAATGACCAAAGGAGTTACATTGGCCAGACGGACAAACAATTGGAGCTCCCTTTTGCAGAGTTGAGATAGACATCTCACATTGCAAATGGAATGGATTTTAGAATTCATTTGCAACTGATTTTCAAGTTCACAATTTTCATGTTTGAAATAAATAATATAGTTTGGAACAAGTCTAAAGTAGAATTCAAAGCATCCACATTTTCTCAAATACATTTGCATTTAAACCTTGAAATTAGAATTCAATCTCAATCAATCAAAGAAAAACCTCATTTCCTCCAAAGCAATCCTGCAGCACACAAAAAAAGGAAGAGTCAAGTTACATGCCTGTGCCCAGCATGCTGGAAGAACAAGCCTGCAGGAGCACTTGGGGCTCTAGTTGGGCGCTCTGTTTTCTTACCAACCTGCAAACACAGAAAAAAATGTAGGGAGCAACAAAATCAGACATCTATGACTTCGTGGACCCAGTGAACATCTGGGGAAAACTTCAGAAAACCACCATCATACACAGGGAGAAATTATATAGTACAACGGTGATTCCAACTAGGCAATCTAGTTAGAATGACAAACTAATTAAATTATAACAAGTGGCGATATTTTTAAAAAAAATATACCCCTAAAATCTCTCTAGTTGAACCTTTTAATTTTGTAGTGATAAAATATAAAAGATTTGTCATTATCCAATTGGTTAGTCATTCCAACTAGGATGCCTAGTTGGAATTACAGTTGTATCATATAAATTTTTCATACACAGGTAGGAAATTGAAAATTAATCGTATATTGGCTGAAAAAGACCACGATGTTCCTGCTTCCAAGGGTTCATCAAATGAATAGAAACTAACTTCAACATGAAAAAGGAAAAAAAATATTTCAACCAAATATTATAATGAACTTGCTGGAACCCCCTCATTGCTTATGCACATTTTCTCAACATGCAAATTGAGAATCAAAATATTTTCTAATATACAAACTAAGCATTTACAGACTCAGCATTGCCTATCACATGTCACACATGTAAAGCAATGTGCATTGTGTTTACATCGAAAAAAAGTAATATAATACACAATTTTGAAGGCTGTCAATCTTAATACCCATGCACACATGTAAACTGATACACACAGATAGGATATTGATTAACTGCTAGAGATATATAATTTCTTGCAAGTGTTTCTGAGTAAGACGAGAACATGTGCATGCACTCTTCTGTTTTTAATTTTCTTAAAGGCTTTAACTTTTAGGCAGAATATGTCTCACAGGTCTGCAATCTAAAGGGGGTGTCCATCATATGTTAAATTTAGATACACAGGTGCACATTCACAGGCATTTTGAGCTCATATATAAAGAGGTTGAACATCCTCACCTTATCATAATCCCAAATATTTACGAGACCATCTTCTGCAGAACTTCCAAACACAGATGACTTGGCTGGAGACCACTGGAAAAAGTATCAATAGATTTAGCAAAAACTCATGCCTGGCACTTCAAGAGTTACTAGGATGCCGGAAAAAATGTTGATTAGCACCTGTACACAAAGAACAGCAGCTTTATGGCCCTCAAACTTGTAGATAGGCATCCCAACTCCATTAGAAGTGAGATTTCGTCGATCAAACATGCGGACAGAGTTATCTGCTGACCTGAAGATAAATTACAGAAGTATTAAGGGATATTGAACTTTTTCATAACCATATAAAATATAAATACAAAAAATAGTAGCATAACCAAACCTAAAAATCTACTGCATACCCACTGCTTAAAAAGAGTTGACAGCCATAATAAAAATAAATTCAAACCATACCCAGTTAAAATAAGGTTATCATCATGGGGATTCCAATCAACACAGTGAAGATCAGCATTGTGTGCCTTCTCAACCTATAGACCAGAAACCAAAGCCACACACACATATTATAAGCAGGTTTGTTTTCATGTGAAGAGGAAATTTTTTTTGAAAAAAAGAAATGAGTAGCTTCATTTCTTCTCAAGCAGCAATCTCAGCTGCAAATAGTGGTTAAGATGGATTGCATACTTGCATCATTAAATTAATTTACACTTGACTACAGTGATAAAAAGGAAAGGATGCAAAAGAAACCAAGAGGATTTACAAATGCAGAGGGGAATGGATTTCCATTTCACATATAACATGAAGTTTCTCATCCACAAACAAGAGAAATATAAAAATGAATATGAAACAATGACATGGAGAATTTGAAAATAAATATGAAGCATGTAACCTTGACTGCTGGGCTAAAGCCAACTCGAGCATCCCATAATATAAGGCAAGAATCATCTCCCACACTACAAAACTCCTGCGCACTTCAGCAGAAATACATATTTTGTCAGGAACAAAAGTGCACACCATAAACTCATAACCAAATATAGCTACAGATAACAACAAAAACAAAAATAGATGAATATATAGAATTTTTTCACTCTGATATTCACAAACAAGAATAGATGCACATGCTATGATGATTCCCTGAATTAAAAAAGGTCATAGAATTAAAAAGCATGGGTGACATGAAAATTTTGAACACTAAAAGTTGCAAACAGAAAAGATGATAAAGAGCAAATAATAATTATAAGCGTCCTTTGGCATTGCACTGCAGGCCTTTTAGAAGAGCAACAATTACAAAAGCAGTATGCCAGATGGAGTTTATTGGCATTTAATCAACACCATGCAAGATACCTGGATGGACAGAATGTCACATCTTCAACTGTATCCTCGTGTCCCTGGTAGATACCTCGTGGTCCTACAGAAGGGATGTCAGCAGCTCTATCAGTACCATCCCCAGCCTTCTTGATGATTGATCCACCAGATCTTGGAGACTTTGCTGAGGCTGGGTCAGTGACAGATGCTGTTATATGGTCCTGGATACTCCATAAAACTACTGACTTATCCTTCCCTGCAATGAAAATTACCTGCTTAGACGATCTTTGTAAAGAAAAATTAAACAGTTAATCTAACACACTCTGGAAATACAACACAAACAAGAACAAAACTTGAATTCTAATATAAATAACAATATAAGAGAAAGAAACACCTCTCAAATAACACCAATAAGCTATTTATTCATTTATCTACAAGAATTAACAGAAACTTTCCAACCTCCAGAAAGAACAAAGGTTTCTGTTGGGCACATAGCAAGAGCAAATTCTGCATTATCTTGATGTCCAGTCAAAATCTGCAAGAACAGTTTCAGGTTAAAATAGCCTTCCCTAGAGAAGCAACCAAATTGCTCCAGAACACCTTGGATCTCATGGTCCAGCAAGATTATGTTTTCATGAAGAACATTCAGGTTTAAATATGATTCACATCAAAATATTCATTCACAATATGCTATTGTCTCATTATTCTGGAAACAGCCCCAATAAAGAATATAAGAAACTCCACCTTCCACCAACATTTTCCCAAAAAAAAAAACAAAACGGGGCACCAAAGATAAAGGTTATACCAAATCTGGACGAGAATTTGTAGCTCCAAGAACAGCATGGCGATTAGGCTGAGACTCAACATCCCATATGAGAACCTGTGTTTGTACAATGCAGGCAAAATTAAACTTGGCCGACAAACAAAACTTACAATTAAAAACTTAACAAGCATTTTCTTAGCAGCATGAGTAAATAAATCAGGAGATGTATTAGAATCACATCAGGGCTGTCAGTATGAGTGGCCACTATCCTACTATTCTGCGGGAGTTCCCTGATTCTGTTCACCTGCAAAAGAATATGCACCATGTGAATATCATCTTTTGAGAATAAAGCAAAGATTGGAAGGTATGCTAGGGAGAGTTAGTTAGCATAGTAATAAATGCCTTCTCAAAGAATCTTTTTTCCTAACATCTTAATTAAGAAACAATATTTTGCAACACATCTGAAGCATAGAATGACCAGATAAAGATAATCAATTTATACAAAACAACAAAATACCAAAAATAGCCAACAGCTATGCCTCCACATATTTGTAAATATTTAATAAACATACCTCTCCAGGATGTATGATGGTCTTGTACTTCTTAACAAATGGAGAGCGTGCTTCTTCATTAAACTGCAAAACCAGCATAACATATGATAATTTTTGAATTTGAGTTACATCAATAATTTCATAAATCAAAGAATAGATAAAAAAAGATGTAAAACAAGTCAGATAGCATAAGTCACCTGAGATATATGCTCTGCAGCAGCAACTCTAGGCTTCACAACTTCACAATTTGCAATGACCAAAGTATTTGGAACACTACCATCAGTCTGCTCAAATAGAAGAAAGTAAATAAACAATAATAATTACCCAAAAAGTTGTTAATTATAACAAAGGAAAGATAATGCTAACAAAGAAGAGATTAATATGAGTAAAATATCTGAAGTGTAGAAAGCACAGAAGCAGAAAATGGGCACAAAAAAATCCCAGTAAGAAATTACTAAGAAAATTTGCAGAACACAAGCGAAGAAAAAGCTTCCATTCATTTATTGGCATTGATTGCGTTTCAGTATGAGTATATGACCCAAAGAAATTTGTTCGAATGAGTAAAACACCTTGCTAGTAGGGTGTACTGAGCGCAAAATAAAATGTAGCATGAAGAACAATAATCATTTGCTCGGATTCATTAACCAAGAAACTTAAGCTTAGCTTAAGCATAAAAAGAGACAACATTAAAAACCATTGGAAAATATTATAAGTTAATTTGTCATGTACAACTAAAACCACATAGTCTAACTATGAAACTGACACAAGCAAAAAAAAAAATTGCCTGTTCAGAAAGGTAGAGACGTTGGCGATTCTTGTAAGTAGCTTGCTCAAGCTGCGGACCCCACCTGTTCAAAACAAGATCAAACATCATCAGTCAAGAAAATGGAGAAAGAAAAATTAAAAGTAAAATGAAGTAGAATCCTCCTCAAAATCTGAAGGCACAGGTCCACTAGGGTATAGACCAAGAGTTGCAAAAGAAAAAGCCAGATCACATAGTGAGAGCATCAATAGGTAGGTGCTAAAACTCAAAAACCCTAAAAATGAGGTTACGAAAAAAAGAAATTACCGGCAAGAAAGAGAAGGCCAAACGAGATTGTGATTAGCGAGCCAGTCATAGAGAACAGGAACCAAAGATTTCCACTGAGTATACTTTTCATCGACAGAAGGTTGTTGTTGAACCTTCTTTCCTTCCTTCATTTTAGCAGCACCCTGGTGTTGTTGCTGATCTTTCTCTTCTTTGGGCTTGGGTTTTCGGCCTCTCTTTTTCGCCACTGGAGGCTCCATTTGAGAAAAAAAAGCTATCCCTCTCTAAAATCCTTTAATATGAATATAGTAAAAAAGATAAGGAAATGGAACACGCCGGCAACGGAGTGGACCTACCACCTCACTGTGGATTGTGAAATTTTGGGAGAGACCGTATAAAATGGTGGGTGAATACAAAAGGTTAGGGTTTTAGGATAATTTTAACGCTCTGTTTGAAGCCGGTGGTGAACACGCGTTAGTATGAGGTGTTTGTGAAAATGTCTAAATGAGTCGATTCTATTTGTGATTGTGATTGTGTTTGTGTGTGGGTTTAATCAAGACATGAACGAAAGGTTCCAGTTTTCAGCCTCTTTTGCTGCGATGGTTTTGTCTCCGCTTAGGTTTTTGGCAATTTGATTCCTGGTTTGGACAAAAGGGTGCAGAGTTTAGGTATCCGAAGTTGGTTTTGATTGGTTGGTGGTGTGCAAGATAGGGGTGAAAGATGGACTGGTTAAGCTGAAAATGAGATTACGGATTAGGGATAATGGACTCCTGCAAAAATCATTATTCCAAATTTGAATCCGATTGATTAAACTTTTTTAACGCTATTCGTGTACTATATGTATGTTTAATTATTTATTCAAATATAAAAATATAATAAATTTAAATTATAAAATTATAATTTTTAATAAAATATTTATAAATAAAAAAAATAATTTTAATATAATTTTATCCCAATAATTTCATAACACAAAATTTTATAATTAAAATATAATACAATATATATGTATATAATTAAAATTTAATAAAATATAAATATTAAAAATTTTATTATATAAATGGGATTGAAAAGTGGATATTTGGAGATATATATTTATATTTTACACAAATTTATTATGAATAATAAAAATATTATCTATTTATAAACTACTCACATCCTATTCAAATCGACGCAAATCAAATATTAAAAAAATATCAAATTATTGTCATTCATATTATAAATAATATACTTTAATAAAAATATTATTCATGTGGATTCAAAATAGAACATGAATTTATACCGTTGTCTAAGTCGTTTATATGATATCAAAATAATATGGCATTTGATTACATCATAATTTTAAAAAATAATAAAATAATCACTTTTAATAAAAAATATTATATTTATTTATAAATAATTTACGTAAAATAAAATATTAGGCTTAATAAATTTTACCAACAAGTTAGTAAAATATTTTATTTTACTTAAAAAAGAGATTATGGGACATTTCATGTCAAAATATAATTATACATTTGCTTTATGATATAATAAAATAAAAAAAATGTTATAAAAGTAATTTAAGTATTACTCAAATTTTACCAGTAAAATTTGATTATATTCAAATAAGTTTATTTTTTCTAATCCACTTTCTTAATATTTTATTGCATCTTCCAAGCAAAATAGTATGATTTATCCAGTATAATATATTTTTTTTAATAAAATATAATTATAGTAATATATATTTGTAAAGTACATTCATAGTAATCAAATTTTTCAGTAATCTATCAAACAACCTATAAATATATGAACCACATTTGCACCACTAAGCCATTTTAACATGTTTGTTGTTATGTCTATAAAAATATATATAATATGTAAATACATCACATATTATATAAACTATTTTAAAAAAATAATTAACAAAAAAAATTATAAATTACATGTATATCAAACATTATAAATATCACAAATCATGTTTAATAAATTTATTAAGTTGTATGTATATATAGTTGCTAGCATAAGATAATTGATATAGAAAATATTATAATATATATAATATAATTGATGTATAAAATATGTTATACAATATAAGTATCCAGCATTAACTATGTTTTGGTTTGTAAGATATAAGTTTCTATTTAATTGTTTTATGACATATTTTAATTTTCAAAAAAAAATATTTATTTGTTGAAATTATATTATTTTACTTCAATTATTTATATGTTGCGCCAATATTAATTTAATAATTTATGATCATATATTAGACTTTAGATTAATATTTAATAAATGCTTATTAATTACTATTAGTACTTTGTGGATTATAACTGTGAAATTCTTATAAAAAAGATAATTATATCTATGATAAGTTAATTAACATTTACTAATAAGTGATATAATAAAATTAATTATTCTAACAAAAAATAAATATTTAATTACTAATTAGTAGTTATTTAATGTATAAGTTATAGTACATATATATAATGATTTTTTAAAATATAATTAGTTAATACTACTAATAAAAATATTTTAATTCACATGTATAACATACATATTCTAATAAAAATACATAATTAATAAAGGATATTATAAGCTATACATATATTATAATAATAATATATAACACAATTGATAAAGAATATTATAAATCATACACAGTAAATTTATTAAGTGTAAGCATCAATGTACTAAACTGCAAATTTTTTTTCCTTTGTTCTCGTGTTCTCCCTTCTCGTCTTTCTTTTCTCTCTTTTGATTATAAATTTTCTTGGTAGATTAAAAGGCTTTGATTTCTAACTTCCCAATTCAAAGTAGAATTGTTTAAATAGATTAGCCTCGCATGTAAGCTTATCATATAAATTTAATATGCTTAATTTGACAGGGCAAAAAGCTCATATTTATTAATGTCAGATCATATCAAGCCAGAAATAAATTTGTAAATAAATATTAAAAAATTTAATAAAATTAAAATATCTCTTTGTTTATTTTTTTTGGACGAAATCTCTTTGTTTATTTTGAGGTATAAGAAATAATGCATGAGAAATATTATTGACTTTAATTTGTTAATATAATGATTTAGCAATTATTGGCGCATACAAGCATTTTCTTAACTATATATCTATTATTTTATTTACATATTTTATCATTTCAGTACTTCTTTATTTTTCTAATTTTATTAGCCTAAATTATATTAGTTAGATTTTTCTCTCATCATTTTATTTTTCTTACTAATATTATTTTTTAATCAAAAAATTTGTATAATTTTATCATGTAGAATTAAGTTTTAAAAAATTAATTTTGGATGATTCAAATCATCACAAATTTATGTTGCATCTAATATTTGATATTCACGTTATATTCATTATACTTGACTATATACTTAAATTATTTTATTAATTTATAATATGTTTTGAAGATTTCATTATTTAAAAAATACATTTATTTTATTAAATATAATAAAAATTTAAAAATTGAGATATTAGAAGTAAATTAAGTACAACAATATATTATATTTTATTAAAATAAGGAAGCCATACAATAATAAGATAAGAAAATGATTGAAAAAGAATACAATTTATCTCATGCAAGCCAGAGAATCCAGTGAGGCAAAAGTGCAAGAAGAGCCGCCACCGAATATGAGAATTTGGCATTCAATGTCGAGGGAGGGTATAAGCCCGATAATAAGCTTTGATGAAATGGGCATAAAGAACTATCTACTTCAAGAAATTTACATCTATGGTTTTGAGAAGTCATCAGCAATCCAATAACCTATAAGCAATTCACTACCATAACAAATGGGACATATAGCTAAAAATTCTTAGCAACAATACGTAAAATTATAGTTAAAAAGAGTTATATCAATTATAAATATTATTATTTTTACAACTATATATAATTTGGTTAAATTAATTAATTATAAAATTAATCATTTATAGTAAATATATTATTCTTTTTACATGTTTTACCAACACTGAAATAACGCTACTAATCAATTCAATTAATCACAAAAATTTAAAATTTATAACAAAAATAATTATAAAATTTCAGTTATAGTCACATTAATAAATTAACGACTAAAATAGTTTATCACTATAAAAATGATGCACAGTAAATTAAAATTTTTAATGATTGATTTGTTATAAGATATAATATGTGTAACTATAATTATTTTATGTACATTGTAGCTAATCTTACACGCTTATATAGCTTTATAGGTATAGAAAAGTTACAAATATGGCAAAAATACTTTTTAGTTAATTAAAATTTTGAATATGACAAAATAATAACAACATCGTTAATTACTTTAACACTATAACTCGCCTATTTATATATGATATCATGTTTTTTTTTTTATTTATACACAACAAACAGTCTATGTTAAATTTTTTATTTAATTGAACTTGCTTTTCTATGTTCATCGTTAATGGTTGAAGAAATATTATCATGACTGCAACTGATCTATTTGATATAATGTGTGCTCTTCTTCTTATTAAAATGAATTCAACTTGTAACTTAAATTTGTTATGTTTAGCATTGATATTAATTTTTATTTCACTCATTATCACATTTGTAATTTCAATTGTATGTTATTTTTAATGCAAAATTAAATATAAAATTAAAATCTCAAATAAAATAAAAAAAATACATTGCAATCAAACTTTTTATTATATATGAAATATAAAACTCAATTTCACACTAAACTTAAAATTATATTAGATTTCATTACAAACATTAATATCAATATTTTTACTTTAACGAACATAAAACATTATAATTACAACTTTATTTTATTTATAATAGAAGATATTGTGATATGCTAATCTTTTTTAATAATCTCACCTAATCTTTTTATTTTTAAGTGTTCTTTCCATGTAAATGTTGTTATGTATTAGAGCCTCTCCGACCATGCGCCAATTTCCATTATAGCGCACGGTTTTAACTCCAACCAGTCGCTATTTATTGTTCCATTTTGAAGATCAGCTACAGTGTTGCACTATATTTGGTGCAGTACTGTAGCTGCACCATTTTTTTATTTTTTATTTTTTATTATTTTTAACTCAAAACTTTAAATATTTTCTAAACAAGTCCTACTTTATTATTTTTTAAGTAAATTTTTGTAATTAGGTATTTATTTTTTTTCACCCACTCAATATATTGTATTATTTATTAATTTTATATTTTAATAACTAAAATGTAAAATTTTATTTAAATAAATATCATGTAAAATATGAATTGTATTTATAACAAATTATTTTATTTATAATACATAAAAATAAAAAAATAAAAAAAAATACTTTAGCAAATCACATTCACAATTCATAAAGGAAGTTAATTAAAATATTCAAATTACAATGTCTTTACACTTAAAAAAAAAGCTTGCTGTTTATGTTATCAATGGTAACAGCTAAAGCAATAAGAAACATCTAGCTGTTTATGGTCTCAATGGTAACAGCTAAAGCAACAAGAAACAGCTAGCTGTTTATGTTCTCAATAAAAAACAGCTGCTAAAACAGCTAGCTGTTTATGTTCTCAATGGTAACAGCATAAACAGCTAAAGTAACAAGAAACAGCTAGCTGTTTATGTTCTCAATAAAAACCAGCTGCTAAAACAGCTTGCAGTTCATGTTCTCAATTGTAACAGCTAAAGCAACAAGAAACAACTAGCTGTTTATGTTCTCAATGGTAACAGCTAAAACAACAAGAAACAGCTAGCTGTTTATGTTCTTAATGGTAACAGCTAAAGCAACTAAAAACAGCTAGCTCTTTATAAATAAATAATAATTTGTTGATTATTTTTTTCTCCTCATATTTAAAATTGATTTTTTCAAATAAAAAACTAGTATACTTTTATTTAATTTCAAAAACTCTAATATAATCATATTATTTATATTTAATATTATTAATATATATATATTTTTATAATTAACATATAAATTATCTATCATCATTAATATACTATTTATGTAATAGTTTCAATAAACAGATCTATTAATTATTAATCATTTATCAATAGCTTATTTATCCAATTTTAATAAACGATTCACAACTTATTTTAAACAATTTATATTCCATAAATATATTATAAATAATAAATCAATAATCACTTTTCATTTAAAATGATATGAAGTTTTTAAGTGAAATGGATAAATAAAATTGAAGTAAAAGAATAATATAATATTAATGAGAGAGAAGAATTTAAACAGAATATTCTTTTTGGTGATAAAAATGGTGCAGATGATTGGAGATAATGTTGCGCCATTTTAGTGTTTTGCACTATTTTAGTGCAAAAAATGGTACACATGGTTGGAGTTGGCCTTATTGATTCTATCTCCCGTGTATATAAAATTACAATATTGTGAATACTAAATAAACTAATATAATTAATACACGTTGAAATATAATCTAGCGGCAATTGCATCTATCTCGATAGACCCAAGTTCTCCTCTTCCAATTATAATATTCAATAAACTAATATAATTAATTTTATTTTTTATATATTTATCTAAAATTTTTACATAAAATATTAGTGTCAAATATAATAGATTACTTTTTTGTAATATTATACGAAAAATTTTATTAAAATCATCAAAATTAATAGACAATTATAGTATTTGTTTTTATCAAAACTACCTAAATTAACTCAAAAAATAAAATACTTAAAAAAAAAACTCAAAAAATAAAATAGACCCATAAATTTAACAATTGCTTTTATAAAAATTAAATTTAAAATTAAAAGGGATTTTGATGTCTCGTTGATTATAGTAGCTTTTTTTTTTTTTATCTTTATTGTTTTCCCTCTTTCCGCTATATTTCTAAACCTAACTTTATTTCGTAACCTCGCAAGCAGTAGCCTCTCACCATCTTCATAATATCGCCAACCCAGCCTGCTCACAATAGATCTCCATCGCCAACGCAGCAGAAAAGGAGCTACAATCGTCGTTCTAGAGCGCCACCGCCGTTGCTCGGAGAATTGTAAGTTCCAAAATGTTATTTTATTCCACCGCCATATTCTTCTCATCTCTTTCTCCTACCTGCAAAAAAACCCTATCTCTAATTCACAATTCTGTTGTTATCGTTTGTATTCGAGCCAATAGGTGCCAGTGCTCCTTTCCATTGACTTTTGTTTGCTTTTACCGATTTCTGATAATAACTTATTTTTCAATTATGAATTTAGTGCAGAGCTCTCATTTGAAGCTGCATCTGCCACACTGAGAGGTGAAAATACAGTAGTGAGTTTTTCTTATCACAAATTTTATTTTTTTCTTAATTTTATTACATTTATGAAATTGGGATATTAAATGAATTTGGGATTTAGGCTTAGTTGAGTTCTGTTGAGTTGGGTTATAACTCTGTTTTTTTTCTTTTTCTTAATTATGCAGCTAGAGAGTTAGTGTTGGTATAGTTGTTATCTTATCTTGAGTTTGGGAAGCTGTTCTGTTTTGCCCTAACAATTTGCACAATACGCACACTTATCTCTCCATTGATTTGATTTGAATTTCAGTTTACAGATCCATAGCCTTTGGTGTTAAGTGAGACTTAGGATTGAGTTTAGTTCTGTTCAAATGTTGTTTGAATCTTACTTTTGCAAAGATGAATAAACACGCAACAAAGTTGGACTGGTTATTTGCATGTATTGGTGTTTGGATTAATAATCATGGGCTAGGTGTCTGTAATTTCTCTCAAAGACACTAAATAAAGTTAATATGTCAAAGAAAATTGTCCTTATAATTTTTCTTTTCGTATATTGTCATTCAATACTTGTTGGTGTCAATTTGCAAGAACTCATTTGAATCTTAGAATTTATGATAATATTTTATTTTAGTTCTATTTACTGAAATGATAATTGATGAATAAACATTTTTTATTTTGATAATTTAATTGCGTTTTCATATCCTAATTAATTTTATTAGTAATTTTTAAATGAAAACGCTGTTCTTTTTTTTTTTATACATATTCAGAAAGTATCAGACAGAGGCTGTGCTTAGGCCGTTAAAACTATTTTTCTTGAGTTTTTTCCTTCGAGGTAACATTATCAATGAGTCAGCTGTGCATTTTGTCAATGAGTCATTGGGTGTTTTTCAAGTTTTTTCATGACATTAATGTATTCCTGATTTTTTTTTTCATGACATTGATGTATTCCTGATTTTTTTTTTCATGACATTAAGGTGCAAAATTAACCTATAAGTGATGGCGACTGCTGTGACGAGCGTGGTTCCGGCGGGTCGAAGTGCAAGGAGAGCCGCAGCTGAGGATGAGAAGTTGGTATTTGAGACGACAGAGGGTATAGAACCAATAACAAGCTTTGATAAGATGGGCATAAAGAATGATCTACTTCGGGGAATTTACGCCTATGGTTTTGAAAAGCCATCGGCAATCCAACAGAGGGCGGTTATGCCTATAATCAAAGGCCGGGATGTGATAGCTCAAGCACAATCTGGCACTGGCAAGACCTCCATGATTGCCCTCACTGTTTGCCAACTTGTTGATACTTCTAGTAGAGAGTAAGTTTCTTTTTGATACCCTATTTGCAAGTTTCTACTGCAGCTGTTTTACCATAATATTGATTCAATGTTGCAGGGTCCAGGCATTGATATTGTCACCAACGAGGGAACTGGCTGCTCAGACAGAGAAAGTCATTTTAGCAATTGGTGATTACATTAATATACAAGCACATGCATGTATTGGAGGCAAAAGTGTTGGTGAGGATATCAGAAAGCTAGAATATGGTGTTCATGTTGTGTCTGGAACTCCAGGAAGAGTATGTGATATGATAAAGAGGAGGACCTTACGGACTCGAGCCATCAGATTATTAGTTCTTGTGAGTTATTGAACAATCCTTGCATATATAAAGTGAAGATTCTTGTTTTATTAGTATAATATCCTTATTCCTTGGTAATGGAATGCATAAAATTTTAAAATGTGCAATTTGAATGAAACAGATTGTTCAAATTTAAATTTGTAATTGAAATTACTGTAAATCAGGATCTGATTACTTTTTGCTATTTATATTATACACTTTTAAACTGGGGTTTGCAGTGCACATCTAATTGGTTTACATCCATAAAGTTCTTTTTTAGGATATTTATTAATGTTTCTTCTTATTATCCTTATCTTTTTAATATGCATTGTAGGATGAATCTGATGAGATGCTGAGTAGAGGGTTCAAGGATCAAATTTATGATGTGTACAGATATCTTCCTCCAGAGCTTCAGGTGTTCTACATGCATATTAATTTGGTTTAATCTTCTCCTTTAGCTTTCTTATTGTAAATTTGCTGTTGTTTTTTTTTTGTTTGACTAAATTTTGTACAAGGTATAGCATGTATGTGCATGTGCATTAAATGTTCTTCTTATTCATATGCACTACATTCTTGGTTCAGGCTTTTATGTTTTTTTGATTAGTCATGATGGGTCATATTTACTTACAGGTTTAGGAAAGTTGAAATGTTTGTTCTAAATTTGTATGTATTAATGCAGGTTGTCTTGATATCTGCTACTCTTCCTAATGAAATTTTGGAGATGACGGGCAAGTTCATGACAGATCCTGTAAAGATTCTTGTGAAACGTGATGAGTTGACTTTGGAGGTGAGCATTTGTTAGAGCTGTTTATGAGCTTCTGATAAATGCAAAGCTGGAATTTGATGGGAGCTTTTCGCATGTTGTGTTCATATGATTGCAGGGCATCAAACAATTTTTTGTAGCAGTTGAAAGAGAAGAGTGGAAATTTGATACCTTGTGTGACCTTTATGATACTCTTACCATCACCCAAGCTGTTATTTTCTGCAACACAAAGAGGAAGGTAATTCTGTCATGGATCTAATCTCCCTTTTGCTGTCTGACAGTTGATGGTTTTTATGAAGTGAACATTCTAAGAGTTTATCAGGGTTATGCCTATATTTTATTTGCAGATAAAAAAAAAAAGAAATTTCTAACTTTAGCAGATTGCCTTCATTTTTATTTTTAATATATCTAAAGTTTTACAATCAACATAAAGCAATTGTTTATTTCTAATACTAAATTAGAAGGTAATTACTGAAGTTTTTGTTCACTCATTTGCTTTGAATTATGCATTGTTATATAATGTATGGGCTGCCTACAATTTTGCTAGGTTATATATGTTATCTGTGCCTATTTTGTGAGTTGTGAGATTCAAGTTGTTGCTTAAGCTATATTGTGAGCTCACTTATAAATTTGAACAAAATCAGGCTTCTAATATTGATTAAAGCATCTAAATAAGAGAGTGTTCTACTTTTGCCTAGAATTTCCTAGTATGGAAATTGGAATTTGATGCTTGATATGTTTATCTTTATGAAAAACAAATAGAAATCCTAGGTAAGTGCACTTCTTTTAGTCAGATCCATGTCTGATTATCTATATCTACAAAACGTTTATATTTTATTTACCAAAAGGTTTCTAAATATTCAAATTGGGCCAAATAAAATCAGAACTAAAGTGATTTTGTTGTTCTTATGGATTTCCAAATTATTACCTTGGGCAGGTGGATTGGCTAACTGAAAAGATGCGGGGCAATAACTTTACAGTCTCATCAATGCATGGTGACATGCCTCAGAAGGAGAGAGATGCAATTATGGCTGAGTTTCGGTCTGGTACAACCCGTGTCCTTATTACCACTGATGTTTGGGCCCGGGGGCTTGATGTTCAACAGGCAAGTTCCTCATGTATATTTCTCCTCGATAATGTCTTTGTTCAGTACAATTATTTCAAATGTGCTATCTTGTGTTCACCAGAAAGCTAAATAAAAATGATTGATATAAAGACATTACTGCTTTTAGCAAATTATATTGCCTAAATTGAAGGTTCAGGTTCTCTTGGATATAAGAATTTGATGTATGACCGCTAAAAATTATGTTATTTAGTGAAGAATGGAGAGATTCTTGGCAATAATATTTTATTGCAATTATACATTACAATAATAAAAGAATCTCTCGCTAATCAGGACAGTAAAAAGACTCAACAGGTTTCATTCAAGTCGCATTGATCTATTTAAGAACTTGTGTTGAAGCTTTTATTAGGGGATCTTGTATTGTGTAATATTTTGACATTGGTATCACCTTCCACAAAGGGGCGGGGAAAGAGATACATGAGCTTATGATTTTCTAAGTAAATCAAGAAGAAGATATCTTGAATTTTGCTTGCAATAACTCCTGAATTATTTTCTTTGTTCTATAATTGACTCGATGTTGTTGATATGCCCATTCTTGTAAATTGCTCGACAACTTGTAAATGCTTCTATGTGTGTGCACGCTTGCTTTCTTGCAGTATGAAATATAATTGTGTTTTCTTCTGTCTGATTCATGCTGTTGCCTTGGTGGTGGGAATAAAGCTCATTGTTTGGTGCTTTATTATAATTGTATCATGAGGCATCCCTCTTTTATTTGGTCTTTATTATCATGTTGGCTTCTTGTCTTTGTAGGTGTCTTTGGTTATCAATTATGATCTACCAAACAATCGAGAGTTGTACATTCATCGGATTGGTCGTTCAGGTCGTTTTGGGCGCAAGGTATATACTTCTGTTTTCCCTTTTTACCTGAGCAATTTTTATTATAATTTCAACATCATGCTGGATTGTTTTGAATTCTGTCAAAAAGCATAATTTCCTCGATATCTGCACTCTAATTATTCATCAAAGTTATTTGTGTGGCAGATTCACTCTTCAATTTTTCATTGTTAGATTTTTGCATAGCAGATACTCATTCTGTTATTCTTATACCATTATGTTCTGATGGTTGTAGTATGCTAACAGCTTGTTTAATTTTTAATTACATGGCTTGATGGTTTCCAGGGTGTCGCAATAAATTTTGTCAAGAGTGATGATATCAAGATCTTGAGAGATATCGAGCAATATTATAGTACCCAAATTGACGAAATGCCGATGAATGTTGCCGATCTGATCTAAAGACTTTTCTATGTTGATTATATTGCCAATGTCAGCAGAATGGTGTATAAAGTTGTGTGATTGAAATTAACGTTGATGGAGCACTCTTTGTTTCTAATGAGTTTGTTTAAGATAGTTGTTGCTGAATCGGGATACTCTGATTGGTTTGACAATAGGATTAGATTAACTGGTTTATGTGACTTTTTTTTCTTTTTGTTTTTAAAAAATTGTTCTTGATTGATTAATGCAAGATGGATTGTGCGACTGGAATTATTATATTGATTCTAAGTTTCATTACACATTTTGAAGTATCAATGATTAAATTAAGCTTGTGAAGCTCGCGTCTTATGTAATGCAAAATGTCTAAATCATAGTAGCTTTACGAGTTTTTTTTAGTTGTATATGCGTAGACGATGGGAAAATTAATGATCAAATAATCCGCCAAAGTCATTCTTCTAAATATTAAATATTATTAATAAAATTTAGTTCAATTAATGGTAAAATTCATATGTATTTAGAATAAGTTTTAAGAGGTATAATTCATTAAAATTTTACTATTTTCAATAAGTGAAAAAGAAAAAAAAATTTCTTTCATTTTATCTTTAAATTAAAGGGATCATAGTTGATTTAATTAGAATATTTTGAGTTCTTAAATTTTGTATATTACGAGCATTACAAGATAACGTGATGCTGTTAGAGAGAGATCGCTTGAAAATTATGTCTTTGCTCTTAGCTTTGAGAAATTAAAATCTATTTTTGTTTTACCGAATCAAATTTTCTGTTCCACGTACGACGACTAGAGTCGGAATCAATTTATGGTTTCATTTCCTTTCATCAATCTAGAGTCATATCATCCTACCCCCATTTTGTAAGTCATGTTCGTGGATAAGCCACAAATCTCATAAAATCTATTCGCAAATTGAGTTTTAAATCTCATTTATGAAATCGCAAATCAAAATTACTGATTGAGATAATTGAACTATTAGCCTTAGTTTATGAAATGAAATATGAATGAAATGGATAATATTGAATTTTCAAACTCAGACCCATCACTGAGACGCAGTCATGAATAGGTTAAACAATGTTTTTCCAATAACAAATTTTCATTGCCAAAATCCAACACGATAATGGTGCTCATGTCTTGCTTTTAGTCTTGCCATTGGTCTTCCCTTGGATAATGACATTTGATAAAATAATCCTTTTTGTTATTAGATTTTATTTTTTAAAAGAAAAAAAAAAACACATCGAGTCCCTTGTAAAATTAATCTAGGTTCTGGCAGAAGGGGAAATACAAAAAAGTACAAGAGAACAAAGCTTCTTAATGTAAATGCAAAATGGAACTCAAAATAATATTTGGATAGGCAGGATTGAATCCAGATATCACTCAAATTGATCATTTTTATAAAAATTACAGTCCGCAGCTCTTTAATCATGAAGAAATTCCATTTTAACTAACAAAGTCAACCATATCATTTTTTCCTGCATAACTGATCTTGCTTAGCAAAATTTTAATTGGTACTATATAACCTTAAACATAAACACCAGAAGCAAGTAACAGGAACAAGGACCCAAAACCCTGCATCAGAGATAGCAATCAACTGTCATCAACAACCACAATTTGCAATAATCAATAGCAGCTGGTCTAGAAACAGATACAACAGATCCTACCAGACAAAAAGATGCTAATGCTCCAGTTGTAAGCTCCTTGACAAGACTGCGATTTCGCCTAGATGAGGTTGCTTCATAGCTGCAAATGATACTTACAACTGTTATAAACCAAAATGAAAATCGGGTGTTGAACATTATCCATTTTGTTGTATAAAAAAAGTGTTAGCAATTTAGGGAGTACAACATAAACTCTTTAAGCAACAAGTCGTCCATTCTTATTTTAACACCCTTGTTCACATTCAATGAGAATATTTGGAAGCACCAATCATCCAATAACAATTGAATTTAGGGCTACTCTAATACAGCATGTTTAAGATGATCTTCAAACTTTGAAATGTAACATTATAGATAAAATAACACTTAGAAAAACTAAACCCCGCCACCAAAAAGAGAGGAGGTGGGTAGGGAGGACTTAACCACACCAAGTTAAAGGCAACATTTCAAACTTGAAAATGTATCTTGATAGACTGAAAAATAAATTTGTAGGCACTCAAATGGTTTGTAAAAGCTAAATCCTATTCTGACATCGATGAAATGCTAAGGCACAGTAGCACTTTAAAACAAACCTGTTAAAAGCAATATTTTGACATGGAAAATACATTTTAAAATGAATCAGAAGACGCTCTCTTTTCATAAAAGAATTCACATGCATATTGTGAAAATGCAGTTTCCAAACGAAGGATCCAAAAGATAATTTCACAATTTATGAGCATAACCCAACAACACACACAAACACTAGTCCGTAGCATTTTGGGAAAAAAAAGTCGAGAAAACCCCATAACAGGTTAAGAGCAATCCTTGAAAACTGAAAATGGGTTTTAAAGCAACAAACAGATCAACTAAAAGATCTGCCAAATATTCATGAACATCCTATGATATCATCTAAATGTTCAAAAAAAATGATAGAATTTTAAAGAATCTAAGGAAAAACCTCTTTCACAGCATGTAAAAGTGGCATTTTAGATGCAAAATCCATTTTAAAACATAAAAGTAGAAATAATAAAAGAATTTTTTCCAGCTACCAAACATCTCATGCCCATACTGTAACATAGCTCTGCTAAAGGAAAAAAGAAAATTTCATTAACTAAAAACAACAATTTCAATTTGAAAATATATGCCAGAACTACAACCAAAAGAAGAATATTGAGCAATTCATGGACAATGTGTCATCATAACACAAAAAGGCATTACTTACAAAAAATTAAGGAAGATCCCTCCAAAACACAAACTTGAATGCATTTTTGATTCATAACTAATAAACAAAAAGGACTCAACAATGCATTCTGAGAAACATAGATTAAAAAAAAGATGGTTTTTCCACTTCAATCTTACAACAATGTCAAAAAGTGCTATTTACACACCAGCATCTATAAGACAAATTTAAAAGAACTTCCAACAACACATTAAACAAATGTTTGGAACTAGAAAATGCAATTGGAACTTGGAAGGTACAAAAGATAAACAAAAGGACCTTCTATAGTTTACTAATATCTGTTGAAAATACCTGAATTTAACCATCCATTGCCACATCATGTCAAGAGTGAGACCAAACTATAATGATGTGTTTAATTTATATAACATTAATTCCACCATGCATTTTAAATACGCATGCATACATGGTTTTCTGTCAGCTTATAACATCTCATGTAAATCTTCAGATTACTAAGTAACACGACAAACTTTGGTAGACTACATTCCAGAACACCCGGATACTATACTTAAAAAGTAGCACTGTATTATAGAATCAAAATTTTTTCATAAAATAAGACAGAGGGAGGACAAATGACTAATCACGGCAAGGAAAAGCCATTTTTTGAAAATTTGAAATGCACATCGTCCTATATAAAGCAAAAAGGAAATAATTTAGCAAGCATTTTGGTAATGTGATGAGGTTGTGGAGATAACAAAACCACTAATCTACAACATGCATTATAAAGAACACAAATCTAAAAATTCCTGGCACAAATGAATTCTTGAAATTTTTAAGAAATTCATTTGTAAATCCAAGTGTTTGGTGAATGAAGATTCATTTGAATTGGCTACACAGTCAAATTCCAGCGAAATTGATAGAATGTATGCAAATGAACTTTAAATTACAATTAATCCAAACAAACACGAAAATTCATTGCAAATCAATTTTTTAAGGAGTTAAATGAATTTCACGCTCATTTAATCCAATCACGATGTTAGAATCGAGTGAAATATTCGAATTTCATAAAAAATCGCCTAAATTGAAGATTTATTTCTGAAAATTAAAATAAGATTAAAGTAATCACATAAAATTATCAATTACTCCAGCTCACGAAATTACTCTACCACAAATCCAGATCTATTCAAACACTAAAAAGAAAAAAAGTTTAAATACGTCGGATCGAGCTTACATGAAGAAGGAAGCAGTGATGACGAGACCAATCGCGAGCAGAGAGAATGCTAAAGACGGATACCATGTAACCGGCACCGGACTCACGATCTGTTTTGGAGCCTTCAAAACCGGAAAAAAGAAACAAATCAAACAGAGATCAAGCGAAACTAAGAAAAATGAAAAGGAATTGTTAAGAGTTTTACCATTGGAAACGGTGGCGGAGGAGGAAGCAAGTCTCGCTTCGATCGAGGAGATTGTAACCACGGGCTTGTATGCTATCAGCCTAATAGTTCAGTTTATATGACCGAATGAAGAGAGTCAAGACTTCGATAATACTACTGTACTCGTCGTGTTTTGCTAAGAGTAAGAGCCTGAGAGGGTGTGTTTCTGTGCTGCGGTATCACTTTAAGGTTTGGTGGACTCTCGTTTGGAGAAATCTGATCCCCTTGTTTGATAGGATTAGTTCGATTTTTTACCGTCGGGATTTTCAAAACTGCGTTTTAACATTTCATTTTAATTTATTTTAATTAATTTTTTATTTTACTAATTTTTTATTTATTTAATATAATCAATAAATGGAATAAAATTGTCTTTTCAGTAATATTTTTAAAAAATGCGCTTTCAATGAAAAGTTTCTTTTTTAATCGGTTCAGGAAAGATTTCTTTTTTATTTTTTACTCTGTAGAAAAAATAAAATAGACACAAAAATTAAAATAATTTTATTTTTTTCATTTCTATTTACTTAAATACCCTTAAAAAATATTTTTCAAAATTTACTTTTAAAATAAGGGTATAAATAATATTTTGTCTCATTTCACTCTTTAAAATTTATCTAAAATGACATATTTTCTATATAAAAGATATACCAAAAAAAAAATTTTCCTATGTAAATAATACGGAAGGAGTATTTTTTTTTGTTCTGGGTCCTCATCGAAGGAAGAACTATAATTGTCTTTAATTGTTTGGCGCATTTTCTCTAAACCAGAAACAAGAAGCGCAGAACATCCATTATCGTAAAGCTTGAAACTTGACGAACAGAAGGCAAGAATTAAGAATAAATCCTTCAAAGAAAATATTAAAGAGAGTTGATAAGAAAGAAAATTTCAGAAGAAGAAGAAAAAGAATTTACAAATTTCAATTAGATGAGAAGAAAGAAAAGAGGCAAAAAGGGTTAATGTAGAAGAAATATAATTGTTGGGTTTTGAAGATCGATCACAGATAAAATTTTTATTTCTAGAAAGAGAAAATCGAACATCACAGACAGACAGAGGTGGAATTAAGCTTTTAGCCCTTTCTTTTTCATGCTACTGCTACTCGAAATTTTTTTAATTTTCTGAAGGTAAGGAACAAATGCATTTCTTGACAAAGATTCTATACATTTCAGGAATATTGCAATTCCTATTCATAAATACATGCAGGTACTGACAAATTTTCAAAGCTGCACTAAGATTTTTACCACCTCATTGTTTTATTACTTCATTTCCAAAGATTCTATCCTTGTATGGTGCTATCTCCTGTCTGTAATCCACATTCAAACATTTTGAATCATGCACTTGTCTGGTGGAATGATATCCATGATCCATTGTTGGTTCAACACTTTGTCAGATGTCAGCTTCAAAATCCTGTTTTCCTGGTTTATAACTTCACTTATTTCACCATTTGAGGTTCCTGCAAGCCATTTCTGTTTGCGTGGAGAATTTAATCCATGCTTGAAATTATGAACTTGTTGGATGGAGTTTTGGTTTCTAAAACCAAGCACTTCAAATATTTGGGTTCGGTGTTCCAGAATGATAGCCGTATAGATGAAGATGTGGCTCACAGAATACAGGTAGGGTGGTTGAAGTGGAAGGGTGCGACTGGGGTTCTATGTGATAAGAAAATACCTCTGAAAGTGAAAGGTAAATTCTATAGGACGGTTGTTAGACCTGCGATGCTCTATGGTAGTGAGTGTTGGGCACCAACGGGACAACAATTGCATAAGATGAGTGTGGCAGAAATGAGGATGCTAAGATGGATGTGTGGACATACTAGACTGGACAAAATTAAGAATGTTCATATTCGACAAAAAGTCCAAGTAGCGGACGTCGGAGATAAGGTGAGGGAAGGAAGACTTAAATGGTATGGGCATGTTTTAAGAAGACCTCCTAATGCTGCGGTTCGTAAGTGTGAGAATTTGTTGATTGAGGGGGCTAGAGGTCGTGGCAGACCTAGAACTGTGTGGAAGGAGGTGATAGCAAGAGACTTACGTGCCTTAGATCTTGATGCGGATTTGATTAATGACAGACTTGAATGGAGACGTAAAATCCGTGTCTTGGAAGGGGCCTAAGGCTGGAGTATCTTTTTTGGTGTCTTTTGAGCTTATTTTGTTGAGAATCCATACAGCCGACCCCAACTTGTTTGGGATTAAGGCTTAGTTGTTGTTGTTGTTGCTGCTTGAAATTATGAACTTGATACTCAAAAATTGGGTATGTCAGTATTCACAAAAATGTTATTCTAATTCAATGTGAACCTGGCCATCTTCTGAAGATAATCCCATGTTCACTCACACTTTCTCCAGCCAATCTTCTCATTCTCTGCCACAACTGTTTGCCCCTCCCTGTTCTCAATGGACCAGAACTAGAGTATCTCCTAAATGATCCAGACTCCTGCCTTCTATGCTTGGCTGATGTACTGAGCAAATCTGTCATTGACAATCCCCTCTCTATGTCTGGCTCAGAATCATAATAAGGTGGTATAGTTTGGTTATGTAAAGGATATGGAAATTGTCCTGAGGCTGCACTGGCTCCAGCATCCAAATCAACTGAAAAACCTTGGCTGGAACTCCTTGAACCTACTTCTTTTGCCTCATCACATTCATTACATACTAGTTTCAAGGCCTGTACAACCTCGCCCATAAAAGGACGGTCTGATACCTCCGGTTGCACACACATTGAAGCAATAGCTGCTACATTGGCTACACTGTCAAAAGGGACATCAGGTCCTACACATGGGTCAATAATTGTTTCCAGCCCTTCTTTACTTGTTAAAAGTGGACGAGCCCATGCAACTAAATTCTCTTGTCCAGATGGCTGTGACATATCCACTGGTTTTCTTCCAGTTAGGAGCTCCAGTAAGACTACACCATAGCTATATACATCGCTCTTTACTAGAAGATGACCAGTCATTGCATATTCTGGAGCCACATACCTGGGTGAAATATTTACCAGAAAAGGAGAAACATCAATTCAAACAAATTATAAAACAATGCAAAATACCAATAAATCAGCTTTGTAGTTGCTTAAAAACAACAGCTTCTAAAAGAGAAGTATCATCCCTACCCAAAATTTGTTTCTCTCAAAAGAGAATTTAAAAAATTAGCAATTTACTATCATTAATAGGTCATTGTTAAAGGTGTGATTTAATCCTTTCACCTATTTGGCACTAACTTTCGGATTAGAAATTACTGCAAGCACGACTGAGCAGCAAAAATTTTCATTTCGGCGTTCAGTATTTGTTAAACCAATTCTAAATTCAGAACACTGAATCCTTATAGCATTATCATGGTGTAAAACAGTTTAAGAATTCTCGATGGATGCTCATATGTGTGATGGTTGAAATTGAGCAACCCCTGATTTAGAAAAAGGATGTGCAGCAACCTTAACCTGGGAGCAGGTGCAATACAGGAGCATATCAATATTAACAACTATTTATGAAGATGACATGGCAGAAGTATGGGAAGCAAATTCATTCTGTTGATTTTGCTAGCGGAGCTATACTCATGTACATAAATGGTTTAGATAATGATTCATATGAAATGCAAGCAACCATAAGACATGCACTGTATGACTGCATATTATGCCTGGTTGATTTTTCCAACTAATGAGATATGAATTGAATAAACACAAATAGAATTATTACCCAAAAGTTCCCATTACACGGGTTGATATGTGTCTGTTCTCCTCGTCCATTGCCGTTCGAGCCAAACCAAAGTCAGACACTTTTGGAGTGAAATCATGTTCCAACAAGATGTTGCTAGATTTGAAGTCCCTGTGTATGACACGAGGACTTGAATCCTCATGCAGATAAGCTAGACCTTGAGCTGCACCAAGTGCTATCTTGATCCGTGCATCCCAATCTAGTGGAGCAGAGTCCTTATCAGCCCCTGACAGAAAAAAAAGGGGAAAAAACAACAAAAAAGAAGACTGGGCTTAACCATTTTGCAGGAATTGAGAAATTAAAGAAAGGAAAAAAAAAAGTAAATTTCCTGACCCCAGCATGAACCATCAGAAAAGGCAAAACCAATACCGTGTAAATGAGATTCCACACTGCCATTTGGTATCAGTTCATATACCAAGCAACGTGCACTCTCCTCTGTGCATATTCCAATCAACTTTACCAAATTTCTGTGATGAAGGCGGCTAAGCATTTCAACCTCCGCCAAGAATTCTCGACCACCTTGGTGATCATCTCTCTTCAGAACTTTCACTGCTACTTTAGTCCCATCTTCAAGAATACCACTGTAAACGCGACCAAAGCCACCTTCCCCAAGTATTCTTGTAGCATCAAAGTTATTTATAGCTCTTTCTATGTCACTTGTAGTGAAGGTCTTAGCTGATCCTGTATAAGGTGCAATGCTAGATCCAAATGACAAAGAAGCATAACTGAGACCGCTTCCAATCATTGAACCAGTAGTACCTGCAAAATTTAAAATAGTTCATTTCATTTCAAAAAAAAAATTATACCAGTCCTTTCATTTCAAAAGAAAGCAAGACTTCTAAATGCTCCCATTGCCAGATAACACAAATAAATCTCAGGATGGAACCAAAATGAGCAAAGATCAAATCATATATTCAATGCAAACATTTAATCCAACATCGGGACATATGAACTTATAGGATTTGGTTCATATTGCTCAAGTAGCATTAAAGATATTTATGTTTCCTTCTCTTTCTTTTTTTTTTTTGTTTCATTCTACTACATGTAAATAATTTTTTGCCATGTCCAACTACAGAGCATCTAATCAACCAAATTCAGCAAGTTTTTAAATACTTCACTCGGCTAAAAGCACTGATTTACACCAGACTGATAAGCCAGACCCCCCAGCATGTTTTATAAACATAGAGATTACCTGATGGTTTTGCAATGGAAGGTGGCATAGGCTGCTGTCTATGGGATTGTTGCCTCATGCGACCTCTATGCCTAACCAGCCAAACCCAAGCAACAGCAGAGCATAAAATTAGTGCAACAGAAGCCGACAAGGCAATAATAGCAATAATGCCAGAGCCAAGTCCATCTTTTTGCTCCCTTCTGCTCACATCAACCCCAATTGGCTTTATTTTTTTCGCATTATTATTGCCAGAATCTGGACCATCATCTATTATAGAAATGTCAGAAGTTGCAGAAGGTGGAGATGGAGGCAATCCTGTAAATGCAAAACTTCCTGATAAATATCCAGATAAAAGAATATACCATAAGACAAACAAACCCTTCAAGTCAAGAATTTATATCTACCTGGATATCGCACATATGATACTTCATAATCACCAAAATATGAAGCTTTTATTAGCACTTGTTTATGCCAGAATCTCTGAAAAGTCAAAAAGGCAGTTGTGTTGTCAAATCTTTCTCCAAAGGGAACCAAGTCAATCAGGACAATGGTCTTCTCTGGTTGCTGGCTACCAGCATTGGCTCCCATTATGCGAACTTGACTTTGTTTCATGAAAACACCAGCAGCAATTTCCTGAGAAAGCTCCGCAACCTGAGGGAAAAAGGTATATAGTGCGACACTAAGACGAAGTCCAACTTGCATGGGCAAAACACAGCCACATGGTGACCCAGGCGGGGTATTTGTGTATGGCTCTGTGCAAACAGTTGCTGAACAATCTACAATACAAAGAATATTATACAGACAACAGAAAGAACAGAACAGAAATTCATAAACATAACAAGAACCACATTTTACATACCTTCGTTAGGAGGTGGAGGTAGGAATGCTTGAACTGGTGGAAGAAGGGGCATTCGTGGACTCCTTGACGAATACCCAGATGGAGAAACTCTAGGGGAAAGGATTGGCACTTGGAAATGCAATCACAACAAAATAGTAAGCTACTAAGCATGCAATGAGCAGAATACACAGAACTAACAAGTAATAATTGATAAATTCAGAAGGAAGTATGACGGATTTTTCTCACTTTCAGTCCAGCCAGATGCCGCTGTTGGAGATGGTGAAGGAGCAGATGAGAAGTTGGTCACGGGTTTATAATGGAGGTGACTTGGTGCAGAAGTTAAAGACCCTGCCATGCAGGAACTGCATTAGAAACTGAAATGAACAGATCACTGCCCTAAAAGTGAAGCACCAAAATGTTCTTACAATGGTACCTGGACTAAGGGGTGAAGGAGCATAGTGTGTGCGCCTGCTTGTTGGAAGAGATGACGGAGAGATGACTGGACCTGCAAAAGGTACAGACAAAAAAAAATGAAAATCGGATCAGTGAACACCAAGAGCTGATGAAACCATAAATAGCTATCAAGTTGAAATTTTCTTAACCAAAAAGGGCAGAGACCTTGCTGTTTTGATGAGGAAGGAGATAATGCAGGAGTAGGGCCATTGAATTTTGTCCTTGTATGGTTCTGCTTATGAAATGGGATAGAAGGTGAAGATGCAGGGGAGTGGGGCTCTTTATTTATAGAAGATTTAGGAGATGGAAGGGATGGAACAGGAGCAACATTAGAGTGCCTCATTTCTTGGTGTGCTGAAGGAGCTACAGCAGGAAAAGAACCTGCCACAATTATTATCAAAATTTCATCATCTTCAGTATGGTACCTCATATTTTTTATTTGGTTGAATCTGTTAGTTAACAATTGTATACCTTTGGTTGGGGAATGGTTCATAGGTGGTAAAGGCTTGGCTGTTTCATCCGACGGTGCAGCAACAGGAGTTCTGTCATTTTCCAAGTCAGTGCTCGGGGGAGGAGTTGATGCATGAGAGACAGCAGGACCTGCCCGCATTCAGATTCAGACCAATGGAATATATAACATTGAGCAACTGTATGGGAAAATAATGCCTGTCAAAACCAGGGGGAAATGTGGCTGATATTGTATAATCAGCTGTCATGAAAAACATTCATACCTCGAAAAATTATTAAACAAAATGTATATACGAACATACATATATAAAATGTTTTTGCTGCATTACCTAATATGGCTAGTGCCATTCAAATATGCAATGAAAATTATAGTATTCCTTTCAGCCATGATCTTTCAACTTAACAACCATGGGATTGAGGTACAAAATGTAAAGAAATTTATAATTAAAATAAAAGAGCTAAATTTTGTAAAGGAAAAAAAAGGTGTTGATGTATCACGTATTACAAGTATCAAATGAGAGGTTGAAAATGTGCATATGGAGAATAAGTTTCAACATCAAAGCAAAAGCAACTTGAATAAAGAATTGCAATTTAAGAGTTTCCTCTGAGTACAACCTGGTAAATTAGAAGGTGATTCCCCAGGCATGATAGGAGGGATTGCTGGTGAATATTGAGGTAATTCTCCTTTTGGCGATGCAACAGGAACTGCTTTTGCCAAAAGAAAACAGTCAACAACTATGTCAATTTCAATTGTTTTATTTAAATAAACAAAATTTACATGCTATATGATATGTGAGAGTGCATACCAGATGATACAGATGGGATTATTACTGGTGCAATGGGATGGACTGATGGCTGTTTTCCTTCTGATTTCCTTGGTGGAGATGCAACTGACGTTGTATGTAGGAAAAAGAAAATTGAAAAATAGGGTCTACTAGAGAATCGGTCATGGCATAAGAAAACACTAATTATATACCTGGTGCAATTGAAATTGGTATACGGGCCCTCCTAATTGATGTATTTCTGTGATGAGCACTAGGCGGTGAAGTTTCAGGTGCACTTGGGTGGATAATCGGTGAAGTATCAGGTGCACCTGGGTGGATGACCTTTGAAGCTTCAGGTGCACTTGAGTTGAAGGTCGGTGAATCATGTGGCGAATTCTTCCAAGGTGTTGTAACTGGAAGCAGATATAGTGAAAATGCAATTGCTTTATAATCAAAATTAGCTTGAAAGTTTTAAGCACAGTAAAATTTACTAAGTTATGAATGTGGAGCACCTGATGCAGATGCAGGAGTCTTTCCAATTGATGCCTTTGTTTGAGAAGTATTTGCTGGTGTGGATGTTTCAGGTCCTTCAACGATCAAAGGTGGCGATGCTGTATTATATGGTGGAGAAACAATTGGCATATTTGGTGTCGAGGATGGTATATTTCCAAAAATTAATGGTGGAGGAGCTGTATTATCTGGTGTCTTTGCTATTGGACTGCCAGGTGAATGGGACAGTACAAGCCCTCTAATATCCTGGGGCAACGGTGCAAGCACGGCCAGTGATGATGCAAGTGGAGCATGAAAATCCGATCCTGTATTGTCAAAGCAGAAACTCTATTACAAAGGGAAAACTAATTCTTTCAAAGTCAAGTGCATGTGGAGCTCTTTACTATTGGTCCTTCCTCCAGAGCATCTTCAATGGAACAAACCATTTCTGAATATTAGTTAACAATTTAAAGTGCACTATATGCAAGTTACCATTTGGCTGAGATACAGGGCTTTGAACATTGCTTTTTATAGGAGCAGGTGGTCCTCCTGTAGGAGAAATATCAGGAAAAATTGCTGGAGATGGGGAGATGTTGTATCCTGAAGAAGATAAAAATCAAAAGCATTTAATAAAAAATTCAAGCAAGATAGAGACAACTATGTATCAATCAATCTTTGCAATAATATTGAAATGGATTTACATAAATTCATCAAGCTTGTTTGGCAAGTTTAAAAAATATCAACCAAAAGAGACATCCTGTGTCTTTAGCAGCTTAGCCTCATTAGGGACATTTTCTCCTAATATCACATAAGCAACGTTAATTTTTTATGAGAACAACAGTGACGTATCCATCCTTTGCCATGTGTAACAATATGAATATAAAAGGCTACATATTACATTTATTCACCGTTGATTGATATTCCATATCCAGGAAATATATTTGAACTTTCTATAGGATGAACTAAGGAAACTAATAACTAGAAATGGAATCAGATCAATATACACAGTGGGAGATTGCATACACTATTGTAAATAGCTGAAGATGCTCATTCAGTTTCCAGGCTAATGAAAATAAGAAGCCTGAGGCGTGACTATGTTAACCATGCTTGGCTTATATGTAAGAATATAAATCAGTGTAAATACTACCTCTCATAATTGTTTCAATGACCTAAGCTTGAATCAAGAACTTGTGATCTCTCTCTGGTCATGTAATTGAGGAACACATGTTGGTTAAACAGTACATGAAACTTTGACCGGTTCAGATCAAATAAAGATTCCACAGTCCAAAATGATTTAATTCAACTCTATCAGTTCTCAAATGAAACTAAAATCTGATTCCAAACCAACCACAAATATGCAGCTTGTTCACATTAACAAAGGCTTGGTGAAATTTTATCAACCCAGATCATCAATTAGTTTATCATAATAACAAAACTAATTAGACAACTTTAACTTGGTAATCTTATCAACTGGGTGCAGCTATAACAAAGTAGAGTGAAATATCATAAAATTACCTGTAGATCCTTGAACAGTACAAAGAAAGAAAAAGACACAGAGTTTCACCAGCTGAAGAATGGCCGGCACCACAGCACCCATCCCATAAAGCACCAAATCTCACAGCCCCTCAACGATAAAAAAAAAATAATAAATAAAATTTTTTTTTTGAAACAACGAATCAAAACAGCCAAAAATCATTAATTTACAATTCTAAAATAACTTGAAGCCATAACAAAGAGGAAGTTATATTAGCCAAGACCCACAAACAATGTAAAAAAGGCAATGACAATATAGTATTTGGCAAAAACCAGAATTTGTTTACTGAAAAAAAAAACCAGGAAATGTTTTATCTGTGAACTAAAGCTCTCAAATTTGTAATTATGTAATCTGAAATCGCCATGTAAGACAATTGAACCATTTCACAGACATGGGTAACCATTAAAACACAATAAAAATCCAAAAAAATAATAAAAAGACATAACCCAATGCAACTCAGCCAGTGTTCTACGTAACAAACAGATTTAAGACACAGAAAGGTTTGGGCAGTTTAGTTGGGACAAAACTTAGTCTAAGATAGAGAGAGAGATAACTTGTTAAAATAAAAAGAAAGAAAAGGTTCTATTCAAAAAAAGAAAGAAAAGAAAGAAAAGGTTAGTGGGAAGTTAATATAATATATTTATTATTTCAGTGGGGGTGTGTTAAACTGTTAATTATTAACGCTCTTAATTAATTGGGATTAAATTATTTTTTTATTATTAGTATTATCATTATATTTCTTTAACTATAATTTGTTTTTATTTTTGGTTGATTTCAATTTAATCCTCCCGATGGTGACTTAATGAGAGTGAGGGGTCTCACGTGTGTAATTAAGATTTTGACATCATCTTGTTTTTCTTTCAATAATATATATTATATATATAAATTAACTTGTTAAATTAGAAGTTGAGATCATTTAGTATATGTTTGAAAGTATATTCTAAGTCATAGTTTTTGACAATTCCTCTAAGAGAAGGAAAATAGTTTTTCAAATTTAACCTAAATTAATAATTTTACTCATCATTTTATAAATATTAAAAAATTTATTTTTATTGAAAATATAAATTGATTTATATTTTTTATTATATTCTTAATTTATTATGAGATATATTTAATAAATAATATTAAATAAGAGTATTATAGAAATTTAATAAACTAGTTAATTTATTAAAATGATAAGTGAATTATAATTTGAGACGGACTAAAAAAATGGATCTATTAATTTAAGATATAAAATAGTATATATATATTAAATAATAAATTCAAAATTTATTATATTAATTTTAAAAAATAATAAATCAACAAAACAATGTGATGATTTCATTTATCTCATATTTTTTTAATATTAAGTAAGGTTGGGGTTTTTAATTCATTGCTAACGAATTTACTAATAGTTATTTGTTAATTCTTATTTCCTTTATTCTTAATATAAAATTATTTATTATAAATAATATGTTTATTAGATTTATATTGAATATATATATATATACATATATCAATTATAAAATTATGAGAAATAATTTGGGGATTGTAGAAAAAATAGAAAAATTCATAGGTTATATGGTTTGTCAATCAAAACTGGGAGATGTATATATTAATAAAAGGCATAAATAAATCAATATCCTTTGTATTTTCAACAGCCGTTACTATTAATTTTTTTTTAAAGTGCTTTTATTCCTAACATAATCAATTGAATGGTTGAATTCTGATTTCTGCCAAACTTTTATGAAAATTTTTTGGCTGGTTGGATATAAAGGCTGATATTACATTAATTCTTCATAAAAGAAGACGAAATTTTTATCAAATGAAAAAAGTTTCTTAATTAAAGACACTATTTTTTTTTCAGTACTTTATCCCTTAATAAATTAATGCGATGTAAATAAAATTAATACTGGTCAAATAGATTTAAGCATATCTAAGATTATAAAAAAAATTCCCCAAATGGATTTTAAGATATTTATTTAGATTCAATTTGTTTTATTTAAATGTTGAATTTAAAAATTAAATTTTATTTAATAAAATGGTGAATGAACTCATGAAAAAAATTAAAAGATGGTTATTGTGGCATACTTTAGCTCTCTCTCAAATTTAGATGCATCTATTTATAATATCACAGAAATGTGTTTCATTCGTTTTGCGATTGACTAATTATTTTTATTTTTTAAAAATTGATTCGATAATTGAAATTTATTTAAATATTATTTTAATTTTTTAGTTTGAAATATGTAAAATTGTCAAATTATTAAATAATTTTTATTTTATTTTATTAATAGAATAACATATTCTTAATTTGCTATTTAAAATTATTATGATTTTTTAAAATGCTGGAATTATGAACAATAAATAGATAAAATTTAAAAAGTAGATAAAAAAAATAAAACATCATAAAGCATTTTTTTTTAATTATCCGATGCTAAAATTGAAAAAGATAAAATCATAAATACCATACATAAATACAAGCGCCATCAATTATTATTAATCATGATCAATGTAATTAAATTTATAAGAAAATAAAATATTCAATATTTATAATATTCATCTGAAAAATCAAATTTAATCATGAAATATGTATTATTTTTTAAAATAAAATTAGTAAAAATTTTATTTTTAATATCTAAAATTTTGAAATTTAAAATTAAAATTTTTAGTTTTATAATTGAACCTTCTGGATATTATGTACAATATTTTTTAAGAAATACCTTTTTTTTTTCCAAAAAACAAAAGTGGTTGCAGGCATGTGACCAAAAGATGGACCAATGAAAAATAAAAGGTATACTTAAATTACCTAATAAATTCCTTAAAAAAATGGTTGGTTAATAATTTATGGGAATTGTAAATTTGTAATGTAAAATTTATTTTTATTTTTTTTATTTTATTTTTTGCATTTAATTAACATTATTCATCTTTGTTAGCTTCGGGAGAACAAAAAAAAAAGGAATATTCATAATGTTCAAATAAATTATCTTAATCTTACACTCCTTTTATCTCATTTTTATAATTAAATAATTATTTGTACATAGAATAAAAAATTGATTAATTTAATTTAAAATTAAGTTTTTTCTGATATAATTTAATATTATTAATTATAAATGTAAATGAAAATGGGCATATTCTTTATTCACCTGTGACATGATTACCAGAAAATTATGTGTTTTCAGTAAGCTAATTGTCTCATGTCTGTTGATTTTACATACATTTACAACACATTTTTATTCAAGGAATCTTAATGATCAAGTAAAATCCAAATTTAAAATTATTTCCTTTTCATTTATTTATTTAGTAATATAATGATTAAAAAGCAAGCTAAGATTACTCATGCAAGATTTAAAAAATTCATAAACAATAGAAAAATGTTCATTCATCATTTCACTTAAAAAAATAACAATTCTAAATAATACTTTATACATTTTGAATTGATAGACAACAATTTTTTTTAGTTAGAAATGTGAATATAATTATATTTTTTTCTATTAAACTATGTATACTCAATAAATATTTTTAATAAGCCGCATTAAATATATAAAAATTTAATACATTAACTCAGTGATTATAATTTAAAATAAATAATAAAAAAAAGAAAATATACCTTGATTTAAAATCAATGGGGTAATAAAATATTAAAATTACATTTGCAACAACTAAAATTTTAATTTAATTATTAACCACTAATTCTCGGCTCGGTAATCAAAAGCTCTGTTGTTGCTGTTTAAATCTTAAGTTCGAGTCCTAAAACTTTAATTTAATTATCAGTTCGGGTAAAAGATGATTACAGCAAGGAATGTCATTGATCATAAAGACAAACTACAAAATAAGCCAAAACACAACTATATTCTTGAATTCAAGCTTACTCTTTCTCCTTTATACCACAAAGTTTGCTTGAGTAACCTCTTTTGCCATTTTCTGCAAAAGAGTATAATAAAAATAAGTTATGGGACCATAACAAAAAGCTATCAACTACTTCTCAAACCCATGTGTGGATACATAATTAGTTCATAACCACCTTTCTTTTTTGCTTTATTTCCCTTTGTTAAGGCTGAAAAGAGACCTCCTTTACATGGAACATTACCCCACATACTAGCATGGCTGGGATATCTCCAGCCTAGTTCAGAAGGAACTCAACCCAAGTCTCAAGGAACTTTTCATGACTTTCAAAAATACATTAAGTTTCCGGTCCCGTCGATCAACCTTCCGGTCCCCCAACTTCTGCCAGCCAGAGAAAATGAATAGGGTCTGAATTCCATCACCTTCTTTACTTAGTAGACCTGCAATTAACACTGAGTTAGAGTCGCAGTGGGTCGCCAGCCATTGTCCTCTACATGATAACCACCATAGGACAAGTTTCATTTAGTACTCAGTTACCACATTCACATATCAACATGAAGAGATCTTTCAATCAAATTGGAATGTGCTTGTAATTCAATATGTTCAAAATGGTGAGCAAGAATAGTACAATTGCAAAATCTCAGTTTAGAATTCTTTGAACAAGATGCAATATAACTCCATTAAACTATCACTTCAGACTATAAAGAACGGGAAATATTAAATCCAATTCGTCTTCCACAGAATAACAAGTAACATAGGAGTTGATTCAAGTACACCTATTACTTAAGGTCAACTATAAGATTGATTCAACTATATTTCCCTAAAAGAAAAAAAAAATCTAGTTATTTGTGGTGTTGGATGGGGACCAAAAAGAAAAAACTCTAATGTAACATCACAAAAAAAAGCCTCACAAGAAATGAAAATGTCTCAGGATTTGATGCAGACCAGAGCTTTTTTTTTCCTGGATTACCAGGTTGATAAGACAGGAGAATATAGCATTGTAAACATTCAGAATTTGGCGCAGATGATAAACAAATATGTTCAGAAAATAAGGTGATACAATCAATCAGATTCGGTTATGATATTATCTTGTGTTTTGCAAAATTTCCAGAGAGTATCCACAAAGACCTATTGAAAGCAAAATTACCAGCTTATCAAAAAAAAAAATTAAAAACATCAAGCCTTTATGATTGACTCACAATTTTAATATATTATACATGTTTAGGAAAGTATTTTCATTTCACCAAAGATTAGCATAATTGCCACACTTGGAAACACCTTCAAATAAGACAGAGTCCCTTCCCTGGTTCTTACAATATAAATTGAGATTATTCTGAAATCTCATAATTTCAGATACACATTCTTGTGGTAGGGAAAGAGTATTAGAAGAGTGCTCAGTGGATAATAAACAAAACATACTCTTCAACAAGGGGGCTGTTGGACAGGTTGCAGTAGCAATTTTTTCCTATGCCAATCATCAGATTCAAATTTATGCTAGCACTTGAGAAACAAAATAAGCACTCTTTTGACCTGTTACACTATTACAGGATTCATTGTTATGCAAATAGCCTATTTAATGATACATGTGCACCAAAATAATTCAAAAGGAATAAGAAACTGCGCGTAATGAACAACCAAATTAACAATTAATACAAAGAATATATTATTTTTTAAAAAAACAAGAAGCTCAAATACATAAATTAAAAAAAATGCAATGACCAATCAACCATTCAAACAAATACTAACCTGATAGAATTAGCATTTTCAGCGTGTCTGCTGTGAAAATAACTCTCACTTTCACTTTGCAAATTGTACCTAAATGTGCAGAGTGGACCTCTTTGACATTTTGCTTCGATAAAAAAAAAAGAAAAAAAATCATCAGAAACGGCTCCCAAAAATTGTTGCCCTGCATCCATGTCATGTCTTAAGTGGCATATTTCCTCTCATGTACAAGAATAAGAGTACACAAATTTAAAATAGATCTCACCACCATTTCTGGATCCAGCATTGTGACGTTTTTGGGACACATCATATCTCCAATATTGTGAATCAGTAACTGTCACTTGGCCTCTTGGTAATTTCTTTAGGAAGAGCTGTGTGTTCTGGAAATATCTGTCGGATAAGGTAGTGTTGGAAGGCTTCATACTAATTCCTGAAGCAGTTGTTGTATATCCTAGAGTAGGAGAAATTGCATAGATAAATTTCAGAGAAACAAGTTCAGGTACCAAGAGTTACAGAATGCCCAAATCATAAAATCTAAAATCTCAATCAAGTGGATAGAATAAAAACTGCAAAATAGTAACAGTATCATATAAAAGTGATCAGCATACATCTGATCTCGCATCAGCCATGATTGCTATCAGCCTCTTGCCATGCTTTTACGTTGACATAAGTCAATATTCAATAATGGAGAACATAAAATTATTACCCCCAAACAAGTGTTCAAGAGAAATTACCAAACATGTCAGAATGATGGCAAAAATATTCATTGGAACCCATAAGACATGTCCTGCTTATTACTAATTCCATCTAAATTGAGACCAAGAGAAGCAGATAATGGTAATCATGATCGTAAAAAAAAAAACTACATTCGTGATATGTGATAGCTGCCACATGGACAAGCTTTTATCAGAAAGACTATGCATAATTCTATATCTATTAAATCAGGTAGTAAATGCATGTTCACTTCTAACAGGGGAAAAAAGACAGCAATAAAAGAAACACCGGAATGAAAATGAGAAGCAAATATACAATGTGGAATAATTAACATCTGCATACTTCTGCAGATTCATCAAAGAAACAGACTATATTACAATTTACAGGTAGGACCAACTAGAGTTAATCTCTACCTAAGGGCAGCACCAGTGTGGACCAAGAGAGCATAGATTTCATTTGGGACTTCACCTTCCATAAATTACAATGAGAATCAAACACAAACCTTGTCAGGCAACTAGCATGAGGGGGGATGAAGATGTTTCAGCAGCCGGACATCTTGCTTCATTGTAGACCTTGAAGACTGAATCAATGGTACAGACAACTGCCAGTTGTAAGATGTCAACCAAATCATCAACAGAACCTACATTCCATAGACCAGCAGTAAAGAACTCCTTTGCCTGTCCCTGTTTAAGAAGCATGCATGCCCGAGCAACCATGTTGTGTCCAGCCCCATATGATGAAGAAGATGGGTCCAAAGCTTTCTTATCAAAGAGCAACTCTAGAAGCACAACACCATAACTGTAACCATCAGCCTAATCTGAAACAAGATAATTCATCTCATATTCTGGAGCAATATAATCAAAAGTTCCAATGACACCAGTAGTGGCATGGGTTTCAGAAGTTCCCAAAAGCCAAGCCAAACCACAACCAGATAAATAGGCATTGAAATCATGATCCAGAAGGATGTTACTCAGCTTGATATCGCAATGAAGTACACGTGGTACACACTGATTATGCAGGCATGCAAGCACACGAGCTACGTCCCAAGCAATCTTGTAAAGTATCTTCTATTCAACAGCTTTATGGACCTTTCCTGGATAAACTTTTCCAAATTAAGACCAGGAAGATAATTGTATATTAGGAACATTTCTGTTTCACTGGCAGGATAATCAATCAACATGACGAGATTTGTATGGTGAAGCCTTCCGAGGGTTTTAATTTCAGCATGTAACTGCTGAACACCCTGGAATCATCCAATGGCATGTCGCTTAATTGCCACTAGTACTCCAGGAGATATCTCTACCTTTTTGGTAGCCATAAACTCGTCATTGCCAATGCAGTTGCTTGAACTGAAGTTTGCAGTGGCCCACGCAAGATTCTCAAACGTTGACATCTTGATATGTATCAAACAAATTTGAAAGCACGAGCATAGAAAATCCAGAGCAATTTCCAAGTTCAGGAGGTATTGACCCACTCAGACTATTTCTTGATGCATCCAACACTTAAGGATTTCTAAGTTTACCAAGTTCAAATGGAATAACTTCTTCAAACAAATTTTAATACAACAACAATGTCCTCAAATTAGCATAGTTCCCTAGACTACGAGTAATTTATACAATAAAGAAATTACCTGATGAATTCAAATGCTCAAGCTTCTCACAATGGTCTCCTATTTCACTAGGCACTGCACAACCAGGCTAATTCGAGGACAAAAACACACCCTTAAACCCACTATTAAGCGCAGGAATCATCCCATTAATGTGGTTACCTACTAGGTTTAGGATCTTTAAATTCCTACAATGAGAAATCTAATTCGGTATTCCTCCATCTATCTTGCTAAAACCTAAATTCAGAACCCTCAAGTTCCTTAACCATGCAAAGGAAATTGGCTGTGATTCAGAAACCAGATCAAGAACCTCTAACTCGTCCATGCCCCATATTTCATTAGGTATCTCCACACAGAACTCACTAAAGGGCAATGATAAAGCCCTCAGTTCGGTTAACTTGCAATTGCTGGTATCAATTTGCCATCCAAAATACCATTAACAGCCTTGCAGTCTCTCCTAATTCCAAACCCATAAAGAGGATACTGAACAGAACCAGAGCAATCTGCTTTTGGACTGGTTTGCCCTGCGACATGGATTTACATGCCGTATCCCTCTTGTTCAGATTCCAGCTCGACAGCAGCCCCAATGGGTCAGACCGTCAGATACAAAAATTTTAAACTCTAACAGCACCTACTTGTCCATATCACCAAAAACTGTTCCATTAAGTGTCAAGGAAATGATCCAAAATACAAATAATAGCTTCAATTTGGTAAAAAACTGCAATGTGACAACTGAAAAAGAAAAACAAGAAGAACCCCTTTTTTGAACTCCAAAAGGGTTTCTAAAAACCTAAAAAGGCTAATACCTCTTTTCGCCGTAAAGAGATTTTTTTCTGAAAAAGCTAACCCTAATTTTGGGTCAGTTTTATATTAAAGATAACTTGAAGCCATAACTGAGAGGAAGTTAAGACTAGCCAAGAGCAACAGCAGCATAAAAAATGGAAATGACAAGGTAGTTTATGGGGAAAACCCAAAACCCAGAATCATTGTGTTGAAAGAACCCAGCTTTTGGTTTGTCTGTCAACAAAAGCTCTCAACTTGATAATTGTATTCCTCCAACTCTAAGACTGCCGTGTCCGTTAATTGTTTTCAACATTCACAAAAACTATTGACTCGCGTCAGTTAACAAATTTACTATCATTATGCTAAATCTTTTGATTCCCAGACCCAGTTGAAATATTTACCATCAGAAATTTCAACTTCACAATTTTGAATAATTAATAGTTAAATTCTGAAATGCTATTAATGAGCATTTGAAAGCTTGAACATTCAGTATTAACTTCCACTAGATAAACATAAAAACAATAAATCTAAATTTGAGTCCCCTCTTAATACCAGAAATAATAATAATAAAAGATTGTTAATATCTATTCTATTCACTTGTCTTACTTAGCATGTAATTTTAGCTTAAGATATCCATTTTTTTCATTTATTAGTCAGAAAAAAAATATTTTAAATTATTTGATTACAACTCATTCTCACAAGGTTCTGACGGGAAGCACTTGGACAAAAATTTTATTAAAGGAATATCGATTAAAAACAATTATCCAAGAGAAATTATTTCCCTATTAATTATTTATACTATTTATACACCGAACATTATATATGATTTTATTTTGATTATTATTTCATACTTATTTGTTTTTTTATTCTATTATGTAATATTACCCAAGTTGGCAAGGATCCCACCCCAAAACCAGAGATCAGCCTTTCGTCCCACAACTTCTACAGGCCAGAGAATGCAGAATAAGTATCCTGAATTCTATTCAAATTTAATAACTTCAAATTTAAAATTTTAAGTATAAAACAGTAAAAATATACATAATGCAAAATCCAAATATTCAATCATTTCAAATTATAATCTAATTAAACAGATGTAGTTCTACAATTAACACAAGTGAGCTGCAATGACCCACCAAGAAATGATGGATCCTCACATCCAGAATATAGCAATAAGCATAGAGTTGGCACACCAAGACATACCTGAAGGTAAGTGCATATGCGACTTGGGAATAACCCAAGTTTGAATCCTCTTTCCTCAATGCTAAAAGGAAAAAAAAAAAGAAACATAGAATTGATTAAAATACACCTATTACCGGACTTCAAATAAATAAGCTCACCCGGTTAAGTAATAATAACTTTTGTAATAAAAAAAAAAAAAAGGAACAAGCAGTGAGCCTAGAAACCAGGTGTGAGTGATTCCATTTGGATAAAAATAAAAAAGAAGAAGTTCCTGTCTCAAATTTTCATTTCCAGGAGGGGCTATGATGTTAATCAACCACATGTCCTTTGTAGGTACCAGTACAGATTAGAGTAATTATCAGTTCTTAGAATTGTTCAATTAGTTAAACTTCAACCTAGAGTTTGTGCTATCTGGTTATTTAATTAAGGACACATATTGCTGAAAACAGATAAATAGAACTTTGACAAATTCAAATCAATTATAACAAGTAATAAGACAGAGTGGAAAAACATGAATTACCAGCAGACAAGTTTTACCCTTTGAAAAATGGTGGCACTAATGCACTCATCCCATAGAGCACCAAATCTCACAGCCTCTCTCAATCATATAGTACAGAAATTTATTTAAAAATATATATATATAAAAAAAAAAAGATAAAATCAACAGCCAAAAAAGAACAATTTATATGTTAAAGATAGCCTTTTTTTTTCTTTAACCTTATGACCTCGCAACACTTTCATTACACTTCATATCCGAGCTACAAGCAACAACAGCATGCATTCAATGATAAAATCATTTTAACAGTTCGCAAATCAAACATGCCATGATTTAATAAGTTGACGAATAATTTCCAGAAAACACCTTCATTCTATGTCTTTATTCAACAAATGATATCGAGATGCAGGTATACACCATGGATAATTAATATCTGCATTCTTCAGCAGATTCATCAGTGAACCCCTTAATGAGGGAAACAACAATGAAAAATGGAGGCAAAATTATATTACAATTTACAAGTGGAAATAACTACAGTTGATCTCTACCTAAGGGCAGCCCAATGAAGAAAGAGAGCATAATATACATTCAGAGCAATACCCTCTATGAAATACTATGTCATTTATGTCAATCAAATACAAAGCTTACCAACCAACTAGCATCATGACATTTTAAGTTGTTTCAATCGCCGTACAACTTGCTTCATTGTAGGCCTTGAAGAGAGTGAATCAACAGTACATACAACTGCCAGATGTAAGACTTCAATCAAATCATCATGGGGACCAGCATCCCATAGCCCAGCAGTAAATAACTCCTTTGCTTGGCCCTGTCGAAGGAGCATGCATGCCCAAGCAACAATGTTGAAACCATTTCCATATGAAGAAAACGATGGGTCTAAAGCTTTCTTGTCCGAGAGCAACTCCAGAAGCACAACCCCATAACTGTAGACATCAGCCTTATCCGAAACACGACAAGTCATTGCATATTCTGGGGCAACATAACCAAAAGTTCCAGCAACACCAGTAGTGGCATGGGTTTCAGAAGTTCCCAAAAGCCTTGCCAAACCAAAATCAGACAAATAGGCATTGAAATCATCATCTAGAAGGATATTACTGGGCTTGACATCGCGATGAAGTACACGTGGTACACACTGATCATGCAGGTATGCAAGTGCACGTGCTATGTCCAAAGCAATCTTGTGAAGTATCTTCCAATCCAAGGCCCTGGTGGACCTTTCTTGGATAAACTTTTCCAAATTACCGCCAGGCAAATAGTTATATATGAGGAACATTTCTGTTTCACTGGCATGGTAACCAATCAACGTAACAAGATTTGGATGGCGGTGCCTTCCTAGGGTTTTAATTTCTGCATGGAACTGCTGAACACCGTGGAATCGCCCAACAGCAAGTCGCTTAATTGCCACTAGGACTCCAGGAGATATCTCCGCCTTGTAAGTAGCCCCAAAACCACCATTGCCAATGCAGTTGCTTGCATTGAAGCTCCCAGTGGCCCTGACAACATTCTCAAATGTCAAGGGAACCCCAATATCTGTAAAGACAGTTACTTCCTTTTTGGTAGATCCTGTAATTCTGGACTTCGGACTACACTTTCTGGTGTAGAAAAACAAGACAATCAGAGCTAGAAGAACTGAGAAAATGGCTGACGCAGAAGCTATTGAAGCTATCTCAATTGAATTAAAACCATTGTTCCCACTTCTTGAGCCCTGGCTCATCGATGAGGCAGTATACCCTTGTGCCCCAGTAGCACTTCCAGGATATGGAGTTGGCACAGTCAGGGAAAATACGTGGCAAGGGCGTAGATAAGGGTTTCCAAGAACACTGCTACATTTCATCAAATTATTACTCAATGGAAGGGGACCAGATAAGTTATTGAAGGACACATTGAACGCTGAGAGCATAGTAACATTTGCCAAACCTGATGGAATCTGCCCAGAAAGTTTATTGTCATTGAGTAGAAGTGCAGTCAGGTTTCTCAAATTCACAAGATTACTAGGAATCTCTCCAGAGAGCATGTTTGAAGAAAGATCAAGAACTTCTAAAGACCGTAACTCACCCAAGCTAGAAGGGATAGAACCATTGATTTTATTACCAGCCAAGGAAAGATACTTCAGGTCCTTTATTTGGCTGAGACTGGCAGGAATCTGACCTTGAAAAAGGTTCCAACTCAAGTTAAGAGAAACAAGAGTCACCATTTTACCAATACTAGGGGGAACAAAACCAATAATCTGATTGCTAGATGCATCCAGAAGTTTGAGTGACCTGCACATTGTACCAATATCTGCTGGAACCTGACCATACATTTTATTATTGCTGACATTAAGAATTAATTTATTCAATTCATCACATTTCTCAAACAAGATCCCAGGGAATGATCCAGTAAGCTTGTTTTCTCCTGCTAAAAAAACATAAGAAATTTTCTTTCCTAATCTTGCAGATGCAATTGGCATGGACTTCAGTGTACCAGTAAAATTATTCCCCCCAAAGTTATGGACCACAATTCCACTGTCTCCCACACATGAATCTACAGGACTTTGGGACATAGCTTGATTTGCAAAATATGATAGATAGGCAGCTGATGGATCATAGATGCTGGAAAGAGAACCATTTATGGAAGGACCTAGTTCACAACTACCACTATAGAAACTAGGGATTGAACCAGAAAAAGTATTTCCACTAACATCGAACATAGTCATACAAGGAACTGGAAGCTCCACAGAGAGTTCTCCCTTGAGCCTATTATAACTCAAGTCCAGATACCACAGCTTATCACAGTGATTGAAATCAAGAGGAATTTCCCCATATAGAAAGTTATGGGCCAAGTTGATCATTTCCAATTTATCACAGGCACCCCAGTTACCACGCAAGCTGCCCTGTAAAGTTGCACTTGGTGCCCACAACATCCTCAGATTTGGAAGTCTCATAATTTCCACAGGAATTCCTCCCTCAAAAAAATTAAAATCTTCATTTGCAGAGCTCAGTTGATTCAACAAATAGTCCCCTCTCGAACTGTTAACATCCTGATATGGATCAAATGAATTCGAAAGCACAAGCACAGACAATCCAGAGCAATTTCCAAGTTCAGAAGGCATTGGCCCACTAAGACTATTTCTTGACACGTCCAATACTTCAAGCTTTCCAAGCATACCAAGTTCGGACGGAATAACTTCTTGAATCAAATTTGAATACAATAACAATGTCCTCAAATTAGCACAGTTCCCTAGACTTCGAGGAATTCCTCCAACAAAGAAATTACCTGACAAATCCAAGTGTTCAAGCTTCTCACAGTTGTCTCCTATTTTACTAGGCACTTCCCCTCCGAGCTGATTCATGGACAAATGGACGCTCCTAAAGCCACCAATAAACACCGAGATTGTCCCATTAATGCTATTACCTGCTAGGTTTAGGATCTCTAAATTTCTACATTGAGAAAGCGAGCTCGGTATTCCTCCTCCAATCTTGTTAAACCCTAAATTCAGAACACGCAAGTTCCTTAAACTGGCAAAGGAAATTGGAAGTGACCCAGTTACCAAATTGCCTTCCAGATCAAGAACCTCTAACTTGTCCATGCCCCATATTTCGCCAGGTATATCCCCACGAAAACCATTAAAGGGCAATGATAAAACCCTCAGTTCGGTTAACTTGGCAATTGCAGGTATCAATTTGCCAATCAAAATACCATTAGCAACCTTGCAGTCTCTCCTAATTCCAAACCCATAAAGAGGAAACTGAACAGCACCAGAGCAAAAGAAAGGGCTTTTATTTTCAGTGTTCTTACCTCTGTAGTAGCTGTTGCTGCTATATCCCGTGATGTTGAGGGACACAACGCGTGAGTCCTTGTCGCAAGACACGCCAGTCCAAAAGCAGTGGTTGAAGTTGATCAGATTCCAGCTTGAGAGCAGCCCTGATGGGTCAGAGACCGAGTTCTTAAACTGTAACAGCACCGATTTGTCCGAATCACCATAAACTAGTCCGCCTAGTGGCAAAAAGAAGATCCAAAAGTCCAATACCAGCTTTAATTTGTTAAAAGAATACCATTTGATAACTGAAGAAGAAAAACAAGAAGAACCCATTTCAAAACTCACAAAAGAACCTTCAAGAACCCTCCAAAGACTATACCCTTTTGACCAGACGAAGGATAAAGAGAGTTTTTTTTTCTAAGGACCCTAACCCTAATGACAGGGTGGTTTATGGGAAAACCCAGAACCAGTTGTTGAAAAGAAAGCAGGTAATGTTAACTAAAAAGCCCTCAACTTCAAAATTGTACACGCTTTTGATGTTGCCATGTATAACTGTTTTGAACATTTTCACTGCGGTCTGTCGGTTACCATTAAACACAATTAAAAGTTGGAAACCGACCAAAAACAACCCTCAGGAAACCCAAAAATTAAAAACACAAGCCGGCCAGCCAGCAGCACAGCTCACTTTAAATTAAAGAAAGCTTTTGGTTTGTCTTGTGGGGACAAGTTCAGAGAGACAGAATGCTTTAAAATGTAAGAAAAGATTTTGCCTGGTTGGGAGTACTCGGAGATAAAAGAAGAGAAAGTAATATAATTTCATTTTTTTCAACTGAGGTAAAAAAAGAGAAATTAAATATAATTTTATTTTTTTTTTCTCTTGTTTAGTATAAGGAGTAGTGGAGTAAAATGGTGCAAAATAAAGTAATTTTCAATTTTCAATTTTTTTAATCTCTAAAATATTTTTCTTGAAATTGAAGAGAAATGAGAGTAATTGGGAGTAATTAATTATTCAAATGAGTAAAATTATTATTTTAACTTTTTTTCATTAAAATTAGGAGAGAAATTTAAATTATTTCCTCTTTTATTTAAACTACTAAATAATAAAAAATAATTAAGAGTAAATTTTATTTACATTACTCTCATTTTTCTCATTAAAGTAAATTCAATTTCACCTTTAATTTATCTCCATCCAAACATAGACTTTGGAATTTATTTTAAAATACTAAAAAATAAATTTATCTTTTAAAAATATTTAATTTTAAATTTTTTACCTTAACTCGTGAATTTATATTTTCTCGACATAAATTTTAATAATAACAGTTTGTTAAAACATATTATCAACTCAATTTCATTTTCTTAAATAAAAATCACATACTCAAATATAAATTGATAGATAAAAAAATGTATTGCTCCGTTTTAAATTTGGATCCTAAGCATTTTTGCTCTTCATATGCAATTAATAATAAATAAAATGATAAAAATCGCGCACTTTTAACTGCTGGCTTCGTCAAAGTCCTTCAAAGCACATTTGATTTTAAAGTTTTTTTCCATAGTAATCTCAATATCAACAGCCTTTCCTTCTCCTCTTAATCCAAGCATAGATAACTCTCCACATGGCATATTTCTCCCCTCTGCTGACCTTTGTATTCTCTCTTTTTAGTTATGCCCTTTTTCTTTTACAATTTCAATTCAAAATCTCTCTCTTACGTCTTTCTTAATATAAAATATAAATTTTTGTTTATTATTTTAGTTTAGAGTGGATTCAATCAATCTCAACAAAGTGAATGGTGTTTACCCAAGATAGGCAGCATGTAGATGAACGAAGCCACCATCTCACATCGAGTCTTTATATTGAGGTTCGGACAGAGTCTACACCCTTGTCAGAAATAAAGATGAACTTACATCTAATGCTATATTCGAGCTTATTCCTTTAACAACAATCAAGACGAACGTTTTAGAGATATGACGATCCTTGACTATGCTTATTAGTAGGCTTGCTCAACTAATCTTTAAACACGTGTTCATGTACATGAAAACTTCGCATGCATTCCGACATATTATGGGCATCTAATACCATCTTCAGAGTCTGTCCCCTGTCCTCAATCTATAAATAGAGATCATCCCCGTAGATAAATTCTCTCTAAGCTCACTTACTATTCCACATATTATTATAGATAAATTGAATTTCGATTTAGACATCAAAATTTTCATACCAGGATCCGAGCCTCTAATCTGTTTTTTAGGTGAAAGCTGCCAGCTATCAAGGTGCAATACCGAGCTATGAGTTCCAAAGTCCATCTCGTCATCACTGATTTTGCTCTTGAAGTTAGAATTTTTGTAACTACTCATTTTGCTTTCTCTCTTCTCTACTTTGATTCCTCTGCCTCCAACTATTTTCATAACTACTCAATTTGCTTTCTTCTACTCATTTTGCTTTCTCTCTTCTCTACTTTGATTCCTCTGCCTCCAACTATTTTCATAACTACTCAATTTGCTTTCTTCTACTCATTTTGCATGATAAGTTAGATGATTGTGGATTCTGGATTGGGAATTTTTTTTAACAGTTTTTGCTGCTCAGTCCTAGGAATTGTTTAATAATTAATTAAACAAAAACTCTTTGAAGATCTCTGAAATTAAGTCATTTATGAGAAGATTAAACTTTCACCAAAAAGGTAGTTAAAGGTTTTATTACTGTATTATCATATTAAATAGCATGAATTAGTTCTTTTTGCATATGATACCAAAATTATTTATGTATTCATTACAGTGGTCAAAACAATTATTTATTTATTCATTTAGTTAAAGATTAGATTTGTCAATTTATTTTTCACAAACTATCAAAAAACATGAAAGGAAGCATTCTTAATGATTTGTAAAATAAAATGAAATAAGCCGTCTAAACGTGAAGGCACTTCGAAGACAATTTTACTGATCGAATCTTTATGCTTAACAATAGTCCAAAAGATTATTTTTGTCAATTACTTGCAAACCCATAATCCCATATATAGGACACCCAATCAACGCTTCATTATCTTCCGTGGCCCTTGTTTTAATGTTTCATTCTGTTTTTTTTTTTTTTTTGGCCTTACCCCCTTTTATGCAGGTTGAAAAGCGGCCCTTTGTATGGAAATTAGCCGCATTTGCTAGGATCTGCCCAACCTGATTCACAAAGAACTCACCCCATAATCTTAAAGAACAAAAAAAAGCATAATTCTTCTGGTCCCCCCCCCCCCCCCCCCCCCCCCCCCCAACTTCTGCCAGCCGGAGAATGCATAATGGGAGTCCTGAATTGCATTACTTTCTTAACCCACGTAGATCTGCAATTAACACAAGTGAGCACTGACCATCAATGGCCCACAGACAACATTCATCAGCCATATAATCACAACCACAGAACGAATAACATTTACTTTGTTCAAATGTCTATATGCTCAGATCTTCAATCACATAAATGAGATCCAAAAGTAAGACAGTACTTCAAAGGCATCTGCTTGTAATTCGTTAGGGTTAAAATGATGTGCAAGAACAATATAACTGATATTCAAAAAGGATTATTAACTGTTAAAGATCTGTTTACATTTCATTGCATGAAAAAAGCAACAATTAATTTGCAATAAGACTATCGAACATGTCATTAGAAACACTATACGATGCAGAGTAAGAAATGTTTATTTCTTACTTCCATTGTGTAAAAAGAAACATAGAGTTGATTAAAATGCACCCATTACTTGATATCAAAGATAAGATAAAGCTTATGAAAAAAATGATGAGATTAAACTAAATGAGCTGGACTGGTAAAGAAAAGGTAAAGGAACAAATGGAAAGGCATCCTGAAACCATGGTCATCAGTGAGTGGATCTATTAGCAAACGGCTGGATGCCAAATTCATAAACTTTATGGGCAAACAAGGGAAAGAAAAAGCATTCTTCATGGCTGGACAGGTGTGATCTTTAGTTGTAATGAACCACGAAGGGGTTAAAAATCTGCAACAGGTCACTCCTAAATCTGCCAGTTTTAAGATATGAGATAAAAAGGTTAACCAACCATAGGAACAGAGTGAGATTTGTTGGTAAACTGGATGTTCATCCACTACACGGCAATGAAATGTCCCTGCAACTACAACCAAAAAAAAATCGAGTCAAATATGAAGCAAAAAGACCTTAGATAATCTAAAATTTGAGAAATAAAAATACCTGAAAAGGAGGAGCAACACCAATGAAGAAACTAATGGTGCTAGGAATCAAACACAAGGCAGCTGGTTCTAGCATTTATTTGTGCAAATCAACGAATTGGATCCAATCCTTCAAATTGTTTCTTGAATTCTTCTACCATTTTCGTTTCCTCTTCTCTGCTAAGTGTACAATTCCCTCCAATCAGCTTTATCAGGCATGTTCAGCAACCCTGCCAGAACCTGCAAATTATTTAGAAAACAAAATGATCAATTTACATTGTTAAGTGAAACAACTCGAAAGAACTCTAGATAAACTTCAAAAAATTCACAATCAATCAAAATCCTTTAATGCAATCACATCAGTTGAAATGTTGCTCATTATAACCACTAACCAGCCATCTTAAAGCAAACATAATTTTACTTAAACAAAAAAGAGAAAAATCATGTTAAATTGTTCAATTGTAGATAGCACATTGGCATAGGCTTCTTTCTCCCCCAACCATGGAGTGGGGTTGGATGGGGACCCCCCAAAAAAATCTAAATTAACATCACACACCAGTTTGAGCAGTAATGCCACTAAAAAAAATATTCTTCAGTAAATAATGCAAATGACTCATGATTTTTGAAGCCTTTGTCCGTATAAAAAAAGAGTAGCTGACTAGAGAAAATAGAACAGTAAACATGCAAAAGTTGACACATATGATTCCCAAATATGTGCAGAAAATCAGGTGATAAAATCAATCAGATAATTTAAGTTATTACAGCTGGAACAGAGTTCAACGACCTAGCACAACCACGGTACCACAATGTGTCCAATAAGTATTTTGCATGGTTTTGGGGAATTAACCTATACACAATCAGTGACTTAACTAGTCAATATGGCACAATGTCAATAAAATCATTCACTTTGATATTGTTATCTGTAATGAAAATGAAGAGCAAACATCGCAGGCTATGGTTTTGGCTGAATACAATCAAAACCTGGTGATAGAATAATTAATGACATTCACATTAAACTACCAAAGATTATTGACTGATTTCAAATGGATGGAAACTAAATTTAGTTATTTAAATAAAATTTCCAAAGCCATATAGATAACTAAGATAAGCAAAGTCCCACGTTAGCAGTTATATTTAGTATGTCTTACTTCACGTCCAAATTGTGCTGGAAATCTCTCATTTGCCTCAACCAAATGTGACAATATCGTACCATCAGGGAGTTCCACATAAAAGAAACTGTGGTTCCTATCAAACTGTATCCTCAACCATTTTCTCCCATCTGAATTACTGTCAACTGCAAGAGTGACAACAGTATATAGAAACATTGAAAGCAATGGGGAATCAAGCTGTTGCTAAAATCAACAAGCAAAGAACCTTTCTTCAACATGGCCAACATGAAAATAGCAAAACATTTTGAGAAGGTAGTTTGCTGATGGTTCAAATGGTCTTTCAAAATCAGAACACAATATCAAGTAGAAACTTTGCCGAGGAATTGAAGCTGAACATAACCAGTTTTCCTTATGCTTCAATATTTAATCTTAAAGCAAAATTGTTGAATAAATTGGTATTCTTCACGTTGATTTTATTTTGTCCTGTTCTTTGGGAATAAGTTATTTAGTGGATTTAGTGTCCATAGGGGGTTTGTTTTTGCAGTTCCTATTCTTTTGCAGTAATGCCTATTTGCTTGGTTCTATCCGTTGTATATATGGCCTATATAAAGGCTTCATTTGTTCAATAAAATATAATCTGCAATAACAGTATTTTGAGTCTTCACATTTGAGTCTTTACATTTGTCTCTTGCCTTCTAATTTTTATCAGAGGTATCAGAGTGAGGTTGTCCACGTCTGAGGGTACAAAGGGCAGTGTGAGAGTGTAAAAACCAGAAGATTAAATCTTAGGGAAACACGGGGAAGCGAGGTAGAGAGTATGTCATTTTTTCCTCACTTTGATTTCTATTTTGCAGCAACAACAATGAACGATGGCCACAGAAAACTTTGTGCAACCTGCAATTCCTCGCTTTGATGGTCATTTGGAGCATGCTTATGGAGAATTTTTTGCGGTCTAAGGAGTATTGGCACGTTGTTTCCAAAGGAATTGCAAAACCGGCTGCAGACACGACAATGTCAGATGCACAAAGAACAGAGCTAGAAGGACAGCGTTTGAAGGATCTCAAGGCGAAGAATTATCTTTTCCAAGCTATTGATCGCTCAATCTTAGAAACTATTCTCTGCAAGGACACCTCAAAGCAAATATGGGACTCCATGAAGAAGAAGTATCAAGAGAACACGAGGGCGAGGCGTGTACAACTCGAAGCTTTTCGTAGAGAGTTCGAAGTTCTCCAAATGAAGTCAGGAGAGTCAGTTTCAGAGTATTTTTCAAGGACAACAGCAATAGCAAATAAGATGCGGAACTATGGAGAGAATCTACAGGATGTCACCATTGTTGAGAAGATCCTTCGATCAATGACATCCAAATTTAATTTTGTGATTTGTTCTATTGAAGAGTCTAAAGATATCGATACTCTTTGAATAGATGAATTGCAAAATTCCTTGTTGGTTCATGAGCAAAAGATAACTCAGCAAGACAATGAAGAACAAGCATTGCAGGCACCAACAAATGGGTGGACAAACAAGCACGGAAATTGGCAAAGTCGTGATGCTCAAAATTCGGCAGAACACAAACCAAAGTCAGCAGACAAATCTAAGGTTGAATGTTGTCGTTGTCACAGGTATGGTCATTATCGTTGGGAGTGCGGTACCAATTTAAATAAATACCATGGAGAAAAGTCTCACTTTGCAAAAAAGAAGAAGAAGAAGAAGAAGAAGAAGTTTGTCTTCTCATGGCCTGTCATACTAAAAAGGAAACTCATTCAAATTTATGGTATCTTGATACGAGTTGTAGCAACCATATGAGTGGAGACAGATCTGTTTTTCCTCTTTAGATGAATCATTCAGAGATAATATAAAATTTGGAGATAACTCCAAAGTATCAGTCATGGGCAAAGAATAGGTAACAATTCAAACTAATGGCAATGCTACTCAAACTATATCAAATGTCTTTTTTGTTCCAGATTTAAAGTCCAATTTGTTGAGCATCGGTCAGCTACAAGAGAAAGGGTATGAGATTTCTATCAAAGATGGAGCATGTCGAATTCGAGATGCCAAATTGGGTTTAATTGCTCAAGTCACAATGACAGCAAATAAGATGTTTCCTCTCCATCTCAACAGTGTTAACCAAGTATGTTTTTCAGCAAAATTAAAGGACATGGTTTGTTTGTGGCATTTTCGCTGTGGCCATCTCAGTTTTAGTGGATTATGCAACAGAAAAATATGGTGACCAACCTCCCAAAATTTGAGTCTCCTTCAGGAATCTGTGAAGATTGTGTTGTTAACAAACAACATCGAGATGTTTTTCAAAAAGGAAAATCATAGAGAGCAAAGAAGGTGTTAGAGCTTGTCCATTTTGACATATGCAGACCAATTACTCTTACTTCGAATGGTGGTAAATGTTATTTTATAATGTTCATTGACGATTATAGTCGAAAGACTTAGGTGTATTTTTTGCAGGTCAAATCTGAAGCACTTTCAGCTTTCCAAAGCTTTAAGACAATCGAAAAAGAAGTCGGCATGCCAATAAAGATTCTTCGTAGTGATCGTGGTGGAGAATACAACTCATATGATTTTATAATTTTTTGTGAGACTAATGGAATTCAAAAGCAGCTTACAACAACCTATACGCCTCAGCAAAATGGCGTTGCAGAAAAGAAGAATCGCACACTTTTAAACATGGTACGGTCCATCTTGGCAAGAAGCAGGATTCCAAGAAGTTTTTGGCCAGAAGCTAACCATTGGAGTATTCATGTATTAAACAGAAGTCCTACTTTTGCAGTTCAGAATGTTACGCCTGCAGAAGCTTGGAGTGGACGTAGGCCAAGTGTTAAGCATTTTCGAATTTTCGGTTTTATAGCATATGCTCATATTCTATATCAAGAGAAGAAAGCTAGATGATAAGGGAGAAAAATGCATATCTCTTGGTGTTAGTGACCAGTCAATAGCGTACAAATTGTACAATCTTATCACCAAGAAAAATGTGCATTAGTCGTGATGTGATTTTTGATGAAGAAGAATTTTGGCCATGGGAAGCCCAACATCAACTGCAAATTGCAGCAGATTTTGATGGGAAAAATGAAGACATAAGGCAGCAGCAGCCCCCTTTTAATAATTCACAACCAATTGCGGATGAGCAACAACCAAATCTAGAAAATCCTCCAAGACTAGCTAGAGTTGAAGTCGATGCTGGAGTTGCAGCCAATGATGGACAACGACCTCAACGAGTTAGACGAAAACCTGCATGGATGGATGACTACGATGTACCTGAAAATATTTCCTCTTCACTTAACCATTTTACTCTTTTTTCAGATTGTGATCCTGTAGCCTTTGGAGATGTTTTACTGAGACAAAGTGGCAGAATGCTATGGATGTTGAAATAGCATCCATTGAAAGAAACAACACCTGGGAATTGACAGATCTTCCAAAATGACAAAAGAGCATTGGTGTGAAGTGGGTGTACAAGACAAAGTTGAAGGAGAATGGAGCAGTTGAGAAGCACAAAGCACGCTTGGTGGCTAAAGGCTACAAACAAACATTTGGTGTGCAGTACCAAGAGGTTTTTGCTCGTGTTGCGAGGCATGATATAATCAGATTGGTGATTGCATTAGCAGCTCAAAACTCATGGCTTATCTTCCAAATGGATGTGAAATCATCTTTCTTACATGGAGACTCAGAAGAAGAAGTATTTATTAATCAACCACCTGGTTATATTCGAGTTGGAGCTGAACACAAAGTCTATAAATTAAAAAAAGCCTTATATGAATTAAAGCAAGCCCCACGGGCTTGGTATAGTCGAATTAAGGATTATTTTCTGAAAGAGGGGTTTCAAAAATGTCCATATGAACACACTGTTTGTTAAAATTGGTGGAGAAGGAAAAATGCTCATTGTGTTTATATGTGGATGATTTACTTTACACTGAAAATGACAGTGCTATGTTTGAAAATTTTAAGAAATCCATGATGCGTGAATTTGAGACGTCTGATCTTGGAATGATGCATTATTTTCTTGGCTTCGAAGTAGTGCAATATGCTGCTGGAATATTTCTTTCTCAAAAGAAATATGTGGGCAACATATTAGACAGGTTTCAAATGAGCAATTGCAATCCTGTCACCACACCATCAGAAGTTGGGATGAAACTTATGGAAAATCCTAAAGGAAAAAAGATTAATGACACTTTCTACAAACAAATTGTGGGAAGCTTGATGTATTTGATAGCAACAAGACCTGATATTATGCATGTTGTAAGTCTAATTAGCAGGTACATGGAGAATCCAAGAGAACATCTCCTTGCTGCCAAAAAGATCCTACGGCATTTGAAGGGTACTACTAATTTTGGACTATTTTACAAGAAGAGAAGCATGTTAGATTTAATTGGGTTTACTGACAGTGACTATGCTGGAAATATAGATGATCGCAAGAGTACTTTAGGCTATGTTTTCACGTTCGGTTCTGCAGTAAAGGCTTCATTTGTTCAATAAAATATAATCTGCAGTAACAGTATTTTGAGTCTTCACATTTGAGTCTTTACATTTGTCTCTTGCCTTCTAATTTTTATCAAAAATTAGTCCAAGAAACGGATATTGTCATCTCATTTAACTTTAGCATATGGATATTAAATAAAAAAAAGGTATATGAATATTCATTGGCCAGAGTAATTATACTTAACAATTGAATCATGCAACTTACATTTACCGGCCACAAATTTAAAACCCAGCTTTTCAACAGCCATGTTAAATATATCTCGAACAACAGATGCTCTGGATGATGGAACAGGTGCAGCCTATGAAAATTCAAAACAATATAGAACAAATTAAACACCAATAAGCAAAGCAAATACAGAATTATTATTCTGTCATTTAAAACTTTTTGGGAAACAAGACTCATTCAGGGGAAAAAAGTCTTACTCATGTCCCATAAACTAACATAAAAATGACAAGCAGAGTTTTGAGCAACAATACAACGCTTTGCAAAATTCCAATGAAGTACACATGCAGAGAACTAAAAAAAGTTATAGTAGCAACTCGAAAAAATAAGAATTAAAAACAGGAGGCTGTTGTAAGCTATTCATAATTTTAATACATCAAGCATCTATATACATATTTAGACAAGTATTTTCCCTTTACCTGAAGATTAGCATGAGTGGCACGCTTGGAAATCCATACAGCCTCCTTTGCCTGGTTCTTATAATATAATTTGAGACTGTTTCGGAATCTCAAAAGTTCAGATTCACATTCTTGGAGTAGGGAAAGGGCATTAGGCAAGTGCTCAACAGGTATTAATAGTACATGGTCTTGAACAAGGGGGCCTTTGGCCAACGCACAGTAATAATTTTCTCCTATGCTAATTATTAAATGAGACTCCACGCTAGGGCTTGACAAACAAAACCAGCATTCTTTTGACCTGTGAAAAAATTTACAGGACCCATTGTTATGAAAATGACCTATTTATTAATGCATGCACATCAAATCATTCAGAAGGAATACAAAAATGAGCATAATTTAGCAACCAACTTAATATTTGATAAAAAAAGACATTTTCAAAAATAAAAATGATAGAAAATTGAAATACCCTGAACCCAGACAGAAAACAATTTGCAATAACACTCAACTATTCAATCAAATACTTACCTGCTAGCATTTGCATTTTCAAAGCCATGCCTCTTATGAGTGTAACTCTCACCTCCACGCAGCAAATTGTGCTTAAAGTTGCAGTCTGGACCTCTTTCACATTTTCTTTTGATAAGAAAATCAATACAAACACCTCTCACATATTGTTGCCTTGCATCCAAGTCATGCTGAAAATGGCATTTTTCCTCTCGTGGACAAGAACCAGAGAACACAAATTTAAAACACATCTTATCACCATCCCCAGCTCCAGCTTTGTGGCGTTTTTGGGAGGCATCATATCTCCAGTACTGTGAATCAGACACACTGCCGCTGGGCCTCTTGTTAATTTCCTTAGGAAGAGTCGTTTGCTCTATATATGTGTATGGGGATAAGGTAGCGTTGGAAGGCTTCATGCTAATTTCAGCAGCAGTCATGGTAGATCCTGGAGTAGGAGAAATTGCATGGATAAATTTCTGGGAAAAACAAGTTCAAGAACCAAGAGTTACAAAATGCCCAAACCATAAAATCTAAAATCTAAATCAAGAAGGTGGAATAAAAATTGCAAAAGTAATAGTATCACTGAGAAGTGATCAGCAAATATCAGATCATCATCAGCCTAACATAGGTCAATATGCAATGATATAGGTTCGTACGTTCAACATAAAATTACTGAAACCAGTATGTGCATTCAAGAAAAGTTTCCAAACATGTCAAAATGATGGCAAATTTTGGTAATCATCAGCAATCATGCTTGGAGCAACAAATGTACTTTTTTATCTTTATTTCCAACTGAAGCGAGACCCAAGAAGCGGGTAACATGCACAGCATCAGTGTTAATGTAAGGTTCACGAGCATAAAATACACCCTTGGTTCCTGCTATGTGATAGCTGCAACATAAGACAAACTCTTATCAGATAGATTGTGTATAATTCTACTAAAATTAAATAGTAAATGCATGTTCAGTTCTAACAGGAAATATAAAGAAACACTGAAGAATACAATAGAAGCAATTCATCAATTTTTTAAGACAAAATGGACACAAAGCATTGTTACCCATTAACTGATTTAGTGATTCCACCTCTAGTAGGAGAGGAATTGCCCACAAACAGCGAAAATAGCCTTCAAATATGACTTACCGTGGATTGACCTCTGCCACTGACTCGGATACTGTAGACTCACTACCCACTGAATCTGAGATTCCCGTAGGGATATCAGAAGTAGAACTTCTGTTCGTGACCCCACTTGGCCATTCATTAGTGATAACTGATTAAGGAAGTCAAAAAGCAAACACACAGCCATAACTATAAAATGAAGCAATTATATACCAATAGAGAAACTAGTAAAAGAAGCCCATTAACGACAGAGTAGCAAGGATATGTAAGGAATAAGTCGATAATTCCAGGTTCCTCCGCCAATGCTCGCAAAGCATCAACATCATCTTGGCTGTATGTTCCAAACTGTTGACTCTCCAATGACCGCCTACCAGATGAGTATGCTACAGATAAACCTAAAACCCAATGCAAAAAAAAATCTTTAAGAAATGCAACTTGACTAATAGCTAAGCAATGTAAGTTTTGGATTTGAAATGGTACCAAGGAGAGTGAATTTGCCACTGCCTCTAAGCCAATACAGATTCACACAAAATTTTAAACCATCCATTTTAAACCCTAAGTTCGCGGAGTTCTTGAAAGCGACCGATAAGACTTCAGAAGCACCGACGCCATAGTCGCCAATGAAGTAAGTAAGGAGGGGAATTTGAGAACGGCCTTCTACATAGTCCATGAACTCCTCCAAAACCTCCAGCGATTCGGGGAAGAATTGGCCGACGCAAAAGAGAGCATCGAATGGTCCAGCTGATTTGTTCACCTGCAATTTAAACAGTGTTAACTAAGCCGATGAATTATACTAAAGAAACTTAACCCTACAGGGACAAACACAAGGAGAAAGAGAGATTAGAGACGATTGAACTCACTTGTAGAGCTGGCTGAGGCGGCCTAAAACGTCACCGCATAGAAGGATTCTTGGAAGAGTCATGCTGGTGTATTTCGCCTGTACAGAGAAAAGGAAGTGCCTGCGCTGTGTTAACTGTCAACTCAGAACCGTGAAGCATAAATTATTCAACTGGACAGAGAGAGAGTATAATTGGGCCTGGCCTTGTTGGACCTAAAAGAAACATTAAATTGTGGTCCATATTCAAGACTGCAGCCCATTGTCTACTTATTTCGGTTCTCGAGTCCCAAATTTTTTTTAGAAAATTTTTATAAAAAAAAATACATTGTATATTAATTTTTTTATTTTTTTAATTATCATATGGTTTTTATACATTTTATATATATATAAATATACTTATATGCTTTTTTATATACTATATGCATATTTCTAAAAATGGAATAATTTTAAATTTTAAACTTGAAAATTAGTATCTTTAAATAAAAAATAAAATCGAATATTTTTATAAAAAAATTTATTTTTGTGTGCTGCTCTAATTTACAATAAAAATTAAAAACCATAAATCGTGAATTTAAAGGAAATTAAAATAAAACTTAACAATAATTATTTGGAAAGTTATTTCACGTGTTGCATGGGTAAAGTTTATTTGTTATGAAACTGTATTTTAGTTTTGTTTTGTAACATTTTTTTTAATTAATCAAATGGGAATTAGACGAAGTTTTAAATCGTAAAAAACTAAAATCATTTTCAAAGTAGATATAGATTATAATTTAAAAATCTTATTAATATTACAACAATCTTGCTTAATGTTTAAAAATATATAATTATCTAAAAGCTGCATGTCATATTTTTGTTGAAATGGATTGGATTAGTAGATAGCATTGCAAAATATCATCCAACTTGTTACATGAATAATTTTGTTTGAATGTGTTTAATTTTATAAATAAATATTATAAATGAACATTAGTCGGATTGATCAAATTTTAAAAATCGATTAATCTAATTATTATTGATCAATTAAAAAAGTTTATTCTTAAAATTTAACTATTAATAGTTGGTTCGATGAATTTTAAAATTTTTTATTAATTTTATTAGTAAATATATAAGCTGAGATTGATTAATTTAATCAGCTTAAATTGATATTGTAAATCATATTAGTGGTCAAATAAGACGATTTCAAGCTATTTGCTCATCCTTAATACACATAATTGCTTGCAAATTCTTCAAACTATAATTTTCAATTTGATTTTGAAAATATATTTTTTTTTTACCAATTGAATTAAATGTTAAAGGACTTTTCTTGTAGCTTTTGCAAAACTTGAATTAAACGAAATCAATGATTTGCTCTATCAACTGTATATTGAATAATATAATTTAATAATAAATATATATATTTTTAAATAATAAATTTATAATATAAATACACAAAATTTGTCAAAAAAAAAAAGCCATGCCAATGTTTATATATAGTAAGTTCATGCAGTTATGACCAAGCTAAAACCTATTCATATTATATTATGTTAGTCTAAAAAATTAATCGTATCATATTAAATTGTATCTAAATTTAAAAAATAATAATCTAATAAAATTTATTGATTCATATATAATCAAGTCATATTCTCGTGCCAATAAATAGATTAGCCCAATTATTTTTTAATAAATTTTACTATTAATTTTAAGTATGACTTACTTAAAGCTATATAAAAATTTTAATTTATAATTAATAATTTAATTTACATGTATAATTTCAATCAAAACTATAAAAATTTTGAAAAATTTTAAGAGATTAAATTATTTAAAAAAATTTAATACATAAATATTAAGATAAATTTAATTTTAAAATTTAAAATTGTAATTTTATTTAGAATATCATAATTTAAAAAGTAGTGAAAATTTTTTAGTTTAATAATTGTTATTTTAAAATAATTTTTAATTTAAAATTGAATATAATATTCTTTATTTAATAAAAAAATATACACTAAATATATTATTTTATTATTAATTTATCAATTATTTATTATCAACTATAAAAAATTATTGGTGTAATTTTATTCAAATAAGTATAAATATATAATATATTTATTTGTCTTGACAGATTGTGTTGGACTATATCACTTATGGTGTCCTGCTAGATCAACCCGACAGGCTAAACGTCTTAACTCAGTCCAATCCATATCACATAAGCATGTCAAGCAATATAGATCGCAACTAACACCTATAACATATCTATTACATTTCAAAACATGTTGGGCTGGGCAACCAAGTGCTAACCGGCCCCATATATATCAATGTCAGTTTAAAAAGCTGAAATTACATTATTCACGTAATTTTCATTGCGGGTTTTCAAAATTACATATATGAACCCTTTTTTTTTTCATTTTGGTGTTGCGCATATTTTTTTTAGTTAATTTTCTCAGGAGTTGATTTTTATTTTTTTATTTATATTTAATTATTCATAAATAATTGTTTTGAGATCATATTCTTAATATATATATACAAAATAAATATATATTTAATATATACAAAATATATATAATAAATAATAACATATATAAAATATATAATAAATATGCATCGAACATTTACAACATTTATCAACTGTAATAATTTAATTTTAAAATTATTTTAAAATAGTCTTTCTAATAATATAAATAGTTATATTTATATTATTTAAAAATTTAGTATTTAAAATTTGAAAATAAAAAATAATATTATTATTAATTAAATAAAAAATTAATTTTAGAATAAAATAAGAGAAAGAAAATAAAATAAAGTAGATATATATATATATGTATGTGTGTATTTGTAATAAATGGAGGAGAGAGGATAATTAGTGAAGAGTAAAAAGTGACAAAGGAGAGAGAAAGCGGTGGCCGGATAAATTTTTCTTCAATTTATTGCCCACCGGATCTATAAGCGACACGTGCCAGCCAAGACCACCTGACTCAATGCCAACAGCCACCGGAGCAGCCGTCAGATGCCAAAATAAGTTGCTTTGTACTGTACCACCGGCCGTAACTTCAACTTGATTTTTTATCCATTTTTTGACTTCATTTTTTAACGAAATTGGTTTTTTTAAGATCCTTTACTCATAAACTTTAATTTTATATATCATTTATAAATTTCAGACTATTTTTAAATTTGACTGAAATTTGGCAACTTTTTCGATGACAGCAACATTTTAGTTTATTTTTTGGTGAAGTAAAAATTTTTCGGACAACTCAAAAACGTTAAGTTATTTTAAGGATAATAGGTTAAATTGGCTTATATTATAATTCTATTAAAGATTATAATTTTATTTAATTCTTATATTTTAAAAAGATTATAATTTAATTGATTATTTAAAATTATAATTATCTACTTTACAATTTGATTTAGGTTAATCAATTATGAATTTATGATGGAATTATAATTATTATTTATTAATTCATAATATTAACTAATTATATATATGTATGTATGAAATTGGTTAACTAATTGAATAAATAAATAAATAAATAGTTGGTTAATTTAGTTATATTTATTATTATCATTCAAATTGTTGTTAATATGAGGTCTATTATTTATTAATTAATTAATTGAGATAATTATTAATTATTAAATAAATAAATTGATGCTTTCAAAAAAATTAAGTTAATCAATTATTTAATTATTAAATGATTAAATTAAATAGTTAATGTGTCGTGTTTAAAAATTTATAAAATTAATATTTTCATAATTATAATAGTTAAGTCATTGTTGTTGTTGTTATTATTATTATTATTTAAGAATAAGTCATTGTTGTTGTTGTTGTTATTATTTTTATTATTTAAGAATTATTGTTGTTGTTGTTATTATTATTATTATTATTTAAGAATGGACAATAGCAATTATTAAAATATAATTAATGTCAAGATAGTGGTTAATTATTAATATTGTTATTGGCATATTAATGTAGTAATCAGTAGCAAAAATCAAATTTATTATTATGTTTATTACAACTATTATTACTATTAAATGGAATTATTAATATTAGTAGTATTATTGTTAGTATTATTATTGCTATTGTTATTCTTAAGAAATTTTTAAAAATTAACTGGGTAAATTAATTTAATGTTATATTGTGTTGTTTTAATATTTATTACATATTTTAATTGAAGGACAATGTAAAATTATTTTATTGAAGTCATTCAAAATCAATTTAAAATATATTTTAAAAAGGTTGAGTAACTATTTTTATGTAGAAGATTAAAAATAAATAAATATAAATTTACTTTTAATATTATCTTCTAATTAATGGGATAAATGAATTAAACTAATTTAATAGTATATTTTAAAATATTATACTTATAAAACTTTATTAGTTGTTGAGAATTATAATGGACGTCTGTACTAGACAATTGATTAATGATTGGTTGTTGTGAACTATTTAAAAGTGTCATTTTTAATTTATTTAAAGAAAAAATAATATAGTTATAGATGAGATTTTGTTGAAATTTTGACATAATTTTTAAAATTGTCTATTGATTCATATTCTAATAGTTTTCACTGTTGTTTAAAAAATTAATGTTCAATGCTTTTTCATCATCTGTTATATGCTTGAGAAGAGTCGTTAGATTTCTTATATTATTAGTTATATAGATTAATATAATATTTCGTTCTCCTAATTTTTATTAATAGCTATATTTGCATACATATATTTTATTATTATGTGATACATATACAATTATTATTTTCGACATTAGATTATAAAAAAATAATGTATTTCAATGCATAAGCTGATGATATTTGATGCCGGATAGGATTATAATGATGTGAGACCGCGCATGATAAAAAATAGGAGTTATAATATGATATGATGATAAGATTTTGACTGATGTGCATATTCAGTGTTGCTTGTCAGTCGGGTAGCGCTGTTTTGCTATGACTGTGACGGCGAACCATAGATATTAGATTTTTAAAAAAATGTGTGGGCTAAAAAAACTAGATAGAGTATCAGTTCTCTAGTTTGGGTTTAGTGTGCCCTAATTGATTAACTTATATTATTGTATGATTATGCGATTATTTGTCTGGTTGTCATTTATACGACCATTAATTATATGTAATCGATGTATTATATTAATTACTATATAGCTAATTGAATCGAACACTTATTTTTTATTCACCATTTTTCTTCAAGTTGCAGGTTAAGCGTGAAAAAAATATTTCATCAAGTCATAATGCATTTCATTTAATGGCATGAGTTATAAATATTATTGTACTTGTATAATTAAGTTATAATTATTTTATAGAACTCCATATAGTATTATTCTCATTGTCTATCTTTTTATTAAATTTTGCTGTTTAATTATATATATTTGTTAGCCAATGTTGTTGATGATGATGTAATGTTGTTATGATTATGCATCATTAGTGGATTCGTGAGTACGGATTTGAAACAGCGACATCTATTATAATTCAGTGTTATTGAATTTTGAATTGTTAGGCGAACTATGAATTTTAAAAGCTATGTACTTTTTCATTTTCTAGTGCTTTTAGGTTCGAGTCATGACATTAATTATATATTAAACATCTATTAAACATCTATATAATATTTTTTAATATTTTTTAACTTTATCTTTTTAATTTTATATTCATACAACTTACATATAATATTCACACAATATTTATATAAAATATATACAATATACACAAATAAATATATAACATACACACAATATCTACTAAATATCTACAACATCTATAAAAATATATAAAATATTTATCAAATTTCTGCATAACAAAATTAATATTTTTTAATGTGTGTGATATGTAAAATTTATTTAAAAATTTAAAAATAAGTTTAATAATTTTATTAATATATTTTTATATATTTTATTTTTTATTATTTTTTGTGAGTGTTATTTTTTAATTAAATTTGATTTTTTTATAAAAATTAATTAATTTTATATATTAAAATTATAATTTAAAATTATAATTTTTATTATTTTATTATAGTATTTTTATTTAATAGTAAATTTTTTAAAAATATATATAAAAAAATTAAAGTAAAAGAGTGATTATAACGAGGGAATAGTTGTTTTTAATAATAAAATTATTATTTTAGTAGGGGTGGTATATTTTTAAACGTTTATTTTAATTTTTTAAGAAGTATAAATATTTATATTTTTTATAATATTTTTAAAATAAAATAGTTTTATAAATGTCCGCTTAAAAGATCCAGTCTGTCAATTTCAATGTCCACATTGCGCACGAGTCCTTACCGATTCATTGCTTTCACACCATTCAAAAATTTATGACCACAAAAAGCCGTGCATTAGAAACAAACAAAACCGGGCACATTACTCTTTTTTTTTTTTCCTGACAATTAATATTATTTTCTTTTTTTGAAAGGTAATTAATATTATTGTCTAAACATAAAGGAATTAAATTTTTTATCTTTTATTAATGACAAACAATAACTAATAATTTTATCCAAAAAATAATAATGATTTTCTCAATTGAAAATTCCATAAAAGTATAGATAATAAATATTTATTAAATTTACAAAAAAATTAAGAATCCTTCCATTTTATTCTAAGATAGAATCTATTAACAAGGAAATAATTAATAATATAGTTTTTATGTTTTAATTAAAGATAATTTGGTGTTTTAAAATACTTTAAATTACCTTAATGATGTTCAAAGTAATATAATTAGATTCAATGATAAACAAAATTACTATTGGAAATTTAAAGAGAGATATCAATGTCTTTCTATGATAAATATATAATATATCATATGTTATAAAAAAATATATGAATCAAATGTAAAAATATAAAAATTATTAAAAAAACTTTTCATATAAAATTTTAAAAAGTGGAATTTTAAAAATGCCATGGAATATGACAAAAAGGGAAAAAAAAAAACTTTTCAGTATCTTAAAAGAGGACGCCAATAAAAAAAATAGTACATTGGACAATATCAGTTTAAATAAAAAAAAAATATATATATATTTTTAAGTGTGTGTAAAAAATGTGTGATAATGCATATAAAAGCATGAAAAATAAAAGGGAATGAAGACAATATAAAAAAATCAATTAATATAATGAGTAGCATAAAAAATAAGAATAAAAAAAGTAAGAATAATAAGTATAATATTATTTTATATTAACAATATGATTTTTTTATTTGCCAATTAAAATTACCTTAAACATTGTATTTCAATAATCAAGTACAACAGCAGTTAAAAAATAAAAATAAAGTAAAACAATTACAACAAAAAATAACGACCGCATTTAAAAGATGTCATTATTAAGCTCCAGCTTAATAGTTAAGGTGTGCAATTTTTTATTAATCATCTAAATATTTAATTCATTGATTAAATATTTAATTCGATTAATTAAATTTAATAATATTATTTTAATTTAATTAAAAAATTAAAAAATTATTTTTTTATTTAATTAATAATTAATTATTTAGTTTAATCAATTAATTATTTAGTAAAATTTTTAAATAATTTTTATTTAATTATTTTTTATTTTACTTCTTAATTATATAAAATTTCTTATTATAAATATATTTTTATCATAAAATAAAGCTATTTTTATTTAATTTTTTAATAAAATTTGTTTATTTATTTAATTAAATTTATTTTTTATATTAATTAAAATTTTTATAATTAAATAAAAAATTTAATCGGTTCGGTTAATTAATAAAATCGATTGAACTGGTTTAATTAATTAACAACTGATCAAATTCAATATTCAGTCAATTCGATTAAAATTTTTAAAATATAAACGGTCGATTAAATTGAGTTTGATAGGTTAATCAATCGACCGACCGAATGTCCACCCCTATTTATAGTAGTTTAATAAGTTATTGGTAAAATTGATTACTAAAAATATATTTTATGAGATATATTACTGAAACTATATTCCACTAAAAAAATTATATTATAATGTTTGAAAGATATAACTAAATAGTTATATTGAAAAAATATATTGAAAAAAATGTTAACTTGCTCGGTTATAACCTAATTTTATAAAAAAAAAATTTAAGTAATATCCAAACTACTCTTAAAATATATTTTTCTTATTTTATCATATCCTAAAGTAAGTTTATAATTATCTTTTAATATGTAAACTCCTTAATTTTTTTAGTAAAATATTTTTTCATACTTCATTATTGATAAAATATTTTATCAATTGATTGATAAATTTTAATGGATTCAGTATTTTATTTTATATAGATCATTTATAAATAAATATAGTATTATTAATTAAAAAAAATTATACAGTTAATTTTTTAAAAATTACTGTATAACCAAATGCACTATTATTATTATTGTTGTTGATGATGTTGTTATTATTATTATTAGTAGTGGTAGTAGTAGTAGTAAATAAATGTGTGGAATTTTGATGATAATTTTCAAGTTGTTCTTGCCATAATACTATAATTTGACAACTTTTATCCAAAGTTAACAAACACTCTCATTTTTGCGCATTTACATTCAATTGTCTTAATCTTAAAAGCTTGTTATAGCTCTAGATCTATTTATCTTTCTTAGGGATTTTACTTATTTTTTTATTTTATTTCATTTGTTCTTTAATAATTAGTGAAATAGTTTATTTAGCTTGTCCATATAGGTTTTTAATGGCTTTTCTTATTTTGTTATCAATACTCTCTTATTGACTTGATATGGTGTTGAAGATTTAAAAAAAAAAAAGCAAGATTATATCAATATTTTCTTTCTTTATTCATTAAAAACACATCGGAGACACCTTGAATTATGGTGGATCTTCAATTTTCATATTTGATTAGATCGAGCCCTGTGATGAATGATGCTTTTTATCTTCTCGAATCTTCCGTGGAGCCTCATCTTGTAATTTACCCATAGCTTTCATTCAATATAATCTGTGGTCCTGATTTCCTCTCTCTTTCTCTTTTATACTTTTTCTTTTTCTTTTTTTTTTTTGTTTTGGCCATTTAATTTCTCACGTGGCCTATTATTGTGTCTTTGCTTGTCTAGAAAATTATGCAATGTTATTATTGATTTTTTTTGACAGAATGCTTATTTCAGCTTTTCTTTTAAATTTATTGTAAGGTTTCCATTTGAATTCTCATACCCTTGTATAGATGATATTATCCTGTAATTTTGTTTTAATATAATCTTTTTATTTATGCTAAAAAAAAATAGATGCGTGGTTTCCATAAAATAATCATTTGTTGCTGTCAAAAGTTTTAAATTAAAGAAATGTAATATTAAATATATCAAATTAATTTAAATTAAAAATATTTTATGTATTAATTATATTAGAGAAATAATTATTTTAATATTATATTTATTATTATTTTTAATAATAAATATAAAATTAAAATAATTATTTTTTTAATTCAATTAATATATAAATATTTTTTATTACATTATTTATTAAAGAAAATGTTATTGTTAACTGTGAACTGTTGAGCGTGGACTCATTCAATTTGGTCTTGGTCTTGGTCTTTTGTCTTTTTCTCTTGATGTTTACCGTTGTCTTCTCTATCCACCACATTAATTTTCCTAATCAGTGAATACACCAAAAATTAAAGCCAAACAGCCCTGTTAACCTATGATATATGGACACGTATACTGACGTGATTCGGATAATTTTTGATGTAAAATTTGATATTAAAAACTAGAGGCGGACACAAGATTTGACATTATTGGACGTTTGCTTCCTATCATAACCCTTACAAAATATATATTTTAGTTCATAAATAATAAATTTTACACTTATTAATATTTTTTAGTTACACATATTAATATTTAATAATATAAATTAATTAAAAAATATATAAAAATAACTTAAAATTTTAAAAAATTTATCTCTGGCATAAATTAATAGAGAGCAAATTAAAATAAATATTTTATTAACAATACCACACAATTTTACATATGCATATATAAAAAAATAGTAAATCAAATAACAACAAAATTTATAAATCTTAAATAAAAAATAAAATATAACAAAAATAAAATTGTGAAATTTATAAAAAAAAATTATATCCCTTCAAAATTTTATAACTAAATTTTATATAAGAAACAAGTGACTTAAAAATAAAATAAAGAGAGATAGAAAAAATTTAACTAAAAAAACAGATAAAATAAGTTTTAAAAAATTATGATTTGAAATAATATATTTTTTAATGATAGAATTCATATTAATTGAACTGAAAATATATATAACTTTTGTCAATTCACAAAAACTAATTTTTATAAACTCATAAAAATAAAATTATATATATTCAAAATTAAATATCTAATATTACATTTTAATATATGTTGGATTCAAATAGACTCATATATACTTGTATTATATACATTTATCAATATATATATATATATACAAACCAAAATATATTTATTTGCCTATATATTTGACTGTTATTTGTATTAGACAAAAAATTTGACTTTTTCATTGTTTTGGGCTTTTGGCTCAGGGAAATGCAGCGGACAGCAGTTCAAAACTGTTGGTTATATATATATATAGGAAATATGCCAGTGGTGGCCCCCACGTGGGTCCCCCACAGTTTATAAGACAAATATTTCGTTGAACTAATTTACATGTACTTTGCTTTCCATTTTTTCAAATTAAATTGTGGATCTGTTAATCGTAATTAAAATCGTGCGGTTATAGAATATTATTAAATTTATTTATTTATTTATTTTATTTCTTATTTAAATAACATAATGTAATAATAATAATAATAAAATTTCATGAATATATATATTTTTTGCATAAAAAACTATATGTTCTAATTACGAAAAATATTTTTTAATTTTTAAATACTATATATTAAAAATAAAATGACAGCAGCAGGATATATAAAAGTCATTTTTATTATAAATATTTGTTATTATTTATTATAAGATATATATATATATATATCTTTTTTTCTACGGGAGGGTGGACGTGTAATGTTATGCGTGTAGTTTCCAAGAACTTAGAACGTCTTTTAGAATTGTTCAGCTGCTGCTATTGTTATTAATATTTACTAATTTAATTGGATTTTTTGGATTTTTTGCACGATAAAATATAGTAAGGTGAAATACAAAAGAGTGTAAAAGTACAGAGTTGGTTCTGTTTCAACTATATTCAAATAAAAATCAAACATTTATTAGGAAATTTTCAAGTATTTTTCAAGTAAGAGATTTTTTTTCACTTTTTAAATTTAATATTTACTGTGTTTCAGAAATATATTTTTGATTTGAAATTCTCTATTTCATGTTTTTTGTAAACTTCAATTCAACAAATTGAAAATCAACACGTTATTAATTAAACTAAAATAAAGAATTGATTAGTCAATTTAATGAACTAATTACTTAATCAAAAATACTACATGAATTAATTTAATTCGGATTAAAATTTTTTTATATATTAAATATATTATAAAAATAATTATTTTAATTTTATATTTATTAAATTTTTTAATACATTTAATACAAAAAAAAATTAATTCGAATCAATTTTATTCATTTAAAATTATTTCTTAATATTTTATAATTAACTATAACTATTATTTTTAGCATCAAATTGATTAAAGTCAATTAAGGCAGCATAGTTTTACTTTCTTTCTTTCTGTACAAGTCAACTTTATTTTTTCTTAAACCTAATCAAGCGAATGATTAAAACTCAAGACTTAGTTATGAAGGTATAATAAATTTCAATTTTGAACGCAACCCTTATTTTGTATGTACAATATTAAATTCAATTAATAATATAAGTACCTCGTTACCTCATGTCTACAAAATATTTTTTTTTCAAATATTAAATAAAAAAATTTAAAAATATTACACATAAAATTACTGTTAGATTAAATCTTGATGTATTCATATATAAAATAAATTTAAAAATGATATAATTTATTAATTTAAATTTATTAATTGGAATAGTTTTAAAATAAAAAGGTAATTGATGTCTTATTTTAATTTTAAAAAAATTAGTAAATTTTATTTAAATATGAATATTTTTATTTACAATAGTGAGTTTTATTAAATGAATTAAATTCTTACAAATTTTTTGCATGATTTTTATTTTTTAAAAATGTTTTGTTTTTAATTTAAAATTAAAAATTGTGGTTATTTATTTTTAAATATTTGAATTGATGAGATCAAATTGTTTTTTTTTTACAATTTTTTTAATAAATATAGTTTTTACAAACATTCAACTCCAGACATTTAGAAGTAAAAGATGGTTTTAATATTATTAAGCTTCATGGCCAACAAAAAATATATATTAGACTAAACAATTATTCCTAAATTACTAGAAAATTTGAGTTTAAAAACTAATTAAAGTACAAAAGAATTCAAGAAGAATATTGGACCACCGTATATACTTCAAAGTTCAAACTATTAAATGATGCGACGTTTAATGTCCCTGTACAATTTATTCAATAAAAACTTTTTTTTTTTAAAGACGGAAGGAATCACCAATATTTATAAAAGACTAAATAATTAAAAAATTTTAAAAATAATCTTTTTAAAGATAGAGTAAATTAAAAATAGAAAGCCAAAATTATATAAAAGGCAAAAAAAAAAAGAAAAAAGAGCCTAATAAAAGCTCCCTCTTTTATTGCACAATGTAACAAATATACACATCAAATATACACATCAATAAATTAAGTTTACATCAATTAACCATATCTAAATCTAAATATAATTAAAATCTACACCTCAAAATATAATTTAATAATAAATATTTTTTTTCTAATTAAATTTATATTAATTTTTTTCTCATTATATGATAATATTAAATAAATATAAATATAAATATAATTAATATTATATATTATATATTATTTTTTTTATTCATTTAAAAATATCGATTTCATTAATATATGTCTATTAAGAAAATTATTAAATTATTTAAATATTATATAAAAATATTTTAAATATATAAAAATATATTATATTAATTTATTTATATTATATTATATTATATTAATTAAATTATTATTAATAATAATATAATTATAAAAAAATTAATAATTTTTTTATTATAAAAAATAATAATTTAAAAATAATAATTTTTTTTATAAAAATGATAATTTTAAGACAAAACAGTATATATTATGATGGCTAATGATGCCTATAGGCAAACAATAATTTTATTTTCTTTGGTCCAATCCCTTCTTTTCTTTTTTTTTAAGTTTCATATCTCAAACGAAACTATCACACAGCGTTATTGTTATTTATTTATTTTGTTGTCTTTATAAAATTTTAACTAATTAAAAAAAATTATCTCTCTTCAATTAATATTTTATATAATTAACAAATTAATATTTTTTAATAATATATTTATTATTAATAATTTAATTAATAAAATAAAAATATAGTATCAATTATTCAACAGAGAATATTTTAATATATTAAAATTAATTTTATATAATATTTAAAAAATATATATTTTTAATAAATATATATAAATTGAATATTACGATCATAGCGTATAATTTTTAAGTTAATTTTAAATGACTATTTCCATTGACTTCATTGACTTCATAGCATAAATACATGTCTGTCTCGCCAAACACAACTATACTCTAGCTGATCAGCTTTCTGTAATAATACTTGCAACTAAAACAAATATTCATCAAATCGCCAGATCCTGAAATCGAAACCATGGCGGACTCACCGTCGCCGACGTCAATTTGGGGTTTCGCCGCTGGCTGGTTTACTCCGGCTTCTCTTTTCCTGTTGCTCAATCTAGTGGTTGGCACCATTGCACTCAGCTCCCGTTTTGGCCACATGAAAGGAGAACACCAAGAAACTGGACCGCTGGCTAGAGCGCCTTCCCTTATAGAGCGGGTCAAGTCCATCAATTTATCATTCTACAATTACCAACCGCTCGGCTCAGGAATCGTAACAGAATCGGCAACGGAATTCGTACACAATACCGAAGCAGAATACACAACTGGAGTTGATCGACCAGCTCCACTCGAACGATCTCCTTCCCTCTTAGAACGGGTAAGGTCCATCAAGTTATCCTCGTTTTACAGATCCGAACCAGAAAATGATATTTCGGGTGAACCTGAGTCAGATTCACTCGAGGATGTGACCGGTCAGGAGCAACATCATGTGAAGAGGAGTATATCGGAGCCTGGGGTAACTCCGGCGAGGAAGGAGAAAAAAATGATGAAGAAGTCGGCGAGCGAAGGAGCAGTGGCTGCTGCAGAGGAGGAGGACAGAGAAAACGTAGAGCGGAGGAGACCTGCAACGATGAGGTTAGAGAAAATGGTATCGATCGGAGATGGAGTTGACGCAAAAGCTGATGATTTTATTAACAGGTTTAAGCAGCAATTGAAGTTGCAGAGGCTGGAATCTTTCTTGCGCTACAAAGAAATGCTCAGAGGAAACTAATAAGTAATAAAATTAAATAAAAAAAGGATGTAAAATATCTTCTCTTCTTCTTCTTTTTAGGGTGTGTTTTCTTTGCTGTAGCCTGTAGCCATTTTCGGAGCTCTTTTCAAGTGGTCGAGGGTATAATTTGGTCATATGGAATGTGAATTAGAATAATGCCCTCTGCTGAAGGCGAGCAGCCAAGCACCGCTGGTGTAAGTAACCGTGTCGCGGCCGGAGGAAGAAAAATGGCTGTGCATAGAAAGTGAAATGACAGAAATGGCCCCGCTCTGTTGTCGTGTTATGTATTTTGCTTTTTGAGTTCTAGTCACTATTCACTACTACGAGATACTTAAAAAGTCAGGCTTGTTTTTGCAAATTTTGTATTTTCGCCTCAAATACTTGAGTTGTGAGAGTTGATAACCTAGCCGCTTAAAATAAATCTTAGCTTGCTTTAATTTTATATACCTATTTAATGTGGTAATATTATATGAAATAAAAAATATTAATATAATTATTAAAAAATAAATACATATTTTATATTAGTTAAATATTATTTTTATCCATTGATTTAGATATATAAATTAAAAAAATTATAATTTTTTGCAATTAAATAACTTTAGTGAATATATATCTTTGGGAGGGTGGTTGGAAATCGGTTGACTTGAGGATCTATTCATCATTAAAAATTAATTTTGCGGTTTAAATTCCTTTGCTTAAAATTTAATTTATGTTCTTAAAAAAAATAGATGAATTAAAGGTTAAATTATATTATGACGTAAAAAGATAATTTAATAGTATTAAGAGATGTGCAAACATTAAAGGCTTCATAAAATTTTAAGAAATACTATTGTTATATAATCTTTAAAAATGGAGCTGAGATTTTCTGTTTCTAGATTCCCAAATTATTTCAACCAAAAAAATTAAGAATCAGTGAATCACATGGCAGTGACGGCACAAAAAGCTGACATAGTAATTTTCAAGACGGATTCCACAACAGCATTTGTTTTTGACCTTTTTTTTGTCAGCAAAAGTATGGCAATCTGAACCAACAAATACCTATGAACCCTATGGAACATCCTCCAAAAAAACAAAGCATATGTAAGATAAAACAATAAAATAGCTCCTACATCAAAGAGACCGAAAAAAAAAAAAGATAAGAAATAACAAATATAGTCATAGCATCTCGATCCAATAAAAGCATGGGTATAAAGAATGGTCTACAAATTTGATGAATTTAAGTATAAATATGAGGATAAAACAGACATAATCCTTCTGAAAATAAAGTCTAAAAAGACCCAAAATACGGAAATAATATATCCTAAGAGCTGTTGTAGTAAAAGTAGGCACCAATTTCACGATGAAAATTGAAAAAAAATAATAAGGACCATGTAAGTTGATGATGAATTAAAGTGAAATATCTTAAGGCATTTTGATAAAAAAAATTTACTCTCTTTTAAAGGCCGACCCAATACATATTTACAAGTCTATAATGCATTTCAAATCTAAACACTCTAAAATTTAAATATAACCCCACATTAAATGCCAACAATATAAATAAAAATTTAATCAACTTGGACTGAACCCATCACAACTCCAATAAATGGTATTAGAGTCATTATGGCCTCGCGGTCTAATGATCCGAGGACCAAAATGATGAAGCACACCTAGCAAATTCGGGCCTACAACAAACAAGCCAAGTCCTTTGAAAAACTCATAACTCTGGGCCCAAGACTTGAAGTCTGAAAGAAATGAAGGCTCAGTGAGAGAGATCCAGACAATAACTTGTGGTTTCTGAGGTTCTAAATAACCATGATGAATAAAAGCAAGTCACAACTGAGCAGACCAGTTAGACCCGAGGAGCAGTTAGACCCGAGGAGCAGTGCTGGAGTAAAAGTGGATACTAATCCCACGTTGAAAATTAAAAGAAAAAATGAGGACCATATAAGTTGTTGAGGAGTAAAAGTCAAATGTCTTAAGGTATTTTGATAAAAAAAAAAAATTACTCTCTTCCAAAGGCCCAAGACAAATTTACAAGCCCATAATGCACACCAAATCCAAACATTCCAAAATTCAAATACAAGCACACATCAAATGCCAACACTATAAATAAAAATTTAATTAACTTGGATCGGCCAATCACAACTCCCTTATGTTGAGAGGTTTGCAACACTTCATCCATCGTTTGAAAGGTAAAAAATGATAGAGATTGGATTGTTTGTAGCTTTGAATATGTCAAAGAAGATGATCTATGTAGAGTCCATTTAAGTTTCCAAACGCACGCCAAACAGAGCTCTAAAAACAAAAAAGATATCATTGTCTTTAAACAATCCCACATAATAAAAAATGAAAAAACTAGAGATGAGTTAAGAGAAGTGCAACCAAAGAAAATAAGAGACAATCCTAGAAAATATGAAAGATCTAAGACTAGTTGACGGCCAAAGGACTGACAATATCCCTAGATTTAAGATGAAAAATGGGTAAAAAAGCTTTATAAAAGAGCGAATAAACTATACAAGGAGAAAAAATACTGGTAATCTTGTTTTTTCCATAATTGTTTTAATCCTACATTGCATATAATTTTTATAAACATTGATCAAGATGTCATCTCACATTGCTAGTAATATTCCATTAGAATAATGACAAGATTTAAGTAGAAGGATTAATTAAATAGAATATCTATTTGGAATTATCATTGTATTAGATAATTTTTATAATATTTTGAGGTAAAATAGAATTCAAAACGGTAAATGTAAGGACAAACACTATAAGAATGTGTTGGATTATCGATGAAAAAATTCATCGGTAATTCTTATTTTTTTTTGTCAATAATAACATTTATCGATCAATTACTGACAAAAAAAATATATCGCCATATCTTTCGCCGGTAATTAAAAAGGCGAGGAAAAAAGTAATTTGTCGGTAATTTACCAACAAAAACTAATCTCTTAAAAACTTTTCGACAGAAAAATAGTCAATAATATTTACCGATAGAAATGTTAATTCGTTGGTATTACCGACTACTTATTACCGAAAATTTTTTTTCTGTCGGTAATGTGTAGTCGGTATTACTAATGGATTAACATTTCTATCAGTATTCTCTCAATTTTTTTGACCAAATATTTCTGTCGATATTCTCAAAATAAATTGTCGGTAGACAATATAATATGTCAGTAAAAATAAATTATTTTTAAAATTTTCAATATAATTATTCTTTTTAATTTTTGTAATATATAAATATATGTATAAATTTATATTAAAATGAAAAAAATAAAAATAATATTATATAAAAATAATATTTATATTTAAATATAATAAATATTCAAATATAAAATAGGTAGACATAAAAACAATAAAATATATATAACCACATGAAATTAAAATATAAAGTATAAATAGATAAAAAAATCTAAAATCAAATAGCAGGAGGTGGTGGAGGTGGAGGAGCATCATCGGGCGAAAACTGTCAAGATGGATCGAAAATTCCTCGCATGAAGTTGATCATAAATTCATTAATCTATTGCTGGACCAATCTCTGTATCTCGGTTTGCATATGCGCCTGAAACCAAGATTGAACCTGCTCCTCCACCATCTGCACCTACTCCTGGATCTACTGTTGAACAATCCGATCACGCTCGGCTAACTGCTCCTTCAAATGCTTAATCTCTTCCCATAAAGCAGATGAACTAATTAAAGAAGAAAAAGAAGCTTTGCTGATATACTGTGAGCCCAGTTCATACAGCTTCTTCTTCTTCTCTCCGCTCACAACATATCTAAATAAACTATTATCGTCAACAAGCATGTCGGACTGAGAGGCCTCCTCCCGAGATACAATGAAACGATCTTATGTAATATAAAAAAGATTATTAATTTTATATTTTAAATATAAATTTTGTAATATTTAAAAAATCATTGAATTACTTACATTTACATTCCGGTATCGACAATCCACAAATAAACGTCCATCATGACCTCGAGTGTGTTTGTTCACAAATAGCTCATAGCTGTTCGGCGGCCAACCCATGGTATACTTCTATTTAATGAAAAATAATATTAGTTTAATAACACACGAAAAATATAAATTGAAATGTATTAAAAAATTTGGATATACTTACGAGTGTACGAGTATGATCATAATGTGATATGCTACCTCCCGTATGTGTGGATGGACCTGTATCATCCATAACACTTAACATCATGTTATGAGAGACAACAACAGAACGTGCCTACCCCTTGGGAGAGTTTCACTGGACCTGTAGGTTGGCCCATAACTGATCATCGATAAATGAATGTTGCTTCCCTGCAGCCTTCACCTCACTCAGTATATCGTTGTAGCAAATAGCTGCATTCTTTATGAATGTAATTCGGACCAGGCTATCAATAACCTGGTCCCAATAAAAATATTTCAGTAAAAAAAATCAAGATAATTAGTATATGATACTTGTAAAATTTTAAGTTATACATATATATTAAATATTAAATATTATTTTTATTTTTAACCTTAAACTATTCGAACCAAAAGTTATTCATCTTCAAAGAGACGGCCTTTCAGGAAACTCCGGCGGGATCCATCTTTTGTGTCATAACCTTCTGAATGCGTCTAGTGAAAGTCCTAGTTGGATAAAAAAAAATCCCAGCTGGATCCATCATGTAGTTATAAAATGAACAAAAATTAATAATATGTAATATATATTAACAGATATCTACTTTATAATTTAATATAAGAAGTGTAAAATATCAAAAATACTTATCCAGACTCTTGAACAGTCAGATACTACATCTTACTATCACGATCTACAACTGATGCTGCAGTACTAGCATCACCAATAAGGACATCTGTAGTGGCCGGGAGAGAATAAGCAGGATCCTCTGTCTTGGCCTGGTGAGAAGTAAAAGGAGGATCCTCTGTCTCGGCCTGGTGAGAAGTAAAAGGAGGATCCTCTGTCTTGGCCTGGTGAGAAGTAAAAGGAGGATCCTCTCTAGAATATCGTTTGTAGCCGTGTCAACCTGAGAATCCTCAACCGATACATTATTTGGGACATTGCGCAACTATAGACATGGCTGACGTATACTACTAGAATCTTGACCTTCATTGGATCGACTGCTAGACCCTGATCGATCCAATCATTTTCCAAGTCCACGATACATATCTAAAAAAATTATTAGTATAATTAGTTTAAAATAAATAATAAACATCGAAATAAATACAGTACAAGCTATAACATAATTACACATAGTAATTATTTTTATTCATCGTTGTTATCTGATTGGGATGATTCAGATTCAGAGTCAAGTAAACATTCATCCGATTCAGATTCCACATCCATAATATCAATATCCACAATTTGTCAGCTGGATCATTTAAATGACCTTGATCAATATCATTTGTCCTATCAACAACTTATACATTTTCAAGACTATCTTCTTAAAATGCAATATCAATCTCACGATTATTGTCAGATTGTTCGGATAGATCAATCCGTGATCTAACTTTTATTTTGCAAATTGCCAACTAATCAGAAGTGTCTCTTCTTGTGCTAGGAAAAGAAACGTAATACAGTTTGGCAACTTGACCGGCAAGTATGAACGTTTTATATTTAGCGTATGTTCTCCTTTTGGTCACTCCCACTAAATTATATACTGGATGAACTTTTGTGCCGTTTATGAGGTCATACTAGTCATATTTAAATAATATCACCCTTTTAATTGGTAAAACTGAATATTCAACCACTATAATATCAATTAATCGACCATGGAAATTAAATGAATTTTCACCATAGTTTAACCCCTTTATACAAACATCACTATTTGTAGTTGCTCTCAAAGTACAGTGAGATTCAGTGTGAAATTTATAATCATTAATAAAATATACTTTATAACATCGAATAGTTGGCAATGGACCCTGGACTAAATTCTTCAAACATTTGTTAGAAATCATATTTCTATTTTCAGTTGTCGAAATCAATAAGAAAAAAATATGCATGAGGTCAAATGAGGACAAATTGAACAAATGATAGTTTGAAGAAAATGTTTCGCTATAAACGAATTAATGCTTACATATTTTCAAAACCATAAGGGAAAATTACTCTCGACCTCAACATTAACTTGTGAACTGGCTATATTTTCATCCAAATCTCGTAAGTGTTCAATGAATAAGCTGAAATATATTACAAAATCAAATTTATCACCCCAATATAATTTTGAAGATTTATGATTAAACATAATATTGAAATTTCAAATTACTTTATATTGAATAACTTACTTGATATAAGGGGTAACTTCTTCACAATTTAATAATATGTAAGTATGAGTTGCACAATATTCTCTTTGTTCTAATCTTCAGTTGGTTGGTTTGTCGTATAGTCTATCCGGATGTTTAAAAATAGATAGAAGACATTCAGATTGGTCTTCTATATATCTATCATCATTTCGAGGGACTTCACGCAATTTCACTATTATGTTAGGCTCAAAATAATAAAAACAGAAAGTTGGTGCTTCTTCCACTATAAAGACATTACAAATTGATGCTTCTACTTTTGTCTTATTTTTAACATTTTTTTTCAGATGTCATAAGTATCTTTTAAAATGGTGCATCCAACGATATTGCACTGGTCTAGCAATTTTAGATTCATATGGCAAATGAACTTGTAAATGTTCATCGAATAAAAAAAAACTTGAAGGAAATAATGCAAGACCCTAATCCATTCAAAAAGGGTAAGACATTAATCCATTCAAAAACACAATATATATTTTATTTAACATAATCTAATACTCTATACAAATTATGAAGAAAATCCGGCAGCATTTCCCCTAAGTTCTCTAAGTACACTTCATTAAATGTAATAAATATTCAAAATTTTAAATTTTTGAATATTTATTATATTTGGTATGCACTCATAGAATAAATTAAGAGAAATATTATGAGTTTTCTATAAAATTTGTATATTACTATGTCTTACATTAATGTTAAATGACAAATAGATATATACATATTATTATTTCTAAACTGTCCAAACGGGACAGTTCAGTGAGTTCTCACTTTTTTAAAAAAATGAGTAACTCACCAAACGAATATTAATATTTATTTTTAAATTATTCAAAATTGAAAATAAATATATCTACAATTGGTATTTAAGTAGCACATCATTTTATAAAATTTCATATACCTAAATAGCATTGCTATTTAGATATTTGTAATTACTATTTGTTATATATTATGAAATTTCATAGATTTAAATATATGTTATTTAGATATTTTTAATTACTATTTATTATATTTTATGAAATTTTATAGGCCTAAATATATATTTTAAAATATTTATAAATATTATTTATTACATCTAATTAACATTTTATAGGTTTAAATAGCATTATTATGTATATATACGTAATTATTATTTATTACATCTAATTAAATTTTATATTTTTAAATATATACGCTTTGAATATATTTTACTTATTATTTATTTAATATTATTTATTTAATATATTTCGCTAAATATTTACACATTGAATTCGTTATTAATTATATATTATATTATATCAATAATAATCGGGATGCTAATTTATTTTTATTATTTATTTCATCTTAGTCAAAGTTTTCTATTACTAATCATATATACAACTAATATTTAATTATTTAAATACAACCTATATCGAAATGACAAAAAAAAACTTTTAATTAATAATGTAATCAAACTTTTTAAGTCATAAAATTAATTAGCTAAAAATATATAAAATCACAAAATGAACCCTAAATTGGATACTTTAACACTAAATATAAAATTTAAAAAATATAAAAAATATAATTTTTAACGGACTCAATAAAAATTACTAAAAATCATAAAAAAATCTAAAATAAATCCAAATTCTAAATTATTTCTTTTTACTAAAATATTTAAAAAATTAAAAAAAATTAAATATTTATCTACAACATTTATTATTTTGTATAAAAAATTAATTCTTCATATGTAATGTAATTCTAAAATTCTTGGCAATAACTCAAATTTTTTTTAAAAGTACACAAATACCTTAATATAAATCTAACACACTAAAATATTTTTAATAAAAAAATTTCAAAAAATATAACAAAAGTTTTAAATACCTCTAAAACATATTTTATAATCATTAAAAAATTAATTTTTTTTTATATTTCTTCATTCTAAATTTTATTAAATTAAATCTAATTTATTAAAAAAAATTATAAATTTTAAAAAAATTCTAACAATCTAACAAACTAAAATATTTATATTTACAAAAAAGTTTCAAAAATATTACAAAATATTTTAATATGTCTACAATTTTATTTTGTGGCAAAAAAAAACCTTAAAAAGTAAATTATTTTTAATTATGAAATTTATAAAATTATTTATTTTTACCTAATTTAATTAAATACAAATTATACAAAATCTAAAATCCTAAAATATAAATATAAAATTAAAATTAATTTCTAAATATATCTTAAAAATTTTGAATTTACTTAAAATATTGTCTATTTTTTTATTTTGTAAATATCTAAAAATTTAACTAAAATTTTAAAAAATATAATAAAAAAATCCTACAAAAATATAAAAATCAAACAATCAAAGTACCCTAAAATATATATTCTAACCTAAAATATATTTCAAAATACCCTAAAAATTCAAACAACCAACAAATAAAAATCAATAACATACCTAAACTATAACACCCTTAACAATCTCAGCACAAGATACAAAAATATTATAAATAAAAAAATTAAAACTAATAATAATATTTAACAAAAAAATTAAAATTTCATATAAATGCCTATTTCTGTTGTCTTCTTCTTCTTCTTCTTTTTTTTTGAGCAAAACTAGTAAGCAGAGGGGGCAGAGAGAGAGCCGAGCGGAGAGGGAGAAAGGGCAGAGGGGGAGTTGAGAAGAGAGGCATTGAGCGGCGATAAAAAAAATACAAATATGGTAAATGATTTATTTTACACCTTTATCGACATATTTAAGTATCTGTTAGTAAAATTATCGACATATAAAATTATTTGTTAGTAAATGTCCATGCATAATTGACTATTTAATATTCAATTACCGATAGACGCGTGTTTCTGTCGATATTAGCGAGAGAAGAAATATTTTCTTGGTAAACGGCTACAAAAAGACGGCTAAAATTTTATAATTTTACTATTTATCTGCCGAGAGAATATGTATTATCTCGCTAATATCAATAGAAATATATTTATGTAGATAATTGTGTTGAATAATTATTTGACTTGTATTTTAACATTATCGACAGATAATATTTTTTTCGGTATTAGCGAGAGAACAAATATTTCCTCGCTAAATGAATACTAGAATGGAGAAATTTTTATCGCTGTTTTTCAATTCATTTATTGGGAGAATATTTTTTTCTAGCTAATACCGACCAAAACCGTTTCTGATAGTAAATATTACCGATAGAAAATATTTTTGTCGATAAATTTATTAACTAATTATTGACTCGTATTATCATTACCGTGAGAATAATTATTCTATCAGTAAATGTATATTTCTTCTATTCATTTGCCGAGAGAAATTTTTATCATGTTAATATTGACAAAAATAAAATCTGTTGGTAAATTGATAATACAAATTAATATATTAGTCAATAGATTTATCGATCGATGTATTATCTGTCGGTATTAGAGAGAGAAAATTTTTTTCTCAGTAAATAAATATAAGAATGGCCAAAAATGCAGAGAGAAAATGTAGTGTCTCGCTAATACCGACAGAAATAATATCTGTCGGTATTACCAACAAATAATTTTTCTCTCGGTATACTTTATCGAGAAAAAATATAGCCTCTCGCTAATAATGATAGAAATAATTTTCTCTTGGTAAACTTTACCGACATAAAAATATTTTTATCGGCATTAGATAGAATTATTTTTTTGGTCGAAAAATTTTATCGGTATATTTACTTGTCATTATCTGGTGCCATAATTATACATAAAATTTTCATCAGTGAAATATTCTGTCGATATTTTTTTCGTTATTTTTCTATTATTTTATATCGGTATTCTCTCGGTATTACCAACAAATAAATTTATTTTAGTAAATTTTCATCGATAATCTGCTATATTTTTATAGTGAAAAATAGAACAGTAATCGAGCCGATCCAAGCCGAGCCGAGTCGAGATTTGAAAAGCTCAAGTTCGGCTAATCATAAAATAATGGAGTTTGAACTCAAACCTAAATTGAGTCCGAGCTTGTATTGAGTCACCTTATACATCATATATTTCAAATTTGAACTCGAGTTTAATTTAATAAGTTTAATAAATTTTATGAAACTTATTTCGATTTTTATTTTTTATTCATTTTTCTACATTTTCTTAGAAGATGTACTAAAATTAATATTTTCATAAAACATGAATAATATGATTATATATTAATAAAAATAAAATATTATTTTACTATAATTTTATATTTTATTATAAATTACTAAGTTATTTTATATTTTATGTTATTTAATTTATTCATCACACATAACATATATTAATAAAAAATATAAATTAAATTAGTAAAAAAATTAATATATTCATATACATAATTTAATATATATATATTAAATTATATATATTTTTAGTCCAACATAATCAATGAGCTAGCTTACAAGCTTAATTAGCTCACGAGCTTTTTAAATGAGCTAATTCGCAAACTAATGAGCCGAATATTTTTTAGATTAAGCTTGAGTTATTAACAAATGAGTAGTTCGAATTTGAATCTGAATGAACTTTTATTAAGCCAAAACTCAGGTTGAGCTTGGACAGATTAACTCGTTTACAGCCCTAGACAAAATACAAAGGGGTTGGATAGTCCATGGACCTTCCTTTTCCCTCTTTAACATGCCACCACTAAGTATTTGTATTCTGTACCGTTGTTAGTTCCAATTATAAATAATTATATATTACTTTTTTATCTTTTACTTTTATTTTAATAATATTTTATATTTATTAATATATTTTTAAATTTTATTCAATAGTTAATTATGGTTTTTTAGCCCAATTCTATTTGAATTTCTTTGTTAACATTATTATAAGAAATCTAAATTTATAATAATAATAATAATAACAACAACAATAATAATAATATGAGACCACGACGACAACAACAATAATAATAATAATTATATGAAATAAAAAAATTCAAAAATTATTTATATAACTTATAAAACTATGAGAAAAAATTAATTGTTGTACTAATATAGTGTTAAAAAAATTACTTTTATCTAATTTTATCTTGAATTTATTGCAATAAATTCATAGTTGAATGTATTTATTTTTTACTTAAAAATTTTTACCTTTTTAGTTAAATTCTGATTTTGCCATTTGATAAATAAAGTGTAAATGAACAACTATCAAAATTTGATGGTTAGTTTTTATTTTTAAATTTTGACTCTAATAAAATTTAAATTAGATTTAATCATTATTAAAATTATATTTGCAAGTAAAAATTTATGTCGATTTTGATTATATTGTATTATATAATCATATTTTAATTAAACTCACGAGTAATTCTTAAATTTTGACTCTAAAAAAAATTCAAAATTAGATTTAATTAATTAATTGAATTTACATTCGATTTAACATACTGATATGTGTTGGAGTAACTTGCGATTAGTTCTAAGATCTAAAGACAAAAGGTGAAACTCATATTGCCTGGGTAGTGTAGTTGGTTATCACAAAAGTCTCAAACTCTAAAGTTTCTCGGTTCGAACCTGGGTTCAGACATATTAGATTTTTTTCCCCAGCATTAATTTCTCCAACTACACCGTCCCCGAGCCATTCATGCGCTGGATTCCGCAGCAATAATTGGATAAATGAATCTAAGCTTTTAATGAATAATATATCAGCCAGAGAGTTCCCATCACTTTTCATTATATATATGTTAAGATGGAGAAAGATAGGGTACTGCCGTCAGTGGTTGTTGTGGTTAATTTTAGTTTTAGTCATTGAAGTTTTCCCTCATGCTTCCAGTCTATGTTTGATGTTAGGCTAAATAATTATAGTTTTAGTCATTGAAGTTTTCCCTTATCGAATGGGTCCTTCATGCTTCTAGTCTATCTTTGATGTGAGGGTAAATAATTATAAAATTAATGTAGTTTTGTATATTATACTAGTAAATTATATAACTTTAATATCTAATTTATATATTTTTAAAAATTAAACTGTTTAGTCATTTTATCAATATTTTTATTCTAAAATCATTAGTCAACTATTTTGATATTATAAAATAACTTATTTGCTATTTCTTTAAATATATTTATTTTTATTATTTATTAAATTTATTTTATTTTTAATTTTATTTTCTATATAGATCGTCTATAAAATAATAAAAGATATTATTTGTATTAGTTAAAATTATTTTTTAGTAATACCTATAAAATTAAAATAAATGATATATATAGATTGTCTGCAAAACAATAAAAGATATTTTTCGTATTATTTAAAATTATTTTATAATAATATTAAAAAAATTAAAATAAATTATATATAAAAAATATAAATAAAATTAAAAATAAGTATGATTTAATAAATAATAAAATATATATATATAAAAGAAGAGCAAATAAATTATTTTATAATATTAAAGTAATTGACTAATATTTTTAGGATGAAAATATTAACAAAAAAACTAAACAGTTTAATTTTTAAAATATAAAAAAATATAAAAATTAAATATTGAAAATATAAAAATTAACTAATATAATATATAAAATATTATCGACTTTATAATTATTTAGTTTTGATGTTATTATTATTTTTATTTGTATAACAACTGGCATTTTGTTTTTTCTTTGGGTTCTTTCTCTTCAGTAATCATCAATAATCAACCTGCCTAACAATTCTATCATTCATTCATGTAGTTATTAAATTTGACATCATCTTTCAAAAAAACACTCCCATTTCAGAAATACAAGTTTCTATCGGATATATAATAAATAAATTCAAATTCAAATCACCTTTTCTTTTCAATGCTGAAAAAAATTGCCACAGACCTGGGTAAAGTAAAGTCCTGTACTAACATTTTTTTTTCTTTGATTCTTTTTATTATAATTTCTGATCTATGAAATTGCAATTAATAATCATAATAAAGAGTGATACAAATATAAAAGCTTACTGGAAAAGCCCTTTGATTTAATTTTGTCTGATTTGATTCGATTTGAGCCAGGAAGGAGACGAATTGTGACTTGTTTGTGTACTTTTAGGAGAAGCCGTCCGCATAAAAACGACCGTACGTATTAAAATTGGTCGTTTTACGTACTTGTCGTTTATAGGCAAAGAAACCATTTGACCGCTTGCTTATTTTCAGGAAAAAGCTAAAAACGACGGCAGTTATTTAAATTAAATTTATTTTATTTTACCCTTCTTTATCCTACGACTAATTATACCAAACAGAAGAATGTAAATAAAACTAGGCTTACTTTCCCCTCTTTTACCCGCATTTACTCCCAACCAAACAAAGGCTTAAGACTGGAATAAAGGGCACGTCTTCAACAATCGCGTTGTCGAAACGCCCCGTTTCCCAGTATCTGAACTCACTGAGAAAAAACAGAGAGGGAGTTTATGGAGGTAAAGCTTTAATGGCGGAGAAACCCCAACCTGTACGCGTTCTCTATTGCTCAGTATGCAGTTTACCGGCGGAGTACTGCGAATTCGGTCCCGATTTAGAGAAATGCAAGCCGTGGTTGATCCAAAACGCCCCTGACCTTTACCCCGATCTCATCAAAGGTCGCTTTATCCTTATCCCTAAATCACCTTTTCTTTTTCTATACTAATTTTCGTTTTTTCAACTTTTATTTAATTATTCCTGCAGAGCCTAATGCCAAGGAAGCTGATAAGGTCGCCGACCAGTTACAATGCGCCGGTATCTCATCCAGCGGTGGAGATGGTGCTACTGCTTCAGGTTAGGTTACCTTCTTTAGCCGTATAGATATTCATATCTATAGACTGTAGATAGACAGTGATTTGAATGTATTATTTATATCAGATTATAATTTACAATATCTTACTATTTGAATACTGAAAAAGATGAAATACTGATAAAAATAATATTTATCAGTTCATAGTGATTCATTTGAACTGTTATTGTTGAAGTAGTATATTCAGAACGTTCAATTTTGGATATGAATCTGATTGGCAGCTATTGCTATATTATCTGCGTTTTTAATTTTTTAACAACCCTTCGTTCATGAATTCATGTAGATATGGTTCAAGAATATAATTAATCAGTCTTTTTCTACTATCAAATTGGATTTCAAATTGTCCTTGTTGTGGTGATTAAGTTTTCGATGATGTCTGAGTTTTGTGGACTTATGCTACTCTTACACCTGTGGATTGCAGGGGCTACTTCTGCACCTAAGGAAGAAGTGAAACGCCTACCTGGTGGGAAGATAAAGAAGAAAGTAAGAGTTTGGAATGTTTCCTCCTCATGTTTTATTGGTAATATGCATCAGAGCAAATCATCATTGTAATTGATTTTTTCTTTGAACCTTATCTGTTAGGAGAAGCAAGAAATTGTCATTGAAAAGGTTACCCGTAATAAGCGGAAATGTATTACTACTGTGAAAGGGCTGGAACTCTTTGGTGAGCAATTTGCTGCTTTGAGCCTTGCCTCTGCCCTTTTTTTTTTATTTTGTTTTTATCTCCTCATCATCATTTCTTCTCTCCTGGAAATTATGTTTTAGGTGTTAAACTTAGTGATGCATCAAAGAAACTTGGGAAAAAATTTGCTACTGGAGCATCTGTTGTTAAGGTGAGTATTATATTTGGATGGCATGCGTTCTTTCATAGTTGGATGCTAATTGTGTTGTATGTTTTCTGAATGATTGATTTAGGGTCCAACTGAGAAGGAGCATATTGAAGTTCAAGGAGACATAGCGTATGACATTGTGGACTTTATTATAGATACTTGGCCTGATGTAAGATATTAATATTCTCTCTTCTATTTAGAATTATGTGTTGGACCACATCCTTTGATTGCATTCTTACCTTTACAAACTTTATTGTAATGTCATTTAGCTGCTTGCTTGTTGGCTGGCCATGCGTTTTATAGAAAGAACTTCTGCTTGATGTAAATTGAAATACATACAAGACACCTTTTTGGAAATTATTTTTTATTTATGCCATTTTTAAGTTCTCATAAGATTGATTCCTAATGAAATCTATGCCCTTTGTCAGACCTATGACCTTATGAGAGAAACACCAGAAAAGTTGCCATTTAGGCACACGCAGTTATCAAATCTAGAATTTTTCTGTTATATATGTACTGGGTTTTGGGAATTAAAAGGATAGTAATTGTTTTATTCTAGCTGAAATAGTCAGATTGGTTATTTTCTGCAAGGGAAATAGAATGCAGAGTGCAGTTTGTCTCATTCTCTCTCTAGGTATTTTGGCCAAAACATAAGCTTAGGACAAATCTGTTTCCTTTAATGGAAAAGAAGTGTGAAAAGTGCTTAAAAATGCTTTTCACATCTTTAATGGTGAAAAGTTTTGTTAGGACTTATGTGTATTAATATGCTGCTATATTACCTTACAAAAACCCCATTTATCAGAACAGAAGGTCAATAATACTGGTCCTAAGCTTATGTTTTGGCCAAGAGTTCACTACTTCCAAAATTCCAAAATCTCGTTACAAAGTGAAGAGTGCTTGAGATTGCTTTTCACATCTATACAGGTGAAAAATTTGTTAGATGAAAATGTGATGATGAATCATTTTTCTGATGTTCGTGTGGGGTTTCATCGGATGAATATTATAATATTGACCAGTTGCTGTGATATCTTTGTCTGCAAGATGCCATTGCAGAAGCTTCATTCCACCCTTCTTTTCTCTTAGTACCTATTTAATTCACATTTATTGCTGACCAGCTTATGCCATATTGCAATTATAGCAAGCACTAATTTCACATGATTTTCATTATTTTATTCTCTAGTTTTGCTAACTGCTCCTGAGGGGATCCAATCCATATCATTCTCCTGCAATGTCTCCTTTTTGTTGCTTTATTGTTTAATGGTAGAAAACATAAGAACTTCTTCGCAACATGTATAGATGTGCAAAGTTTTAGTCCCCTTTCATATGTTAGCATATAGTTAATGGAATACTAAATCACACCAGTATTATTGACCTTCTGTTCTGATGAATGGGGTTTTTGTTAGGACGTATTAGTATTAATATGCTGCTGTAGTACTGTGATAGTTTAGATAGAAAATAGTTGGTCAAAAGTCAAATAGTATTTATCAATTTGTTAATTAGTTGCCGGGTAATCTGTTTAGTTCCTTCTGTGCTATTCTTTTCAAGAATTAGCAAGCAGCTGTATAAAGGCCATGGGCTGTACTTTGCTATCAGTTTCTTACAATTAATAGAGAATATTCAGAAAGGTTCTACAATTCTTTGTGACTAATTTCCATCTTTCCCTCTGTTCTCTCTTTTTCCTTCAATTTCTCACTCTTTCTCGCACTTTTTATCAGCCAAACACTCTCTTAGAATTCCATGGTCATGGTTTCTATCATTCTTGAAACAGTCATGCCCTTTGAAGCCGGAGTGTTATAACTTGTCATGAAGTCTGACACTATCCTCATTAATTGGTAGGGTTGAAGGCTTGACTTTGGGTATGGGAAGGGTCTGGAGGGTCTAACCTTCCTGCAGTTGCAACCCCTGTGGATCAGCTGCAAGAACTCTGAGAGCAATACTGAAGACAGTTTTCTGACTTACCATGGGCAAAACCTAATGTATGTGGAGGCTAAAGTTTCACTGATATGCACATTTTGACGTAGAGCATTATCACACCTTTTTTGGTGTATTGTAAACCTCATATTTTTATTTCTGCTGTAGTTTTTTAGATGTCTAATTATAGAGTTATATGTATGTAATACTAAGTTAAATGAAATAATTCCTAAATGAGTGGATAAAAAAATGAGGATCTAACCTATTAATTGGGATAGAAGAAATTATGAATAAACAGAACATTTTTAAATTCACCAATTAAAATTATTTGCTTCCCTTTTTCATGAGCCTCTTTCATAAAATAAAAATTTTTCCCTTAATTATTATGGCAGTTGGTGATTTTTTTTTTCTGAGAGTCATTACGACTTGTGCAATTTGTCACCCAAGCACATACATACATTCAATAAGTTATATGTATCAGGATTATTTTATATGTAATTGTATTAAATTAGCTAAGCTGTCTTCGCTGTATTTTTGCTTTTTGTAGGTCCCAGAGACTGCCATTTATTTTATTGAAGATGGTAAAAAGGTTCCAGCAGCTTGATTCTGAATTAGGAGTACAAATCATATGAGGTGTGGTGTCTTCCTCTTAGCATGGCTCTCTCTGAACTCAATGCAGTCTCAAGATGAAGGGACTCTCTGAACTCAATGCAGTCTCAAGATGAAGGGACGCAGTCTCAAGATGAAGGGACTCTCTGAACTCAATGCAGTCTCAAGATGAAGGGACTCTCTGAACTCAATGCAGTCTCAAGATGAAGGGACTGTTGAGCATAGTCTTATCATCATAGAAACACTTTGTTTTTCTCAACTTTTTATGGTCTTTTGTTTCTGAAGTAGAAATATGTCTCAGATTAATGGCTGCAAGTTGTATAGAGGCAGTTTTTGTGTGCTGTTTGCCTTGATTTTTGATTCTAAAATCTGATAAATAGAATTTTTTGCGAGTAGCAGGCTTTTCATGGATTATACCTCATGGTTTATACAGGTGATCTAGCTGTTGCTACCAGGACTTTTATGCTTTTACGAGGCAATGAATTTTATGATGCCCATATTGAATTTGCTAACAAGAATGAAGTTTTAATTAGATTATTATTTATATTGAGGCTTGATTTTGTACCTGAATTTTGCTTATGCCTTTGGTTTCATCATATGCTTGCCATCACTCCATAAATTAAGTTGAAATCGTATTTTATATGGAGGCTTTTTTTAGCAGCCGAGTTTTGTTCTAACTTCTACGCCTTTGATGTCATCGTCTGATTGTCATCACTCTATAAATTAAGTTGAAATCAAGGTTTGGCATGTTCTGGGAGAGTTGATGCGACAAAGATGTACTGAGCTTTGAGATGAATAATGTATATATAAGACCAAATTTTTATTGAAGTTTTTGATTTGGCTTTTGCTGGAGAAGTTTTGAATGGAAATGAATAATAATACGGATGAGCTAATTACAAAAATGAAAATGCCAGTTTGGTTTGGCTTTTACAAAAGTTTTGAGTGACGCTACTAAAATTTTTAAAATTCTTGAAAGTATTGATTCACTAAAATTATTAAAATGCCAGTTTGGCTTAATTTAAATATTTTTAAGCTCTTAACATGTGTGTTTCAATTATGCTCCCACTAAAACACATGTGTTGGCCTCACTTCAATTACTAATGTGTAGCATAATTTTATTTGATTTTTAATCTTACTATAAAAGTTTAAATATTTAAGAAATTTTAAATACACGAATGTATATACTTTTTTTCCTTACTCGAATTTATCTTAATTTTACTTGGTTTTTAACTTCCAAGTAAGGATATTTGTTTTACACTATAAAAAAGTATATTTTAAATGGGTTTCTTTGTTTTTTTTTCACCTGTCCCTGAACTGAACAGAAAAAATATAATTCTCTTAAGTAAAATGTATTATATTATATATGGAATGAATTAGCATGAGAATTATTTAATTTATAAATGAATTTATTTAAGAAATTTAATTTATAAACGAATTCTCATATTCAATTTTTATATATCAAATATGACTTGATTTTAAATTTAAAATATTATTAATTTACCGTTATTTATAAATTCTACCAATTCTGGTAGAAATTAAACCCAATACAACTCTAAATTTATATTTCTATTTCGTAAATGAATTATATGAAATTCTAATAAAACTATTGTTCATAAAAAAAAAGTGTACATAAGAATGAATTTGTAATTTTACAAAATTCACCGTACTAAAAAGAACTTGAGTGTAATAATGACCTCATTAAATAGATTTTTTTGGCCACTGACTGAATCTTGTGAAGGATATTGTTAGATATCATAGAAAGATGTAAATCTGGTTGTACTTTGGCTCTGTCACAGTGACTTCACTTTGGCGAAGAGAGGACGATGACGATGAACTCAATTGTATTGTTTTCTCAGTCATGTTTGTTTGGTATGATATAGAAGTTACGCAACTAGCTTAATAGAATAGTACTAGTGAAAAATTTGTGACAAACCCATCAACCAACCTGGAAAAGGAAATTTGAGAACATGACTCAGGCATTTTGTGAAGGTGAATTTCCCCCTTTTAGCAACTTAATTATTTTTATTATTTTAGCGAATATGGGCATTTCTGTGTTATTTAGTGCAGCAATGGCAGACTACACAAAATGCAAAATATTTTCTGAGGAAATCACGTGCACTGTTTTAGACCAATCTCTGTAAAAAAGTACTCAATAATTCAATTTAATCTATCTTCCCTTGTTAGATTTTTGAAAAATTATAATTATATTGAATACTGTTTTTACTCTAATTATAAAGCCACATTTAATTTTTTTTAGTTGAGAATATATGGAAGATTTTGATCTAGTTAAGCTTAATATTGCATTATTAAAAATATATATATAAATATATGTATAATGATTTTTTATTTTGTTTTTGACTGAAATGTCAAGGGAGCAAGCATTCTATTATTTTGTACGGTCCAGACATAATTTAATAATAAATATATTTAAATCTATTTTATTTTTTTTGAATATTGTAATATTTTAAAAAAAATTGCTAAAAAAATGCATTTTATCAGTTAGTAAATACTGTTCTAACTTAGTAAAAAAATTTATATTTAAATTTAATTTTCTAAGCATATAATTGTACTAAAACTTGATTGATGGAGTTTTACTATTTTTATAATTGAATGTTAAACGATAATTGAAAAAAGAAAATGGCAATCATGTTCAGGAGGGGGGTTTAAAAGTCAAAACAGCATAGTCAGAAGGGATTGTAGCCAACTTGTGGTGAGGTTTTGGAAAACTGTGATCCAATAACTTCATCGATCAATAGAATCTTTAAAAACAGTCAGGTCCAGATTTACCCCATCATTTCATTAGCGTCTTATCCATATTATGATCATATCTTTAATGTTCGTTGAAGATTTTGGTCTTGTAGTTTGAATGTTTTAATTATGACAGCTTAATACATTTCTTCGTTCACATATCCAATCTCACTTGTTTTGATGCGTTCACATAAAATAGATAAATGTTTTGATGCGTTCACATATCCAATCTGACTTGTTTCCTGTCTTTACCTTTCACCTTCCTCTTTTGTTTGTATTCGCTTCCTTAATTTCTCCTCTGTTTACCACCGCATCTTCCACAGTTTCACTCTCTGTGTTCCCATTCTCATTTTTCATTTACATATATGTATATATAACTCCGTGAATTTGATATCTTTATTATTTTATTCTATATATTTAACAAATTATTTTTTATATTTATCTATTTTATTTTAATAAATACTTATATAATTATATATTAATTATGTTATTTTTTATATTTATCTATTTTATATTTAATAGATATTTAAATAAAAATAGTACTACAATTATATATAAATATCTATTTTATATGAATTATATAAGTATAAGGACAAAATAATTAATATGTAATTATATAAGTGTCTATTAAAATAAAATAGATAAATATATAGAATAATCTAGTAAATACATAAATACAGATATTAAAAAATTAAAATTGTCAAATTCAAATTGCAATTGGTGTATTAAATATATATATAAATATATGAATAAAATAATTAAAGCTGTAAAATTTAAAATGCATATAATTAATACATTAAGTCTATATATATATAAATACATGCCAGATGAGTGTTGATTTTCACAGTTTTTTTAATATTGATAGGAAGAAAGAATAGATTTTAATTTTTATAGAAAAATATGTATTTATTATATTATATAAAGTAATATTATTTAAATATTTTAATAATATACAAAATAATAAATATTCTAATTAAATTAATAGATTATTTTATTTTTCAGTCATGGATTGAACACAAGTCATTATAAGCATAAGAGATGTATAATTTAAATAATAAAAATTTAATATTTAAAAATTATATCAAAAATGACCGCAAAAGTAGAAACACAATCATAGCAGATTATATTTTGATGTGCAATTCTCAAATACATTTAACATGTGAAAAATTATTTGGCTCTTCTCTTCTAGATTCGTCTTCAGAACAGATAAAAAAAAAAAAAAAAAGAAGAGCCGGTGGAGGATGACAACATAAACGAAGCAAAGGGTAAAATGTAAGATAAAGTGGGAAAGAAGGGGCCTCTACCCAATTCGATTTTGTTTGTTTGTATGGATGTTTAAACGACAACGATGTCAGAAACATGGCTGTCTTTCATTTAGTCTTTATATATTACATCATCCAAATTGCAAATATCTTTTTATTTATAATTTCAATCAGATGGGATTGATCCATCGATTCTACCAGTTATATCAGAAAATCCACATCCAGTCTTGCCTGAAAAACAATTAAAATCGAAATATCATTTAACTGGATAATATAATTTTTTTATATAAAATTTAACTGGATAATGTAATTAATTAGCTGAAAAAACACTTTTTTTTAATTAAAAACACCAAAAAAGATCTTTTTTTGTGTGAACAACGACTGAATTTAAATTTTTAAAAAAAGTTTGATTGGCTATTAATAAATAATTTTATATTTTTTTTATTCCAAAATAATAAAAATATTCTCAATTTACACATATTAAAAAATTTTAATTATTTAATTAATAGATAAATCTTTTTTTATAAATTATTCATTTTATTCTCCATTTATACTAAATAATTATTAATTATTATAAAAATAAAAAATAAAAAAAATTATTTAACAGTGTTAAATGTAATTATAATTTTAAAAATATAAATAATTAAATATAATGTGTTTAATTATAAAATTTTTAAATATGAGTATAATAGTTAATTTATAATTTAACTATAATTTAAATAAAATAAAATGATTATATTTTACAATAAATAAAAAAATCTCTATTATTTTAAAATGAATGAAATATATAATAAAATGTGTAATTAAAATTACTGTTATATTATAATATGTGATGGACTTTCTAATTTAATATGTTATTATTTAATTAATTTATCATTTTAAATAAGTTATTTAGTTGAAAATATCGTCATATTATATAATTTTTTTTGTAAATAGAATCGACCGGTTGGATTGATTGGATAGAAAACTCCACTAAAAACCGAATTGACTCTATGATCTTGTTATGAAATATTACAAAACCACCACAGGCAATCGAGCGTAGGTTTGTGCTGTAAATACTGAAATTTAAAGGGTCAAAGAGCAATTAATGCCATAACTCATACAAACAAAGCTATACAAAAATCAAAATAATTGATTGTTTTTGTTCCTTTTCCTAAAATATTTTCATCGATCCAAATTTATATGAATCCTTACCCGTAGCCAAACATAGGTTCTGATCTCAATGATGAAGACACCTCCCTTCTTTCAATACTGTTCATTTAGTTAGAAATTTCAATTACTTTCTATTAATACTTTTAAAAAAAATGATATTTTAATTTTTAAATATATAAATATATATATATATTATTTTAAAAAATTTACATTTTATGAGCGGATTTATAAGAGGCTATAAATTTTTATAAATTAACTACTAAAATTTTTTTTCCTCTCTTAATTTTTATTTCCATTTCATCCTTCTAAATTTTATTTTTTTTAGACTTATATATATATAACCATTTATGAAAATATAATGTTATAAAATTTTCCCCCGTTTCTTAACTAAGCTTTGTTTGATTCCTTAATTAATTGTGTGATAGAAATAAAAGGAAATTAAACAAAAAAAGGAAAAAAAAAATCTAATTTTTATATTATTTTATTATCTTAATTAAAACATGAGAAAAAGAAAAAAAAATATACTAAAAAAATATATTTTTCTTTCTATTTTTTAATTCTTTCCATTTCACTGTAAATTAGATGGAAATAATTTAAAGCTTTGGAGGGAAAGTTTTCATTTTTTCTACTTTTTTCCTTTCTTTATTTAGAGTCATCCAAACAAAAGAAAATCAAGAAATATATTTTCTTTTATTTTCTTTTTCTTTTTCCTTTCCATTTATTTTCTTTCAAAACAAACAAACTGCAAAATCTTAAATGTTCTGCCAATTATTTTGTATTTACATTAGGTACTGAAAAAATCTGTGTTTGTATATCGAATGCCCCATGAGTGGGCAGACTACACACTCACACATGACATTCAATATTGGAAGCTGCACAAATGACAAAAAAGATCTATCGGAAATTTCTTCAAGAAATCTTCATTGTTTTGGAGTTTTATGCAGCTGATTTAGTTGTAGAAGATGACGACTTAATTTATTCGTTTGAAAAGTTGAAACTTAGGTATTCAATTAGCTGTATCCTATATATATATATATATACATTTTCTTTTTGACCATTTACAAGTCTGCTCAATATATAATATGACCATTAATTAGGAGACATTTTGCTTGTAAATTGGACATGCCTTTGTAATTTTCTTGATTCTCTTTCAACAATATATGAATTTAGTCCAATAAATAGTTGATGTAAGTGGCTCGGCACTCTTATCTCTTAAATGAGAGATTGAGTGTTTAATTTTTGTAAATATATTCACTATTTATTGAGAGCGCTTTACTTTTTAGTGGACAGACTCCGCACATATATCCAGTGAATTCAGTGTTAGAATTAATTATTTTTTGTTTATTTATTTTTGGCCTAAATTTTTTTTAAATTAATTAAAGTTTATTTTTATTTTTTATTGCAATATTTGATTTTAATTATCTTATTGAGTTTAAATTTAATTCATATAAATATTGCAATCAATTTATTATAATGTGAGAATTTTATTAAGTTTAAATTTTGGTATTTTAGTCCTGATTGTGTCTAATATTTTTAATAATAAATTAATTGAAGCAAAAAGTTACCAAAGTGACCTCTATTGTGTAAATTAATTTATTTAGGATATTAGACAGATGTATTAAAATTCATTACGGGTAGTATACCGGCCCAAAGGAATGTTGCTATTTGGCTGAATTGAGAATACATTGCGGTAATAAATATGTGATAATTATTATGTGTTCATCCATGTGAATAATAAATCGACCCAAAGGAAGGTTTATTATTTGACAAGACTGAATTGTCAATACTTGATTACTGCGTTGAGAAATCAATTACAGTTAATATTTTATGTCCAAAGATGAGAATATTAATGTTGTGTCTGGTATCTTGTTTCCAATATTTGAACTCTACTTCTGTGATTTGTTTCAATTTTTTTTGTGGATTGTGAGTTTATGTCATTTATTTATTATTTATTTTCTCTGAATTCAGCTAGCATGCCATGTAATCCCAACTTTGTCCCTATGAATGAAAATACTGATAATAAGACTGCTGATAAGGAAAAATATTTGGTTTTAGTATGTTCTGAAGTTAATTTAACTTCGGTACCTAGAAACACTTGGTGGATAAATTCTGGTGCTACTAGTCACATAAGTGTTTTAATGCAGGGTTGCCTAAGTTACCGAAAGCCAACTAACGGTGAAAGATACGTTTATATGGGAACTGGCGAACCGGTAGAAGTAGAGGCGATAGGACATTTTAGATTATGTTTAAGAACTGGAAATTTTTTGGATCTAGTAGATAATTTTGTTATTCCGTCTTTTAGGCGGAATTTAATTTCTGTTTCCTATTTGGACAAATATGATTTTACTTGTTCATTTGGAAACAATAAAGTTACTTTATCTATGGATTCAAAAATTTTAGGTACTGATTTCTTGTATGCACTTCATAATCTATATATGTTAGATATCGATGCCTCTTATAATGAGACCCTGCAAATTAGTACTATAGGTACCAAAAGAAAGCTGAATATGGATAACTCAGGTGCTCTATGGCACAGACGTTTGGGTCATATATCCAAATCTAGAATAGAGCGTCTTGTGTCATATGGTATCATTAATACACTTGATTTCACAGATTTGGACTCCTGTGTTGAGTGTATTAAAGGTAAACAGACTAAACAAAAGAGATTAGGTGCCAATAGGTCATCAAACGTCTTAGAGTTGATACATACGGACATCTGTGGTCCATTCCCTACAGCAACTAGGAATGGTCAAAGATACTTTATATCATTCATAGACGATTACTCACGTTATGGGTACCTATATCTCATTCATGAGAAATCTGAGTCTCTGGACGTTTTCAAATCTTATAAGGCCGAAGTTGAAAATCAACTCGGAAAGAAGATTAAATCTGTTAAATCTGACCGTGGAGGTGAGTACTATGGCAGATATGACGGTTCAGGTGAACAACGTCCAGGGCCATTTGCTATTTTCCTGCAGGACTGTAGTATAGTCCCTTAATACACAATGCCTGGTACACCCAGCATGAATGATGTATCTGAGAGACGTAACAGGACTCTTATGGATATGGTTAGAAGTATGATTAGTCATTCTTCTTTACCTGAGTCTCTGTGGGGAGAAGCATTAAATACAACAGTCTATCTTCTTAACAGAGTACCAACTAAAGCAGTTACAAAAACACCTTATGAGCTTTGGACTGGACGCAAGCCCAGTCTAAAACACCTTCATTTTTGGGGATGTCCTGCTGAGGCTAGGCCTTATAGGCCTAATGAAACAAAATTGGACTCCAAAACTGTTAGTAGCTACTTTGTTGGTTATTCTGAGCGATCTCGGGGTTTTAAGTTCTATAATCCTACTTTCAGATCTATTTTTGAGACGAGAATTGCAACATTCTTTGAGAATGTTGAGTTTGGGGGGGAGAAGTAAGGTTAGAAACATTGTCTTTGAGGAGGGATCGAGTCAAGAACACTCAGTGTCGATTCCTATCTTTGCTCCTGGGACTGTTCAGGTTCCTAGAATTGTTAATATCCCAGAAGTAATTTCGGATCCAATACAAGACAATGTTGATCAACTTCCCCATCAGGATGAAGAAGTTGTTCTTCCTCAAGTACAAGCTCAACAATCTCAAGAATTTGAGCCAGAACCTGTGCCTTTAAGAAGGTCCACTAGAGAGAGAAGAAATGCTATTTCGGATGACTATGTAGTATATCTTCAGGAACATGAGGACACTGTAGACATGGTGGAAGATGATCCTATCAGCTTTCATCATGCCATGAAGGATTTCAACTCTCAGAAGTGGATTGAGGCAATGGGTGAAGAATTTAAGTCAATGCAAGACAATCAAGTTTGAGATCTTGTTCCATTACCTGAAGGAAAGAAACCCATTGGTTGCAAATGGATATTTAAAACCAAGAGGGATTCTAAAGGTAATGTGGAAAGATATAAGGTACGTCTTGTAGCTAAGGGCTTCACTCAGAAGGAAGGGATTGACTATAAAGAGACATTCTCTCTGGTTTTATCGAAGGACTCTTTTAGGATAATCATGGCTCTAGTTGCTCATTTTGATCTTGAGCTTCATTAAATGGATGTTAAGACTGCGTTTCTCAATGGAGACATTGATGAAACCATCTATATGGTGCAGCCAGAAAACTTTGTGTCTGGAGACCCAAAGCGACTAGTATGCAGATTAAAGAAATTCATTTATGGACTCAAGCAGGCTTCTCGTCAGTGGTACTTCAAATTCTATGAAGTAGTTGTCTCTTTCGGTTTTGAGACAAATGCTGTGGAAGATTGTGTGTATCACAAGTTCAGTGGAAGTAGGTTTATCTTTTTGGTCTTATATGTGGATGACATATTGCTTGCTACTAACTGTAAGGACTTGCTGCACGAGACCAAAGTCTTTTTTTCAAAACACTTTGAGATGAAAGATTTAGGTCAAGCTTCTTTTGTATTAGAGATTCAAATACATCGAGACCGTACTCGAGGTATTCTTAGATTATCACAAAAGGGCTATATTGAGAAAGTGCTCAAGAGATTTAGTATGCACAACAGTAGACCAATTGATACCCCAGTTGCTAAAGGAGATAAATTCAGTCTTGATCAGTGTCCAAAGGGTGAACTTGAGATTCAGGAGATGCAGAAGATTCCTTATGCGTCTGTAGTTGGGAGTCTGATGTATGCTCAAATTTGCACTCGTCCAGATATTTCATTTATAGTTGGCATGTTAGGGCGATATCTCATTAATCCAGGAATGGATCATTGGAAAACAACCAAAAGAGTCTTGAGATATCTTCAGAGAACTAAGTGACATATGCTCACATACAGGCGATCAGATCAGCTTGAGATCATTGGGTATACTGATTCTGATTTTGCGGGATGCCAAGACAGTCGAAAATCCACTTCAGGCTACATATATCTCTTGGTTGGTGGTGCTATTTCTTGAAAGAGTGTGAAACAAACTCTAGTAGCTACCTCCACCATGGAAACAGAATTTGTAGCAAGCTACGAGGCATCCAATCATGCTATTTGGCTGAGGAACTTTGTCACAGGGCTACGCATTGTGAATGGCATTGAAAGACCATTAAAGTTATACTGTGATAATAACTCAGCAGTTTTATTCTCCAACAACAACAGAAGCTCTTCTTGATCGAGACACATTGGGATAAAGTTTCTGGCTGTGAGGGAGAGAGTACAGAGTGAACAGATATCCATAGAGCATATTGGAACTAACTTCATGATTGCGGATCCGCTCACTAAGGCAGTGATACCGAAGGTTTTTCATGAGCACACTACTCATATGGGTGTCACATTATTTGAGACTGATTAGTTTCAGTGAGAGTTTGTTCATTATGGTTACATTATATTTGTGTATGCTCTGTGTTGTAATAAATATATTTTGTTATGTACATTCAGTTTCTGCAGAAAATAAAGTATTTATTTTGTTACACTCTGTATTATTATTGATTGATCTCACTAAAGTGTGACCAGTTGGAAACAGACATGATTAGATCACATTACATGTAGTTTCCATGCTACACTCCTATTATTGATCTATGTCATTTGAGAGTATTGGTAATGTGATTGATGGTGGTTTGAGTCACGATGAATGTGGCGACTGGCTCTTCAGTCCTTTATCGATATAATCAATGGACGAGATTGTTTGAGGCACCTTCAGTATGACTGCTTTTATAAGTTCATTAAGGTATATACATTTATATTTAATATATGTTAGCCCAAGTGGGAGATTGTTATAATTAATTTTATATTGTTAAAATTAATCCTCTAATTAATCATAAGTGTGGGCTAAATATATTTAAATATTAAATGTGTATTGCAGTCAAATTAAAGTTTTGATCAAATTAGGATTGTTGACTATTGAGGTGTTCCACTCGTAATAAGATTATAAGTGTGGAGACCATTAAGTAATTTTTATTTTGTTGAAGGACCAAAATAGAAATTAATCAATTTATTCAGTTATAAATAAGGGGTCGTGGTCTCCGGGGGAACAGAACAATTTTAGAGAACATTACGTTCCTTCAGTAGTGCTTCCGCATAACCTAAAGTGTGTATCTCCTGAAATGCGACAAACCCCAAAATCGTCTTCAGCATCAACATACGATGATGTCAGGTACGCAATTCTGCCCTTTGCAATTTAATTTGAATAATCTAGTGATCTATGCATATTTTAGGTTTTAGAGGAATTAAGTTTTCTTCCTCTTTCATCCAGAAATATTTATAGTTATATATATATATATATATATATATGAATTTAGACTCTCATCCGTTTGAAATGAATGGATGGCAAAAGAGTGGGCTGGGACAATTTCCATCCTTGTTTTTCTAATAGGGATGTTTTATAAATGAGAATAAATTTAGTCTTGTTTTTATAGGGATTCTTGTGTATAATTTATCTTGTTTTATTTTTTTAAATTAAAATTCAACAATATAAAAAGTTAAAAATATTATTCCACATTAAAAAATATACATCACAAAATAATACAATAATTATAAACAATAAAACTTAAAAAATATAATAATATAAAATCCATCAAATTAAAATTATTCTATATGTACAAATAATAACTAAAACACAATATTCATGACTAAAACATAACATCCATGATAATCTAATATATAAGATCTATATGCAAAGTTAAAAATGCAAATTTTAATTATTACATGTAATATATAAAATAATATAATCACTAATATGATTATTAGAAATGTAATAAATTATACACATATAAACTATAAGATATTAGGGATGGAATCCTGATCAGACAGAGTATACTCTCTATTCTCGCTCGTCCTGACTAAGAATTAGAAATCTCTCTCCGTCTCTATTCCAATGGAAATTTTTTTTGGGAAATTCTGTCCTATTTAAGATAAATTTTCATAAAAATCATAGATTTTCTATTTTATTGTCAATCCTATGAAGAAATATCTACTAATTAAAACACAAATTTAATAATTTTTAATTTTTTTTATGTCCAATTGCTAAGGATGCCTTAAAGTAATTATTTCTTTAATTTTAAATTAAACTAAATATTTTTATACGATCAACTGTAAATTTATAAAGAAAAACAAATCATTAGAATCAAAATTTTTGAAAATTTTATATTTTCTAAAAATGAACATATGTTCATTTAAAACTAGAAAATTGATAACTCAATCATTTTGATGTCAAGGAAAAGGGAAATAAAAGTTTAAAAGAGGCCTTAAATAAAAGAGTTGAGAAATGAAAAATCAAAGAATTGTAGAAAAGGGTGGGTAAGAAAAGAGTACGAATAGCTAATAAGGACTAAATCTAAGGCACTGTTTGGCAAAAGAACAGACAAGAGTTAGTACTGAAATGTTCAGATATGGAAGTGGAAGACAGTGGAGGTCCGATTCTGAAAGAACTCATAAGCTTTGCAGGGACTATGCCCTCTGCTCTGCCCTTCCTCGGGGTATCTGATAAGGGAACACCGAGCGAACTACTTCACTTTCAAGGAATCAATTATCATATCAGGGGACCCAGTTATTTCTTATCTACAATTCCTTATTTAATATATATATATATATATATGTATATTTTTTATTATCGGTTGACTATATCATAATAATGTGGAATTAAATTAGATTATATATATATATGCATTAGACTAATTTTCATAATTAATTGTTTATTATTATCCATGATAAGAGTTTTTATCAAATTGATACTTACATTTAATAATTTTTATTATTAATTAAAAATAAATAAAATATCCGATAATTTTATAATTATTATATTCAAAAGGTCATAAAAAAATAAAAATTACATTATATATTCTACTGTTTTTTTGTATTTAAATATATTAAATATATAATAGTATTAATAAACTCTATCCACCTATTTTTTTGAATTCTCGTAAATTTATCCTTCTTCCAAATTTGACAGCGAATCTCAAATCAATTTATTGATAAATAAAAACTCCATTTGTCTCTCTTTACTGTTCTTTTTCTTAATTTATATGTTATTCTTTTTTCAATATGTGTATTTTTTGTTGTGTTATCTTCAAAAATATTTTTAAATAAATATACATCTAAAATTTAAATTTTATTTTTATTTTTATTTTTTTATTTTTTGAAATAAAACTAAATATAATTTAATTTTTTATTATAAAATTTTATCATTTTTTATTTTGAAGGTTTTGTGTATTCTTCGAATAAAAAGTTATTTATTATTCTCAAATGGAGGTATTCTTTTCATATTATACAAATGACAAATGAAATGAATATTTCATGGAAAGTCAAATTGTCCACGATATGTTATTATTATCTACTATTTACATCAAAAAATATAAAAAGATCTAATAACTTTGTTCAATAAGATTTAATAATTTTATTAGTTATGTATATATTTATGTACTTTAAAATTTTATAATTTTATTTATATTTTATATGTGTATTTTTTAAATTATTAAGAAAAAATTATTTTATAGTAAAAAAATATAAATATTTATTAAATGAATTTTTTTAAAGTGAAATATATATATATGCATACACATATATATGAGGTATTTTTTGAAATTCAAGATTAAAAAAAATAATATTTTTGAAATAATTTTATTTTTAGAATATTTTTAAAGGAATCTTAAAAGAAAAAAATCTAGAAAATAAGCATTTTCATGATGGCAACTACATTACAAAAGTTGAGATGGGTTTTTATTTAATTATGTTAATTAAAATACTATGAATAAAAAAAATTAAAATGGGAACTTAATTAATTTGTGTGATAAAATTTCAAATGCATTTCTAGAACCATGAAATTTCTTTTGGCAAGATTATACGTTATTTCAAAACTATTCTTTTCATCACTATCCACATGAAAAGTGCTGTTTAAGTGCAGCCACTAATTGCCATCAAAATGGAAAATTCTTATCAACCACTAATTCTTTTATTATTTAGTCTTGATATGTAAAAATGTATTATTATTATTATTATTATTATTATTATTATTTGATTCTAATTGGAAGTTAAAATTTGAGGTTTCATAATTTCAAAGACAATTTATGTAATTAATGCGTATGTTTATTTGTTATTATTTTTTAAATAAAAAATACACCATTTTTTTTTGAATTTTTAAAATATACTATTTTAATGTTCTATTAATCTTTTTTTTGTCTAATGAATTTCTTAATTTTTAAAATTATCTCATATAAGTATTTTTTTAATTATTTTTTGATCACTCAAACGCTAATTCCGACTACCATTTCTCTTTTCCCTAACGTTAAAAATTTGTAGAGTTGTAAATTAATACTTCAATGACTGAAAAATAACTAAAAAAATCATATGAAAATATTATAAAAAATAACAAATTATTCAAATATCAATGTAACATATTTAAAATTTTCAGTATAATTTTTCTTTTTATAAATTGACAAGAGACTTCACTTATGAGAGAGAGAGAGAGAGAGAAGAAAGAATATGAGAATAAAAAAAAAAAGGAAGGGTGGGGGGAAACGCGCTAGGAATGAGAGTGGCGGCTGAAAATTGAAAATGTGGAAAGACAAAACCTCCATGTGTGTCTGTAAACCGTAAAGCAAAACAGACAATATCATACCACAAAGTCCCCCAAAGTTGTGCCCCCATTCTTTTCTTTTCTTTTTCTTTTTTCTTTTTAATTAGGCTTCTGTTCTTTTCACCTTTCTAATTATATTAACACCCTCTTTCTTCTTTCTCAAAAAAAAAAAAAAAACACTCTCTTTCTTCTAATTAATTAAAAATTAATTTGGAATCAAATGATATAAAATTATTAAAAATTAAAAGCCTTACAACAATAATAATGTGCGATGACTTCTACTTGGGATTTACTTGAACTGACAATTCGTCTTTGTCCTTGAAAAGCCAAAAGCCAAAGAAAAAACATTTGATTAGAGACAAAATTATAATTGTTACGACACTAGCATATTGTTAATTAATAATGAAAAATAATATAAAATGGTAATATTTATTAGGGGTGGCCATTTTCGATTCGGTTGGCCGAACTGAATCGATCTGCAAAAATTGAACAAAAACCGATCAAATATATTAGTAACCGAAACCGAACCAACCAGTCGATTAATAAAAAAAACCGAATCGAAAATTTTCGGTCGGTTTCGGTTCAGACCGAAAAAATTGATTTAGACCAAAAAAATTCGGTCTGTTTCGGTTTAGACAAAAAAAATTCGGTTGGTTTCATTATAAACCAGCGGTTTTACATCAAACAAAAAAAATTCGGTCGATTTTTGGTCGGTTCAGTTTTCTGAGCAATGAAACCGCTGGCCGACCGAATATTTTTCGGTTTGATGTAATTTAGAACCGAAAACCAAACTGACCAATCGATTAACCAATTTTTCGGTCGATTTTTGGTCGGTTTCTCGATCGGTTCTATTTTCTCGATTTTTTTGTCCACCCTTAATATTTATATGAGGATTGATAAATAAGGGCCTGTTTGGTTTAGCTGTTCATAGCAGCTGGTAGCTGATAGCGGTTGCTGATAGCTGATAGTTGGTGGCGGATAGCTGGTAGCTGATTCGGGTTAGTGTTTGGTAAAAATACAATAATTGTTGCAGTTTGAATGTAAAATTACCAATAATCATATCATTATCTAATAAATATTAATTTTTATTTTATTTTAATAGGGTTAATATAGTCTTAATATAAATCAGCTATCAGCTGATATGAAAAAGCTCCGAGTAGGAGCTTATTGAAACAGCAGCTGTTTGGGGTTCCTAACAGCTATCAGCTGCTGTTTTAAAATTTTACCAAACATCAAATTTTACCAAACAGCTGTTGTTTTGGGTTCAAACCTCTATCAGCTACATCAAACAGCTAAACCAAACACCCCCTAAAAAACAACCAAAGATAAGTGAAATGGAGAAAAAATAAAAGGCATAATACATCTGTAATTTTTTTTATATTTACCTATTTTAATTATTTTATTTTATGTTTTTATATTTTTATATTTTTATATTTATATATTTTATATTAATAGATATTTATATTAATAAATACTGATCATTTTATTTTTTATATTTATATATTTTAGTCTAAATAAATATATTAATAATTTGATATGATTTAATAAATTTATATTTTTAAATTAAAAAAATATAAATTTAAAAATTACATGCTTAAATTTAAAATTTAAAGGACAAATTAACTCGATATAAGATGTTTGAAAAATTTTTATATGTATTTTGCCAAAATAAAAGGAGAGAAATGAGTCCATTGTACTTTAAATTATGATGCCTTACTTTTCATGCACGCATGGATTGATATAATTAGGCAGCTGTAGATGGCATAGATTTTTTGACGGTGGATAGAGTGGAAGGTGGTGGTGGTGCCGGTGGAGGTGGTTTAGTACCACGTGATCTTGTGGGCTGGTAATTCGATCCCCATAAAGATTTTAAAGATTTGGAGTATCTTGCAATGGAATTGCACACTCACACGAGGTCCCTACCCATGTTTTCTGCACGGGCCTCTCACTGTCCCTATTCTAGTGTTCATCATGAAGAAGCATAACCAATTTTCTTTTTTTAATTCCTATTATTATATACATCATCTTTTCCCTTCTTTTTTTCCCCTCAACAACGATGATTTGTACATTATTTTCCAATATCAAATTATAAATATGTTCAAGTTATATATCTAAAATTATTTTTCATATATTGAGCCCAAAATTAATTTTTTTTATCCACTGCTATTAGAAAGGACATTAAAAACCTAAAACTAACTAGATCCAAAAGTTTTCTTATGATATCAAATGTAGATAAAAAAATTAATAATAAAAAAAATCACAAAACAGAGAAATATATTAAGGTGCCAAATATTTATCATAGGGTGCCACAGCATCAAAGAAAATTTAATAGTTATGACTGATAAGAGAGTCAAAAACTGATAAAGAATGATTTAAAAATCAGAACATTGGAGACAAATCTCCTTGAAATCTATAAACTCATCTTAAAAAGGACTAAAAACTATTAGAATGCATGATAGGCAAGCCAAATGAAGGCAATTATTTGGAGCTAATTGTTAATTTTTTTCTCCAAATAATTAAATTTTCAAAAATAAATCCAACCATCATAAATGTGAAAAATAAAAAATGATAATCTTAAAACTAGATCTAGAGGCTGTATAAAACTAAACCACAAAAATTATTAAAGATACACCACAAAATTATTAAAGATACGCTACAAGAGAAATAAGAGAAAAAGCAGTTTTAGGGCTATTATGGCTAAAAAGCCAGCAATAGCCCTAGATTTAGATTGGAAAACTTAGGAGAAGGAACTGTTAAGAGACGGAAAGAACAAAACCTTAAAAAAAAAAAAAGAAAAAAAAAAGAGAGAGAAAAGGACATGAAGTCTATAGGTCCTTTTTTCGAGTAGTAAATATAATATTGTGTGTAAGAATATTGAACACCAACACTTTTTAATTAAAATTCGACTGAAGAAATGAAAAAAGAATCTTTTTAGGGATTGAAATATATATATATATATATATCGTAGAAGAAGAGATTCCTTTGTTATCATATGAATTTTATAAATGCAAATAAAATTTTTAAATAGTTTTAAATTGTTGAATTTATATGAATTCTTATGAAAAAAAAATATAACGTGCATGATTTATCAAACTAGATTAAATATATCATGACAACAAAAATTTTAAAATTGTTTATAAATAACATGAGATTCATAAAATAATAATAACTAAAAAAATCAAAACTATATATAGCCGTTAATAAAAGCAGCCCAAACCAATTTATTTTTTATATTTATTTATTTCGTCATAAAAATGAGTGGAAGTTTTACCATTAATAATACATAGGATGAGAAAAATTTTATTACTAAAAATTAAAATTTTAAATAATAAACTTTAAATTAATTATATCTATTATTAATATTCATACGTACAATGAATAAAATAATATATTATAAATATAAAATAACAATATTATTTTAAGCAAAAAATGATAATATTAAGATTTTTAATTTGGATATTATTATTTTACTCACACTTGATCATAGCTAGTTAAACATAGCCAAAATAACATTAGAATTTTACTTTTAACGGTCCAAATCACTGTTGAAAGGCAGTCTTATTATTTCCCTCAGAAGATAAACCAGAAATAAAAATAAGGTTAGTTCTTCTTCACCTATTCACGCTCTTGATAACTCTATATCTGATTTCAACATTAAAAATATGACTCGAATCCTGTTAGTAGTAATTATTGAACAGTAATTACCCGCAGAGGATTGCTTGCCCCATTATCACTTTAACTCTTTGGATTACTGTTGCGAGATTGCTGCAATGTTTGTTCATAGCCACAACCAATATTTCGGGTGCATTTGCTCATAATTTGTTATAAAGAGCCTATAAATTTATTGTAATATTGTACACAAATATGCCACTAAAAATTATTCATTATTTTCTATTAGCTTTCCTCTTCATGGTATCAGAGCAAGAATATTGAATCTAATAGTTATTTTACCCTTTCTTTAAACCTCTTTTCTTAAAAAATCCCAAATCACAGATTTCTCTATAACCTAAACCTCACTATCATCATGGATTCTCCCAATCAAACAACCTCTGTTGCAAATCCTACCATAGTGAGTGAGAGCTCTGTGAATGACGCAATGTTCTTGAGCAATTATGATTTGCCAGGAACTATTCTAGTGAATGCATCTTCACTGGTCCTAATTATTTGCCCTGAAGCAGATCGATGTTGATCGTTCTTAAAGCCAAGGACAAGTTGGGCTTTATTAACGGCAAATACCCAAAACTAGCCCCTGATTCTCCTATCTTTGACAAATGGACAAAGGTAGATAATATGGTGATTTCTTGGATGCTTAATTTCATCTCTAAGGAATTGGCTGATGCCTTTTTATATACTACATCTTCGAAGGATCTCTGGGATGATCTGGCTGAAAGGTTTGGGGAAAGCAATGGTCCACTAATTCTTCAAATCAAAAAGGAAATAGTGAGCTTTAATTAAGGTAATTCTGATGTTTCTGTTTATTACACCAAATTAAAGAAAATGTGGGATGAGCGTGCTTATTTAAAGAAGTATCCTATTTGGAAGTGTGGTGGTTGTTCATGTGAGGTTGCTAAAGAAATAGCAGATTTGGATAATGAAGAAAAACTTATTCAATTTCTCATGGGTTTGAACGAGTGTTTTGAAAATGTAATCAACCAAATTTTATTAATGGAACCTTTTCCTAGTGTTAGTAAGGCTTACTCTATGATCGTACGTGTGGAAAAAAAGAGAAAAATGCACTTTGTTACCATAGATTCCAGTGAAACAACTACTGCTATGTTAGTGCAGCATCAAGATTCTAGGAATCTTGTAGGCAAAAGTACCTATCAGAAAAATGACAAGCAGAAGAAAGCCGATCAGTATTGCACGAATTGCAAAGAAACTAGACATGTTAAGGATGCATGCTTCAAATTGCATGGGCATCCAGATTGGTTTTTGGAGCTTAAACAGAAGAAGGGTCAGTCATGGGCTTATCATGCTGCACTTGAAACGCCAATTGACCATCAAGAGGCAGCACCGTTCATGGGAGCGGCGAGATGAATGAAAATCTATCTAGCTTAATACAACAAGAGTGTTTGAAGGCAATGAAAGCCCATGGTATAGTACCACAGCAAACTGAACAACCAAGTGTTAATTATACCAACTCAGGTGTAGGATCTTTTACAGGTATGTCTCATACAAACTTAACTGTAAATTCTACAAATAGAAGTAGAGGTATATGGATTATTGATACCGGAGCCACGGATCATGTCACTTGCGACAAGAGTTTATTTGATACAGCTTATGAACTTCCAAGGCCACGACCAGTAAGGATGCTTGATGGCAGTTATAAACCAGTAACACATATCGGGAACATTACGCTCCATGATAAAGTTATCCTTTATAATACACTTTATGTCCCTTCCTTTGATTGTAACCTACTCTCAGTTACTGCTTTGTCTCTTACCTGTCATATTGTTGTAATCAATCTACCTGATTATTCTATTTTGCAGGATTTGCGGAGTAAGGAGATTATAGCCATTAGGGATATGCATTCCGGTTTGTACCATCTGTCTACAAGCTCTTTCAACCTCAATAAAGTTAAGAGTTCAATAAACTCTGTATGTTCTAATCATTCTTCACATTTGTCCTTCTTATGGCATTCTAGGCTAGGACATATACCCTTACAAAGAATGAAACATACCGATGTAATAAGTTCTTCTGAAATGAAAGAGTTTTTTTGTCCAGTGTGTCCTTTATCAAAGCAACATAGGCTTCCATTTCCAAAGTCAACTTATCAAAATTACAAATTGTTTAATTTGGTTCATGTTGATCTTTGGGGTCCTTATGCCATTGAGTCTGTTACTAATGCCAAATACATGCTCACAATAGTTGAAGAAACCAGTAAATACACTTGGACGTATATGTTGAAATTTAAAACTGATGTACCTAGCATTCTACAACACTTTCTTGCTTATATACAAACCCAATTTCAGCGAAAAAATTAAGGCAGTCCGAACCGACAATGGTTTTGAGTTTGTTAACCAGATTTGCCAACAATTTTTCATTAAATATGGAATCCATCATCAGAAAATATGTCCATATATGCCTCAACAGAATGGCATTGTTGAAAGAAAAGACCAAACTCTCTTGCAAACAGCACGATCTCTCATGCTTCAGTCCAACATGCCTAAATCCTTTTGGTCTGAAGCTTTACTTACTGTCACTCATTTAATAAATAGATTGCCTTCTGTTATTACAAATTGGGTTTCCCCTTATCAACTACTTTACCAAACTTCGCCAAATCTATCATATCTAAAAGTTTTTGGATGTCTTGCATATGCAACAAATACTTCACCTCATAAAACTAAATTCGATTACCGATCTATACCTGCTGTTTTTATTGGTTATACATCACAACATAAGGCTTATAAGCTTTATAACTTAAATAATCACAAGTTCTTTTATTCTAGAGATGTAGTCTTCTTTGAGTCTAAATTTCCTTATCACTCTCCTAATCCACATACCATTACTCAGTTTCTTCTACCCACTTGCCTTGATGTCCCAGAATCAGCCACTGCTTTTGATTACTCCCAAACTACACCTGCTACTACTTTACCATCACATATGGCTGTTATACCTACCATGACAGGTACTCCACCTGAAACAGAAACTGCTTCTATGCCTTCTGTACCTGATGTTACCCAACCACCTTTGAGACGGAGTACTAGGACTATGGCTCCACCAGCTTGGCTTAAAGATTTTGTTGCATATTCTTCAACTAATGGCTGTGTCTCTGCTCCACAGATCACTGCAGGTGCTAATAACTATACTTATTCTTCTTCCTTTTCATCATTTTTTGCCAATGTTACTAAGCTTGCTGAACCAACAACCTATAGACAGGCTAGTAAAGATCCCTAATGGGTACACGCAATGGAAGTTGAACCCAAGGCTCTAGAGGATAATAATACCTAGATATTGACTTCTTTACCTCCTTGAAAGAAGGCTATTTGCTCAAAATGGATTTATCGAATTAAATATTTTCCTGATGATAATATTGACAGATTTAAAGCACGACTAGTGGCCAAGGGATTTAATCGGATGTTAGGTCTGGATTATACAGAGTCTTTTTCTCCAGTCGCAAAATTGGTAACTGTTCAGTTATTACTTGTCGTTGTCACTATCAAAGCCTGGCCTCTTCACCAAGTTGACATTAACAATGCATACTTGCATGGCTACATTGATGAAGATCTTTACATGCAACCACCTGCCGGCTACACCAAAGCAGCTCCAGGATAGGTTTGCAAACTGGCCAGGTCCCTTTATGGCTTGAAACAAGCCGGACGACAATGGAATAAAGAGTTCAAGGCTACAATAACTGCTTATGGGTTTCAACAAACAGCTCATGATCATTGTTTATTTGTTAAAGGTTATGGAGCTAATCTAATTGTGCTTTTGGTGTATGTTGACGACGTTCTTTTGACAGGTCCAAATGAAAAGCGTATCATAGAAGTCAAACAACACTTGTACCATCATTTTACAATTAAAGACCTTGGTTATGACAAGTTTTTCTTAGGGCTGGAAATAGCTCATTCAGCTAATGGGATGCAGATTACACAACGGAAGTACATACTTGATTTACTACAAACTGTCAGTCTTCAAGATGCCAAGCCGGTTCCCACTCCTTTAATCCAAGGTGTTAAGTTGCAGCCAAATCAGGGTACTCTGTTAGTCTATCCAGATCTGTTCGTAGCCACAACAGATATTTCGGGTGCATTTGTTCATAATTTATTACAAAGAGCCTATAAATTTGTTATAATATTGTACACAAATATGCCACTGAAAATTATTCATTATTTTCTATTTGCTTTCCTCTTCAAATCCTTATCAGTAAATTAATGGAAATCACTGACCATTTGAAATATGGGAATCAATTATCATCCTTCGATCTTACGGACGATGGATCTGACCAGCCAGACTTAGAGGGACTGGAGGTTGAGAAATCTTGGAAAATTGGTTCTATGCTGGGCCTTTTTAAAGCCACTGATAAAGATTTGATTTGTAATAGTGAAATCATTAGGAGAGAAGCTTCTGAAGATTGATTTAGAGATAGGTGTCCCAACTCACGAGTATCAAGGTATTAGAGGATGTTTTGAGCTTGCTGTTGAATGATATTAATATTTCTGTTCATTGAAGAGGACGGAGGTATTCTAAATTGGATGTGTTCTACATTTCATGAGTTTCCTTGGGTCATTTCTAGGTCATCCGCCAATGTCATCCAAATTATTTCTAATGGCCTTTAATACCTTAATCTGTTTTTCATTTCAGCTGTTTGCTTTTGTGTTTGATAACTTATCTGTTTCATATCCTCTGTAGTATTAATAATATTTAATAAAAATAAACTTTCTATCAAAAAAACGATCCAAATCATATAAAACATAAAATAAAATTTTTTTAATGTTTATCTCCATACAAATTTAAAGAATATAAATAAATCCATTAAAAATTATCATTTTTGTTTGATTTATTAATATTAATATAATAATAACAACAACAATAAAAATATAAAATCTCAGTTGCAATATATCAACTTTTAATTCTACAATTCTTTTCAATTATTAATTGATCTTCAATTTCACAATTAAAAATAAAATATGGAGAAGAAATATAAATTGAAAATATGTAAATCACATGATATTCAAATAAATTATTAAAATCTTTTATGGCAGTTTGATGAATATTTTTTTAAAAAAAGAGTCATAGAGTTCAAAATTAATTTAGTAAGATAAAATATCTAAAAATTAACACATCGTCCATATAAGATGTGGCGCATGTTTAATTCTATTAAATTGAAAAAAAAAATCGATATAAAATTAAATAAATAATAAAATAGTATACCAAGCACGTTGTGCATAGATCACCATGCTGCACTTAACTTAAATTGTATATAACTAATAAGCTAAATTGTATTGACCAAAAAAAAAAAACTAAACTGTGAAAAATATATTAGACTTGAATTTAAGTGAAAATGATACGTGAAAATTTGTAGAGTTTTTTTTTTGAAAAATATAAAATAAATTTATATCCTAGTATAATAATTTTTTTATGCACTAATAATAATAATAATTGTTTTTCTCATTCTTCTACTTCTTTCTGTGACAGCCTGCATTAGTGATGTTAGGTAAAGACCTAACTAACACTGTATTGGCATGTGGGAAGGCCTATGCTTAGTTGTTTTCATGAAGTTTCCTGATCTTATTGTACTTGTAAAATCCACATATATATATATATATATATATTGTATAAATTAAGTGAAGAAAAAGAATGTAGTTTGCTTTGTAATTTTTTGGCTAATTGATTAATTAATTTAATTTAATTAATTAAATATGCGTGCTGCGCAAGAATGTTTAAAGATTACATTCAAAATTATATAATTAAACTATTATTTATTCATTTTGGAATTGAAATAAAAATTAATGGATGGGTTTCGTACCCTCGCCCTGGTGAAGGGCTGCTATCTGAAAGGTCTTCATACCCATAAGATCTTTTGGTCAAAGATTTTCTTTTGAATGTTTTATAATTTTCTAATAATTCAATTCCAACCAACTTCTTTGGTTAATTTTCTTAATTAGGATCTAAAATATATAATTATAATAACATAACTAGAAAACATATGAAAAGACAATTAACAACAAAAACTTCATTCTTTTACAAATAAAATTATCTGTATTCTGTTGCAAATTAAACCTATTAATTAATATTCTCTCTATCGTGTGCATGGCATGAGGTTGTTCTTTTGCTATATCCATATATTTTTTAAAGAAAGCTAGTTGGTTAGTAACTTAATTAATAATTAAGAACGTACAATTTTATTTAATTCATGCATTATCTTAATTAACATAAGTGATTCATATATATGGATAAGTAATTTATTTAATAGATTTTTTTGGGGGCCAAATCTTAAAAGTTTGGATTAGGAATGGATTAGTATTAAATAAAAATATAAAAATTATTCATTCCGTCTTGAATTGACATTGATAAACATTTTTTATAAAAATTCAGCAAATTTAGTTATTTTATTAAAAATATAAATTTTTATTATACTCTTATTTTATTATTAAATATATTTATTAAATATTTTTAATAAGTAATATTGAAAGGTGTACAATAAATATTTAACATATTAACTGACCTATAATGATAAGCAAACTATAATTTATAATAAATGAAAAAAATGTATCTATTAAATTGGAATAAAAGTAATAATATTGTAAGTGATTTATTTAATAATTCTTTGAGTAATAATTGGAAACCATGGAATGGAAATGAAACATCCTAATTACTCCATTGAAAAATTAATGGAATTAAAGTTTAGTGAGACAACATATGCCAAGATGATTATTATGGTTGCCAAATTGTTTTTGACTTTAACAAATTACATGCAGCCTTTGATACAAACAAACCAAATCTTAGGATAGAGAAAGTTCCAGTCTGACGTCTCCTTCATTTTTTTTTCTCGGATTAAATTCACATTAATTTATCCATCTTTTGTATAATGAAACGATCGAGTGTCTTATACAATTCCTTGATTCATGAGAATTCTTCTTAAACCTAAAAAGAAAATCTTAAAGATCCTTTTAATGATTACCTAATCTTGACTATAATTTATCCTATAAAAGGGCAGGAAAACTCTATTTATATGCTGCAATAGATAATTTATATTATATATGCATAATTTAATGATAATATAAATATAAAAAAATAACAATAACAATAATATATCAAAATAGCAACAATTAAATATATAAATCAATTGATAAAAAATTATTTAAACTTAATTAAAATTTTTAAATTTCAGTTTTAAATATATAGCTGTGTTAAAATTTGATAATAAGAGTTTTGTTATTGTGATTGTATTAATAGATGATTTTAAAAAAATAAAATAAAATTGGGTGTGTAACAGGACCAAACTTGACTATATCTTGACCATGATTCTTTATAACATATCTAACGGTTGAAATCAATATGGTTTTGCCCAGCATTGAGACCCACAAGAAATGAAGAAAAGCTGTGGGTGGGTTGGAATCATAATCATGATGATTACAGATAAGCAAAAGAAACACGTAATAAAAATTAAAAATAATAAAAACAACAATTTTATTACTATCTCCACGAGTTTCTTGCTTCCCATGAAAATGAATCTGTGTCTTTGTACAGACATAAAATCTTTGGCAGTATGCATATATTACAAACGATGTCGTTTCATACCCAAACAACCCCCAAAAGATTTTTTTTCTCTGCAAATCGAGATTTCCATATCTCGTTTTCATGCAACCTTTTCTTTCTATCTCCCTATAAATATCTATTATCTTCCTTCCCTTTCATTTCCAGTCATCATCACTACTCCATCAGGCACCACTCTTCTTCTTCCATTTTTTGCTTACTTATTTCTTGCTATCAAGAAACTCTTCCTTAGTCCTTTCTTTCTTCCTTTCTTTCTTTCTTTCTATTAAGATATCTATAGCAAAGACTTTCTTTCTATCAAGAAATCTATAGCAAAACGCTTTCTTTCTTCTACTTCCTTGGAACAACAAGAAAGAAGATACTCTTTCATTTCTTTCTTTATCAGGAAAGATAAAACAAATAAAAAAAAGAAAGAAAATTCTTGCTCTCTTTAAAGAAGAAAGAGAATAACGAATGGCTGTGAATTACAGAGTTCCAACTTATATCATATTGATATTACTCATAACTCGTTTAACATCGTCCACGGTAGGAAAATCCAAGCCATGGACAACTTTCATACCACCAAAACTCCAGACTCTTGAATTTGCAGAAAGAATCCATACTGACCCATTAGCCATACAATTAGCCTCTACCGATTATGGCAACATTGTTCACCAAAACCCAGCCGCAGTTCTTTACCCATCTTCACCAAAAGACATAGTCACTCTAATAAAATTCGCATATAATTACTCTGCTCCTTTCACTATATCCGCCAGAGGCCGTAGCCATTCTGTTTCAGGACAGGCTATGGCTCCTAATGGAGTAGTAATAGATATGATGCGTTTGAGGAGTAATATAGAAATTGGTGTTATAATCTCAAAGAATCCTTCTTTGGGGTATTATGCAGATGTTGGAGGTGAACAGCTTTGGATTGATGTGTTAAAAGCTACACTTGAATATGGGCTTGCACCTGTTTCTTGGACTGATTACTTGTATCTCACCGTCGGAGGTACCCTTTCTAATGCCGGAATTAGTGGACAGAGTTTCCGGTATGGTCCTCAGATCAGCAATGTGTATGAAATGGATGTTGTTACAGGTAAGTGTATAATATACATAATATACCCATTTTCTTGATAATTTGAACTTATAAATAGAGTATCGATTGATTGAGAATTTAAGCTTATAATTCCACAATCATAAAAATAATTTCAGTATGATTTAGCTAATAAGTTGGTGGCGGTCGCGATGGTGGTGGAGGGTGGCGGTGGTTGTTGCCAAGTATTTAATAAGTAGTGTTGCATTCACTTTCATACCATTTATAAATTTTAAAAACATGTTCAATTGGTCCCACAGGGTGAAAATGTCTCTTGCGATCGTAGGCAGATAATGTTTCATGGAATTAAATTTCAAGACAATGAAATCCAATATATATATCTATGATTTTCTTATAATGGTCTCAAATATTTCTCAAATTAACTGGTCTTTTATTTTATATTGTTTAGGCAATCTATATTTATGATTTTTCTTGTATGTGCTCTTTGAGTTGTTTTGTGTCAATAATAATAATAATAATATTATTATTATTATTAACATTTTTATTATTGTTGTTGTTGTTGTTGTTGTTGTTGTTGTTGTTATTTTGGGCTAGTGGGTTTGCATGCATGCAGTTATATTTAACTCATGATGAGATTGTACCTTTTTTTTTACCAGGAAAAGGGGAGCTGGTGACTTGCTCTCCCCACAGTAATTCTGAGCTATTTTATGCAGTTCTGGGTGGCTTAGGTCAGTTTGGAATCATAACCAGAGCTAGAATAGCTATAGAGCCTGCACCTAAAAGGGTACGTACTTATCAACTTTATTTAGAAAAAAAAAATGTCACGTACTTGTTCACAAACATAAAGTATACCAAAAATTAAAAATTACAATAATGTAATTAATAATTGATTATTTATTCTATTTTCAAATTTATGAGTGCCCATTATTTTTTTTTAAAAAGATGATGGTATTAGAATATATCAATTAATTATAATTAGAGTTAATTTAATTTTTTTTTTGTGTTATAATTATATTAGGTTAAATGGGTGAGGATTATTTACAGCGATGTCTCAGCTTTCACCAAAGATCAAGAACATTTAATATCAGAAAATAGAACAAAAGAAAGCAATAATGGAGTTGATTATGTAGAAGGTTCACTTCTGATGAACCAGGGTCCTCCTAATAATTGGAGATCTTCTTTTTTCCCTTCTTCTGATATCCCCAGAATCATGTCTCTTGTAACCCAACATGGCATCCTCTACTGTCTTGAACTTGCCAAGTATTATGATGATTCTACCCAACATTCTGTCTCCAAGGTATTTAATTAATTAATATACTAATTAATCTTACTTGATTACATGATTATAATAATGACTATTTAAAAAAAAAAAATTTACTAATCTGGACTTGTGTAATTTTGCTTAGGAACTTGAGCAAATGTACAAGGGTTTAAGCTTCATTCCAGGGTTTAAGCTGGAGAAAGATGTTTCATTTGTGGAGTTTTTAGATAGAGTAAGAAGTGGAGAATTAAAGCTTCAGTCACAAGGACTGTGGGAAGTTCCTCATCCATGGCTAAACATGTTTATCCCTAAATCTCGCATTTCAGATTTCATCTCTGGTGTTTTTAAAGATATTGTTCTTAAACGAAACATTACCACAGGACCTGTTCTTATTTATCCAATGAACAGACACAAGTAAGTCTTGTATATGTTGATTAAACATTATAATTAGTAGATAATTAATTAGTTATAATCTAATAATTAATGATGATTAAATGAAATTGTTACAGATGGGATGATAGAACTTCTGCTGTTATACCAGATGAAGAAGTTTTCTACACAGTGGGGTTTTTGCATTCAAGTGGGTTTGATGATTGGCAGAGCTATGATACTCAGAATAAAGAGTTGTTAAATTTCTGTGATAAAGCTGGGATTAAGGTTAAACAGTATTTTCCACATTATGAAACTAAAGAAGAATGGATTAAACATTTTGGATCCAAGTGGAGAACTTTTCGAGACAGAAAAGCTCTATTTGATCCCAAAATGATGCTTTCACCGGGCCAGAGAATTTTCAATTAATTAGCTTCTAATTAGGCTTAATTAGTGGTTGTATGAATATGGTTGTAGAGATAATAATAATTTATTTAGTAGATAATTTTTGTTTTTTTAACCTCCATGATAGTATAACGTGTACTTCCTTAGTCTTCAATTAATAGACTCACTTAATTATATGTCACAAGAATTTAAAAAAAATTAATTATTATTATTGAAAATATAAATTTACATATATTTTTCTATTGTACCATTATTTTAATATTGATATATATTTATTAAATATTTTTAAAAGTAAAATTAAATATGGATGCAATAAATATTTAATATATTAAGTAATTTATTAAAATAATATGTGAGTTATAATTTAGAATAAAGTAAAAAATAAAGTGAAATTTTGAATGGAGAATTATATTTCGGTTAAGATTATTAATTGGTGAAAAAAACAGAGATAGAACGCTCAAGAAGCATTCCAAACATATAACGTGCCTTTCTGTAGCTACAAGTTATTGCCTCCTAAGACTTTTTATGTCGACATATTAATTTGACTGTTTAATTATCATGATATATTAGTAATAAAATGTAATTGATTTAATGTATTTTAGAACAAAACTGTCCTTAATTAATTCGTACTAATTACATAAAAACCATAGACTTTTGCAATGATTATACGATATTCGTCAACAAGAAACATTAAGATTATAGTTAATTTCCCTCAAAAAGAAAATAAAAATAGAGAATCATTATTGTCCTTGGCAGAACAACTAGCTAATAATTACGATCTTCTTTTTTTGTTCCAGTCATACAGTTAGTAATTATACCCTCTAAACACATATATAATTTTTGCAGATATATATATGTACGTATATACTGGTTCTCTAAAAACATACACACAATGGAAGGAAAAAAAAACTTAATTTCTCTACAATTTAAAATATGCATAGATCACTAGATTATTCAAATTAAATTACAAAGGGTAGAATTGCGTACCTGACATCATCGTATGTTGATGCTGAAGACGATTCTGGGGTTTATCGCCTTCCAGAGGATACACACTTTAGATTATGCGGAAGTACTACTGAAGGAATGTAATGTTCTCTAAAATTGTTATGTTCCCCTGGAGACCACAAACTCTTATTTATAACTGATGATGATGATTAATTTCTATTTTGGTCCTTCAACAAAATAGAAATTCTTATCGGTCTCTACACTTATAATCCTATTACGAGTAGGACACCTCAATAGTCAACAATCCTAATTTGATCAAAACTTTAATTGACTATTTTAATTTTACTGCAATACATATTTAATATTTAAATATATTTAGTCCATACTTATGATTAATTAGAGAATTAATTTTATCAATATAAAATTAATTCTAACAATAACGTATTAAAGTGAAAAAATTATATTTAATGTACTTTAATTAATTTGAAATTAAATTAAATTGATCAGTTGAGTTATATATACATAAAATCATAGAATAATAAGAGAGCATATTTCAATTAATCATATTAGCTCTTTGAAAATATAATCCGCAATCTATCAAAATGAAAAAAATAATATTTATATAATCAATTTTAATTAACTTAAAATTTAATTTAATTGAATAGAGCTGTATATATACAAAATCATAGAATAATAAGTGAGCATACTTTAATTAATCATTAAAAATTCATTTCAATTATACAATATATGTATATGTATATTTCTCATCCTAAAAGCAAAAGAAAAAGTATCATACATTTATATATAAGTGAAAATTTTGATAATATATATATATATACACAAAAGGTGAATAATTTTTCTTTTGAACTGTATACAAAAGGTGAATAATGAGAATGATTGAAGTGGGAAGCAATAATGAAAAAATTAGCAAATAGAAAAATAATAAATAGGGTTTGCTTTGCGGCCAAGAGATGGCCCATACAGAAAATAAATAAGAAGAAAAGAGAATGTTGGTAACTTTATTTGCAGCTTGCAGGCAACAAGGAGACATCAATAGCCAAAACTATATAGCCGCCCTCCCTATTTCTCACTTTTCACCTTTTTCATTTTATTTATTTGTTTTTTTTATATATATATTCCATGTTGAGTTTCTATATTTATTACTATAGCTTTGACATTTTGACATAAAATAAAAAGATAAAAGAACGTGTAATATTTACATTATTTGCATTATATCTATTTTTCTTAGTGATGTGATAACTTATTCACTTTTTTAATTTCCCTTCTCTTTATCTTTGTGGGTTTATACCAAACATTGTCAATCATGTAGAAATTGTTGCATTTTCAGAAAAATATTCTTCTACTTTTTTTAAAAAAAAATCTTTCGTATATTGACGAATTAGACATTAGTTTTATGTGTATCAATATATTTCAATTTCTATTTCCATAAATAATAATTGTTTAATTAGTTAGTTATTTTACATTTAGCAAATATATATTTTAGTATGAGTCAACTTTATAAGTTAAATAATCTTCATATATATATATATATATATGTGTGTGTGTGTGTGTCTTGTAAGTATATATATTATGTAATATTATCCATCTACTGTTAAAAAAATTTCTTTCATTTCTTCAGATATTTAGGGTTTATTTGGTTTAACTATATATTTGTATAATTAGTTAATAGCTAGCTAATATCTGTAAATGATATACAGTACGTAATTGTTAGCTAATAAATAATTACTATTATAATATATATATATGATAAAATTATCATTACTTGGAGTTAGTTGTATAATATGTTTAATGCATTAATTAATAAAGACAAATATTAATGTTTATTTTTTTTATAAAATAAAATATTTTATATTTTTAAGTTTTAATGGACTAAAATGTCGCTAATTATAAAAAAAGTAGAAAAGAGAGTGAAAAATTTCTTCGAAACTTTCCAGCTCTTTGCTTTTGAAAATATTATAATATCCCAGAATTGAATAATGTTGCCAAGCAAGTGAACTTCCTAATCGTGAATTTGGATCATATAAGTAAACTTGAATTTGACATCTATTTGAAATTCCGAGCACAATTATATTTAAATATGCCCCTTGATAATTTTAAATATTAATGTAAAGAAAATATAAGAGCCAAATTTATTATATACGAACTAATTGAAAAAGAATAAAAAAAATTATATATATTAACTGATTTATATAAATTTTAATTGAAATTTATAAATAAAAATATAATAATGTGAAAAAAAAATATGAAGCCAGTAGTTTAATCTATATTAATTTTTTTATAAAATAATTTTATATTTAATACATAAAGTAAATTAAATAATTTAATCAACTGCTCTTTAATTCAAATTTTATTATACACGCACAGAGAATTGTATACAAACAAATGGATCAGCAGACAATCATTCAATTAAGGAACTAATCCAGAAGAGGAAATTACGCCCTCCAACTTCTTTTGAGTTTTAATTTTCAAAAGTAGTGGGCCGAAGAATTATTTTTTCAACACTGTAAAAATACGCTAACATTTTCTCATTTTTAGGACTTATTGTTAATTTTTATTTATATTTATTTATTAAATTTTTAATGTCATATTCTTAGTATATACATAAAAAATAAATATATATACAATATATTTAATATACAAAATATATAAGCAAAAAACATATACCATATTTATCAAATATCTATTAAACATTTAAATAATATTTTTAATATTTTTTTATTTTTTATTATTACAATATTCATATAAAATTCACACAACATTTATACAATTTATATATAAAATATGCACGACTTACATAATAACAACATAACATACATATATTATCTATGAAATATCTACAACTTCAATCAAATATATATAAAACATCTATCAAATATCTATACAATATTTATATAACGAAATTTTATTTTATTTTTTACACATATGTTACGTAAAATTTATTTAAAAATGAATTTAATAATTTTTATTAATATATTTTTTTATTGTTTTATAATTTTGTATTTTTTGAGTATTTATTTATTATTTATAACCAAAATTAAATTTTTTATAAAAATTAATGAATTTTATAAGCTAAAAAATTTAAAATATAAATTTTTATTATTTTATTATAATATTTTTATTTAGTGGTGATGTTTGAAAAAAAAAGATAAAAATTGAAATAAAATATGAATTATAGTGAGAGAATAGATATTTAATATTTTTTAATTTATTATTCTTACAACATGCATATAACATTCATACAATATTCACATAATTTTTATATAAAATATACACAACTTACATAACAACTACATAACATACATACATTATCTACCAAACATATAATATTTACCAAACATATACATAACATCTACCAAACATATACACAATATTTACATAACAAAATTTAGCTTTATTTTTTTTATGTATAATATAAAAATTTTATTTTAAAATAAATTTAATATATTATTAATATATATTTTTTATATTTTTTGCGAGTGTTTATTTGTTATTTGTTATTTGTAATTAAAATTAAAAATTTTCTTTTATGAAAATTAATGAATTTTATATGATAAAAAATTTAAATTATTAATTTTTATTATTTTATTAGAATATTTTTATTTAATGGTGATATTTGAAAAAAAATGAAAAATGAGATAAAATATTAATTATAGTGAGTGAATATGTATTTTTGAAAAAAAAATCTTATTTTATTGAGGATTTGGGTATTTTTGAAATTTTATTCTAATTTTTCTAAAAGTGTTTTATTTTTTATAGTATTTTTAAATTAAAATTTATTTTTTAAGTAGTTTTGTAAATGGAGAAAATTATACATCTATTTCTTTTTAGAGTTTGATTTTCATTTTGACTGTTGTTTTTTTTTTTCGCTTTTATTCTTTTTCTTTTTCAAATTTATGTTTTTTATAATTTTTATTTTCAATTCTACGTTTTTTCCATTCTTTCCCATTTTCTTCTCTTCGAGCCAAAGCTCCATTCTCTTTTCTTTAAATTAAAAGCACTCAATAATGCTTTCTCAACTTTGCTTCATCCGCCACTAAGCATGTTTTGGTTGATAACAGAAGAAGAATCTTTGAAGATGGAGAAGACAATGAGTTGGAGTATTTTGGTGATGGAAAGTGAGGAGATTGGCTATGGATGCATATGAAACGAGGGAAGTAGCTCAAATTTAAGCTACAGCTAAAATTTTCTTTAAAACCAATCATTTATAAGGGCTATATTACAGAAACTAAATTTCTAAAATATTGACTTCTTGAAATATTTAAAGTGATGGTTTTAAATATATATATAGATGAAAACCTAAAAAATCTAAAACTCTATTTTTTAAATCTTTTTTATTTTTGTTGGTTTGCATTGTGTTTTAGGTTTAAACTATAGAGAAATGCTAATTACAGTAATTATAGAGAATAATTATTGAACAATCTCCCTTTTATCGATTTAAAAATATTTATTATAACTTTATTTATGAAAAAAAATATTATAATAAATATTTTTAACAAATAAAAAGGAGATTATCCAACAATCAATTTTCAAAATGACTGTAGTTGGTATTTATCTAAACTATATTATTTGGAGTTTTTTTTTTCTTCAACCTAAATGCAAACCACGTGTTCAATAACATACTTTCAAGAAATCATTTTCAATTTTTTAGTTTTTAATCAAATTTAATATATTATATGAATTTATATGTAACTTATATGTCTTAAAAGATTAATATAATTTCAACTTGTTTCTTTTTTTTGTTGACTTTTTATAGTTTTGAAATTTTTTTGAATGCCACAAAATTGTAAATTTTTCTTGTATTTTTAAATACTTAAAAGTCACTGTATATCTTCAAAACTTTTAAATTGGATCAATTATTCTAACAAATGTTCTTGCTTCAACAGTAAAAGATACATTTGAAATTTGGTCTTGAAAGCAACATCCAATAATAAATTTTTGAAAAAAAAAATGGTCTTGGATGAAATGACGCATTTAGTAACAAATATTTGAAATATTTGTGACAATAAAAATCAAGCTTTAATTATATATGTTAATTAAATATTAAAAATATAATAATTTTTAAAAAAATATTGGCTAGAGCCTCTGAGATTTGCAGTACATTTTGTGCTCTATTTAGTGATTTGCAGTACAATTATAAGCTTTGATTGAGCTTGTAATTATTGAATTTAATCCAAAAAAACACCCTCCATCGTTAACTATTTATACAAGGTAATATAATCTTGAAGCTCATATATTAAATTCACACATGCCAGCTTGCAAGTTTTGTATCTTGGACGGTTTTCACTTGATTTAGCAAGGAAGAGGGTAAAACCTCAAATGTGCAATTATTTGGAAAATTTTAGATCTAATTACTATTAAAAGAAAAAAAAATAATGATTCTAAGCTTCATTTCTTAGAAATGACATCTTTGATTGAATTGCATGTAGCAATCCAATGAACAAGCGCTAGAAGTTGTCGGCAGCTCAAAACTGAATGATAAGCATTGTAAGCATAGATATTATTATCTAATGGTAATCCTAAAAAAATAATTGAGGTATTATGATTCTACTAAAATTAAGTTATTTTATCCTTTTTTAATATTTAACAATTTATCAATATGTCGGTGTAAATTATCTATAATAAAATATACATATTAAATTTTAAAATAATAAAAATTTAAAAATGATACACATTTAATTATATATTAATATATGTTATATATAATAATATACGCATGTTAAATTTTAAAAATAAAAATATAAAGTTATTATATATTGAATTATATATATATCGATATATATTTATATATATCGACATATATTACATATAACAATGTATATTTATTAAATTTTTAAGAAAATAAGAGTATAATTAAAATTATCATATATTTAATTACATATCGGTATATGTTACGTATAATTACAATATAAATATTTTATATTTCAAGAAAATTAATAAGACTATCAAAATATTATATATTTAATTATATATTGACATATGTTGATATATGTCAATATATTTGTTGATATATGTCAATATATGTTACATATATTTTGATAATATATAATGATATATATCGGTATATATTGATATATATATTTATATATATTGATATATATTGACATATGTTAATATATATCGGTACGTGTTAGATATAAAATGATATTTTTATAATCTTATATTAAAAAATATTTTTAAGTAATTTTTATAACATATGTTAAAATTATTTTAAAAAATAAATTAAATAAAATATATTAATTAAAAAATAAATTAAACAAAATATATTAATATTAATAAAAATAAAATTTTAAATTTTTATTTTCAAAATGAGAGTATATTTTAAAATATTTTTAATTTAATAGTTAAAAAAATATTTTGAAATTAAAAAAAAAAGTAATGGCCACTGTTTTTTAAATTATAAGGAGAGCGTGCTTAAAATAAGGAGGCTTTTTTTAAAGTATTTTTATAAAAAAATTATAAATATGATATTTTTAAAATTTTTAAAAAAATTAATATTTTTGAAAATCAAACTTAAAAACAAGTTAGTTTTGTAAATATTCCTTGTAATGTCCAATGACTCATAATTTGACAGAGGATGTAATTGGTTAGATATATATGGGCTCGTTACTAGTCTCACACATAAGTTTTCATGGGCCTATTTATGGGTTAGCCTTTTCAAAGAATTGGGCCCAGATGGAGTTGTTAGCCATTCATCCGAGTGTCTGTATTATGAGCTAAAAGCTTGGGACAGTGCAGTTTTTGGAAGCCATGGCTATGGCGCTCTTGCTTACCCCTGCTCATTCGTCTCCATACCCTCTTTTCCTCCAATCCCAAAATCATTCTCCGTCTAAAACTTTCAATATGGATACTTACGGTTGTTCTGGTCGCTCGATTCAGGCTAGTGCAGCGAAGACCAAGAGAAAGCTCAGGCCTAGTTTCTTTGAACAAATTCGTGATAAATGATCTCTCAGAGTTCCTTCAAGAAGAGATAAATTTCCATGGGAAGAACAGACTCAGCAACTACAGCAAGAACAGGGTGATGAAAAGGAAGAAACTGAAACATGGGAAAATTCTGGGGTGGGTTCCTCTGAGGCAGAAATTGATGCGGACCTATTAGAGAATGATGATTCAGCGAGCATAACTTTACCGAATCCTTTCATTGAAGCTCCTTGGATTCATGGAACAACACCCGAAAGAACCCATTTCTATTCTCAGCCTGAAAATGGAGAAAGTGTTAATGGGATTATCGTCCAACGGGAAGAAAATGATAAAGCAGAAAACTTGGAAATTAATAATTTACAAGTTGATAATGCTAAAAGCTTGGTAAAAGAAGTCAATTATAATTATGAATTTAAAGGAGAAAAAGTTGACCTTGGTGGTGTTTCAGTTGCGTTAACGAGGGATAAAGAAATATCAAGAACTAAGGACTCAAATTCTGTCGTTTCTCTGATTGAGAAACCCTTTGAGGGCAATGGAGAGTATGGAAATGTTCAGGTTTATCATGATGATGTTAGTAGTTCAATTGAATTGCCCTGGGAGAGGGATAGGGAAATGGAGCCCGGGGAAGGAGATTGGAGGAGGAAGAGAAGCAACACAGAGTTGGCAGAAAGAATCTTGCCTGAACATGAGTTGAAGAGGCTCAGGAATGTTGCCTTGAGGATGTTTGAGAGGATTAAAGTTGGGGCTGCAGGCATTAACCAAAATTTGGCGGAGGCAATTCACGAAAAGTGGAGGCTAGATGAGGTGGTGAAATTGAAGTTCGAAGAGCCTCTTTCTTGTAACATGAAAAGGATACATGAGATCTTGGAGGTGAGTATTTGTGCACTGTTAAAAATTTAAAGTATTTTATTACTACTTATATTTAAGGCCGTGTAAATAACTTTTTGTTAGGTTATTTTGGTGATTTGCTTGCACTTGATTGAATCTTAGCATGTCATTATCTTGTTTTCTAGATGGAAATGAAGCAAGGTTTCCATAGCTTATCTGTTATTGTTCATATCCTGGATAGTATATAGCAGTAGGCTGGTATCCTATACTAATTATATATTATCCTATGTCAGAGTAGAACTGGAGGTTTGGTTATATGGAGATCAGGTAGTTCAGTGGTGTTGTACAGAGGGAAGGCATACAAATTTCAATGTGTACAATCATTTTCCAAGCAGAATGAGACTGGTAATGATATTTTATCACATCCAGAAGCCACAGCAAGTAGTGCTAAACATAATGCAGGAGTAAAGGACTTCATTGGAACTACAGAATCATTTGTGCCTGATTCTGCAAGTTGTTTGGAGGATCTATCACGAAAAGAATTGATGGATTTCGGTGAACTAAATCAGTTGTTAGATGAGCTGGGTCCGAGGTTTAAAGACTGGTGTGGCAGGGAGCCATTGCCTGTTGATGCAGATTTGCTTCCTGCAATGGATCCTGAGTATCAACCTCCATTCAGACTTCTCCCTCATGGGGTAAGACCTTGTTTAACAAACAAGAAGATGACAATTTTCTGTAGGGTTGCAAGAACACTGCCTCCTCATTTTGCCCTAGGTATATTATAACTAACCTGATCATTCATATTCACAAAATCAAGTTTCTTGAAAGATTTTATATTCATTATTTTTTTAGGAAGGAACAGAGAACTGCAAGGTTTGGCAAAAGCTATGCTGAAGCTATGGCAAAGAAGTGCCATTGCAAAGATAGCCATAAAACATGGTGTGCAGAACACACATAATGAGAGAATGGCAGAAGAGCTCAAGGTGAGAGACAATTAAACTGTTATGCTTCATGAATGTGGAGTATATTTTTTGGTCTTTATAAACATGAAACTGCTGTTTAATTGAGTATGAGGCAAATTTATGTATTTTAACTAGCTTTCCTTCTTTAGATGTTCAAATCACTTAACTCTTAAGTGGATCTCTCTCTTCTTCTCTGTTTTTTTTTAAATAATCCTTCACTCTTTGCTTTCTTCTCCTGATAATGATAGTTGCTTCCCTTCTACGCAGATGTTGACAGGAGGAGTATTACTCTCTAGAAACAAAGAGTACATTGTATTTTACAGGGGAAATGACTTCTTGCCACCTGCTATTATGGAGACACTGAATGGGAGGCGGAAATTAACTTATCTTAAACAAGATGAGGAAGAGAAAGCACGGCACAAGGCCTTGACTTTAGTTGAATCAAATACCAAAACTACCAAAGGTCTATCTGTTGCTGGAACTCTTGCTGAAACAGTGGCTGCAACCTCTCACTGGAGGAATAAACTAGGTAGTGAAGATGCAGAGAAAATGCTGAGAAATGCAGCCATAGCTAAACGTGCTTCATTAATCAAGCATCTTGAGAATAAACTAGCTGTTGTAAGTTCAAAAAAAAATTCAGTATGAATATTGTGCAAATATTCTATGACATGTTCTTCTTCAGAACTTTATAATTTCCTTGTAACTGCATAATTTTTTAGGCCAAAGGGAAACTCAAAAGGGTGGGGAATGCTTTAGCAAAAGTACTGGAACATCTGGACCCTGCAGATCTCCCAACTGATTTGGAAACCATAAGTGATGAGGAAAGGGTCTTGTTTCGCAAAATTGGTCTGATTATGAAGCCATATCTCCTCCTAGGTAAGAATAACAACATTTTTTTTTGGGAGTTGGTAAGAATAACTACTTCGATTCTGGAATTTAATGATTCTGAGGCAAAGAGTCAATTATGCTTGTGTTTTCTGCCCCAGGGAGGAGGGGAGTCTATGATGGTACAGTAGAAAACATGCACTTACACTGGAAATATCGTGAAGTTGTAAAGATAATTGTTAAGAGAAAAAGTATTGCCCAAATCAAGCACTTTGCAATTTCACTGGAGGCCGAGAGCGGTGGGGTATTAGTACCTGTAGACAGAACAAGCAAAGGCTATGCAATTATTATCTACTGTGGAAAGAATTATCAACGTCCTCATGTAATGAAACCCAAAAATTTATTGACAAAACGACAGGCATTAGCCAGGTCAATTGAAATTCAGAGACGCGAATTAACCATACGATAGACCAGAGAGTGCTTTTCTTTGCAAATGAAGTAGTTGTCTCTGTTGCCATCTAATTTATTCTTTTTCCCAGGCTCTAAAGCATCACATCTCAGACATGCAGGAGAGAGTTGAGTTGCTGAAGTCTGAACTAGTATGACCTTGCTTCTACAAATAAAATTGATGATAGGCTGATATTTAAGAGATAACTTGGTTAAATTGTTGAAGAGTTAATAATTTTACTATTAATTTCAGGGGGAAAAGCAATTCGCTGAAAAGATTAATGCAAAGAAAACCTTTTCCTCAGTGTTGGTTGACACTTCTGTTTCTGACAGTGATGTTGAAGAGGTAAATCACTGTCCAAAATTCTGCAAACGACGTTCTTAAAACTTGTATGTTAGAATTGACATACCATGTCTCCTGTTAGCATCATTTCGTTATTTGATTGTTGCATCCAAAGCATAGCCTCAGTAGTATTTGGAAGTTTTCCCGGCTCTTTCATTTATTGAGAGGTATCGTACCTATTTAATAAAAGGAAAAAAAATAAAGAAAAAGAAATAAAGAGCTTACAAAGCAATTATGTCATAGTGCTAAATAGTTTATGGTTCTGGGCCTTCTGATTCTCAACGATGCCAAATCATGCACATGAGGTTACACAAACACTATAGATAGTAAATTTCAAAAAAAAAAAAACACTATAGATAGCAGTGATGCTATGTGCTGCCTCATAAATTTAAGATTTCTGTTTTTGGACCTTGGATTTTTCTACATATTAAGGTAGTAACAGTGATCCATGCTAAAAAAAAAAAGAATATCAGTAACTATACGTGCCAAATTTGGTTTCAATTGATTGTGTGACCCAGGATGGGGAAGAGGCTTGTCTCGAAGTATATGACAGTAGCAATGAGGATCCCTATTGTGATCATAACTAGCACAAGCCAGAAGGAAGATCAGCTAATTTCAGCTTAAGCTTTTGTGCAAGCCCAGTGCTGGGAAATGTTCTTAGTTCCGAATTTCCAGTTGATGTCATGGATGTTCTTGGAGATTCACTTGACGCCATGTGTTATCAATTTTGAGATTTTTGAAGAACAGTATTCAAACAGTACAAGTTTAGTAGGAATGTTAAGATCAAGGAAGAACCATCAAGTTCTCTGCTTTTATTAGAGGAAAAGAGTCACCAGAATTATTGCAGTTGTAAATGTAAAATGTAAATTGTACATAAGAGAAAACCTGCGATGATTTTATTTGTTGCTTGTACTGGTATATAGCTCTTCTTACATTTGTTATTGCTTTTTATGGCCAGATGAATCTTTTTGCATCTAACTTTATCAGTTCTCAGATTTTGTAATGCAACAAATATAACTTAAAAAATAGTTTTTTTTAGTATTACAATACAGGGGAAGGGGAATCAAACCAAAACTTTCCGGGAGACATTCATTTGTCGATATATTTTACCAGCGTGCAACTTAAAAGTTAAAAAGACCATATGCTTCATAGTTTTTGTACTGGATTTTTGAACTTTCAGCCTCATAGTATGACGTTTAGTGAGCTTTTTATCTGTATTGCGAAAGCGAATTAATTTCACCAAATGCTTTAATACAAAAACACTATTTGCTGTTCAAAAAGAAACCGAGCCACCCAATAATTTAACGGCTCGTGCCCCATAATGTATTGTTAGATAATAAAACTCACTGCATCCGCTTTAGCATTTCTTGGATAACTTACAGCACAGTAAATATCATCATTTGATCACATTGGATGACTTTAGGCATTTCAGTAAATGTTACAAGTAGGTTTCACCTAGAAATATTTCACTGCAAATGTCATCAGGGGCTCGTTTATCATCTGGGCACAGTTCCTAGCTAGTGGTAACCTTGTTCTGCTGTAAGATTTCCTTTATGAAGTTCAAAACAGCAGATGCTAACTCAGCTTGGTGCGAAGTGTATGAATGATTAGCCCCTTCTATGATGTGTAATTTGTGATTAGATATGATCTTTGCAAACTCATATGCGTCTTCAGCAGGAATAATTTCATCGGCAGATCCATGAACAGTGAAGACCCTGTTTATGAAGTATCAAGTCAGCGGTATGGGCAACAAATGCAATAATATGGAATGCAGTTTATAGGGTTGATTAATGATGTGATAAGGTTACATAGTTCGAAGAAAACAATTACCTATGAGAAAGGATTATCCAATTTGAGATATTGGATAAGAAATTGATACTAATGTAAAGGAAAAGATGCATAAAAGTGAAATATGCTTCAGGCAATGCTATCAAAAAGAGCTTCCCATCGCAAAAGCCCATCATAAAAAGTTGATAAGGTAGGAAAAAGTTAACCTGTGTATTTCATTTCATCATTTTCCAGATCTGGGACATGACATTGGTAAGCAAATAGGCACCACTAGCTGACAAGAACAATGGCACCTTGTAATCTTAGAAACCAACTGTCCACCCAATGCTCTGCCATTATGCCCAAAAATAAAGGAAAAATTGATTTCATAGCCACTAGAATAATTCTCCTCTCTTAATCAAGAACCCTAAGTTCATGAACAACTCAAGTGTGATTGTGTCCCAATCCCTACCTCATAACAAAAATCAATATTTTATTTAAGCCTATGTAGATAACTAAATATGAATGTGCATGTGATATCCTGCACTTCTCATTTGTTATGCAAAGAATAAAAATGTTATAAATCATAAACTATCGAGATAAATTTTACCACATTAGCTTCCTAACCTTAAGAATAAAGAATTAAATTTGTAATGCACGGTAATTTTAATCAGCAAAAATTCAAGGACTGCTTAGATGAATTTGAGCTTCACATCTCACCTGCAATCTTTATCAATCTGAAGACATGCTTTATGCATATCTGTGTTCAGGCGATCCATCATGCTTTCCAGAGTCACACGATAACCAACATTTCCTACAGTGAGAAAATGTCAGAAAAGCATCCATAACCTGTATTTGTGTCTGAAAGAGAATATTTATTTGACTAAATATAGCTGCGCGTAAAGAATTGATTTATCATATTCACTGCCTTCTTACCCTGTCTCCCATACCTCACCCCATTTTTTTTGTAGACATGCATGCTGGACAAGAAAATAAATCACCTGTTTTGTTCTCAACATCAATGAATCCATCTTGCTTGAGCTTTTCCATAAACTCCTTCCCAAGCCTTTCCTCAGTGCCTCTATTCAGATCATAACGACCAGAAACATTGACAACAGCATTGATGTCATGAAATTTTGAAGCATACAAGAGCACCACATTGCCCTCTGTTGTTACATTGTTCAGCAATAGCTTTCAGGAGAAGAATAAAAATCATGCAACTCAAAACTGTCAGAGAAGGCATGCAAATTGGACATGCAAAGAAGAAATGTAAGATGGACTAAACTAATGGTTAGAAGTAATATTAAAATGTGTTGCAATCAATTCCATAGGAAAGAAAATGGTATTTGCTTGCCTCCTGTTCAGAAATTGTATAAGATACTCTGCATAACATTTTAGACTTGTGACTTTGAATTCCAAGCCTCTCGATGAAAAGACCATTTGGGAATTCCATCAAGAATTCAGAATTGGTAAGGAATCACATAAGAGAAACTAAAACAGGAATTACTAGAAACAAATCTCACTAAAAGATTTGCAATGATGCAATGCTTCACTAATACTTCAATCGATGTCAGCACAAAACAAAAGGAAAGAAATCTCAATTCATTGCATTGATGGTGCGTTCTATAGGGCCAAGTGCATGAGATTGTATCAAGAAGGTATACATCATATGTTGATGTGACGATGGCATGCTTTTCAACATATACTATTGTAGTAAAGCACATTAGATGCTGTATACATCTTTCAATAAGAAAATAACAAGAAATTGAGACAGCACAAGCACTCCCGACAGCATGAGGCCAATGGAACAATCACCAAGATAATTTTGGAATTGCAAAAACCATCATGGTCTAGATGCATAATGCCATAATCATGTAGGTTGCCAATATGACTAAGAAAGTGAATTAATGACCAAGATGTAAGTTACATGATATGATAGTTCAGCAAATCTGGCAACCTCAATAACAAGCTACAAAACTGATCCCATCAACCTGGCACTGGCAAAGATTTCTTTTCTCCACCATTTGGCTTTATCTAAAAATGGCAACTAAGTTCTATAAACAAAAATTCTGCGACAACCCAAAATATCAATCTGTAATTTACTTATGCTTTGGCAAGCTGATTTGCATTGTCAAATGGTCACACTCTCAATTTTGCTGTATAAGCTTCAGAAGTTATCTTGACAATAACATGTTATACTTCTGCATCTATTATGATCATACGCACCTTTACTATGCCCCAGAATTGCACTTTTGATGCGATTTTTTCTGAAGAAGTGTTCAACTACAGCACGTAAATCATCAACCTCTCACCAGTAGTTACCATATGCAAATGAACCTTCACTTTCCCTAGAAAGAATGTGCAACTAAAAGGTCAACAAAAGATCATAAAAACAAAGTCAGAACTCGTAAAATTAACATCAATAATCTATGCAGTTGGAATCTAGAGTGTACAATACAAGTCTCTATATAACTGTTAAGGGGGTGTTTGGTTTAGCTGATTGAGGCAGCTGATAGCTGTTTCAAGTCAATCAGCTAAAGAATAGGTGTTTGGTTAACTTTTTTATCAGCAGCTGTTAGCTGTTTGAAGGCTCAAACAGCAGCTGTTTGAAAAAGCTCTTCCTCCTAGCTTTTCCTAAACAGCTGCTGCTAGTTTTTTTATTTGACAATATTAACCCTGAATTATTAGATAATATTAATATTTGTAACCTTTAATTTAAACTTATAACGTGTGATTATTAAAGTATAAGATATATGTCAAATCAATGATTTATACGTCAATCTTTTATATATATATTAATTAATCGAATCTATGAGGATTGCAATATATTTTACCAAAAAAAAAGCTACTAATATTTTTTTCGAAAAAAATAGCTACCAATAAATTTTACTAAAAAAAAAGGCATCAATCTATTTTTATTGTGGCTGGTAAATTATATTTTTTAAATTTATTATAAATATATTTATTATTCAAATTTTCAAAATTTGAGTTTATTTAAAATTATACTCTTATTGGTCATTTTACACAATAACAACAACAGCTTACTATCTCATTATTCAACAGCTAACAGCTACCAGCTACCAGCTATCAGCTGCATAAAACCGCTAAACCAAACAGGACCTACGTCAATGTCTCTTCATACAAAAGTTCCCCAAAATTTAAAATCCAAATCAAAAGTGGATGCACCACTAAAAATCCAATATATATCAGTAAAACTAACAGCTCACCCATTTCCAGAAAAATCAAAGCGGAAAGAACTGATTCCTTCATTCTCTAAAGCAACATCAAGGTTCAGCATGGTTTGATTTTCCTAGAGATAAAATATGAAAACAAAGGAATCAAATTATTAGCTTCTGTAGCAATTGTTTATTAAAAGAGAGAACAAGACTTCAAATATACAAGAAGTAGCCATAAGCCAACCTTTGTGGAACGAAAACCATGGCACAATACAACAATCTCCTTAGATCCAGTATCATGTAATAAGCCCACAAGTTTTTCACCATGTTTGTTTGCTATTACCACTTTCTGCTGCTCAATAGCTAAAATCAAGCAATACAAATGCCTCTTTTAAAACAAAAATAGAAAGTTTTTAAGAATGCATTTAGATTAGGATTAGGTCACCTGGATTTTCACCGGAGTGAGCCATGATCAGAGTTGCAGCAGCGGAGCTCCGATTTTGGAGAGAGACGATGCGTATCTGACGAGAACAGAATGTGAGTGATGATTGGGCTTTTTTGGAAATTAAAGAATCTGGGAACGCTGAGAAAACAATGGTTTCCATTTTTTTTAATTAAAATATATATATACATAATATACTGCTGATTTATGAATCGATTGGCTACAGGTATTAAGCATGGCAGTTGCTGCCGCTGGCTATGCCCTTCCCCTCCATCAGTAAACTAAACAGTCAAGCCATTAAATTCAATTAGTAAAAGTTTTGAATTCAATATCATACTTATTTAGTAGAGCTTGGGTATGAAATTTGAATATTGATTCAAAATGGCAGAGAAATAGATAATTATTATTTAAAAAATATATTTACAGTTAAACTATAATTTAATTATCAATAAAATTAATTTTAAATAATAGTTAATAATATAATCCATGAGATTTTTTTTCTTTTTTAAGAAAAAGAAAGATTAAATATTATTTGAAGCCTGAAGGTATAAAAACTGGTTTTATATTATCATAATGTTAAATTGAGTAAAAAGTTGAAAAAAAAGCTGTGTTATAATTTAAATTAAAAATTAATAGTAATATTAATTTAATTTAACATGTTGATGCTCCATAAAAGAATTATTCCTGACCAGTTTGATAAAATATTTAATGTGTGTTTTATTTTTTCACGTGGTGGATTGTTTATATGTTTGCTAATTAAATTGATGCCTAATATATTCATTAATCTTCTACTTTGTCAATTAATTTTAGATGTTCTATCAAATTAAATTATTAAACTGCAAGGAATCCTATCATAGGCGTGTTAAAACGTAAATTTATTTTAGAGAAATTTAACTTCTTATATTCAAAATCTATTTGAATAACATGTTAATGCTTCAAATAAAATGAATTTCAAATAATTTTACAAAAATTTATGTGAAATATTATTATTTTTAAATATTATAATATTTTTAAAAAATTAGAGTAAAATAAATATAAAAAAATATATATCCGGTCTAAGTAATAATTTTAAAAAAAAAAATGATAGAGTATCCTAAGCCAAACTCATGACTTTTTCTACACTACCTCAATTAATTGATAACAAAATAACAAAATCAAAATTAAATAGCAAAAATATACCATTAATGTTTTTTAAATTATATTTAGTTGAACTTAAAAAAATTATTATTATATTTTAATATCTTTGTCTATTTTCTAGTTGTCAGATTGCTGACTGACTCAACAAAAATGAAGCTTGCATGCACAAACTTATCTTTCTTAGTCCACCTACATCTACCCTAAAATGTACGATGATTTGAATAACTCTCAAAATCCATCTATACACCACTAAAACTATTTCAACTATTAACAAACTCATTAATTTTCTTCCTTATTGTTAATAATTTCTTCCTGTTTGAAACTCAGAGTTCATCATTAGGCGATTCAAAATATTCCATATTATCACTCTTCCTTTAGTATCATCTTTATTGTTTTGATCCATCTCCAGAATACGTGACCGACACTAAAAAAAAATAAAAAAATATATAATTTTAAAATTCGTAGTAAATCCGATAATTCGTTTTTCGATAAATATAAATGATGACAACAACTACTATCTCGAAGGCCCATTAGCTTACTAATATTATACTTTAACATAATATTACATCATCATCATCATCAGACATTTATTAACAAATATATTTAACTAAACAGCAGAATTAAATAAATAATAAAATAGATAATAAAAGAAATATTATGTGGAGTTTTAGAAAATAATTATAATATAATTATACAACAAAGCATATACAATTAACACTCATGTCGAGAAATAAAAAGGCATGATAACTTGAATAAGCAGTACTTCTATGCTCAACCTGCAATCTGAGAAAAATGGTGAACAAAAATGAGCGCTCGACTCAGTGAGCTATATAGTAATTAATATAATACAATTATCCCATGCATAACGTGCTCATACAAATTTCAATCAACTAACAAATCATATAAGCAAACAAGAATAGAAGTAAGTCAATAGGATCACACTAAACCTCACACTAGGAAGCTTATCCCCCTATCTGGCTCTTTTAGTCCATACATTTCTCTTAGAATACAATATATAGAATTCGCCGTTACAGCCGTAGCCAAGCAGCGCTGTCCGACTGACAATCAGCGCTGAACATGAAAATATCCGCCGTCACGTCAATCCTAAACTTATCATCATATAATATCTTTATATCATAACCCGTATCTCGATTATGTGTGATCTCACATCATCTTAATTTTATCCGGCATTACATGTTACATCAAACACAACCAAGTCTTACTCAATACACATTATACTTATAATAATAACAAATGTATATATGTTGCATAAACAGTTAATGCATTATGCAAATACAATTATAAATATAAATTAGGGGAGCGATACATTATATTATTCTATATAACTCACAGTAAATAAAACTCAATAACTCTCCTCGGAGTACATACTAAAGGTGAAAGAACACTTGAAAATTATTTTCAAATGACAATAAAAACATTAGAATATGGATGGTTGGATGACTCCAATTATTCTGCCAAAATTTCGACAAAGTCTTTCTTATAACTAAGATATTTTTTCTGAAACAAAGCAATCAAATAACACTCCACGATAAATCATAATAAGCCTCCAATCAACTGTCACATTTAGGCTTCCAATCTAACTCAACATATCTTAATACATATCTTATAAATACAATACAATAATAGTAATTTATTAAATCAACATTAATTAATTTAATTTTCTTATTTATTTATTTATTATGTTTTCAACACAATTACTTAAATTTTTAAAATATAGTTCAAAATAATTTCAAATAGCTTCAAGAAAATAATTTTATAATTAATATTTAACTAAATTTAATTAATATCTGTATTTTAATAAAATTAAGAATAAAAATATTATTCAATAAATTATTGGCGTTATTTAATAGGTTTTCATTATAAAATAATTATTTAATTAATTTTATTATAAAACAATTACTTAATATCTTTAGTTCCATAATAATAATAATGATATTATCCATATTAATAATAATATTATTTAATGGTTAAATTAATCTAAATTAATTAATAAAGTAAATAATTATTATTTTAAATAATCAATTAAAATTATAATCCTTAAACTATAAATCTTTACATTTAATTAATTTTAAATTAACACCTTCAAAATATTTAAATTTTAATCTATTTACTATCAATCATTAATTATTATTATTTTATTTATTCATTTAATTATATATAAAATTACTATCATAACTCATAATTCATTTTATTATCTAATTATAAATTTCTATCAATTAAATAATAAAATAATTTATAAAAATTAACTTTATTTAATTATTTAATTAATTATTTATTTTATTTTACTCATACTTTCTTTTACATACATTTAATTAATTATCTAATTAAAATTATATTTTCTAAATTTATTTTAATTTAAAATTTCTAAATAATTTTTTTCACATTAATTATTTATTAATACTTATTATTTTTTCTATTATTTATTTATTATTTATATTATTTTTTCTGCCGGAAAAATACTTATGTCATCGAAATAGTATCACAATTACAAGAACAGTGACCGGATCCTGGCCGACTTAAACCGTACTCTAAAATTTATAAATAATATACCAAAATGAAATTTGAAAATAGAGAGTTTCAAAAATATCGATTTTGCCGTGAAAGGAGATAAAAAAACGGCTGAAAAATTTCATCGAAAGCTCTCGGGAGGTGAACTATTCGGACGACGCATGAACAGTTCTCTGGTATCAGAGGGCTCCGATTTTGGTGGCGTTGGACTTTGGACATCGAATGATGGACTTTTCAATAGTGTGGGGGTATCAAAAAATGTTCACTAAATAGTTGTAGATTTGAGAAAAACATCGGATGCTCTCTCTCCCTCATTTTCTCTCTCCTCTCTCTCTCATTGTTTTTTTTCTTTTTTTTTCCTTTTCCGATTCTTCCTCCCTTTTTTTTTATTATTTAGTTATTTATTATATAAATAGGATATTACATTCATATTCTTTCAAGAAATTAGAAGAAGAAGGGGAAGATGGATAGATAGTCTTTTATGGAGATTTTTATGGTGGTTGGATTTTAAATTTTGTTCGGTCAATTGTTGTGTTGGTTGTAGAAAAAAAAAGCATTAGAATGTCAATAAGAGATTTTTTATTGAAAGATCGATACATCGAGGACAATATGACATTAATTGGGAATTAAAAAAATATAAAAGCTAATATATGGTGAGACTGTGAGAGTTTATCACCTAACTATTTTATACTAAATATTTTAGTTATAATAGTATCTAATATAATAATATATTTTGTATATGTGTTAGCATTTCTAATACTCTTCCATATATGCCAAGCTCCTCTATTCACCCCAATATATATATATATATATATTTGTATTTCTAATACTTTTCTATATTTGTCAATCTTCTTTATTCGTAGTAGTAGTATTAATAATAATAATAATAATAATAATAATAATAAAAAATTAACATTACTGGAAGAAAGATCTTGATATGACTTTTCTTTTTGTTGTTCAAAATAGAGTAAATAGTTAAATAATTTTTACCTTTTAGTTTTTCTTCTTTCAATTTATTTTTTTATTTAGCATTCCAACAGTGTTTTCACCATTAGAAAAAAAAAAGAATTAATAGGGATTTGAGGATTATTCAAATTCTTTTATATTAAAAATATAGATGTGAATATTGATATAAAAGATGGATCTATACAGGTGAGATATATTTTTATTAGTTATTTGGTGAAATTTTGTTCGGAATTTGAGAACGTTTATACTCTGTTTAGGAGTTTAATCAATATCGTTTGAATGGATGGAAATAAAAATAAGAACGTTAAACGATCTTGAAAGAAAGGCAGAAGTTAAATTCGTATTGAAAAATATATTGAATAAAAGTCCTTAACAAAGCAAAAATAAAGCCTATTTTTAATGGCAAAAAATTTTAATTCGAATCCTAATAGACTTAGAAAAAAAATACTGAAAAATTATAAAATAGTCCTTAAAATATTAAAAACGTAAAATTGAGCCCATAAACAGTGAAATTTGAGGCCTCAGCTGCACTTTAAAAAGTTGTTCGTCTCCCGAAATTCTTTTCGAAAAGCTATCATGAGCCACAAACGGACATCATATGCAAAAGTTAGGCCATTTTTTCACATAATGTTACAAATCTTATCGCAGTTAAAATTCTTCTCGAAATCTAAAGTTAGCTGGTCTACATCATAAGAAAACAAGTAAGAAACACTTAAATGAAATAAGTTTATTTAAGTTCAACAACTCATGGACCAAATTAAAAAGAAACATACATTCGGATGCTGATATTATCATGAACAAGTTGCCATTTGACAATTACCAAAATGACAATACAGATCCAATAAAAAGCAAAATAGAAAGGATCGAGTCACAATCACTAAATTTTGGGGTCAAACTTCAAGTGTAGGGACCGATCAAGTTGAAAAATTATTTGAATTGAATCATGTCAATTGTCAAGTATGAACAATTTGAATATTATTTCAAGAGGCCGCCAGTGAATTTTCTTTATTCACTTCTTCATTAATTATAAACACACATTATTTCACTCCAATGTAAGAGCTCTCATATTTTTTTGCTTTTTATGTTCACACTCGGAAGTTTTCTGCAACAACTAATGCCTGCATACATAAAAATGGTAAATTTATACATTAATATATATTTCATTAGACAGTAAATTTAAAATTGATCTCTTTTCTTCCTCCATATTTATACCAAAAAATAAAAGACAAATATAGGTTATATTAAAATTATTTTATTATTTTCTCATGTCATTATTCTATTTTTAGTGATTTTAAATTATAATTCATACAAATCAATATCTATAATATTTTATATTATTTTTAATATATATATTCTTTATATTAATATTAAAATTATTAAAAATAATAATATTTACATTTAATAAAATAATTAATAATAATTTATTTATGTTAAAATATTTAAAAAATATAAAATAAATAAAATATAATTAAAATTAGTGAAAATTTTAACCAAGCTGTAATACATTAATTGGAAAAATTTATTTAAATTGAGTATTTATGCATTCAATCAATAAAATTATATAATTTTTTATTATCACTTTTATAATAATATTTATTGGCCAAGTATATATAAATCCAATTTAAATAAAAATTTTCATACGTTAATATGTATCTAAGAAACATTAATTTATAATAGATGCAAATGGAAAAATGGTCCTCATGCACGATACTGCCTTTACATTAATTTTTTAAATAAATTATTATTTTAGTATAAAATAAATAAAAAGATATATGCATATTGATATTTCAAATGATGGGAATGCAAAAACATACGGGATCAAAGAATTGTTCCCGTGTTTCAGAAAACACGTACTTGTCACATTCAATTTTCAATATATTTTCATATCTTTTGCTATCATTTCACACTTGATATATAACAAAAATTAATTATAATGGATATAATAATAATAATAATATTATTATTATTATTATAGAGGAAAGAAAAATTTTACATTAATTAAATATAAAATATATAAATGATCAATATAAAAATAAATTCTTTAATATTAATTAACAATTAGCCTTTTAAGATTGATATTCTAAATTTATATTAAAAATTCAACATGATAATAGAGAAAAAAATAATTATTACAATTTCATTATGTCATAAATTTAGATTGAAATTTTAAATACTTTCAATTCTCTTTATGGGTGATGTGTTTTTAAATAATTATTTTTTATTTGATATGGGGTATTTTTTGGATTCTTAATAATTTTGCCTAATATGAGATATTTCTTAAATTTTAAAAATTGTTTTGATTCAATGTGTATCATAAAAATAATTGCTATTTGAAGAAAATAATATATAAATTTGACACTCTTAAAATTATATTAAAAATTTAATAATTATTATGTGGATTATTTTAATTTTGAATTGAACGAGAATTATTTATTTTTAATGAAATTGAAAAGGGTGTAATTTAGCACGATAATGGCTTATTGGGCCGCAGTAATAAGAGTAATGATATAGTTATTGAAAACTGTTTTCCGTACAGTTTAAGTGCATTCTTACCTGTCTTTACAGCATGACGGCACTACTCTCAAGAAAAACAAGCCTCGGCCCCGGCCCCCCCCCCCCCCCCCCCTCCATTTTCGATTTTTCTCATTTCCTTTTTGATTTTTGCGCCTTTTTGCTTTGTTTTCTGTAAAACTTAATTATTTACACTGGGCGGAACCAAAGGGCACGGGGTCCATTGCTTTCTTGTCCAGACACATACATATATATATATATATATTTTAAAATTATTTTTTAAAAATTAATTATTTTAAAATTTTAAAATTAAGTTTTAATTTATTATTTTAATAATATTATTGAGTAGTATAATTATTATTTAATTTATAAATTTTAAATTATTATTTTAATAATTAAATTAATTATTTTAAATTTAATTATAATTTAAAATTTTGATAGTTAAGTTAAGCATTTATAATTTAATAATGAATTGAGTTTAAATATTGTAATTAGGTTAATTATTTTATAAAATATTTTATTATATAAATTAATTAAAAAATAATTAGTTTAAACACTTTTTAAAAATATTTTAAAAAATATATAAATATTATTTTAAAAAATAATATATATTATTTAATTTTTTAAAATAATATTTAAATATTTAAATAAAATAATAAAATTCTAATATTTAAATATTTAATATAAAAATAAAATTAGATATAAATATTAATACCAATTAAATTTACATTAATCTTTTAATATAAATATAAAATTAAATATAAATTTATTTATAATTTTTTTTTAAAAATTTTACTCTCCTTCATCTAAATCCTAATTTTATCACTGTCATATATATATATATATATATATATAATTTAAAGTTTGGAATTCTTTTTATGCTTTTCCCCCTCCAATTTCACTACTCTATTAATTATATGTATTATGGTCTTCTATAACTTGATTTCTAGCTAATTAAATTACTTGATTTCAATTAATACTAAAAAAGAAATATTAAAATCAATAATAAATATTTTAATTATTAAAAATATAAAAATTATTGAGATAAATTTATGGTAGAAAAAATGAATTATGAATTATGTTATTAAAAAGTTGAGGTCATAAGTCTATACATTACAGTATAATTTAATTTGTTAAAAAAATATTATCAACAATAATTTTTTTAATAAAAATAAAATAATTGAAGCAAAAATTATCAAATAAATAATAAAATTAAAAGAAAATTTTATTTTTAAAACAAAAGAAAAACAGATTAAAAAAAAAGATAAAAAATCTAATATTGTATTCTTTCATTCCCATTTTTTTTGTTTACTGTGCTTTCAATTTCTTCTTAGTTTTTAATTCATTGAATGTGTTTAGATTTATTTTGGTTGAAAAGTTTGTCTTTTTTTTTTTTTCATTTGAAGAGAACCATTTTTTTTTATCAAATTTTAAAAGAAATATTTACATTTTTTATTAATTATATATAGGAGAGAAAAATATTTCGATTTACGCTTGAAATTTAAGTAGGAGTAACACATATTCTAGGCTATATCTTGTAGTTAAGAAATAAATATTTACATATATTAAAAATTTATTTTCTTTCGCTTCTTACTTATGCAAAGGGACAATTCAAATTTATTTTGGTTGAAAATTTTGTCTCTCTTTTTAATTTTTTTTTTTGAAATGTATCATTTTTTTTGTCAATTTTTTAGATGAGAAATATATATTTATTTAGGAAATAAATAATTTATTGAAATTTATTTTCTTTATTTTCTTATATAAGCTAAGAGATGGGGACTAATTTAAAATTTTGAAGGAGACAAATACAAAATTTTAAAATTTTAATAAATTTTTGTGTTTGTATATATAGATTTTTTTTAAATAAAAAAAGGGAGTTGCCATTTTCTTTACAATGTGGCTTCGTGATTGTATAATGGATTATCAACAATAATTTTTCATATATTGTTATTTTTAGAAGCAAAATCACTTTATTGCTAATATTATTTATTGTAGAAAATTAATATAAACAATTGAAACATAATTTGTGAGTATAGTTTTCCAAACTAAACAATTAAATTACATTCATTCAAAATCGATTTGGTAAGCCATCTTATATATTCATAAAGAATTAAGTTATGAATTTTTAAAACCATGCCTACCCACACAATGCATATATATTATATATAATTAATTAAATGAAGCCATTTGAAAAAAAAAGTTGAAAAATTATGAAAATTTATATATCACTATGTATCTATTATAAATGATGATATATATATATTAAACCACATCTTTCCATTTATATAAATTAGCAATTAAGTTCAAAGCATTTTTCTCTTATTTAATTGGAAACAAACAAGGGTTAGCCTAGAGGCTGTAGATTAAAGTATTTTTCAGTAATATACATCCTTTGTTTTTTTTACTTTGTTATTTTAAACATGATTTTAAGATACAATGTTGATTTTCATAAAAGAAAAATTCTTTGTTACATAAAACACTCAATTTGCCAAATTATTATGTCCTTCAAGTGTCAAATTTTTTTATATTAAATTTTTTTATTAATTTAAATATAAGATAGTTAATCTTAGGAGCTGCCTTTTGAGATTTAAAAATTCATTTCTATATTAACTAGGTCATATATATTTTTTAAATGTGAAATTGCCCATACTTAAACCATACTATAGGGTAATTTAAGACCAAGCTAAATCCTCAAGTTCTTTGCAAGATGCAATACTGATTTTTTTCCCCAATAATTGGGCAATAAATCATGGCGCACATGTATTATTCCATGCATCCTATAAATACAAATATTTTTCTTCGTTATGCATTTATAATATATATATATATACACCAGCAATTTGAATACATAAAACTAATTTTCTAAACTTAGAAGTGCAAAATGTATAATACGTTAATTATCTATTGATTAATCGATTATAGTGCGCATATATATATATATATAACATACTAAATATTTCTAAAATTAATTATATTTTTATTATATAAGTGATCAATTTATAATTTTAATTATTTTTACAAATTATTATATAGAAGTTGAGCTGAAAATGGCCACAATTGTTTTAAAATTTTTTCTACTACAAGTTTTAACTAACTGTATATATAAAATTTGAACTTGAAATATCTAATTAAGAAAAAATTAAAAAATAAGTTAAAACAAAAATTAAAAAAATCAATTTATAATCTTAGAAAAAATTGATCTTAGAATTTTCAAGGAAGAAGTTAAAACAAAAATTTAAAAAGAAAAAAGAAAAGGAAATCAAATATTAAAAGATGAAATAGACACTCGGCCTTCCTCTCTTGACTATTTTCAAACCCTCGCGAGCGTGGACTTTGACCATTCTTTTCAAGTTTTCTTTTTCTCTGTCTATCCATCTCAGCGAAAAGCTAACCACCGCGACTGCTACCGGTACTACTTTTCATGGTGGTTGCCCACAACCAATACAATTCTCCTTCCCCTCTAGCCGTTTGGAAACCATAGCTGGTTTGGTGGGCTCCTCTCTGCAATGCCCTTTTTCTTTCCTTTCTTCTTTCTACTACTTTTCAATCTCTCCCTCTCTTTCTCTCTCTCTCTCTGCAACTCTAGAACGAACCCTACAATGATTCCACTCACAAAATCCAAAACCCATGTGTTTATTATATATACTTTCGAATCAATTATTATTATAGCTTCATGATCATCTTTCCATGGAGATCAAAGGTAGAGATGTTATAATCAAATAACATCAAAGCATGCAGCTTAAGTGAAGATCCGATCGAATTATTAATTTTTTTATAAAGGATCTTTCATGCAGCTGCATCAATATTTATAAATTAGCAACATCGATCCTGCCAAAGTTTAATTTTCACTTCTTCTTCTTCACATGGACACCGTGTTTTCGCTGACTAATGAAGCAGATCGCGCCAGTTATCTCCAGTCCTTCATGCAAGCTTTTAACTGCACTTACATTTGCCTTTGGCTCTATTTGCCTCAACCAACACAGTTAAGTTTTTTTTCTTTTTTAATACATATCATATACTTTCATTTACATCAAAAAACACAATGTATATATATATATATTTATATTGCATATTAAAATATTTACTTTCTTAATTAATTAGCAGTAATTTATACTTTCTGGATGGGTATTACAATGAAGACAACAACCGAGCTAGTTCTTCTTCAGGAAGCTTAGCTCGGAGGCTTTTCGGAGAATATCGGCGAGAAGTGATCTTCATTGTAAATGAGTATGACACATACATAATTTAATCTCTATTATATATCTTTATAGTTTGCATATTCAACCAAAATTCTTATCTTAATTTGTTTGCTTTCTGTCAATATATATATATAGTCGTGTTCCCGGAATGGCTTTCTTAAATAATCAACCTTACAAAGAGTTAACTGAATCAGAACTTGGAAGAATGGCATCTGTTGCTGTGCAACGACAATTTTATCAGGTTATAATGTTAACAATTAATCAATCATATAAGTAAATTAAATTCTTGAATCTTTTTCTTACTACTGACATACTTTGTAAATTAATTGTTGCAGGAAGCAAGGATTAAGGTTTGTTATTAATTAATCACTTTGCTGTCCGAGTTTTTTACTTATTATAATGAATGAATATTTGTGATTTCTAATTATTAATCAGTTTCTGGTTTGGTAATTGATTACAGACTGCAGTTTTTATGGGATGCACGACTGGGGAAATTGAAATGGGATGGTCTAATACTCAGGTAAGCCGACATGTTCATGATACTATCTATGCTTCTTTACATTTCTAAATAATAATATACATGATTACATGTTATCTTTTAAGGAAGAAGAAGAAGAGAGAAGAAAAAGAATTGATATAGAATTGGTTTTGTTTTAATTAGATTAATATGGAAAATACTATGAAGAATTGGTTTTCGGAGGAAATTCCTCATCGACAATCTCCATTAAGGGAAATTTCTCAACCAGTTGTTACAAACCGACCCTCATCGTCTTCCTCTTCATTGAGATCATTATCAATGGATAGTCCAGAGAGCTCTCCTTTTTTGTTCAAAATTCCAACAACAACATCGCCAGAAGTTGTAGCAGTTCCTCAAGAGCTCGCTTTCTTGCCGTTGCAAGCAATGCCAAGCACATCAACTGCAATGATACAACAAGCAACAATCTTGCAATCTTTGCAGCCGATACAAAGCACAAGTACTCGAAGCCTACTTCTCCATTCTCCGCAATCTCTGCAACCAATTATATCAACTACGTCTACACATCAACAAGCCATGCAAGATTTTGCCTTATCAAATAACGTTCGATTACGAAACCAAGAAAGTGAAGATGCTGCGATAACAAGAGCCATTCTTTCTGTTCTAACTTCTCCTTCCTCTTCTAATTCTTCTTCTACACTACCTAATAATTTGCCTTACCCTTGTGGGATAAGACAAAGACCTACTGCTTTCAAGAAGTATCGATCCCCCACTACAACACAAACGAGAACAAGAAATTCACGTAATAGGCAAAGTTTGCTTCAACGAGCCATTACTTATTACACAAGCTTAAATATTATCAGACGTGAATATATGCAAGCTAGCCTCACTAATCCAACTCAGTTGCATCATGTGATAGCTGAACGTAAAAGGCGAGAAAAGATTAATGAAAGCTTTCAAGAATTAAGAAAACTCCTCCCTCCTGAAGCCAAGGTACCTATATATCCACGCGAGTTCATAATTTCATAAATTTTAAATACGACTCCATTTATATTAATTGTAATTTGATTTTGATTATAGAAAGACAAGGCGTCTGTGCTTATTCGAATAAGAGAGTACTTAACCTCTTTGCAAGCTCAAATTGCGGAGCTTAGCCAAAGAAACCAGCAATTAGAGGCACAAGTGCAAGTAGCTGCTGAAACTGTGGGAGCACAAGCCCAAGTATCTGCCAAAGTCGACTCTGGAGAAGAAGCGAGTGAATCTTTGAATGAAAGAGTTGAAGTTCGAGTTACACATGTAGCTTCTGAATCAACATCAGAAGATCAAAGAATGATAGATTTGCAAGTTGTTGTAAGAAGAGAAAGCAATGGCAATAATGCTTCAGATGTAGTAATTCGGATTCTTGAGTTGTTGAAACAAGTTCAGAATGTTAACTCGATGTCCATGGAAGCAACAACACGAACTGCAGCAGAATCAAGATCCTACAATCGTGTAATCTTGAGATTGAGAATTGAGGTATGTGTACTAATTCTGTGTAGAACTAATTAATATCTACTAATGCAGCATATAAACAGTTCCTTAAACAAATGATTATTAATATTCCGTGTTATATTTTAAATGAGTTGAACACCACAGCACTATAGCTTAGCAGTCAGAATTACGTGTTGCTTCGCTTAGATATCAAGTTTAAGTCTTTGGATAATTAATAATAATAAAAAAAAAGAGTTGCATGATTAAGGATAATTATTCTCTTGATTCATAAAATCTTCTCTCATTATCGCACCTAAATTTAAATTCAAGATGAATTTCATAATGAAAATTTTTAAATTTTAATCATGGAGAATTATCATGATTATTTCTATTATTGGTGTTAATATTGATTAGATTTATTTATAAACTTAGATGTAAAAAATATTAAATTTTATAAAAAAATAATTATTAATTTTTAAAAATTAAATCTCAAATTCCAATCGTTGTAGAAAAATTCAATTATTTTATATTATAAAGACTTTTCTATTTCTGAAGTCTTTTTCTTTCTCTTATAAGACTGGATTTTTTTAATCCTTTTACAGTAGGCATGATAATTACATTTATATATGTATGTGACGTGACCATCAATTTTCAAAGACTAATATATGTTTTTCTAAATTTATGAAATAATTAAGAAAGAAAAAGGAAAAGGGTGGTTTAAAGTGATAGGCAGGAATTAATTTTTTCTTTTTTTTTTGGTTTCACTCTAAAAAAAATTAATAATATTTTGGTAATAATTAGGAAATAACAAGGAAAAAGGCTTTCAATGAAGTGATGAAATGATAGGGATCGATAATAAGATGGTTTGATTTTTTTTTTTCTGCTTTTTTAATGGCTTCTATAATTTGTTTATTTGTAGGATAATCAATGGGACGAGTCTGCTTTCCAGGAAGCAGTGAGAAGAGTTGTAGCTGACCTGGCACAATGACCTATTTTTATATATTTTTCCCGTCTTTTCTCTCTAATTTTTGCTTTTTATTCAATATTTTATAGATTCATGAATTCAACATAGCCACCTATTTACATCTTATTCTCTGCGGGTGACCCATTTGCATATCACTATCCAAATATATATATTTATACATTTCTTGGATAGTTTGCATTTCATTATCTGCCTAATGTAATACAATTTTTTCTTAATAATTAGCAATGTTTTAATTTTTAGCACATATTTATAATATCTTATAAATTAGGAACTCATTTTTTTTCTGTGAGACTGAATAATTTAAAAACTTAAATTTACATGAAAACAAATGGTTTAAAGTAATTTTATGCTCATATTTTTTTTGAACATATAGTCTATAATTAAATAAAGTGAAAAAAAAATTTATATAATAGATTTTAATTAATTTGATATTAAGATTTAATTGAGTTGAGTATTGTATAAAATATTTCTATTAGTTTTTTATAAATATAAAATCAATATATCTGTCTTATATTTTTCAAAATCTATAATAAACTCATGTATGGATGAGAATTAAAGTGAATGTCGCCCAAATTGACTGCGTCTTTTATAGGTAGACTGGAGTTCTTAAATCTGAATTTAGATATGCTAAATTAAAAGGACGAAAATATATATTTAAATATGTTTTAGCTACATCCTTTTTGTAATTTTATCTTAAAATGGTGATTTATAAAAAAAAAATATGGGTTAATTTCAAAAGTAAAAGTAAAAATAAAAATAAATTACGTTTGTCAAATTGACAATAAAATTCGCATCCCACGTAGCTTTCAAGGCTGGAATTTCTTTTCTAAGATATATATAAAATAAAATAATAATTAAATCAAATATCACAGTCTAATGAACAAGAAATTAATAAATTAAAAAATTGAATTTATAGTCTGTCAGCATCTGAACTTTTAATATTACAAGAAAATCGCATTGGCTAGCGGTCCACTTAATTACATATTATTTAAGACTAAATTACTTGAAAGACTTTGGCTTAAATAAAGATTAGCCACGTATAATTATAGATTAAGCTGGGGAATTCATATAGGATTCCAAGCGGGTCTAAAATTTTTCTAACTTAGATTTAGAATCTACAAATGAGACGGCGGTATTGACCGCCATTATTATTATTATTATTATTATTATTATTATTATAACTGAAAAATTCTTCCTTCTTCTCCAATAGTGATCCAATGATGTTTTTTTCCATTATCTTTATTTCCTAATGTGAGAAAGGCCAGGCTTTTATCATAAAAAAAATTAAAAGAAGTGTGTGACTCATCAGGCAGTATTTTTTTTAACATGACTCATCAGGTAATATGAATTTTATTTGATCACATTTCTGAATATCATTCAGCATATGATACATATATAATATAGTGACGGTTCAATTATTTGTAAGACTAAAGAGATACTAAAAAAAAGTATAGGAGACACATGAACATTTGTTATAAATGTAAAAGAAAGTAGGGATAAGCAATTATTCGAATTTGACAGTAATTCATTCGACCATATCTATTTAAGTTGATTGAATTAATCAGTTTATATTTATATATTTATTAATAACTCTTACCAAACTTAAAAATTTAACCGAATCAACTTATAATTATTAATTTTTAAAAATAATTTTGTTCGACCAATTAAAAGTATTCATATTAGCCTATTACTAAAATCTGATCAATTTAACTACTGTACATCCCCTAAAAGAAAATGTTATAATTTATACTAAACTAGGGATGAAGTGATATTGAGTATGTGTTTTGTATGGATTTTGATTATATTTTTATTTAATATCTATTTTCATCTTAATCATTCAATATTAATTATGTAGTTTAAAAATTACATATTAATATATATTTGCATTGATCGTATCCATTAAAAGGTAAAATTAATATTTCATACTCATAATTCAAATTCTAAACCTTTAATTAAAGAAGGTATGCATCGATCTCTTGAGGGTATTTTTATGGATGGAAGAGTTGAAACAATAAATTTAAATAGTATATATTTCAATAAATTTTGAATATTGAGTTAAAAAGTCTATTTATTAAAATTTTCCAGTATTGATATTTTTTTTATATTTTTCTGTATTGGATCCATAGTCAATTTATCCTTTAAAAAATTATTTAAGAATTGCATTTTCTTAGATGAATTTGAGAGTATATATATACATATATATATATTCTGAATTTTAATTACAAAATTCTAATTAATCCAAAATTATGGACCTCAAATCCAAAATTGATAAATTGCTAAAATTATAAAATCAAAGTAAAATAAATAAATAATTTTCAAAAAAATTAACAATCCGTTATATATCAATCCTCATTCTTTTTTTTTTTCGTAGTTTTAGACTTACAGTACATTAATTAATAATAAATGAATAACAAATATATAATTCATTTGTAAATGAACTCCAGATAGAAAAATTCGTTTAAAATTAATTCCATATTTAATAAAGATAAATTTGAAAATATAGAAATTTTATTAACTTTTATATTTTATGTTATTAGGATCAAATCCTTATTTTATAAAGTACCATTAATATAATAAATATAATTAAGAAATATATCAACTAAAAAATTATGTTTTATAATAAACTTTAATTTATAAATATAATAATATTTGCAAGAAAAATAAAAAAAAGAAAAGAGAAAAAATATGTTAGAGAGAGAGAGAGGAGAAAGAGAAAAGAGAAGAGAGAGGGAGAGACAGAGAATGGGAGACAAAGAGGAGAGCAAGTGTAGTTTTGTTTTTAATAATATTTTATTAATGTCGCGAAATTTATTAGATAATTTCAGATGTTTTAATGAAATTTAATTTAGTTCCATTCAATTTCATGAAATTGAATTTATAGAATTGAATTAATATTTTTTTTTAATTCTCAAAGCACATAACGTTTTAAAAAATGAAATTAGAATGAATTCAATAAACTTATGGAATTTATTTGTTTCAAACAGGTTATTATTTTCTTAGAACAAAAATATTAGATAGAAAAGTTTTAATGTCATTTAATTATTAGTCAATATAAAATGTAAACTCTAGAAATAAATTAGTTATTAGAAAATGAATTTTATTTTACTTTTTTTTTAGAATTGAATTCTCAGTATATCAGTTTAACTCTAATTTAAATTTAAAATGAAGTTTTATAGTTCAAAAATCTCTAAAATATATATAGTTTGATGATAAAAAATATGTACTACTCTATATTAAATTTTGAGTTCGAATAATAAATATTTTTTTTAATATATAATTAATAAAAAATTTTAAATATTATAAAACAAAAACAGGACAGTCTTTTCTCAATTAATAATCAATGAGTTTCATTAATGTTTTGTTTATTTTTTATTTTTTAAAAAAAGAAAAAGTCGTATATAGCCGAAAATCTATGAGTCATGATTGGTAATAAATTTTTCTACATCTGAAAACCAAATCTGTGAAAATTTACCCACCCACTACTTCTGCTTCTAAAAAGCAAGCGGTCTCTAACCAATGCACCAAAACTATTCAACTCAGTCAATATATTTATTTATATATAGTTTCTCAATTTCCATACCAATTCCTTTTACCTTTCCAACTTTTGGTGGATCCTACTTCTAGAAACTAATAATAATATTTAACCCTCTTTTTTAATTAGTATATATTAATTTCTCAATATTATCTTATCAAAATATCTGTTTTTAGTTTCATAATTTTGTGATATATAATAGATCTGACCTTGAATTGAATTTGAATTTAGAAAATATTAATAATTTTTTTAAAAAAATTTTGACTCATTATTAATTTATATTTTTTTATTAATTAAGATCCACATCCCGATTCATGATCAAATATAATATGTAATTACTATAATCTAATGCATAATAATATAAAATAGTATCAATAATATACAATATTAATTCATGTCCCTCTTAAGCTAGTCTCGAAGAAGACTAAATAGTCGATTTATAACTTGAAGGTGATTTATATATAGTGTCTCACATTAGGAAACAAAAGCTACAATTAACAACATCTATAATTAGTAATTGAAAACTAAACTCGCAATTATAATCTACTAATTGAATTCATCAATCTACATTCATAATTATAATAGTTTTTTATGATTTTTTGAAGTTTTTCATTATATTTTTTTTTTATAAATCATTGCATTTTCAAGCATTTTAATCTACTTATTAGACTTAAAAGAGTTATTACTTTTTTTTCTAACTATCCAATTTCCTTTAACTCAGTTGCAAACTAATATAAATTTACGTGGAATAAACCTATTAAAGGGTAAAATGTTATCTCCTAAATTTTAAAGATAATTTATATAATTAGAGTTCGAACTCAAAACTCATGATTAAGGGAGAAAAAACTTCTATAATCTTATTTCACCAGTTGTTATTAATTATTCTTTTTAGTAAAGAAGGGATGAATTATATTTTCCAAAATGTAGCTTTTCTAAATGTGAAGGCCAATTGCATGTCTCAAAGGGCAAAGTCAGCTGTTTGTAATGAAAATGAGTGATTATCATTTAAACACATACAAGTGGGCTGCGTTCAATTGTTTTTATTTTTCTATTCAATGGAATAATAAAGATGAAATTGGATCTAGAAATTTAATTATACCATATGCTTAATTGCTACTCATCAAGACTGGGAGACTAAGAAGATAAGTTCCAATGACGAGAGAAAATTATAATAATTATATTAAATAAAAAGTCCAATTAGGTATTTTGAACAATGTCAATTTAAGCTGAAATATTTGAATCTTATATTGTATTTAATTGCATAAAAATCTTAAAAAAGTTAATTACATAATTTTATTTGGTCAATAATATTATATTTATTTGCAAATAATTTATATAAAATAAAATATTGGGCTCATTAAACTTTATCAACTAGTTGGTAAAATATTTTAAATATTTTACTTAGAGAAAAGTATGAAAAATATTTTACTGAAAAAATAGATTGAGGGATCTATATATCAAAAGATAATTATACCCTTAATTTAAAATATAATAAAACAAGAAATAAATATTATAAGGATAGTTTAGGTATTACTTAAATTTTTTCTGTAAAGTTGAGTTGCAACTAAATAAGTTAACATTTTTTCAATTTATTTTTTCAGTATTTTATTACATCTTTCAAACACAATAATATAATCTTTTCCAGTAAAATACAATCCTTATAATATATCTCTGTAAAATATATTCTCAATAATAAAATTTTTTCGTAATTTACTAAACGCACTATTAATATTATTCTTTTAAGACAAATTTAATTTGGACCTATTTCATCCACAAAAATCGTTTTTTGGTGAATTTAATTAAAAAAAATTTAAAACTAAAATTTTATTTTCATTATATATTTCCATTGATATGCTATATGTTATCGTCCATCAAATACATACAAAAGAGTATTTGTAAAAAATTATATTTTATACAAATTATATATATATATACACACAAAATCGCACTTTATTATAATATTATCTTTCTTACATAAAATGTGGATATAATCTTTTATTTTTTTTATATTTTCTCAATTATATATTAGAATTAATCTGTACAAAAATTTTATAATTTCAAATTGTAATTTTTGTATTATGAATATTTATTCACTTTTTATATTTAATGTAATCATTTATTATTTTACATATTAAGACATAACTCAACGATAAATGTATCTTTCATAAATAATAAATTTAGAATCGATTTCTCTTTTCTAATATAATATTTTAAAAAAATAATCATTCACTATTTTATATTTATACATTAGTTTTCTATATTTAATTTTTTTAAAAAATTCTCATTCATCTTCTAGATATATATATTATTTATATTTATACATTTTATAATTTTTATGTTGCATCATTCTAGCTAATATAAACATGATCTTTTATAAAGTGGGACACCAAATCGCCAAATCTCTGCTTATACATTTATGAAGGTTTTAACCAACCCAAAAAGTCAAGTTTTGGCTTTGTTCATGCACAAAAGCTATAAGCCAAAGTAAGGAAAGTCAAAATTTATTAAGTTTGCTATGCACCATATATCAAAGGAATGCAAGCTATATCTTTACAGAAAATAAAAATAAAAATTTATTTTAATTTAGAGAACTAATTAATGTATATTTATTTTGAAAATTTTAGTATATTTAAAATTTAAATTATTCAGTTTAATAATGCAGAATAAGCAATAACTTTATCAATCATTTATTTTAATTTAGAGAACTAATGTTTATAATTTATACACATATATATGCATTTTTTATTTTTATATACTAAAAAATGGAAGCTTAATTATTGAATTTGTCCAAGCCAATTGTTTGTTTTTATTTAAAAGTCTTGTTCATATAATCATCTTTTCAAAAAAAAAAAGATTTCACAACACAATCTATCAAAAAAGTCAATATGTAATCAATGATTCAAAAAAAATGAACAACTTTTCTTCAAATAATATTCTTGTGAAAAAACAGGGTTGAATTCAAATCGATAATACCTTTAAGCAGAGGTTGCTTTGATGAAATTTCTATGCCAAAAATAACAAAGGACATATAAGACTTCCAAACACTTACAATTACACATTTCAAAGGAAACTAAGCTGGAATATGAGTGATGGGTTGCTATCAAAAGAGACAAATCATGTGGACTCTGTTAGTCAAATATTTCAATATATATATATATATTTTATAATTTATAGTGAAAATATAAGGAATTTATTTTTATTAGTCTTTGTCTTTATTATTATTATTTTTAAAATTTCTCAATACATTTATATGCATCAATTCATAATTCAGCTCAATCTGATTCAATACGAGCAAATAGTCTGAATTTGACTAAACTTTTTGAATGGATTTGAACCACAAAGTGCATATTTAATAAGATGACTCTAATCCTTTTCAGTTTAAAACAGTCTAATTTAATTCGATCTAAGAACAACCCTAAATGTATGTGAATTTTATTTCACTCAAATGTCTAACTAAATATAGCAAAAATGATAATAACCAAAAAAAAAAAAGAAATCTCCAAATCTTAATAATCTTGACTAATAGCCAAATTTCAAATTATAACTGAAAAAAGAAAACTATTTAAATAAAGAAAGCTCTAAACATAATTTAGTTTTAATGCCTGAACTAATTAACTAGAGAATTAAAGAGTCTACTGCACAAGAAGAGAATTAAGAATAACAGAAATGGAATATATGATGATTAAAAGATAGATTAAAACTCCAGTGAAGCCAGCAGCTATAGCTCCCATTACACGACTACAATATGTTGGGAATTGGCCACAAATTGCTGACCAATGTGCCTGAGAATCTCCATTATTGTGCAGATAGGCAGCTGCCATGGCTACTGAATCAATTGAAGCAAGCAGGGTGCACATAATCTAATTTTACATAGTAATTTTCTACTGTTAGAATCCATAATTTTTTTTTAAAATTTGAATATAGCAATAATTAAATATATAATTAAAAAATATTTTTAAAATTTTTAAGGTAGATAATAATGTAAGAAATAATAGGTACCACATCTAAAACCACAATAAATCGCCAGAGAAGACTCTTTGCAGGAAGAGATGCAACGAACAATCCATAAACATTTGCAGCAATATTTACTCCCAAAAATGCCCTATTTATCAAACAATTTTTTTGATAAAAAATAAATAAAGGTTTCACATCCAAAAATATAGTTTAGCGATAAGTGTATATTCTATTAAAAAATATATATATATAAAAAATGAACTTACTTAAAGAACATGAGGTCAGTGTAATCTGCTTTGATTTGGATATCATCAGAGTAAGAGATAATGGACGTTTCACGGCTTATAGCCATTGTAACAGTTGCTGAAACGCTTGCACCAACAGCCAAGACCCTCAGCCCTCTAGCAATTGTTATTACAGATACTGGTAATGCTAAATCAGGCATTTCTTTTTTTTCTTTTTTTTTTTCTGAAAAAAACAAAATTAAAGCACTTTGTTATTATTACTTATTAAATTAAATACTAAAAAAAATCCAACTTTAGTGTTGCTCTTTCATAATTTTACATAATTGGTTTAGATAATTCATTGAACTTTCTTTTCAATTTTTCATTTTTTTTCAATACACACATATATAAAGACATCTTTTAAAAGAATAAGCTCTTTTAAAAGAATAAGAATAAGAATTTAATTAAGTACAATGATCTCGTCTCAATTAAAGATCACAAAAATGCTTTAATGAATGTTCTTAATTAGAATATTATGTTAGAAAAATGGATTATATATAAATATATTTAGAACTGAAAAACAACACTAAAAAAGAAATAAATAACTAACCAGGGAGAACAAGATGAAGAAGGTAGCGTAGCGGCTGTATTACAAAGAAAGTCTTGCGTGTTAATTGTTAAAAAAACTGAAACTAGGGTTCCTTTTTAATTTATCTCAGTATGGAAACATAAATTTCAGCCATTGAAATCTTTAATTTGTCACCACATTTTTTGGGTTCTTTCCTTTTATAATAAAACATTAGTATGACATATAATATATAGATCTTCTTCTTCTTCCTTTAATTAGAGATAACAATATTGCCATTATCATTAAACCAAGATATTAGATATAAAATATATCAACAAAATGTATATATACACAGACCTTTTATTTTATGGATAAGTGGGCTTCTACTCATGTTTTTACAGTGGCAAATCAAAATAGAATAAAAGGGAAGAAATATAAAAGATGGGTCTCCTCTACACTGTGAGATAAGTTCTAATCATAGTTGCTCCAGTTGGATCAGAAAGTAGATGCCTAACAAGGCACATTCTCATATGTTTTGGTGCAATAACAAACATACAGAAGGAAAATGGTATCAGATCAGCTGAGGACAAAGAAGAACCAAGGAATCCTTGGCACATCCTGCACGGGTAAAGATACAAAGCAACTAAGCGAGTACTTAAGTTCTTAAAGTAAAATTAATTAGAATTTGTATTTTCAAATTCCATCCACAAATCCATAACAACATTCTATAACATATTCTGCTATTATGATTGCTATGAACTAGTTAATATAGGGATGGGGCAACAAGCTAGCTCTTTCAACAGCTATTCTTTTACAGAATGTCAATCTTATGACTATACATGGCAATTGAGCCGGCCGGCAGAGGTGCATTGTGCATGTGATCTTTTCGTGCAGTACCCTATCGGTCTAAAAAATTAATCGTATCATACTGAATTATATTAAAATTTTAAAAGCAATAGCCTAACATGCCTCATTGACTCGTATATAATCATATCGTGTTGTACTGGATCCTACCGTATAGTATCAAATATTGGATTAGCCCAATTTTTTTCTCACAAAGTTTACAATTATTTTTTTAAAAATAAATTATATACAAAACTTGATAAAAAAAATAAAAATTATTAATTGATAAAAAATATAATTATATATAAAATTGATAAAAATTAAAAATAAGACAATTTATGTGGTTTGACATAAAAAGGCTTACATTTACTGGGAATAAAAATATTATTTATTTATTTATTAAAATATTACAAATTTAAAAATTAAGTCACATAAAAAATTTTAAACAATCTAGACAATATTTTCATCCTCATTGGAAGTGACATGTTACGCCGGCCCAAAAAATTAATCGTGTAGTGTCGTGCTGGCTCAGAAAATTAATTGTATCATGCTGGGCCATGCTGAAATTTAAAAAGTAATAATTCAGTTCGACCTATTAACTCATATATAATCTTGTTATGCCGTGTTGGGCCTGTACTGGGGCGGCGAGACCCAATTGCCGTATATACTTGTGACTAAAATTTGTTTACCCCAGACAATGCTTTAAATTTCTATTATCGATGCATAATAAGGATAAGGTTTTCCAAATATGCAAATTGTCATAATGTTGAGTTTGGCTGTTTATCACACATCGAAAGATGTGAAATTTTTAAGGAGTCTGTTTGGCTATATAAGGGACCTCCCCCTCCCTTAGTAAATCCATCCCAAAATAAGTTTAATTGTCTATAAGACTTATTTTCTCTTCTCTCTTTTATATTTCTTCTTTGAAATTAGTAATATTATTTTGATGGTATCCGAGAACGTATGCAAAATTAGTCGAATCTCGTTAAATTTTAGTGTTCTCTTTATTTTATTTAATAGTTATTTTTGATATAATTGTGGTGATATTTTGTGCTAATGATTATATATCTAAAAAAATTCTATCTAAGGAAAGACTTGGTATTTAAGAGTATTCATTGTGACCCACCTCTCTTTTCTGAGAAATTTTTTGGTATAATTATTAGTGCAATTGTTCATATACTATACATATTATTGGTGAAAAATTAATCCAATTTTCATAATAATTGGTATCAGAGCTAAGATTTTTCGAGTATGCTCTGTGGTTGTAGCCTAATCAGATCTTCCACATCAGAAATTTTTTTTTGGATTATTTGTATCCCATATTTGTTAGATATTAAATAATTTTTTAAAGCAGAGATGGTAAACGACTCAGACAAATCATCTACTCCAAAGGAGACGGCATCCACTTCGTCAATTTGATCAAGGGCTGCTGTGTCAAATGCTAGATTTGCAGTGGAGATTTTTGATGGTATGAGCCATTTTGATATGTGGCAAAGTGATGTTCTAGACGCTCTTTTTCAGCAAGGTCTAGACATTGCCATTGAAGAAGAGAAATCAGAAGACATTGAGAAAAAAAATTAAAAAACCATCAATCATGTGGCTTGTGGTACAATTCGATCGTACCTTTCTAGAGAACAGAAGTATGTTTTCTCTAAGAAAGCTTTTGCAAGTAAATTGTGGAAGGCATTGGAGGAATTTTTTTTGAAGAAAGCCAGTCAAAACAAACTTCATATGAAGAAGAGATTGTTTTGCTTCACTTATGTTACTGGTACTACTATGAATGAGCACATCTCTAATTTTAATCAGCCGGTAGCTGATTTGATGAATTTGGATGTGATTTTTAAAGATGAAGATTTGACTTTAATGTTGTTAGGGTCCCTTCCAGAGGAGTTTGAGTTTCTTGAAACAACTCTACTCTATAGGAAGGCTGAAGTGACTCTCTCTGAAGTAACTGCTGCATTATATAGTTACGAATTACGAAAGAAAGACAAGAAAGAGAGTTCAAGTGGAACAACAGAAGTAATGATAGTAAGAGACTGCTCTCAAAATAGGAAGAGAGAAAAAAAGGGGAGATCGAAATCTAGGCCAGCTAAAGATGAATATGCCTTTTGCTAGGAGAAAGGGCATTGAAAGATAAATTGTCTCATGTTGAGTAATAAAAGCAAATCTAATAAAGGAAAATCTATCATAAATTCAAATGTAGCAGAGTGTGATAATGAAGACTCAGACCTTTCATTAGTTGTCGTGTCATTAACAAGCTCTTCTAGTGTATGGCTGCTTGATTCTGGTTGCAGCCATCATATGCGTCCCAATCAGAATTAGTTCTTTAACTTTAGAGAACTAGGAGCAACTGTTTACATAGCAAATGACGGTCCATGTATGATTAAAGGGATTGGTTCAATCCAATTAATGAATCATGATGGATCAATCAGGACTTTGACAAATGTCCGATATGTACCAAGTTTGAAGAAGAATCTCATCTCTGTGGGAGATCTAGAATCAAAGGGTTTCATTGTAAATGCAGCAGGTGGAGTAATAAAAATCATCTCCGATGTGCTGGTGATAATGAAAAGATTAAGAAAGGCCAATAACTTATATTACTATCAGGGTAATGCAATTATTGGGACAACAACAGTAGCTTCTAGTAATGATCAGGAGTTGGAAGGAACCAGATTATGACATATGCGTTTGGGGCATGCTGGTGATAAATCCTTGAAAATTTTATCAAATCAAGGATTATTGAAAAGAGTGCAACCCCAGAAGTTAGATTTTTGTGAGCATTGTGTCAAAGACAAGTAGACTAGAGTGAAGTTTGGTACTGCAATCCATGATACCAAGGGTGTTTTAGATTATATTCACTCGGATGTATGAAGTCTTTTCAAAATAGCTTCAATGAGAGGAAAATACTATTTTGTAACCTTTATTGATGACTTCTCTTGGAGAGTATGAATGTATAGTATGGAGAAGAATGATAAAGTGTTGAGAATTTTTCTCATATGGAAAAGGATGGTGGAAACTCAGACGGGCAGAAATTTCAAATGTCTCCGCACAGATAATGGTAAATAGTATACAAGTGATCCATTTTTGAAATTTTGCTAAGATGAAGGCATTATTAGACACTTCACAGTTAGAGATACACCACAATAAAATGGGGGTGGCAGAACGCATAAATCAGACATTAGTGGAGAAAGTTCAATGTATGTTGTCTAATGCTGGGTTGGACAGACAATTTTAGGCTGAGGCTATGACTTATGTTTGCTATCTCATTAATTGTTTACCATCAGCTCCTATTAGTGGTAAAACATCTTGGGAGATATGGTCTGAAAAATCTGCTACTAATTATGATTACTTATGTGTATTTGGTTCCACTGCATACTATCATATTAAGGAATCAAAGTTAAATCCAAGGGCAAAGAAAGCGCTCTTTATGGGGATCACCAATGGTATGAAAGGACTTTGCATTTGGTGTCAGAAATAAAGAAGATAATCATTAGCAGAGATGTTATCTTTGATGAGTCTACCGTGTTGAAAAATAAAAAATAAAATTGTTCAACAGACATATAGTACTCTGCAGTAGGTGGAGTTTGAAAGAAGAATTGTTAACTCAATAACAAATAAAATAGATGAAGACCCTCCTACAGTAGAGAGAGAGTCAGATGAAGAAGATGTTCCAACTCAAGAAACTCCACAGAAACAAGAATATATTACAATAAATAGGCCACAACAAGAGATTCACAAACCTGCTCGATTTGATGATATGGTGGCTAATGCATCCCTAATTATAAATGATAACATTCCTAATGCTTATAATGAAACTGTCCAAAGTTCAAAAAAATAGGAGTGGGGGAAAGCCATGGATGATGAAATGCAGTCTATTGGAAAGAATTAAACATGAAAGCTAGCTAATCAACCAAAGGAAAAGAAGACAATTGGATGCAAATGGGTATATTCGAAGAAAGAAGAATTTCCTAACAAGAACGATATTCGCTACAAGGCAAGGTTAGTAGCTAAAGGCTATGCTCAGATAGAGAAAATTGATTATAATGAAGTTTTTTCTCAAGTTGTAAAATATTCATCTATTAGAATTTTATTAGCCTTGATAGCACAATTGGATTTGGAACTCGTTCAACTTGATGTAAAAACCGTATTTCTACATGAAGACTTAGAATAAAAAATCTATATGACTTAGCCAGAAGGGTTCATGGTTGCTGAAGAAGAAAAACGGGTATGCAAATTGAAAAAAAGCTTTGTACGGATTGAAACAATCTCCGAGGCAATGGTACAAATGATTTGATAATTTTAAGATGAAACAGAAGTACACAAGGAGCAAATATGATTATTGTGTATATTTGCGCAAGCTACAAGATGGATGTTCATATATCTTCTCATATATGTTGATGATATGCTGATAGCTTCAAAAAATCAAAGAGAAATTGAAAAGTTGAATGTCAGCTAAATCAGGAGTTTGAAATGAAAGACTTGGGTGAAGCTAAGAAAATTTTAGGCATAGAGATATGCAGAGATAGGAAGAGAGGGAAGCTTTGTTGAATCAGAAACAATATCTGAAGAAGGTACTACAATATTTTGGCTTGAATGAAAAGTCAAAACCTGTAAGTACACCGCTTGCACCTCATATAAAGCTCAGCACATCTTTATCTCCTAAAATTGAAGCGGAACGGAAGTACATGTCAAAGGTTTCATATGCAAATGTTGTTGGTAGCTTGATGTATGTTATGGTGTGTGCAAAGCCGGATATTTTACAAGCAATTAAAGTTGTGAGCAGGCATATGCATGAATCTGGTAAGGAGTATTGGCAAGCTGTGAAATGGATTCTGCGCTATATTATAAATACCGTAGATGTTGGATTGATATTTGAGCGGGATGAGAAAGATGGTCAATGTGTAGTTGGATACTGTGATTCTAACTATGCTGGTGATTTGGATAAACGTCATTCAACTACTAGTTATGTGTTTACATTTGCTAAAGGGCCGATTAGTTGAAAGTCTACTTTACAGCCAACAGTTGTCTTGTCTACTATGGAAGCAGAGTACATGGCAGTATCAGAGACTGTTAAAGAAGCAATTCGACTTCAAGGGTTGCTTGATGAACTGAAAATTAGACAAAAATACATTAAAGTGCATTGTGATAGCCAAAGTGCTATTCATTTAATAAAGAATTAAGTTTATCATGCAAGGATGAAGCACATTAATATTCGATATCACTTTGTAAGTGAGATTCTGGAGGTAGGAGAAATATTACTTCAGAAAGTTCGAACCACCAACAATCCCGCAAACATGTTAACAAAAGTAGTGATAACAATCAAGTTCAACCATTGTTTAGACTTGATCAATGTTTTGAGAAATTGAGAATGAACGTTTCACAGCACAGTTGGAGATACTACTAAAATAGTTGCTATTGAGACAAAATTTACAGATTGTAAATAAAAAAAATAGCCAAGATAGAGATTTGTTGGGTTTTACTATTTATTCCACATCGAAAGATGTGAGATTTTTGAGGGGTTTATTTGGCTATATAAGGGACCTCCCTCTCCCTTAGTAAATCCATCCCAAAATAAATCCATTTGTCTATAAGGCTTATTTTCTATTCTCTCTCTTTTATATTTCTTTTTTGAAATTAGTAATATTATTTTGGTAGTGTCCAAGTAAGTAGGTAAAATTAGCTGAACCTCATTAAATTTTGGTGTTCTCTTTATTTTATTTAATAGTTATTTTGGATATAGTTGTGGTGGTATTTTGTGCTAGTGATTATATGTCAAGAAAAATTTTATTTAAAGAAAGACTTGATATTTAAGAGTGTCCATTGTGACTCACCTTTATTTCTTGAAAATTTTCGTGATATAATTATTTATTGGTAAAAATTTAATCCAATTTTCACAATACATAATATGTACATTTCAACATCAACACTTACTTTTTGGGTTGAAGCCTCTGTATGCAAATATATGGCAACTAGTGAGCACATAACTAGTAAACATAGATAAAATGAAAGAAGAAAGGTAAAAGGAAAATAAACCATACCAACCGGGTAAGCGGAAGAAAGTATGGAAGAATGTCCTGATGCCCTCAATATCCAGTTGCAGTATAAGTGCTAAACCGAAGAGAAAGAATGTCCTTTGGCCTTTCCTTTCTTGAGGCCAAAGAGTATTCCAAGCTGAGAAAAGTAATCTATTCATCATAAATTATCTCTCATTGCATTCATTTTAACGTTACTTGTATGGTTTAAACATCTCAAGAAATTATTTTGCCAGGACCTTGGAAATTATATTGTACACACTCTTTGTTTTCTTGAATTGACTGCACTGTCGCACATCAAAACAGCTAATGTTAATCTTATGCCTCAGATTGGCATATTCCGAAATTTTTGAATGTCTTTCATATTTTTACATGCACCATGTTCAGGTCATGTATCCTATTCAATGATTTATGAAAAATAATATACAATTAAGATGAATTAAAATTAAAATTAAAATGGTATAGTGATGGGAAAAAAAAATTCCTGCTGCCAGGGAAGCAGGGTCCCATTTAAAAAGAAAGAATGATAATGATGCCAGGGAAGATCATTTCTTTTGGCAGCAAGAAATACTATTAGATACTATATCTTTACAGGATACAAGAATTACTAGTTTAATTATTGTTTTGCTCCTGTATTGTTATTATGAAATGAAACAAGCATGAGTGTCATACACCTCATCTTAATTAGCTCTTTTGTCCTCTCTCATCAAAATTCTGAGAAAAGAGAGAGTTAGAGAGAGAGAGAGAGAGAACCTCAGTAATGAGTTCAACAAATAGGAGACCAGTCTACGGTGAATAACAAGCACCCTCCTTCTGATGCTACCAAGATAATATAACTTAGAAAAAAGGCATAACTGAAAAACCAACCTAACCAATTAAGCAGGTTGGCTATGAAATCAAGAAACTACCCCACAATCTGCCTAACTCTGAACTTGACAAGATCCAAGAAATGCATTGATGCTGGGCCTTTTTCAGAGCCCTTAAGTTGATAATTGACAGTGACAGGTTGGCAGTAAGTTTTAAGTTTCCAGCATTAATGCCTTCTCATATAGTTCGCTAAATAAGATTCATAAGAACTATCTCATGAGAGACACATAGCCTACATGGATTGTTGGCTACACAATATCCTCAAACACAAACTGCAACTGATAGCTCAACTAGCCACCAGTAATAAGGATGGAATACAAAATTCCCAAGACCAAGCGATAGTAAAAAAAATTGATTTTTTGAAACCTCGAAAAATCTGACACCTTCTAGTAGTTACTTTAAGTGCTGGGAATCAAGGCAAGGGAAACTCAGAAATTATGTAAGAGATGTAAAATTCCCAATTAGCCATTCTATCTTGGTATTTTGATTAGAAGCAGGCCAGAGAGTCCATATAGATTGAGACCCAGAAGAAGCCATGATCAGTAATGTTGAGGGTTTTTCAGAAGTCTAGTCAAAGTGACGAATTGCTATTAAATTCAGTTGGAAGTGCTTCATTCATGAATTTTAGTTTAGGCCAAGACGCATAGAGTATGAGCTAGATAAATAAAAGTCCTGTGATGTGACATTTTGATGGCTGAAATTGTGATATTGTGTCTATATGGATAGCCGCTAATAATAATGTAAAGTTTTGTTTCTTGAATATATGACCACACTTTAACATACCCTGCATTGAGATATTTGCATTACTTCTTTTATAAGTAAGCTTGCCCATAGAATCATTCTGTTTCAATATATTTGCAATTACAGAAGCATAATTGGGAGACTCTGATAATGATCTTACTACAGAATAGCCTGTTTAATAAAGAAAGAAATGAATAGTTGCCTGAATAGTTGCCTTCAAATTTGAGTTTGTTCAAGAAAATAGGGCTACCTCATTCAATTCTTAACTGTTGCAGGATGCACCATGCTATGAGCAGCAGCACCAAAAGCAAGGTTTTTCTTCTCAGTGTCGGGCAAGGAACCACCAACTGGAATATATGACCACTCCTACACAAAGGATTCATTCACACACTTTTTGTTATGCACCAAATGAAATGTAATGTTGTGAAATGTTATTCGTACTATATGAGCAAGAACGATTTGTTAAGAACTAAATCCCCTAGCTCATAAAATTCTTCTCAGTGGATCTGTAAATAGTCATAAAAAATACTAGTCCTAGGTCTTACTCAAAGAACAGGACCTTGCAGAATTTCGGCATTATGTGCAACAGGATCTGTATAAAGTAGTAATGGCGGCACAAAAGTTAGTAAAGCTTTTTGCTCCTCCAGTCTTAGCAGCCACAAACTATGATGGTAAGAAAGATTAAATAGCCCTTGCTTGATTGATATTATGATTACATCTCTTCAGATATAGAATTAGATTAATGATAATTCTGTAGATGATTATGGAATATGATTGAGAATATCAAGCATCAACAACACAACCCTCCAAAACTCCGTTTCCAATAAAAGGTTTAAACTTTCTAGAAAAAACCATAATCTATGATATCAAAGAGTGACAAGCTATATAAAAATATGAGAACTAAACGTCAACCATAGTTTGGCAATTCATTCACTGTTAATTTAATATACGGCATGGTCTAAAGCCCTGCCTTGGCAGTGTCCATAAAAAATAATATCCTAGTTTTGGGATTAAATTGTAAAAGTAAGGAAAAAAAATAAGAGCAAAATGAAGATAGTTATTCCTTCATATTAGATAAAAGAAAGATACTGCCAAAGGACATTAAATTTTGATCGTCAAGAATACCTCTTCCTAAGTTTTTAAAATTCGGATTCCCATTGTCTCTAACCTTGACATGAGTTTTTTCTTCAACAAGTCAAAAGGCAAGGCATCTTTGGAGGCCAGACAAGTTTCCTGCAGCGTATTGTCCCTAGATAGTTCAGACATAATTGTATAAATGAAATCATTCTATACCAAAAATAAATACAATGACAGACCTCAAAGAAGACTCTTGTTGATGACATGGGCATAGCATAAAGAAAAGTTGGGTATTCAGCTTCTGAAAAGGGGATTTTTCGTTTAACGTAGTCTCTGTAATCCATGAAGACCATCAGACTAGGATCATATGGATTGTTTTCCACCTGGAATTAAAAAAATATCAAAATCAAAATAAAATTTGAGTGTCTCAACTGGTCAACATAATGCAATGTACCCTCCATGTAAAAGTTAAATAATTGGGATTCTATGTAATTTAAAAAGCAATGTATCCTAATTCATACCTCAACCTCCACACCATAAGCTGTTTGGACAGAAACTCGTGGACCGCCCACTTCATACTGCAGTAGTTTTCCTGAAGCTGCTCCAGATGCAACAGTAGCAAGCCTATAATAATACATTAGAAATTGGGCATAGTATGTAAAGAACATAAAATCAACTCCTGCAAACTATATATGTCATGAGAATATATTAAACTAACCAAGGATTACACATTTTACCTGCAAGAAACCACAATATCATGTTCACAAGATACAAGACTATGACCATTTGCAGCTTCAATGCTTCTTTTCACTTTTGAGCTAAGATATAAAACACCTGACTCGATACTCCTAGAAGAAATTAATATAGATTACACATCTATAGCACAATGCGATATCAAATAAGATAAATTTAAGATTAAAAAAAAATCTCAATCCAAGTCAGTTTTACCTCCTTAACAACTCTTCATGGAGCAAATGACTACTTACTCTTCCATAAGCACGACCAATGAGAATGGGATTATCATTGTCAAGGTAAACTATGGTGTCTTGCCAGACATGTTCAATACATCCTTCAAGTCCAAGATCTGAACAATTAATTAAATAAATTAAAATTGAATGTGATGTTGATTTTGCATTTATATATAGACTAATTTTACCTTTAAATTCATCCTCCCATACACCATAATTATTAGTAAAAGGAAGATCAGAACCAATAAGTCCAACATTTAATCCCAATTTAGCTGATTCTGAAGCAATAGCTAGACCAGCTGGACCTCAACCAAGAACCACCAAATCCAGTACATCGTCTCCAATTGGTATTGGCGGCAACTGCAAAGTTCAACTCAACAACCAACAACAAAGTAAAACAAAACGCCAAGTCGTTTATTGAAAATAACTTTGCAATTAAAAAATAGAGGGAAAAAATAGACTGTTTCTCTATGGCTTTATTCTGTTGCATTTGAACAAAAACAAGCTCTGAACCGCCAGCCTTTATATAATCTTCATCATCACTAAATTCTTCTTTAATGGCCACGCAACTTTCGCTTCCTACACTGCTTGCTCTAACTTGAAAGAAACGGCACCGTTTCTTTGAAAGAGTTCCATATTTACTTGTTCTCAGAATTCTCCTTCTATACCTTACGGTAGGGCAAGAAAAAACCGCCAGTGCTGCGAAATTTCGAGCTCTTATACACTCCATTTTTGAAAATTTACTTGAAACGGAAACTTTCTTTTGTATATGTTTCAAAAGAAAAGGAAAAGGTTTAGATTTCACGCCATTTATGTGGTTCCGATAATAGCGTAGAAGACAATGAAGATCATGTTAATGTTGTGTAGAAGAAGAAGAAGAAACTCAAACTAGAAAAGCATTTTCTCTTCCTCAGAGTGTTTGGGATAGGGAGTCGTACTGAGCTGGACAACTGTCATCTCTAAATGTGCCACGTGGATGATCAGGATTGGTATAGTAATTGGAAAAGCAATTCCTAATCAACAAAGCACCTGGTGTAGCGATATCATTGATACGACATCGTTTAATTTAGAGAAACGATGTCGTTTTAGGGGTGATCGTTTAGGGCTGATACATAAAAACGGTTACCGTTGCGTGGTGACAGTGAAGAAAACGAAGGTTGCCATGAAAAAGAACAAATTTTTTTAGTACTGCTGCTGATTCGATTAGAATCGATTGAAGAAAGATGGGGAATCCGAAGCAGAAATGGACTTCCGAGGAAGAAGAAGCGCTAATAGCAGGAGTAGCCAAACACGGTACTGGCAAGTGGAAAAACATCCAGAAAGACCCCGAATTCAATCCCTTCCTCTTTGCTCGCTCCAATATCGATCTTAAGGTTCTCTCTGTATATGAATATTTTCTTTTAATTTCTGATATGGGAAATCGAAAATCAGCTCTTGTCGACAGAAAATGGTGTAAAAAGCTTTGACCTTTTAAGTTTATGATTTCCTACAATTGGCGAAAAGAAGGTGATAATTATATGATGAAACTGATGGCATCGCTTGCGCTTTAATTGTTGTTTGGTTTTGTAGGATAAATGGAGGAATATGAGTGTCAGTGCTGGTGGCCAAGGCATAAGGGATAAATCGAGAACAGCAAAGCCAAAAGGTGATGATCATGCTACTGTTACGGCTGCTTCTCCATCTCCACTCCCCAGTCTGCAGACTTCTGCTTCTGTTGCTCCTGTTAAAGCTGATGCTGCAGCTCATGAATCTTCGAAAAGTATAGGGGACGGAAAAGCTGCTTCAAAGTATGCACTTTAATTTCTTCTTCTTGCTATCGTTGTGTAATTTTAAATTCAATCACATCACTGCTTATGTACATGTACTAAAAGTATTGTATTTTGTTAGTGCCAAATGCGGCAGAAAGCCAGATGCCCTCTTTTACCTCCTTTCTCTGGTTAATGATCTGTAATTGACTGAAGTATTTGTTTTCCAGTTATAATGCGATGATTTTTGAAGCAATTTCAACCTTGAATAAGCAGCATGGAGCAGACACTAGTGCAATTGTAGGCTACATTGAGGTGAGAAAAAAGTCTTTAGCATCACAAATTCACAATATTTTTTTTAAAATCTGTGTACACCATCGAGAAGGCTATTATTTATGCTATGGAAAACAGCTGCATGCTTTTCTCTAATTTGATAATTTATTCGGGTAAATGATGATATATTCTTATAGGCTGCTTTTCATATTTTACCTTGGTTCTCTTTAAGATTTGGACTAAAACTGAATTGTATTTAGTAGATTGTCAGTTCAACCATTGGAGCTGCGACTAGCGCTTGATAAATTGCTATCTTTATTAAAAAATCTATATGGGGTGGAAAATGTTGTCTCAGTAATGCTATTCTTGTGCCCAACTTCATAAACTAACAGCACAGAAAACAATAAAGAAATAAATGAAGTGATATGTTTCAGGAAATTTTGGTTATCATTCAGGTGAAGTGTCGTTAAAACATGAAATTATAAGAAAACTAACATAATTCTGATTTTCTTTTAGTACTTTGTAAAACTTTGCCACCATGATTATTCCTTTTGATAATTTTGAGGTGTACTGCTGCTTTTGCTGCATTTTAATCTTAGTTACTTCTCGGTTTTTACTGTCAGGTCATTTTTCATGCTCTGAGTTTTGACAAAATTTGACAAGTGGCTTTCTTAATTATTCATGCAGCAAAGGCAAGAGGTACCACATAATTTTAGAAGGCAGTTAAGCGCAAAGTTAAGAAGATTGGTTGCACAGGAAAAACTTGAAAAGGTGAATGAACTCTACCATAGCAATATTGACGTTGATTGCAATGCCTTGATATTAATCCCTGCGTGCTATACTGGTTAATATGTGTTCTGAATGCAGAATCAAATTTCCACATTATTTTTTCCAATTGCATTTGCATTGTTATCCTTTATCTTGCTAAAAGTTTTGCATCGGAAAAAGAATGTTGAATGAAGAGCATTGCATGCAAATTGCAATTGTACATAGAATTGGGTTTTAGGCAATAGCAAGAAAACTGTTCTAGCAACTGCCATCTTTGCCTCTCAAAATAAATAAATAGACAAACATATAAAAGAGAAGGTGATTCATATCACATCAAAGAAGTAAAATTCTAGGAAGAAGTTGCAGTAAAGAACAATTTTCCCTAAATTCAGAATCTTTGTCTCATTAATTGAAGAGACATAAGATGGGTGAGCATGGAAACAAGTTATTGCAGAGGTATAGAAGGGAATACTTTGCATGTTCCCTTATTTCTTTTCAAAATTTATCTGCACTAGGGTTCTAACTGGATGTGTACTGAATGGTTTTATCATCTAATCAAATTGCAGGTTGAAAATTGTTATAGAATAAAGGATACTTCCTCCTTAGGGCCAAAAATTCCTACCCCAAAACAGAAAGACGTCCAGCCTAGGCATTTACAGAACACTGGCTGCATAAATTCTGGTGATAATATGGAAGAAGCAGCAGTGGCTGCTGCATACAGGGTTGCTGAGGCAGAAAACAAATCATTTGTTGCAGCTGAAGCAGTTAAGGAGGCTGAGAGGGTTTCAAAGATGGCTGAAGACACAGATTCAATGCTCCAATTGGCCAAAGAGATATTTGAGAAATGTAAATCGCATTCTTTTCTCGTTTTTGTTATTGCTTCTCCACTTTCTATTAAGGAGGGTTTTTTATTTTTGACAATACAGGTTCACGAGGTGAGATCGTGATGATAGCATGAGATACAGATTCATGCCTTATGATATAGACTCATGCCTTATGTGAGAAATATGACGACCCATTCAACTACAGTGCATGTAAATATTGCCTTTTTCTCTATTCCACATTTTTGCTAGACATGATCAAGCTAAATGAAAGGTTATTTATAGTAACAGTAGTCATGTAATATTTCAGACGGGCTTGATGATGTTTTGCTATTGTATCACAAGACTGGGACTTTTTTCCAATCAGCCTAAGGTGGATGTTGGGAAAGTATAATTAATTGAGTTAAATTAATGTTACTATAGAATTTCCTGGGGAAATTTTCGAAAGAGGCACTAGGGAATAGGAAATTGCTATTATTCATCAATGTTATGCTTATCAACTGCACTTATAAAAGCATTCAATTCTTGTGATATGGGAGACTGGAACTATTGATTGGAAGTAATCAAATGATATATCGTCTCCTGCAAATCTGTTGCTTTTCATTGGACGACCCATTCAACTGCAGTGCATGTAAATATTGATTGGCCGACCCATCCAACTACAGTGCATGTAAATATTGCCTTTTTCTCTATTCCACATTTTTGCTAGACATGATCAAGCTAAATGAAAGGTTATTTATAGTAACAGTAGTCATGTAATATTTCAGACGGGCTTTATGATGTTTTGCTATTGTATCACAAGACTGGGACTTTTTTCCGATCAGCCTAAGGTGGATGTTGGGAAAGTATAATTAATTGAGTTAAATTAATGTTACTATAGAATTTCCTGAGGAAATTTTCGAAAGAGGCACTGGGGAATAGGAAATTGCTATTAATCATCAATGTTATGCTTATCAACTGCACTTATAAAAGCATTCAATTCTTGTGATATGGAAGACTGGAACTATTGATTGGAAGTAATCAAATGATATATCGTCTCCTGCAAATCTGTTGCTTTTCATTGGAATCATCTTTAGGCGGCGAGTACCGCTTCTTCCTCTTTGTTCTGCAGATTGGATTCGAAGACAGGTTCCATTGTTGCAATAAGATGGAAGTGAAGCAAACAGCAACAAGCCTGTTATGTTTCCTTTGTTCAGTTTTTAAGCAGCCTTAGATTGGAGGATAAAGCCATTTTTCTTCCTCAAATCCTTTTTTTTATTATGAGCCTAGCTTTAACTTTAATTTTTAACTTTAATTCTGGTTATTGGGTCTTTTTCGAAAATATATCAACACATTTAACTCTAATTTGCCTTTCAATAAATAGTTGACTCGACTGATAAATTCACTAAATACGAGCAAAAGTAAACCCAATATTCAGGGTATGCTCATCCATAAACCCTTCCCATTTTAGAATATTTGACGTGTAAGTATGCAATCATAATTCATTCTTGAAACGAAAGGCTAAAGAAATAATCAAAGCACAAATGCCTGCAAGAAACCAACAGAGATTAAGAGTTGCCTAATTCTTGTGCATCATCATTTAATGTTTGGATCATCATAAGAACCGTTAAGCCAGCCAACAATAAGTACTGAACTGCACGTGTCTGTTATAAAAGCAACTTAATTAAGCAAACAATCATATCGTCCAAGTGCCCATGGCACGGATTGCCCACAGCATTATGCAAGCAAATGAGAGAAAGCAAAACTAAAGAATGTCCAGATAACAATTTGAATAGCCAAAAATATTGAAATTGTCTCCACAACCTCTCTAAAACACACTTCAGAATCTCATTTTTTGCAGCTTCTAAGGAAACCATAAAAATAAATGTAATCCATTTGTCTTGCCAGTGAAAGAAACCATAGTTTGCACCTTCAAACTCAAGAAACTACAAGAGTACAAGCCCAAGTTCTGATGGTGTCAACGCATTTCGTACCCGATAATTATAAAGATAATAGTGAAGTTGCCCATCGCCTGGTCCAAATTTCAACTCTTTCAGGAATGACTGATTTTGCATAACATCTAAAGCATTAAAAACATCAAAATCCTTTTGCTTGGCAACAATAAGTGCATCATTCATCAGCTGAAGCAGTGGAGTCTTAGTGGCAACATTATAATATGAATAAGCAGCTTTCAAAGTTGAGTAATTCTGGTTGCCAAGGATAGATGATGGAAGACTGTAGAAGCTGCAGAAATCAGTAATCTGATGAGTCACTGGGCTTTCAACCAAGTAACTATCAACCACGTCCTCGGTTGGCAGAAGCCAATGCTCAATATCATCCTCATCAAAATCGGGAGCAACAACAAACTGGCTCAAGTAGTTCCTAAGCAATCGTGTAACGGCAGGCACATCACGAAGCTCCATTTTTCTAAATCCAGGAGTAGCTGGTGAATCTGGCAACTTATAAAGTTTTATTGTTCTACTCATGGTCATCCTTGATCCAAGCCTAGAGAAGCCAACATCAATAAGCTTCTTTGGGTTCAAAGATCTATGCCAATATTGACAAGTTGTCATTGGTGTTGGTAGAACCACTCCAGCAGTGTAAGCCGCCTGCCACATGTTTTCCAAATGAACCCTCCTAGTAATTTCCTTAATCATAACAGGTGCAAGTCTCTTTGATCTGAGCTTCTTATGAACACACAAGAAATTGATCTCGGCCATTTTCACAACTTCATCACGCACCCTAATCCTTGCAGGTACACCAGTTATAAAAGCAACCAGCTTCTTTGAAGCCTTGGCACGAACACCAATGTGCCAGTTCGGAAAATAACCAGGAGGGCGTAGAGCCCACAGAAGAAACTCCTTAGAATAATTAAATCTAAACATGTTCTCATCATCCTCGACATAGTTATTCTTCAAAAGATTGTAAACCTCAGTGCAAGTCTCTTCTGAGTCAATATCACAAGTGGTCCATTCATATTGAGTAGGGAGATTATAAGGTTCTTGTTTAACTTCAGATAATGGGGTTGGAGGCTCAATAGGGCCCTCAGGCAAACTTGTGTCCCCAACATCTTTGAATTGACCTACTGGTTGGGTTTCCCAAAACTTGTATTGCTTTCCTATAGAAATCGAATCCTGAAACCTACGAACTATAGTTTCCAGTGTGCTATCATCCTTAGCAATTGATTTTTTCTCAGAATCATGATCTGGTTTTTCTTTAGGAGACCCAGGTGGAGAATTACTATTGGTATCATCCATGTCAATCAAATCAAATTTCAACAGAACAAATATAAATCGAACAAAATTATCTGAAATCCCTATCAAATAAAAGCAAAATATAACTTGTTAATATCACAAAATGTAATTGAGCAAATAAAAAAAATAAAATACCCATAAAAAATGATTATTATATGATCTATTCCTCCTGTTCTACAATACTCATAACCACAAAATTTCCCCATAACCAAAAGGTGCCAAAATCCAAAAAGCTAATAGATCTATGAAACAGTAATTAAAAAAATAAATTAACTAATTAACTCACAGCTCCACTGGATAAGCTTCGTTGTACTGAAGTTCAAGGAGTATTGAAGTTTTTCCGATGACTTCCTGTGTTCAGGGCAGCGTCTGGTATTTGCTTTGGAGGCTGCGAAGAACGCTGTTTTTAGTGTGCCTGTACTCCAGTGATTAACCAATGAGCGAACTTTGCTTCGGCCGTCTATGGAAGTATTAAACTTTGTTTATTAGCTAAATTTGTGGACAAGGCCCCTGAAGTTTTTGTAATATCTATCTTACCCTGCTATGACTGTGAACCTTTTCATTGGCGTCCCCCATTGAAACCTAGCCCGCTAGCCGAACTGGATCGGGTACAATCTGCGGTGATGTACTACTCTAGATGAATGAATATGATTAAAATTCAAGGTTCAAAATTGAATATTAAAAAATATATATTTAAATATATTTTATTTTTTAAAATATTTTTATGCTTTTTCATTTAAATAATTAATCACTTAAAATTATTACTTATTTAAATAAAATAACATAACAAATAGTAAATATTTAATTATTCGACATGACTAATTATAATCATAAACTATACAATATAACTCTTATTTTTTATGAACATCTATATTGTATAAAGATAATCCTTTTAGATTTTGTTTGCATGATAGGATTTTCCTATAATTAAGAAATGTAAATGGAAATTTTAAACAAAATCATTGTAAATTTATTTTTTAATTTGGTGTTTTTCTAATAGGATTAAAAGTTTTCAAAATAACATATTTATACAAAGAAATTTAATGAAAAATTTCAAAATTGTTGTTATAATTACATCATATATACATATATATTTATATCAAAAGAAAACTTTAGAAATATTAATAATTAAATTCAATAATTAATAAATATAATTAAACAATAAAACCAATTATAAATAATGTTATATAATTATATACATATATATAACGAAGAGTATATATTACGATTATGTTATCTAATAAAGTTAATAATTTCAATTTGCTCTTTTTTAAAGTATATGGTTCACTTTACAGTTTATGTGAGTATTTTTTTTTTACTACTTGTATTTTAGCACTTGTAAAATATAAAAATCATAAAATATCTAATAAAACAAAAGAAATATTATGCTAAATTTGAAAATTTGACTAGATATAAATATGTTATAAAATATTTTAAAACTTAATGGAAGAAAAGCCAACCTATTCATTGTAAAACTGATTTTTTTGGAAAATAAATAAGTGATTGAGAATAAAAATTTCATCAATTAAGAATGATTAATAGATATTTAAAAATTTAAGTTTTAGTTGATTGTATAATTCATAATTATATATATGTTTTTAATATATTTATTTATGATAATGATCATTAAAATTATTTTATAGTTTGGGTTTCAAAATTTTCAAGTATAATGATTGAAAATAATTAAAACATAGACAGAAAGTTATAATATATATGTGTATTTTTAAACATCATAATTATTTGTTCAAACTTATCATAATGTATTATTATAATCCTCATATCACATATAAATATAATCTAGTGAAAAAAAACAAAACAATACTCTTATTATATTTTTTTTCGTATAGAAAATTATTTTCGTGGTAGATGTTAATAAAATTAAGGATAACATAATAAATTTATCAGTGTGACTATTATTTGCAACACTATGCCATATAATCATAAATATAATTTATTAACAAATAATACAATTAAAAAATTATATAAAATTTCATAAATATATGTCATATTTGTTCTAATTTTTAACATTGTTGGATTATTGTGTGTGCTTTTAACAAAGATTTTAATATGTTTAAATACTCTTTCCGTATAGGTATGAAACGACATCGTTAGACAGCGAGAATTATCGGAGTTCCATATTTCCAATTTCCCCTTTCGCCGCCAAATGCTCCTGGTCCGGACGGTACTGACGGAAGGCTTAAAACTAGATTGAAATTTGAAAGCTCCAACTGGAAATTGATATTTGAAAGCTCCAACTGGAAAAAACACAATGTGCGGAGACGCTACGAACTGGGACGAGGATGCGTACAGAGAAAGCATATTGAAAGAGCGAGAGATCCAAACCATAACCGTCTTCAGGACAGCATGGGCTCCTTCTCCAAGCCCTAGCCCTGACACCCTCGTGGTCGCTACCAGTGACGGATCAATCTCTTCTTACTCCATTTCCTCATGCATCTCCAAGCTTGTACTTCTCTTTTTCACTTTTCTTCTTTCATTTCTCTTTTCAATTTCTCAATAATAGTTACACTGATTAAATTTTGTATTTAACAGCCACTGGGGGTTAGCAATGCCAAGGCTCAACAGTAAGTGCGGTGACCGGTGATGGCTGGTTTCCATGCGAGATCAGTTGTAAGTTTAACTCGCCAGTTGACTATTATTACATTTGGTCACTCACACTAATGATGTTTTGTTAGGGTTGAGTCCACTGCCTTCTTTCAGGGGCATGATGGAGCAGCATATGATGTCAAATTCTACGGAAACGGTGAAGATGCTTTGTTGTTGAGGTTACATTTAGTACTCTACTCTCTCAATTTTATTTGCTTGGTTGTCTGATTCTTTTGTTGTTATCGTCATTATATGTCATCTAATTTTCTTTGCAGCTGTGGTGATGATGGCCGGATTCGAGGATGGAGATGGAAGGAGTTTACACTATTAGATGTTCCTATTTCCTTAAAAGGTAATATATACATATACAATTGCTTGGTCTTTGTATACGTGTTCAATGATTTATTATTATTATACTTTACCCTCTCAGGCAATCAAATACAGGCAGTAGTGGATATGGTGAATCTTCAGCACAAGTGAGTGATCACAGATCATAAATTATGCTATTCTGCATCTTTTTCATAAGTTAGTAACTCTTCAGTTGTTCTCTGTACTTGTAGACACTTTAATAAGCTCATTGTTACCTTGTTGCCCTTATAATTCTGTTTTTGCTTTATAATATGGCATGATGAATTACCAGAAGATGCTGATATTTAATAATCTTGCTGCTTGACTCTTCAATTAGATTGTAGCTTGTTGCGGGTCTGATGTCGATGCCTGTGAACTAAGAAGGCATTCTATAATTGTAGATCATTCTCATTTGTTGTGAACTTAACTATTGGTGCTAAGTCGCTGAATACTTTTAGTTTATTATTATGATGGTTTGTGGGCAGGGTTTTATTTTGATTTTATATATCTTCTGATGCTTTGTTTCTTTTTTTATTACTATTTTTCAGAGGTCCTTGGGGTGCTCTTTCTCCAATTCCTGAAAACAATGCGATTGCAGTGGATACTCGGGTTTGAGATTCTCTCTTTCTTTCTGTGTTCCTCTTTCTCCCTCTCTATCCACAAATTCATCCAACTGTTTCCCATATATTGTTGGATAATCATTTGCAAGTGAAGAAATTCATCTTTTGACTTTTATCTTGTATTTTAGGGGGGAAGCATTTTCTCAGCTGCTGGTGACTCTTGTGCATACTGTTGGGATGTGGTATGTATTTTTACAAGGCGAATAAATCATTTATGTTTATTAAGTTCCCTTGTTGAAATGGTCATGGATTTTATTCGCTCTTAGTTGGCTTCACATTTTCTTAATTTATTCTCAAACCAGTGCTAATACCAGCATGGCTATTATGGAGCTTTTCAGGAAACTTGTAAGATTAAACTGGTTTTTAAAGGACACTTGGACTACTTGCATTGTATTGTTGCCCGTAATTCTGCCAATCAGGTCATATCTCTTCTACTTAATCTTGTTGAATCTTGTTTTGGTTCTCATGTCGATTTTAAATTATGCCAGTTGTCTGTTATAGTGTAAGCTTTGTTAGACTGCCATATTCATATCTGTCAGAACGTCAATTGCACTAGAGAATAAAAACCTGAGGAGGAGATCTTGAGATTGACTACACAAGAAGGAACCTTCTAGGCAAGGGGATGAAACAAAAGAAAGAATTCATCTAAAAGGTCCTTTAAAGATGAATTCCTAGGCAAATATTATTTCTCATACTCAACATTCAAGGATCATTTTGGCTAGATTCTCCGGCCATTAATGCACAAGCCAAATGGTTATAATAGATATGAGTCTGGGCTTCATGAGGATCAACATTTTCTTAGCCGTGGGGGCAGAACGCTTCAGTAGACTTTAGAAATAAAATATTCCAGACTGGTTACTTTCTGTTTATTCTATTTGCTTGTTGAATTATTTTTTTGTTTCCTTACTTTTGGTAACCTCATATGAATATCATTCTAGTTTCAGCTGTCAAAATAATATTTTGCAATTTATTGATATCTGGGGAATTATCCCTTATATATGCACGAGTTCTATTTTTGCAGTGCATTTTTAACTTATTTATAGAGGAGCTATGCACAGTTTGGGTTGTGCATAGTGACAGTGCACAGTTTCTAATGTTTAGGAGCTATCCCTTAGGCTGCTAAACATTTTGGGTTAGAGGCAGTGCACAGTTTCTAACTTTATCTGGTTCTTTTTGTCTTCTTGGGTCTCAGATCATAACTGGTTCAGAAGATGGGACAGCACGAATTTGGGGTAACCAGTCTTTCCTTTTCAAGGATTTAAGCTATACAATTTAACGCAAAAAGAGGGCATTTGACTAAATTTCCTCTCATTCCTCAATGTTTTTTGCAACTGTATTTGGAAAAGAGGAAGAATTTTTCTAGACTTAATTTCTTATTCACTGCTTTAACATTCTATAAAAGAGATGATTTTTAGCACAGCAACATCAGAATTCACTGCATAAGTATAATGTAAGAATACAAATATCTACTGGATAATCTAAATGATTTCTAGAATTATTCAAGTTCCACTATAATCCCATTATGAATTTAGTCTCAGTAAAGCTGCAATCAAATATCGTGGTTAAATTGATTCGGTTTATAAATTGTTGCATTTAGTAACTTGATCCTCAGTCTTTGTACTTGGCAAAATGTATTTGTTATTTTTCTTAGATTGCAAAAGTGGAAAGTGTATCCAAGTTATTGATTCAGAGAAGGATAAGAAGTTCAAGGGATCCTCATGTGTTAGGTGCATTGCTCTTGATGCTAGTGAAAGTTGGTTGGTAAGAACTCATGTAGTCAAGACATGATTGACCTTTTCCATTTTATATGACTGGTTATTTTTAGGTTTGTGGAGGATTGACTTCTTTGTCGCTGACAGTTAATTTTAAGCATACTTCTCCACTAGAACTGTCATAAGCTTAGGGCTGCATTAAAAAAAAAAAATAGTGAGTGACATATTTATAGTGGCTGGCAGTGATGTGACAAATAAATATTAATGTATTAATTGATTGATCCTTTTGGATTTTCAGTTTCAAAAATAGTTTTTTTTGGTGGTTGTGTGGCTTGTGGCTGTGGCCTTATTAACAGAATTTTATATTCATAGGCTTGTAGCAATGGTCAGAGTTTATCAGTTTGGAATCTTCCAGCTTCTGAATGTGTTTCAAGGGCTTCTTGCCGTGCTTCTATACAGGATGTAGTATTTGAAGACAACCAAGTAAGTGAATTGTTTTCTCCTGGACAATATGTCATTTGAGCAGGAAGTTCGCATTTTTTTAACTGGGCATTGGATTCCAGTATATTTGTGCAAAAGAAGTTGAATTTGCTGTTGCTCGCTTGGCACTTTTGCTATATAAACAATAATTCATCAGTTAAGTCAAATGATATGCTATTATGTTTATATTTTCTTGTACTATTGTGGGATTTAGTCATATCTTATAGTTTTGGATGAGCCACTTGCACACTTTCTAAAAGCGCAACTAGTTGGCATTGCAAGTTCAAAGCAACTAATTACTAGCTCCAATCTATTTAAGTTTGCATATGGCTGATTTAAATTCAATATTGTTTTTCTCCAGTTCATGGAGCTATTCTCATTAGTAATTATACATCAAATGTGCTGGATGCCTGATGAAACTTCTCTACACTCCTACGGCATTTGTAGTCCACTAGTATTGATTATTGTCACACTAAAAATTCACCTTTTTTTAATATATTTTTATGCAATACTTTCTCTACCTCATTTTCATTGTATCACCACTTCAGATCTTAGCTGTTGGAGCAGAGCCTCTACTCAGTCGTTTCGACATAAATGGGTCAATTCTTTCACAAATACCATATGCTCCTCAGTCGGCATTTTCAGTCTCCATACACCCATCGGGGGTATATCTCTATTTACTCTGCTTTCACTATTTTTAATTTAATTCTGTTTTTGGGATATATTTTGAATTTCAATTTGCTGGCGGTTGATGTCAGCTCAGTCCTAGATGGCATCAACTGTCTTGTGGCTATGAAATAGTTATATGCAAATTTACTATTATTTATTGGTGTGCATTGATGGATGAGGAGTCAATGTGTATGATTCTCAAAATAGATGAGAGGAAAAAACGAAAACAAATACCTTTATTGACATAGATATGTACTGAATACCTTTATTTGCGCTTGAGCAGCATTGAATGAAATAGATGGCGTAATCCCCATAGCACTTAAATTATCAAAGATTGGGCTTTTTATCTGTAGATATAAAAGGTAAAATACAGACATTAGTGACATTCTTAATAAGTGGGACAAGCAGATAAAGCAGATTCGATTTCTGTGGATCTATAGAGAGCGCTTGTGGTTTTAAATAGGATGAAATGGAGGAAGATAATTTATGTGGCAGATGCTCACTAGTCACTAGTAATTTAAGTTTAAGCTGAGTGCTGCTGGTAAGGTTCTAAATGAAACATAATTAATGAATGAATATCTGAAGTGAAATGACCTTCTGATTCAGATTTTTTTCAATATTTGGAATAAACCTCATGCATCTTGGCCTGATATGGAGCATATCATGGTCTGTTAGCAATTATTTGACCCCCTTATCCCTTGTATTTTTCTGCACAGTTCATACTCCTGACCACATTCCTCTGTTCAGGTAACTGCAGTTGGAGGTTATGGAGGTCTTGTGGATGTCATCTCTCAGTTTGGAAGTCATTATTGCACATTTCGTTGCAACTGTGCATAAAGAATTCATTAATCTTCTTCAGTTCTGATGAATGTCTGAAGTAACAGGTCAGTCCGTACAAAAGATTAAGAAGTTGAAATGAGGACATATGTAGGTGGCTAGGCAATTGCCGGGTTTTGAAAAGGTGCTAAATTTCTCAGCCGCTGTTCAACACATATTATCTTAAATTGCTTTGCTTCAATGTAAGATGAATTAACTGATATAAAGGTTAAGATATATTGCTGTACTTCATTATCTTTCCTTCCTTCCAGAATTAAATATCAGGTCTATCTTTTGCTTAATAGTGTACCAGCATTAGAAAATGTTTTTCTGGAAAAATTTTAAACATTTGTACAAGGAGTGGAGCATAAGTTGTAGTGCGAGATCTTTTAAATGGCAGTTACAGCTATATTCTTATTTTATTCTTCTTACTGGAAAGTTCAAATTTCAGTGAGAGCCATATTAAATAAAGAGAAAAAAAAATCATCCCACCCATCAGATTTAATTTCTTATATTATATTACATATTTAGTCTTAATTAGTAAATTAAAAACTATATTATACTCAATAAATATTTATTTAATTTTTTATATGAGTTCAAATAATCAAATTCATGTGAGTTGGAAAATTTAAATTCAAGTTAAAACCAAATAAAATAAAATCTTCCTACTTTCAGTTCTTAATCTTTTCCACAGTTAATTAATAATAAATTATATTATATACAAGGGTAGATCTTTTTTTTTTTTTTGAGCAGGGTAGATCCAATTTAATTCCACCATAATCCATATCGTGTTGGAAATTATTTTCTTTTCCTATTTTAAAAAAGAAACAGGGGCAACTCCGTAATTGACTATGAAAACTAAAACTAATAAAGAAAATAATATATATATATATATATTTTTTGAATAAAAAGAAAATAATATATAATAATAGAATAGTTTACTATATAAAAGTGTAACTCTTTGCTGGTGATCTTTCGTGACATCAACACTAGCAGCGGATTAGTTGTTAAGCTCTCGTCTATTTTCCCTTAACTCCACGGCTTAGATCCGAGGAGTTTGGGAACCCTAATTTGCCAATTCAACAAAGCAAACTAAGCAAGTTAAAGCTCTCTCCTCGCCAATCATCATCTTCATCGACGATCATCAGGTTTGTCTTTTGTAGATATATCCTTTTTAACTCTGATTGAACTGTCGTTTTTTATTCATATCTTGTTTCTTATTTTATGATTCTTGTAAATGATATGTGATTTTTATGTTCTTTTTTTTATGTTGACTGGGACGGAATTGAAGGAAGGTTCTGAATTTTGCTATCAGATAGATTATTTGGATAATTTGATTCCTTTTGAATTGGAGTATATTCTAATTGTTGTTATCTGTTACTATATGCGAAATTGGTTTTTGTTTTGGTTCGTGTTAAGTCTTTCCGGGAGAAATAAGGTTATGCAATTATTCTGCTTTTAAGCGGTAATTTTGTAGGATGATGTTTATTTTTGCTGTGCTCTCATCGGTCGTTGTTTAGAGACGGCTCTATTATTTGGTTAGTACTTTCTGTTTGCGAGTAATGAATGGCGTAGTAGCCACTGTTAGTTATTGAATGTTGTTGGCTTAGGTGTTAGCATGGGCTGTTGATCTTTACTGATATTATTCCACTTTATTAAATTAAATCAGTGTAAGAATAAAGCCAGCAATGAAACCAACTTGAGAATGACGTACGAGTTATCAGTTTAATATTAATTATTATTTTTGTTATTGCGATTTTGGGTAGTTTTGGATAGAACTGTTTGTGAACTGGGCCTTGGTCAAGGCTGTCAACACTTAGGATTATTCACTAATTGAGGCCTATGGCCAGACAGGCGCATAGCCTGAAATTTCAAATATTTGATCATACTATATAAAAAAATACTTTCAAATTTAATAATTATTCTATATAAATTTTTATATTTTGAAATTATTAAAATAGAAAATGGGTAGATATAGTCTAATTTTTTAGGCTATAAATTATTATTTTTCTTAGGTTATAAATTATTTATTAATTTTGAGTTTATTTTTATTGAGTAAATTTAAACTTTTTTTTAGTGGAGTCAATTTATATAATATAATGGGTCAATTTTAAAAAAATATATGTATAATTATTAAAATATATGTACTTATTAAAAAAAAATTGAGTGGGGTCAATAGACCCCACTCACAATACATTAGCTACGCCCCTGTGGCCACGTCTAGTTTTGGATTATAAATTATATCTAGAAAGCTAGTGTACGGATTTTTTCTTTTTGGTTGAAAGTTTTGAAAGGATTTCTTATTCTTATATGCAAGTAAATTATTGTTACAGTCATGGCTGGACTAGCACCAGAAGGATCACAATTTGATACTAAACTATATGATTCCAAAATGAGTGAATTGTAAGTTTTTTTTTACTTCCTTGAAACTTCATCTTTTGCTGTTAAATTTTTGGTGTTTTAATCACTATGGAATACATGTTTTAACCCTCTTCATCTCTTGTATTCTTGGTTTGATGAATTCGTGGCTACAGACTCACAGTTGATGCAGAGGATTTCTTCACTTCATATGATGAAGTTTATGATAGTTTTGATCAGTGGCGTAGCCAGGATTTTAGATAAGGGGGGTCCAATTCAACTTAAAATTTATAATTCACAAAAATAACATTTATAATAAAATAAATAAAACAAGAAAAATGTTGGATACAAAGAAAATTTAAAACATTAAATTACAATATTCCTCGCCTATTTTTCATTGATTGAAATCTATTCATAATTGTTTCATTGTCAATACTTGCAAATACATCTCTTTCAATATAGGTAACTAAACAATCATTTAGCAGCTCATCTCCTATGCTATTACGAAGTGAACTCTTAATAATTTTCATTGCGGAGAAAGCTCTTTCCACTGTAGCTGTAGCAACTGGTAAAAGCAATGCCAATTTGATTAACAGATACACTAAAGGAAAAACTTTATGCTTTTTTATAGCAACTATAGTTTTGGCGAGATCTCCAATTCCTTTCAATTCAGAAAATTTCTTATCCAAACGCACATCAACAATGAAGTTCTGAAGTTGAGATTGGAGTTCAATTAAATCAACTGGCGAAAAGTCAGAGGGATAAAACTTTGCAAGTTCAACTAATTTGCTCACATCAAATGCAGAAAATGAATCTTTAGGATCAAGACAAGCCATACACAAAAGCAACTTTGTATTAACTTCATCAAATCGACTATTCAACTCTTGAAATTGCATATCAATTATTGAATAAAAAAGCTCAACTCGATAATGATGGAGATTTGTCATTGGTTCCATTCCCCGCTTTGATCTTGGAACAAAAACATGCTCGTCCATATTTATCACACTAATTTCATTTTTAGCACAAAATTCAAACACTTCTTTCAATAAATCCTCCCAACCATTATCTCTAACATCCTGCAAACGGAGTTTTGACACTTTTACCAAATTCATAGCATTCACAATATTTTGATCCCTGTTTTGTAAAACTTGAGACAACTCATTTGTGATTCCCAAAATCAATTTCATAAGATGCAACACAAACACAAATTCAAATTGAATCACAATATCAAACATTTTAATGGCCTCACCCCTTTGTGAATCATCAATCCCATTATCTCTAACATAATCAACAATATCCACAACTGAAGAAAATAAATGAATCAAATTAATAAGCGTACCGTAATGAGAACCCCAACGAGTATCTCCCGGCCTCTTCAATGTCATCTCTTGATTCAACCCTCGTCCATTTTTTATGATACCTTCTTCAATTCCTTTTGCCACTTTTTCCATTTGCAATTCTCGAAGCATTTCTTTTCTTTTACAAGAAACTCCAACTATATTCACCAAACGATTAATAGTATGGAAAAATGAACATACACTATGGTGCTTTTTAGCAACTGCAACAAGAGTAAGTTGGAGTTGATGGGCAAAACAGTGAATGTAATAAGCACTTGGATTTTCCTTTAAAATTAAACTTTTGAGGCCATTGAATTCACCCCGCATGTTACTAGCCCCATCATACACTTGTCCTCTCAAACCAGATATGCTTAAGCCATAAGTACAAAAGAAAGACTTCAAACCTGCTAGAAGCGTTGAGGCACTTGTATCATGTACATGAACAACACCAATAAACCTTTCAACCACACACCCTTGTTCATTCAAATACCGTACAACAACACCCATTTGCTCTTTAACTGAAACATCTCGACATTCATCAACTAGAATAGAAAACAAATCATTGCCCATATCTGAAATAATAGCTTTTGTTGTCTCAAATGCACATGCACTAATGATATCTTTTTGAATAATAGGAGAAGTGAGCTTGTGATTTTCAGGAGCATTATGAAGCACAACACTATTAATTTCTTCATTAGTTAAAGCCAATACTTTAACAAATTCAATGAAATTTCCTTGATTTAATGAAGTTTCAGATTCATCATGTCCTCGAAAAGGTAGACCTTGCATCAAAAGATAGCGAAGAGCAAGTAATGATGCATATAATCTACAGCGATACTCACGCTTTGACTTTTCAGAATGTTTTGAAAAAGCAAATTCAATGTGTTGCTCTTGATTCATTAAATCTTGACAAGCTAATCGACACCTATGATGCAAAGAATCGTGTTTTCCTACATGATCTCTTATTCTCTCTTTCTTTCGCCAAGTTGAAAAACCTTCAGATACAAAAGTATTATGACCTCTTTCACTATGTCCGAGTGAAAAAAGATAACAATACAAACAAAATACCGCATCTTTTTCAATACTATATTCTAACCAATCACTAAAATCATCAAACCACGATAATATAAATTTCCTTTCTCTACCTCCTTCTACTCTTTTAGGAAAAGTATGATTGCGTGGTTGACATGGACCTTTTAATAAATAGGCTCTACGTACCTGATCTCGGACATCAGGTGGATAACTCATTATGCTAGGTCGTAATCCCGGATCAGAAGGAATATTTTCTATATCAATCTCATGTTGTTGAATAGTAGGTTCTTTTGGTGGTACCGGTTGAACAATTGCTTCCTTATGTGGTTGAGTCGATAGAATATTTTGATTAACTGATGGCGACTCTTCACTACTTGGTCTTAATTTTTTAAAATATCGCTCCATATAACTACAAAGAATAAGAAAAATAATTCAATCACAATAGTCAATAGATACATAGTAGCCATTTCAATTTATCAAATACTAAACATTAAAAATATCAAATTATAAAAGAAATAAAAAAATTCCAGATTATAAACTACAAAAAAATAATAATTTCAATTTAACTTCATACTACTTTTCTCAAAAAAAAAAACTTCATACTACAAAATCAAATTAAACATTTCAAATTTATAATGTCCTCAAGTATTCAAGCCAATTTCTTAATTCATTATTTTTCAAATTTCAATTCATTTTAGCAAGATAAAAAAATTGCAACAAAATAAATATGAGATTAAAAGTAAGTGGTGTACCTATTCTTAACTTGTTGCCGCTGCCTTGCTGGTGCCAATCGGTGAAAGAATGAAATTGAAAAAGGAAGAAACTGTTATCTGAAAAAAAAAGAAAGAAAAAGGAATTAACGAAGAAGAAACGTGAGAAAGAAGAGAAAGAGTCACAATTAAGTTATTCTTGTTTGTTTGTAATGGGCAGAGTCATTGACAAATCTTGTTTGTTTGTAATGGGCTTGATTAAAAGGCCCAGTTTTAAAGATTGGAAAAAAAGGATGAAAAATGTTGGAAGCGTGGATCGAAGTTGCGTGCTCTCACATAGTAAGGCCAAGCTGTTCCATCTCAACCAATGTAATATTCATTCTCAAATATACCTAAAAATTTTTTATTTTTAACTGAGGGGGGAACAGGGCCCCATGGGACCCCCTTTATCTCCGCCTCTGGTTTTGATTCAATGGGCTTACAAGAGAATCTCTTAAGGAGAATTTATAAAAAAAGAGCAGTCCGTTGCATAAACGCTCTCACTATACGCGGAATTTAGGGAAGGGTCGGATTCATTAGGTCTTTGTACACAGTATTCTCTTGTAATTGCAAGAGATTATTTTTATGACTCGAATCTGTGACCTCGGATCACACGGAGATAACATTTACCGTTACGCTAAGACTCCCTTTCTTGAGGAGAATTTATGCTTATGGTAAAATATGATAATGTATCTTTATTTTCTCATTGTTTTTGTGATGTAATGCAGCATTACATGGCATATATTCTTCTTAATGCTTTGGGGTCCTTTGATGTCACCTAATGTCATAAAATACTCGCAAAGCGATAACAGGAAAAAGATATCACATGTTTCAATGACAATTTATGACTTTTTTTTTTTTAATTTCTTTATACTTGCTATTGAATAATTAGTGATTAATGAAGCATGCATTTTTTTTTGCACTAGTGAATTATGGAGGTTGCCTTTGCTTTTTCTGTTATTCTTTTGATCCTGCTCCATGCAAAGATTATATTTAAAGTTCTAACTTGCATTTGTAGGTTTTGAAAAGCCCTCAGCAATTCAGAAGAGAGGAATAGTTCCCTTCTGCAAGGGACTTGATGTGATTCAACAGGCTCAATCTGGAACAGGGAAAACTGCTACTTTCTGTTCTGGTATTCTCCAACAACTTGATTATGATGTGGCGGAAAGCCAGGCATTGGTCCTGGCACCCACTCGGGAGCTTGCACAGCAGATTGAAAAGGTTATGCGAGCACTTGGGGATTGTCTTGGTGTCAGGGTGCATGCTTGTGTAGGTGGTACCAGTGTTCGTGAAGATCAACGCATACTCTCCAGCGGAGTGCACATTGTTGTCGGCACCCCTGGTCGCGTTTTTGACATGCTTCGAAGACAGTCGCTTCGTCCTGATTACATCAAGATGTTTGTGTTGGATGAGGCTGATGAAATGCTTTCACGTGGTTTCAAGGATCAGGTCATTTGTTGTTTTTAAGTTTTTGACATGCAGCTTCTCATCTTAATCTTGTGTGTATATGCATTTAATTTATTAAAATGTGACTGATAATCAGAAAAGATTTACCAAATGCACATGTAAATGTATATGTTGTGGAATACATTTACTGCTAGAACTTTGTGTATTTCTGCATCAGGTTAGCCATTCTAAGAACAATATTTTGTAGTTTCTTTATTGTAAAATTTGGTGTGCTAATAATGTTTCTGCTCTGCTGTCAGATCTATGATATTTTCCAGCTTCTGCCATCAGAGATTCAAGTTGGTATATTCTCTGCCACAATGCCACCTGAGGCTCTAGAGATCACGAGGAAGTTCATGAACAAACCTGTTAGAATTCTTGTGAAGCGTGATGAGGTGACCTTGGAGGGTATAAAGCAGTTTTATGTCAATGTGGACAAGGAAGAATGGAAGCTTGATACCCTCTGTGATCTGTACGAAACCTTAGCCATCACCTAGAGTGTTATTTTTGTCAACACTCGACGAAAGGTTGACTGGCTGACAGACAAGATGAGGAGTAGAGATCACAGTCTTTGCTACTCATGGTGAGATGGATCAGAATACAAGAGATATCATCATGCGTGAATTTCGATCTGGGTCATCTCGTGTACTAATCACCACTGATCTTTTGGCTCGTGATATTGATGTCCAACAAGTCTCTTGTTATGAATTATGATCTCCCCACGCAACCGCAGAACTATCTCCATCGAATTGGTCGTGGTGGACGGTTTGGAAGGAAAGGTGTTGCAATCAATTTTGTCACGAAGGATGATGAGAGGATGCTGTTTGACATCCAGAGGTTCTATAATGTGGTGATTGAGGAGCTACCATCAAATGCGGCAAAACTCCTCTGATGAGATTTTGTCTTCCATTGTCAGTAGATAAATTAATTCCTCTCATATTTGTCGTGCTTTTGTTTATTTTATTTTCCCCGGTTGTAGGTTTGAAAATTACACAGCTGACCAGCAAGTGAGAAGATATTTTCATTATAAAATATTCACCCAATGCATGCTCTACGCACGGCATTGCTTATTTTTGTTGCATAATATCCCTTATTTTTGGGTTTCTTTTTTTTTTTTTACGCTTTAAACGTGTTTGCGTTTTGGAGAGTTGGACATGGGCTTAATTATTAAGAATAAACCAGTCGTAGATTGGTGTGATGCGCGAATTTTATTTTTTATTTTTTTAAAAATTATTTTTATTTTTAATATAAATAAATATGTATGTTTTTTATGAAAAAAATATACATATTTATTTTATATTTATTAACATGGCTATTTAAGTATAATAACATTTGAATATGCACATTAAAAAAATTTTAATGTATAGATAAAAAAATACAAAAAAAGAGATTGAAGAACTTTTATTTGTTATAAAGAAGAGAGATTTGTCTAAATAGAAATGGTAAAAGAGAACATAGAATTATATATTCTATTGACATCAAAAAAAATTTATTTAATATATAATAATAATAAACATTCCAATACTTATAAAACATCCAAGTATATTTTTTATATGCGTCATTATTATCATTATTAAAAGTTAAAGAAGAATTGAAAACCTATAAAAGTAATAGCAAGTGCAGCTAAACCTTATTATAGATTTGTAAGTACGAAACACAATAAAGAGTAGGTCGATCCAAATATCTAAAATTACTTGTTAAGTTAGTTGTTATTGACTAAAGAAAATGACCGTTGAACCTACATTTATAAAAAGCAATTACTTGTTAAGTTAGTTGTTATTGACTAAAGAAAATAATTGTTGAACCTGCATTCATAAAAAGCAAATTATATTAGTACCTCCTATTTCTTCAAAAAGGTTAACTTGAAATTGAGATTGTATTGATTTTTTTTTATATAATATTTTATTTATGTATGATTTGAATATCTTTTTATATTTTTTGTACCTGAAAATTTATGGTTGAATTATTATATATTAAATTTTAATATTATGGCAGGTAAATTAATTTGTCTTATGATAAATAAATTTTAATTATGATTAGTAACAGCTGTTTTTAAGTAGATCCCTTAATTATAAATTTTTTTTGTTGAGAGTTAATTTTTTTATGTTTCTATAATCTCTTCAGGAAAAAGTATAACTTGATTACATGGAACGTGGGAAGTCACAGCCAAGCAAAGGAATAATTATATGCTACAACCGTTGTAGCAATAAATGCCTACAACGGACCAATGAAATTCTTACACGTAGAATCTATAGTTTTACATTAAAGATTGACATGTGAAGGATTATTAATTATTTTTCTCAATATAATTCCCAAGAATTGATTTTCATAATTAATAGGAGAACTCTTGCTATTAATTGTAATTGATTATAGTTCTTAATTTATATTGCAGAATTTAAGTACTCAATGAATTTAGATTGATAGAAATACATAGGGACCATTGTTTCATTGATAGAGAAATGACTTTTTTATTATTTCAAATTATTATTCATTTGCTATTTTATTAATTTAGTTCATGTATTAAGTTTTTGTTATTCATTAAATATTACTTACTAATAGTATTTAATAATTATATCTTATATTAAAATTAGTATATAAGAAAAAATTTCTTAAAATTTTATATTTTTAATTAAAATAACTTGATTGGCTTTCAAAAAGTTACATGAATTTATTACTGTCACAATCTTATATTTTTAATTAAAAATATAAAGACATATTATATATTAATATTTATTTATATTATTTTTTATTTTTATCTTTATATTATTCTAAATATAATTTTTTGGCTTATAAAAATCACTATCAATCAATTTTATATATTGTAATTTATAAATATGCTGAATATGTTGATTATAATTTCATATGGTAAAAAGGATGGAGTTTGTTTTTTTTTTTTTTGCTCATTTTGTTAAATACATATATAGTTAAAGGATAGATTATATATATATATATATATAATTGTTAGGCTACGGGTGTAGAATGGTTCGAATTTTTTTTGCTTATAACTGTTATGCATCTTTCAAATTCTTTTGCTTTAATGAACTTAATTTAAACGTCATTGTGAATAAATAATATTATTCTAGCTATAACTATACACATTTAATGGGATAAGAAAGAGAATTAAATGGGTCTCAAATATTAGATGGATCAATAAATAAGATTACTGACGTTTTGTTTAAAAAGTGTAACATTTTGTTTCATAATATAAATAGACGTTAAAATTTCCTTTACCGTAAAAAAAAAAAATTAATTTAGGATGCGGCGATATAAAACTCAATTTAAAATTCTCGGCTTCTATTTATTAGATATAGATTATTACAGCATATGAAGAAAAATAAGAAGCTTCTTGCCTTTTGGTGCACTTTCTACCTATTAAACCTTTGGAAGTCACCAATCGACACAGGCCAGCTTTTGTTTAAAGACAATATAAGAACAATATAATATAAAATGAGAAATTAGCTCTATCTTTTATTAAGACAATAAGTGACATATATATATATATACAAAGTATTCCAACGGTAAAAACTGAAATAAGAAAGCAAATGACCAAAAGTTTGCTATAATATTGCAGCAATTGTAAGAATTATCCATTGAATATAGCTATACAAATAGTAAAGTTTGATTTTAATAAATCTCTTTTTTTTTAATTAAGCCTTGATTAATAGGTATCTTATCACCCCCTCAAGGTTGGCAGAGGGAGAGAACATGTGCCAACTTGTATCAAAAAGTGATAAAAGACTCTTTAGTTAGAGCCTTAGTAAAAATGTTAGCGATTTGCTTTATAGTAGAAATATAACGAAGGGCAATAGCACCAATTGTAACTTTCTCACGGAAAAAATGATAATCAATCTCAATATGCTTTGTATGAGCATGAACAATATGATTATGAGACATATGGATGACACTTTGATTATCACAAAGAATAGTTGGGCATTGTTCTAGTGAGATTCTAAGATCGTGAAAAAGATATTGGAGCCAAGTTAAGTCCGCAGCGGTAGTTGCTAAAGCACGATACTCAGCTTCCACACTAAAACAAGAAACTGTAGGTTGCTTTTTAAAGCACCAAGACACACAATTTGATCCAAGAAAAATACAAAATCTAGTGGTGCTCCTTCTTGTTTGTGGACATCCTACCCAATCTGCATCACAAAAGGCATTAAGAGTGAGTGAACTGTGAGATAGGTAACGAAGGCCATGAGTTAAAGTCCCTTTAATATAGCGCAAAATGCGTTTGACTGCTCGAAGGTTCTTCATGGTTGGATTTTGAAAATGTTTGCATACTTGGTTGACAGCATGTGTGAGATCGGGCCTAGTGAAGGTGAGATACAGAAGAAAGCTGCATAATTGTCGATAAGAAGTAGGATCAGTTGGCATATCATCATCAGGAAGAGGATTTGATTTTATAACTATTGGTGTTGATACTGGAGAGGCTTCAAGCATGTGCGCTTTGTGGAGGAGATTGTGTGCATATTTGGTTTGAGAAATTGTGAGAGCACCAGAGAAGTAATTGACTTCAAGACCAAGAAAATAGGTGAGGTTTCCCAAATCTTTAAGAGCAAATTCTTGATTTAAACGGTGAATAATGTGAGAGATAAGTAAAGGAGCATTGCCCGTGACTATGACATCATTTACATAAACAAGAAATATAATTAAATTAGCATTATGATTATAAATAAATAGAGACGGATCTGCTTTGCTGCAACAAAAACCAAGAGATATAAGACATTGTGATAACTTAGAAAACCAAGCACAAGGTGCTTGCTTAAGACCATAAATAGATTTATGTAAAAGACTAACATGATTAGAAAGTGTAGGATCTGCAAAACCAGGTGGTTACTCCGTATAGATTTTCTCATGAAGAGTGTCATGCAAGAATGCATTCTTGACATCCAATTGTTTAAGGGGCCATCTGAAATGAACAGCTAGCGAAAGAACAACACGAGTAGTTGTAGCCTTTGTAACAGGACTAAAAGTTTCTCCAAAGTCAAGTTCAAAAATCTGTGTATATCCTTTGGCTACCAGTCGTGCCTTGAACCTTTCCACGCTACCATCTTCTTTATATTTGGTTTTATAAATCCATTTGCAACCAATAATATTGGCATTTAATGGATGAGGAACAAGAGATCGAGTTTTGTTACGTTAAAGTGCATTAAATTCTTCTTGCATGGCTACTTGCCAATTTGAAAATTTCATGGCTATTTTTAAGGTTTTGGATTCATCAAGGGAAACTAAAAGAGCATTTTCAGGGTGTGAGGTAATTGTAGGACAAATGTAATATTTTAGAAGAGAAGGAGGACGTTTGTCTCTTAGTGGTCGAGATGGTTGAGGTACTATAGTATGGTCACTTGGTTGCTCAATTATATTAAAGGATGGAGGTATATGAGCAATGGAGACATCATCATTAGAAGGTGAAGTGGGTAATTCAATGTCACTTTCATGATTAGAACTGGTAGGAATGAGATTGTGGTTTTGTGGGAGGGAGCATTCAGATGTGGCTATTTCATTTACAGGTGTATCCAAGACAAAAGTAGAATTAGAACTCAAATGACTATTGCTTTGTGACTGATTTGTTGATATAGTAGTTGATGGTGAGCTTTTTGATTTTCCCCAAAACCATTCATCAAAATCAGGAAACGTAGTAAATAATAAAGTAGATGATGTAGACAAAGAGTGAGTATGAGACAAATATGGAAAATATTGTTCATTAAAAATAACATGTCTAGAGATATAAACACGGTGTGTAGTTTTATCAAGACGCCTATAACCTTTATGCAATGGGCTATATCCTATAAATATACAAGGAATAGTTTTCTTAGAAAATTTATGCATACTAGGAGTTTTTAAATAAGGGAAGCATTGGGAACCAAAAATACTCAAACTATAGTAATCGGGATCTTTGCTAAAAATATTAGAAAATGGAGTTGCCTTCTATTAATTAAATAAACTGCAGTTAGGAAAGCATCTACCCAAAATTTAAAGGGAACATTTGCATGAAAAAGCAAAGTAAGCCCAGTTTCAAAGATGCGACGATGCTTCAGTTCAACAAGTCCATTTTGTTCTGGTGTATATGGGCAAGACATTTGACGAGTAATTTCACATAGTGCCAAGTGATTTTTAAACTGATTAGAGATAAATTCTCCGCCACCGTCGGATTGAAAAATCTTTATCTTCCTGTCAAAGAAGTTCTCAACAAGTGCTTAAAACTTAAGAAAGCAATGAAAAAAGTTAGATTTATTTTTTAAAGGATATAACCGAGTATAACTTGTAAAACCATCAATAAATATGAGATAATATTGAAAATTTTGCGAGGAAAGTACAAGGGCAGGACCCCATATATCACTGTGAATTTTTTCTAAAGGAAAACTAGAAATGGATCTAGATTTATTAAAAGAAAGTTTACACCATTTCCCAAGTTGGCAACTATTACACATAGTATTTTTAGTCAACCAATTTGAAATACTAATAACTCTCTTATCTTCCAAAATTTTCAGAAATTTCTGGTTGGGATGTCCCAATCGAGCATGCCATATATCTGAGCTAACTCCTGATGATTTTATAGCAGCATACGCTTCCGCAAGTTGTCCTCTTTTAAGAGCGTACAAGCCTCCTTGCCTATCTCCTTTTACTAGGATTTGATTCTTGTGATCCTTAATAAGAAACTCATTAGAATTAAAGGTAATAGTGCAAGAATTATCATCAATAAGTTTACTTACAGATAATAATTTTTTTTAATATCTGGAACGACAAGAACATTATTCAATAAAAGTTTACCATGTGAAGTGTTTAACAAAGTTTTATCAGTGTGTGTAATAGGTAAGGCTTGACCATTACCAACAATTATATTGTCACTGCCAAGATAAGGTTTCAAGGATTTCAAGTTACCTCCCTGATTTGTCATGTGAGCAGTAGCGTCAGAGTCAGCATAAAAATTTGAATCATCTTCATTGTTTAAGTTCATGGCATTAAAAGCTTCTTGAATATTTTCTCCATCGATGCTATAGTTGTATTTATAAAAAAAACTAATTACTGTATGGTTAGTCCGTCCACATATCTGACATGCTGATTGATCAATATTTTGTTTGCTTGGTTATCCTCTCCAATTGTTGTTTGGTTTTGAGTGATTCTGAATGTGTTGAGTTTGATTGCCGTTACGAGAACGATTTTGAGTAAAAGAGTAATTCTGACCTTTTCCTCTATAATTGTTTCTTCCTCCACGTTGACCTTTTCCTCTACCTCTTTGTCAAAGGAACGCTTGATTAAGATTTAATTCTTGCTTGTCTTCAACTAAAAATTCCTGCTCAAAATTCTGTAAAGACATAATAAATTAGTTAAATGATGGATATGGTGGTTTTGATAAAACTGCAATTCGAAATTCTTTATATTTGTCTCCTAGTTCTTGTGAGATTTGGAAAACTTTATCAACATCTCCTAGAGGTTTGCCAATGGCAGCAAGTTTATCACATATCTTCTTGAACTTTTGAATATATTCATCTAGAGAGAGTGTTCCTTTGGATAAAGCATATAAACTATTTTTTAATTGAGCTTCATTTTCTTCGGTCGTAGGCAACAACTGCTCTTGGAGTGATTTCCAAAGTGAGTAAGCTGTATCCACTCCGAATTTCATGCTCAACACTTATTCTTTCATGTTTCCAAAGAGCCAAGATATGATGAGTCCATCATTGTTGATCTATGCCTCAAGGTTTGGATTTTTAATTTTCTTTCCAGAAGAATCAATAATTTCATCTTTTGATTTTCTTGAATCATGGATATGATGTTCTATTCCCAAAGTTCGAATTAAGGGAACAATTTGAGATTTCCACAAAAGAAAATTTGTGGTGGATAATTTGATGGAGATAAAGCTAGAGTTTTGATGAAAGGATTGAATAGATAGCTTAGGCTCTTCATAGGAAGCTACTGATTTACCAGTCTCTGATACTATAAAGATAATATAAGAATAGTATAATATAAAATGAGAAATTAGCTCTATATTTTATTAAGATAATAAGTGACATATATATATATATATACAAAGTATTCCAACGATAAAGACTGGAATAAGAAAACAAGTAACCAATGGTTTGCTATAATATTACAGTAATTATAGGAATTATTCATTGGATATAGAATACAAATAGTAAGATTTGATTTTAATAAATTTCTTTTATTCTTCATATTTTTTAATCGAGCCTTAATTAATAGTATCTTATCATTATTAATGTCTCAAAAGGCGTAATCCCTAATTAATGTCATTAATTAATTAATAATTGCTTTTGACTTAATAATTTAATATTTATTTTTAAATAAGTTCAGAATTAAATAATTAATTTTTTTTCAGTTTAAAAAAATAGTAATAAAACTCAAACTCAAAAATTTAGAAAATATAATATTTATGTTATTGAAAAATAAAATTTATATAAAATCATCTTCTCTATGTTTTCTTTACAATGTAATTATTATATTCACATAAATTTTAATTATATTTATTTTTTTAGTCATAAAATTATTTTTATTAGTTTTGATGGTTTTAGTCTCGAAATTCAATTTTCATCCGCCCATCGGAGTCGGTTAAAATTACGTAACACTACGGCGAGCTCAGTTCTTAGAAAAACATTAGTAAAGACAGCATAGCCCCACCTATGGCCCATTGGGATGAATTTGACGGTGGCTGAGGATTGAGATTTTTTTAGTCAAAGGTCAACGGAAAATGCTGAAAAGTAGGGCCCAGCAATTTATAATTACACTTAAAATTCATTAATATAACCCATATACTAAACAAGAACACGCAACGTATGATTAAATTTAAATTCAAGCAAATCTATATACTGTGCCAAAGAATCAAAACAAAATAATTTACTTTAAAAAATATAAAAAAAAAAAGAAGGAAACTTAAAGATTTGTTTAGATGTCTAATAGCTAGAGAATTAATGGCCAGTGGTTGGGAATATTAATAACTAATTACATGTATTTTAATGACAGAGTATGTATTATTTTTATTTAAATTTTGAGTTAAAGCGTGTGGCTTCCTTCCTCGTACATGACTAATAAAAAAAATAACTATTATAATTGTTATTTCAACTATGAAATCAATAAAAAAATATTTTTATATCACAAAAAAATTAATTAATTAATTAAAAAAAATTATATCCACTCTATTACCGACTCACTACCGAAAAAAAACTTAAACCATTTAAAAATAAAAAAAATGAAAAAGAAATCAAACTCTCTTGAATTTCTTAATAACTCACTGCTTGAAGTCGACCACCACCACCGCCATCGTGTGACTGTTCAGCTAATCTTATAACCGTCACAGCAAGTCCTCTCTGCATGAACTTACTCTAATTTGCTTTACATGCACATTTCTATTTACTTTTCACTGTAATTTCTTATTTGTATTTAGAGTCCTTTCAATGACAATCTCTGAAACGTTGGATAATTCCACGGATGTTACCACTAGCAGCGGTGCTAAGTCCTCTTTGCATCTTAACTCTTAGTTTCGATAGAGGAGGAATCCTTTCAACTGTTGTAAAAATTAGATTAATTTTTTACTAATAATATATATAATGTGTGAACAATTGCACTAATAATTATATTAGAAAATTTTTCAAAAAAAGAAATGGATTACAATGGACACTCTTAAATACTAAATCTTTTCTTAGACAAAATTTTTTTAGACATATAATCACTAGCACAAAAAGTCATCACAACTATACCAAAATAACTATTAAATAATTAATAAAGAGAATACCAAATTTAACAAGATTCGGTTAATTTTGCATACGTCCTCGGATACCACCAAAATAATATTACTAATTTCAAAAAAATATAAAAGAGAAAAGAGAAAAATAAGTCTAATAAATAATTGGACTTATTTAGAATGATTTTGCTAAGGGGGGAGGGGTCCCTGTTTATAGTCTTAGGAGCCCCTCCCCATATCTCACATTTTTCAATGTGGAATAGAAATATAGCCATAATATAATAAATTTTTATCTTGGCTATTTTTCTATTTACAATCTGCATGTCTTCTCTCAAAAGAAACTATTTTAGTAGTGTCACCAATTGCATTGTGAAGCGCTCATATTTAAATTCTCAAAATATTGATCAAGTCCAAACAATGGTTGAACTTGACAACTGTCATCACATTTGTCATCATATATGCGGGATTATCAGTGGTCTGAATTTTCTGAAGTAATATTTCACTTTTCTCCAGAATTTCACGTACAAAGTGATACTGAATATTGATGTGTTTTCGTTTTTACATGATAAATTGGGTTCTTTGCTAAATGAATAACACTTTGATTATCACAATGCACTTTGATGTGCTTTTGTCTAATTTTCAATTCACCAAGCAACTCTTGATGCCAAATTGATTCTTTAACAGCCTCTGATACTGCCATGTATTCTGCTTCTATAGTGGATAAGGCAACTGTTGACTGTAACATAGACTTTCAATTAACCGGCCCCTTAGCAAGTGTAAACATATAATCAGTAGTTGGCCGATATTTATCCAAGTCACCAGCATAGTCGGAATTACAGTATCCAACTACAAATTGACCATCTTTTTCATCTCGCTCAAATATCAATCCAACATCTACGACATTCAGAATATATTGTAGAACCCATTTCACAGCTTGTCATTGCTCCTTACCAGAATCATGCATGTACCTGCTCACAGCTCCAACTGCTTGTGAAATGTCCGGCCTTGTACACACCATAGCATACATCAAGCTACCAATACCATATGCATATGGAATCTTAGACATGTACTCCTGTTCCACTTCATTTTTAAGCGATGAAGATGAGCTGAGCTTCATATGAGGTGCAAGCAGTGTACTTACAGATTTTGACTTTTCATTCAATTCAAAATGTTGTAGTACCTTCTTCAGATAATGTTTGTGATTCAAACAAAGCTTCTCTCTCTTCCTATCTCCGCATATCTTCTTGCCTATAATTTTATTTGCTCATCTCAAGTCTTTCGTTTCAAACTCCTGATTTTTGTAGAATTTTACATTTCTAATAGTGTGGATTATTCTTTGGGTTGCTTCATTAGGGGTTCAAGCATCCATGTGCATGTGAACAATCATTTACAAGTGTTCTTTTATTCTAGTTTTATTATTAAAATTGATGATAATAAATGCCAGGTATGCTGGTGTTAGAGAAAGAAAATATGTATGTATGCATGCACAGAGACACATGTGCACACACACACATACACATACAAAGGGTTGGTCAATCATGTTACTGATGGAATCCTATTGATCTCAGCCTGTCCATAAGTGGATGGTTCGCCATATCTACTTTCCGTGTTTGCGACATAAAATACCAAGGGTAATTCTGCCTCTCTCTTCAGAGTTCAATGAGTTCTTGTATTGCCATGAAACTGATGTTTACTTTTGATGTATTATCATCTCATTTGTCCCTATATAATTTCCTTCCGGTAATCCATGATGGGAGCCTTACTGTGGGCCATATACATGCATCAATTTGATTTCAAAATATTCTAAAACCTGGCAGAGATTGATGTAGGGCATATGAGAGCTTTCAAAGTTCTGAATTTATATTTTTAAAAGTTTTGAATTAAAATAGAGCCTCACTTCTTATCCTATTTAAGTTGGAAAGTGATGGTTTCATTTTAAAACATTCTTTCAAGGGTATTTCCGAGGCTCAAAGGCTGCAGAATTAGGCTGAAAGGAAGAATAATGTTTGTTATGGTCTAGGGACTGTCTAGGTGTGAGTAGGGTTAGAAGCGATCGGTGGCGAAGCCACTGTTTAAGGAAAGGGGGGCAACTGCCCCCTTTCATTTTTGAAGAAAAAAAATTATACATACATTTTTTTATTAAAGTTTTTAAAATCTTTATTTACCCCCCTTCAAAATCTTTACTTGCCTCTTTCAAACTCATTGAAAATTAATGTAAGGTTAAAATTTTTTTTTTAATATATTTTTACTTTTTTATTTTTTTATTTTAATTTTATTATTTATACTTTTAATATTTTATCATGTAAAAAGCAGCTATAATTTTTTTTTCTTCTTTATCTATAAAAGAAATTTTTATATATTAATCTAAAAAATTTATAAAAATATTATCATTTATATTATTTTTAATATATATAATATTTCTTATTTTTGCCCCCCCCCCCCCCCCCCCTTCTATAAAATCTCTAGTTTCGTCCCTGGAAGCGATACATAATTTTAAGGGTACATGCAAGTAACTACTTCTGTTTTGGCAGCCACCAAAGCTATTACAACTGAGAATCGGGAACTTCTGTGGCAAACACTGGATGTTATTTAATTATTTACAAATGTTGATTCTGTAGATGTCTTCATAACAACAGTTCGTTTAGTACATCTATATCTGATAGTGTGCACTGGTAACAATGCAATTCTTTAGATTCCTTGTCAGACTATGATGTTTGTCATATAAATTAAAAAAATAAACTAAAATGTATAGAGAACAGCAAATAAAGCAGTTATGTCTGTTGATATTAATCTCTGTTCTCCTAGAGAAGGTATTAGGTGGAAGTGTTGGCCTTGAGGAGTACGTGTGTACTGCTGGTGTCTGAATGGCTAAGTTTTATCTGCTGTATCCTTAAAATTGAACAACCTGCATGAATCTTCTAGATTTTGATGGCTAGCTTGTTATTTGACCAAACATGTTCCGGTGGTTTCATATTGTTAAGGTCAACCTTACTTCCATCTTTTTGGTTGATGCTCATTATTGTTCTCTCTTTTTGCGATGGTGCAGGCGGTGGCCTTAGTAATTGCTTTCTTTGTTTCAGCAGTATTTCATGAGGTATGGGAGGTTTGACTTTGGTGTTTCAATTATCCAGTTTATGATTTCATAGCGACAAGTTGATGTTTTTGATATGTTCATTTTTGTCTTTGCTGTACAACAATGAAACTGTTGTTCCAATGTGCACACTTCCTGTTACGTGAACAATAGATTTAGTATTGTCAAGTTTTCTGTAGGATGTCAGATATTGGAGTGACTTGTTTTTTGAACTTAGTAGGGAATACATTTCCATTATGAAGCAGATCATTTTGTTCGATATCATGCTTGAAAATTACGCAAGGATCATGATAGGATATAGTAGAGCAAGCAACCTTCCTCTGGGAACAGTCATCAACTAATGATCATGAATTAATTCAATAGTAGAAATGCCGGCATCTGTTCGTGAAGTGCATTCATTGGTTATGTGAAGACAAAGAGAAACCTAAATGATGAATTGCCAGTATTTGTACAATAATCGGCAGGGCATTAATGAGGGTCTTATGTTTAGAAATAAGTTAAAAGGGAAAAAGCAGAGTGGTGGACAGATGTTAAAAGAAGAAGAGACTGTTTGATATACCTTTACTATTTTGCATTGTAAAATATTGCATTATGTTAGGATAGTGGGCCTTTTATGCTAATTGGATTAGTCATCTCTGCAAACATCATTTGCAATTGAAAAGAATCATTTCTTTCATGCCCATGTCAGAGGGTAAGAAAATGGTTTTTGATTACGTTCATTTCTAAACAGCCCATGGAGAATATGGATCTAAGACAAGGCAACTGAAGGGAAAACATTTAAAAAATGTTTTTAATAGGTTGTGATTATGACAGTGAAGATTAGTGAGTTCAACTCATACAGTCATGCTTCCGGTCTTCATGGTCAAACAACTGTCAAAATTTATATTTGCAACTCATGTTATTGCACCTTGTGGTTACCTACTTGTACTATAGCATCACATGTATATACCTTTTAAGTTCCTTTGTTTAATTTTTTTCCTTGCTTGTATTTACAGTTGTGCATTGCTGTTCCTTGCCACATATTCAAGGTCTGGGCTTTTATTGGAATAATGTTTCAGGTAATCTATAAGAAATTATTATTTTTTTTTTAATTTAGAATTTGGGTTCCTGCATGGAGATACCAAGTTCAAGTCCCACAGGGATGGGGTGGAGTATATAGGCTTGGGGACCAGGTCCACTGAGCCGCCTGATAGATTTCAGGGAAAAAAATGATTTGCACTAGTGTGGATTGGAGTTATACAGGACATGATGTCAATCTTTCCCTGTTTGAACCAGATTCCTTTGGTCGTGATCACAAATTACCTTCAAAACAAATTCAGGAGCTCAATGGTGAGTTTTTTTTTTCACTTCTTATTTCCCAAATTATTTTAGCTCATTTATTTTTTAAGCATCATACTTTTAAGACAAAAGTGAACCATAGTGAAAAGTCATAAAAGAACGAAGTTGCTGCTAACTTAGCATTAGCACTCGTCAAGGTGGTTTTATCAACAGTCTGCCAAGAAAGCCTTTGCACACAAAGCAAAGGCATGGAGCTCAAACCCAGGCTTATAACATATTTGAAGAGTATAATTTGTTGTCTTCGCTTTATCGATTCGGGATGGTCAGTGTCTATGTCCACCTTTTCAGCTTAGGTTATATGACATTATATAACAGGTGGGAAATATGATCTTTTGGTTCATTTTCTGCATTCTTGGTCAACCAATGTGCGTGCTGTTGTATTACCATGATCAAATGAATCAAAAAGGGACTATCGAATCAAGATAATACTTACTCATCGTGTGTAAAGTTCATATAATATAGACTTACCAGTGATACGTTGTCTCCAACATATTATGAACAAGAGGCAGTTGCTGTTCTCGTATAAACTGTCCAACGGCGGTATACTCATCAAAGGAGTGGATCCGTTAATTTTACAAGCAATTTTGAAAGTATAATCCCTCTAGTGGTGTTGTTGTCAATGGCTGGTGGAAAATTGTAAATGTACAAAGTCCAATCTTTGTAGTTTCTTCTTCTTTTCTGATATATTTTTTTCTCATCAAAAGTTAAAAGCTGTGGTTATATTATCTTTCCTCAATTTGTTTGTGAAATTTGACTTTTTAATTGCATTGTCTGATAGCATAATATTTGATCGTTCAGAATCTGTCAGTTCGCAGTTGGTTCAATTTTTTAATTTTTTTTCTTCATTTTTCTAGCTTTAGGGTGTGTCTTTTTGCCCCAAATAACAGAAATGTTGCTAACAAGAAGGGGAAGATTTTTAATAGTCTGATTTGAAGTTTTCCGTTATTATTTTGACATTATTTACTAATACATTCTCTATGGGGTGTAAATATTGGGAAAAAAATTATTAAGGGTAAATTGTTATTCTAATTAATTTTTTTAATATGTTTAAAATTTTCTAAAGCTTCATTAAAAATGAAACGAAATGAATATATATATATATATATGTGTGTAAATTGTACTAGTGTCTAATTATTAAAAAAAATCTAAAATGTCATTTTTCGGCTCTTTCTCCATTTATTTGAGGAGAATTTCATTTGATGTGAACATGATTTCCATTACTTCAAAAAGGAAACGGAAATGGCAATTTTTTTTGAAAAAGGATGGCGTGGGAAAGAAAAAAGGAAAAGTCAAAAATATCGACATATTGTTTATTGTAGTAACATACGCATACGATAGAAACCTTTTTTTAACTTACAAACCACCACCGACGCCATATATTTCCACAGTCAGCACCTTAAAAATAACAGCTGACAAATTGAAAATTTAAAATAATAAATAAAAAAATAATGGTGAACTCCATTGAAGTGCTACAGAAACAAAAGCTGCAGCACTAGAAAGAGAGAGAGAGAGAGAGAGAAAGAGAGAGACTCTGAATTCTTCAATGGAAGATTTCAGATCCAAGTCTTGTTGCGACGGAATAATGCAAATTCAAAGCTACCATGGCCATGGAGCTATGGTACCCACTTCATCATCAGGCGGTGTCAGTGGTATGCAAGATCTCAGATGTTACAGTACCTCTTATGCATCTTCTGTTTATCCAACACAATCCCAGACTCAAACCCAGATGGGGAATAGCGATGTAAAGTTCAAAAAAGGCAAGTCAACAAATGGGTCGGTTTCCAAAAGCTGGAGTTTCAAGGATCCGGAATTGCAAAGGAGGAAGAGAGTGGCTAGCTATAAGGTTTATATTGTGGAAGGGAAAGTTAAAGGTTCTTTAAAGAAGAGTTTTAGGTGGCTCAAGGACAGGTACTCTAGAGTCGTTTATGGCTGGTGGTGACTTGCTCTTTTTTTTTTTTTTGTCTTTTTTATGTTTTTGGGCATTTATGTTGTGTATTGTACTCTGCTTTTTCTTTTTTCAAGTATATGCTAATTTAGTATAATACTACCAAAGTTCTTAAATCGGTTGTTATTATGAAAATAATAATAATAATAATAATAATTCCTTTTGCCTCAATTTTGGAATTCTAACTATCCTGTGTTGATGTCTTTACTCTGTTGGGGTCAACAGATAGTGATAGGAATATTTCTATTTCTATTTTGGGAAATTAAAAGCATAAGCTCTGTTTTCAATTGAGTTGAATTTTTAAGGGATTTGCTGCGGAAACTTGCTTGAATTAGGCAATGGATGTATTCTAGCATCTACTTGTACAAGTTCACTTCTATATCATTTGTCGTTGTGGGGTGTTCTGTGGATCTGTTTTGTGAGTTTTGTGATGCAAATTTCTGCACATTCTTATTCTAACTTACCTAATTACATAATATAGGGTGGGTTTATGAATGCTTTCCTTTTGTGCATTGGCTAATTTGAGCGCAAACTTTGCTGATGCTACAAATTTCTCACCCATAAATACGCCCTGGCCCCTCCATCTACATCCAAATAGAACTGAAAATTGTTTATTTAATGGCTTGAAACCCTAAACTTGAAGTATTCATGGCTTCCATCAACATCTGCTAGAAAATTATTTGGTATTTATTCGAACTGGTAGCTGGTTTCAAAAGTTTGATCTTTTATATTTGGCAGCGGGGAAACAATTTTCTCCATTTTGCTTTTATTTTCTCCTACCGTCTCCTTGAATGAATCAAATTGTTAAATTCTGTTAATGTCACCAATTCCTGATAGTTAAAACTAATGTCACTTGATCAACACCAGTTAGGTCCTTGTGCTTCCACTATAACTTCAAATAGTTTCCCTTTTCGTGCTTAATTGTCTTTCTGCTATTATATTTTTGTTTGATTTCATGTGATCTTCAATTATATACAATCTTAAATTTGTGTTTCAATTATATTTGTACTGGTGTTGCAAGTGCTTTCTCCCTCACCTGACAAAGCTATTAACCATTACAAGTCTTCGATGACAAAGCTATAACTAAAAATTGTGAGAATCAGGATCACATAATTCAACACGTTACACATATTTTGTAACAAAATTATAAAGTCAAGGTGAGGCTTTAAGTGAGAGAAACAACAAAAGTCGAAAGCAAATGAAATACAAGAAAGAGTACAACATAACAGACAGCTAAATCTCCATCATTCCCTTTTAGAATTATAAGCCAAAAACATCTGTAGGTTAACCCCCTGATGCTCCCATTCGAGATAAGACCTCAATATTATTTTTTCATGACCCATAATGATCCCAATCGAGATAAGACCTTATTAGGTTAACCCCATAAGATCTATCACCCATAATCTCCGCTAACTCATGAAATAAAAGCAATAACGGGAGAATACTCAAAATTTTCTTTTTTTTTTAAAGTATGATAGATGCGCGTCCATATGAGCAATCAGTAAAACCCACAGTAAAAATCTTTAAAACGATGTCAAGTAGCCTACCATCGAACTCAACAGGGGTGCAAGAGACAACCCTAGAAAGTTCAACCCTGCTCTGCGCAGATTTGTGTTCAGCCTTAAAGCACTGCTAAAACTTTTGTATACTAAGGAATGTCAATACACCGCCCAATTTACACTGATTTCAGGTTTTAAACTTTTGATTCAAAGGAACATTTGAAAAAATGATAGCTTAAATAAACAAAGTGGCAACAAAGACACGTTAAGCCATATCTTAGAAAATATAAAAGTGCACCGCATTAACACACCCAACATCTGTATATTGAGCCTCCCTAAATTCTGGGACCTTAGGCCTCCCCAGACCATTTTCCACATAATCAGGCTGACGTCTTGAGTGCGCAAATTGAAAACGTAGAGTTATACGTCGCTCAAAGCACAATTTCCAGGAACCAACTCCATGAGAATAATCAATTCCATTGCAAGTGTAACAGCACATCAACACTTCATGATTTACAACAATGCGCAGCTGACCACCTAGTAATGAACCTTCTCATCACCGTCAAAATTCAGGCCATCGATTCCTTTTAGGGCGGATTCATAGGTCTTCATGTGTGTGGTATTTCTCGTTGATGATGAGCGCCTGGGGTCTGCAGATCCTAAAGGAGGGCTCCGTTGTCCACTTGAAATTTTATGCACTGCTCCTGGGCTTGCATCAGTTGTGCGAGAGCGTTGGGGATCAGCCTCACTCCCTCCAAATATATCACGACTAGTAGAAACAGCAGCAGTTTGCCTAGTGGATCGACTTGATCGCCCCATAAAAGTAGAGCTTGGTAACTGTCATGTTATAGCATAATGCAGATTAGGTCTAAAAGAATACAGAACACACAGATAAGGTCTAATAAAATTGGTTTGAACAAAGGTCTGACAGCATCAAGTAGAAGATGAATCAACAACTATAAGATGAGAAGAAAGTCCAAAAAGACACATCAGTTAATTCTTAAACATGGTCAATGCACACAATCAGGCTAACAGAAGTCAGTAATTAGGCAACACACTGCCTGTAAAGCACTTGCTCATAATAGCTTGATAATAAGAGTGCTCAGTAGAATTTTAAAACTGAGCTTGATTCATCAAGACTATAGTTGAATCTTACACAGTTCAGCACCCAAAAAATGGAGAGATAGGGAACACACAACACTTACAACAGGGTCCTTGCTAGCAGGAGAATCATTTGTAACTGGACTCTTTTGCTTTGCAAAATTTCCACTACTTAGTATAGGTCCTGAAAATCTGCGGCGAGCAGAATCTATTGACTGACCAGTCGGCCGCACCTCTTCACCACCTGGAACAAGGAGTAGAAGACAAGTATATGTTAAGGACAAAATCAGGTTGCTCACAGCTTGAGGATACAAAACCACATATTGGTATACTGCATTCCACTACAAACTCAAGGTGGCAAACAGTAAGCTAAATTTCAGACAAATTCCAGGTTCATTCTTCAACAAGAAAAAACTGACCTGAATCTTTTAAAAAAAATTACAAAAAAGAGTAAGAAAACTACATCATCACCAAGCAAGCAAAGGGAAATCTTTCATAGGTACCATCCGATTTAAATATAAATGTGCAGATAAAAAGAAAGAATTCTGTGAAATGACAAAGAAACACAGGAACTACCTGTCTGTCTATCTGCACTGACAATTGCAGGGGGCATTCCAGAACTTGTTCCAATTCCAGGGCCCTAACAGAAATATGAACTATTCAAATGCATGCTATGCTAAAGATCAACAGAAGTTACATGTAGATGCTTACAATGGCACGGGCTGGTGGATTTGCCAGCTGTGATTGCTGATACTTCAATATTGTCCAGTCAAACACATAATCAAACTGGAAGCCTGTAATGAAGAGTAAAATATAGAAATGATAATATCAAATGCCAATTCTGTAATTAAATAGGTAAGAAATAAGGTCGTAAGTGGAAGGCATGACATGCATTACAAACTTGACGCCATCCAATGCTAAAAAAAAAGGAAAAACCCTACCTTCGCGTATAAAGAGATCGCGAAATATTCTTTTCAGGTAAGCATAATCAGGCTTATCATCAAATCGTAAAGCACGGCAATAATGAAAGTAGGATGCAAATTCAGTTGGATAACCCCTGCACAAAGCCTGAAGAACATGTAAATCTTGGTCAGCTCCATAAAATTGGAGACCGTGTGTATACAGCTGCATGAATAGCTTACCTCAATTGAAGTGGACACCTTCTTTTCACTAATTTTCTCATACTTCTGTTTCTTAGTTCCTGCTTTCAATCCTTGCCAGGGAAGACTGCAAAGAAGGATATAACAGTGAACAACCAATGAAGAACCAGCAAGAAAACATGAGGTAGGCAGGCAGAAAGAATCACCTTCCTCTTAGGAAGTACATTACAACATAACCCAAAGACTCTAAATCATCTCTCCGGCTTTGCTCTACAACAGCCCAATCAGCCAGAGACAAATTAGATGAAATATCCGAAATGAAAAGGATTGCTTAACAGTAAAGCCAGCACAAAGACACAGTGACAAGCTGAGCAAAGTACATACCAATTCCTAGGTGAGTATTCATACTTGCATATCTTGCAGTTCCAGTCAAATTTTTATTTTCCCTGAAGAAATTATTACTAAATTTAATTAGCAACTGCTTAACACAATTACCATAGTGATAAATAAAATGTGAAACAGTAAATGCATGGATTACATGAGGCTAAAAGCTCAAATTTATTTTCACTATGCATGCTAGGGGTGTAACGGATAATGGTGGGGAACTCATGCTTGTTTGAAATTTAATTATTTTTTCAGGAGGGTTATAAGAAAGTTAAAGATGCAGTAGAACAATCTCAACATCTAGTGCAGCAGCAACGCAGCAATAGCATGAGGACAATGACCTCAAAAGTGTTGGGAGTATGGTACTAGCACTACGAAACTGCATTTTAGTGAATATATCATTACTGCAACAGCAAACACAATCTTAGGTGAAGTATTCTGACCTGTAAGGAATGTGTTGATGGGTTGAACTATCTCTATATTTCTTCGCCAAACCAAAGTCAATCATGTACACCTACATGAAATAACCATATTGAACATATCTGACTTGGATCTTCAGTAATCAAGAAGATCAGAAATGTACTAAAATAAAAGAAAAAACATATACTTAAAATCAAAACCTGATTAGCACGCCTTCCCAAGCCCATCAGAAAATTGTCTGGCTTGATATCTCGATGTAGAAATGATTTTGAATGAACGAACTCAACACGATTGATCTTAAAAGAAAAACAAGGACACGAGAAATTTTCAGAAAGCACAAACCTAATGCAAGGACTACATGAAGTTCATGAAACCTACCATCTGGTCAGCAAGCATAAGAACTGACTTCAAAGAGAGTTTTCTGCTGCAGAAGTTAAATAGATCTTCAAGACTAGGTCCAAGCAAATCCATCACAAGGACATTATAGTCTCCCTCAACTCCAAACCACCTCACGTTTGGAATCCCAGCTGCCAAAATTAAAAAATTAAAAAACAGAGTACATAATTAACGACAAAAGCACATAAAAAATAAAATTGAAACATAAATAATTCTTTGGATGTCTAATTACTTCCTCCTTGAAGGATTCTGTATAACTTTGATTCATATAGCAACTGAGGATGCTTTGTCTTGACATTCTCCTGAACAAATATAAATCAATGTCAGCATTTTAATCAAAAGTATGAACAAATGATGGCAAACTAAAAAATCCCAAAAATAATTGAAGAAAGGGTGAAGTTCATCAGGAAATCAAAAATTATTTTAGGATTGATGAATTGTTTCAACGCATGAAAACAGTCCACTTATGAGTAACAGATTCAATTACACAGCAAACTAAATCATAAAGCATAAATTTAACAACATATGCGACTGTTTGAGATGATCCCCACACAGTAACTGTTGGAAGAATCAAATCTAGTCAAGAAGGTAAATTTCACACTTTTGGCAGTTACCAAACATATAACGGATGCCGCTACACATAACCTAAAAATATTTATACGTGTATTAAAAAATTTCTTCTAATTAACCATTAATATCATCCCATCGAGGCAGAAGAAAAGGCAAGTTGATTTTCCCAGTATTCCAGTCTATTCCTTATCTCCAAGTAAAAAATTATCCGCAAAGTTAATTCAATAATTATCTGGAGAACAGGAATTATATCCAGAATAAGATGCAGATAGCATCAACAAACCAGTAAATTGGAGTTCACAATAGTGAAAGAGGAAGTGGAGAACTCATATTATGCCATCTGCTGTCAATGGTGCTATTTAACCAAAAAAAGGATGAATCCATCATACTGTTGGTTCCAAGAGAAACACAAGTACACAGACGATTCTGTGATATCTTGTCAAGAACATCACCAACAATTCCACATTAACAACATAATCTACAATCCTCACCATCTAGTTAGCTCATGATTACAAACAGTTGTTTGACTTCAAAGCACTCTGCTGAGTCCTTGTAAGCCAAAAGAGGGGAAAACTGATGGTACTGCCAAAAAGTTTTAGAGTGAGACACAAGTTCATAAGAATCTTTCTATCTCAATCAATTTCCCATTAGGAATGAAACGAAGATAATGGTAAAAAAAGTTTCTGCTAAGTTGCTGTCCAGGTAAAAGACCCAGACTCAACTTCGAAACAGTATCACGTAGGTTGACTGCTAACCACTGCCATTACGTTCTAGCTTACACAATCACTAGGATAATAGTTACTGCATAAACCCATATATCGATTGCATTACTAAATCTTTAATTCAACTCCAGATAATCAGGAGAAAAAGTTATTGAAATTCAAAATATACATACTAAAAAATTAATTAAAACACGATAAATGAAATTGAACAAATTCATGAGATACAAACATAAATTAGAGAGATACAGAGAAGAAGAAGACTAACAAGCTTAATAGCTACTTCTTCGTTCGTCTGGATATTAGTTCCTACAAAACAAAATTAATCACCAATTACACTTTAAATCACCAAATTATTTACAAAAAATTGACAAAAATACAAATAGAATTAACAAACCGAGATAGATCTCTCCAAACGACCCGCTACCGATCTTTCGACCGAGCCGAAACTTATTACCAACACGCGGCTCCATCGAATTCAAACGTCCTAGCTACAATACAAACCCTAATCCAAGCCCCAAACTAATTACTTAAAATTCAAAAAAAAAAACGACACTGTACACCAAATCAACCGCACCGACAAATCGAAAAAAATCGCTCGGAAACGAAGAAACCAAATCAAAATCAAAAAATGAAAAAAAAAAGGTAGAGATTAGGGATTGGAGATCTAGAACTTCGTGCTCTCTAAAAATTAGAGAATAAAAAAATAAAAATAAAAATCCTAATCTAGGGTTAGGATAATTACAGATGATAGAAAATGAAAATGAAAATAAAATAAAATAAAATTAGAAGAAAAAGAAGAGGAAGAAGGACTCTCCTGGTATTATCATCTTTGTTTTTCTCTCTCTTCGTTTTCTCGCATTGTTGATAATTTTGAAGCTAAAGACTTTGAACAATGCGTGTGTGTTTGTGTGCATGTGTGACTACGTCTTTTTTCTTGTTTTTTATTTTTAAAATATTTCCATTTTAATAATTATTATTAATTAGTGATAAATAATTATATTAATTAACATTAATTAAGTAATTAATAATATAATTACTGGTAGACAAAGGACGAGAGAAAAAGAAAGAATTGCGACGCGTGATTAGTACGCGTGACCGAAAGTCGTATGCGAAGGAAAAGCATAGTGCGCTGTTGTCACTGTCGGGTAAGAGCCCCATTAGCTTTGTACAGTTATCGCGTGACATTATCTGAGAGCGTAGCAGTCACGTGATCTAATCGCGTGTGATTTTTTTTAACTACTGGGGTTAGTCATTGATTTTGTTTTGTTTTTTAATTTTCTTCATGGTTGAGGATGTCTTCCACGAAATCATGACTTTGTACGCTTCTCTTTGTTTTTCAGCAGTGGGTGTGGGTGTGGATCATGAAAAATGCCTTTTATTTATTTTTTTATCTTAAAAATAACAGTGAACTTATCTATAATTCACAAATTAAAATTAATTACCCCTTATATCAATACCATTTTCTTCTTAATAATTAGTTCCATTTAAATGATTTTATAATCATATTTTCATTTTTTACAATTTTTTAGACTATTTCATTTTATGTAAATATATATAGTTGCACAATACAAATACTTTTTATTTCGTAATATCATACTAAATATTTAGTTACTAAAATTTTAGAATATTATTACTTTGACAAATAATAAAAATAATATTTGAAATAAAGTTATGACATGTAGATTTAAAATATAAAATAAAGAATGCATATTTAGTTAATAAAATTTTAGATATTATTACTTTGACAAATAATTAAAATAATATTTGAAAAAAAGTTTTAACATGTAGATTTAAAATATAAAATAAAAAATGCTTGTTTTGTACACAGTATTATAATCGAGCTTAGTTAAGCCAAATTTTAAAAAATTCAAATTCGACTCGTTATAAAATAATTGAGTTTGAACTTAAATTCAAACTAAGTTCGAGTCGAATATGAATTTATATCGATCTAACTCATATATTATGTACTTCGAGATTAATTTAAATAAGTTTAACGAGTTCAATAAATTTATTTTTATTTTTATTTTTTATGTATATTTTCTACATTTTCATATAAGTAATATTAAAATTAATATTTTTATAAATACAGAACAATATGATTATATATTAGTAAAAATAAGATATTATATTACTATTATTTTATATTTTATTATAAAATACTAAGTTATTTTATATTTTATATTATTTAATTTATTTACCATATATTAATAAATTATATAAATTAAATTAGTTAAAAATTAATATATTCATATACATAATTTAATATATAATTAAATTATATATTTTTAATCCAACATAATAAAGGAGCTAGTTTTCAAGTTTAACTTATGAACTTTTTAAATAAGTCAGTTCGCAAGCTAACGAGTCGAGTATTTTTTAAATTAAGTTTTTCTCGTTTAATAAATGAAAAATCGAGCTTGAGCCTAAATAAATTTTTTTTGAACCGAGACACAAATCGAACTTGAATAGCTTATCTTATTTTCAGCTCTATGTACATTAAAACATAATTAGATAGTGATTATATATATATTTTTATAATAATTTAGGATTAATTTTTTTCTCTTCCATATATAAATATTCAATTAAGTAATTAACTTTTACATATAAATAATAAAACTTATTAGTAAATTATTTAGTTAAGTTAAACTAAATATTTACACTAAATATTATTTAGTAAATATTTACACTTAAAATATCATCATGAACAAAACTAGAATTTGTGATAAAATATCGTATTTTATGAGCTCTTATACTCATTAGCATTTGAGAATTTTTAATTATAAACTTTGTATTAAAAAAATCAAATTTATGTGACTTACGAATATTTGATTTATAAAGAGCATATATTTATAGAATATTTTTCTTGCAGTAGTGGATAGAATAAAAACATATATGTGGAATTCGATACGGGTCACTATCACCAACTGGCCAACACAAGCAGCCAGCCAGCTAGCCTATCAGTATATTAGATTTGCTCATAAAAGCTCATGTTGCTTAAACACAGCAAAAATCATTAAAAACAATGCTTCCTACCCATTCATTCATTTGAAATTTTCTGTTTGGTCTTAATTGTTAGATAAGAATTATTGAATTAAATCATTAATCCCTTACCATAACTTTCAAAACTTATAGTTCTTGTAAACTAAGATTAACTTAAGAATTAACTACATTTTCATTGTTTAATGGACTAATTTCGCCATTCCTCCTAAATTTTATCATTAACGTCCTTAAATTTTAATATGTCACGGTAAAATCTTTTAACTTTAATTTTTTCTCGTTAAAATTCATGTCTCTATTTTTCGGTAATAGAATACTTAATAATACAGATAGTAAGAGTATGATAGGAACCGATGAAAATTAACCAGTTACTGGGGGCATCAAAACTTCAACTTAGGAGATTTTAGAGTGCCAATTAATTAGCTATGAGAAGGATAATAACTGATCTAAGAGAAGAAGAATTGCATTAGAAAGAAACTAGAGTTTCTTTGAAGTTGGTACTTGATTAATCACCAATAGAAGACAATAGCAAGAATTGGCTAAAATATTTGAAGCCAAACGTTACATATACATCATTATAAAGTCTAAGAATATTATAGCTAAAACAACAAAATTGATTCCTCTTAAACCTCACATTTTCAAGCAGTGAGATCGGCATTCTACAGTAATAATGTACAGGTAATGGAAAGAGAGACATTAAGGATTTAAATTGAACAGTCTTGAACTCTTGATTTTTTTAGTTAATTTACTCATGATTTCAATTCAGCTAGCTATGAACTATGGGTTAAAGAAAGTAGTTCCACACTTGCATTTCCATCCTTCAGGCTCATAATTAGCATATTCAACTCTTCTGTGACCAGTATTTGCAGGTATTTGAATTGCATTACAAGGGACGCAACCTTCACACTTGTGCTCACAATTTGGTGGCCTTGACCCTAGTCTGCTTAACCCTCTATATGAATTTTCTCTTCCATAAGCTACCTATAAATATCAAACAAATATCAAGCAAAAAATAATCCATCAAAGAGCATTAACTTAGAAGAGAAAGGATATGAAAATTACCTGATTTGGGCTAAAATAAGCTTGCTGGAATTGTGGGAGTTGTCCTGTTTTGATCAAGAAAGCAAGTTAAAATGAAGAAGAATGGTGGAATTTGCGAGCTGCAAAGCATATATAAATATATAAAAAAACCCCCAGAAACAGAAAGAGACGAACTTTGAAGTGAAAAAGCTGAGTCAGTATTAAAAAAAAATGAGTCGGATTAATTATCAATCAAATACAACAAAAAGTTAAAAAGCAATCTTTTTAATTGGTGAAAACAAGTTCTTGAAAAAAAGAAATAGTTTTCTTGAACCGGACAAAATGGTTGCTGAAAAGAGAAAAAAGCACAAGAAAAGAAACAGCTAACCTTGTCTAGGGGGAACAACATCATGCGATGCAAAATGCCAGCTTCTTACGCAACACCAACTCATTATTATCAGCAGAATTGCCATAACATAATACCAATTTCTTCTTCTCATTTCTCTTAATTACAATCCTTAATTATGATTATGATACTGATATAGTGATGACCTTCTGATCTTGTCTTTCAGTTTCTTGATAAATTGAGAGAGAAAGAATTGGCTCTTGAATCTCGCTCAAACTTCAACAGGACAAGCATACATAAAAATACTGAAATAGTGAAGATTTGTGGAAAAGGACAAAAAAAAAACACAATCTTTTAAATGTATTCATACTATATAATTACAATCATAATATAATTATTATATGCAAAATGAAATTTACTCTGTCTTTGTTTCTTAGCGAGAAAGATATTGCTTCTCAGACAAGTGATTCCTCCTTTCTTTTCAGCCAGATTTATCAATATAAATTTACAAACAACTTCTTGAAAAAATAATTTTCTTTCTTTTCTATTTTGACAACTCATCACAAGGAAATGTCTCAGAAAGAAACAAATTTCATAAAAATTAACAAATAATAATAATAATATAAGAACAGTGTGGTCTGTTTATAGCTCAGAACAGGTCCCTATGCAATGCAACATAAGAATTTAGTAAGAAAGCTTATAGGGTTTCAGGCAGGCTCTATAGACTGCAGAAGTCTTCTGCTTCTGATAATCTGTTGGTTCCAATAAAAGAAGAGAGCTTCCACTGGTAAAATATTTTTTCCTTTCTTTTTTAGGCTTGTTTTGTCTTTAATACATTTTCTTAAAAAAATTAAAAATCAAAGATTTTGACGTTGAATAAATAAAGGGTTGAATTTAATTTCTATTTCTTTCTTTTATTTAAACTCAACGCTGAGTTGAAATGAACTTTGAGAAAACAAAGATTATTATGAAGTCTTATTGGTTAGGTTGCCAGTTGCCACTGAACTAAAATTAATTAGATATTAAATAATAATAATAATAATAACAATATAATAGTACATAATGTATGGTCATTTTCATACAGATTGGTTGATAGGTAACAATCAATCTGAGCCACCCATTTATATCATCCAATGGTGAATGATGAGTAATGATCTATCCTTATCACTGTGATGTATGTACAAAGTTTTGCTTTTAATTACTTACCATATCATTGTCTCATCACCAATTTCATGTCTAAACTGAAACCCAGTAATTGAATTAATTTTTCCTTTGATTACTGTGGAAATTTTAACAGATATTGCTCTAACCTCTAAGGAATAGTTTCAGTAAGCAATCACATAAATGGTAGTTTCTCTACAACTTTATTTTTTTGGCCAATAAGTTTCTCTACAACTTTGACTGGACTTTGAATAAATTTTTTGTTAAAGAATATCACTGTTCAGGAAAAAAATGTGTAAATTTGGCCACAACCTTCAATTCATATAAAGCATATCATTGATGTTATTTATAACATTTATTCTTTATGTTTTATAAAATTAGATTAAATCAAATCTTTATTTTTTTACTTATTTATTTATTAATATTTTAATTATTCTTAAATTAGTTATAATATATATATTCTTCAAATAATTTTTATGTAATTCAAAGAATAAATAATTAATTAACTTAAAATATAATTTATATTAAAATTTAATATTACACCTTTATGGGTTCTTTAATTATATTTTTAATTTAAGTTATAATTTTAAAATTATTTAACTTGTGATAAAAATTATTTTCACACCTTTATGCACATACATTTCATTTTTTTTAACATATAACATTCAAATTTTTTAATCTCAACATTTAATATTCAAATATTTTAATATACAAAAAGAATATCAGATTTTTCAAAATCTTTACTTTTTATTATAAATTTTTTGTCATTTATTAAAATATATAATAAATTCATAATAATTTAATAATAAATTTAAAGAAATCATCATATTTGAATTTTCATTTATAATAAATTTATAATAATCTAATACTAAAATAAAAATTTATAAATTAATAAAAAAATTTAACAAAATTTAATAATATTTTTTATCATTCTGATAAAATTATATATTGATGTTTTCTAAGCTTATAACATTGGTAATGTCAGCACTCAGCACATAGGTCAAGAGGCAAAACGAAGTGAGGTGAAGGATAGCTACAGGGGAAGAAGTCAGGACTCAGGAAGCTTAAAAAAGCAAACCTAAACACTGAAATATTAGCCAACCTGAGCTCCCTAATTCCGAACATATGCAAAGCTAGCCACCAGCTCTGCTCCTCTACGATACTGAAGAAGAAAAAACCCAGTCTCACTCTGACACTACAACACCTCTGTCTCTCTCTTCTTCTTCAGGACAAAATATTATTTATGGTAAAATTGTTCAGTGAATACAGGATTGCTCCCTATTGTAGGTTATTGTCAGTCAGTCAGTATAGCTAATTCATAATAAGCTTTGCTGCCAAGATTAGGAGATGAAATGCTGTCAGTGAATCCAAAATTCACACATTACAGATGAAACAGAACAGACTGAGAAACATACACTCACTGAATCATCAAATCAGTCCATCAAGTGTCATATGAATACAAAATTAATTAATTAATTTCCGATTACCATCTAATCATCCATGGCTTTAAGAAGACTAATGAAGCCATGGGATAGAAACTAGTAATATCAAATCAATTTTATATGTTTCTGAATATTAAAAAAACCCATTTATGTGATTTTCTTTTTAAGTGCTTTTTTACTTATAATAATAATATTAATATTAATAATAACAACCAGTAAGAAGATATAAACTGAAATAATTTGCTTCATTTAAGATGAATAGTATATAAACTTTCTGTATACTGTATACAAGAGAGAAAAATACACAAACCCAACACTAAAATAAGGGGCCAGAATTGGGTTAATGATTTAAAAACAAAAACTTGGCTCAGTTCAGCCATGTGAAAAAAAAAAGAACGAAAAAATAAATTAAGCAAAATTTAAAAAAAAAAATGGGTTAGTTCCTTTAATTCATCTTTATTGTATGTATTTAGTGCTAGAAAGCCAATCATCTCAAGCACCAGTAGTGCCCTATCTTCATGACTCAAGCCCAATCCTGTTTTGATGACATAGGCTTAAACCACAGGAATTGGAGTTCTTGGACTCGGGTGACCCATGTATGCAAGTCTGGGTGAGACCCTAACCTTTGGACTGGGCCGTGGAGAAGGAATAGGGCCATAGTTGCCGAAAGAAGGACCAGGAGGTATTCTAGGAGACAGATTAACCTGTTCCAATGCCCTTGATTGTAGCTCTGTAGGATAGTCTCTGACACAGCCAATGCGAGGTCCAGCCCCTGTAGTCCAGTTGCAACGTAATCTCTCACCACATTTATAAATATTGGCACCCTTGTTAGTGTTAATTTCTTGTAATTTGTTAACAGTGGTTGTTGTCTTTTCAATGGACAAATCAATCTCTTGTTTTGTTGCAGTTTTGGGTTCACAAGTATCTACAGAAGCCACATTTGACTCTGGTTTTTGCTCTTCTTCAAGGGGAACAGATGGGCTGTCATCATCAATTGCACACCTCTGCATGACAATGGCATATGGGTCCATAATAAATGATAAGTACAAAAAAAAAATTGCAGAAGGAACAAAAAAGATACCTTAACATTTGTGAGATCTACATTGTTTTCTTGAAGAAAGCTAATGAATTCCCTGAAGTTTTCTTCTGTTGGGTGATAGTGACCACTGTAAGGCCATATAGCCTAAAACAGTAAGCAAAGACAAATGAAACCAATAAGTTTTATATAAGCCAGAAAAAATTGTAGGGAAAAACTAATAAGGGCATTGGTAGAAATAGTCAAGTACCTCAAGAATACCATTTTGGGCAACTAATCTTCCAGCTGCTGTAGTGGCACCACCGGATAGAAAACTAGAATGTTGAAACACACCCTTCTTCTTTTGGCCAACATACAAAGCCCTTGTTGTGCTAAGCACAAATATCCACTTTGAACCCTCAACCGTGTTCACGGCATCTCCACTTTCCTTGTAAACAAGCTTACCATTTTCAACTATTACTTCATATGCTTGCCTTTCTTTCTGTAAACACAGATAGCAAAAGTCACTACCTTGATATATTAATTATATATATATATATTCAGTTGGAAAATATTTATCAGCCAATACAGAGCCACTGTTTGATTAATTTTGACTTACTGGTCCAAGATATTTGATGCACTGCTTCTGTAGAATAGTTCTTGGACATTTCTCAAGATTCATTTCCTTACCATCTCCAACATCCAACCTGCATTTTCCAAAATCTTGAATTAGTAAAAAAGAAGGGAAAGTAAGAGCATTTTCTTGATTCCCAAACAAAAAATTGTGAAAGTACTTACCAGTAAAAGAAAGGTTGGCTGCTCTCACTTTTAAACCAAACATCATAATACATGTGTAAATTATGACCATATCGATGGCGAGGATCAATCTGTGCAGATAAAGAAAAAGAATTGCAGACTATGGTTAGATCATTTCCTGCCTATTAATTCAGTTCTTATAATCATGGTTGTTTATAGAAATGTGTTAAAAAGACTTACAGCTTCTAGCCAGTGTTGTAGGGCTAATTTCTGAGCCTTCTCATCTTTAGATAAGCCTTTACCCACTTTGGCTGCCCTTGTTCTAGCCCTTGCCCATCTTGAAACAGCAGTTTCAGGTTTTTCAACATTAAAGAAAGAAACAGAACTTCTCTTTAGAGCTGCAAAATCTAAAGCTTTCCACCTGCAAGATTTTAAAACAATACTTAGAACGAAACCCCAGTGAAGTTGAAAGTTTGAGCAGATAATTGAAGATAATCAAAATACTAACCAGAGCTCCTCAATAACAACCGCACAATCTGCAAGGTTTCTTCTAGTCCTGTAACTCTTGTAAACCTTTTGAACTTTAACTGCAGCGGCCTCAAGCTCACTAACTGGTCTTGGAGAAAACAAAATTGCTGGTTCAGGAAGGGAAAGTGCTTGTTTTGGCTTCACTTCGTCTCGAACTAAACTCTTGAATGACAAATTTGTTTCAAGAACTACATTTTGGGGTTTGCAATACTTCAAATTTATAGAATTTTTGCTTCTTCGCGAATTGGACTTGGGTGAGTTGGTCATGGTTTCTGAATTAGTTTTCTTGAAACTATCTGATCTCAAGGGGACAGTACTGCCATGTTTAGGACTGAAACTGAAGTAATATGCTAATCGACAGAAGCTGTGTCTTACAATTTCTTCCCAGGCTGAATGCAGTAAAGAAAGGGATAAACCCATAGATTTTCCAAGCACCAATGGAGTTAAAATCTTATGAAGACACCTGATAATGAAAAAGATAAAGAAATTTGAGTACATCTTTCTTTAATTTAGAAAATCTAAAACAAAATGTTATCTTTTTAAATGCAAGTCAATTGGGCGGAAATTCAAAGTTTGAACAAAACTATTGAAATCAAATGACAAAACTACAGCAACATTCATACCCCTTGGCCCCAAATCAAAAACCCCATCTTCTTTTAGTTGATTAAAGGACCCCAACAATGACTAAACAATATTTAATAAAAGAAAAAAAGGAAAGTTAACGCAAAAAAGTAAAAAGAACAAAGCCATCACACCTAATTAATTCTAATCATTCCATAAAAACGCATACATATTACCAATATACCAAACAACCAATTTCTTTAAATTTAACCCGCAAAAAAAGAAACTTTATGTCTTCAAAGAAAGAACCCATTAGTTTAATTTGTTTGTTTCCACTTATAAAATGATACCTGTAATCAAGATTCAAGAAACAGAGGCTTTGAGCAGAGTGTTTCTGAAAGAAAACAATTCTTTGATTCTTTAGCAAAATAAAAGGCAAATAGGTTCTTCAAGTTAATAGGATTCTTGACTACTCCTCTCAAGCTTATATATACAGAATGAAGAAAAGTGGTCCACTAGAACCTTCAAAGACGTGTCCGAAAAGCAGGAAGAAAACAGAGTACAGAGCAAGAGCAATCGTGGAATGGAATTTCCTTTTTATCAAATCCAAGTGGAGATAATATAAAAGAAGCTTTGAAAATTGAATTGAATAGACAAATTTTTAAGGCAGGCTGTTGTGTTTGTGAGGATATTCAACGGGTAATCTTTATTATTTTTTTTTCAAGGTCCAAACCACGAGTTCTTTGATGGATTCAAAGCTTGAAAATTTGAATACCCCTTTGAAATGTGAAGGCTCTTAAGTATAAATAAATAAATATATATATATATAATAAAAGGTAAATAAAAATTCTGCTCTTTGATGTTTCTATCTCCAATATTGAAAAAAAATAATTAATTGGGATTTTGTGGGAGAGAGAGAGAGAGAGAGAGATAAAGAAGGAGAGATGGGCGGTCAAAGAAAGGACGCTTGCAAATCGGTTTCCTATGAAAAAACACGAAATTGCTTGAAAATTGAAATCTCTGTAACTTTTAAAACTCAGATTTTTCAAATAGTATTTAATTTGTGTTTTATAACAATCAAATCGACTTGTTTTTATTTATTTATGGGCATTGTGTTGTGTTGGTTTGGTCATGCACACGCTTACAGACGACTTCTTGTTGGGTGGCTTTTTTAATGCACAGTATTGCGGTTACTGCCTTCATTTTCCCATTCCCTTTTCTTTTCTGTACGTATTTTATTATGCACTTCCCCAACTTATATTTTTATTAAATTATAAAATATTCGAAATGTGCGTCCTACTTAGATAAAAAAAAATATTCACAAATTATTTATATAATAATAAAATGCAATATATTTCATATTAACTATAATATATATCTATTATTTTCTGAAGGATCAACTAATCATAATTTACATTTTTTTATTGGACAACAATTGAAATATTTTTTTCTTTTATCCATTTGGTTAGAGTGTGTAAGCCATAATCATAATTTTCTTTGATAAATGATGATTAAATTAAAAGAGGCAAAGCATGTACAAGCAAAGAAAAAAACTAGAGCTAGGAGTCGGCTATCCCAAACAACTGTGATTGCCTAAAACTCCCATTCTAGCATCTGATACAATTGGAAAAACATTAGTCTCAACGTTATAACTGACTAAATTAATAAAAGGCATAGCATCCTTCGAAACAATATGAGAAATGGAACTTGGGCATTCTTCAATCCATACTTGAAACTCAGTTTATGGACTACCCAGATGGGCGAGATTATGGGCTGCCTGGTTGCAATGACGTAGAGCATGCTGCCATCTACAAATGATGAAGGATTTTTAGAGCAAACAACATTCATCAAGTATTGACCCCAATTCGGTGAGAATATTGGAATTACCATTCAAAGCATCAATAATGTATTTGCAATCATATTCCACAATGAGTCTCAAAAAGCCAAGTTCGATAGCTAGATAAAGACCCCAATTGAGGGCTATAGCTTCAGCAATAGAAGGGTCCCATATAACTCAAAGGAAACGAGCTGCATAAGCTAATACCTGACCTTTTTCATCCTAAAAAATGGCTCCTAATCCTATACCATTATATCCGCCAACACCTGCATCTACATTTAATTTAATAAAACCATGCGAAGGAGCATACCAACTTAACTATGGCGCCAAAGTTTGGAGGCACCTGGCTGTAATCAATCTATCAGAAGCATAGAAGGGAAGTTCATAAACCATGTTCTTCGTTCTACTACTGAAAGCAAAAAGGGAGAATTATTGTTGTTCATGCATCCATTTATTACACAAAATCCAAATATTATAGCATATTATACTACATAACAAAATATCTTCGGGCTTTAAAATATGCACCAAGTTCATCCACCAAGTTTTGAAAGTTGAAGCAGCAGCCTAACGTACCTGACTTAATGAGAAGTGATCCCAAATAGCCTGAACTGTAATGCAATCTCTGCACAGATGTAAGGTTGTTTCCTGTTTATTGCAGAAGAAACAAGACATTGAAATTGTGCCCAATCTACGATTGAGAAAGGAGCGAGTAGGTAGAATATCTAAGCAAGCATGCCATAGGAAATTAACCACCTTGGGATTAACTTCAGTTTCCACAAAGATTTCCAGAATCCATTATTTGAAGAAGAGGAAGCAGGTGATTCATGAGCCCGAATTTAGTTGAGAGCAACTCTATAACCACTTTTAACTAGATAATGACCCGTGGAATGGAAATGCCAAACGATAGAATCTTCGTTATATAAATTTGTTAAAGGAATGTTGATGCTTCTCTCAACATCAATTAGAAGGAAAACTTCAAGTAGCAGTGTCGAGTTCCATAATCTACTATCACCATCAATTAACTCGTTTACTATAGCTTCTTGAGAAAGACCAATATAAGGGGAGATGGGCTTAAAGGTCCATGGTTGGGGAATCCATCTATCCTCCCAAATCCTTATGCTTCTTCCATTCCCATTTCTCCATCTAGTGTTAGCCTGAAAAACCTCTCGACCCATAGCATACTGCACTAAGTGGAGCGAGGAGAAGAGCCAATTTTTGCTTGAAGAAATGAACAAGAAAGGTAATATTTGGCTTTAAATAAATGAGCAATTAGAGATTTGGGGTTCACAATCAATCCCCATCCCTGTTTTGCAAGAAAGGCCTTATTAAAACTTTTGAAATCACGAAAGCCTAATCCTCCTTCTTCCTTAGACTTACACATTTGGTCCCATTTACAAAGGTGCATTTTCTTTTCTTCTCCTTTTTGCCCCACCAGCAGTGACTGATCATAGCATGTAACTCATCACAGATGTAAGATGGGAGGCGAAAAATCTACATGATATAGGTAGAAATCGCTTGAACAACTGTTTTCACTGGAAGCTCCTTGCCCGCCCATGACAAAAATTTCTATTTCCAATTACTCAATTTTTTCACATTTTTGTCCTTGATTTTATTAAAGAGAAGGCGTTTGGATCTCCCCTACCATAGTAGGTAGGCCCAAGTAATTGACATGATGATCCACTTTCCTAACACCTAAAGAAGAGGACACATAATTTTACTCAAAGCTACTAATGTTAGCACTGAAGGAAACTTCAGACTTTGAGAAGTTAACGTTTTATCCCGAGAGAGATTCATATTGCTCTAATAATTGGAAAATAGCATTGATGTCTCAAAAATTAACAGGAAGGAAGAGCAAATAGTTATCGGTAAAAAGTAGATGTGAAATAATATGGGTGCCCCTGCAGATGCTGACACCGTGTAGAGAAGTAGATGAATTAGCATGCTTAATCAACCCAATTAAGCCTTCAGTGCAGAGAAGAAATAAATAAGGAGATATGTGATCTCCTTATCTTAAGCCTCTTGAAGGTTTAACAATGCTTAAAGAAACCCCATTCACCAAGATCGAATAAGAGACTGAAGTAACCAAGTTTATAATAGTTCTAACCCAAGGACTTGAAAACCTAAACTATCAAGATAGCTTCTAAATAAGGCCATTCGACCCGATCGTAAGCTTTACCCATGTCCAATTTAAGAGACATTACTTTCCTACTGCTCTTTCTGCAACCCTTCATAAAATGAAATACTTTAAAAGCAATGAGAATATTATCGGTTATTAAGCGTCCTGGTATAAAGGCACTTTGAGTAACGTCAACAATTTTAGGTAGAACTCCTTTCAATCTATTTACCAAAACCTTAGTAGCAATTATACAAATAACATTGCATAAGCTGATGGGTCTAAATTTTGTTATATATTTGGGGGAAGTACCTTAGGTATTAAACATATGTTGGTATGGTTAAAATTCACAGGCATCTCACCATCATTGAGGGCTTTCAATGTCACTTTTACCACATCATTGCCCACTACCTTCCAATATTTCTAGAAAAAGAGGGGGGTGGGCCGTCAGGTCCTGGTGATTTCGTGGGATGCATCATTTTTAGTGCTTGAAAAACTTCTTCCACTGAGTAAGGCCGATTAAGTGTTGCATTCATATCGTTAGGGACCTTACATTGCATAAAGGGGAGATCAGCTATTGTAATGTTAATGTTAGATTCAGAAGAAAATAAATATTCATAGAATTGAACAATATGATTCTACAGTGCCAATCCTATAAGCTCTCATCCATTTGTATCAGATAAGGAATGTATGAAATTGTGACGTATCTTTAAAGCTATAGCTTGGAAATAACGAGTATTTATATCTCCCTCTGATAACTAGTGAACCTTAGTACGCTGGAGCCACATCATTTCCTCCCTGTGATCTATCTCGGATATTCGATCTTTAAGAGTCTTTCTTTCTTCAAGGATATTCTATGAACCCAAGAGAGGGAGGTGTTCTAATTGTCGAAGAAGCACCAGTTTTTATGATTTTAAGTTACCAAAATTCGATTTACTCCAGGCTTGTAATTGGCATTCGCAAATTTGAACTTTATCACTCCATGCCCTATGAGAATCGGTATTTCAGTTGTTTTTATAACCTTTAGACAATCAGAGTCTCGAGACCATATAGCTTCAAATCGGAAGGATTTAGTCTGGGCATTAAATCTCTGTTTGTTTCCTTGATCATCCAAAAGAATAGGTAAGTGATCGGAACCATTATGAAATACATAGAAGAGAGTATAATCAGGGAACAAAAGCCTCCAAGTAGGTGAAATCAACATCCTATCCAGCCTTTCTTCTATGAAGTCATGACTTGACATTCCATTGTCCCATGTAAATACGTGCCCTTTAAAACTTGCATTAGATATATTGCAATCAGAAATAGCTTCCTTAAAAGCATTAACAACCCCATCACTTTGTTGACTTCCCCCCAGTTTTTTGCAGTGCATAATAATTTGTTGAAGTCCCCAATAACCAGCAAAGGAAGGGTAAATAGTGAGTGCAACTGATGTGTAAGATCCAAGGAGCGATGTTCATTTTGAGTTTCAGGCCACCCATAGAAACAAGTTAACCTCCAATCCCCGTTCTTTTGATCTTTAACCACAAAGTCCATATGATGGTTAGAGAAAGATTGTAGAACCAACACAAATGAATCATCCCAAAGGTAAGAGAGACCCCTACTACCATTTCTCTATTTAAAAGTTATGCAATTCTTGTAACCCAGTTTAGTCTTTATAAGATTCAGTTTATTTTCAGTAATTCAAACTTGCATGAGGAAGACTAGATTAGGAGTCTGGGACTTCACCAAACATCCCAATTTAGCAACTGCTGAGGGACTTCCTAAACCTCAAAAATTGTAGCTGAGGAGCCTCGCGGTGATGGGCAACTAGTTACCTCAGAACCGGCCTCCTTTGAAGGATCAAGTGTGGTAGAAAAAGATTGAGAGCCTTTTTGACGTTTCTGGACTTTTAGTTCATTCCCCATCCAGACATTCGGAATGAGAACTCTTTGCAATTAGGGAGATAAGCTGGGACATATTCACTTCACTATTGTGTTTATCTCTAGCCAATCTTTTCCAGAAGGATTTCTTTCTAGCATTTGTAGATAGATCTTCAAAGTTTGGGTTTAGTTGATTTCACAGTAGGTCATTATCTTCTTGTTCCACTATCTAAGTCGACAGATGAATCTTTCCTTTAGGTCCTTTTGAGGCTGGTTGGGAACCCATATGAGTCTTTGCTTGATTTTGCTGAGTCAGTGGCAAAGTAACATCTTGAGGGTGGGAGGTATGTGGTTCATTACTTGTTACAGTATAGGGCTGGGAGTGATTGTCGTTATTCTGATTATCGACACTATCGGAACTATAATAAGAGGAGGAGGAATTGTTCAATATATTTAACACTTCTTTGAGAGACTTGCTTGAGGTGGTAGATCTTCTAGTCCCAAGAGATTTTTCCCTAGATTTTCTACTGGTTTGATGGAGACCTGTCAGTAACCTTGATTCTCTATCTTTTTCAACTGGATTTCTTATTTGGAAGCCCTTCTTTGGTGAGGCCTTAAGCCATTCTCCATATTGATTATCATCTTTGTTTCCCCCTTTATCACAATCAATAGCAGATTGCCCTAAAACACCACACTCATAGCAAAAAATCTAGAGCCGTTCATACTTAAGCTTGATCCACTTCACCTCATCGCCCAATTTCAGTAACACCCCTCTATGCAAAGTCTTATCAAAAAGAATTGAAACTTTAAATCTCGAATAATTTGATCAAACCAAAGAATCTCCTTCATCCACTTCAACAAGCATCCCCATAAGGTTGGCAATGATCTCCACTGTCTTCCTCAATAGCCATATGGAAGGTATATTGTAAGCTCTCACCCAAAAATTCATATCAAGAAAGAGTGTAATTGATGGAGTGTCATTCATCTTCATAGGTCGTAAGATTAGCAGCTGATCATCTAAGAATCATGGGCTTGAATTTAGAACCCTTTGTCAATTTGCTTTAGTATAGAACTGGAACATAGAGAAATTTTCCCCCAATTGAAGAAAACTGAAGCCTTTGTGAAGTTTCCAACTTTTCGTCATAGTTGTTCTCAATGCGATGACATTAAAATCTTTTGTGGTTAGGATTTTACCAACCAAGCACAAAGAGATTCTAAAACGCTAAGAGCTTTGCAATTCGGGATCCAATCGCACTTCTCCAATAACATTCTCATCTGAAGTTAATTGTAAAGAGGCAAACAGATCATCAATATCCCCTGTTTCTACCATATCTCAGTAAAAAGATACAATCCGATGTGCATCAAGATCCAATCTAATACACTCTGAACAAAAGTATGAGATCAGAGGAAAGGGAAAAAGGAAGGTGAGGAACCCTAGCCGAAGTTCAGGAGATGGGGAACCCTAAAGAAAGGGAGGAGAGACCTCTACTAGAGAGGAGTTAGATATGAGTTGACAGCAACACTCTAAGCCACAATCATAATAACAACAACAACGACAACAACAATAATAATGATAATAGTAATATCACTAAGATAGTAATTAATAATAATATGATATTTTAATTTAGTAATGCAATTTTAGAATATTAGTTAATAATAAGTCGTGAGTACTCGTGAACATGCATTTCATGCAATTCAATATTAAAAATATTTTAAATAAATTTTATCTCTTTAAAAGTTAATATATATATATATATGTATATATATGTATATGTATATATAGATATTATTTTAAAAATATCAATATAAAATTACCATATATTTTTTTTATCAATAATTATTATTATTTAATATATTTCTACATCAAATTTTCCTACCAATAATTTATATCAAAATAAAAATTATATTATTCGTCGAATTTACATTATTTAATTAAAAAGTTATGAGAAAATAAAAAAATAAAAAAATAAATATTATATATATTTTATCTTGTATATTGCTTTTATAATGTGTTTTCAATTTTTTTTCTTTACTTAATTTATTCAAATAAAGTTACCATGTGATGAAAATTAAAAAAATTTATATTAAGTACTTTATTAATTTCCTAACAATAATTTATCTTTAATCATCTATATTTTATTAATCACACAATATTTATTTTATTATTTTTAAATGTTTAAAATTCATAAAAAAAAACTCAAGAATTTATTAAAAAAATGAATGAAATATAAAAAAAAAAAACTCAAGAATTTATTAAAAAATGAATGAAATTATGAACATAGATAATTTTAAATACTTCAACTTTAATATATATCATATGTAATAGAATATGTAATCTGCGTTGGTCAAAATCAAACAAAGGTTGGTAAAAAATCAAGACCATTGTATATGATTGAATTGGATGTTGAACAACAAAGGAAAAATATTTCCTCAATTCAAATTCCCCCCTTTTTTAGGTAACACTTTGAATGCTTCAATTTATTAAATTTCCTAGTCTTTAATCATAACCATTTTTTCATTTATTTAAATTAAATTTTGATTAATTAAAAAATTAAACTCAAAATTTCATAATTATTAAGATATAATTCAATATTTATTAAATTAAAAAATTACACCATTCACCTCTTTTAATTTTCATTTAAGAGCATAAACCCTAAAAATATATTTAAATAATATTAGCATCATTTCAGTGACACGTTTATACCATACATGGTTTGAAAATTAGTGTTTACCGGTTTTTTTTGTGTACAAATTATTTTTTAGAGTCGAGCGGAGTAAGACTATAAGAATAATAAAATTCTTCTTATACGTAGCTGCATACGTAGAAACTCGAATTTATACCTTTCAATTAAGTTAGAATAGTCTCTCTTACCAACTGATCTATATTTTTAATAAAAGTGTTTACTAGTTTTTTAATATAACATTAATAATAAATTAACTTGTAATAATAATAATAATAAGATTTTAAGTTTGTTAGCTTTTATACTAATAAAATAAAGAAATTAAAGTTTGAGATTTAATTTAATTTACAAAAATTTCAATATAACAAGAAATAATCTAGCAATTGGTATGGAAGTGAAATAATGCAAAGAGGTTTATATTAAGGGAACATAAAGTAAATAAAAAGGGAGTAAAAGCAACAATGTTTGAAGTTTTGGTTAACGCCACCCTCTAGCTTTCACTATACACGTGAATGAAAAGTGTGTACGCATAATGCAAGACTTTGGGTCATCCGCGTGCTGAGTAAAAGCCAAACACTAATTCATCCAATTTTATGGCATTAATTAATTAATTAAAATAATAATCTTTTTATTTTTTAAATATCTCCTTAATCAAATAATAATTTTAATAAAAATTCAAATAAAAGTGTGATGGATTGAATTTATAATAAGCTAGACTTTACAATACAAAATAACCTAAGTTATTTTAGTTGAGTTACTTTTCTAGTTATAAATCAGTATATTTCTTATAATTTTTATAAATATGGATATTTCTTATACATATATTTCTTATAATTTTTAGTTCTTATAAATCATTATATTTCTTATAATTTTTAAATATGGAATGGCTTTAATATATGTATATATATATTTATACAAAACTAATTAACATATTTTTTTATTTTATTGTGAATAAATAAAAGCAATCTTCACAAAACATTCAGTAGAGAAAATTGTTTATAAAGTTGGGAAATAATAATAATAATAATAATAAATTATAGAATGATAACTAATTTAAATTGAGGGAGTCTTAATTAAATTAATATTATTTATAACTGAATACGTAAGTTAACTCATGAACAGAGAAGATATTTGGAATTGGAAGAAAGATAGAAGAGGTAACTATACTGTAAAGGGTGAATATAAATTGCTGGTAAATTCTGCTACTTCTCGATTACAAGCTTTGCAGGTTCAATGGTTTTTTATTTGGAAAACTGATGCTGCAAAGAAAAGTTTAAATTTTGTATGGCGTATGTTGTCGGATTCATTACCAATTCTTTTCAATTTAGTAGCGAAGGGTATCAAGGTGAATTCACTTTGTCTTATGTGCGGGTTGTGTTCTGAAACTATAATCCACTGTCTCTATAATTGAGGGGTAGCAAAGGAGTTTTAGCAATGTAGTGGGTTGGGTTGGCAAGAGAGAGTTGATTCGGCTGTTGTTTGGTTAACCATGGTGGAGCAGAAGTTGTCAAAGGATGAAAAGTCATTGGCTTTTACTATTGTCTGAGCCATTTGGGCTGAACGGAATTAAAAAGATTGGAATCGGAAAAATATTTCAGCGTATAGTGTTGTTTAACGAAGTTTCAAGGAGGTTCATGAATGGCAACTAGCTAAGATGGTTGTGAGGTGGAATAGTCTGCAGGTGGTGAATAGTCCGGTTGTGAGGTGTAAAATTAAATGTTGACGTTATTTTTGATCCATTAACTCGTCATGTGGGAGCTGGTTGGATATTAAGGGATAGTAGTGAAAATATTTTTGGTGGTGATAGTGCTTGGCTTGGGCTAACAGTTCTTCTTTAATGGCTGAAGTTATGAGTATGAGAGAAGCACTAAGTTGGCTGAAAAATCAAGCTATTCAAGGAGCAATTGAAGTGGAAATAGATGCTTTATCAATTATGCAATCTGTCAAAGCAAGGGAAGAAGGTAGATCTTATGTGGATTTACTTATTCTTGATATTAAAAGTTGTATGAGTAGTTTTAGCTCATTAACTATATTTTTTGTTAGAAAATCGATAAATAATGTAGCTCATGCATTAACTCGAGCTGCTATTATTTCTTTCGATTTAATGGAGTTTGGAGCTTCTCCTTCTCCTTTTATCTATGATGTATTGGCTTTTGATCTTAATAATATATAAGCCATTCAATTTGTCACAAAAAAAAAAAAACTCATGAACATTGTAAAAAAATATCTTATGTCAGACTGAATTTCTAATGTGGCATATTTAATTATTTATATATTTTATAATTATATATATATTTATTTATCCAATACTCATAATCATGTAATAAGTTTAAATGCGTATAAATGCGCATATTTATATATCAAAAAATATAAATATTTTAACAATTAAATATCAACAAATATAAATATTTTAACAATTAAACTTAATAACCTCTTTCTCATTCTCCTTGATTTTAATAATATTTATATCCTGAATCTCTGGGTTATATATTTAATTCTTCGAACGTATGTAACTCACATAGTCTGTTAATTAATAAAGATTTATATATATATAATTAAAATTTTAAAAATTAACTAGATTATTTTTAAAATTAAATTAAATAAATTATTTTGCATGTGTCTCACAAGTCATAAAGTATAATATAACACAAAAGTGAAGTTAACTTATTTCCATCTGTTTCGAGGAAAGATGACAAATGAATGGAAACCAAATCACCAAGGTTAATAGGAAGACTACATCACTAATATATTCCCTATTTATAACCTTTTTTTCACAAGATATATATTAATAAGTTAATAATAATAATTAGTCATTGGAGAAGTGAAAGATAAATTATTGCACAATGTAAATTTGTAATTTTTCATAATTTCATAATTAAATATTTCTAATTATTTTATTGTAAATTTCGAAATAATTCTATAATAAAAGACTAAATAATAGTATTGAGTTTATTAGTTACTTTCTTTGTTCCAAAAAAATAGATACATTTTTTTAGTTGTCTTCAATTATAGTCCACTTATTATTTTAATAAATTTATTAATATAATAAAATATTATTATATAATATTTAATATTGCTTACTCCATTCACCCGAAATTAATAAACACTCTTTTTATTTTATAAAAATTAATAAAAATTAATTATTTTATTAAAAATATATATATTTTTATTATATTTTTACTTTAATATATAATATATTTAATAAATAAAACTACATATTGATATAATAAAAAATTTATCATATTAACTAACTTTTAATAATAAATAAACTATACTTTAGAGCAAATGAAGAAAGAAAAATGTACCTATTAATTTTAGACAAAATAAATATTAAATATATCTTATACTAAAATGTTAATATGATAAAAATAGTTAATTATCATTAAATTGTGAAATTTGATGAAACTTGGACGCTAATAATATAAAATACTACTAATAAATAAAAAAAGGCAAATTAAGTGAAAAGGACTGCAAGGGGAGCGTTGAATTAATAGCTGTCAAGATGGTTGACCCGTCGGGGCAATGACGTGTCTCTTTCCATCTGCACGGTCCTGTCTTTGTCTATGTTAGTAAATTTTTTTAACATAATTTATTATATATTAATATAATATAATATTATATAAGCGCCAAAGTAGATATATAAACCTAGCTATGAACACATATGCATGTAATTTAGCCTATCTAGCTGTTGGAACCAAAGCTGAAATTTCCTCTTTCACCATTAAAAAAATAATCATAATTAAAACTTTCAGGCTAAATAATTATAAAATTTTTAAAATTTTATATATTAATTTTTATTTTTTTAATATTTAATATTTATATTTTTAAATTTTTAAAAATTAAATTATTTAATTTTTCTGTTAATATTTTTATCATAAAAATATTAATTATAAAATAATTTATTTATTTTTTCTTTATATATTTATTTATTATTTATTAAGTTATGTTTATTTTTAATTTTATTTATATTTTTTATATATAATTTATTTTAATTTTATAAATATTATTAAAAATAATTTTAAATACTGCGAATAATATCTTTTATTATTTTTCAGATAATCTATATATATCATTTATTTTAATTTTATAGGTATTACTAAAAAATAATTTTAAATAATATAAATAATATCTTTTATTATTTTACAAATAATCTATATATAAAATAAAATTAAAAATAAAATAAACTTAATAAATAACAAAGATAAATATATATAAATGAAGAGCAAATAAGTTATTTTATTTTATATTTATCTTTGTAAGAATATATATAAAATAATAATATATTTATCTTTATAAAAATATATATAAATTAAAATAACTTATTAAAATATTTATAAAATTAAAATAAATTATGTGTAAGAAATATAAATAAAATTAAAAATAAGTATGACTTAACAAATAACAAAGAAAAATATATATATAAAGAAAAAATAAATAAATTATTTTATAATATCAAAATAATTAACTAATATTTTAAGGTGAAAATATTAATAGAAAATCTAAACAGTTTAATTTTTAAAAATTGGAGAATGTAAAAATTAGATATTAAAAATACAGAGACTGACTAGTATAATATGTAAATTCTAAAAAATTTTATAATTATTTAGTCAAATTTTTAAAGGTTTGTGTTTAAAGACAAATTTTCTAAATTCAAAAAAGTCATTTGCTAAGTATTTAAAAAAAAAAGCATTTCTTTCTTATAAAAACAACTATATTTTGTATTTGAAATTAAAAAGTATAAAAGTAATATTTGTTTCCAATTCAAATTATCGAATTTCAACTTTATATTGTATTTTTAGAACACTCTGTGCTAGCTACAAGTTTATATTGTTGCATTTATTTTTAAAAATTATTAAGCTTAATTTCAATTTTTATATTAGTTTCATTTTGAGTTTTTATTTTAAAATCTCAAATTTCGTTGTAATTCAAAAAAATATATATATAAAGCTGAAATTTCAGAATTCTCTCCAGGGCCAAAATCTCATAAATTTATTTGTAAGAGTACAATTCTATATTAATTAGTATATTGTAAGTATTGGATATGTGTAGTTCTGAAGAATTAGTGGAATGCTAATTCATGACTTTCGAAGAAATAGACACAAGAGAAGACTTTGTTTCAAAATCATATAAAAATTGAAAACAATTTCTTAGTTTTATCTATTTCAATTTTTAACTGCTACGTTTACTGAAAAAAAACCATTTAGAATGTAAAATTATATTAGAAATTTAAATTTCTTTTCATTTGTTCCCATGAACTGCCATATAATATTCATCAAAATTTAAGAATGTATTTAATTTATAAATATTTTTTTATTTTATCAATTAAAATTTTTAGAAGGAAAATAAAATAAAGTATATATATATATTGATGAATCAAAAGCTTTATTAAGAAAGAGTTGACAACATATCAGCTTGGGCAATACTACCAAATTGAGAAAGAATATCCTCCATAAAAACTAAAGGCTTCTAATGATCAATAGCTCAAGACGCTAGATTATGAGCTAATAAATTAGCAGTTTTGAAAATAAAGCTAAAAAAACAAAATTAAATAAATTACCTATTTGCCGAATATTATCAACAAGAAGACTACATAAATCTAGCCCAAATTCATTGGAGTTCAGTCTATGGATTACAACCATTAAATCCAATTCCACCACAACAGTATTTTTTAATAGTTTTACACATATTAAGTAATATATGTATATATGTATACTGTATTCATAAATACATAAGACTTACTTGAATTTATAAAAGATAAATTTCACATTTATATCTATCTGTATATAAAAAGAGAAAAATTTTGTATAATATTAAGTAAAGTGTCACGATAAAAAATTGTCATTTAACTTAATTTAAGATAAAATTATAATTAATTTAAGACAAATCTTATTCAATAAAAAAAATTTAAATGTGAAAAATGTGAAATTTAATTTTTTTTCAACTTAAATTTAGAATTGTATTATATTTTAATTAATTTCAATTTCATTTAAATGAAATTTTATAGAAAATATATCAATACAATTTCATTTTTATTATACATTAATTATTTTTAATATCGCTAAGCGCAACACACAAGTTTTAATGCTAGTTTTTTATAAATATGTATTTTCACTCGATGCATGGAATAATTTAATATCTTTTAATGTTATTCAATTGTATGATATATTACTATTATAATAAGCAAATACAATAATTCCTTCATCTTATTTTTATAGCCTATTATACAATTTTTTTAATATTCTAAATTATAATCCATTTATCATAAATTAAGACATTATTTTACTATTATACATTTATTTAATACATATTTTCTTACCACAATTGCAAATAATATTAAAAATGGTTTGAAAAATGTATTATATTTAATGAGAGTATATTAGAAAAAATTAAATTTTAACTAAATTAGCCATATTTTATTAATACATATATAAATAACTATTGTACTATAAAAAATAGGACGAAGAGAGTATAATATATATTATATCAAAATAGATAATTTCAAATTAATCACCTCAATTACTTTTAAAATTGATTTTTTAAAAATATTTTTTTGGGTGTTTGTAGTGGATAGACAATTATTCATGCTGGTCAATTTGTGTGTATATCAATTCTACCAGCAAGTGTGCGAGTCATACAAATAGTAAATATTTGTAGATATCATTTCTATAGAGAATGAGCTATCTAATTAATCAACATTCAACTTGATTATTATCTGAAAATTAATTAATTTTATTTTTTAAAAAGTAATTACTTAATCCTTCATTTAAAATTCAATATTAATTCTAAATTCAAATTTAAATTAAACTAAGATAGTTATCTATCAATTCAAATTTCAAATTAAAATTAAAATTTTTAATTTCAAATAATTGAGATAAGCTAGTATGATCAGGTTTCATTATAATTATTTCAAATTGATAAAAATAACTTTTCAAACTAATTCAAATTTTTCTTGAATTTAAGTTACAAATTTTTAAAATTTTAATCTTTCTCTTTCTAAAGTAAGAAAATTAATGATTGATATAATTTATAAATTCTATTTTTATGAATAATAAACTACAATAATCTATTAAGCTCAAAAAAATAAATTTGGTCTTAAGATTATTCTTTTATATATAAATAAAATTTTCTTAAGTTATTAATTTCTTAATCTAAAATCATACATAACTTTCACTCAATATATGATTTCAATTGAACATGTAATTGGTGGTCAATCAATCACAAATATTAAGATAAAAATTAACAAAATTTTAATTTAAGAAATAGGTAAGTAATCAAATTAATCAATATCCATCATTCATAAATCTAAATCCACCTAATCCCACTAAGTGGATTAGTTACTCATAGCTAAATTAAACATAAAATATTAAAAATTAAGAAATTAAACATGAAATTCATAATTCTAATATCCATAACAATACTCAATATATGATTTCAATTGAATATGTAATTAGTGGTCAATCAATCACAAACATTAAGATCAAAATTAACAAAATTTTAATTTAAGAAATAGGTAAGTAATCAAATTAATCAATATCCATCATCCATAAATCTAAATCCACCTAATCCCACTAAGTGGATTAGTTACTCATAGCTAAATTAAACATAAAATATTAAAAATTAAGAAATTAAACATGAAATTCATAATTCTAATATCCATAACAATAAAGGAACAAAAGCATAAAGAGAAAATGCAAACTTGAAAATCTAAACCAAATAAAGAGTTCAAACTAGACGGATGAAGAATCTTGTAGAGATGACGAAGTCCTCTTCAAGCACAATTTTCTTCTTCTTTTGATATTCAATGGTGAAAAAACTAATTAATCTTAGAATAAATAAAAAACGTCTACTAGAAAATTACCCCAGGATGCTGCTGCCCGTACCTGTTCACCTCCCTCTTTACCTTACTAAATCAAACTCTTCCTCCTACTCAACTTATGCCTCTAAAAATTTAAATTTAAAAATTTTAGCCAATTTTCTATCAGATAGAAGCCTTATATTCAATTGGATCCTTCAGTAAAATTATAGCTCTTGAAGAGTATATGATTTTAGACTTTTAAATTACCTCATTTAGACTCCAGACGCCCAAGTTATGGCCCAATTACTCTCAATAGCTAGGACAAAGAATATGTTTATGTATTTTAAGCCCAATTTTGACTTTATAGTTGGAGACACAAACGGACTTGAATTTTGACGACCTAGACCTTTTTGAAAATTTTGAGATGTCCTCTATCAATTTTATGAAGATCACTTTTTCAATCTTATACTTTTTACCACCAAAATCTTACTTGAAACTCTGAACATCCAATTCTGCCTAAAATCTCAGTTTACACAAACCTATAAAAAATTATTTCAAACTAAATTTAATTCAAAAATAATAAAATTAAAATATTTAAATAAGTTTATAATAAATTAGTTTAACTAAATTTCATGCTAAAATCGGTAGAAAAATATATGTTCAAATTTCACTTATCAAATTCTCTCACACTTGAACTTTTACTTGTCCTTAAGTAAATTAACATCATTAAATCAAATTTCAACAATTTATCAAACACAATTAACCAAAGAAAAATAATAAGCACTTATTCTTAATTTAAAATACTAAACTTTAAAGAATTATAACCTTAAATAACTTTACAAACTAAGCACAATTTTATATTAGGATGATTAATAAAAAATTTTATATCAAACTATAGTCATCAGAAATTCATCATAATTCATTAATCTAATAATATAGTAAGCATTACTAAGTAGTCAACCCTATACAACAATTGAGGATCAATAATAATTATGTATTTATCATCATTATTATTATTATATATATATTAAATGAGTATATCTTATGCTCTATCCCATTATTATTGTTATTATTTTTTTATATATGTATATAGTGGATGTATTTTATGTTTCATATCGAAAAAAAATTTAACAAATTCATTTTATTAATTATGTATAATTCTCACATCATATCCCCACATAATAAAATAATTAACTATCTTAGTAATACAAACTAATTCAAGCATCTATTACATAACAATAAACTAAAAACTATGATAAAAATAATTTTAACTATTCTTTTAAAAATAAGTGCTCTTAATTTGTAAAATTTTTCAAGATCACAATATATTCATTCCATGTGTTAAATTGAGAATAAACAAAAATTATTTCAATCTAGCTAAAAAAGTCCAATTATCAAGTTGAAATCTAAAATAATAATAATTAACTCACTTAATAACAAATAAAGAACAAGTATAGATCAAAATAATAAAATGGATTGCCAAATAGGAGTAGAACAAGTTCTAGTAGTTATTCAAACTGAAATTTAAGTATATTATAATTAAAATAAAAAGACACAAAATTAAATAAAAATAAAAATTAAAGACAATTTAATTAAATATTAGATAAATCAAACTAAAAATAATAAGAGTTCATTAGAGTCTTGTAAACTTTTCCATCTTCTTTCTTAATAATTACTACACTGAACTGCACTTTTTTAAAGATCTTGGGAGGTTTTTCTCTTTACTTTTTCTCCAAATAAGATGACCTACCTCTCTTCCTCTTTGTTGGCGATGACTTAAGTTCATCATCATCACTTAAGGTATCATCTAAAACTATTAAGTCAAATTGGGATCCAACATTTTCACAAGCTTTTTTTAATTTTTTATCCTCACAATGTCATCAAAATTCATAGTGTACTCGTTAGGATTAGGATAAGCATGCCTAAAAGTATAGAAGGCAATGAGTTGTTTAGACATCTTTATAGGTGAATTCACATAAGGTTGAGCTAGATCCCAAATACTGTCGTCATGTTCCCAACCCAAGTATATGAATTCTCTTTATTATTAATCTCACTCTCTCTCTCTTCTAAAGCTATGCTAATAATGAATTAAAATTGCTAAAAACTTAACCTTGTACAGAGAAGAAATAAAAACTAATCGTAATACAACTCAATATAAGAAATTCTAATTAAATTCTTATCATTATTAAAATTTATTAATTAAAAATAAACTCTTAGTTTACTAGGATAAAGAATTTTAATTCAAAAAAAAAGATATAATCTCAATCCTAGATAAACTAATGCATCTAACTAAAATTTAATTAAAACCTAATAATAATATAAAAAATATTATTTTTTATTTAAAAAAAACTGAAAGATTTTTTAAATTAATTTTGAATTTTTTTATTCTTTTTTTTATTCTTTTTTTTAATCCTTTTTTTATTGTTTTTTATTTGAAAAAATTTATATAAATAAATATAAATACAAGAAACAAAATTTACAAATACAAATTAAACAAAATAGTAAAATAAATTAAGTTAAATACACCACTCCTACACTTAAGATTTTTCATTATTCCCAATGAAAAATATGCAATCACAAACAAGAACACAACAAATAATAAAAAAAATATAATACGAAAAAGATAAAGGATAGAAGCTTCCCTGAGTCATGGCAACGATGGAAGTGATGGAGTTGGAGAAGGAACGTACAACCCTGAAAGTTCAATATATTTCATTAGCTTGTAATTATAGTATGTCTGACTCCTTTTTATGTTGACAAGTCTTTGATTCATGGACCTTAATTAATCTCCATATTATTTCTGCTGCTCCCCCATAATATTCAATTGCGAGCTCATTTGCTTATTTATTTCGTTCATTTTATCGAGCTGCTTTAAAATCTGTCGCCATTATTGCTCATCATTGGCATTATCATCACCTTCTTCATCCTCACTTTCCTCTTCCTCATTTTCATCTTATTCCTGTGTAGGCTGGTCACTTGGTGCAGTTCTACTAAAACCTTTTTTAAGTAAATTTTTGAAGCACATTCTTATTGTGAGATCTTTTAAATTACTATTAGCATCTAAAATTTCAGCATAGTATAAAGTATCAAATGAATATGGTTTTCCACTAATGCATTCCATTAAGGTATTGTTATGATCAACAATATTAAAATAAACTATCAATCCGTTTACAATATGATCTAATGTAATGGTGCTCTTAGGATATTAAGCAATAAACATCAAACTTTAAAAAATATGATATGTTGTGATACTTTCTTATTCTTATAAGCACAATACAACATAAATAATTCTTGAATAGACACTTTATTACTCTTCTTTTTGTCAAACACAAAATGATATATAAACTTATGCAATAACAGTAAACTATGATAACAAATTAATCTATTATGTGCATTTCTAATATTGAATGAATCAAACCCAGTTAATATTTTTCATAATTTATTAATGTTAAATTCTTTAGAATAAATACAATCACCTTCTTTAGGCAAGCCTAAAGCTTTAAACATAACATCATGATCAATTACATAATTCACACTAAACATTCTACACTTTAAATTCTTAATTTTAGATTTTGATATTTTAAGGGTTGTAAAGAATTCAAGAGTGAGTTCTTTATACGTGTCATAAGGGTGTCAAACCCAACTAAATTCAACCAAACCGAGTGTATTTTGGTCGGATTCGGTCGGTTTATACAGTATATACGGATGAAATCATATTAAGATTTTAAAATTTTTTTGGGTTTGATAGGGTGGTCGAGTTGAGATTTATTTTTCTGATTCAACCCGAACTCGACCGACACATATATATTATACATATATATTTATAAATTATAATATATATTACATAACCCGACACGAACCAATCCGAATCATATATATTTGTATATAAATATATGTATTTTTAGTTTAATTTACTAAATAATCCAACCCAACCAGAATCGGCTCGATAACACTAAAATAAAATAGTAATAAATTCTAATATAAAGCTTTAATATTAAATACCAACCCATTTGAACCCGATCAACCTGACCGAATCTGAAATTAATTCGGTTCGATCAAAATTTTAAAAAAATCGAGCGATTTTTGTTTTATTTTTTAACTTTTTAATTGGATTCGGTTGGGTTAAAAAATCACTCCAACCCGACTGAACCCGATCCGTGCACACCCCTAATATATCATATCTCTTTTGTACTAATTTCTTCCAACCTAATCTACCAAACAATTATTTCATTCTATAATCAATACTCAAATACTCAAAAAATATCATGGCTAAAATATCTACAATGAGTAATATTTCTTAAATACATAAAGATAAATTTTTTACCTTCTTCTTGATCATAAATTAGAAAATGGGCATCAAAATGAGAAGATATATATCTACCTCATTCCTTAAAGAACTTGAAACTTTCTCATTTCCTTTTCTTGATGTTGATTTCTTTACTATGTTTTTCAATCTTGAAGCCATTCTTGGAAGATTTGAGTAGTGGGTAAAATAAATTTAGTAAGGATTTGTTGGATTAAGGAGGAAATTGAGTGGATTTTGGAAAGATTTTAGTGAATTTGTGAGGTGTGTAGTTAGGGATTTGGGGAGAGATATTGGGAGTGAGAGAGAGAAGAAGAAGAAGAAGATAATGAAGGAGAGAGAAGGTCTGATAGGGTTTATTAAGTTTTTTTTTTCGTATGACCATCCCTTTGCGATCGCGATATTTGTCAACATATGATTTCAATTGAATATGTAATTGATGGCCAATCAATTACAAATATTAAGATCAAAATCAATAAAATTTTAATTCAAAAAATAAATAAGTAATCAAATTAATCAATACCCATCATTTACAAATCTAAATTCACATAATCTTACTAAGGAGATTAGTTACTAATAGCTAAATTAAATATAAAAATATTAGAAATTAAGAAACCAAATATGAAATCCATAATTTTAATATTCATAACAATAAAAGAACAAAAGCATAAAAGAAAATGCAAACTTAAAAATCTAAACCGAATAAAGAGTTCAAACTAGACCGATGAAAAATCTTGTAGAGATGACGAAGTCCTCCTCAAGCATAATCTTCTTCTTCCTTTGATATCCAATGGTGGAAAAACTAATTAACCCTAGAATAAATGAAAAAGTCTACTAGAAAATTTCCCCAGGATGCTGTTGTCCATTTTTTTTTTCACTTCCCTCTTCACTTTACTAAAACAAACTCCTACTCATACTCAACTTCTGCTCCAAAAATTTGAATTCAAATTCATCAGCCAATTTTTTATTGATAGAATCTTATCTCGAATTAACTCCCTTAGTAAAATTATAGCCCTTGAAGAGTAGATAATTTTAGACTTTTGAATCACGTTATTTAAACTCTAGAAGTCTAAATTATGACTCAATTACTCTCAGTGGCTCAGACTGAAAATATGCTTATGTATTTTAAGCCCAATTTCAACTTTTTAGTTAGAGATCCAAACAAACTCAAATTTTGATAAATCAAACCTTTCTGAAAAGTTTGAGATGTCCTCTATCTACTTTACGAAGACCACTTTTTCAATCTTGCACATTATCAATACCGAAATCTTACTTGAAGCTCTAAAGGACTAATTCTGTCTAAAATCTTAGTTTATATAAACATATAAGAAATTAATTTAAACCAAGCTTAATTTAAAAATAATAAAATTAAAGTACATAAATAAGTTTAAAATAAATTAATTAACTCAATTTTATACTAAAACCGATAAAAAAATATATGTTCGAATTAATTACCTTTAAAATTGATTTTTTTTAAATATTTTTTTTTGGGTGTTTGTGGTGGATAGACCATTATCCACTGACATTAATCCACAACAACCTAAGATTGAATGCCTCTATAAATATATATAAATGCGTATTCATTCCATTCATGGGAGATGGAAAAAATTGAGGAAATGTCATCATAGTCATCATGAAACTAAAAATGGGTGGATAGACCGACCTAAGAATGTTTCACTACAACGCTTTTTATAACTTTTAGGCATCAAAATCAGAGACTTTACTATACTAGGAAACTTCCAAGAAACTAGCCACACTCCACTAACTCATGATCATGATGTGTGCATATACCATGTTTAAATCAATTTTCCCTTATTAGAAACACTATATTAATTACTTCTATATTCTCTCTGTTTCACTTATGTAAGGGCAGAGTAAAACAGATTAAAATAATAATTAATAATTAAAATTTTATAAAAAAATTATTATAATTTAACTAATTATTTTTAAGTATTCTTTTATAATTAATTACTAAAATTATTAAAATATATTAAATAAAGACATATTTAAAATTTTATAATTAATATTAATTTAAATTTATAAAAGCTGCGCTGCAGTAAATTTTTTTTATTAAAATAATATTTAAAATGAAATAGAAAGAATTTATTTTTATTTTTTTTTTATTTTTTAAAATTCTATTAAATTTTAATTAGTATTATTATTGAGTGTTTTAACAATTTGGAGTAATCACACTAAGAAAGTAACATATTAAATACGAATTTAAAAATAAAATAAAATAATATTTTGAAATTAATTACCTGAACCGTTGCTAATACCAGTGTAGCCAATAATACGCCATCCACCTATCTAATTAATTCGTTCAATATTATAAATTACAATAATGATCTACCTAATTAATTAAATAACTAGGTTGTTGATGTAAATATATTTCCATTAGGGGATTGACTTTGTTCATCAATTTAATTAATTATATGCATGTTAATCTATAATTAATTCATTTAAGTGGATTTGCTTGGTTCTTTATATTATAATAAATATGCTGGGTTGTAGCTTTCAGCATGCACAAACTCTGTGATTGATAAATATAATATTTTCATGTCTTAATTTTTCTTACTATAAGAATATTTTTTATTGTTTAAAAAAATCTCTTTTATATTTTTTAATAATATTATTAAAATGTCTTCGTGTCTCATTAATCAACCATTATGTATAATTTTTTGAAAAAAATATACCCTGATGAATATTTTTCATTCCTTCCAAAATTTAATGATTATATTAATAATTTAATATAGTGATGGTGTAATAACAAATAAAAAAATAATTTAACCAAAATGGTCATTATTAAATAACATTTTAATTTAGATAAAAATTCTTCTTTCAAATTGGCTTTTACTATGGATGGGATGGTAGAAATATATTTCAAAGAGGTTAATTAATAATTAAAATAAATAAATAAACCCTTTTTAAGATATCACAAAAAAAGAAAAGAGGCTAAAATGAACTGACCATTCAAAAAATTAAGGCTGCATTATGTCACAGGTTTATTCAAAGCCGCCTCTTGCATATATATTATTCATATATATATATATATATATATATATGAATCCTACATTCTTACGAATCATACATATAAATATATTCTAGTGTTTTCTATGCGTCAAAAAAAAATTAGAAAAAGAAGAAAGAAAGTTCTTTTTTTTTTTTGAAGGAACGAAAGTTCTTTAATTTCTCAAATTCTAAATTTCCAACAAACTTCTTAAATAATTTTTTTTCCGCATTGAAATATCTATGAGTATAATTATCGTCAAATTGTCAATATTTCAAAAGCTTTTTAGTCTAATACCGTTGGGGCGTTGGACTTTGAATTTCCATTTCTTTTATTTGTTATTTAGTTATATATATATATATATATATATATATATATATATATTCTTCCCAAGGTTATGCCCATGCCCCATCATGTGCTATGTAGGGATGTATATTCCAAAGTATATATAAATGTTTTTTTAATAAAGAGAAGGGTATATTTATAAAATTAAATATTAAATAGACATGACTAGTCCTTTTCTTTTCTTTTTTTTTTCAAACTCTCTCATTTATATATATATATATATAGTGTTCTAATCTAATGATAATTAATATTCATACTGATATTAAATCATTTGCATGTGTTTGGTGAAAATGAGAGAGTTTGAAAAAAAAAGAAAAGAAAAGGACTAGTCATGTGGTGGATATAATATTAGGCAAGAAATATTAATTTAAAAAAAATATTTCTGTTTTATTTAAAAGAAAAGAAAAATCAATGGTCTCTAATACAGGCATATTATATATGAATATAATTATAAAATGGTAAAAATATTAACTGGCTTGGGCAGTAATGGTGGGCTTCATACGGTAAAGTTCGGCTTAGACCTATATGGCCAACAGAACTTTCTTGGGCTTCAATGTTAAACTGCCCTATTAAAAATTGGCTGGACCCATAGCCAACCTCTCATAATTTTAGGCCTATCAAATGTTATTTATTTATTTATTTTTAAAAAAGCACACTATTTATCAATTTTTTAACTCCATTTTTTAAATATCGCATTATTTTAATCTTCCTTGAATATAATTTTAGTATATTAAATGTATCCATCTAAAAGTAGAGCATATTTTTGATATACTAAATATATATATATATATATATAGAGAGATTTTTGAAATTAGAATTTGAAATGTGAATATTTTTGAAAGGAAAAAAAAGTAAGTTTAAAAATAATTTTATTTTTTATAATATAGTATTTTTTAAAAAGAGAAGTTGTTCATTGGTTGGTTTATCTGACTTCTTAATATGAAAAAAAAAAGGATTAAAATTTAATACAAAAAAATTAAAACTTTAAAGAGTAAACAAATAATAAATTAAAGGGTGGGTCTCCTAATGAAATTTTCTTATATATAATGTATATGTTATAATACTAATTACAGGTGTTAATAGAAAAAAAAAGATATGATATATTATTTTGATTTGATAAGTAATCACATAGGGTTGGAAAATTATATTAATTCTTAGCCATCAAAAAATTATATTATTCATAGCCATCAATGATATAGTAAGCTCCAAGTTGGCCAGTTGCAAAATCACATTATGATTCGAATATGTATTTTTATATTTTAATTGTATATTTAGAGATTTACTTTTTAAATGAATTATGTTTGAACTACATGTAATTATATATATATAATTGTAATTGCTTAAATTTTTATTTTTTTATATATGTATAATGAAATGGTTACAAAGTAAAAATATTTATTATTTATTTTTTTATATAAGAATTTTAATTTTTTTTAATGAATTGTATTTTAATTTAAAATTTTTCTAAACGAAAAAACCTTCTGCTCTGTCTTTCTCCTATTTTTTGCGTAATCAATGTAACTGCCGTTCGTCAAAATGTCGTATAAAAGTAATCGAATCGAAACACACAAATGAAAAATCTTGGACCTCTCTTGCCCAGGATTTTTTCATGCTTCAATGGCCGGATCCAAACTTCTCTCAGGTACGAGTTTTAGTCTTGTTTCTGCACACCCTTTTTCTCTTTTTCTCTATATTTGCCCAAAATATTGTCAATTTTTCGTTTCTTTCAGAGAAATGATTAATCATTTTATACTTCAAGAAACAAAAGAATACAGAATCGATTCAAGATTTTGTTGATTCTTAAGATCTTTTAGGATATTGTATTGCATTATTCTCGACCATATTGATTTTTTTTCAGTTTTATTCATTTGGGTTCACTGGGATCGATAATTGTTTGAAATGTTAATGTTTGAATTTGACGCTGAATTGTTGATTAATTAAAGCATTTTTAGGTATAACAATTGAATTTTTTGTTTTTGGATGATATGAGGCATTGATGCTTGAATTAGAACATTGTATTGTCGTTGCTGCAATGTGCTTGTAATGATGCCAAATGAAAAAGGCAAGTATAAAGAGAGCCACTTTGTTGATTGTTTTTATTGTGGTTGGTAATGTTGGCAGATGAAAATGTAAAAGTGTCTGATATATTTGAGAGAGCCAAGGAGGAGATCCAGGAGAAAATAATGCTTCTCCATCACAAGGAAACTCATGGCACTAATAATCACATTGATGAAAACACGCCATTAGATGACGTCAAAGCTCCAAATGTTTTTGAGAGAGTAAAAGAGGAAATTGAGGCTCTGGTTCAAACTATTCATACCAAGAAAGAATCTGAAAATCATGAGAAAAGGTTTGCAATTTGCTTGCACAAGTGAATTAATGTTAGATTTCTGGTGGGGTTTGATTGTTTTTTAAATTACTCTCTTGTTATGGCAATTTCAGGGATGACTCTGCAAAGGCAGAGACAGAGAATTCTGTTAAGCCACTCAATTTAATTGAAAGAGCCAAAGAAGAGATTGAAGCAATGATCCACCATGACAAGTTGCATCACATTCATGACAAAGAAACTCATGGAAGGAATGATGATATTGACGAGAACACCCTTATTAATGAAGTCAAAGGGCCAAGTGTTTTTCAACGAGCCAAGGAAGAATTTGAAGCCCTTGTTGACACCATCCACCATCACAAGAAGGAAGAATCTACTGATTTTGTTTCTTCTTCACCAGTTAGAGAAAATGGGTTTGCAGCTTCTATTGGGAGAGGGCTTGAAAAGGTATGTTCACCAGTTGGAAGAGGGCTTGAAAAAGTTTGTGCTCCTCAGGGTAGCAAGAAAGATTAAACTGAAAATTGTTTGTATAGCAATGATGTGTTTTTCTTGCTTATTTTCTTGAATATCAATTTCAGAGGAGAGACATTTCATTATTTTCATTAACCCTTTCATTGATGTGTTTGCTTTTCTATGAGAACTTCTATCAATCTATCTGTGAATTTTATAAAAGAACTTATAATACTGTTTGGCTTGAAAGCTTTAGCCTTGTGCAGGCATGTCATGTAAATTTTAGTTTCATTGTAGAAATTATTGCAAGACCACAAGTGAAGAGGGGCGGAGACAACAGGCGCCTGTTTAATTATAGAAAACAACTCTAATTGTCTAGAAATTTTTTTTAAAAAAATAAAAAATAAAAAATATTATTTAATTAAAAATATTTTCTATTTAGAAATTTAAAAAATATTTTTTCATATTTATTAGCTGATAGTTAAATTTTTAAAAACCATATTTAGTTATTTTTTAAATGAAAAATATGCTTTTCAAAAAGATAGAAGAAAATATAAAATATTTCCACAACTAAACAACCTCTTAAAATTTTGACTTTCAACAAAAATTGAAATTTAATTATTAAACTATTAACTTAATGATATTATAAAAATATTCAATAGCTTAGATATAATTTATCATTTTGAGATAATAATGGAAGAATAAATTTCTTTTTTGGAAATTTAAATATGATATTTAATCTTTTCTAAATTGATAATCATATTTTTGTATTTATCAATTTGAAATGAAATTAATATTAATTTAAATATTTGAATTTAATATTTTATTTGTCTAGAATTCATAAATATATAATATATTTTTGTATTTATCAGTATTAATTTAGATTTATCTTATTATTAGTTGACTTGTCATGTGGTATTGCCACTTGGACACAATTTTATATGCATTTTCTAAATTTGACAAAATAATATCTATCCATCATTATCCAATTATACTGTCAACTTCTGATATTGTCTAATTACGATTTTAAGTACCTATAAAATATTAGGCCGGCAAGCCAATCCTTTTCTCCTTCCTTCACATAACAAACCAATTGCCTTCATTTCCTTATTGTCTATGGTTAAAAAAAATGTATATTTTTTTAAATTTTAACAGCAAGTAACATTAAATAAATGTATATTAATAGTAGAAATTTAATATATTGATTAATTTATTACTAAAAAATATTATTAAGAAAAGTGTCTATAAATTTCAGTATAGACTGAAGACTGTAATAAATAATAAGACAAGCAATTTGATGAAACGGTAAAAATAGCAAGCTGGCGAAACGAATGATGAAAGCAGAAAATGGCCCTATATATAAGTATACAATTTTCAACTATGAAAATTTATAGTTTGCAAAACACTGATTCGTTGCTTCTAACCTCATCACAATCCCTAGCCGTTAGATTTTTAATTTTTACCTAATGAAAAACCCAGAGTACAAAGATCCTCCAGAAGAAAAGACCCAGAATAGGAAAACGAAAGGGAAAGAGAGAGAGAGAACATGGGATGGATTTTGGTGTACGGACGAAATTAAGGAACCTTTTGCTTAACAATATGACAATCCCATAAAAAGCTCTACCTATGTTTTAGCTTTCTCTGCTCTTCTTGTTTGTTTTCGCTGCTTGTTGCCCCTGTTTCCAGCTGATCATAGCAGAATTTCTTGTCTTCTTCTTTTGCTTCATCAACTCTGCTTATATCCATGGCTGCTGCTACCCTTCGTGAACTCATTGCATCTGTTTTTTAGGGTATTATTAGTTATAGACTTGTTGGGTGTCTTGTTTCTGTCTCTGTGCTCTGTATTTTGTTTGAAAGACGGAATCTTTCAATCTCCAACGCTAATTTTCACTCTCTAAACCCTCAATCATATTTCACTTTTTGCTTCCTTTTTTTTCTGTTGCTCTTTTAATGGATAATAGAATTGGTTTCTCTGATTCGAACGAGATCAGCAATGGAAGCAGCACGTGTTGCACAGAAACCCTCTCTACTCCAAACCCTCCTAACCCAGAATTCTCTGCTCTTCAACAACTCTCTGAAAGCCTTGAATCCATCTTCGAGTCTCCAGATTTTGACTTCTTTGCTGACGCCAAAATCACAATCTCCGACTCTAAACGGGAGGTCCCAATTCACCGGTGCATTCTATCTGCGCGAAGCCCTTTCTTCAAGACGGTGTTTTCGAGTTCTGCAGCCAAAGAGAAAGGTGAAAGTTTTGAACTGAAGGAGTTGGCGAAGGACTACAAAACTGGGTTTGATTCAGTTGTAGCAGTTTTGGCTTATATGTATAGTGGAAAGGTGAAGCCTTTGCCTAAGGACGTTTGTGTTTGCGTGGATGAAGATTGCTCCCATCTTGCTTGCAGACCCGCTGTGGATTTTATGGTTGAGGTTCTATATGCTTCTTTTACTTTTCAGGTGCCTGAATTGGTGGCTCTTTATCAGGTAAAAGTTTAAGACTGAATTTCTCAATTACATGGAAACTGTACTTTTTATAGCAGAGTTCTTATAACGATCACCCAGAGCATCCCCCGTTTAAAGCTAGATAATCTAATATTTCACATTCATCTCTCAAGAAATTTGCTCATAGTCCACTAATTTTTTTTTTTTAATCTTAAAATATTCAAGTGTATATGAAAGAAAATAATTTCAATTGAATTGAAGTACTTCAGTTGATCTATCTAGATAAGGAATTATCCTCATTTGTTTGAGTACTTTGGTGAGACAAAAACAAATCTTTCAGTACCATGCTAATATAATTATAATTAAATGTCTTTGGATCGAGTTAAGTTGAGGCTTACCCTATTAATGTCAGTCAATTTTAGCTACCATTCCTACATTGACAATTCCCTTATTTGCTATCTTAATTAGAGAAGATTTATCACTTTTGTTCCCCTGATTATCATGTTCTAATTATGTTGCCTTGCAGAGGAATGATCATTGATTTTGTTGGAGATTTGAAAAGAATGAATTTCTTTGCAGTTTCTGCAAATGAGTTACAATACCAATTTCCAAATTTGTTGGTTTTTTCTCTGAATCTTTTTGGCTTTTCATTTAATTGCAGAGGCACCTTGTAGACATTCTTGAAAAGATTGCAATTGATGACATCTTGGTGGTTCTTTCTGTTGCAAATTTGTGCGGTAAAGCTTGTGAGAGATTGTTAGCAAGATGTATCGAGATCATTGTAAAATCTGATGTTGATATTGTAACTCTTGATAAGGCCTTACCCCAACACATTGCAAAGCAAATTACAGATTCTCGCTTAGAACTTGGTTTGGACATGCCAGAAGGCACAAGTTATCCTGATAAACATGTGAAAAGAATACTTAGAGCTTTGGACTCAGATGATGTAGAATTAGTTAGAATGCTATTGAAAGAGGCACATACCAATTTGGACGATGCACATGCTCTTCATTATGCTGTTGCATACTGTGATGCAAAGACTACCACCGAGCTTCTTGATCTTGGAATTGCTGATGTTAACCGAAGAAATTCAAGGGGTTACACTGTACTTCATGTTGCTGCAATTCGCAAAGAGCCTAAGATTATAGTATCTCTCTTAACTAAGGGAGCTCGACCTTCTGATCTTACTTCAGATGGTAGAAAAGCACTTCAAATTTCAAAGCGACTCACTAGGGCCTCAGATTACAATAAATCTACTGAGGAAGGTAAAGCTTCTCCTAAGGAGAGATTATGTATAGAGATATTAGAACAAGCAGAAAGAAGAGACCCATTGCTTGGAGAAGCTGCTCTTTCTCTTGCTATGGCAGGTGATGACCTGCGAATGAAATTACTATACCTTGAAAATAGAGGTGAGTTTTCATGTGCTTCATATTCTTTACTTTTAATACATATTCCTTAGTGAAACTTGGAATTCTATCGTTTTGGGTTCACTAAATTAATACTGGTAATGGTTATTCACAGTCCTAAGAGAACCTCATTTTTTTATTATTAATGTTCTGCTTGTTGATTGTGTGCTTATTGATCTTTCTCTCCGCCCTATTGATCTCACCGTTGATATTCTTTCTTTTTTTGAGATTTGCATATTAGTTTATAAATCTATGGAGGCCCACATTTAAATGGTTCTCAAAAAATGCTACTGTTTGATTGCATCAGTAAGCGGGTTTGAATCAGCTTATGATGATCATGTTATTGATTTTTCTTATCAGTTGGACTGGCAAAACTTCTATTCCCAATGGAAGCAAAAGTTGTTATGGATATTGCTCATGTGGATGGAACTAATGAATTCCCATTAACTGGCACCAAGAATAAAAATTTGGGTAGTGCCCAGAGGACAACTGTGGACTTGAATGAGGCACCTTTCAGATTGCAAGAGGAGCATCTGAACAGGATGCGAGCTCTCTCTAGAACTGGTAAACCATGAGATAATATGCATATGCATTTTTAGACTTATTGCATACTTGATTAGAAACTTAAATATTCAATTGCAGTCAATCTAATAATTAGGACAATCATCTTATGTTATCTGACATTATCTGAGAGCAGTGGAACTCGGTAAACGGTTCTTCCCCCGGTGCTCAGAGGTTCTCAACAGGATCATGGATGCTGATGACTTATCAGAGCTAGCCTATTTAGGGAATGACACTGACGAAGAGCGACTCAAAAAGAAACAAAGATATGCAGAACTCCAGGAAGTTCTAACAAAAGCATTCACTGAGGATAAACAAGAGTTTGATAGATCTCCCATGACATGTTCATCATCAAAATCAACTGGGGTGGTGAGGTCTAATGGTAAGCTTCTTGATAAGAGTGGCAAGCGTTAATTCACTAATCTGCTTTTTCTGTATGATGGGGCCTATTACACTTTTTATTAATGAAAGGGAATAATTTTATCTAATTTTATCTTTTGTAAATGAATAATTAGCTAACGTTCGCATATATTCTCTGCTTTTTAACTCTTAACTTTCAATATTCCACTTGAAAAACATTAAAATGACTAATTAGCGAATGATCAAATGACCAGTACCTTCAATTATCTAGTCTTGAAGTTTGTGTAGTTTGTTTAACACTACTGTTTGAACTTGAAAATATTAAATTTTTATTAAAATAGTTTTTTTAACAATAAAAACTCTTAATACACAGCCAATCTTGGCATGGATGCGGTTCATCACACTGTCATCATCAGTGGGCAATGTTGAAATTCCCATTACCACAGAGCCTTGTCTTTACTTCTTTAGGCAACAAAATCTCATTTAAAAAGTACAAATCACTTTAATAGCAATCTCGAACTTGCTTTAAAGACCCACCAGCCAACTAATAAGATATTGGAGAGTTGTCTCTTTTGTCAAACACGTAGCACGAATTCAAGTACAGATGGTTCTATTTGAACAGTCTGGTTAACACATGATCACATTCAGCTTCAAATAATTATTTTCAATAGAAACTCTTTAAAATATCATTTTATCAGGAAAAGTATTCAGTTTCCATCATCACAAAAACTATTAATGAACAATCTTGAATGTTGATTCTTGTAATGTTTCAGTATCAACCAGATAAATTTCGAATAGCCAGCCCAGCACAATCTAGCAGTACCTTCAATCTTGAGCTATGCAACATAAAATGTATTCCTCAGAATCCATAATATTAAGTAGTTTGGTAAAAGCCAGATTCAACTACTGATGATACAAAAACTGATTCAGAATTGAACTATGGTATTTACTTCTGTTAGAGATTTTTACAAGCTAGAGGATTTCATTGTAAATGATAACAAAAAAACAAGAAACTTGGAAATAGAAACATTTGTGACCAATGTTTAACACTAGCAGCTCAATATGAAGTCTAGAGACATTCTAGCAACCTGTGTAGTATTTGGTATCAAAATCTGCTAAATGTACATAACAAATAATTGCAAATTGAAGTAGGAGAAAAACAGACAAAAATTTACCAGTGAAATCAAAGCAGTGATCAAACACAACCTGGATGCTCTACCAGCTAAGTTACGCATCCATCCCAAGTCCTTGGCTTGCCAATCAAATCCTCCAATTCAAGGTAAAACTTAGAGTCATCGACATCCAAGTCTCCAACTAAATTCTCAGAAACTGCATTGTCATCTAGTAATTTCTCTGACATTAGATGATAAACAGATTCCTGAACATTTGTATCACACATCACATTAGCCTTATGATCTTCAATAGGACTGCAAAATTTATCAGTCATTGGAGTCTCAAATAGATTCAACATTGTGTTGGTCTCCGCGTCCTCTCTTAATATCTCAGTAAGTTCAGTTTGCATATTGGCCAATTGTTCCTGAGCTTGGTTTCGAGAATTGATACGTTGTCTGGCATCAGTGGCATCAGGAAAGCCTTCTTGGACTTGGTTTGGAAGTAATCTTCTTTTCTTGCCAAATTCAGCCCCATCCAGTACTCTTTGTAGCTTTCTTTTTTGGATTAGATTGTAAACAAAACTACGGCTTTTGGCTGCTTTGTTAAGGAAAATGAACATCTGTATTTGCTTGCACTCTGCAACTTGAACACGCTGTTCAACAATACTCAATTGATTGTTTGAGTTTTCTTGCTGCTGTCTAAGTTTGAGGATTTCAACCTTCAATAAATCTTGATCATTCTTTAAATTCTCAAGTTGGGCTTCCAAAACGAATTTAGCTGAATCACCACCAATAGCTGCTCCTTGTTGCTGTTTGTTGTACCTACTTCGTCTCTTGATGTTCTTGAGAAAATGCTTCTTCCCTCTTCGAAACCCTTCACTTGCAAACTCCCATCTATCAGGATCAATCTTTCTAAAGCCCTGAGATCATTTTGCACCATAAGAAACCAGACCCACAACACTATGACTAATTCTATACTCAAAAGTACAAAAATATCAAATTGTTCCTGAATCTGGGACATATAAATCCGAAAATTAGCGTAAGTAAATTGTTCATGAAATTGAAATACGAACAATAATATCGATGATCCCATTTGTAATATTAATTAAAATTCAGCGGAACTTCTTTAAAGAACAAGAAAAAGAAAAGAACAGAAAACTCTGTGCTACAAATATCAAACACATGGTAAGCAATCAAACAACAGTTCTAAAACAAAGGAGTATCTACGAGAAACTCACGTAAGTGTTGAGTTGGCGAATGAAACTGGAGAAATTACAGTGCTTGAAGTATTTAGGAAGCAGATGTTTAGAAAAATCATGGGCATCCCAAACAACAAAACTATCACGACTCATGCTCCAAGAAACAGTAGAGTCCGTCTCAGGATCGTCCACCATCTCAAAAGTCTTTTTCAAAAAAGGAGGCGGACCCCTTTCATGTAAACCATCCATGGGTTTAGGCAAACCCACAGAAAACGACGAAGATGAAGATCCATTATAATTAACAACACAATGAACTTCACCAGTACCTCTACCCGTATCATCCACTTCCTCTTCTTCTTCTTTAACCGTCACAACTTTGATGATCTCTTCCTTTTCTTCAATTTCTTTTGTTTTTATGGATAAAGAAGATGAAGAAAGTGGACCATCGGCATCATGGTTTCTTCCACCAGAAACGGTGTTTTCGGAAACTGGCATTTCCTCTTCTTTAGCAGTAACTAATTGTACTGGTTTTTGTTTCTGTTTCTCCATTAGTTCCGACATCAAACTTGTTGAAAACGACGGAGTAAAATATCTACGTCCGCCTCCGCCATCGCCACCACCACCGCCGGGATTAGCATCAGGAGCCACCATTTTTGTTTTGCTTTGAGTAGTGGAAGAAAGGAGAAATGTGTATTTAAAGAGGTAAAAGGAGAGTCGCCACGTATCAGTTGTTTTAGAACTTTTTTCCATTTGTAGTAAGTGCCATGTGTCCCCACCTAATCCAAGTCCTTATTTTTTCTCGAAATTTCCTTTCTACCCCTCTACTTCTTGTCTCTTTTCAGCTTAAATTTTATAATTTTTTTTATTATTTTATTAACTACAAAATTTATAGACCATACACCTGTCAACTTCTGGAACGGTCGATGCCCCTTCACCCATACTCTGATAACAATCATTTTTCTCAACCCCAATTGGCTGTTGGCAATTTTCCCTTCTTCTTTTTTTTCCTTTTTTTTAACTTGTCCCGAAATTTGCGTGATTGTAATATTATTATTTTTACGAGCCATTTAATGTATTACTAATAAAATTAATTATTAAAATTATATTTTATAAGAATATATTATTAAGATTTTATTTTACTGAAAAATTATATTATTATATTAAAAATATAATAAAATATTAAAAAAATATATTATAAAAAATAATAATTTATTTGATTATAATTTAATTTTATTAAAAAATTTAAATAATATCTAAATTTTTATAATATATTTTTTTTATTTTATAATATTCTAAAATTAATATATAATTATCTTTTGATATCAAAGTTATAATCTTTATCCTCAATAAAATAATTTTTTATTTTTTAAATAAAATATTTTATTAATTTATTGATAAAATTTAGTAATTTTAATATTTTATTTTTTATAAATTATTTATAAATAAATATTATATTATTAATTAAAAAATTATTTTTTTAATTTTTTTGAAATTATAATACAACCAAACACTTTATTAAACTTCAAATTTGTTATATATTATGTACCAGGCTAATTTTTTATTAATAAAATAGATGAAGAATCAACAAAATAATGATAATATTATAATATTATAAGTTCAAATATTTTAAGATGATAAATTAAAATTTTAGAATAATAATATTATAATAATATAAATTTAAAAATTATGAGTAAAATTAAACCGTATTTTTCATATTACTTCTTTCATATGAAATATATGAAATTTCTCATATTGAATATTAAACATTATTTTTAAATTTCTTATTTATATTGAATATAACTATCCGCATAAATTTTAAATATGAAGCCCTCCTTTAAAAAAGAGTATTAATTTAATAAAAATGTATACATTTTTATGAATTTTCTAATTTAAATTAATAATTTTAACATTAAAATAAAGTTAAAATATAAAAAAAACAAATTTTAATTTTATACATTAATAAAATATCTTAATAATAAAATTGAAAATAATTTATTAGAAACTTTAGACTGAAAAAACGTGAGCAAGTGAGAATTATTTTTTATTATATAAAATTATTATTTAAATTTTATAATATTAAAAGGTTTTTAATATTATTTATTTAATGTTATAAAAAGCCTACATTCAATGATTTTTAAGCAGTCAATGAGCAAATGGGCAAGCCCTTATCGGATCGTAATGTTCCTAAAGTATGGCAATGAGTATGAACCGTTAGATCTGATTGTTCGAAATTTATAAGGGCCGCAAGATCATGCGGTCAATCGGTCACTCTTCAGATGCATGGATTCATTAGCTTTTACGGGCTATACCTATACGATGTCTCACTTTGTCTTTGCCCCCAACGGCTAATCATCTAAATCCAATGTCACAGCACCGGACGAGCCTTTTCCACTCAAATTTCGCCACGAAGCGTTGCGCTGTTAAACAAACACGCACATCAGCTTGGATTTTGCCTTGCGTCGTTTTTCGCGGTTATTACTTATTTAGCTCTAAACGACAAAACTAAAAAGGTACTGTAGTTATCGGTTTGACCGTGCAAATAACAAAACAAATTCCATTTATTGAATGGCAGATAAGAGCTGACAACAGCCCACTGTTTTGGTGGGTTGGGCTTTAAGCTTGGACCTTGTTTAATGTATTTTGGCCTACAATTCAAATATATATATATATATTAATTTTTTTTCTTTTAAAAAATTAAATTTAAACTAAATAGTTCGTAGTTGCACTTGAAATCAAATTAAGATAAAATTGTGCATTTTTAATCTTATAACTTATTATAAGTGAGAATTCAATTTTGAAAATGTTATAATTTTAAAAAAAAAAATATCGTTCTGCTCATAATTTTCATTAATAAATTGAAAAATGTAATTTGAACACCAATATATATATATTACAGTAAGATAATGAAATAAAATACAAGTTGACAACACCTGTTTTTATCAATCCCAAGAAAAAAGAAAAAAAAATCGCTTTCAGATTTTTTTCACTCGACCAGACAGCAGCATGTAATTTAACAAAAGCACACGCTATTTAGATATTTAGTGGTGGATATCATTCAATTAATCGAATTAAAATATAAAAAAATTATTATTTAAATTAAATAAAATATAAATTTAATCAGTTTAATTAATTTAATTAATTAATTAAATTAAATTAATTAATTAAATCAATTAATTTTTTTAAATTTTAAAACAAAATTATATTTATATAAAATTAATATAATTAAATAACTAAATAAAATTTATTATAAAAATAAACAAAATATAATTTTATTTTATAATAAAAATGTATATTTATAATAAAAATTTTATATAATTAAAAAATTAAATAAAAAAATAATAAATAACTAAATTTTTTTAAAATAATTCAGTTAATTAGTTAACCGATCGAACTGAATCGGTTAACCGTTAACCGTTAACCAAATTAAAAATTAAAATATTTTAAATTTTTAACCGAACCGACCGAATTATACTATCGGTTAATTAATCAAACTAAATTTTTAACCGATTAACAAAAAATTTAATTGGTTAACTGAATTTTATCCGCCCCTCTAAATTAAATTTTGTCCACCCCTGTAGATATTCCTAACCATTAAAAGTAAATAAATTAATTAAAGCATACATTTCCATATTGTCCGCCCATCCAAACACAGCCTGGTTGGTATTTACTATACAGTATTGGAAGAATTGGGGCGTTATTGCTCCGTGTCAACTGCAACTGCAAGCCAATTGGACAACAAAGATTGGATCTTTGGCTCAACTGTCAAAGAAACTGGAGTCACCGCAACCTGGAAGAAAAAAGAATAAGTAACGCGGATGTGAGATTGATGAAATGCATAATTAGTATATCTATACATAAAAAAATTATTCAAACTCACAAATCCATTTTCAAGTGCTCTATAATCTAGATCTTCTTCAACATTTTCCTGCTCCTTTTCTGAGAACTGCATAGCCAATTAATTTGATCAGAAGTACAACTTGAAGGTTGAAATAAGGTAAACTATATTTAATGTACAAAGGACTAAAGATTTGTGCTTGTATTTCCTTATATTTATGCTGAAAATCAATTGTATATACCTCTAAGCGGAAGTATTTCTTCACAGTTTGTGGGGAATTCACTTTTCCTGCAACTCCCACAGATTCAACCTCAATGTTCTTCCTATGTGAGTTCAGGCGGCGCGCTGCACCCTGCAGAATCCAGAAATGACTTAAAAGATGATAACAGAATTGGAATCAAAATCAATTACTTTTGTGCTCTATAAGCGGTGTTGTATTTGGTTACAGCTGCTGATGCATCTCGGCTGAGTTGTGCAAGTTTCATACCAAGGCTTTGTTGATTGGACATGAAATGACCTGCCGAAAGATGCTTGTTTGCTGAAACTGCTTGCCAACTCAAAGAGGATCTCCATATACTCTGCCTGGTCACTTTAAAGCCCTGTTAAACACAAGTTAATTATGCCATTTAGTTAGATTTATAAACCAGACTTGAAAATGTTTTAACTCTATTACAATAATTCTCAAAAAGTTAAAACCTTGTTTGCAATGGGACAAGTGGGAATTTCTATGTTAAGTAAGCAAATTTTGGGAAAATTTTCCTTCGCGATGTCTCTTATAGCAGCATAAAACAGTGGCAAACAAACACTAGCTGCATCCTTTCAGTCATTTTCAGAACTTATTCCATTTTTCCTGAAAAGATCCAAATTTATTTAAGTAAGAAAAAAGCAAATAACACAAATTCAGAAAAATCTTAAAAGGGAAGAAAGAAGAAAAATGAAAAAAACCAGTTCAATGATATGCAAAGAGCTGGTACACCGCAAATCAATGCCTCTCTAGCAGCAGCAACAGCACCTGAGTCGAACCTATGGAGTCATGATCAGTTCATTAATCAAAAATCACATTCTTATAGCAGTTTAAAGAGAAAACTTGGTCTCAATCCTGGACCACTGAATAGGCAAAATCACAATTTACCAAAATCCCATTTGAAGACATTTACTTAATGAACAAATAGAGAGACAAACACACTTAGGCAAGCATACCATAATATATAATTTAGTGATAAGAACAATTTATAATCCAATCCCCCTCGTCCAGAAATAACCTAATAGTAAGTACATATGTGACGTAATGCAATAAATACAGGTTGGAATTCTCTCTAGCACAATGCTCAAAAAAACAAAGGAGAAGAGAAGACTCATTACATGTTATGACTATAACTTGATCCTCTGTTTATTCAACTAATTACCTGTAAGTATTTAACAATTAATGATTAGATTGTCAAATTCATTTGTCAATTAAGGTGAGAAGTGAAAGATTCAAGAAAGGAGTACATACCAGGACAGGCTTAGACCAAGAAAATAATGACCCTGATAAGGCCAAAGAAGCACAATCTGCAGGGGTCCCTGATAGTAAAAAAAAACCATCGACTATGATTTTGCTATAACAAAAATGTAAGATAGTTAAAAGGCAAAGAACAAAATGACATTATTACCAGAAACTTCATAAGCAGCAGTGGCACCTCTAATTTCAACAGAGGAAGCAGTAAGCGTCTCTCTAACTGTCACTGAGTGACCAGACACGGATTTATCCCTGCACCGTATCAGAGACAAATTAACAGCATTTTCTCGGTACCAAACAGGCAAACAATTGCAGAGTGAAAATTTTATAAAAAAATGAAAAAGAAGATTCTGGAAGAAAGAATGTACGATTGAGGAGCGCAAATGTGAAGATTAAAACGAACATCATGAGCAAAAGCTTGGACGAGAGAAGTTATGTTGGGAAAATCGCTATTTTTTCGTCCATTGACTATCTATAAGCAGGAATAAATGAAAAAATAAAATAACAATTAAGAAATTAAATAGAATAAAGACACAAAGATTTAACGTGAAAAACTCCCAAATTGAGAAAAACCACGGTCATTGCTTAACGACAACCAAAAAAAATATTTACTATGTGGAAAATTGTTACAACTACAAATACAAAATATTTTTCTACCCGACACCCAAAATACCCCGAATATTTATACTCCAAGAGACTTCAAGAGCTCAACTCTAATCTCTAATATAAAACACATGTTGTGTTTTGGTGTATTTTGAAACCAAAACCTAAATTCCCTTATATAGGAAATTTTATCCCTTTCTTTTGCATCATTTCCCGATGTGGGATTGTTTAAGTTTTATATTTTATATTTTTCATTTCTTTTTGTCAACAATGATGGTCAACAATCTCCACCTTGACAAAATAAAAAAAATACAACATTATCTGTTACCGATAATTATAATTCTAATAACAAGAATTATCATACTCCACCATAAAAGAGTATACACACTTGAAATTACTTCATAAACTCCAAGAATTTTTCACCGGCCATGTCGAGATCCCGCTAATAGTTTATGGTGCAACCCTCATGTTAATTTTTCCGAGAGTTCATTAGCTATCGACATAATTTTTTCCACCACGCACGTTGCATCAACTGTCAACCAATGTAGCGCATATTTCCGTGGACCAGCTACCAATAATTCGTCCTCTTCCATGGCATCTCAACGGGTAGCAATCATGCCATGAGAACACACATCTCTAAACTACAGAGAGAACGCATCATCTCCTTCGCCATAGGAGATCACATTGGTAGCAACAACGTTAGAGCTTCTAGCCGAATCAGCTCCACCGTTCTGGCAATCCTTTCTCACATGTCCAGTTTGACCACAACCCCAGCAGACAACCTTTCTCTTTCCGGAGCTTTTGTTCTTTTTCTAGCTACCGACAGACAAAGCTGAATCTTCATATGTTTTATTTTTCATTTCATTCAATCTTCTCTCCTCAGTAATTAACTTACTAACCACATCCGCATATACTACTTCCTTACTACTATATTTTAAAACAGGCTTCATATGCTCATATTTCTAAGGAAGTGACAGGATGAGTCAGAGAGCTTTATCTTCATCTTCGGTTCTCACTTCAAGAGTTTCCAACTCAAAAACGATGCCGTTAAGGACACTCAGGTGATCTGATAGCCTTGTACCTTCCTCCATTTTCAACGTGTGAAATTGCTCTTTCAAATATAGCCTATTGGATATATTTTTTCCTTGGTACAATTCTTCCAATTTCTCCCACAGCTCCTTTGTCGTGGATAATCCAACCACATTAGCAAGAACATTTTTTGCTAGACACATACAGATTTGACTTGCCGCCTTTAAATCTAGCTCACTCCATTCTTCGTCGCTAATTTTGGATTTTTCTGAGTCTCCACTTGTCGGTTTACCCTGCAAAACCTTATGCAGTCCAGACTGGATCAACAAATCTTTGACTTGCACTTGCCATAGTGCAAAATTTATTCTCCCGTCAAATTTCTCAATATCAAATCTCATCGTCGACATGCTTACTTTGTGCTAATAAAGAACTAGAAATAAACAATTACATCAGGTAAATCCCCAGGTAAGAGGAGGAGTCACAATGGTCTCACTTAAAATCCACTTGCCTTAGACTAAATTCGTGTCATTTGACAGAATTTACCTAGACATGTAATTATTTATCTCACCACCAATACTCAAGCACACCAAAGCAAAACGGCTCCACTTTTTCCAAAGCTCCACCAGTTCCAAAGCTCCACCAGCTTAAAAACAAAAATAATTTTTTAACAAAAATCTTTTCTGATGTGGAAGATCAGACCAAGCTGCAACCACAGAGAATACTAAGATTTTTGATAAAAATTATAACACCTAATCTCTGATACCACTTATTGGAAAAATCGCTATTTTTTCGCCCCTCGGACTATCTTTAAGCAGGAATAAATGAGAAAATAAAATAACAATTGAGAAATTAAAGAGAATAAAGACACAAAGATTTAATGTGGAAAACTCCCAAATGGAGAAAAACCACGGTCGTTGCCTAACGACTACCAAGAAAAATATTTACTATGTGAAAAATTGTTACAACCACAAATACAAAATATTTTTCTACCCGACACCCAAAACACCCCGAATATTTATACTCCAAGAGACTCCAATAGCTCAATTCTAATCTCTAATATAAAACACTTATTGTGTTTTGGTGTATTTTGAAACCAAAACCTAAACTCCCTTATATAGGAAATTTTATTCCTTCCTTTTGCATCATTTCCCGATGTGGGATTGTTTAAGTTTTATATTTTATATTTTTCTTTTCTTTTTGTCAACAATGATGGCCAACAAGTTAGACCAGAAGACTCGATTCCTTCTCCATTTGTGATCAAGACAATTGGTTTTTCAGAATTTTCACATAAATTACTCTGTACACTACTGCCAGTGGGAGTGAAAGCAACTACATTAGAACATCATCGGTGTCGTTGTCTACGACTTCATTTCTAGAGATAAGAACCTGCTGGAGATTTGAAATAAGAGAAGGAGGCAAGAAATTGTCCTTGATGGAGGTTGTCATTTTGAAGGATTTTTGAACAGAGAAGAATTGCAAAAATGGCTTTGCTTTTAGGTTTAATTTATTTATGGAATTGGGGTATCCGGTCCAGCCAAGATAGTGGACCGGTAGTTTTCCATTGTAGCACCAGTTCACTTACTGTAAATTCTCCAATGTATATTCGATGTAACTTACTGTAACCAAAATTACCCATTTAGCAGAATCAAGATCTGTATAACATTGCGGGAAGAAAATTCAAAGTTAATGATTAATTTAGAAATTAAGCAGCAGAGAGAAGTTCCAAAATTCAAATAATTTTGAATTCCACAAGCTTTAACCATTGAGCTTTTGCTTTAGCTTTTCATGTTGGTATTTTGAAATTGGATTAATTTTTCACCACTAATATATATATTGCATGAATAATTACACCAATAATTATATTAGAAAATTTCTAAAAAAAGATAGTGGTTCACAATGGACATTCTTAAATATCAAATTTTTTCTTAGATAAAAATTTCTAAATATATAATTAGCACAAAATATCATCACAACTATACCAAAAATAGTTATTGAATAAAATAAAGAGAACACTAAAATTTAACGAGGTTTGGCTAATTTTACCTATATTCTCGGACACCACCAAAATAATATTACTAATTTTAAAGAATAAGTATAAAAAAGAGAGAAGAAAAAAAATATTAAAGCCTTAGAAATGAGAGGGCTTAATATTTTGGGAAAAAGTAAACTAATGGATAGTAGTATTATTTATAACAAAAAATACCACCTCAAATCCCACATCTTACGATGTGCAATTAGAAAAATGCCACAATAATAAATCTTCACCTTGACTATTTTTCTATATACAATATGTAAATTTTCTCTCAAAAGAAACTATTTTTAGTAGTGTCTCTAATTGCGCCGTGAAGCGCTCATCTTTAATTTTTTAAAATATTGATCAAGTTCAAACAATGATTGAACTTGATAGCTGTCACCACTTTTGTCAATATGTCTGCGAGATTTGTGAGTGGTCTGAATTTTCTGAAGTAATATTTCACCTTTTTCCAGAATCTCACATACAAAGTGATGTCGAATATTGATATGCTTCGTCCTTGCATGATAAACTTGATTCTTTGCTAAATGAATAACTTTTTGACTATCACAGTGTACTTTGATGTGCTTTTGTCTAATTCTTAGTTCACCAAGCAATCTTTGAAGTCAAATTATTTCTTTAACAACCCCTGATACTGCCATGTACGTTGCTTTCGTAGTGAACAAGATAATTGTTGACTGTAACGTAGACTTTCAACTAACCAGTCCCTTAGCAAGTGTAAACACATAACCATTAATTGATCGACATTTATCCAAATCACCAGCATAATCAGAATCACTGTATCTAATTACAAATTGACTATCTTTTTCATCCCACTCAAATATCAATTCAACATATATGGTGTTCAGAATATACTGTAGAATCTATTTCACAGCTTGCCAATGCTCCTTACCAGGATCATGCATGTACCTGCTCACAACTTCAATTGCTTGTGAAATATCCTGCCTTGTATAGACCATAGCATACATTAAGCTACCAACAATATTTGCATATGAAACATTTGACATGTACTCCCATTCCACTTCATTTTTAGGAGATGATGATGCGCTGAGTTTCATATGAGGTACAAGTGGCATACTCACAGGTTTTGACTTTTTATTCAAGCCAAAATGTTGTAGTACCTTCTTCAGATATTATTTCTGATTTAAACAAATATTTTCTCTCTTCCTATCTCTACACATCTCTAAACCTAAAATTTTCTTTGCTTCACCCGAGTCTTTCATTTTAAACTTCTAATTTAGCTGAGCCTTCAACTTGTTAATTTCTCGTTGATTCTTTGAAGCTATCAGCATATTATCAACATATAGGAAAAAATATAAGAAAGATCTATTTTATAGCTTGCGCAAATACATACAATGATCATATTTGCTCATTGTATATTTCTGCCTCATTATAAAATTATCAAATCATTTGTACCACTGCCTCGGAGATTGTTTCAATTCGTACAATAATTTTTTTAATTTGCATACCCATTTTTCTTCTCCAGCAACTTTAAATCTTTCTGGCTGAGTCATATAGATTTTTTCTTCTAAGTCTCCATATAGAAATGCAGTTTTTATATCAAGTTGAACGAGTTTCAAATCGAATTGTACTACAAAGACCAATAAAATTCTAATGGAGGAATGTTTTACAACTGGAGAAAATACTTCATTATAATCAATTTTCTCTATCTGAGCATAACTTTTAGCTACTAACATTGCCTTGTAGCGAACATTGTTCTTGTCAGAAAATTCTTTTTTCTTTGTATATACCCATTTGCATCCAATTGCCTTCTTTCCCTTTGGAAGATTAGCTAGCTTTCATGTCTGATTCTTTTCAAGGGACTGTATTTTATCATCCATGAATTTTCTTCACTTCTCCTTTTTTAAACTTTGGACAGCTTCACTATAAGTGTTAGGAATGCCATCATTTGCAATTAGCGTTACATAAGCCACCATATTATCAAATCGAGCAGGTTTGCGAATATCTTATCGTGGTCTATTTATTGCAATAGATTCTTGTTGCTGTAGAGGTTCTTGGGTTGGAATCTCTTCATCATCCAACTCTCCCTCTACCGCAGGAGTATCTTCATTTGTTTTAGTTGTTACTGGGTCAATAATTATTCTTTCAAACTCCAACTGCTGCGGAGTATCATCTGTTTGCTGAACAATTTTATTTGTTATCTTTTTTTTAATATAGTAGACTCATCAAAGGTAACATCTCTGTTAAAGACTATCTTCTTTGTTTTTGAACATCAAAGGTGAAGTTCCTTCACACTAGTGGTGATCCCCATAAAAAATGCTTTCTCTTCTTTAGGATCTAATTTTGATTTCTTAACATGATAGTATGCAGTGGAACCAAACACACGTAAGAAATCATAATCAACAACAGATTTTTCAGACCACAGCTCCAAAGATATTTTACCACCAATAGCAGCTAATGGTAAGCGATTAATGAGATGGAAAGCATAAGACATAGCCTCAATCCAAAATTGTCTGCCCAACCTAGCATTGGACAACATACACCAAACTTTCTCAACTAATATTCGGTTTATGTGTTCTGTCACCCTATTCTGGTGTGATGTATCTCTAACTGTGAAGTTTCTAACAATGCCTTCATCTTGGTAAAATTTTAAAAATGGATCACTTTTATACTCTTCATCATTATATGTGCGGAGACATTTGACTTTTTCTGTCCGTCTGAGTTTTCACCATATTTTTTCATATGATAAAAACTCTAAACACTTCATTTTTTGTCTTCATAGTATACACTCATACTCTTCGAGAGAAGTCATTAATAAATATTTCAAAGTAGTGTTTTCCTCCCATTGAAGCTGTCTTGGAAGGATCCCATATATCTTAGTGAATATAGTCTAAAATACCCTTGGTATCATGAATTGCAGTACCAAACTTCACTCTAGTCTGCTTGCCTTTGACACAATGCTCACAGAAATCTACTTTTGGGTTTGCACTCCTTTCAATAATCATTGATTCAGCATGTCCCAAGCGCATTTGCCATAATCGGATTGCTTCCAACTCCTGATCATTACTGAAAACTACTGTTATTGTCCCAATAATTGCATTATCTTGATAGTAATACACGTTATTGGCCTTCCTTAATCCTTTCATTATCACCAGTGCACTATAGATGACTTTCATTACTCTATCTGCTGCATTTACAATGAAGCCCTTTGATTCTAGGACTCCCACAGAGATTAGATTTTTCTTCAAACTCGGTATATATCAAACATTTGTCAAAGTCCTTATTAATACATCGTGATGGTTTCTTAATTGGATTGAACCAATCCCTTTAATCATATATGGGCCGTCATTTGCTGTGTAAACAGTTGCTCATTCTAGTTTTCTAAAGTCAAAGAACCAATCTCGATTGGGATACATATGATAACTACAACCAGAATCAAGTAGTCATACACTAGAAGAGCTTGTTAATGACACAATAACTAATGAAAGGTCTGAGTCTTCTTCATCACACTCAGCTACATTTGAATTCACGACAACTTTTTCTTTATCAGATTTACTTTTATTACTCAACTTGGGATAATTTATCTTTCAATGCTCTTTTTCCCGTCAAAAGGCACATTCATCTTTAGTTGGTCTGGATTTCGATCTCCCATTTTTTTCTCTCTTTATGCATTGAGAGCGACCTCTTACAATCAATGCTTCTGCTGCTCCACTTGAACTCTCTTTCTTATCTTTCTTTAGTAATTCGTAACTGTATAATACATCTATTACTTTAGAGAGAATTACTTCAGTCTTTCCATGGAGCAAAGTTATTTCAAGAAACTTAAACTCCTCTGGAAGGGACCCCAACAACATCAAAGTCAAATCTTCATCTTTGAAAATCATTTTCAAATTTATCAAATCAGTTATCAACTGATTAAATTAATGATGTGTTCATTCATTATGATACCAGGAACATAAGTGAAATGAAACAATCTTTTCTTCATATGAAGCTTATTCTGACTGCTTTTCTTTAAAAAATTTTCCTCCAATGCCTTCTATAATTTACTTGCGGAAATTTTTTTAGAGAAAGCATATTTTTGCTCTCTAGAAAGGCACGATCGAATTGTATCACAAGCCACACGATTAATGACTTTTCAATTTTTTTATCAATGTCTTCCGATTTCTTTTCTTCAATGACAATGTCTAAACTTTACTGAAAGAGAGCGTCTAGAACCTCACTTTGTCACATACCAAAATGGCTTGTACCATAAAAAATCTTCACTGTAAATCTAACATTTGACACAGCAGTCTTTGATCAAACTGACGAAGTGGATGCTGTCTCATTTGGCGTTGATAATTTGCCTAAGTCATCTGTCATATTTGCTTCAAAAATATTTAATAGCTAATAAATACGGAATACAAATAATCCAAAAAAAAAATTCTAATATGAAAGATCAGACTAAGCTGCAACCACAGAACATACTCAGAAAATCTTGTCTCTAATACCAATTATTGTGAAAATTAGATTAATTTTTTACCAATAATATGTATAGCGTGTGAACAATTGTACCAAAAAATTTTTTAGGAAAGAGAAGTAGGTCACAATAGACACTCTTAAATACCAAGTTTGTCCTTAGATAAAATTTTTCTAGACATATAATAAATAGCACAAAATATCATCACAACTATACTAAAAATAGCTATTAAATAAAATAAAGAGGATGCTAAAATTTAACGAGATTTGGCCAATTTTACCTACGTCCTCGGACACCACTAAAATACTATTACTAATTTTAAAGAAGAAATACAAAAAAGAGAAAAAATATTAAAGTCTTAGAAATGAAAGAGCTTAATATTTTGAGATGAAATAAACTAATAGATAGAGATATTATTTATAACAAAAAATACCCCTCTCAAATTTTATATCTTACGACCTGGGATTAAAAAAATGTCATAACAATAGTTGGATGATCAGATAAGCCATAATGGACAATTCACTGACAATAGAAAAAGGCTCAGCCTTTTTTTATTTTTATTTTATTTATTTATTTATTTATTTATTTATTATTTTCTTTGTTATCAAGGTTTCTTCAAAAAATATCATATATATATATATTCAAAAAAAATTTCTTTCCAAAATACAAATCAACTTTCAATTTAAAAAAGTTCCACTCTTAGAAATATATGTATCATATAGATAGAGAAAGTGTGCAATATGAATGTGTTTGATGTTTAGATTCAATGCGCAATATGAATATGAGTTTGATGTTTGGATTCAATGGCATAAATGCATCTCTTTTTTTTTTGGGTCTCTAAAATATACAATACATTTATAAAGTGGAGTAAATATGTACAAAAATTAACAAAAGTTTATGTCAAATTGAAGTGTATGAAGTATATATTTGCTTCATTTTACAAACTTATTTTGCAAACTTATTATATATTTTCCAAACAAAAAAAAAGAAAAAAAAGAAATGTATGTATACCCTTAATTCGAAACATCAAAATCATATTTGCACATTTTTTCATATATATATATATATATATATATCAATTCTAAAGATATAAATCTGTTATATAAAAATCATAATATTTTTTTTAAAAAAAAGAAAATTAAAACAGTTATATAATGTAATGTTATGAATGTGAAATGATACCATATATTACAAAGAAAATTCATACCCAACATATGCAGAAATGGAACATGGGATGCTTCAACTTTTGATAAATGGATTCATTTCTTTAATAACTTTTTTTATTTTCTTTTTTATCAAATAGAATGTGTGACCCTAAAGATATTATCACAACAGTGTTGCTTCTTGGCTGAGAATTATTGCGAGTAGGGAAAATAACAGAGCAAAGTTGGAAAAAGCTGTGAATATGGCGCAAGTCAAATGAGTACTATTAGCATGGTACATCCTCTGATTTTAATTTTTGGTTCCTGAGTTGGAGACACCATTAGCATGTGCAGTTTCTACTCCTCTTAATTAACATATCAACCATTAATGTTTTTTTCTTTTAAGATTACAGTATATAAACTTACTGTTAGTTTGAATATAGACTTATTGCTAAACTGAGATTTGATGTGTTCATCTAAACACTGTTAGATTTCAAAGCAAAAAGAAGGAAAAATAAATAAATAAAAAGCAATGTCCCATGTAAAACTCTTAATTTTTTTTTTTTTCGTGATTCGATTATCAGAGAGTCAATTCAACTAAATCATTATCATATATGGCTTTAAAGACACTCTTATGAATCCCAAATACAATTATTTTTATTTTTATTTTTATGTATTATCATAAAGTTATAAACATGGAAGCCAGTTTAAAAGGAAAGAAGTACTTTTCTTTAATTCGATTTTTGATAGAATAGTTTGAATCCAAGATATTTCAATCTTGAGTTCAATACCACTGTAGCAAAAGAATAACTACACTCAAAGGAAGCACGAGTGGGACCTGCAATTGAGTGTCAGCAGAAGTGAGTAGAAATAGAATCATTTTGTAAGCATTGTAAGGCTCCTACAGTCCTACAATAAGTGAAGCATGTCAAGTAATTCATACACAATGAAATAGATAGGTTGATTTTCATTTTTGAAATTTTGCATAAAAGAGTTGAATTTCACTTGGACATTTTGTGTTCTGAAACAAATACTTAATTACTGAAGCATATCTATAAATCCTAAATTACAATGTCGTAGTATTAACATTGCTTAATGTGATCAGATATGGGACTTAATTTGTCCCTTCCAGCTTGCCTGTTGGAGATGAAGGCTGAAGGCAAGCAAATCGGCTGATCCTTGCAGTCAGGGATCATCTTCCGCAGAAACCAATTTCACCTTTACAATAGTAAGCTACAAAGGTATCAAGAGTTCATTATAGTCACTACAACAATTGAAATTGGCTCCATATATGTATTTCCAGCAATTACGATTCAAAAAGACAAAAGCAGTAAGGAATGCCCCAGTAATATAGCTACAAAAATGGGAGCTGATTGTTAGAAAAATGTATGGATGGAATAACTACAGACCAATTGCTATTTGATTCCTAAAGAGAGGAAATATGAGATTCCACAGTATTTCTGAAATCTCATAGCTTCATCGTATGTATTATTTAATTTTTGCACCAGAGAATAATGTTAAGACATTTAATCTGTCTTATGACAGAAAATTGCTCAATTTATGCTCCAAATCTAGTTAGAGAGGGGATTGGTGGCCGAAACATTTGGTTGTTTGATACAATTAAACCAGGGTTAAAACAAACCAAACAACAATGTCGAAGGAAGGTCAGTCATTTGCTCTAGCATGTTTTACAATGTCATTTGAAATTCATGAGCGACGTCAAGTGTTGCTTGCAAGAATAATTAGCATTTTATAAACAACAGCCTTTTCAAGTAATATTTTGAAGTCTTCCATATTTCCAAACAATCAAGCCACCTGTCATCGTTAGGAGGATACAGAAAAAAAGCTAAAGAATGATAAACTAAAAATGACTTCTTCTCAATAAAAGACTGCAACTTTCACAAATATATATATGACAAATCAGTTCACCTTGTCTAGACGTTAGCTAGGATTCTGCAGAAACATACTATCAGGACTCAGCCAAAGCCTGCACCCAGATGAATCTTCAAAATGTGAATTCCAAGACATCAACCAAAATTTTTCCAACAGAGATTATCTTTCCACGTCAATTAGCCACTTCATTGTCAACCAACAGTTATTAAGTTTTTGTTAAGCATGGTAGCACCAAGAGGTACCATGCTAAAAAGTTGTAGCCAATTATAAAAATTGAAAGCGAGGAGGGGGGATGTGCAAGTTGTACCTCATCAGGTAATGCTCGCGCATGGAAAAGGGTAAGATTCCTAATAATGACCTGGGGATAGCTTTCTCTCTTTGTCGTGGTAGTTTTGAGTAACAGAAGCTTCAGAATAGCTCCATGATTCTCATGCCTACTCATCTGAACTCATGTTCCAAGCTTCTTATTCACTGCTTCATTTTCCCACCAATGGTAGATAAGAAATCCAAAATTTTCGATGCTTTTGCAGAACCATTCTGTGAACCGCTAGTCATACCAGTTTCTTTATCAACCCTGAAGCTAACAGTAGGAGCATCAATGAAAGGCTGCTTCCTCTTCATTTCAGATTCAACCTTTGCAACAAATGCAAGAGTTGATACGAGTGCCTTCTAAGCTGAATTTGGTGTGCTTTTTAAGCATGCATTTCTAAGTAATTTGCAGATTGACAAGAATCAAGTGGAGAAACCAACTGTTCCTGTGGTCTTGAATTATGATTCTCATGTTTATCCAGTGAGATTTCACTTGCTTGAACAGATCTATCCAAACACATGGCTGAACTGGACGGAAAGCTACCCTGTGAAGTACTTTTGGAACCATCTGTTGAAGATTCTCTGAGTGACAAAATGTTTGATTTTGGAGTTGCCGCACCAAATTCAGTTTTCTGCCTCATCTTATTCAGCCAAGGTGCTGTGTTTGACATACTTTGGCTTGTTTCTTTGCCCGCTTTGATCCTATTACCCATATTTGGAGGTGGTGTAGATTGCTTAATCATACTAAAATTCTTTGATATAGATAACTTGGCACCACTACTGCAAGCTAATTTCTTAGTGCTGGAACATTCTAGTGGAGCTTTGCCAAATGAAAGGAAATTTATCCCCTTGGGTGCCACTGGAGTTGCCTTTGGGATCTCATCAGAAGAAGTTTGAATTGTACCTGATGCCCTTTCATCTGTCTGAATTCCAGCTTTGACCCCTTCACTCCTAGTCATAGATGAACCACCTGGTGTGGAATGACTAGACTCAACAACAGAAGATTTTCCAGAAGATAAAAAGCTAATGCCTTTGGGTACCAATACAGGCAAACTCAGAACACTCTTGTCCACATTTTGTTCTGTATTTTTGTGAGAAACAATTGCCAATGTGTCAGGAGAGGCTTTGGTAGTGTGATGGGTAGTTCCGCCACTATGAAGTTGCTTCTCAGAATTTTTAGTGCCTGGCAACGATGGAGGCTTCAGGTCAGGAATCAGACATTTGAAGTAGATGGAAGACCTTCCTTGAGAGGTAACTGAGGTGACAATAGTTAATTAGATGCCAAATGAGCACAACAAAAGGTGAAGATAGGGAACATATATGATTTAGTGCACTATAAACAAGATATTGATTGAAAATCAAAGTATTCTGTAAGGGCAACAAGGTACCTTGTGTGATAACATGCAGTTCTCACCTCTGCTGCAAGAACCTATTGTCACATAATTACTGCATGGATACTTGGAGAGCTGATGGTCATATGGACAATCGTCCCCTTTCAAGCACGAGTAACGTGCAAAATGAGAACATGGCTGCAGAACCAGAATGGATGACAGCAAACACGTAGCAATAACAACAATCAACTTAATGAACCATTCAATAAGGAAATTCAGATAAAAAAAGTAGCTAGCAGATTATCGCATGGGGAGTTTCCTTCGGAAGTTATAAGGGTTGGACATAAGAGGCTGAAAGGAGTTACATATCATTCTGTGAAATTCAAGGTGAACAAATGAAATCTGGGGTCTAATGTCAATGTCACCAATCTATTAGTTACGATGAACAAAACCCATGTCATAAAGCCAAGTTTGGGAATAATCTTTTATTCAGGTGTTCTTGGACTTGATGGAAACTTCGACACAAGGATAAGGAATGAGTTAAGAAAGGCTGTTTTTGATGGTCAGGTATAAATAGTTTCAAAAAAAATATTCAAATTTTTGCAGATGTTCCCTCTAACTTGAAGCGTCAAAAAGTTATCCTTATCCAACACAATTACTTGAGGCTAAAAAGAAGATCAGTGCAATTATAATTAATAATTAACTAATTTTGTCACAGGAATTTCAGTTGTACAAGGTTGATCAACAAAGAATTGTAGAGTAGGAGATTATATATACATTGGTAAAAAAAAACAAGTGGAATCCAGCTATCTATTTTTATTGATTCTAATAATTGGAAAAAAAAATGGTTGTCAAATTTTACAGTCCCAACAGTCAGTATTCAAATGAAATTCCCGGCATCTAACCAGCTGCTTCCATACTAACAATATATTCCTTTCTATTCAAGTTCAGATTAAGTTTAAAAACAACAAATAAATCCAATTCAATTTAGAGACGCTAAACTCTTCCCTGTTTAAGTTCAAAGCTTAGCAAAAGGGCAGCACCATTCACAATCACATCACCGAAATGCAAGAAGATCTTTATTTTGAACCACACTCATGATTATTGCATGGTATTTAAAATGGTTGAGAACTTTTTTGACAAGATCAAGAGTGAATCTAGGGACTAAAAGCGGATATTGTTAAAAATAATGGCTCTTAAGGAGATGAAGATGTTTTTGGGATACTAAAGCCAGTTTATCATGGACATCACTCTCTTCTCCATGGCTACATTGGCCATTCATGCTCTTTTTCAGGTTCATTGACTATCTAGTTGCATTTTTGTTATCTTTCCCTTTGAATTCATTATTATAGGCGTGTGCTCTAAATTTCCTGTGCAAATAAAGCAAGATCCCTACCTCCCGTCCCTTTCATGGCATTGTTCAGCATCCCCTCCCCCACACATTAAAAGATAAAGAAAATAATTCAAAAAGATAAAAAAGGACTTCTGAAACTATAAATAAAATAGATCACGCTATTGACATTACAAGTGGAATACCATGTAAAATGAGTGTACCTTGGATTTCATCAAAGGTGTTGTATCATGCGAAAATTTGCATTTCTCACCCTATGAAGTAACAGAAAATTGTTAATAGAAGGCAGCGGCGTAAATAACTGAAATTAGAAGAAACTAGATCAGTAATCACCAAAAAAATGTAACAATCTCATAAAAAAGGAGCAGTGCCCCCAAGCACTGAGAACCAAGTCGATTCCACCCCAAATGATTCTTGTTAATTCAATTAAGACCAGGGAGTAGGAGAGGAATAACCCCTTGTTTTGTTGGCATAAAAGAAGGGAAGGAAAAGAAACATAAGGATAACCTTTATGTTTGTGCTCAAAAATTGAATCCTTCAAAACCTAAGTGGAAAAGAAAACCTTTTGAAAAGGTTACTTGAGAGGAGGGCCTATTTTTGTTATTGTCTAAAATGATTGAATTTCGTAAAACACAAGATATCTCAAATCTCGTACAATGAAGGGGGCAAACAACATACACAACTGCCAAAACTTTTGGGGTCAAATTGGCATATGTTAGTGTATTCTAAGAAGGCTAAAATGAACATAAAGAATAAATATAATGTCAAAAGGCCTATGATCAGAAAAAACAAAATGTAACAAGGCTCAACGACAAAATGCAGTAACATTGTGACATGACATAAAATTAGCGTCAAAAAATCAAGAGGGATCAAAATAATTATTATCATCATGAGGATCAGCAATACAGTATATCAAGCAACCAAAAACAAAGCAACTCATAAAATTAAGCTCCTATCTGGGTCTTTTGTCAACAGACAAAATGTAGGTTGGGCATAGCACAGGAATGATGGAGGATTGTGAAGCAGCTAGCGAATCACAAAAGTAACAAAAGATTTAGGGTAAAGCAAGATCATAATCACCTCATGGCATCTTCCCATAATGTAATGACGACAGTATGTCACAGGTCTTGGAATCTGAACTGGACGAAGTTTCAGCCTGTTGACACCAAGCTCTCGATTCTTTTTTGCTCGTTGCTTCCGTCTTTTTTCCTGCAAAAAAAATTAATTAAAAAACATGGTTAAAATTTATAAACTTCATTGGTTTAAATATGTATCAGGTTTTTAGCAGTATAATATTCCTCATTATGATACAGGTGATTCCAATATATCTTTTGAAATATATTTTGTACCAAATGATTTTTTTATTATATATTTATTACAGTGATTCATTAGATTCATTAGACACAAAAAATTATAAAATTTGGTTGAAGTATTTGCTTATAATTATTTGTTTCATTTTGCAAAATTTGGAAAACTCGTTCATGATAGCAGCGGCCAATTCAGTCCTATTAATCCTGCTTCAAATAGTTAGGTCTTCAGAATGCATAGGTCAACTTTATAGATGAATGGTAGAGAACAGAAAAAAAAAAAAAAGGAAAATTGCCATCAAAATCAATAAATATGTTATATAAGGAATCCACTCAAACTCCAGAGAAAATAGGAGAAAATATGCAAAACCTTTTTCTTTGCTTTCTTTTCCTCAGAAGTAGGTCCGCGCTTTTTCTTGTTGTAAAACACCGTTTGCGGTTAGATATTTGTATCTCCTCAAATCAGTTTGGCTTTATGCCTGATCGATCAACCATGGAACCTATTTTTCTTATAAGAGATTTAATGGAAAAGTATAGAGAGATGAAGAAGGACTTCCATATGGTTTTTATTGACTTGAAAAAGGCGTATGATAGAGTCCCTAGAGAAGTTTTATGGTGGGTCCTAGAGCGTAGAAGAATATCTATACGATATATCCAAGTCTTGAAGGATATGTATGAGGGAGCCATCAATAGTGTCCGCACTGTGGGAGGGAATACTAAGAATTTTTCCATTTCTATTTGATTACACCAAAGTTCAGCTTTGAGCCCTTATCTTTTCGCCTTGGTCATGGATGAGCTAACAAGACATATACAGAATGACATCCCTTGATGTATAATGTTTGCAGATAATATTGTATTAATAGATGAGACTCAAGCAGAGGTAAGTCAAAAATTGGAGTTATGGAGAAGCACTTTGGAATATAAGGGTTTTAAGCTAAGTAGGACTAAGACTCAGTAAATACATTGTAGATTTAATAGCGAGAATAGAGAAAGAGGCAAAATTATTTTAGACGGAATAGCAGTACCTCATAGTACTTATTTTAAATACCCTGGCTCTATTCTTCAAGAAAATGGAGGTTGCGAAGAAGATATAAATCATAGGATTAAAGCAGGTTGGATGAAGTGGAGGGGTGCTACAGAAGTTCTATATGATCGAAAGATGCCAATTAAATTAAAAGGAAAGTTTTACTGCACTGCAATATGGTCTGCGATGATGTATGATAGTGAGTGTTGGGCAGTAAAAGGACAACACATGAGTAAAATGCATGTTGCGGAAATAAGAATGATAAGATGGATGTGTAGCCATACTAGGATGGATAGAATCCGCAATGAGTGCATTAGAGAAAAAGTGGGGTAGCACCTATTAAGGATAAGATAAGAGAGTATAGATTGAGATGGTTTGACCACGTGAAACGAAGATCTAGCAATGCGCCGGTTAAAAAAACCGAACAAGTTAGAGTAGATATAGCTAAGAAAGGCAGAGGTAGGCTTAAACTGACTTGGTCAAAGGTGGTCCAAAATGATCTTATGATGTTACATCTATCATAAGAGATAACCTTAAATCGTATTGAGTGAAAAAAAAAATTCATATAGCCGACCCCAATTGACTTGAGATTAAGGCTCTGTTGAGTTGTTGAGTTGAGAATATACATCAGCATCCTGCTGCAGCTAACCAATGACAAACAATGGGTTAAAATCTAGACAAAAACTTAACAATTTCATCATGCTTCTAGTTTAGGACTGAAGTGCTCCATCATTTCATGAAATTACATTTATGAAGAGCATATATTATTGATATGAATGTATATAGATGACAATAGATAGAAAACCACCATTGAGATTTTTCACCCTCAGATTAAATACTGTTAGGATTTTTTTGTGTCAATAAAAACTGAAACATTCCAGTTGTACATTCTTATTGGAGAGAAGTGCACAAAAACAACCACACAAACTCTGGCCGTGCCTAGTAAAACAATATGATGAAGATTGTGTGAACAGAAAAATATATTCAGTCCTTGAAGCAAAAGTATGACTTCAACATCCACCATATGCACTTGGTCAATAAGATTCACACTCACAATGACTAATGAAGCAAAACAACCATGTAACCTAGCAAAGGCCAAAAAAAAAAAAAAAGAAAGCAAAGTCGCAAGAAGAATCATGTGTACCTTATATTTCAATTTAATTTCTTGGCTTCCACTTTCATTTTGATCTGATTTCTTAGCTGGACGACTATCATTATTTTTATTTTTTTCCTTGGCCCTACTACCTTTCTTTGGTTACTTGGTGTCACAGCCTTTCTTTTGTTTCTTATTCTCAAGCCCAACTTTCTTTTCAGCTAATAAAGGATCTCCATAAACAACTATTTTACGTGTATGGACCATCTTATTTCTAAATTCTTTGGCTTGAACTTCTCTCCTCTCAGTCAAATTATCAACCATGTCCAGTGCGATGGAAATGGACTCAGAATCCTTTTCAGTTTTTTCTTTTTTGTCATTGAAAGAGATCTCATTTTTTCCAACATTTTCTCCAGGAAGTTGCTTCTTCTGCTCCCGTGATACTGCAACGTCTTCAAAAAACACATCAGCTAATTTTTCATTGACGGCAAACTCACCAGAAATCTCTCCTTCTTCTACTTCATTGCTTTCAATGATATGATTAGGGGATTCCACTGCACCACTTGCACAGATTGATTTCCTTGATTCCATCTCCTCTTGCTGCATTTCATGATTGGCTCCCAATTCATTAGTTCTCAACAAGGAAATTTTATCTTCGTTATCATTTAAGTTCGAAATATCACTGGTCACACTCTTATCTAAAAATGAACCAGCGGTTTCAAGGGTATTTTGGCTAGTGTGTTCTTCATCACCTTCTTGCTTACCAGCACTCCTGCATTCCTCCATAACAATTGGTTGAAGATCTAAATGTTCCTCTTCTTTATTCAATAATGCAACCACCTCACCACTCTGGTTCTCATCCAATGATATGGCTGCAGAATTACAATTTTTATCACCAACAATTTCTTCATTACCTTTCATTACATGCTCTAACTCATCCATTAACAATTGTTGCAACTGGCCAAATCCTTGATCTTGTAAACCAGTTCCATTAATATCGTCATGAAGAGTCGGGTGTTCTTGTTTAGAAGGATCCCCATCTTCTTCTATTCCTATGAAATTCTCCATATCATTATTCACAACTTGAGTGTCACTAAACCCATTACCTTTGAAAGCAACAGAGTCAAAATTCTCATTAACTGAGACACTATTTTGAGTCACCAATTCAAATTGCTGAGGCCCATCTTTTTCAGACGCTTCTACCAATTCATTGCAACGATTACCTACAGCCAAAAGTAGCTTTATTGACAAAAATTAAGAAATAATAACAGAAACCTGACGACTAAAGATAAACATAAGTTCTATTGAACTTAAAATTGTAAGAGCTAATATCACGTACTCCTATGCTGCTAAAGCGATGATGCTGGCAAAAAACTCAAGACAAAACTATAAAACTTCTTACTTTCAAATCCAAATGAACTCAAGAAACCCCGTCGAATTTCTTTATCAAAGCAAAAAATAATAAATAAAAATAGTGCTAAAATTATAAACTTGAACATCATAATTCTCAGCACTCAAACAAGAGATACGAATCAAACAACAAATTCAATTTAAAAATAGTGAAGGAATACATTTTTTGGGAAAATTACTTGATGTTAGCTCCTGAGAGACAGGTCGGGTGGGTTCACAGAGTTCAGGATGCTTATAGCATTGATATAAAATTCGGACTAGAATACGATACGTTTCGCTTTGGAGATGCGATTTGCGATGGAAGGAAGTTTTTGGTATCTCAATTTGTGGTTTCTCCATTTCAAAGACTTGGAAACTTGAACAACCGAACAAGTTTTGCTCCTCTGCACCTGCAAATTTGAGAATCCAGTGTGCGCGTATACTGATAAAAAAAAAGAGAGTACATATATATAACCGACAGCGTTTTGAGAAATTTGTGTTTTCTGATACCAGCGACATGTGCTCGAGATGTCGTTTACTGTATAACAACAAACCCGTATCCGATGTGTACCAAAATGGACGGGTCCAGCCTTGCCCGGCTAATCGGGTCTAAGCTTCTGCCTAAACCCTTATCTGATTTCAATATTCATTTTCAAGCGACTCATAATTCCTTTTTTTTTTAGATTACACTGCATATCATTTTTTTAATTTTCTTAAATATCCTAATATTTTATTGTATAATATATTAAACATATACTAAATATATACTATCTGAAAATGAAATATATTTTTAGTATACAAAAAATATATTAGATGTATAGTTTTCAAAGATATTTTTGAAATTAAAAGTTGAAAATATATATTTTTGGAAAAAAATATTTTTTTTTAAAAAATATCTTTTGAAAATAATTTATTTTTGAATATTTTTAAAGAATTTCTTTTTTCCGTAAGTTCAACAAAAAAAAATAACTATTGACCAATCAATTGTTGATTTTTTAATTAATTATTTAAAATTAATTAAAATATAAAAATAGTAATAAATTTAATTAATTATTATATTTTTAATTTTTATATTTAAATAAATATAAGTATTATATAAATTTAGTGTTAAATGAGTTTAAGACGAGTATAAATAATAGAGAGATAATTATAAATAGATTTGAAATAAAAATTAGATGAGTTTTGAATACGAATAAGATGTTTTTGTGGTATTATATCAATTGGCATTCTTATTATTTATAATATTAAGTTAATGATAAAACTAAATCTCAATATACATTGACGCCGTATTAATGAAATTAACAAATATTTATAATATTATATATATATATATATTTTTTTTTTTGTTATGGAAGATTTTATGTATGGGAGGGCAGTAGTAGTTTTACTAATTTTCATTAACATAAAAAATTTGTATTTGATAATATTAGAATTGTAAACAAAGTTGAATTATTCCTTCAATATACATTAATATCATATTTGAATGTTTTAATTTCTTTTTTAAACTTGCCTAATAAAAATGGAAAAACTAAATTGGTACCAAAATGCAGTCTAAATCTCATACGTGTTAAAACTAAATTTAAATTTATGCAAATAATCACTGCCGCTCGCATTAATAAAAGGGTGAGGAATTAGGTTTTTTAAAAGAGAGGGAAGGGGTTTAAGATTCAAACGAGGGCTTCAGTTTTTAGACGCCTCTCTCTCTCTCTCTCCATTAATCGACCTCTCTTTCCATATACAGTATCAAAATTTAGGGTTTTAGCTTTTAGCTTTCTCTATTTTATAATCTCCAACATGAGCAACGATAAGGATAGCTTCAACATGGCCGATCTCAGCGCCGCCGGTAACTAAAACGTTTAATCTTTGTTTTTGTGTTTATTTTTATCTAATTATTTCGATTAGTAATTTGTTTTGTTTCTTTGTCTGCTTATTTTTGTAGTCATGAGCCATGAGAATCGAGCTGACCTTGTTGACGTACTCAAGGTTAAGTAACTTACTCATTTTGTTTATTTGGTTGATTTGCTTATTTGTGAATGGAAATGGATAAATTAATATTGTTAATTGTTGCTTTTTTTTTTTTTTAATTTTGCTTGGAGTAAGATTTGATTGGGTTTTCTGTTTGTTCAGAATAAGCTACAAACTCTGGCTGGGCAGCATACTCTCGAGACCTTGTCTCCAAATGTAAGAAAGCGCGTTGAGGTTCTTAGGGAGATCCAGGTATGTTATTGACTCCGATATCTTTTAATATATAAGTTGTTTGTCTATAGATTCGATACATGTTTGAGCCTAATTTAGAGTAATACCAATTTAGCATTTCCCATCATATGACTTTACCCTTTTTGCGGAAGGCAATAAGTTGGAAAGAATAAATGTTATACTGGATGATATTGTTGACCACTTGGCGTTATTTTGGTCCATTTTGATAAAGATGTGAACAAATGAAGCGAACAAAAATAATAAATCACTATGCCACTGAATCATTAATGTGGGTTGGCTGATACTGTGGATTGCCAACCCATGGTTCAGCTAGCGAGGTGGATTACCAACATAGAGCTTGGCTGGTAGGGTGAATCACAAGCCAACTTTGACACATGTTACTTCATTGGCCACACTGAGTGTAGATAGCAATTGTCCAACTCTGATTTCTGCTCTTACTTTATGGAAATTCCCCATCTGATTATCCTAGGTCGTGTGTTTCCACCATGCCTTCTCAAAATCATGCGATGGACTTGAAGCGAAACTATATATGACACTTCAGATTCTTGTGCTCTTTATCCATCCATTTGTGATGGCTAAATTATTAAAATTCAGACGAGTTTTCAACTTCATCAGTGCTACTACAGCCATGGAAATATGTTGATGGCTTTAAAGATCCGAACTATGTAATTATCTCGAAATATTTGAATTATAGCTAATTTTGCGATGTTTAGGAAAGTATAGTTTAGTTATGGTCTTTTTTCTTTCTGGCATGTTGCATGTCTTACCTGCTATTTTGCTTTTGACTTGTTCAAGTATACTCTCATTCATTCCTATTCCTGTGTGGACTAGTGATGAGGAAATGTTCTTCATATATAAGCATTTCTTGATTTGCAGAGCCAGCATGATGAATTAGAGGCAAAATTCTTTGAGGAGAGAGCAGCTCTTGAAGCCAAATATCAAAAATTGTACCAACCACTTTACTCCAAGGTATGCTTCTAATTCCCGGGCCTCAAAAATCTACTTGCACCTGAACTGGTTGCTAGGACTTTTAAGCTACATATTCCTCGATTTCACATGACCTGCTTTACCTAAGCACGTTGATCCCTTTAGTTAGTGCCTTACAGTTGGATGCTAGTAACTTGTCTTAGTTATCAGTTAATTTTGTTTCCCTGCCCCAATGATATTATTTAAATGATCATGTGCAGAGATATGATGTTGTGAATGGTGTTACTGAAGTTGATGGGGTTACAAATAAAGCAGCAATGGAGCAAGAAGGGGATAAATCTGCTGAAGGTATGTTCTAGTCGTTACCCATGGGTAACTTGGTATTTTCTCCTTGGCATTTATGCTTATCTTGATATTGAGCATGTTTGATGCAGAGAAAGGTGTGCCTGATTTCTGGCTCATTGCAATGAAGACCAATGAAGTGTTAGCTGAGGAGGTTCGTTATTGAATTGTCAATATAATGAGATTGAATTGTCTCAAATCATGGATTGTAATTTTTCTCCTCTCTTTTGAATTAGATAACGGAGCGTGATGAAGCAGCTCTCAAGTACCTTAAAGACATTAAGTGGTGCAGGATAGATGATCCCAAGGGATTCAAACTTGAGTTCTTCTTTGATACCAACCCTTATTTCAAGAACACTGTTTTGACGAAGACATATCATATGATTGATGAAGATGAGCCTATTCTTGAGAAAGCAATAGGGTAAATTCTTCTGCTATTTTTATTATTGCAGATGACTCTCATTTAGCTTTATGTGATTAGGCTATCAAGAAGCTCAGTCAGTTTGTATTTCACCTTATAACTCGTGTCTGGTTGGTACCTGGCTCTTTGTAGGACGGAGATTGAATGGTATCCAGGAAAAATCTTAACACAGAAACTTCTTAAGAAGAAGCCTAAAAAAGGATCGAAGAATGCCAAGCCAATCACTAAAACTGAGGAGTGTGCAAGTTTTTTCAATTTCTTTAATCCGCCTCAAGTTCCCGAGGATGATGAAGAGATTGATGAAGATACTGTATGACTATCCTTACATCTTAGAAGTAAGATGACAACTTTATTGCTTATTTCTGGTTTTAATTCTTTTTCTCATCTCTTGTCTAGGCTGAGGAGCTTCAGAATCAAATGGAACAAGATTATGACATTGGGTGAGTTTTTTTTTTTTTTAATAACATTACATTAGGCATGAGCTTTTATAGAATAAACATTACTATGGTATTCTGAATCCAAACACTGCTCTCCCACTTGCATACTTTCTCTTTTGCCCCTGTTTAACTTGTTTGGATTCAAGCACTTATTTTCCTTGTAAAATTTTCCATTCAGCTCAACCATTCGAGACAAGATTATCCCTCATGCTGTGTCATGGTTTACGGGCGAGGCTGTTCAGGGAGATGAATTTGGGATAGATGATGATGATGAGGATGATGATGAGCTTGATGACGATGAGGATGATGATGAGCTTGATGACGATGAGGATGAAGAGAATGAGGATGATGAAGATGAAAGCAAGCCCAAAAAGGTCTGATACAGTAGAAATTTTGCTTGATCATACTTTATATCCATCTGTTTCATTTTTTTAATTATTTGACGTGATGCTAATCATTGTTTTTGTCTGACTGGATGCAGCCATCAGCTGGAAACAAGGTATATGTCCGATTCTGTTGTTCGTATTTGAAACTTAATCCTTTGTCATTCTTCCTCTCCTCTTTTCTCTTATATCATACTTCTTAGCTTGCTCTTATCGATCGAATGAAATTTAAAAACTCATCCTTTGCATGTATTGTTACTTGAAACAGAAGAGTGGAAGAACACAAGCTGGGGATGGTCAGCAGGGCGAGAGGCCTCCAGAGTGCAAGCAGCAGTAGAGTTTGATTGTTGCAATTTCTATGAAGTAGCTGAATTGTTGATGTTGGAAAGAGAAAAAGAAAGGGAGAGGGTTTGAAGTTTTGGGTGGTTTTTTAATATTTTATTTATTATTTTCGTCAAGCTAATTATGAACTATTGGTTTGGAGTTTTCTTCTTTCCCTTTGCCCTCTTTGGTTTGGAGAGAATATGATCAGCCTAGTTAGGAGAACACTTTTATTTTATTTTCTTTTCTTGATGTATGTCAGTATTTGAAGGGGAGACTTGGCACAACGGTAAGCGTTGTCGTCGTGTGACATGAGATTTCGGGTTCGAGTCTTGGAAATGGTCTTTTGCAATTGCAAGAGAAGGCTGCTTATAAAGATTTAACGGGTTCGACCCTTCCTCGGACTCCTTTGTGTACCGGGCTGCTATGTATGTTAGTATTTACTTAATGTGAAAGTTTCGTGAATGTCTTTTATACCCATCTTTTTTTTCTTGTCTTCTATAATCTACAAATTTTCTTATTCCCACCGCGTTGATAGTTCTTGATTATGTTACTCTTATATTTGCATATGTTTATTATCCAGCCACTTTTCTGGTAATGTGGTTCTTGTGGAAACTCAAATTATTTAATTGTGCCATCGAAAAATAAATATCTTTTATTCTCCAATTTCTCACATTTTGTTTTTAATTGGTCATAGTATATCATTTTTCTCATTACCTGAATTTTTTTTTTCTAAAATCTGTGACATTTTTTATTGTAAATTTGCCATTTTCTGCATTTTTCTGAAACACATCCCTGAAAGTAAGATGTTATAACAATTCGCATTTTTGTGTTCGGGTCTTGCTCTACGTTATGCTCTTAAAGAGAGTGGATTGCTGGGGATATTGGGTCTGAATCTCAATTCATCATGATAAATGCCAAAACATTTTTCAATGTATGATCAAATGGAAAAAATAATTCAGTTAGAGTTTAATTTTGAATTTTTTACATAAGAAAAATAATTTTATTATAAATAAAAAAAATGTTAAGAGATTTTTTGTGGGTTATCATTGTAAAAGAAAATAGCCATTTTCTTTTAAGTTTTAAAAATGCATCTCAATAAATAATATATATCTTACAGTGTTTAATCACATAATTGTTCTATATTATTATTCTTCTGGATTTTAGGTTTGAATTTCTACTCACAAGTATGATATTATTAAAAAATATTATATTTGATTTTTCAATATTCTCATCAAATAGATTTTTTTGAGATGGGTGATTAAATAGAACATTTAAATGATTTTTGATATGGGTGATGAAATAGAACATCGAAATGAGCAAATATATATATATATATATATATATATATATTTGAGGAAATTATAGTGTATAGCATAGTTTTTAATTTTTTTTAAAAAATATCATATTTTTAATGTATTTTTAATATATTAAATATATACTTAACATATATCTTTGAAAATAGAATATATCTTTAATATATTTAATTATGCTAAAATTATAACTTATAAAAGGAATATTTTTTAAATTGAAAAATTGAAAAAAAAAGATATTTTTGAAATAGAATAAGAAAAGTAGATGTTTTTGAAAATATTTTTATTTTTAAAGATATTTTAAAAAAATCCCAATATTGTTCTTAAAACAATTTTCGGTAGTTATTTTTTTTTAATGAAATTAATGGAGTCTTAGAAATTTTCTTTAAATCAATTAATGTTGTTTCTTAATTGTATTTTTTTAAAAAAAAATTTGAACTCGGGTTAAATTAAAAAAATGAAAGGAGAAATAAATTATTATTTTAAATATTTAATTATAATCTTATTATTCTTGAAGTAAAAGAAATATAATTTTAAATTATTTTTGAAATAAAAATATCAAACAAAATTGGGATTTTTTCAAAAATATTAAAAAATAAAATTATTTTTAAAAATATTGATTTTTAAATATTAAATTTTAAATTTCAATTTTAAAAATACTACACTTTCATATATTACATAAAAAATATATACTACACTTTCATATATTACATAAAAAATATATCTTATTTTTAAATATATATATTATTTTACATATTAAAATTATTCTTTACATTTTGTAAAATAAAATTGGTAACATATAACGTAATATATAAAGTAAAAAGTAAGATATAATTCAAAATTTTCCCAAGAAATTGGCCTTGCATTTTTGAACTTGAAGGAAATCAATCATAGGCCCCACACATTGTATATTTAATACTCCCTCCGTATTATTTATATAAAAAAAATAAAATGAACACAAAAATTAAGAAAATTTTACTTTTTTCATCTCTATTTACTTAAATACCTCTAAAAAAAATATTCCTAAAATTAAACTTTTAAAACAAGGGTATAAATGATATTTTGTCTCATTGCACTCCCCAAAATTTACCTAAAATGACATATTTTCTATATAAAAGATACACTAAAAAAGAAAATTTTTCCTATCTAAATGATACGGAGGGAGTATTTAAATTTAAAATATTTGCTCCTTAAGTCTATGTTTGGATGGAGGTAAATTATTAGTAAAATTAAATTTATTTTAATAAAAAAAATGAGGGTAATATAAAAAAATATTTTAAGTTACTTTTATTATTTAATTATTTAAATAAAAAGAGAGTAATTTAAATTTTTTTATAATTTTAATAAAAAATTAAAATAGTAATTTTACTTAAATAGCAAAAACATTTATTTATTTACCGTTTTAGATAGAAATATTTTAAAAATTAAAAAATTTTAAATTTACCTCATTTTATTTCTTTTAACCTGCTACTTCTTACACCAGTCGAGAGAAAGTAAATGAAATTACATTTGCCTCCAACCAAACATAGGCTAAACCTTTAGAGCTCGCAGAAGGAGGGAAATGAAACAAAAGGGAGCTAAAACCCTAAAAACAGAGCAGCAGAGTCCCTTCCTCTCCTTCGTTTTCTTCACCATCATCCTCACTCTTACTTTTTTTTTATTCTATTTCGATAACTAAGCTGCTTTTCACAGTCTTCAATGGCCAGGCTTCTACGTAACGTTTCTTCTCTAAGACGCGCTCTACTTGAACCTGAGGTAGTAGTTTTCTTTCTGACTTTCCCCGTGCATTCTTCAACTCTCTCAGTAATAAAAACGTTAATGCTGGCTGCTTAAACCGTGATGAAGCAAACAAAGGTTTACTCGGATTGTTGTTTGATGACATTAAACTTTTTTTTAAGAAGTGAAAGTTAATGCTCAGCTTAAAATCTGCCTTCTTGTAGAAACCTGTTTTTATTAGTCATCTATTAATTTTACTTTTTGAAACGTTTAGCAGGGGCTAAGGAGAGGAGTATTGGGCACATCTTCTACTATATGCAATTTTTCTACTAAAGGTGCCTAAATTTTAAGTTTTTTAAACTATATTTTATTTGATTATCAGACTATGAGTTATGGTTGTTACTTGTTAGAAGTTAACTCCTTGATATTGTAAGCATCCATGCTGCATTTTGGGTTTAATATATTCTTATTAATGTTGAAGTTTTTATCATATTTAACTAATTTAATCTTTAGCATGAATAATTGGTTGTTGTCTTTTCCTCATTAATCCACTTGTTTAAGATTTGGGGTAATGGTGTGTAATATATACACACACACACACATATACATATTCTTTCCAATTTGGCAACAAAACTCAATTGCTATCTATTTGAAGGGAGAAGAAAATCCAAGTCCGAAGGAAGTGACTCTTGCGATGACAATATGTCCAAGAAAGAGGTGGCCCTACAACAGGCCCTGGATCAGATCATTAGTACTTATGGAAAGGGATCTATCATGTGGCTTGGCCGATCCATTGCTCCAAAAGATGTACCTGTAGTGTCCACTGGTTCTTTTGCTCTTGATATAGCACTTGGAATTGGTGGATTTCCAAAGGTATGCTGGAGATATTTGGAGATCTCTTGTCAAGATCATTTTTTATTTTTAGGTGGAAAGTATGAGCAACTTGAAGTGTTAAATATATTTCATTATGTATTCTATAAAATTTCTTAATCCTAAAAAATGTATTGATGCTTTGGTCCCTTATTACTTCTTCCCCTTCTCCTATATTGCCAAAAGATATACAGGGATTGCTCCTTTATCTAGCCTGAAATAATTAAATGGGATAACTGTTATTGGAAAAGACTATAGTTACCTTGCCTCAACTTAATTTTTTTGGGGTTGATTGCTTTATTTAATTCAGATCCATCTTCTTGTTGATATGTTAAACAACTCTGTGGCTCCTGTTTGAGTTCGAGTGAACCCCGTATGTCAGTGTGTATATTGTATTCGTTGCTTATGGAATCGCTGGATTGGGTTTTTGCAGGGGCGAGTCATCGAGATTTATGGTCCAGAGGCTTCTGGGAAAACCACTCTTGCACTACATGCAATTGCTGAAGCACAGAAGCTAGGAGGTTTGGTGATGGGATTCCTATAATACTTTTTTCTTTTTGGAAAACAGCAAACATAGAATGTCCCCCTAATTTAAATAATTAAGTTGGAAATATCTGTCATTAATTCGTTGATTGCCATAAACTGTTTCTAAGGATTTTGTATGAAAAAAGTTATCAGAGTTGTACACTTTCAGTGTTGTGTTAATTTTTTACTTCTTTTGGATGTTGATAAGCCTCTTTATTTGCAGGTTACTGTGTTTTTATTGATGCTGAGCATGCTCTTGACTCGTCATTAGCTAAGGCCATTGGTGTAAACACTGAAAACTTGCTTCTTTCACAACCTGATTGTGGGGAACAAGCTCTCAGTCTGGTTGACACGCTCATTAGGAGTGGTTCTGTGGATGTTGTTGTTGTTGATAGTGTAAGTTTTTGTTAGTTCATGCTTTTACATTGTATAGTGTTCTTTTCTGCTTATAGCATCTTGTACTTGCTACAGCTTCTTTATGTGTTTCTAGTCAGGGAATTGGTTTTCCGGCCCATCCTCACTCCGCCACCCTCCCTTATTAGGCAATGGTATTATCATGTCAAGATTCAAGAAGGTTTTTTAGTACAGAAGCCAGAATAGTGGGCATATGGCTTACATGTTTAGGATTATATCAATAGATGCTTCATGCTGTTGAATTGAAGGCGTTGGTTTGATTTTAAGTCATTTACTTGTCTATTTGGTGACAGGTAGCAGCCCTTGTGCCTAAAAGTGAGCTTGACGGTGAGATGGGTGATGCTCACATGGCAGTGCAAGCTAGATTGATGAGCCAGGCGCTTCGAAAGTTGAGCCACTCTTTATCACTGTCACAAACAATTTTGATCTTTGTTAATCAAGTATGTATCTTTAGGTCTTGGTCACATCATTCATGTGCTTTAGTTATATATGAAATCATGTTCCTTGATGAAATGCATTAGGCCTTAGAATACTGCTAAATATTTTTTATTTTGACAGACATCAAGCTTCATGAAAATACTAAAATTAAATAAATATTAGGATGTTATCTCAAATATATGGATTCTTTCCCTGCTGGGACTTTCTTTTGTACATAATGTGGCCTAATAGATACCTGCTCGTGGGTGCTGACTTGCATTAGAGTATGAGGTCAGTGGGACATTGCAGTCAGTCTGAATTTTGGTCTGAGGCATCATCAAGTGGGCTATGCTGTGTCTATCCCCTTTTCTTATTATTTAATTTGTATTTGATCTGCTATTAGTGTTTTAATTTCCATATTCCTTATGAAGTAATGGTGATCTCTTTCCCCCTCATTGTAATCTAACTACTTGATGGCTTTCACCTTGGAGGCAATGCTAATGTAACCAGAAGCAAGTAGTCAGTAGGAACTTGGTTTTTGCTCCTACTAGTGCCATTTTCTGAAGATGATGCTTATTCATGTCTTAGTGTAACTTCTATTACTTCTTATTTGCCAGTAATTCCTGTATGATGTTTATATTTATTCGATGATCATACTCCTTGATTGCTTGCATCTATATACAGGTGAGGTCAAAGCTTTCTACCTTTGGAGGATTTGGCGGGCCCGTTGAAGTAACCTGTGGTGGTAATGCTCTGAAGTTCTATGCTTCAGTGCGCCTAAACATAAAAAGAGTGGGGCTTATAAAGAAGGGGGAAGAGGTATGATATTCTATCTTTTATTTGGTTGTGGATTTAGACATTGTACCTGAACTAGGCACTTTGTGGTTGGCATGCTTATTGTAAATTTGCCTGAGCTTTGAACTCTATGATTCTCTATGACCATTGTCTAAAACATGCTTCGGTTAAACTTTAAAGTGCCTCTACTTTCCTTCTGCTGAATGGCCAGAAGCAATATATTCCATGATCGGGTGAAATTGCCCAGAAAAATAAAGTAGCATTTAATCCCAGACAATTTTTGTGTTTTAAACAAGATACAGCACTAGTAAGGATGCTAGTTGGTGTAAGAGTTGCCTGAAGAGGATATTGTCTTGATCTACGAAGACTACAAAAGTAAATTAGGGTTGACCAAAATGATCAAAGAGAAGGGAATGGATATATGTGCATTGCAAATTTGCTTTAAGTTTGCTCAGGGTGATTGCTGGAGCTCTTTTTTTGGAATATTTTATCCTTTATTACTTTTACGTAAATGTGCTATAACTAGAGAAAGTGATATAGAAGATTGACAATGGTGACAATGGTTGTTGATTCTTTTGCCAGTCAAGATGACCAATGAAATTCTATTTGTTACTTCACTGATATGTTGACCATGTGATTATCGTGGGGCTTGTTTTCAAGGAACTTGATGTTGTATGCATGAGCCAGATGAATGAAATAAGGAATTGGTTTGGCTTTATTACAAGTGGTGAGTGGTTGGGGTGGACTGTAGGGTTTTTTAGTCTGTAGGTTCAAGTCTTCCAACTTAAATTGCTATTTTACACCGATTAACCTCATGCTATCTTTCTGATTTCAATCTGTCCTGTAATAAATACTCTTTGTGTTTTGCAGACTACTGGAAGTCAAGTTCAGGTGAAGATTGTAAAAAATAAACTTGCACCTCCATTTAAAACTGTCCAATTTGAACTTGAGTTTGGCAAGGGAATTTGTCGGGAATCAGAGATCATAGAATTGGGGATGAAACACAAATATATTAGCAGGGCTGGTGCATTTTACAGTTTGAACGGCAAGAATTTCCGTGGGAAGGAAGCCCTTAGAGAGTTTCTAGCTGAAAATGATGATGTACGCGGAGAACTTATAATGAAGCTCAAGGAGGAGCTACTTGGTGTCCACAAAGACAAGGAACTGGGAACAGAGGCAACTAATGGAGAACCAGTAGAAGAAACTGTTGCAGTTGATTTTACCGACGAAGAAGCAGCGGTGACTGCTGCCGAAGCATAGTTTCCAAATCCATCAGCTTGTAGATTGAGGTTATCCTGCTAGATTCCATGGTATGGTCCAGTTTTCCAAGGGATATTGCGGTTCCCATTTTCTACACATTGATATTGAATGGGTATTTCAGAGGGCACAAATTGGTAGAAGGATTGGAGAGGCCATTGATTTTATAATCGCAAGCTAACTTTGCAGAAGGCCTTTAAAGGGTGTATTTGCAAGTTAATTAACTGATAATCTGTATATTTTGGGGTAGAGCTGGTGATCCTTTTTGTTACTTCCAAAAAGGAGAAGTTGGATAGAATGCGGAGATTAGATTTTCAACTCCAGTGTGTATGAAGTAGACCTACCTTGTATAATATCAATGAAAAAACCTGAATATTTATGCTGCGATGAGGCTTGAAAAAACTTTGTTTATTCTCAATAAAAAAAAGAGTTTTTGTTTATTTTTTTTATTGCCAGAAGGATGTGTTACTCTTATTTAAATTTTGAGTTTGAGTCCAGATATTTTTCTACCTCACATATAATTAATAAAAAAAACTAAAAATATAGGTTTTTGTTTATTGCAAGTGTGTATATTCCATGGGAAATTTAACTTGTTCCAGAGAAAATTCAATAGCTTTTTGCATAAAAATAAATATATATGATATTCTTGAAGTACAATTGATAAAAATCAATGATTAATGGCATTAATAAAATTTTTAAAGTTTACAATTTCATACAGAGCTATGATTTATTCGAATTGTCATAAATTTAATCATTCAACAAAAAACATTATTTTATAAAAATATTTTTACATTTTGCAAAAAATTCAATAACTTTGCAGAAAGTATTTAACAGAAAAATAAATAAATATTTTATTCTTAAAAATAAAACAGAATTTATAAAATTAATAATAAGTAGTATTAAAATATCAATACAACCTTAATGTTCAAATTAAATATAGGATTTCATTGAAAATTTATAGATTTTATTTTTTATCAGAAAATATAATTATACAAAAAATTAGGTGCTGGCACAAAAAAATGTATGATTATTATGAATAATCGAAGACATTAATATGTAGATATTTCTTTTATCACTTTAATTATTCTATCTCTTTAGTCATATTATCTTGTCTTCTAATCATATTATTTTATCTCTCAAATTATTTATCGCTTTATTTATTTTATTAATTATTATGTAATTTTTTATTTAATTTTCAACTCTATAAATATAGATAATTTGTAAGGCTTAAAAATATGAAGAAAAAGAAGAGATAAACTTATGAATTTTTCTCTCTAAATTGCTTCTTAAATAATTAGGTTTTGGTCTTCATTTTATTTTAATTATTTATAATTTTATCATTAATTACATAATATATTATCAGCATGATTGTTTTACATCATTTATCTTAATCTAGCTTCAATCCTATTTCATCAAAGTGATCTATATGATGTTAAACCTCATAAAGCTTGAGTTTGTTGTATTTGATATATCTGAAAATAATTACTTATCTTAGACTCTTGATACTGAGATTCATCTTGATGCTATGAATTTTGAAAATACAATTCAAAAAAAAAATGACGTATCCTTACATAATCACGCAAAAACAATTATATTCTTAGTCATCATCTCCATAAAGGATTAAAAGCTGAATATTTAATGATAAAGGATCCCTGTGAACTTTGACAAAATTTAAAAGAAAAATTTGATCATTAAAAAATAGTTATTTTTTTAAAAGCTCGTTATGATTAGATGTATTTGCGATTATAAAATTTTAAAACTGTTAGTAAATATAATTCTACAGTTTTTAAAATTACTTCTCAATTAAAATTATGTAGTGAGAAGATTACTAATCATTATTAGAAAAAATTTTCTCAACATTTCATGCCTCGAATAAGATCATACAATAGCAATGTTGAGAGCGAGACATTAAAAAATATTCTGAATTGATATCATGTCTTCTTATTGCTTAACAAAATAATAAATTTTTAATAAAAAATTATTAGTCACGATCAACTGGATCTGAACCATTCCCTTAAGTGAATGTTATAATGATAAATAAGTCTGAACAAAGATAAAATAATAAATGTGGTCGGGGTCGTGGTCATGGACGTGGCCGTAGTCGCGACCATGGTCGTAGACGTGGTCGTGGCCGTGGTCATGGTAGAGGTGACAACAGTAATAATTATCGAAGTTATAAAAATCACCACAATATCAATTTTTGAAAGACTAATGATTATAGTGAGAAAAATGCGAAATGAAAGAATTTTTAAGATAAAAATGAAAAAAAATATCTGTTATAGATTTGGCATGAAAGGACACTGGTCTCGTACCTATCGTACATCTAAACATCATATAGATCTTTACCAAGCTTTTATAAAAAGAAAAAAGAAAAAAAGAAAAATTATGGAGACAAATTTTCTTGAACAAAATGATCCAAATGATTTCACACATCTTGATGTTTTAGACTTCTTTGAAAATACTGATGGAAAAACTTATAGTTTAATGATTGATAAAAATTTTCTTTTAAATAGTCATATTGATTAATGTATTTTATTCAATATCATATTTTTTATTTTTATCAAGTGTATTTTATTTATCAAGTATGTTTTATTTTTTAAGTGTGTTAAGTTTAAAATTTAGTGTGTTTTATTTTATCTGTATTATTTATATAAATATATTAAATAAAATATTATAACACTTATTTATGCTATTTTTATTTTGAAGAAAAATAAAATTATCTAATCACTTATTTGACACTGGTAGAGATTTATGTCTGGCAGACAATATAACAACGCATACTATTTTAAAAGATAAAATATATTTCTCTCATCTTCAATTAGCTAAAACTAATGTTAATATAATTTCTTATGCTGTAAATTTAATTGAAGATTCTGAAAGAGCCCATATTATGTTACCCAAAGGCACAAAATTAATAATAGATTATGCATTGCTATCTAGTAAATAAAAAAATCTTTTAAGTTTTAGAGATATACATTTCAATGGTTACCATATTAAAACTAAAGATTAAAATAATAAAGAATATCTATATATTACATCTACATCTCTGGAAAGAAGCATATAATAGAAACATTGCCAGCATTTTCTTCTGCATTATATTTCACATATATAATTTTAATAGAGTCTAATATTATAATTAACCATAGATTAATTGACCCAAAAAATTTTATTTTATGGCATGATCGTTTAGGTCATCCTGGTGCTATAATAATAAGAAGAATTATAGAATACTCATACGGGCACACCGTTTAAAGAACTAGAAGATTCTTTCACTAAATGAATTTTTATGTGTTGCTTGTGCTAAAAAAATTGATTACTAGGTCATCTCAAACTAAGATTGGATTTGAATCTCCTCGGTTTTTAGAACAAATTCATGGAGATATATGTGGGCCTATTATTCCAAATTTATTTATTGTCTACTTGCAATGTTGCATTTGTCTGATTATTTGCATAAATTATCAAATTACGAGCATAATTTTCAGATTATATAATTAAGAAAATTCGTCTTGATAATACATGAGAATTTACATCCCAATCATTTAATGATTATTATGTATTAATTGGGATTACAGTTGAGCACCATGTAGCTTATACTCATACACAAAATGATTTAGCAGAATCTTTTATAAAACGACTTTAATTAATTCCTAGACCATTACTTATGAGGATAAAACTATCTAATTCAGCTTGGGAATATGTTATATTACATGCAACAACACTAATTAAAATTAGATCAACTGCTTATCACAAATTCTCCTCATTACAACTTATATCTGGTTATGAACTTAATATTTTTCATTTGAGAATTTTTTGTTATGCCGTGTATGTTTCAATTGCTCCACCACAATATATAAAAATGGGCCCACAAAGGCCTTTGAGAATTTATGTTGGTTTTGAATTACCATCAATTATAAGGTATTTTAAACTAATGACAGATGATATTTTTACAGCACGATTTGCTGATTGTCAATTTGATAAGACTGTATTTTCAACATTAGGGAGGAAAAAAGAAAAGTTAAAAAAAATAAGATATTTCATAAAATACATCATCAATCTCTCATTATGATCCCCGAACAAATAGAAGTGAGCTTGAAGTTAAGAAAATTATTCATTTGTAAAATATTGCAAATCAGTTACTAGATATATTCACTGGTATAAAAAAGGTAACTAGATATCATAAACCAGCATTAAATGTTCATGCTCGAATTGATGTTATAAATGAAAAGTCTACCAATATTTCGACGGATGTGTTCGGTGTACGCCAGAAGCATGGTAGACTGATTCGTGCAAAAGATAAAAATTCTAGAAAGAAAAGGGAACAAAATAGATAAATTCATGTTTATGAAATAAATATGCCAGAAGATATGATGATACATAAACAAATAACAGACATAACTAATCAATTGTCTCCATCAGAGGAACAATTACTCAAGAATAATGAAATTATAAAAAATCCTGAAAATGAAGAGATTTTAACAAGTTATATCTATACAAGAGAAAGATGGAATCGAGATAAAGCTATTCTTGATCAAAAGTTTGCATATGCAGCAGCCATTGATATAATAAATAAAAGCAATGACTTAGAACCAAAATCTATTAAAGAATTTCGACATCGAAGTGATTGGCCAAGATAGAAAGATGCTATTCAGACATAATTAAATTCACTTGCAAAACGTGAAGTTTTTGGACTGATAGTCCTAACACCTAAAAAATATAAAACATGTTGATTATAAGTGAGTATTTGTAAGAAAGAGAAATGAAAATAATAAGATTGTAAAATATAATGCATGACTTGTAGCCCAATATTTCTCTCAGAGACCTGACATCGATTATGAATAGACATATTCTCCTGTGGTATATGCAATAACTCTTAGATGTTTAATCAGCTTAACAATTTCTGAAGGACTTCATATGCGTCTTATGGACGTTGTAACAATTTATTAATATGGATTACATGATAATGATATTTACATGAAAGTTCCTGAAGGACTAGAAATGCCTAAAGCATTTAATCTATTACCATGAAAAAAATATTCAATTAAATTGTAAAGATCTTATATGGGCTAAAACAATCTGGAAGAATATGGTATAATCGTCTCAGTGAATATTTATTGAAATAAGGATATGTGAATATTCCTATTAGTCCATATATTTTTATTAAAAAATTAAAATCTAAACTTACCATTATTGCAGCATATGTTGATGATTTGAACATTATTGGAACTCCTGGAGAGCTTAAAGAAGCAGTAACACTTCTAATGAAAGATCTTGGAAAGATAAAATTTTATCTTGGTCTATAAATTGAACATTTATCAAATGAAATTTTTGTACATTAGTCGAATTATATAGAAAAAATATTAAAGAGATTTAATATGGATAAAGCTCACCCATTAAGTTCTCCAATGATCGTTCGATCTCTTAATGTAAAGAAAGCTCCATTTCATCCTAAAGAAGATAATGAAGAGATTGTTAGTCCTGAAGTACCACATCTTAATATAATTGGTGCATTAATATATCTAGCTAACTATACAAGACTAGATATAGTTTTTTCGGTTAATTTATTAGTGAAATATAGTTCTACGCCAACACGAAGACACTAGAATGATGTTAAATATATATTTCGTTATCTTCGTGGAACTATTGATTTGAGATTATTTTATTCAAAATAATTAAATCCCAAATTGATTGGATTTGAAGATGCTGGATATTTATCTAATCCACATAAATGACGATCATAAATAGGATATTTATTTTTATATGGTGGTACTGCAATATCTTTGTGCTCAACAAAACAAACGATTATTGCCATATCTTCAAATTATGCAGAAATTATTGCAATTCATGAAGCAAGTCGTGAATGTGTGTATGAAGATAATATTTAAGACACGTGTAATCTCTCATTTACTGAAAGAAGTCCAACAATTTTATATGAAGATAATATTGCTTGTATTGCTCAATTAAAAGGAAGTTATATCAAAGGTGATAGAACTAAGCATATCTCACCAAAATTCTTTTTCACACATGAACTTGATGAGAGTGATTTTATACTTGTTTTTAGTAAGATTTTATTGTGTTTTTAGTTAATGTTTCATTTGATTTTTGTTTAAAGTTGGTTTTAAGTGTTTGTTTTAGGTTAAAGTGGAAAAACTCCCTTGGATGGTCAAAACAATGAAGAAAGAGCAAAATTCATCAATGGACACGCTCATGGACACGCCCGTGTCACCAAACGTGCCTTTTATAATGTTTCCAGTAGCTGTGACACGCCCAGTGACATGGGCGTGTCACTGGGCGTGCCATTTATTCAAAATCACAGTAGCTGCGACACACCCAGTGACATGGGCGTGTCACTGGGCGTGTCGCCTATAGAAAAGTTGAATTTTCTGCACGAGTTATGGACAAAGTGGGGGAAAAAGACTTTGCTTTTGCCAAAAGAAAGATTAAAGAAGAGAAAAGCTTGCCTAAGTGATGGAAAGAAATATTAAACAAAGAGAATGTGGGGGACAATGGAGAGGTGTGTGAGTTGGAAACCATGGACTTGAGCTTGGAGGGAAATAAAAAGAAGAAGAGAGGAAGAAGAAAGAGAGCTTCTGCAGAGAGGGAGAGTTGCAGGTTTTTGTGCAGAAAACAGAGACAGAGACAGAGAAGAGAGATTTGAGAGGAGGAGGCTTGGGCATACACGTTTTGGGCAAGGAGGGAGTGACACTTTCCTTGACTCTTCATCTTCATCCTCCATCTCCATCATCTTCATCTTCCATTGACAGCTCCTGCAGATTCAAGAAGCACACATTGAAAGGGGTTTTTCTATTTTCTCCTTTTATGTATTTTATTATTATTGTTGTTGTTGTTGTTGTATTAATTGTATTGAACATGAACTAATTCATTATCTATCTAGATATTGAAGAACCCTAGCTTATTTGTATAACTAGATACTTTTAATTGATTGAGTTGTTTTATTCTTGTGATGCTTAATGATTATTGCCAATTGATGATAGCATGCTTATTGATTGGTTATCATTTTCATGTTATTGACTTGAGAAAGCTTGGCATGAATTGATTACTCATAAGGGTTGAGGATTGATTGGGGTGCTAGAGATAGACCTACAAGATCCTTTGGTGTATAGTTCCTTGTTCTTAATGCATGACCTATTTAATTGTGTTTTGAGAAGAGATTCCGGCACTCTACTTAGCGATTAGGGATTAATTCGCTCGAGAGAGGTTTTAGTCTAAGTTAGAGGAATGCCAATTCAACTCCATCATGTGTGATGTAATTGTGGCTAGGGGAATTCAATATCCGGATAGTATCATTTATATCAATCCTTTTTACACACAACATTCAATTTATCTTTACTTGCATTCATTAGGTTAGTTGTATTTCATTACTTGCATTCATTAGGTTAGTTGTATTTTAATTACAAAACACCACAAAAATATTAATTTGCTAAACAACGGTTGAGGTTTGCACTAGTGCTTGGCCTTGTCCTCAGTGGAACGATAACTCACTCACTACTTTATTACTTGAGCGACCCGTGCACTTGCGGTAATTGCATATAGCATACGGCACGCATCAAGTTTTTGGCGCCGTTGCCGGGGACAATGGTTTCAATACTAGTAATATAATTAAGACTGTTGATTTAGTTCTATTTCTTTGTTTGTTTGTTTTTCTTTGAATTGTTTGTGTGTTTCTCTTTGAATTGTTTGTTTGTGTTCTGTAAATTTGTTTGTTTATTGAGTTTGAATTTGTTTGTTTGTTTGTTTGTTTGTTTGTTTTTCTTTAAATTGCTGAGTGCCTTTTGTAAAGATGCAGTTTTCAAGGCACAGAGAAGTTTATGATAGGGACTATAATTCTAACACGATTTGTGCAGCATGTGGCAATGCAGGACATAGTGCCAATACATGTTCATTTGGTTTCGAACGATACCAAGAATGGCACGAAGAAGAATATGACTACCAAAATTTCCAGCAATACCAAAATTTTGAGCAGATTGGTGGTAATGACCCATATTTCAATTCTTACAATCCTAGTTGGGAAAGCCACCAAAATTTTTATTGGGAAGATCAGCAGTACACTCCACCTCAAAATTGTTTTCAGCCTTACCAAGGAGGTCCTTACTTTCAAGAAGAAATTTCACACCAAGACCACCTTGAGAAACCCACTTTGGAGGAGAGAATGAATGCTTTCATTCAAGACACAGAGAAGTTTCAAACTCAATACATAGTGGAAGATGAGTTAAGGTCTGAATTTTTGCAAGAAACACAGAGGAGGTTGAATGCTCTAGTTGGGCAGCTGGCACATCAACCCCAAGCATACCAACAAGAGGAGTCTCCTAGCCAATTGAAGCAAACTCAGGTAATCACAAATTTAAGGAGTGAACAAGTAATTTATAACAATTTTTGTGATTTCTTTGATGCAGGGACCAATCAAGAAGAAAATGGCGAAGAGATCCAATCCAACATGGAGGAGATGAGTCAATCAAAGGAGGAGAAGAATCTGAAAGCATCAACTTGGATAGAATTACATGAGACTCCAAATCCTTTTATGCCACCAATTTATTCCCCATATAGGCTGGAGGAAGAAAACCAAGGTATGCATATTCCTGAACTCTATGACATGTCTTATAGCCAAGATAATATAGATAAGCTTGAGGTAGCCATGACTTTAGAAGTGGAGCCTAATATTTCCAATCTAAAAATTGAGGAGAGCAAATTACTGTTAAACGATGAGGTTGTTGAGATGAAACTTCAAATTGCTAAAGAGGATGAGGAAGAGATTCAACCAAACTTGGTTGAACTCCAAAAGACAACAAAAATTTTGAAATTTGTTTTAGTTGGGGAAAACAATATGCAATCAATGATTATCCCTCCCAATTTCGGGAGCGAGAAAGAACAAAAATGAATATAACCATGTTGCATACTGAAGAATATTTTTACCAAGTTCCTATAGCATTGGAAAATCTCCCCAAGACAGCCTTCATGAGTTCTCATTGGCCATTTGCTCAACCAAAGATACTACCTAAGCTTTGCAATGCATTAGGCACATTTAGAAGTTGCATGCTGTCTATCCTCTCAATCATGAACTCCAATTGCATTACGGGTGGAAGGAGCCCTACACATCGCATATGGGAGCGGTGGAAATCAGGTTTTATCTAAACTCTCTTTAGTTTATGCATGCTCACATTGAGGACAATGTGAAATTTTAAGTGTGGGGTGCATGTTGTGTTTTGTGTTGTTAATTTTATGTTTTGTGTTTTTAATTTTAGTTTATTTTTGTGTTAGTTTAGTTAATGTTTTTCTTTAAATAAATTAATTTTGAAAAGTTCAATTGTTATAAACATTGTTGATTGATGACCCTTTTAATTTTTGAAGCATGAATTTGAGAATTGAGTAGAATTGATGCTTATTGTCAATTATGTTGGTTTTTCTTTGCATTACCATCAACCTAGTGAGGAATTGAGCCATCAACTGATTATTTTTGTTGTGTGTGGACATCTTTGATTGATGACTTGCTAGAACTTGCTTTGACATACATTTTAAGACTATATAAAAATTGCAATTTGGTATCAAGATGATTAAGGCAATTAGGTGAACCCACTTTGGCTTAAAAAGACCTACCCAAATTTTAACCTTAGTTAGCCAATTTTGAGCCTATTTCATTTCTCCTTTTCTTTCTTTTTCACAACACCATTAGCTTGAACCTTGTTTTTAACTCTTACCCTTTCATTAGGTCAAGAGCATTTTAAGAGCGTTTATGACCAAGTGTTGTGTTAAATTAAGTGTGGGGTTAAATTTAGTAGGTTTAAGATTGCAAATAAAAAAATAAAAAATAAAAATCAAGTAAAAAGAAGAAAAATAAGAAAAATTGTTGTTATTGTTGAAAGGGTTGGATATGTTTTAGAAATAATACTTGCAAGATGTAATAAGTGAGTTCACTTGAAAAGTTCTTTAATGTCAAGGGGTAAATAAGAGCAAGGTGTTTTGAGATAGTTAGGTGATACATATGATTGGTTACTTCATTCTTGAAGTGCTCTTGAACTTAATGATTAAGCTCACATTTCCTAAATATCATGCCTCTACCTTAACCCCATTACAACCCAATAAAAGACCTTTTGATTGATGCTTGATTGTAATTAAGTGGTGGAGATTTGATAAATAAGCAAGCTTATGGCAATAATCTTTCATTGATTGTTATGAGTGTAAATACCACCTTGATCAAACACTTTTTAAGAGTTGGTGAGAGAGTGACAATGTAGGTTGTGCATGGAAAGCCACTTAATTGCTTTGGTATCGATTTTGTTCTATTTGATATTGATTGCGGATTTAAGGATAGGGAAGTCTTAATACAATTTTTATAACTCTTGAACTTGACAAAATTAATGTGTTTAATTTGTTTTGAGTTTAGTCTTGCTTGGGGACAAGCAAGGATTTAAGTGTGGGGTATTTGATGAGAGTGATTTTATACTTGTTTTTAGTATGATTTTAATGTGTTTTTAGTTAATGTTTCATTTGATTTTTGTTTAAAGTTGGTTTTAAGTGTTTGTTTTAGGTTAAAGTGGAAAAACTCCCTTGGATGGTCAAAACAATGAAGAAAGAGCAAAATTCATCAATGGACACGCTCATGGACACGCCCGTGTCACCAAACGTGCCTTTTATAATGTTTCCAGTAGCTGTGACATGCCCAGTGACATGGGCGTGTCACTGGGCGTGCCATTTATTCAAAATCACAGTAGCTGCGACACACCCAGTGACATGGGCGTGTCACTGGGCGTGTCACCTATAGAAAAGTTGAATTTTCTGCACGAGTTATGGACAAAGTGGGGGAAAAAGACTTTGCTTTTGCCAAAAGAAAGATTAAAGAAGAGAAAAGCTTGCCTAAGTGATGGAAAGAAATATTAAACAAAGAGAATGTGGGGGACAATGGAGAGGTGTGTGAGTTGGAAACCATGGACTTGAGCTTGGAGGGAAATAAAAAGAAGAAGAGAGGAAGAAGAAAGAGAGCTTCTGCAGAGAGGGAGAGTTGCAGGTTTTTGTGCAGAAAATAGAGACAGAGACAGAGAAGAGAGATTTGAGAGGAGGAGGCTTGGGCATACACGTTTTGGGCAAGGAGGGAGTGACACTTTCCTTGACTCTTCATCTTCATCCTCCATCTCCATCATCTTCATCTTCCATTGACAGCTCCTGCAGATTCAAGAAGCACACATTGAAAGGGGTTTTTCTATTTTCTCCTTTTATGTATTTTATTATTATTGTTGTTGTTGTTGTTGTATTAATTGTATTGAACATGAACTAATTCATTATCTATCTAGATATTGAAGAACCCTAGCTTATTTGTATAACTAGATACTTTTAATTGATTGAGTTGTTTTATTCTTGTGATGCTTAATGATTATTGCCAATTGATGATAGCATGCTTATTGATTGGTTATCATTTTCATGTTATTGACTTGAGAAAGCTTGGCATGAATTGATTACTCATAAGGGTTGAGGATTGATTGGGGTGCTAGAGATAGACCTACAAGATCCTTTGGTGTATAGTTCCTTATTCTTAATGCATGACCTATTTAATTGTGTTTTGAGAAGAGATTCCGGCACTCTACTTAGCGATTAGGGATTAATTCGCTCGAGAGAGGTTTTAGTCTAAGTTAGAGGAATGTCAATTCAACTCCATCATGTGTGATGTAATTGTGGCTAGGGGAATTCAATATCCGGATAGTATCATTTATATCAATCCTTTTTACACACAACATTCAATTTATCTTTACTTGCATTCATTAGGTTAGTTGTATTTCATTACTTGCATTCATTAGGTTAGTTGTATTTTAATTACAAAACACCACAAAAATATTAATTTGCTAAACAACGGTTGAGGTTTGCACTAGTGCTTGGCCTTGTCCTCAGTGGAACGATAACTCACTCACTACTTTATTACTTGAGCGACCCGTGCACTTGCGGTAATTGCATATAGCATACGGCACGCATCAGAACTCCAGAAGAAAGGCGAAATAGATATTCATCAAATTCATTCAAGAGAAAATTTAGCAGATTATTAACAAAAATTTTGCCAAAATCAATATTTGAAAAGTTAGTTCATAAGATTGGCAAGCGTCGACTTAGAGATGTTCATTAATATGAGGAGAAGGAAAATGTATATCTATTAAGAATATTGTACTTTTTTCCTTCACTAGGATTTTTTTTCTACAGAATTTTTACCTATTAAGGTTTTAATGAGGCATATTCTTAATAGAGAAATATCCAAGGGGGAGTATTATGAATAATTGAAGACATTAACATGTGGATGTTTCTTTTATCACTTTAATTATCCTATCTCTTTAGTCATCTTATCTTGTCTCATAATTATATTATCTTGTCTCTCAAATTATTTATCACTTTATTTATTTTATTAATTACTATATAATATTTTATTTAATTTTTAACCCTATAAATAAAGGTGATTTGTAAGGTTTAAAAGTATGAAGTAAAAGAAATGATAAACTTATAAATTTTTCTCTATAAATTACTTCTTAAAAAATTAACTTTTATTCTTTATTTTTTTAATTATCTATAATTTTATTATTAATTACATAATAATAGAAATATTTTCATTTAAAATTTCAAATAATAAATTATTTGTTATTTATTAATTTCGAAGACAATGTCGTTTCATAAAAAATAACCAATTAGCTTAAAATTGGTCGTATAATTATAATGTATTTTTTCTAAAATAACATGTCGTTTATGCTGGAAATTGTCATTTATGACTTGTGAGATTGCATGATAGGCTGTTAAGCTTTATACCCTACACGCGAATTCTCTCTCTCTCTCTCTCTCTCTCTCTCTCTCTCTCTCTCAATTTACCAAACTAAGCCCATCTTCTCCTTCTCTGAGAAAGCACAACACTCTCTACGGCGACCTTTTCTGGCCAGCCTGCTACGATTCGTGGAAATGGCACTCTCCTCTCTTCTTTTTTACTGCGTTATGTATGTACTATCATATTTGTACGGATACTGAAATTACTACTCTTAAATCGCAGGCTAGGAATTCCAGCAAAAAGAATACCAATCATAATAAGGTATCCCTGAAAATTCTCTCTATTTTTTCCTTAATTTTTCATAATCTTCAAACTCAAAATGTAAAAAAAGAAATATTTTGGTACTTAGATTGAATTGAAATCTCCAAATTTCTGTAATAATTTCAATTGAAATCTCCAAATTTCTGTAATAATTTCATTTTGTATAAAGATTTTCTCTTTCTTCCTTAATCCTTAGACATGAAGTGTTTTCTTGGTTGATGATTGAGTGTTCTTGATGCATTAGGAATGTGGAGGATACAATTCATCTGCACCTCCAGATTCAATTCATCTGCACCTTCAGTTAATCAAGGTGAGATGCTAAGTTGTTACTTCTGTGTTTATTTTTGTGGAGATTATGACGTATAATATTCACTTTCTAAGGGGCAATTTTCAAGTTATGCATATCTGATCGTCTTTAGTAAATGAAATTTGATGGTTCTTGACTTGGGTTTGCGGATTGATTAGAACTATAACATGGTTTCAACTTATTTAATTATTAACTGATAATCTTTATGGCATAAATTTCATAATAATATTCAACAAGTGCCCTAACACTTATCCATTCAAATGAAATATATGATTTTTGTTCTTTTTATGGTGTTTGATGCTATATATATAATGTTTATATTATTCCTAATGTTTTTTGTATTTTTATTCTTTGACGAGTTCTTATAGGCCATTGTTTACGGGTCTCAAGATGCATTAAATTTTATCAAGATTTGAAATAACTACCTGAAATATTGGAGAATGGTGGAAACTTCTAAAATGATCTTTTTTGTAATTTTGAACAAAAATTTGGTAGAATTTAAATAAACAGCCTACATTTTCGATGATTGTGACATTTTAATAGAAAAGCAAACATTGTTTGTCGCCCCAGTAGACGTCATACACAATATGATATTTTAGGGATTATTGCTTCTTTTATGCATATCATTGTAAGAAATAAGGATTTTGTGGATAGCTCCATTGGTCTAACTTGGCATATTTTTATAACTATTTTCTGTTAGTGTTCTTTTCAGAACTTACTGAACAAGATATGCAGCCATTCATTCAAATGTAACATTTAATGATATTAAATTAACGGGTTGATGTGGTGATAATGGGACCTAGCTTGAAAGAGAAGAAAATCTTAAGTTCATGCCACAAAATATGAATTTACTATTATGTGTATATCAATCTATTTTATCCCAAATATGTGGAAGAATTCTATGCTGCACCTAATCTCAATTTTTAGAGCATTTGGTTTAATGCAAAGATGGATCATATATCATGCTCTTTATATAGATGTGAGCGGGGATTTTCGCCCCCACTCCCGGTAGAATGGTTCTTGCGACTTCTACATTATTAAGCTCAGGGCCTTAGAGACACGGGTCTAAACCCAAAAAAAATGGAGCCTCCGTCCGAACGGGCCGAAAAAATAGAAAGGGGTGGATGACTCGATTCCTAAAGAATCTACAATGAATTCGGAAAGTTGGGTATGTGTGGGGAAGACGAGAATGACCCATCGTCCCCACAAGGCCCGGTTCGTTAGAACTGGCCTCCTTTTCAGGTCCAAATATTATAAAATTTCTAATTATTATGATATAATTCATACTACATGCGATAATTAAAATAAAAGCATCATTGAATTAATAATTAAAGCAATGTCCAAATAAAACACATAAATAGATGTCCATCCGAGGATGAAAACATGTACTTACATCGGCCATTGTCTAAAACTAAATAGGACACCCACTAAAAGGTGAAAATATGTCGTTTATATTAATCTCAAAATATGAAATAATTTAAATTACATAAGGTTTAACTAATGAGGTATCCACAAAGTGAAAACATACCTCTTATATTATTAATACCAAAATAAATCAATAACAATAATAAAGAAAACATTCATCTATTCATTCTTCATAAATTAAATAAATCAACTATCAAAATTCAAGTAAATCATTTATAAAAACATATAACAAATCAGATAATTAAATCTAAAACTAAATAAAACAATGAATATATAAATTTAGGATTTACATCTTAAATTAGGGTTTCTAGGATAAAATTAGAGTTTTGCAACTTTAATAACTAAATTAGGTTTTTTAAGATAATAGATTAGGGTTTAGGAAAACAAGATTAGGGTTTTTAGGGTTTTAGAAAATAAGATTGGGATTTTTAGATTTAGGAAAGCGAGATTAGGGTTTTTAGGGTTTTTGGGATTAAAAATTGGTTTTGGATTTTAATTTTGAAAAATTGATTTTAGGGTTTGGTATTTAAAGACTGTTTTAAAATTTTATTATTGGAAACTGATTATTGAATTTTTTTAGGGTTTTAAAAACTTATTTTTGTTACTGTGACATTTAAGGGTTTAAAGAAAATTGTTTTAAAACTTAAGAGGGCTTAAGAATTGATTTTTAGGCTACTGGAATTTTAAAACTAGTTTTTACAATTCATTTTGGAAATTAATTAAACAGTTTAATGTAGTTTGATGAACGAACAACACTTCCAATTAACACATCTGAATGAATTATATTTTAACCCTATGGATTATGGGATCATAGTCGCTAGATATTTACATCAATGAAGTAGCAGGGTAAGACATGGTTACTGCATGTTTGAATCAATGAAATAACGAAACATGACAATGAATACTGAATATTTTAATCAATGAAACAATCAAAGCAAACAATGAAACAAAAACAAAAATAAAACAATGAAATGGAATAATTGAATTACTGTAATCTTAAAAACAATTAGATGAAAGATTGCAAACCTTCATTGTAGGTTCCACCAATATTTTATATCGATCAAACTTTATAAAATCTTGATTGAAACAAGTTGAAGACAGCTGCATTCTGCCTTATGATTGGTGGTTTTAAGCTTCTGTTCTTTTGTTTATTCAAGTTGCTAGATTTTGTTCGTTTAATTCTTTAATGATTGCTAAGGACTACTAATAATGATTGTTGCTCCCCAATCAGTCTGTTTAGCCTGTATTTATAAGGAATGATTAGGTTAAAACTCGTAAACCTATCTTTTTTTCCTAATTAAACACGGTTTCTTGATACATATAGAATTAAAAACATATTAATAAGATATGAACCAAGCCCATATCGAACTCAAATGATCTAAATTCAAGGTTGCTAACCATATCGAACCGAAAACTGCCTAAGTTGACATGGACTGTGCCCATATCAAACTTATAGATGTTCATATCGAACTGGAAATGCTCCAGTTCGATATGGACATGTCCATATCGAACTGGGGTGTGCCTAGTTTGATATGGACACACCCATATCGAACTGGGCATGCCTCGGTTCTATATGGACCCATCCATATCGAACTGGGGTGTGCCTAGTTTGATATGGACACACCCATATCGAACTGGGCATGCCTCGGTTCTATATGGACCCATCCATATCGAATTGGGGAGACCCAGTTTGACATGGATATCCATTCTAGAACCAAAATGTTTTTAGATTATTTTTTAGGTTAAAAACTGTGTTTCAGACCTCTTCAAGGCTTTAAAAACTGAACTAGACTTTTTTAGGTCTTATAACAATTGGACCAATCAAAATAAAAGCTTAAAATAGGTTTAATCCGTTAAGAATTGACCGATAAGTACTTAGGCCATCTTTAATCAGGATCGAACTAACTTAGAGCCAAAATCAATGGTCTATAATAGGCCAAGGTTAAAGTAGAACCAAGGGTTGAGTTAGAATTTAATACTACTTTGAATATGTTTTGCTACTTGAGAACTTTGTGCTTGATAGGTGTATTAGCTCTTTGATTGTACTTGATAGGTACCTAAGGGAGGTGATGTTGATTTGACTATCATTGCTAAAGAAATACTTGGGTTTATTGGGACTGAGCTTGCGAATTTGGTAAATTTTGTTGCACTCAAAGTGGCAAGCGATGGTATTGAAAAAATAACCATGTCACATTTGGAGTATGCAAAGAATAAGATCATAGTAGGGACTACATGGAAATCAGATGTATGATCTGACGAGTCATGTAATCTAACTGCTATTCATGTAAGTGGTTATACAGTTGTAGCAATGCATTATAATGGAGCCTTCCCAATTTATAAAGCGACGATTGTCCCTCCAGCAAAATCTCCGTACTCGGTTGTTGGAAAAGGATGAGATGTCTCACAAAAGCAAATGTTTGCTAAGCTTTTAGCATTTACATGGGAACATCTGCTTTTGTGAGATGGGAACTATCTAGCATTTAGGAAACATATGCTTTTGTGATATGCTCATCTCATCCTTGTCCAATAAGTAAGCGACCAAGCAAGAATATTTAGCTCGTGAGACAATCGTTGCTTTGTAAATTGGGAAAGCTCCATTTACATGCATTGCTACAATTGTATAGCCACTTACATGAATAACAGTTAGATTACGTGACTCTTCAGATAATACAACGATTTCCACTCAGTCCCCATTATGATCTTATCCTTTGCATACTCCAAATGTGACATAGTCAATTCTTCAACATCATTACTTGTTGCTTTGAGTGCAATAGAATAAGCTAAATTCGCAAGCTTAGCTCCAATAAACTCAAGTGTTTCTCTGGCAATGATAGGCAGATCAATATCACCTCCCTTGTATACCTATTAAGTATCATCAGGGTGCCAATACAAATATCAAGCACAAAGTTCTCAACTAGCAAAACATACTCAAGTAGTATTAAATTTTGACTCAACCCTTAGTTCTACATTAACCTTGCCCTGTAGAAAGAGCATGATATACAACCCATCTTTGCATTAAACTACATGCTTTAAAAATTGAAATAAAGTAATACACATAATCTTTCTACATATTTGGGGTAAGACAGATTGATATACGCATAATAGTCAATTCATATTGCGACATGAACTCCATTTTTTTTTTCTTTCATGCTAGATCCTATAAACCACCTTTTCCCTTTCTTATTTTAAGTCATTTATTTATATTAAGTTTCAAAATTGCATCACAACAATATGTAGTATGGATGACATATGATACATCTATACAATGGGGCAGACCTTATAGGGTGACGAAAAATTTTGCCAACATTGTGAAAGCTTGCCCATAAGAAAATGTTTACCAAAACCATTCATATGGTCCTCTCACTCATCTTAATGAATATTCCAATCGTCTATCTAAAAATCATATAGTACCTTTGAGTTGTGAACTTCTAAGATTTGACACCGTCGTTCAATATCAAGAGATAGAGCAACAATTGGTGATATAACTCTGCTTTAAGTTGTGATTATGATGCATGTAGAAAACTTTGAACTATTTTCTCTGGGTGTTCTTTTCCAGAATTTCATGAACAAGGCATGCAGCCATGCATGGGACTGAAGGTAACATTTAACGAGCTGAGCTAGAAGGAAGTGTTTATTATCTTCAAAACCATGCATGGGTGCACATCTTGTTTATGAAGTTCTAGAAAAGAACACCAAGAGAAAATAGTTCGAAGTTTTCTATGTGCATCACAATCACAACTTAAAGCAGCTTGGCAACTTAACGGGGTTACAACAACTACCTTCCCCTTCTCCCCTATCCTAGTACTTTATCAACTGTAAGCATATCCAACAAGTACTGATGGTTTTACGTAGTTTTGTAGTGAGGTCTATCCTATAGAGTTACTTGACTGTGCATACTCAAGCTTTCTGCTAAATGTCACACTCAACAGAGAAAAAAGTTAGCTGTTTATTTAAGTTGTACCACTTTTTTTTCAAAATTATAGAAAAGATTATTTTAGAATTTTTCATCCTAAACTATTCTGTAATATTTCAGGTAGTTATCCAAAATCTTGATAAAATTTATTTTATCTTGAGACCAATCAATAATGCTCTATAAGAATTCGTCAAAGAATGAAAATGCAAAAAGTATTAGGAATCACCAATAGTAAGCCAATTTTCTTATCGCTAGTCCATAATGTGCCACATATCCATTTGAAGCATGTGCCTAAACATCATCTATATAGCAGCAAGCACTGTACCGTCCCATAAATATTTTCTAGTATTCTATTTTAAGAAATTATAAAATAATTATCCACTTTTATTTATGATATATATTTAATTTTTTTATTTTACCCTTTAATAAATTTTTACTTTAAATAAGAAATTAATGATGATAATTTATATTATTTATTATATAAATAAAGGTAGAAAAAATATATATATAAATTGTCAATATATTAATTATGTTTTCTTAAAATTTATAAAAAAAAAATCTGACAACTTTTGTTTAACAGAGAAAATATATTTCATTTGAGTGGAAAAGTGTTAAGGCACTGGTTAAATATTATTATGAAATTTATGGCATAAGTTTATCAGTTGAAATCATGTTACAATATTTATCAGTCCACAAACCCAAATTAGGAACCATCAACTTTCATTAACTGAAGCAATCATATATGCATTAGTTGAAAATTGCACGAATCTGAAGAATTGCGTAGAAAGAGAATACTCTCAAGTCATCATCTCCACAAAAATAATCACGAAAGTACCAACGTATCATCTCACCTTGATTAACTGAAGGTGGAGATGAATTGGATCCTCCATATTGCTGATGCGTCAAGGTGTAAGGATGGCAACAGGCCAGATGCCCACAAAAATTGTCCTCAATCCCAAATTCATTTATAAACTATCTGAACTTGTCCTAAACTCATTTATTAATTATCCTTTCATTACTTATGCTGGTTCCAAATCCGTTCAATGCTCGATGCCCGTTTAACATAATAAATTCAAAATGCAATAAAGTGAAAACTATATAATTATAATATTCTCACTCAAATAATTACAAATAAAAAATTAATGCTAGTATAATTTTCTTAAAACAATTCTAAATCATAAAATTCTATAATTAAAGCATAATAAGGCAAATTTATAATTAAAATTGAATAAAATATATTATTGCATAAAAAGAACAAAACATGTAATACAGTAAAAAATGTCAATATTATATTTATTTACAAACAAAAACGTGTAATACAGTAAAAAAATGTCAATATTATATTTATTTACAAACAATCTATATAAAAAAAATATTAATTTTATTAAACTTTATTAACCATTTGATAAAATATTTTATATTGAAAAAGTGAAAAAAAATATTTTACTGAAAAATGAGATTGAGAGGTCTAATATTTAATGTCAATCATATTTTTATTTTAATTATCAAATTTTAAGCGCGGTCCAATCATAGAATAGTTTAGATTTTTTTTTTTTCATAAAATTGAAAATAAATTAATATTTTTTTAAATCAAGTTTTATTGTATTTTGGCGCATCTCCTAAACATGCAGTAAAATACATTCTATTAATCGTTTTCCTAGCAATATGCCAAACACACTACGAATTCAATCAACTATCTATATTCTGATTTATGGTGTTTTAGGAAAACTACAGTTTACTTTTTTTAGATACACTTGGGCCGTTCTGTGGCTTCTTTAATTAATTTAGTCAAACGACATGAACAACTTTAATTTTGTTTTGCAAACGAGCAGTGTCTCTTCGAAGATGCTAATGTTAAGTAGATTAGAATTGGTTTGCTTGGTTAGTTATGTGGTAGATCAAATTAGGCTCTGCAGTTCTTTTGCTGAATAACCATGTAAACAAGATTGAACCTTTTATGGCTTTGTTGGGAATATTGATGTTTTTCTAGAAACAGAATGGGCAACTTAGTAAGTATTTGAGAGTTGATTTGATTGCAACACTGAGGTTAGATAAAAATAGTAACTTGATAAATTTTACTGTAATAGGATAAATTTTCTTGGAAGTTCAATGTCTGTACAAGAAAAATGTTGTTGCATTGATTGTTTGTTAACCGTTTTAAAATTTAAGGTCAGTCAACTTAAGGTTTTTCCACAATGGCGGCCTCTCATGGAGAAGATCTGGTGAGCAGTCAATTCCAAAGTTAGTAAGAATTAAGAAATGAGCAAGTAAAATGTGATGATAGGCTGATATTGTCATATTCATTTCAGTCTGGTCAGGGTTTGCATAAACTCAACAAGTTGTCCTGATATTATCAGTTTGGTGAGAGTTTAGTTGTGCTTCTCCTGGTTTCTTCTCTTTCCTTTCTTATCAAAGACCTCGGAAAGTTCATCCATGGATTTTGTCGGCCCTCTGATGGGGATTTTTTGCAGCATATGCGAAGCTATAGATACAAGGGTAAGTTTTGTTGTTGATTTGAATCAAATGATTCACTCCCTCATAACTTCACTAAAGGAACTGGAAGGCAAAAGGGATGACATAAAGAGAAAGGTTGATCATGCTGAAGCGGAGGGAATAACCTGCTCAAACCAAGTCAAAGCGTGGCTAGAAAGAGTAACAGTTGTTGAAACTAAAGCAAGCTTGATCACAGCAGATGTTGGACAAAGAAATCGATGTTTTGGCTGCTACGTTGCAAATTCTTATTCAAAATACAAGCTGAGCAAGAAAGTTTTAAAGTTGCAAACAGAAATTAATGAACTCATAGAGAAAGGGGCTTTCAATGATGTTTCAGCTGGTGTCTCAGTTTCCGAAGCAGTTCAGGAGGTGCCTAGTAGACCTGCTATTGGCCTAAATATGATGTTAGATAGGGTTCAGCAAATTCTTGCTGAGGATGAAGTTGGAATCATTGGAATTTATGGAATGGGGGGTGTAGGGAAGACGACCCTCTTGAAGATTATTAACAATGAATTTCTTAGTAAATCACATCATTACGATGCTGTGATATGGGCTGTGGTCTCAAAGGATTTTGTTGCTGATAAGATTCAACAGGCTATTGGGGCCAGGTTAGGCTTGTCTTGGGAAGGATGTGAGGGCCTGGATCAGCGAGCATTGAAAATACATAGAGTTTTGAGGAGGAAAAAGTTTCTCCTCTTGTTGGATGATGTTTGGAAAGGAATTGATCTTCAAAATATTGGAATTCCTCTACCGCAGAAGGAAAATAAATCCAAGGTGATATTTACAGCACGCTCACTGGATGTTTGTAGTGACATGGATGCTCATCAGAAGCTGAAAGTGGAATTCTTGGGAGAGGAGGACTCATGGCAACTCTTCTGTGACAAGGTTGGAAGAAGTGAGGTATTGGAATCACAGTCCATTCGAGGGTATGCTGAGACCATTGTGAGAAAATGCGGAGGCCTGCCGCTTGCCTTGATCACCACTGGGAAAGCCATGGCAAATAAAGATACTGAAGAAGAATGGAAATATGCGATAGAGATACTAAACAGATCTCCATCAGAACTTCGAGGTATGGAAGATGTATTTACTCTTCTCAAATTCAGCTATGACAATTTGGAGACTGATACATTGAGGTCATGCTTCTTATATTGTTCTTTGTATCCTGAAGACTACTCCATTGATAAAGAGCAGCTTATAGAGTACTGGATAGGAGAAGGATTTCTAGATAGTTCTCATGACAGCACTGTCCATAATAAAGGACATGATATAATTGGATCTTTGAAAGTTGCATGCCTATTAGAAACTGGTGATCAAGAGAAAACTCAAGTGAAGATGCATGATGTTGTTAGAAGTTTTGCCTTGTGGATTGCAACTGAAAATGGATTGAACAAAGGCCTATTTCTAGTAGAGGCCGGCATGGGGCTGGCTGCTGCCCCCAAAGCTGAAAGTTGGAGGGGAGCACAAAGAGTTTCCCTGATGGACAATGGAATGACTACACTAGCTGAGGCACCTGTTTGCCCCAATTTATTAACCTTGTTGCTCCAATATAACAGTGGCCTGAGCAAAATTCCAAATGCATTTTTCCAATGTATGCCTTCTTTAAAAGTTCTGGATTTGTCATTAACCAGTCTTAAAGAGATCCCTGCATCTATTAATAAATTAGTTGAATTGCAACATCTTGATTTGTCAGGAACAAAGATAACTACGTTGCCTGAAGAATTTGGAGATCTGAAAAAATTGAAGCATTTGGATCTACAACGCACAAATTCTCTTAGAAAAATTCCACAACAGGCTATCTCAGGCCTTTCACAATTGAAAGTCCTGAACTTTTATTACAGTTATGGAGGCTGGGAAGATCACAATGAGGGTGAGAATGAAGTTGGGATCAAAGACTTGGAATGCTTGAAGCACCTGACTACACTTGGTATCACTGTTAATGAATTGAAGACCCTGAAAAGGCTTGATAATTTCAGTAGCTTACTTGAATGCATACAATATTTGTACATAAAAGAGTGTAAAGGCTTATTTTGTTTACATATATCATCAAATTCCGGGTATGGCAGAAGGTTGAGAAGGCTAAGTATCAATAACTGTTATGACTTAAAGTGCTTGCAAGTTGATAAAGAGGCTGGAGAGAACTGGCTTCCTAGCCTGGAAGTTCTTGCCTTGCATGGCCTTCCCAGCTTAGAAATTGTGTGGAAAAATCTTGTGACTTCAGAATGTCTGCAAAATCTTCGTTATGTAAATATTTGGCATTGCCACAAGTTGAAGAACGTTTCATGGGTTGTCCAACTTCCAAAACTAGAAGTTATTTACCTGATGTACTGTGAAGAAATGGAAGAAATTGTGAACAGCAATGTGATATTAAGAGAAGATTCAAAGGAATTCCCAAGCCTCAAAACTCTTTCTTTCCGAGACCTCCCAAAGCTGAGGAGTATCACTCAATCAGCATTGGCTTTTCCTTTCCTGGAAAGTATTGCTGTGATTGGTTGTCCAAGGCTGAAAAAGCTGCCCATCAAAATCAATAATTCCTTGACATTACCAACAGTGTATGGCAGCAAGGAATGGTGGGATGGGATTGAGTGGAACGAAAGCAACAGTGGACCTTCTTTCCTTCCAAAGTTCATGTCAATCTGATACACGCAATAGTTGTAATTTTTTAAAGTTCATGTCAGTTGTTGGGGGTCTCAGGATTTGTTTCCACTTCCAATAACATAACTTTTTCTGCACATTTTGGATTGTGAATTATTAAATTCCTAGAAATTGATTATCATCTACGTAACGAATCATTTTGATCCGATGTTTCTTTGTTGTTCAGCTAATTAAAGTTAATTCTACATTATCAAAGATTCAACTTCAAACAGCCATTCTAACAAAGAAATGACATTGTAAAGGCAGTGAAACGATTCACCCGCAAGGCAACGAAATGGAATCTACCAACAAGCTAGCATTATAGAGGATGTTATGATCTGCATTAACCTGATGTGTCTATGGAATTCTTACTTTGCAACTTGAACAAAATTGAAGTTTATTTGCAATTCCATATACAGCACGTCTGTGAACATTGGACACTTCAATGTTCTAGTTTTTGGAAGTTGGAACACCAAAAACTTCAGTTTATCTCCAAACATAAATTAAGCCTATTGCTCAAGAATATAAATACACACACACACACACACATACGTACTTAGGCTAAACTATGTCTCAATCTGTTAGACCATAAATAATTTAATTAACCATAGTACTAAAAAGTGGGAGTCCACCAAGAGATGTCAAGCATGTTTGGGACATGTACAGTTTATTGGCCAGTACATACCAAGAAAAACACAAACAAGAAGACAAAAGAAAATGTCCCAAACCAAAAGAACCACTGAGGATTAAGTTTGAACAACCATTTGGTAGGACAAAACTAACAGAAATCATAGATTAGTCCTAGAGGTATTCCATTTCTCACTTGGGTTTTAATCGAATGTGATTATATACCTTAGTTCTTAAGCATCAAATCTTAGTATTTAAAAAAAAAAAACAATGATCCACTTGAAAAATGGAGAATGTTGAAAGGGTTGATGTCACTCTAGCAATTCTATTCTATAAATTAAAAGTGAAGCAAAAAAAAACATTTATGTTAAGTGAGATGCCAAATATACCATTTGTTTGTATTATTTTGTTCTATGAAATAGGCAAATAGCTTGAATTTTTTTAGATTTTATTTTTTGCTTTGTTTGTCCTTGTTAGTGAACATAGCAATAATAATTCAAATAATGAAAATAATATCAAAATAGTAAAAAATAATAAATGATAATAAATATATTAAAAATAAATATATAAATAAAATATATTTTTAAAGGATGGGAAAAAGTAAATTAAAAATTAAAAATAAAATGTTATCAATTAAGTGTAAATAAATAAAATATTAGTATAATTATTATAAGATATTACCAATTGAGTATAAATAAATAAATATTGTAATTATTTTATATTTTTTCAAATATCATATTTGTTTTTTTAGTATAATTCTCTTTACTGTTATAATATATTTAAAATGTTTCTCTTATATAAATAAATAATTAAAATTATTTTATAATAAAAAATAATATATATATATATATATATATATATTCGAAGTAATATAAGGGCATCATTCTAATTAAATAAAATTGTTCAATTTTGTACTGATTTCATTTAGCAAATTCGATGGTTCTTGCTATGGTTATTTGTTTAATGAACATAATTAAAGCATATGATCCTTTGTGCGACTTTGTGCTTTGGTAAATCTTTTTTTGTGGGGACTAAACATATTTTATTCAAACTGTAATTCGGGTTTTGTCAACCTTACATTGGTTCATAAACATCATCAGAAGAAAATGTTTCTTAATTTCTTGTTATTCTTTCTTTAATTAATTAATTAACTTAGTAATAAAGAAGGCCATTATTGAAGAACTTAATTAGATTCCCTCTTCAAGAGCGACTCAATTCGAGTTAGATAAAGACTTTATTGTAAAATATTCTTAGTAATTATCTAAAATTATCTCATTAGATCTTATATAATCACTTGCATGATTTCAGGCTATAAAAATACGGCAATTTTTATTCAAATAATAAGGATACAAGAAAACAACAAGATTACCCTCAATCACTGTATCAACTGAGGAGCTGTTGGATTTAGGGATGATGCCGTTCTTTCTATGTTCTCTTTTTGTCTGAAACCATGATTTACCTTATGGATGCCAATATATTTCGGATCTGTTTTTAGTATAGGGAAGATTGCAGTGTTTATTTGTGTGCCTGTTAGGCCTTCATATGCTGTTGTAATATGTTCCTTCTATTAATGATATTTTCTCTTCTCTTTGCTAAAAAAAAAAGGATACTTTATGAATAGCATATAGATATTAAATTTTTGAAATTTAATGAGAGAAAATATATTCAAAATAAATACTTATTAATTCATTTATATATAAATATGATATATTCAAAATAAATATGTATTAATTTATTTATACATAAATATGATTAGATAAATAAAATTATTTTTATAAAAAAAATTATAATTAAAATTGAACATAATTATATAAATAAAAAATACATATTAATTAATTTATATATAAATATGATTATATAAATAAAAAATAAAATTTTTATAAAAAAAAATTATAATTAAGATTGATCTTAACCATATAAGTAGTAATTTATTAATATATTATGTAAATGAAGTTTTATGTTAATATATTCTAAATTGTTTTAAAATGTGTTCATATTATTTACTGTATATGTCTTATTAAGGCATTTTCTATGTTAAAAAAATATTAAAAAAATAATGAATAAATAAATAAAACATGTATGAAATTGCATTATGTATTGGATATGATTGAATCTATATCTACGTCAAAAAAGTGTCCAATACAAACACTTTATTTATTTAGAATGTGGATGCCCCCATAAATTTTAGAAACAGACAAATTTGAAAACAATTATTTTCAAAATTCTCTGACTTGTTCTTGACTTTTGGTAAGCTAGGTAAATAACTAGATATATTCTCTTAAAATATAATAATAATAATAATAATAATAATAATAATAATAATAATAATAATAATAATAATAATAATAATAATAATAATGTATTCTCTTAGTTCGCAACTTCTATATAAAACCCCATATAAACATGCAGCAGGTCTAACACCGTTAAATTCGGGCCTTGTTTCCTCCAATATACAACAAATTGTATATTATTGTGTATGATTATTAATGTATTAATTAGTAAGATCTGTAAGGAGGGTGACAGAAGAGAGTGAGCACAAATGGTTTTCTTGCATGGTTCCTTCATGTTCGTAGCTCTATGTGCTCACCCTCTATCTGTCGTCCACCTCTCTCTCTCTCTCTCTCTCTCTCTCTATTTGATGATATATTATATTACTATTTACTAATATATATTTCAATTGCAAAATAAGCCTGCATACAGTAGAATCCATAGATCTAATTTTTCTCCGAATTTCACACATTACTGAAGCATTTATGCATCATATTGCCTTTTTTTTATTAATATATTTCAACTAAAACGACTTCTCGTTTTATATTTTGTTTTTTATCACTTGTCTAGTAAGGACAAACGGTAGAATACCTTTCGCACTAAACTGGGCTACAAGTCCTATGATTATAGAAGTTGGTTGCTTGCCGTTAGATAGTCTCTTTAAAGAGAAATTTACACTGAATAATGTATTCAGTGGACCGATTTTCATTTTTACAAAGGAATATTTTTGTTTTCAAAACACTGTTTCGAGTGAGATTTTATTTATTTTTAAATTTTTAATGGTGATTTTTTTTTGTTTATTTATTTTTAGGTTTTATTTATGTTGTTTTATTCAAAATAAAAAATATCTATCAAACTTTTACTAAAAAATATCTACCGAACTTTTACTAAATATCTACCGAACATCTAATGAATATTTTTAATTTTTTAATATTATATTTTTACAACATTCATACAATATTCATACAATATCTATACAATATTTGTATAAAATATACACAACATACATAATATACACACAATATTTATCAAATACACACATAATATCTATCAAACATTTACACAACATATACATAATAAATTAATTTTTAAACTTTATTTTTTACTTGTATAACATATAAAATTTATTTAAAAATAAATTTAATAATTTTTATTAATATATTTTTAAATATTTTATTTTATTATTAATTTTTTTGTGATGTTATTTATTTTTTATAATCAAAATTAAAATTTTCTTATAAAAATTAGTAAATTTTATATGTTAAAAATATAATTTAAAATATTAACTTTTATTATTTTATTAGAATTTTTTATTTAATAGTAATTTTTTTAAAAAAATGATAAAAATTAAAATAAAATATTAATTATAGTTAGAGATAAAATATTTTTGAAAAAAAATATTTTAATAAGAAATGAAATATTTTTAAAAATTTTCTTTAATTTTTCTAAAACTATAAATAGTTTTATCTTTTTTAATATCTTTGAAATAAAATTTAATTTTTTTTCCAAGGTAGTTTTGCAAATGTGCCATTTTTTAAATGAATGTCCAAATATAAAGTCCGTCAACTCCCAGTCTCTCCACGGTCAGCTCCAAAGTTCCGCGCTTAATAACCTCCGACTACGAATGTATTAATACTTCTTCTTCATCGGAGATGACGTCTGTGGCCGTCCCTGTGAATGGTGATGTAGGTGTCGGCGGAAAAGGAAGCCTCCGAGCCGTACGCTGGGCAGTCGAGAATTCGTTGCCCATAGTCCACTGGTTCACTTTTGTCCACATCATTCCCGCCATCACTTCTGTACGTACCCACTCCATGCTCTCTCTATCTCTCTCTCTCCCCTTTCTCTCTGCTTCTTGAATTTGATTTTTTGTTTTAATTAATCAGATTATGATTTTGATTATAATGAGGAAATTTAATGGCCATTGAATAGATGAGAATGTAGTGGCAATGTATGTGCAGGAAGTGAAAGTGAAGTTCGAAGAAATCTATGCAAGACAGAAGGTTTAGGATTTTAATTCGTGTTCTCTTTAAAGCTCAGGTTTGTGTTAAAATTCTCATTTTGTTGAATTAAGTTTGGATTTTAAACCAACTATTCTTTTTTTAGATGCAAACTTTAATGCTAGAGGGTGAAAATCCTGCAACCGCGCTCTTAAAATGCATATCACAATCGGGGATTAATAATTTAGTTTCGGGTTCTGTTCTCCAAATCGTATAATCAGGTATTTTGCCTTCTATACTTGTTTGATTAATTTCATGGCAGTTTGATTTCTAGTTTGTATCTAAAAGTAAAAAAATTTCTCATGGTTTCTTTTATATCCATTATATTCAAGTATAATATAATTCTGCAGTTAGACTTGAATATAACTGATTTAATCTGGTTTGGATTCTTGTGATGAAGCGTTTTATAAGAGATTAAATTCAAAATGTACAGTTTGCATATTGTCTGAGAAGCTTAGGTATTGTAAAATATTTTTTATAGATGGGTGGATGCTGGAAACCCTTATTACTGATTTCAGATGCTGAGATAGTCTGTGCCCATGTTCACTCTTTTTACTTTGGTGAAAGTAGTAGCATGATAATACTGAAGACTATTTGCAAATGTGCACTGTCCATGACTCTGATACATTTAAAGACAGACAAAAGATGGAAAGGGTGCGTGATGGTACCAATGCAAGTCTGATATAGAGCAACAAGAAAACAAATTATTAGACCAATTTTGATCATAATTACTATTCTCAACTGCTTAACGAAGACAAAACCAGGTTGATATAGCATATATATTTAGTCATAAATGGTAATCCTGTATACTGAATTATATATAAATCCATGTTTCTATTCATCGGTATTTTCATTCTGTATATATTCATTTGGTGCTGGCCATCATGAAGATGGACAAACACCCAAGCCATTCATATTACAATTCCCTACCCTATGGTTAGTCAAATATGTTAGTTATCTGCTTGAGTGAATTCTAGAGCATTTGCATCTGGATCTCGTGTAAAGATTGCAGGCCTGCCAGACTTACTAAGTGTATAGGGAATGCCTGCAGGATGCAACAATAGTATAAGATGCAGCATTCATTGGTAAGCTAAACAGCTATTTGCAGAATATATCATTTGATCTCTTTACTTTATTGGGTAAAATAAAGAGCCATATATAATATACAACACATCTAATAAATAAGGAAAAACTGTGATGTCATTTCATTTTATTTAAGGCAAGGAATGACAACTGTGGATGGGGAGAGAAAACTGTTACCAGCTTTATTCAGGATCACTTTCAGCTTAGACACATCACGAATAGCAATGCAAGTGTGTCAGTCTCGGCCACCATGTTGAGGTCGTCCAGTTAAGGGATCAGGATCTGGAAGCTCCATCAAATGTATCATTTCAGAACCCACCCACAACCAAGCACCCCTATAAGGAAGCTTATCATGCGGCCTTGCCTCATTTATTTCAAGACCTAATTTTAAATTACAAGTAGTTAATCTTTTTCTTTTCTTCGCTTTCTACTGGGTCTAGAAATGGAGGAACCAGAAAAGCAAGGTACAATATATAGAGGACATACCTAAAATTCCCTGATAAAATTCAAGTGATCTTTCAAGGTTTTCACACAGCCTCCAACATGGTGAACGCTAACAACTCCATAATCTGCAGCAATACCAGCAAATTACTAGATAAAACTTTATTTCCAGAAAAGGAACAACAGTTACCAATTTTGTCCTAGAACTATTTCATATATTTTACAGATCATGTCAAGACCATGTTACATAGGTATATATATGTATAATCACTTAGAGAAAATGCTAGTTTGGAAATACATTCACCTTTTCGTATGGAGTTAACTGATTGTATGAATAAAGGAAGATGAAACACCTCCACTGTAGAACGGTAAAATGCAAAGCACCAAATACATTGTGATGATAATAATCACTTCTTTGTACCTTGCAAACTTTGATTACAATTTTACCATGATACAGTGTTAAATATAAACAACAAAACAAACATTATATCAAAGGTGGGACGCATTATGATCCACATGTTGTAGTCCAAAATTTGAATGAAGACATGTGAAATTTCCAATGATCCAACTCATTTTCTTTTTATGGATTAAAGAAGAAGATTCTATCCACAAATACTAGATGAGAGGCCACTTTATTAAATGATTCAGAAAATTACATTGTATCTAAATCATTTTCCAAAATCTGCTTAGAAAATCTCATCAATCAATTACAGTTTAGAAAAAGAACGAACTGTTGCATAGTAAAATGAAAAACAACAACAAGATATTACCTAGCTTCTCATCAACACAGCTAGATTCTTTCTCAACTACATCTGCTTCAGCAGACAACTTGGCTTTCGTGTTGAGAATAAGCCCGTGACACCTATCACTGCCAACAACAGTCTGGTAAAAATGGGACAATGAGTTTGTAGATATAGGTCTAGTGGCACTGAGACGATTCAACTGTAGCAAAGGCAATGAGTCCAAAATCATTAAGGTCCAAACAAAGTTGATGAATTTCATTAGGCTGAACCAATTGGAGATTAGCCTTTTGAAAGAACAATGAAAAATAGAAATAAAACAAAACCAATTTCATATTACAATCCCTTCAATGAACTCTCTCATCAAGAACCATAATATTTGCTGCTATGTCTGTTCAATTGATAATATTACCTTGTGTTGTATAGAGATGGTTGTGGATTGACTGATAAGAGAAGCCATGGAATAAAAGAAGAAGAAAGTTATCTGCGTTTTTGACTTTTTGTGTATTTGGGAATCAAATTGCCAACAACAGTTATAATCTGACCGTCACTTCCTTTACCTGCTAAACTTTTTTGGGCCACAAATTTCACAAATAAACAAAAGCCACCAGTTTCAGGTTTGGATTGTTTGTTTCCATAAAATGTGGGTAAATTGTGTAAAGATGTTATTTTAGGGGGGCATGAATGAAAAACGAAAAAAGATAAGGGTAGAAAAAAGGAATTTATTGAAATTTTGCTCTCGTAGTAAATTTTTGTAAATTTCATAATTCTTTGAATCCCAATGATCAGGGCGGAACTAAGGGGGCTTTGGGTCCATTTTCACCCACACACCCCGTGGCTCCTTAATTGATGATTTGAAAACAATAAAAGAGAGAAAATGAAAAAAATATGGGCAAAGATCGTAAAATTCATTTACGAAAAGCCAAATGTATACATCAATGTGAAATTGAACGAAAAAATTCCAAATTCAATCTTTGGTGAGTGCATTTAGGACTGGAAAGTTAAAATAGAAATTCCCTTCATAAACTTTTTTGCCAAAGGTAAGGGGTTTGATCCAAATTTTTCTCCTATTTATGTACTATAAATGAATCAGTAGTGAGATTTTTTTTCGTTGAACAAGAGGTGACACATTATTTTATAAATAAATTAAATAAAAAAAAGAGAAAACCTAATCTAATTTTTTTATTTATTTTTTTATATACTTTTTTTATAATATAAAAATTTAAAAAGGCTATATATATATATATATATATATGAGATAATTACATTCTCCATCATATTTTATAAATTTTTTTATTTTTATTAGTGGTATTTTAGAAATTTTATGATAAATTTATAATAAACTCAAAATAAACTATATAAATTCATAAACTCATAATAAATGTATAATAAACTCATAATAAATCTAAAATAAACTCATAATAAACTATTTAAATATGATATTTTTATAAAAAAAATCATAAATTCTGATAAATTTATAAATATTTTTAAAAATATGATAAATTTAATTTTTCTGGTATTTTTGTAAAGACCCATGTATTTATATATTTTTGATAAAAAAAATATGTGTATTTATATATATACATAAAATTAATAATACTTATATTTATATAATATAAAATTATAATTAATTTTATATTTATATAATATATAGTATTTATATATATTTGTGTGTATACATATTTATTTTTTCTTTAAAATTAATCTTCAAATATTAATTATTTTAAAATTTAATTTTTTTAATTTATTATTTTGATAATTTTATTGAGTAATTATTGTTTAATTTAAAGTTTAATTTATAAATTTTAGTTTATTATTTTGATTACTAGGTTAATTATTTTAAAATTTAATAATTAATTAAAATTTGAATTTTGATGATTAGGTTAATTATTTTATGATTTGATTATGATATGAATTAAAAATTTGAGAATTTATTACTAAGTTAATTATTTTGTAATTTGATTATAAATTGAATTTAGAGTTTTGTGATTAGGTTAATTATTTTATAAAAAATATTTTATCATATAAATTTATTAAAAAATAATTAGTTTCAATATTTTTTTTAAAATATCACAAAAAATATATAAATATTATTTAAAAATAATATATATTATGTAATTTCTCAAAATAAAATTTAAATATTAAAATAAAAATAATAAAAATTTCAGCATTTAATTATTTAATATAAAAATAAAATAAAATATTAATATTAATCTCAAATATTTATATTAGCTTTTTAATATAAAAATAAAATTAAATATAAATTTGTCTGTAATTTTTTATGCTTGAAAATTTTATCTCAATCATATATAATTTTATAATTTAAATTATATACTTTTAAATTATAAAATTATATATATAATTATATAAAATATATATTAAAAAATTATATATATAGGTGGTTGGGGTGTCATCTTCTAAAAATACAATAATATATGTAAAATAATTTATTAATATATTCTTAAAAAATAATAAATATAATTTATACTTTTATCATTATTGAAATTAATTTTAATATAAGATAATGAAATCATGAAATAATTAAGGGTTTATTGTATTTATTGGAAGAAAAGAAAAATAGAAGGTAATTTTATCAATGCATGACTTTATAAAAAAAAAATACTTACTCTCACAATAAAGCAAGCAATGGTCATTTATTTAAATGACTACCAAAATATATATTAAATTGTTGATATTTCAAACGCCTAGAGTTTGAACTCTCAACATAAAATATTTTTAAAATTTGATACGAAATACTTTAATTTTTAATAAATCTGTCCAACATAAATTTTTATTAGAGTAGAATTTCTATGTTGTAGAATACTAAATAGTTAGAATCAAACAAATACATCATTGATATTTCTTTAATTTAATAAGATTAATGTTAAAATTAGCATCTAATTAAAGAAGTTAAATGTTAATCTAATTTATTTCGATGGCTTACAAAATAATTGATTATGTAATTTATATTTTTTAGCATGGATGTATATATATATATATTATTATCATGAAATTTAACATGTGAGGAGACTGTTAAAAATCTGAATAATTGAGATTGACATTGAATTCTTAATTATAATCTAAAATGATTTAGATCAAAGTCAAGCTTGTTAACAAGTAAAAAAAATAAAAATAAAAATAAAAATATTGTAATTTTTGCGACATTGACTAATCAACAAAGATATTTTAATTATGTGGTGGGTTGTTTTCATGGAAGTCTGCTCTAGACCAGTCAATAGTCAGCACGTGTGAACACATTGGACCTATAACAACAATTCGACAACATCATTATATATATACATATAAACAGTTCAATATATATATATATATATATATATATAGTATTTTACTATTTTTAGCGTTAATACAATGTTTAAATTGAAATATTTATTGAAAATATATTGTCTGGCTTTTTCTTAAAATTTGAGATAACTTTTAATCATTTTTTTTGGATTAAAAAGACCTATAGATTAAAAAAATAGAGTTGAAATCTTTAATTTATCAACAACAAAAATTAAAAATTAACAATATTTTTCTATTATTTAAAATTAACAAAAGCTTATTTGATTAAACTATTTGATGAATAAAATTCAGTTTAATTTAATAATTATAAATCATAATTTTTAGCCCCAAAACAATATAGATCGTAATTTATAATTTAATTCTAAAATTATTTTAAACAAATCAAACCGTGTATAGCCTTCCTTATTAGATAAGAAATGACTAGTACTTTGACTTTAATCATTATGTATATTTTTTATTTAAAAAAAAAAGAAAAGAAAAGTATATATACGTCGTCGTACACGGTATTGATGACTAATTGAATATATTCCAAATTTGTTTCATATGGGTCCAAATTAGTCAGCAATGACGTATTCGTTTACTTGATAGCACAAGCAAAGAGGTTTCTTAATTTAACAAATAATAATAATTAGCAATAAGGCAATAATTTTAGATTTGACCAATAGAAATATATGTATATATAGTTGCATTATTATAGTTATTTTGTATTTTTTATTATTATTGTGTATGATAATGAAGATGGGGTTGGAAGATCATTAATTTAATTTGTATTATTTTTAATGTATTATTCAATAATTATTGAACGCACGCCTTAATGCATTTCTTTTCATACGTAATTATATTAATTATTGGTGTATGAATTTTATCCATTTTCTGTTAAGTGTAAATTTTATTTTTTTAATTAATTATATTTCGTTAGTTGGATCGAATTTTTCTTTGAAAAATTAAAATATATTTTTTATTAATTTATAATGTTGCATTTTAATATTTACTTCTCTCTTTTTTAATATTATATTAGATGAAGAAGAATCGATCTTATATTAATTATCCTGGGAAAAATATATATTTTTATCGTTAAGATATGTCTAGTGTGTATTTATTTCTTATTTTTATTTATATATTTTTTTGTCGTTTATTTTTTATCTTTTAAAAAGTTTTTAAATTTTATGTAGTTTTAATATTTTTTAAAAGAAATTTTCAACCAAAATGAAAAGAGAAATGATAAAGGAATAATGCAAAGAGATATAAATAAATTGAAGAGGTAGTATAAAATGATACATGTTTAATAATCGAACTCCAAGTTTATTAGGCTAAACGCACTTTATTAAAAAATGTTCAGGTATTTAAAGGAAACAATAATTAAAATTGAGACATTCAAATAAAAAAATAATAAATTTTACATATAAATTTTCATTGATTTTCATTTTTTTTTGTAAAACACAAGTTAACCTTTTGTAACTATACAACCATATGTGAAGGAAGTGAGACTAGGATTTTTTAGCACTGTTTTTTCTGCGAAGCTTCATCTCTGTCTATTGAGTTTTATCGCTTCAATCCGGTTTTTACTTTAGATTTAGGGCTACCGTTGGCACTTCTGCCAACGATAACCTTAAATCTTATATCCCCTCATTCTTCTCCTCTTAGTTTTAGATTATTGTTATCTTTTTCCTTTTTATTTTGATTCTTATTAATTGCAACCAGAACCTCCAAATAAAAATTACCCTGGTCTCTATAGATTTTAAGCTCTTTAGAGCTTTTTTTTTTTTTGCTGTTTTTCCTTTAGTTTTGGGTTTTGATATTTCAATATCACTTCTTTTGATCCAATAAAACCATCTTCCTAGCCTTTAGCTCTTCAATATTTCTCTAATCAGTGGCAGAGCCAGGACCTGGCTGAAGGGGGCTGAGGGGGGGCTGAGGAAAAACTGAGGTGCATGGCAGGGAGTCCTTGCTGAAGGGGGGCTGGGGCTGAGGGACACGGCTCGATCCACGGTTAACATCTCCGGCGGCCGGCATGGGGTCGTTAGCCCCCACACGACCCCACCTGTCTCCGCCCCTGTCTCTAATAGTGGTTCTGCAACTTTTATCCTCTCCTTAATCTCCTTTTTAATGAATAAGAAAGCATCTCTTTTAGAAGATGTTGAAGATTCATTCAAGCTCGTTTCTAAGGGTTTAACAATCAAGGAAGATGTTGAAGATTCATTTATTTTATTTTGTTTGATGATTATTTTTGTTTTATTTTTATTTGTTGTTTACTTAAGTCCTGTGTTATATATATATATATATATATATATATTGGTTGCTCTGTTTTCATTCTATGATGTGTTTGTTGGTTGTACTATATTTCTTAAATCCAATGGTTGGATCGTTGTATTTCTGGTTTTAATTATAATGAATTATATTCATTTTGATAAAAAAAAAAAAAATACTATGTAGCCATATGTGGATGGTTGTTAGACAGTTGTTAAATAGATATTGCTTTTGTTGTTAAATAGATATTGCTTTTGTTGTTGTTGGTTTATTATTATTATTATTATTATTATTATTATTATTATTGAATACTGGTTTTGTTGTTGGAAACTTACAAAAGGAAGACACCTGGAGTCAATCATCCATTTGCCACCTATGAGACGTTTGAATGTAACATTTGAAGTAGGTCAAGTCGCTTTCTGCATAAAAATCCAAAAAAAAAAATTAAGTCTGAAATTTTATTTTAAATTGCAAAAAAAAAAAATCCAAAAACCAAAAATCAACTTCATTTCATTAAATCATTCACACTCTTTCCTTAAATAGACAGGCCCAAATTTTCCTATTGTTTTTTTTTTCCCAATTTTATTGACTTTCTTTATTTTTAAATAAATCTTTTATAAATAAATAAGAAAATTACATTGTAAAACACACTTTTTCACTTTTTTAAATAATATATAATTGTTAAGAAATTTTTAAAATATTTATTTTTGAAATTGAACTGAAATTATATTTCCCATCTTCTTGCTCATGCTTCTCGATCCATATTAGATTTGAAAGTTTGAGAGTCTATTTTCCCTATTTTTACTATTGATGCTTTAACGCTTGATTCATAATAAATTTCATTATTTGAAAAAAAAGCACTTAAATTTGTTATACACTCTACTTACTTAGATTTCCTCAAATTTTATTTAGTTGTAACTAATTTTACAAACTAAATGAAATAGAAGTATAAACAAAATTTCATTATTTTGTCTGAAACGTTAAATTATATTTGATTGTATAAAATTATATCTATCTTAAACTTTGTTTTAAAAAAAAATAAATGTCACATATCTCTTAAAACAACTAATTAAAACCTTGAAATTTAATTGCCCTCTTTCAACATCAAATTGGATGATAAATAATTACGAGTGAAACAACATTCAAATATATTTTTAAGTCAACAATGAAAATAGTCATTTAAAATTGAAAGATATATGACGCTTTCAACAATAATATCATCTCCGTCCATTGACCATACTTTTATTTCAACCATAATATCATCTCCGTCCATTGACCTTATCGATTTTCTTAATTCAAGGGCCCAGCCAGGCTGCAGCTTCCTGCTTTCGTCCTTTTGCAAATTTATTGAATATATATATATTTTTAAATTCCTTAGAAGTGTGAGTTTCTTAATATTACTAGAGAAATAAATCTAAATTAATAATTAAAAAATATTTTTGAATTATAATTGCTCATTTCGTGATTTTTAATTTTATTTATTAAAATTTTAATATTTTATATATTTAATAATATATACTACGCAAACATAACATATATCATATTTTCTCTAACGTGAGCAAAATCTAAATTTTATCGCCTAATTTATAATTGTTTATCCTTGTAAATGTACTATCACTAAATTTTTTTGAAAATTAACTTAAGAAAGTATTTGTTTTTAAAGGAAAAATCAAAGCAGTTAAATTAAAAATTTTGAGTGCATAAAAAAAATTAAGATATTTCATACATTTGAATCAAATAATTACTGAACTTCTAATGATACCGTTTATATCATATAAAACGATTTCAAAATATTTTACTCAAAACACTAATCTCATAAGTATTATGAATTTGGATATTATGCCTTTTTAGTAGATTTTTTTTAAAGAATGGATTTTGATAAATTTTGAATTTTATTGTCCCAAATCTTTTTATATTATAATTTAAATGTATATAAATTTTTACTAAACAAAAGAGCATGATTTAAAAAAAATCATAACATAAAATATATAAAACAGTTGATATGTGACTTAATTAAATGTTTAAAATTCTAGTATCAGAATATATAATTGTCAAAAAACTAGATAATGAGAATTTTATCATCTTTATAAAATTATTCGATATGAAAGTTATATATAATCTTTTAAAATTAACTCATTTAATTAGTTTATTTATTAAAATTTTAATTTGATCATATTATTTTTAAATTTATATTATTTTTAAATTATAAATATAAATGACATGACGAGCTACGTTTTTATTAACTTATGTATATATATTTTAAATTTTTTAATCTAAATTACTCATTATTTAAAATTTAATCTTTAAAATCAAATTACTAACATAAAATTTCTAATTTTTATTTCGGACTTCCTGTCTTTCCTTTTTTATAAATTTTTGTTGCTGATTAAAAATTTATTGAATTTATATTTTTAAATATAATTAATTTTTTTTTTTGCAATGTGTGAGATTAAATTTGAAGAATTAAATTTTAAATGAAAAAGATTTTAATTAAATTTTAAATGAAAAAAATTTAAAAAAATATATATATTTATAAATTAAAAAAATATAGTTCAATAAATTTATATTTATAAATTAAAAAAATATTTAAATTGAGAATTTAAAAAACAAAGTTATTAAAGAACAAAGTTGACGGTGTATAAGTGACAAAAAGTTGATGGTATTTAGAAAAAAAATAAAAAACCCTCTGGACCATTACTATTCGTACAATACAGCGGAACACTATTTTATTAATAAATGAATTTACAGTCATACCCCTAAATTCCTTTCTAAATTCTAGTTGAAACCCCGCTTTCCCTCCAGTTTCCCGTCACACATTTTACGAAGTTTCCACACACACATGGCCTTTTTCCCAACGTGTATCTTCTCAGTTAAATTACAAATCAACCCATCATAACTTACAATCCCAACCGCCTAAATCCTTAACATCCCATAAAAAAAATATTAATTACAATTATTTTAAAAAATAATTATTAAATAATTTTTTATTAATTAAAAAATATTTATTATAATATCTCTTTTTATAATAAATTTTTAATAAATATTTTTAATTAATAAAAAAAATATTTAATAATTATTCTTTAAAATTACTATAATTAATATTGATCCTTATTATAATATAATCTAATCTAATTCAAAACAAGTCCAAGTCACCGTCCAAACACAGTTCGCCTGCACCGCGTTCTCATTGTCCCACGCGCTTCCTGCCCCTCGCTCGCCACATAAAAATCAAAATTCCCCCAAATCTTAGCCACCCAGCTTCCCCTGTGTATATATATATTTTTGAATTTTTCTTCCAATCTGAAAACCATTTTCGAGTTCACATTTTTTGTTTCAGGCATTTTCTCGAACACTTTTTCCTTGTTTTCACTTGATGGAAATCTCATCTTTCCCATTTGTTACTCAGGACGAGATTTCACATTTCTACTCTCTATTTCAGGACATGAATACTAATGCTACTGGTCTTAATGGTAATCTTGGTGATGTGAACAATAAGAGGAAGAGGGAAGGTGATGATGAGGATGGAGATTGTAATTTTGAAGTGCAACAAGAGGATGATTGGAAGAAAAGTGCAATGAGAGAGATTCTTGCTTCTCTTTTAATGTTGGATGAGGAAGAGAAGCAAGAACAACAGCAGTGGCTTATTGATTCTCAGCAAGATAAAGAACTTTTCGATTTGAATTACAATCGGAAAGTTGAAGTTATGAATGATTATAATTCTCATATGCAGACCCATTACTCTGAATTGGATGAAATTGATCATTCTAGAACCAAAAGGGCACGCCGCTCTTCTTCCGCAGCTGCTGTATTGGCTACTGAAAATGCGGTTTCTGGGGATTCGGGTCAGACTAGTGCTGGTGGAGCCAAAGGGGCCGGAGGGTCCGGTCAGCATCGGCGGCTATGGGTGAAGGATAGGTCAAAAGATTGGTGGGAGCGTTGTAGCCATCCGGATTACCCAGAAGAGGAGTTCAAAAAAGCGTTTCGAATGAGTAAAGCCACGTTTGAGATGATATGTAATGAGTTGGATTCGGTTGTCACTAAAAAGAATACTATGCTGCGAGACGCTATTCCTGTTCGCCAACGCGTGGCGGTTTGTATTTGGAGGCTGGCCACTGGTGAACCATTGCGACTTGTATCGAAAAGGTTTGGATTGGGTATCTCTACTTGTCATAAATTGGTTCTTGAGGTCTGCTCTGCTATAAGCTCTGTGTTAATGCCCAAATTCATTCAATGGCCGGATGAGGATAGATTGAGGATGATTAAGAGTGAATATGAATCAATGTCAGGTATCCCAAATGTTGGTGGCTCAATGTATACTACGCATGTCCCAATTATCTCACCAAAGATTAGTGTGGCTTCTTATTTCAATAAGAGACACACTGAGAGGAATCAGAAGACATCCTATTCGATAACAGTTCAAGGAGTGGTTGATCCTAGAGGCGTTTTTACTGATGCTTGCATTGGCTGGCCTGGCTCAATGCCTGATGATCAGGTGCTGGAGAAGTCTGCTTTGTACCAGAGGGCTAATAGGGGAGCTTTGAAGGATGTATGGATTGTTGGGAATTCTGGGTACCCATTAATGGACTGGGTTCTGGTACCTTATACCCACCAAAATTTGACATGGACACAGCACGCTTTCAATGAGAAAATTGGGGAAGTCCAAAGGGTGGGTAAAGAAGCATTTGCAAGATTGAAAGGAAGGTGGTCTTGCTTGCAAAAAAGAACTGAAATTAAGCTCCAAGACGTGCCTGTGGTTCTTGGAGCCTGTTGTGTCTTACACAACATCTGCGAGATGAGAAATGAGCAGATGAATCCAGAGCAAAACTTTGAGCTTTTCGACGATGAGATGATTCCTGAAAATGGGTTGAGATCAGTAGGTGCAATTCAGGCCAGAGATCACATTGCTCACAATCTCTTGCATCATAGTCTTGCAGGCACTTCTTTTTTATAGCTACTTATACTATACCATTGATTTTATAGGCCAGAATTTTCTGCTGTTGTATTTTTTTATGCTATGGATTGGTTTTCATACTGTACTAGGGAATAAGATGATTAGAATTTTTTTAGATGGGTCCATGTAAAATATTTATTTTGCCCATCTGACAAATAAATAAATGTTCTTTTTGGTTATTTATGTCGCCAGACCTTTCAATCTTTTTTAAATGAATCTACTTTCTATAAGTTTTTGCCTTTGCCTTTGCCTCCATTACTGTCAACAATATTGCTGCCAAATTAAGGAGGCCCCAACAGAGCCAACATCTCCATTTTGGGATGTTTCAGATTTCATCCCCCTTGTGTTTAGGCGTTTTATCCAAATCAGCAATTTTTTTTTGAGTTTTAATCGTGATTAATGGCTTTTGTCTGTTCTATCTATACAAGATTTTTGTTATGTTGGTGAAGGTCCCCCATACTTAATGCATTGGTGAAGGTCCCCCATATTTGATGTACTAGTCAAGTAAACTGTTTTGACTTTGCCAAGCCTTGCCACTGTTGTGCGTTTTTTTTTTTGGAATTTCTCGGCATTGATTGGGGGCTAGGGAGATTTGATTTTGCCACCTCTAACTACTCATTTTATTATAATTTGAATTTTACCATTATATTTCCAGAAATAATCTCCACACTATCATAATTTCATATTATTACATTGAAGTTATATTAGCATAATTAAGATCTTATTTGAAAATTCAAATTCTATAAAAATTCTATTCAATTAAATTTTACTGTAGTATATTATTTGGATAATAACAATTAATACAATTTAATTCATTTAATAAATCTTCATTTTTTCTAATATTTTTTATGAATTATGATGAATAAAAAGATTAATATTATTCAACTCAGATAAAGTTCTTTTTTTTTTTCTAATAAAATATAAAGTTTAGGCTATATAAATCTTGAAATAAATTACTTGCTTTACTCCTTTTTTTTTTCTTATAAGGAATCTTGCTTAACTTCCAATAGAATTATTATGCAAATGAGAAAATGAATATAAAATTTAATTTGTTAGGGATTATTCCAAATGGTGGCCATCCAAAATCGTGTCTACTAGCTATTTGTAATCACCAACTGAAAACATTCAATAAAAAATCAATTGAAGTGAAAATAAATTATTAGAGAAAATTTTCAACAATTATCTATTTCACATAATTGTTTTTTTTTTTAAATTAAGAAAATTAAGTAAAATTCATTTTATTTTTTACTAATAATCCGTCATTAATAAGTGGCAAAAGTCACATGGAAGTCTTACGTCTGGAAGGAAGATAAATAAATAATGTTAATGATTAAAAGAAAAGCAAGTAAGCATATCAATATATGGATTTCCTTAATTGACAAATATATCATGCTAGAAAAAATAATAAGGCATGGCAAGCTGAGCTGTTGCGTTCGTCACATTTATTTATAATAAAAAAATCAAGAAATAATTTTAATTTTATAATACAATTGCGAATGGGTGATTTCTAATGTCTTTTTTGATATTAAAGAGAAAAAAAATAATATAATTTTATAAATACAAGTATATATACAGCTTAAGCAATGAATTAAGTTTATCATTCACGACGTTAAAAACAAAAAATCTTAAAGCAGGATAAGCGAATGCTTATCATCCTGACCACTTAAGACTGCTATTTTAATCAACTCGACTTATTATATTAACATAAATTAAATAAAGTAGTTAAATTAATCAATTTTATTTTATATATTTATTAATTAAAATCTATAAATTAATCAATTTTATTTTATATATTTATTAATTAAAATCTATCAACCGTAATAAAATAGATCGAATTCAACTAATTGTCATTAATTTTAAAAAATACAATTTTTAATGAGACTAATAGTAATGGGATTCACCAACTCTTAAAAGCCAACCAACATGGTATTTTAGTCACCCGGTGCCAGAGACTCCACATCAAGTTTTTGAAAATGGCTTGGACCAGTGGCCATGACCAGTTTCGCGTATTACTACTGTTTCATTTCATGCTCATGCTTCATTTTGCAATTCGTTTCATCAAATTGGATTTAGACCGTTAGATTTACGATAAGAAAGATTGAGATGCTGCTGATTACGACAACTGTCAGTTTGGTGGGACCGGAACTAATATAGGTGGATTACAAGTCGACGTGTCAAACGGACAAGCCGGTGTTGAATTCAAAAAAAGGGGGCGAAATTTATTACTAGTATTTGTTTTTTTTTCTCTTCAGGGACTGTTTGAGGCTTCGCCCATTGGGTGCCAGCCAAACATGTAATTAGCCTGAGTCGGCCTTGCTTCGTTGTCACAATCATCAAAATTCACAAAAACCAGAGCAATTGTGAGAGAGAGAGAGAGAGAGTGGCAGAAAGGAGGAGGTTATGGAGAATAATCACAATAAAGAGGAAAAAGAGAGGAGGATGACAACGAGGTGGGGCCGGATGTGGAGGAGGGAGGAGAAGTCGGGTCCAGCTTGACCCTGGAGAAGGTGGCTGCTGCGAAGCTTTTCATTGAGAACCGCTACAAGGATCAGATGAAGCATATCCAACAACGCAAAGAAAGGTTTTTCTTATTTTTGTTATTGTCCCTTGAAGAATCTGGAGTGGAATGTTTTCGTCCTCGTGCCAATTCTTTGCGTCGAAACCTTGAAAAGCTAGAACGTACATTTTGTAATTGAATTGATATATTTTGTGGCTTTCTGTTTTGTTTTACCGCTTCTTTTATGTTTGCAATTAATGGATGTAACTTGTTGCGAGCTCTGTTATTATATTACAAATGCTTTTTTGTTGATTAGACAAATGAACATGGATTAGAAAAATCAGCACGGAGAGATTTTACTCAAATTAATTTGATTATGTAACCAATTCATTAACTGTATTATGCCTTCTTTTTTTTTCTTAACATGTTGGATAAGAAAATGGCTTACTTTAATAATGTTTAAGTGCAGTATTGTTTGTGTTCACTCGCAAGTTCCCTATGTTTGGGAATGTTGAACTTAATATCTTCAAGAAACCACTTGGGAGTATTGGAAGCTATTGCTGTAAAAAACTACAATGAGGCACCCATCAACAGATTAAGAATTTTAGCCAGTGAAGGAAATGGAAGAAATTAATTAGATTCTTTATTACTATGAATTTAGAACTCATGAAACTGGACATATTAAGAACTTCTTAGCTGCATATGTCATGACTGTCTGATGCTTTAAAGCGTGTGGCCATGCTTTATTGTTTCCTTTCGTGAATACTTCTACATTCAATTTTTGAGGTGAATGCTCGGGGTATCTAGACATGCAATTAAATGTGCCTTAAGTAGTTTTGCCATTTTATCTGTTGCCATTAATAAACCTTTTATGGATGTTTGGAACTTCATTTGATAACACCATGGGTCAGATTACGTTGAAATTATTATAGGATGTAGGTATTAATCTTGGTATATTTGTATCTGACCAGTTTTATTAATTACAGACACTCAGTGCCGGAAAAACGGTTGGCTTCTTCTGATGTGTCTCAAGAGGAACAAATTAATCTACTAAAGGACTTAGAGCGCAAAGAGACAGAGTACATGCGACTGAAAAGGAACAAGATTTGCATTGATGATTTTGACCTTTTGACCATCATAGGAAGAGGGGCTTTTGGAGAGGTTAGCTGTTTGAATGTTTGTAGATGATACAGCAGGTTTTGTTTTGATGAATGTGATAAATTATGTATTAATTTTTGTACGTTTCAAGACTTGAAAAGTCTGAATTTTCATCCATGTATCCCACAAGACATGAGATCTATATTTAAACTGATATGCTCTAGTAGGTTGAGGAAAAGGTCAGGTTAAAGTTGGGACTTGCGATGGAGCAAGGAATTCCCCCCTGCTTTGTGTGGGAAGCAATTCTTGGCTTTACCAAGATTTTCATTTGAAAGATTGTCAACCTAAGATCTTATCCTCGTTTGGTGTTATTAGCAAGAAAAAAAAAATTCTGCTCACACTTATATATCCTGCTTGATTTAATATGATTTCTGCCTAAAACAAGTCTACTCTTTTGTAAGGGCTTCTCATAGAGAAAGAGTGGGGGTTAAGGAAGTGGCAGAAAGAGTCTAGTGCTGGAATATGTGGTGGCAAAGGTGCAAATTAGTGGCGGTTCTCTCTGTTGTGGCCTTTCTAATGTAGCATTAAGCTTTGATTTGTTCAAATCCTTGACAGTCTCTTGCTGTTTTTCTTCCTTGATGTTGCTTGTTCCTTTCCTTCAATGATTTGTACTCTGCTTCCCTTTCCCTGTCTTCTTTTTCCTTCCAAATCTTACTAGCACAATTTCAATAATATTATATGGCCATTTGATTTATTTCTACTAGTGGATTCCAAGCGGGCATTTTTTTTCCTGGGTTACAATACACTGGTTCTTGGGTTGATTTTTTTACATTCTTGTCCATCTATTCTATGTTTTAAATGGAAGATTATTACAATGCTTGTTTATTATTATTCTACAGGTGAGGTTGTGTCGGGAGAAAAAGTCTGGCAACATCTATGCCATGAAAAAATTGAAGAAGTCAGAAATGCTTATCAGGGGACAGGTGTGACTTGAAACCATTTAAAAAGTTTTCATTTCTGCTTGAAATTTCATAAAATACTCTGTACTTTTATTTCTGGCATCATAAATACTGGGTAAACAATATTTTGTGTTGAACTGAAGTCTTCTCCAACTGTCTTCCTCCTGCTAAATTCTTTTGATGAATGTCTTAGGTATTATTTGCTTGTGCTCCTTTTATTTTGCTTATTAGTATTTAGATGATGTGTTGAGTTATACAAGGCCCTTAGATAGTGAATCATTGCTGTTACATAAAAGTATGATAGGAATTAATTATTTTGCCCTTTATGAGAACAATTTCCTTGCTGTAGGGTGATTCACAAGAGAACTTTCTTTAGATATAGCCTTAATTGTTTTTGTTACTAGTGTTTTTTTTTTTAATTTTATACCAGCGCATATGTATATGATATACTATTGTGTGTATGTTTTGGTAAATATTACGCCAGAGTCTGGGGAAAGAGGGTTGTGGTATTGATGACGCTTTTGCATCATATTTTAAGGTTTTCAGTTGTGCTTAACACTCAATACTTCATGGCATCACTTAGGAAACTTAAAAGAGACAGTTCTTGTCTTCTATTAGATTCTGGACCATGTTTTCTGTTGGATAATCTGAATCAATTGTGCATAACAGTTTTGTTGTTGGATAAGTACAGTTGGAAAGGAAACAAGGAAGTGACAGTCATTGTTGTGCACGTAACCATGATGATCAATTTAATTTATTTAAACATTGAAGAGATTTCTGCTTGCAAATAAAATGACATTGTATATTTTTGCCCTTATAGTATGCTTCATTTGAAAATTTTGGGTTCTCGAGAGAATGGTCATAAGCATGGCTGAATCAAGTGCATTGAGATTGATGAGGGGATTTTATTTAAAGGTCTTTACTTCTGTGGACAAGATAGAAATAATAGTATGACAAATAACATCAAAAGCTTGGCTTTAGAGATGCTCTCATTATTCTCGATAATATGACTCGGCAACAGCTGGCTTCTTTTGAAGTGCGTTCTGTTCATCCTGCTTGCAATAGATGTATTTGAAATACTATAAGTCTGTCTAATGAAGATTTATTACTAACAAAGGGGTGAAGGCCTTATGGTCTCAAAAGGATTGGTGTAAATTACATTAGAGGTATCTTAATAGTCGTTAATTCTGTATACACATTACAGGTTGAGCATGTTAAAGTTGAAAGGAATTTGCTTGCAGAAGTCGCTAGTCATTGCATTGTCAAACTCCATTACTCCTTTCAAGATGCTGAGTTCTTGTATCTAATCATGGAATATCTTCCTGGTGGAGACATTATGACATTGTTAATAAGAGAAGAGACTTTGACAGAAACCGTGGCTAGATTTTATATTGCTCAAAGTGTCCTTGCCATAGAATCTATTCATAAACACAACTACATTCACAGGTGAGTATTCTCTTAGAGATTTTGCAAAAAGTATAAAAGAAAATGTATGGGAAATTGAAATATCTTGAACCATGTAATATTTGTATCTTGGTATAGATTTCATGAAGCTATTGTATACTTGACAACATTTTTTTACAGAGATATAAAACCCGATAACCTATTGCTGGACAAAAATGGCCATATGAAGCTTTCTGATTTTGGTCTTTGCAAGCCTCTTGATTGCTCAAATTTGTCAGCCATTAATGAAAATGAAGCACTAGATGAAGAGAACTTGGAGGAATCAATGGATGATAATGATCAATTCCCAGATGCTGGTGGAAGGTGCTGGAAAAGCCGCCTAGAACAACTACAGCATTGGCAGATAAATAGGAGAAAATTGGTATGGGATCAATCTTCTGTTTCTTATAGCATTCTACAATGTCTTCGAATTTTGATTCTGGTGTTTGTATTATTACTCATGTTCTCAGATTTTAGTTAGTTTAGCCAACTGCATAATTTAAAATTAAACATGGTTTTTTCTGAAATTCTGAAGGTCAAATCCAAAATAGTAGCAAAAACTGGGTTGGATGATGATCCGTCTCCCTGACATACTGCATATGTGCTCATGCACACATGTGTGCAAATAAACTGATAATTTCTGGTATAGTTCATGTTTTACGCTTTACATTTCTTCTAGGATTCATGTGTTCAGGAAAAAATAAGATTTTTCAATCAATGATCTTTCATGTGTATCTACAGGGCAATTCTATGAATATGTGAATTCTAGACTATAACATGTGTAAATTTTATGTGCTTTCTTTTTGAACTTCTATCATTTAAGGCTCTTTGTCATTATGCACCTTCTTTTCACATTTATTTCTCCTAGAATCTCTATCTTTTATAATTCTTCATTATCGAGTTTCTTTCTTTTCCTTGCTTTAATGATGGCTTGCATATTCCACAGTCGGCACACCAGATTATATTGCTCCAGAAGTGTTGCTAAAGAAAGGATATGCCATGGAGTGTGACTGATTAGTTAATGAGAAAGATTCATACTCAACTCAATGAAATTATGGAAATGTGCTATTGCTTTTTTTTTTTTTTCTGCCTATAGCAAACAATTGGAGGAATGCATTGATAAAGTGTGTCTGATTCTGGTGTTCTCAATGGCATCCTTCAGAAAAGAGGGAAAATGGAGAGTAAGGGAATAACCCTAATTAAATCACAGCCTTGGAATCTCCAACACTACCCCTACAACCTGTATGCTATCACCTTGTGGCGCATAAGCCATCACTAAGATTGTTTCTTGTGACTATGACCCTGCCATAGCTATTAACCAGCATTTTGCTGTGCTATTTAAGGGATTTCTCATCAATTACGATATCAGCCACCACTACCACTCCTCTAACATGAGTAAACGATGGCGTCAACCTCTGGAATCATGTGCTATAGTCACCATCATCATCATGACCCATAAAGCATCATTAAGCCTTGCAAAATATTTGGCTTGCTTTCTTTTGAAATTCTTTTATGCACTTTTTCTGTCAATTAATGTTTACCCTTCATTCAGAAATTTGGATAATTGCCATCAAAATGAAGAAGTAAAAGATTACTTAGTCTGGTGTGGTGGTGAAGAAATTTAGGATTGTAAGATATGAATTGGGACAATAAATATATTTTGTCTGATTGATAAATTTCATGAATCTAGGTCAAATTCATAAATGTCAATAAACATCTTTTTGAGCGTGGATTTGAAATATCTATTAAATTATTTAATCTCTTCATTCACAAATATTGAAACTTTACCTTCAATGAACAACTTTTCTTTGTTTCTATGCCTCTTATTTTCCAATCTATCCAAATAATTTAAGCGAAAATGATTTTGATTTCTTCCTTTTTCCTTCCCTCTGCTTTTGTTCCTCCATCCTTTTGTTCCCAAACATACTATAAAATAATAATCTTATGTATTTCACTCTATGATATCTGATCTATTTAGTATTCACCTGCATGCAGGTGGTCACTTGGTGCGATAATGTATTAGATGCTTGTTGGTTGTCCTCCATTTTACTTTGACGATCCTGTAATCCTATGCTCTTTTATTTGATTAAATTGATTTATTCTCTTTCAATGGAATCATTTGATGTCTGATTAGCTTTAGTTGCTTTGTGTTTCTACTGTAAAGATGCTATATGCTCTTTATGTATCTCCTGTTCATCTTGTTACTTTTCTTTGATGTTCATGTCAGTCTTAGTTGTACTTGAGATTTTCTTCATTTGCATCCAACATTATTCATTCTACATCAATAATTTGTTATTGACATAGGGTGAGAATGAAGTAATTAATGTCCTTGGGAAACCAATTCTATTGGCACACTAAATAATTTGATGTATTTATTCTTCCTAAAGTGCTTGACTAAACTCAATTAAGTTCTAGTCCCAAAGTACATGAGGCTTGTAAATGAATTTTTTCCTCCAGTATACATTGTCCCGGTTAACTAACTCTTTTTCCTTTTTGTCCTATCTGCCTGAGTATAGTTAGTATTCCTCCCATTGAGATGGTTAGAACCTTTCTTTCCTGAAGTATTATTATTATTAATGCAAGAGTCTACTGAAGAAATTTTTTATTGTTCTTTTTGGTATTTTAGATGCAGACTATTAAAGATGATAGTTCATCTTTCAGTCAGCTAGGTCATGATATTCAAAGCACCTTATTATAATCTTCAACCACTTCAAATGGCATTGACATTTTAGGACAATGTTATTTCGTTTGTATTTGTTGATATTGGTTCTTTGTAAACATGGTTCATGGTATAAATGTGATGGAGATCTTTATAGTGTATGCACCGAGGTGTACATGGTTTGTACCCCTTTAATATCATATTTATGTTCATTTTATACAGGGAAAAATAAAAGAAAAAGAAATTATACTTTTGAGAGTAGGACATGGTATAGTCATATAGATTTTTGAAAGAGCCTTACATATAATAATATGCAGCATCATGGTGTTCACATGTGCTTCTGTATATGGTTTGATGTCTTTTTCCTTCTTTTTCCTTTTCAGCTTCTTTTTTTTTTCCTTTCTGGTTTTGTAGTTTTCTTTTTTCTCTAGCCTGTTGATTTATATATGCCTGATTGTGCAGTGGAGAAATCACTTAAAATTTCCAGAGGAGGCAAGGCTGACTCCTGATGCAAAGGATCTAATCTGTAGGTTGCTTTCTGATGTTGAACATAGGCTTGGTACTCTTGCGTGGACCAAATTAAAGTATTTTTTCAATCTTAATATATATATATATATACTTGCACGCTTTTCTATGTGTATTTTTCTTCTTTCTCAATTCTTTGTCATTGAGTGCTATCAGGTTCATCCTTGGTTCAAAGATGTTCTGTGGGACAAATTATATGAGATGGAGGCAGCATTCAAGCCACAGGTCGATGGGGAACTTGATACCCAAAACTTCATGAAATTTGATGAGGTAAAATGTTATGCATTTTTTTCATTCAATCATTCCTTGCTATTTGGGAAGGGCCACTGGTTACTATTCACATTTGAAACCAGACTAAATTGATATACTTTCTCGTTTACTTCCTCTAAAATGAGGAAAAATCATGAACCCAAAAAGCAAAGGGAAAAGGATGCTAGCTACTTTGCTATTGAAGTCTCTTTGGAATTGAGCTTTAGACTGGGGTCGAATCCTACCTTTCCTTATGGTAAATGGGGTTAGGGGAGTGAAGTTGAGTTTGATGGCTGGATACAGGGATGTCTACCTCAGATTTTAAAAAAAGGGGGGAGGAAGAGTAGTTGGTAACAAACATAAATATTCTTTGGTAACAGATTGAATAGTTAGAGGATGTTTAATCTATAACAGCAGCGTGGATGGAAAAGGTTTGTGTCCTGTTGTTTTGAATGAATTGTAAAAAGAATGTAATTTTTTCGCCTTGCTGGTAAAAGAGTTGAGTGACTTTCTCCTCCAATAAGACCGTCTTTTTGCTGTCACTCTCTAATCAAATTTGTTCGTTAGATGATTTATAGGAAATTACTGGGACAATAATGTTTTTATTATGAAAAGTTATGCATTCCTGTTTGTTTGAAGCTGGGAGTTTTTCTTGATTTTCCTGAGATCTTACTATAATAAGTGCTACTAGTTCTGATATAGGGTCTAGATGATTTATAGAAGGCTCTCCAATACCAATTAGGCTGGATATGGTTTTTTATACTAAGAACCTATGTCATTCATATTATCCACCGAGGTTGATATATGTGCTTGCTGGACCTTAAAAAAATTCACCATATTGGTATTAGTATCACTATCACATGATCAATGATTTGAACATTCAAATGGTCATAGGCGTGGTTCATAACTTCTATATATAATTCTCTCATGAACTCTGAATGCTTTTCCCTTCTTCATTGATATGGAATTTTCTAGACTGCTTATGTGCAGTATAATGCTATGATGCTATGACATTGAATTTATATGGACTGACAGAGAAGCTCATGATGTAGGTGGAACCTCCACCAACCAAAAGAGGGTCAGGAAACATGAGGAAGGTATGTAGTTTTCCTCACTGATGAGTTCGTAAATATCTGATATCTAGGTTGAAGAACTTTCCTGATGGAAATCGTCATCCAAGCTAGAGCATAAGCCCTTTGAAACATTTTATTTTTTTTAATCAATGAGATCAGTCATTACAACTATAGTTGCTGAAATGTTCTAGGGGATGAAGAAAATTGTGTATAATGGATGCTAGAAAGGTTAATCAAATATTGAGATGGAAGAGGATGAACCTAAGCCATTATGTGACTGACCCCATTCTAAATCCACCTTTTTTTTTGCTCAGAACTTGTAGGATAGGCATGAAAAGTTTGAGATTTCAAAGGACATTTTCTTAGTATGGTTTCAAATGCAAACTGGGTTTTATATGAGAAATTATGGCTTTTAAGATGGATTTGTGCAAATAATCCAATTTGATATTCATGAATTTGCCATTTGAGGTCCAGCTCATTGGTTGGGGGTGTTGTAATGTAATATTTTTTTTCTCTATCATGTTGTTCTATTTCGTAGACATATTTTGAGTCCACTAAAAATCCTCCCTCCAGAGTTCTGGTCTCCTATGTTATGTTCTACTTAAATTTTGCTCATTTGCAAACTATAAAGCTAAACTAAATGTTCTAATTAGTTTAGGGAATTTAAATGTTGCTTATACACCATCCTTTGACTTCATTGTATTGATTTTCTCTGACTTTATCATCAGACACTATTATCTTCTCAAGATCTTAATTTTGTTGGTTACACGTACAAGAACTTTGATGCGATCAAAGGGTCAAATCATTCTTTTGGTATGATAATTTGTTTCTTTCAACTCTTATTTTAGCAATAACCATTACTTACTTTATTTATATGCAATATGCTATCGCTGAAAGTTCCTAATGAACTGAATGACATACAGATTTAAAGAGGACCTCATTACGATTATCCATTGATTCTTTTTTCAGTAATGTATCCGTGCTCGATATTTAGTTGTTATGGTTTTCTGTGCATTAGTAATGATACATACTTGGCTAAATCATAATATTCCTTTAAGGTGATTCTGTGGTGGACTACTCTTCTAAAGACTTGCCAGATGACTCAGAAATTCAAAAGTTTGCTTCAATGGGAGGTTCTGCATCACCATGAAGAATCACAAGTTCCCATCATCTAAGCGTCTTGCAGAAGATGCAGTGCCTCTTCTATGAAGATGGAGGGTTTACCTGCTTACTTTTTTTTGGTCAGGTTTAGCCCTAATCTGTCTTATTATTGAAGCATGCTGCATATTTTGTAAAACTAACTGTACAGTGCTATTAGAGGAACCTCTGGGAAGCATATTGCCATTGCCTGTTGGGTTTGCTTAGATAACAGTTAGTGAGATGTTACAATTTAAAAGTTCCATCTCTTTGTAAAAATCACAAAGTTCATACCGAGTCCTTGACTGCCCAGGTTGGCAGATAAATATATTGCCTTCACTTGTGGCAGGGTAGGCCATTCCTCCTTTACCCTTTCTGCCTCATATCTTTTCTATGAAGTTGCCCTTCACTTGGTTTTTTTTTTCTTTCGGAATAAAATTAATGAAGTTAGAGGAATAAGCCTTTCATTTTATTTTATTTAATTTGTTGTTAAATTCAGTGAAAATATGTTCTAAATCAAGTTATTTTTTTACACTTAAGTTAAATGTTAAAGAGTTATTTTTTCACACAAATGTAAGAAAATAGCTTAAAAATTAATTTTTTTCCTTCTGTTTCTCAACACGTAATTCCACATTTTTTTTAGCAAAGCGTAATTCCATATTAAATCTATGTCCAGTATGATTGAACAGAGTGGAATTCAAAATGATTGGTGAAATTAATCTCCTTAAAAGACTTACTGGCTGTACAAGAATAGAGAGTTGTTTTTCATATATAATACGTGGGCCTATGTTTGTTCTCCTGATATCAAGTGGGCTGGATTTAGTTAGACTAGAATTTTTTTTTTCTTAATACAATTCAGAGTAATTACAGCTCAAATTTAGCTGGTTTCCAATCTTGGCTTCAGAAAAGCTTAGCAGCTCAGCTTCTTGTTCTTGACTGATCCGCAATCAAATTTCGATAATTTATTTTCTTAGGACTGCAATTCTATTTCTAAATGATGAGCCCCCAACAAACAATTACATATTTTATAAATGATAGTTCACATCAGATATAAGATTATTCATTTTATAGTATCTTTCAGCCACATAAATTTTCAATTTAATTAGAATTTTCTCACAAACTTGCTCATTTTTATCAAACGATTAAGTTTTGAGTTTAATTGAAACCCATATGATTAATATAAAATGACACTACTGTTAAAATATATGAGAAATTTCACATTAAAAAAGAAACTCACATACTTATTGCTTTTAAGATTATAAGTTGAAATGTGGTGTGAAATTTATAAGTATATTTTTTCATTAAAATCTGTCAAACAGATTTATCAAATAATTAGATTTTGAGTTTCTAACTCCAACAGTTACAATTTATCTTAATCATATGCTTTTTAACCTTATGCTTTAATTTTGCCCACAAAATATATAATAATTTATTTTAATATTTTACATTTGTACATACTGCTTGAAACTTGAACCTATTTTTGATTAATGATCTATTTTTATCATTTTATGATAATTCAATGTTGCATAAAAAAAATTCTATTTATACAAAAAAGATACATTGTTTGAAGAAATCGAGTTTGTCTTCCTATCTCTTTTATCATTTGACAGGGAAATGATAAATAAAGAGATAATATTAATTTAAAGTAGTAGTAAATTAAATAACTTAACTAATAGTTTACTTTAAAAAAAAAACTTAAACTATTATGGTCTATCATTAGCACACAATTTTAGTTGTAAATGCATATAAGATAATAATAATAAAATCATATTCTATTTCTCCCAATTAATACTAACAAAAGGCATTGTTTTAAGTTCCATAACATTTTTTTCCAAAAAAAAGTTCCGTGACATTTTTATTTTTTTCTAATAATTAAATTACGAGTTTATAAATTTTATACTATTGGTTAATTAAAAAAAGGTGGCATTTAACTATAATAGGAAAATAATTATATATATTTAAATTAAGAAATTATATCCCGTTATATATATTTAAATTTCATACTCATTTTATATATATTTAAAGTATGGAAAGCTCTAAAAAAACCACAAATAAGTAAAAAAATTATTTAAATATATAATTAATAAAAAATTTCCAATAAAATAAAAATAATAGAATTTGCAAGGGACATTTTTACTGACAATAATCTGATTTTTTTTAGAAGAAAAAACAAAAGGAGATAAAATAAGGAAAAATGAAGAAACAATTTGCCAAACGGAAAATTGGGAGATGTCAGTTATTTATTTATTTTAAATAAAAAAACCAATACAAATAGAAACAAAGCATTTAAAATATTAATTTAAAAATTTACAAAAATGAAATATATTAAAAATATTTCTTAATTTTAATTTTTTAAATAATAACATATAAGAACACATGCACACTTAAAATATTGACTAGAGACACTTTATAATAAAACTATAATAATTTTATTATAATATACTAACTAAAATATTTTCTAAATATATATATTTTTAATAAGGGATGTCGAAGTCCTATTCAGATTTCCTCACAAATTTAGATTAGCTCTATCGGGCCAAGTTAAGTGCAAAAGATCTAAAAGACGACAAATCTCAATGCAATGTAATTAAATATTAGTTTTTTTAAAAAAATAAAATTTTAATTTTATATAAAAATGTGATTTTTTTTTAAGAAAATTCAAATTTATAATTATATATATTATATTATTTATAAGACAGTTTGGAAGTACAAAAGCTCTTCAACTGAAAATTCGTTTTGGTTATTTGCAGGGGACATTACATTACAGAACGATATAACAAAACACATACAGCCCCTTGCTTAAGAGCTATACGATACGAGCCGGCTTGACACTTTTATTCCGCAAATACCCTTTACTCCACCACTCATTCCCCGAATTTTTTACGATCATATAACGTGGACATAACAGTAAATTAACAAAGGCCAATTTCCATTGCCGATCAAAACTCAGAGCGCCTCGTCCTCCATGGCTTTGTCCGAACCTTCGATTTGGAGCTACAACTCTTTCTCCTCAAAAGATTATTCAAATTCCTATCTTCAAATCACTCAATCTTCTACTTCTCGCTTACTATTTACCAATTTTTTTACTATTTAAGGTATAATTCTCTTTCAATTTTAAATGTGTTTTTTATTTCTTTGCCTTTTAAATTAGCTTTTGATTCAAGTGCTAGGGTTTATTTTTCTGCATTAATTAATTTTTTTCTAATGGATTCTGTTTCCATTTTCGATGTTTTATGCTGATTTAATTTATTTTGGTGTATAAATGTATATATATATTTTATTTATTTGTTTCATTATTGCTTGTTTATTTTTATTTAATTTGTTTTATTTTGAATGAAGTGAGGTTGGGATTATAAATAGAATAAGTATGGAATGAACAGTGTTTGTGAACTTGTGCTAGCAGAAGTTTTTGCAATGAAGCTGCTAATATGATTTGAGGAATGGGAAAATGTGAGTAACAAAAATGGGAGAAGGTAAAGAAAAGAGGATCAGATTATTATTATTTTTTGTAGTTGGGTTTAATTTAAGTTGGCTGAAAATAGGAATTATATATTGTAAAGAAAGAGAAATTAAAGTTGAATTGCTGTTCTTACTCATTGACTAGTTGTGTTCATATTGCTAATAATGAGGGGGTAATGGTTGATCATTTTGTTTTTAAAGCAATACTGGTATTACCTTTTTTATTATTTGCACAAATTGACTTACTTTCAATTTAATTAATGAGCTGAGGTACTGCTAATTTGTGAACTGTGGTTGAAATGCAGTGTGTGAAACATGTAGTAGTATCACTTTAGACTTTACATAATCTATTAGTTCTAATTCTCAGTATCATAAATTACATCATAGCCACTTTTATGACTATATTAAAACTACTTCGTTGCTATGAACTTGTATTACTTGGTTTGATATTAGCACCTGAAAGTTTATTCTTTGTACAGAAGTATATTATTTACCTTAGGAAGAAGCTTGCTTGTGCATACTAATCATGCAACAAGTTGATTGGCATTGAAAATGTCACTGATAAGTTGAAGATAAACTATAACACTTTTGTTCCCAAAATATGATAGGATTTCAGGGTGTTTGAAGTGAGGCTTTCTATGTTGTTATTATTATTATCGTTGCTTATTTTAATTGATGAAAATAGGTATCTATGGCTAGCTGGGTGAGTGGAGGATACATATTTGGATCTTATTGAAGTGAAAACCCAAGAGATACTAAATGTTTGAATTTTTGTCATAATATGTCTTAGAACTTTCCCAACCCAAAAATTTGGGTTTTATTTTAGGCTTAGGCAACCTTTCATATTATGCTTTGTGTCTCAAATGGAAAAGTGGTGTGCTTAAGCTTGTATTTGGTGAAGTGTCAATTGGGACTTGCAATTACAATCTCAAGGACATGCTCATATGAGTTGAGAATAAATATTAATTACTTCCTATATTTAGTTCTTCTTGATTTGAATGCATAATCGAAGTCATATGAGAAAGGAAATGTAATCTTTTATTTAAAAGATGGCTGTATTAAGAGACGGTGTTTAGATGAAGTTTTGGCTCTACCTTAAATTATTGAAGGAAATGTTACTATAATCTGCAGCTCTTTTCAATTGAAAAGATGACAACTGAAGCTTGTCAAAGAAAGTCTGGTTGTTTGCCATGAAGATATATAAGCACCAATACTGAGGAATTAGGAGTGTTATGATTAAATTTGAAGTCACTATTACAAGAAAAAGAAGAAAGTCAAGTGAATGTTGGTTGAGGTGGTTTGAGGTGTGATAGCCTACGATTTACTCAAGGATGTGCAGGTGGAACTATAGAGGGTTAGATGGCAAAAAGGGACTAGGACTTGGGTAAACAGTTCTAAGTGGTTGGGTTTAAGGCTCCATTCATTATGACTTAATATTATTATTTTGGTGCTTTTCACATCCTGGTTAGAAAATCATGGTGCAGGTTTATCCATATAAAGCTTGTTTCCGCTCAGTTCTGGAAGGACTGGTCATGGCGCTTGTGGGTTTTGAGAATTCCATTTGTAATTTCTTAACGTGCCTTCTTCCTTTGATTTTTAACAAAATTTTGTAATCTTTTAAGGAAAATTATGTAATTATTGCATCTTTGTCTCTTTTAACTCTCAAGAAAAAGTTAATAATACCAATTATCTTGGTAGTTCTTTTGTTTTGTTTTTTTTTTGAAAAAATTATCGTAGTAATTCAGGGTTTGAAAATCTTAGCTTAATTTAGTTCTCTTAAATGTCTAAAATTAAATCATTGTGGATTTTGTTGGGACCTAATATACCGCTTCTCATTATCAATCATATTTCCACCATCAGAGTTTATTATTAAACTAAAATCAGCCTATATTCTACTTTGGTGAAACTTTGGTTTGGATTCTCATCCTTAGGTTTTCTCCTTTCAGGTGCATTGCCTCTGCTGTCCAACAAAGGCTTAAATTGGGCTTTATGTGCAATACCATAATTGTGTCATGCTTTTTTGTATTTATTGGGTTTGTAATATAGAGGATGTGAGGAATCAATGCAATGGCAACATCTAGTAAGTTTGATCTGTCTGCCGATAGCCCAGATAGGCCACTTTACACTAGCGGGCAGCGTGGTGTATCCCACTTAACTGCTCAGTTAGACAGATCAGGTAGCTTTCGCGAGAGCATGGAGAACCCAATCCTATCTTCTCTCCCAAACATGACTAGAAGCAGTTCTGTGGTAGCACAGGGAGATGTGGTGAATTTCTTTCAATGTTTACGTTTTGATCCCAAGGTGGTGGTTAATGAACATAAATCTATTCGTCAAGGAGACTTCAAACGGCACTTGAATGTTGCATTTGGTATTTCAGTAGATGATTCTCCATCTGGTCCTTCTAAAGGCAAAGGTCCTGCACCTGAGGAAATCAAGCGGTTCAAGAGTGGTCTTCGTGAAAGCGTTATCAAGGCCAGGTAGTTCTTTGAATGCATTGATTATTACATGATTGTTGTAACTGGTTTATTAAATTTCATCAATTGACAGGGATCGCAAGAAGATTTTCCATGAAGCATTATCTGTATTCAACAAGTTTTTCCCAAGCATTCTATCAAAGAAAAGATCTAGAGCAGAAGGCTTTTCCAGTGACCGACATTCCAGTGACCGACCTAATGCCCTGTTATCAAATGATCGATCAGTTTTGGGGCCAAGCCTTGGTAAGATGGGAATTCATAATCATGCAGTTTCAGGTGGTTTTGAGCTTGAACAACAAAAGTCAGAGGAGAGAACCAAAAATGTTGTGCCAAGCAAGCGGACACGAACTTCTTTGGTGGTTGTGAGGGTTTGTTACTTGAATACCTTGTTCTACCTGCACTTCATGTTGATCATATTTGTTTTTATGTTGGTTTTCATTATTTTTCAGGAAATTTCATTGAATTAACTTGCAATGAACTTGTCAAATTTGGTATATGGTTTTAAAAGCACAACTATTTGATCTTCCTTGCTATCGTTTTCAACAATTTTATGCTGATGTTTTTTTGTTGGCGTCTCTGTTTCATGTTTTCGCACATATTTTTTGTAACATTGGAGGCCCAGTTTTTACTAATTTTCATTTTTCAAATGTCACTGATGTTGAATCCTCCAATTATTTTCAGTTCTGTTAAGCATAAGAATTAATGGCACTTTGCTCTACAATGCATTTGTGGTGGACCTTTGTTTGCTGAAGAACATATGTTTTCTACATCTTATTTCTTTGAAATAAGCTGTTGTATAAAACTCTTATAAATCTATGTGGATGTGCAGGGCAATACTGTTGTCAGGCCATCTGGTACAGTAGATAGAGATAGGGAAATGCTAAGGCTTGCAAATAGTGGTGCAGTTCAGGGTGATGATCGAACTTTACCAATTGGGGTTGAAGGTTGGGAAAAGGCAAAAATGAAGAAGAAGCGTTCTGGGATAAAGCTAGATGCTTCTCCAAGTTTAGTATCAACTAAAACATCTGATGGCTATCGGGAACCCAAACAGGGAATCCAACAAAGATCTGTTGCTGAGGCTCGATCAAGGTTAAATAGTGACTCTCGTGGGTTCAGGTATGCCACTTTGAAGTGTAATTATACCTCTTTACCTGTTGTCAGCATTTTACCCTTGGCTTAATTAACCACTATCGAATGTGTTCAACAAGTTTTGCTGTTTCTTTTGTTACTGTTTTTCTATAGTTATTATTGTTACTTCATTTTGTTTGGGGAAATGCTTAACTCTTTCTTTCTTGTGGTTGGCCTCTCTATTGTTGGATTCCTTTGCTATATTAAGATAGGTGTTTCAGATGCTACTTGCTGTTACTGAGTGATTAGTCTCGTGCTGGTAGTTATGTTGAATGTGAGCCAACAATTTGAATAAAACGAAATTGTTAAGTTCACTAAATTTCAGAATTGAAATGGTATTGGTAAATCCAGCAGTTGGCAACAAGGTGGCCGACTGCATCCGTTTGGTAAATTAATTTTTTCTCTTCTAATCCTACTTCTTTCTAAAAATCTGATGAGTTAAATGTAAGTTAAAACTATTGTAAGAAATCTGGAGCTTTACCTTTCTTTTTTCTTTCATAATCCTTGACTTAAAGCATAGATCTAAGGAAAATGATATGCTTATGATGCATAGTTTAACCTCCTTTATTATCCTTGAACTACAGCATATATTTAAAGAAACTATTAAATTCAAAAGTAACTTTAGCCTTTACCTTCAGTTTAATCAATCAAATAAACACTGTTTGTGAAAAATAAGCACATAAGCCAAGCACACCTAGTCTACTACATATCATCTGCATGTTAATTAATAACAGCTGGAATTTATATATCATCTGCATGTTATATAGTACATAATGAGTCTGATTATCCTTGGGTTTTAAAACTTTGAAACACAAAGTGAAACTGAAATCCAGAAAGGAAATAACTTGAATTAAAGTTACTGATTTTGGTTACCCTTGTTTGGTACACTTTGTCCAGTTTGGGTTTTTTTTTTTTGACTGGGAAAACCTGAGGTTTATTAATAAGGATGATGCATCTCAGCTATTCATCAGCATGCTATATTACATTTTTTGTATCTCTGCTCCCTGCTTCTAGTGTTTTTTTCCTTTTTATAATTGTCTTTCTTCCTTATGTGCTTGGCTTGTCTAGAGATTTTCAATGGGGGTCAAGCCTATGTTATATATCCTTATTACTTATTTATGACATTTTTATTTGCAACTTCTCTGTGAGTTATGAATTTTTTTTTTGTGATTATTTCATGTAAGATGAAGTTTTGGAACTACAAGTTTCCACATCTATGAAAGTTTTATTAATTAAAGAGTAGAGAATGCCAGGAGAATAATGAAACACTTTTATGGTAAAATTTAGTTAATTCTGTTAATTTTAGTGATTATCTCCTGTATGTGGTGACCTGTTTTGAAGAAGTTATTAAGAACAATGCTGTGCACCAGAAGAGTTATCGCCTGTGGTTACCTATATGTTAGTGCTTGAGACACACAAATAATACCTTATATAATTTGAATGTGTTTGCAAGTCTCAAACTAAAAACCTTCCTGCAATAACACAATCATCACCTCACCCATTCTTTGCCCAACCAAGTTCACCCACCTAGAATCATATTTTGAAGTATTTGTCAATGAGGATTTCTCTGGTAAATAGTTGTATATATGATTAGTACATAATGTGCTTACGAAGTTATATAAATCTGTCAAGCCATTGCAACTTCTGATCGGAATTGAAGCCCTTAATTATTTTACTTTGAACAAGGAAAAAAATTCTCTTTCAAGCCTTTGCCTTTCAGCATAGAGGGCAAAAGGGCTTCCTTTTCAGACAATGACAAAATGCTTCCTTTTCAGACAATGACAAAATGTCAGCCTAGTTGTAGGAAATTGATTTCTTATGATTCTTTCTGTTTTATCATTTTTAAGATCTGACAAGTTGAACTTTCATAAAATTCTTTTTATTATATTCTTTTGGTAATCTTTTTACCCTTTATAATCTCCAGCTTATGAGGCAATGCTAATTCCTGTCTTACTATAGGCCAGGAGTTGCCAATGGCACTGTGAACATTGGAAAGTCAGATGGTATTTCACCATCAAAAGGCTTAAGTATGCGGTCATCCATCCCCAGGGCCGATCTTGACAACACTTCTCTTCTCAATGACAGAAGAGAACGTTCTATTGGTTCTGATAAGGACAGGGTGAACCTCAGAGCTGTTAATAAGTATGTGCTTCCTCTATAATTTTATTCGTTGCATCTTTATTTGTCACCATCTCATAGTCTTCACTGTTTTTTGATGATTGTTATTCAGGTTTTACTGCTATTATTTCTTCTAATAAGTGATATTTTTTTCATCGTTAGTCTTTTGATTATTGTGTTTCTTGCTTTTTCATTTTTAAAAGAAGGCTTGGTGTATTTCACTACATCAAATCTCTTCTGTTGTTCTTTTATTACATTTCTAGTAGATGATGTATTTACTCATGCTCTTTTGTTCCCTGTAATGTCTCAGGGCAAATGTTTGTGAGGATTTTAATTCAGCAAGTCCTACTTCAAGCACAAAAACGAATGCATCTATCCGAGCTCCACGATCGGGTTCAGGCATTGCCCCCAAGTTGTCACCAGTTGTACATAGAGCAACTGCTCCAAATGAATGGGAGCTTTCTCATTGCACAAACAAGCCACCTGCTATGGTAGTTACCAACCGTAAACGCACAGCTTCAGCTCGTTCTTCCTCTCCACCTGTTGCGCATTGGGCAGGCCAGAGGCCACAGAAGATTTCCCGTACTGCTAGAAGAACAAACCTGAGTCCAATTGTTTCAAATAATGATGAAAGTCCTGCTTTGGATACCGTATCTGATGCTTCTGGGAATGAACTTGGAATGGGATTTGCCAAGCGTTTGCCTGGAAATTCTCCTCAGCAAGTTAAATTGAAAAATGAACCTGTATCTTCAGCTGCTTTATCTGAAAGTGAGGAATCAGGAGCACCTGAGATTAAATCTAAAGACAAGGGTAAAAGGTCCGATGAGATAGATGAGAAAGCGGGACATAATGTTCAAAAAGTTTTAAGTCTGGGTCTGTCATCAAGAAAGAACAAGCTTGTTACTGGGGAAGATTTTGGAGATGGGGTACGGAGGCAGGGGAGAACTGGGCGGGGTTTTACATCGAGGAATCTTATGCCAATGTCAGTTGAGAAGGTTGGCAATATGGGAACAGCAAAACAGCTTAGAAGTGCCAGACTTGGTTTTGATAAAAATGAAAGGTTATTATTATTATTATTATTATTATTATTATTATTTTCAGTTGTTTCCATTTTGTAGTCTAGCTATGTTGGATCTGTCAAATTGAAATCTCACTGTTATCTCAATTATATTTAACACAGCAAGGCGGGTCGTCCACCAACTAGAAAACTTTCTGACCGTAAGGCATATACACGTCAAAAGCATACCACAGTCAATGCTGTAGCAGATTTTCTTGGTATTTTTGCTTCAAAGTCTATGAACATTTAGCTTTGACTTAAATATTTCTGAACAAAAATGTTTGTTGTAATCCATTCAAGCCTCTATTCACTTTTGCTTGATTGTTTTAGTTGGTTCAGACGATGGGCATGAAGAATTATTGGCTGCTGCAAGTGCAGTGATTAATCCTGGTACTTTTTGTCGCTGAGAATCTTTTTTTTTTGTTGCCGAAATCCTTTCTTGGTTGATTGATTTGGTTGCCACTGCAGCTCATGCATGTCCCAACTCATTTTGGAGGCAGATGGAACCATTCTTTGGTTTCATATCTGATGCTGACATTGCTCACTTGAAGAAACAGGTATATCATTTTGTTTTTCAATCCAGTTATTTACTATTGTTCTGTATAATGGCTTTCATAAGCATGATCTTAAGATTAGATAAAAAGTCGTGATATTGGTAGTGACATAATGTTAAGGAACAAGCCAAGCATGTAATGGAGGGAAGTACAGATAATGTCTACCTTTAATTATTCCAGAATGATGTAACAATATCTATCTTTTTTAGTAGTTTTTATAGGTGGTTATATAGCATGTGATGGTATGCCGTGTTATTGCTGTTGCACATCTGAGGCCATTTTATAGCCTAGTTTGTGTAAAAGCTATTTTTATCTAACCCAGTTCTTAAATAATGGTTTATTGATCTTTGGTTTTACTATCTAGTTCTTCCTCCAACCTTTTTAATGAATGGCAGATAGTATTCCTAGTTTATTGTTTCTAACCAACTATAACAATAAGGTGCATTGCTGGTAGTTGTAGAAGCACCATTTTGAATTCTGAAGGCCAAGTTCCACTTATTTAACATCATTTAATGCCTCTTTAGTGTATGTTACTGTTTTGTTTGTGTTGGCTTCTGATCACCTATAATGAGCTATCCATGTCATTTAAAGTAGCAGAAGCACTTTCTTGAGTATTAGCATTATTACAATAGAAGTTCTCAGTTTATAAAATTTGGGCCTAGAGACAGCCTCTATTTTTCTGTAGAATATTATAATGGTTCTGAGATATGTTCTCTCTCTTTACTGTTTGCTTCCTTTTCTTTTTCCAGGGAAATATTGAACCTAATTCACCATCGCCAACTCAGGTTTTATCTAATGTAAATAACTGCAGTGCTGTCCCTAATGGATATGGATTAATTGAACATGAGGGAGAAGTGGGACTTTCTACTGAAACAAGGCTTTCTGAAAAGTTAGCGCCAGGAGTAAGAGACACTTCTCTTTGCCAAAGACTTATAGCAGCCATAATTTCAGAGGAAGATTATACTCATGGAAGTAGAGAGCTGGAATTTGATGCATATGAAACTGAATTTGAGCTCGATGGAGATTCGGGATCAAATGGTTTGAGTCGTGTAGATAACTTTAAGTTTTCTGGACATGGCGTGTTTAATGGTTATAAAGTGACTGGGAAGACAGGAAGTGATGAGCTAGAGATTGATGCCCTGGGTATCCCAACCATGGGCATATTTTCAAACTTGAAGCATTCTGTGAATGGTGTACTTCCTGACCAGGCATTGATTCCGAGCATAGCCTCAGAATTTCAGTATGATGATATGCAAATAAATGAAAATATTCTCCTGGAAATTCAAAGTGTTGGAATTTTTCCAGAACCAGTGGTGGGTTTGTTTTTATATAGAACTTCATAAGGGTCATCTATTTTTCTTTATTCCAGACTGTTTGTCCACTACTTTTGTTTGTGTTTTGTGTTTCTTTGTGGACCATGTGCACGGCCAGTATCTTGATACTTCTAATTTTAGAAGCATATTGTTTCAAATATTGCATGTCAAGCTTCTTTTCACTGCTTGGGGAAGGGGTCAAATGTAGGCTGTGTTTTTCTCCTGGTTGCTTTCCTTTCAATGAGAGCAATGCTTGGATTTTTATGTAATCTTGTTGTAGCCTTGGCATTAAGGTTTTGTTACGTATTTTACTAATTGCATGTTCTTTTTTTTTTTCAGCCTGATATGCAGATGGAGGATGAAGGATTCAGTGGGGAGATCATCAACTTAGAGGAGAAGTACCATGGACAGGTATTGTTGATTGCAAAACCTATCAAGTATCATTTCATTCTTAATAGTGTTATTTGTCCCCCATCTTTCCAATTTATTATGATGGTATGGGATTCCAGAGAAAGTTAGCATTTGAAAACTCTGTCCAAAATATAGGAAGTGAGAACACCCAAATTTCTGTTATCTGTTGAACTTTTCATGTTGCAATGGATGCATTCTTCCTAAAAGGTGATCTTATATTTTGCTTTTTTTTTTTTAACAACAGGTTTCAAAGAAGAAAGTTTTGCTAGATAAGTTGTTGAAATCTGTCTCAGAAACAAAAGAACTTCAGGAAAAGTAAGGAATTTGTTCTTTTTCTCACGATAAATACAGATGCCTTAGCCTTTAAAATTATTTTACCTTATTATGCACTCACAATGTTGTATTTCTATAAAGGGAGTTTGAACAAATTGCTCATGACAAACTTGTCGCGATGGCTTATGAAAAGTATATGGTAATTTTCTTACTTTTTAATACCTCTTCATTTTGCTTCATAATTTCATTTTTCTTTCTTCAGGATTAGCTTGATATATTATTGTAACAATTTTAGTTGCAAAATCAAGAGTGGGTAATGCCAAAATATGTACATTGTCTGCTAAAAGAAGTAATAAAGCTTTCTTTAATTCATTTAAGCTTATCTTGGAAGAAGACTCTGGTTACAGATCAAGAGAAAAAACATAAATAACATAGATTGAATGGAGGACAGGCACCAATTCTTCAAATTTATCTCTTTTATACTGTATGTTTGATTTGGTTCTCATTGCTATACCTTTGTTGCTAATCTGGACTGTGAAGAGGTGAACTAAATTTTGTTCATCCTACCACTAGAACCAGAGACAAGTAAAGCAATTCATAAATTCTTTGGCTTGTTAGTCAACTGGTGCAGCTTTTGATCCTGAAACTTTATCATGGCAAAAATTTTTTGTTTCGTAGTGTATTTAGAGAGTAGGGGATCAGGTGTTGGTTGGCATGCTTCATTTACATGTTCACCTTTTTTGTTGCTTAATGCTTAGTACTTCAGATTTGCTTTGGAATACTCATCTAGTGCCACTGGTGGGAAGAGTTCCAGTAACAAAATGTCTTTCTTTGACAGGCTTGTTGGGGTCCTAGTGCCACTGGTGGGAAGAGTTCCAGTAACAAAATGGCTAAGCAAGCTGCCTTGGCTTTTGTCAAACAGACATTAGAACGATGTAATAAATTTGAAGAAACAGGAAAAAGCTGCTTCAGTGAACCCTTGTTTAGGGATATGTTTCTTTCTTGGCCTTCCCACCTGAGTGATGGAAGATCATTAGTTACTCCTGTGGATGAGGAATCTGGAAAACTGTATTCCAACGCCTCAAGCTGCTCTCTAGAAGCTAGAGTTTCAGGTTTTTTATACAGTAGCTCTGGAATTTGCTTTTTCTATTCCGTACACATCACTTGTCCTATATATCCCTTTTAGAAGGCATTTGATCTTACAACATCTTGTTCTTTTTTCTACTTTATATTTTCTTTTTCTTGTCATATGGCAAAATTTGGATTGCTATTTTCTTCTCTACAGCTTCTATGGGTTCTCAGCCAAGTCTGCGTACTTCTCGGTTGAGCCAGAATGGGGATGGCTATGTTGCTAGTTCTTCTGATTTGCTTCCACCTGTAAATCGCTTATCTGAACAATCTACTGGAAAAGAAGATGTATGGATAAACAGGGTGAAGAAAAGGGAATTGCTGCTTGATGATGTTGGTGGTTCCACTTCAAGTGGTCCTTCAGGAATCGGAGGGTCTTTATCAAGCAGCACCAAAGGAAAGAGAAGTGAGAGAGATAGGGAGGGAAAGGGACACTGCAGAGAGGTTTTATCAAGAAATGGAACTAATAAAATTGGTCGGCCAGCATTGTCTAATGTTAAAGGAGAAAGGAAATCTAAATCAAAGCCCAAGCAGAAAACTCAATTATCTGTTTCTGTTAATGGCCTTCTTGGCAAGATACCAGAGCAACCTAAACCAGAATTACCTTCAGAGGCTAAGTCAGGTGAAATCACTACTAGTAGCAATGGCAAGGAAAAAGATGGTTTTGGCTTGGATGGATTGGATGATCCTGAGGCCATTGATTTCTCCAATCTGCAGCTACCAGGATTGGATGATGGCCAGGGGCAGGATCTAGGTTCATGGTTGAACATTGATGATGATGGATTACAAGACCATGGTGACTTCATGGGTCTTGAAATTCCAATGGATGACCTTTCAGACTTAAATATGATAGTCTGAAATCTTTCTCTGTATAGTCCTGTTCATTATACTATTGACAAAAAACATAATCACTGTTGTCAAGAAATGACCAGTTACATGGATGGTCATTTGGCCATGGTCCACAATTAGGTTTATATAGATTCTTTGGTAGACTTCACAAAATTTTTAAGTGAACCTTTTGGATGCTTTGATTTTGTTCCTGTGTTAAGTTGATAGCTTCGACTGTAAAGATCTTTTGTTCAAGGTACAAGTTAGCATGTCACAAGTTAGTATATCGTAGAATTTACATCTCAGCAAACACTGTATTCTGCCTGTAGCTTTTACAAATCAGAGAACAATGCCTCTTGTACATACATTTTATATTTCTAATAAAATCTGCTTTCATTCAGTGTAATTTATCTCTTGCAGAGTCGCCCGCATAGGTTTTTTCTTTTTCTTTTGTTTTAAATTTAACTTTAAATTTCAGATTCTTTGCATGTGCAGCTCTTAATTTTTAACTGATTTTTATTGAATGCAGTAACTTGTTATTGACATTGTTTAAGCGGCATAGGGCTAAAGAGAGATCCAAAAAAGGATCTTTTGTGTATAATCATGCATTCAGTTCCTTGTTTCTACAGATCAAGATACTCATAATTACTTGGTCCATGTCTGTGTTTTCTTCACCTTGTGATGCCTTTACAGGTTCCGGTCACATTAACCTACTCGGCCAATTTATGGTAAGATTTTGTCATCCACTTTGTTCTACCCCCTCTTTTTAGAAGTCATTTCTGCAGATTCCATTTGTTGTGAGCCGTAGTATTAGATAGTACTGCTGGTTTCTGTTGCGGTGTGATGAAAACAATATTTGCAGGCATATATTTTTTTTTTTTGTAGTTGCGAGTCTCAATTTGCAGGATTCATATGTACCTGAAATGAATCGCCAGCACGTCATCTTTTGTAGTCTTGTTAATTTGCACCCTGGTTTAAATGATGCAGGTAAATCTATTATCTTACTGTTCTTATAAAATATGTAAAGTTTTTTGTTATGATTCTGGGTGTAACAGAGGGGCAGGGGGCGTGGAATTGATTTTCTGTGTTTTACTGAAGGAATTGAGTTGTTTTACACGTTTTTGCAGGAAAAGTTGTTCACTGAAAGTAAAGGCTCTAATTTATCTTAGGATTGTAGCTGGCCCATATATGTATGAAGTTCAAATTACTCCTCAATATCTGTCTTATTATGGACAGGTAGCTCATTAACTTGCTCTTAACTTATTGTATGGAGCTCATTTAGCATTCTCTTTAGGGTTTAGTTGAATGTTGTTCCAGTGAAAAATAAACCTACATCCACCCTCTACTATTGCCTGATTTTAAAAGACTAGAGACATAACTTTCAAATCTGTACACATGCTCCTTTTCCCATTTCCCCTTATTTTCTGGTTAAGGTTTTACCATTTTGATGAATTGATGCCTAAGTTTAAACATTTGCTTTGAATATAAGGGGAAAAGGCTAGAGAATGACCACATCCAATTGCATTAATGATTTGTAAGTCATCACTTCTGTTCGTGTTAAGCATTTGCCTTGATAGTATGGATTTTTTTATTTTTTATTTCATTATCTCATCACTGTAGACCCCATGGGTTCAACCCTTTCTCAGACCCACACATTGGGAGAGTATTCTTATACCGGGCTGTCTTTTTATTATTATTATTATTATTCATTGTATGACTTTACTGGCAGAAATTAAGAGAAGGGAAGCTGAGGCTTAGGCTATCTCACGGCACTATTCTATGTCTAGGTAGGTGTTATTAGGTATTGCTCCTTTTCTGCCTTCTTAATTCTTAAGCACCAGAATTCTTTTGGTCCATTTATATTTATATTCTGCTCTTTTTTCTTTGACTATTTAGGAATCAAAATGAAGTTTGTGATTAGACAGGAGAAAAAAAAAGCAATATTTAGATATTAAAATGTTGCATTTTATAGAAAGAAATAAATTAATCCATTGTTGTAAGTGCGGTTTTCTCATCTCTCAAGTGAAATGGAATTGATTTACTTCTGGTTAATTATGGTTATATTTTCTTTCTAGTAAAATCAAGATTTGCTGGAAGTGCTTTGTAGAAACAAAAGGCAAAGTATGTAGAGTCTACACCCTTAAATTAACTTTATTCTGATTTTCAATTTAGGGCTTAGCACTTAAAAGGTATTATATATAATCTTAATTTCGAAAAGCTGTTGATTAAGTGAAATTTCCATTTATCTATTTATTTATTTTTTTGGGTAAAATATGTTATTTTCTTTCGTTTAATGAGCCGGTGTAGGCAAAAACTGGTCCATTTTGGCATCTCCTTTGCATTCTGTGACAGAATTTTTTACAATTTGTTTTTGGTCTAATCTTTTACAATTTTTTTGTGGTCTTGAAGTGCAGCTGACTATATATTTTTTTTCATTGGTTGATTTGTGATTATTGCAATTACGAGGTTTTATAAGGTGATCTCTCCATATCGTGTTTTTTTTTTTGTTCAAACTTGATGGAATAAGATTTGCCACTGCAATGCTCATAGATCAGGATTATAAAAATTGAAAAAAAAAAAAGGAGTTAAGACTTAAAATTATAAAAGGAAAAATATTTAAGTAAAAAAAATAATTAATATTTACATAAAATACAACACATGAATTTGAGAGAAAAAAGCAAACAAAATAGTTTATAATCGGGATTTTAATAAAAACATATAGATTTGTCTCTTTCGCTTCATTTAAAAGCGAAGTTAAATGACAATTTTCTGAGTTCACCACAGTTTAATTTTCCTATTAAAAACATGAAATATTTTACTCTTCAGAGTTATTATATAAAAAAAAAAAATCTTGGTCATGCTCCGAAATGATTTTTTAGCTCTAGTCTTAATTGAAAATGTAACAAATGAAAATTCTGAAATTAAAATATAATGTTTTTCTTATTAAGAAATAACAGTGTAAAGAATATTTGGAATATTTTGTAGTGTAATGAATTTAAGAGATAAAAAGGACCCTCTAATTCATGCATTATTATGGATATAGACATATATATACATATACATGTATATATGTTCAGGGTAAACCTGATTTGCAATATTTATATTATATATTGTATTATATAAAAACCATATGATAATTAATATAATAATGATGATGAAATGGATATAAGAGAAAAAAAGAAAAAGGTATCGCGAAATGATATGACTTAGAGCAGAGAACATGAATGGAAATTGAAATTGAGAGTGTTGCAAGTGCATGAATCTCTGTTACACGTCACCCACTTTGGTCACCAGACTCCACCTTTTCTGGACAAACCGTCCTTCTTTACGTGGCATTTTCATGTTCATTGTCTTGTCTCCGTTCACTTGTTCCTTTCCTTTTTTTTTTCCTTATTATTATTATTGTAAACAAAAGCTTGAAATCTAAAATGAAAATTTTTTTTCTTTATTCTCGTAACTAAATCCATTGTTTTTTTAAACTTTTTAAAATTTGTATGAAAATTCAATTCTAAAATTAAAATATATAATTATAACAAAATTGTGTATTATTTAAAAAAAATAAATAAACGCATAAAAAAATAATGATTACACACATTTTGTTGCAATTTTGTAATGATATACTACCTAATATATAATTAGAGTCACATTTTAGTTTATAAAAATTCAACTAATATATATATATATATATATAGCACCCCTCGGCCATTAGATATGAGTGTCCAAGTTCTGCTGTTCTGTTAGTACTCTGTTAAAACTAAAGTAATTTTAAAATAAAACAAGGAAAAAAGTAATATGAAGTCAGGGGACCTTTGAAATGATGATTTTTTCTTTTCTATTAAATAAACATATTACAAAAAAAAAAATGATAGTAGATTGTAAGCTTCACTAGTGGTTCTCACATGAAGATGTTTTCCTTTGTTTAATTTGGTCTAAATAACAAGGCAATTAAATTATAACTTTTTTTTTCTTAATTTGATTTATAAATGGACACGTGAGTACTGTTCTCAAATTTTCTATTTCCATTTGATATGCTCTGTTTCTTTTGAGCTTGCTTATTCTTTGACAACTTTCCCTTCTCTTATTCTGTTCCTTGTTAAGAAACTCTCGCATCTTTACTTATTGTTTTCTTTGCATTTTTCATTATTCTTTTTTTATTTTCTTAATTAATTTTATAGAATTTTTCAAAGTATTTTGGAGAATTTTGATAAATTTTTCAAAGATATAATATGGAGATCAGAAGGTGAATTGGTTTTCTGTATTTTTTTTAATTTTGGGTGGTTGAAAGTGGTTAAGTAGAAACTAATAGAAAAACCAAAATTTCAAGAGGCTGAAATGAATTCCCTCTGATTCAGGGAAAGTTAGTTTTTGCTCGTGTTATTCTGGGTTTTTCTATTTCGTTTTAATTCTTTCTTTTTCATGACTCTTCGCTTATGTGTTTCTTCTTTCCTTTGCCTTGTTACAAATTCTCATATTTTTTGAATAGTTTTGTTTGGAAAGGTATAAAATATTATGTTCTAGAGCCATCAGTTTCTAGCTTTTGATTCAGAGTACTTTTTCTCACTTTTCTCATTAATTTCTTTGAAACCCATATAATGGAAGTTTCCGTCCATTTTCCAACCATCGCATTCACTACTTCGTTCAATTTTCATTTCGTTTCTGCAATTTGTTTGCATAGGCTTTATCATTCTTTCTTGTATATAAACGAACCAAATTAGAAGAGACATAAAGTAGTTCATAGTTTCAGTTTCTAGTTTGTTTTTGGAGGGTCCCAAAGTTAAAGATCTTTGCTTTTAAGTCTAAATTAATTCCATGGAGGAGATATCTCCTGCAGTTGCTGTTCCATTTAGCATAGACAGAATGATGTGCAATCAACCTTCAGTTTCAGCTCATTTGGAAATTTCCGGGCTGAAGCGAATGGCAGATAAAGCAACTCTGATATCGAATCCCCCAAGGAAGGCAAGTTTGCCTTTTGAGTCTGTTCCTTACAGAAATGAAAGTTACAGCTGCAATAGGACGACAGAGAGTGGAATTAGTCCATTATCAATAACTGGAGATTTGAGTTCTCGGGAATCCATTAATGATCAAAGTGAGGAATACAAGTTAATTTCATTAGGTGATGGCCAGTTACTTGAAAATATGTGTTCTCAATCTGTGGTTAGTGGCACTAGCAGTATTTGCTGTGAGGAACATTTGTCTTTGGATGCTAATTTCAGTAGGAATTCAATGGATGTCGAAGAAAGTGTTGGTAATTTTGAAATGATTGCCAAGCCCTGTGTTAAAGAACCAAATGTTGAATTACAGCCTGTGAATGATACTGATCTTTCAGTTATGGTGGATACTGGGGGTGAGCATCGAAATGTGTCTCGTAGAAAACTATTTCACATACCTCATGAGGCACCAGAAGAAAAGAAGATTGCAATGACAAGTAGCATGAGCATATTTGAATTGAATAACATACCACTTTGGGGATCTATATCTATCTGTGGCAGGAGACCAGAGATGGAAGATGCTTTTGCTGCAGTGCCTCGACTTCTGCAAATACCCACTCAGATGCTGATGGATGAATGTGATCATGTTTTGAATGGCATCAACCAGAAACTGGGTTCCTTCACAGCACATTTTTTTGGCGTATATGATGGACATGGAGGCTCTCAGGTATATGCTTAATGCTACATTTCTTCTTATTATCATTTAGTTATGCATTCATTCGATATATAAAATAAACCAGAAAAGTTATTCGTGGTTAAACCTGAGGAGGATTTCTGTCTGTAGGTTGCTGATTATTGCAGGCAGCAAATTCATTTGGCTTTGGCGGAGGAGATAGAAATTGCAAAAGCAGGCTTACATGATGGAAGCAGTACGAATGGTTGGCAGGAAATATGGAAGAAAGCCTTCTCAAATTGTTTTCTTAAAGTTGATGCGGAGATAGCAGAAAGTAATACCAATGACTCTCAGGTCCAAATCAAAGCAATTGCACCTGAAACTGTAGGTTCTACTGCAGTAGCTTCAATAGTTAGTCCAACTCATATTATAGTTGCAAATTGCGGTGATTCAAGGGCAGTCCTGTGTCGTGGAAAAGTGGCTATGCCATTGTCAGTAGATCACAAAGTAAGGCATAAGCTTCATTGTTTTACAATATTTTCCCAGGAAAATCATTCTTAAGGAGCTCAATCTCCTTATTAACTTTAGTTTGGTTACTGCAGCCAGATAGAGAAGATGAATATGCAAGAATAGAGGCAGCAGGAGGCAAGATCATACAGTGGAATGGGTCGCGCGTTTTTGGCGTTCTTGCAATGTCAAGATCAATAGGTATATATCTCTACTCTAAACCCTTAAATTGCATGTTTCTTAATATTGGCATCTATTGTGAAATTGCACAATTTCTGCGGATGCGAGCGCATCCTTCTCAATTGCTCTTTACTAGCTGTAAGAAGTGTGCTTCAATATAAACTAAAGGAAAAATGTAAACTTTCAATATGGGATTCTCTCCTTTTTGAAATATACTCTCCTTTTACAGCATCTCGAATCCATAAAAATAATATATCATTTTGTTATACTCAGGAGATAGATATTTGAAACCATGGATAATTCCAGATCCTGAAGTGATGTTTGTTCCTAGAGCAAAAGAAGACGAATGCCTCATCTTAGCAAGTGATGGATTATGGGATGTAATGACAAATCAAGAGGTTTGTGACATTGCAAGACGAAGAATCCTTCTTTGGCATAAAAGGAATGGTGCTACTGATACATTTTCTGCAATAAGGGGTGAAGAAGTCTATCCTGCTGCTCAAGCTGCAGCTGAATACCTTTCAAGACTTGCTCTTCAAAAGGGAAGCAAAGACAATATCACTGTTATTGTTGTGGATTTGAAACCTCAACGCAAATTTAAGAGGAAAAAGCTTGACAGTAACTTTGAGAAATACTAATCTACTGATAAAAATATATATAATATATTTTGATTCATATATTTAAATTTATTTATTTAGAATTAGCCCATCAATATTTTTTTTATTTGGGCTAACTGTAATTCCTCTCATTAGTGGTCTCATTCTCTACTGATATAGAATTGATATTATTTATAGTCTGCAATGTATAGTACAATCTGCAATATATTGGAAAATTATAATGCTCAGTTTATCTTTGCAAAACTTATTTTTACCTCCATTTTGTTGGATTTTCATTTTTCTGCTTTAATATCAAGTTCAAAGAAAACTGAAGCGCACCATAACTAAAGTTTTAGCCTTTAGAGTTATTTTATAATATATTATATTCTTAGAGTTTGGATTGATGTATCAAATTTATGATATTTTCCTTCTTCAAAAAGAGTCTTTTCCTTTCATATTTTCTCAGAGAAAAGGAAAGACAATGTATTTCCTTTTTAGGTATCTGTAGCCGTTTTAAACATCCCATAACACAGCAACGTCCTAAACCGGACAAGTTTTGTCTTTGTTTTTTTTTTCCCCCACTCTTATCAACTCCAGTCGAGCAAATAGAGCTACACTGTTCATCCAATGTTTGGCCATTTCTTGAGATGTTCAGAAAAATTGAATTATAATTAGAATCAACTACCTCACAATACAACTCAAAATACATTACTTCCTTTTTTTTCCTAAAAAAAATAAATTAACAGGTAATACGTGCAAGACAATGTCTGACACATGAGAATATAATTGGAATTTCTTCAAAAGTACCCAAAAATAAAATTATTTCCAAAATACTATTTTTTTAATTTTAAAAATCCCCATTTTTCAGCGAATTGCATTTGGTATATATCTAATATACTAAAAATATACCATATTTTCAGAAATATACATTTAATATATTAAAAACATTAAAATAGTAGCATATTTAAAAAAAAAATTAAAAAGTGATATATAGTGTAATTTCCTCTTTATATAATGTAAAACTGAAATGTTCGATACTACATATACCACCAAATAGTTAAGGGTCCACGATAAAGGTCTAACCACGCAAGGAGAAAAAATACATTTTTAAATAGGAATAGACGCATTTTCATCCCTAACAAAGCCAACTAAAGAATTGGTCTTTCATCTCTTTTAAGCTCATAAAACAAGACACTCCATTCCTGAGATATCTAAAAATAATAATAATACAGATAGCACCTTTCCCCACAATCATAAGCGCTTCATTCATAAAAATAATCTTCTGGCACAAGAACGTTTCAATGAATTACTGATACTTTTTAAAGTGGCACTTTTCACTCTAACGGCAACCAATGTATATTTTTAGTTGCAATGACAACTAAAAATCTTACGAGATCTTCAAAACCCCTTGAACCGTCTCATATTATATCTGTTTGCACGTAAGAACTCTTTTCAAAAGTGACAAAACTTGTGTATTCAAAGCTTAAAAACAAAAATCAACATAAAAACTATAGCTCAGTTGGCAAATTGCACTAATTACTTAAAAGGCACTGCCTTACTGCTGCACTGCATGATTGATTAGGCAACTAAATTCCAGATAGACCAAAACAAAAAAGAAACATAACTCCTTTAAAAAAAAGACAACAGAATTTTTCCTATTTTGAAAAGAAATAGCAGAATAGAAGTTTGTATGTCCGCATGCACAAGAGAGAGAGAGAGGCAACTTTACTCATTGCAATGCCTAGTACATCGTTCACGTACAAGCGCATATAAAGGTCCATTTGGATAAATGAGGATTTAAATTTGACACTATATTGCTGCTTTATGATATTTTAAATTTATTTCAAATCCACCTTCATTACCCTGCATACTTAGCTAAATGGAACAAAATGTTGTTACCCGCCGCCAGAAAAATTCACTAGTTTGCTCTTTTTTTTCTTTTTCTTGATTCACTGGAGTAAGGGCTTAGGCATTGAACCCATGGCTCCCAATTGTAACATGTTTGTTTTCCCCTCCCCCACCACTCCACCCCCCACTTTTCCTTTTGCCTTTTATATATATATATATATATATATATATATATATATATTATTTTTCTTTAATTTGCAATCACCTGTGTCTGGTTTCCAGAGGCAATAAAGTACAATCAAATTCTATCCAAAAGGAGTCTATGAAAAAGAGAAATAATCATACACCAATACATAGAATCTAGAAACAGCGGAAAAATATCATGAATTTAAATCTATCAAGCAAGAAGATCCAACTCATGAAACATCAAAGAATGTGGCCTAAACTCAAGAGCCTAAGAGACAAAACAATTGGACTTACCAGAAATCTCAAAAGGTTGCGAGCGGAGAGCCTGCCTGTGTGAAGTAAGATGCAAGATCTATATGCAGGTCATCATACATGCTCATGAAAGGATGGGTCTGGCATTTTCATTAAAAAAATTTAACCAAAAAAAATCAGACATAGAAGAGTTAATTCAGCAAATATTTGTCCAGAAAATGCATAGGAATTTCACATACCATTAATTCATGAGCTGTCTGTCTGTCTTTTGGGTCCTTTTGCACACTGAAAAAGACAATAGAATCCCAGATGGGGATTAGTAACCTCATAATTCCCTGTGCTGTCTAGGCCACCAAAACAAAAATACCAACACAATCTTACCAAGAAAGTGTTGGCAAGGGGCCAGAAGTATTATTCTATTAAAGGAAAAATAAACCAGAAATGCAAAAACTTTTAATTTTACATATATTTTAACAGTTTTCCTCAGATACAGAAGAAACATAAAGATACACATACGGAATGTGAATATTTCCAGATAAATATTAAATAATATTCTATTAAATTGCTTGATAATCATACGGTTATCAACATAATAGGTAAATCAAGGCACAAATTATGCAAATTATATCCTCGGGTCTGAATTTACTTGATACTCATACATTTATGAACATAATAGGTAAACAAACGCACAAGTTATGCAGATTATATCCTCAGGTTAGGAGTTTATCTATATATCATATTGAAAGCACAAAGTCACTCCCATAAATAAAGACAGCATAACCACTATAGAATTACGTTCAGTAGATATATCACATAGCTCTTACCATGAAGATATGAATAAGCAAAACTCTGGAGAAAACTGATCAGAAGGTGCACATGGTGGTGGTTGCTCAACAACAGCTTCCATAAGCTCATAAACATTATCCCATCTTTCACCCTGCTCTGGGGGTAAATATGGGAATTTACCAGTTGCACACTCCAGTAATACCAAACCCAGGCTCCAAATGTCACTTTTATAGCTATATTTTAGTCCACTAATTCTCTCAGGCTACAAAACACAATCACAAATTATCAAGTTTCAAATGGACCTTTGAAACAAGAGGAAAGTCGAAAAATTCTTGCCAAAAAAAAACACCACAACATGTATAATTATACTTACAGACATATAGTTGTATGTGCCAACAAAAGTATTTGCCTGTCCAGAGGTGCTTGCCATTATTGTACTCACACCAAAGTCAGTAATCTTGACCTCTCCTATATGGTTTATCAATAAATTAGATGGTTTCAAGTCCCTGTGGATGATGTGTTTTTCATGATGAAGATATATTAAACCTTTGAGCACCTGTAGCAATAGGAAAAGGAATAAAAAAAATAATTAGGTAAAAAAAACAAGTTCAGAGTTGCATTATTTTCCAAATATTTCACCTGCTTACAAATGGCAGCAAGATATGCTTCTGGAATTGTTTTAACTTTTTTCAGAAGATCTGCCATGGATCCACCATCCATATACTCTAAAATAATTGAAATAGCACCATTATCATAGAAAGACTGGTAACACATGACAACATATGGACATTGTGATGATTGATTAATTTTTAGTTCCTTGGCAATTGCTTTCCTTGCATTCTCCTCAATATTCATCTGTATAACCTGAATATAAACAGAAATGTCAAAATTCATTATGGAAAGAAACAACCATGTAAATGCCAAAGCATGCACATATTTTGTACAAGTATATTGATAACAAAACTATAATTCTATAAACATGTCTGCATTAAAGCAACCCCTCCAGAGTATCTATAAGGATGGCTAGCAAAACCCTGCCTTAGCCGAAATAATATGAAGAACAGCTTTTCACTTCAAGCTACCAGTTTAATCTGAAAGGTACATTCAAAGAGCCATTAGTTTATTCTAAGTATAGGAAAATAAAGGACTTCAAAATTATTGGTCTAATTTTTATGCTAAATGATTGCATCAAAACCTATGGAAGCACATGATAAAGAGATCTCCAAACTTCTATTTTTTGAAGCATAAAATACATAAATTAAACTGTGATAAACCCCAACATCCCATTCCCCCCACCCCCCCCAACAACAACAACAACAACTAAGCCTTAATCCCAAACAAGTTGGGGTCGGCTGTATGGATTCTCAACAAAATAAGCTCAAAAGACACCAAAAAAGATACTCCAGCCTTAGGCCCCTTCCAAGACACGGATTTTACGTCTCCATTCAAGTCTGTCATTAATCAAATCCGCATCAAGATCTAAGGCACGTAAGTCTCTTGCTATCACCTCCTTCCACACAGTTCTAGGTCTGCCACGACCTCTAGCCCCCTCAATCAACAAATTCTCACACTTACGAACCGCAGCATTAGGAGGTCTTCTTAAAACATGCCCATACCATCTAAGTCTTCCTTCCCTCACCTTATCTCCGACGTCCGCTACTTGGACTTTTTGTCGAATATGAACATTCTTAATTTTGTCCAGTCTGGTATGTCCACACATCCATCTTAGCATCCTCATTTCTGCCACACTCATCTTATGCAAATGTTGTCCTGTTGGTGCCCAACACTCACTACCATAGAGCATCGCAGGTCTAACAACCGTCCTATAGAATTTACCTTTCACTTTCAGAGGTATTTTCTTATCACATAGAACCCCAGTCGCATCCTTCCACTTCAACCACCCTACCTGTATTCTGTGAGCCACATCTTCATCTATACGGCCATCATTCTGGAACACCGAACCTAAATATTTGAAGTGCTTGGTTTTAGGAACCAAAACTCCATCCAACTTAACCTCATGTTCCTGCTTCTTCCTTAGACTGAACTCACAGTGCATATATTCCATTATTTTAATTGATGAGACTAGTGCTGGTGTAAACCGTAAGTTGGAAGTGTGGAGAAAAACCCTCGAGGACAAGGGTTTTAAGTTAAGTAGGAGTGAAAAAAAACCTACACAGACACACAAATAACACAAATTTTGAAAAATTGAAAGACAAAGATTCTAGTGCACCACTGACAAATGGTGGGCATTATTTCTCTAATTAGACAGTTAGTGGAAACTTGATTCCTAAAAGTTTATGAAATAATTTTCATTACCTAGCAACCAATCCCATCCCCCCCCCCCCCCCCAAAAAAAAAAAAGCAGGAAAAAAAAACCAACACAGACACACAAATAACACAAAGGTTGAAAAAATTGAAAGACAAAGATTCTAGTGCACCACTGACAAATGGTGGGCATTATTTCTCTAATTAGACAGTTAGAGTGGGAACTTGATTCCTAAAAGTTTATGAAATAATTTTCATTACCTAGCAACCAATCCATAAAAATCTTGCATGATACGGTAACAAGAAACAGAAAAAACATAGCTTGAAGCAATAATTCATCTATTCTTAGTTTAGTTGGAAGGAAAAACTATAATGGATGCTTAATGGAATTTACATGAAATACAAAAGCTTGCAAATAATAACAGAAAAAACTTGTTAACATATTGATAAAGACAAAAAGACCACTATTCTTCTAATTGCATAACTCAAAGAATGGGTGATAAAAGCAACAATGCTCCTGAATGCACCATACCTTCAGCGCAAAAAACTGGCCTGTCCATTTGTGTTGCACCAACTGCACAATTCCACTGCTTCCCTTCCCGATGACCTTGATGGAGTCTATGTCTACTAAACTCAACTGGTTGTCTGATGGCTTAATAGGGGGTGGCTGAAGACAGGAATACACATAAAACAAACTAAAAATTTGTCATAAGGCAAGAAATTACACAGCAAAACACTAACAATTGTTTTTCCTTTAAGAGAACTTTATCTAGCCTTTGTAGTTCTTCCGTATTTCTACTTATCACTCCTAAATCTATATTGAATTCAATAGTTACAAAGAAATTTCCCATAGGAAGGTGTGGATGGCTCTACAAAATATTATATAGTCGTTAGAAAGTGTATGCCCCTTCAAATAAGACTACGACACAGTTCAAACTATACTTTGGAGAGACTCATGGAAGGATTTATATATATATATATATGGATAGATAGATAGAGAGAGAGAGAGAGAGAGAGAGAGAGAGAAAGGGTCTCTACTAAAACAAAGGGCTTTAGGTGGTGTATGACTTGGAGCTCAAACAAGATAGCAATTAGCAAGTTGCAATATACTTTTTCTTCAAAAGTTTTCAATAATAAGTTAATCTATAATAGAGTACCCACATTCCAAGCTCTCTAGATCAATATGTTTAACTCTATAGTATATACACTAAACTTATGCTTTACTGATTAGTAACTCCATTCGCATTCAAATTATTGTAAGATACTTTAAGCGAGCAAATGAAATCTACAGTAAAGTCGTTAAGCATAATCTCAAAGTCACTAAACTTGATCAACATACTTTATTTAATTTTATTAATCGAAGTAAAGTAATTCATGGAGGAACTGACAATTCAATGTTAAATCTAGGAGAAACTGGACTTTATTTATAAGAAGTTATTATTTTAAAAAAAGCATATGTAAATAAGATAGAAACAAACTGTAAGTGTCCTTGAATTTCAAGAAACGATCTTACGTTAATTTTCGTCCAGATAAAGAAAATAGACAGCATCTTACCGCTTCAGGCTCAGTTCTGGAGACAATTCGAACACCATCACGATTGACGAGCAGATCGCCATCCATAAACGTACCGCTTTGGGTTCTGCAGCGGATCCGGCACCAAAAAATCAGCTGAAAAATTGCAAAAACAAAAAGAAAAAGAATGAGGAAAGAGTAGTAGAAGGCTTACAGGAACTTAGAGAGAGAATCTTCATCAGGAGGAGGAAGAGAGAGCTCGAGGTTTAAGCCTCCCTTCTTCATGATCGAAATTGTGAGTCGTTGGCAAAGACAATCTGGAAGAGCAAAGGGAGTATGAGTTGAATAAAAGGGACGAAGTCGTGATATTATTGGTTGGTGAAGACTAAAGACCAGTCACCATTACAGAACCCTTGAAGAAAGCTCACACTTTCACGTTTTACTTTTCGTTTTTCTTTTTTTTTCACACTCGCGCCTCTTTTTCAGTCTTCTTCTTCGTCTTTTTTTAATATTTTTTTTAAAAAGAATTTATAGCTCCAAACGACAAGTCGTATGTAGAAAATTGATTTGTGCTTCTTATCGTTCTCCTCCTAAAATTTTTTGTTGTATTCTTTCTTTCTAACGGCATGCTCTTCTTGCTTCAAGCCCCAGCGGGTGTCAGTGCTGTCGTTCGCGGTGTTCGTCTATTCTTTATTGACAGTTGCCATGTCAAACGACCGGTCGTGTGTTCGGGACACTTTGCATTTCACATGTAAATTTATAATATCAAACCATTTTAAATAAGAAATTTAAACTAGCAGTAGCAAATTCGAAAATGATTCGTGTCAATAATTAATTAAATTTATGAAAGAAAAACTCAAAATGTGTTAATTAAGAAATTAAAAATTAGATTAAATCAAGTAAAGGAGTGAAAATTTTATACTTACCATGTATAATGACTATAATTAAATAGACGAACGTCAACATCCATTTTTTTTTAATTTTCGTTTAACTCATTTTAAAATTCATTTAAATGTTTGTATAAGAAAGAAATAATTAAATTTTGTCTGAATAATTATTTTTTTTCAAATAAAACTTTAAGAATACTCATTAGGCAAATAAAACAAAAACTACAAATTTTGGATAATATCCTTTGGAATTTATGCACGCAATTATCTTATTTTTGAAATTATCATTTTTTCTAAATTTGTCATGTCTAAAAAAAAAACCCGTAGAAAACAAGAAAGAAAGAAATATCAGCAGTGTTATTAAAACCGGACCGGACCGGCCGGTCGGACTGGTTCAACCGGGAATCGGCTGCCAGTCCGGTTCGGTTTTCATATTTTTTCAAAATAGATTAAAAATCAGGTTTTTAAATTGAACCAGTCAAAACCGGCCGGTTTGACAAAAAACCGGCCGGTTTTGACCAAAAACCGGTTGAAAAATTATTTTTTTTTAAAATTATTTTTTTTTCAAATAAAATTTTATTTTTTTTCACTTAAAAAATATATTTTCCTAATAAAATATTAAAATAAAAAAAATTAAAAATTCGGTTCAACCGTTTCAACCCGGTCGGACCGTGAACCAGTAGGGAGATCGGTTCAATGACCGGTCCGGTTCTGAAAACACTGAATATCAGACCAACCCCATCCATAATAGCCGTTGTCAAACTTTATGTTTTTATCAATTTCTTAGCTTAGTAATAGCGTTCACACGTGACGGGTTAATAAGGCTTTTTTATAAAAAATCTCAAAAAAAAATTTACAAAATTTATTAAAATTTTAAATTTATCAAAATTTATTAATAAATTTTTTTAAATTCGTATAATTTATTATGGATAGGGCATAATTTTCCCTAATTAAAACCACAATAATCCTGCCCTGTGTAATAATCTAATAAGATAAAAATAAGGGAAAAATTAATATTTTTATTAAAAAATAAATAAATTATATTAATAAAAAAAATATAATATTTTCCATCACTCATTCAATTATTGTTACCACCACCATCGCTCTCACACACACTGCGAGTGAGCTCCACATACATGTTAATTTAGAATTACGATGTGAATGATGATGGCAACTTACCTTTGTAGCCTGTCAGTTTCATAAAATTAAAACTTGATTGTGTTGTTATTAGACAGATCTGAATTTAGAAAATATTAAAATTTTAAACATTCGATCTATCAATTTATAATTTGCTTCATTAAAATTCTACAGATGGATCCACAGTCAAACCTAGTATTGTCTTAAAACATTTGATAAAGATCCTTGATTTAATTATGCATCTGCCAGTCCTACAACTACCTACACCATTAAATATATTTTCGAATTCTCTAACCCTTTACATCAAGGCTTCATTTGATTATTTCAACATACAATAATTATGATTTAAATTTAATCATACAATAAATATTCTATAGTACAACAAATTTATAATCTTAAATTTTGTTTGAGATGTAAAATATTTAATAATTAATTTTATACATAGTAAACATTTTTTTAAATTTACAAAATATAAATGTTTTAAAGAATGAGCGCACTTTCTCATTTCATTTTTTTAGCCTCAAATAAGAAATTATATTAAGAAATATCCAAATACAAAAGAAGATCCAGCTCTCTAGAATGAAAAACTACCCAATCCAAATGAAGTCTATGATTTACAATAGTTTTTGATAGCCAATCAGCTCGCTTGTTACAATTCCTACTAATATACAAAAAGGAGAAAAAAACTAAAGATTGTGTAAATTTAACAGACTTTAAGACAAAAGAATCTATATCCAAGGGACAATCAGAAGGATTTTGAAGGGCTATGATGAGGATAAGATTATTGCTTTCGAAAACACATTTTGAGAGCTTAAGGCTAACAGCTCTTTGGATGGCCAATAACATAGTTTGAGCTTCATTATACAGAGGGGATATGAAGTGTATCAAGCATGTCATACCATCAATCATATTACCAGAAGAATCTCTACTTACCATAGTCATTCCTGCCAAAGAGCTTCCTTTCTTGAAGGTAGCATCCATATGTATCTTTATCCATCCAGGCATTGGTAGAGACCAATAAGCCAATATGTTAGATATAATTCTTGTGCCACAAATATTCATAAGGTTTGCCCTATGATTTAGAGCATCTTTGAATTGATTAAACAAAATTCGGGCATTCTGTAATACTTTTGGAGGGCTAGGAGTCTCTCCATTGAAGCAAAAATCATTGCGGGCCTTCCATATATTCCAACATAAATATGCGACCATAGGAAGGAGCAAATTGTCTCCCTTTTGTTCAGCAATAGATAATACACTCATCCACCAATGGCCAAAAGAGTGTTAAGCACATCAGGGAGAAAACCAATATTAGAACCAAATCATGAAGCTTTTGCATGATTACAAAAAATTAACATATGCATTACAAATTTGACAGAATTGTTGCAAATAGGACACATATCCAAGTTATTAAGCTTTCTCCGAAATAAATTGCCATTAATAGCAATGGAGTTAGTGCAGCACCTCCATACAAAGTTTTGGATTTTAGGTTCTACTTATAAGCTACATATTCTCTTCCAATTAAAGAGGGAAAGCCAAAGCATAGGGGTTGATATGTTACTAGATTAGAACTCAGAATTACATAAAAAGTGGCAGACTGATTTAGTAGAGAGCTTGCCTTTTTTGTCTTGGTGCCAGACCAAAGAGTCTCCTTCATCTGATGGACTAAAAGCTAAGCTTGATTTGGAGAAGTTCACCATATGTCCTGAGGCACTGCAATAGAGCTTGAGAATGTGATTTAAATAAAAAACTTCATGTTCATCAGCTTTCGAGCAAAGCAAGGTATCATCAGCAAATAATAAATGAGATAAGGTAGGTGTTGATCTAGCAAGTTTAAGCCCAGATAATCTTTTATCTTGGACTGCTTTATCCAGCATGAAAGAAAGAGTATTAGTAATGAATAAGAAAAGAAAGGGAGAAAGAGGATCACTCTGTCTCAAACCTCTTGTTGGATGAATAATACCAATACTACTCCCATTGAATAATATATTGTATGATACAGTAGAGACACACTGCATGAAGAGGTTAGTGGCCCTCTCAGAAAAACCCATAGCTTGCAGCACCTTCTATAGAAAACTTCATTTTACCCTGTCATAAGCCTTATTCATGTCCAATTTTAAGACCACATTGTGTTTTTGTTTAGAGTTGCGGGAGTTAAGAGGATGAAAGATTTCATGGGCTATGAGCACATTTTCATGAATAATTCTCCCTAATGTAAATTCCCCTTGAGCAGGATGAATAAAGGTATTCATGTGAGGTTTCAATTTAGACACCAGCAGCTTAGAAATAATTTTATATGCAAAATTACATAAATTGATAGGTCTAAATTGACTTACAGTTTTCGGGGAAGATACTTTTGGAATGAGCACTATATTTGTTTTATCAAGCTCCCTTAGCATTCTGTCACATGAAAAGAAGTCTTGTACTGCCCTAATAACCTCTTCCTTGATGATAGACCAAAATCTATGGTAGAAGATACCAGGATATCCATCTGGTCCAGGAGCCTTATGAGCTTCCATACTATAAACTGCCTCCTTAATTTCTTCTTCTGAAGGGATAGCACATATATACTCATTAAGTTGATCTTGAACTACTTAATTGATGGACGTAATCACTTCCTCTTGGTCAGGTGGGTTGCCCCCATAGAACAGGCTTTGGAAATGCTGAAGAACCAGGTTCTGAACTTCATCTTATCTATCCATCCAGTGGCCCTCTTCTGTTCGAAGCCTTGAGATGAAATTGGTGCGGCGTCTTTGAATGGATGTAGTATTGAAGTACCTTGTATTTCTATCCCCATCTGTAATCCATTTTAGTCTAGATATCTGGAACCAAAATTTTTCCTCCATTCTCCAGTTTTCCTCTAGTTCCTCTGTTATCTGTTTTTCTCTAGCTTGTTAGGTCTCGGTTATTGGGTTTTGGTAAAGTTCCTCTAGCTGAACCTGCAGCTCTTCTATTCTTTTCTTCGCATTCAAATTCATGTTCTTGTCCCGAGTCCTCAAAACCTCTTGCAGTTGCTTTGAATTTCTAACAAAGGATAAATTGGCTAGTACCTTGGTCTGTATTATCCCACCCCTTTTGCACTTGCTCTCTGCACTCAGTCTTCTCCAGTCACTTTTGTTCAAACTTGAACCCTCGATTTCTAGACTTCCTCTTCAATTCAAACTGGAGGATAATAGGCCTATGGTCTGACCCCTTAAAAGGGCCATGTATAAGATTAGCTTGATTGAACTTGATTCTCCACTCAAAGTTAGCTAACCCTCTATCCAATCTCTGTTGGATATTAGCACTTCCAAATCTCTTATTAGTCCAAGTGAACCGTGAACCGCTAAAGCCAATGTCAGTAAGTTGTATATCTTCTATCCAATTGGCAAAAGTATCCACCCATTTGTAATTAATCCCATTCCCACCTTTCTTCTCCTCACATTTAAGGATAAAATCGAAGTCTCCCAAACAAAGCCAAGGAAGGGACATTCCAGGATTGAGTTCAGAAATGGCGTTAAGGATAGCCAACTTCTCCTCATGATATGGACTTCCATAAACAAATGTGATAAGGGTAAAGTTTTGATCAGGGTCATAAACAGCTGTATGAAGGAAATTAGGGCCCGTAGCTAACTCTTGAATAAGCTAATTGCTTTTCCACCAAAGACTTAAACCTCCAGCAATGCCTTGAAGTTCTATATAAAACCCAAAATCAAACCCAAACCGTCTTCTGTATACTTCCTAGAAGGCTTTTTTTTTTTTTGCTTTGTCTCATAAAGAAACAGGATGCTAGGTCTATGTTCTTGGATAGAATCTTAGAGTCCCTTCCTAGTAAGGGTTTTACCAAAACCCTGACAGTTCCAGGCAACTACTGTCATAATAAAGCAGAGGTTCTTATTGAAGTTGGCAACTACTGTCATCTTATTTCATTTCACTATCCAAATTAGCCCTATCGGCCAATGCACACATTGACCATGGCTCTGCTGCCTAAAAAGCATTACGACCGTTACAGTACCCACAAGCAATCATTGACCCCACACAACGTCCTAATGCTTGTGAAAGACCCCACCCATTAAATGAACGCATCAAAAAATCAAGATTCCAAAGCATAAACAAGACAAACATGAAACTGAAATTTTAAATTTAAATTTTGGTCCAAAATTTTGCCGAAACCAAGAAAACAGCTCCTCAAATTCGATTTTGAAGTTCTAAGCCAACAGAGAAAACCAACCCCGAAAGCTTTCCAATAACCAAATAAAAACTTGCAAATTCTTTAATAGCTACCACACGTCATACTATATTAAAGAAATGTTCAATAACTGCATTGGCACAAATTAATAAACATGTAACAATAGATATACAAACGGTATTAACTTCTTAGGCAAAAAATTTTGAAAAAAAAAAAAAAGTAAATGTGCTTGCTTGCAAATACGAACATGCAGATCCATAAGAAGGTATCTTATCATATTTCAGTATCGCGAAGCAGCCATTTCTAGATTGTTTTGTTAACTTGCATTCTACAGTGAGCAAAAGTCCAGACCAGAACAAGGGACCGTTCAATCTTTCAAAAGCTCCACCAGATTAGAACAATATTCATGCGCGCCGGTACTAACTTCAGCTTGGTTGGTGTTCTCACGAATACCGATCTTTTTATGATTGTGGTTTCTTTTTTCTGTTTTTCTTGCTTCTGTTGTAGAGCAGTGGGCATGAGCTTTTATTACATGACGAGAGAGGCACCTCAAGCACAGTTTGGCCAGCTTCTGGTCTTTTGTCCTGAGAAGGTTTCGATGAACCTTTTTCCGGGTTTGTTGTATTTCTTGCTCTTTAATGGTATTCCTCTTTTATTGCCAAAAAAAAAACATGCATCATAGGTCCAGTAATTGAGTGCCTACATCATAACGTAAAAGAGTTAGAAGTTCAAATCCGAAAATTCCCACCCTAATCCCCCTCTGATAAAGTTCCAACGAAAAAAAAAAAACCAAGATTGACGTATAAAGTATCTGCAGCAGAATAACTCACCTAGAACCATGACGCAACTATTCAGCCGATTGGGTATATCATCATTCAGCAAACACTTTTCACCAATAGCTCTGTTGAAGCATTCAACCACAAAGTTTCTACTAGGCAGACATCAACAAGCATAGCTCAACGCTTCCCAAGAAAAATAATGATTAAAAACTTGCACTAGCAGAAGCAAGTAGATGACCAGGTGCAACCCATGCAGTTTAGGACATCAGAGAAAAACAAGAAAAATTTTCATAACATCAAAGTCAGAAACTTGACTCAGTAAAAAATGAGAGTAAACTATATGAAAACCAGCACATAATCCTTAAAAAATCACTCAACAAGCTCAATTTAATTAGACAGACCAGTACTTGCATGTCTAAAGATCAGTTACTTTTTAAATGTACAAGACAACAGTCCATGTATCATAAGAAATTATCATCATTGAATTCCAGCATCAGAAATCATCAAATACAAGTTTCAAACACTGGGCAATAAGCAATAATCAATTGCCTTTTCCTTTTTTTTTGGTCTTCTAACCTTCGTAAGATTCTTCTGGATTTTATCGTAATTCTAGTCTCACAAATAAGCACATAAATAAATATTTAATGTCTATCTAAAGGGAACAAAATGTCACCATGAAAATCATTCAATTAACTAAGCTGATAAAGAGAAAAGAGATAGAGAGAGGACAAGGGAGAGGAAGCTGGAATAGAGATGGAAACATCTGAAGTATTACCCTTTAGTTGCTCTAACATGATACACAAAGAATAAGATGTACCGCCAAGTAATAATGTCCAATGACTCTTTATATGATCCTACTTCTGCATTGAAATTCTCTCATTGGAAAATAGAAGTTCTACCTGATGAACTGCTCGACTTTGCTAAAAAGCCAAAATATTGGAAAAGTGACCAATAGAAATTGTAAAACCCAGTAGTATAGCTTTCAACTAGAACAGAAAGTTCTACAAAGTTGAATTAAATATAGTAATATAGCATCTGCATAGTGAAATAGTTCCAGTATTATAGCTTTCAGTTGGAGGCTTACTGCAACTACAGCATCTGGAAATTCTAGTTGAATGAACCCCAGAGATATGACAAATCTGTTGGTAACTAGCCAATCACTTTCTGAAACCACACTAAAGTTGCTTCCCACAAAGTTACAGCCACAAACAACAAATTACAAGCACCCATTTAGCCAATCAGACTCTTCATTTGACCATTTCAGAGTCCTACACTTCCATGACTGCAAAAGTTGCTAGGAACTAATTGCTGAATTTTTTGTTTATAACAGCACCATTCAGAACCCATAGCAAATATGGACATCCAATGCTGCTTCAACATGAATAAGTAAACTTATCCCACTATTAAAGCGGGCATTCTCTTTTTGTGTTTTCCCTTTCCTCTTTTTGATATCACGAACTATTCTTGGAATAATTGAGGGGGATGGTGGTAAAGGTGTAAGTGGGCCCCCGTGGGGGGGGGGGGGGGGGGGGGGGGGGGGGGGGGGGCGCTGGAAGAGGGACAATATTACAGTGGATCATTGTGTTTCAAAACATCCAAAAAATTTAAAAGAAAACACCCAGACATAAATATAACATATATATTGCTCTGTTCAACATTACAAAGCATCCACACTGACCAAATGTAAGAATATATTATACTTGTATGTACAATGTGTCTATTAAGATTTCTCAAAAAGGTAGATGTCCCAGCAGTAAGCCTTTTCCAACAAATGCATATGGCTGCCTCTATACTTACCTTATGGCCATTCAATCATAGTGAAGATGCCTAGTTTAAGTATCGATAATATTGAAGGAGAATTTTGATAGCAGCTGCGGTATTCCTGAAATTACTGATCCATATGTCTACAAAGTACAACAATAAAAATGCATTACAAATGAAAATCAGTTTAATATTTAACTTTAGGGTCCATTTGAATTGAAGTGTGGACTTGGATTTATGTTTCAAGTAAAAAATCATAAAAATTAACATGGAATAAACTGCAAATATAAATTCATTTCAAATGACTATTTATATAAATCAACTTCTACTGAGTTCTTAAATGTTGGCCAAAAAAATATAGAGAGAGAGAGTATTTAAAAGCAATCTATAACATAATATCCGCTAGAACCAATTAAGTTGATATAATAGAATGGTTTTATATGCACAGTTAAATGCATCTATATCTTCAATCCTAATATTTAAAGTATTGTACCTTATCATTTTCATGAATCTGGCACAGTGGAACTGCAAGCAGCTTAAGGTTTTTCGGTACAATAAACTTTCGGCTCTCTAGTAATCTTACAAGGTAGAGTTTTGTGCATTCCTATGGAAATAGACAAGCATAAGAAATTAAAAAATCAAGCAATCAAAATGGCATGAGAGAAGTTTCAGCTGGATTATTAACCTTGGGTGTTGTTACATTGGGAGGCAAGTGTGGATACAATAAACTTTCAAAATCAGACTTCCACCACATCCCTAGGCATTCTCCCACCTGATAATTAAAAATATATAATTCCTATTCAACACTCAATGGTAAGACTAAAGCATGATCACCATAAAAACAACTAATTACCTCCCAATCAGTTTCATCTTCATTTCCAGAGAGCTTTCTTGATAGCTTACGTTTCAATCCATCAATATCTGGAAAGTCCAAATAAAAATCCCAACTCAACGAGCTCTTAGCATACCCTTTTAGCTGAGAAAATGAAATGATTCTCCTATTCATCCCATGTTTAATGGATCACTCGATAAAAATAGAGAATTACCTGATTCACCGGTCTTAAGCGACCGCCTGGAAGCTTAAAGATGGAATTTCTTATTTGCAACAGCAAAACATGAGGGTGTTTGAACAATTCAACCTGATTTAATAATATTACAAGTCTTCAATTCAGTACAATCTTAAATCAATGCTAAGTTTTCTTAATCAAGAGGGATAAAACGTGCCAAAATCTATATCACCCAAATACTAAAATCTTAACTAAAAATTTCACAAAATCATCAAAGAATAAAAGCAAGAAAAAGCAATTCATCACATATTGAAAGAAAAAGATAAATAGCTAACCATAATAACTGCCCTCCACACATGTTCTCAACCCATGAGCAAGATAGCTAATTCCCACAAACAAACAAAAAAGTTAAAAACCACTCCACAAAAAATAAAAAGAAAGAAAACCCATTAAACCAAACAGAAAAAAAAAAAAAAGAGAGATAAAAGAAGTACTTAGATTTCATCCTCTGCACACGATCAGCTAAAGTTTCGTTCTTCAATGAAAGAGAGTCTTTCGATCCAAAGTAATAGTTACTAAGAGGGTATATATCTATAACAAAATTTCGATCCCTGCTAGGTTCATGATGGATGTTGTCGTTGTTGTCATTGTTTATTTCAAATAGTTGATCACCCATCTTCAATTGCCAATAGAGAATTAACAGTGACAGTTCGCAAAGGAAAGAAAGTAGAAGAGGGAAGAATAAGAAGTGTCAGAGGAAACCGACTTCTTCTGCTACAGTAGTCCGGTAGAGACACGTGGACGCTCCAGGAGAATTGGACGGCGGTTGCTGGATACAGGAGCCTGTGGGTAATTTAAGTCATCGCCTCCTCTCCACCGTCTCAGTCTGCCTGTCTAACATACATTTTTAAACACGATGTCCGACAATTCAGAAATCCATGTATCTATATATATACATTTATATATTTTAAACAAAAATATTACATGCATATAAAAATATTTATACATTAATTATATTAGATAATAAATATAAAATTAAAATAATTATTTTTTTAATATAAATAATATATAAAATATTTTTAATTCAAATAAATATTTAATATAATATTTTTATAAATATTTTAATAAATAACATTAAATATAAATATAATAAAATTTTATATAATAATTATTTATTATAAAAATTACTCCACTCTCGATAGATTTTATAAAATTTTTTATATTTTTTAGAAGTATTTTAGTAATTTAATAAAATTTTATAATAAATTATATGAGTTATTATGTGTATAATAAATTAATTATAAATTTATAATAAATTATATGAAAATTATAATTTTATAAATTAATTATAAATTTTATAAATTTGAAATTTGAACATTTATTAAAATTTATAATTTTTTTTAAATATTTTCTAACAGTTTTATAAAAAGTCAATCAATACTTTTCTGGGCCGGGCCTCGTAATCAAGAACCCCGGAATGGTGTGTGGGTCATCGACAGTGGTGAAAGTTGTTTTTAGCTGTCTGAGATTGAGTTGCAATTAAAAAAAAGGGTATATTTATGTTTACACAGCAATCCTAAAAAAAAAAAATTATTTTAAAAATACTATAAAAATTAAAAATATTTTATTTTATAAAAAATTAAAATATTTTTTTAAAAATGCTCTATTAAATAAAAATATTCTAATAAAATAATAAAAACTAATATTTTAAATTATTTTTCATCATATAAAAATTATAATTTTTTATAATAAATAAATTTAATTTTAATTGTAAAAATAAATAACATCCAAAAAATAAAAAAATATAAAATATAAAAATATATTAATAAAAATTATTAAATTTATTTTTAAATAAAATTTTACATATTATATACATAAAAAATAATATATATAATTTTATTATGTATATGTATTGTAAATGTTACATGTATATTATATTTTTATTATTTAAATTATGTATATTTGATATAAAAATTATTAAATGTTGTGTGAATTATGTAAGAATAAAAAATTAAATAAATTATTAAGAATATTATATAGATGTATTGCGGATATAGTTTATATTATTAAGTGTATATTTTATATATTTTGTATATATGTTGTACATATATTTTATATTTATATATATATATATATTAAAAATATGGTATTAAAATTATTTTTAAATAAAAAATGAAAATAAAATAAATTAGTAAAAAAATGAAAATAAAAAATTACAAAAAAAAAATAAATATTCCTATAAAAAACGACAACACATTGGGATCTCTCTTTTGGTCCTGCGCAGATCCACCCATCAAACAACTTGGCGTTAGCCCCTTCTTTTTTCACAGGGAAACATGAATTAAAAAACAAATATTTATTCAATTCACATTTATAATAACTCCTCAAATAATTTAATAAGCATTTACACAATTAACTAGTCACATTCTCGTTGATGCACCAATATAATTTTTTATCATGCTATGCAAATTTTATTATATATATAATATTTTATCATTATATATTAATAAATTTACTCAATAAATTTTAAATTTAATATAATTAGTAATTATTAATATAATAGTAAATAAAATTAAAATGTGATTTAACTTTTTATTTTTATATATTAATAATTTCATATGATAAATTATAAGACACAAATAATATATAAATAAATAAATAATTATAATACATATTTTTATATTATATATATACACTATGTGATAATATATTTTTTATTAATTTTTTTATTTTAGTCAATAAATTTCTTACATATAAAATATTTTATCTTCGTACATTAATAATTTATCAAATATATAATTTTTTATTTTTACATAGTTTCAGTTAAAAATTTATTAATAATTTTTAATTTATAATTAATTTATTATATATATAATATTTTATCTTTATTATTAATAGTTTCAGTTAAAATATTTATTAATAATTTATTAAATTTATCAAATATATAACATTTGATTTTTATATATTAATATTTTTAATTATTAAATTTATATTAATAATTTATTAAATATATGAGCTTTTTATTTTCATATATTAATATTCATAAATATTAATAATTTATTAAATATATTATTATTATCTTTATAAATTAATAATTTAAGTAAAAAATATTGTTAATAATAATATATGATCTTTATATTAGTATATTGATAAGTTTTTTTTACTAAATGCAATAAATATTTATTTTTTACATTATGCATATATGTATTTTGTAGCATCATATAATGCTTTCATTAAATATATATATATTAATTTTTAAAATTATAAAATATATAAATTAATTATTATTATAAATAAATTATTTAATTTATAATTATTTTATTATGAATATTAAAGGTTTCATATCTTTTAATTTTTAATTTTTTTAAAAAATATATAAATATATTATTAAATTATATTAATATGTAATTAATTTATAAAAAATTAAAAATCATAAATATAATTTAATAATTATTAAATTTTAAATTTAAAAAAATTATTAAAATTAATTAAAAAGAAAAATGCAATGTAGCCTTTTTTTAAATTTTATTGTGTGTGCGTATATATATATATTAGAAATGTCAAAAATTATATATTTTATTTTTAAATTTTTAAATTTTTTAAAATATGTAAATTAATTATTATTATTATTTAATTTATAATTAATTTATTATAAAGATTAAGAGTTATATATTTTTTTATCTTTAAAATTTTTAAAAATATATAAATATATTATTAAATTATATTAATGTGTAATTAATTTATATTTTATAAAATAAGATATTTTATTATTTAATTTTTTAAAAATATATAAATTAATTATTATTATGAATAAATTAATTAATTTATTAAAAAGGTTAAGGATGTGTTTACGTGTAAAAAATAGTTTTTTATTTTTTATTTTCAATTTTGTAAGAAAATTAGAATATTGTTTTCTACAAAAAAAAATTAGGAAATGCTTTCATTTAATAAAAATAAAAACTATTTTTATTTAAAAAACTGAAAAAATATGTTTTATTTGATAAAAATGAAAAATATTTTTCTACTAAAAAAATATAAAATATGCTTATTTAAAGAAAATTAAAATATTTTTTTATAAAAAAAATATAATTTAAATTTATATGTGAAAAGTAGTAAATTATTTTCAAATTTTTAAAATTAATAAATATAAATTTTAATATATATAAAAAAATAAGTCTACTTATTAATATGAAAATAAAATAAATTGAGAATTAATAAAAAATAAAAAATAATCAAGAAGGCAAAATTAAAGATAAGTTCTAATAAAACTACTGGCCTATTACTAAGTATAATAGAAAAGCTAAAAACTACTACATACTGGGATTCGATGCGATGATTATGAAGAATCGATTAGAAAAGTGATGAGGACTTGACGCCGATTAATCAAAGCCCGTGTTTTCATTAAAAAACTGGTTTCTAACCATAAAAGGAAAATTTCGAAAACATGTCAAATAAGTTTTCTAGCCTCTTTGTAAATTTCACAAAACAGAAAATTTATTTTCTATTCTGAAGTTTAGAAAATTAGGCTAAGTAAACGTCATCTTTCATTTTTTTATTTTTCACAAAAAAAATTTTTAGAAAATAAGTCTAATTTTCTATAAGCGAACACCCTAAGAATCATATTTTTTTAGCTTTTTAAATTTCTTAAAAAATATATAAATCAATTAATAATATTTAATTATATTAATATATAATTAATTTATAAAAAATTAAAAATCACAAATATAATTTATTTAATTGATATTATGAAATTATACTAATGGGCAATTATTTAAGAAAAGATTAATAATTACAAATATAATAAATATTAAATTTTAGATTTATAAAAAATAATTAAAAAATGAGATTACATTATTTTAAATTTTTATTGACGTGTCACTCTTTCAACACTTATTTCATTATTGGCTTTTATATATATAATATAGATATTACTCCATATAAATACATGTATTTAATATAAAGAACTTATATAATATAATTAACATCGCTACCATCAAATTGATTCCTATTAAATAAATATTTAATTATAAGGTATTTAATTAATAATTTATTAGTATTACTATAATTTTAATTGATTGTTATGTTATTAAAAAATTTAGTTACCTCGCAAAAAAATTTAAATCCGTGTTTTCTTCAATAAAATATTCATTAATTACTCGCTAATACTTTATAAAATATTTTATGTGTTATTCTGTAAAAAAAATTATTTGGTTGTGTTTTTTTGTCTCAATAGAAAGAGTTTTATTAATAAAACAAAAAATTATAGTTTAAGTACAAACAAAGAAGCAAGACAAGCAGAGGATTCCCATTCTTTCCCTTGGATGTAAAAGCATTGGGGTTTACAAAGAGCCAACCCTTGAAACAAAAATCACTTATAAATAAAGAAAGACCAAAAATAAAAATAAAAAAGCAGAAAATATCGTCTGCAACAAATCACCACAAAACAAATACAAAGATAAAAACTATTTGATGGTTTAACACCCTATACCTCTTCAAATTAATTGAAAGAAAATTACGATCACATGTAGTGTGGTGTAGCATCTTTCAAGTCTTCTTAACTTAATTTGGTCCGATAAATTTAATTCAAATATGTAGGAAAATTTGAGTAAGAACTTCAGTTTTTTACATAAAAAAAATGTGCATATATTCAGAGAATATATTAATTAGCATATCATAATTTAATTATTATAATTTTATTATACGATATATTCCGTCACTAGCTTAAACGCAATTACACCGCTGACCAATAAACATCCATAGCTTTGCAGACCACACAATATAAATATAAGGGTATAAAAGTCATTACAAAAATCAACTAATCAGAGTTCATCGTTTTCAGACCTACCAACCTTTCTGCTATAGACAATTTTAACCACTCCACCACAAAGCTTAATTAATGGATATTATTATTATTTTAAAAAAAATAAAACAAATTTGTTTTCAATTTCCGTAGTGATTTTTTTATACCCAAACAGACCTTTCCTTGTCATGTAAAACTCTTCCTTTAGTTTTCTTCTTTTTTCTACGCTACAAATGACCTTTTTTCGTTTCTCTTCTTTGATCTAAACGGAAAATCACCCAAAAGGACTTACAAACAAGTTTCCGCTTTCTGCAGGCAAGAACAACTCTTTTTTTCTTCTTCTTTTTTTTTTCTGGGTTTTTAATAAATTTCTATGTTGTTTTTTGATGTTCTTTTGTGGGTTGTATGTATCTTTGATGTTTGTTTGTTGATACTTTTAATTAGATTAGATTTTTGGCTAGTTTTTTTGGAATATGATTATGGTTATTTAAAAGGGTTTTTCTATTATGGTTGTTTCAATTTTCTTTTTATCAACTATAATTGGTGTTGACAATTTAAGCTTTCATTCATCTAAATCCAATGGCAAATTGTAATATTGTTATTATGGGTTGCATGAAAGCATCATTGATAAATTTGTTATGGGATTTAACATATATTCCTTTAATTTTTTGAAGCAGATTTCTCTGGGAATCAATAAAAGAGACAAGCGGTCTCAGCAAGTATAAATGGACCAAGGTACTGCACATTTTCTCGATTTAATTGGTAAATTATTGAATTGGGGAAGGTTTATGTAAAATGGATTATTAGCCGTATTATGATCCCTGTAACAATTTGAATTTATTTGCATGACCCATATGAACCATGTGATGCATAGTAACCTAAATATTATTGAAAATTGAAAGTTAGATGTAGAAATGATACTGCAATCAATTATATGTTTAGACACTAATATACATCTTTATTCTCATCTTCGGTTGTTGCTTTTTTAAAGATATATTTATCTCTTGATATGTTCATGTGCTCATTGCTAAGAAACAATAATGTCCAAGAATTTCTAGGCTCAGCATATGCAATACTGTATTTTTTTTTTCTGTAGGATTGGATCTGTTTTTCTGAAGGATTGATTTTGGCAGGAGTAGACACCTAAAAGTAAATTGGTTTAATGTCACAATTAACTCATTTATTTCAATAAAAGTCCATCTTCTTTGTGCCACAGATGTCCCTATAGAGGAAAGAGAGGGTTTACGGAATGGCCTTGAGTTGGTGAAACCTGCATCTGATAAGCATATTGATCTTCTCCGGCCATCTGCGCGATACTATTCAGCGTCTAAAGGTAGAAATCCTATTCAGAAACTATCCCAGTCAACAAGAGGTTTATGATCTGAGCAGGCATTGATTGCCTTGTGAATTACGTCTGCATAGGACACTGATATGCTCATTTCAAGTCACTATGCTCGTGCTTATATATATAATGAGGGCCTAGTTTGTGTAGTCCCCTACTGTAGACAACCCTATTGTATGCCAAAAAGTACCTTTGCTTGTATGAATACCTTTAATAGACTCAACCTTCCCTTTTTATATTACAATGATCCAACTGAATAGAGTGTGAATCATATTAAAGTGAGTCATAAGGACTTGATATTCTCTAGATTGACTTTTTTTTCTCATTGAATCCTGTCTTGAATTTTCTCTATTTGTAAATTTATTAGAAACTGATGTTTCTTTTCACTCTCTACCCCAATTTCATTGAATCTTTGCGTCATGTTTCTTTTTTTTTATGCCTCCAGCCTGATCTACAGGTGTTAAACGTTCCTGATTACTGTCAGATCAACATTTCTGCTCCATTTATATAGTTAGACTACATTATTTCTCATTTGAGGGAACATATTTTATTTGTCATGTAGAATTCTATTTTTGTCAGATAATAAATTTTATAGCCTGCATCAAGTGTTTATCCAGACAGCTAAAAAACATTGTGATGATGATAGGGCAAGTCCCAGATGCTGCAGACCGGGAAAAGGGCAAGTATACCCTTCTTAGAGATTCTGACGACTTCCAATTTGGGATTTATGACAAGCCGCTTCCGTGCTTTGGTTGTGGTGTAGGATGGTTTTCGTGAGTATTCCTCAAACCACTTTTCCTTCCACACCATCTCCCATATTCTAATAGTTATTTTTTCTTTGCAGTTTTCTTTTAGGATTTGTGTTCCCATTGATGTGGTACTATGCCACAATTCTTTACTTTGGAAATTATTACCGAAAGGATCCTAGGGAGAGAGCCGGCCTTGCTGCAGCTGCCATTGCTGTAAGTTCTTTTATTTCTCTCATGAGTGAAAATAAAATTGAATGATCAGGATGTTAAATAAATGCATATTCAACCCCCCACCCCTTTCCCTCTCCCTTTCCCTCTCCCCAATTTTAAAGGAAAGCTTTTATGTTGATACTGAATTTAACACTTAAATTTGAATGCAATTCCTATTGCAGGCCATGGCATGTTCTGTTGTGTTGTTGATAATGGTAGCTTATTATATTCTTTTTTAGCCTGGCACTTGAATTGCGAATTGCAAGTGTGGTCCTGATTTGTCTATCTCAAAACGAGACAGACACATTCAGTTAAGTTGGAAGAAATTGCAAATGCAATGTAGATAAGAAAGTTATGGGGGAAGAGCACAAAGTAAATGTTATTACAGGATTGTTCCTTGACAAGTGGAGATACCCTACAATTTAGAAACATATACAAGAACTTAAACTTCTTTCCATGTTTTGGTGGACCTATAGTCCCGTGCAATTAGCTTGTGATGTAACATGAGTGTTAATTAATATGGCATTCTTGTACAAGGCTTTGTTTGCAAATAAGGAAATCTTTCTGAGGTCAATCAATGGGATGGTTTGTTGAAATATTACTGGATACCCTTTTTCTTGAATGGAAATATCTTAGCCGGTTCCATGGCGTGATTTTAACCGTATCTTGAAATTCTTGGTGTAGGTATTTGTCAAAGTGAATTAGTAAGTCACTGATTTGTTCACTTCAAAGCAACAGAACAACCAGTTATATGATTCGCCTGCAAGTCTTCGGATGATTCTCGTTAGATAGTCTCTCAAAATTCAGGGGCACGTAGAAATTGAAAGTTTCTAAATTAAGAAAACACTAAAAAAAGACACAAATCTGAAAAAAGACATAAAGCTGCTTTTTAACTCAAGAAAATCTCGTTTATAATCAAAAGTGAAAGAATACACGACTATGCACTGAAAGCTTTTTCTATGGATACCACTTTAGTTTAATACAAAAATGAGACAGCACGTCATAATATAGTGCTCTCCAAAAGATCCCCAAAATTGTCGGTCTCAAAATGAAGGCAAATACCAGCTAAACTTGATTCTTTAATCAACAAGTCGATGAATGCCACAAAATGCAGCTATCTATTAGCAAATTCTCTTCAACACAATCAAATGCCCGACTTCAATCTTTATTCACCAGCCAGACATATTTGTCATCAACTCTGAATCTGGAACTTGAATTAATCTGTCCACAACGCAAAGAAACAAATATTTATATACATTAATAGTATCGTATTGAGAGAGTATACATGATTCTTAGCCGTTAGCATTCATCATCAAGTAAACGAATAAATGAACCATCAAAAATGGTCCTTCAAGGCTTTACCTTTTGCTCAAGCATATCACTGAGTTGGGTTTCACCCTCTGGTATGCCAGATTCCCAGATGGACTTCACAACAAGTTTTTTCAGTTTCTTCATCTTCAGAACCCCATCTGGATTCTGTGTTTGCAAGCAGCAGCATATAACGCATAAATGTCAGGACAAGTTATTGAAGAATGGCACAATAAAAGTAATGTCAATGCAGTACTAGAAAGGTTTCCTTCTTTTCTACCCGCTAAAGGTACCTGTGTTCATCCAATCAAGATTATCCCAATAGTCAAAATGTGTAATTGATCAAGATGCCTCATTCACAACATAATCACATAAAATTGAGAAGTGTAAAAAAAATAACATTAGCAATAATACATACAGTTTTCAAGGCTGATTTGATCAATTTCTTCAACTTAATCTTCTTTTTAGCCTCTTCTTTCATAGAACCAGGTTCCATCACCTCATCAACTTTATGCCCATTATTTTTAGCTTTTTTCAACGGACACTCCATTTTCTCGGCTTTGGCTATTTCAACTTGAAGTACACCATTGCCCATTCCATTCATTTTGTCAGCCCCAGTAGAGTTGTTCTGAGAATCGTCAAGTTTTCTCTTCTTTAATAGCATCTCTCCAGTCTCTGTTTCTGTGTTGGTATGTGCTCCCTCAGCTTTAGGCGTATCTTGCACCTTTGGTTCCTTGACATGTTTATTATCATGCACTTCACCATTTGTAACATTTTCGATGGTAGAAGTTTTCTCTTTAGCAGATTCATCTGTTTGTTTACTTTGTTGCTGATTGGCAGCATGAAAAGCCCAGGCCTTTGCCCGGTGCTTCTTTCCATCAGCATGGAGAAGTAAAGTTTGCTTACTAGTAGCCTTGGTATTGCAGAGACTGTAAATACATTGTTTTTTTGCAACGAATAATGATTTGGATAGTCATAATAAAAAGAATATAACAAAAATAAAAAAAAAATAAGCACCACCAAAAATTGGCTTCACAAAATCAATTTCTACCATTCTTCTCCATGTGAAAATCTTACAGAAATCGGAATGAGAAAGCAAACAAAATAAACTTGAACCCACCTACAAAACCATGGTGGGCGTTCAGATAACCCAACATTTATATCAATATCAGGCTGTTGCTTTGCGTTCTTGCTGGGAGTTGCACCATTTGAAGCTTTCCCTTGTCCTTTCGGACCATATTTTTCCTGAGAACAAAAAAGAAAAAAAAATTATAACTCATCTTAATTCAACTCGAATCAGCCCTTAATCCTATATCAGTTGGGGTCAACATGGACAACAATAATAAATATAAGATTAACAAAACATAAAACGAGAGGACAAAGCAAGGCATTTGAACTAAAAATTATCAGATAAACACAGAATCGAGAAAAAGAAACAACCGCCTCAGTAATGCATTGAGTGTGGCCTTGCACACTTTCCTGCCCAAACATCTCTCCGCAATCGATGCATGATAGCTATAAAATCAACATTGAAGCAAAAACTAAGAAACCCAAATTCAATAGAGCTAAAAACAAAACAAAATTTAAAAGAAAAATAGAAAGAAATAATAATTAAAAACCTTTGTGGCTGAGCAAATTCTGAAATGATTAGTTAACTTAGGCTTCTTCAAATTCTCTCCGCAATCTTCACACTGAAACCACACCATTTTCGATTGAGATACAGACGGGAGCTGGAGAATGAAATTGGGGTTTAAGAAGTTTATTAGGGTTTTCGCTTCGATTCTCTTCTTTTCGCGGACCGGCCAGGTCCAAAAGCTTCGAGACCAAATGTACTTAAACGCATGGTTTTGGATCTCTTGGACTTCAGCTGAGTTGAGGCAGCATGGTTAACTTTGGTTACGCCGTTTTATCTGAACCGTGCTTCACCTTTACCGTACTGCTATTCACTGAGAACTGGCACGTGCCACTATGCATTGTGCCAACGAAATGTAACTGGGCAACAACCCTATTACATAATGGGCCCATGTGTGCAGTTGATGGCTTGAGTTTTAGCCCATGAATATGAATGATGCACATGATTATATTACTTTTTCTTAATTAATTAATAATTGAGCTATATGAAAAGGTAGCTATTTTTGAAAAAAAAAAGTATTATTAAATATATGCTTAATTTTTAAATTTTTTTTAATATAAAACCTTTAATAATTCATTTTTGTAAATAGATAACATGAATATCTTGTAATTCTCACTAAATCAGGAAAAATATTAATTATAAAAATATATGAAGTAAATCAAATAACAGGTCTAAAATGAAAAGAAAATATTATTATTGGAATTAATATACAAGCGGTGATAATAAAAGAAAATTGATAGTTTAATATAATTGAAAAATAATTATATGATTTAAAAGTAAATGTTGTGAACTACATGCATGCCATTAATAATAGGAATTTCTTATAATAATATTCTATAAGGTAATGATAATAATTGTAAAAATAATTCCAGGGTCCAACAAATATAATTTTATGTATCCCTTTTCCATATAATTATTAAAAGGGCAGAGAAAATTAATTTAGTTAGGGCTTGATGCACTATGGGCAACTCAATAAAAATTCAAATATATATATATATATATATATCTTTTTGTAAACAAAATAACTCGCTTTATAATAATTGAGCGAGTCATGAAAGAAATTAATGAGCTGATATAACTAAATTATTATTTTTCTATTCATTTATTTTGATTCTAAATCGTTTTTATAAGGATAAAAGTGAGATAATCAAAATATGATTTGCCCTACCAAATTTTAAAACGATAATTAGAAAACGATATATACGAAATAGGACTGAATAAGAGAAAAGGACCACTCCCAGTTAAATACTTTTTTTTCTAATTCATCCTTTGCTAGCTAGCTTGATTTTAATATTAATTTGCCCAATTTCGTTTTCATAACATTGATAAGCTTTTATAAAGTTTTGAGCCCACATTTCTTAAATAATTGATCTGTAAATTAACTCAAAAATCAATCATTAATTTCATTTATTTTATTTTTTAAACCATATGCCATGTATTCAATCTATTCACTAATTATTTCAATAAACATATTGAAACTATGTATAAATTTATTATTATATATTATCAAGAACTATGTAAACTGCATATGTGTGTATTATTGTGTGTTATTTCTTCAGAAAAAAATATTATTAGAGCATATTAAAAAGGTTATTATGTTAATTTAGTGTAGTGAGTTTTTTTTTTTTAGTATCAAATTTAAATCTATTATTCAAATTATATATATTTATATACACTATTAGATCATGTGTAGATGTGTGCACTCTTTATTTTAAAGTCTAATAATAATTTTTGCAACTTTTAGACATGCTATTTACTAATTCTATTGTCTATTATTATTTATTAATTTGCTCTTGTATTTAATTAAACAGTTAATTAGATTTAAAATATATATATAGATTTTTCATTTTACAAATTGATTAATTAAGATACTTTTAAAATAAAGCGCTAATAAATAAAAAATATTGAGAATTTAAATGGACTTTTTTCTTAGTTTTATTTTAATTATTTGTGTATGTTTTTATTGATTTTGCTCATGACTTATTATTTATGTTTGAATATTTGATGTTCCCAACTCTTAATATTGATAATAACTTGAAATTTTATAAATAAAAAAAAAAAGATAATAACTTGAAAGTAAGTTCTAAGACGTTTATTTACTTTGATTAATAATACTCCTTTTCTTTGATTAATAATACATTTTTTGATTAAGCATAGTTTGGACATCTTAAATGCTAAAACAATTAAATTCATAAATTAAGGACACTTGTCATTTTTCAATTAATTAAGAAGAAAAAATACATAAAATAGTGTCACCTTATTAAATTTGATAAATTAAATTAAATTGATTTAAAATTAATTGAATATTAAAATAGCCTTATAAATTAGTAGTTTAATTAATTAATTCAATAAATTTTATTTTAAATTTAGTAATATGATGTCAATAAACATATTTAACTATAAAATCAATATCTCTCTACATATACGCACACTTGGCCATAATTACAGTTATACTTTGAATAGGTTTTCCATTATGTTAAATTAATTAAATTTAAATAATTATTAAAGCTTAAAATATAAATTTTTGAAAAAATATTTTGATATTCTCTCATATATGAAGCATATTGTATGTTGAGATAGCATGATCAAGTTAAATAGATTAGAGATAAGACTACTAATTCTTCAAATAAATGAAAAATGAAAGCTACTACTTGCACATAATGAACGTGATCCAATTAAATTTTATCAATATTTTCAAAATCAATTCAAATATTAAATTAAATTAATAATTAATTTATAAATCAATTGATTTAATCCAATTGATTTAAATTTAATAATATAGTAATATTATAAAATTTTTATTTATATATGTTAATAAAAAATTAAATAAATAAAAAAAATTATAAGTAAAAATTTAAAAATAATAAAAATATATTTGACCATCTTAAAAATATTACATTTTAAATTTAATTCATATAAAAAATTTATTTAAATTTATTTTTTATTTTTATTAAAAATAATTTAAAATTTAAAAAATTGACTCAATCTAACTCAGTTTGATTGAATCAATTTTAACTGATTTTTATAAATTTAATTTTTTATTATTTAAAACTATATCAATCTCTGTTTTTTTTTAAAAAAAAAATCGGCCTGACGGATTGATCAAGTCTCATTTTAAAAACATTGAATTTTATTTAATAAAAGGAGATGAAATGAAATGAAAATGCCACCTGAGAGAAAGAGTACAGGCTGTGGAAAGCTAGCTGTTGGGGAGACGTAGAGGACACTTCTTGGCCAGCGGCCATCATCCCTTCACCCGTCCTTTTCACTCCATTTTGCTTTTAAGAAACTGTGAAAGTCCCTACTTCTTCTACTGCCAATCAACACTACTGACCTTTTTCCTAAAATTAACCGCTATAAACGCGCGTGGCATACTATCATTACATTTTCATCTATTTTATTTTCGTTTTTATTATTTATTAACATTTATTAAAATTTTAAACGATCCATAATATGGATTAGTATCATATGATTTGCTACACTAAGATACAGTGTTTTACAGCGCTTTTTAAAAATGAATCAGATCAGCTGGTTCTACCAAATTAACTGAAAATTGAAAATTGATTCAATCCAAAATATATATATAAAAAAATAGATATGCATAAAAAAAGGTTTGGAATTAAAATACGTGGAACTTGATGAATCAGGTTAAAATTAAATTTACGTAGAATCAATTTTATGAATACTACATCATTTATTTTATAAAAATCAGTGAAAAAAAAATAGACAGTGGCTAATTTTAAATGAATATTTAAATTATTAAAATTTATAGTAAATTTTCAAATATTATGTTCATTTGATATATTTATTAAAGTTAATTTGTGATATTTTTGAATTAATTATGGGTATTTTTATTATTTTTTAATTTTAATTTTAAATTTTTTATGATTTTTAGATTATTTGTAAATAAAAATATATTCATACAATAACAATAAAGCCTTAATTTCAAATTAATTAGAATCGACTATATAAATTTTTATTTTTTATTCAATTTGATTATAATTTAACCGGCATAATTAAATTGATTCGAGTTTAATAATATAATAATATTACATATTGATTAAACTATAAATCAATCATCAATCCCATTCAATATAAATCTTATTTTAAAAATATTAATACTATATAATACAGTATTGTATTATTGTGTATCACGTTTAAAAGATAACATGTTAAAGTATAATTAAATAAAATATTTTTATATTTGATGATATTTTATAAAATTTTAAATATAATTTTAAAAAGTTTGTTAATATTTTTTGACAAATAAAATTTTAAAATAATAAAAAATACCAAACTTGGTTTGAAAAACTTATTAAAATTCATAGTTTTTATATCATGATATTATCATGAAAAATTATATTATATGTAAAAATAATAGTTAAAAACTTAACAACCTAACATGTAAATCAGTTGGTACGAAATAGTCTCAAATTTAAATATTTGGTTACGTAATTATATTAAAATTTAATAAAGAAAACTTTATTTCACTCGATTTTAAAATGAAAATTTATATAAAAAAAGTTAAAAACTTAAAATAAAAAAAAACCACATCATACTATATATCTTATAAAACAATCACAAAAATCATACTATATATATATCTTATAAAACAATCACAAATTATGAAATGAAACAAACACAGAATTGGGATTTAGGAATGGTGAAATGGGGTGGCAATGGAAAAGGTGTATGGAAGGGGAAGCTTTAAAAAGGGTGGATGATATGGAATGGGAGAGCGGGACATGAATTATAAGATAAGCGCTAGGGTTCAAATAATATCTTTCCCCCATAAACTCTGCCACTGTTAGCCTAATGCTATGATTTTTCTAGGACCAGTCGTTGTCGCGCATGAGCACACTCCTAATTTTTTCCCCTTACTATATTTTCCTACTTGCCAAACATTATAAATATATGTATTTCTATCCTTCTTTCTCTCTCTCCACTGGCATGACCGGTAAATACATGCCCTTTATATATAAGAGCACATTCATTAGTAATTAAAATTGAAAAAGAAAAAAAAAATATATATATATATATATATGTCAAATGTTTCATTCATGTTGCTGCAAATTATTAATTTGAAAGTTGATATATACCACCATTTAAATCTTGGATTATTGCTAAAAGATGCAAGATAAATGTTTTGGTTTTAGTTGCTAATAATTAATATCCACACTTTCATGAGAAAATGAAATATGGATTTCCAAACGCTAGCACCTTCAATGGATGAAACGAGATGGCAAATGCATATTTTCTCTTAATTAGAAGTCTTAAATTTAAGTTTTGGGTATGAAAAAAATTTAAAACTAAAGAAAAAAAAAACCTTGGAAGTAAGTATTTTATATCTTTAATAGGTATATTCATCGTGAATCTAAATCGGTATATAATTTCTGAGTTATAAGATACTAGACAGTTAGAGGAACAGAAAAAAAAAAAAAAAAGTTAACCAAACCTTAACCTTATATAAAATTAGAAAAAAATTTAGGACAGTGTCTTTGGTTTTTCTTCTCCAACAATTATACAGTTCTTCAATGGAATTAATACCATTTCCATTGTAATAGTTCAACAAACAAAACCCATTTGAGCTTATTTACAATTGGTGGGGAAAGAGCAAAAATCAATCTAAATTCCAAAACAATGATAATAATAGTAATGCTAATAATGGGCAATATATATAAACGGTAAAAAGAGTTTGAATTTGCTCTTTTGAGAGAGAGAGAGAGAGAGAGTGTGTGTGTGTGTGTGGGAACTAATTAAAAGGCAATGTATTTTAAAAAAATGTTGTAAACAAAATGATTTCAATGATTGCAGTCACGTACAAATCATACAATTTTAGAAAAACTTTTAGATAAATTAAGCCTATGGCTATATTTATGGACAAACTAATTATAAATCATAATTAAAAAAAATTAATTTAAATTATTTTTTAAATATTACTCTCTCCGTATCATTTACATAGAAAAAATAAAATGGACACGAAAATTAAGAAAATTTTACTTTTTTCATCTCTACTTACTTAAATATCCCTAAAAAAAAGCATCCCTCAAATTAAACTTTTAAGACAAGAGTATAAATGGTATTTTGTCTTATTTCACTTTTCAAAATTTACCTAAAATGACATATTTTTCATATAAAAGATATATCAAAAAAGAAAATTTTTTCTATATAAATAAAACGGAGAGAGTATAATTTAAAACTAAATACGTACAAAAATTTTCTACAATTTTATATCTAAAATGAACAAAGTTTTTTTTTTATACACTAAATTTAGTTTGTCCTGTGAAGTACGGAGTACACGTGGCCAGAATAAACTAAAAAAATAAGGATTTTTGCTTAGCTTATGCAAATTATAGCCTTGACAAGAAGCTTAAGACAAACAATCTCGGAATCAAATTCACAAAATCTGGAAATAAATATGGCTTACACTGCTTGTACTTTGTTGATTATATTCGAATTTCAGTAAGATTATGAGGGAAATCTTTCCTTCTAATTTCTTTTTTTTTTCTTTTTTCTTGGTAAGTGAAATATTTTCCATATTTAGTTTTGATTAACTTAATTTTTAGTAATTGGCTAATTGCTGTTTAAATATTAGTCTAATACTAATTAAAATTTTGTTTTTAATAATTTACTTTTAATTGTGTTATGAAATTTGATTTACTATATATATATATAATGTATATATTTCCCTCATTAAAAAAAGAGAAAAAACTTGAAGTTGTGTTACCAAATCTTAAGTTGTATATTTAATTTATTCACACTTAGGATTTAACTAATAGCAAAAGTACTTAATCAATTAATGCCACTAGCCAGTTTTTTTGCTTTCAAATCTCATTTAATTCCATTAAATCCATAACAAAACAAGATTAATTCCTCTATATACTCAGCTGGATTTATGTATTTAAAAATTATATTTTTAAATATTGATTCCAATAATAGACAAAATATAAATTCTTCATTTTAACTTAATTATTATTGTCTTGAAAGTATAATATGCATAAATAATAATCAATATATAATATCATCATCAATTTTATTTTATTTTTCCAGTAAAGGCTTAAGGGATATAAATAATATTATTTAATATAAATTTTTTTCTTCTAGACCGAGTTTATAACCCAACATGTATACCAAACTAATAACAACATATGATTTAAAAATAAACAACAAACAACAATAATAACAATAAAGTCTTAATCTCAAATCAATTGGTCGACTATATATATTCTTATTTTTCTCTTATCATGATTTAAAAATAAAAACTAATTAAAATTATTTTTTTAATATTGTAATTCATTTCACATACTCTTATTAATTGGATGTATAAGCAGTGGCGTAGCCAGGATTTTAAATAAGGGGGGTCCAATTCAACTTAAATACTAAACATTAAAAATATCAAATTATAAAAGAAATAAAAAAATTCCAGATTATAAACTACAAAAAAATAATAATTTCAATTTAACTTCATACTACTTTTCTCAAAAAAAAAAAAACTTCATACTACAAAATCAAATTAAACATTTCAAATTTATAATGTCCTCAAGTATTCAAGCCAATTTCTTAATTCATTATTTTTCAAATTTCAATTCATTTTAGCAAGATAAAAAAATTGCAACAAAAATAAATATGAGATTAAAAGTAAGTGGTGTACCTATTCTTAACTTGTTGCCGCTGCCTTGCTGGTGCCAATCGGTGAAAGAATGAAATTGAAAAAAGAAGAAACTGTTATCTGAAAAAAAAAAAAGAAAGAAAAAGGAATTAACGAAGAAGAAACGTGAGAAAGAAGAGAAAGAGTCACAATTAAGTTATTCTTAATTATTATTGTCTTGAAAGTATAATATGCATAAATAATAATCAATATATAATATCATCATCAATTTTATTTTATTTTTCCAGTAAAGGCTTAAGGGATATAAATAATATTATTTAATATAAATTTTTTTCTTCTAGACCGAGTTTATAACCCAACATGTATACCAAACTAATAACAACATATGATTTAAAAATAAACAACAAACAACAATAATAACAATAAAGTCTTAATCTCAAATCAATTGGTCGACTATATATATTCTTATTTTTCTCTTATCATGATTTAAAAATAAAAACTAATTAAAATTATTTTTTTAATATTGTAATTCATTTCACATACTCTTATTAATTGGATGTATAAGCAGTGGCGTAGCCAGGATTTTAAATAAGGGGGGTCCAATTCAACTTAAATACTAAACATTAAAAATATCAAATTATAAAAGAAATAAAAAAATTCCAGATTATAAACTACAAAAAAATAATAATTTCAATTTAACTTCATACTACTTTTCTCAAAAAAAAAAAAACTTCATACTACAAAATCAAATTAAACATTTCAAATTTATAATGTCCTCAAGTATTCAAGCCAATTTCTTAATTCATTATTTTTCAAATTTCAATTCATTTTAGCAAGATAAAAAAATTGCAACAAAAATAAATATGAGATTAAAAGTAAGTGGTGTACCTATTCTTAACTTGTTGCCGCTGCCTTGCTGGTGCCAATCGGTGAAAGAATGAAATTGAAAAAAGAAGAAACTGTTATCTGAAAAAAAAAAAGAAAGAAAAAGGAATTAACGAAGAAGAAACGTGAGAAAGAAGAGAAAGAGTCACAATTAAGTTATTCTTGTTTGTTTGTAATGGGCAGAGTCATTGACAAATCTTGTTTGTTTGTAATGGGCTTGATTAAAAGGCCCAGTTTTAAAGATTGAAAAAAAAGGATGAAAAATGTTCGGAGCGTGGATCGAAGTTGTGTGCTCTCACATAGTAAGGCCAAGCTGTTCCATCTCAACCAATGTAATATTCATTCTCAAATATACCTAAAAATTTTTTATTTTTAATTGAGGAGGAAACAGGGTCCCATGGGACCCCTTTTATCTCCGCCTCTGTGTATAAGTGAGGTCATGTACTTAATTCAGATAAAAATTTTCCTACAAACTATATATAATTGGAATAGAGCTCCATTTTTTATTGCTTTCATCAAATGATGATTATTTTATTGTTATTTAAAAAAAATTAAAACTTATACTTCCTATTCTTATTTGAAAAAAATAATGCAACCAATACCACTTATTAATAAATGAAAATTTATCAAATTTAATTTAATTCTGCGTTGCTTTAACAAAATTAATTAGTATAATTCAAGATAATTACATATCTAACTATCAATTACGTAATCGTTCAATCTTCTATTTCTTATTTATGGTTTTATTTTACAGCCGTGTAGGTTAATTTCTTAATCAGCTAAATGAATCATCTTGATAAATTAGTTTTTTTTTATATAGTAAAAATAACTCTTCTCATTTATATAGCATTTTCCAATATTATTATAATCCGATCAAAATAGACAAACTAAAATAAGACATTTAATCAAACAATAAACTAGAGTAATTTAATATATTATTATTATTATTATTTACTAGCTTTTAAATTTAAATAGCTCTAATTTCATTTCTTTAACACACACACACACAAACACCACATCTCTGTCCTGTAAGGTCAAGTTTCTCAAAAAGCCAAGCCTTTTCTCTTCCTTCACAGGCAAATCTCACTGAGAGGGCAAAGACCAACCAAAAACCTAAAAAAAATCAATTAAAAACACACCCACCGGCCACCAGCCAGCCACCACTCTCCTCCGCATGTCTCCTCCTCGCCGCCGTAGCTCATTCTCATTCTCATCTCCTCTCCTTGACTTACCATTACTAATTTTACTCTTATCCATTATTGCATTTCTTCTCTTCTTCTTCGCTGCAATCCTTCCCTTTATTTCTTCCTCTTCTCATAATAAACTTAAGCCTAATAATACTGTCAAGAAGAGTTGGGATTCTCTTAGTATTTTTCTTGTTCTGTTTGCGATTCTTTGTGGGATCTTTGCTAGAAGAAACGACGACGATTCAGCTTCTTCTTCTTTTACTGAAGATGTTAACAACACCAATCGCAATGTTTCTGACAGTAATCATAAACAAGAACGCCACTCTGTTTCGAATAATTGGTTTGATCAATTCGCGCTGGGAACACCGCCTACTGCTGCCGTTTCCGGCGCTGGGAGGTTAAAGAGGAGCAGTAGCTCTTATCCAGATCTGAGACAAGACAATTTATGGGAATCCGGCGATTATATTGATCGGTTGCGGTTTTTTGATGATTTTGAAATAATCAAAAATCGGTCTCCGGCGACATCATCATCTTCTCAATATATTTGTCATTGGAGGCAGAGAAGTTTATTTGAAGAATCTAACGTCAAAGAAATTCCGGTTGATACTTATATACTTCGATCTTCATCATTGCCGTCGCCGTCGCCTCCTCCACCAACAAAGCCTATGGCGCCACCACCTCCTCCACCGCCACCTCCTCCCCCAGTGGTGAGAAATCACAAAAAGAAGAGAGCTTATAAAACAGTTGCTCGTAAAGAGAAAGCAGAGAGAGCGGAAAAAGAATTTGAATTCTCAAATATCAGAAATCCACCACCGCCTCCTCCACCACCGCCTCCCCGGCCTCCACCGCCTCCTCCAGTCACGAAGTCCACTCGATCAGAACGTAAAAAGAATCATGCTACGAAGGAGTTGAAAATGGTTCTGACGTCGTTATATCATCAGAGTAAAAGAAAGAAGAAACAGAAAACAAGGAGTTTACACAACAACGAAACACTCCACTCTCCGCCTCAATCGCAATTCTCCGCTGTACCTCCACCTTCGCCCACTCCATCTCCTCCACCTCCTCCTCCTCCACCGCCACAATCAATGTTTCATAATTTGTTCAGGAAAGGAACCAAAAGTAAGAGAATTCATTCATTTTCTGCTCCTCCACCACCACCGCCACCTCCTCCACCACGACCGTCTAATAATTCCGCATCAAAGAGGTGGTCCAATCTTAGAAGTCGTATATCATCAGCAGCAGCACCGCCACTGCCACCTCCGGCACCACCAACCCCTCCACGAGCACCTTACAGAAGGCAAAGTTTTACCGCAACAGGCAGGCCGCCGTTACCAACAAGAGCCAGCAATTACTACGAGGAAAATGTGAATAACGGAGGACAATCTCCAGTAATTCCAATGCCACCATCGCCTCCACTTCCGCCGTTCAGAGTGCCAGGATTTAAATTTACAGTGGAGGGAGACTATGTTAAGATAGGGAGCGCCCAGAGCCCACGGTGCAGCTCTCCAGAGTTCGATGAGATGGATACACGGTCAACGAAGACAGTCAACCAAACGGAGGGTGGCGATGGAAACCGTGGGTCGGCGTTCTGTCCCAGCCCAGATGTGAATGCCAAGGCTGATACCTTCATTGCCAGGCTAAGAGGCGAATGGAGGCTAGAGAAAATAAACTCCTGGAAGGAGAAGAGAAGTATGGGCCTTAGCCCAGAAGGAGGCCCAATATCAGGCCCGTCAACACTATGAAACTGACCCTCAAGTATGCACACATTTCCTTCATTTTTGCCTCTGTGGATTGGATTTGACCTTCGAATCACAAAGGAAAAATAAAAAAAAAAGGCAGAAAAAAAATTCAATTAGGTCAAATTAGCCGAAGCATTATGAGGTACACAACAATGATTATTGAAAAAATATATTTCAACATATAATGCATTATAATATACTATAAAAATGGGTGTGGTCTATATAAATAAATGTATAAATAGAATGGAACTATGAGCAAGTTTTTTCAGTTGGCTCTCAGAGCTCCATTTATAGAGAATTTTAGTTGGATTTTCATTGTTGTTTTGTTTTAAATTAGTTTTGGAATGTTTGATGATACAATTTATAATGTATATGTATGTGTGTGTGTGCGCACTATGCTAATGGTGTATGGGGGTTCTGGTTGTGTTTTTTTTATCACAACTTTGAGCCATCTCCTTTAGAGTTTGAGATTTGAATATTAAGTATGGATTTTGCTTGTTTTGATGGTATTACGCAATAATATCTAATTTCAAAAATAATGTGATTGGATTGGGGAAACTCCAATTATATGTGTTTTTCTAAAACCCTAATATTGGAACTTCCTTTTAGTAGCAAGATATTTAATTTTTTTTAATATAAATCATTTTTTCGGAATCTAACATAGTAGGATCATAATTATAGTAAATTTTTTCCTATCAAATTTTAATATAACTACATATTCAGAATTCGAATTTGAGATATTTAGTTAAGTTAAAACAGTTTCTTATCAACTTGTTAAGATATTTGATTTTTGAATATATACTTATATGTTTTTTTTTTTGCATGCATTAGGTTAATTCCATGCTTATTTTAAGCCTTCTATGGTCATAAAATGATAAATTTACAAATTGGGACAATTACTTTATAGTAATTTATCATGTTTCTAAATATTTACAATAATTAATATGAGAGACAATATCATAAATAAGGACGGAAACCATGGCAATAATTTATCATTTTAAGATATTTATAATAAAAATTAACAAATTCAAATTCATACCTCCCATTTACACACAACTTATGATACAAACTCAAAATCATAATAAAAATAAAATAATCACATTCAAGAACATGTGCCAAAACTTGGGACTTTCATGTCAAATATAGTGGAAAAAAGTTGTCACCCTAGCCAATGTATGAGCAATTAAATTAGCAAAAAGATTAACTCAGATAAAATGATAAATTAGAAAAACCATTTTGCAGCCATAGATAATTTTGTATGATCCCACCAAACTTTGATATATTGGTAGAATTAGAAAATAAAACTCATCAACCCTCAATATAATCCATTTCAATCTCAATATTATCATATTCAAAATTACAAAGTTAAGAAAACACTTTTCTAATTGCCAAACTCTCTGCCAAAATAGTAGGAGTTGGCAATTTTTGGTTAATCAGCTAAATATTCGGTTAACCGACTGAATATTCGGTTCAGTTAATAAATATTATTAAATTTAATTTGGTTTGATTTAAAAATTTTGACTAATTTGATTTTTAGTTTAGTTAACGATTAACCAATTAGGTTTGGTCGGTTAACCGTTAATTGAAAATTAAAAAATATATATATAATTTTTATGTAGTTACTTATTAATTTTTTATTTAATTCCTTAATTATAGAAATTTTTTATTATAAATATATTTTTATTGCAAAATAAAGTAATTTTTTATTTAATTTTTTAATAAATTTTATTTAGTTATTTAATTAAATTAATTTTTTATAATAAAAAAATTGATTGATTTGGTTAGAATTTTTTGAGTTTAAAATAATTGGTTAAAGTATGGTTTTGTTGGTTAATTAACCGATCACCCCCTACAAAATAGGTAATTCGTGTATTAATATTAGTTAAGACTATAAAAAGTAAAGAAATTAAAATATTTTATGGTAGAATATAATAATTTAAAAATTTTAAATAAAAAATTTGACAAATTAAAATATTATTTTTTAATTTAAAATAAATTCTCTATAATAAATCAAGAAATACATATATAAAATATAAATATAATTATATAATTTAAAATTATATAAAATGTATATAATTAGATGTCTTTAAACTTATTTTATATATATTGTAAATAATGATAATATGATACAGATTATCTGAATTTCAGTAAAACATCATTTAATTTGTCTTTTTTTGAAGTTATTGGTTTTCAGCCTAAAGTCTTTTGAATTAATTGTTTTCACCCAAAAAAAAAAAAAAAGGGTTCAGAATCTTTCATTTCGTTGTTTTTCCTTTTATTTGTTGCAAACAAGGCATATAGTTAGGAATAATTATACGTGAAACTATTGCATTATAATAAGTCAATGTAATTTTGACATCTGATAATATTTTATATTTTTTATTAAATATCAACTTTTATATTATCACATGTCAAAATTATATTGACTTATTGTAATACAACGGTTTCACCGTATAATTATTCTGGAGGCATGCACCATTTATATTCTGGAGGCATGCACCATTTACTGTTCGACCCTTCCAGCTTCAGATTAATTTCTTGGCCCCAAGTCAACCATGAGTCAAAACCAAATAGCCAACAGAATTCACACTGGCAGTTAGCCACAGACTAACGTGCTACAGATAAAACCCAATTTTTTTTTAACTTTTTGAGAATAAAAACTTTTTTATTTTATTTTGTAAACTTTATTTTTCTTAATTTTCCTATCATATAGTTCGTTCTTTGAATGTTTTTACGTTTATCTTAAGCATATTTATCTCATTTTAAAGGCACATTAATATTTTACGTGTTTTATAATAATTAATTTTTATTGTTAAAGATCAAAATAAAAAAATATATAATTTAAATAAAAATAACAACAATTCATAATTATAGTCGATACATTTGTCAATTTTATTACTAAACAACAAAAAATATAATTTATATTTTTTAACATTAATGAAAGAAAATGTTAATATCAATTGAATTTTAAATATTAATATTCATTTTTAAAACAATCTTATTTTATTTTTTTAACATTATTGAAATATAATTTATTATTGTAAATGTTTTTTTATATGTACAAGAAGAAAAGTTAATAATAAGTTTTTGTCAATTTTATAAATAGCATTGATGATGTTTTTTAATTTGTCTTAATTGTTTTTTCTAATAAGAATTATATAATATGATATGTTTATTTTATATTATTATTTTAGTTTAAATTTTTGCTTTTAATATATATATATAATTATTAAAATTTTATAATATTATATAAAATTAATTAAATAGATTAAAATATTATTTATTATTTTATTAATATAAAAATATTATACTTTTTTTATTAATTAACTAGGTAATAATAGAGGTATAATTGAAAAAATTAATTAATTTTTTCTATTATAAAAAATGATAATTTTGGCTTTTTTATTTATAAATGTAATAATTTAAGTGAGACAAAAATAATAATAAAGTTTTGAGTTGTATTCATGCATAAAATTAATTTTTAATTAATAATTAGTGAGAACAAAAAATATTTTTGAGTATTACAATATTCTTTTAGAACAAGAAGTATTTAAGTGAAATATTAGTAACTTTTTAAATTTATACTCTTTTTATCTTAAATAAAAAAATTATTTTTTATTCGTCTTAAATTATAATTTATTTATTATTTTACTAAATTAATTAATATATTAAATATTATTTATTAAATATATTTTAAAATAAAATAAAAAATATATAAATTTGTATCCCTAATAAAAATACACATAAATTTATATTTCTAATAAAATTAATTAATTTTTGTTTATGCTCGTGAGATGTGAAGTAGGCGTATCGAGATGGAGGGAGTAATAAAATATCGAAAAACACAAACTTGGGTAAAGTTGCCATTCTAGGGTTCTTGTCGGCATCAATTCGCACACCTAAATCCATGAAACTTGCAGGTCTAAAGTCCGTTGAGAACGCCGACGACGAGTTAGTATGGGCTACTGCATGGGTGCCCCCCACCGAGACCCGACCCGCTCTCCTGCTCACCGGATTGCTTGACGAGACTGTCAAGCTCTGGAGTACCGACGAGCTTAACCTTGACCGCACTAACACGGGTCACTGCCTCGGTGTCGTTGCTGTGGCAGCGCATCCTTCAGGCGTCATCGCTGCTTCTGCATCGCTTGATAGCTTCGTTAGAGTCTTCGATGTAGATACCAATGCAGTTCAATCCCAAGGTAAGTTAAGATGGAAAACAAAAGATGGGAATTTTCAATTTTTGTTTTTAGGGTGTCTTTTTCTAGATGTTAATTTGAGAATTCAAATATAATCTTTGATTGTTATATTGGGTATTATGTAGAAATTTTCAATTTTTTTTCTAAATATATTACTTTGCAGGTGGACACTCATTTGTGGTTTTCTTATAAAACTAGAAGCAAAAATAGAGTTTAGAGCTTGTTAATGACCTGTAAGCTTTATTTGGATGTGCTAGTTTTCAGTTATGTTCATGTTTTAGGAAGCAGAAATACAGTATAGTATTACTTCAAAGTATAAATCAATCCAAATTCAACAGTATTGTAATAGCAAACAATATAACGAATCTTGGTTATGACTAGTATCTTCTGAGCTCTGAGGCCCAAATACAAGCTTGATACAATCTAAGGACTAAGGCAGCGAGACACATGCATATGTGTATGGACATGTATAGTTCACACTATATAGAAGCCTCTTGGTGTCGACATTGCAATTAGTGGATGTACTCAGCAATTTTTTACATTGGTGAACCCTGCACTACTATTATCTATTGTTGGCTGGCATGTATTTATTTAGTCTAAGAATGGATAGAGCATGGGCTACGTCCTGTAGAGCTGCCTATACTAATGTCATTTTCTTCTTTAGGAATGGCTTTTTATATGTGTGTGCAAAATGTAGGTTGTGAATGGATACCAGGTGTTTTAAACACCCTTGACCAATGTTAACAATAGCTCTGCCTACAGGGTACTACTCTTGCTGGTGGGGGTAGTGCATCGGTCAAGCTTTGGGATACTGCCACATGGAAACTGGTTGCTACCTTATCTATTCCTCGTCCAGAAGGACCCAAGCCCTCTGATAAGAATAGCAGCAAGAAATTTGTCTTGTCAGTTGCATGGAGTCCTGATGGGAGACGACTTGCTTGTGGCTCAATGGATGGCGCTATTTCTGTTTTTGACGTAGCACGAGTGAAATTTCTGCACCTCTTGAAGGCCATTTCATGCCTGTATGTTCACTTGTATTTTCTCCTGTCGATCCTTGGGTGCTATTTTCTGCATCAGATCACGCTCTCGTCCACATGTATGATGCTGAGGGGAAAAGCCTGGTTACAGTAATGTCAGGTCATGCAAGCTGGGTATTAAGTGTTGATGCAAGCCCTGATGGAGCAGCTATTGCAACAGGCTCAAGTGATAGAACTGTAAGGCTATGGGATCTTAGTATGAGGGCTGCTGTGCAGACAATGAGCAATCATACAGACCAAGTTTGGGGAGTTGCATTTCGACCTCCAGGAGGGACTGGCGTCCGTGCTGGTCGGCTTGCTAGTGTTTCAGATGACAAAAGTATTTCACTTTATGATTACTCCTGAACATAGATGCTTTTTCAGGTGTAAAAACATCAAGAATATTTTATTGTTACAGGATTTATTTATGCTTTGTTATTCCTCAAAATTGATCTGAGAGAAATGTTTGGTTTTGATTCATTCTTTACCCATTTGTTTGGCACGAGTGGATAATGAAAGGAAAGAATAAGGATGGAGAATAGGATAAGATTCAGTTGTAGGAAATGGACCCTGCTAGTGCAATTTGGTGAGCCATCACCATTAGTTTTCCCCAGCCAGTTGTGCTGTCTCTTGCTTTCTGGCATCGACATTGGTACCTTGTCTCAGTGATGTCAATAGCGGCGGAGAGAAATTTATTGAGATTTTTTTTAGGAATGGAAGAATGTTATTGGTGCACGGCAACTTTAGAATTTGAGCAATCATGACTAGACATGCTTGATTTGCCTTGATGATATTTAGATTTTAGGAATTATTTTAATGATAAAATTTTAAAATAACCAAATGAATTTTTATAGCAATATTAGAAGATATGCTTAAAATGCGAATTTTACCTAAATGAAAAACCTGCTAAGTGTGGCCACTTTGCGCATTCAGAGAATTTTCACGTCCTGAGAGCTTGGTAGGCTACAAAACGGCCGACTGGCCATCGTCATGGCAAAATAAGCCCCTAAAACATGCATAGGTATTTATATAAATCTACTGCAATAGAGCTTTGCATAAGGGATTATAATATACAGGGGGTTAACAAAACCATGTCAGTATCAAAAGAGTGTAACTTCGTGTCCATTAATTTTCTTCACCTAATTTGATACGTGTCAGCCTGACTTGCAGAGTTTCTTCTATGTACATATTGTACTGTTACAGGCTTACAGCTGCATCTATAAAGAAAGCATATTATTCTAGTCAAATTTTTTATTATCAAATAGCTCACCCAAAACAAGCCAACATGAAAAAAATGTACAACTATTCCCCCCCTCTATGAATATTATGCTCTATTTATCAAGAGACATTGCAAGCAAAACATGCCACAGCAGTCTGTAGGAGTTGAAAAAGCCTAACCAGATACAAGTTATAAAACTTATTACCACAAGCTTCAACATTTAATAAGTTACAAGAATAAACCCGCTAAAAGTCTATCAAAAGGCAGAATCCACTAATTTTTCCCCCATATGAACCATGCCTTGTATCAGAACATTAGGAGCTTGTCTTTTAGATCTGATTTCATAAGCTTCAGGAGAAAAAAGGCAAGAACACCAATGTTCCTTTGAAATATTATCGTGTTGCCCACAACCAAATTCTGCAAAAAGCAACCATGGAACATATTTATTCAAGCTTTAATTTGAGATTAATAAATAAATTGACCTGCATTTTTAATGTTATACAGTCAGGATGAATTAGCCTAAGCATTTCAAAAATCCTATTGTGAACTTGAGTTTGAGTGGGACAGCATCAGCTTTTATAACCCTCAGTATAAGGTCCTCACCAATTGGCGTTCCTAGAAACTGCATGCATAGATGATTTCACATTTCAGCAGGCTACCCCCTTTTTATCATTATACTGGCAGAACTTAAAAAAATGATAAGTCTCCTCTTTCACAAAAAACAACTAGTGATACTGATTTTTCTGTAGATAACTTAATAGTTACTTCATATCAAGGTTCCTTACTGAATAAAGCGTTTTCGAGGTTGCTTGACTGCTAAAGAACTCATTATATCCTGACTCAACTACTTTTAAAAAAACAGGCCAAAAAAGTTCAGTCATTTAAATCCGTAAGCACATGATATCAAGTAGAAATCTATCAAAGAGTTCCCATCATCCCATACTCTCAGCATTGGTGAAATATAAGTTTTGTTTAGGAGCAAAAAAATTTTGATAATACGATATCATATCACAAAAAGTAACAGGAAAAACTCTCCATACAGTATCATTGCATAAATATAAGAAAGTAAATTGACATTTAAAATCAACAATAAAAAGAAAAGCATTTCCCCAATATTAAAAGTGTATGTAAGACATTAAAAGTACAATTTTGCTTTGTTCATTTCACCTTTTTCTTTTAACCTGCTAAGAAAAGAGATCCAAAAATCTACAATACTATTTGAGATGCTTTTATACAATTTGGCTACTGACCTAATTCTCTTATTGCACTCTTTTTGGGGTTTCCTTGTTATTTTCTCATCTTTTCTAACAAGTGTTATGATGCTAAATTTACAAGGCATATATTCATTGGGTATTTCATTTTATCATTCTATTGTAATGATCAGCCAATTACAATTATGATTTTATAGGGGGCCTGGTAGACAAGATTTTTGCAGGGAATGGGCAAAATCTTTCAATGCATATAGACTATGGAGCAAAAAAAAATTTCAGAGGGGCATAAATCAAAAACAAAATATTATTTATGAAAATTCTTTTCAAATTTTGAGCGGAAGCACTTGTCCCCACCCCTTTTAACTTGGCCTTGTCCCTGACCCGGATTCAAATCTTAAACTAAATACAAACTGCCAACAATGTTCAGAAAGCCAAATGTAGCAGCTTATTAAAGAAATGCAGATTCAGAAAGGTTGAATACCAGATTGTATTACTATATCAGCTATTTATACAAGAGATTTACAACAGAAAGTTCAAGATACAGCAGAAGAAAAAGATATACAAATCAAATAATATCCCTAGCTGTTAGGGATTTTGAATAAACAAAGTTTGACTGAGTTATTTCCTTATCACCCCCCCGCAAACTCATGGTTGGAACAACTCTGAGTTTGGATTTTAACAGAAGAAACCCTGACTTGGGCAAAGGCTTTGTGAGTAAATCTGCAATCTGATCAACTGTAGCTATATACGACACTTGAAGAGTTTTATTGCGAACTTGATCACGAACGAAATGAAAATCCAACTCAAGATGCTTAGAGCGAGAGTGAAAAACTGGATTTGCGGCAAGATACGTAGCTGAGACGTTATCACACCATATGCGAGGAACTTGTGAAAGATGGTGTTTGAGTTCACGTAACAGCCCTTGTAACCAATAAACCTCAGAGGCTGCTGCAGCTAATGCACGATACTCAGAATCGGTGCTGGATCGTGCAACCATATTCTGTTTTTTCGAACACCAAGAGATCAAATTCGGGCCATGATACACTGCATAAGCCGATGTACTTTTGCGATCAACCCGATCTCCTCCCCAATCTGCATCACTAAATGCAGCAAGTTGAGGTTGGGAGGATGGTTGAAACACCAAACCATGATCTTCAGTTCCCCTTAAATAACACAATATGCGTTTGACTGCCTGCCAATTATTTTCAGTTGGAGAATGCATATATTGTGCAACCTTGTTAACAGCCATGGTAACATCGGGTCTAGTCAAAGCCAAATATTGTAACATGCCTACTACCTGCCGAAACAATTTTGAGTCACCAAATGGAGAAGAAGTGTCCGCGGATGATGTTAGTTGAGGCGAAGAAGGAGTGCTCACAGAAGATGCTTCATGCATGTTAACCCGATATAAAAGTTCTCGAATATATTTTGACTGAGAAAGATGCAAATGGCCATTTGTTGTAATAACCTCAACACCCAAAAAATAAGTGAGAGAGCCCAAATCCTTTAAAGCTATATCTTTCTTCAAGCTGTTGATAATGGTTTGCAGAAAAACTTGGCTGGACCCCGTTAATATCAAGTCATCTACATAGACAAGACAGTATGCAACATTAGAACCTCGAGTAAGAATAAAAAGTGAGCTGTCCGCCTTAGAATGAATAAATCCAAGCTGCTGCAAGGCTTTAGCAAGACAAAAAAACCAAGCCCGAGGGGCTTGTTTAAGGCCATATAAGGATTTGCGTAGAGCACATACAAAATCGGGTTTGCTTTGATCTACAAAACCTTGAGGTTGTTCCATGAAAACAGGTTCCTCTAGAATGCCATGTAGGAAGGCACTAGACACGTAAAGTTGACAAATTGGCCATCGACTATGAATGACAAGTGATAAGATTAATCTGATTGTGGCAGGCTTGATAACCGGACTGAAGGTCTCAACGCAATCAACACCGGGACGTTGATTAAACCCCTTGGCCACCAAACGAGCTTTATAGCGTTCAATGGAACCATCCAATTTTGTTTTTGTGCGATAAATCCATTTGCACCCAATGATATTTGGTGCTTGTGTGCGAGGAACTAAGTCCCACGTGCCATTGGCCATGAGTGTATCTATTTCTTCAGACATGGCTTTCCTCCAAACTGATGACTTAACTGCCTCCTTATATGAATTTGGAGAAATAGCAACAACAGAATTTTGAAAAGCTCGTGGCTTCAAGTTACCGGTTTTAGACCGTGTTACCATTGGGTGAGAATTTGTAGTAGAGGAAGACGGCGGAGCTGAGTTTGGAACCGCTGCAAATGGTGGGGGCAAAGCATAGACAGGAGCTGTCACAACACTTGGTGGTATAGTAATTGATGGAACTATGGCAGGTGTAGGTGCTAGCGGTGGAGTATTAACTTGAGGCGGTGAAACAATTGGTAAGGGTGCAGGTGGCGGGTTTGGCAAAATTAGAGGCATCAAAGAGTTTGATGAAGTGGGTTTGGCAAGTGACAAAATTGCAGGCATTGGAGGTGGAGCGCCAAGGACAGAAAAACAACCATCACTTTCTTTGAACGGGAAAACCTGTTCATCAAATAAAACATGGCGTGAGAAGAATATTTTATTAGTTGCCAAAGAAAAACATTTGTAACCTTTATGAAGAATACTGTATCCAAGGAAGACACATTTTGCGGAACAAGGTTCTAACTTATCTTTGGAATACGGACGCAACCACGGATAGCAAGCACAACCAAAGACCCGAAAGAATTTATAATCCGGATTTCGTTGAAAAATTAATTGATATGAAGACTTGTGATTAAGATTAGGAGTGGGAAGTCTATTTATGGTATAAACTGCGGCAGCAAAGGCATGATCCCAGAATTTTGGTGGTACAGAGGCATGAAGTAAATAAGCTCGGCCAGTTTCAGTAATATGGCGGTACTTTCGTTCAGCACAACCGTTCTGTTCAGGGGTGTGTGGACAAGAACTGCGTTGAATTATTCCATTTTCACTTAAGTATTGTTTCAAGGCTTGATACTCCCCTCCCCAGTCCGATTGAAATTGTTTAATGGGTTTTTCAAAAAAAATTTCAACGATATTCCGGAATTTGACAAAACAGGACAAAACATCAGACTTCTTTTTAATGAAATAGATCCAACTGTATTTAGTGAAATGATCAAAGAATAAGACATAATATAATGAACCATCACTTGAAGGAATTGGGACTGGTCCCCATAAGTCCGAACATATTAATTCTAAAGGCTGTTTTGCAACATAGGAAGACTCAAAAAATGGTAACTTATGAGACTTGCTAACACAACACGTCTCACACAAACGTTGAACATTTTTATTAGAAATAGAAGACAACAATTTATTTGAAGAAAGAACTTTATTAACAGTGTTTGAACACGCATGACCCAAGCGTGCATGCCAGGTAGACAACGCAACGGAATGACAAGCTGGTGATGTAGAGCTGGACGCAAGAATGTATAAGCCATCTTTAACTGGACCCTGATGGAGAATTTGCTTCGTTGGGAGATCCTTTATCTCAAAAAAATTGGGGAAAAATTCCAAGGAAACATTGTTAGAAACTGAGAACTGACGAACAGATAATAAATTAGTATTAGCAGAAGGAACATGTAAAATATTATCTAAGGAAAAAACATGAGAATCAAGAGATAGTTGACTTGAACCAGTACTAGAAATTGGAAGACTTTTACCATTGGTGAGAGTAACTTCGTCTGTGCCAGAGTATTCAGAATGGATGCCCAAGTTTTCCAGTTCAGATGTCAAGTGATGCGTTGAACCGCTGTCCATGACCCACGGCTTATGAGGTGGTGTAGGTGAGGATGCATAATTGCTGGATGGCTTGGTATTTTGGGAAGACTGTGTGGGACTAGGACAGATGTTGGATGTATGGCCACTTCCTCCACAATTATAACAGGTAAGAGTATAAGAATCTGCATTCCTAGAGCGTCCTCTGCTAGTAGAAGGGGAATAACCACCACCACGTCGATTACCACGACCCCTTCCTCTTGAACTATCCTGTGTGGGATGTCGACTTGTGAAGTGTGCAACAACGGGGGTTTGAAGAGTAGCATTGGAATTCTAAAGCTGCATCTTTTCAGAAAGCAACAAACCATATAGATCATCAAATGAAATGGAGACTAGCCGAGCTTCAATGTTTCGGGTGAATGGTCTGTAATCAGACCCAAGACCTCGCATGATGTGATCAATAAGATCATCTTCTGCTATGGGTGAGTTAAGAGCAAGAAGCTGATCAAAAATTTGTTTAGCTCGACTCATATAAACAGTAATCGAATCATTATTTCGAGAGAGAGAATAAAGAGCACTCTTAAGAGTGCGAACCTGTGCCTTCGAACCAGAGGCAAATGATGTCTGCAAACGTGTCCAAGCATCACGTGCAGTTGTGGCTCCTACCACTTGTGACAAAACGGATTCAGTGAGGGAACTGAGAATCCAACCCAGGACAGTTTGGTCCTTGACAAACCAAGCAGTATAAGCAGTATTTGGAGCATCATTAATCGTTTTAGGAGGGGCAGGGACAGACCCATCAACGTGATGAAACAACTGTTAGCCGTGAAGAAGAGGCACAATTTGGGCTTTCCAGAGAAGGTAATTGGTAGGGGAGAGTTTTGTAGTGACATGATTGTGGATTGATGGAAGTGAAGAAGGGACCGAACTGATTTGAGATGGAGATGAGTTCGATGCAGCCATTGGAAAAAAAAACAGGAAGAGGAAAAGATAGCAGAGACAGGTAGAAGGAGAAGACGAAGAGAAAAAAAAAATGGTATTAAAACCAAAAGAGCTCTGATACCATAAAGAAATGCAGATTCAGAAAGGTTGAATACCAGATTGTATTACTATATCAGCTATTTATACAAGAGATTTACAACAGAAAGTTCAAGATACAGCAGAAGAAAAAGATATACAAATCAAATAATATCCCTAGCTGTTAGGGATTTTGAATAAACAAAGTTTGACTGAGTTATTTCCTTATCACTTATTACACCGGCAATGAACTGGTCTAAAAGAGGTAATGTTTCTACTTCTAAAAATTCAACAAAAACCTTGGAAGATTCTAGTCCTATATAACAAAAATAATCCACATGTTATAAAGCAATGCAAACCTACTACGAAATTTGTAACGAGGGAAACACCCAGATTAGGAAAAAAAAAGTCTGGAAAACCAAACAAAAACTCAATGAGTACGAGTGCTGAACTTACGATGTCACTAAACCCTTCATTTAGGAGCCTTGTTAGCCAGATAGTTCTTCAAAACATCCATGACTGCCCCAAAATCTGCCTTAACTTGCACCGGGGGGTTAGCAAACCTGCAGGCCATATCTGGTATTTCTTTGGAGTGATAATCAATCTTAGACTGAGTAAATTTCAATCCATGAGCTGTGCTCACCACTACTGTCCTGTCCATAGGCCCTATAACCCCACTATTCCTAAGCTTAATCAATGCTGTCAATGCAACCCCAGTATGGGGGCAGATAAACATCCCAGTAGAGTCGGCTTGTGCCATTGCATCCATCAACTCCTCCTCTGTGGCTTCCTCAACAATCCCATTTGAATTCTTCAAAGCATACACAGCTCTATCTATAGAAACCGGGTCTCCAATCTGTATAGCTGAAGCGAATGTAGAATTCGCCTTCACAGGCTTAAATTCTTTCCAACCAGACTTGAAATACAAGCAAAGCGGATTAGCATTTGCAGCTTGAGCACAAACTAGCCTTGGAATTCTATCAACAAGCCCCAATTCTTGACATATTTTGAACCCTTTATAGAAGGCATATATATTCCCTAAATTACCACCTGGAACTATAACCCAATCTGGCACTTCCCAATTAAACTGCTGCAAAATCTCAATTGCAGCAGTTTTTTGCCCTTCAATCCTTAAACTGTTCAAAGAATTCGCCAAATAAACCGGCAATTCGGCTGTAATCTCACGGATTAGTTTCATACACCCATCGAAATCAGTATCTATACTCAATACAAAAGCTCCATTTGCAATTGGCTGCACCAATTGCGCAACTGAGATCTTGTTAGCAGGCAAGAAAACAATCGATGGAATTCCCGCCGCGGCGCAATATGCTGAGAGTGCCGCTGAGGTGTCTCCAGTTGACGCGCAGCCAACTCCAACGACTGGGCGTTTCATTTTGCGCAAACGGTTGACTTGGCTAACCAAAACAGTCATGCCCAGATCCTTAAAACTGCCGGTATGGCTAATGCCGCAGTGTTTAACCCACAAATCGTTCATACCTAGAAACTGTTTGCCAAAACGCTCAGCCCAAAACAAATTCGAGTTCCCTTCAAAAGCCGAAACTATATCATCAGAATCAATCTCAGGCAATACCCATTCCTTCTTAGACCAAACTCCAGACCCATAAGGCCAAGTAGTCTTTCCAACACGGGAGTCAAACAGGTCACGCCAATAAGCACCATCAAACTTCTTAAGAGCTTCCATATCATGCTGGACATCAAGAAGACCGCCAGAACGACTTCTGTAAACGATCTCGTCAAGAGAGTACCACTCGTGGTGGTAAGGGCCAGCATTGAAGGGGACATACTTAGCAGAAAAGGTATTAGCAGCAGAAGTAGATCGTTGCCGGCGGGCCTCATCACGGATGTTCTCATCAGCAGGGCGGTGGTGCTTGGTGGTAAGTGGCGGAGTGTCATTCGAGGAAGGGGAGGGATCGAGTGTAGAGGAAGTGCATGAAATAAAGGTGGAAAATTTAGGGGTTGGATCGAATTGTTTATGTTTATAATTGAAAGAGAAAGCGAGAGAAGAAGAGTATGAATAAGTTGCCATTTTTCCTCTGCGAGGCAGAGAGAGTGAGGCGGCGGATAGTCTTAGGCTCTTTGCTTGTGTTTGTTTCTTATTATTATTATTATTATTGTTAAAAATAATATAATATATATATTAATTAATTTCAATTGCGATTTGATGTGAGTGGGAGTGGCTGCTGTTTATAAACACATTTAACTTGCGTTCTGGCAGGAGCTTCTAGAATTAATTTTTTTATTAATTATGTATAGAAAAAAGGTAAACCTAAAAAAAACTTTAATTCAAAATTTATGTGTATTGAATTAAAGATTCTATTAAATTTTAATTGATTTCAAAAAAATGTAATAGTATTTATTTAGATTTATTTGAAATTTTATAAAATTTGATAATATTTAATAATAATTTTTTAGAAGTCTATTAAAATTTAATAATATTTAAAAAATTAATAATTTTAGATGAATTTTATAAATTTATAAATTTTATTAAATTTTAAAATGTTAATATATAAATAAAAAAATCTTTGGCAAATTCAGCCTCCATCTTAGAAAGTTAATCTCGGTGAAAGGACACGCTTTGTCTTCTCCTTCTACATTGCTTTCTCTGGTCTGCAAAACCTACATCTTCTTCTTCTTTTTTTTTTTTTGTGGTTCTCCACCTTCTTTTCTTCAATTCAAGAATTCAAATCCAAATCTCTCGCTTGTCAAGTTCTGATATCTCTCTTTGTCAAGCTCTGTTCGTTTAGGGTTTTGCCACCGACCTTAGCAGTCTCAAGCTCCATTCTTATCGATGTTCCTTCCGTGTAGAGTCTAGCATTTCCTCTCACACAGGTCCTTCCTTTCAAATCTAGAACTATACCTCATTTTTTACCCATTCTTCACTACACCGATCTGCAGTAGGATCTTCCTCTCTCGCTTCGAGTTGCCTCCAGTTCTCTTCAATATGGACATGTGGCGCCTGCTGAGGTTAGCCAAGAAGAGTGTGACTAGTTTTTGTGGAGATTCTGATGTCTCTTTGACTCAAAAAATCCTAAATCTATGGCTCTTTTTGCTATTTGACTTTCGTCCTGGCCTTTTCTGTTTGTGGATTTCTATGATGGCTTGAAGTCCAGGTACCGGCTTTTGCTCTTAAAGATTTACCTTTATTGTTTGGTTTTGCCTGTCATTCTATTTTGTGCTGGCAGAGAGAAAATCTTTTCTCTATGTGATCCAGCCCCTCCTCTGTTCTTTTGGCAAAGGTCGTCCTTTTGGTTATCCCAGATACCAGCTTATCAAAGTTTTCTCTATTATCAATTGGAAAGACCTTTATGTGCAGCTCTTCTATCAGGTAATCTGAGCTTGTGATCCTCTCCCAGTTAAGAATGGATTGTCCTTGTTTTCCCTCAATCTCTTTGCTATATGAGGAAGTATGGGATGAGTATTTTAGGAAAATACCTTTGATTTATCTTCTGTTAGGGCAATTTTCTAGTTTGTGCTTAAAGGCATTGTGCCTTGCCTTTCTTCTTGGTCGTTCCATTACTTTTCTATGGCCAATCAGTGTGATATTTTGTGCGTTTGCCAAGTCTCTTTGGTGCAGGGGATTACGCTGTTTCTTTGGAGTTTATGGATCGATTTTCTCTGTTATTGTTTTTGGCAGTGAAGCTTGGTTTAAAGGGAAGGCTGCTCTTAGTTTAGCTTGGATCATAAATTTTGTCCTCCATGTCTATGTTTGGTTTCTAGTCATGGATTTATCTGATCCATTAGGCCTATGTTTGTTTGGATGGGAGGTAAATTAGAGGTGAAATTAAATTTACTTTCATAAAGGAGAAAATAAGGTTTTACATCAATTTACTCCAATTTCTCTTCATTTTGAAGAGAAATATTTAGAGGGTTTGCAAATAAATTAGAAAATCTCATTTTCTTTACTCTTATTTACTCTAATGTTATTTACACCAAATAAAAGAAAGTAAGATAAATTTAATTTACTTTCTCTTACTTTAACTGCAGTTACTCTTGAACAAACATAAGCTAGATGTTATTTTTATTTCCTGGACTATTTATTTCGATTGGGTTGTATCTCTCCCTCAGGGGAATTATGTAGTTTCTTGTGTTTAATGAAAGTTTTATTCTCCTTTAAAAAAAAAAAAAGAATTCAAATCCAAATTCTTGATTTGTGTGGTGTTCGAATTTTATATGAAGCTAGAAAACAAAAACTCAATTGTTTGTTTAATCCATTGCTTGCTTGATTCTTCTTCTTCTTCTTTTTTTTTCCCTTCTTCCTCTTTTAATTTGATATATTAATAACAAATAATATGAAGGGAGTCTTATCGCAGCGGTAAGTGTTGTCGCTGTGTGATCTGAGATCACAGATTCGAGCCGTGAAAACGGCTTCTTGCAATTAATTGTAAGGAAAAACCGCGTACAAAGATTCAATGGGCCCGACTCTTTTTCGAACTCCGCTCATTGCGGGAGTATTTATGTACCGGGTTACTTTTTTTTTAATAACAAATAATATCTCTCGTGTTATACCGTGATTTATAACATTTTATATTATTTTAATTAAAAAGTATACTATATAAATATAATTAATATATAAAAAATAATATTATACATATATAAATATATACAATATTAAAAATTTCATATTCATATATTATAAAGATATTCATGGTAATATGTATCTAATATATTAAAATATTTTTTGAATTAGCATGTGAATTCATTAATAAAAATTAAAATATTAATTTTTATTTATATTACTTAAAAATTAGAAAAATAATTAAGATTGGTAATTTTAATACAGAAGAATAAGTGAATTTATTGCTTGCTATTTTTTTTTGGAGACAAAGAAAATAGTTATAAATTTATCTAAAAATAATATGAGAAAGAGAAATATAAAAGTGAAAGAATAATATACATAAATATATTAAAATTTATATTAAGTTAGTATAATATAAATATTTTTGATAGATAAAAATTTTATTAAAGATAAAATCAAATAATATAAAATTTTAAATTTATTTATAAATAATAACATTCTATCAAAATATTATAATTAATAGCATATTCATTAAGATAATTAAATTTATATTAACAATTTAAAATTTAAAATAAAATAATAAAAAATTTAAGAAGTTATTCTTCTTTGACTCATAAAATAATTAAAAGTTAAATTTTAAAAAAAGTTTAAAAAGTTACTCGTATTAATTTTAGAGCATATAATAATAATAATAATAATAATAATTAAAAAGAAATATAATAATTCACAAGTTAAAAAGAAAAACAATAATTAATAAATTTAAAGTAGTATATCTATTTAAATAAAAATTTTAAAAAACAAAGACCTACATTTAAATCATTAGTTTATTTTTTAATTAATAAAATAAAAATTAATATATTTTGTTAAACAATTTTTTCTTGTATTATACTTGAAATCCATCTCGTTTTTTTAAATAATAAAAATAAAATTTTAAAACTATATTTTTAAATAATTGAAATCTTAACATTCAAAATTATATTTTTAACTAACAATCTTAACATTTAAAATTACATTTTTAGCTAAAATAATTAAAAGAAAAGAAAAATTACAAACTAGCATGGCTTTCTTGAAATTTTACTATTTATACTAGGGGCTATATACAAGCTCCAAGTTTACCCGCAGGATGCTGCGATAGCTAAATTTTTTAATGGTAATTTTTATTTTTTAATAAATTTTAAATTAAAAATTATTTATCAAGATATAATTTAAACAGAAAATGTATATTTAATATACTAAATAAAAAGAAAGAATAAATTTAATAAATAATAATAATAAATTAAATACAAAAAATAAATTAAAATATATCAGTCAATACTATATAAAAATATAAAAATATTAATAATTTATTATTAATATTATCTAATAAAAAATTTTATTAAAAAATTTTATTAATAAATAGTAATTAAAAATTAATACGTCATTTAATTATTTAATTAAATTTTTGATTATTAATTTTGGTTTATATTTTTATAGAGTTATTATTTTTTATATTTTTGTATGTTATGTATGATATATATTGAAAGTTAATGGCAATATTAGCCATTTAAAAATAAAATATATATATTATATAAATATATTAAATTTCCCATTACATGAATTTTATACAAAATGACATTAATATAGAAAAAAGGTAAAATGAAAATAAACTTGTTATCAAAAAATTATAAATTATAAATTTTAAAAATAATATTAATAAAAAGAATTATAAATTAATAGAAAAATTAATATATTGAAATTTAAACTAAACTAGTACAATATAAATATCTTTAAGTGGATAAAAAATTTATTAAAAATAAAATCAAATAATATAAAATTTTAAATTCAATTATAATTAATAGTATATTATTTTAAATTATTTTAAGATGATTAAATTTAGATTATTATTTTAAAAATTAAATTAAAATAATAATATAAAATCAAAAATTTGGAAAGTATCATTTTAAAAAATATTACTCATAATGTTCACTAAGAATTAAAATAAAAATAAAAGAGACAAAAAAAACTATATTTAAATTATTTTATTATTATATTTCAATAAATACAAATATAGATAAAACTCTAAACTTGAATATAATTAATAACATATTTATTTTAAATTATTTTTAAGATAATTAAATTTATATTGCCAATTTAAAAGTTAAAATAAAATAATAAAAATTTAAAAATTCATTATTCTTAAATTTATGGCTCACACATTTTATTAAAAAATTAATAATAAACATTAAAATTTTAAAAGCTACTCTGATTTATTGCATTTTAATAATAATAATAATAAATATTTGATCAATGAAATATTTATTGAACTTTTAATCAATCAAAATTTAAAGGTTTGTTAAATTTTTATATATTATTTTTATTTTAAATTCAAGCCTAATATATATTTCATAATTTAAGTTAATTATATATTATAATTATAGAAAATTGTGACTTCATATTTTTTTAATTATTTTTAATTATAATTTTTAAATATTGATACTTATTTTATATAATTATATTTTATTATAAAAAATTATAAATGATCTAACAATTATAATTGTGATATTCAATTTTTGTATTTTAATTTTAGTCATATTTTTTTAGTTAATTTTTATTGAAGTATGTCACTATATATGTTCTAGATACAATTATATTTGGTATATAATTTTTTAATTATCTATTTAATTTTACATCTATTTTTTATTAATAAAATTAATCCTACTTATTTGTGTTAATTTATTATTTATTGACATAATTTATCTTATAAAATTAAATTTCAATTTTATATACTTTTTATTGAAATGTTCCTTAAGTTATCATGAAAAATTTTAATATATTTAATTTTATATTTTATAAAAATAACTAATATTAATGTGAATTGATCATTAATAAAAAATTATTATAAAAAATTGATTATTATAATAAATATAGTAATTATTATAATATTAAATTATAAATTTAATTATTTAATTAATTATTTAATAATTTATCACTTCACAATATTATAAATTCAATTAATTTATATTAAAACTTTATTAATTTAAATTAATCTATATAATACAATTTATGAAAAAAGAGAAAGTTAAAAAAACAAAACTAAAAAATAATAGTAGAGAAAATATGGATAAAATTGGAAATATACTATTTATTCTTGTAGCACTTTTAATATATATAAGAGCAATCAAGTTGTTTGCGTTGTGCTGCCGTCTATATATTTTACATTATATTTAAATGAAGAAATAATTTATAAATTAATGTATAATTAAAAATATTTATAATAATGTATGTCTAATATATTAAGATATTTTTTAAATTGATTTGTGATTTGATTAAAAAATAATTATATTATTAATTATTAATTTTATTACTTTAATTAAAAAATAAAGATACTATTTTAAATATAAAAGAATAAGTAAAAATTTATTAATTATTAAATTTTTTTGGACAAAAATAAAAAAAAATTATAAAATTTAACTAAAAATCATATGATTACGGAGAAATATAAGAATGGTAAAAGAATAAATAATTATATTAAAATTTATATTAAGTTGATATAATGAAAATATTTTTATATGAGCAAAAATCTATTTAAAATAAAGTAAAATAATAAAAAATTATAAATTTAATTATAATAATAACACATTCATTTTAAATTATCTTTAAAATAATTAAATTTATAATATTCGTTAAAAATTTAAAATATAATAATAATAATAATAATAATAAAGTTTAAAAATTTATAAATCATTGTTCTAGGAATTAATTCATACAATTTATTAAAAATTAAAAATTAAAAAGTCACATTTAGTGAAATAATAATTTCTAAAGTAATTAATAATAATAATAATAATAATAATAATAATAATACTGCTACTACTACTATTATTATTACTACTACGCAAGATAAAAAAATAAATATAAAATAAAAATATAAAAAATGAAAGGAAGTGAGAAAAGAAAAAAAAATAGGGATAAAATTAAAATTTTATTACTCTTCCAATGTAGACATGTTAGTGTGTGTGTGTGTATATATATAATGGAAAAGATAAGATAAAAAAGTAAAAAATAAAGGTGTAGAAATTTTGGTGTGTGTGTGTGTGTAATGGAAAGGATAAAAGAAAAGAGAAAAAAAAAAGGCCTTCGTTTTTTTAGAAAAAAATGAAAAATAAAAAAAAAAATCTTGGTTTTTTTGGAAAATTCACTGTTTATTTGGGTTGTAGTTTTAGTATATTATATAATAATATAATATTAATATAATATTGGGTAATTAGGGTTTTACGTGCTTTGCTTATTTTTTTTCCTGGTTCATTAACTGAATTAGTTTGTATTTGTAAACACTTATTAAATAATACTTAATTATCCATTAGGCTTAATTTTATAGTTTGTATCATTAATTTTGATTTTATATCCGCAAGGTAATACAATTGTTAAAGTTATTTCAGCAAGATTTATGTGTATATAATCATTGGGTAAATCTTTAGCAGTTCTTATTGTTTTTATCTGATTTTTTAGGCTAAATAATTATGAAGTTAATGAGATTTTATATATTATAATAGTCAGATATTATATTTTTAATATTTAATATTTATATTATTATATTATTAAAAATTAAATTATTTATTTCTTCTGTTAATATTTTTATCTAAAAAATATTAGTTAATGACTTTAATATTATAAAATAATTTTTTTTTCATTCATTTATATATATATATATATATATTTATCTTTGTTATTTGTTAAGTTTATTTTATTTTTAAGTTTATTTTATATATAGATCGTCTGTAAAATAATAAAATATATTATTTATATTATTTAAAAATATATATTATTTAAAATTATTTTTTTGTAATATATATATAATTAAAATAAATGGTGTATACGGATTGCCTGTAAAATAATAAAAAATATTATTCGTATTATTAAATTTTTTAAAAAATATTTAAAAAAATATAAATAAATTATGTGAAAAAATATAAATAAAATTAAAAACAAGTATGACTTAACAAATAATAAAAATAAATATATATAAATGAAGGGTAAAAAAGTTATTTTATAATATTAAAATCATTAATTTATGGTTTTGAAATAAAAATATCGACAGAATAATTAAATAATTTAATTTTTAAAAATATATTAATGTAAAAATTAGATGTTAAAAATATAGAGACTGACTGGTATAATATATAAAATTTAATAAATTTTATAATTATTTAGTAATTTTTTATATCAAAATTTATATCTTATTTATTTTTTTTTATATTGTTAAGTGGATTTTGTAACTAAGATGCCACCTTTGAATTGTACCTTGTAATTTCTTGTGATTTTGTTTATGGAGCGATTGCAGTAATTGGTCTGGTGATTTGGGGTATGGCTAATTGCTATTCATTGAAGATAATTTTTTTTGTAAAAAAAGTAAAATTTTCTTTTCCTTAATAACCAATTATTTTTTTTCTTGGCGTAATTGAGAGAATGTTAATTAATGGAGAAATACAATATCTTTAAATATATAAAAAAAATGATAGAAATCAAAATAATGAATAATGAATTTTTTAATAATTTATTTGTATATGATAATAAATATTAGATATGACATAATAATTTATATTTCTCATTTTATAATTTTTTATTTTACAATAATAATATTGGAAATTTTTGATATTTATGTATTTGTAAAATTTTATAATATTTATTTATTTGTCTAATATCATTAAATTTATATTTATGGTATAAAAATTTTAATAAACTATATTATATTTTTATCAAAATATTAATTATATAAAAAAATAAAATTCCATCAAAATTTATCAAAGTGTAAAATAAAAATTCAATACACTTCATTAAATTTCATATAGGATTCTAACAAACTCTATAGATTCCATTAAAATCATAATTCTTTTAAAATTCATTAAAATTCTAATCTAATATATCATCCTTGGACAAAAACAAACATACCCTTTTAACTATCAAACTATATATTGATGATTTAGAATAGTTATTTCAAAAAAAATTAATTAATTTATGTCTAAAATTAATCTAAAGACAAATTTATACTTTTTCTGTAGCTTGAAAATAAAAATACAACTCCTCTCTAAATCGCATATGTTAAATTTTATTCTTTGTTAATTTGTTATATAATGTTACGACTAGATCTCTATATTTTCCATTAATCGGACATTCAACACAATTACATAATATATATATTTAATATATTTTTTTTGAAATTTCTACGATCAATCTTATATATGCATAAATAACTTGAATTTATGGACCAATATCATCTTAGAATTGAGGAGTATATATATATATACATAGAAATATATATTTACATAAAATTTATTTCTGTAATAGAAGGTTCAAAGTTACGGGAAAAAAAACAACATTGAGAGTCAACGAAAAGAAAATTAATTTGTAATTTCACCCATGTCTTTTCATTCAAACCTATATCAAAATTCATATTAAAACAAGTAAAAATAATTTTGTCATCATTTCATTTCTGCAAATAATTGATAATTAAATTAATTAAATTGGCAGGTGAATAACTATTTTATCAAACAATATATTAATAATGATTTCAAGAGAATTAAATTTATTAATTTAATGGTCTGAATGTTAGTTTCCATGCATGGTAAATTGATATCAAATATAATACATAAATATTTATTAATTATAACAAATTTTATACATAGAAACTGAAAATGGAATTTATATTCATATTATTGTTGATATACCATATATTATGGCATCCGGCAAGAGATTTTCCATATTGTTATTTTTATTAAATCTGTAATGGATGCAAATGAAGGATTGGTTTATTTAGTATGTAGTTAGACTTAAATTTTCATCACTACATTGTTGATTATAGAGTTTTTGATTTTAACATCACATCGCCATAGAATTACTGCATGGATAAAGTCATTTAAAAAGCAAAAATTGAATTAAAATCTATTCTGGTTGGTAAAATATTATACCATGTGTCTCGCTCTCATCTTATTATAAATTTTTAAAATTTTAAATTAAATTTTTATTTATTATAATAAATATATTTATTTAAAAAGTTTAAATATAATTAGATTATTTTATTTTATATTGATAATAATTATATTTATTTGAATAGTTCAAATATAATTAAGATATTTTATTTGATATTGATAATAATTATATTTATTTTGAGAGTTTAAATAAAATTATAATATTCTATTTCATAATAATTAATTATTAATAAATAAATAAATAATTTATTTTTATAGATATTTATTTAGAGAGTTTAAATAAAATTAAAACATTCTATTTAATATTGATAATAATTATATTTATTTAAAAAATTCAAATAAGATTATAATATTTTAAATCGGTTGTCGCTAACATAATATTATATTATGTGTCTCGCTCTTATCTTAACACGTATCTCAATTTCTTAAAATTTCTAATTAAATTTATCATTACTATAATAAATATATTTATTTAATATTTATTTAGAGATTTTAAATAAAATTATAATATTTTATTTAATATTGATAATAATTATGTTTATTTATAATTTTTGAATATGATTATAATATATTATTTGATATTGATGATGCTTATATTTATTTTAAAAATTTAAATAGTATTATAAAATTCTATTTGATAATAATTGATTGCTATAAAATATTTGTTATTAACTATTTGATAGTAATTGATTGCTACAAAATATTTATTGTTAATTAAATTTTAGTTAATTAATAGCTAATTATATATATATAATTAAATATATATTTACAGACTTCAATAATAAATTAAAATATTTTATTTGATATTGATAATAATTATATTTATTTAAATATTTTAAATAGAATTAGAATATACTATTTTATATTGATAATAATTATTTATTATATCTTGTATCTTTCTGTTATTCTCTTCTTTCACATTATTTTTTAGTTTCAAAACCACAGTATTTTTCAATAATTAAGATTGTGCTTTTATTATTACTATTTTAATTTAAATTACAATAAAATAAAACTAAATTAATTATTATTAAATTATAACAATAACAGTAATTAAAAATAGTAATAAATTATATTATTTATTTTGATGATAATTCAATGAAATATGTTTAAATATTCAATTGACATAGTTCTAAATAATGCAAAGTAATTGTTCTAACAAAATTAAGATATAATTCAAATGGCAAAGCTTTGAATTTAAATAGTTAATGGTAAAGTTTGGATCCTAAAAACTTCAATTTTATAGTAATTTGGATAATTTTCACGAGCATTAGTCAATTATTGAAAAGCATTGATGGGTATTAATTAATTATTGAGGGACTAAGATGAGTATTAGTCAATTACTGAGGAACGATAATGGATATTAGTTAATTTTTGAGGAATGATGAAAGGTATTAGTCAAATTTTAAGTAATGACGATGGATACTGATCAATTTTTAAGAAAAAACGAGTGAAAATAACCTATTATTAATGTTCTTAAAAAATTTTAGTGCTAATACGGCATTCTGACGTAGCATCATATCAACACACATGCTAGCGTTGCATATAAATATTTTATCCATGCAAACATGTGTGCTGAAGTGGCGTGTTGGCATCATGATTGTATCGACATGCAGCTTTAGCTAGCTACACGACATCACCTGCCATTAATGAATAGGGTTGCCTCTTGTTGATAGATTGACAACAGTCCATTCTCAAATTAAGAATGAAAAAAAAAAAAAACTATGACAACTCAAATTGAAAGGAAGCGGTTAGGGTTTCAGTGTTGGAGAGAATAAGAGTTTGAATAAACTGTTGGTTTGGGATGGGAAACCATCATCGATTGCACAGATTGTGAAATATGCTACCGATTGTCAATTATAATTAAGGGAGACTCAATCTAATTTTTGTAATGATATAAGTAGCCCTCTTCCTGGTTTGTTGTAGTTAAAGCCGAGTCTGAACTGCTTGAAAGCCAATGCAGATGCTGCTATTTTCGAGCATATGGGCCAGTATAGAGTTGGTTTGGTGGTTCGTGACTGGAGAGGTGACTTGGTGCTTGCCAAGGCTGTGCTTTTTTAAGGTGGCATTGCTGCCGTCATTGTAGAGGCAGTATCCTTTTGACAGACATGTGTATGGCTTGCTGAACTTGATTTTCTTCGAATCCATATAAAACCGAATTCATCTTCAGAGCATCTACAATGGGGAGGGACTTAGACCCCACTAAAATGCCACAGAGGATGTATTTCTAGCTAATGTTTTTTATTCCCTTGCTGATATCATGACTTAGACCTTTGTTCCAAATTTTCTAGAGGATGTATTCTTGTTTGATTAACTTTAATGAAGTTATTCTTCTTTTAGTATATATATATATATATATATAATACAGAAAAAAATATGGGTTAAATATTATAGACGTTAGCATTTTGTTAATTGATCTAGTCAAATATTAGCTGAAAGACTATTTATGCGACCGTGTTACTATAATGTTATGAATTATTAAATAATGAAATTGAGTTGAATGATGATAATGCATATTAATCAATAATAGTAAATAATTTATGTAAATTGCCCAATTATTATCAAACAAGCATATATATAAAAATAACAATCGAGGAGAAAAAAAATCTTATGAAAGGCAAAAAAAAAAAAAGAAGAATGGTAGAGAGGAGAAGGGATTCAACGATAATGAACAACCAAGGAGAAGTTGGGAAAGGGGGATTTAGCAAAATGAACAATTACTTTCCTCTCAATTTATTTTGTAACATAGCGAGATAAATAAAGTAAATTTTATCATATAATGACTAAAATATAATATTTAAGTTTTGTTTAAAATATAAGGATAAATTGTAATTATTTAAAAATTCAATTTTACTCCCTCGTCTTTCTTTTAATTTGGAAAGACATAAAATTATGGGCAACAAGGAATTATTGAGTCTTCCTCTCTCTTATTGTTTCTTTCTAACCAAACAAAAAAAATTTAATTTTCTAGCATTATCTTTTCCCCAATTTTTTTTTATTTTCACATTTTTCCTTTAAATTAAATGTAGCTAAGTGTCAAACGATGTTAATAAACACTTAAAATATGAAAAACTTATGTGTAAACCAGTTGGAACCTTAAAAAAAGTTCAATATTTTTCAATGGCAGCGATGAAAAGGTCTATTTGTTGTCGGTATTTTATTTCTAATTAATCACCATTACCAACTTTTAACAGCCAGTTTAAGATCATCATTATGATATCATTATGATACGTGTCATAATATAGAATTTTAAGGACATAATGATGGTATTAGCGATTTCACATAATAGAGTTTCTCCGACTAAAATATTCGGCTAAAAAATTTACTCGCTAGCAAACGGGGGGCTGACATCTTACTTTAATGTCTCGCGTTTTTTATTTTATTTTTAAATATTTTTTTACTTGGTTGGAAAAATACTTTTTATTTTCTGCCCTACCAAAAAAAAAGAAAAATCCTTGGCATGCAATTATAATTTATAAGTACAAATTTACCCTTGTTGCGTCATGTAATTACCATTTTTAAATGATCCAGTCATCTTTGTATTTGCCCGCTTCCTACAATTTATTTTCAAAATAAAATCTTTGATTTAGTAATAAAACACACGTAATTCAAAAAAAAAAAAAATTCACCATTCATTTTTGCTTGATGTATTGGTAAAAAGGTTTGCTGACTTTTTTTTACCAAAAAAAATTTTGTTGACTTTGCATTATTTTCAAATTTATTTTTTAAAAAAATATAAATAAGTTCAAATGTATACTTAAACATTTATAAAAATTCCTTTCAAAAAAAAACATTTATAAAAATATTACATTTCTTCTAAATTTATAAAATATGGATTTTTTAGGGAAATCAACGTTAATTTATAATATGAAATACGGCAGACGGCACTCTTTTATTAAATGGTAGAGTACGAAATAAACAAGTAAAACATTCAAATTCAAGAAATCTCATGCGATTAAAATATTTATTTAACAAGTCAATACAAAATATAGAGGCATTTATTAATTTTCAAGTGTGGGAAATAAAAATAAAATTCTTGAAAATTTATACGGATATCCTTCTTTGGCAGGCAAAATGAAAAATATAAAATAAATAGATATAAAGAAAAAAAAGATGCACAAAAACATAAATTATGTAACAAAGTCGGTTAATCGCCTGTGTTCAAAAAAAAAAGTCGGTTAATTGTTGTCGAATTAAACGCTTGTTTCGGTTAATGGCGTGCCACCTTTCATTTAAACAGTCCATATTACGTAGAGTTCTGAGATTACGTCGTTATCGTATATTCCTCCGCCGCCTGTACTGGAAAAAGCGAGATGGCTGATTCGGCAAATAAAAGCAAGTATATATGGTTTAAAACAAGGAAAAAAACAAAATTACATAATTTTGTTTCTAATGACACTGTAATATCGGGTTTAGAACTAAATCAATGTTCATTTTATTTTTTATTTAATTATGTATTTATTTGATTTAATTAATATTAATATTAATATTAATAATAATAAAAATAATTTTAAACCCCACTGTTTGTGGAAACCACGAATGCGAACTAGCCAGCTGCTTTGCTTGGACCCCACTTGACCAGTAAGAGAGAATTTTAGAGAGAGAAACACGGAGAAGCTAGAGAGATAGAGAGAGTTAAAGAGCTAGCTTTGCTTTTTGGTATTTAAGCTTCATTAACCTCATAATTTGGTAGAAAAATAGAGATTGAGAATTTGAGATTAGTGATTTTATTTAAAAAAAAACAGGAAAAGAAGTTTTGAAAAGGGGGCAAAATCCTCGAAAAATACTTTTGTTTGCTTCTGGTTTTATCATCTTCTTTCCAGCTCAAATTCAATTCAATTGCCGTTTTCGAAGAAGAAGAAGAAGATAAGCAGCTTTGGAACTCACAAAAATAAAGCCTAACTCGTTTTATTTTTCCCGATCCGACTCACTGAGTCTCATTTCTCTTTGACTTGGTCTTGTGTCTTCTAATGAGTTGAAGAAGATACAAGATCGCAATATAGGATCGCCATGGTAAACTTCAAGAAATGGAATTATTTCTTATTTTTGTAAAATTTTGGATTAGTTGATTTTCTTTTTAGTTTGATTTAGTAGTCGAGTTGAATTAATTAGGTTTTTTTTTATTTTATTTTTTGGTTATTGTTTGTTCGCGGGGTGTGTTTTTGGAATATGAACTTTGTGTATTGAATTCTTTATCAGCTATGATATTTCTTTGTGAAAAGTACTGATTGTATCTCAATTTTAAGACTGTTTAATTACTTGCATTAGTAGTAGATGATTGGATATGTTAGATTTAAATAGCTGTTAATTTCATGTTGGAGAAATCAAAATGGATGCAGTATTATCTATTGTAAGACTTTTGTAAGGTAGTGATTAGTTGTTTATAAGGTTTTTAGGGCGCTCCGAGGGGTATAGATGAACTGTTCAATAGGTCAATTTATTTGAAAGGAATGGTATATTTAAGTCCTAGCATGGTTCAGTATTGCTTGGACTTATCACTATTTTGAACTTCTATATCATTCACCAAAGTCATGGTTGAATGGCAACTGAAAAATTGATGTCAATTTCCATTTCTAATAATATGGAAGTTGGCAGTTGTATTTTCTTATGGAGTGAAGGGAGATTTTGATACGTACCATGCAATAAGTGTTAAGGTGTTGGGGCAAATTAGCATTTCCATTTATGGTATATGTCGGGTACCTTGATTCTTTCATTACCTAATCAACCTTTCCAGCTTTAGAATGGTGAACCTTGGGGACTTCTTTTTTGAATGGGGGAGTTTGCTATACATCATGGACTCTTGAGTTGACTGCGCAGTTAGCTGCTAAGTTCTTAGTCAGTTGTGGAAACACTTTTACAATTTTGTAGTACTTTTGTGGGAATATTGTCGTACCCTCATCCTCCATACCCTAGTTGTTCTTAGTTATTTCATAATTTGAGTAATAACTCTTTGTTACTTAGGAGTGCTTACTTGCTTTTTATGCCATGGATATCAAAGTGCAATGCAACTGTTGTGATTTTTCTTGCTAATCACAAGGGAATTTTTGCACCTATTTTTTAATTCTGCTTTAAGAAATTAATTGCCATTAAGCTTGCCCTTGTTTGAGTGATTGTATCTCCATGATAGTTCTCAACTTTTCATGTAAACCATTATCATAGTTGTGTCAGTATCAGTAAATCTTACAAGCTATTCATATTCAATGCACTGTTTAATCACAACTTAAGTGCATCCTTCTATTTTATATGTCTAACAGAATCACTCATAATTTGAGTAATAACTCTTTGTTACTTAGGAGTGCTTACTTGCTTTTTATGCCATGGATATCAAAGTGCAATGCAACTGTTGTGATTTTTCTTGCTAATCACAAGGGAATTTTTGCACCTATTTTTTAATTCTGCTTTAAGAAATTAATTGCCATTAAGCTTGTCCTTGTTTGAGTGATTGTATCTCCATGATAGTTCTCAACTTTTCATGTAAACCATTATCATAGTTGTGTCAGTATCAGTAAATCTTACAAGCTATTCATATTCAATGCACTGTTTAATCACAACTTAAGTGCATCCTTCTATTTTATATGTCTAACAGAATTTCTATTTTTCAGGCCACACCAATTAACATCATAGTAGGTTCTCATGTATGGGCCGAAGATCCAGAGGTGGCATGGATAGATGGGGAAGTTTTTAAAATAAGTGGCGGAGAAGTTCATGTTCATACCACAAATGGGAAAACTGTGAGTCTATACTTTGTACTGATTTATTTCATTGTGTTTATCTGCACTATGCATATCGTATGCAAATGATATTCCCTAGGAGTTTCTATATGATTGTGATTGGCTTTTACTCTGTAAATCAGAACATACAATCTCAAGCATTTGATTTTACCTGTTATAAAAGTGCATTGTTTGGTAATTAGAAAATTAAGAGTTGATTGGTAACTTAACTTTTAATATACGTTGCTATTTGGCTTCAGTTAGCCATTTTCAAGCTTTCCATCTTTTCCCTATCTTTTTTTTCAAATTCATTTTACATTTATGGTCTCATGATTCATATTGGAAAACACTTTTCCAGGTTGTTGCAAATATATCCAAAGTTTTTCCCAAGGATACTGAAGCTCCTCCAGGAGGAGTAGATGACATGACAAAGCTGTCATATTTGCATGAACCAGGAGTTCTGCATAACTTGGCTACCAGATATGAACTTAATGAAATATATGTAAATACTTCCAGACTGCTTATTTAATTGTATTGCAATAAATGATGTATCAAGAAAGTTCCTGATCCAATAAAATAGCTTTTGTTATTTGACCCGCTAAAAAGTTTGTTTTGTATGCCTTGCAGACATATACTGGAAATATACTGATTGCAATAAATCCATTTCAAAGATTACCACATCTTTATGATACACACATGATGGAACAATATAAAGGTGCTGGATTCGGAGAGCTAAGTCCTCACGTCTTTGCAGTTGCAGATGTTGCATACAGGTAAGTTATTCAAATGCTGTTAGATCTCATATTTTCATGTCATGCTTGTTCTGAATTCGGCTTGTTCTGCATAGAGCAATGATCAACGAAGGAAAGAGTAATTCAATTCTTGTCAGTGGAGAAAGTGGCGCTGGTAAGACTGAGACAACAAAGATGCTAATGAGATATCTTGCATGCTTGGGTGGTCGATCTGGGGTGGAAGGACGAACTGTTGAACAACAAGTTCTTGAAGTAAGATGATGAGCTTTCTTACCTTGGCCTTTTACATATATGGGGCATTTTATATATCCACCAATTATGGAAGTGTTTCCTGATATGGTGTTTCTGATCTACTGAAATCTGCAGTCCAATCCGGTTCTCGAAGCATTTGGCAATGCAAAGACTGTCAGGAACAACAACTCGAGGTGATTTCATTTTTTCTCTTTCACTAATGTAATTAAAAACAATATTGTTGATTTATTATGTAATCCGATCTGGAGGTTAAGTGGTCCAACCAGCTGATCAATTAAGAGAGAGGATTTGGATTCTTTTACCTTAAGGCTGAAGCCATTTTGGCAGTAACTTGGGTCGAACATTCCTTGATTAATTAGCTAAAATGTGCACAAGGTTGAATATAGTACTTGTCCTTCTCCTCTTCTTCTTCTCATCTTCTGAAGAATGAAATAAGTGGATACAGATCGTAAATACAACCAATGGCATTCATGCTTTATGTTTTAGTTGTAATGTATTGTTTTACTTGATTTGGATGTACTGGGGGTCAATGGCTCTGTAGTTCTGATTGGCTGTTCTTTCCCCTGTTTCTTAACCAATGTTTTTTCCCTCTCTCTTGTTTTGAGACATTGTCTCCTGGAATTCATCAGAGGTGTTGTTCAGATTGTTGTGTGCGTAAAAGCATGTTTGCTTCCAGAAAACTTATCTAAGTTTTTGTCATTTCGTCTTGTAACAAAATGCAGTCGTTTTGGTAAATTTGTTGAGATCCAATTTGACAAGAGTGGGAGAATATCTGGTGCAGCCATACGAACTTATTTGCTTGAAAGGTCTCGAGTTTGCCAAATTTCTGATCCTGAAAGAAACTATCATTGTTTCTACCTTCTTTGTGCAGCTCCACCTGAGGTATTAATTTTTTGCCTTTGTGTTGAAACATATCTTGCATCCTAATTGCATTTGCACGGCCTGTGCTTTTATTTGCAGATGTGATTGATAATTGTCCCTTGCATTTTCAGGAAAGAGAAAAGTATAAGTTGGGAGACTCTAAATCTTTTCATTACTTGAACCAATCCAACTGCTATATATTGGATGGAGTAAATGATGCTGAGGAATATCTTGCAACTAGAAGGGCAATGGATATAGTTGGCATCAGTGAAGAAGAACAGGCAAGTCAGTCTTCTGTTATTTCTAAAATATGTTGTGTGCTTTCTTCTGCATTCACAATTTGTACATTTTCTGTTTACAGGAGGCAATTTTTAGGGTTGTAGCTGCAATTCTGCATCTTGGAAACATTGAATTTGCAAAGGGAGAGGAGATAGACTCTTCTGTTCTCAGGGATGAGAAGTCTAGGTTTCATCTTTATATGACAGCAGAGCTGCTCAAGTATATTTTATTCATCCCCTTTGTCTTTTGATGCATTACAAGATCTTGTTCTGTATGATTATTTTACCCTTGTATACCCTATGAACTTACGCTTTACTATAGGTGTGATGCCAAGAGCTTAGAAGATGCACTCATAAAGCGTGTTATGGTGACTCCAGAAGAGATTATTACAAGGACCCTTGACCCTCTCAGTGCAGTAGTTAGCAGGGATGCATTGGCTAAAACCATTTATTCCCGCTTGTTTGATTGGTAAGGGAACTTTCCATTCTCTCTTTGTTTCTGTCCTTTTGTGCCTATGAATCTGTGCAAAATGGTCATCAATGAGAATAAAAAAAAATATGAATCAGCGCATATCCCAAAGCATCTTCATGTACATTATAGTTTCTAATGAGTTCTTATTCCTATTTTTTTTCAGGCTTGTGGACAAAATTAATAGTTCAATTGGGCAGGATCCAAACTCAAAACAGTTAATTGGAGTTCTTGATATATATGGTTTTGAAAGTTTTAAGTTCAACAGGTAAGTGGTAAGCTTTTAAACTTCCAATGTTGTTTACTAGAAAAATATTTTGCCTCACTACTTAAATTTACCCTTTTATATAGTTTTGAGCAGTTCTGTATCAATTTTACAAATGAGAAACTGCAACAGCATTTCAATCAGGTCAGCAATTTTTTCTTTTGTCCTTGCTACTGATTTGTGGTGGCTTTGCTGAACTTGTTTGTACATTGGTTGTATGTTTGCAGCATGTCTTTAAAATGGAGCAGGAAGAGTATACAAAGGAAGAAATAAATTGGAGCTATATAGAGTTTGTTGATAATCAAGATGTCTTGGATTTGATTGAAAAGGTCTTATGCTCATATGCCACCCAGTGCTTTTCATTTATGTTATTATAATATGTTTGAACCATAATATGCTTGATGGAGCATTATGATATTCATTTGCAGTATATTCTTTCATCTATATGTATATATAGACATGTATATATTCATTTTCTTCTACTTCTGGTATTTTGTGAGATGTTTTTCTGTTTATGATCGTTATTTTGCAGAAACCTGGGGGAATTATAGCACTTTTAGATGAAGCCTGGTATGTAGTAGCTATTATTTGATTCTGCTTGTCTATTTTCTTCGTTCTTATACATTTATGGATTGTTATATTTATTTTGATCACAAAATCCACACTATAAACTGCCTCTTATGCTGTATATTTCAAAACTTAACTTGAGTATGTTTAACTGCTTTTTTGCAGCATGTTCCCTAAATCAACGCATGAAACTTTTGCTCAGAAGCTATATCAGACATTTAAAAGCAACAAGCGTTTTATAAAACCTAAGCTTTCTCGTACTAGCTTTACCATATCTCACTATGCAGGGGAGGTAAACATTTTTCTTCTTGTATATTTTTGTTCAATTGCTTTCAACTTCTATAGATTCTAAAATATTCTTCATGCTTTTTCCAGGTAACTTATATGGCTGATCAGTTCCTTGATAAAAACAAAGATTATGTAGTGGCAGAACATCAGGTTCTCCTGACGGCCTCAAAGTGCTCCTTTGTGGCTGGTCTCTTTCCACCACTTCCAGAGGAATCATCGAAATCCTCTAAATTTTCTTCCATTGGGTCACGCTTTAAGGTACTGAATATTTACTTTCTCCTCAGGCTCAGCCTTTCTAAAAGTGAACTTACTATTAACTATTTTATTTAATGAAGACGAGCTCAATGGTTGTATCAGTTGTTGATGGACCAAAACTTTTTGTGCTTGGCAACAGAAAGATGATAAAATGATTTAATTTTAATTTAAGAAAGCTCTTTATGGCAATTTGGGTCGAGTAAATTACCTGCAACTCCAAGCATAAATGTAAGTTGCATTAATTTGAAAGGAGTCATCGTACCATGTTTCTTCTAGTTCTATATGACAGTTGTTCCTTCTGAAGAGAGGAGAAATAAAAAAGAAGAGGAAGAAAGCTTCTTCTGGTTGTAGAAGCATACAACACTTGTTAAATTTATTGTATTTAGATTTTTTTGATGAAGGAAAGGGATGTGTTTGTTCTTTTGCCCCGAGAGCAAAAATGATGCTGTGGTTTGTCAAGTTGTCAATTTCATATTGTATTAGGTAGAAAATTGTAGGTGATATGGATCTAAACATCCAAGCAAGGCTTGTGGCTAGACAATGATAATAGGGTATCATTTCATTATAACTCATCATTTGAAATGGCAATAGCAGTTTTTTATTTCCCATTTTTGCATATTTCTTTTCACATGGCCGAGTTAGACTATGCTACGGAGGCATTGCATCTCAATTGGTAGATTATACATTTGCGCAAAAAAGAAGACGCCATAATATATGTAAAAATTAGAACCTTATACTTCTGCCTGTCATGGGGATTACATATGAAATACATTTTGATTCTTAGTCACTGTTTGGATCTGACCAACACATGAAATACATTTTGATTCTTAGTCACTGTTTGGATCTGACCAACAGTATAGCTTCAAAATCATTTTAAGGAACATAAAAATACTGCAATAGAAGTATGTGCATCAGTTTTGGACTATGGCGATGCTTTGTGTCTAGGTGGATGAAATAGTGATACCTGAAATTAATAGGGACTGTTTTTCATGCTGTTTCCGCTCCTTCTTATTTATGAAGATGTTATATTTGACAATCGTAGGTGTGTTTAAAAATTGCAGCTACAACTCCAATCTTTGATGGAAACTTTGAGTTCGACTGAGCCGCACTATATCAGATGTGTGAAGCCAAATAATGCTCTGAAGCCTGCAATTTTTGAGAACGCTAACATCATCCAGCAACTACGATGTGGTGTAAGTATAATGAGGCTGTTATATTTGATGCAGTTTTTCGCTGCAAACTTACAAGATTTAACATTTGTGCTTATGATCCTGCCATTTTGCTTATGTGATGTATATCTTTCTCTCTTCTATTTCTGGTGAAAATATTTAGGGTGTTCTTGAGGCAATTAGGATCAGCTGTGCTGGATATCCAACTAGACGAACATTCTATGAATTTCTTCTCCGATTTGGTGTTCTGGCTCCAGAAGTATTGGAAGGAAAGTAAGTTATAGTTCAAAGGACTGAGAAAAATGATCAGGAGCCTTTGGGTAGTGCCCCCACCCCCAGCAGCATTTATTTCTCTGATGAACTGTTGTCATTTCTTTCTGTACAGCCATGATGACAAGGTTGCTTGCCAAATGATTCTGGATAAAATGGGATTAAAAGGTTATCAGGTAATTAAATTTTCTCTTTCTAACTAATTATTCTTAGTGTGTTTCCTAAGAATGACAAAGACATCTGCTTAGGATATAATGAGTAATGAGACAGAGCAGAGGGGTGATAGTTCTGTTTTAAATTTCTTTTCACTGAACTGTATGGCTGCTTGCCTGTGCTACAACCTCGTATGTGTTGCCAAACAAAGGCCATTAATGAGTGGCAGAAAAGGAGCACAGGGGTAGTTAACTTTTAAACAAACAGTTCCTTGCTCTCTTATGGTCCAAGTAATTTCAGTTCTCCAATGGAATGATAACCAGCTACAGCTAGAAGAATCATTTACTCCCCTCATTTGTTGTCCTTTTACATCTTGGTGTTGAATACCCAGCCAAGCAGTCTTACCTTCATCTTGGTGTTTGGACCTTGAACCACTACTTTGGACTGTTCAATTACCATAGCTTGCAGTAACATTTCAAAATCTAGCAATTGCCATTTCTTCAATTTTGTAGTTGAGCTCTAAACATTGCCACCAATAACTAATTCAAATAGCCTCTTTTCCAGAATCTTTGAATGCTTGGAATGGTTAGCTGCTGTCAAGTTCAGTTTTATATAAACTAAAGGTCCCTAATTGTTTTTTCTTTTTTGTGTATCGGGATGTTCATTGATTAGGGGACATGCAAGGGCTAGCCCACCCTTCTCTGCTCCCCTACCTTACCCATGTATGTTTCTCATTACACATCCTACATATCCTGCATGTAAATTTCGTATATCTCTGTTGCATCCTACCAATGTATTATTTGAGCATCAATATCAAACTGTGTGCAAAACTGTTGGTTCACAGCTAGGCAAGACCAAGGTCTTCCTCAGAGCTGGTCAGATGGCTGAACTGGATGCAAGAAGAGCAGAGGTGCTTGGAAATGCAGCTAGAACCATCCAAAGACAAATCCGCACATATATCGCTCGCAAGGAGTTTATTGCATTACGGGAAGCTTCTATTAACTTGCAATCTCATTGTCGGGGTATTTTCCTAAAACTCCCTCTTTTTTGGAGCCATTATTGTTTGTTTCTTGCTGTTTTCAATGTTATATCAGCTGTTCATCTTTGCCGCCACATATTGACATTATAGTCCAACAATTAACTATATATTCACATACATGCCAGTGTCGTTGTTTGCTGCCATATTAGTGTGCATGTACTTGTGTTTCACTTTTGTGCACATTTTGCTGTATTTGTATGAGACTTTTATCCGCATTTAACTGCAAGCGGGGGACCGAGATGGGGAGAGGAGAGAGATCATGTAAGGAATATCCAGAATGCACGAATAATATAACTTTATCCAATTTAATTCAAAAGGGAATATTTGTGAAGCTAGTTTTTGCAAACAGTTTGTTTACTTCGCCGGTGTGCATGAATCATACTGCTCTCCTATTTTCATATGTTGAATTCTGATTCAGAGAACAAGCTTTTTGTCATTTTTGCAATCAGGTGTTTTGGCTCGCAAACTATTTGAGGAGTTGCGAAGGGAAGCAGCAGCTTTGAAGATTCAGAAGAATTTCAGAAGATATACTGCCAGGAAATCCTACTTAACTATGTATTTGTCTGCAGTCACATTGCAGACAGGCTTAAGGGCAATGACTGCTCGCAATGAATTCAGATTTAGAAAGCAAACTAAAGCTGCCATTGCTATCCAGGTCAAATCTCCACACCTCTTCTCATATAGTTTCTTACAGTTAAAAAAGAAGCTATGAACTTCGAAATTACCTTTTGGAAATTTTGATGCTATAACTGGAATCAAATTTATTTCTTTTGTTTTTTCTCTGAAACTTGGACCAGATGACTGATTACTTTGATTAATTATGTTGATGACTTTTAGGCACAATTACGTCGCCACATAGCATATTCTTATTATAAGAGGCTTCAGAAGGCTGCATTAGTTTCTCAATGTGGCTGGAGGCAAAGGGTTGCTCGGAGAGAGCTTAGGAAACTTAAAATGGTATGTCCATATTATTTTTTGTGGTTTTGTTTTGAAACAGGTTATTAGTGCCACTTGCATCATTTTTAGGACAACTTTCAGATTGTAATGATTGCTTTAATTTTTTCAGGCTGCTAGAGAAACTGGTGCTCTTAAAGAAGCAAAAGACAAATTGGAAAAACGTGTGGAAGAGTTGACATGGCGGTTACAATTAGAGAAGAGACTGAGGGTACTTCTTTCACTTTATATTGGCTGTTGTAAGACAAATGCTCTGCTATGATGATTTCATTTTTCTTTTATTTTGAATCACAGACTGATCTAGAAGAGGAAAAGGCCCAAGAAATTGCCAAGTTACAGGATGCTTTGCATGCAATGCATATACAAGTAGAAGAAGCAAATGCCAAAGTAATCAAAGAACGAGAGGCAGCTCGGAAGGCTATTGAAGAGGCATCTCCAGTCATTAAGGAGACCCCTGTTCTTGTTCAAGATACAGAAAAGGTTGAACAGTTAACAGCTGAAGTGGAGAGTTTGAAGGTATGCACCGTAACATGATCACGCTCCATTTTGAATTTTGCATCACTTAATATCATCTGATGTTTTTATGCAGACAAATGTACTGCTGTTCTAAACAAAATCATATAAATCTGAAGGACTTCACTATTGGCAGTGACTAGAGTGATTCAAAAACAATTTATTTATTTTTGTATTCCTATGTTCTAACTTTTTTTCTGTGCATTTGTGTTTCATGCTTAAAATCCTGCATAAAATATTTTGAAGCATTTTTTCAGATTAGCAGTTGAGCTAGTTCCAAACTTTCAGAGGACATGATTGCATTTTTTCTTTATTTGTGTGGATCAGCCTGCAAATAAATCAGTTTGCTTTGCATAAAAAATTTTTATTCCAAAAAAAAATTTGACTAATGTTGATGAACATTCTGCTTGAATTTATCTTCATTGACTGTGTTGGGACTTGATTAAATTCTATTGCTGTTCAGGCTTCTCTGCTATCAGAAAGACAGGCAGCAGAAGAGACAAAGAAAGCTTGTGCAGATGCTGAGGCAAGAAACTCTGTACTGGGCAAGAAACTTGAAGATGCAGAGCAAAAGGTGGATCAACTTCAAGAATCAATGCAAAGGTTTATTAATGTTTCACTGGAATGGAACTGTTTGATTTGATTCTATCCGCTCTTCTCATATACATATATGCTCGCTTTCTCTATCTCTGCAATGCTTTTTTTTTGCACCGAACATCAAACTTTCTAAAGTTCAGTTTATTTACGTTTCAGGCTAGAGGAGAAACTTTCCAACTCAGAGTCAGAGAATCAAGTTCTTCGTCAGCAAGCACTGACCATGTCACCAACAGGAAAATCCTTGTCTGCCCGGCCAAAGTCAATAATAATACAGGTACAGATGGGATATTTTTTTTGTTGGTTGTCCTTGCATTGAAATATAAAAAGCTTCCTAAAATTAATATCATTTATTGAATTGACAGAGGACACCAGAAAATGGAAATGTTGCAAATGGAGAAATGAAGGTCACAACAGTAAGGAGACTTTTTTTTATAATACTAAAATGCAGTGTCATCAATACAGTGGATTTATTAACAAATTTTTTATTACTGCCTATTCTGTGTCTCAGGATATGATAGTTACTGCATCAAATGCACGTGAACCTGAATCTGAGGAAAAACCACAGAAGTCGCTCAATGAAAAGCAGCAGGTAAGCAGCTTTAATATGCATGCAATCAACGTTTTAATTGATCGATTGATCAGTTAATGAAATAATTGTTGTGATAAGAAAATGTTTGTTTTGATATATATATATATATATATAATTTTTTTTTTTTTCTATTTGGAGAGTATAATTCTGGTGCCTCTGAAGTTTTTCTCTTACTAATTCCTTTTTTGCAATGCTTTTCTAATTCAGGAGAACCAGGACCTACTGATCAAGTGTATATCACAGAACTTGGGATTCTCTGGGGCCAAACCAGTTGCTGCTTGCATCATATACAAATGTCTTCTTCACTGGAGGTCATTTGAAGTTGAAAGGACTAGTGTGTTTGATCGTATTATTCAAACAGTAGCTTCAGCCATAGAGGTAAGCTACGAGCTTATGGTGGCAGAGATTAGTCTGCCTTTTAGTGAACACATTCAGGCAATCTCTATTTCCCTTGCCATGTTGGCATCAGCTCAATCAAGTTATGAATATATGATTGATGTTGGAACCTTGAATTTTATTGAAGGCCCCAGATAACAATGATGTATTAGCCTATTGGTTATCTAATTCATCTACATTGTTGCTGCTGCTCCAACATACACTAAAAGCAAGTGGAGCAGCCAGCTTAACACCACAGCGGCGGAGAGCAACATCAGCTTCACTTTTTGGGAGGATGTCTCAAGTGAGAATGGATCTATTCTTATACAAGTGCCTCATCCCATGTTTTATACTTGTCTTCTCCTTTTTCTGCTGCTTCTGATTATGTGGATTTTAGGGGTTACGGGCATCTCCTCAAAGTGCTGGGCTCTCATTTCTTAATGGCCGAGCACTTAGCAGGCTGGATGATTTACGACAGGTCGAAGCCAAGTATCCAGCATTACTGTTTAAGCAGCAGCTGACTGCCTTCCTTGAGAAGATATATGGAATGATAAGGGACAATTTGAAGAAAGAGATCTCTCCATTGCTTGGATTATGTATTCAGGTTGCTGCTTGCTTAGTGCATATAATTATAACACTTGGCATTGAAATTTCTAAAAAGAGGGTAAATATATATAAAAAAAAAAACTGGAGATCAGGACCACTCTCTATATCTTTAAGTGCACGTGCATGCATTTGTGTCTTCACAAGCTCAGATTTGTTGATTGTCTTGCAAACCTGAATGCAGGCACCAAGAACTTCCCGGGCAAGTTTAGTAAAAGGACGTTCTCATGCTAATGCTGTTGCTCAGCAAGCATTGATTGCTCATTGGCAAAGCATTGTGAAAAGCTTAAACAATTATTTGCAAATAATGAAGGCAAATTATGTGAGTTATGACTGATATATGCATTATCTTCATAGAGTCAATGACCTTGGTCTTTTCTTGGAGAAGTATGACTCAAGGATATGCCATTTTGCAGGTGCCCCCCTATTTGGTGCGCAAAGTTTTCACTCAAATATTCTCATTCATCAATGTTCAACTATTCAATAGGTAATGCATTTGAAATCTATCCCTTCATCTCTCTCCATTTCTCTGCTCATTCTTTTATATAATCATGTGGCACTAGGAAAGGTGGTCATTTTCATCAAATTTATGCATTGTTCTTTTTTGATGTATTCTGCAGTCTTCTTTTGCGGCGTGAGTGTTGTTCATTCAGTAATGGAGAATATGTGAAAGCGGGTTTGGCTGAATTAGAGCAGTGGTGCTATGAGGCAACCGAGGAAGTGAGCACCTAGCATTCTTCCTGACCTTATATCCCTTGCAATCTTATCTTAATATCTAACAAAAAAAATTTTCTGGTCAGTTTGCAGGCTCGGCTTGGGATGAATTGAAACATATAAGACAGGCTGTTGGATTCCTAGTAATATTTGTGTCTACAGCTTCTTTCATTAACTTATGAATATCATATGCATAGTGTGCTGACGTACTCTCTTTCATTATCGCAATCAGGTCATACATCAAAAGCCTAAGAAGACCTTAAATGAAATTACAAAAGAACTTTGCCCAGTCAGTACCTCTAATCCTTTTAATCTGGTTATTTTGTGATGCTGGATTTATTTCCTATTCATATGTTCTTTTTCCTTGTAAGATTTATTATTTGCTTGCTGCTGCTTCAGGTGCTGAGCATACAGCAACTATATAGGATCAGTACAATGTACTGGGATGACAAATATGGCACACGTAGTGTCTCTTCAGAAGTAAGTTGCCTTTCAGTTGGTCATGACAATGTTGATGCATATCATTAAATCTTTTACCCATCCTTCTTGTCATTGTTAAATTCTTGCTAGATTTGTGACTTTCCCTTCTAAAACATCTTGGTTATGCAGGTTATATCAAGTATGAGAGTTATGATGACCGAGGACTCAAACAATGCTGTCAGCAGTTCTTTTCTGTTAGATGATGACTCAAGGTAGTATTTTTTAAGTACTTCCTACACTTATTGATGGTAGCTTTTGTTTTTGTTTTCACACATAAACACACACAATACAACCTCTAATTTTGGTTACAATTTTGAATGCTGTGCAGCATCCCATTCACTGTGGATGACATTTCCAAGTCAATGCAAAAAGTGGAGATAGCTGACATTGATCCTCCTCCATTAATTCGTGAAAACTCTGGTTTTGGGTTCTTGCTTCCACGGTCGGAATGATGTCAATCCTTCTATAAGAATCTTGCTCACATGGACTTCCATGGGATGCCCTGTGCAAGAAGGGCGAGATCCTGCTAAAGACCTGTGCGTATAGCCTCTTTGTTTATCACCATCCATGTATATAATATATTTTTGCGTTAGTCTCAGGCTACCATCTTGGTTGTCCTGGCCAATCATGTGCCCTTACGTTACATAAACAAGAGGGTTTATTTGTTAAGCACAGCATATCACAGTAAATGTGATAATGTGCAATCATAGTAGGCAGCAGTGCAGCCTCGTAATTTCTCGAGCCTACAAAAGGCTCGGTTCATATTTTTTTATTATTTATTTATTTTTCATTAGCCAGGCTTCTTCCATATATAGGTGTTTGTTGGTTTTGGGGTGTTGTAGTGGTTTTTGGTTGTAACTGACGGTGGCCGCATTTTATAGGCTATTTTATGGGGAAACAATTTGTATGTAGACTTCCAAATTTTTTTTTTGGGTCTTGAGGTCCGATGTTTTATCTATTTATCGTGCATGAAATATCAGAAGCAATTTTGATACTTGAAAAAAGACAAAAAAAAAAAAATCCGCGCTTGACAAGACAATGTGTATGTCTTCCAAATTACCGATATTCCAATGAGACAGCTGCATCTGCCTTTCCAAAAAACCAGAAGATTGAGTTTCAAATTCTGAAGTGCTCGAGCTGGTCAGAGTTAATATAATTTTTTAGCATATTTGATAAGCTGAAACAGTAATCAAATATATTGCCAGATTTTGAAACAGGTGCGACTGTAAGGAAATTTCTTTTGCCCTGAAGGCTGTAGATTTATAGCTCTGATACCGTAAGGAGGGAGTATATATATAGTAAATTTGCAGAAACGCTACCTAATTTTGCATAAACAAGTAGAATAAGTTGTACCATTGAGTTTTTACTCGGCTTATCCTATTTATGATTGCTGAGATCAATATTTTGAGTAATTAGTTTGGCAAGTTGTATTGCATGGTCAATGAAGAGATCAACCAGATATAATGATGTAATGATTCTCCGTGCATTAAAGAGAAACATGCGATAAAGCAACTAGAGACTATACAAATTGACAAAATGTCAGTTTCTGCTCAGCAAGGAAATAAGAGATGCTCTGAGTGGAACAATAGGATGCATTTTTTTCACAAGCAAAAGTCTGTTACAAGTGCTAAGAATTACTGATACAGAGTCATTAGGATTCAGGAACCTCAGCAGAAAGAATAGTTTCCATTGTATTTTCTATCACATTTGAAGGGGAATGATCTTGCTGTATTACTGCTGGTTGCATTTCTGATTTCTTCTTCTCTTTCAGAATCACCTGTCTTGGCAATACATCTACTAGAAAGCTTCCTCCATTCCACACAGTTGCTGAAACCTTGAGGATTTGGAAAACCACAGACAGTTCATAGGACAAAAATATTGGAACTGTCAACGCCATGGTTGCCACAGTAAATACCGCTTGCAACAGAATGTACATCAGCATGCGTTTCTGATCCCCAAGCAAACCACTTAAACGCCACCATATATTGTTGGCCTTCTGTGCCTTTTTCGAAAGCTCCCTAATGGAAGTCCATTCACAAAAAGCACAAGGTAAACAAGTTATAACAATTCATAAGATTACCCAACTGAAGCAGCTATAAGCTGTATGAGAGAGAGAGAGAGAGAGAGAGAGAGGGTTGAGAGTTAGAACCTGTAAGAAGTCATGACTTCAGGATCTCTTAACAGCCTCTGCCGACGGAGGACATTGACGATGAGAAAATAGAGAACTTGCCACAGGGTATAAGCACCTAAGGGCACCCAGAACAGCCACGTCAACAGGAAGGATTTGTCTTCAACTACATATGGCCATGACGCTCTGCGCAAGGTGCCTTCAGGATGCATGGCTTCAAAGGTAGCTGGATTCCACCAACGTATAGTGAAGAAAACTAAACCTGAAAGGAAAACCATTCTATTAGAAACTTAGAATTCTTGAAGCAAATGATAATTGACCAAATAATTATAATGCGAAAGAAAAGTCCCAGTCTCTCATTATCAGTCCATTGACTGAATGTATTCAATTAAGCAGAGAGAAATTGCAAGTCTATATATTCAAACAAAGATTATGGACTGGATTATTTTGTAAAATAAAAATTTTAGCATGAAGCCTATGGATGGATACCTGCTTTATTATACTGAAAAAACTGTCACATTCTCTTTTATCAGTTTATCTTAGAGAAAAATTATATATGTTATTGTTATTTTTCCCCATTCAATTGATAATGCAGTGATTTCAACGAAGCACATTGGGCCACTCAGCTGCTAAGCATTAAATTTTAGAGTTTATATTAACCTGAGGTCACAAAAACTTAATACAACTCGCAAGTGTGTTTAGACTTGGTCTGCATTGCAAGGGCCTCTCACCAATTTGTTCTGTTCACAAAACCAATCTTCTCTTTCCCTTTTTTTTTCTTTTAGTTTGGCCATCTCTTTATAGGTCTGCAAAGCAGCTACAGTTCAAACACCCTAACTGTATTCATCAACCAACAAATCCGGAAATCAGGTTATTCAGCATTGATTTAGGATGTGGACTATTAATCATCCAATGTGCTTGTGCAGTAGAAAAGTTTTTGCTCCCCAAGGGCATAGGGTGAGCGTCTATGAGTATTTTTAAGACTCTAAACAGAACTTCACAACAACTCGACAATACTTAAGATAGTCAAACCTAACATGAATTCATACATGATTATAACATTAAGATTCTGACTTATGAATAAGTATTAAATCATATGTTTCTCACTCTTGAAATTAATAGAATGGTATCTATCACTACCTTATGCATAATCCAATTAACAGCATGCACACCTTCACCATTCTGAGCATTTTTTTTAGAATATTGAAAAAGAATAAGTCTTAGACAAATCCCTTTCCCATCCAAGAAACCTAGATCCTTTTTCCCACAATTTAAAAGGATCCTCGAATTGCTTTAAGTGATTCCAAAAATGAGTGCTTATATTGTTTTAAAGGATCTTTAAGTTACTCCAAAGAGAAAGGACCAACTCACCAGGTAAAAGGTGTATGAGGACACTGACAATTTTGTCAGCAGAACTAAAAACCAAGCTACAACGCCAAACAATTAAAGCCCATGCTAATGGCCCCTACAGCATGATTTTGATAAGTCAAATGGAGGAAAAGGTAAATCATCCATCAATTAAAAAAATAGAAGCTACCCCGGGACTATTTGCTTACTTCAGCAAATGAGAAGCAAACCATGAAAAGCTTTTCATTCTTTGGATATAGCAGAAGATCGACCAAGAAGATTGTATTGGCATAATAGCAGAAATCCTGAAATGAAATGAAAATTGTCACTTTCTCATTTCTAAATTTTTTATTATCAAAAAGTAGATATAACAATCCAAATTTTTGAGTAATAAGTATCTTAATGTTCTGAAAGATCATTCATACTCAAAACTGAGAGCACCTAGCTGATAAATTATCCTGTATGCCCTAAGAACCTCAGTTATTTTGAAGATAATAAATGTTATTATTTACCAAATATCCTGTTTCACCAATCACTCTGCAAGGTAAATTTTCTTAATAATGAATGCATGCATCACTTGACCTTGTGTAACAGTAATCACGAGGCTACTGGGTGTATCGACCATGGAAATCAAACAAGTGGTGTTCTTAAAGCCTGTTCTGCGTGCACTTCAAAAAATTCTAAAGGAGATCCATTTGCTTAAAGAAACCAAATAGGCAGCCAAAAGCTTACCAGAAGATAATAATGCCATTTTTTGAATCGATAGTATATCCACCGAAAAGGAACAAATGCAACATAAAACAAACAGTATACATAAGGAATATCTTGCGGCCCTGTACAAAGAACATCAACAGGAGAGCAAAAGAATCAGTAAAAAAAAAATTCTTGACTGCAATTCTAATAACCATTCTATCAATCAAACAGTATACTCACTTGCTCCAAGGAGGAAACAAAATCCCCCGAAACCCAGAACACCGAGAAGATGAGTCACCTGTACACGAGAACAATAGACAAAGAAAAACCAACTTCAAATCCAATATTATATCACGTACATATAATCTAACACTATGAACGCAAGAAACAAATTGACATATTCATAAAACTATATAATTAAGATCAATGTCAACAAAAACACAACATCCCCATTAGAACTAATCAAACAAAAGGGCTAACCTTACTAATAACGCTTTCATGTTCCTCGGCTTGTTTAGCGATCTTAACTGCCTGTTTAGATAAGATCTCCTTGGTCTGATTCGCTTGTTTTGACAAAATTTCCTTGGCTTGAGCCACTTTCTAAACCCAAAAAAAAAAGAAAAATACCCAAGTCAAGAAATCATACAAAAACGCAAAAAATGCACCGATCAAAGGCGCTAAAGTTGATACAAAAGCAATATAGAGGGTACCTTGGATCGGTCCTTCAACCTCTGGTTTGCTTTTCCAACTGAATCTCCATTACAAAAAATTTCTTCGACAGGGTCTTCGTTGGTATCCATTTTTCTTCCTTCTAAGAGACAACGAGAGAGGGAGACAAGGAGATTTTAAGGGCGAAAAGCGCAGCTTGTAGAGATATACATGGAGACGGATCTCTGTCCAGGAGAAATAAATAAATAAATGGGAGAGATTATTTATTTATTTATTTGTTTGTTTTTTTTAATTTATCTATTGGCTAATGGTTACTATTGTAATTCTGTTCAGTTTGCTAAATAAAATGTTATTAATCAAGGCGACATATTAATTAATCGTAGAATTAACACAAACGATCTCCCAATTTTTGCTCAAATTAATCATTATTTTCTCTCTTATTTTCTCCCAAATTTTACTAAATACAATTTTTTTTTCAATAGATTCATGATAGATTTTTTATGTAATGTGCAATATATATATATATATATATTTAAAATAATAAATTTAAAATTGAATTTTTTATAATAGTTAACAAAATATTTATAATATAATATATTATATACTTCATCAATTTTAAAATGATAGTGATAATTTTTTTTATCGATTTTAAAATTTAGTCTCATTATTTTATTTAAATTTTAGTTATATTATAATTAATTATTATATTTTTATTTAAATATTTTATAATCAATAATATTACATTTAAGTATTTATATTTTTTAAATTATAATTATTTTGATTCAATTAATAGCTATTTTGATTTTTAAATTTATAATAATTAATAGCTATTTAATATAAATTGAGAATAAAATAAATAGATTGTAGAAAAAAATTATTCATAAACTAAGTAATTTAATTTTTTTTAAAATAATTTAATTTTTTTAATATGTGTGTGATAAAAAATATTTTTATTATTATTTTTTTTTTGTTAAAGTGAGTACAAATTAAAAATCAATAGATATTAAAAAAACACAAAATCAATGAACGTCTCATGCATGGTGATGTGGAAGTTAAAACTAATTTGTCCATATTGAGTGGATTTACAGTAATGAGACAGATATTTAATTAACAAAACAGCAATCGCCTATCGGTTGTTTATTGTTAAACAAGGTGATTAAGCCATTTAATTAAATGAATTGTTAAACAAGTTGATTAAGCCATTTAATTAAGAAAATTGAATTGACAAGTAACTGTTTTGGGTCGCCGCACCATTTTATATATTTTTAATTTTGTTCTTAAATAAATGTTAATTTCGTCCAAACATATTTTTTTATTTATTTTTAAATTATAATTTATTTATTATTTTAATAAATGAATTGATAAATTAAATTTCTATTATATTTGTATTTAATATTAAATATTAAAAAAAATATTTTATATCATGTTATGATATATCGATTGAAAGGGAGTCTTAATGTAATGGTAAGTGTTATCGCTGTGTGATCTGAGATTACGGATTCGAGTTGTAAAAATAATTTCTTGCAATTAATTATAAGAGAAGGTCACGTATAAAAATTTAATGAGTTCAATTTTTTTTCAAACCTCATTTATTGCAAGAGTATTTATGTATCGTGCTGCTCCTTATGATGTATTGATTGATCTTAATTTTATTTTTTTTCACTTGTATTCCCAAAGAGCAGATATGTCCCGCGCCTCAAGGACATGCTCTGTGTTTTGCATTTAAAAAATGGGCAATTCGGTAAAGGAGAAGATGAGGATAGGATTGACCAATTTCATTCTCAAATTTCCCAACCATTCTTTTAGAATGACCATTTAATTCTTAACAATTATTTTTTTTCTCACAATAATAATATAAAAAAACCAAATAATTCCTTTTTTTAAATAATTTTATTTTATTAAAATTATAAATTTATACCATATTGGTTCCATTTAAATTATTATTTATATAAATAAAATTTATTTTATTTATATTGTTACTTTATAAATTCAATAAAAAATAATTAGTTTTTTAATTATTTCTTGTTATTAATAAATTAATTAATAAAATAAGAGTAAAATATTTTTAATATTAATAAATAAATATATGATATTTTAATTCATTTAAAAAAATTTATATAATATTAAAAAAATTAATATTTTTTAATATATGTTCATGAGTTAAATATAACAATTTAAATGTGACCTAGTTAAACAAAAAAAGAATAAATGCCAATTACCATTGTTTTTGGGCCTCTCCTAAAAACAAGCCTTTTCAATCTCTACGATCTGTGATAGTTTCATGGGCTGGACTAGTTAGCACCAGCCCATTTTATTATATTTACTGTTTGCCTGTACTTTCACGCTCCTTTTCTTTTTGAAGGATTTTAAAAAAAAAAAAAGAATTTTATTTGTGTAACAAGAAAATCAATCAAATTAGAGGAATCGTTTGGAAACTCACGTGCGATAATTCACTTTAATTTTTTTATGAGTAGTAAAATTTATTTAAAATTTTATTATTTAGAATAACTATAAATACAAAATTATATTTTTATTTTTAATTATTCTTATTTTACCTTTGTATAAGACCAACTAAATTTATCTTAATGAAAATATTTAATTTTTTAATAATTGATTTATATAATTCTTTGTTTGAAAACTTAAATTTTAAAATTTAATTCAATTAAATTACACTTTACCAATGCTCGTATTTGAAAAAATGTCCTTTATTGAATCTAATTCTTTTGAATTTTAAAAATAATTATTTAAAAATGAAATAATATCAAAATATAATTATTGCAAATTTTTAATTTAAATAATGAAAGTCACTATCAAAAATTTAAAGTATTTTCATTAAAATTAAACATGAACATGTAAAATGACAAAATGATTTAATTTTTTCTTTTCAATTATTTGAAATAATAAAATTCAAATAAATTTCATACTTCTAAAATTTATTCTGAAGATAAGAATTGAATTATTATAAAGTTTTTTACTTTTACATGATTTCATACTTTTGTGATAATCTAAAGATTTATAAACAGAGACGGGGCTACCTTATAAGTCGGCCCTTCCCTTCCCATCTTTTTTTTATTATTTATATAATATTATAAAATATATATTATATTTTTTATTTTATTGTATATATTATAAAATATATATTATATTTTTTATTTTATGTACACTTAATATATATTATAAAATTTTAAAAAATTAGCCTTTCTTATTAAATAAACTCATTTTATATAAATTTAGTTCAAATTGAATAAATTCTTTTCATATAAATATGGTTTGAATATAAAATATTAATTCAAATATATTTACTTAATCTAAAATTAAATAAATATTAGTCTAAAATTAAAATTTTATTTTATAAAAAAATTATATGATAAATTTATTATTTTTTATATTATTATTTATCCTCACAAATTAAAAATTGAGCAGTTCTGTCAATTATGAACAAAATTTGAGATTTTAAATTTTTTTTATAACTTGATTTTTTTTACTTAGGATTCAATATTAGTTTTAAATTGACTATAATTTATTTATTTTTTATAATTATTTATTTTTTAATTATTAGATTAAAATACTATTATCTATAATTTTTTAAATTAATAGTTAAAATTATTTAAATTATTTTATAATTATTTATGTTGACTGATTGATTTTTAATTTTTTTATTTTGGCTCCAGCGTTGTATATAAACATGAGAAACTTTCAAGTCAACTTTAACGTGTAATAAAAAAAATAATACCATAAGAAAATTGATTGTTATAGGATGAAATTATATTTAAATTATTTTATAGTGGATAAAATTTTTATCCAACCACAAACAAAAGCTAAAGACATGTACGAACAAATAGATATGTAATAATTTAATTTCAGAACAAACAAATTGCCAATTGGCGCGTCATTTTGAATATTTGGAAGTGGACCATATTCATTCAAATTACATATATATATATATATATAAAGTATAAAAATTTTTCAATAAATAAAAATAAAAATAAAAAACAAGCATAGTTTCTCGTTTAATTTACTCCACTAATTTAATTATTTTAATTATTTTAAAAATAAAAAACAAGCATAACTTTTGCTGCATTGCTTCGTGATCCTTTTTTTTTTTGAAATATTTAACTTTCATGCGATCAATTAACAATTTTTTTACCCTTTACATTCTCAATTTATGTAACTTATCTATTGTCGTATTAATTAGTTATAAAAACAATTAGAATAAAAGTTTTTAGCTCACAAAACTTAATTACATAAATGTATTAATATACGTAATTTTTTTAAAATAGCTTATAAGACATTTTGATAAAGTGTATTTTAAATTTTGTCAATAAAAAATTAAGTTATTTTATATTATTAGCCATCATATTTTGAGTTCGATTTTAAATTAATAATTAATTATTAATTTATCTATATTTTATTTATATTTATATTTTAACCGTTATTCATTTATCTATAAATATTTTATTGAATCTTTGTAAAAATATAACATTGTGGATGTAAAAAAGCTCAAAAGTGTAAGATTTAATATTTTTTTTTTGTATAAGTATTATGAATAAGTTCATTGAATTTTTTTGGACATTTTGTAAGTTATCTTACCAAAATGATTATGATTATAATTTTAGTAATAAGAAATACATTACATTATACATGAAATAAAAATAAAAATTGATATAATTAATAACTATTTTGAAATTAAATTTAAAGCCCAACGGCTAACCGCTAACAAAATAACAAAAAGAAAACAAAATTTCATAAAAAAAATATTATGTGTATTGGCAGAGTTGACAGAGGAGGACTTTGATGAGAATCTGAAAGATTTGGGTAATAAATGAAATTAAGAAAAGAATCATGCACGAAAAAAATATTTGACAAAAGATATGGGCACAATTTGCAAATACACTCTAAAGCGACTAAAAAGTACAAACGCTGTTTGGTGCATGGTTTGAAACTTGGGATAAAAGAAGCAGCGGCAATTCTGATAGACAGAGAGAGGAGAAGAAGAAGAAGAAGATAACAGCGACGGCTTAAACGCGGTTCAGTTGCTCATAGAAAAATTTTCTTGGTTTTCTGCATAATAATTTTTCTCTGGGTCTCTCTGGTAAATCGAAAATTTGAATTCTAGATAAAAAGACTGTCTTTGATGCAGTGATTTAGGGTTCGGTTTGAACAGAGTTTCTGATTGAAGGTAAGCTCTTTAAGCTTTTTGGATAAATGAAGTATTCAGATTTTTGGTATATATTTGCATTTGTCATTGGGTTTTTGGTTTTGATTTAGTTTCTTCTTGGGTTATTCCTGGTGAATTCAAATGTTTGAGATTCTGTTTATCTTAATAAGTTTTGCTTGTTTAATTCGATTATCTGATTTATTATTTATTTTTCCTCTCTTGTTTTAATTTTTTAATTTTGAATAGGTGATGATGTCCAAAGTTGAAGTTAGAAAAAAAATCGGAGAGGATTCAGGTAATGCGAAGTTGTTAAGTGAAATTGAAAGTATTAGCAAAGCTCTATACCTAGACAAAAACCTTTCAAGGAATTCAATTTCTGCGTCTAGTAATAGGTCAAAAGCAACTGGAAAGTCTCAGTTGCTTGATTCTAAATCTAAGAAGTTTGGTAATGAAGATTCATCACACAAGGACAAGAAGTCCATTTGGAATTGGAAGCCATTAAAAGCACTTTCAAATGTTAGAAACCGAAAGTTCAACTGTTGTTTTTCTCTCCAAGTTCACTCCATTGAAGGGTTTCCTTCGAGTTTTGAAAATCTTAGTGTCATTGTGCACTGGAAGAGGCGAGATGGAGAGCTGGTTACACATCCTGTGAAGGTTTTTGAAGGTGCTGCTGTGTTTGAGGAGAAGCTGACTCACACATGCATGGTCTATGGGAGTAGGAGTGGACCTCACCACTCAACCAAGTATGAGGCAAAATATTTCTTGCTTTATGCATCTGCAATTGGAGTTCAGGAGCTTGATTTGGGGAAGCATAGGGTTGACCTCACAAGGTTGCTTCCTCTCACATTGGAGGAACTTGAAGAGGAGAAGAGCACAGGAAAGTGGACTACAAGTTTCAGGTTGTCAGGTGAAGCAAAGGGCGCTACCATGAATGTTAGTTTTGGTTATACAGTGGTTGGAGATAGTCCAATTCCACTTGGAAATAACCAGAAAGTTCCAGAGCGTTATAATTTGAAGCAGAATTCTGTGAAAACAGCAAAGCCAATTCAAAAATTTGCTCATGGTGATGGGAAGAGCACAATTCATCGCTCTGGAAGTCTTCCTGGTGCTTTGAACCAGCAGCGTCGTGCCTCATCCCGATCTGTAGAAGACGTAAAAGATCTTCATGAGGTATTGCCTACAGAAAAATCTGAACTTGCCATTTCAGTAGTTATGCCATATCAGAAATCTGATGAAGATAAGTTGGAATCTTCATTTGCTAATAAACCTGAACTTGATGTGTCAACTAAATGTCTTGATCCCATTAAATTGGATTTCTGCCCAGTGTCTAAATGCGGTGAAGAAAAGGTTGAAAATGAGTGTGAAGATGGTGAATTTTCTGTGATTGAACAGGGAGTGGAATTGTCAGAAGAGGGAAAGGAGAAACCAATGGAAGTTGCTGTTAAGGATGATGGTGTTTCTTTAGCAGAACATAAAATTGGTGGTAATTTTCAGATAGGGTCTGAAGAGGACAGTAAGCTTAATCTCCAGGATGTTGGGAATAGTGGGCATAAAGATGAGCTTTTGGTGCATGATTGCACTTTTAAGGAGGATGAATTGTGCTCAAATGAATCTGTGATGAAAGAACTGGAAGTTGCACTGAGTACTGCGACAAATTTGGCAGCTGAAACATTTGATTCTCCAGAAAAGAAAGAAAATTACGTGGAAATCAAAACAGATCATGAAACAAATAGGAGTGATGCATCAGTTAGCTTGGATGATGTTACCAAGTCTGTAGCAAATGACTTTCTGGACATGCTTGGGATTGAGCACAATCCATTTGGCTTGAGTTCAGAGAGTGAACCTGAGTCCCCAAGGGAGCGCCTATTGAGACAGTTTGAGAAGGAGGCCCTAGCTGGGGGTTATTCTTTGTTTGATTTTGGTATTGACAGTGAGTACCAGACAGAATATGACTACAACACAGCAACCGTGTCTGAGTGGGGGAACTTGACTGAGGACTTTGAACTGTCATCAGTTCTCCAAGTTGCTCAGGAGGATCATTCGATGGGAACTGAGGCAGACATTGGCAAGACAAGGGCAAAAATGTTGGAAGATTTGGAGACAGAAGCTTTAATGCAGGAATGGGGCTTGAATGATAAGGCTTTTCAGTTTTCTCCACCTGAAAACTCTGATTGCTTTGGGAGTCCGATTGAATTGCCTCCTGAAGAGCCAATTGAATTGCCTCCTCTTGGAGAAGGATTAGGTCCATTTCTGCAGACACAGAATGGTGGACTCTTTCGATCTATGAATCCTTCGCTTTTCAGGAATGCCAAAGCTGGTGGGAGCTTGATCATGCAAGTTTCTAGTCCTGTTGTGGTACCTGCAGAAATGGGTTCTGGTGTAATGGATATACTGCAACAGTTGGCTTCAGTTGGGATTGAAAAGCTCTCTATGCAGGCAAACAAGCTGATGCCTTTAGAAGATATCACTGGGAAAACAATGCATCAAGTAGCATGGGAAGCTGGGGCTGCCCTGGAGGGACCTGAGAGGTCTGTATCTGGATATAAATCTGCTTTCTGAAATTAGCAGCATGAATTTCTCGTTTTTTTCTTCTGGTAAAATATGTAACTGTTTTTCTGTTTCTTCTTTTGCACAGGCAAAGTTTGTTGCAGCATGAACTGGACATTGAGCAAGATCTATCTGGTGGGCAAAGGGATGCAAAGGAGAGATCTTCTGCACCAAGATCCAAAAAGTTCAAGTCACGCACAACAGGGAGTGACATGGGCTCAGAGTATGTATCTCTAGAAGATCTTGCTCCTTTGGCTATGGATAAGATCGAAGCACTTTCTTTTGAGGGATTAAGGATACAATCTGGCATGTCTGATGAGGATACAACTGCAAGCATCAGCTCACAGTCTACTTGTGAAACTTCAGCCTTTCAGGGAAAGGGCATCAATGTCAGTGGGTCCCTTGGTTTGGAGGGGGCTGCTGGATTGCAATTGTTGGACATAAAGGACAGTGGTGATGATATTGATGGATTAATGGGTCTGTCATTGACTCTTGATGAATGGATGCGGTTGGATTCTGGTGACATTGGTGATGAAGGTCAGATAAGCGAGCGGACTTCTAAGATACTTGCTGCCCATCATGCCAACTCCTTGGATTCCATTCGAGGGGGGTCAAAAGGAGAAAGAAGACGCGGCAAAGGTTCGGGTAGAAAGTGCGGTTTACTGGGGAATAACTTCACGGTTGCATTGATGGTGCAGCTTCGTGATCCTTTGAGAGACTATGAGCCTGTTGGCACACCAATGCTTGCTCTCATTCAAGTAGAAAGGGTGTTTGTCCCACCAAAGCCAAAAATATACTGTAAGGTTTCAGAACTCAGGAATGATAACGAGGGTGATGATGAGTCAGAATTAGTGGCGATGGAAAAGGTAGAGGAGAAGAAACTTGAGGAAAAAACATCTTTAGAGGAAGGAATTCCTCAGTTCAGCATCACTGAAGTACGTGTTGCCGGTCTCAAGATTGAGCCTGAGCTTGGCAAGAAGAAGCTTTGGGGTACCACAAGTCAGCAACAATCTGGTTCTCGTTGGCTGCTTGCTAATGGAATGGGAAAGAGCAATAAGCAGCCCTTTATGAAGCCAAAGACTGTTACTAATAAACCTGCAACCTCTTTGACAACAAAGGTGCAGCGTGGTGATAAGTTGTGGAGCATCTCATCTAAGGCAAAATAGGCTGCAGTGAATCTACACATACACAGAATCTGTTGCATCAAGATCATGGATTTGCAAATGTTTGCAAGGAATTTCTTCATGATGTTAGAAGATGGCGGAAAACTTCACCAACTTCACGAACTCAGGGAACTTATTTGAAAGACCTGGTAGATTTGAACATTCTACTTGGTATGTACACAGTCTGTATGATGGCCCTTGAGTCCTTTATAGGTTTTTGAGTTCTGCTTGTGGGGTTGTATTTACTTCTAATACAGCCCCATTGATTTTCGTTTATGCAATTACATGGTAAATTGAGGATTTGCTGTATCTGTTTCCTACTTTTTGTAAATTTCATGTTTGTAATTTATATCCCATATTTCATTGAGGGAATAATACAGTTTCTCCATACATTCCTGTTGGAATAATACAAATACCCACTGTTGGATTATGCATATGCCATGTCTATTAGCAACTGCTGGTCCAAGAAGTATTTTTTATAAAGGTAGGAAGCTAAATCATGGAAAATGTATACGGTAGCAATCGAGTGATGTGTCTCAGGGCTTCACGTATAAAATATGGTCTTAGCTGATATCGTGTATACAATTATGAACAAGGAAAATCAAATTTATGAATAGGAAAACTAATTTAGAATAAATAAATTCATTGTGAAGTAAATAATTAAAAGGATTAAAGGGGTTGTATTAAATTAAGATTCTAATGAATTTTAATTGACTTTAAAAATCTAATGGTATTCAATTCAGATTTATTTGGAATTTCATAAAATATGATGATATTCAATAATGATTTTTTAAATGTCTATTAAAATCTAATTGTATTTAAAAAGTCATTAATTTTAATAAATTTTACAAATTTTTAAATTTATTGGATTTAAAATACTAGATATAAATAAAAAACTCTTTCCCCAATTCCCATCCCAAATATTTCACAAATTCAATCTCTATCACAATTTTTTTACATTTATATATCTCTCACTAAAATTTTTTTCTTTTTAATATAAAACATCTAAAATTTATTTCTTTTTAATATAAAAAATCTCTCAATATATACCATGTAATATTTCACAATATTAATATTAAACCAAATTTTATTATATAAAACTACACTCATGTGTTACTTAACTTTTGTTAACAAATATATATCTTATTATATGAAATACATATTTGGAGAAATTTTATGGACTTAATTGTGAAAATATTTTTAAATAATCTTTTATAAGTTGGATTTTTTTTTCAAGTTTCAACATATATAGATATAAAAATTAATATTATTTACGAGATTATAATATTATATCAAATTATCATTATATTTTTAAAAAATTTACTTTGTTTTTGAATATTAAAAATTTTACTTATTTACTTTTTATTATTTATTAAAAGGAAATATAATAAAACTTTTTATTACAATAGAAATTATTTTTTAATTAGTTTATATTTTATAGGTATAGTTTATTGAATTAATTAATAATTATTCATTCATGTTACTTATTACGTGTAAAAATAGTTATTAATTTATAAAATTAATTTATATTTTTTTATTACTTAATCAATGATTATATTTGTATATTATATTTTTTTTAGTGAATTACTTAACATATAGAATTAGTTTAACAATAGTTAAAAAATTTATTATTTAAACTGCTTATAAATATATGTGATATATTAATATTTAGGTGATATAAATTAAATATATTTCAAGTATTTTTCAATTAAAAAAAATTTATTTTGTCTTATTTTAAAGTGTATTACGTTCTAATAGTACCAAATGGTATCAAATTTTTAAAATATATATAAAAACATATCAATTTTAAAAAAATGATTATATATATATATACATGTTTGATGATATACTTAATGAATTTTGAAATATCACTGAATTGTCATATTAAATAGTTTAAAAATATATAATTTATTTAAATTTAAATTGCAAATTAATATTTATTAATTATGTATAAAAAACTAAATTATATTTTTCAATATTATTCCACTAAAAAAACATGCAAGTTTTTTTTTTATAATTTATTTTAAATATGATAATAAATATTAGAGATGATACAATACTTTGATATATTTATTTAATATTATTTAATATTTCAATTTATCTTTATATTATTCATTTTATAATTTTTTTATTTTATAATGATAATATTAAAAAATTTGACATCTATATAATTTATTTATTTACTGTAAAATGTTATAATATTTATTTAGTTGCCCAATATCATGAAAGCTATATATATTTATAGTATAATATTTCTAATAAAATATGTTACATTTTTATCACAATATTCATTATATGAAAATATTAGAATTCCATCAAAATCTATCAAAGTTTATAATAAAAATTTAATAAACTTCATTAAATTCCATATAGAATTCTAAGAGAATCTATATAATTTCATTAAAATTTTTGAATTCCATTAAAAATATCAATTCTTTTAAAATTCATTAAAATCTTAATTCAATACAATCTTTTGTAAAAAAAAAATACAAAAAATAAAATAAAAGGAAGTAAAAGCAAACAATAGAAGGAAGTAAAAGCAAACAAAAGCAAGATTTTGGCACTAATCAATCTGAATAATATGTTGAGTTTTACTTGTTTCTTTTTACATTAGCTTTAGAGTATGGATGATAATTGTCGGATATTTTTGGATATCTGATCTATTTATATAAGGTGTGGGTAGTTTATAAATGGATTTAAAAGGACACGAGTAATATTTTTATTATTTATAATGGATTCGGATATAGATTTTTAAATATCCGTTATCCGAACTCGATTATATATCAATTATATTTTATTAGAATTTTAATAGTATATTTATTATATTTTATTTTAATTATAAAATTATGTAGTATAAAATTATTTTTAATGAAATTGTGTTAATATTAAATTTCTATTTATAATAATTTAATTAAAAAAATTATAATTTATATTTTAAATTTTATAATATTTTTAAATTTTTATATTTAAACGAGTAATTAAACAAGTTCGGATGATAAACGAGTAATATTAAACAAGTTTGAGACGGGTATGCGTATAATTAAAATTGAGTTTAAATATGTTAGAGTAGTTTAAAAAAATTAAAAGAGTTCGAATTCGAAGTATGGCAATTTTAGTCGGTATCTTACCCGTTGCTTCTCCTATTCTAGAGTAACATTCTCGGTACAAATTTAGTCTTGAAATTAATTGGCTCAAAATCAGATTTAAAGGGAAAAACTTACGAAACATATTCCTTCAAGCTCACTATAGTGATACTATTACTACCATTATTCTTGAACTTGGAAAAATACGCCACTATATTATTTGCTCCTTTTCTTTCAATGGCTCAAGATTAATTGTATGCCTTTTGCTCCACAATTTTTTTATTGTAACTCTCTATCACTCACAAATCCATAAAGCTTTTTCGTTTCATGCAAATTAGGCCAAGCTTTCCTTCATACTCTCTAAGATGACAACCATCATAAAAATCATTTTCATAAACCATAGTTGGAAGCGAAACGAAGTTGTAATAATTGTCCTTCTCTTCATGATTGAATGAAAGAACATTGTTTTTATTAGTTAGCCAATGGAGAGAACCGCATGCTAACACAGATGGCGTGAATATAAACTCACCCTATGGAAAAGTTACTTCTTTTAATTCCTTCCCTGCATAGTTTTTGAATCAAAGAGTTCACATCGAAGACTATAATATTTAATATTATGGTAAGAAGACTTAGATTAGGAAAATCTCACAATCTTGTAATGTAAAGGGTTTGATTTTAACACTATCATGGCAAAATTCTTAGAGTGAGAAAACGGGTTTTTGGATTTGGAATAACTCGTCATTCTTTATTACTAGGCTTGCACACGTAATAGCGGGGGATTCTAGTTTTTTGATCAACACAGAGCAATAAACCCTGAGCTGTGGATGCCTCGAGTTTACAGGTGCAGGTAAGAAATCAAGAGAAAGTTTAGAATTTGAGCAAGAATTATCAATAGAAAAAAAGGTAGAAAAGTACTTGTTATACTTCAAGCTTTGCAAGAAATATCCAGATACAGTTTTGGTTCTTTGGCAATGAAGATTCATGAAATTTGATTCATAGGTGAAATTATTACACTCATTTGAAAGAAGCCTGCATTTTCCTAAAGTTGTCAATGATGCACGAGATAGAATCTCAAAAATTATATCTGAATTGAAAAACTTGATTAATATAATATGAATATTGAAAGAAAATTAATTCATTTCAAGATTAAAGATTTTTGGGATGAAGAAATTAATGGGAATATCTTGCACTTTTGAATTTTACGTCTATGCGTTTATATATATGTATGGTTCTGGACAAACTTGGATTCTTAGTCCCATTAGGATAAGGAGACTAAAATTAGGGAGCTGGATATAGAGGACAGTGGTGATGATGATGAAACGATGCGGCTGGATGCTGGTGACATTGGCGATGATGATCAGATTAGCGAGCGGACTTCTATGATACTTCCTGCTCATCAAACCAGCTCCTTGGATTTGATTGATGGGAGTCAAAACGAGAAAGAAGATGCAGCAAAATTTTCATTGAATTCAGAGGTATATGCTTGCATTTGAATTATTGGGTAAAATCAAAACCAACCATAAAAGTACAAGCCAATGACAATCAAATAAACCAGTACAATGAAGTCAAGACTAATGCAAATGTGGCTTGACATTTAACATGGGAGTTAAACATTTTCCTGATGCTGATTCTATGCCTCACTTAAATCCTTTGAAAGCCTCTTCTTTCTAAATTTTATAGTTTTCCTTCTGATCTTTATGATGAAGCGAACAACATTAGCTACCAAAGCAAAGAAAAGCAAACACAACCATGAGTACAATGAAATTGCAAGCATTTTAATGAAGGAAGAGCGCAAACTCTCAGAAAACATGTTCATAGAAATCAGGTAGGCGAATGCCATAGATGTTACTGTCACCCACATTGCAGCCATTTCGATATATAAGAAAATTCTTTGCTTCAGAGGCAACCCACTTACTAGCAAGAAAAGAATTCTTAAAGAAGAAATGAAGGAAATCGTGTTATATATCCAGAACCTAGAATATGCTTCAGGATGTGTCACTGCCAATACTGATGTTCCAGCAGAAAAAGGCACTGGATCATCCTCGCTTGAATTATGATCCCAGACATCACAGGGGGGGCTAATTGCAGCTTGGTAAGCCATGGCTGCAACCACACTTGCAGCTACCATCAAAGAATCACGTTTCTTTTCTGACCAGTTATTCTATTTCTTTGCTTGTTTCTTCTTGTTCTTGCTTTTTGAGGCTGCTTGTGCTGGTTTATCTACAACAGGAACATCCAATGATTGCATAAAACTTTCTGAACTTTCTACAACCTGGTAGATTTCATTTGCTTCTCTGACTTGATAGTTGTTGTAGCTATGTGTTGATTCGCATTTTTTGGCTCTAAGGGCTCCAGCTTTTAGAAGGTGATTCTGGATTTCCATTGCTTTTAGGTCTTTAGCCATAAGTTGTATGATATCCAAGGCCATGAAACCATTCTCACAGCATTGACTTCTTCTTTAGTTCTGCTGAGCAAATACTTTATAGTCTGTATCGGATATGAACTTGTCAAAATCTTGATATACAAACTTTCAGAAGTTTAGCTGCATAGATAGGGAAATTTCAAATCTCACCTCAGTCTGTCTCAGGAAAGTAGCTACATGCAAAATGGTGTTCCCATCATTATCTTTAAAATTTAAAAAATCATAATCTCCATTACCCAATTCCACTAACTGCTTCAGAGATTGAATTCTGTTATGCTTGACTGCCAAATGCAAAAGGGTCTCGCCATTGTCCACCTTATACTGAACCGTTTCAAATTTAGCCTGAACCAAATCGTGTATGACACTAAGTTGACCCTTCATGACTGCAAGATGAAGAGGGGTTCTTCCATCCTCATCGCAAATAAGGCATGCATCAGAATTGACAGATAAAAGTAGTTAGACAATTTCTAAATAGCCATTAGCAGAAGCCAGGTGAAGAAGTGAAGACCCTTGTGAATCACACTCTGCAGCAAGTTCTGGTTTGTGATGTAGAAGTGCTTTTGCAAAATCAAAGTGACCAAGCATTGCTGCTATGTGTAAAGGGCTTTTGTTGAAGCAAAAAGTGCATACTGTGGCTACAATGAGTTGATCCTCTTGTATTAACTGGTTTAAGGACTCTACATCCCCACTAACTGATGCTTCATAGAGCCTTTTTTCTCTGTCAATTCTCTCATTCCTTTCCATGACTATTTGTAGCTTGAAATATGAAAAAATAAAAACTGCAGAAGAGAATTTATTAGAAAAGAGAAGGTGGGGAAGTGGCTGTGAGTGAATTTGGTTTGGGATTTCATTTCCAGTGGAGAAATGGTCCACCATTTTCTATGAAAAGTCATCAAGGCACTTTGATTGGATTTAGACATTGACACGCATATTGCTGGACTTCACAATTCCCTTAGCCATCATTGCTTTCATTTGAATAAAAAAAAAGAGAGCTCATTAGATGATCTGTGTTTAAGGTCTCTAAAGCCACTATTACTAACACCTACGATCTTGTTTTGTTAGCACTTTGGGCCTCTGATGAGAGTGATTTTATACTTGTTTTTAGTATGATTTTAATGTGTTTTTAGTTAATGTTTCATTTGATTTTTGTTTAAAGTTGGTTTTAAGTGTTTGTTTTAGGTTAAAGTGGAAAAACTCCCTTGGATGGTCAAAACAATGAAGAAAGAGCAAAATTCATCAATGGACACACTCATGGACACGCCCGTGTCACCAAGCGTGCCTTTTACAATGTTTCCAGTAGCTGTGACACGCCCAGTGACATGGGCGTGTCACTGGGCGTGCCATTTATTCAAAATCACAGTAGCTGTGACACACCCAGTGACATGGGCGTGTCACTGGGCGTGTCACCTATGAAAAAGTTGAATTTTCTGCACGAGTTGTGGAAAAAGTGGGGGACAAAGACTTTGCTTTTGCCAAAAGAAAGATAAAAGAAGAGAAAAGCTTGCCTAAGTGATAAAAAAGAAATATTAAACAAGGAAAATGTGGGAGACAATGGAGAGTGGTGTGAGTTGGAAACATGGGTTGGAGCTTTGAATGGAAATAAAAAGAGAAGAAGAGGGAGAAGAAAGGAGAAAGCTAGAGCTGGGAGAAGGCTGGAGTTTTGGGCAGAAAACAGAGAACAGAGGCAGAGAAGAGAGGTTTGAGAGGAGGAGGCTGTGCATACACATTTTGGGCACGGAGAGAGTGATACTTTCCTTGACTCTTCATCTTCATCCTCCATTTCCATCCTCTCCACCATCTTCATCTTCCATTGGCAGCTCCTGGAGATTGAAGAAGCTACATTGAAAGGGGTTTTTCTATTTTCTCCTTTTATGTATTTTGTTATTGTTGTTGTTGTTGTATTAAGTGTGTTGAGCATGAGCTAAATTATTCTCTATCTAGATATTGAAGAACCCTAGCTTATTTGTATGATTGGATACTTTTAATTGATTGAGTTGTTTTATTCTTGTGATGCTTGATGATTATTGCCAATTGATGATAGCATGCTTATTGATTGGTTGCCATTTTCATGTTATTGACTTGAGAAAGCTTGACATGAATTGATTACTCATAAGGGTTGAGGATTGATTGGGGTGCTAGAGATAGACCTACAAGATCCTTTGGTTTATAGTTCCTTGTTCTTAATGCATGACCTACTTAATTGTGTTTTGAGAAGAGATTCCGGCACTCTACTTAGTGATTAGGGATTAATTCACTCGAGAGAGGTTTTAGTCCAAGTTAGAGGAATGCCAACTCAACTCTATCATGTAATGTAATTGAGGCTAGGGGGATTCAATATCTGGATAGTATCATTACCATCAAACCTTTTTACTCAACACACAATTTATCTTTACTTGCATTCATTAGGTTAGTTGTATTTCATTACTTGCATTTATTCAAGTTAATTGCCTTTAATTACAAAAAAACACAAAAATATTAATTTGCTAAACAATGGTTAAGATTTGAACTAGTGCTTGGCCTTGTCCCTAGAGGAACGACATTCACTCACTATTATATTACTTGGGCGACCCGTGCACTTGCGGTAATTGCATATAGCATACGGCACGCATCAGCCTCCTCTTCACATGGGCTCCATCATATTATGAGCTTGAGTGTTGACTTGCAAATTTTCTCAAATGATTGAGCTCCTTAAAGAATTGGGCTGACTTCCAAAATGGTCTTAGCCACTTTGCCTATCAGCCTCACTCATATATGTATATTTATCTTTGTTTGGTTATTCTCGATGTACGATCTCTCCAATTAGCAGTAGAAATATGCAGTGATTGGGTTGATTGGGTTTCAGTGGTTTGCTAACTCGATCTCTAATAATTGGTCTGAAAAAATATATTTAAAAACCAATCATTATGAAGAGGTTTAGTAGGGTTCATCGGATTTTATCGAATTCAATCGGATGTATTAATAAATATACTATTCGAAACCGACCAACTCAATCAGTTTAAACTGACGTGATCTGTCGGGTTCAAAAATTTTTGCTCATCCCTAATTAGCAGCCACTTTGGTTATTTCCAATGTGGGATCTCCAACTAGCAGCCACTTTCAACACTCTCCCTCAAGTATTACATTGGATCTTTGTATCCCAGTTAACACTTGCCTTATATGGGCCTTAGATCCTATCACACAACCTTTCTTCTTTGACTTCAAGTGTCTTTGGGCTCTGATACCACTGTTAGCATTTTGAGCCTTCTTTTCACACGGCCTCCATCAAATTATGAGCCGGAGTATTGACTTGCAAATTTTCTTAAATAATTGGGCTGCTCTTCCTTAAAGAATTAGGCGGACTTCTTAGCCATTTTGGTTATCAGCTTGTTAGGATTCTATTGGCCAAGGTATGAGACTTGGAATTCCACATTAAAAGTATGAGATTTCAATGTGAAGTTTATATGAACTTTGGACTCTTCAATCTCCTAAGCTAGCTTCTGGAATGTGATTCTCCTAAGGTTCATGACAGTTGGTATCAGCCTAATCTACGCACAAGAACAACTTAAGACTCAAAAAGAATACCTTATAGGCCAAATTAAAATTCCTGATAGTCTCAAGAAAAAAATGAACGTCAGTTGTTCAACTACGAAGAAATATTAGAATCCTATTGGCCAAGGTATGAGACTTGGTAATCCCATATTGAAAGTATGAGATCTCAACGTGGGTTTATTTGGACTTTAGGCTTTCTAACCTCTTGAGCTAGTAGTTCTTCTAAGGTTCATGACACAGTTTCACTCATATATGTATATTTATCTTTTTTGGTTATTTCCAATGTGGGATCTCCAATTAGCAGCCAATTCCAACATGTTTTTTGCCCTTCTTATTTTCATGGATTGTCTTTTCAATGAGTCAAGATATCCAAACACTAGATATATTGAAAAATACTTTCCTTAAGGAAAAAGATGTTGATATATACTCAGAAAAGTTCCTGTAAACTTGAGGTTTTCTTATTACAAAGAAAGTTCAATTTCAGATATACAACTTATGAAAATTTAATATAATTAACTATAACAATGCAAGACTTCTTATGTAACATGAATTAATCAACATTAAACTGAAGGACATGTCTTTTTCCAAGTTGCCAAGCACTTGATCAAAACCTTTCCCAATTTGCCTTCATTAATGGCCTAATGAACTTTCTCTATATCCTCACCTGGACTCACTTTCTTTGCCCCACTAAGCAGCTCAGTTCCCATTTCACTTCTCACGAACTCATAAATAGGATAAGTCCTGCATTTCTTTATCCTGTTTGCTATACCAAATTCTCCACTGTCAAATCTTGCTCTTGCTTTTGGCACGTCTTTTTCTAATCTTCTCTTTAACTCCTCCGTAAAAACTGGTATTCTCTTGAAAATTGTGTATCCATTTTTGTCACAATTTTCAGATTTAGGATCTTTCAGTGCTTTTTGGACAAGCACTTCTTGAAGTTTAGGCAAAAGTGCATGAGAAGGATTTGCTGGATCATCAAGATATGTGAATACAGGTTGATGCTCAACAACCTGCAGAAGTTCTTTCTCACAGAATCGAGATTCGAGCAGCGATCCATCTTCAGCCATGTAAAGGGTTTTCCTGATTACTTGGCGCACAACTTGTTTGATAACTTCTCTAATGTTATCTTCTAAATCCCGCAGATCGATTGCTTGACAAATTGCAACAATGAAAGTTGCAGACATTAGCTTCAGGATTTCAATGGCTTCAGCGCTTTTTCTTGCTGAAATTAAACCAAGTGAATTCACATCTTGATTGTGTTGCTCAGCACTTTGAACATGGGTTGTTACAGGATTTGCCAAGTACCGAAGCTCTGAGCAGTATGCAACCATGGCTATTCTGCAACTTTGAACCCATAATCCAAGCTTGGATTAGGCCCTCCACTCAAATTTGAAGGCAACCCATTATTGTAATAGTCGCAAACGAGTTCAGAGAACTGAGCAAACATGAGTTTTCCTATAGCTGCAACAGCAATTCTGAGATTGTCCATAGAAACAACTATAGGAGTTCCTTGGAAATTTCCCCCATGAAGAGCAAGATCTCGGGCAACATCAATTAATGGATTATTATTAACATAGTTAATCTCTCTCAATTGAATGTGTGGCTGCTCGAATAACCTCAATTTGAGGGCTAAGCCATTGCGGAGAGGTTCCAATTGCATACCTGTCCTGTTTAAGCTTTGTAAGTGGGTCTTTCTCATGGCGAATTTTAGCTTCTTTCATATAGTCACTTTCATCTAATAAGTGCTTCATGATAGCAGCTGCTTCAATTTGGCCCGGATGGTGCTTAAGTTGATGAGTGAGTGGATCAGTGTACTCTGGCTTTCCATGCATCACTTCTCAGAACAAAGCAGAGAGAATTTCTGCAAGAAGAGCCAAAATGTTGGAATCAAAACAAACAGTGGCAGCAACAGCTGAGCCAACTACTGTTCCATTAACAAGAGCTAAACCTTCCTTTGCTTGCAGCTCAAAAGGAGCTTGAATTCTAGCTCTTTTCAGAGCTTCTTTGGCTGTAATCTCTTGGCCTTGAAGGGTCACAACTTTTGAATTATGGCGGCCAGTTAATAAACCAGCAATGTAAGACAATGGAACAAGATCGCCAGAAGCAGTAATAGTCCCTCTTAAAGTCAATTTAGGGATCAAATTTAGATTCATAAGCTTGGCAATGGATTCAAGAATCTCCCAACGAATACCAGAATAGCCTTGCATTAATGTATTAGTGCGAACAAGCATAGCTGCCTTAGAATAACTTGTGGGAAGATATTCTTTGCCGATAACTCCAGCATTCAAAAACCGAATTAGCTCAGTCTGAAGGTCACCAGTTTTATTGGTGCGCCTATGAGAAGTAGCACCAAAACCAGAGGTAACACCGTAAATGTCAGTTCCAGGAGAGATATTGACAGTAACCCAGTTAGCACTTTTGGCTACACGATCACGAGCAGCAAGCTCATTTAGCTGAACACTAACCTCACTCCGACGACCAATGGCAGTGACTTGAGCAACAGTAAGAGAAGTTCCTTGAATATCAACAGTTTTGGTATTGGAAAACTGTGATATCATTTGACTAACTTCATAAAAATGGTCAGATTGAAAGAGTCTGCAGCCATTTTCCAATGAGGGGATGGGGTTGAAAGAGAAGAATTACAAAGGGGAATAGCTTCAATAGTGGAAGAAACTGAATTTGCAGCCATTGGCACCAAAATAAGAAATAAAATGAAGAGAAATTAAAGAGATTGAATAAATTGTTAATTTGTTTTAGTAATGAGAATTGAAATTGAAGTTGTATACTTGGAGTAGTGAGTAAAAGGATAAGTAAGTGAGAAAGGGCTGCATCAATGGTCCAAAGAGTGGTTGCATGGAAAGAGAGTGGAAGTTAGCCATTCTTGAAACGTGGCTTTAGTTGGTGAGTGAGCCACCTGAAACAATATTTATTCTTTTATAACTTTATTTTCCTCAAGGATGTCTGAAATTGACCGTTGACTTACCATAAGCTTTCCACTGAATTTCTGGGTATAATTAATGTATTGTTTGAGAATAAAAATAAATAAATAAATCTAACCTTCATATTGATGTAAATCATTAACCGGCCTTCACGTTGTCTTATAGCAAGATTTGGATATTCATCTTAATTTTATTTTTAATCATCTCAGATAATTTATAAATTGTATTAAAGATGTATATATATATATATATTCAAATTAGACAATTTCTACATTAGTATTTTTTTATATACAACGGTGGATTTCTAGAGTTGGAAGAGCTATTGTCCCCTGACATTTTTGAAAATGCCGAATATATATTCTATATTATTAAAAATTCTAACAAATATTGTTTTTTGTGCCAATTTTTTCTTTTAAGAAAAACTATATTCTCCTTTTAAAGTAAAAGAAAATCTCATAGTTAAAAATTAAATTGAACGCAATCCATCATTTAGTGATAAGTGAAAAAAAAAACTTCAAATATGAAGAGAAGATTATGAGAAGTGAAATCATTTTATAAAATACTAATATAGTACCAATCATGTGTGATGTTTATGTATATATAATATGATCTAGCTAATCTTGAGCATACAATTATGAACAGGAAAAATGAATTTAATATGAATTAATTCATTGTAAAGTAGATAGTTAAAACTATTAAATCTATTGCTAAAAAAAATTTACAAGGGAACCAATCTATAAATCAAAAATAAAACAAAAGAAAGTAAAAACAAACAATAGAAGAAAAATAGAGGAGGATTGTAAAAGACTAATATATTGATATAAATGATCGATCTGAATAGTATTTCGATTATGAGACTCCCACAAATTTGATGACTCGCTTCTTCTTCCTTTAAATTTAGAATTTCTTTTCCGTCCAAATTTAGTCTGTAAATTCGTTGGATCAAGGTCAGATTTAAAGGGATGAAACATATTGTTCCTTCAACTTCACTACATCATCATTAATGATACTATTACTACCATTATTCTTAAACTGGAAAAATATGGTACTATAGAATCCTCCTAGTAGAGCAGTATCAACATTATAAAAACTAAGAGGATTTGGATTAGGCTTCCTTTCCATCAAAGGTGTGTGCCTTTTGCTCCACAATTTTTTATTGTAACTCTCTATCACCCTTAAATCCATAAAGCTACCTTTTTTTTCTGCAAATTATTCCAAGCTTCCCTTCATACTCCGTAGGCTGGCAACAATCGTAAAAACCATTTTCATAAACTGGAGATGGAAGCGAAAAGAAGCTGTAATAATTATCCTTCTCTTCATGATTGAATGCAACCACATTGTTTTTATTAGTTAGCAAATGCAGAGAACCACAGGCAGACACAGATGGCGCAAACATAAGAAACTCACCACGTAGGAAAATTACTTCTTTTAATTCCTTCCATGCATTAGTTCTTTTATCAAAGAGTTCGCATCGAAGACTATAATATTTAATCTTGAAAGAAGACTTGGATTCGGAAAATCTCACAATCTTATAAAGGGTTAGATTTTAACACTATCATGGCAAGTTTTTGTTGGATTTTAAGGCTCCATGGATAATTTTTTTCTTGGTCTTCTTGATTATTAGAGTATTGTACTTCTACAATCGATGGACTTCCTTCAAAGTGGGCTTCTTTGACAAAATGGCTTGCGTCATTTTGTCTTTTGCCACTTCAACTTTATATTCCCCTTTTTTTTTTCCTTCCGATGTGGGATTGCCCACTGCCAACACTCCCCCTCAAGTGCAACTGGGCTAGACTTTACATTTCTTTTTGAAGCTCAGTTGTTACTTGAACTTTCTTACTTTGGACTTATGGATTTGACTTCGGTCCAACTTCAGCCTTCAGCTTGTTGACTGAATCTTGAGTCATTCTTTGGGCTCAGAGGATCCAGCTTCATATTTTTGCTACAATGACTGATCTTGGCTCTTCATTAGACTCAAAGGATCAGCTTTAAATTAATACACAGTCCATCATATTGGTCATTTTGATGCATGGCCCATTTCTTTCTCCAAGTGCAACCTGCTTCTTCATGGGTATTGTCACTTGGACTTGACTTGGCCAGGATTTTTTGACCCGTTGAGGTATTGAGGTTCTAATATTATGTTGAAATTGTGTGGACTTTATGGACAAATTTCTTCTTGGGCTTCTTTAAAATCGAGTATTGGGCTTCTTTGAATTCAGAGCTAAGAAATTGATTTCCACACAATTTTTTTATGAGGAATTGAGATTTCCAAGAGTTTTCTTATTGTGGAGTGTGTTCTTGTGGAGTGTTCCTTAGAATTTCTTTGTTGTGGAGTGTGTTCTTGTTTTAATTTGTTGTTGAAAATTGTGAAGACTCTGCTCAACATGTTGTTCATGAGACATTTCTTGAAGACATTAAAGATTATTGGAGCCCTCTAACTCTAGCAAAAATCTCATTAAGGAGGAGATTTGAAGTTGTTGAGATTTTTGCTTAAAATTAAAGCAAAATCACTGAAGAACTGGCAGCCATGATGTTAGATAAAAATTAAGTTAATTTTTTGTTTGTATAAATTGTTGAATTGGCTTTAGCCCATACCTGTGTGTCATGTCGTTTGGTTGTAAAAACTTTATATATATGTGAATGAATGAATGAAAATGCTGTGGAAGAGAAGCGAAGGACACAATTATGTATGTAAGAAAACGTGAAGGAAAGAAGAAATGAAGAAGAAAAGAAAAAAATTGTTATTTTTCTTTGTTAAATTTCTGTATGTTTTTTTAGTTTTGTTTTCCTCATGCTTGTGTAGTAATATCTTTATTTTTTGCTCTTCTTTTTTTTGTTCCAAGAGCTAACAGTTCTTCAGTGAAAAAATGAGTTTTTGGATTTGGAATAACTTGCCATTCTTTAGTTCTAGGCTTGCACATATAATAGCGAGGGATTCTAGTTCTATCATCAACACAGAGCAATAAACCCTGACCTGTGGATGCCTCATTTTTTACGCGTACAGATAAGAAATCAAGGGAAAGTTTAGAATTTAAAAAAGAATAATTAATAGAAACAAAGGTGAAAGAATACTTGTTAAACTTTAAGGTTTGCAACAAATACCCAGATATAGTTTTGATTCTTTGGCAATGGAGATTATAGAGATATTTATGTAGTTACGCCAGCTGTTGAATATATTAGCTGATGTGGCTTAGTTAGTTAGCTACAAATCACGACTAACTACTGTATATAAATGTGTATAGCTGTACAGATTGACTTGAAGTAATACACAGAATTTTCACATTTCATCTGTCTTATTCTTTTCTCTGTTGAACTAATGACATCAGAAGTTTTTCATGGTACCAGAGCAATCGATCTCGATTTGATTCTTGCAAATTACTTACAATTACTTGATTCACTTTGATTTACCTTAAATACTGTAGCACTTTTCTTGTTCAATTTTGTATCGATGTCAATGGAACAACCGGAGATACAGAGTGCTAGTTCTGCTGCTAAGACTAGCATCAACGCCATGGGAGATCCAGTGATTTTACAGAGTTTAGAGACTTCAAACTTCTCTTTGGTTACTGCACCCCTCACAGGAACAAATTATCTCACATGGAGTATGAGTATGCAGATTTCTCTTGGAGCCAAGGATAAATTAGGGTTTGTGGATGGTACAATTACTAAACCTGATGAAAAGAGTGTTGAATTTCTGAAATGGAGGAAGTCAGATTACATGGTTAGGGCTTGGATACTTGGATCCTTGACTAAGGAACTTGCTGAGAATTTCCTTTATTGTCCAACGGCTAAAGATCTTTGGGATCAGCTGCAAGAGAGATTTGGATCTAGCAATGGTCCGAGAGCTTATCAGATCCAGAGACAAATTAGTACAATTGATCAAGGTAATCTTGATTTGGCCAATTATTATCTTCGGATTTCCAAACTGTGGGATGACTTGTAGGCTCAAGCCTCTACCATACTGTGACTCTGGGAAATGCACTTGTGGTATGAATCGCAAGTTAGCTGATATGGATGCAACTAATAAATTGGCTCAATTCTTGACTGGAGTTAATGATTCTTATGAAGTAGTTAAGAATCAAATACTAATGCTTGATCCTTTGCCAAATGTCAATAAGGCATATTCAATTATTCAGACTATTAAGTCACAAAGGACTGTGCAGAAGATTTTTACAGATCCACTTGAACATAGTGCAATGCTTGTTAAAGGTACTGATAACTACAAATTTGGCTCCAGAAAGAGAGAGTTTGTGAGAAAGGAGGACCGTTTCTGTGATTATTGTAAACTAGCAGGGCATATGCGAGATGGTTGTTTCAAGCTCCGTGGCTATCCAGAATGGTATAAGGATTTGAAGAACAAGAGAGAAAAGGAGGCAAACAAGCTGCAAGTGAATTTTATCGCAGAAACACCAGTAGATGAAGAGCTCACTTTAGTTGTCAGGCAACAGCAATGGATGGCTGAATTCATCAAGCAGGAAATGGCTAAAATGATGAAAGACAAGCAGGCTGGGCAAGATAATTTTGTGAATTTTGTTCAGACCACAGAATTTGCACGTATCGTAAATGCCAGCATTGCAAAATTAAGTAAGCCTAGCTGTTGGATTGTGGATACAGGAGCTTATAACCACATTTGTGCTAATCCTTTTCTGTTTGATAAATTGCATACATTGTCATCTGCTATTTTTGTGCACTTGCCAGATGGATCCACTAAGAAAGTCACACAAGCTGGACATGTTACTCTTCATAATAATCTCATTCTTCCTGATACCTTATACATACCTTCATTTCAACATAACCTTTTATCTGTTCATAAGTTTTGCCAGCAAAATTCAGCTTTCTTTTCTTTTTCTTCTGACAGATGCTATTTGCAGGACCTGAAGAGTAAACAGGTTCTGGCTATTGGTATTCTCGCCTTGGTCACCCTAGCGACACAGTTTTACAACATTTACCTTTTGCATCTCCATCTGTGCATGTGCATGACAATTGTAGTGTATGCCCTTTAGCTAAACAGACTAGGACACCATTTCCCATCGGTAGTATACATAACTCTAGTCCTTTTGAGTTGATTCACATGGATGTATGGGGACCTTACAGGATTCCTTCTCATAGTGGTGCACAGTATTTCCTTACTCTTGTGGATGATTATAGTAGGTCCATATGGGTTTTTTCTCTTACAGCATAAACGTCAAGCAAAATCAGTTTTACAACATTTCTTTCAGATGATCACTACTCAATTTCAAAGGTCCGTTAAACAAGTGAGATCTGACAATGGAACTGAGTTTATTAATTCCCTGTTGCAAGAACTAATATCTGGCCTTGGTATTGTGCATCAGAGATCATGTCCTTACACTCCACAACAGAATGGAATTGTGGAGCGCAAACATAGACATTTATTGCAAATTACAAGGGCTCTCTTATTCCAGTCTGGTCTTCCAAACAAGTTTTAGGGAGAAGCTCTATTACAGGCTGCTTTTATTGTGAATAGATTGCCCACTAGATTGCTGTCTTGGAGAACACCATTTGAAGTACTTTATGGGAAGCCACCAGATTATTCCTTATTGAAGAATTTTGGTTGCTTATATTTTGCTACCAATGTTCATCCTCACAGAGACAAATTAAGTGCACGAGCCTTAAAGTGCATCTTTTTGGGTTATAATCCTGGAGTTAAAGGGTATAAGTTGTATGATCTCGCTGCCAAGATTATTTTTACTGGAAGAGATGTGATTTTTAAAGAAAGTAATTTTCCCTTTCTTGCTGCCTTAGACTCGACCTCTAGTGATGTTCTCTCTTTATCCCTTGAGTCTTCTGAAGTTGATCTGTCACATTAACCTACTGTAACCTCATCTTTACCTGTTACTTATAGTATTGCAACCATACCCTCTAGTCCATTACCTGCTCTAGTTCCTTCAAATTCATCTTCAAACCTCCATACTTCACCTACTCCATTACATATCTCAGAACCAGCCATTCCTATTTTGCCCGCACCACCAAGACATAGTAATAGACACAGACAACCACCACATTGGCTGAATGATTTTGTCTTTCATGCCAATGCTACCACATTAACCTTACCCAATTTCACTTCTTTCTCTTCTTCTCATACAGCTTTTCTAGCTGCTTTGAATGTTTGAACTGAACCCAAAACTTATCAAGAAGCCAAGAAATTTCTTGAGTGGGTTGGTGCTATGCAGGCAGAGTTGGATGCATTGGAGCATAATGAAACTTGGCTTCTCACTGATTTACCTCCAGGGAAAAGGCCAATAGGCTCAAAATGGGTTTATAAGGTTAAAATGAAGCAAGATGGCTCTATAGAGAGGTTTAAAGCAGGATTGGTAGCCAAGGGCTACAATCAAATAGAAGGCATTGACTGCACAGACTGTTTCTTTCCAGTGGCTAAAGCTGTAACTGTAAGAGTTGTGTTTGCTTTCATCAACATAATGTAAATAATGCGTTTCTTCATGGTTTTATTGAAGAAGATATCTACGTGTTGCCTCCTGAGGGTTATTTCAAAGCTAAACCAGGACAAGTTTGCAAACTTGTCAAGTCTCTATATTGACTCGAGCAATCTTCAAGGCAATGGAATGCTCAGTTCGCTTCTTATTTACAAACCTTGGGCTTTTCTCAATCACAAGCTGATAACTGTTTATTTACATATTCTAATGGCTGTGAGTTCATGGCACTTTTGACTGGTACTTCAACTGAGTTAATTCAAAGGGTGAAAGACTCTCTCCACTCGGCTTTTACTATAAAAGATTTGGGTTTAGCCAAATATTTTCTTGGTCTTGAGATAGCCCGGTCAAAAGAAGGATTATTTGTTAGTCAAAAGAAGTATATTTGAGATCTTAAAGAAGCTGGTTTGTTGGGATACACGGCTGCTGCAACTCCTTTACCTAAAGGTCACTTATTGCTTGCAGAACAAGGAGAGCTCTTACATGATCCAGCTCAATACAGCAAACTTGTGGGTAGATTGTTGTATTTGAGTTTTACTAGACCTGACATCACATATTCAATGCATCAACTCAGCCAATTTGTTCAATCTCCAAGGACTTCTCACTGGTCAGCTGCTATACAAGTTCTAAAATACTTGAAAGGGTGTCCCGATGCAGGTCTTTTCTATCCCAGCAATTGCCCTCTGATTTTGGAAGCTTCTAGTGATGCAGATTGGGCTTCCTGCAGAGATACCAGACGTTCCATCAGTGGCTTCTGCATATTCCTTGGCAGCTCTCTTATTTCTTGGAAATCCAAGAAGCAATCTACTGTCTCTCGCTCTTCCAGTGAAGCTGAATACAGAAGTCTTGCTTCTACCTGCTGTGAACTTCAATGGATTGCTTATTTGTTGCAGGATTTACAAGTTCAAGTGTCTCTGCCAATTAAACTTCATTGTGCTAATCAGGCAGCCATCTATCTCACTCCAAACCCTATTTTCCATGAACGTACCAAGCACTTAGAGATAAACTGCCATCTAGTCCGTGACAAGTTTAAGTCTGGTTTTCTTTTGCCCTTGCATGTTTCCTCACAGTTGCAACTTGCATATAATATATCTTTACTAAGTCCCTTGCAGCTCCAAGATTTCAAGATCTTTTGTTCAAGTTGGGATTGTATCGATTCTCTCAAGCTCCAACTTGAGGGGGGATATAAAGATATTTATGTAGTTATGCCAGCTGTTGAATATATTAGCTGATGTGGCTTAGTTGGCTACAAGTCACAACTAACTACTGTATGTAAATATGTGTATAGCTGTACAGATTGACTTGAAGTAATATACAGAATTTCCACATTTCATCTGTCTTGTTCTTTTGTTAAACTAACGATATCAGAAGTTTTTCAGAGATTCATGAAACTTGATTCATATGTGAGATTATTACATTCTTTGGAAGAAGTCTGAATTTCCCTATACTTGTCAATGATGAACGTGGTAGAGTCTCAAAAATCATATCTGAACCAAAAAACTCCATTGCTATAATTCGAACTCCAAAGAAAAATTAATTTCCTTGAAGAATTAAAGATTTTGGGGTGAAAGAATTAATGGGAATGTCTTGAAATCGTGAGTTTTACGAGCATACATATATATAGCCATCAAATGGTTTTGGACAAACTTGAGACGAAAGAAAAAAGGAATGCATATAGTAATCTTATTCATAATCCCAATGGGAAAAGGAGACTGAAGTTGTCAGTTGCTCTTTTTGCTGTGTTTCCAATTTAAAAAAAATCTTACTTTGCTTTCAAGACAGTGTTCACTTTACGATACAGATATCAAATCGAAAAGAAAAATACAGTAGATTGAAACAGTATTAAGTTTTAGTTAAGTTAAATTTTAAATTTCAAAAAATACCGGCCCGTAGAAATTAGGCCAGTAATTGAGTATTAAGAAATTTTCTCGAGGATCAAAAATTCATTAATTGGGTATTAAGACAATTTCTATATTAGTATACAACGGTGGATTTGTAGACTTAGAATAGCTATTGTCCACTGACATTTTCGAAAATGTCTAATGTATATTATATATTGTTAAAATTTTGGGTTAATTACACCCCTATTTGACAAATTCACTAATGCCCCCCGTTAAATTAAATAAATTTTATTTAATAATTAAATAAAATTTATTAATTAATTTAATAAATTTATAGGTAAATTATTAAAAATATTCAATTTTTCAGTGTGAACTTTTCAGGGACGGCTGATCTAATTAACACGTAAAAATTCTAATAAATATTATAGTAAAAAAAATCTTATAGCTAATTTTTTAATTTTTTTTTTACGGACATAGCTAAAAATTAAATTGAATACAATTCATCATTTTACCAGAAGTACAAAAAAAATGTTCAAAGAATTAAGAGAAAATGATGAGATCATTTATTGGAAAAAATGAAATCATTCTATAAAAAATATGAGAAAGATGATATTTTTGATATGAGTATTTAATATATGGCAAATCAAAGATAAAAATCCTAAAAAAATAAATAATATTATCAAATTGATATATTTTCAATTGTAAACACAGTTGTACTAAATGAACAATTGATATAAAAAATGTCATAGAATTATTTGTTTTTAGCATGTATTTTTTTATATATTTAATATATTCTGAAAAGAAAAAATGGAGTCTGATGGGAGAAATATGTATTTAACCACACTAATAAATTTTAATCCAAATAATTTTTTTAAAAATTAAATTTAAAAGTTCATTAAAAAATCAAACCCTTCCTCTTCATTCTTTCTCAGTTCTCTGAATTATTATTCCCTTTTCTGTCCAATCAATACATACCAATATCTAAACTAATTTTAGATTCAAATTTAATTTCTCCCCTTAAATTTGTCAACATCATTTATTTTCTACGGAATGTTTTAGTAATGACATTGTCGATAATCTTATCCTTCCTTCTCCGTCCAAGCAATTGCAAATTCCTTTTGTCTTCATTATAAGCCCATTGAAATTCCATTTACTAAAATCTAAGTTTTATAGACCAAAAACTCTCATATTTCCCACAACTACATTCCAACCACGCCTTTTTTATTAACCACTCATCATTATTTTAATACGATGTGGGATTAGATTAGGTTATAAAAACTTTTAGAATACAATTTTTTTTTCTTGTATACTAATTACTTTTTCAAAAAATTCCTCACCCAATTTCACAAATCCAAAAATTATCAAGATATGGGCGATGTTTTAAGCCCTCACATTTACCCACTAACGCCACCGCCACAGCCGCCATCACCACCATCTCCGTCACAAAAATCAAACTTGCCAATGCTATATTATGGACTAGTAATTATTGGGACAGCAGTAATTGTGCTAGCCATATATAATCTTATCATCAAGTGTTGTACTAATCGCCAGCAGGACCAGCAAGGGCAGACCCCAGGCAGAACAACTAGGTTTTTAGAGGCAACAAGAGCTAGCCAGAGTATAGGGTTGTCCATTTTCAAGTATAAGAAGAATAATAATAGTAATAATAATAATGGTGGGCAAGACCAAGGAAGTGATTATGATTATGAATGTGCAGTTTGCTTATCAATTTTTGAAGAAGGTGAAGAGGTCAGAAAATTACCAGGATGTAATCATTCTTTTCATGCTTCTTGTATAGACATGTGGCTCTATTCTCACTCTGATTGCCCGCTCTGTCGTGCCCGAATAGACCCTCCTCCTTCCTTCTGCCGTCGGCTTCCAGCGGCTGCAGCTGGGACGCCGGACAATTCTCAAGAAATTTTGCTGCCTGCAAACGCTCATTCCCTACCTCCTATTTAGATTGCTTTCTTTGTGGCGCATGCCGGTGCCGGAATATTCTTGGATCTGTGTGTGTATATATATATATACAGATTTTTCATTTTTTAAAAAGAAAAACTTATTTGATTCTTGTCATTTTGTGTTTGTTGAAGAGGAAGGAAAATTTTGGATTGCCTAACGTGTCTTCCGGCTATTTGAAAGATGTTTGAGAGCCCGAGAGTGACGACGATTACTATGATTGTTTGGTCAACAATTTCTTATAGTATATATGGATGGATATGTTAGTCCAATATGATAACATTAAATTTTATAAGATTTTAAATAAAATAAATATTTATTATCTTCTATCAAATTACGAATAAATTTCATAAAATTTTCGGTAATTATTATCGGAATTGGAATGCAAAAAGCAGCAGCATTTTATAATCTTTCAGCTCTGCAATAATTTTTTCATCCCTGGTTTCACAGATCAAGCCCTCCTATAAAACAAATAATTTCTCCGTTGCTGTAATCAAAAGAGAGCAATGGCAATCCCTAAAAACAGCAAATAAGACTACAACCATGCATAATTCGGAGCCCCTCAATTGCAAGAGCATTTATCAACCATCTACAACTACTGTCCAAAAATATTTTGTTACTTTCCCCGCGTTCATGTCATTCCTTAGGCTTTTTCTCTTTATAAGATTTTAATATTTTGTAAATTCCGTGATACAATTCTTATAGATACACTAGAACCACAGAATTCAAGTTCACACTCTACACGCGCAGAGAAAAAAAAAATCTGCATAAGAAGCCCTTGTACAGCATAGCATTTATGCATAAAAATAAATATTTTATAGAATTTCCATTTATATCCAAAACCTGAAATGTTGTATCCTAGCAGCACCAGGCTGGCACAATTTTTTACCGGCATTCAAACGTGAATAAAATCTTTTCACAGTAGCAGGTGTAAATATTTTTTACGAATGTAACAATATGAAGATCACATCTTTCTTAAATTATCTAACCTTGCCTGTAAATCACTATCTATTCCACTGTCATCATTTCCGGTTGTTTCTGCTTGTGCAACCTTGCCCTTTGCTGCTGTTGCAGCTACAGCAGATGATGGTGCATTCACAAGCTGCAAAAACAAGCAAAAAAAATTGTTATTATGCTTCCAAGCATATTTCTTGCCCAAGAACATGGGGGAAAAGAAGTTGACATGACAATATACCTCTTGGTTGATGTCAATTCCAATTTCATCGAGAACCTGGCTAACTAGTTCCTCTGTTTCTGCCTCTTCCTCATCCCCTTCCAAAGCATCATCAATGGCATCTCCCATGACCTCAGTCACCATTTCCATCTTCTCATTCTGCCTCTCAAACTCTTGCATAATTTTCTGCAGAGATGGTAAGTTCATTTGCCTATTCATCTGGCCCATTGCCTTTGTCACACCTTTCATTGCCTCTCCCATTGCTTGGGTTGATTTCAATGTCTAAATGGAATTCCAAAAATCAATTCAGCACGTCATCAATGCACATAAGCAAAATAACATCCTCTTACAGTCCTCCAAAACCTAAGTTAATAAATCTGTGAATTTAACAAGACTGCAAATCTCAAGAGTCAGCTAACAAGCAAGGGACAACATAACACTTCAATAAGGAACTTTACGTGTCCTCAACTACAGCTTTTAGGGGCATACTAGCCAATCAAAATTATACTAAGATAGCCTGTTGTATTCTCACTCAGATACTACAAGCATATGATAAGGTTTAATTTCTAATCAAGCTCACTTTCTCAGCTAATCAACTTAAACAAACAGATGATTTCTGGTGATCATTGTTCTCTATCTTATTTGAAGTTTCACCATATTGTCACTTTCAAATGATGGCTCTGCAAATTGCAACTCAACTATAAAAATTCAAAGATTGCATGCTGGTCATCCAACAAGGAGGCAAATTTTACAGTCAAGTAAATTTATACCGTGAATTAAGAGTTAAGAACGGCTTCTTCTTCCAAATAAAAGGGTTTAGAAGAAGAGCTCAAATTCAACTTCCTATGTAATCAGGTGGCTTCATCCTAAAAGCCATACAATAATGTCAATTCTAAGAGCAACTAGATTGATTAAGAGAAGGCACCAGGCCTTGGATTGAACAGAGACAACCATAATGAAGGACAGAATTGAGTAAAATATACCTGAATTCTAAGAGATACACCCTGTAGCTGTGACTTCAGCTTATAGAACTTTTCAATCTGATGCCTTGTCCGAATAAGGTCCTTCGCCATTACTTTTACAGCTCCCTGCAACAATAGCACATCAAATCAAATACATGTCAGGAGATGATTCCTTTTCTTAATTTTCTGATTACTGAAATCATATCAAGACAGAAGAGGGAGAAGAGGGGAAGAACTAATCTATACATGCTCAATGTACACTAAACCTACCAGATTTAAGAACAGAGTTTAAATTGCAAATTACAACCAGAATGTCCTCTGACAAATTCACTAAAAAATATAAACAATTGATTCAAAAATAGTGCCCAACTTTTAACCTAAGGCACACTATAACAACAAGCTTTTGTTTCAAGTGCAAACTGATCAATATCTTTATTAAGCTTTTGATCACTTAATATTAACATGTATTCTAATGCAAACTCCGATATAATCACTAGCCAATACAACAATTAACAAACAAAATGAGGAAGTTACAGTTAGAAGAATCAAATTATTCAACTAGCTGCTATAAATGTATGGAAAAATACTTGATTGGTAGAACCAACAGAAACAGAATCACCGGTAGCACCCTCCTCATAACAGAAACTATTAGTAAAAATAACCAGAAAAAGAAATGAACAAAGGAGAAAGAAGCTTACCATCTGGCCTTGCTTGGCAGTTTTCTTTATCTCTGCAATTAGTTTCTTTTCTTGAGTTTGTAGACCTTGCCTTTCCCTCTCTATCTCTCTAATAGATTTATCCAGCATCCTCTTATTCTGCCGCAAAAGTTCTGAGACCATAACCATAAATCAATTTAAATCATTCAAACAATATTTTGATACAAAATAATCAAATCCTATTATAATTAATTGCATAAACTACATCCAGTAAAAAAATAAATCTCAAATTGCAGTAATTAATCAGGCATATCCTTGATCCAACTCAGTAAACACAATTCTAAATTGACCAATAACACAAAACGTCATAAACGCCTCTCATAAACTCAATCAATCAGGCTTCAATTTATATCAAACAAAATCGTAATCAAGCGCCGCAAATTGTTACACAGTGAAATTTTTTTAAAAAAAAAGTAAAATACAAATTAAAAACATAACGATCGAAGAAGAAACAACAGAAGAGATTGAATAAAAGTAGAAGAACCCGCGGGAGTTTTTCTCTTGCCGAAGAGGAAACTCATGTCTCGGTGCCGATGAATAATAATTCGTCGTATAGTAAGTGCAGTAACCGGAAGTGGAGCTAAATTGATCGGATCTGATCACTCTTTTGATATTGGAAATTTATTATATAATTTTTTTTTCCGAGAATCTGATTATCGTTGAGAGATTGCTTAACAAGGTATTGATTGTAGTTGATCGTCAAATAGAGTACTAGTCCAGCTCTTGTTTACGGCTTTACGCGGCAGTGGTTAAGGAAAGGAATAACGAAAGAACCTTCTGTTATGACACGTGGCACTTTATATTGGTAGGGCCCTTTGATTTCATCTGATTTTCTTTTTTTAGTGGGCTTTCTTTCTGGATGCCTTTCTACAAACAATAAAATATCCAAGCCCATTCTGTAAATGGGCTTTTTTTGGGTCCTTTACAATATTAACCGTATAGCATACACTATACACGGTATACAATATAAGATTATAATACAGATTAAATAACACCTACCGAGTCTTCACAAATACACTAAATGCAAATTATTATCTTTTATTTTTAACTTAGGAATTTAAATATTAAAAAAGTTAATATATGAAAATGTGTATTGGTATATTTTTTAAAAGTGACTTAAATAATGAATTTTTGAACTTTTGCTAATAAACAGCATTCTAACTTCTTATGGAAAACAAAGGTTAACCGGAAAACTTGCCTTTGAGATTAAGAACTAAGATTAATGGTAATCAGTCACATCACTCGTTCATATTGGCAATTAAAACAAGAAATCTCTTTATTCATCATATATATTTTTTGAAGTACGACAAGCGCGTAGTGAAAAACAGAGAGGCAGCGAGTAAGCAACATAACAATAACATAAGATGCCTTGTAACAATTTCTAGGGGCAAACAAGAGAGAGAGAGGGAGAGAGAGAGAGAAGAGCGCGTGTCTTTTTATCTGAAAAGCATTTTGAGTCTGGTTAAAGGTTAAAAAAGATTTTAACCTCATGCGAACAGTACAAGTCTGAACATCACCCATTTTCCGATCTTAATTTAATCGTGAAAACTACAACTTGCTTTAATTTTATTCTTCAAATCTCATTTTTACCTGTTTTTTTTATTTTTTTTTATAGTGTTAGGGATGTTAAAAAAATAAAAAAAAAGCTGCAAATTGCAGGGAAATTGAGAAGCTGACAGAAAATGTAAAAAAAAAAAAAGAAATTAATGGGGGTGCACACGGGTGCATGTGGGGAGTGATTTGGCTTTTTAACTCATGCACAGGCCTCACCTGCATTCCAGGTGGTCACGTGCGGTTCTGTCTCTTCTATTTATCACGCGCTCTTTTTTATCTTCCTCTCCTAGATTGCCAGCTGGGAATAGTGGGGTCAATCCACGTGCCGACCCGCTTCCTTTATTCTTTCTTTAATCTAACTTCTTTTTCGCATAATTTTTTTCTTTATTGATTGGAAAAACAATAGTGGAATTTTAAAAGGAAAGAAAAAAGAACAGTAGATTTTTCCAACAAAATATACAAGTCAACAAATTCAATGTTATTTGAAAAATGATTGGACTGACTAACAGTGATATTATGAGGCATGTGATATGTTTTTACTCCAAGATTTTCATCTTAATTTCACTTATTCTCCCTATATTTTTTCATTTATATCACTATAATTTTTAAATTTTAATTCATTTCCATTATTCTGCATAGTATCATACACATAAAATTATATATTTAAAAACAAAATAAAAAATTTGTCATTTTTCACATTCAAATAAAAATAAAAATGATATGAACATTAATATAAAAAAGTTTCATTTTGTTTTTAAACATATACTTCTATGCAATATATTGAGAATCTGGACCCTAAGAGCCATTAGTTAATTCATCAATTAGTCAAATTCATTTATTATTAATTGGGCTTATAATAAGTTGGACTCACCTTATAATCAAATTGACTTAAGTCAATTTGTAGGGATCCCCCTCCTTATTATAAGCCTTTCAATTCTTTTATTTTTAATCAATGTGGGATTACCCCACAACCTTTACACTCTCCCCTCAAGTGGCAATTCGGCTACTTGACAAGTATCGGCGGCCCAACTCGGGTCCGTCAGGGTACAGTAACTCGACCCTTATATTTCGGCTTCGGATCCTAGCTCGACAGGCTCTGATACCATGTTGAGAATTTGGGCCCTAGGAGCCATTAGTTAATTCATCAATTAGTCAAATTCATTTATTATTAATTGGGCTTATAATAAGTTGGGCTCACCTTATAATTAAATTGACTTAAGTCAATTTGTAGGGATCTCCCTCCTTATTATAAGCCTTTTAATTTTTTTATTTTTAATCAATATGGAATTACCCCATAATCTTTACACAATATCACGTGAAATTCACATATAATTATTTTTTATATGAGAATGAAATAAAATAATTTAACGATAAAAATTAAAATTGAAAATTTTATTGATGCAAATTAATACTAAGTGATGTTAGGGATACAAATATAAAAATTCAGAGAAAGTTATAAAATTAATCCAAAATTTTTAATCTTTTGAATTTTGAAGTTGATTATCATGATATTAATTTACTTCAAGTTATTAAATTAAATTTACTTGAAATATATATAAATATCATAGTTAATTTATCTTCTTCTTAATTATCATTCAAGAAAAAGGTTTTTAGAAATTTTCATTACAAGTAATCTGAAATGACCTGAAAATTAATCCTATAATCAAAATAATTAAAGTTGTGCAAAAGCCACATCATAAGCTAAACAATTAATTATTATTATTATTATTATTATTATTATTATAGCATGATTAATTCTTTTAACCCAATCCATCAACTACTCAACAAATTATTAATTATGACCTACCTTAACAACCATTAGGAAACGAATGTATATTACCCTTAGATGCAAAATTTAGGAATTAAACATTGAGTAGGCTGATAATTCATACATAAACATTTACTATATGTGTCTCCTAGTTGATTTTATATTTATATTTACAGAGATCAGTCTAATTCTATCTTTGAATGAGGTGTAAAGAAATTAAATTAAGTAGAGTAAGATGTAATATAATAAAATAAGATATAATATTTATTTATTTTTTATGTTTGGAAGGAAAGTAAGATTAAACAAAGTAAAGCAAATGGTTTATATTCTTATATAATTTATGTGAAATACAATGAAAGGTAAAATTAGTTTCTAATTGACTAAAATACCTTTAGAAATCAATTGAACATAATTTCTCTCTTTTTTTTTTGGTAGAATTACAAAAAAAAAAAAAGAAATCAAAATAAAGGATGGATTGGTTTATCTAATTAATTAATAACGCAAATTGGCAAAACATAATAATAATAATAATAATAATAATAATAATAATAATAATAATAATAATAATAATAGAAAGGGGACAATATGGTATAAGAATTATGAATGTTTGGCAAAGTGACAGCTTAATAGATGTAATCAATCTGATCAGCAAACTCTAGAAAAGTACAAAGGTACAGAGTATACAAATACTGTTTGACAAGTAGAGAACTACTGTATAAATACGTATATGTTTGAATTAAGACAAAAGAAGGAGAGCAGAGAAAGAGAGAAATGCAATAGAGAGGTGGTGAGGGGTCCAATTGATAGACATAGTCCACCACATGGTCTTGTTGCGAATTATAATCCTTATACGGTTATATATATGCCCAAGATATGTTGTTTGGTTGGTGCGAAACACACCCACTATTTCTTTCTGGCTAATTCTACATTATTAGTATCACTATTATTATTATTATTGTTATATATTAGTGGGATTTATGTACATGTTTAATTTCTACCTTAGTTATTTTGTATATAATTCATTTTTCAATACTTATTTAATAAGAAAAAAAGAAGAACTTGCTGAAATTTTACTATAAATTAATTAATATTAGAGAATATGTAAAATTATCTTTAAAAATATAAAAAATTATCTGTAAAATGTATAAGAGACAACATTAATTGATTTTATTTATCGTTCTCTTTACTTTCATATATCATTCTAATATAATATAAATTATAATAGTCATCGTAGAATTATAATTATTCCCATATAAGGACCACTTTGATTGTTGTTTTCCATAATTAAGAGAATTTTTTGTGATAATCTTAATGAGGATTAAAATCTTGAATGAGTTTTTTTTTATTAATTATATATTGAAAAGAAAAAATATTTAAGACTCAAATTTAAAATTTAAGTAGAATCGATATATATTTATGATCATTAAGTTAGTGGCGAAATAACTATGGGATCGTGTGTATTGACGTCCAAAAGAAGGATAGCAGTGACAGACTCCGATAAGAAATAACTCAGCCCCACGAGAGCTGAGTTATTTTGTTTGCAACGAGGGGTTGAAGAATCCCTCGCTGCAAATAAGTTATATTTTTTTATAAAATAATTATCGCCAGAGATCATTTTAAAAAAATAAAATTCCTCCCCAGTAAAACGACGCAGTTTTATTGGGGAGGAATTTAAAAAAAAAATTAATAAATGAACTGTATTGCAGCCCCTACTCTCTTCTCTCTCTTTTTCCCTCTCCTCTTTTTCAGTAGCCACCACCAGTTCAATCGCACTAGCCACCGATCACCCCATCAACAACGTCGATCACTATCAGTTTGTGAAAATTTTACCATTTTCTTAGTGAGGTTCTAAATTTACCACTGCATTAAGCTATGCATCTTGATGATTTAAATTTGTTATTTTAAATGGGTTTTTTAAGGACTAAACCAAGGCTGATTTTCTTGAATATTTTCAACCAGGTGAGAACTAATAAAAGACCAAAAGAATTGTACATTTCTCTTGATGGCCTTAGATTCTCTTTCTTTATCGTTTTAGACTTTTTTTTTTCTACTTTCTTGTTTTCTCTTCTTTTTGAGTGAGGGCTGAGGAGGGGTAATTAAGAGCCAAGAGATGGTTTTATAAGTCAACCATGATGGCCACGACTCACTTGTTGTCCTATACAAATCCCATTCATAGAGAATATAGAAATATATAAGATGATAGATTGATTACCAATGCAAAACTTTTTAAAATTTCTCCTCTAGTAAAAAAGTTAGTTTGGATATATATGCTAGCTATTATGTCTGATCCTGCTATATTTTGACTTGTGAGATTCCTCATGTGTGGCCCTACTTGTCTCTAATTTTATGTATAATTATTCACTTGGTGTAGTACTAGTATTTTGCTGTATGCAATATTTTTTTTCAAATTATTTAATATTTTATAATTTAAAAATTATAAATTAATCTAAATTTATATCGAATAATATTATTTTTTTTAAATTTTAAAATTATTTTATATTAAAAATTTAAACTCAAGACATTTAATTAAAAAGAAAAAAAAAAGCTCTTTACTATATCTCACCCCTTGATATTGCACACCACCCATAGATTACCAGGTTCTTTCTTGGTTTGAACACTTTTGTTAAATTAGCTATTTTCATTACTTAACGATGGAATCGTGTTCCCACTTGCTTTGGAAATTTTTATGGGTACCAAAGAAAAATCAAACTTATTACACCCTTTAAAAAAAGTGGGAAAAAAAAAGGTTTTAAATAGAGTTAAAATATATAAATTCAACTATTCAATTAGAAATATAATTCAATTTCAATGTGAACAGAAGTCAAATGTGAAAACTTTAATGTTGGATCAAAGTTTCGTTATCTAATTTTTCAAAGAATATGGCTTTACTTTAAACTGTATTACTAATAATTATAGTACATAGAGCTCAGATCACAGATCAGAATGTACAACACAGAGGAAGAGAGATGTTGAAATTGAATAGCAGAGTTACCAAAACAAAGAAAGAGCAATCAAGGGGAAATTGCAATGATTTTAAAAGTGGGACAAATTTTACTTGGAGAAGTTGAGGCCATGTGCCCAGGCAAGTGTAAAAAAGCAACAAATAATATCAAATGTTCTGTTCACCTTTATCGATTGCTTTTTAACTGTTGAATATATTTCACTATCAAGTGTTAGAAATTTAATTAACTAAATCAAAAAAAGTAATATAATTAATTAACATAGGGTAATTAAGTTATTTGATTAACTAATTAATTCCTTTCATATCAATAATTAAGTTATTTTGATTAAAAAAAATAATTACATTGATTTGATTTGATTTTTAACAGTTTGTTTTATGAATTACTACAGAATGAAGCCATTAGCAATGGCTTGATTTGTTTTCAAATTTGTAGTTTCATAAACTGGCAACTCTTCTCTGTATCTTCCAATCCCAATAAGATGATCCAACTCAAAAAGATCAGAGCTTGAACAACTTTCATCATCATCATCTTCATCTTCATCACTATCTTCATCATCTCCAGCATAACTATGAAAACCCCTGAAATCAAAGTCACTAATTTTCTTCTTCTGATAACTTCTGATATACTTTGCTTCCTTAGCAGCATCTTCTTTCAAAGAAGAGCTCTTCCTAATTTTTTGAGGTAGAGCCATTGGCATCAAGCCAAGATCATCTTCATAAATACATTTATGACCACAAGGTCTAGAATCTTCATCAACAATTACACTTACAGGATAAAATCTAACTGACCTTTTATTGCCATTGCTCTGTTTTCCTCTTGAAGGAGGTGTTTTGCTTAAACAAGACCTTGAAAATGATGTAACAGAGGAATAGCCTGATTTTGATTTACACTCAGAACTCACATCATCCATAGCTCCAATTGAACACATTTTCACTTTCTTTGCACTGCCTGAGCTAAAAATTGAATTGAGAAAGCTAGCAATTCGACCTCCTGGAGAAATTGGTTGCTTTACTTTCTTTAATTCGCCATAAATTTTCAGAGCTCGCAGCTTTGTCTTGCTAAATCCTCCTCCTTCACACTTTGATTTCTGTTGCTTATCTGTAACTGGGTTGTTTATTTGTGGGGTAAAACTTGATACCCTTGTTGAATTTTCTTTAACGCTGCTCGACTCGGCTTCAGAGGAGGAGAAAACACCTCCTCCTCCTCCACCACCACCACCGGCAGAGCTAGAATCTGAAGAGGTGGAAGTAGAATTAGAGTGAAGAGAACCTCGAGTACTTTGCTTCTCCATCCAATTTTCAATCATAATAGCTTTACGAAGATTAGAAATATCTTTCTCTTCATCAAGAAAAGTATCTCGCCGGATTGAAGAAACAGAGCAGGTGGTGCTCTGTTTCTTGATCATAGTAGTTTCTTTATAATGACTCAAAACTTCCTCTTCAATACCGTTTGATTCATCAATGGAACGGTAAATAGCATCAAGAAGTGAAGAAGAGAAAGAAGGGGTTCTTCTTCTCTGAGGAAATGTATTTTCCTTGGAAGATCTCTCTTTCTTATACATGATCGATTTTTATGTACTCAATACACAAATATAAACAAAGCAAAATAGAGGCTTACAAAGAGAAGAAACAGAGAAGTGGTTAAGAGATCAAAAAGACAGTGAAAGTTCAGTTTAAAGAAGTTGAGAGGTACAGTGTCTGCTAAGAGAATGTCAAAAGCTGCAACCCACACTAATAGAATGGCAACTAGGGCATGTGAACAACAGAGAAATCTATATATATATATATATATATATTCTTGATTTGGTCTGTTTTGTGTACCTTTTTTTTATTATTATCTTTGAATCAAGAAAATAGTTAAAAAGAAATGCGAGAAAAAGAGAAGAATCAAGAAGAAAAAAAAACGTAAATGTGAAATTTTGATAAGAATATTATGAAGAAAAAGAAGAAAAAAAAGGTTATTTATTTTAAAAGGAAAGGCCGAGCGTGCGGGTAAATTATATAGCAGGGAGGTATTGACAGAGTGGCAGGCAGTTGAGTTGAGTGCAGAGAATTGCTTTTCAAAATTGTCATTGCTTTACTGTCTGGTTTTTGGGAGAGGTGGATTTTTTATTTTTCGTTTTTTTTACTAGTGCTTGGTTGGTGTAAGATAAATAAATAAATAATTTTTTTTGTAGTTTGGTAATGATGAAGATTGAAAAACAAAGGAAAAGCTTTCTCGAGGGTAACTGAAAATTAATAATAGCATATTGTGAGGTGAAATGAAAGTAAAATTTTAGTTTTTCTCCATTTTTTTTCAAAAAAATTACATTATATGTTTTTTAAATACTTATACTTTTTAATTTTTATATATATTTATTATATTAAATTAAATATATATACTGTATATATATGAAAATCAAATTTATCTTTAATATTATATATACACATTTATTAGATATATATTTTTAAAATTGTGAAATATTTTTAAAATTAAAATTTGAAATTGAATATTTTTTGTTGTGGAACGTATTAAGTTATTGTTCTCTTTGTATGTGTTTTTGTATGTTATTCTTTTAAAAAATATATATTTTTAAAAAATTAGATATTTTAGAAAATATTTTTATTTCTTTAGATATTTTCAAAGAAATCCCCCTTTTTTTTTATTAACTTCCTCTTATTTTATCTTTTTATTACTTAAATATTACTTGCCAATTTTCACTAAATGATATCATAAGTCTGTTTAGAATTGTTTCCCTTTTGCCTTTTTAAATTCTTATGCACCTATTTTAAATAAAAACATTAATTCAATGTTTTATAACTTAATTAAATATAAATACATTATTTCTATGTTTGCATTTTATTGATTGAATTTACAAGTTTAATTATGCATGTTTAAGAGAAGCATTGGTTGGTAATTTCAAGGCAGTGGGGGAAAGCTTTTAAAAGAATCTTTACATTGTAGAGTTTGAAAGGCTAGTAGTGATAATGTAAGAATGAAGGAATGAGTTGAGAATTTTAAATAGTTATTTTACTATGACCATTATTTTAATTTTTTTTATCATAATTTATATTAAAAATTTTTCCATAATTAACTTTTTTAAAATGTATATATAAATAGATAATTATGTATATATTTATGATTTTTTTTATCCAAAATGGAAAATCATATTCATTAAATGATTAAATTTTTAAAAATTTAAGCTAAAAAAAATTTCACACTCCCCCTCTCTACAATTCAATGATTTGCACAGCACATAGAGTTGTACTTTGGCTGGGGCAACTGCAAGAAGTCTCCGCTACGATTTTGCTGTATTTGAGATGGCAGCGTACCAATGACTTCCACTTCTTCGTAGGAACTGACTTTCAACAATTCTAATAATTAAATATAAATTTATTATCTGGATAATATATTGCATTTATTATTAGATAATGCCTCTCAAATATATCATCGATTCATTAGAAAATCAAAATATATGTATTAAAAAAAATGATTATTTCATTATGTTTACAAGTAATTTGTGGCAGTGGTATTGGAAAACAAAAATTACGCTATATGTCATTTTTTTTAAAATTTTTTTAAAGTGCCTCACTAATATGGTATATTTTTAATATATTAAATATACATTAAAATATATATCTTTAAAATTGAAATATGTATTTAGTATACTGGATATATACTTCTGAAAGACAATTTTTGAAATTAAAAGTTGAAAAGTGGGTATTTAAAAAAAAAGAAAATTGAAAAATAATTTTAATTTTGTGGAGGCATTTGTTTGAAGAAATCTCAGTGGGATAAGGAAGGGAAGAAGAAACAAGATTTGGACCCACTGTTTGCAGTTCGGATCAAATCAAACAGAAGGGGTTAATTGATTAAACTCATTGGCCCAATAAGTTTGCAGGTCCCATAGTATTTTGTCATATGTTACAAATAGATGGGTCTCCAATTGTTCATATTCATCACTTTATTATCCATAAATTCTAGGCCCAATTGCCTTCTAATTGACAGATTTTTTTAAAAAATAATATTTTAATAAAACCTAAAGTACATATTTTATTTTAATCAACCTAAAATTATTATTATTAAACTAGTATTACTATTGGATGATCTTATTTTAAACAGATTTTTGCTTTGACAAAATATGTGTATTATTAAACCGATTTCAGTTTTCATAATCTTAAAAACTATAATTTTTGTTATACATAAAAAAATAATTGTTCCAAATATAATTTTTGTTATAATAATTAAAAAAATCTAGCATAAATAAACATTTTTTTATTAATTTAATCTAAGCAAAAAGCATCAATTAATATTCTCTACCCCTTAAAGCAAATATATATGTATATATATATAAGATTGTTATTATTATTATATCCCAATTATATCCTAATACAGATTCCATATGAAATTAGGAATGATCTATCCATGATCCATCCCACTTGACTTACTGATGATTAGTAAGTAATTAAAATATTAACCATTATAGTAACTACATCATCCAAACAATTCTTCTAATAATTACCATTCCCACATAGGATTTGTATTATTAGTCCCGCCAAATTAATTTCTATATATATCGATTAAGTTCCTTGTGTAAAACTTAACGAATTAATCCAATTAATTTCCTAAATTTTCATTAAAGAATGGAAAGTGAGCCTGAATTTCCAGTGGGGTTTAGATTTATGCCAACAGATCAAGAGATAATCCTTGATTATCTTTTTAATAAGGTGAATAATTTACCACTTCCATGGCAAGGTATAAAGAGTTGTAATCTTTACCACGAGAAAGGTGAATGGAGGTCTTTGTTTCAAAATAATGGTGTAAAAAGTCTCTATCTTTTTACTGAGTTGAAAAGAATTAATGAAAGTTGCAACTCGAGAATTAAAAGAATTACAGAGTGGGGTACTTGGAAAGAGACTCAAAAAGAAAAACCAATATTTTATAATGGTTTTGTTATTGACACTAATCGATGATTTAAGTTTTTAGCCAAACAAGAATTTAAGGTCGAAGAAGGTAGATGGCTTATGGATGAATTTAGACTCCATGACAGCTTACTCAATTACAGCACAGTGAAAGTAAATTCTAAATATCTGTTACTTTTTCTTTTTCAATTTCTGTTATTTTATTCCTCTTTTTTCTTTTTCTAATTATGAGTTACATATTATATTATTATTCTAATGAGAATTAATATATACTATAATTTTAAAAATATTTTTTTATTAGTTATAATTTAAAAAATAATTTTTATTAGTTATTAAACATTATAACATCAAGAGCATATATGAACTGATAATAAATTTGGATTCAAATATACCTAAAATTTGATGTTACAAATTGTAAAATAAAATTTGGTTCATTTTTTTTTTTCAAATCTTTCACTCAAATCCATTTATTTACTTATTTTTTCTCTGAACAGAGCACCAATTGGGTTATTTGTCATGTTAAGCATGAAGAAGAGTTGCCGACAAAATATGCAGGGGCGGAGTTGGGGGGGGTCGTGTGAGGGCGGACGACCCCCCCTCGCCGGTGGCAATGCACACATATACAGGGAGAGCTCCGCCCCCCCCTCCGTCGTTGCCCCCGCCACTGTCCGCCCTTGCCCCCCCTCCCAGTCCCAGTCCCACGCACGCAGACGCAGTCTTCAGAGGTTGAAGACAACCTCTTTTTCTTTTAATTTTTTTTTACTTTATTAAGTGAAACGGCGCCGTTTCACTTAATAGAGTAAAATTTTAATCTATTAAGTGAAACGGCGCCGTTTCACTTAATAGAGTTAAAAAAAAATTAAAAGCCAGCAGCAGTGAGACCGAGAGAGAGAGGCACAGGCGCACAGTACAGGCAGAGAGAGGCAGGGGCGGAGCGGAGCTGTTGCAGGCTTGCAGCAGACGACCGGCGATGGCGAGCAGGCGATCAGGCGACGGCGACTGGCGACTGTGCTCCCCCCTCAACAAGTCTCTGGTTCCGCCACTGAAAATATGGATATTTCCATCAGCAAGATAAAAGCCGTGAAGCCACTATCTCTGCTCTTCAATCCCAGATGATGTTGATCAGCCAGCATTCTCAATACTTGAATGCTTAATACTTATGAACGACATTCATTATATATGATTTAATTTATGTTGTCTTCCTTAATTTTCAAGTGTTAGATTGGCCATTGAATTTTGAATTTTGTTGTAATAGGTTCACTTCTAGAAAATTTTAATAGAAATTTTAGGGGAGATGAAAGTTTTATATCCTATTTTAAATTGTAGAACCAGATTATAAAAATTTTACTTGATTATCATTGTAAAAAATTATTGCTAATTAATTAAGTTTCAACTTCTTTTTCCCTCTTCTTTTGCCATTCAAATGAAGTCTACATGGAATTACAACATTGCTTGAGAAAAGCAAAAGAAAAGATGAGAATAGAAAGAGTCCATAGAACAAAGAAAAAACACATTCTTTCATTGATACTACCACCACCCATATAACTGCAAAAATACACAACCTTTAATTTTGCCCTTTACCCACCCATCCAAATTAAAATAAATTGTTAATTTAAGTACACGATCCCAATCCCAAAAGGGTACTCTATGCTCATGCATCTATGAAGTTGAGAAAGCTTAATAAATGAATAACTCCTCTAATTTAAGGATCATGCAAGAGGTGCCAGCAGCACCTATTTAGATTTTATATGGAAGGGATATTCTACCAAGTACTGAAGAGAGAAAAAAAAAATAAATCAGAGAAAGAGAAGGAATAGATAAACACACCCCCACAATCTGGACAGCACCAGTAGGCCATTATTTTTTATCAATCACAAGTATTGTTCGTGTATCCTGGCTCGATTTTCTTCCCACCAGAGTCTGGCATGCATCTCCCCAAATTTTTCCCGGCTGCACCACATTTACATACAGTAAAAAATGACCAGAAAATACAATTGTCAGCAACATGGTCCGAATAGAAAAGCTACTTGTTACCGACAAATTCATGCTAAGCTTGCATTATTATTAGTAACACAAGAAAATAATAGGTGGAAGAAGCATGATGGACTACAGTAATTTGTTTCTAATGGCTATCAATTGAAGTCATTATTGCTAGTAGGTTGGCTCAATTATAGCCTTGGTATCATCAAATTCAAAAAATCTGCGGATGAAATGCACTCAAGGACTTGTTCATGGATCAGATTAACTGGTTAGCATTGTTAGCGCATTTCTTAGGGGTTTTTGTTGTGGTATTTCCAGATATTTGTGCACTTTTCCTATATCAGCAAACATATGGACCTAAGTAATCAATGCAATACAAAGGCTTCACCAGCAAGCAACAAAGCCCACCTTGGATCTCTATTGAGGCAGAACCTTTGGCCACCATATATGGCTCAAGTTTCCAGCTAATCAAGATGTAGCTGACAGATCCAACAGTCCTTGTCATAGACTTAAATGTCTCACACTAAGGAGGCATGGCTTGCATATCACACATCCTATTTTCTCCCCATCACTAGGTGCCAATTGCAAGAAAATTAAGTGGCTAAAATCCAGGATGACGGGCCATTATTTCCTTCATCTCAAATGGCAAAAAGTTCAGTGATGAATAAGGATCCTAAGATCACCATTAGGATCAATCTCTAAGCCGTTAACCAGCTATTAGACACAAGTTCATCAGGCTTCTAGTATGTGAGCTAAAGGACATCAAATTTTTGTTTTTGTGTATCACGACCTTTATCCATATGGCAACTTGTTTGGTCATCTCTTTGACGAGGCATGTTTTTATAGGAACTATAAATAAGTTATCACAGAATAACCGCAAAAATTTACCTGAATCTAACTCTTCTGAGCTCCCTCTTACCACCTGGTAAGGCTCTGATAGTGATGTAAACTCCTGGTTCATCCTGTTCAACCCACTCTGTTTCCATATCACTGGCATTGCTGATTGATAGCTCTCCTGAACGGTCTGCCTCCCTTGATGAGCTACTTCTTATAGAAGCGTCCATGGATGATGTTTCTGTTTTGGCTCCACTAATACTAGAGAGTTTTGGGGTTGACGTGAGACCTGAATCACAGTAAGGGCGGGCTTGCATTGAATGATGATCAAGTGAATCTGAGGATGAGTAGCCCATGCCCAATCCTGTTGGTCGATACAAATTGCGAGGCAAGCGTTCTTTGGTCAGTGGCGGTGTTACAGGGCTGTCTTCTGCAGATTCCATCTTTGAGCTCTGCACCAAGATTTAGGAGATGACATTGTTATCATCAAAATACTTATTTGAAATTTATCACTTCATTGATGCAGAATGTACCCAATATAACAGAATTCCATGATAACATTCATGGAACAGAAGGTTTTGCTGCCCTGCTATTAATTTGTTTTTGCAGTGGAATTGGGTGGTGTTGCAATCTATTGACAAAAAATTTAATGGTTGGCAATTGATCTGCAGAATCATTTTCTCCGAATGGTCATCTTAGAAAATTATACTCCCCTCGGTTATGTCCTTTGTGCCATTGTTTTAGTAAATAGAGAGGGAACTCACCTCGTCCTCAGATCTTGGGGGTGTTGGAAGTGGAAAAGCGTGGCGATTAAACCTTTGTACATTGTATAGCTCCATGACCCTGTCGTAGTTCTCTGCCCACCATCTTTGAGCTTGCCCCTTGTTAAACATGTCTCGACTAAAACAAAGAAAATTAGTTACATTAAGAAGCCTCGATGTTCATAAATCAAATTCCGATGTAAGCCCGTGAACTTGTGATGGCATCAATATTTGACACGTGCTAAGCATGTGATAACTAGAAAAGGCTCAGGCAGTTGAAAATAATATATATGTGGATGTAATAGTGATTCAGCAAAACACGCGGAATTGTATTATGGGCTTTTGTACAGGATAAGAAGATAATTCCTACAAAGACATGAAGTCGTAAAACATTTCCACATAAGCAAATATCGAGTGAGTCCATATCATGCCATTACGTGTTCACATGTATAATGCTCAAAACCTCAAAAACCTATATCAACTACTTTTAACATCCAGCTATTTTTAATTAATTATATTATGCAGCTAAATTGGACATTAAAGCACTATTATTGACAAAAAGTAGTTAAGGCGCTTTAAGAGCATTTTCGGTAGAATAAATATTTAGGTGGCAGCAGAAAATAATAGTGAATGTCTAATCAGTCAAAACGCATAGGGGGACTCAAACCAAATACAACCAGTCTCACCATAACATAACAAGTCCAAGCAGAACGATTAAATTGACACACCCAAGCAACGGGATAAATCAAATTGGATCAAAGAAACAAAGTCAAGGGGGGAAAATATAAGAAGGAAATTTGGTTGCCATAGGACAAGCCACAGGGAGTCAAATTAATGCTCTAAGAGTTAAAAAAAAAAAGAGAGAAAAATATCCAAACTTCAATTTTTAACCATAAATGTTCTTATCATTGTCCCCAGAAATACAAGAAAGGTCTATTGCTTCTCCAGCCATGTCCTTGTTGCTGCCAACATTTGGTTTACTCGAAGGGCATATATTTGTCGCGTATGTGGTTATGGAGAGGAAGGGCTATGGCCATTGAAAAACTACATGAAAAAGAAATGGTCAGACAAGGTGACAAGGCTACCGAGAATCAGGCGTGAAGAAGAAAAAGAAATTCTTTTCTGAAAAGAAAAGGGCAGAGCCTTCTCCGACACCGCGACAATGGTCAGTGAAAAAGGCACCCAACACAATCAAATCTGCCCCACCACCATTAATGAACACAATGAGTTCTACTTTTGGACTTTTCTTAGATTGCTTTTCAACTAGGAGTGAATATTACAGTAGTAAGTAGGTCCCCCACTTAATTCCTTCATTTGAACAACACAGAGGTGTCCAAGGTAGCGTTTGAATGCTCCATAGTCCATTCAAATTGGTAAAAGTAAAAAGATTGGTCTTATTTCCTTATTGGTTAATTAAAAAAATGAAGAAAAATTTGCAATTTTTGGTCAAATGTCACATATAGTCGATGTATTATATTCAAGTCTTTTCATTCAATTATAAAATACATATATATATGACTCATAACCTTCAAAATGTGAAAAAAATATTTAAAAATTTTCTTTCATTTATTAGTAAATGAAAAGTTAAATTTTATTATGCTTAAGAAAAAAAAAATACATATATGTATTAAAACTATAGCCACCCAAACACCACCTTGCTTCTTTTCCTTTTGTCTCTCTTTTTTTAGTCTTCAAGCAAATAAATAAAAATATTAAAAGAATTACCGAACAATGAAACAAGCACTTACCAACCAATCAATGACGTATACTAATCCACTAACAGTCCACTCTTGGTCATTGAAGAAACAGTACTAATGTATAAATTACACACACAAAATCACACTCATGACTCACGAGGCACCGTCCGATCAAAAGAATTCTACAGTAATTCGTATCAATCAAAAGGCGTACCTGAAGCGTATCCGCTTGAGATCATTTCCTCCGCGTGGGAGGGAAACGAAAGTAATCAGAACGCCGGGCTCCACCTGGGCCACCCACTCCTTCGGTTCGCTCTCTTCAACGAACACGACGGGCGGGTCGACCCGGCGCCCACTACCATTCACTGAGTTTGGTGTCCCTTCCCCGCTTGAGCTCGAAATCCCCTTGAGCCTAGCCTCCATTTCCTTTCCCCATGTCCTCGGCGTCGTAGAGCTGGAGCTTCCAGTCCGCCGTAAGGACCATCGAAACTTCTCCGATTCTGCATCAGACTCGTTCGACATATTCCTGAATCGGTTCTGAGTTGTTGGTCCAGTACATGGATTGCAGTGCCGGTATGCTCCGGAGGCCTTAAGTGCCATGTCTTTAAGCTATAAAAACAATTTATATTTAAAAAAATAATAATTAAAACTTGAATTAGATAACAGCAAAACAGGATTTTGGATTCTGGAATTGAGAATACCTGAGTAGTGAGTGACTTGACCGCTTGGTGGTGTTTAGTATTGGTGGCGGACTCATCTGGTTGACTCAATGAGTCATCACCGGGTTGCTTCGATCGAGCTATACACGTCAGCATTTTTTCAATTCTGAGGAAGAGATAAAACGAATCTCTGTCACTCCCACGAGAAAAACGCTAATAGTTTATACACATTGTCAACTTCGAGAAATCCCTCACACACCTTTGCTTTGATTTCTTCTTTTCCAATTAAGAATTAGAATTTCGCCTAACAAAACTGCAAAATAGCAATAATTTTGAACCCAAAATTCAAGAAAATAGTAACGATAAGTCTGCAAACGGAACTAGAATATGAATAGAATTGAACTAGCTAGAATATGAATGGAATTGAATTGAATTGAAGTAAAAATAACAATAGACAAATAAACAGAGTCTATACCACGCTAGAAATTAGTTCAGTTTCAGTGTCAGTAACTAAGCGCGAAAAATGAGAAACTCCTGACAACCCGTGCCCAAGAAGCTCTGGACTGCCTCACTCAGATAACAGGATCAGAGAGTCTCTAATTCAAAAATGGAATCAGATTACATGTTTCTAAATTATTACAAAAAAGAAAGCAGAGAAAAGAGTATAGAACTACCACATCGGAATTAATGGCGGAGGAGAAGGATCGCATTTGTTTATAAAAACGGTGCATAGACAAACTCTGGCGGCGATGAGGAGGAGCTGGAGGAGAGAAATACGAAAGGGAAACAAATGTATTTTTATTTTGATCTATTGCGTTTTTTTGTTTAGCTTTGGTGCTGGCTAATGGCTATTTGCATAATAAGAGTAGAAGTAGTGTTGATTTCGGTGAACTGTTGCTGAGTGAGCCAGCTTTTCATGTTTACCTGCTACCGGTTAGTCACTGTTGTAGTCGATCGTTCTTCTGTAGCTTTCCATGCCTGCTGCTAGAATCTCTTTAGATGCTCAATCAATGAACATTGTCCTGTAAAAAACAAAATTGAATATTAGACTTTTCCATATTTATTGGACTTTTTGGGCCGCTGGCCAGCATGGTGGGCTTTTTCCATATTATAAGCCCATACTATACAGGGATTAGTTGAAGAAGAAATTACATAAAATACGGTTTTTATTCTTAAAATATCATTTTTACTGTTGTTTTTTTTTATACATTTTTACGACATAACTTTGTATTTATACTACTTTTAGTTTTGTTTTATTCTTTTATACGGTTTTTTACTCTTTCTTCGTCTTTTGCTTTCTTTACCCATTTCTTTGCTCTTTTCTTCTTCCATTCGCTTCTGTAAGTTCCCTTTACGTTGTAACCACCATCGAAATTGGGCAATGAAAAAAGAAATCAAATTAAGCAGTAAAAATGTGTTTCCAATGTCAACCGAATGGCGCCGCCTTCATATACTTATTCCGGTATCAACAATTTCTCTCTGGTAATTTTTTTTTTATCATTAAACCTAAATTTCTCTTTCTTGTTGATTTTCCGAATTTTTTATTTTGATTTGAGCATTGTATTTGTTGGATTATTAGGTAGGTGGCTAGAGCATCAACATTGAGTTTAGGTCTGGTTTATGAAAGTGTGAAGCTCAAAGTTCTGAAGGTAATTAATTCCTTATTGTTAATCGTTGAAGTCCTTTTTTTTTGTGAACAAGTATAATCTGGATCTAATTTTGTGTTTTCAATTCATTTGTTGATTTATAATTTGATGTTTTATGATGAATAGAGGATAATTTGGGTCTTGCGTATATTATTTTAGAATCTAAAAATATATCATATATTTCCTTTTGATTGTTATCACATTGAATATGGGGTAATGTAGCATTAAATTTCAGCAACTTAACCTAAATTTATCAATAATAATTGATTTTCATTCAAAAGAAAATGTATTCATATTGGTCGTTGTTGTTTTTTGTCAGGTAAGCCTTAGGCTCTTGATGTGCTTGAGTTTGACTTTTTTTTTGTCGATAGATGAGAAATAGTTTGCTGGCACCAGGCTGCAATTATATGATGTAATTTGTAAACAAAATAGGGTACAACTTTTGGTATAATTTACCCACTTGAATATAAAAGCTTAAGGAAAGAATTTGAAAAGAATTGTCGTGCTTATTGGGTAAACTAAGATTATGCAATCCAAATTCCCATTTCTACTTCGATCCTATGTTATTTTTATGTTGGATTTTTTGGAATTTTAATTTTTTTAACCCATAGGTGAAGCATTTTGATAAGCAGTACTGTGAGAACAAAAGGTGCAGAGGTTATAAGATGACAAAGACACTGGGAGAGGTCCGTAGCTGCTTCCTCAGCCTTATATTACATGTGCAAAACCACCTCCAGTTATTTATTAACCTTTGTCTTTGAAATACTACACTATTATCTCTCATGGATAGTTACTGACTTGAGTTGTGCAGTAAGTATATTTTCGTTCTATATAGTGTTGAAAGTGTTGAAATTAGACAGATGATAATAATTTGAGTTGGACTTTTGATTTGGAGGCTGATAGTTGCCTTTCTTTTTATGTTATCAAGTCGTTATATGCAACATAATTGCTAATTTGAAATAGATAATGGTATATTAAATATATAAAGTTTCTGGAATATATACTAAACATATATCATATTTTTACAAACGTATTTGTAGATAGTATATTAAACATATACCAAATTTCTGGAACATATACTGAATATATACTGTATTTTTACAAATGTATATGTGGATGGTATATTAAACATATACCAGATTTCTAGAACATGTACTGAACATATACCATATTTTTACTAACATATATGTAGATGGTATATTAAACATATACTAGATTTTTGGAATATATATTGAATATATACCATATTTTTACAAATGTATATATGGATAGTATATTAAACATATACTCGATTTCTATAACATATACTGAACATATACCATATTTTTACAAACGTATTTGTGAATGGTGTATTAAACATAAACCATATTTTTAGAACATATACCATATTTTTTACAAACGTGTCTGTGGATGGTATATTAAACATATACCAGATTATTGGAACATATACTGAACACATACTATATTTTTTGGATTTGTAAATACCTTTGTTTTTTAGATCTAAAATTTGAAAATCAATTGTAAATTTACCAAACATATATTCAATATATACTAATTTTCTAGATTTTTGCAATACCTTTTTCAAATCTAAACTTTGACAATAATCTATAAATATATCAAATATATACTCAATATGTACTAGAACTATATATTCAACATATATCAGATTTATGGCTTTGAAATTAACTTTATTTTTCATATTTGAAATTTAAAAAGTAACTGTAAAATATATCAAACAAATACTTGATACTCTATATATATTGGATTTATGAGTTTCAGCATTCTTTTTTTTATATGGCATTCAAAAATCAACTATAAATATATGAAACATATATTTAATATATAGAAAATATATATTTAATATGTATAATAAAATTAAAATTTGAAAGTAAATATATAAAACAAATTAAATATATATAAAGGATACTAAAAATATATACCTAAAATATACCATTTTTTTAAAATTAAATTTTACCTTCTACTCCATATTTGTAAAAATAAATAAATAAATTGTTTTTTCAAATTTTGCAAAAATATAAATGACATATACGTCATCAACCCATTCAAAATCTTGGTGTCTAAAATTGGTGTACATTGAATGATTGAAGAACCATCCCTTTGAAGCTCAGTAACAAAAGAAGAATTAAATTGATGCGGTGGTTGCGGTAATTTTTTTGAATAGACAGTATAAACGTAAATATCCGTGAGCAGAGGTAGTATTTTTGTAAATTTGTTATTTGGATAGTATTTTTATAATTTTGTTTATTTTTCAAGCTATTTTTGTAAATTTCCCTTAGTTGAATCTCATGTCTTTCTTTCCTTTTCATTAGGAGAAATTTACAAAAATAACCTAAACAAATAAAAAAAAAAAACTTACACAAGTAAACAAAAAATTTATAAATATATTATTTATAAATTTATAAAATATTATAAAAAAAATGTACATAATACTATTTATTCTTTTATATTTTTGGTATATAGAGTATATATTCAGTATATTTTTGATATATTAGATACATATAATAAAAATATAAAAATATTTTTATAAAATTAAAAATATAAAATTAAAATTAAAATAATAATAATAATAATTTATGTAATTTCCTCTTGAAGAAATATTTCTTAGTGCTTTGGGCTTTTATTTCGGCCTTGTAGCTGAACAGGTGAACAATTATTAGTGAAGAACTCGTGGAGTCTAACTCCAAGCCAGGCCTTTGAGCAATGGCTGCGAAGGCCTAGCAGGCTGAACCTACGGAGTCGCTCGTGGCTTAAACATGTGAAAATAACCTTCTCTACTATTTTTTTTTTATAAAATTATTATAATTTTTATTAAAAATATTTTAGTTATTTTATTATAAATTAATAAAAAATTAATATTTTAATAAATTAATCATAAATTTTTATAAATTTAAATATATTTAAAAAAACAATAAATTTAAATTTTCCTATCAACATATCATGGTGGCTAACATAGGCCATTGCGTCAGAGTGGCCTATTTGTGGACCCAATATATTTTAGAATATACACTAAAAATTTGAGAATTTATTTTAAAATTAAAAGAGAATATGTTTTATTTAAATTGTTTCTTTAATTATGTCAAATTTCTCTCCTATACTATGCAAATTTTTTTCCATGAAATAATTATTAATTAAATCAAATATAATACAAATGGCTGCCTCTTTCCCTCAATATCTGGCGGAGGTTATGACGAGGCAATTGGCGGACCCGCCTGGCGTGAAATTAAAAAAGGAAGAGCATCCGATGGTTTTTGTGACTGGAGCTTGAATTGCAGGAGGGACATCAGTGTGCTGAAGGGTTGTTTAGAAAGAAAAAAGAATTTGGTTTGAAATATTTCTTTTTCTCTTATAGTAATGTTGTATCAACCTCGAATCTATAGCCAAAACATTTATTACTGTTATGCGAAAAAGACAAAAGGAGTCTAACTGGAGACGAAGAGCAAAGAGCTGTTCGTCTGTATCGACGTCGTTTTCTTTCGAACTTGTGACTTTCTTTCTTTCTATTAGAGAGAGTTGCATTCAAATTCAAAGCTCATCTCAGTCTCTTCTCTCTCCAGTCTCCTGTCTCCACAGTGGCTGCCGATGCTTTGTCTTGTACAATACAACAGGCAAAACGACAATCTCGTTTTTGCTGTTTGTTTCTCATCTTCTCAATTTACTTTACTATCCCTCTCTTGCCTTGATATTTTCAATGTAATTGTTATTATTATTATTATTTTTTGGATTTCATTCTAAGAATGATTTACAAGTTAATAGTAAAATAAGTATCCACAATGATCTCTTTGTGCTCATCATCCAAGCATGCTAAAAAATAATCGTTGATTTTTCTTTTTTCTTTTTATTAATTTTATGTGAAAAATGAGACATTTAAGACTTAAATTTAATAATTAAATAAAAATAATATACGCTATTAATCATTAAATTACACATTTTTTTTAGCTGTTAGAATATATAAAAGCTAATAATATACAATATAAAAACTTGTTAGAATTTTATTACTTCTACGCCTATACAATATTCTTTATCTGTGGGTGAAGTTTAATATAAAAACTAAAAAAAAAGTAATCTTTTATTTATGAAAATTATCATCATTGAAGTTAAATTAAAAAATACAATTTATAATTTATAGAATTTTATATTTTAATTATTGCTAATCATATAATTTATTTTCATAATACAGTTATTTTTTTCGTCTTCCATCTGAAAAAATTATGTATTCCTTTGTTTTTTTGTTTGATTTTTTATTTGTCATTATTAAGATTCTCATGTATAGGTTGTTTTTTTTTTGAACAATTCATGTATAGGCCGTTGATTAAAAAATAAATTGACTAGCTCAATTTCAAGTTTGATTATTTTATTGATCTGCATGCGTTGGCCAGTCCCAAGTCCAGCATGATGCAAGGCTGCAACTTCATGTTCTTGTTTCAGTTTCATGTTCTTGTTATAGTTTAATCCTGAATTTTTTTTTAGTTCACCTTTTTCGTTTTTTATTAAATAGTAATAAAATCGTTAAATACAATTCAACCATATAATATAAATAAAAAATCTCCATTGTGTACAGCTTAATTAATAAAAATCATAAATTTTTAAATACATTTGTACATTGAAATTAGAAACATAGATCTTACTTTCATGAAAATAAAAACTACAATTCACCACAATCGTCTGAAGGTAATAATCAAATAAAAAAATTTATGCTTCTCTCGTTCCCAATTTTCAACATCGCAAACTAATTCAAACCTAAATGAAACCTTGAACTAATATAACATTACACATTACACATAAACAAAAGCCATCAAAGGTGTAGAATAAAAAAAATTCTAAAACCAATAAGGAATTAATCAAGAGAAATTATATCATAGATCTGGTCCATATCCTAATTTATAGATCAGACCAATCAGAAATTCAGATTCAAATTATAATATTCTATAAAAATAATTTTAGTTAATTTTTATTTTAAATTTATGATTTTTAATTAGTTTAGTTTTGAAAATGACTAAACTTTAGTTTAGTTTATGAGCGAGATATGGACCAATTTTATATTATAAATTTTCATTAAACAAAACAATTATATATATATATAAAAAAAAAAGAATAGTCAAAACTTACAAATTGAGGAATTGAGAGTGATAGAAAAAGGAATTTCGATTGCAAATACAGTTTTTCTTAATAGCAGCTCTGTTATATTAGATGAGTCACAGAAGCGTGAAAAAGTTTATAGCACGAGTTTCATGTGATAAAAAAAATTATATAGCCGCTCTTTCGTAATTATAGACCAACTGAACTCGAGGTTCATCGCATCTTTGTTGCTCCATTGACTTCAAAGATCATCGCCAATCATCTTCTCCAATCTTACTATTTTTTTAAATTTATTTTATTATTTAAAATTAGAATTTAAGAGATTAAAATAATATATAGATCGAGAAAAAAGTATATTTTTTTATTACTACACTAATTGTCAAGTTTAATTTTAATATTATTTAATAATTAAAAATTTAACATTTTTATTAATATTTCAAATAAAAATAATGGTGTTGGTGTAGAAAGCACCAAATCAAACGAAGATTAAAATTAAGAGGATCAATTTAATCAAAATTTTTTCAATATTAATATTGAACTTTTGATAAAACTCAGTCTCCATAGTAAGGGCCTGTGTTGGTTTAGCTGTTCATAGCAGCTGATAGCTGATAGCGGTTGCTGATAGCTGATAGCTGGTGGCGGATAGCTAGTAGCTGATTCGGGTTAGTGTTTGGTAAAAATACAATAGCTGTTGCAGTTTGAATGTAAAATTACCAATAAGCATATTATTATCTAATAAATATTAATTTTTATTTTATTTTAATAGGATTAATATAGTCTTAATATGAATCAGCTATCAGTTGATATGAAAAAGTTCCGAGTAGAAGCTTATTGAAACAGCAGCTGTTTGAGGTTCTTAACAGCTATCAGCTGCTGTTTTAAAATTTTACCAAATATCAAATTTTACCAAACAGCTACTGTTTAGAATTCAAACCTCTATCAGCTGCATCAACAGCTAAACCAAACACCCCTAAATCATTCTCCTATATGATCAGGTTTGCGCAAAGAGTTTGAAAATTCAGCGGGGTTATCGAGTTTCATCAAAATTCAATAGAAATATAAATAGATTAGAGAAGAAAATAATGGTGGGGGGCATTAAACGTGAGCAGGGGCGCGTGGGAATGTTGTGGATAATTAAGGGCGGCTGAGAATGAAGCCAAAAGAAAAGAGTACGGGCGCGTTTGGGCCAGTGTGAGCGTGTGCGTGGGGGGCCGCGAGGCAAACAGAAAAAGACAAGAAAATGGTGGTGGGCGGGTGATCAGCGTTGTTATTGTATTGGAATTATTAATTTATTACCGTTTGTGGCTCTGTGGGTTTGTTTTGTTTGTAGGTTTTGTCACAGCAAAAACATAGAACAAGGTAGCGAGAAAGAGAGGTTTTTTGGGGGGTGGAGAGTTTCAAGAGAGGAGACATGCCCAAGTTCTTCCCAACAACTCCATTTCTTGCTTCTTCTTCTTGACTCACCAGATCCCATAGGTCTCCCTCTTTCTCTTTTTCTTTCTTTTTCATATGTCGACTCATCCATTATATATCCAATCTTTACCCTTTCTTGTCTTTTGTTTCTCCCGTTTCTCTCTCTTTTTCTTGATTAATCCTGTCTTTTTTTTTGCTTCTTGTACTTTGTGTGGTGATAATTTTTTGTGTTTATGGACTATAGAGTCAAAGTGGATATGTGTTATTTGTTGTTTTATGTATGCATGTGAGGTTTGAGATCATGGTGATGGTAATCCTGTTCATGATTGAAAAATAGACAGTTCAAGACAAAGTAATAGACTATTCTTGCTCTCTCTCTCTCTCTCTCTCTCTCTCTCTGGTTTGCCTTTCTAGCGTCTTGGGTTGGGATGTTTAATCTATTTGAACCTTCTTTTTTCCTCCCCATACCTTAATTTTTTTTTTTGAAGTTTCTCTTTTATTCCATTTTGATTGTTCGTTCCCCGCTTGTTTCCTTTAGCATAAGTGTTTTGTTGGATTTTCCCTATGATCTTATGCTGCTAAGTTTCAGTATGCCTTTGTTGTATATAGGTTCTTAATATATATAGGTGGATTGTCTGTTATACCCAATTTGTGATTGGACTTGATCTCATGATTGTTTGGTGCTAATTTGATTCGGTTTATCAGTTAGGCACTTAATTTGTTTTTTCTTGCATATATATAGAAAGCCCTTTTGTAATATTGGCCTGTTCGTCAAGATGGTTCAAGTCTTCAAGATGGTTTCTGTACCATACATGGGTTTTTTCATTGCTTTCTTGCTGCATGTCAATCGGCTGATCTAGATTTATTTCTTTTTGTGGGTTTGGTGGATGAAATACATGTTGATTTACAAATGCTATTGCTTTTGGCTGCTGCAATCTACCTCCATGGTTGAAAATTTGCATACTTGCCAATTTAAGGAATCTATTTAATGCTAGATGGCAAGCTTATTTCAATGACAGATGATTTTCAAGTATAACTTTCTTGCTTGGTATTTAATTTCTGTCTCATGCTATGTTACTGAATATTCACATTTAAGGAAACAGTTCTCTTTATCTTGAAAACTTCGATTTGTTAAAAATTTTATCATTTGTTGCTTTCCTACCAGGGTGTAATAGAGTTGGTTGAGCTGAGCTCTGGAAAGCTCAAGCTCGGCTCGCCGTAAAATAGTAAAATAGTCAGGTTTGAGCTCTGAATTTATATCGAGCTAACTCATATATAATGTATCTCGAGCTAGATTTAAATAAGTTTAACAAGCTTAACGAATTTATTTCAGTTTTCATTTTTTATTCATTTTTTTATTTTTATAGAAAATATACTAAAATTAATATTTTTATGAAAGATAAACTATATGATTATATATTAATAAAAATAAAATATTTTATTACTATAATTTTATATTTAATTATAAATTATTAAGTTGTTTTATATTTAATATTATTTAATTTATTTATCACATATACCATATATTAATAAACTATATAAATTAAATTAGTTAAAAAATTAATATATTCATATATATAGTTTAATATATATAACTTAAATTATATATATTTTTATCTAATATACGTGTTAAAGAGAGAAAGTGAGAAAGTTGGAGGGAAGTAAAAATTATAAAGCTAGAGACAGTGTGCAATAAATGCCATGCAAAGAATTGAGTTGTTGCTTTGATCATAAAATGAAGGGATTGAATTATTGCTTTGATCTCAAAATGAAAGGGATCTAACTCCTAATCCATAAGGTAAGTAGTGTGGCATTCATTTTCAAATTTTATGAATGTTGATGATTGAAATTATGGGTGTTCAAAATATATTTTTAATTGATTTGTTTCTTATGCAATTGTCATCCTCTCCCAAGTCACACTTCCAGTGGCATGTAAACAAGTTGTTGGGCATTTGAAATTGCGTATCTATGCAATGAAGAGGTGCTTCATGTGGCTATTTTATCCTGCAAATTTCTTTGTTATTGTGAATGTGCTTTAGTCCCATTTACAGTCCATTTTTTTTATATTTGATTATGAATTTTGTAGTTTTGTCTTTTATATAATTGCAGCAACCGTAACTCATTGTATCTTGTCTTTCTGTAGATAGCTAATTGGTATTCTCAAAATCCAGCTAAAAGAATCTGTGCTTCATTAAGTGTTCTCTTCATATTCGTGATGTGTAGATAAACTAGATGGCTGTACGAGTTAATGACTTAACTAAGAAAAACTTTGGCCAAGTCCCCTTTGCTTTGAGTTGCCCATCATGGTGGTATTCTAATGAACAACAAATTCCAGAGTCTTTATCCAAGGACATAAGCTTTAAAGTGCGATCTGCACCTCAACTTTATCATGAAGCAAAGAATTTAGGTTTTCAACTCCCAGACCAGGAATCATCTTCATCCCAATCAATTGGTCTATCTCACAATGAAGTGGGCTCTGCGGGGGGTTCCAATTCTCAAGATCAATGCATTTCATCTGAATCTGGTATATGCTTTTGGTTGCATTACATATATATGTGTATGTTTGTATTATATATTATATATATGTATGTGTGTATATATATATGTGTGTGTGTTTCATACTTGTAATGCCTAGACTTTAATAGCTAGCAAAATGAGATTGACAAGATAAGATGAAAAGGATAATTGAAGATTTTCTTTTCCCCACAAAATTCATATTCCTGGTAAATGTTCAAACTCGATTATTCATATTTACGAGATGTGTAAAGCCCAACAATTTAGTTTCTTCATTATTCTTTTCCTTTTTCTAATATACAGATCTAGGTAGGCTCAAGCTAACAAAGATGAAAGACCAAAACTTTTAATGCTCAGTTATGAGGTTCCTAGCTCCATGGAATGCATGAAGTTTAGCACAAAGTTACTGCATCATTGTGCCCCTTTTGTTGTTCCAATGATTTAATCTGTTTCATACTTTATTAGAAATTTTGAGATTTCAATGGAGGGAAGCATCTGAATATTATGTATAACAGCTTTATTAAGGATCTGTATTTTTATCCTTCTTCCTATGTGGTTTGCTAATTTTCTTTTGCTGGAAAATTTGAAGTAGCATTTTTGGCTTTTTAAGTCCTTGAACACATTCAGTAGACAGTAGGCTCTTATTTCATGAACCTCTATCTGTACTTTTGTGTGTACAAATATATATGTGCATGTAGCTTTCCATTTTCTCATCTCTTCTGGTGGGTTCAGAATACTGATCCATGTGGTCCTCATGCATGCACTAGAACAAGGCCTTAGCAATGATAATTAACATCTTTTATAAACAAATAGAGTTAAATAGAACATCTATTTTTTCGGATTTGACGCAAACTAATGCTTCTCCTTCATTTTCAGGCTCTTGCTCCATTTCCTCACGCTGATCATTACTTTGGCAGATTATTTACTCCATGCGGACCACAAACTATTGTAAGATATGAACCACAAACTGTTGCAAGTCATAATGAGTTTATTATATTTGTTTCTGTCCATAAGTAGGCACTCTTGTATGACGTTATTACTTTAATATAGGGAAGCTTATGACTTGTGTACCTATTGTATGTCATTTTCTACAAAATGTTCATCCATCAAGGATAAGCATTATTTATTGAAGGAACTTTTTTAGTTTGAGAGTCTTGAGTATGGTGTGTGAACTGCTTTGCAATTTAGTGTGCCAATGCCATTTTCTATTGCTAAGTCATAGCTTGGTGGGCAAAGATGGGTTTTAATAATTTTAAAGTGATTATTTGAGCCTCTTTTCTGTTGTTTATATTTAATTTTCTGTTATTTTGTTGTAACCATTGCTTTTTTCATGGTATAACTGTCTTTGGGAACTGACCAGATTCAACCTCAGCTGGGCTCTCAGATGGTTGGGATGCCAACAACACGCGTCCCTCTGCCTAATGATGGGCAGATTTATGTTAATGCAAAGCAATACAATGGAATTCTCAGGAGGAGACAATCACGTGCAAAGCTAGAGGCTCAGAACAAGCTTCTCAAAAGTCGAAAGGTATGTGTGTTCTGCATATACTGTTAGGATTTAGATTTAGAGCTTGGAAAGTTTTGAAGAATCTCATTGAGCTGCAGCTATGTTAGAAGCCAAAAATGTTGAATTCCTTGGGAGAATCAGTGTAGTGTTGTTCTTCATGCATCACTTACCTCTTACAAAGCTGAGCAATGAAATGCAGCCATATCTTCATGAGTCTCGGCATCTGCATGCATTAAATAGGGTTAGGGGATCCGGTGGACGCTTTCTCAGCACAAAAAGGACCCCACAGGCTGATCCAACATCTGCTAGTAATAGGCATGATGTTTCAGATACATTTTGCTTGCATCAAAAGAATGAGTCATCGAAGCTTGAATGTCCTTCAAGAACTGGCCAATCTAGTGCTTCAAACTCAACCTGCTCTGAAATCACCACTGTCTCCAATGGTAATGTCATATTTAGGCTGCAAGATCACCAGTTCTCAGCAATTTCCACTCATATAAGTGGGGGCACGCAAACCAGTGGGGGCCTTACTTGTGGTGGAACCTAGCACTGTGTGCCAATTGTCCGGTTACCATGTTACCGGACAGGCAATTCATCCTTGGCTTTGTCTATTTACTTCCTATGGATTTGTGATGATAAATGCATCAAAAAGACAATGCAATGCATGTTGCTATTTGGATGTATAAATATTCTGGTTATGTAAACATGACTAAAGATGGTTGTGTCTAAGTTTATATAATATTGCTGGTGGCCCATCATTTAATTACTTTTCGTTGTGAAATATGCTGACTGTGCAAGTGTTTGCTTTGATTTTAGACATTGAAATTAAACAATGTGATTGTGGCTTAAAATTTGGGTTTTAATTGTATGCTAGACAATGTTTTTTTTTTTTAAATCATTAATGAATGAAATGTAATATATATATTGATGAAATTCTCATATTTATTTTTTCTTACGAGAAGATATTAAATTTTTCTTTCTTTGACCATGTGTACTGCGAATGCATTTATACATCAAATTGCCTTTATATGTATATATATTATTATTATCAGATATTAAATAAATATACCAACTTAGTTTTGTTTGGTTGCTGCTTCATTTCTTTTTGGGTTCCTTGCTTATAAAAATAGGCAACTAATAATAATAGTTTGATATTGTTAGATTAAATTAAAAAGAAATGAAAACAATTCAGAATGTTGACAGGCAAGTAAAGAAACTGATTAAGAACATCAGTTTGGGGGAAACAAAGAAGAAGAGCATGATTGATGGGTCACTTCTAATTATATCGAATCTAATTGATTATCTTTTTTATCAATTACATTTTGCGGATGAATCTAATCTATTAATTAACGATGGTAATAAAATAAAAAGAAAAAACAAATAACAGCTGTAAGAGAATAGTTCAATTGGTAAATTTAAGTAATTTTATTTTAGACATTTAAATAAAAAATTACACTACTCTTATTTTTAAATTATTAAAATACCTTATAAAATATAGTAGATATATTTTTAAAAATTAAGCAATATTTTTTTTAGTAAATCATCAAAATATATATTATTCCCTCCGCATCATTTACATAAAAAAAAGTAAAATGAACACGAAAATTAAGAAAATTTCACTTTTTCCATCTCTATTTACTTAAATACCCTTAAAAAAAATATCTCTCAAAACCTACTTTTAAGGCAAGGGTATAAATGGTATTTTGTCTCATTTCACTCCCCAAAATTTACCTAAAATGACATATTTTCTATATAAAAGATACACAAAAAAAGAAAATTTTTCCTATGTAAATAATACGGAAGGAGTATTATCAAGAATGTGATGTTTCTATTTAAATTTAAATTTTGATTGTTAATTATTTTATACTCACATATAATTAATAAAAAAATAATATTTTTTAGTATATTAAATATATATTATATATTTTTGTGGTATTTTTAAAATATAAGTTAAAAATATTTTATTTTGAAATATTTTTTAAAAACCTTTTTATATTAATTAAAATTTTAAAAAATACTAATTATAATTATCTTAAAGAGAGATTATTAAATAATCTCTCTTTTATAAATTAAAAAAAATTAATTATAATACCTTTCATTAAAAATAAATTTATAATAAAAAAAATTTAATCAATAAAAAAATTATTTAATAATTACTCTTTAAAATAATTAAAATTAATATTTTTTAAAATTTAATATCACAATTAAGAACTTTTTTCTAGCTGAAACTTGATTAATAATTGTAAATATATCATCATTTTTCATTATAATTGTAAAGGAGGGGCCCATACCCACACACTTACGTTCTTCTTATTGGTTTTCCGTTTTCCCAAAAATTCAGTACCCTCTGCCTTTTCAACTAAGAAATATAAATAAGAGAAATACAAAGTCACAGTTCAAAAAAAAAAAAATACAAAGTCACAGCTGACGAGCACCACCATCAAATCACGTGAAAAAAAAAAAAAAGAAAGATCAAAACGACAATCCAGAAAAATGGTGTCGTACGTCAGTGCCTTGTTGTACGGAGTGGGCGGCATAGTGGTCGCAGGCATGGCTTTGCTCGTCGCCTTTCAAGAGAAGTTAGTCTATGTTCCAGTCTTGCCTGGTCTCACCAAGTCCTACCCGATTACTCCAGCCCGCCTCTTACTCATTTACGAGGACGTCTGGCTCAGATCTTCCGATGGTGTTCGCCTCCACGCTTGGTTCATTAAGCTCTTCCCTGAATGCCGAGGTTGTTTAATTTACAATTTCTTGATCGAATTTTGCGTTTATTTGTTAATTTTTTTTTGTTCATTACGTTAGGGTTTTTGTTTTGGACTCACTACTCATAGTTACAAAATTTTTAATTAAGAAATTATGTGAACTTTACTGTTTGGTTGTGGAATTTGAGTTTTTCGGTGCTCAAATCTGCTAGAATATAATTTAGGAACCGACGATTTGAACTTGAATTTATTTTTCTGATTATATATTGATTCTGTTTTCGTTTAACTAGATAAAATTCTCGCTTAATTTTGGTTGGTATTCGTGGTTTACTTTAGTTTTGCTGAATTCAAGTGCTAATGAAAAATGTGGCACTATCGTGTTTGTTTTTGGCCAAACGTTTGTTCCGAGTAAGATAAAATCAGAATCAGAAATGGTCTGATTTGATTCATGGTAGATTTTGTGCATTAATTGTATGTCACAACTGCATTGGCATGACAGATCAATTAAGCAACTCTTTTACGATGTACATCTGATTTAAATTTCATTTATATTTTTATGATTTGAAGTGTTTGAGGGTGATCTTTATGATCGATTACGTATATGCATAATCTAAAATGTTTTTCCATTTAAGCTGAAATATGCTGTTTTAACTAGTTCTCTTCTGAAAACTTTGTGTTTGTGATTCCTGTTGCACAAAGCTTAGATTGTATAATGTCATTGGTATTGCAGGTCCAACCATCTTATTTTTCCAGGAGAACGCCGGAAGTATCCTTACCATAACTTTTACTTATGTAGTCCTCATGTTGGGTTCAATTGCCCATTGGTTATTCTCTTAATTTTTTGCCCTCTCAGTTAATCCAATCTCTTTCCTAGTGGCCTTAACTTGTAATCTGCAGATATTGCTCACCGTCTTGAAATGGTTCGCATAATGATACAAAGGTTGCACTGCAATGTTTTCATGCTTTCATACAGAGGGTACGCATTTGCTAATTTGTGAAGATTCCCTATTTTTTCTTTTGCTATCAGACATTCTGGATCTGTATCCATACATGTATATTGCTTATCTAGCTGAGTGAAAATGCTTCATTCCCTTTATGTTCTAAACAGTTACGGAGCAAGTGACGGATATCCTTCTCAACATGGAATCACAAAGGACGCTCAGGTGTGCATTTCTTTTAGCTTCTCTTCGACTTCCTATTTTTGCTGTTTGGAATTGCACTCTCAATTGATGCAACTTCTTTGTTTGTTAGGCTGCGTTGGATCATCTTTGTCAAAGGAATGACATTGACACGTCTAGGATTGTTGTGTTTGGGAGGTCACTTGGCGGTGCAGTTGGGGCTCTACTGACTAGAAACAACCCTGATAAGGTATTATTCTGTTGTATTTTAATTCCTTCTTGAACCCTCTAAGGCTCTGTTACATCTTCACATGGCATGCATTTTTGGGTTTATACTTTTGCCAATAGCATCTTGTCCAATAATTCCTTGTATCTTATTAATCACTCTCCAAAATGGCTATCATTTTGCCTCTTAGCTGGTTGCTTCTTTTCTTGGTACATTGTTTTTTCTGTTGTCCTGTGTTGGATATACCAAACAAGTGTGAGAGAAAAGAGGAGAATAATTTATATAGTTGAAGGTTGGTGGCCTTTTGAATATGAGAAATTAACTCAAAAGACCTTTAATATAGGCTGTAGTCCATTATTGGGCATCATATGGTAAATTGTACTGGACTTATTGTTGTAAATGTTTCTGATTTGTTTTATTTTTCAGCCAGTATAGAATTTGTTGTGAGAAAATAATCAAGATTGAGTAAAAAACTAAACAGTCATATCCTATGATCATATCATGGATCTTGCCATATGTATCAACATATCAATGAAAAGATAAGAGGGAATTAAGTATAGGACTCCTAGCTGAGTGTTTTTACGTTAGTGTGAATATTGATTTGTATATACTCATCTGGAACTTGGGATCGCAACATTATCACATGTGATCAGAGAAACCACGTAGCATATGTTGCTAATATTATCATATGCTTGTTTGAGGAAGAAACCTATTATATACAAAACAAAGCCGAGTATGATTAGTACATTATTCATATTGAAGTTGTTGCAAGGAGGAAGAGGAGCAAGCAAATTGGTTGAACGAGAGCAAAAGACACATTAATATATGATTTTTACTAACCTCTATTGAGAAACAGAATCAAGGTTGCTCGTTGTTGTGGTGACTGTTTATATTTAATTTCTTATAATTTTTTTTGTTGGTGCTTCTGTCACCCTGCAAATTGTGAATCTGGTTAATTTGAAAGATATCAATTTATAGCTATCTTTAAAAGTGAATGTGGGCAATGCTCCATGATGTATATAACGTATAGCATAATGGTTGGAGCAATCTTTCATTAGTCTTTGGCATTTTGTTGCTATTTTTATATTATCTGATATATGTTTGCAGTTTGCTGGGCTGATACTAGAGAACACATTTACATCCATTCTGGACATGGCTGGAGTTCTATTGCCCTTCTTAAAGTGGTTTATTGGGAGCACTCATTCAAAAGGTCCTAAAATTCTTAATTTTCTTGTTCGATCGCCATGGAGCACTGTTGATGTCATAGGCCAGGTGAGCCTACATGTAGAAGCTCTTGCTATACCCATTTTCAATCCTTTTTTAAATTTATAGCTAAGTGCATTTAAATTAGTGGAAGTACTATCAGGCATTTGTGGTGGTCTATGCCAGATGCCTAAGTTTTCTTTTATTAGCTAAGGATATAATCAAGGACATATAGTTAAGGACCCTCCATTCCATGCCTAACTGTGGGTGATTTAAAAGTCACGCACCAATATGTTAATATAACACAGCTTTCCGGTGCTGTACTAGCTATTTCTCTAAGGCCTTCTTTGGGAGTTTTTTTACGTGAGAAAGGAAAAGACAATCTTTAATCCATGGGATAGAAAAAGAAAAGAAAACAAATGATTAATAAATTTTTTTTTTGGAAGTTTAAGGGATAAAAAAGAATATTAGTTATTAAGGGTAAAATAGTATTATTAAAAGGTTATTTTTGGTGATAAGCAAGGTAAGTCTTTTATCCCTCAATTTTGAAGAGAAAAGAAATACAGGTTTAAAGGAATAACTAATCCCTCAATTAATTTGGACGAGTAAACAACAGATAACTTTTATCTCACCCCATTTTCCTTTCCTTTCCTTTCTCGTTTCAACCCAAAGAGAGCCTAAATGCAATTAAGAGATCTTGAGATGGTACAACCCGTCTATCCTTTTTCCATTTCCATTTCCACTTCAATTTTTATTTTTTGGTGGCATTTTCACTCTCTAGTCTCTTCCATTATTCTATGTATGACTCGTAAATTTGGCATTCTTAACTCCAGGTTAAGCAACCAGTCCTTTTTCTATCTGGTTTGCAAGATGAAATGGTACCTCCATCCCATATGCAGATGCTGTATGCTAAGGCAGCAGCTTATAACAGAGAATGCATCTTTGTGGAATTTCCTACTGGGATGCATATGGATACCTGGTTGGCTGGTGGTGATCAATATTGGAGAACTATTCAGCAGTTTCTTGAGAAACATGTTCCAGAGAAGAAGGAAGACGATTCATACCATGATGAAAAAGGTGATTCTGTTGCTTCTGAAAGTCTTATGGAGCTTCATCTGGGAAAGGGAAAAAAAAAGATGGAATATGATACTGATTTTCACTAAAAACAGGGGGCATGAATCACATTTTCTTCGGTTGGTTTCAGCTCATGATTTGGATTATTCTAATTTTCTTTGCTCCTCCACCAAGTTGATTTTCTGTTAGGGCTTTTGCATGGCCTAAATATTAGTCTGCTAGAGCAACTTACTGGGGTCAAACTGTGCCAAAACTTGAAAGGAGTGACGCATGACAACACAAATTTTTGCTTGGCTAGCAGTTTTTTCTTTGTCCATAACAGCTAAAACCAAGGTAATTTTTGGGACATGGGGGAATGTCAAAAGATTCCATGGAATTTTTATTTCAAGTTTTAATAATATTATTAAAAATTGATATATTAATTTGTTTTAAATCTGATATTTATTTAGCATATTAGATGAGAATATGTTTTATCTAAAAAAAAATGAGATCAACCCATGAATGAACCTTATAAAAAATTTTGGATTCCCTGGAATGTTTTAGCAATTCCCTCATACCAAACATTACCCAAGGATCTAGCTATTTCCATGAGTTGGAAAACTGTTTGTTTTCTTTGGGACATATAATTTGGAACCATTGTGTCCCATGGTGTGGAAATGGTCATTCCCTAAAGTCAAAAATGCCATTTAAAAGGCACAAAACTGAGATAGGTAATTTATACCTGATTATTGCTGTGCTTTGATAGTACACCATAGACAAAATCTTATAATTTTCTTGGTGTCAATTTGTTTTATTTTGCGTTCCATTTTCTTATTTTTATCATCTATGGCGTGTGTATATTATGTTTTCTTCTTTAAAACTGTTTAAACGTTCATACATAATGGATCGTCTGCTGATGCTTGGATTATGATCATAATGGACATGATGATCCACCATTCACACTGTGTTCATGGGCCTCCGTATTTTTCTGCTTCCAGATTTTGAGGGGAGGTGACTATGTAGAATTTGGAGATGTTATAAATTGGCTGACCACTGGTCCTCAAAAGTATTTTGTGCCTTTTGTTTTTGAAGTTGCAGCAAGTAAAAGCTCTCTGTGAAGAACTGCTGCTCGACAAGATCTGTCCAACTCATTCTGATTCTCCTTCAAAAAATATTTTGTTGGTTTTAGAAGCTTCAGCAGATGCCAGAAAAATGTGAATGCCATTGGTATACAACTTTTTGACATACGTCTTTTTAGTTAGTTAGTTCAATCCTGACCTGTTCTGATTGTACGAATAAGAAATATTTGAAAATTCGAAATGTATAATTGATGTAATGTACTGTTTGCTTTTTCATAGTTTATAGACAAATGTTCATTTTGACATGCTAGGCTAAAGTTGTCTCCATTGATTATTATTATTGCATTGCTTAGTGTACCTATTATGAACCTGTAGTGCTGGTGCGCTTGGTGAATGCTTAGGTGGATTATGTGCTTCTGTATTGCAGTAAAATAATCCATGTCTAATTCAATAATAGTATTTCAAATTTTCGATAAACTCAGGTTTGCCACCATTGGCTGGCTTTTGGCATGATGGCATCTTCTTTTACAAGACAAATGGAAGTTATTGCGTTAGGGAAGTATTATTTGATAAAATATTTATTATTTATATATCAATCATTTTTAATGATTTTTGGTTATTCTCACAGGTAGATCGGATCAAATTGTACCCAAAATCTGTAAATTTTTGGTTATTCTCATTGGTAGATTTGTTCACAACCTAAATCTGTAACCAATTAAAATGTAAATTTTCAGGTCCGGTCTGACCAGCAATAATATTTTTTTAAGTTTTTTAAAATATGTAATTCTATTTGAATTAAATTTAAGAGTATATTAATTTTTAGTACATAATAGAATAATATAAATTATAAAAAAAAACACTACAAATATGTACCACGTTTAGTAAGAAATAAATTTTTCATAGTAACGATCCTTTTAAAAAAAACATTGGATAAAATAACAATGTTAAATAAAATAGGCACTTAATTTTTGAAAATTCAGCGTTTCCTAATGATAAATATTTAATATTTGATATGCTAGTAAATTGTTCTTAGAGGGGCATTCTAGTTATTAATGGGAGATAGAGAAGCATATGCTACTTATGTCCGATTGTAACCCACCGTTTTGATTGTTTTTGACCAAAAAACCCATTCACTGATGCCAAACCAAAGTTTTGCCGTCGTAAAATCAACGCCTTTTGAGTTACTTACGAGAGAATGGCCAAAACAGGAAAATAATGTTTTAAGCAATGGCAAAATTGTCATATAAGAAAAGATTCATATTTTGGAAGGCTATATAAATGCCCAACCGTAACAAATGAGCAAATGTACCTACCACACTTTGCTCTCTATAACGTCCCAAAACGGAGAGAGAGGCCTTCCACAAAGCTAACCATTTACACGGGTCTAAACTAAAGCAAACTACGGGTGCGCATGGTAGCACTAGTGCGCACCCTCTTATCCTATGGTACAGTAGTACTCTTGCTTTTTGCTCTGTTGGTACACAACTCATCGTGGTTCGTGCATTAAAGGTTTGTGATATCGGAACTCTTTACTGATTTATGATCATTGTAATACGCTCCGGTGATTTAATTGCATGAGCCCACAATTTGACCTATAGTCATGCTACTGCTACACCTATGGTACATATTGGTGTCCCCACTCTTTCTGTCCACGTGGCGATCCTGAAAAGCCAGACAATGTTTTCCACGTGGCAGAAGAGGTCTTCCAATTCTTTTTTAATATTTTTTAATTTTTTTTATCTTACCTAAGATGACTCTGTGTGCATAAATACTAACCCGGAACTTCAAGTAATAATATATACTCCCTTCATATTATTTAGGTAGAAAAAAAAAAATTTTTGGTGTATTTTTTATATAAAAAATATATTATTTTAGGTATATTTTAGGGAGTGAAATGAAATAAAATATTATTTATATTTTTATCTTAAAAGTTTAATGTGAGAGATTTTTTTAGGGGCATTTAAATAAAAAAAAATGAAAAAAGTAAAATTTTCTTAATTTTTATGTTCATTTTATTTGTTTTATGTAAATAATACGAGGGAGCAGTATATATATTTTTAAGGGATTGTTTGTTTGTTTGTTTGTTTATATATATATACTCCTATATATTTCCCTCTCCTTTAATTTCCAAAATTATCCAGCCGATCTCTCTCTGAGTCCCTCTCTGCTGCTATCAGTGAAACGTTTGGTTCTCTAAACAATAATTAGTATCTCTCTTCATGGTTGCCCCTTTCAATTTCTAGATTTCATTTCTTATCCTTTCCCTCTCACTCTCCAATTCTCTCTCTGCAAACCAAAAATTTCTCCTATATTTTTTTATTTTTTTAAAAAAAATTTTGAGTTTTTATACGGATATGGATGGAGGCGCACAGTTCAACCCGCGAACAGTGGAAGATGTTTTCAGAGACTTTAAAGGTCGTAGAGCCGGATTGATCAAGGCCCTCACCACCGGTTTTTTTTCTCTCCACTATTCTTTTACTCACTCTTTTTTTTTTTTTTAATTTTTGTTTTTTTGAGTTATTTAAGTTGAAATTATCGTTTTTTTGAACTTTTCTCTGAGTTGGGTATTTTTGTATTGTATATTTTTCTTTTCTTAATTAGCATTATTAAGTTTTCATGTCTAATAGGTAGTCTTATTGTTTTTGAATTTGTTCCTTTCTTGCAGATGTGGAAGAGTTTTATCAACAGTGCGATCCTGGTTAGGGCTCAGGCGTTTGTTCTTTTCTTTAAGCCTTTAAGGAATTTCAAAGTTTATGTTTCTGTTTTTTTTTCCCCTTCCGGTTCAAATTTTGTTTTATTGGTAGTTAATTATTTACTTATATATTTGCATGGAACCTCTTCTTTTTTGCTTGATTCAAAACTTTTTTTGTTCATCAAAAAGTAATGAATTTTCAAATTGGAGCTTCCGGTTCGTACTTGGCATTTTTAACTTCTTTATTTTTACATGGCTTAGTATGAATTTCCCTTTCTAAGAGTAGTTGCTTTGCCATTTGGTTCTAATTACAACATGGGTTCCTTAAATAGCCATTTGGATTAGAATTTTTTCGGTCTCACTAGTTATTTTGGGTCTAGTTTTTCCATTTATCTCAATGACGAATAGACATTTTGGTTACAATTCAGGTAAATTCATCATTTTTGGTAGGAGATACATGACTCGTGTGTAGAGATAAACTTGCTACACATATGTCAGTTTTTGTTATTTCTACTGTCACTATGCTTCCTTGAAGTGATTTGAAATATGAATTCAGCAAGTTCTAACTTTTTCCTTTTCAATATGATTTCTAAACTTTGGCACTCTAGCTTGCTTCTTTTACTTCTGTTCTGGAGACCCTTAAAAACACATACACTAAATGTCTACTAATAATAAATAGAGAATCTAACTACAAACTAGAAGGGTCAAGTTTATGTTCTTGGTTAGGTCTCTATAAAATTTTGTTATTTAGCCATTGATGATTAATTAAAGTTGTTAGACTAAAGACAATGATAATGTTGGAGCTACTTTGATTACACTCTGATTGTGGTGTTATTCTACATTCTCTGTGCATAGTTAGTGGCATCTCCAAGATAAATTGCTTCATAGCACTTCTGGCAGCAAATATGTTTATGGGCGTGTTTCTTGTATTGCCATTTTTTTGTGCTTTTTTATTCTAATTGATGTTTACAGCATACAAGATATAAAATGAAGTCCCGAGACTCCCAACCTTACTCTTAGTGGACTTTATGACAGAAAATTATGTTTCATATAATTAACTTTGTATATCTGTATAGAGAAGGAGAATCTTTGCTTGTATGGATTCCCTGATGAACAATGGGAAGTCAACTTACCTGCTGAAGAAGTTCCTCCAGAACTTCCAGAGCCTGCATTAGGTATTAACTTTGCCAGAGATGGGATGCAAGAGAAAGATTGGCTCGCTCTTGTTGCTGTTCACAGTGATGCATGGTTACTCACTGTAGCTTTCTATTTTGGTGCTAGATTTGGTTTTGATAAAGCTGATAGGTACCATTTTATTTCCCTATTTTTTCATCTTTTGCATGTCAACTGTCAAAATATTTTTGCCAAATTGTCAAAGGTTGAACAGCTAATAGAATAAAAAGTTCATTTACTTATATAATATCTGTATATTTATAAAAAATATATTTGCAACTTGTGTTTTATTTAGATTTTTAATGCTTTTTTTTTTTATCCTTTTTGCTTTATTTGTTAGCATTATATTCGCACCATATACTATGCATTAAAAAATTTGGTACAACTGCTTCTTATTGCTTGCCTTGTGTATGTGATTTTTAAAGTAAAAGGAGAGGATATGTAGCGTTGTAGCTTATGATAATTAACTATTTGTTTATAGTCCAATGAGAATTGCAAGGTCTGTTGGACTTGAAAGCGAAATCTGGAAAATCTTTTTCTTCGAAAGATCAAAATTTTATTCAAATTCTTTGATATGTTCTTGATTATAATTGTATGATGTAGTAACTCCTGAATTTTAGCAGTCTTCCTTGATTGAAATACCTGTTATAACTTATACGTTGATGCCTGACAGTCCAGAAATCACTTTTGACAGTGTTATTGCATGTTGAAGCATGTAGGTTAACTAGAAGATTTACTTTGATGCAGCTTGTATATGAGCCTTGAGCCAATGAAGTTTTTTTGTTCTCTTATTTGTTTTTAGTTTTTACTTTTGAGTGATAGGATCTATTGTAAAGGAGACCTTGCTTAGGGTTTGGTGATGTCTGTTCAATACATTTGTAGATATTGAGTAAAATGAAATTTTAAAACAAGAAATTTTCACAAATTAGCAGATTCTGCTGGAAGGTATTTTGCCTGGTAGTGCTTAGAAATTTGTGTTATCAGTGTGTAGCATTTCAGTTTTTGGTTTTTCTTTATGTTCCATGGTAGCCGAATGTGGAATATTGTACTTCATAAATTTCATTTCCTACAAATTAAAACGAGTTCTGATACAGGAAACATCTCTTCACTATGATAAATGATCTCCCTACGATATTTGAGGTTGTCACTGGAACTGTAAAGAAACAGGCAAAGGAGAAGTCTTTAGTCTCAAATCATAGCAGTAACAAGTCCAAGTCAAGCTCGAAGGGGGTAAAATTTATTTATTTTGTTAGTTGTCTGTTTAAATGTAACAGTCTTTGATAATTGTTTTAAGTGCCAAATTCACGTGTATTTTGGCCCTTAGCCTTTGATGAGCGGGTTAGTTAAAAAATTTTGGATGTGGTGTTCTTGATGGGGAGTGTATTTAAGGTTTTTGATATATATAGTCACCTTGTCAAGTACTAATACCACTTCAATGACACGAAAACAGCGTAAATCTGAATCTTGCAAGTATTCGAGGGGGCAGCCAAAGGATGAGGATGAAGGATTGGAAGAGGAAGATGAGGAAGAGCATGGGGATACTTTATGTGGGGCATGTGGAGAGAACTATGCTTCAGATGAGTTCTGGATTTGTTGTGACATATGTGAGAAGTGGTTCCATGGAAAGTGTGTGAGGATCACTCCTGCCAGGGCTGAGCAAATTAAGCATTACAAATGCCCGTCATGTAGCAACAAGAGAGCACGACCTTGACATGTAATGGTGGCGAGCACTCACCTCTGTACTTCCCTATGTTCACCTCAGCTAACTATTTAGTCAGTCAGGTTTTCTATGTTTATGCTATGTAGGCATAGTATATTTATTAGCTATATTGTAATTGGGAACTTGTTATTTATCTATGATAGTATTTGGTAATTGCATATTTGGACTGGTTTACCATATTCTGAATTTGGATATATAATTATTCTCTTAGAGAATCATTTTTCCTATCAAACACAGAATGTCCCAAGTAGTTTCTCCTGGTATCAAATCTTATGTTTGCTAGTTATCTATAAGTGTTCCTTTGATTTATGTGGTGTAAAAAACTTCCTGTTATTGGAAAAGGATGGATTGTTAATTTAGAGAAATTATATAATACAGATGTGATTCTAACTAGATGTTCTAATTAGAATAGCAAATTAATTACCCAGTTAAAATCACAAATGTATCATTTAATTTTTGGTTAATTTGTTTACTTTATAGGCATTTAATTTTTGGTTAATTCTTTTTACTTTATAGGCATTGTTACGTGGATGTGATTAATTTTAATTAAAAAATTAAATTTTATTTAAAATTAATACTCCCATTATTTCGAATTAATAGTCCAATATTTATTTCATAAAAATTATTATTTTTTTAATTGCTTTTTTATTTTAATATGAGATATATTTATTAAATATTTTTAATAATTAATAATAAATATAAGTATAATAAAAATTTAAAATAAAAAATTATATTTATAAATTTGAGGTGGAGAGTGTAATGTATGTGAGGACACATATTGTGTATTATATGTATTATACAAAAGAAGGGTTGTTAAAATGAGGTTGACAGCTAAAAATTTTCCAGTCCACCATAATTAGAAAATTCTCAAGTGCACAAAAAGAAAGAAAATCAATGCATTCTCATGGAATCAGAGTTTCAAAGACAGAAAAAAGTCTTGTGTGTAAAGCATTTAATCCCACTTTTCCTCCTTGAAATATATATATTCTGATCATGTGGTGAGGAATTTTATTATGAAATTGTCCAATTCAATTCATATAAATTTCTGAGCAAAACCTTGCAAGTCTGTTCTCCAATCTTAATCCTTTCACCAAAAGACTTGGACTGGCTAGTCAATTCTTTCCCAACCAAAAAATTTCAATAAATTTGAATATATCTTTTTCTTTTCTTTTCTTTTTTCCGAATAGTATCTCGAATTTTTTTTTTTTCTAATTGTACCTAAAATGCCAGATTTATTTTTATTTCTTAAACAATTTTAACCTTACTGTAAAATATATTCTATAGATACAGGTAATTTATTTAGCAAACTATAGTATTTTTTATTTCATATTAAACGGTTAAATATCTATTCTTAATATTCATTTTTCAGTGAAAGAATTAAAAATTTTAAATCATAATTTCTGAATTAAAGTTTGGATATAAACAAAATTCCACCTGTTTTTAGTTTTTTTTATAAAAATTGACTACCAAGACTTATATCTAAATTTATTTTTGTGTTTCTACGAAGAACTTACTGGTAAATTGTTAGTATCATTAAATAATCAAGGCTTTGATTTTAGTCATTCGTAAATGTTAATGAATTTCCTAGAGATTTAACCCCTTTTTTTAATTATTGATTTATAACAATGTTTATCAAAATTTAAAAATAATTTTTTAAAAAAATGAAATTAAATTATTTTTCGATATAAATAGAATTTTATGACCACACTTAATAAAACCAATATCTGAGATATATAGATTTAGTCTCTAACTAACAAAAAACAACTAATTTGTCTCTTTTTTTTCCTTTAGGAATTAATTTATCCTCTCAAGTGGATAAAAATTATTGAATTTGAATTCAGTAATTTTATGTTTACGTGTTCATTATTGGTAAATGTTACTGCTTATGATACCACGAGTAATGTGAAATTACCAGTAAATTTTAACTTTTTTTTTTGAAACCACCAGTAAAATTACCAGTAATTTTAACTTTAAGATTGAATTTTGAAGACGTCTATCTAAATTTATTTTTGTGTTTCCACAAATTGCAAGGTTATCTACAAAGAACTTACTGGTAAATTGTCAGTATAATTAAATCACCAAGGCTTTGATTTTAGTCATTAGTCAATGTTATTGAATTTCCTAGATATTTAACCAGTTTTTTTTTTAAAAAATTTTTAGTGATTTGTAGTCATATACCTATATAAAATGTTTATCAAAATTTAACAATAATTTTTCTAAAAAGAAAGATTAAAATTAAATGATTTCATTGATACAGGTAGAACTTTATAACCACACTTAAATTAATAACAATGATGAAATTATTTCTAGTTTGTAAATACACTCATATTCATTAATATTTGAGATATGCTATTAGATATACTTGTTTTTATTTTTGGAATCAACCTACATCTTTTTTTTTTTTTGATATTCTATTATTTGATACTGGGTATTAACAGAAAAAAATTAATTTAAAAATGGTGCAATAAGATAGTAAGATTTCAAGGTTGAATTCAGAGATCAAAATAAATAAATAAAAAAAATTAATAATTTACAGTCCAAAACTCCAAAAAAAAAATACAAACAAAAAAACAAACAAAATTCATTGAGTATGGTAGTTAGAAGAGATTCAGATTCAAATCCAACTAGAAGACAACATGAAGGTTGTTTAATTGTTAGATATCTTTATTTCTTTCTAATAAGTAAAGAATTAAAAGTTCTAATCTCATAGAATAGAATTCATGGAATTTGAGGGGAAACTTTGTTGTGGGTCAATGGTCAATTTCAGACTTGCTTGAGGAAAGGAAAATAAAGTTATAAAAATGGAGTTCAGTCACCAACCAAATCCAAGTGGGGGTTTCAACAATGGCTAACTTCCACTCTCTTTCCATGCAACCACTAATTTATCTTATGAATTTGGACCATTGACGCAGCCCTTTCCCACTTACCAACCCTTTTACTCACTACTATAAGTACATAACCCCAACTTCAATTCTCAGCACTAAAACAAATTAACAATTTATTCATTCTCTTCAATTTCTCTTTATTTTATTTCTTCTTTTGGTGCCAATGGCTGCAAATTCAGTTTCTTCTTCTTTTGAAGCTATTCCCCTTTGTAATTCTTCTCTGTCAACCCCATCCCCTCATTGGAAAATGGCTGCAGACTCTCTTCAATCTGACCATTTTTATGAAGTTAGTCAAATGATATCACAGTTTTCCAATACCAAAACTGTTGATATTCAAGGAACTTCTCTTACTGTTGCTCAAGTCACTGCCATTGGTCGTCGGAGTGAGGTTAGTGTTCAGCTAAATGAGCTTGCTGCTCGTGATCGTGTAGCCAAAAGTGCTAACTGGGTTGCTGTCAATATCTCTCGTGGAACTGACACTTACGGTGTTACCACTGGTTTTGGTGCTACTTCTCATAGGCGCACCAATAAAACTGGTGACCTTCAGACTGAGCTAATTCGGTTCTTGAATGCTGGAGTTATCGGCAAAGAATATCTTCCCACAAGTTATTCTAAGGCAGCTATGCTTGTTCGCACCAATACTTTAATGCAAGGCTATTCTGGTATTCGTTGGGAGATTCTTGAATCCATTGCTAAGCTTATGAATCAGAATTTGATCCCTAAATTGCCTTTAAGAGGGACTATTACTGCTTCTGGTGATCTTGTTCCATTGTCTTACATTGCTGGTTTATTAACTGGCCGCCATAATTCAAAAGTTGTGACCCTTCAAGGCCAAGAGATTACATCCATAGAAGCTCTGAAAAGAGCTGGAATTCAAGCTCCTTTTGAGCTGCAAGCAAAGGAAGGTTTAGCTCTTGTTAATGGAACAGCAGTTGGCTCAGCTGTTGCTGCCACTGTTTGTTTCGATGCCAACATTTTGGCTCTTCTTGCAGAAATTCTCTCTGCTTTGTTCTGTGAAGTGATGCATGGAAAGCCAGAGTACACTGATCCACTCACTCATCAACTTAAGCACCATCCAGGCCAAATTGAAGCAGCTGCTATCATGAAGCACTTATTAGATGAAAGTGACTATATGAAAGAAGCTAAAATTCGCCATGAGAAAGACCCACTTACAAAGCCTAAACAGGACAGGTATGCAATTAGAACCTCTCCGCAATGGCTTGGCCCCCAAATTGAGGTTATTCGAGCAGCCACACATTCAATTGAGAGAGAGATTAACTCTGTTAATGATAATCCATTAATTGATGTTGCCCGAGATCTTGCTCTTCATGGAGGAAATTTCCAAGGAACTCCTATAGGTGTTTCTATGGACAATCTCAGAATTGCTGTTGCAGCTATAGGAAAACTTATGTTTGCTCAGTTCTCTGAACTCGTCTGCGACTATTACAATAATGGGTTGCCTTCAAATTTGAGTGGTGGGCCTAACCCAAGCTTGGATTATGGGTTTAAAGGTGCAGAAATAGCCATGGCTGCATACTGCTCCGAGCTCCAGTACTTGGCAAATCCTGTAACAACCCATGTTCAAAGTGCTGAACAACACAATCAAGATGTGAATTCACTTGGTCTGATTTCAGCAAGAAAAAGCGCTGAAGCCATTGAAATCCTGAAGCTAATGTCTGCAACTTTCATTGTTGCAATTTGTCAAGCAGTCGATCTGCGGCATTTGGAAGAGAACATGAGAGAAGTTGTAAAACAAGTTGTGCGCCAAACAATCAGGAAAACCCTTTACATGGCTGAAGATGGATCATTGCTCGAAGCTCGATTCTGTGAGAAAGAGCTTCTGCGGGTTGTTGAGCATCAACCTGTGTTCACATATCTTGATGACCCAACAAATCCTTCTTATGCACTTTTGCCTAAACTTCAAGAAGTGATTGTCCAAAAAGCACTTAAAGATCCTAAATCTGAAAATTCTGATAAAAACGGGTACACAGTTTTCAAGAGGATACCAGTTTTTATGGAGGAGTTAAAGAGGAGATTAGAAGAAGAAGTGCCAAAAGCAAGAGAAAGATTTGATAGTGGAGAATTTGGTATAGCAAACAGGATAAAGAAATGCAGGACTTATCCTATTTATGAGTTCGTGAGAAGTGAAGTGGGGACTCAGCTTCTTAGTGGGGCAAAGAAAGTGAGTCCAGGTGAGGATATAGAGAAAGTTCATGAGGCCATTAATGAAGGCAAGTTGGGTAAGGTTTTGATCAAGTGCTTGGCAAATTGGAAAGAGACATGTTCTTCAGTTTAATGTTATTGAATGTAATCATAGGAAATCTAGCATTATTTCCTTAAATCAAATTTGTTGCCTTAATGAATTTAATTATTTTAATAAAAATAATTCTAAAATTTTTATTTGATATTAGATAATTTTGAAAAATTAAAACTTTTAATAATTTATCCACTTTTATTAATCTAATTAATAATTTTTTTAATTATTAAACTAAATTACTTTATAATTTATAAACTTTTAGAAAATTATAATTAAAATATAAATAAAATAACTCTTTTTACATGAGATGAGACTACATGTATACATGATAGAAATATAATTATTTCACTTTTTGCCAGTATAATATATCAAACTTTATAAAAAATCATATTCTATTTTTTTTAAATGCAGAACGACACATAACACAAAGCCAACCATACCATACACGAATTAATGAATTCTTGATGCTTGAGAAAATTTCTTCATACCAATTACTGGCCCAATTTCTACGGTCTGGTATTTTTTGAAATTAAAATTTTACCTTAATTACAATTTAATATTACTTCAATCTACTGTATTTTTTTTTCGTTTGACATCTATATCGTAAAGTGAGCCCTGTCTTGGAGTTAAAGTAAGATTTTATTAAATTAGAAATAGAGCAATAAATTACTAATTTACTAATTTAATAAATTAGTAAGATTTATTAAATTAGAAAAAAAAATAGAAACAGAGCAAAACAGAGCAAGAGACAACTTCAGTCTCCTAATCCTATTCCTATTGGGATTACGAATAAGATTGCTATATGGATTTCTTTTTTCTTTCATCCCAAGTTTGTCCAAAACCATCTGATGTCTATATATATGCACATAAAACTCACGATTTCAAGACATTCCCATTATTTCTTTCAACCCAAAATCATTAATCCTTAAAAGAATTAATTTTTCTTTCGAGATTCATATTATACCAATGGAGTTTTTTGGTTCAGATATAATTTTTGAGATTCTATCTCGTTCATCGTTGACAAATATAGGGAAATTCAGACTTCTTTCCAAAGAATGTAATAATCTCACATATGAATCAAGTTTCATGAATCTCCATTGCCAAAGAACCAAAACTGTATCTGGGTATTTCTTGCAAACCTTGAAGTTTAACAAGTATTCTTCCACCTTTGTTTCTATTGATAATTCTTGTTCAAATTCTAAACTTTCTCTTGATTTCTTACCTGCACCTGTAAAAATAGAGATATCCACAGCTCAGGGTTTATTGCTTTGTGTTGATAAGAGAACTAGAATCCCTCGCTATTATGTGTGTAAGCTTAGTACTAAAGAATGGCAAGTTATTCCAAATCCAAAGACTCGTTTTTTCACTAAAAAACTTGCCATGGTAGTGTTAAAATCTAACCCTTTACATTATAAGATTGTTAGATTTTCCGAATCCAAGTCTTCTTTCAATATTAAATATTATAGTCTTCGATGCGAACTCTTTGATTCAAGGACTAATGGATGGACGGAATTAAAAGAAGTAACTTTTCCATGGGGTGAGTTTATGATGTTTGCGCCATCTGTGTCTGCCTGTGGTTCTCTCCATTGGCTAACTAATAAAAATAATGTGCTTGCATTCGATCATGAAGAGAAGGACAAATATTACAGCTTCTTTTCGCTTCCATCTCCGGTTTATGAAAATATTTTTTACGATTGTTGCCAGCTTACAGAGTATGAAGGGAAGCTTGGGCTAATTTGCGAGAAACAAATGAGCTTTATAGATTTGTGGGTGATGGAAAGGTACAATGAAAAATTGTGGAGCAAAAGGCTCACCATTAGGCTTGAAGCTTTGAAAGAAAAGGAGACTTATCCAATTGTTTTCAGCTTTTACAATGCTGATACTACTTTAGTGGGAGGATTTTATAGTGCCATATTTTTCAAGTTTAAGAATAATGGTAGTAACAGTATCACTAATGATGCTATAGTGAAGTTGAAGGAACAATATGTTTCAGAAGTTTTTCCCTTTAAATCTGACTTTGAGCCAACGAATTTGAAAACGGAATTCGGCCAAAGAAGAAATTCTAAAACTAAACGGAGAAGAAACGAGTCATCAAATTCACGGGATTCTCATAATCGAAATACTATTCAGATTGATAATGGTCTTTTACAATCCTCTTCTATTTTCTGCTTGTATTGTTTGTTTTTACTTTCGTTTGTTTTATTTTTGATTTATAGATGGTTTCATTGTAAATTTTTTTAGCAAAAGTTTTAATATTTTTAGTTATCTACTTTACAATGAATTAATTAATACTGAATTGATTTTTTCTGTTCATAATTGTATACTTAATATTAGCTAGATCATATTATATATATATACAATGAACGTAACATGATTGGTACTATATTAGTATTTTGATTGTTAAAAATAAAAGGAACCAAATAACAACAATTGCATATACATCACAATCACAGAAACAATCAGATTCAGCTCATCCGTAACTGTTTTGCTATGTATCAGTGAATCATAAATGTCAGCCTGTAAGTAATTATGTTATACTAACAAAAATTTAAGGAAAAAAAATTTTTCCTTAATTATAAAAGAAGTAAAAAAACTAAGCGCCCAGCTTCTGAAAACTGATATTTTGATCTGTTTATCATCTTCATCTCTGTATTGTTTTGCAAACATCACAATCACTGAAACAATCAGATTCAGCTCATCCATAGAGCTGTTTTGCTATGTATTAATGTGTTATTCAGTGAATCGTGGTCCTTGTAAATGTCAACCTGTTATTAGTAATTAAATAATAACTTATGTTAACTTTTATACTCGCAAATATTAATTTTTTTTTGTTAAAAGAAGTAAAAAAAAACTAACTACCCAGCTTCTGAAAACTGATCTTTTGATCTATTTATCATCTTCGTCCGTATTGTTCTGTTGATCAGCTCCAGTGGTTGGTTTGTCCTCTGCTACTCCTAAAAAATGTTGAATCACTTTATCATCTTCCACGAATTTTGATAGATTTTTCAAGTCCATGAACCTTCTGATAATGAATCATCAAACAGAAGAAGAAAAAAAAAGAAGCTAAGTTTAGAACAAATTAACTAAAATCAGAAATAGAATTTACTTGAACTAATAAAATCAGAATATTTCTAACCGTTCAGCAGTTGAACCTGCAGCTAGTCTGTTAAAATTATCTTCAGCAGCTCTCCTAGCTCTTGCGTCATCATTGATCTCATGACTGTCATTACCACAATTTATACAGTAATAAGAGCGAGGTTGAAGCCTTTTGCCTCTAATCGCGCATCTATCAACTTTCCCATAGTCTCTTTAATTAGAAACTTTCTCTACATTGATAGTTGTGTTCTTGGGCTTGGCCTTCATTTCTACTTGGGCTTGGCCTTCATTTCTAAAACATCTCTAAGAACCTTTCTTAGACGAATGGCTTCTTTGGTCTTTTCAAACAATTATGTAACATGGAGAGAAGCCATAGACCACTTCCAATGAGAAAACCTGCAAGAACTCTACTAGTTTAAAAATAATTGGTCTTTAATATTTAAATTATAAAAAAAATTTAAAAATTTATATAATAAGATACATAGATAATAAAAGATATTTTTGTAGTTTAATAGTAGAAACTTAAGAAGATATAGTTAATAAATACTAATAGCAATTGCTCATTTCTCGGTCACATTCGGTGGAATCTGTCCTATTTTATATTATTGAGTTTTTAAGTAATGAGATTTTTTTTAAAAGCGAGTAATGAGATTTAGTTTAACTTTGATTTTTTTTTTCAAAAAAAAAATCAGATATAATTAACTGATAAATGCTAATAGCAATTTAAGCAGATGAAGTCAGCCAAAGCAAGTTGCTAACGAAAAGACCTAAAGTTTTTTAGGAATGAAAATAGATATAGTAATAATATATATCTTAATTTTTATTGTATATATATTTATTTACTTCTTCCCCATGATATAATAATAATATTATTATCATTATTATTAAGTATAAAAATATCTTTTTTATTCAATTTTTTATTACATACATTCTCTCTTCTCACTTTTCTTTCCTTTTAATATTTTTCTTTCTATGATTTTTTAATTATTTTTATTCCACTTATTTTTTATTATATTGATAAATTAAAAATTAAATATAATTAATTATTTTGATTATTTTATTTTCAGTTTTATTCATTATACTGAGAATTTTTGAAAAATAAAATAAAACTCAATTATAAATTTATTTTAAATATAGAAATATAAAATTCAATCAATTTCATATTTCAAATTATATAGAATATGAAATTTATTTTAAATTTATATTTTACAACTTCACAAAAACAGTTAAAATATAATAAGATGAAGATGGTATAAGACAAAATGCAAGAATAGAGCATAAAGGTAAGAATATATATATATATTAAAGCGCAATTTATTATTTATATATTGACTATTGAGAACCTCGTAATATTTTTCATACATTTTATAAATTATTTTTGAATTTTTAATTTTTGCCCAATGCATTATATATATATATATATATATTATTAAACACATTCCCCACTTTTTTATATATGTGGAAACTGGCATTTTTCTTAATTTATTATGTTATTAAGAAAAGATGAAATCCTTTTTCAATCTTTATTTCTAAAACAGTTACATAAAAATTAAAATACACAAATTATCACAGCCGAGATTTTAAGTTTACATTTATTTTAATAATTTTATATATCAAATAATAATAGATAAAGTCCAATACTTTTCACTTGGATATTTGTAAAATATTTTTGTTTAGTCTAATAGTATCTTCAAAAATGGTTTTATTATTAAATTTGGTTACCTTTAATTTAAATACATATTTTCTACTCCTATTTTTTTTACATTTGAATAAAATATTATATATATATATATAGTTGCTTTTAGTTTCATTATATTATAGTACTAATAATTGTTATGAACTGTATGATTTTATAATTATTTAATTACAAAAATAATAGGTGAATCTTAAAAGTAAAGATCCATACCACATGGGTTTATGATGTAGCAAAAGTAATAAATAAATGTGTTATTTTTATTTAGTCTAAGAAGACCCAAATAATAAACACAAAATGAGAGAAAAAACTTATCAACTGAATTATTATTAAACTCTGAAAAAATATCTTTTACTTCTTCAAACATTACATTATAAAACTTTAGAGTTACAGAAAACTCTAATTCTAAATAAGAAAAATTTTCAAAATGTAACAGATTGCCAAAATAAAAGAATTATAAGTATAAAAAGATATTATTTAACGAGGCAGATAAAATGTCCAAATGGCGCCTCAATCCAAGGGTTCTAAATAAGAAAATAAAATTATGCCCTAAGTTGCCACAAAAGTAAAATGCATTTTCGGAGGCCTAAACGATAAAATTTGGCCAAAAACTGACGGACCGTACTGCAAAGCAGTGATTTTGACTCGCTGGCCCATTTTCCATTGGGCTAGGCCCTTAGAACTCCCAATTTAACATCAGCTTAATTACCAAATTGTCACTATGACAGTTTTCGGTCAAACCGCTCCATGAAAGTCAAAGCTCTTTGTTCCACATCATTTCCTCCAGGATAGAAAAAATTCGCCCTCGAATTATCAGCAGTATCATCATCAGAGAAGTCCCCTTGAAAAGGAATCAAATACTTCACATTAAATACATCAGCAGTACGGATATGGCTAGGCAATTTGAGACGATAGGCATTAGGATTAATCTTTTCAATGATTTTCACAGGACCAATCTTCTTGGCAGAAAGCTTATTATATTCTCCAACTGAGAAGCGCTCTTTAGTGAGGACAACCCATACAAAATCACCCACCTCAAATTCAATATGGCGGCGCTTACAGTCTGCAGCTTGCTTATACTTGGAGTTGTCTTACAGTAAGTTGGCGTGCACTGCCTTATGAACGTCCTGCAGATTAGCCACAAAATCTACTTTTTTGCCATGAACTCTGGTCTTGTCAAGCAGAGGGAAAAGATCTAAGGGTCCCCTAGGCACAACTGAATACATAACCTGAAAAAGGTTGAAACATGAACTTCTGTTGACAGCGTAATTATGAGCAAACTCAGCTTGGCATAACTTCTGGTCCCAACTCTTCACATTATCACCAACCAAACTACGAAGTAAATTGCCCAAGGATCTATTCACCACTTCAGTTTGACCATTAGTCTGTGGGTGATAAGTACTGCTAAAATTTAGTTGTGTGTTAATCATTTTTCATAAATTGCACCAGAAGTGACTTATGAAGCGGATATCTCTATCATACACAATAGATGTAGGCAGGCCATGAAGGCAATACACTTCATGAAAATACAATTGGGCCACGTTGACAGCATATGATTCTCTTGCATAGAATAAAATGAACCATCTTAGAAAAATGATCAACAACACCAAAGATGGAATCATTATCACATTGTGTATGAGGAAAGCCCAATACAAAGTCCATACTGATGTCTATCCAAGGCTGAGTAGGTACTGGCAGGGGCATGTATAGGCCAGCATTAGTGGTTGTACCCTTAGAAACTTGATAAATTCGATATCGCTGCATATACTTGTCCACTTCTCTTCGCATAGTAGGCCAGGAATAGGAAGTTTGAACCAGTTTCAAGGTTCTGTCGCAATCAACATACCATTCGCAATGTAACTCATGAATGATCTTGAGGCGCCAGCTGCAACCTGGAATACGTAATTGGTTCCCTTTGAATAAGAACCCATCATGCAACAAGAAATCTGTTCTTTCACCTGCTTAAACCTTTTTTCAGAATAGTAGAAAAGAATTGATCAGTAACAAAAAAAAGTCACAAAAAGAGTCTAAGAGAGGTACCTCAACTCGCATTACAACCAAAAAATTACTCCTGCGGCTCAAAGCATCAACAACTTTATTTGTAACTCCTGACTTGTGTTTTACCACAAAAGTAAATCGTCCGAGGTAGGCTATCCATGGAGCATGCCGTGAAGACACCTTATCCTGGTCATGCAAGAGTTTCAAAGCCTCATGGTCTGTGTACAATACAAACTCTCTGTTGTACAAGTAGTGTCTCAAGTGCTTTACTGCTTAAACTACTACATAAAACTATACATCATAGGTGTTGTAATTACGCTTGAAATTTGAGAGCTTCTCACTGAAGTATGCTACAGGCATTCCATTTTATTAATGGGAGATAGAGAAGCATATGCTACTTATGTTCGATTGTAACCCACCGTTTTGATTGTTTTTGACCAAAAAACCCATTCACTGATGCCAAACCAAAGTTTTGCCGTCGTAAAATCAACGCCTTTTGAGTTGCTTACGAGAGAATGGCCAAAACAGGAAAATAATGTTTTAAGCAATGGCAAAATTGTCATATAAGAAAAGATTCATATTTTGGAAGGCTATATAAATGCCCAACCGTAACAAGTGAGCAAATGTACCTGCCACACTTTGCTCTCTATAACGTCCCAAAACGGAGAGAGAGGCCTTCCACAAAGCTAACCATTTACACGGGTCTAAACTAAAGCAAACTACGGGTGCGCATGGTAGCACTAGTGCGCACCCTCTTATCCTATGGTACAGTAGTACTCTTGCGATTTGCTCTGTTGGTACACAACTCATCGTGGTTCGTGCATTAAAGGTATGTGATATCGGATCTGTTTACTGATTTATGATCATTATAATACTTTCCGGTAATTTAAGTGCATGAGCCCACAATTTGACCTATAGTCATGCTACTGCTACACCTATGGTACATATTGGTGTACCCACTCTTTCTGTCCACGTGGCGATCCTGAAAAAGCCAGACAATGTTTTCCACGTGGCAGAAGAGGTCTTCCAATTCTTTTTTAATATTTTTTAATTTTTAAATTTTTTTTTGTCTTACCTAAGATGACTCTGTGTGCATAAATACTAACCCGGAACTTCAAGTAATAATATGTAGTATATATATTTTTAAGGGCTTGTTTGTTTGTTTGTTTGTATATATATATATACTCCTATATATTTCCCTCTCCTTTAATTTCCAAAATTATCCAGCCGATCTCTCTCTGAGTCCCTCTCTGCTGCTATCAGTGAAACGTTTGGTTCTCTAAACAATAATTAGTATCTCTCTTCATGGTTGCCCCTTTCAATTTCTAGATTTCATTTCTTATCCTTTCCCTCTCACTCTCCAATTCTCTCTCTGCAAACCAAAAATTTCTCCTATTTTTTTTTTTAATTTTTTTAAAAAAAAATTGAGTTTTTATACGGATATGGATGGAGGCGCACAGTTCAACCCGCGAACAGTGGAAGATGTTTTCAGAGACTTTAAAGGTCGTAGAGCCGGATTGATCAAGGCCCTCACCACCGGTTTTTTTTCTCTCCACTATTCTTTTACTCACTCTTTTTTTTTTTTTTAATTTTTGTTTTTTTTGAGTTATTTAAGTTGAAATTATCGTTTTTTTGAACTTTTCTCTGAGTTGGGTATTTTTGTATTGTATTTTTTTCTTTTCTTAATTAGCATTATTAAGTTTTCATGTCTAATAGGTAGTCTTATTGTTTTTGAATTCGTTCCTTTCTTGCAGATGTGGAAGAGTTTTATCAACAGTGCGATCCTGGTTAGGGCTCAGGCGTTTGTTCTTTTCTTTAAGCCTTTAAGGAATTTCAAAGTTTTGTTTCTCTTTTTTTTTTCCCCCTTCCGGTTCAAATTTTGTTTTATTGGTAGTTAATTATTTACTTATATATTTGCATGGAACCTCTTCTTTTTTGCTTGATTCAAAACTTTTTTTGTTCATCAAAAAGTAATGAATTTTCAAATTGGAGCTTCCGGTTCGTACTTGGCATTTTTAACTTCTTTATTTTTACATGGCTTAGTTTGAATTTCCCTTTCTAAGAGTAGTTGCTTTGCCATTTGGTTCTAATTACAACATGGGTTCCTTAAATAGCCATTTGGATTAGAATTTTTTCGGTCTCGCTAGTTATTTTGGGTCTAGTTTTTCCATTTATCTCAATGACGAATAGACATTTTGGTTACTATTCAGGTAAATTCATCATTTTTGGTAGGAGATATATGACTGGTGTGTAGAGTTAAACTTGCAACACATATGTCAGTTTTTGTTATTTCTACTGTCGCTATGCTTCCTTGAAGTGATTTGAAATATGAATTCAGCAAGTTCTAACTTTTTCCTTTTCAATATGATTTCTAAACTTTGGCACTCTAGCTTGCTTCTTTTACTTCTGTTCTGGAGACCCTTAAAAACACATACACTAAATGTCTACTAATAATAAATAGAGAATCTAACTACAAACTAGAATGGTCAAGTTTATGTTCTTGGTTAGGTCTCTATGAAATTTTGTTATTTAGCCATTGATGATTAATTAAAGTTGTTAGACAAAAGACAATGATAATGTTGGAGCTACTTTGATTACACTCTGATTGTGGTGTTATTCTACATTCCCTGTGCATAGTTAGTGGCATCTCCAAGATAAATTGCTTCATAGCACTTCATTTTATGGGCGTGTTTCTTGTATTGCCATTTTTTTGTGCTTTTTTATTCTAATTGATGTTTACAGCATACAAGATATAAAATGAAGTCCCGAGACTCCCAACCTTACTCTCAGTGGACTTTATGACAGAAAATTATGTTTCATTTAATTAACTTTGTATATCTGTATAGAGAAGGAGAATCTTTGCTTGTATGGATTCCCTGATGAACAATGGGAAGTCAACTTACCTGCTGAAGAAGTTCCTCCAGAACTTCCAGAGCCTGCATTAGGTATTAACTTCGCCAGAGATGGGATGCAAGAGAAAGATTGGCTCGCTCTTGTTGCTGTTCACAGTGATGCATGGTTACTCACTGTAGCTTTCTATTTTGGTGCTAGATTTGGTTTTGATAAAGCTGATAGGTACCATTTTATTTCCCTATTTTTTCATCTTTTGCATGTCAACTGTCAAAATATTTTTGCCAAATTGTCAAAGGTTGAACAGCTAATAGAATAAAAAGTTCATTTACTTATATAATATCTGTATATTTATAAAAAATATATTTGCAACTTGTGTTTTATTTAGATTTTTAATGCTTTTTTTTATCCTTTTTGCTTTATTTGTTAGTATTATATTCGCATCATATACTATGCATTAAAAAATTTGGTACAACTGCTTCTTATTGCTTGCCCTGTGTATGTGATTTTTAAAGTAAAAGGAGAGGATATGTAGCGTTGTAGCTTATGATAATTAACTATTTGTTTATAGTCCAATGAGAATTGCAAGGTCTGTTGGACTTGAAAGCGAAATCTGGAAAATCTTTTTCTTCGAAAGATCAAAATTTTATTCAAATTCTTTGATATGTTCTTGATTATAATTGTATGATGTAGTAACTCCTGAATTTTAGCAGTCTTCCTTGATTGAAATACCTGTTATAACTTATACGTTGATGCCTGACAGTCCAGAAATCACTTTTGACAGTGTTATTGCATGTAGGTTAACTAGAAGATTTACGTTGATGCAGCTTGTATATGAGCCTTGCGCCAATGAAGTTTTTTTGTTCTCTTATTTGTTTTTAGTTTTTACCTTTGAGTGATAGGATCTATTGTAAAGGAGACCTTGCTTAGGGTTTGGTGATGTCTGTTCAATACATTTGTAGATATTGAGTAAAATGAAATTTTAAAACAAGAAATTTTCACAAATTAGCAGATTCTGCTGGAAGGTATTTTGCCTGGAAGGTAAAATGAAGTTTTTTTGTTCTCTCTTCAATCTGACCATTTTTATGAAGTTAGTCAAATGATATCACAGTTTTCCAATACCAAAACTGTTGATATTCAAGGAACTTCTCTTACTGTTGCTCAAGTCACTGCCATTGGTCGTCGGAGTGAGGTTAGTGTTCAGCTAAATGAGCTTGCTGCTCGTGATCGTGTAGCCAAAAGTGCTAAATGGGTTGCTGTCAATATCTCTCGTGGAACTGACACTTACGGTGTTACCACTGGTTTTGGTGCTACTTCTCATAGGCGCACCAATAAAACTGGTGACCTTCAGACTGAGCTAATTCGGTTCTTGAATGCTGGAGTTATCAGCAAAGAATATCTTCCCACAAGTTATTCTAAGGCAGCTATGCTTGTTCGCACCAATACTTTAATGCAAGGCTATTCTGGTATTCGTTGGGAGATTCTTGAATCCATTGCTAAGCTTATGAATCAGAATTTGATCCCTAAATTGCCTTTAAGAGGGACCATTAATGCTTCTGGCGATCTTGTTCCATTGTCTTACATTGCTGGTTTATTAACTGGCCGCCATAATTCAAAAGTTGTGACCCTTCAAGGCCAAGAGATTACATCCATAGAAGCTCTGAAAAGAGCTGGAATTCAAGCTCCTTTTGAGCTGCAAGCAAAGGAAGGTTTAGCTCTTGTTAATGGAACAGCAGTTGGCTCAGCTGTTGCTGCCACTGTTTGTTTCGATGCCAACATTTTGGCTCTTCTTGCAGAAATTCTCTCTGCTTTGTTCTGTGAAGTGATGCATGGAAAGCCAGAGTACACTGATCCACTCACTCATCAACTTAAGCACCATCCAGGCCAAATTGAAGCAGCTGCTATCATGAAGCACTTATTAGATGAAAGTGACTATATGAAAGAAGCTAAAATTCGCCATGAGAAAGACCCACTTACAAAGCCTAAACAGGACAGGTATGCAATTAGAACCTCTCCGCAATGGCTTGGCCCCCAAATTGAGGTTATTCGAGCAGCCACACATTCAATTGAGAGAGAGATTAACTCTGTTAATGATAATCCATTAATTGATGTTGCCCGAGATCTTGCTCTTCATGGAGGAAATTTCCAAGGAACTCCTATAGGTGTTTCTATGGACAATCTCAGAATTGCTGTTGCAGCTATAGGAAAACTTATGTTTGCTCAGTTCTCTGAACTCGTCTGCGACTATTACAATAATGGGTTGCCTTCAAATTTGAGTGGTGGGCCTAACCCAAGCTTGGATTATGGGTTTAAAGGTGCAGAAATAGCCATGGCTGCATACTGCTCCGAGCTCCAGTACTTGGCAAATCCTGTAACAACCCATGTTCAAAGTGCTGAACAACACAATCAAGATGTGAATTCACTTGGTCTGATTTCAGCAAGAAAAAGCGCTGAAGCCATTGAAATCCTGAAGCTAATGTCTGCAACTTTCATTGTTGCAATTTGTCAAGCAATCGATCTGCGGCATTTGGAAGAGAACATGAGAGAAGTTGTAAAACAAGTTGTGCGCCAAACAATCAGGAAAACCCTTTACATGGCTGAAGATGGATCATTGCTCGAAGCTCGATTCTGTGAGAAAGAGCTTCTGCGGGTTGTTGAGCATCAACCTGTGTTCACATATCTTGATGACCCAACAAATCCTTCTTATGCACTTTTGCCTAAACTTCAAGAAGTGATTGTCCAAAAAGCACTTAAAGATCCTAAATCTGAAAATTCTGATAAAAACGGGTACACAGTTCTCAAGAGGATACCAGTTTTTATGGAGGAGTTAAAGAGGAGATTAGAAGAAGAAGTGCCAAAAGCAAGAGAAAGATTTGATAGTGGAGAATTTGGTATAGCAAACAGGATAAAGAAATGCAGGACTTATCCTATTTATGAGTTCGTGAGAAGTGAAGTGGGGACTCAGCTTCTTAGTGGGGCAAAGAAAGTGAGTCCAGGTGAGGATATAGAGAAAGTTCATGAGGCCATTAATGAAGGCAAGTTGGGAAAGGTTTTGATCAAGTGCTTGGCAAATTGGAAAGAGACATGTTCTTCAGTTTAATGTTATTGAATGTAATCATAGGAAATCTAGCATTATTCTGGTTTGTTACCATAAATTTGTATGAGATCTATATATGAAGTTGAACTTTCCTTGTAATTGTAAAGCGTTTGCGAACCATTTCCATTTGATCCAAACCTCTGTTTTTTTCATGAAAATTGGGAGCAATTGCATTCATTTATTCCTCAGGCTTCCATATGCCCAAATGTGTACAATCAGATTTAAAATTAGGTTCAAATTAACCCTTTACAAACTCAAAAATTAACTCTTTAATCAATTTAATTCCTGAATTTTAATTTTTTTAGGTTAATTAAATCTATTTTTTGTAAGGAAAAAAAAAAGGTGTTGTTATTAGGAATAAGAGTACTTTCAAGTACTCACATATTTCCAGTTTGTTTATATAGAGTATGTGCTAATATAAATAGTGTGTTTTACTACTCATAATGGATCTCCTTACAGTACATATACATACACTTTGATAGTAGCTATCCAAACTTGTTTATGTAATATGATTTATTTATATTAGTTAATTTTATTGAATTTTATTTATGTATATATTCTACAATGTTTTAATTATAAAATTGCATCGTGTAAAATTATTTTCATAAAATTATGTTAATATCAATTTTTATTTATAGTTATTCGATTGAAAATATAATAATTGTATAATTTAAATTTTATTATATTTTTAAATATAAATAGTATTAAATAGATTTAAAATCGACAGAGCAATGAAAAAATAATTATAAACGGACTGAGATTAATATGGATAGCTAAAATAATAAATGAATTTAAATTATTTAATGGAGGACTAAAACATAAGAATAAGACTATATATATCATACATGAATTAATTTTTCTCACTATAATACATCAAACTTTATGGAATTCAGGGTGACACATAACAAAATATTAATTTCAGTTTTTATTCATACAATTACTTCAGTTTTTTTCACTATAGTACATCAAACTTTATGGAATTCATATTTTATTTTTTTTAAATGTAGGTTGACACATAACACAAAGCCAACCATACCATACATGAATTATTGAATTGTTTATGGTTGAGAAAATTTCTTCATACCCAATTAGTGGCTCAATTTCTACGAGCCGATATTTTTCGAAATTGAAAATTATCTTAATTACAACTTAATACTACTTCAATATGTCGTAAAGTGAGCTGTGTCTTGGAAGCAAAGTAAGTTAAAAAAAAAAATTAGAAACAGAGCAAAATAGAGCAAGTGACAACGTTAACTTCAGTCTCCTAAAATCCTATTGGGATTATGAATAAGATAGCTATATGGATTTCTTTTTTCTTTCGTCTCAAGTTTGTCCAAAACCCTGTCTATATATATGCACATAAAACTCACGATTTCAAGACATTCCCATTATTTCTTTCAACCCAAAATCCTTAATCCTTAAAAGAACTAATTTTTCTTTCGAGATTCATATTATACCAATGGAGTTTTTTGGTTCAGATATAATTTTTGAGATTCTATCTCGTTCATCGTTGACAAATATAGGGAAATTCAGACTTCTTTCCAAAGAATGTAATAATCTCACATGTGAATCAAGTTTCATGAATCTCCATTGCCAAAGAGCCAAAATTGTATCTGGGTATTTCTTGCAAACCTTGAAGTTTAACAAGTATTCTTCCACCTTTGTTTCTACTGATAATTCTTGTTCAAATTCTAAACTTTCTCTTGATTTCTTACCTGCACCTGTAAAAATAGAGGCATCCACAGCTCAAGGTTTATTGCTTTGTGTTGATGAGAGAACTAGAATCCCTCGTTATTATGTGTGTAAGCCTAGTACTAAAGAATGGCAAGTTATTCCAAATCCAAAGACTCGTTTTTTCACTAAAAAACTTGCCATGGTAGTGTTAAAATCTAACCCTTTACATTATAAGATTGTTAGATTTTCCGAATCCAAGTCTTCTTTCAATATTAAATATTATAGTCTTCGATGCAAACTCTTTGATTCAAGGACTAATGGATGGAAGGAATTAAAAGAAGTAACTTTTTCATGGGGTGAGTTTATGATGTTTGCGCCATCTGTGTCTGCCTGTGGTTCTCTCCATTGGCTAACTAATAAAAATAATGTGCTTGCATTCGATCATGAAGAGAAGGAAAAATATTACAGCTTCTTTTCGCTTCCATCTCCGGTTTATGAAAATATTTTTTACAATTGTTGCCAGCTTACAGAGTATGAAGGGAAGCTTGGGCTAATTTGCGAGAAACGAATGAGCTTTATAGATTTGTGGGTGATGGAAAGGTACAATGAAAAATTGTGGAGCAAAAGGCACACCATTAGGCTTGAAGCTTTGAAAGAAAAGGAGACTTACCCAATTGTTTTCAACTTTTACAATGCTGATACTACTTTAGTGGGAGGATTTTATAGTGCCATATTTTTCAAGTTTAAGAATAATGGTAGTAACAGTATCACTAATGATGCTATAGTGAAGTTGAAGGAATAATATGTTTCAGAAGTTTTTCCCTTTAAATCTGACTTTGAGCCAACGTATTTGAAAACAGAATTCGGCCAAAGAAGAGATTCTAAAACTAAAGGGAGAAGAAACGAGTCATAAAATTCACGGGATTCTCATAATCGAAATACTAATCAGATTGATAATGGTCTTTTACAATCCTCTTCTATTTTCTGCTTGTATTGTTTGTTTTTACTTTCGTTTGTTTTATTTTTGATTTATAGATGGTTTCATTGTAAATTGTTTTAGCAAAAGTTTTAATATTTTTAGTTATCTACTTTACAATGAATTAATTAATACTGAATTGATTTTTTCTGTTCATAATTGTATACTTAATATTAGCTAGATCATATTATATATATATACAACGAACGTCACATGATTGGTACTATATTAGTATTTTGATTGTTAAAAATAAAAGGAACCAAATAACAACAATTGCATATACATCACAATCACAGAAACAATCAGATTCAGCTCATCCGTAACTGTTTTGCTATGTATCAGTGAATCATAAATGTCAGCCTGTAAGTAATTATGTTATACAAACAAAAATTTAAGGAAAAAAAAATTTCCTTAATTATAAAAGAAGTAAAAAAACTAACCGCCCAGCTTCTGAAAACTGATATTTTGATCTGTTTATCATCTTCATCTCTGTATTGTTTTGCAAACATCACAATCACTGAAACAATCAGATTCAGCTCATCCATAGAGCTGTTTTGCTATGTATTAATGTGTTATTCAGTGAATCGTGGTCCTTGTAAATGTCAACCTGTTATTAGTAATTAAATAATAACTTATGTTAACTTTTATACTCGCAAATATTAATTTTTTTTGGTTAAAAGAAGTAAAAAAAAACTAACTACCCAGCTTCTGAAAACTGATCTTTTGATCTGTTTATCATCTTCGTCCGTATTGTTTTGTTGATCAGCTCCGGTGGTTGGTTTGTCCTCTGCTACTCCTAAAAAATGTTGAATCACTTTATCATCTTCCACGAATTTTGATAGATTTTTCAAGTCCATGAACCTTCTGATAATGAATCATCAAACAGAAGAAGAAAAAAAAAGAAGCTAAGTTTAGAACAAATTAACTAAAATCAGAAATAGAATTTGCTTGAACTAATAAAATCAGAATATTTCTAACCGTTCAGCAGTTGAACCTGCAGCTAGTCTGTTAAAAATATCTTCAGCAGCTCTCCTAGCTCTTGCGTCATCATTGATCTCATGACTGTCATTACCACAATTTATACAGTAATAAGAGCGAGGTTGAAGCCTTTTGCCTCTAATCACGCATCTATCAACTTTTCCATAGTCTCTTTAATTAGAAACTTTCTCTACATTGATAGTTGTGTTCTTGGGCTTGACCTTCATTTCTACTTGGGCTTGGCCTTCATTTCTAAAACATCTCTAAGAACCTTTCTTAGACGAATGGCTTCTTTGGTCTTTTCAAACAATTATGTAACATGGAGAGAAGCCATAGACCACTTCCAATGAGAAAACCTGCAAGAACTCTACTAGTTTAAAAATAATTGGTCTTTAATATTTAAATTATAAAAAAAAATTAAAAATTTATATAATAAGATACGTAGATAATAAAAGATATTTTTGTAGTTTAATAGTAGAAACTTAAGAAGATATAGTTAATAAATACTAATAGCAATTGCTCATTTCTCGGTCACATTCGGTGGAATCTGTCCTATTTTATATTATTGAGTTTTTAAGTAATGAGATTTTTTTTAAAAGCGAGTAATGAGATTTAGTTTAACTTTGATTTTTTTTTCAAAAAAAAAAATCAGATATAATTAACTGATAAATGCTAATAGCAATTTAAGCAGATGAAGTCAGCCAAAGCAAGTTGCTAACAAAAAGACCTAAAGTTTTTTAGGAATGAAAATAGATATAGTAATAATATATATCTTAATTTTTATTGTATATATATTTATTTACTTCCCCATGATATAATAATAATATTATTATCATTATTATTAAGTATAAAAATATCTTTTTTATTCAATTTTTTATTACATACATTCTCTCTTCTCACTTTTCTTTCCTTTTAATATTTTTCTTTCTATGATTTTTTAATTATTTTTATTCCACTTATTTTTTATTATATTGATAAATTAAAAATTAAATATAATTAATTATTTTGATTATTTTATTTTCAGTTTTATTCATTATACTGAGAATTTTTGAAAAATAAAATAAAACTCAATTATAAATTTATTTTAAATATAGAAATATAAAATTCAATTGAATTTCATATTTCAAATTATATAGAATATGAAATTTATTTTAAATTTATATTTTACAACTTCACAAAAACAGTTAAAATATAATAAGATGAAGATGGTATAAGACAAAAATGCAAGAATAGGGCATAAAGGTAAGAATATATATATATATATATATTAAAGTGCAATTTATTATTTATATATTGACTATTGAGAACCTCGTAATATTTTTCATACATTTTATAAATTATTTTTGAATTTTTAATTTTTGCCCAATGCATTATATATATATATATTATTAAACACATTCCCCACTTTTTTATATATGTGGAAACTGGCATTTTTCTTAATTTATTATGTTATTAAGAAAAGATGAAATCCTTTTTCAATCTTTATTTCTAAAACAGTTACATAAAAATTAAAATACACAAATTATCACAGCCGAGATTTTAAGTTTACATTTATTTTAATAATTTTATATATCAAATAATAATAGATAAAGTCCAATACTTTTCACTTGGATATTTGTAAAATATTTTTGTTTAGTCTAATAGTATCTTCAAAAATGGTTTTATTATTAAATTTGGTTACCTTTAATTTAAATACATATTTTCTACTCCTATTTTTTTTACATTTGAATAAAATATTATATATATATATATAGTTGCTTTTAGTTTCATTATATTATAGTACTAATAATTGTTATGAACTGTATGATTTTATAATTATTTAATTACAAAAATAATAGGTGAATCTTAAAAGTAAAGATCCATACCACATGGGTTTATGATGTAGCAAAAGTAATAAATAAATGTGTTATTTTTATTTAGTCTAAGAAGACCCAAATAATAAACACAAAATGAGAGAAAAAACTTATCAACTGAATTATTATTAAACTCTGAAAAAATATCTTTTACTTCTTCAAACATTACATTATAAAACTTTAGAGTTACAGAAAACTCTAATTCTAAATAAGAAAAATTTTCAAAATGTAACAGATTGCCAAAATAAAAGAATTATAAGTATAAAAAGATATTATTTAACGAGGCAGATAAAATGTCCAAATGGCGCCTCAATCCAAGGGTTCTAAATAAGAAAATAAAATTATGCCCTAAGTTGCCACAAAAGTAAAATGCATTTTCGGAGGCCTAAACGATAAAATTTGGCCAAAAACTGACGGACCGTACTGCAAAGCAGTGATTTTGACTCGCTGGCCCATTTTCCATTGGGCTAGGCCCTTAGAACTCCCAATTTAACATCAGCTTAATTACCAAATTGTCACTATGACAGTTTTCGGTCAAACCGCTCCATGAAAGTCAAAGCTCTTTGTTCCACATCATTTCCTCCAGGATAGAAAAAATTCGCCCTCGAATTATCAGCAGTATCATCATCAGAGAAGTCCCCTTGAAAAGGAATCAAATACTTCACATTAAATACATCAGCAGTACGGATATGGCTAGGCAATTTGAGACGATAGGCATTAGGATTAATCTTTTCAATGATTTTCACAGGACCAATCTTCTTGGCAGAAAGCTTATTATATTCTCCAACTGAGAAGCGCTCTTTAGTGAGGACAACCCATACAAAATCACCCACCTCAAATTCAATATGGCGGCGCTTACAGTCTGCAGCTTGCTTATACTTGGAGTTGTCTTACAGTAAGTTGGCGTGCACTGCCTTATGAACGTCCTGCAGATTAGCCACAAAATCTACTTTTTTGCCATGAACTCTGGTCTTGTCAAGCAGAGGGAAAAGATCTAAGGGTCCCCTAGGCACAACTGAATACATAACCTGAAAAAGGTTGAAACATGAACTTCTGTTGACAGCGTAATTATGAGCAAACTCAGCTTGGCATAACTTCTGGTCCCAACTCTTCACATTATCACCAACCAAACTACGAAGTAAATTGCCCAAGGATCTATTCACCACTTCAGTTTGACCATTAGTCTGTGGGTGATAAGTACTGCTAAAATTTAGTTGTGTGTTAATCATTTTTCATAAATTGCACCAGAAGTGACTTATGAAGCGGATATCTCTATCATACACAATAGATGTAGGCAGGCCATGAAGGCAATACACTTCATGAAAATACAATTGGGCCACGTTGACAGCATATGATTCTCTTGCATAGAATAAAATGAACCATCTTAGAAAAATGATCAACAACACCAAAGATGGAATCATTATCACATTGTGTATGAGGAAAGCCCAATACAAAGTCCATACTGATGTCTATCCAAGGCTGAGTAGGTACTGGCAGGGGCATGTATAGGCCAGCATTAGTGGTTGTACCCTTAGAAACTTGATAAATTCGATATCGCTGCATATACTTGTCCACTTCTCTTCGCATAGTAGGCCAGGAATAGGAAGTTTGAACCAGTTTCAAGGTTCTGTCGCAATCAACATACCATTCGCAATGTAACTCATGAATGATCTTGAGGCGCCAGCTGCAACCTGGAATACGTAATTGGTTCCCTTTGAATAAGAACCCATCATGCAACAAGAAATCTGTTCTTTCACCTGCTTAAACCTTTTTTCAGAATAGTAGAAAAGAATTGATCAGTAACAAAAAAAAGTCACAAAAAGAGTCTAAGAGAGGTACCTCAACTCGCATTACAACCAAAAAATTACTCCTGCGGCTCAAAGCATCAACAACTTTATTTGTAACTCCTGACTTGTGTTTTACCACAAAAGTAAATCGTCCGAGGTAGGCTATCCATGGAGCATGCCGTGAAGACACCTTATCCTGGTCATGCAAGAGTTTCAAAGCCTCATGGTCTGTGTACAATACAAACTCTCTGTTGTACAAGTAGTGTCTCAAGTGCTTTACTGCTTAAACTACTACATAAAACTATACATCATAGGTGTTGTAATTACGCTTGAAATTTGAGAGCTTCTCACTGAAGTATGCTACAGGCATTCCATTTTATTAATGGGAGATAGAGAAGCATATGCTACTTATGTTCGATTGTAACCCACCGTTTTGATTGTTTTTGACCAAAAAACCCATTCACTGATGCCAAACCAAAGTTTTGCCGTCGTAAAATCAACGCCTTTTGAGTTGCTTACGAGAGAATGGCCAAAACAGGAAAATAATGTTTTAAGCAATGGCAAAATTGTCATATAAGAAAAGATTCATATTTTGGAAGGCTATATAAATGCCCAACCGTAACAAGTGAGCAAATGTACCTGCCACACTTTGCTCTCTATAACGTCCCAAAACGGAGAGAGAGGCCTTCCACAAAGCTAACCATTTACACGGGTCTAAACTAAAGCAAACTACGGGTGCGCATGGTAGCACTAGTGCGCACCCTCTTATCCTATGGTACAGTAGTACTCTTGCGATTTGCTCTGTTGGTACACAACTCATCGTGGTTCGTGCATTAAAGGTATGTGATATCGGATCTGTTTACTGATTTATGATCATTATAATACTTTCCGGTAATTTAAGTGCATGAGCCCACAATTTGACCTATAGTCATGCTACTGCTACACCTATGGTACATATTGGTGTACCCACTCTTTCTGTCCACGTGGCGATCCTGAAAAAGCCAGACAATGTTTTCCACGTGGCAGAAGAGGTCTTCCAATTCTTTTTTAATATTTTTTAATTTTTAAATTTTTTTTTGTCTTACCTAAGATGACTCTGTGTGCATAAATACTAACCCGGAACTTCAAGTAATAATATGTAGTATATATATTTTTAAGGGCTTGTTTGTTTGTTTGTTTGTATATATATATATACTCCTATATATTTCCCTCTCCTTTAATTTCCAAAATTATCCAGCCGATCTCTCTCTGAGTCCCTCTCTGCTGCTATCAGTGAAACGTTTGGTTCTCTAAACAATAATTAGTATCTCTCTTCATGGTTGCCCCTTTCAATTTCTAGATTTCATTTCTTATCCTTTCCCTCTCACTCTCCAATTCTCTCTCTGCAAACCAAAAATTTCTCCTATTTTTTTTTTTAATTTTTTTAAAAAAAAATTGAGTTTTTATACGGATATGGATGGAGGCGCACAGTTCAACCCGCGAACAGTGGAAGATGTTTTCAGAGACTTTAAAGGTCGTAGAGCCGGATTGATCAAGGCCCTCACCACCGGTTTTTTTTCTCTCCACTATTCTTTTACTCACTCTTTTTTTTTTTTTTAATTTTTGTTTTTTTTGAGTTATTTAAGTTGAAATTATCGTTTTTTTGAACTTTTCTCTGAGTTGGGTATTTTTGTATTGTATTTTTTTCTTTTCTTAATTAGCATTATTAAGTTTTCATGTCTAATAGGTAGTCTTATTGTTTTTGAATTCGTTCCTTTCTTGCAGATGTGGAAGAGTTTTATCAACAGTGCGATCCTGGTTAGGGCTCAGGCGTTTGTTCTTTTCTTTAAGCCTTTAAGGAATTTCAAAGTTTTGTTTCTCTTTTTTTTTTCCCCCTTCCGGTTCAAATTTTGTTTTATTGGTAGTTAATTATTTACTTATATATTTGCATGGAACCTCTTCTTTTTTGCTTGATTCAAAACTTTTTTTGTTCATCAAAAAGTAATGAATTTTCAAATTGGAGCTTCCGGTTCGTACTTGGCATTTTTAACTTCTTTATTTTTACATGGCTTAGTTTGAATTTCCCTTTCTAAGAGTAGTTGCTTTGCCATTTGGTTCTAATTACAACATGGGTTCCTTAAATAGCCATTTGGATTAGAATTTTTTCGGTCTCGCTAGTTATTTTGGGTCTAGTTTTTCCATTTATCTCAATGACGAATAGACATTTTGGTTACTATTCAGGTAAATTCATCATTTTTGGTAGGAGATATATGACTGGTGTGTAGAGTTAAACTTGCAACACATATGTCAGTTTTTGTTATTTCTACTGTCGCTATGCTTCCTTGAAGTGATTTGAAATATGAATTCAGCAAGTTCTAACTTTTTCCTTTTCAATATGATTTCTAAACTTTGGCACTCTAGCTTGCTTCTTTTACTTCTGTTCTGGAGACCCTTAAAAACACATACACTAAATGTCTACTAATAATAAATAGAGAATCTAACTACAAACTAGAATGGTCAAGTTTATGTTCTTGGTTAGGTCTCTATGAAATTTTGTTATTTAGCCATTGATGATTAATTAAAGTTGTTAGACAAAAGACAATGATAATGTTGGAGCTACTTTGATTACACTCTGATTGTGGTGTTATTCTACATTCCCTGTGCATAGTTAGTGGCATCTCCAAGATAAATTGCTTCATAGCACTTCATTTTATGGGCGTGTTTCTTGTATTGCCATTTTTTTGTGCTTTTTTATTCTAATTGATGTTTACAGCATACAAGATATAAAATGAAGTCCCGAGACTCCCAACCTTACTCTCAGTGGACTTTATGACAGAAAATTATGTTTCATTTAATTAACTTTGTATATCTGTATAGAGAAGGAGAATCTTTGCTTGTATGGATTCCCTGATGAACAATGGGAAGTCAACTTACCTGCTGAAGAAGTTCCTCCAGAACTTCCAGAGCCTGCATTAGGTATTAACTTCGCCAGAGATGGGATGCAAGAGAAAGATTGGCTCGCTCTTGTTGCTGTTCACAGTGATGCATGGTTACTCACTGTAGCTTTCTATTTTGGTGCTAGATTTGGTTTTGATAAAGCTGATAGGTACCATTTTATTTCCCTATTTTTTCATCTTTTGCATGTCAACTGTCAAAATATTTTTGCCAAATTGTCAAAGGTTGAACAGCTAATAGAATAAAAAGTTCATTTACTTATATAATATCTGTATATTTATAAAAAATATATTTGCAACTTGTGTTTTATTTAGATTTTTAATGCTTTTTTTTATCCTTTTTGCTTTATTTGTTAGTATTATATTCGCATCATATACTATGCATTAAAAAATTTGGTACAACTGCTTCTTATTGCTTGCCCTGTGTATGTGATTTTTAAAGTAAAAGGAGAGGATATGTAGCGTTGTAGCTTATGATAATTAACTATTTGTTTATAGTCCAATGAGAATTGCAAGGTCTGTTGGACTTGAAAGCGAAATCTGGAAAATCTTTTTCTTCGAAAGATCAAAATTTTATTCAAATTCTTTGATATGTTCTTGATTATAATTGTATGATGTAGTAACTCCTGAATTTTAGCAGTCTTCCTTGATTGAAATACCTGTTATAACTTGTACGTTGATGCCTGACAGTCCAGAAATCACTTTTGACAGTGTTATTGCATGTAGGTTAACTAGAAGATTTACGTTGATGCAGCTTGTATATGAGCCTTGCGCCAATGAAGTTTTTTTGTTCTCTTATTTGTTTTTAGTTTTTACCTTTGAGTGATAGGATCTATTGTAAAGGAGACCTTGCTTAGGGTTTGGTGATGTCTGTTCAATACATTTGTAGATATTGAGTAAAATGAAATTTTAAAACAAGAAATTTTCACAAATTAGCAGATTCTGCTGGAAGGTATTTTGCCTGGAAGGTAAAATGAAGTTTTTTTGTTCTCTCTTCAATCTGACCATTTTTATGAAGTTAGTCAAATGATATCACAGTTTTCCAATACCAAAACTGTTGATATTCAAGGAACTTCTCTTACTGTTGCTCAAGTCACTGCCATTGGTCGTCGGAGTGAGGTTAGTGTTCAGCTAAATGAGCTTGCTGCTCGTGATCGTGTAGCCAAAAGTGCTAAATGGGTTGCTGTCAATATCTCTCGTGGAACTGACACTTACGGTGTTACCACTGGTTTTGGTGCTACTTCTCATAGGCGCACCAATAAAACTGGTGACCTTCAGACTGAGCTAATTCGGTTCTTGAATGCTGGAGTTATCAGCAAAGAATATCTTCCCACAAGTTATTCTAAGGCAGCTATGCTTGTTCGCACCAATACTTTAATGCAAGGCTATTCTGGTATTCGTTGGGAGATTCTTGAATCCATTGCTAAGCTTATGAATCAGAATTTGATCCCTAAATTGCCTTTAAGAGGGACCATTAATGCTTCTGGCGATCTTGTTCCATTGTCTTACATTGCTGGTTTATTAACTGGCCGCCATAATTCAAAAGTTGTGACCCTTCAAGGCCAAGAGATTACATCCATAGAAGCTCTGAAAAGAGCTGGAATTCAAGCTCCTTTTGAGCTGCAAGCAAAGGAAGGTTTAGCTCTTGTTAATGGAACAGCAGTTGGCTCAGCTGTTGCTGCCACTGTTTGTTTCGATGCCAACATTTTGGCTCTTCTTGCAGAAATTCTCTCTGCTTTGTTCTGTGAAGTGATGCATGGAAAGCCAGAGTACACTGATCCACTCACTCATCAACTTAAGCACCATCCAGGCCAAATTGAAGCAGCTGCTATCATGAAGCACTTATTAGATGAAAGTGACTATATGAAAGAAGCTAAAATTCGCCATGAGAAAGACCCACTTACAAAGCCTAAACAGGACAGGTATGCAATTAGAACCTCTCCGCAATGGCTTGGCCCCCAAATTGAGGTTATTCGAGCAGCCACACATTCAATTGAGAGAGAGATTAACTCTGTTAATGATAATCCATTAATTGATGTTGCCCGAGATCTTGCTCTTCATGGAGGAAATTTCCAAGGAACTCCTATAGGTGTTTCTATGGACAATCTCAGAATTGCTGTTGCAGCTATAGGAAAACTTATGTTTGCTCAGTTCTCTGAACTCGTCTGCGACTATTACAATAATGGGTTGCCTTCAAATTTGAGTGGTGGGCCTAACCCAAGCTTGGATTATGGGTTTAAAGGTGCAGAAATAGCCATGGCTGCATACTGCTCCGAGCTCCAGTACTTGGCAAATCCTGTAACAACCCATGTTCAAAGTGCTGAACAACACAATCAAGATGTGAATTCACTTGGTCTGATTTCAGCAAGAAAAAGCGCTGAAGCCATTGAAATCCTGAAGCTAATGTCTGCAACTTTCATTGTTGCAATTTGTCAAGCAATCGATCTGCGGCATTTGGAAGAGAACATGAGAGAAGTTGTAAAACAAGTTGTGCGCCAAACAATCAGGAAAACCCTTTACATGGCTGAAGATGGATCATTGCTCGAAGCTCGATTCTGTGAGAAAGAGCTTCTGCGGGTTGTTGAGCATCAACCTGTGTTCACATATCTTGATGACCCAACAAATCCTTCTTATGCACTTTTGCCTAAACTTCAAGAAGTGATTGTCCAAAAAGCACTTAAAGATCCTAAATCTGAAAATTCTGATAAAAACGGGTACACAGTTCTCAAGAGGATACCAGTTTTTATGGAGGAGTTAAAGAGGAGATTAGAAGAAGAAGTGCCAAAAGCAAGAGAAAGATTTGATAGTGGAGAATTTGGTATAGCAAACAGGATAAAGAAATGCAGGACTTATCCTATTTATGAGTTCGTGAGAAGTGAAGTGGGGACTCAGCTTCTTAGTGGGGCAAAGAAAGTGAGTCCAGGTGAGGATATAGAGAAAGTTCATGAGGCCATTAATGAAGGCAAGTTGGGAAAGGTTTTGATCAAGTGCTTGGCAATTGGAAAGAGACATGTTCTTCAGTTTAATGTTATTGAATGTAATCATAGGAAATCTAGCATTATTCTGGTTTGTTACCATAAATTTGTATGAGATCTATATATGAAGTTGAACTTTCCTTGTAATTGTAAAGCGTTTGCGAACCATTTCCATTTGATCCAAACCTCTGTTTTTTTCATGAAAATTGGGAGCAATTGCATTCATTTATTCCTCAGGCTTCCATATGCCCAAATGTGTACAATCAGATTTAAAATTAGGTTCAAATTAACCCTTTACAAACTCAAAAATTAACTCTTTAATCAATTTAATTCCTGAATTTTAATTTTTTTAGGTTAATTAAATCTATTTTTTGTAAGGAAAAAAAAAAAGGTGTTGTTATTAGGAATAAGAGTACTTTCAAGTACTCACATATTTCCAGTTTGTTTATATAGAGTATGTGCTAATATAAATAGTGTGTTTTACTACTCATAATGGATCTCCTTACAGTACATATACATACACTTTGATAGTAGCTATCCAAACTTGTTTATGTAATATGATTTATTTATATTAGTTAATTTTATTGAATTTTATTTATGTATATATTCTACAATGTTTTAATTATAAAATTGCATCGTGTAAAATTATTTTCATAAAATTATGTTAATATCAATTTTTATTTATAGTTATTCGATTGAAAATATAATAATTGTATAATTTAAATTTTATTATATTTTTAAATATAAATAGTATTAAATAGATTTAAAATTGACAGAGCAATGAAAAAATAATTATAAACGGACTGAGATTAATATGGATAGCTAAAAAAATAAATGAATTTAAATTATTTAATGGAGGACTAAAACATAAGAATAAGACTATATATATCATACATGAATTAATTTTTCTCACTATAATACATCAAACTTTATGGAATTCAGGGTGACACATAACAAAATATTAATTTCAGTTTTTATTCATACAATTACTTCAGTTTTTTTCACTATAGTACATCAAACTTTATGGAATTCATATTTTATTTTTTTTAAATGTAGGTTGACACATAACACAAAGCCAACCATACCATACATGAATTATTGAATTGTTTATGGTTGAGAAAATTTCTTCATACCCAATTAGTGGCTCAATTTCTACGAGCCGATATTTTTCGAAATTGAAAATTATCTTAATTACAACTTAATACTACTTCAATATGTTGTAAAGTGAGCTGTGTCTTGGAAGCAAAGTAAGTTAAAAAAAAAATTAGAAACAGAGCAAAATAGAGCAAGTGACAACGTTAACTTCAGTCTCCTAAAATCCTATTGGGATTATGAATAAGATAGCTATATGGATTTCTTTTTTCTTTCGTCTCAAGTTTGTCCAAAACCCTGTCTATATATATGCACATAAAACTCACGATTTCAAGACATTCCCATTATTTCTTTCAACCCAAAATCCTTAATCCTTAAAAGAACTAATTTTTCTTTCGAGATTCATATTATACCAATGGAGTTTTTTGGTTCAGATATAATTTTTGAGATTCTATCTCGTTCATCGTTGACAAATATAGGGAAATTCAGACTTCTTTCCAAAGAATGTAATAATCTCACATATGAATCAAGTTTCATGAATCTCCATTGCCAAAGAGCCAAAACTGTATCTGGGTATTTCTTGCAAACCTTGAAGTTTAACAAGTATTCTTCCACCTTTGTTTCTACTGATAATTCTTGTTCAAATTCTAAACTTTCTCTTGATTTCTTACCTGCACCTGTAAAAATAGAGGCATCCACAGCTCAAGGTTTATTGCTTTGTGTTGATGAGAGAACTAGAATCCCTCGTTATTATGTGTGTAAGCCTAGTACTAAAGAATGGCAAGTTATTCCAAATCCAAAGACTCGTTTTTTCACTAAAAAACTTGCCATGGTAGTGTTAAAATCTAACCCTTTACATTATAAGATTGTTAGATTTTCCGAATCCAAGTCTTCTTTCAATATTAAATATTATAGTCTTCGATGCAAACTCTTTGATTCAAGGACTAATGGATGGAAGGAATTAAAAGAAGTAACTTTTTCATGGGGTGAGTTTATGATGTTTGCGCCATCTGTGTCTGCCTGTGGTTCTCTCCATTGGCTAACTAATAAAAATAATGTGCTTGCATTCGATCATGAAGAGAAGGAAAAATATTACAGCTTCTTTTCGCTTCCATCTCCGGTTTATGAAAATATTTTTTACAATTGTTGCCAGCTTACAGAGTATGAAGGGAAGCTTGGGCTAATTTGCGAGAAACGAATGAGCTTTATAGATTTGTGGGTGATGGAAAGGTACAATGAAAAATTGTGGAGCAAAAGGCACACCATTAGGCTTGAAGCTTTGAAAGAAAAGGAGACTTACCCAATTGTTTTCAACTTTTACAATGCTGATACTACTTTAGTGGGAGGATTTTATAGTGCCATATTTTTCAAGTTTAAGAATAATGGTAGTAACAGTATCACTAATGATGCTATAGTGAAGTTGAAGGAATAATATGTTTCAGAAGTTTTTCCCTTTAAATCTGACTTTGAGCCAACGTATTTGAAAACAGAATTCGGCCAAAGAAGAGATTCTAAAACTAAAGGGAGAAGAAACGAGTCATAAAATTCATGGGATTCTCATAATCGAAATACTAATCAGATTGATAATGGTCTTTTACAATCCTCTTCTATTTTCTGCTTGTATTGTTTGTTTTTACTTTCGTTTGTTTTATTTTTGATTTATAGATGGTTTCATTGTAAATTTTTTTAGCAAAAGTTTTAATATTTTTAGTTATCTACTTTACAATGAATTAATTAATACTGAATTGATTTTTTCTGTTCATAATTGTATACTTAATATTAGCTAGATCATATTATATATATATACAACGAACGTCACATGATTGGTACTATATTAGTATTTTGATTGTTAAAAATAAAAGGAACCAAATAACAACAATTGCATATACATCACAATCACAGAAACAATCAGATTCAGCTCATCCGTAACTGTTTTGCTATGTATCAGTGAATCATAAATGTCAGCCTGTAAGTAATTATGTTATACAAACAAAAATTTAAGGAAAAAAAAATTTCCTTAATTATAAAAGAAGTAAAAAAACTAACCGCCCAGCTTCTGAAAACTGATATTTTGATCTGTTTATCATCTTCATCTCTGTATTGTTTTGCAAACATCACAATCACTGAAACAATCAGATTCAGCTCATCCATAGAGCTGTTTTGCTATGTATTAATGTGTTATTCAGTGAATCGTGGTCCTTGTAAATGTCAACCTGTTATTAGTAATTAAATAATAACTTATGTTAACTTTTATACTCGCAAATATTAATTTTTTTTGGTTAAAAGAAGTAAAAAAAAACTAACTACCCAGCTTCTGAAAACTGATCTTTTGATCTGTTTATCATCTTCGTCCGTATTGTTTTGTTGATCAGCTCCGGTGGTTGGTTTGTCCTCTGCTACTCCTAAAAAATGTTGAATCACTTTATCATCTTCCACGAATTTTGATAGATTTTTCAAGTCCATGAACCTTCTGATAATGAATCATCAAACAGAAGAAGAAAAAAAAAGAAGCTAAGTTTAGAACAAATTAACTAAAATCAGAAATAGAATTTGCTTGAACTAATAAAATCAGAATATTTCTAACCGTTCAGCAGTTGAACCTGCAGCTAGTCTGTTAAAAATATCTTCAGCAGCTCTCCTAGCTCTTGCGTCATCATTGATCTCATGACTGTCATTACCACAATTTATACAGTAATAAGAGCGAGGTTGAAGCCTTTTGCCTCTAATCACGCATCTATCAACTTTTCCATAGTCTCTTTAATTAGAAACTTTCTCTACATTGATAGTTGTGTTCTTGGGCTTGACCTTCATTTCTACTTGGGCTTGGCCTTCATTTCTAAAACATCTCTAAGAACCTTTCTTAGACGAATGGCTTCTTTGGTCTTTTCAAACAATTATGTAACATGGAGAGAAGCCATAGACCACTTCCAATGAGAAAACCTGCAAGAACTCTACTAGTTTAAAAATAATTGGTCTTTAATATTTAAATTATAAAAAAAAATTAAAAATTTATATAATAAGATACGTAGATAATAAAAGATATTTTTGTAGTTTAATAGTAGAAACTTAAGAAGATATAGTTAATAAATACTAATAGCAATTGCTCATTTCTCGGTCACATTCGGTGGAATCTGTCCTATTTTATATTATTGAGTTTTTAAGTAATGAGATTTTTTTTAAAAGCGAGTAATGAGATTTAGTTTAACTTTGATTTTTTTTTTCAAAAAAAAAATCAGATATAATTAACTGATAAATGCTAATAGCAATTTAAGCAGATGAAGTCAGCCAAAGCAAGTTGCTAACAAAAAGACCTAAAGTTTTTTAGGAATGAAAATAGATATAGTAATAATATATATCTTAATTTTTATTGTATATATATTTATTTACTTCCCCATGATATAATAATAATATTATTATCATTATTATTAAGTATAAAAATATCTTTTTTATTCAATTTTTTATTACATACATTCTCTCTTCTCACTTTTCTTTCCTTTTAATATTTTTCTTTCTATGATTTTTTAATTATTTTTATTCCACTTATTTTTTATTATATTGATAAATTAAAAATTAAATATAATTAATTATTTTGATTATTTTATTTTCAGTTTTATTCATTATACTGAGAATTTTTGAAAAATAAAATAAAACTCAATTATAAATTTATTTTAAATATAGAAATATAAAATTCAATTGAATTTCATATTTCAAATTATATAGAATATGAAATTTATTTTAAATTTATATTTTACAACTTCACAAAAACAGTTAAAATATAATAAGATGAAGATGGTATAAGACAAAAATGCAAGAATAGGGCATAAAGGTAAGAATATATATATATATATATATATATATATTAAAGTGCAATTTATTATTTATATATTGACTATTGAGAACCTCGTAATATTTTTCATACATTTTATAAATTATTTTTGAATTTTTAATTTTTGCCCAATGCATTATATATATATATATTATTAAACACATTCCCCACTTTTTTATATATGTGGAAACTGGCATTTTTCTTAATTTATTATGTTATTAAGAAAAGATGAAATCCTTTTTCAATCTTTATTTCTAAAATAGTTACATAAAAATTAAAATACACAAATTATCACAGCCGAGATTTTAAGTTTACATTTATTTTAATAATTTTATATATCAAATAATAATAGATAAAGTCCAATACTTTTCACTTGGATATTTGTAAAATATTTTTGTTTAGTCTAATAGTATCTTCAAAAATGGTTTTATTATTAAATTTGGTTACCTTTAATTTAAATACATATTTTCTACTCCTATTTTTTTTACATTTGAATAAAATATTATATATATATATAGTTGCTTTTAGTTTCATTATATTATAGTACTAATAATTGTTATGAACTGTATGATTTTATAATTATTTAATTACAAAAATAATAGGTGAATCTTAAAAGTAAAGATCCATACCACATGGGTTTATGATGTAGCAAAAGTAATAAATAAATGTGTTATTTTTATTTAGTCTAAGAAGACCCAAATAATAAACACAAAATGAGAGAAAAAACTTATCAACTGAATTATTATTAAACTCTGAAAAAATATCTTTTACTTCTTCAAACATTACATTATAAAACTTTAGAGTTACAGAAAACTCTAATTCTAAATAAGAAAAATTTTCAAAATGTAACAGATTGCCAAAATAAAAGAATTATAAGTATAAAAAGATATTATTTAACGAGGCAGATAAAATGTCCAAATGGCGCCTCAATCCAAGGGTTCTAAATAAGAAAATAAAATTATGCCCTAAGTTGCCACAAAAGTAAAATGCATTTTCGGAGGCCTAAACGATAAAATTTGGCCAAAAACTGACGGACCGTACTGCAAAGCAGTGATTTTGACTCGCTGGCCCATTTTCCATTGGGCTAGGCCCTTAGAACTCCCAATTTAACATCAGCTTAATTACCAAATTGTCACTATGACAGTTTTCGGTCAAACCGCTCCATGAAAGTCAAAGCTCTTTGTTCCACATCATTTCCTCCAGGATAGAAAAAATTCGCCCTCGAATTATCAGCAGTATCATCATCAGAGAAGTCCCCTTGAAAAGGAATCAAATACTTCACATTAAATACATCAGCAGTACGGATATGGCTAGGCAATTTGAGACGATAGGCATTAGGATTAATCTTTTCAATGATTTTCACAGGACCAATCTTCTTGGCAGAAAGCTTATTATATTCTCCAACTGAGAAGCGCTCTTTAGTGAGGACAACCCATACAAAATCACCCACCTCAAATTCAATATGGCGGCGCTTACAGTCTGCAGCTTGCTTATACTTGGAGTTGTCTTACAGTAAGTTGGCGTGCACTGCCTTATGAACGTCCTGCAGATTAGCCACAAAATCTACTTTTTTGCCATGAACTCTGGTCTTGTCAAGCAGAGGGAAAAGATCTAAGGGTCCCCTAGGCACAACTGAATACATAACCTGAAAAAGGTTGAAACATGAACTTCTGTTGACAGCGTAATTATGAGCAAACTCAGCTTGGCATAACTTCTGGTCCCAACTCTTCACATTATCACCAACCAAACTATGAAGTAAATTGCCCAAGGATCTATTCACCACTTCAGTTTGACCATTAGTCTGTGGGTGATAAGTACTGCTAAAATTTAGTTGTGTGTTAATCATTTTTCATAAATTGCACCAGAAGTGACTTATGAAGCGGATATCTCTATCATACACAATAGATGTAGGCAGGCCATGAAGGCAATACACTTCATGAAAATACAATTGGGCCACGTTGACAGCATATGATTCTCTTGCATAGAATAAAATGAACCATCTTAGAAAAATGATCAACAACACCAAAGATGGAATCATTATCACATTGTGTATGAGGAAAGCCCAATACAAAGTCCATACTGATGTCTATCCAAGGCTGAGTAGGTACTGGCAGGGGCATGTATAGGCCAGCATTAGTGGTTGTACCCTTAGAAACTTGATAAATTCGATATCGCTGCATATACTTGTCCACTTCTCTTCGCATAGTAGGCCAGGAATAGGAAGTTTGAACCAGTTTCAAGGTTCTGTCGCAATCAACATACCATTCGCAATGTAACTCATGAATGATCTTGAGGCGCCAGCTGCAACCTGGAATACGTAATTGGTTCCCTTTGAATAAGAACCCATCATGCAACAAGAAATCTGTTCTTTCACCTGCTTAAACCTTTTTTCAGAATAGTAGAAAAGAATTGATCAGTAACAAAAAAAAGTCACAAAAAGAGTCTAAGAGAGGTACCTCAACTCGCATTACAACCAAAAAATTACTCCTGCGGCTCAAAGCATCAACAACTTTATTTGTAACTCCTGACTTGTGTTTTACCACAAAAGTAAATCGTCCGAGGTAGGCTATCCATGGAGCATGCCGTGAAGACACCTTATCCTGGTCATGCAAGAGTTTCAAAGCCTCATGGTCTGTGTACAATACAAACTCTCTGTTGTACAAGTAGTGTCTCAAGTGCTTTACTGCTTAAACTACTACATAAAACTATACATCATAGGTGTTGTAATTACGCTTGAAATTTGAGAGCTTCTCACTGAAGTATGCTACAGGCATTCCATTTTATTAATGGGAGATAGAGAAGCATATGCTACTTATGTTCGATTGTAACCCACCGTTTTGATTGTTTTTGACCAAAAAACCCATTCACTGATGCCAAACCAAAGTTTTGCCGTCGTAAAATCAACGCCTTTTGAGTTGCTTACGAGAGAATGGCCAAAACAGGAAAATAATGTTTTAAGCAATGGCAAAATTGTCATATAAGAAAAGATTCATATTTTGGAAGGCTATATAAATGCCCAACCGTAACAAGTGAGCAAATGTACCTGCCACACTTTGCTCTCTATAACGTCCCAAAACGGAGAGAGAGGCCTTCCACAAAGCTAACCATTTACACGGGTCTAAACTAAAGCAAACTACGGGTGCGCATGGTAGCACTAGTGCGCACCCTCTTATCCTATGGTACAGTAGTACTCTTGCGATTTGCTCTGTTGGTACACAACTCATCGTGGTTCGTGCATTAAAGGTATGTGATATCGGATCTGTTTACTGATTTATGATCATTATAATACTTTCCGGTAATTTAAGTGCATGAGCCCACAATTTGACCTATAGTCATGCTACTGCTACACCTATGGTACATATTGGTGTACCCACTCTTTCTGTCCACGTGGCGATCCTGAAAAAGCCAGACAATGTTTTCCACGTGGCAGAAGAGGTCTTCCAATTCTTTTTTAATATTTTTTAATTTTTAAATTTTTTTTTGTCTTACCTAAGATGACTCTGTGTGCATAAATACTAGCCCGGAACTTCAAGTAATAATATATAGTATATATATTTTTAAGGGCTTGTTTGTTTATATATATATGTATATATTTCCCTCTCCTTTAATTTCCAAAATTATCCAGCCGAACTCTCTCTCTGAGTCCCTCTCTGCTGCTATCAGTGAAACGTTTGGTTCTCTAAACAATAATTAGTATCTCTCTTCATGGTTGCCCCTTTCAATTTCTAGATTTCATTTCTTATCCTTTCCCTCTCACTCTCCAATTCTCTCTCTGCAAACCAAAAATTTCTCCTATTTTTTTTTTTAATTTTTTTAAAAAAAAATTGAGTTTTTATACGGATATGGATGGAGGCGCACAGTTCAACCCGCGAACAGTGGAAGATGTTTTCAGAGACTTTAAAGGTCGTAGAGCCGGATTGATCAAGGCCCTCACCACCGGTTTTTTTTCTCTCCACTATTCTTTTACTCACTCTTTTTTTTTTTTTAATTTTTGTTTTTTTTGAGTTATTTAAGTTGAAATTATCGTTTTTTTGAACTTTTCTCTGAGTTGGGTATTTTTGTATTGTATTTTTTTCTTTTCTTAATTAGCATTATTAAGTTTTCATGTCTAATAGGTAGTCTTATTGTTTTTGAATTCGTTCCTTTCTTGCAGATGTGGAAGAGTTTTATCAACAGTGCGATCCTGGTTAGGGCTCAGGCGTTTGTTCTTTTCTTTAAGCCTTTAAGGAATTTCAAAGTTTTGTTTCTCTTTTTTTTTTCCCCCTTCCGGTTCAAATTTTGTTTTATTGGTAGTTAATTATTTACTTATATATTTGCATGGAACCTCTTCTTTTTTGCTTGATTCAAAACTTTTTTTGTTCATCAAAAAGTAATGAATTTTCAAATTGGAGCTTCCGGTTCGTACTTGGCATTTTTAACTTCTTTATTTTTACATGGCTTAGTTTGAATTTCCCTTTCTAAGAGTAGTTGCTTTGCCATTTGGTTCTAATTACAACATGGGTTCCTTAAATAGCCATTTGGATTAGAATTTTTTCGGTCTCGCTAGTTATTTTGGGTCTAGTTTTTCCATTTATCTCAATGACGAATAGACATTTTGGTTACTATTCAGGTAAATTCATCATTTTTGGTAGGAGATATATGACTGGTGTGTAGAGTTAAACTTGCAACACATATGTCAGTTTTTGTTATTTCTACTGTCGCTATGCTTCCTTGAAGTGATTTGAAATATGAATTCAGCAAGTTCTAACTTTTTCCTTTTCAATATGATTTCTAAACTTTGGCACTCTAGCTTGCTTCTTTTACTTCTGTTCTGGAGACCCTTAAAAACACATACACTAAATGTCTACTAATAATAAATAGAGAATCTAACTACAAACTAGAATGGTCAAGTTTATGTTCTTGGTTAGGTCTCTATGAAATTTTGTTATTTAGCCATTGATGATTAATTAAAGTTGTTAGACAAAAGACAATGATAATGTTGGAGCTACTTTGATTACACTCTGATTGTGGTGTTATTCTACATTCCCTGTGCATAGTTAGTGGCATCTCCAAGATAAATTGCTTCATAGCACTTCATTTTATGGGCGTGTTTCTTGTATTGCCATTTTTTTGTGCTTTTTTATTCTAATTGATGTTTACAGCATACAAGATATAAAATGAAGTCCCGAGACTCCCAACCTTACTCTCAGTGGACTTTATGACAGAAAATTATGTTTCATTTAATTAACTTTGTATATCTGTATAGAGAAGGAGAATCTTTGCTTGTATGGATTCCCTGATGAACAATGGGAAGTCAACTTACCTGCTGAAGAAGTTCCTCCAGAACTTCCAGAGCCTGCATTAGGTATTAACTTCGCCAGAGATGGGATGCAAGAGAAAGATTGGCTCGCTCTTGTTGCTGTTCACAGTGATGCATGGTTACTCACTGTAGCTTTCTATTTTGGTGCTAGATTTGGTTTTGATAAAGCTGATAGGTACCATTTTATTTCCCTATTTTTTCATCTTTTGCATGTCAACTGTCAAAATATTTTTGCCAAATTGTCAAAGGTTGAACAGCTAATAGAATAAAAAGTTCATTTACTTATATAATATCTGTATATTTATAAAAAATATATTTGCAACTTGTGTTTTATTTAGATTTTTAATGCTTTTTTTTATCCTTTTTGCTTTATTTGTTAGTATTATATTCGCATCATATACTATGCATTAAAAAATTTGGTACAACTGCTTCTTATTGCTTGCCCTGTGTATGTGATTTTTAAAGTAAAAGGAGAGGATATGTAGCGTTGTAGCTTATGATAATTAACTATTTGTTTATAGTCCAATGAGAATTGCAAGGTCTGTTGGACTTGAAAGCGAAATCTGGAAAATCTTTTTCTTCGAAAGATCAAAATTTTATTCAAATTCTTTGATATGTTCTTGATTATAATTGTATGATGTAGTAACTCCTGAATTTTAGCAGTCTTCCTTGATTGAAATACCTGTTATAACTTATACGTTGATGCCTGACAGTCCAGAAATCACTTTTGACAGTGTTATTGCATGTAGGTTAACTAGAAGATTTACGTTGATGCAGCTTGTATATGAGCCTTGCGCCAATGAAGTTTTTTTGTTCTCTTATTTGTTTTTAGTTTTTACCTTTGAGTGATAGGATCTATTGTAAAGGAGACCTTGCTTAGGGTTTGGTGATGTCTGTTCAATACATTTGTAGATATTGAGTAAAATGAAATTTTAAAACAAGAAATTTTCACAAATTAGCAGATTCTGCTGGAAGGTATTTTGCCTGGAAGGTAAAATGAAGTTTTTTTGTTCTCTCTTCAATCTGACCATTTTTATGAAGTTAGTCAAATGATATCACAGTTTTCCAATACCAAAACTGTTGATATTCAAGGAACTTCTCTTACTGTTGCTCAAGTCACTGCCATTGGTCGTCGGAGTGAGGTTAGTGTTCAGCTAAATGAGCTTGCTGCTCGTGATCGTGTAGCCAAAAGTGCTAAATGGGTTGCTGTCAATATCTCTCGTGGAACTGACACTTACGGTGTTACCACTGGTTTTGGTGCTACTTCTCATAGGCGCACCAATAAAACTGGTGACCTTCAGACTGAGCTAATTCGGTTCTTGAATGCTGGAGTTATCAGCAAAGAATATCTTCCCACAAGTTATTCTAAGGCAGCTATGCTTGTTCGCACCAATACTTTAATGCAAGGCTATTCTGGTATTCGTTGGGAGATTCTTGAATCCATTGCTAAGCTTATGAATCAGAATTTGATCCCTAAATTGCCTTTAAGAGGGACCATTAATGCTTCTGGCGATCTTGTTCCATTGTCTTACATTGCTGGTTTATTAACTGGCCGCCATAATTCAAAAGTTGTGACCCTTCAAGGCCAAGAGATTACATCCATAGAAGCTCTGAAAAGAGCTGGAATTCAAGCTCCTTTTGAGCTGCAAGCAAAGGAAGGTTTAGCTCTTGTTAATGGAACAGCAGTTGGCTCAGCTGTTGCTGCCACTGTTTGTTTCGATGCCAACATTTTGGCTCTTCTTGCAGAAATTCTCTCTGCTTTGTTCTGTGAAGTGATGCATGGAAAGCCAGAGTACACTGATCCACTCACTCATCAACTTAAGCACCATCCAGGCCAAATTGAAGCAGCTGCTATCATGAAGCACTTATTAGATGAAAGTGACTATATGAAAGAAGCTAAAATTCGCCATGAGAAAGACCCACTTACAAAGCCTAAACAGGACAGGTATGCAATTAGAACCTCTCCGCAATGGCTTGGCCCCCAAATTGAGGTTATTCGAGCAGCCACACATTCAATTGAGAGAGAGATTAACTCTGTTAATGATAATCCATTAATTGATGTTGCCCGAGATCTTGCTCTTCATGGAGGAAATTTCCAAGGAACTCCTATAGGTGTTTCTATGGACAATCTCAGAATTGCTGTTGCAGCTATAGGAAAACTTATGTTTGCTCAGTTCTCTGAACTCGTCTGCGACTATTACAATAATGGGTTGCCTTCAAATTTGAGTGGTGGGCCTAACCCAAGCTTGGATTATGGGTTTAAAGGTGCAGAAATAGCCATGGCTGCATACTGCTCCGAGCTCCAGTACTTGGCAAATCCTGTAACAACCCATGTTCAAAGTGCTGAACAACACAATCAAGATGTGAATTCACTTGGTCTGATTTCAGCAAGAAAAAGCGCTGAAGCCATTGAAATCCTGAAGCTAATGTCTGCAACTTTCATTGTTGCAATTTGTCAAGCAATCGATCTGCGGCATTTGGAAGAGAACATGAGAGAAGTTGTAAAACAAGTTGTGCGCCAAACAATCAGGAAAACCCTTTACATGGCTGAAGATGGATCATTGCTCGAAGCTCGATTCTGTGAGAAAGAGCTTCTGCGGGTTGTTGAGCATCAACCTGTGTTCACATATCTTGATGACCCAACAAATCCTTCTTATGCACTTTTGCCTAAACTTCAAGAAGTGATTGTCCAAAAAGCACTTAAAGATCCTAAATCTGAAAATTCTGATAAAAACGGGTACACAGTTCTCAAGAGGATACCAGTTTTTATGGAGGAGTTAAAGAGGAGATTAGAAGAAGAAGTGCCAAAAGCAAGAGAAAGATTTGATAGTGGAGAATTTGGTATAGCAAACAGGATAAAGAAATGCAGGACTTATCCTATTTATGAGTTCGTGAGAAGTGAAGTGGGGACTCAGCTTCTTAGTGGGGCAAAGAAAGTGAGTCCAGGTGAGGATATAGAGAAAGTTCATGAGGCCATTAATGAAGGCAAGTTGGGAAAGGTTTTGATCAAGTGCTTGGCAAATTGGAAAGAGACATGTTCTTCAGTTTAATGTTATTGAATGTAATCATAGGAAATCTAGCATTATTCTGGTTTGTTACCATAAATTTGTATGAGATCTATATATGAAGTTGAACTTTCCTTGTAATTGTAAAGCGTTTGCGAACCATTTCCATTTGATCCAAACCTCTGTTTTTTTCATGAAAATTGGGAGCAATTGCATTCATTTATTCCTCAGGCTTCCATATGCCCAAATGTGTACAATCAGATTTAAAATTAGGTTCAAATTAACCCTTTACAAACTCAAAAATTAACTCTTTAATCAATTTAATTCCTGAATTTTAATTTTTTTAGGTTAATTAAATCTATTTTTTGTAAGGAAAAAAAAAAGGTGTTGTTATTAGGAATAAGAGTACTTTCAAGTACTCACATATTTCCAGTTTGTTTATATAGAGTATGTGCTAATATAAATAGTGTGTTTTACTACTCATAATGGATCTCCTTACAGTACATATACATACACTTTGATAGTAGCTATCCAAACTTGTTTATGTAATATGATTTATTTATATTAGTTAATTTTATTGAATTTTATTTATGTATATATTCTACAATGTTTTAATTATAAAATTGCATCGTGTAAAATTATTTTCATAAAATTATGTTAATATCAATTTTTATTTATAGTTATTCGATTGAAAATATAATAATTGTATAATTTAAATTTTATTATATTTTTAAATATAAATAGTATTAAATAGATTTAAAATCGACAGAGCAATGAAAAAATAATTATAAACGGACTGAGATTAATATGGATAGCTAAAAAAATAAATGAATTTAAATTATTTAATGGAGGACTAAAACATAAGAATAAGACTATATATATCATACATGAATTAATTTTTCTCACTATAATACATCAAACTTTATGGAATTCAGGGTGACACATAACAAAATATTAATTTCAGTTTTTATTCATACAATTACTTCAGTTTTTTTCACTATAGTACATCAAACTTTATGGAATTCATATTTTATTTTTTTTAAATGTAGGTTGACACATAACACAAAGCCAACCATACCATACATGAATTATTGAATTGTTTATGGTTGAGAAAATTTCTTCATACCCAATTAGTGGCTCAATTTCTACGAGCCGATATTTTTCGAAATTGAAAATTATCTTAATTACAACTTAATACTACTTCAATATGTCGTAAAGTGAGCTGTGTCTTGGAAGCAAAGTAAGTTAAAAAAAAAAATTAGAAACAGAGCAAAATAGAGCAAGTGACAACGTTAACTTCAGTCTCCTAAAATCCTATTGGGATTATGAATAAGATAGCTATATGGATTTCTTTTTTCTTTCGTCTCAAGTTTGTCCAAAACCCTGTCTATATATATGCACATAAAACTCACGATTTCAAGACATTCCCATTATTTCTTTCAACCCAAAATCCTTAATCCTTAAAAGAACTAATTTTTCTTTCGAGATTCATATTATACCAATGGAGTTTTTTGGTTCAGATATAATTTTTGAGATTCTATCTCGTTCATCGTTGACAAATATAGGGAAATTCAGACTTCTTTCCAAAGAATGTAATAATCTCACATATGAATCAAGTTTCATGAATCTCCATTGCCAAAGAGCCAAAACTGTATCTGGGTATTTCTTGCAAACCTTGAAGTTTAACAAGTATTCTTCCACCTTTGTTTCTACTGATAATTCTTGTTCAAATTCTAAACTTTCTCTTGATTTCTTACCTGCACCTGTAAAAATAGAGGCATCCACACCTCAAGGTTTATTGCTTTGTGTTGATGAGAGAACTAGAATCCCTCGTTATTATGTGTGTAAGCCTAGTACTAAAGAATGGCAAGTTATTCCAAATCCAAAGACTCGTTTTTTCACTAAAAAACTTGCCATGGTAGTGTTAAAATCTAACCCTTTACATTATAAGATTGTTAGATTTTCCGAATCCAAGTCTTCTTTCAATATTAAATATTATAGTCTTCGATGCAAACTCTTTGATTCAAGGACTAATGGATGGAAGGAATTAAAAGAAGTAACTTTTTCATGGGGTGAGTTTATGATGTTTGCGCCATCTGTGTCTGCCTGTGGTTCTCTCCATTGGCTAACTAATAAAAATAATGTGCTTGCATTCGATCATGAAGAGAAGGAAAAATATTACAGCTTCTTTTCGCTTCCATCTCCGGTTTATGAAAATATTTTTTACAATTGTTGCCAGCTTACAGAGTATGAAGGGAAGCTTGGGCTAATTTGCGAGAAACGAATGAGCTTTATAGATTTGTGGGTGATGGAAAGGTACAATGAAAAATTGTGGAGCAAAAGGCACACCATTAGGCTTGAAGCTTTGAAAGAAAAGGAGACTTACCCAATTGTTTTCAACTTTTACAATGCTGATACTACTTTAGTGGGAGGATTTTATAGTGCCATATTTTTCAAGTTTAAGAATAATGGTAGTAACAGTATCACTAATGATGCTATAGTGAAGTTGAAGGAACAATATGTTTCAGAAGTTTTTCCCTTTAAATCTGACTTTGAGCCAACGTATTTGAAAACAGAATTCGGCCAAAGAAGAGATTCTAAAACTAAAGGGAGAAGAAACGAGTCATAAAATTCACGGGATTCTCATAATCGAAATACTAATCAGATTGATAATGGTCTTTTACAATCCTCTTCTATTTTCTGCTTGTATTGTTTGTTTTTACTTTCGTTTGTTTTATTTTTGATTTATAGATGGTTTCATTGTAAATTTTTTTAGCAAAAGTTTTAATATTTTTAGTTATCTACTTTACAATGAATTAATTAATACTGAATTGATTTTTTCTGTTCATAATTGTATACTTAATATTAGCTAGATCATATTATATATATATACAACGAACGTCACATGATTGGTACTATATTAGTATTTTGATTGTTAAAAATAAAAGGAACCAAATAACAACAATTGCATATACATCACAATCACAGAAACAATCAGATTCAGCTCATCCGTAACTGTTTTGCTATGTATCAGTGAATCATAAATGTCAGCCTGTAAGTAATTATGTTATACAAACAAAAATTTAAGGAAAAAAAAATTTCCTTAATTATAAAAGAAGTAAAAAAACTAACCGCCCAGCTTCTGAAAACTGATATTTTGATCTGTTTATCATCTTCATCTCTGTATTGTTTTGCAAACATCACAATCACTGAAACAATCAGATTCAGCTCATCCATAGAGCTGTTTTGCTATGTATTAATGTGTTATTCAGTGAATCGTGGTCCTTGTAAATGTCAACCTGTTATTAGTAATTAAATAATAACTTATGTTAACTTTTATACTCGCAAATATTAATTTTTTTTGGTTAAAAGAAGTAAAAAAAAACTAACTACCCAGCTTCTGAAAACTGATCTTTTGATCTGTTTATCATCTTCGTCCGTATTGTTTTGTTGATCAGCTCCGGTGGTTGGTTTGTCCTCTGCTACTCCTAAAAAATGTTGAATCACTTTATCATCTTCCACGAATTTTGATAGATTTTTCAAGTCCATGAACCTTCTGATAATGAATCATCAAACAGAAGAAGAAAAAAAAAGAAGCTAAGTTTAGAACAAATTAACTAAAATCAGAAATAGAATTTGCTTGAACTAATAAAATCAGAATATTTCTAACCGTTCAGCAGTTGAACCTGCAGCTAGTCTGTTAAAAATATCTTCAGCAGCTCTCCTAGCTCTTGCATCATCATTGATCTCATGACTGTCATTACCACAATTTATACAGTAATAAGAGCGAGGTTGAAGCCTTTTGCCTCTAATCACGCATCTATCAACTTTTCCATAGTCTCTTTAATTAGAAACTTTCTCTACATTGATAGTTGTGTTCTTGGGCTTGACCTTCATTTCTACTTGGGCTTGGCCTTCATTTCTAAAACATCTCTAAGAACCTTTCTTAGACGAATGGCTTCTTTGGTCTTTTCAAACAATTATGTAATATGGAGAGAAGCCATAGACCACTTCCAATGAGAAAACCTGCAAGAACTCTACTAGTTTAAAAATAATTGGTCTTTAATATTTAAATTATAAAAAAAATTTAAAAATTTATATAATAAGATACGTAGATAATAAAAGATATTTTTGTAGTTTAATAGTAGAAACTTAAGAAGATATAGTTAATAAATACTAATAGCAATTGCTCATTTCTCGGTCACATTCGGTGGAATCTGTCCTATTTTATATTATTGAGTTTTTAAGTAATGAGATTTTTTTTAAAAGCGAGTAATGAGATTTAGTTTAACTTTGATTTTTTTTTTCAAAAAAAAAATCAGATATAGTTAACTGATAAATGCTAATAGCAATTTAAGCAGATGAAGTCAGCCAAAGCAAGTTGCTAACGAAAAGACCTAAAGTTTTTTAGGAATGAAAATAGATATAGTAATAATATATATCTTAATTTTTATTGTATATATATTTATTTACTTCTTCCCCATGATATAATAATAATATTATTATCATTATTATTAAGTATAAAAATATCTTTTTTATTCAATTTTTTATTACATACATTCTCTCTTCTCACTTTTCTTTCCTTTTAATATTTTTCTTTCTATGATTTTTTAATTATTTTTATTCCACTTATTTTTTATTATATTGATAAATTAAAAATTAAATATAATTAATTATTTTGATTATTTTATTTTCAGTTTTATTCATTATACTGAGAATTTTTGAAAAATAAAATAAAACTCAATTATAAATTTATTTTAAATATAGAAATATAAAATTCAATTGAATTTCATATTTCAAATTATATAGAATATGAAATTTATTTTAAATTTATATTTTACAACTTCACAAAAACAGTTAAAATATAATAAGATGAAGATGGTATAAGACAAAATGCAAGAATAGAGCATAAAGGTAAGAATATATATATATATATTAAAGCGCAATTTATTATTTATATATTGACTATTGAGAACCTCGTAATATTTTTCATACATTTTATAAATTATTTTTGAATTTTTAATTTTTGCCCAATGCATTATATATATATATATTATTAAACACATTCCCCACTTTTTTATATATGTGGAAACTGACATTTTTCTTAATTTATTATGTTATTAAGAAAAGATGAAATCCTTTTTCAATCTTTATTTCTAAAACAGTTACATAAAAATTAAAATACACAAATTATCACAGCCGAGATTTTAAGTTTACATTTATTTTAATAATTTTATATATCAAATAATAATAGATAAAGTCCAATACTTTTCACTTGGATATTTGTAAAATATTTTTGTTTAGTCTAATAGTATCTTCAAAAATGGTTTTATTATTAAATTTGGTTACCTTTAATTTAAATACATATTTTCTACTCCTATTTTTTTTACATTTGAATAAAATATTATATATATATAGTTGCTTTTAGTTTCATTATATTATAGTACTAATAATTTTTATGAACTGTATGATTTTATAATTATTTAATTACAAAAATAATAGGTGAATCTTAAAAGTAAAGATCCATACCACATGGGTTTATGATGTAGCAAAAGTAATAAATAAATGTGTTATTTTTATTTAGTCTAAGAATACCCAAATAATAAACACAAAATGAGAGAAAAAACTTATCAACTGAATTATTATTAAACTCTGAAAAAATATCTTTTACTTCTTCAAACATTACATTATAAAGCTTTAGAGTTACAGAAAACTCTAATTCTAAATAAGAAAAATTTTCAAAATGTAACAGATTGTCAAAATAAAAGAATTATAAGTATAAAAAGATATTATTTAACGAGGCAGATAAAATGTCCAAATGGCACCTCAATCCAAGGGTTTTAAATAAGAAAATAAAAATATGTCCTAAGTTGCCACAAAAGTAAAATGCATTTTCGGAGGCCTAAACGATAAAATTTGGCCAAAAACTGACGGACCACATTGCAAAGCAGTGATTTTGACTCGCTGGCCCATTTTCCATTGGGCTAGGCCCTTAGAACTCCCAATTTAACATCAGCTTAATTACCAAATTGTCACTATGACAGTTTTCGGTCAAACCGCTCCATGAAAGTCAAAGCTCTTTGTTCCACATCATTTCCTCCATGATAGAAAAAATTCACCCTCGAATTATCAACAGTATCATCATCAGAGAAGTCCCCTTGAAAAGGAATCAAATACTTCACATTAAATACATCAGCAGTATGGATATGGCTAGGCAATTTGAGACGATAGGCATTAGGATTAATCTTTTCAATGATTTTCACAGGACCAATCTTCTAGGTAGAAAGCTTATTATATTCTCCAACTGAGAACCGCTCTTTAGAGAGGACAACACATACAAAATCACCCACCTCAAATTCAACATGGCGGCGCTTACGGTCTGCAGCTTGCTTATACTTGGAGTTGTCTTGCAGTAAGTTGGCATGCACTGCCTTATGAACGTCCTGCAGATTAGCCACAAAATCTACTTTTTTGCCATGAACTCTGGTCTTGTCAGGCATAGGGAAAAGATCTAAGGGTCCCCTAGGCACAACTGAATACATAACCTGAAAAAGGCTGAAACCTAAACTTCTGTTGACAGCATGATTATGAGCAAACTCAGCTTGGCATAACTTCTGGTCCCAACTCTTCACATTATCACCAACCAAACTACGAAGTAAATTTTCCAAGGATCTATTCACCACTTCAGTTTCACCATCAGTCTGTGGGTGATAAGCATTGCTAAAATTTAGTTGTGTGTTAATCATTTTTCATAAACTGCGCCAGAAGTGACTTATGAAGCGGATATATCTATCAGACACAATAGATGTAGGCAGGCCATGAAGGCGATACACTTCATGAAAATATAATTGGGCCACGTTGACAGCATATGACGTTCTCTTGCATGGAATAAAATGAACCATCTTAGAAAAATGATCAACAACAACAAAGATAGAATCATTACCACATTGTGTGTGAGGCAAGCCTAATACAAAGTCCATACTGATGTCTACCTAAGGCTAAGTAGGTACTGGCAGGGGCATGTATAGGCCAGCATTAGTGGTTGTACCCTTAGAAACTTGACAAATTCGACATCGCTGCATATACTTGTCCACTTCTCTTTGCATAGTAGGCCATGAATAGGAAGCTTGAACCAGTTGCAAGGTTCTGTCGCAATCAACATACCATTCACAATGTAACTCATGAATGATCTTGAGGCGCCAGCTGCAATCTGGAATACATAATTAGTTCCCTTTGAATAAGAACCATCATGCAACAAGAAATCTGTTCTTTCACCTGCTTAAACCTTTTATCATAATAGTAGAAAAGAATTGATCAGTCACAAAAAGAGTCTAAGCCAGGTACCTCAACTCGCATTGCAACAAAAAAATTACTCCTGCGGCTCAAAGCATCAACAACTCTATTTGTAACTCCTAACTTGTGTTTTACCACAAAAGTAAATCGTCCGAGGTAGGCTACCCATGGAGCATGCCGTGAAGACACCTTATCTTGGCCATGCAAGTGTTTCAAAGCCTCATGGTCTGTGTACAATACAAACTCTCGGTTGTACAAGTAGTGCCTCCAGTGCTTTACTGCTTGAACTACTGCATAAAACTCTATATCATAGGTGCTGTAATTACACTTGAAACTTGAGAGCTTCTCACTGAAGTATGCTACAGGCCTTCCATTTTGACTCAAAACAGTCTCAATGCCTATTTTAGAGGCATCACAGTGTAATTCAAATGCTTACAAAAAATCAGAAAGCACTAAGACAGGAGCGGTGGTCATGCGTGTCTTAATAAGCTGAAAGGCTTCCTCTGCTGTCTCTGTCCATAGAAACTTTCCACCCTTCATACAATCTGTCACAGGGGCCATGATGCTACTAAAATGTGGGATGAAACGTCTGTAAAAAAAGACAGGCCCATGAAAACTTCAAACTTCAGTAATTGTAATAGGTCGAGGCCACTACCTAATCACCTCAACTTTAGACTCATCAACCTGCAGCCCTCTCCAGAAATCACATAACCCAAGAACAACACCTTAGGCACCAAAAAGATACACTTCTTTACTGCTGCATAAAATTTTTCCCTGCGAAAGTACAAATAGAACTTCTCGCAAATGTTGTAAGTGTTCTGTAAGGTTAGCACTGTAAATCAAAATATTATCAAAGTATACCACAACAAATTTGCCAATAAATGGCCTTAGTGCCTAGTTCGTCATCCGCATAAAGGTACTTGGTGCATTTGACAGGCCAAATGGCATTACCAACCACTCGTACAACCCTTTTCGAGTTTTGAAGGCCGTTTTTCACTCATCTCCTGGCCGTATCCAAATCTGGTGGTACCCACTTTTAAGGTCTAGCTTGGAAAAGATTATTGCACAACTGATTTGATCTAATAAATCATCCAAGTGAGGAATGGAAAACATGTACCTCACAGTGATCTTGTTGATGGCTCTACTGTCTACATACATATGCCAGGAACCATCCTTCTTAGGAACTAATAGGGCTGGCACTGCACAAGGGCTTAAGCTTTCTCACACATGCCTCTTAGCTACTAATTCTTCTACTTGCCTCCGCAACTCCTCATGTTTCCTAGGGCTCATCTGGTAGTGAGGTCTATTTTGCAAGGTTGCACCAGGCTCCAAGTCAATATGGTGTTGAATATCACGTAAGGGGGGTAATCCATCAGGCAGCTCATTTGGAAAGACATCTTCAAATTCTGCTACTAAAGGGGCTGCCTCATTAGGAACTTTCCACTCTGCGGCAACCTCTTTCCCAATAAGAGCAAAGACCATTTCTGTTCTGTGCAACTCCTCAATAAATTTAGCCAATGACAACAGCTTAGTATTATTCCCAGTTGGTTTTACCTTTTCTAGCTTTTTACTAGGCAGTAATATAATTTTTATATTATTAAATACAAAAGAATATGTATTAGCACGGCCATCATGAATGATCTTCCTATCATATTGCCAAGATCTCCCTAACAATAAGTGACATGTATCCATAGTAACCACATCATACCACACACTATCTTTATATTTAGAACCAATGGAAAAGATTACCAAAGCACGTTGTGAAATAGTTACCTCACCGCCCTTATTTAACCAAGCCAGTTTGTGGGGCCTAGGATGCTTCTCAGTCTTCATTCTCAATTTTTGGATTGTCTCAGCTGTAATAATATTCTCACAACTACCAGCATCAATGACAAAGCGACACATCTTACCGAGAATGATGCAGATTGACTGAAAAATATTACTCTGTAGCTAATCTTCTTCAACAGCCTTAGGGGTCAGACAAGATCGCCTGATGACCAAAGCAACACCTTTATCTCCTGCTACCACCTCCTCATCAGCCACCTCTTCGTCATCAAACACTGGCTCTCCTACAATGTCTATACCTCCATCTTTATAGTCATCTTCTTCTACAAAGAGTACTTTCTTTTCTGCTGTTTTCTTACATTCAGACTGTATATGCCCAATCTCACCATATCCTAAACACTTTAAACCACTACCAGTTGTTCTATTATGCTAGTTTTGGTTGGCAATGCCTTTGTTAATCACCCTTCCTACTCGGTTGGCTGCACTACTGCTACCAGCGCCACTGCCACTACCTCCCATATTGGCAGAGGACACATAAGTACATGTTCGCCTAGAGTGTTTCTCCACCTGTAAGGCTTTTTGATGAGTAGCAGAGATTGAGACAATATCAAACAAATTGACAGTATCCTAAATCTGCTACCTAAGACCACCAATATATATTTCCACCAACTGATCCTCTATCTCGTGTATGTCATTTCTGGCTATCAACCGGTAGAATTCAGTGGTGTAGTCATCCACTAACCTAGCTCCCTGCCTCAAATTCTGCAACCTCTGGTACATTAACTTCTAAAAGTTGTGAGGCAAAAACTCAGATCGCAAATGCTTCCTCATCTTTTTCCAACTGGCGATCTTAGCCTTGTCTTGCTTGTTCCTTGTTAATTTAGACTGCTGTCACCAGGCCGTTATCCTATCCCGTAGCCTTATTGCAACTAAGAAGACACGTTTATTATCAGGCACTCCTTTAAATTCCATATTCTCTTCTGTTGTAGCCAACCAGTCCAAAAAAATTTCTGGTTTAAGGCCGCCATGGAATTCTGGTATTTCTGTTCTCATTCCAGATTCCTAGCGCCTATCTTTAATAGGAGCTCTATATTGTATGTATGACTCTTCTTTATAATAAGTTCCTCCTTCAATATCAGAATCCCCATCGGATCCATCTACAATAGGGTTCCCCTGCTAGTTTCCGACCCCATGAGATGGGTCATTTGTTCTGTTAACTGGTCAATCGTCTGTTCCAATCATTCATCCATCATCTGTCCCATTCGTTGCTTAAGGTGGGCCTTGTATTCACGCTCATACACCTCCTCTAAGCGTTGTTGTGGTTGTCTTCGCGGTGCCATCGTTGTCCAAGAACAAACACGGCTCTAATACCAATTGATGTAGCGAAAGTAATAAACAAAGGTGCTATTTCTGTTTAGTCTAAGAATGCCCAGATAATAAACACAAAATGAGAGAAAAAAACTTCTCAATTGAATTATTATTAAACTCTGAAAAACTGTCTTCCACTTCTTCAAACATTACGTTATAAAACTTTAGGGTTACAAAAAACTATAATTCCAAATAAGAAAAGTTTTTAAAATGTAACAGATTGTCAAAATAAAAAAATTACAAGTATAAAAAGATATTATTTAACGAGGAAATGGCGCCTTGATCCAAGGGTTCTAAATAAAGAAATAAAAATATGCCCTAAGCTGTCATAAAAGTAAAACGCATTTTTGGAGGCCTAAACGATGGAATTTGACCAAAAACTGACGGACCTCACTGCAAAGCAATAATTTTGACTCGATGGTCCATTTTTCATTGGGCTAGACCCTTAGAACGCCCAGTTTGCAACATCAGCTTTTAGCAGTAATTACCAAACTGTCACTATAGCAGTTTTCGATCAAACTGCTCAATGAAAATTAAAGTTCTTTGTTCCACACCAGTTTACCTCAAAAACATTATATGTACAAACGGCAAAGGTGGTCAATCACGAAACATTTTGGACACAAAAAAAAAAATCACAAGTATTATATGGACAAACTTGTTTTTTATTACAATTATTGCATTTTTTTGTGTGAGGACTGCCCCGCCAACCTCCTATGACTGATACTCTGCTTTTATATCATTAATTTTCTCTTTTGCTTTTAGGCCACAACTACAAATAAACCTTTAAAATTGGATAAAATGTTAATTTAAATCTTGAATGGATTCAATTGAGCCCTTCAATTCTAAAAACTCATTCAATTAAGTTTTCGTTTAATAAGAATATATATATGGGAAGGAAAAAGTCTCAAATTAATTAAATATAAAATATGTAAATGATTAATATAAAAATTAGCTCTCTAATTTTATCAGATAGATTCTAAAATTAGCTCTCCCAAAATTAAATTAAAAAATTTATCATAATATTAAAGCATAATTGTTCCTTATAACCCATCTGTCTCATAATATCTCATATATTTGGATTGAAATTTTAATTCTTGTGCCATGGTAGATTTTTTTACTATGTGATGAGCTTTCAAATATTGTTTTTCATCCGGTAGAGAATGTTCTTCGGACTTTCAATTATTTCTTCTAGCATGGTTGTCCCTCAAACTTTAATAACTCTTCGATCTAGTCAGTATAACAAATTTTGCAAGTGTCATCTGGAACCATAAAAAAATTATCTTGACTAAGTTGCCAATTGAGGGGGCTAATAAAAATATATAGAAAAGTAAAAGTTTCACATTGATTAAATATAAAATAAGTGAATAATTAATGTATAAACAGGCTTTCCAACCTTAACAGTTACTCCCTCCTTTTTATTTTAAATAATATTTTAGATTTTTAATTTTGTTTCAAAATATTTAATATTCAACAATATTAAAGTAAAATTTTAACATTGTTTACTAATTTGTCCTTTATATTTAATATCATTATTAATGATAATAGGTGTAAATATTGGAAAAAGAAATTATTAAGAAAATGTAAATTGGTAACTTTATTTAATTTTTTAATATAAGTAAAATTTTATAAAAAGTCATTTAAAATGAAAAAACGAAAATAATAGTTTTTAAGGTTAGAACTTCTAAAATTTTAAGACTGTCTCTCTCAAATCTATATTAAGAAATCCATTATCATGTATAACTTTGTTAATTATTTTTGCAATTTGTTGTTAGTAATCTCTTATATTATTTTTAATACTGATTTTATGCGGCTTTAGTCCCATTTTCATGAGATCAATATAATTAACTAAATGGTGTTTAGATGATATTTTATATTTACAAAGCGCAGCTATGGTAATTATATAAATGTATAAATTTTCGTTTTTTTTGTTTGATAAATTAGGGCGTAAAAAACTAAACTTTATATAATTAAAGGTTTTATAATATTTTATATAAAAATAACTTATCTTTTTTAAGATGAATTTTATGAAGCAACTATTATTTTATGTCTTGCAAGCTTTAATACATTCACTTCATTTATATATGTATAACTTTTGTACAAATCTAATTTTTATACATAGATCATATTGCAAATTTTAATATAATTATCATATATTACTGATTACATCTTCAATTTTTATATAAAAGTCATATTTACCATTTTTTTTTGTCAAACACATAACATGTATTGATTAAAATAGGAAGAAATATCATTAATTGAAGCAATTGAAACAGGCTATATCAAATTTTTTTAATCCCTTATTCTTTCCTTTACAACACAAGAAAAAGTTTCTCTCATTGATGAGAAAGTTAAAGTGTATAAATGGATTGTCAATTAAGAGAGAGATTTAAAACCACGCAAAACTAGGGTCAAAAGCAATACAAGAGGTTGCAAATAATAGACTGAAAAAATAATTAACAGAGTTAATTAAGAAGAGTTTAATTTGGTAAAAAGGAGTTTAATTGAGTTGGCTTTTAGAATTGAACTCAAACTGATTTTGAGGGTTTAATTCAATTTTATGTTTATATTAATAGCTACCGAAGAAATTCTATCATGAATTGGGTAAATATTTTCAATCATGATTTAACCAATCATATCATTTGATTTAAACTATTAATTTAAATCAGATAATGTGATTGGCTCACTCCATAAATAAGGAAATGGATCAGGTCTACGATAGAATTTTTTATAGCTATTATAGATGTGTCGTGCACCGACAATCTAAATTTGAGTAGAGATTTTTTATTAATAAATTTAAGTTTATAATAAATATTTAAATAAACTTTGTGATACATTTTTAAAAATTTTACGTTTATATTATAAATTTATATTTTTATTCCACACATTTAAATTAAAAGGTGAAGACATATTTAATTAATATAATTCTTATCTTAATTTATTATTTATCTAGTTAAATGATACTTGTGTTTATTTTTTTTTACAGTTTAAATTTTATTATGTGGTATGAATATTAGTTGTTGGAATTTTAATTGTAGGTTTAATGAAGTTGACCTCATTAATGTATATGATTTAATTACAGCTTGCAATTTGAAAATGAAGTCTAGCAGTTCATTAATTCAATATATGAACCAAGCGGTTGGCAAGATGCTTCACAGTCCATTCCGAGTTGAACTGTTAAGAATCTCTTGTTCTTGTTGGGAGAAAAAGCTGAAAACTGTACGTTAATAGTGCCATTCATGTGATATTTACGTCTCAGGAGTTCACTTCACTACGCATATAATATGATCCAGCTAACATTGACTATTCAGTTGCGAACATGAAAAATGAATTTAGAATGAACTAAAACAATTAAATCTTTTGCTGAACAGATTCACTAGAGAATTAGTCTATAAAAATAAGCAACTGATGGAGAAAAAAATAGAGGGGAAGGATTGGAAAAAAAAAAACTACAATAAATTTGATGATTCGTGCTTCTTCCTTTAGCTCTAGAACCCCTTTCTGCCCAAATTCAGTCTTCAAATTAGTTGGCTTAAAATCAGATTCAAAGGTAGAAACTTCAGAAATCTGTTTCTCCAGCCTCACTCTATCATCATCAGTGATAGAGTATTATAATTATTCTTGAACTTAAAAAAAAAATGACACTGTAGAATCCATTCACTAGAGCAATATTAGCTTTATAAAAGCCAAGTGGATTTGAATAAGGCTCCTTTTCTTTAATTGGTTCAAGACTAATTGTATGCCTTTTACTCCCACAATTTTTTTTATTGTAACTCTCCATCTCCCACATATCCATAGAACTCCTTTTCATGCAAATTAGTAAACAAAGGAGCTTTATGGATTTGTGGTTCATAGGAAGTGACAATAGAACATTTGGAGTAAAAGACACATAATTAGTCTTGAATCATTGAAAGAAAAAGGTGCCTCATCCAAATACTCTTGGACTTTTATAATGCGATATTGCTCGAGTGAATGGATTCTACAATGTCATATTTTTCAAGTTCAAGAATAATTGTAGCATTAATATCATTAATGATGATATATTGAGGTTGGAGAAATAGATTTCAGAATTTTTCCCTTTAAATTTGATCTTGAGCCAATTAATTTGAAGACTGAATTTGTGCAAAAAAAAAAAAAAGATTCTAGAACTAAAGAAGAAAGAAACAAGTCATCAAATTCATAGGAGTCTCATAGTCTAAATATTATTCAGATTGATTCATGTCAAAATGTTGGGTTTTTTTTTTCCTATCATTCTCCTCTATTTTTCTGCTTGTATTCTTTGTTTTTTGTTTTTTTGTTTTTACTTTCTTTTGTTTTATTTTTTATTTATAGATTGATTCCTTTGTGAATTTTTTTTACCAAATGATTTAATCGTTTTAGTTATCTACATTGCAATGAATTTAGTTCATTCTAAATTCATTTTTCCTGTCCATAATTGTATAATATTAGCTAGATCATATTTTATTAATTTTTGAAACATATGCATCACACGATTGGTACTGTTTATAATTTATTGTTGAGAAAATTACATTCTATAATATTTTTTTAACTTTATTTTTAAAATATCTTATATTTTTAATATATTTTTGATATGCTAAATATATACTTAATGTATATATTTAAAAATGAAGTATATATTTAATATGCCTGATTTATATCGAAAATATATCTATGGAAAGTGATATTTTTAAAATTAAAACTAAAAAAAGATATTTTTAAAATTAAAATTGAAAAAAAGGATATTTTTGAAAATATTTTTTTAAAGATATTTTTGAAAAATACCTTTATTGTTCTAGCTTCGGCTTCTGGCCCTCTAAGAAGCCCACATGGAAAGCAATTTAACAGGAAAAATAGCCAGCTTTATAATACTTTATTGTTCTAGCTTTGGCTTCTGGTCCTCTAAGAAGCCCACATGGAAAGCAATTTAACAGGAAAAATAGCCAGCTTTATAATACACACCATTGCCACTTTCCCATATCTAATCCCAAATAAAAGAATTTTGCAACCTATTATGTAATGACTTTTTTTTTTTATGGGTTTCACTTAAAATGCACAGAAAATAAAATCAAGGTCTTGATTGCATGAGAAATGGAATTTATAACGCACACAGTTAGAAAGAAAAAAAAAAGTGAATTAGGAACTTTTTTTTTTAAATTGGAATGTTATTATGACGCCTCCACCCAATTTACACCAAAATTCCTCACCCCTCCTTTATGAAAAAATCATGTGACAGAATTAAATTAAATTAATAAAATGTTATCTCAAAACATTAGTTATTTAAATAAACCATAAAATAGTACAAATATAAAATGTCATATGTCAGCTTTTTCTCCCAACAACAACAAGAACAACAAGAGACTCTTAATAATTCAACTCGGAATGAACTGTGAAGCATTTTGCCAACCGCTTGGTTCATACTGAATTAATGAACTGCTAGACTTCATTTTCAAATTGCAAGCTGTAATTAAACCATATAAATTAATGAGGTCAGCTATTTTTTTTTTTGGCAAACATAAATTAAAATTGCATTAAATAAAGAAGGGAAATACATAGTCCCATTCAGAAAATATTATGAAGCAAAGAAATACAAATACTAGAAGCTTGTAATCTAACAGTTATACAACCAAAAAATATATTGAGACACAAAGACTCATCCAGATATATGAATTTAGCCACAGTCGAAGTCTGAAACTAACCTGACCTCTGCATAGTGATTGTAAAAACCACGATCCCTTAAAAGAACCAATCAAAGTTGAAAATCCAAACTCAGGATCAGTATAAAAAATTTCGACAACTGATGTACATATCACGTGATAATATTTAAACTTAAAAAAATAAACACGAGTATCATTTAACTGCATAAAAAATAAAGATAACAATTATATATTTTAATTAAATATGACTTTACCTTTTAACTTCAACTTATTAATTAAATAAGACTTTAAACTTAATATAATTATATTTTATTTTGAAATTTATATCTCAACTTTTATTTAAATATTTTCTGCATGAATTTACACCATTTACCTCTCTTTCAAATTCCTTTTCAAATCTGCTGTCTTATTTTTTTTTCAAATATAATTTTTTTCACTTATTTTTTCTATGTTCTTTTTTTTATTCTTACATCACTGTTAACAGTTGTTAACAGCTTCTCAATGTTTTTTGACGTCGGTTTTTTTTTCTTAATTTTTTGAAATTTTTTCATTTTATTTTTTATGTATTTTTATTCAGAAATTTTTTTATTCCATATTCTCATAAATATGTAACGTACACATAAAAATTATCAAACATGTATAACATCTATTAAATATTTATTAAATATACATATAATATATACCAAACATTTATAAAATTTACTTGATATTTTTTTAACTAATTTTTTTTATTTTATATTCACACAATATCCACATAATATCTATATAACAAACATAAAGCTTACACAAATAAAAACTTATCATGCACACAATATTTATAACATTTATCAAATATATACCAAATATTTACCAAACATCTATATAATAAAATTTTTTTTTTTTACTTTTATTTTGCATTCTTCTAAGATACACAAAATATCTATAAGACATCAATACTTTTATTCTATATTTTCTTAACATACATTATTTATATTAAATATCTATCATATATTCACTGTACATTAATATTACATTAAAAGTTTTATTTTATATTTTTCTAATACAAATAACATATAATAAATCAATAATATTATTTTTAATCTATTTTTTTTCTTTTTTAGTGTCATTAATGATTAAAATTTAATTTTTAAAAATGTGAAGATTTGTTAAAAAGATAAAGATGATAATTTAAACTATTATGAAGACAAAAAAAATTTAACTTTATAGATTAAAATTTTTATATTTGATTACATATAAAATTTTTTAATTTCGTTTTATGATTCGTATTTTTATTTTTTATTAGTTAATTTTTTTACACTGATGTTGATAAAAAAAAGTTGATGAAGATTTTAATAAAGAAGATGAACACTTTTATATATGTGTTAGAAGAAGATGTTTATCCTCTGTTTTTTTAATACCATATATTTTTTAGACAATAAATAAAAAAATAAAGAAGACACAAGCATTTAATTAGACAATAAATAAAAGTATAAAATTTATCATCTAATTTGATTCTTTTATTAAGAAGGTTCTTTTAGTTTAAATAAAAAAAAATATGTAGTTTAAGAATTTTTATGATTTTATATTTATAATTTTTTTGTTCTTTATATGAAATATAAAAAATAGTTTTTTTCAATAAAAGAGAAAATAACATATAATAATAAAAAAATAAATTCTATATGCATTTGACATAAATATCAATTAAAAAAATTTAATTATTAATTTAACTAAAAATATAATTTTGAAAATTTTGATTTTTTGCATAAAGAAAAATATTATTTTGTTTAAGGGTTAATAGAATTTACATGTTATTGTCCTCCTAATATAATTATAATTTTAGACTCTTGAGTTTTGGAAATATTAACTATTTTTAATAGAGTAATTTTGAAATTTAAAATGTCCAACAAATTAAGTTTGACATGTATTATTTTGTTTTAGTCAATTTATAGATCTTTTTCGGTGGTGTATGCTTTTTGTTCACGTTATTAAGGAAATAAATAAATATCTATAAATTTTATTTTTCATTTTAAAAATTAAATTTGATTTAGATAATAAATTAAAAATTAAATTATTTGAATTAAAAATATTATTTTTCATAATAAATTCCTTTTATTTATGTTTTTTAGTATTCACATATTTTTTATCTCTTTTTCTTTTTGATGGGGTTCACTTTTATTAACTTTCATTTATTTTATTTTATATCAATTATGATATTTTTTTTCTTCTTCTTCTTTTTGTTATATATTGAATTTGAAAATTTAATTTATATAGATCTATTTTTGATCGATTTTTTAGTAGAGAAAAATAGTTTGAAAGAAAATGAAATTAGAAATCCTTTCTGTAAAAAAATATTTTTTTTCTTTTTCTTTTTTTGCTTGTATCATTTTCCAATCTCTTTTGATAAATATTTTCATTTTTTCCTATATATATAATAAATAATTTATAAAAATACAAAAAATAATAAATATTTACATCTATTCAATAATTAAATTTTAAAATAAATAATCAAATATTTAAATTAATCTTTAAATTTCTAACTAAATTTAATTAAATAGTTAAATAATGAATTTAATTCTTCTATTATTATTTATTAATATAATTTAAATTGTTTAATATTATATTAAATAATATTAATATATCCAATTTTTATATTTTTTACCAGTTTATTTAATAATTTCATTATTACTTATTTCTTGGAATTACATTAAAATTTTATTAAAATATTTATTATATTTAAATTAATTTATAAATATCTAAAAATTCTATAAAATTATATTAAAGGCTTAATTTTATAGTTTTATTTTTACCAAAATTTAATTTCACAATAGTCCCTAAACTTTATAAAAAAATGATATGTAATTATTTATTTTAAATTAAATACATGGACTCCATATGGATGCTACATGGAGTCCATATATATAATCTCTTACTAGAAAATAATTTTAGAGACTTTAATGAAAAAATACAAGTTCAAAAATTTTATTGGGATGATTTGAAGTTTGAGGATTATAACATTATAACACTATAAGTTTAGAGACTATTTATAAAATGAAGTCAAAATTATATTCTTTATAAACATTATTAATACTATAATATAATGAAACTAAAATATTTTCATATAATAAATTATTAAAATGCAAAAATATATAACAAGGAGCGTAAAATATGTATTATAAATTAAAGGTAATCAAATCTAATAATAAAAACTATATTTTTTATTAATTATATATGGGGGATAAAAATATTTAAAAAATTCAAGATCAAAATATAAGTGATAACAATATATTTTTTTAATTATCAAACTACACCAATTATAAAAAAACCATATTTAATAATACGATATTAGATTACACAAAAATATTTTACGAATATCCAAGTGAAAATTATTGGACAGTTTAGACTGTATCTATGATTATTTATTTATTTATTTTTATCTATTAATTATCTATGATTATTTGATATGGTAAATTATTAAAACAAATGTAACTCTTTTAAAATCTTGGCCATGATAATTTGTGTATTTTTTATGTAACTATTTAGAAATAAAGATTGAAAAAAGGATTTCATCTTTTCTTGATAACACAATAAATTAAGAAAATAATTTGTAATACAAAAATGTCTGCCCCCGCTATCTTCATTTAGTTATACCATCTTCATTTAATAATATTTTAACTGTTTTTGTGAAGTTGTAAAATATAAATTTTATATTTTATATAATTTAAAATAGGAAATGTAATTAAATTTTATATTTCTATATTTAAAATAAATCTATAATTGAATTATTATTTTCTTATTCTTTAAATATTCTCAATATAATAAATATAATTAGAAAAATTAAATAATTATTTTAAATAATTAATTTAAAAAATTAAATATTCTTTATATATTTCTTTTAATTTTTTTTATTTTATTTTTAAATTTAGATATTGCGATTACGCTGAAATGATGCCAAATAAATTGAAACTAGAATGATGTTCTCACGTTACTTTGAAAATATACATATTTTATTTTATTTGTTTATAAAATAATATTTATTATTTAATTACATATGAAAAATATTTAAAATATATTACAACAATTAATAATAAAATCAAGGAGTAAATAAAATATGTAAGAAAAATATTATTTAAAGAATCATAAAATAATTATATTATTTTCTTATTTATACTCAATTGATAATATCTTATAATAATTATACCAATATTTTACTTGTTTACACTCAATTGATAATATCTTATTCTTAATTTATGATTTATTTTTCTCATTATTTAAAAAAATATTAATCATCTTTTATATTATTTATAAAAAATTAAAATATGTATATTTCTAAAATAATACAAGAATATCATTCAAGTATAAATTAAAATTGATGATAGAGATTAATATTTTATGTTAAATACAGAAAATTTTTATTTTTAATATATAAGGGCAAAATTGATAAAAGAAAAGCAAAATTATTATTTATCTATGATGATTTGACTTCTCTTTTAAATATTATAATAGATGTTTTTATTGGGAGTGTACAAATTTTTTGAATCTGACCAAATTTAATTGAACTAAATATTTTTTGGTTGGGTTTAATCGAATTATTTTGCATATAATGGTGAAATTGAGTTTATTTTTTTAAAAAAAATTAAAATTTGGTTAGATAGTCAAATCATTGATATTTATTTTTTTGCTTTAATCTAAATCTGACCAATAAATATATATATATATATATATTTATAATATATATTATGTGACCTAACCTGATTAAATCTGATCAAATTTGAAAATTTATACAATATTATATATAATTTATATATTAATTATATAATTCTTATGGAATTACAAAATAGATAATAACAATTTACGAATATAAAAAGGCAAAAGCGTAGTAAGCATTCAAGCAAATTTATTCTATAGTTGTTTTTATGATTTTTTTTACTATGATAAATTAATTAATATTTTTAAATTAAAAAAAATATTTTTGTCTACTCAAACCAAATCAAATATAAAATTTTAAATTACCGGTTTGATTAGCATTGTAATTATTTATTTTTATAAAATTTTAAAAATTAAAATTAAAATATATTAAGAAGAATGGAAAATATTTAGATTATCGGGTGTAAACATTTAGATTAACAGTTTTGATGCATTAAATGAATTTCACATGCAAGAAGAAAAGAAGAAAAAAAAAAAGAGTAGAACTTTGGGCGTTTGCTTCAACCTTTTTTGACTAAGTCAAATTCAGTTAATAAATTAATTAGCCAAACCGAGTTAAATAATTTTATCAATTGATTAAATGGATTGAAATTAAAAATTTATAGGTTCAGTAAATATTAAATCAGTATAATTGATTAAAAATTTATTTGATCGGTTAATTAATTAATCGATCAAACATCTACTTCTAAAAAAAAATAACCAACTTTAATACCCACCGTTGCCAGTTTCCCATTTCTAATCCCAAATAAAATAATTTTGCATCTATCAATTGTCAATATATAATATGTAATGACCTTAATTTTTCAGTATGGGTTTCACTTATAATGCAGACAGAATAAAACGAACGTCTTGGTTGAATGAAATATGGAATTTATAATGCATACAGTTAGAAAGTGAAATTTGTGAATTAGGAGCTTTCTTTATATTGGAAAGTTATTTTGATGGCTGGAGGTCTGCAGAATTCTACCTAATTTAAACCAAAATTCCTTTATAAAAAAAATATCATGCAATAAAATAAAATAAAATTAATAAAAATATATCAGAAGTCTCAAACCATTAATTGTTTAAATTAACCATAAAAATAGTACCAATATAAAAATGTCATATGCTAGCCTTTTCTGCCTCAATTCAGAATGAACAGTGAAGCATCTTGCCAACAGCTTCGTACATATTTTATTACAGCTTGGTTTATATTGAATTAATCAAATACTATTGGCTTCAGACTTCATTTTCAAATTGCAAGCTGTAATAAAATCATATAAATTGATGATGTCAACTTCGTTGAACCTATAAAATTCCAACAACTAATATACATACCAAATAATAATATTTAAACTGAAAAAAAAATAAACACGAGTATCATTTAACTAGATAAATAATAAATTAAGATAAGAATTATATTAATTTGACCTTTCAATTTGAACGTGTGAAATAATAATATATATAAATTTAAAATAAAATAAAATTTTAAAAATATATATCTCAAATATATATCTTAATTAGGTGATCAAATTTAATAATAAAAACCATATTTGATGATACTATTAGATTAAACGAAAACATTTTACAAATATCTTAGCGAAAAGTATTGGACTTTATCTATTATTATTTGATATACTAAATTATAAAAATAAATTTAACTATTTAGAAAGATTGAAAAAATGATTCCATCTTTTCTTAATATAACATAAAAAAAATAAGAAAAATGTAAGTTTCTGCATACATATAAAGTTAGGGGATGTGATATATATGTATATATATATATATAACGCATAAAAATTAAATTTTAAAATTAATTTCGAAAAGTGTTTGAAAATATTACGAGGTTCTCAATAGTCAATATATAAATTTTTCTTTAATATGCTTTTTTTTAACATTCTTATCTATATGATCTGTTCTTGCTCTGTGTCTTATACTATAGCCATTTAATTTTATTTTAACTGTTTTTGTGAAGTTGGAAAATATAAGTTCATATTTTGTAAATTTTAAAATAGTAAATTTAATTAAAATTTGTATATCTATATTTAAAAAAACCTATGATTGAATATTTATTTTTTAAATATTCTCAACATAATAAATAATACTACAAAATAAAATAATAATAAATAATTAATTTATAGTTATAACTAATTTTTAATTTATAAATATAATAAAAAATTAAGTGGAAGAAAAATAATTAAAAAAAGATAGAGAGAAAAATATTTAAAACAATATATTAAACCCATCCCACGTCTAAAAATTATAAGAAATATAATCAACTCATAATAAGAAAGACAACTTAATATAAATAATTAGATTATTTTGTGTTATAAAGTATAACTTCTTATAAGCTCAATCTACCCTACCTTTATCTGAATTACAATATACTTTTACTGAAATTACTAACTTATTTACTATACTATGAAATTTGACAAAATAGTCAAAGAAGAGGGCAAAACGATATTTTTATACACAATATTGTACTTTGAAAATTGAATTTCAATAGTAACAAATTTTATGATATAAATGTAAGAGCGGATAAAAGGTTTCTTCTTTTTTGCTTTGCTATGAAGTTTCCATCTCGCTAAGAGGACACTTCTCTCTTTTTTCGTTCTCAGATCTAGAGCTGTTATTAGTCAGAAGGCCAACGATAACCCTAAATTCTTAGTTTTCTTAGATGCAGAGGCGGAGATAAAGGGGGTCCCATGGGGCCCTGTTCCCCCCTCAGTTAAAAATAAAAAATTTTTAGGTATATTTGAGAATGAATATTACATTGGTTGAAATGGAACAGCTTGGCCTTACTATGTGAGAGCACGCAACTTCGATCCACGCTCCCAACATTTTTCATCCTTTTTTTTCCAATCTTTAAAACTGGGCCTTTTAATCAAGCCCATTACAGACAAACAAGATTTGTCAATGACTCTGCCCATTACAAACAAACAAGAATAACTTAATTGTGACTCTTTCTCTTCTTTCTCACGTTTCTTCTTCGTTAATTCCTTTTTTCTTTCTTTTTTTTTTCAGATAACAGTTTCTTCCTTTTTCAATTTCATTCTTTCACCGATTGGCACCAGCAAGGCAGCGGCAACAAGTTAAGAATAGGTACACCACTTACTTTTAATCTCATATTTATTTTGTTGCAATTTTTTTATCTTGCTAAAATGAATTGAAATTTGAAAAATAATGAATTAAGAAATTGGCTTGAATACTTGAGGACATTATAAATTTGAAATGTTTAATTTGATTTTGTAGTATGAAGTTTTTTTTTTTTTGAGAAAAGTAGTATGAAGTTAAATTGAAATTATTATTTTTTTGTAGTTTATAATCTGGAATTTTTTTATTTCTTTTATAATTTGATATTTTTAATGTTTAGTATTTGATAAATTGAAATGGCTACTATATATCTATTGACTATTGTGATTGAATTATTTTTCTTATTCTTTGTAGTTATATGGAGCGATATTTTAAAAAATTAAGACCAAGTAGTGAAGAGTCGCCATCAGTTAATCAAAATATTCAATCGACTCAACCACATAAGGAAGCAATTGTTCAACCGGTACCACCAAAAGAACCTACTATTCAACAACATGAGATTGATATAGAAAATATTCCTTCTGATCCGGGATTACGACCTAGCATAATGAGTTATCCACCTGATGTCCGAGATCAGGTACGTAGAGCCTATTTATTAAAAGGTCCATGTCAACCACGCAATCATACTTTTCCTAAAAGAGTAGAAGGAGGTAGAGAAAGGAAATTTATATTATCGTGGTTTGATGATTTTAGTGATTGGTTAGAATATAGTATTGAAAAAGATGCGGTATTTTGTTTGTATTGTTATCTTTTTTCACCCGGACATAGTGAAAGAGGTCATAATACTTTTGTATCTGAAGGTTTTTCAACTTGGCGAAAGAAAGAGAGAATAAGAGATCATGTAGGAAAACACGATTCTTTGCATCATAGGTGTCGATTAGCTTGTCAGGATTTAATGAATCAAGAGCAACACATTGAATTTGCTTTTTCAAAACATTCTGAAAAGTCAAAGCGTGAGTATCGCTGTAGATTATATGCATCATTACTTGCTCTTCGCTATCTTTTGATGCAAGGTCTACCTTTTCGAGGACATGATGAATCTGAAACTTCATTAAATCAAGGAAATTTCATTGAATTTGTTAAAGTATTGGCTTTAACTAATGAAGAAATTAATAGTGTTGTGCTTCATAATGCTCCTGAAAATCACAAGCTCACTTCTCCTATTATTCAAAAAGATATCATTAGTGCATGTGCATTTGAGACAACAAAAGCTATTATTTCAGATATGGGCAATGATTTGTTTTCTATTCTAGTTGATGAATGTCGAGATGTTTCAGTTAAAGAGCAAATGGGTGTTGTTGTACGGTATTTGAATGAACAAGGGTGTGTGGTTGAAAGGTTTATTGGTGTTGTTCATGTACATGATACAAGTGCCTCAACGCTTCTAGCAGGTTTGAAGTCTTTCTTTTGTACTTATGGCTTAAGCATATCTGGTTTGAGAGGACAAGGGTATGATGGGGCTAGTAACATGCGGGGTGAATTCAATGGCCTCAAAAGTTTAATTTTAAAGGAAAATCCAAGTGCTTATTACATTCACTGTTTTGCCCATCAACTCCAACTTACTCTTGTTGCAGTTGCTAAAAAGCACCATAGTGTATGTTCATTTTTCCATACTATTAATCGTTTGGTGAATATAGTTGGAGTTTCTTGTAAAAGAAAAGAAATGCTTCGAGAATTGCAAATGGAAAAAGTGGTAAAAGGAATTGAAGAAGGTATCATAAAAAATGGACGAGGGTTGAATCAAGAGATGACATTGAAGAGGCCGGGAGATACTCGTTGGGGTTCTCATTACGGTACGCTTATTAATTTGATTCATTTATTTTCTTCAGTTGTGGATATTGTTGATTATGTTAGAGATAATGGGATTGATGATTCACAAAGGGGTGAGGCCATTAAAATGTTTGATATTGTGATTCAATTTGAATTTGTGTTTGTCTTGCATCTTATGAAATTGATTTTGGGAATCACAAATGAGTTGTCTCAAGTTTTACAAAAGAGGGATCAAAATATTGTGAATGCTATGAATTTGGTAAAAGTGTCAAAACTCCGTTTGCAGGATGTTAGAGATAATGGTTGGGAGGATTTATTGAAAGAAGTGTTTGAATTTTGTGCTAAAAATGAAATTAGTGTGATAAATATGGACGAGCATGTTTTTGTTCCAAGATCAAAGCGGGGAATGGAACCAATGACAAATCTCCATCATTATCGAGTTGAGCTTTTTTATTCAGTAATTGATATGCAACTTCAAGAGTTGAATAGTCGATTTGATGAAGTTAATACAAAGTTGCTTTTGTGTATGGCTTGTCTTGATCCTAAAGATTCATTTTCTGCATTTGATGTGAGCAAATTAGTTGAACTTGCAAAGTTTTATCCCTCTGACTTTTCGCCAGTTGATTTAATTGAACTCCAATCTCAACTTCAGAACTTCATTGTTGATGTGCGTTTGGATAAGAAATTTTCTGAATTGAAAGGAATTGGAGATCTCGCCAAAACTATGGTTGCTATAAAAAAGTATAAAGTTTTTCCTTTAGTGTATCTGTTAATCAAATTGGCATTGCTTTTACCAGTTGCTACAGCTACAGTGGAAAGAGCTTTCTCCGCAATGAAAATTATTAAGAGTTCACTTCGTAATAGCATAGGAGATGAGCTGCTAAATGATTGTTTAGTTACCTATATTGAAAGAGATGTATTTGCAAGTATTGACAATGAAACAATTATGAATAGATTTCAATCAATGAAAAATAGGCGAGGAATATTGTAATTTAATGTTTTAAATTTTCTTTGTATCCAACATTTTTCTTGTTTTATTTATTTTATTATAAATGTTATTTTTGTGAATTATAAATTTTAAGTTGAATTGGACCCTCCTTATCTAAAATCCTGGCTACGCCACTGCTTAGATGTGATGGATTTTTCTCTTTCTTTGTATTATTTAGTATTTTTCTTTCAAATCCAACCCTAGGTGGCCTTTTGTATTATCACCCATAATAAATTCTTATATTTCAAAGGTTTTACCCCGATGGCAAAGCAAGGAATCAAGGCTATACCCAGTGATCCTTTTGTGTGCAAAAGAAAATCATTCATTCTTCAAGTTTTCATAAGTTGTCGTGCGATAGATCATACCCCTGAAGTTTCTTTGGTTGGTGTTTCAGGTTTTTAACCGATTACAAAAGCTACATGCCTCCTTTCTTAAGCTTGCCTTCTATACTTTATCGAATCTATGTTTCCATCAGTCCCATATTAGATTTTTTTTTGTCTTTTATTCTCTCACTTCTCCGTGTTTTGATATATGAGATTGATCGAGACTTTAGGAATTTGTTTGAGATTTGTCATTGGGCTAATTGGTAGGCCTCAACTCGTCTTTTAGGCTGTTAGGTTGTACGGATTTATTTGAAGTTTGTAAGATTTGGGAGAAGTTTGATATTTATTCCGTAATTTCAGCTTTAGAGTATAAAAGGCTCTAGTTCAGTATTTTAGTTAATGAAATGTTTCATTACTAAAAAAAGAAAAGTCTAGAGCGGACATAGGAGAGAAGCCTAACCAACTGTGATTTAAAAATATATAAAATAAAATAATATTTTATAATACACTTTTTAACTTTTTTTAAATATTCTATATTTTTATATATATTTAATATACTGAATATATATTTAATATATATATCTTTAAAAATAAAATATATATTAAATATATTAAATATATATCAAAAATATATTATTAAAAAGAGATATTTTTAAAATTAAAGTTCTTAAAAAGATATTTTTAAAATTGGAATTGAAAAGAGAATGTTTTTAAAAATATTTTTAATTTTTAATGTATTTAAAAAAAAACAACGGAAAAGGGGAAAAATCCACATTGTATTAGTGATTGACCGAAGTATTGTCGCTTCTGCATACGATGTTTTGAGGTAAAGCACATACGGCGTGGGTCTAATCAGCCTCTATTATTATTATTATTATTATTATTATTATTATTATTATATGTGTCTAAATCAGCCTCTATTATTATTATTATTATTATCATTATTTTAACTGGCATCATAATCATATAGTAAGATTAGTTTTATAAGTGAAAGCAAATAAATGTACAGTAGAAATTAAGATATACTATATTATTATTATATTTATTTTCACACCTAACAAACTTTTGTTTTTTTTTTTTAGCAAAGTTGCTAGCATTTGACTAACTTCATCTGCTTAAATTGCTATCAGCATTTATTAATTAACTATTTTTCATTAAGTTGCTATTTTTTTAAAGCAACAAGAAAAATCAACTATTATTAATGTCTGAAAGACTAACATTTGAAAGAAAATGAGGGAATAGTTGCCACTCCTCACGCACAGACTCAGAATTTATTGCCCTTGCTAAGAAGTGAGTAGCATAATTCGCTGAGCGTCTAATAAAACTAAAACCACAGCACCTCAAGTCCTTTAATAACAATTGGCAATCACGAACAATGTTCAGAAAATAAGAACCAAACACAATATTTCTATGCATAGCCTGCACTAATATCAAGCAGTCAGTCTCAACATTGACTCCCGGCAAATTTCAAGATTTGAGCCAACTTAGAGCATCCCCAACGCAGGGATGCTCTTGACCGTGAGACTCGTCCCATTACAGGACGGTCTCTCCTATTTTAGGGAACAACCAAAAATGTGAACTCTTTAGTTAAAAAAAAAAACCCATGTAATGTTTAAGTTACCGTTGCATGGTTTGCTGCCATTGCACTTTTGTGCAACAGTAATATATTTTTTTTTATTTTAAAAATTTTAAAATTTTATCTATAAATATAATAATTTACAATCAAATTCTACTAAAAATTTTATTTCTCCAATATTCTACTAAATTTTTTTTTCAGCTCTACTAAAATTCTACTTCTCTCCCACTCTATCAAAATTTATCTACAATCAAATTAATCTACAATTACATGCAAAATTTCAATTTCTTTCAAAATTCAAATTTTTCATAATCTCAATCTATAAATCTAAACCTACCTCAAAATCTAAATTTTCAAATTTCTTATTTTACTAATAATCAAAATCCACAAGCATATCAATTTTCATTTTCTTCATTTTTACCCAATCTCCACAATTTCAAAATCAATCTAGTCGTAGAGGGTCGGATTCAACTAGTTCACCATTTATACCATTTTCTAACAAAGATGTTAGAGATGATATAAATATCAATAATGATGATATTGACGTTAAAATTGTGCAAGAGAATACTATTTAATGGCGATTGGAAGGGGATAAGCTCCTAATTAGTGCATGGTTAAATGTGTCGATGGATCTTATTATTGGTACCTATAAAAAATGTAATACATTTGAACCCGAATTTATTAATACTGTGAGGAAAGCGATTCCAGCATCATCAATAGAGGGTCAAATACAATAAAAAATTATGGTGTAGGATCAACCATGTAGCTCAATTATTTAGTGAATGTTACGATTAGACAACTTAAGAAATAGGGAGCGGTTCAAATATGGACAATATAATGGAGTTGACTCATAAACCTTATCTTGCTATGACTAAGAAAAAATGTAATTTTGTGAGGCATTGGATTGAGCTTCAAAATGAACTAAAATGGAGAACTCATTCAACTAGTAGCAGAGGTTTTAAGAGAACAACAATAAGTGCTAGTGGAGCATACTCATCATCATCAAATCTTGAAACGACCACTACCGATGATGCCATGGAGTCTCCAGTTCGTCCAAAATGCACCAAAGCAGCTAAGAGGAAAAGTAAAGAAAAATCAAACGCTACTGATGTTGGATCCTTTATCAAAGAAGAGATTGAAGCTAGGCATGAGCATCGGTCGGTTAATCGGATTTTAGGATTTGAACAACCTGACCGTTTAAAAGTGGTCAGAAAAAATATTTTTGAAAACTGACAAATAATGGTTAGTTTGATCTATTCGGTCGGGTTTTTGTAGAGTTCGTTAGGTTCGGTCGATTTTTTAGTAAATATATAAACTAAAATCGATCAACTCAGTCGGTTTAAACTGACGTGGTCGGTTGGGTGATGGTCGGGTCAGTCAATTTTTTTGCTCATCCCTAATTAAAGCAATTAAATCAAATGTATCAAGAAAATTATCAATAATAGACGACTGAAAAAATGTCAAGCAAAAAGAGATGAACTTGAAGGAAAGGAGATGGTCATGAAGGAAAAGGAGATGGACATGCAACTCTTTTTTGCTGACACCTCCTTAATGAACCAAGTCCAACGAGATATTCATGCTACATTGCTAGAAAAAATTAAGATAAAGTATAATATTAATTGAATATTTATGCTTATGGTTATGTAGCTTTTTAATTTTTTTTCAATATTCTGTAGCTTTTTAATTATGTAATATTATTTACCATTGTAATATATTTTATTATTTGGTGTAATATTATTAGTTGTTAAAAACTAGTTGTTGAAAAATAGCCATTAAAAACTAGTCGTTAAAAATATATGTTAAAAACTAGTTGTTATAAACTCATAACTCCTTATCTATAAAATGCTTTAATCACTTACCAATTAGTCATTTACTATGGAAACATTTCTCCTTTTACAACAAACAGTTAAACATCCATTACTTAAATTGGCTGATAAATATGATAAACCAAACAATATGTCTTCTGACAATATTGATGATTGGATTGAAGAGTTTTTATTTGATAACTCAGAGCAAAAATATCTTAAACTTGTTCTCCAAACATATGTAGAAAGCTCTTCATCCGGATCTCGTAGGAGGATAGATAGAGATCACGAAGCTGGACATGAACTTCTAATAAGGGACTACTTTGCAGAAAATTTGGTATACCATACCGAGCTGTTCCGGAGAAGGTTTCAAATGAGAAGGCATGTCTTTCTTCATATTGTCGATGCTCTCTCAAGTTTTGATCCATATTTCCAATAGAGATTCGATGTTATAGAAAAAAAAAAGAAATTTCATCCCTATAAAAATGCACAACTGCTATTTGAGTATTGACATATGGTGTATCAGCTGACTCTGTGGACGATTATGTACGGATAGGAGACAGCACCGCAATTGAGTGCTCAAAGAAATTCGTTGAAGATGTAATTTTGGCATTTGAGAATGAATATTTATGTAAGCCGAACTCAGACAATATCCAATGGTTGCTATAGATTGGGGAGGCCCTCGGCTTTTCAAGTATGATGGGCAACATTGACTGCATGCATTGACAGTAAAAAAATTATCCTAAAACTTGGAAAATGATGTATATGAATGGTTATAAATGGATTCCAACTATAATTCTTGAAGCTGTGGCTTCACATAATTTATAGATATGACATGTATTTTTTGAAATTGTTAGTTCAAATAATGATATCAATATGTTAGATCGATTACTGGTGTTCGATGAAGTGCTTGCAGGTCGTGCTCTATAGGCAAATTACACTATGAATGAATATAATTACACTTTCGGGTACTATTTGACAGATGGTATATATTTCGAATGAGCAACATTTGTCAAAATAATCAGCCGACCTCAGAGTGACAAGAGGAAGCAATTTGCACAGTATCAAGAAAGTTGTCGAAAGGATGTGGAGCATTCGGAGTGTTGCAAGCTCGATTTGTAATAATACGTGGCCCTACACAATTTTGGTAAAAAGACGATATTGCTAGAATAATGAAAGCCTTTATCATTTTGCATAATATGATTTTTGAGGATGAAAGAGATACACATGCTATGAACTTCGATCATCTTATCTCTTATGATAATACGCGGACAGCTTATCACAATTAGAGCTGGAAGAGGAACTTTTCACTCTGAATGAGAGGTATATTGAAAAAATATTCAACTTCATGATAAACAAAAAACATCAGCCACTACAAGCAGGCTTAGTAAAATGTATCTGACAATTCTACAATCCCAATTAAATTAAAACTTATGGTTATATAAAATTTTAAATATGTAACATTATTTGTCATTTCAATATATTTTATAATTTGATATTTGAAATTATACAGTTTGATAATATGATAAAATTTAAATTTTATTTATTGAAAATTAATATGAAAAAGTTAATAATTTAAAATTTTCTAATATTGTTACATAATTAAATATTAATCTAATCAAAATTAATATATTAATTAAATAATTTTTTCATATAGCTACATATTTATTATTCCATCATAAAATAAATTAATATTTAAAATTTAATTAATAAAATAAAATAACAAATAATATAAATATTAAGAAAATAGATCCACTTCAATTTTAGTCCCGCTAAATATTTATGTGACATTTAAATGTGATCCATTATCCCTTACTATTGGAGAAGCTCTTAAAATCTCTCTGAATCCAATAGTACAAGTATATATTAACCTACATATATTTATATATGTATATATAAAGTAATAATACTTACTTCTATTACTTTTTTAGTCTCAAAATATTAGAAATATGTCTCATTTTGCATATTAAGAAATATTTACTTAATAGATAAATTTATTTATATAAATTATTTATTTTATTTTTTATTTATATTAAATAATTATTGATTATTATAAAATTTAAAAATTAAAATAATTATTAATTAAGTTAAAAATAATTATAAATTAAAAATATAAATAATTAAATGTGATATTATTGATTATAAAATATTTAAATAAAAATATAATAATTAATTTATAATATAATTATAATTTAAATAAAATAACAGAATTATATTTTAAAATAGATAAAAAACAAAATTCCCTGCATTTTGGAGAGAGAGTATTAAATATACTGTCTCAGTTCATATTAAAAAAAGGCTGTGTTAGGTAGAAATGAGGAGCATCTAGTCAAAGCATTTCTCTCTCTTTCTCACTCACTAATTAATTCCATCATCAAACATTTTCTTCTATAAAATCCGCATATATAGTTATGGCTTACCATCATCTTAATTAATTTGCTCTCAGAATTTCTAAAAACCCTTGGTCTGTTTCAAACTTTCAATATTTGTCTGCAGCTCTTAAGAGTTAGCATGGCAGAAGGAGCAAAGCATGTCATTATCTCAATCCCTGAAGCAAAAGCAAAAGAAGAAGCAGAAGCAGTTGTATTAACTAGTTCCCAAATGGGATCTTCAATTCCTCAATCTACAAATCCATCTTTCAATAATCTTCCACAAATCCCACCAACAATTTCACATTCCCTTACTCATAGAAAATCATCAATCAGGTCTGCTTCTTCAAAGCACCATGAGCAAGTAGAAGATTTTGAATTGGACCCAAAGAAGGACGCAACTCATGACATTTTTAAGGATAAAGAAAAGGTAAAGAACCGAAAAAAAGGTATGAACTGGAAAAAGTTCATAGTTTCTATGGAGTTAATTGCATTTCTTATCATTATGGGGCTTCTAATTGCTAGCTTAGCAGCAGATAAATTGCAGAATTCTACAATTTGGGATGTGGTAATATGGAAATGGTGTTTGTTATTATTGGCTATTTTGTGTGGTAGATTGATTTCTTACCTGTTGACAGAAATCATATTGTCCTTCATTTGGAAGTTCTGTCTTGATGAGAAAGTTCTTTATTTTGCATATGGAGTGAAGAAGAGTGTTCTGTTCTTTATCTGGTTGGGTTTGGTTACTCTGTCTTGGCGTTTAATGTTTAATCACAACGCTGCCCAGCGAAAAACTAGTAGAGTTCTTGCAGGTTTTCTCATTGGAAGTGGTCTATGGCTTGCAAAAACTGTGTGTCTCAAGTTAATAGCTTGTCGCCATGCTACAAAACTGTTTGAAAAGATCAAAGAAGCCATTCGTCTAAGAAAGATTCTTAGAGATGTTGTAGAAATGAAGGCCAAGACCAAGGACACACCTGCCAATGTAGGGAAAGTTTCTAAAGAGACTATGGAAGAGTTGATAGATGCGATTAGAGGCAAAGGGCTTCAACCTCTCTCTTATGACTGTATAATTTGTGATAATGACAATCATGAGATCAATGATGATGCAAGAGCTAGGAGAGCTGCTGAAGATATTTTTAACAGACTAGCTGCAGAGTCAACTGCTGACGGGTTAGAAATATTCTTATTTTATAAGTTAAAGCAAATTCTATTTCTGATTTTGATTAATTTGTTCTAAAATTAGCTTATTGTTTTTCTTTTCTTCTTTTGTTTGATGATTCATTATCAGCAGGTACATGGACTTGAAATGTCTAACAAAATTCGTGGAAGATGATAAAGTGATTCAACATTTTCTAGGAGTAGCAGAGGATAAACCAACCACTGCAGCTGGTCAACGAAACAATACAGACGAAGATGATAAACAGATCAAAAGATCAGTTTTCAGAAGCTGGGTGGTTAGTTTTTTCACTTCTTTTGATAAAAAAATAATAATAATATTTGTGAGTATAAAAGTTAACATAAGTTATTATTTAATTACTAATAACAGGTTGACATTTACAAGGACCATGATTCACTGAATAACACATTAATACATAGCAAAACAGCTATGGATGAGCTGAATCTGATTGTTTCAGTGATTGTGATGCTTGCAAGTGTTGTTGTTTGGTTCCTTTTCATGGGACTGCTAACAATCAAAATATTAGTCTTCCTATCTTCTCAACTATTATTAGTGGCTTTCATGTTTGGTAACACTGTCAAGACCATGTTCGAGGCTGTCATATTTGTATTTGTAGTCCACGCCTTTGATATTGGCGATCGCTGTGTAATTGATGGTATACAGGCAAGTTCATTAGTCTAAACTTTTCTTATTTTTTCAATTACATTTCAATTGGGTTTCAAACTCGTAAGCTCTCCAATGCAACTCAGTAAAAGTTGTTATGAAGTCTGCTAACATTAAGTTGAAATATATTGCAGATGGTTGTTGATGAAATGAACATATTGACCACAACTTTCTTGAGACATGATGGTGAAAAAATATACTATCCAAATGCAGTTTTATCTAAAAAACCCATCAGCAATCTCTACAGAAGCCCGCCGATGACTGATTGTTTGGAATTTGCAATTAGTCTTCGAACTAAAATGGATGTGATCAATAAACTACAAGACCAAATAAGAATGTGATGTCCCACTAAACTTAATTATTATAAAAACATCACATCACTTTATTTTTATAACTTAACATTGATTTGTCAAATACTGTGTATATGCAGATATATAGAGAGTAATCCAAGGCGGTGGCGACCAGAACACAGTGTGCAATTTAAGGAGATTGAGAATGTGAATAAGATGAAGATGGTGGTGTACATTAATCATACGGTAAACTTTCACTATTTTATAAAAAGGGCTAAAAGAAGATCAGATTTTGTGCTCAAGATGAAGAGTATTTTTGAAGAACTTGACATTGAATACAATCTTCTGCCTCAAAAAGTTAATTTAGTTGCCTCTGCTACCTCAGCAACAGGTTCACTTCCTGTGCGGCCATGGCATTTATCACCTTATATATGATTCAAGCAAGAGTAGCAGACAAGTGCTAGTTTTTTCTTTCTTGGCTCTTGTAATATAAGTATTTTCAACTACAAAATGTAATTTCACAAGAAAAAATATATTCCAGAATTTTTTTTATATGTTTTAAGTTCTAAAGAGGGAGAATCGATGCTGTATCTATATATGTCCAGGGGATTGTACTTATCACTACGTTATATGTGTAAGTGTGCAAATTTTGATAGTTTTTAGTTCTTCTTTTATGTTTAATTGTTTTGCCATAAAGGTAAATTAATAATTAATAAAGAATTACTTCTCCTTGTACAACAAAAAAATAAAAATAAAAATCGTATTTATATGTGTTTAGCAGCTTAAGTCTCAAATTAAACTATCAAATTACTAATACGAACTACAATGAGAAAAGAAAAACAAAAACTAATAATAATGTATTACTTCTCCTTGTACAACAAAATAAAAATAAAAATAAAAATTATTTTAAAGCAAATTCAAAATTAGCATTTTTTACACTGATTATTTTAGGGGTTAAAAATTAAGATTATTAATTCTCTGATTATTTTAGCATTTAGCATTTTTAATAAAAGGGAGTAGATTACTTTAAAACTCTGATTCAAAATTAGCATTTTTAAATAGTGTTTGAGAGAAGAATTCAGGGGTTAACCATAAATACGTTGATTAAAAGAAGCTAACAGGTTGATTTTTTTTTTTTTTGTCAAAATTCAAACTAAATAAGTTTTTTTAAGAGAAGAATTCAGGTGGAAAATTCAAATTTTTAATTGGCCAAGGGATAATAAAGTTAAAAATTAAGATTCTAATTCAGGATTTAAAAATTAAGATTCTAATTCAGGATTCCAAAGTCTAAATTAATTAAGGTTTAAATTAAAAGTATAAGTAAATATTTATAATTTTTTATTAAATGACCTAAACATTGATTAAAAAAAATTCCCATCCTAGTGAATTTTTTTTATTAAATAAATCTCATCTTATGGACTTATCCTAAGGATATTTTATTTACTTATGCAAATATATGTACACTAGGTAAATAGTTCATGAAATGGATAGAATTGTTGAAAATGTAACGACAGATCGTCAGACCCCACTGAATGTGACAAGCAAATGAGTAATTGCTATTAGCATTTATTAGTTAACTATATCTTATTAAGTTGCTACTATTAAACTACAAAAATATCTTTTATTATCTACCTTATTATATAAATTTTTTAAAATTTAAATATTAAAGATCAATTATTTTTAAAATTTTAAATATTAAAATGAAATATTTTAAATGTTAAAACTATCATATTATAACTTTTACAATATAATATATATATATATATATATAATTATCCTAAGTTGTTAATACTACTAATTATGTTCCCATTAATTCCAACTATTTGCTTATATTATTAAATATACTGTTTCAGTTCAGTTTTTAAAATAATAATAATAATAATAAAGTAGTTAGAAGTCAGAAACTTCAGGTCAAAGCATTTCTCTTTCTTTCTCACTCACTAAGTGATTCCATCAAACATTTTCTTCTATAAAATCCACATTTATAGTTATGGCTCACCATCATCTTAATTATTTGACTTTCTCTCAGAAGATCTAAAAACACTTCATCTCTATCAAACTTTCAATATTTGTCTGCAACTCTTAAGAGTTAGTATGGCGGAAGGAGCAAACTTCTATGCACTTCTGCCTAAACTTCAAGAAGTGCTTGTGCAAAAAGCACTTAAAAGATCCTAAATCTGAAAATTCTGATAAAACTGGGTACACCATTTTCAAGAGAATACCAGTTTTTATGGAGGAGTTGAAGAGAGGATTAGAAGAAGAAGTGCCAAAAGCAAGAGAAAGATTTAATAATGGAGAATTTGGTATAGCAAACGGGACAAAGAAATGCAGGACTTATCCTATTTATGAGTTTGTGAGAATTGAAGTGGGGACTGAGCTGCTTAGTGGGCCAAAGAAAGTGAGTCCAGGAAAGGATATAGAGAAAGTTCATGAGGCCATTAATGAAGGCAAATTGGGAAAGGTTTTGATCAAGTGCTTGGCAAATTGGAAAGAGACATGTTCTTCAGTTTAATGTTATTGAATGTAATCATAGGAAATCTAGCATTATTTCCTTAAATCAAATTTGTTGCCTTAGTGAATTTAATTATTTTAATAAAAATAATTCTAAAATTTTTATTTGATATTAGATAATTTTGAAAAATTAAACCTGTTAATAATTTATCCACTTTTATTAATCTAATTAATAATTTTTTAATTATTAAACTAAATTACTTTATAATTTATAAACTTTTAGAAAATTATAATTAAAATTTAAATAAAATAACTCTTTTTACATGAGATGAGACTACATGTATACATGATAGAAATATAATTATTTCACTTTTTGCCAGTATAATATATCAAACTTTATAAAAAACCATATTCTATTTTTTTTAAATGCAGAGCGACACATAACACAAAGCCAACCATACCATACACGAATTAATGAATTCTTGATGCTTGAGAAAATTTCTTCATACCAATTACTGGCCCAATTTCTACGGTCTGGTATTTTTTGAAATTAAAATTTTACCTTAATTACAATTTAATATTACTTCAATCTACTTTTTTTTTTCGTTTGACATCTATATCGTAAAGTGAGCCTGTCTTGGAGTTAAAGTAAGATTTTATTAAATTAGAAATAGAGCAATAAATTACTAATTTACTAATTTAATAAATTAGTAAGATTTATTAAATTAGAAAAAAAAATAGAAACAGAGCAAAATAGAGCAAGAGACAACTTCAGTCTCCTAATCCTATTCCTATTGGGATTACGAATAAGATTGCTATATGGATTTCTTTTTTCTTTCATCCCAAGTTTGTCCAAAACCATATGATGTCTATATATATGCACATAAAACTCACGATTTCAAGACATTCCCATTATTTCTTTCAACCCAAAATCCTTAATCCTTAAAAGAACTAATTTTTCTTTTGAGATTTATATTATACCAATGGAGTTTTTTGGTTCAGATATAATTTTTGAGATTCTATCTCGTTCATCGTTGACAAATATAGGGAAATTCAGACTTCTTTCCAAAGAATGTAATAATCTCACATATGAATCAAGTTTCATGAATCTCCATTGCCAAAGAACCAAAACTGTATCTGGGTATTTCTTGCAAACCTTGAAGTTTAACAAGTATTCTTCCACCTTTGTTTCTATTGATAATTCTTGTTCAAATTCTAAACTTTCTCTTGATTTCTTACCTGAACCTGTAAAAATAGAGGCAACCACAGCTCAGGGTTTATTGCTTTGTGTTGATAAGAGAACTAGAATCCCTCGCTATTATGTGTGTACGCCTAGTACTAAAGAATGGCAAGTTATTCCAAATCCAAAGACTCGTTTTTTCACTAAAAAACTTGCCATGGTAGTGTTAAAATCTAACCCTTTACATTATAAGATTGTTAGATTTTTCGAATCCAAGTCTTCTTTCAATATTAAATATTATAGTCTTCGATGCGAACTCTTTGATTCAAGGACTAATGGATGGACGGAATTAAAAGAAGTAACTTTTCCATGGGGTGAGTTTCTGATGTTTGCGCCATCTGTGTCTGCCTGTGGTTCTCTCCATTGGCTAACTAATAAAAATAATGTGCTTGCATTCGATCATGAAGAAAAGGACAAATATTACAGCTTCTTTTCGCTTCAATCTCCAGTTTATGAAAATATTTTTTACGATTGTTGCCAGCTTACAGAGTATGAAGGGAAGCTTGGGCTAATTTGCAAGAAACAAATGAGCTTTATAGATTTGTGGGTGATGGAAAGGTACAATGAAAAATTGTGGAGCAAAAGGCACACCATTAGGCTTGAAGCTTTGAAAGAAAAGGAGACTTATCCAATTGTTTTCAGCTTTTACAATGCTGATACTACTTTAGTGGGAGGATTTTATAGTGCCATATTTTTCAAGTTTAAGAATAATGCTAGTAACAGTATCACTAATGATGCTATAGTGAAGTTGAAGGAACAATATGTTTCAGAAGTTTTTCCCTTTAAATCTGACTTTGAGCCAACGAATTTGAAAACAGAATTCGGCCAAAGAAGAAATTCTAAAACTAAACGGAGAAGAAACGAGTCATCAAATTCACGGGATTCTCATAATCGAAATACTATTCAGATTGATAATGGTCTTTTACAATCCTCTTCTATTTTCTGCTTGTATTGTTTGTTTTTACTTTCGTTTGTTTTATTTTTGATTTATAGATGGTTTCATTATAAATTTTTTTAGCAAAATTTTTAATATTTTTAGTTATCTACTTTACAATGAATTAATTAATACTGAATTGATTTTTTCTGTTCATAATTGTATACTTAATATTAGCTAGATCATATTATATATATATATATACAACGAACGTCACATGATTGGTACTATATTAGTATTTTGATTGTTAAAAATAAAAGGAACCAAATAACAACAATTGCAAACATCACAATCACAGAAACAATCAGGTTCAGCTCATCCGTAACTGTTTTGCTATGTATCAGTGAATCATTAGTCCTTGTACATGTCAGCCTGTAAGTAATTATGTTATACTAACAAAAATTTAAGAAAAAAAACAAATTTTCCTTAATTATAAAAGAAGTAAAAAAACTAACCACCCAGCTTCTGAAAACTGATATTTTGATCTGTTTATCATCTTCATCTCTGTATTGTTTTGCAAACATCACAATCACTGAAACAATCATAGGCAAGTTGGGAAAGGTTTTGATCAAGTGCTTGGCAAATTGGAAAGAGACATGTTCTTCAGTTTAATGTTATTGAATGTAATCATAGGAAATCTAGCATTATTTCCTTAAATCATATTTGTTGCCTTAATGAATTTAATTATTTTAATAAAAATAATTCTAAAATTTTTATTTGATATTAGATAATTTTGAAAAATTAAACCTTTTAATAATTTATCCACTTTTATTAATCTAATTAATAATTTTTTTAATTATTAAACTAAATTACTTTATAATTTATAAACTTTTAGAAAATTATAATTAAAATTTAAATAAAATAACTCTTTTTACATGAGATGAGACTACATGTATACATGATAGAAATATAATTATTTCACTTTTTGCCAGTATAATATATCAAACTTTATAAAAAATCATATTCTATTTTTTTTAAATGCAGAACGACACATAACACAAAGCCAACCATACCATACACGAATTAATGAATTCTTGATGCTTGAGAAAATTTCTTCATACCAATTACTGGCCCAATTTCTACGGTCTGGTATTTTTTGAAATTAAAATTCTACCTTAATTACAATTTAATATTACTTCAATCTACTCTTTTTTTTTTCGTTTGACATCTATATCGAAAAGTGAGCCCTGTCTTGGAGTTAAAAGTAAGATTTTATTAAATTAGAAACAGAGCAATAAATTACTAATTTAATAAATTAGTAAGATTTATTAAATTAGGAAAAAAAAATAGAAACAGAGCAAAATAGAGCAAGTGACAACTTCAGTCTCCTAATCCTATTCCTATTGGGATTACGAATAAGATTGCTATATGGATTTCTTTTTTCTTTCATCCCAAGTTTGTCCAAAACTATCTGATGTCTATATATATGCACATAAAACTCACGATTTCAAGACATTCCCATTAATTCTTTCACCCCAAAATCCTTAATCCTTAAAAGAACTAATTTTTCTTTCGAGATTCATATTATACCGATGGAGTTTCTCAGTTCAAATATGATTTTTGAGATTCTATATCATTGACAGATATAGTGAAATGAAGGCTTCTTCCAAAGAAATGTAATAATCTCACCTATGAATCAAGTTTCATGAATCTTCATTGCCAAAGAACTAAAACTATATATGGGTATTTCTTGCAAACCTTGAAGTATAACAAGTATTCTTCCACCTTTGTTTCTAACGATAATTCTTGTTCAAATTCCAAAATTTCTCTTGATTTTTTACCTGTACCTGTAAAAAATGAAGCATCCACAGGCTCAGGGTTTATTACTCTAAGTTGATGAGAGATAAAATTCCTCGCTATTATGTTTGTAAGCCTAGTACTAAAGAATGGCAAGTTATTCCAAATCCAAAAACTCGTTTTTTCACTAAAAAAAATTGCCATGATAGTGTTAAAATCTAACCCTTTTATGTTACAAGATTGTGAGATTTTCTAAATCCAAGTCTTCTTTCAATAATATTAAAAATTATAGTCTTCGATGCGAACTCTTTGATTCAAGAACTAATGCATGGAAGGGATTAAAAGAAGTAACTTTTCCATGTGGTGAGTTTCTTATGTTTGCGCCATCTGTGTCTTCTTGTGATTCTCTCCATTGGCTAACTAATAAAAACAATGTGCTTGCATTCAATCATGAAGAGAAGGATAATTATTACAGCTTCTTTTCGCTTCCATCTCCAGTACATGAAAATGGTTTTTATGATTGTTGCCAGCTTACAGAGTAAGAATGGAAGCTTGGACTAATTTGAATGAAAAGGAGCTTTATGAATTTATGGGTAATGGAGAGTTACAATAAAAAATTGTGGAGCAAAAGGCACACAATTAGTCTTGAACCTTTGAAGGAAAAGGAGACTTATCCAAATCCTTTCAGCTTTTACAATGCTGATACTGCTTTAGTGGGAAGATTTTATAGTGCCACATTTTTCAAGTTCAAGAATAATGGTCGTAACAGAATCACTAATGATTCTATAGTGAAGTTGAAAAAACAATATGTTTCAGAAGTTTTCCGTTTAAATCTGACCTTGAGTCAACGAATTTGAAGACAAAATTTGGTCAAAGAAGGCGTTTTAATACTAAAGGGAGAAGAACCGAGTCATCAAATTAATGAGAGTATCATAATCGAAATACTATTTAGATTGATCATGATCTTTTACAATCATCCTCTAATTTTCTGCTTCTATTGTTTATTTTTACTTTTTTTTGTTTTATTTTTGATTTATAGATCGGTTCTCTTGTAAATTTTTTTTCAGCAAAAGTTTTATTACTTTTAGTTTTCTACTTTACAATGAATTAATTCATGCTAAATTCATTTTTCCTGTTGTATACTCAATATTAGCTAGATCATATTATATATACATGAACATCACATGATTGGTACTATATTAATATTTTGATCCTTAAAAATCAAAAGAACCAAACAACAACAATTGCAAGCATCAAAATCACAGAAACAATCAGATTCAGCTCATCTGTAACTGTTTTGCTATGTATCAGTGAATCATAGTCCTTCTAAATGGCAAGCTGCAAGTAATTAAATACTAACTTATGTTAACTTTTATACTAACAAAAATTTAAGAAAAAAAAAATTTTTTTTTATAAAAGAAGTAAAAAAAAACTAACCACCCAGCTTCTGAAAACTGACCTTTTGATCTGTTTATGATCATCTTCATCTGTATTGTTTTGTTGATCAGGTGCAATGGTTGATTTATCCTCTGCTACTCCTAGAAAATTAATGTTGAATCACTGTAAAATCTTCAAAGAATTTTGTTAGATTTTTCAAGTCCATGTAACTTCTGATAATGAATTATCAAACAGAAGAAAAAAACAATAAGCTAATCTTTGAACAAATTAACTAAAATCCGAACTACAATTTGTTTGAACTTATAAAATCAGGATATTTCTAACCCGAGCTAGTATTTGCTTGAACAAATACTGACTTTTTTTTTAAAATCTGAACTGAAACAGCATACTTAATAATAGAAGCAAATGGTTGTAATTAATGGGAACATAATTAGTAGTAATAACAACTTAGGATAATTACATTGTAAAATTTATAATATGATAGTTTTTAACATTTTAAAGATTTCGTTTTAATATTTAAAAATTTAAAAACAATTGGTCTTTAATAATTAAATTATAAAAAATTTATATTATAAGGTAGATAATAAAAGATATTTTTGTAGTTTAATAATAGAAACTTAATAAGATATAGTTAGTTAATAAATGCTAATAGCAATTGCTCATTTGTTTGTCACATTCGGTGGAATCTGTCCTTTATTTTTTCTAATTGAGTTTTTAAGTAATGAGATTTAGTTTAACTTTGATTTTTTAAAAAAATCAGATATGATTAACTAATAAATGCTAATACCAATTTAAGCAGATGAAGTCAGTCAAAGTTGCCAACGAAAAACCAGAAGATTTGTTAGGTATTAAAATAAATATAGCAATAATATATATCTTAAATTTTTTGCTGTATATTTATTTACTTTTCCCACATGATATAAAGGAAAAGATCCACACCGTAACCGTATGGGCTTTACCTCAAAACATCATATGCAGAAACGACAAAGCTTTGGTCAATCACTATTGCAATGTGGATTTTTCAATTTTTTTTATTATTATAATCTCCCCATGGTCTGTATATGGCAATTGGTTCTAAATTTATAGTGACAAAAATTTACTCATACCTCATTGGACCGTGTTAAAACTTAAGAATTAATAACTTAGTATAATCTATTGGTTCTTATATAATTATATTATGTTTTAATAAATTGTGTCCTATCACATCAATATATAAGTTAATTCTACTGTTTTTTTAATGAATTTTACAAATCATATAAAAAAATTTAATTTATAAATTAATAATTTAATTTATATATATGACTTCAATTAAAAATATAAAAATTTTTAAAAATTTTAAGAGATTAAATTATTTAAAAAATTTTAATAAATATTAAGATAAATTTAATTTTAAAAATTAAAAGTATAATTTTATTTAAAATATTATAATCTAAAATATTGTGAAAAATTATTAGCTTAATAATAACTATTTTAAAATAATTTTAATTTAAAATTAAATATAATATATTTATTTAATGAAAAAATAATACTTAATAAACCTAGCATTTTATTATTCATTCATCAGCCATTTATTATTAATTGCAAGAAATTATATATGCAATTTCATTCAAAAAATGTAAATATATAATATATTTGCTTAGTCTAATATGCTGTGTCAAACTGGACCAATCCAATAGAGTAATTGTCTCAGTTTAGCCTAAGATATTTAAGTGTACCAGCAAGATGAGCCATGTCTGGCATCTGAACCGTGCCTAGCACGACCCAAAATAGGTTGGACTGGACCACCCTTGTTATATCCAATCCAGTTTTCATATATATGTCTGCCACCCTATGAATGAGACGACTAAGCTGGCTTGGCAAGAGGTTCAAAAATTCTCAGTGCAGGAAGAGAGAGCTCATGTGGCTTGTTGAATATTGACAAGGAATGGGCTGTACACCATTAAATCTGCTTGGAATGCTATTAGGTCTAAAAGCGAGGTGATCAATTAGAGGAATATTATTGTTCAAAAAAAAAATAGAGGAATATTATATGGGGCAGCGGTTATATACTAAGGCAAAGCTTTATTATGTGGTTAGCGTTACATAATAGGCTAGCTACTAAATTCAAACTTAAAAAAAATGGGGGACTGTAATTTACTATACCAAATAATAATAGATAAAGTCCAATAGTTTTCACTTGGATATTTGTAAATTATTTTTGTTTAATCTAATAGTAATAGTATTATCAAATATGGCTTTTTTTATTATTAAATTTGATTACTTTTAATGTATAATACGTATTTTCTACTCCTAGTTATTTTTGCATTTTAATAATTTATTATATAAAAATATTTTAGTTGCATTATATATACTATAGTATTAATAATGTTTATGGACAATATAATTTCATAATTATTTAGTTACAAATATAATATGTGAATCTAAAAGTAAAGATCAACACCACATGTGTTGACCTCAAGAGCATTTTATGTACAACAGTCAAAGCTGGTCAATAAAAAATGATTAAATTACATTGCAACTACAACTTGTTTTTTTTTAACAATTTTTTGCATTTTCTGTGTGATGGCTGCGCCGCCAGCTTCCTATGACTGGTTAGTGCCCTTTTACATTATTAATTTTGTCTTTTGCTCTCGAGAACAATGGTATTAATAGTTGCTCTATATGAAATAGGTAGAGTTTGAGTATTATTTTGTATTAATGAATTTAAATATATAAAAAAATATTTAAATAAAATTTGAGATATAAATTTCAAAACAAAAATCATGTTTATATTCTTATTTAATAAGTTGAAGTTAAAAGGTGAAGTCATGTTTAATTAATATATATACTTGTTATCTTTATTTTTTATGTAGTTAAATGATACTCATGTTTGTTCTTTTTTTTTCAGTTTAAATATTATTATGCGGTATGTACATTAGTCGTCAGAATTTTGCAGGTTTAATACGGATTACCTCATTAATTTATATTACAGATTGCAATTTGAAAATGAAGTCTAGCAGTTAATGAATTCAATATGAACCAAGCGGTTGGCAAAATGCTTCACAGTTCATTCCGAGTTGAATTGTACTTGTTGGAATAAAAAGCTGAAAACTATGTACAAGCTGAAAACTATGTACAGTACCAATCATGTAATGTTCATGTCTCAGGAGTTCACCCCACACATAATGTGATCTGGCTAACATTGACTATTCAGTTGTGAACAGGAAAATTGAATTTAGAATGAACTAAAACAATTAAATCTTTTGCTAAAAATATTCTCTACGGGAATCAGTCCATAAAAACAAGCAATAAATGAAATAAAAAATAGAGGGGAAGGATTGAAAAAAACCTCCGACTTGTTTCTCCTTCCTTTGACTCTAGGACCCTTTTCTATCCAAATCCAGTCTTCGAATTAATTGGCTCAAGATCATATTTAAAGAGAGAAATTTCAGAAATCTATTTCTCCAGCCTCACCATATCGTCATTAGTGATACTAGTATTATAATCATTCTTCAACTTGAAAAATATGACACTGTAGAATCCATTCACTAGAGTACAAGGACGGATTTAAGAGGGTCACGGAGGATAAATAACTTTTCATCGTAGACGTTAATGGTAAAAGAAGATAGAGTCAAAGAAAAGAAGAGAAGAGAAGATGAGAGAGAAAAGAGGAGAGAAGAGATCATAGTATTTGCAGATAAGAGAAGGGAAAAGAAAAAGAGGAGAGGAGAGAAGATGAAAGAAAGGAGATGAGAGAAAATCGGCGATCGGCAACTGAAGACCGAATTTTGCCCCTCTCATTCATGTGCTCGGTCCGCCACTGCTAGAGTAATATTAGCATTATAAAAGCCAAGAGTAGTTGGATAAGGTTCCAAATCCTCTTGGTTAATATAATATGATAATATAATACTGATCATATTGCTCCAGCAAATGGATTCTATGTTCAAGAATTAATTATAGCATTATTATTACTGATGATGATATATATGGAGGTCGGAGAAATAGATTTTAGAATTTTTCCCTTTAAATTTTATCTTGAGCCAATTAATTTAAAGACTAAATTTGTGCCAAAAAAAAAAAGTTCTAAAACTAAACAAAGAAGAAAAAGTCATCAAATTCACGGGAATCTCATAATCTAAATATTATTCAGGTTGATTCATGCCAAAATGTTGGTTTTTTTTTCTACCATTCTTTCTCTATTTTTCTGCTTGTATTCTTTGTTTCTTTTTTTTTTTACTATGTTTTGTTTTATTTTTTATTTATAGATTGATTCCCTTGTGAATTTTTTTAGCAAAAGATTTAATGTCTTAGTTATATACGTTACAAAGAATTAGTTCATTCTAAATTCATTTTTCCTGTCCATAATTGTATAATATTAGCTAGATCATATTTTATAAGTGGTGAATGTTTGAGACATAAACATCACATGATTGGACTGTATGCAGCTTCCTGTTCTAGCTTTGGCTTATGATCCTCTAAGAAGCCCACATGGAAATTAAGCAATTTAACAGGGAAAAATGACCAGCTTTAATACATACCATTGCAAGTTTCGAAACTAATACAAAGATTTAGCTCTAATTTTATTCATTATAACTAGGAATATGTGGTCGTATATAGCATTTGTTATGGTGTTCCCGTATCTAATCCCAAATAAAAGAATTTTGCTATCTATTGATTAATTGTCAATATATATTATGTAATGACTTTTTTTTTGTTTGGGTTTCACTTAAAATGCACGGAGAATAAAAAGAAGGTCTTGATTGAATGAAACATGGAATTTATAATTCATACAGTTCGAAAATGAAATATGTGAATGAGGAATTTTCTTTACATTGGAAAGTTATTTTGACGCCTGGACATGTCTGCAGACTTTCATTTCACCTAATTTAAACCAAAAATTCCTTTATAAAAAAAAAATCATGTGATTAAATTGAGTTAAATTAATAAAAATATACCCCAAACCATTAATTGTTTAAATCACCTATAAAAATAGTATAAAATATAAAATGTCATATGTCAGCTTTTTTTGTCCCAACAATTCAATTCAGAATGAACTGTGAAGCATATCTTGCCAACAGCTTGGTTTATATTGAATTAATCAAATACTATTGGCTTCAGACTTCATTTTCAAATTGCAAGCTGTAATAAAATCATATAAATTAATGAGGTCAACTTCATTAAACCTACAAAATTCGAACAACAAATAAATATACAAACCACATAATAATATTTAAACTGAAAAAAAAAAGAGTATCATTTAAAAGAACAAATTAAGATAAGAATTATATTAATTAAATATATATGACTTCACTTTTAATTTGAACGTGTGAAGTAAGAACATAAATTTAATATAAAATAAATTTGTTAAAAATATATATCTCAAATTTTATTTAAATATTTTATAAAAAGTTAAAATTCCTCAAAGTCGCCCGGTTAGTCCAAAAGACAACTATGTAGTAACCAATAATTCATAACACTTTCATAAAAAGGAAAAGATCAGAAAATTAATGATGAAAAAAAAGGCAGAGTAAGCAGTCATACGAGGCTGGCGGGGCAATCATCACACACAAAAAAAATGCAAATAATTGTAAAAAAAAATTAATACATATATTGCCCTCTTCAGATTATCACATTTAATCATTTTATTTTTTTATTATTTAAATAACTATTTTACTTTTTAAATTTAATTTTTTTATAATAAATTAATTCTTAAACTTAATTTTTTAAAAAAAAATAAATTTTTAATCATTAATATTTATATCTGACTCTTAGAAGTACGCAAAAAACTAATTAAAATATTATATTTTTATTATAAAATATCAAAAATATTCTCTAATGACTTAAATTTTTTTTTGACATATACAATAAAATTATAATAATATTCTTAAACTATAAATAAAATTTTTGTCAAAATTTTTAGTAACCGAAGTAGGAAAAATAATAATTTTTGAATCAAAATTTTTATATAAAATTCTAAGAATAAGAAGAAAAAGGCAAAAATGAAGACAGAGAAGAAGATTTTTTTTTGCCCGAATTTTTAACAATTTGAAATTTTATATTTTTGTCAAAAATTTTTATTTGTTTCTAAAGAAATTTTATAGATTTGAGGAAAAGAAGAAAAATAAAATAAATCTTTTGTCAAAATCTTCAATATTTAAAATTTTTTTATCTAAAATTTTTATTTGTTTCTTAAAAAAATAAATAGATTTAGAAGGAAGAAGAAAAAGAAAAAGAAGATGATAATTTTTTTGATAAAATCTTCAAAAATTAAAAAAATTTATTTTTTTTATCAAAAATTTTTATTTATTAACTGAAATTTAAGTAGATGATCAGCGTTTGAAATTTACTCTCTATAAAATAATTTTAAATATTTTAAATAAAGAGTTAATTTATTATAAAAAAATTAAATTTAAAAAAATAAAATAATTATTTAAATAGTGTAAATAATAAAATGACCAAAATTTTTAAGTTAGAAGTGTAACATATGCATTGAGCTTTAAAAAAAATGGACGTATAATCTGTTGTTATTAACCAGCTTTGTCGTTTTTACATATAATGTTTTCGAGGTCAACCCATGTGCTGTGAGTCTTTACTTTTAAGATTTACACATTATATTTTGTAGCTAAATAATTCTAAAATAATTCTAAAATCATACAGTTCATAAACATTATTAGCACTATAATATAATAAAACTAAAAATAACTAAATATATAATATTTTATTAAAAAATAGTAGTAGAAAATAAGTATTTAAATTAATTAGGTGATCAAATTTAATAATAAAAACCATATTTGATGATACTATTAGATTAAATGAAAACATTTTACAAATATCCTAGTGAAAAGTATTGGACTTTATCTATTATTATTTGATATACTAAATTATAAAAATAAATTTAACTATTTAGACAGATTGAAAAAATGATTCCATCTTTTCTTAATATAACATAAAAAAAATTTAAGAAAAATGGAAGTTTCAACATACATATAAAATTAGGTCTAATTAATATATATATATATGTGACGCATAAAAATTAAATTTCAAAAATAATTTTGAAAAGTGTTTGAAAATATTGCGAGGTTCTCAATAGTCAATATATAAATTTTTCTTTAATATGTTTTTTTACATTCTTATCTGTATGCTGTATTCTTGCGCTATGTCTTATACTATCTTCATTTAATTATATTTAATTATTTTTGTGAAGTTGTAAAATATAAATTCATATTTTTTCAATTTAAAATATGAAATTTAATTAAATTATATATATTTATATTTAAAATAAATCTATAATTGAATTATTATTTTTTTATTTTTAAATATTCTCAATATAAAGAATAAAAGCAGAAAAATAAAATAATAAAAAATAATTAGTTTATAGTTATAACTAATTTTTAATTTATAAATATAATAATAAAAAATTAAGTGGAAGAAAAATAAGTAAAAAAAGATAGAGAGAAAAATATTAATAAGAATAGTCAGAGGAGAGAGAATATGTAATTAAAAAAGAAAGAAATATAAAATTAGGAAAAAAGTGAATAAAAAAATAAAAAATATATATTTTTATACTTAATATTTTACTTTGAAAATTGAAATTCAACAGTACCAAAATTTATGATGTGTGTAAGAGCGGACGTAGGGGAGCCTGACCGGCGGTGATTATAATTAAAAAAAAAATGGAAAAATCAACATAATAGTGATTGACCAATGCATTGTCGTTTCCGGGTACGATGATTTGAGGTAAAGCACTAAAGCCCATGTGGTGTAGGTCTTAATCAGACTTCATTATTATCATCATTATTTTAACTGGCAGCATAATCATACGGTAAGATTAGTTTTACTTTTATATTGGAAAAGTAAATAATTATACATTAGAAATTAAGATGCATATACTCCTAAGTAATTAAGATGCATCATACGATAAGATTAGTTTTACTTTTTGTCTGAGTATTATTTATTATATTTATTTTCACACCTAACAAAGTTTTGATTTTTTTGTTAGCAAGTTGCTAAAATTTGACTAACTTCATCTGCTTAAATTACTATTAGCATTTAGTAATTAACTATATCTCATCAAGTTGCTATTATTAACCTACAAAAATTTCTTTTATTATCTACCTTAATAATCAAATATTTTTATTTTTTTTCTAATTTAAAGATTAAAGAGCAATTATTTTTACAATTTTAAATATCAAACAGAAATTTTTAAAATGTTAAAAATATTATTAAATACTCTGTTTCAGTTCAGATTAAAAAAATAAAAAAAATTGTATTAGTTGGTAGAAGTCAGGAACATCATCAGGTCTCTTTCTTTCTCACTCACTCATTGGTTCCATCAAACATTTTCTTCTATAAAATCCACATTTATTGTTATAGCTTGTCACCTTCCTAATTAATTAACTTTCTCAAAGAATTTCTAAAAACTCTGGATCTGTTTCAAACTTTCAATATTTGTCTGCAGCTCTTAAAGAGTTAGCATGGCAGAAGGAGCAAAGCATGTCATTATCTCAGTCCCTGAAGCGGCAGCACTTGCTTTAACAAGTTCCCAAATGGGATCTTCAGTTCCTCAATCTACAGATCCATCTTTCAATAATCTTCCACTAATCCCACCGGCAAATTCAAAATCCCTTACTCATAGAAAATCGTCGACCGGGTCTGCTTCTTCAAAGCACCATGAGCAAGTAGAAGATTTTGAATCAGATCCAAAGACGGACGCAAATCATGACATTTTTAAGGATAAAGAAAAGGTAGAGAACCGGAAAAAAGGTATGAACTGGAAAAAAATCATAGTTTCTGTGGAGTTAATTGCATTTCTGGTCATTATGGGTCTTCTTATTGCTAGCTTAGCAGCAGATAAATTGCAGAATTCTACAATTTGGGATGTGGAAATATGGAAATGGTGTTTCTTATTATTGGCTATTTTGTGTGGTAGATTGATTTCGTACCTGTTGACAGAAATTATAATGTCCTTCATTTGGAAGTTTTGTCTTGATGAGAAAGTTCTTTATTTTGCATATGGAGTGAAGAAGAGTGTTCTGTTCTTTATCTGGTTGGGTTTGGTTGCTCTGTCTTGGCGTTTGATGTTTAATCACAACGCTGCGCAGCGAAAAACTAGTAGAGTTCTCGCAGGATTTCTCATTGGAAGTGGTCTATGGCTTGCAAAAACTGTGTGTCTTAAGTTAATAGCTTGTCGCCATGCTACAAAACTTTTTGAAAAGATCAAAGAAGCCGTTCGTCTAAGAAAGGTTCTTAGAGATGTTGTAGAAATGAAGGCCAAGAGCAAGGACACAACTGCCAGTGTAGAGAAAGTTTCTAAAGAGATTATGGAAGAGTTGATAGATGCGATTAAAGGCAAAAGGCTTCAACCTCTCTCTTATGACTGTATAATTTGTGGTAATGACAATCATGAGATCAATGATGATGCAAGAGCTAGGAAAGTTGCTGAAGATATTTTTAACAGACTAGCCGCATGTTCAACTTCAGAAGGGTTAGAAATATCCTGATTTTATAAATTCAAGTAACTTCTATTTCTGATTTTAGTTAATTTGTTCTAAAATTAGCTTATTGTTTTTCTTTTCTTCTGTTTGATGATTCATTATCAGCAGGTACATGGACTTGAAAAGTCTAAGAAAATATTTGGAAGATGATAAAGTGATTCAACATTTTCTTGGAGTAGCTGAGGATAAGCAAACCACTGCTGGTGATCAACAAAACAATTCAGATGAAGATGATAAACAGATCAAAAGATCAGTTTTCAGAAGCTGGGTGGTTAGGTTTTTTTCTTCTTTTAACAGAAAAAAAAAATGTTTTTGTTTAATGTTTGCGAGTATAAAAGTTGACAAAAGTTAGTATTTAATTACTTACAGGTTGACATTTACAAGGACCATGATTCACTGAATAACACATTAATACATAGCAAAACAGCTATGGATGAGCTGAATCTGATTGTTTCTGTGATTGTGATGTTTGCAACTGTTGTTGTTTGGCTCCTTTTCATGGGATTCTTAACAATCAAAATATTAGTCTTCCTATCTTCTCAACTATTATTAGTGGTTTTCATGTTTGGTAACACTGTCAAGACCATCTTCGAGGCTGTCATTTTTGTATTTGTGGTCCACGCCTTTGATATTGGCGATCGCTGTGTAATTGATGGTGTACAGGCAAGTTCATTAGTCTAAACTTTTCTTATTTTTTCAATTACATTTCAATTGGGTTTCAAACTCGTAACCTCTCCAATGTTACTGAGTCGCAGATGGTCGTTGATGAGATGAACATATTGACCACAACTTTCTTGAGACATGATGGTGAGAAAATTTACTATCCAAATGCAGTTTTAGCTACAAAACCCATCAGCAATCTCTACAGAAGCCCACCGATGACTGATTGTTTGGAATTTGGAATTAGTCTTCGAACTAAAATGGAAGTGATCAATGAACTGCAAGACCAAATAAGAATGTAATGTCCCAATAAAACTTGATTATTATAAAAACATCACATCAGTTTGTTTAAATAACTTAAAATTGATTTGTTAAAAACTTTTTGTGCGGCAGATACATAGAAAGTAATCCAAGACGGTGGAGACCAGAATACAGTGTGCAGTTTAAGGAGATTGAGAATGTGAATAAGATGAAGATGGTGGTGTACATTAATCATACAGTAAACTTTCATTATTTTTTAAAAAGGGCTAAAAGAAGATCAGATTTTGTGCTGAAGATGAAGAGTATTTTTGAAGAACTTGAGATTGAATATAATCTTCTGCCTCAACAAGTTAATTTAGTTGCCTCTGCTACCTCAGCAACAGGTTCACTTCCTGTGCGGCCATGGCATTTATCACCTTATATATGATTCAAGCAAGAGTAGCAGACAAGTGCTAGTTTTTTCTTTCTTGGCTTTTGTAATATAAGTATTATAATAAAACAAATGTAATGCTGCGGGTATTATTGATATAAACTTAGTTATTAGATTTTAATATTAGATTCCATAGTTTTAATAAATTTTTACTTTTCTATTAATAAAAAATAATGAACATTTCCAAACATAAAAAACTAACATTAAAGGATAATCAAGATAAAAAAAAGAAACAAAACAAAATAATTTGGATAGATAAAAATAATATACAGTTGTTCAAAAATTCTATAATATAGGCTGCCATATGCAAACTCTATAACAAAATATAAGAGTTTTCTATGCATTTAGAGTGAAAATTATATATATAATCAGATTAATTTTTTACTTCAGCATTATCATAATTTGATATCATAATTCATATTTTTTAACTTGAAAAAATATGAGACTATAAAATCCTCCCATTAAGGCAATATCAGCATTATTAAAGCTGAGAGGATTTGAACAAGGCTCCTTTTCTTTCAAAGCTAATAAGACTAATTGTATGCCTTCTGTTCCACAATTTTTTATTGTAACTCTTCATCACCCATAAATCCATGAAGCTCTTTTTTTTTTTTGAGCAAATAAAAGAAGATGATATTAATATAATCATAAGTACAACCAGTTCTCAAGCATGGCGTGGGGGGCCAGCAGAGAAACAGAAGTCAACAATACATAGATCAGAAGCTTTTCAATCTCATAAATAAGCTTTAAGAAATCAAGAAAAATCTCCCTAACCAGGCCTGATACAAACAAGAGATTGGCCGATACATAAAAATTCCACAAGATATAACAATGAATAGATCCTAAACATCTCAAGTTGCAAGTAGTAGAGATGGGAAGCCATAGGACTTTAACCTTTGAAGGCTTCAGGGAGATTGAGACCAAGTATGAAGCTTTAAAAGCTACCAAACATGGTCTTGCGCCAGAGCAAGAAGAAGCAAACACCTTCTGCCTAAAGAAAGAAGCCACCACAATTAAGATCATCTGAAAAGCTTCTGATTCATCAAGGAATACCTGAATCGCTTGATGCCTCACATCAACAAAACCACAAAAGGGCAGATTTCTCTTGAAGAAGAAATCCTTGCCAGTAATAATCTCCACAGCAGAGAAGCCCAAAAGGGCTCAAAAACCTCCTCAGGTTTAGATATGAACTCCAAGAGAGTTAATCTACAAATTATTGTAGAGAACTTGTAGGAAACACAAAAAGAAATAAAAATCCCATAAATAATTACTAGATCTAGGGATAATACATGAAGCTCCTTTGTTTCTTACAAATTAGCCCAAGCTTCCCTTCAAACTCGGTAAGCTGGCAACAATCATAAAAATCATTTTCATAAGCCGGAGATCGAAGCGAAAAGAAGCTGTGATAATTCTCCTTCCTTTCTTGATTGAATGCAAGCACATTATTTTTATTAGTTAGCCAATAGAGAGAACCACAGGCAGACAGATGGCGCAAATATAAAAAACTCACCACGTGGAAAAGTTACATACATTAGTTCTTGAATCAAAGAGTTCTCATCGAAGACTATAATATTTAATACTGAAAGAAAACTTGAATTCAGAAAACCTCATAATCCCGTAACGTAAAGGATTAGATTTTAACACTATCATGGCAAGAGTCTTTAGATTTGGAATAACTTGCCATTCTTTGGTACTGGGCTTACACACATAATAGCGAGGAATTATATTTCTCTCATCAATACAAAGCAATAAATCCTGAGTTGTGGATGCCTCAATTTTTACAGGTACAGATAAGCAGTGACGGATCCACAGCAGAGACAATGGGGCACTTGCCTCACTGATTTTTTTTTATTTTTAAATATATTTATATGTAAATTTTTATTTGCTCTCACTAAATTTTTATAATTTTTTTTATTTTTCAAAATATTTATATGTAATTTTTTATCCCTACTAAAATTAATATTTTATCTAAAAAATTTTACTAATATTAATTAGTACATATAATTTATAAATTGAGTTCAAAGTTAAATATAAATTGAATTTAGCTAAATAAATATATATTAAGTTTTGAATAAATTTTTAATATATTTTATCATAAAATTACATATGAATAATCGTATATCTCGCATTCCTATCTTTCTCTCTTCTGTCATATGTCACTTTATAAAAAATAATTTTTATATCTTTCAACCTTTATAAAAAACGTTAAGAATTTTAAGTCTCCAAATTTTTTTTTCTTTATAATTTTGCTAGCTAAAGTTGCTATCATTACGGGCCTATAATTAATATTAGTATTAATTTTTTATTGATAATTTTTTAATTTTACTTTAATTTATTTTTTTAAATATGCCTTATAAATTATTAGTTAAAGCTTTATATTTATGCTGTTGGTTTTTATTTTAATAGCATTAATAATGAAAAAAATTATGTAACAATATCAAAATATGAATATTGATAAGGACCAACTGTAATATACTACAAGTGAGAAGATTGAGATAATAATTTTCTTTCTATTAGATTCATATTGAAATTTATTTTATAATGAAAACTATTATCATAATATAATATTTTAATTTTAGTTTGTGTAATATTTTTTTCTTTTATGTTGAAAATAGAAATATATTATAACTTTTTAATTATATAAGATGTATATTTTTATTGAAATATTCATAAGATATATAAATTTTTTTCCATTGAAAGAAATTTTTGGATCCGTCCCCATGCAGATAAGAAATCAAGAGAAAGTTTAGAATTTGAACAAGAATTATCAATAGAAACAAAGGTGGAAAAATACTTGTTATTATTCAAAGTTTGCAAGAAATACCCAGATACAGTTTTGGTTCTTTAACAATGGAGATTAATGAGATTATTACATTCCTTGGAAATAAGCCTGAATTTTCCCATATTTGTCAATGATGAACGAGATAGAATCTCAAAAATTATATCTGAACAAAAAAAACTCCATTGCTATAATTCGAATCTCCAAAGAAAAATTAATTTCTTTTAAGAATTAAGGATTTTGGGTTGAAAGAATTAATGGGAATGTCTTGAAATCGTAAGTTTTATGTGCATATATATAGATATCAGATGGTTTTGGACAAACTTAGACAAAAGAAAGAAAAAAAAAAGCCATATAGCGATATTAGGACTCTGAAGTAGCCATGGTCACGGTTCGGTTAATCGGAACTGCCGGTTCTGGTTTATAATTTTTGTGAATCTTAACCTTAACTGGTATGAGCCGGTTCAGTTACGGTTCAGGCCCTTAAAAATCGGTCCGGTTTTAGTTTCGGTTCCGGTTTGAACCGCCGGTTCAAATTATTTTTTTTAAAAAATAATATTTTAAAAAAATAATATTATTGATACGTGATAATATTTTTTATGAGATTAAACACCACATATAAAATTAATAATATTATTTAAGTTATTTATAAATAATATTATTTATAAATATTTAATATTACAATTAAAGTATAAAGAAAAAAAAATATTTGAGCATAATTACTAAAAATCAATTAACTACATAAATTATAATTATAAATATTTAATATTACATTTGAAATATTCAATAAATACAAATAAATTGAAATATTAAAAAACTACATAAAAAAAATTTAAACTTAATTAAAAAATTTGATAGTGCCCCTTATTCGCTTTCACCATTTTCACTTTCACCGCCCGTCATACTTCCGTCTGTTGCATCATAATCTAATCTTGATCGTCATCATCATTATACTTTAAATCTTGTATACGCATTGATGCTTTTGGACCAATCATTGATGCACATTTGAGTTTGCAATGAGTGAGGTGTTAGTCTTGATCGACACTCATCCAACACACGGCCTCCGGTGCTAAATATTTGCTCCACCACTACTGTTGAGGCTAGAGAACTAAAAATTTCCCTAGCCATAATGAACAACACTGGAAATTTTTTTGTATGTTGACTCCACCATTGCAAAATAGGAAACTTGTAGTTTCCAATAACACCATCAAATTCAAAGCTAGATGATAAATATGCATCAAGTTCAATATTACTTAAGGTAGTAGTTTTAGGTCTCTTATGCCTTTCCATTAAAAATTTACTAGCTTTACTTACACTAGATGATAAATTTATATCCTCATTTTGACACCTATGTGATGCTGGAATCATTGATGCATATATTGATTCATATTCTCTAAATAAGTCCAAAATAATTCTTTTAACCCAATCAATTATTTCAATAATATTAACATCTTTTAAATCTAATAGAAGATAATAATTGTTTAAATAATCAGTTAAAATTTTAATTCGCACACGAGGATCCAATACACAAGCAACAAGATTAAGAGCAGAAAAATCTTTATAATAATTAAGCCATTTATTCTTTATTGCAATGACAGTTTTTTTTAATTCAATATCATTTTTATACTCATAAAAAACAATTGCAATATTCAAAGATTCAAATTCTACTAAATGGGATGTAGGATAATAAATATCAGATAAGTATTCAGTAGCATCATTAAAAACTTTTAAAAGATCAATCATTTTTTCACAATAATTCCATTGAGTAGGATATAATATAATAGGTACAGAATTAAGTTCAAAAAATCTACATAATAATTCACGATATGGAAAAGAATCACAAAGTAAATCATAAGTAGAATTCCAACGGGTTGGAACATCTCGTGTGAATCGTTTAGAAAGCATACCATATTGCTTACAAAATTTACCCCAACTTTTATATAATTGAGGTTGTGACCATAAATAATTTAATGCAGTTTTAATTGGTTCATACAAAAAATTCAAAATTCTCAAACCACTTTGAACACATAAATTTATAACATGACATATGCATCTAACATGAAAAAATTTGCCTCCTAAATTCGGGTTACAAATTATTAATAGAAGCAGTGTTTGCAGAAGCATTATAAAAAAAATTGAAAAAATTCTTTGAACTAAATTATATTCTTCCAAAATACTTTTTATTATTTTATATATATTATCGGCAGCATGTCTATCATCAAAAAGTCAAAATGCAAGCAATCTTTTTTGTAAATTTCATTGATCATCAACCAAATGACATGTAACACCCATATATGAATGTGTTTGCCAATGATCACTCCAAATATCACTACAAATTGAAAGATGAAAATGACAATTTGTAAATAATGTGCATAAATCTTTTTTTTCTTTTTCATAAAGCTTGCGCAATGTTCGCGATAAAGTTGAGCGGGGAACACGTTGAAATGCAGGATTCACATATTTTTGAATAAAAGTAGTAAATCATATTTTCACGCCAAAATTAAAAGTTAATTCATCAACACAAATGCACCTTGCCAATTCTTCTTTGACCACATTTTTGTCATAGTGAAAAATACCTTGTTTTTGAGTAGGTGCAGTTGATGAGCCCGATTGTACAAAACCCGTCAATTGTGTTTGAGTATTATCCATACCAGTTTGAACAGGATTTTTTTTGTGAACATGTCTCCATAATGTTCCATAACCTCCTCCGTCTATAAATTTAAATGAAGAGGAGCAATAATTACAGTGTGCTCTTTTTTGGCCTTCCGTATTTATCTGTTTAGAAAAATGTAAAAGAAAAATATTAGATTTTAATTTTTTTGTTTTACTAGATTGATTTTGATCAAATGTGTCTTGCACTTGGCAATCCACTTCTTCTTCGTTATCCAAAATATTAATATGTTGTGAAATTTGCTCATCACTTATATTATCAAAATGACTAGAACTTATCATTTTAATATAAATTGATAATAATAATAATAATTAATAATATTTTTAACAATGATAACAATAACAATTACTAATAATAATAATAATAATAATAATAACAACAACAACAATAACAAAATAATAATAATTAACAAAAAACAATAAATATTACTAGCAATACTAATAAATAATAATAATAACAATAATTAATAATAAACAATAAATATTACTAATAATAACAACAAATAATAATAAATAAATAATAATAAATATTACTAATAATAATAAATAACAGTAACAAAATAATAAGAATAAGAATTTAAGAGAGTAGAAATTAGAGAATTGAGAGAGTTAAAGAATTTATAGTTAAATTAGATAATTAAAATTTGATTATTTAGAGAAATTGTGTAAAAATTAGAAAATGAATTAAAAAGATAGTGTATTTATAGTTTTTAAAATTTTTTATTTTCATAAAATACCCCTCAAAATTTTTTTTTTAGTGGAGTAAATTAGTAAAATAGATATATATTTAAAAAAATAAAAAAAAATTAAAAAATGTTGCCAACGGCATATTGTGCCGTTGGCAACAGACACACTGCACATGACAGTGTGCCCAACAGCACACTGCCATGTGCAGTGTGCCTGCTAGCAGGTGGCCAGCCAATGGCCATCTGTCAGCACATGCTGTCATGTGTAGATTACTGTACAGCATGTACTGCACTTTTTTTTTGTTTTGAACAGGAACCGCCGGTTCGGTTCCGATTCAAATATTTTAGAACCGGAACCAGAATCTTAAAGGAAGATTTTGGTTACGGTTTTGAATCTTTAATTACGGTTTACGGTCCGTTTCATTAAATCGAACCGAAACTGCCAATTCGATTCAACGATTCAACCGAACTGTAGCCATAACTAGTCTGAAGTTGTCACTTGCTCTATCTTGCTCCATTTCTATTTTTTTTTAATGAACGAAGCTCTGTTATTAAATAGATGTCAAATCAAAAAAATATATAGCAGATTGAAGTAGTATTAAGTTTTAGTTATCAGTTCCAAAAAAAAAAAAGTTTTAGTTAAGTTAAATTTTTAATGTCAAAAAATATCAGCCCATTTATTCAACTACTCTAAATTTTGAAGTGTGATTAATCCCACAATCATTAAATAAAAAAATATTATTTAATTAATGTAAAATAAATATTTTAATTTTAAATAGTCAATTTTTAGGATTTACACAAAAAATTTATATCTATATTATACATATAAAAGTTAAAAAAAAAAAAAAGAAGCGATCTAGTGTTGTCACATAATTAATTTTTTTTAAAATATTATTTTAATATTTTAATTAATTTTAATAATTTATATAAAATTAAAATTTTAATAGTTGATAAATTATATTTATGACTTTTAATCTTATTTTAATAAATAATTAAATATTAACAAAATTTTATAATATTGATTAAATATATTATATTTTTAATTTTATAAATTAATTACAGATTAATATAATTTAATAATATTGATTGATTGATATATTTTTTATAAATTTAAAATTTTTTTAAAAATACATGATTTTTAATTTTTATAATAAATTAATTATAAAATAAATAAATAATTTATTTATAATAATATATAATTAATTTATATATTGTTACAAATTTAAAAATTAAATAATAAAATATTTGACTTTTTGATATTTCTAATGAAATAATAAAATAATTGTAAATTAGATAAGTAAATAATCAAATATATGACTTTTAATATTTTTAATGAATAAATTATAAATCAATAATTTATATAAATAATTTATTTAATTAATTATTTACAATAATAATTAGTTTATATCTTTTTTAGAAATTTAAACAATGAAAGATACACCCTCCTAATATATTTGTTATACACTAATAATTCATACAATATTAATATTAATTCCAATATAAATTTATGACTATAAATCTTATACTCACTTTTTTCCTTCTTATTTAAAATAAATTTGCTTGAATTTTTTATTTTTTCTTATTATTTATCCTTTTTTTTATAGAATTCATAATTTTTCTATAGTAAAAATGTGTATATATTTTATTATTAATTAGTGGAAGTGTTAAGTAATGAAATAAATAGACTATATTTACTTACTCATATTGTTTCGATCTATGAAGCGCATGTTATAAAAAGAAAATCTATCTTGTGTTTTAAAACTTGCAAAATAATGAATTAATCTATGAGCAAAAAAATTAAAAAGAATGATAAAAAAAATACACACAAGACACAAAAATTTATATTGTTCAATAATTTGCCTATATTCACGGGAGGTTTCTCACTTTATTTTTTAGAGAGAGAATACAATTGAGTTTTTTTCTAACAATGTAATGTCTACAATCTATAGTGCTCTATATATAATATTTTCTTTACTCTAGATATACAATGAAATCATTTTCCTATTCTAATATCTTTTTATTTCCCATTCAAACTCTATTATAAAATTGATAATCCTCCTCTTTGTTGAAACTCCTAATACAAAACTGATTTGGTTTATGAGCCATTATTTAACAATCTCTATCTTGGCGAATAATCATTTCTTTTAAAAAATTTTGCTCAATCTTGAAAATTTTGTACCTCTACTTGGAATTTCAATATTTTCACAAATTCTCTGTTTGTGACTTGGAGCAAGTCCAAACAATGTTTGAACTTCTCCAAAGGTAGCATCTTTGTCAATATTTCTGTTGTATTTTTCTTTGTGTGTACCTTTATCAACAGACTCTCACCTGGATAAATTAACTCTCTAATTTTATGATATCTCACATCAATATGCTTTGTTCTAATATGGTACACTTGATTCTTGGACAACTCTATGGTACTTTGACTATCGCAGTATGTACGAAGATCTTGTTGCTTGAAACCTAATTCTGAGATAAGCCCTTTTAACCACAATGCTTGATTAACTGCTTCTGTTATTGCCATGTATTCTGCCTCTGTGGTAGATAAAGTAACCACATTTTGTAAGGTTGACCTTCAACTGATTAGACCATTTGTAAGTGTAAAAATGTAGCCTGTAATAGACTTTTTATCATCCATATTTTCAGCGTAATTTGAATCAACATATCCAATAACGGAACCAAATCATTTACCGCACTATAATAAATTCCATGATCAAAGGCGTCTCTCAAGTATCGGAGAATCCACTTTACAGCTTGCCAATTTTCTTGCCCAGATTAATCATAAATTTGCTAACCATACTAACTGTTTGTGTTAAGTCTGATCTTGTACACACCATCGCATACATCAAACTCCATATTGCACTAGCATATGAAACTTTTGCCATGAACTGTAATTATTTCTCTATTCTGAAATACTGATGGCTAGACAATTTAAAGTGCTTAGCCAGAGAAGTAGTAACTGGTTCTGCCTTGTCCATACCGAATCTCTCTAATACTCTTTCAATGTAATTCTTCTGTGAGAGCCATATCCTATCTCTGTTAATCTTCATATCAAGAATTTTCTTCACAGCATAATTAGCGCTCTAAACTGACTAACGAACCCTTAATTTGCAGATTTTCCACCTCCAACTTCTGCATTGAAATATGAGACCTTAGAGCTGTCACCACTTCCTCGTAGTCTAGTGTCTTCTTCTCATATAATAATATCATATTGAATTGATTGAAAGATAGTGGCAATGAACATAAGAGCATCAAAGTCATGTCCTTATCATTCAATTTAACGTCCACACATAATAAATTACCAAAATTTTGATTGAACTGGACTATGCGATTTCCTAAATCTTCACCTTCTTTCATTCTAAACCAGAATATATTACGCTTTATAAATAATTTATTGGTGACATTTTTGGACATGAATAAACTCTTCAACTTTGTCCATAAGCCTTTGGTTGTGTTCTCATCGATTACGTTATACACTACTGAATCCGCCAAACACATCTGAATTGTGTTAAAGGCGATTAACTCAATATTTTATCAATCCTCTTTATCCATATTTGCCGATTTCGTTCCCCTTAATGCCTAGTAAATCTTCAACTGTGTTAACAGATCATTCACTCTCATCTACTATAGAGAGAAATTTCTCTTCTCATCGAACTTGTCGAACTTAGCACGTGTTCCAAAATCAATCATCCTAACCTAACTCTGATATCAATTGTTAGAAAAAAAATCTATCTTGTGTTTTAAAACTAACAAAATAAGAGATTAATCTATGAGCAAAAAAAATTAAGGAGAAGAATAAAAGAAATAATCACACAAGACACAAAAATTTAAGTAGTTCGGCAATTTGTCTACGTCCACGAGAGACTTTTCACTTTATTTCTTTGATAGAGAATACAATTGAGATTTTTTTTTCTTTTTTCTCACAATGTAATATCTACCATCTAGGGTGTTCTATATATAATATTTTATTTACTCTGGATATACAAAAAAATTGTTTTCCTATTCTAACCTCTTTTCAATTTCTATTCAAACTCTATTATAAAATTGATAATCCTCCTCTTTGTTGGAACTCCTAATACAAAATTGATTTAGTTTATGAGTCATTATTTAATAGTGCAGATATGGGCGCAATACGATACAGATACATCAACATATTAATTTTTAAAAAATAGAAACACGATACGAGTGAGACATATTTATATGTGTGTGTGTGTTTTAAATTATAAAAATATAATGGGAGAAAAATATATATTCAAAACAATTATACAAATATATATATATATATATATTAAGTTATAAAAATATAATAAAAGATAAATATATACTTAAAAATATATATATTATTTTATTTATATATAATTATAATTATAATAAAAAAATTATGTGAAAAAATAAGTTGTGTAATTAAAATTATCTAATTAGTAATTTTTAAATATCATGTAAATAAAATTTTATGTCAAAATATATTTTAAATTATCTTAAAGTGTTTTGAAATGTGTCCATGTCATGTCTTGAGCGTATTCCTACTGTGTCATTTTCTTAAAAAAAATAAATTAAATAATAAGATACGTATAAATGCATGTCGGAAGCTTATCCATATTCCCATGGTGTTTCACATCGACACTTCACTTTAAATAAAGTATCGATGCTTCATAAGTTTTGATAAAACTATAATAAAAATGAAGATAAATATTTTATTTTATATTTTTTATAATAAAATTTATTATTATTAATGAGACAGTTATTCAAATTTCAAAGTGCTAGAAATGTCGTTTTGTAGAGTAGAAAATAAAAATGCCATCACTATATTACTAATGGGTTTATTTGTAGTATTTCTTTAGGATTTATATAAAGCCTAACAAAAATTTCAAACAGCAAAATCTAAATTTTTTTACACCAGCACTCAATTTTAAGTTTCTCTCCAAAATTTTTCACCAATTGCTTCAAACCAAATTGATAGAAAGTGTTTATAAACATTTTTCGCTTATCTTTCTTTTTTTAGATGCATGATAAGCGACTTTTCATCACTGACTAATATATATAAGTTTAAGAACACTAGTACAGAGTTGGATGCTAATGAGCATATTTGCAATTTATTTTGTTTTTGTTTTATCTAGCAAATGTTAAAAAATGACAATCATGGGAATTAGGGTTTATATATTGTATATATAGTCAAGAAAATTGTGGTCAATTTTGTGTTGTGGTTCGCTGCATAAATGGCTGATCTCTGTCCACCATAAACATAATTACCAACGAAAATGTCGTTTCTATTATAATGGTTGGTTACTCTGAAGTTAGGCGTCGTTTTTTGTGGAAATTAGATTATTTGATGTTTTGTGTGGACAACCACTGCACTGTAACATGTCATTCACGTACCAAAAACATAATTGTTAATATAAAAAAGCCGAAAAAATTATTAAATAAAATTGAAATTACAAATATAATAACCCAAAACCATGCGTTACATATTGTATTAATTTCGTCAAATTTGGCCGATTATCCTACTATTTGTAAACCTTCAAGAAAACAACAGAAAGAACTTTAGAAATTGTCATCTAATTACCTAAACTTCATTATCTATTTATTTCATCATGTATTTGTTTCTATTAATCAACTAGTAATTAATGTTTTTTTTTGTCAAAACCTATTTCTCCCCTTTAGCGGTTAATTAATTAAATTGTTAAAGTGAGGTTTTGAAATGAAATTCGAATCTTATTTGAATTTATTTTACTATATTAATTAGTTAAAATTTATTAATTTATTATTCAATAGGGATAAGTATTTTTTAATATTGATAGGGATAAGTATTTTAATTTTTATTAAAATTTATCACAATTACTTTATAATATATATGTATATTTTATCAGTTACTTTATATATTCCAATAACAATATATATAATGCATTTCAATAATATGTGCTATGAGGATTCAACCATGGCACATATTATTAAAATTTATTGAATAAAATGTTTGTAATATTTTTATTAAAATTTATTACAATTATTTTATTTAATATATGTTATGCATAAATCCAAAAAAATAATTTGCTTTGTATTGAAGTCCACGTATCAATATAGTAGTGGACTTGGATTACTATGTAATTAATTTAGGCCGTCTCTCAGTTTACAAATTGCAATAATACAATGCATGAAGTATTTTTTTTTTCATTTATACAGAAATCACTTTTTTTTATATAAATTAAGTCTACAACGTTATATTTTTACTTTTTTAATTTTAATTTTTTTATATTTTAAATTTTTTTAAATTTTTTTATTTTAAATTTTTTAATATTATATTTTTAATATACATATAAAAATATATATAATATAATACATATTTAACAATATAAAATAAATTTACGATACATCTAAATAATATTTTAAATATTTATTTAATTTTTTATTTTCATAATATACACACAATATTTAATAATTTTTATATAAAATATACATAATTTAAATAATAAAAATATAATATACACACAATATTTATAATATAATCTAAAATATATTTAATATCCGTCTATATGGTAAAATTATTTATATTTTTTTATTTATATGATATATGAAATGTATTTAAAATTAAATTTAATAATTTTTATATATTTTACTTTTTTTAGTATTATTTATTTTATAATTAAAATTAAAATTTTATCATTTGTAAAAAAGTATAATTTTTATATAATGAAAAAATTTTAAAATATTAATTTTTTATTATTTTATTAGAATATTTTTATTTAATAGTAAAATTTAAAAAATTTAAAATTAAGATAAAATATTAAAATTGAGATAAAAATGTAAAATAAAGTATTTTAAAAATTTTATTTTTAATATTTTATGAAAATATAAATATTTTTAATTTTTATAATATTTTTGACACAGTAATTATTTTATAAATAGTTACACCGATGACCGATGTGCCTTATAAAAATAAAAATAAAAAAATAAAAAAGCAGAACGAGGGCCCAAGACTGTCAATCAATTTGCTCAGATAGTTCGGACCGAATTTAACATTCCAATTTTAGCCTCAAATAACATCCAAAATTGCTGGAAATACAGTATGCAAAGCAGTTACCGTCCCGAGACCATTTTCGTCAACTAAAGATTGTTAAAAATCATTCACCGCCATTTCTGCAACTTGAAGTTAAAAAACAATTTTTCTCTAAAAAAACAATTATTATTTATTTATTTGTATAACAACTACAAGAGATTATAATATTTAAACATAAAAATTCTCGGGAACTTAGACATCTGTTCATCAGTCAATTAACTACAGCGCCAACGCCGCCACTGTTTCGACAAAACACTCTACTTTTTGCTCTTTCATTCTGTTTTTCCTTTCTTGTTTTTTTTTGTTTTCCCATTTTGTTGTCGGTTAATTTCATTCTATAATCTATTGAAAATCGCTTTCTCTGATTAAACAAAAAAACACTTTTTCCAAATCTATTGCTCTGTCTTTTCAATACAAACTTGAGTTTAACTTTTCTTGCTCTCCTATCAAACAGAAAATTTAAAGTTTCTTTCATTTTTCTTTATTTACACCATCTCTCTGCCTCTCTCTTTCTTGAACTTGAAATGGTGGGATTTAGCCTATATGTAAGAAATGAGGATTTGAGCTGAGAAAGAACGAGAATGGAAGCTGGGAAGAGCTTGGTTGAAAAGAAAGCTTATGTTATTTCGTCGACCCAAGAACCTACCTTTATTGCTCAGGAAATTAAAGATTCGAAAGCTTATGTTATTCCAAACAATTCCCAGTTGGGTTCTTCTCCGTTACATTTAAACCTTGTGTTAACAGGATTTGAGGATCCAAATTTAAGAGTCCAAACATCAAAATTTGCATCATCTCCTGCTTCTTCAAATATATCAAGGCAAAGCCCAGTTCCAACTCCAACTCCAACTCCAAAAAAGCCTCCAAAAATCCCGTCCGCCGAGTCCTTAAGACGAAGAAAATCGCTTGCACGGTCTGATTTTTTGAAGCCAAAATCAAGAGTTGTAGAGCTATCATACCCAAATGATGCAATAATATTAAAAGAAGAGAAGACCCGGTTGTCAAATCCGAGTTCTTCTTGGAGTAAGTCGCCTAATGCTGCTTCACCAAGTAACAAAGTTAATGTGTCTACCCCAAAAGATAACTTGATATCAGCTCCAGTGACCCCGAAAACTCCTTTGATTGGATCCCAATGGACAGAAGAGGAGGAAGATGAAGAGGTTTATAAGACTGCAAGTCTTAAAATGAGCAAAAAGATGGGTAAGAAATGGAAAGCATTGGCCTTATTTGAATTGATGGCATTTGTTTGCCTTTTGGGGCTGTTAATTGCTAGCTTGACTATTGATGCATTGCTGCATGCTATAATTTGGGGTTTGCAATTATGGAAATGGTGTGTTTTGGTATTAGTTATTTTCTGTGGTAGATTGGTCGCTGAGTGGTTTATAAATATTTTGGTTTTCTTGATTGAAAGCAACTTCTTGCTTAGGAAGAAAGTGCTTTATATGGATTAAAGAAGAGTGTTCAGGCTGTTATCTGGTTAGCCTTAGTTCTGTTAGCTTGGGGTTTGTTGTTTAATCGAGGAGTTAAGCGATCAAGACATACTACGAAGGTTCTAAATTATATAACCAGAGGCCTTGCTTCCTGTCTTATTGAAGCAGCTATATGGCTACTCAAAACTTTGTTTGTTAAACTACTAGCTTCTTCATTTCTTGTGTCTAGATTTTTTGATAGAATTCAAGAATCAATATTTCATCAGTATGTTCTTAGAGTTCTTTCGGGTCCTCCTCTGATGGAAATGCTTGAAATGGTTGGAAGCAGTATGTCAATGCCTGGCCAGTTGAGTTTTAGTAATTCAAAGAGGAAAAACAAAGAGAACAAAGAAGAGGTGATTGATGTGGATAAGCTTAAGAGGATGAAGCATGAGAAGTTTTCTGCTTGGACCATGAAAGGATTGGTTAATGTGATTACTGGTACAGGCTTGTCTAAACTATCCAGCACCCTGGAGCAAAGTGATGAGGAGGGTGAGCAGGACAATGAGATTACTAGCGAGTGGGAAGCTAAGGTTGCTGCTTATAGGATTTTCAAGAATGTAGCAAAGCCTGGAACCAAGTGAGACTATCCACCTTCTGCAATTTCTTCAAATCTTTTTAAGGTAGTTTATGTCACGGTTAGCTCACCTTTCTCTTTGTTCAATGGACTAGGTACATTGATGAAGAAGACCTCTTGCGCTTCATGAAAAAGGAGGAGGTGGACAATGTGATCCCACTATTTGAAGGAGCAGCAGAAACTGGAAAGATTAAGAGATCAGCTTTGAAAAATTGGCTGGTTAGATATTTATCAAATCTCTTCTTTTTCGCTTATAAATGCTCCATATGCAATCTTTTTCCTAAATCCAGTCATAAGTTCATATAATTGTGAATGTTTCTTTCTTCTAAGCCTGTCTTGCCTTCAATTTCGGTTTGAATGTTATTATGCATAAGAAGTTTCGGATAGAATTTGATATAATCAGGATTTGAATAGACTTTATTTTCCTGAACTTATATGAACTTTTGAATATCTACTCTTGTGACATAGTTCTGCTTTGCATGTGAATGTTTACAATGAGCGCAAATTCCTGGCTCATTCCCTAAACGATACCAAAACAGCCATTGAGGAGCTGAATAAGCTGACTTCAGCAATTGTTCTTGTTGTGGTCATTATTGTGTGGTTACTTATGATGGGACTTTTAAATACTAAAGTGCTTGTTTTCATTTCATCTCAACTTTTGCTAGTGGCGTTCATGTTTGGTAACACTGCCAAGACGGTGTTTGAGGCCATCGTATTTGTATTTGTGATGCATCCATTTGATGTTGGTGATCGTTATGTCATTGATGGAGTACAGGTAAATCCTTAACATTAGTCCATGTAACAATTCATTCTTACATGAAAATCAACTTCGTTAATACTTTGATTCACTGCAGATGGTTGTTGAAAAAATGAATATTCTAACAACAGTCTTTTTGAGATATGATAATGAGAAAATATTCTACCCAAATTCAGTTCTAGCTACCAAACCCATCAGCAACTTTTACAGGAGTCCAGAAACGAGCGACTCCGTAGATTTCGTTGTTGATGTTTGGACTTCAATGGAGACTATTGGCGCACTGAAAGCTAGGATAAAAACGTAAGTCAAGACTTATAATCCTCTTGCTTATATTCCGTGCTGTTTTATGTACTATGGCTTATTGGGTATGTTTTGAGATTTCAGGTACTTGGAGAGTAAGCCCGGGCATTGGCGTTCTGGCCACAGCGTGCAGGTTAAGGAGATTGAAGATGTGAACAAGATGAAAATGGCTCTCTATGTTAATCACACCATAAACTTCCAGAATATTGGAGATAGGGGCAACCGAAGATCTGATCTAGTGTTAGAGTTGAAAATTTTTTTTGAAGAGCTTGGTGTAAAGTATCATCTTCTACCTCGGGAAGTTCATTTTAGCTGTGTTGGCTCAGCACCCTCTGCAGTTCCACCTCCTGCAAGATGATTGTTCTTTTCTTCTTGCACCCGTTTGTTTCTGTGCATGTATGTTCCTTTTTCTCCCTGAACAATGCACTAGAGGATTAAATTACTGATAACAGAGACACCCCAAAAAAATTATCTGGAGAGGGGGAAGAAAAAGGCTTTTTTTTATTACCCATTAACCACAAAATTTTAAATTATGTTCTGTCCTTTTTAATCAAATCTGAATTATCATCTAAATTTGTTGTAGTTTGAAGTATATACATTTCATCGATGTTAAATTTGTAGGCCTAATTGTTTATGGCAGCTTTTGATATCAGAATGCTGATAGGGAAGCTTCATTAACATGGAAGAGAAGTGAAAGCTCAAGATAAAGAATTCAGTTAAAATTGATGAAAAGTTATTCAAAGGGGGTGAGGAGAGTAGCAGAAATCATCATCTGTTTTAGTTTTTTGGTATGTGATGAGAATGTGATTATTGTAATTCTTCTGCCATGTAATTGCAAATTGTAATTATCTTAATGTACTGTTCTTGTTCGCTCAAACTTGCTTTGATAATTTGATTTTGTAGCTCTTGGAATGTGATTAGTAATTAATACTTTTGACTTTTCATATCATATTTTTCATATTTTAAATTTTTGCCCGAAAGTTTCTAAAAGGTGAGCATTCGGTTAATTATATTGACTGAAATTCAAACTAAATAATTTTTAAAATTTTTAAAATAATAATTAATTTGAATCAAAATGAATAAAATATTTTTTGTTTATAAATAATTATTATTTTAAAATTTTTATATAAAAATTAAAAAAATATGTAATAATCTATTTTATATAACTATTTTATTAAATTATTCTTTTTCTCAATTTATTACTTATTTTAGTGGTATTTTTTTTTATAATTGTATAGAGATAAATTTAGAATAAAGGTGTAAAATAATTTTAATTTTTTATAATAATAATTATTTATAAAAAATTATGTTTTAAAGTGTCAATTATTCTTAAATGAAGGAAGTGATAAAATATAATTAAATTGAATTGACTTAGATTTTTTTTATTCGATTATCGATTATAATTAAGTTAAATAAATAATATTGATTTATAATCTAAATATTATTAATTTATAAAAATTAATGAAAATTAAAAATAAAATAAATATTAAATATTATTAATAAAAAGCTTATAATAAATAATATATTATTAGAAAAAATTATATTTAATGTATTAATAAACAAAAACTTAATTATTTCAATTAATTTGATTGCTAAATTTTAATAATTAAATTAAAAATCAAATATCGATAATTTTTTAAATTAAAAATCGAATTAAACTTAAAATCAAATTATCTATCACAAAAATAATTGAATTTCGTTAATGTAGTACAATTTTTAGTTAAAATTGAATAATGCACATCCTTAATTTCATGTTATAATTTTTTAAATATTAACCATATAATTAGGGATAATAATAGATATAATATTTTTTTAATATTTGACATATTTTAATCTGTTTATATAGAATATGAATAGTTTATAAATAAATTTAGATAGTTATAAATAAAATTTATCAGATAAGTTCAGGTAGAGCGCAGAAAAAAAGAAATGGAGAGGAGAAGCAGCCTAACTCATTCCCTTCGCTTCCTGGGCCCAAAGCAGTGCAGTCTTTCTTGGTCAAATTAAGAATTTGGGGCTCCTTGCCAAGCTACTTAACTATATAAATTCATTTTTTTAGTAATATATATGAATAGGAAGTTTAAGTACATATTTTTAGTTACATGCTATTTGAATATAGTAATATATATATTAGTTATATTTAATAAAATTTTAATTATATATTTATTATATTATATTTTAATTAATTAATTAATTATGTGGTATAAAATTATTTTGATAAAATTATATTTATATTAAATTTTTATTTATAATTATTTAATTAAAAATTATAATTTTATAATTTTAATTTTATAATATTTTTATATTTAAATGAATAGTTAAATGAGTACGCATAGTAAACAGAGGATATTAAATGGGTTTAAGATAAATATAAATAATAAAATTATAATTATAATTAAGTTTAAAATATATACAAACATTTTAAATTTAAATAATTTCTAAGTTTGAATAAAGCAATTTTCGCGCGGTAGAGTACCGGCTACCAATTCTATGCATAGCATAACATCTTAATGAATCAACAAAAACGCTTCGGAGCCCACTGAAGCAGCCCAAAACAGAGCCCTAACAGGTAATGGCCATAGACATTACTAGAGAAAGAAAATTGCTTCAAATATGAAACTTGATGATTGGGAAAATGAGATAACCTTATCCAACAATTCTAAAGGAGAAGTTGCCACATAGGACACTGATCAAGATCACAAGTCCACCTGATATCTCCATTTTCCACCTCTCATTACATCCTCTAAAACTCCACTCACAAAAACACAGCCTTAATAGTTCCATCTTCCCCAATTTTGACAGTAAATACTTCACAATTTAAAAGGGTTTTGTTGAGGAGAGAAAAAAGAAAAAGAGTAAATGGCCTCAACCTCTGCTGTTTCAATGGCTATGCCATTAACTTCTGCAAGCCAAAAGAGGGTTAATCTTCCAAGCTCAGATGCCTTCTTCAAACCATTGCCAGTGAGGATACAATCTAAGGTTATTGTGCCATCAAAACTTAATGGTGGAAGGTTTCAAGTGAAGGCTTCACTGAAAGAGAAGGCAGTCACTGGTTTAACAGCAGCTGCACTTACTGCTTCCATGGTGATTCCAGATGTGGCTGAAGCTGCTGAACTTTCTCCTTCTCTTAAGAACTTTTTGCTTAGCATTGTGGCTGGTGGTGTTGTTCTTACTGTTCTTGTAGGTGCTGTGATTGGTGTTGCTAATTTCGACCCTGTCAAGCGGAGCTAAGAAATGTAAAATTAAAAAAATTTATGAGAATTCTGGGAACTCTTTTTCCTATTTTTATGTTCATGTATCTCTTTTATCGTGATAATCTGTCTTTATGTATTTCTGTTTTTGTCTCTGTTTCTTTTCATTTAATTGTAATTTGACCTCAAACCTGTGAATTCTAAAATTGCAATTTCTACCGCGGCTTATCACAATTGCACAACTAAGAAAAATAAATTTCCAGGGAATCGCTCTTGTATGTTAGTAAATTTATAACAATTCATAACTTCTATTTGCAGAATTGGACTTCTACAAAAACAATCAGATTTGTAATTTATTATATTTATGTGAATTATGGATGTAAAGTTTGGATATTGACAATTTCCACATTGTATAGCAGCATAAATAAATTTAAACAAAAAGTTAAACATCAACCTGTAATTTTCACATTTACAAATGAGTTCCTCTTCCCTTTTTCATGGTATTCTCTACAATTACGCATTGGAGATCGTCAACATCTGTAAACAAAAAGACAAGTAGATTGTGGCAAGAAATCTGTAAAGAACAGAGGAAGATGTTTCTCAACCCTTGGTATTAGAAAGACTTTCAATGCTGATCAATGATCAACATACAGTCAAAGAATGGAAGAACAAATTACATCACCACACAATAGAATTTGCCAGAACACTTCATTGCACCGGGAATCAGACCCGTTGAGCAATGTAGATTTTGAATATCAACACTGCATGCAGGCAACCAAAATTAATGGTGTTTGTAGAAAAATATGAATCTCAATTTGAATGCACTTTACAAGTAATCACATCATAGTTTGAAAGGTTCCTACAAATGTATATCTTCGACAATGTCGATAAAATAACTAGACAAGAAATCCAGTGTCAGCTACTGGATCTAAAAGATTGGTTATTGTTGGTTAATATTATTCAATATCTAGGATGTTTCAGAATTAAATCAAGTAGGTACTTGCTCTCTGAAGAATAGTTCACCTTGTCTGCCTTAACCACGGTGATCTTCACCCTTTGCTCGTCACCATACGTTTCCTCTTTGATTTTTAGCCTGAAAAGATACTGATCAAAAAGTCTGCTCCGGATTATATCTGCAAATTTGGTATCATCCTGCAATTCATATTTCAGCAAGTACAATTCCTTTGCTGGGTAACCTATTATCTCTTCCCCCGACTCCTGAAAGGCTGTTACCCAAGTTACTCCTGTATGGTCTTGAATCTGAGCTTGAAGAAGATACCTGTAATCGCACTCATCAAATTCTTGATTGCATCTATCACAATGCCATCTTGAGTTTCCTGATCTTGTTACTTTCTTGTTACACTGTCTATCTCCAATCATCAATGGGCAAGCTGTATAACAGAATGTATCTGTTTTCATGAAAGTTATTCTTGCACTAATTGTGACCCAGTCTGGCTTATCTGATCTTCCAAGACCTTCATTCTTGATCTGAGAGACACTTTTACGCACCTCATTCTTAGGTCCACCTGGCATAATGTCTCTGGAAATGGACACAGAAGCAGTATGCTGCCCCTCTCGACCAAACCAGTCCCTCAGGCTGTAAGCCTCGGGAATATCTGGATTTATGAAAAGCTGAGTACAAGAAATTGTCCCTAAGGATTTTCCACTGAAGTCACTAACCTTGCCTGCTTTGACAGCTAAAACTGGAAAAACCCCAGAATCAACAATCTCTTGCAGCTGTTGACCTTCCTTATTGCAGAAATCACCCCAAAGGGTTAGCTCAACACTCCTGCCAGAAGTATCCTTCATATTGAGAATTCTTCTCTGAGTTTCCATACCATTCTTTCTCAAGATAGGAACTGAAGGATTAACAGATATCACAATAGCAATAATATCAAGTATAGAATTGTTTTCTGCAGTCTCAATTTCACTGATGGGTTTGAAGGAAAACTGTTGCTGTGGTATAGAATTATCTTCATCAGGACAAAGATTCACGGTAGAAGTTGCCTCCAAAAATATCTCCCATTCATTCTTCAAATGGTTGAAATTCTTCTGTGCAGGTTTCAAGCTACCCTTTGAAATCAAATACACTTTACCAACCTCAATAACATCATAAAAGCGGTCAACAACAGCATTGAAGCAGGTCACTCGAATTTCACCTCCATCAGAGTCCAGAAGGTCAAAGGAGAACACCTTTCCATCTCCTCGGGCATTATTATAGCGACGGAGATCCCCTTTTGCTGTTACTCTAGCCTTGATAGCCCATCTCCCCTGATAAGGATTCAAAGCAGAAATGGGGATGATGCGTGCTGGTGCCTCATTCTTCATGATAGCACCATGATTTCTATAGGCTGGAGGTGGTCGATATGGAGGTTGAACAGTTGGTTGGAAACTCTGCATATTATTACCATGATTTTGTGAACTCAAAGTGGATTGAAAACTAAGCATATTATTGCCATGACTATGAGAACTCATAGAGGGTCGGAGACTATGCACACTAGAGCCCTGATTTTGGGCAATTAAAGGAGGCTGGAAACTCTGCATATTATAGCCTTGATTTTGGGAACCTCTATTGTTATAACCAACCCCTGCTGACTGCACTGAGTTGCCATTAGGTAATGGCTTCTGAGCAATCATATCAGGAAAGAATTTTGGATTTCCAATTATTTCACATTCAGGTACTATAGTTTCCAAGTTCAGCACAACAATAATCCTGTATGAAGAGGTATAAAACAGAACAGAACAGTGTCAATCACAAATAAGTGCTAAATGCATCTGCTGGGATGTCATGACCAAAAAGAAACAGTAACCATTTCCCAAATAAAGGAACATTTCCATTAATTTTGTCTGTTCCCAAGGTTTTAGTTCATTCTTCGTCCTCGGAGAAAGAATAACACCAATTATAGTCTAAATGGTTTAATAAGCTTTACATATTACTGTTCAAGCACAAACAGCAAGTTTTGTATCAATGTTTAAATTTTGCACTATGATTATGCAATTTCCATTTATTTGCTCAACAAATTCTACCAAACAAATTAAAAACCTATATATTCAAAAAAATATTTCTAATTAAGAGGTTTCACCAAAAATACTAATTAAAAGGTTTATGCAAGCTTTTGAATTTAAATTCTGCTCAATTAATTAAAACACCTAAAGCTCTTATCTAAATTTGAAATTGAAAGTGAATACAATTTTTTTTTGGCCAAATAACAAAGATAGGAAAAAAAACAGAGAGAAATCTGATAAGAACAGTATTAAGCAAACTGACTTGCGGTTTTGAACTTCGCTGCAAATGTAATCGATCAATTGAATAACAGATCCTTTCCTGACGAGTCCATTCTTGACCCGGTCGTTGAGCTGAGTTGCGAGCATAGCATGCTGAGTCGAGACAGAATCGGACATGAGGAAACGAAACCGCTCTTGCGCGCTACCAATCTGCTTTATATCGACAACTTGAACCAGCGGCTTCATATTCACATCGCCGCCATTTATCATCGCTATCGCGTTCGGTGTCAAATTCAACGGCATTCGTCTTAGATCTCGTAAAAAACAAGTAACCAGCGAGATACTGAAATTGGAGAGAATTAAGGGCATAAGAAACCTAGAAACGGAAATGAGCGAGTGAGAGAGGAACTGGTTGAGGAATTTTCTTTTTCCGGTGGCTTTGGACGGCGATGATGATTAAAGAAGAAAGGACCGCAACGAAAGAAAAAGCGCTGGGTGCTGTATCCCGCGTGATATATAAATTTGGAGGGGCAGATAGCGGACGTTGGTAGCGGAATTTATATCACCGACTTTATTATTATTATTATTTAATTATTTGAACAATACTTAATTAATTACTGATTTTTTTTGTTCGAATTAATTACTTAAAATTTGAATTTTGTAATTTTTTTCAATTTTAATCTGTTATTTTTTATTGATTAAATAAAAAATTAATAAAATCTCATTTTTTACTCTTATTATTTAAGTGAAAGTTATACATATTTTTTTCATTACATTTAAAAATTAAAATTGCACTATGATTAAATAGTATTTTGATCATTAATTTTACTAAAATGTTATAAAACTGTTAAATTTTATATAATTTCAGAAGTTTAAATAATTTAATTGTTAAAAATACCAAAAAATTAAAATTTTTTAAGTAATTAACTGTTGGAATGATAAACTTTTCATATTTTAAAAATTATGATATAAAACAATATATAATTAACTTTTGATTTAGTTATAGTAAAATCATCTCCATAGAAATTCATTTTCAATAACTCTTTTTTAGTTCTTAAATACTTTATTAATATACATACTCATGGAGTCTAGCTATAAATGTATATTTACTTTAAATAATTAATTCAATTTGTGATGCAATCAAAAATTTTATTGAGTGAGATTAAAATTAATACTATAAAAATAATTTATATAAGATAAAATAATAAAAAATTATCTTAATATTTGATCGAAATATATAAAAAAATACTCCTAAATAGAGAAAATAATTATAAACCTTTTATTTGATCAAAGTAAAAAATTTCTGTCAAATATAACATTTCACATTTTAAAATATTAATTTTTTATTAGAGCCAATTATTTTTATTTTTCTACTCATTTCTACAACTAAAGTTTTTCTTTTTTTTTTTCAACAGCCAATTATTTTATTTAAATGATAGTTCATTCCTTAATAAAATAAAGAATAGGATAGATATAATCTAAATATGTAATTTTATTTTTTTTACTATAAATTATCGATTAATTGTGAGTTTATTTTTACTGGATAAATTTGAATTTTAAATTTTAAATTATTGACTAAAATTTAAACTCTTTTTTAATGAGATAAATTTAAATATTTTAGTGTAATCAATTTTAAAATATATATATATTAAAAATATAAAATTACATATTTTTTTTATTAAGTTCAATAGAGTCTATTATATGCTACGCCCTGGACCCAACGTTAATCCTCTTTTCTCACATCAATATTCAAAAAAAATATATTTTTTATTAATATACAATTGGTCATTATTATATTAATGAAATAGAAAATATAAATGTAGAACCAAATAAAATTAAGTAATAATAATAACAATAATGCAAGGGTTGCCAATTACATAAAGTTTATCTCCGACATTTATATTTTAATTTTGACAAATAAATAAGATTTAGAGTTTTTAAGAACAGTGAGCAACTCCATGGCCATGACGATACCTAGCATTTCCTTCTGTAATGATATGAATTTCATTCAGCAGCCTGCAATTAGTGCATGTAATTAAGATATAATATTTTTAATCATTTGTCAAAACAAAATTTTATTAAATCAATTAATAAATTAAGTAGTTAATTAAAAACTTACGATGTATAGATGACCTTATTCAAAACGGTAGATGATACAATGGAAGCTCCATCTAAATACTGTAAATCGCCCTTTACCCTTTCTCTAATTTTCTTGTCAATTTGTTCAGCATCAAATTTAAGTTGTTGGTCTGATGCCTGGTTAAATTTAAGCATAAATAATAAGTTATTATATATCTTTATACATATTCTAGATTCATTTTTAATTTAAGTTAATTACCAAAACCCATCCACGTGAATCTGCGTAAGAAGGTATGTGAGAAGTGTAGGCAACCGCATCTGCAAAATTAATAACACTTACATGAAAATTTATACATACAAGGTTAATAAGAAATTCAAGATAATACACATCAATTCATAGTTCATATTTTTAATAATAGATTTAAAATTGATTTTTTTTTTAATAATAAATTTAGAATCGATTCTCCTTGTCTAAATATATTAAATATCAAAAAATAAAAAGAAATTGAACGGCTTGAAGGGAACTCACACTTGAAAACATGTTTCAGGGTGTTGTATATTGAAGAGAAGACCACCTTATGGGACAGCAATCCTGCTGGTCCTACATTTTAGATAGAGAAAAATCAATGGAATAATCCCAGTTTGTGAAAGTAAAATAATTGATTAAGAAACACTCGATTGTGTAACAAAAATGCCGCAGTGGTTGAGCTTAGTCTTACTCATTTGTTGTGTATTGCAAGGGCCTGCATCGGTCTAAGGCTCCAATTATAATATCAAACTTCTCATTGTTCCTCTTCTCCAATTCAGCCCTTCAATTCACCCATTAATTTTGTTAATTATACAGTTTATAATTGAAGGAGAGCCGTGCGACATGAAGTTACAGGTTAGAGTACTGAAAACAGTCTCTTGCAACCGTAAGAGAGTTCAAAATAAGAAAAAAAATTTATAAAAAAAGAAAACTCACTTGGCATAATCGATGCTTGTTGGTTTACCGTCAGATACATACGGCAGAAATCAACTACAACCTGCATTATTTAATCAAACAAAACTAAATTAATTATTTGAACTTTCAATTAATCCTAAATTAAATTTAACACAGTATCAATAAGTTTTGATTCAGTTGTCTTCAGGAATATAAAATTGCAAAATTTGAATTCTAGTTATAACTTTCTGTATTCCAATATACTTGAGGGCCTCTCTTGCAGTAGAACCTTCACCACCTCCCTTTATGAATACACTTTTAGGGCTGTAATTAATTCTAAAATTTGTTAGAAAAAAAAATAAGAGGGAAAAAGGCATAGGAATTTTGTAATATATATATATATATATATACATACTTTTCATGGATTTTAAGAGCAGGATGAACCAAGCGTTCATGGTAAATAAACTCGTCTCTTTCAGCACTCTGCATCTTCCCATCAATTATAAAAACCTACGTTCAAATTAAAAAAAAAAAAAAAGAGACTACTTTATTTTTCCTTTTCAAACTATTAAAGAAAATGGCTATAATAATATATAATGCAAATAAACCAACCTTGCCAAAAGTGCTTCGTGTCCAAGAGAGCCATGTCTTGGTACTCTCTAGTTCCTGCATGCAACACACTGAAAAAGACTTCTCAATAAAGAAAATAATAAGAAAAAGGAGTAAAAAATGTAAAATACAAAAAAATATATATAAAAAATTAATAAATAAATATAAACCTGTTTGATTGAAAAGAGCATTTGAGAAAAGGTTCAAGATGCTCTTCAAACCATTGAGAGGATTGGTTATCAGGCATTAGAAAGTGGGGATTCTTTTGAATTTGATCATCATCTCCATCAGGAAATTCATCAACTTGAATGTGAATTATCAGGCAAAATGACAAAATTAATCATAAGAGCACCTACTAATGACCACATTTTCAGTTCAACTCAACAACTTACCTTTCTTATACATTCAAACCAGTATTTATATATATATAGACGGTTTATTTTATAGTCTGGCGATCTAATGGACTGCTGTGGAAGTCGAAAAACCAACTTAAATGTTTAAAAGAAAACTGAATCTAAGTGGGTTGGTCCACAATTCCCTGCCAGTGTTCCGCATGAACAGCAAATAAATAATGTGAGCTGGACCCAATAAATTATAATATGAACCATTCTCTACCACTATGGAGTTACACTACAGTACAGCTTTTAAGGTATTGTTATAATTTGGCATATTAATTGGATTTAGTATAGCTGTTACAGTATTTCAGTTTTTAAAATTAAAAGATAAAAGAAAATTTCCTAAAAATCAACCTTTATAGTTTGTTTTAGATACTACCCAGTCTCTAATTCTTTCATTATGCAACCAAAAATACTGAAGACCAGTCGACATATGTTGTCTATCATGAATAGCAAGTGTTACAGCGTGGACGAGAATTGCAGTGGGTACAGAGAATGGCCAATTTCACAGGTCCACTACAAAAACTATTATCATTTGAAACATGAAAAAGACGGCTGCATATTTGACATCAATACTGATAAATGACCAACTCATAATAAGTGGTATTGAAGAAAAAAAAATTTAATGCAATATGTATGACCATCCACATACAGTACCCAAATATTAAAATAAATGCGTCATTGATTATAACAAAAAAAAAATTCAACAAAATTTTTGGGCTCTAACAAAACACATTTCATTGGCTCTGGTGAAACAAAACTAAATACCACCTGATAATGGTATCCAAAAGTATGAAAAAACTTCTATGTACCAATCATCGCAAACAAGAAAAATTGATCACTCCACTGAAGTTAAATAATAAAATCAAATAAAAAACAAGATGGCTTCAAGCCACTGGAACTGCGACTGGGACCAAAATTTCGGTTGTCAACACAGGTGCCCGCAGATACTCCTCTTCCTCCTTGGGAGAATGGATTGTGACCAAATCTGGTAGAGCGGTTGTTGGACCCTGCTTACCCTTGGGATCCAAATCAAGCATGATCTTGACCTTGATACCAAGAACCCCCTGTGTCATAATCACATAGTTTATCAGTGAGATTATGAGAATTAATAATGCAGTGATAAAGGCTTGAAGAAAAACAGTAGAATGCACTGAACCTGTCGTAATAGGACATGTCTCACAGCAGAGTCAATATAATCCTTAACTGGCTGGCCAGAAGAAATCATGTATCCATCCTTGAACTTCATAGATTTTGCACGTTGTGCCCTCAGCTTCCCGCTGACTATTACCTGATCACAAACAACTAGCACTTACAAATATGGACTCCAGGTGTGACAATAAAAGCCCAAAAAATGAAAATACCCCAAACTAATAAAGTTTAGGGGGTAATTTACATTCGTCACCTATGAAGAATTGACTAACTCATTTTATCGTCCTAGAAATTTAAATTTTACATCGATTATCCTTGAAGTTAAGAATTTTGTAACAAAGTCGTCATCGATCTAAACGTCGTCATCTCCGTTAACGACGCCACTTCAACTCTTAAAATAAATCCATTATAAATTTCATTCATCGTCCTTTAAGAATTCATTTCACCAGTCGTCCTTAAAGAATCTCTTAATTTCACACGTTATTTTTAAATAATCTATTAATTTCACTCGTCAGCCTTAAATAATTAATTTAAAATTGCATATTAATTAGTTTAAGAAATCTTAAATAATTTTAAAATTTTATTTTTTTTTATATTTGAATGATAATTTTAAATAATTTTTTTATATTTGAATAATTATTATTATTCGATTTTTATTTTTTTGTAAAATAATATTTAATAATAATTATTATAATTCAACTATAAAAAATTAAATTATTCAAAATTTTCTAATTTTAAAAATATAATAATTATTATTGTAATATTCTTTTTTTTTAATTATTTATAAAAGTAATTGTTATTAATTACAAAGTCAATTCATTTAATAATTAAATAAAACTTATTAATCAGTTTAAAAATTCTATTAGTAAATTTTTTAAAAAATAAAATAAAATATTCAAAATTATCCTTTTTCAAATAATTTTAAAAAATGTAATTTTTCTATATTTGAATAATAATAACAATTAATGTTAAAAAATAATTTTTAAAAAAATTACAGTAATAATTATACTATTTTTAAAATTAAAAATTTTTAAAATTTTAATTTTTTGCGGTTGAATTATAATAATAATTATTAAATATTATTTTACAAAAAATAAAAATAGAATAATATATTATTATTCAAATGTAAAAAAAATATTTAAAATTATCATTTAAATGTAAAAAAAAATAATTTTTAAAATTATTTAAGATTTCTTAAACTAATTAATATGTGATTTTAAATTAATTTTTTAAAGATGACAGGTGAAATTAATAAATTATTTAAAGATAACAGGTGAAATTAATAGATTATTTATAGATGACGGATGAAATTAAGAGACTGTTTAAGGACAACTGGTGAAATTAAAAGAATTTTTAAGGAACGACGAATGAAATTTATAATAGATTTATTTTAAGATCTAACGTGACACCGTTAATGGAGATGACGGCGTTTGGGGTCGAGGACGACTTTATTACAAAACTCTTAAATTCAGGAACGATCGATGTAAAATTTAAACTTCAGGGACGATAAAGTGAGTTAGTCAATATTAAGGAAAGACGGGTGTAAATTACCCAAAATTTACTACTAAAAAATTGAGACTATCTCGAAGAACTTACATAAACTGGAAAACAAAACCATAGAAATATATTATCTTCAAATGTAAACCAGGTATCTAAATGACCTAGTAGCACCATGGAGAGCAATATTAATACACTGAAGGCAATCAAGCGTCAGCTGAACATAAAACATCGCAAAAACACGAAGAAATCCAAAAAAAGAAAACCCAAACAATGTTCCCAAAGCACACTGCATGAAAACAACAAAGTTTTTCACGATAACGTAGCGTGGAAGCTTCGTTAATTTTGTCACCTTCCGACACAAAGTTGGTAAAGAAAGACCAATTTGTTTTATAGATGACATTAAACAATGAAATGGGACAAGAGAAAGGAGAGAATATGGTGGGGGAGAGCTACCGAGAAGAATAAAAACAAAAACAATATTAGAAATATTCTAGCAACCAGAATAGATAACAAAAACAAACTGAGAAGTTCTAATTATACAGTTTATAAAAATAGTAAGTGCACTGCATCTAATTGGTAAGTCATAAAGCATTCGCTTGTAGTGCAGAACAATGAATGGATCTCACACGTAGAAAGCGAAATATGGCACCAGTTAAACAACACCAAGAATAAGTCCAAATAGAAGTCCAGAAGACAAAAATGACAAGGGTTAACCCCTTCAGTCCTATGGATTATTGAATGACTGACATAAAGGTTAATATGAATCAGCAAAAACAAGATGACTCAGCAAAGGGATGCAGGGAAAATTTATAAACATATCTCCTCACTAGGGGTTACTTCTGAAAAGAAAGCATTTCACAAGGATGATGACATGGAGGAACTTAATCAATTTTGTCTTCTTCCGACACAAGATGGTACAGATAGACCAATCTGCTTTATAGATGACGAGCAAGGCCTCAAACTTTCACAAAGAGAACACTTACATGTATTAAGATTTAAGGACAATTAATAAATGCAAAAACCATGTCCAATCTAATTAAGATCGGAGGCCCTCTCAAATTAACGAGGCAAAAATTGTAAAATCTCTAGGCGGGCAAAAATTGTAAAAACACTAAGCAGGCGAAATAGAATAGCGCTGAACAGAAATGAACATAATCAGAAGCACCAGTCTAATTAACCCACACGAAGAACATCCCTGCTGCAGTAGTTTATCGAAAGATGTTAAGGATATATACCTGCGAACAGCAAGACCACCAAGAAGCTTGTAACGAAGAGACTCTGCCTGAGCAATGGCGCAAAGCCCTCTGTTGTTAACCTTTTCAGCATAGAGCTCAACACTGTTCTCAGGGAATTTAAACCGCTTTTGCACTACAGAGGTCAACTCTCTGATTCTTCTTCCCTTCTCACCTACAAACCCGTGAATACAATATACAAATTCAATAAGCAAAATTCCAAATCATAAAAAAAGAAAAAAATTACAAGCATATAACAGAATTTATTACCAAGAACATTTGGGTACGAGTGGCCCTAATGATAATCTCAGTGCGCATAGGTGTGACCCTAACCTCAACGCCGGAGTATCCATCCTCAGCGAGCTCTCTGGTCAAGACCTCATTAAGCTCGGCGAAGAAAACGCCGTCGGCGACGAACTGTGACAGCACAATCAAAAAACAGTTAACAAAAAATGAATTAATGAGTTTGAAAATAAAAAAAAGGGGGGCAAAAGGCCGGACCTTTCGCTTCTTGCTCATCTGGGTTGCCATTTTGTAGGATTGATATTAGACTTAGAAAGGGAAAGTTGCAGAGGCAAAGAACTGGAATGCGTGGTGGCTGGCGCTCTGCAACCCTAGTTCTGGTGGGGTTTAGAAGAATAAAAGAGTGAGCTTATAAGTTAGTAAATCGGATGGACAGCTCTGATTCTAGGGTTTGGTTGTTAACGGAATGGATTGTCGGGGCTCCGTTTGTCGTCGAATAATCCACACTCCGGATGCTTTAAACGCTGCGTTTTGGAATCAAACAAGGCCATTTAACTCAAAGTCCTACAATGGCCCAAATTGGGTAACTTCATGGGCTCGTCAAATACCAATTCACTTGACCCAATGCCCCAACTTATTATTATACAAATTTATTAGCGAATTTCTTAGGAATTTCTTCAAAAATACCAAAAAATGATATTTTTAAAAATTATTTACTTTTATTTTTTTCAAAAATTATTCACTTTTCAATTTTCAATTTCAAAAATATCTCACTTTTCAATGTATATATTTAATATACTAAAGTTATACTCTATTTTGAAATATAAAATCATACAAAAATTATAAAATATTTAAAAAAATAAAAAAAAAAGACATATAATGTAATTTTTCCAAATTTTCATCGACAAAATCTGGATATTAGTATAAATTATTTTTTTTTGTTACAATTTGCCACTAATTAAAATGTAAATGCTACGGATTTTATAAATTTTCTTTGGACCCTCTCTAATTTTTCTTTATTTGAAATTTTTATTATTTGCGATAAATTATCAACTAAAAAATTATGAGTAAAATATTATAACATTCTCAAAGTTTATCATATTTACCTTAATTTCTAATGTTTCAAAATTATGATTTTTAGTTCCTAAAATATCTTAATAAATAATATTTTAATTTTTACTTATAAAATTATCAAATTTATTGCTGTATTTTAATTATTGATATTTTAATTTATATAACATTTTGTAATCTAAAAAATATAATTTTTTAATTCTTGAATTATTTATATTATAAATATTTTAGTCTTTCAAAAATCAAAATCTTGTATTTTTTGTTAAAGTTAGTTTATGATAGCGAAGTTCTAATTTTGAAATAGAATAAATTAAAGTACTAATTATAATAACTCTGATTACTATAATTTTTTTTTTCATTCATGCAAATTAAAACATACTATTTAGACAAAACTTAAGGCAAATAGTGTAATTTTAGAGTTATTTTATTTAATAATTGCATGTTTGTCTTGAAAACGTGTATTGATGACATATTTATATGTTTGAAATTATATATATATATATTGACTATATAATTATTTTTATAAAATACCAAAAAATTATTATATATTTATTTTTATAAAATAATTATATTTTTTTATTTCTTTTAGTAGTAAATTAAAATGGAGTTTAATTAGCTTGAATTAGATCTTCAAGATCTCATTATAGCCTACAAGAGTTAATTAATGAGAATAAAACAGGTAATGACATATGCAATGCAAGTTGCAAAAAATCAGTCATCTTAATCAAGTAATAAACTGTCTTTGTATTAAACTATTAATTAGTCAGTTCAAAGCATAATGAGAATTGTGTGTACCAAACATAGACATAAATAAACATCTGAATTTTCATACCCTTTTTATTTTTTTAATAATGTAAAATAAAGAATAAAGTTGGGTGGGGCTTTGTGTTTGGTCATATCATGTCCAAGACATGTATTCAAATAAGTGGATTAGTCTTACATAATTAGTAGATAGATTATATTAATTTTAGGTATGATTTGATACAAATTTTTATTTTTATTTTCTTAATTATGGTATGTTGGTTTATCAACTAAGATTGGCTAAAGTTCGTAAAGGTTTAATCCAATCAAACTTGGCTTAATCTAATCTTTAATTAACAATGATAACCTTAGATCTACCAACTAAGGTTAGCACTCTAAATTTGAATAATTTGCATTATTAGATGATTGAATTGATTCGGGATTTTCTTTAATATTTAAAAATATTAAGGTTATTTGATAAGAAATAGTAAAGTTATAAAAGAAAAATTAGATCAATTTTGTAACTTAAGTTATAATAAAAAAAATAGTTTGACACATTGTAGAATCATTTAAATATATATATATATATAATTATTCTATCTGTTGTATTTTCTTTTCCTTAGAATACATTATCAAGTCTTTAAAAACTGTATTACTTCAATATTAAATTGATAGAAATTAAAAATTATATTATACAAAAACTAAAAAAATATTTAGTTTTATTTAAAAAATAAATTTATATGTATTTTTGTTTGCTCTTATTTTAGTTATTAATATTTTTGATAAATAATTTTTTTCGCCAGATTAATAAATAATAGTTGATTATAATAGAAATTTAATATATTTATTAATTTGGGTGAATTAAAATTTAAAATAAATAAAATAGATGATATTTTTATTAATTTAAAGCGGATGAAATATTGTATAATGATTAAAAAAAAAGTAAATAATTCTCCAATGATTCACGCAACTTGTTTGAGTTGCGTGCTGCAGCATTACTCTATCTTCAACCCAACATCAAATAAATTTATCAAAAAAAAAACATTTAAAAAAATGAAAATTGTTTGATAAATAATTATTACAAATAATTGACAAAAGGAAACAACTTTTAAATTAGTACTTACTAGAAATTTACTATTTAGTGGGTTCATTCATCAAAGACTTGAAGAATGGGATTTGTCCTAAACAGTGACACATCAATCAATGGAACGCAAGGAGGTTCTTAAACATTTTTGCAATGGTTCAACACATTTTAATATTTTTGTACTGCTTAGACAAGTTGGACGGTATCTTATTTTTTATTTTTTAAGTATTATATAAATTTTAAAAAATTAAAAATATATTCCATGTATATTTTGGATATACTGAATATTTATTATATGGAGAGAGACTAAAAAAATATGAAAAGAAAAAATGCTTACTTTTTTTAGGATAATCAAAATATATTAATGATCAAAACAAGTCAGATACATAGTAAAATGAAAAAATAAGCTGTCTAAATTTATTTGTATAATAAATAAAGTGAACAACACATATTTATATATATATATATATATATCTAAAATAAATATCTTTAAAACTAAAAAATTAAAAAGTGAGTACCTTTTTTAAAAGAAAAAATATATATTTTTGAGAATATTTTCATTTTAAGATGTTTGCATATAAAGTCCTATTTTTTTTAGTGTTAAAGCATTTTTTACTATTATTTATATAATTCATTTATATTTTATTTCAATTGAAAAATTGAAAATTAATATTTAGTTTTTCAATCACAAATAATATTTAGAGGTTGATAAGTTAAATTTATAACTATGTATTATCAATTACTAGTTATCCATAAAAACCATGGAGGCATTTGGTTAGGGATAAAAATTAAAATGAGAATAAAATATTAAAAAATTATATATTTTAATCTTTAAATTTTAGATGAGCTATAAATTAAGTTCATAAATTTTTATTTAGTAAAATTAAACTTTTACACTATTTAAATGGTGAAAGTTAATTCTGATTTGACCGTGGTTCATTGCGTGTCTCCCGCTTGCCGTAAAAATTACATGAAGAAGCGATTGATGCCACGTGTCGTCTGGTTCATGCTGTAACGTTGACAATTTTTTTTAAAAAAGTTATTTTTTAATTTAAAAAATAATAAAATAATATATAGTTTATTATTTTTATTGGAAATTGAGTTTTGATGATAAAAAAAGAAGAGATCATGTGACATATTTTTTTTTAGCTAAATAACTTTTTTATGCCATTATTTAAAAGCTTTTATTTTTATTCTTTTTGAAAGTTTCAAAAAAATCAAATAATATATAAATGACATCTAAAATTTACAATATTATATTTTTGTCTTATAATTTTTTTGAAATTTTATTTTTTAAATATAATTTATATATTTTTTTAAATAAAATATAAATATTTTTTAATTCTTTTAATTTTTTTGCTAGCTATAAATATATTTTATATTTAATTTTTATAATCAAAAGTTATAATTATAATACTCTAAAATTTAAATTGACATATATACTCCCTATTGATAAAAAAAGCTAGTGAAGAATTTAAATCTTCATTTATAGAAAAAGGAAAAAAAAAACTCAATCCAAAATCCTCTTCATTTGTGATATTTTATCTAATAAGTTATAAGTTCTATTTTCATATTAAAATTTTAAATTTTTTATATTAAAAATTTTAATGATAAAATAAAATTGATAAGAAATTTTGTGATATTAATTTAAAAATATTAGAATATTTATATTATTTTTTATTATAAAATTATAAAAATTGCAAAAAAAAAACACTTTTTAAATTCATAAATTATTTTGTGTTAAATAATATAATTTGTAAAATTAATATAACTATAAAAGCAAAATAAATAAATTTAGAAAAAGTTAATACTTGAAAAGTAGGAGAATTTGAGAAATAAGAAAAAGAATTGAATAGAAATTAAATATAAAACACGTATAACTCATAAAACAGTTAAAAAAATTTAAAAAATATTTATATTTATTTCAAGAAAAATATATAAATTATATTTAAAAATAAAATTTAAAAAAATTGTAAGAAAAAATATAATATTATAAATTTTAGAGATTATTTATATATTATTTAATTTTTTTGAAATTTTTTTAAAAAAATAAAAAAACTTTTAAATAATGACATAAAAAAGTTATTTAGATAAATAAAAAATGTGTCATAGGATCTCTTCTTTTTTTATCATCGAAAGTCAATACCCAACAAAAAATAATAAATTATATATTATTTTATTATTTTTTAAATTAAAAAAATAACTTTTAAAAAAAAATTGTCAACTTTACAGACATGGTACAAACGACACGTGGCATCAATATCTCATTTACACGATTTTCACGGTAAATAGTAGATACGCAGTTAATCACCATCAAATGAAGGTTAACTTTCACCAGTCAAATAGTTTAGAGGTTTAATTTTATCAAATAAAAGTTTAAAAAAATTTTTAAAAAAAAATAATAATAAAATAAAAGTTTAAAAACTTAATTTATATTTAACTTAGTATTCAGAGGTAAAATTATACTTTTTTCTAAAATATTTCATTGTTGCTGTTTAGTTTGATAGAATAAACAAGAAAATAGGAATTCCATTAGCCTATAAAAGGGGTGAATTATTTATTCTCTATCACTCACCTATTAATCACCTTTTATTCATGACTAAAATAAAAAATAAAAAAATATTTTTTTAGAATAAAATGGAATCAAAATATATTTTTAAAGAAATAAATTTAATTTAATTAATTTAATTTTTTTATAATTATAAATATTTTTGAATTTTAATAAAATAAATTTAATCATTATTTTTAAAATAACTTAAATAAATTTAATAATGATTCATTTTAATTATTTATTATGATATGTTCGACAATATTTAATTTTTAAATTTTGATTTCATTATAATATAAATAATTTTAAAAAAATACAATTTTTATATACTGAATCAAATAAAAATAATAAATAATTATTTTAATTTTAATTTCGGTTCATTCTAATTTTAATTATAGATTTCGAACTAAATGCTACCCAAATTAAATGGAAAACAATTCCACTCTCTGAAACAAAATTTCATTAACCAACTCATTATCAATTGAATTATAATAATAATTCACCATTTCAATGAAATAAGATGAAATAGTTTAAGCAAAAGTAATTTAAAAACAAAAAAGGCGAGAGACAGATACTCGGCAATAATATTATTGGGAGTGGAAGTGAACCAAAGTGTACAAATGTCATCTTATTTAATTGAAAAGGACAGAAAGTATAAATAAATAAATAAACAAATAAGTTGATAAAATTTTATTTTATATAATATATACTTTCAATGCAAACCAGTAAAAACTATTCTGATGTTTCAAATATGAACAAAACAGAAGCCACAATACCCACTAAAATTAAAGTATTTATATCCATTAATGTTTTTAATATAAATAATTCTCCAACCACCATCACAACCTCCATTATATATATAGAGAGAGAGAGAGATGCCATAGCATTGTTACCATTATAGGCTTGAAAAAAAAATAATTAATTAACTTTGTGAATATGGGTTTAATTAGGGTTTGTTGAGGTTAATTTTTTAATCAATATTTATCATCATGATTATTATTATAATGTATAATTTAGTTATTAGGCCATATTTGGTCATTTCAAGCATGAACTTTTTTATATTGTTAAAAATTCATAAATGAATAAATTAGTGTATTTGGGTCCAAGTAATGATATAAAATGTCATTATTAAATATGGTTAAGGGGGGCAAAGTAGGGTTGGGTTCCTTTCCAACCTATTTGCTGGAAATGCAAGGAACAATTTGAAAGAAAAAGAAGAAGGGAGATAGGCAAGAAAGTAGATTCCCACTTCACATGTGATGTTATGGCATGTTTTATTTGTCATCACTTGCCTCTTTGGCTTACCCATTAATTATTATGGCTTATTCATCAACTACTACTCTTAATTTTCAATCTTAATCTTCTTTTTATTTATAATCTTTGTGTTAGAGAATATAAATAATTTTACATTGGAAAAAAAATATATAAATAATATAGATTAGACTTTAATATAAATCATTAGTTTTAAATGAACTAAAATTTAGTCTAGCAAATAGTTTAAACACTATCAAGACTAATCATTAGATTAAAATTCTACCTTCAAAAAAAAAAATAGATTAAAATTCTATTCATCTAGTCATTATACATTTGGTCCGACACTCTTAATATTCATGTAGTTTCTACATTAAATTCATCATAAATTCAAATTAAACTGAGAATTGGAGTTGTACATAAAAATATAATTTAATCATAAATATATATTCTTTTAAATAATAGGATTATGATGGTTTTTTTCTTGCTGTATTAATACTGAGAAAAGGACAATTGTAGCTAATTTTGGTTGATGATAGGTTTTCTGAACTTTTTTTTTTATCTGTTTTGCCCTTATTCTTATCCTTATAATAGCAAGCTAACAACAATGAAATGATCTATCTATTCATTATAAGAATTTTCTCGAGAAAGTGACAATACTTACCTGGTACACTGGTGCCGTTTCTTGTCGTTATTTACTATGTCTATTTACTAATTTTACTCTTAATTATAACTATTAATCATGAGGCCCCATAATTTGATCGTCACATTCAGCTTTCTATTTGTTAAGTAATACTATAAAATGTTACTATATGGTTGTTAGACTTATCATTAATACATATAAATATTTTTCAACTTCAATCTATGACTTACTAATTTATATGGTTTATTTAATCAAGATAACTCTAAAAAATGGAGTTGATTGTCAATGAGAATAGAAATTTTTTTTCTATGAGAATTAATTTTTTATTAGAAAAATTTATCATGTTTTATAGTACAGGCCATGTCACTGTCAAGATATTGAAGGAAATTTAACTATTTGAATGAGATTTTTGTCATACATCATAATTAATATATACGATTTTTTTAAAACTATAAATTAAAATGAAAGTATACTTGTAAAATTAAAATTAAGAAAAGCTAATAACAATGATAATTTTTTTATAAGAAAAAAGAACACAGCCTGCAATAATGGGATGAGATATGAAATTATATAAATTGTTTGATTGTGTGAGGTGAAGAGGAGTGAATCTTGCATGGATGTCCATGGCAAGCTGTGGCTGATAATAACTAGCAGTGGCTTTATTTTTTTAATATTTTTTATTACAAACTGTCCCATTTGCCTTAGTTTAGCTAATAGCTAGTCTGAGAGTTACATTTCATACATTTTTATGCCTCAATTCATTCTTAATCACGTGTTTATTGTTAGGCCTAACAATACTTAATTTATAGTAACTAATTTTTAGCTCCTATATTCTCCCTTTTTTTTTTGTCACACTAAATAAATTTTAAGATTAGATTAAACATTATAAGATAAAAACTCAACCCAACAAAATTTTAATTTTAAATTATTTAAGATAGATTAATGAGTTTTTTTTATTAAAGTAATTATGAATCACATCTTCTTAAAAATGTAAAACCGTAAAAATCACTCTAAACCACTTTTATTCAAGCTAAATTAAAATAAAATATGCTTTCATTTTTTTTTTATTATATACATCTTAATTTATTCAATGTTTCTTATTGACACATCATATAATTTTTATTTTACATGAAATAAGATAAATATAAATTAACATAGTTAAAAAATTCAAGGTAAATCTAAAATAATATAGAAAAATTATTTAAAATTATTTTATAATTTTATATTCTTTTTAAAATTATAATTTATAATGATTTAAAATGGAAAAAGAAATTTTATATACAGCAATATTTTCTTTAAAAAAAAAAGAAAGAAAAGTAAGGTCAGCGAAAGACATAGAGAGGGTGGTGGTGGAGCAAACAAGATTAGATTTTTAAAGTGACAAGAATGAATAATATTTGGACCAAATTGTGGTTGAAGAAACGCCCTTACCACTAACTTAAAAAGATAAAAAAAAAAAAATCTTTACCAAGAAGAAACTACATATTTCCAGCAATCACTCTTTGTTCTTGTGGGGCCTTTTTTTTTTTTTTCCCCTCTTCTTCTTCTTCTAATAAGATGAGAAAAATTAGGCTGCAATATACAATTACTGGGTCCACTAATTTTTTAATTAAAAAAACAATTTTTCTAAATCAGGGAATCAAACAACCTGTACAAAGTCATAAATGATAATATTAATTGCATGAAGATATTAAAGAAACTTAATAAAAAAAAAAAGAAAAGAAAATTGAAGAGTAAAAGAGAAAAGAGCAATTTGTATAGGAAGAGATAATCATAAGCATGGGGAAGTAAGTTATAATATCCAACTCATTTAAAAAAAATACAAAAAAATAATAAAAGAGGCTTATTTATTTATTAAGAGAGGACCCTTTGTCATATTGTTGGGGTCACTGTTTAAACATGCCTGTCTGTCTCTTGAAACTATAGTGCTTTGTTTTTAAACTACTTAAAGAATAATAATATTTAAAAAAAAATTTCCCTACCAATACAATCCAAGACTTAAAAGAGACTGTCATTGGCTGCAACAACAGATTAGAAAAGTAGTCAAAAAGCTCATCATCTCCAATCTGAGATTATGTTCCTGTGGCTGTGGTGGTGTGTGATTGGGAACCAAAAAGATTAATCTAAAAAGCTGCTTTCTTTCAGAGCATCTTCACAAAGATGTATGCAATGTGTGTTCATTTCTTGCACTCACCCATAACACAAAAAAAAAAAGAAGCAAACATTAACAGTAAGTATTATTAATATCATACCCAAGATATCAGAGAAAAAGGGTTTTAATAATAATAATAATAATAACTAAAAAAAAAGTGGGTTTAGCTTCATATTAGAAGACTGATGACAGTATCTGCAAATCTCTTTACTTTCAGTTACCAGCTTAAATATAGACGAAAATTTTACTTTGGTTCAAAGTTGAAAAGGGAATGAAGTGTGAGAGGTTCTGGGAAGAGTTTTTTATTTTAATAAAATTGAAAAAAATAAAGAAATAAAAAAGTAGATTATAAAACATTCCTGAAAAGGAGATTGATGGAGAAAATTGTGTAAAGACTATTAATAGATACTTATCAGCCTTTTTGACGAACAGAAAAAAGTAAAAAAAAAAGTTAGAAGAAAATAAAAAGCTCTTAAATCTCTCTTTTTATCAAGAATATTTTTTTCTTTTTTATCCAAATAAGAAAAAGAACATGGTATTATGCAAAGCAGATCAAATCTGCATAAACAGAAAATTAAATAAAGCTGTGTAGAAAGAAAGCAAAATTAAAACTAAAGGGGAAATTAAGAAAATCTATGAAAAAGTCTATTAGTATATATTAAGTCAATTATCAACAACAACAAAAAGCAAGAAAGAACAAACATGCTTGATATCAATTAGATCAAAGGCTACACAGTTACAATTGGACAGGAATTTTGGCCAATTATTTCTCTAAGAAGAAATTGCAAGGAAAGGAAGAAAGATAAAAGCTACAGACTGAGAGAGGGTTGAGTGATACAAAAAGTTACAGAGAATCTAATAATCATATTCTAATACCTCATCAAGAGCCACCAAGGCAATTGTGAAATTCTTCTTTCCCCACCATGAAAAGAATGAAGAAAATTTTTTGTTTTTGTTGTATCTCTCTATGCAGCCCTATTTCTTTTGTGGCCAGCTTTGCCATCAGACTTCAAAGCCCCACTAGAATCCCCTTCAGAGGAAGCTTCCATGGATTTGGTGACGGAGCTAGAAAGATCAGCATAAAGGTCAACTACTCTCCTGATATTATTGTTGAGCTCCCTAATCAGACCCACATTTCTACTGAGATTGTCAGGGATCTTGGATTCATGGTTCTGATTTATTTCATTAATCAGCAACCTATTTTGATCCAATATATGTTGAACATGAACAAAATTCTTCTGAAATGTCTGCAAGATCTTGCTATCTATCTGGGTACCATTGCCAAGTCCTGAAAATGTGTCACCCTCCATTTTTTTATTTCTTTCTTCTCTTATTTTCTGAAAGAGGGGAGGAGGAAGTCAGAAGAAAATTCTATCAAATCAGAACCAGTCCTGCATCAATAACAAACCAAAAGGAAACAAGAATTTAAGAAACAACAGAAGAAAAGACACTGGTATTTTTATTAATTAATTAATTAATTAAAAAAAACCCATAATCATATGCTATCTGTATTTGGGCTTACACAAACCAAAACCCCAGATAAAACACGAGAAGCCTTGGAATTGTTTAAAGACTACCTTTTTTTTTTTTGCATATGAGACAAGACTCTGTATAGTATAAATCATGACCTCCATGGGTTCCACTTTTTACAGAGAGATTTCTCATAACAAACAATCAATAGTAATAATAATAATAACATTATTATTATTATTATTATTATTATTATTATTATGAAATGTGAAAAGCAGATCCCATTTCCATAAAGGGAACCTTTTTTATGTACTGAGAAAATACCCATCTAAAAACTCGGTTTCGAGGACGAATCTCAGAGACCCAAAAAAACAGTCAATGATCCAGAGAATACGAAGCCATGAGGGTGTACTACTTCTGCTCAGACAATATCATTAGTTTTTAATTTTGTTTTTTTAGAATATTTTTATATAAAAATTATTAAAAACCAGTAAATGTTGTAATATTAAGTTGAATAAATCAAAATGGGAAACATATACTTAAAAAAATCAGGAATATCATAATCCAACCAAACAAAATTGGGAATTCAATTGTCCAAAAACCGTACAACAAAACTTGCTCATTCACAAGCATAAAAATTCCCAATATAGAAACAAAAAAAAATCAACTTAAACAAGCAGTCAGTATCATCCCTTTCCATTTTTTTTTCCTTTTCAAACAAATTCTTGAGAAACCCATTTATCATATGATCTTCAAATTTAAAAAAAAAATTAAACATATTAAAAAATTCTCAGCAAATACTAAACAAGGTCAAAGGCATTTAGTGCAAACGGAAAATAAAATTAATGAACCCACAACTCTAAAAAAACAAAATTGTATTATTTTATTGTATAAAGATATATAGAGAGACAGAGAGATAATAGTATTAACTATGAATTAGTTACCTTGAAAATCTGGAACATTATAATTCTGGAAGAAAAGCATACAAAGATTGAAGACGAGTAGGGATTCCCGATGAAGAGTGGCAAAAGAAAAGATCGGCGATTAATTTTGATCTCTGAATCTCAAAAACAAGCTGCATCCACTCTCTCTCTCCCTCTCTCTCTCTCTCTCTCTCTCTCTCCCTCCCTCTCTGTGAATTATGAGAATTTAGAAGAGAGAGAGAAAGAAATTAAAAAGGAGAGAAAAATCAGAAACTGTGAAGAAGAGAGAGACAGAGAGAGAATATGTAGATTTGACAGTCACGCTCGCAACCCTTCTGTGTCCGAAATATATATATTATCTTTCTATCTATTTGCTTTTCAAACTCCTAAATTTTATTTTTTTTATATATCTACCTGTTAATTTCTTGCTTTTTTTTTTCTAATTCTTTATATCTTTTATTTTTATTATTTATTTTTTCATGATTTTGATTTGATTAAGTGGGTAATTTTACTATCTATTACTCAGATCCAAGGTATGATTTCTTTTGTCCTTTAATTATTGAGCACGTGGCATGTGATTCAGGTTGTTATGTAATGTTAAATATCTATTGGACCCACTTTTGTATTTTTATTTATTTGTCTTTATAGTATATGAATATATGTAATAATAACTCATTGACGAAAATTTGTTAGTAATTAATTGGCTATTATTCCTTTTATTTAAAGGGAATAATAATGATGTAAAAAATAAGTTTTATTAATGAATAAATTATGAGACCATAATTTAGATTTTTTTTATATATTCTTATAATCAAAAGACAATCATTTTGTATTTCTCATTATTTGCTATCGACCTTTTGAGTATTCCACTTATGAGTATAACTACTAATTAAAACACAATAGATAATCTTTAAACGAACTTCGAAGTCACTATTAACCGATTAGAATATGTAATCCACATATCAATTATCTAGTCGTCCAAAAAGATTGGCAATTAATTGAATAATGAATTTGTCTAATTATCTTCAAATGTGGGAGAAAAAAATATATATTTTTTCAATTTTAAATTGATAGTAGATTTTTTTTATTTGTTTCAAATTATAAATTATTTATTATTTAAATAAATTAGTTAGCATGTTAAATTTTGATAGTGTTATTTAATATTATTTATTAAATATATTTTAAATTAAAATAAAGTTTAATAAAAAAATTATATATAATTTTATATTTTCGGTAAAATTAATTATTTTTTTATTTATGTGAAATATAAAATAAACTTATTAATTTAAAATCGAGGGAGCGAAAAATAAACTAAAACAATGTAAGGAGATGACCGTAATGTGGGCAAAATTGTAAATTTAAATAAGAAACCGATGATAATGGTCTCGGCATGCCCCAAGTGCTCCGGGCGGATCTTCGTTTTGGCCGAGAATGGGAAGTTCCCACATTTTTTTATAAATCAGAATCCGCCCAACAATGAAATCTAGCGAACAGCTGTTTTCAACCAATAAACGTTAGACGCGTGTAAATTCAGGTTCGGGAAATCTAGAGGCTCGGTTCCTAGTCTATAAGGATTCCCGAGCCTAGTTATTGATTGTAGCTCTGCGGCTATTACTAAGAGTGAGACCCACCACTCTCCGTTTCAATGAAAAAAAATAATTAATAATAATAATAATAATAATAATAAAATTTGTTGTACATCATAGTACAAGATTGCGTAGGATATTGCCATGTGTACTGAAACACAATGAATGACACGATCTCCAACGCTGATGTTTTTGCTCCTGATGATCCTACGGACACATTTGCCTTACCCCCCTGTCACCTTATCTTTGTCCCCTTTTTCACTTTGAATTTTTCTCCCCTTTTTTTTTTACAAAATCTCCAATGTGGTTTTATATTTTTCTACGGGTTAATACATTTATAGGTCATCTGTACTTGAATATTTTTATTATTTTACCACTCTTCAAATAATTATATAGTCTATTTAACTCAATAATTTATTTAATCAACGTATCCTTATTTTTACATGCCTATCAAATTTAATGTACGTGATTTTTAACACGTCAACATCATATATATATATGGGTCCATATAAAATAAAAATTTGATATGTGTTCATTATTACTTAATTTTTTATTTATAAATTTATGAAAATCTATAGTTTAAATTTAAAAAAAAATTAATTAAAAAAATTTAACAATATGAATAATAATTTTTAAAAAAATTATACATGGATTCTTTCAGATCTAGACTTAATCTTTACTCATATTTGAATTTATCTTAATCTTTTTCAAAATATTAATTCTTTCTTTCCTTGCGATATGAAGATTAGTTAAAACTCCAGTGTCACCGCTCCTACAAACCTCAAGATCATCGAAATAACTCAAAAATCATTCCGTCTTATGGCTTTTCTTCTATGGTATTAGATTAATTTTATGATTCGTGTGTTTGTCTGGTCAAACAAAGGTTTGGGTTGATATTAGATTAATTTGTTTTTTCTCTGTTCTTAACATTGAAACATGAGTTTATGTTTATTTAATTTTTTTAATTGCACATTTGCATTTCAGTTTTATGGGATTTCTGATAATGGTTAAGAGGAAAATTTGAAAGGAATAGTCTAACTTGTATGGGATGGGAGAGTTTTGAGATGGGATGATCTGTGTTTGGCAATTGGAGGTGAGGCAGTGATGCTGGGTTTGGCAGTGTGGTGATTGGTTGATTGAGGATGATCAACGATGGTAGAGGCTAGCTATGTTTGCCAGCCATAATTTTTCCTTTTTTTTAAAGTTTTTTAGTTTAATTAAAATTATTTTAATTTTTATTTTAATATATAAAATTATAAATAGAAGTATACTTTAAATTTCCACTTGTTTAATTATTTCCTAATTTTTAATATGGGCTACAAAAATTTTAATTAAAAATAATTAAATTAATTTCACAAAAAATTTAATATAATATAATTAATTCTTAATAAATAATATAAAATTTAAAAGTAATAATTTAATTAATAAAAGGGTATTTTTTGAGATTTTACCATATATATTAGCATATTTAGAACTACTCACGTGCAATTAGAAAGTAGGCCAAGTATAAAGAGTTATATGTGTTGGATTATTTATATGGACTAATATTTATACATTAAATATAACATTAGGTTAAAATAATTTTATGTCATATATATACTATCATAAAAGGTTTGGCCCAAATATTAAAGTGATCTAATTTGGTTTAGGTTAATTATGGGCATATTTAAGGTTGTAAAGTATGGGTTAATATATGTGTAGATACTCTAATGTAATTTTTAATTTTATGATGGGCTAAATTGAAAATAGAAGTAGCCTTCAAAAGACATTAGGGTTATGGTCCCCAAATTATGTGTTTGAGTTTCTTCTTATATATATCTCATCATATATAAGATAAAAGGAGAAGTTTTGAAGAGCTTAGAATTTTCTCTAAAACTAAAACCTCTCAAACACATCAATTTGGAAGATCAAAACCATAAGGCTAAGGATTCAAATCTTCCATATGGATTCAGGTACGCTTCCGCTTTCAGTTTTATTTAACTATTCTTGATGATTGAACATGAATGATCTTGAATTGATGATGGTTTTCATCAATAGATTTTGATCCTACCTATTGATGATGGTTTTCATCAATAGACTTTGATCCAACAATTGGTATTAGAGCTTATTCATGTTTAATCATTGAGATTCAAGTTATATTATTGTTGTTTTGGATATGGATTAAGACTTGGTTCATTATTGTTGTTTTGGATATGGATTAAGACTTGGTTCATTTATGATAAAATTTTGGTTAAATTGAGTTGTGATTTATACAGTATATGTTTATGGATATGTTGAATTATTTTCTTCATATGGGTCCCATTAATTAATATGTGTTGAAATATTTTTTCATATAGGTCCCATTATTTATTATGCGTTGAAATTTTTTCTTCATATGGGTCCCATTATTTATTACATGTTGAAATTTAGAAAAAGTGGTATTTGACATGTTTGGACATTGATTAAATATATTTATATTTTATCAATTAATTTTGGATTTTGGAAATTTTAGATTTAAATAATGGAAAGATTATATATATATATTGAAACAAATTGATTAACACAATAAGGCTCACCAAAGTGAACTTAGTGGAGATTAATTTATTTTACAATATATAAAGAGTTAAGTGTGTGTGACTAATGTGAATATAAATTGGCCCAAAGGAAAGTTTATATTCAACATAATCACATATGCTCTTGTGGTGATAAATATGTGATGATTATTTGGTTTTACATGTGAGCAATAAATCAGCCCAAAGGAGGATATATTATTTGGCATGTTAATTTATCATCAATATTTAATTGTTACGCCAAGGTACCAATTGCAAGTTAATATTTTGTCCAAAGATAAAATATTAATGGAGCGCTCGGTATCTTGAGATGGGGTTTACCATTATTTAAATTTATTATTCAACTTCAGTTATACTTTGGAAATATGTTAGTATATTGATTGTTTGTTTTGTTTTGGATTTAGTTAATGTTACCGCAGCTAATATTTCTGCCAACATTAATTCGGTTCCTATGTTAAATGGCACAAATTTTAAGGCATGGCAAGAGAGCGTACTTATCACTCTCGGAGTCATGGATCTGGACTATGCGATAAGAGTTCAGAAACCCGCTGATCTTACTGATAAGAGTACCTCTAAGGAAAAGAGGGAGATGGAAAAGTGGGAAAGGTCTAATCGCATAAGTCTTATGATCATTAAGCGTGCTGTTCCAGAAGCTTTCAGGGGCACTATGTCTGATCAAGTGGATACAGCTAAGGGTTTCCTTGAGGATATAGAGAAAAGATTTGCTAAGAATGAAAAGGCTGAAACTAGTACAATCTTAGCAAAACTTATCTCTATGAGGTATATAGGTAAAGGAAACATAAGGGAGTACATTATGGAAATGTCACATCTTGCTTCAAAATTGAAAGCACTTAACTTGACCTTGTCTGAGGACTTGTTAGTGCATTTGGTTTTGATATCTCTTCCAGCACAATTTAGCCAGTTTGAGGTGAGCTATAATTGCCAAAATGAATCTTGGTCACTTAATGAGCTCATCTCACACTGTGTTTAGGAAGAGGATAGAATGAAGCAAGAAAAGATACCAAGTGCTCATTTAGCTTCCACTTCTAAGGACAAAAGGAAAGACAATAAAAGAAAGAAAAATAAGGAAGCTGCAGAAGCGCCACAAAAGAAACAAAATAAGGAACAAAATCAGATTACTTGTTTCTTCTGTGGTGCTCCAGGTCATGTGAAGAAGCATTGTACCAATTATCATGCATGGCGTATGAAAAAGGGTAAGCTTCTTAATTTTGTTTGTTCAGAGGTTAATTTGACTTCAGTGCCTAGACACACATGGTGGATAGATTCTGGTGCAACAATTCACATCAGTGTGTCTATGCAGGGTTGCCTGAGTTACCGAAAGCCTAATGATGTTGAAAGATACATCTACGTTGGCAACGGACAGGAGATTGAAGTTGAAGCAATTGGGACATTTAGATTATTATTAAGAACTGGATTTTATTTGGACTTGAAAGAGACTTTTGTTGTACCGTCTTATAGACGGAATTTGATTTCTGTTTCTGTATTGGACAAATTTGGTTTTTCTTATTCATTTGGAGATGGAAAATTTAGTCTTTTTCAAAATTCAAATTTATTTGGTTCCGGTTCTTTGTCTGGTTATGATAATCTATATATGATTGATACAGTTGCTTCATTTCATGAATCTTTGTCTATTAGTACAATAGGCATAAAGCGCAAATTAACCAATGAGAATTCAACTGCATTATGGCACAAGAGATTGGGTCATATCTCTAAAAAGAGAATTGAGAGACTTGTGTCAGACGGTATTCTCGATCCTCTTGATTTTACAGATTTTGATGTGTGTATAAACTGTATCAAGGGAAAACAAACAAATGTGAGGAGATTTAGTGCCAACAGGAAATCAGACGTCTTGGAACTAATACACACAGATATTTGTGGTCCATTCCCTAAGGCTTCTTGGAATGGGCAACAATACTTTATTTCGTTTATAGATGATTTTTCACGATATGGCTACCTTTATCTCTTACATGAGAAATTGCAGTCACTGGACATGTTCAAAAGTTATAAGGCTGAAGTTGAGAACCAACTCAACAAAAGGATTAAAAGCGTTAGATCTGACCGTGGTGGTGAATACTATGGTAGATATGGCGGTTCAGGTGAACAATGTCCAGGCCCATTTGCGAAATTCCTAGAGGAATGTGGTATCGTCCCACAGTACACCATGCCTGGTTCACCCACTATGAATGGTGTAGCTGAACGACGAAACAGAACACTTAAGGATATGGTAAGGAGTATGATTAGTCATTCTACCTTACCAGAATCACTCTGGGGAGAGGCATTAAAGACTGCAGCTTATATACTCAATAGAGTTCCAACTAAGGCAACTGCAAAAACTCCATATGAGTTTTGGACAGGTAAAAAGCCTAGTCTTAAGCACTTACATATATGGGGATGTCTAGCTGAGGCAAGGCCTTACAGGCCAAATGAAAAGAAACTGGACTCAAGAACTGTCGGTTTTAACTTTATTGGATATTCTGAAAGGTCTAGGGGTTACAAATTTTATGATCCCACTACTAAGGCTATATTTGAGACGGAAAATGCCCGATTTTTTGAGGATGTTGAGTTTGCAAGGGGAGAAAGAGTTAAAGACTTTGACTTTGAAGAGGAATATGTAAATATTCCTTTAATTGCTCTTGACAATAATCAAGAACAATACTCCATACCTGATATTGTTCAAGATGCAATTCCAGACAATGTCATTGAATCTCCCACTCAAGTTCAAGAAATTGTTCCAGAAGAACAAACTCTACAACCTCAAGAAACATTGTCATTAATAAGATCCACTAGAGAGAGAAGAAGTGCAATACCGGATGATTATATTGTATTTTTCCAAGAACATGAGGTTTACATTGGAGTGATGGAAGATGATCCAATCAACTTTCATCAAGCCATGGAAAGTCCTAACTCTCAAAAGTGTATTAATGCCATGAATGAAGAGATAAAGTCCATGAGCGATAATGACGTATGGGATCTTATCCCATTGCCTGAAGGTTCGAAACCCATTGATTGTAAATGGATTTTTAAAACCAAGAGGGATTCAAAAGGTAATGTGGAGAGGTACAAAGCACGTCTTATTGCTAAGGGTTTTACACAGAAAGAAGGCATTGATTATAAAGAGACTTTCTCTCCAGTTTCCTCAAAAGACTCTTTTAGGATTATAATGGCTTTAGTGGCATATTTTGATCTTGAGTTACATCAGATGGATGTTAAGACTGCGTTTCTCAATGGCAATATTGATGAAACAATTTATATGGTGCAACCAGAAAATTTTGTATCGGGTGATGCAAAGTCTATGGTTTGCAAATTAAAGAAATCCATCTATGGACTTAAACAAGCGTCTCGACAATGGTATTACAAGTTTCATCAAGTTATCATCTCATTAGGTTTTGAGGTGAATTTGGTTGATGATTGTATATACCATAAGTTCAGTGGGAGTAAGTATATTTTTCTGGTTTTATATGTTGATGACATATTGCTTGCCAGTAATGATATAGGCTTATTGCATGAAACCAAGAGATTTCTAGCTAAGAACTTTGAGATGAAAGATCTTGGTAATGCATCTTTTGTATTAGGAATCCAAATATATCTAGATCGTTCTCGAGGTATACTTGAATTATCACAAAAGGCCTATATTGAAAAGATTTTAAAGAGATTTGGCATGCAAGACTGTAAACCAGGAGATACCCCTGTGGCTAAAGGAGATAAGTTTAGTCTTGATCAGTGTCCTAAAAATATCTTTGAGGAAAAGGAAATGCAGAAGATTCCTTAAGCTTCAGCAGTAGGGAGTCTGATGTATGCACAAGTTTGTACGCGTCCGGATATTGCGTACATTTGTGGAATGTTAGGCAGATATTTGAGTAATCCAGGAATGGATCACTGGAAGGCAGCGAAAAGAGTTATGCGGTACTTACAGAGAACAAAATATCATATGCTCACATATAGAAAGTCGGATAAATTAGAGATTCTTGGATATTCAGATTCCGACTTTGCTGGATGCCAAGATAGCAAGAAGTCTACATTAGGTTATGTTTATCTGCTTGCTGGTGGAGCTATTTCCTGGAAAAGTGCGAAACAGTCACTTGTAGCCTTCCACCATGGCAGCTGAATTTGTAGCTTGCTATGAAGCATCTAATCATGGAATATGGCTGCGAAATTTTGTCACTGGGCTGCGAATTGTGGATAATATTGAAAGATCACTTAAGTTATTTTGTGACAATAAATCAGCAGTTTTATATTCCAATAACAATAGGAGCTCGACGAAGTCAAAGCACATTGACATCAAGTTCCTAGTTGTTAAAGAAAGAGTTCAAAGTGGACAGTTGTCTATAGAGCATATTGGTACAAACTCCATGATTGCGGATCCGCTTACTAAGGGACTACCACCCAAGGTCTTTCATGAGCACACTGCTCATATGGGTGTTACGTCATTTGAAGAAATTCAGTTTTAGTGGGAGTTTTGTATTATGCTTTCTTGTAATATACAAACTTTGGTTATGTTATGCTTGATTTTCTGCAGAAATAAAGTTTTTAATTTATTCACACTTTGAATTTTGGCATGATGTGGTTTCATCATGGTTTCAGGAGGATCAATTAAAAATAGACATGTTTAGATCACATTGCATGTAATTTTTATGCTACACATCCATACTTGATCTATGTCATTTGGTTATATTGGTGTATGTGATCAAGGATAATTTTATTATGATGTCACTATAATAAATAATGCCTTGGTTCTATATTGATATAGCTAATGGACGAGATTGTTCGGAAAACCGTTTGGTTATGATAGATAAGTTTTGAGCTCATAAGGTTATATTATGGCATAAGATTATAAAGTTGTAAAGTTATATTTATGTACAAATATAGTCCAAGTGGGAGATTGTTGGATTATTTATATGGACTAATATTTATACATTAAATATAACATTAGGTTAAAATAATTTTATGTCATATATATACTATCATAAAAGGTTTGGCCCAAATATTAAAGTGATCTAATTTGGTTTAGGTTAATTATGTGCATATTTAAGGTTGTAAAGTATTGGTTAATATATGTGTAGATACTCTAATGTAATTTCTAATTTTATGATGGGCTAAATTGGAAATAGAAGTAGTCTTCAAAAGACATTAGGGTTATGGTCCCCAAATTACGTGTTTGAGTTTCTTCTTATATATATCTCATCATATATAAGATAAAAGGAGAAGTTTTAAAGAGCTTAGAATTTTCTCTAAAACTAAAACCTCTCAAACACATCAATTTGGAAGATCAAAACCATAAGGCTAAGGATTCAAATCTTCCATATGGATTCAGGTACGCTTCCGCTTTCAGTTTTATTTAATTATTCTTGATGATTGAACATGAATGATCTTGAATTGATGATGATTTTCATCAATAGATTTTGATCCTACCTATTGATGATGGTTTTCATCAATAGACTTTGATCCAACAATATGTTTATTTAAAAAGTAAATGAAACAAAGTAATTAATCGTGTCTAATACAAAAGACGGTTTATATATTAAGTCTTTTTCTATTTTGGATACATGGTTAATTGTATCCGTTAGAATTCACTAAAATTTCTCATCATTCTCCATTTATTAGTTTATCATATCATAAGTCTTAAAATCTATACTTTTTCGCACCTTATTATCTTTTTATTCAATTTTTTATCTATAAATTTAATATGAGGTCATGTTAAATAATACCACATACGTTTTTTCATCTTCTAAAATATTAACTTCTAAAATATATAGAGACGCATAATTTAAATCTTTGCACTTCTATATATTTTAAAGATTAATATTTAAGAAATTAGTATGATAGATGAGTATATATAAAATGAAAGAATTTATATGCATAAAATATATGATGAATTTATCTATATACCTCTATGCATTTTAATGATTATTATTTATCCCTGCACCTCTACACATTTTAAAAATTAAGATTTAATGTATATAAATCCATAGTTCTAATAAAATAATTTTTTTAATATTGTTCATAAAATTTAAAATATACCTATTAAATCACGGAAAATGCATTATTTTTTAGCTTATTACTCCCTCCAATTCCTTTAAAATGAACTTTCAAAGTTTTAATTTTGATTTAAAATATTTAACATTTAATAATATTAAGATAAATTTTTGATGTTGTATTAATTTACCCTTTATATTTAATGAGTGACAAAATTAATAAAATATAAATATTAAAAATAAAAACTATTAATTAAAATAAATTGTTAATTTTTTTAATTTTTTATTACGAGTAAACATTTTTTATATTGCCATTTAAATAAGATCAGAATAGCACTAGCTAGTGTGAAGCTAGGCGAGATTATTGTATCTGCCCTTAGAATGTATAATGTTATACCAACTTGGCAACTTTAATACAACCAATACAATATAACCTTAAACAGTTATAATAAATTCACAATTGACCCATCGTATAAATATTGTTTATAATTTATTTATTTTATTTTTATAGTTGGGTCCATTTGATATTAATTTATTTATTTATCATCTGGGCCCTGTTTAGCTATTTGTTCGTCTATTCTATGCATAAACAAAGGTCCTTTCGCTTTCTCTCTCATCCAATAATATACTATAAAAAATTTAAAAAATGAAATATATAAATAATAATATTATTAATAATGCAAGAATAAGAAATTTAAATTTCAAACGACGTGTAGTACGAATCCGTGCACTTTACGCAGATTCATTATCTTTGTTTTTTTGTCCGTGCCTGTATATATACTGTATTAAATTTCATTCAAAATAATAATATATTTGAATTAAAGAATTTTTAATTATTGAAAATGACTATAATTTTATGTATACAGTAATTATTTATTATTTAAATTTCAATCTGTATTAAAGAATTTTAATTTTTCTTATAAATTTTCTTATAAATTTTTATATTTATTGTTACTATTAAAAATTAAATGAATATATATATTGAAATTGAATTTATTTTTTGAAAAATAAACTCTAATAAATTATATATTTATCAAAATTTGAATGATTATTAAGCTGTAATCTCTCGACTTGATTTCTTATAGTGGATGGCAATTTGACGGCAAATATTGTTTAAGTTCTAATCAGTAATCATACACAGATGATTTTATTCTTGCATTTATTTAGCTTTTTATATATATAATATGGGGTAGATAATGTAATGAATAACATCCATGTGCTTGTAGACTTTGATATATTAAATTATGGCTTAACATAATGTTATATATAAGTATATAGTATAATATTTATTTGTGAAAGATGTTCACACACACATTTTAAAAAGGTCTTAAAGACGTGTATAAAAATACATAAACCACCGAATATTAAAATACAGATCATTCATTAATTTATATGATAAATTTAAAGAACATGTGTTTTTTTTTTTATAAACTAGAAAATGCAAGAGATTGAATTATATATACACAGTGGCAGAACTAGAAATTATACAAGGTAGGACAAATTTTTCAAAGTAAAATAAATTATTGATAAATTAAAAATAAAATTAAATATTTAATATTATTGTAAATTTTAATTTTTTAATTTTATATTATTTATTAAATTCTAAAAATTTATTGAACTTTTTACATATTTTCTATTTAATTTTTAGATATATTAACTTATTTAGAAAATTTTATTAAATTAAATTTTATAAAAATACTATTTTATAGAATACTATTAGTTTTTCCCATTTTTTAATTAAATTATAAAATTTTAACATTAATCTAAATATGTAATCATAAAACTCTAAATACTTATAAATTAAAAAAAATATATTGTGTAAAAAATTAATAATTTATATATATATATGATTATAAATATTTATAATAATTTAAATTATATATATTTATTATTTACATAAATTATATACGTTATATAACTATAAATTATATTTATTTTTATAATTATAATAATGTAAATTATATATATATAAATTATAATTATGTTAATTATATATAAAAATTATAAATTATAATTTTTATAAGAATAATTTATAATACATAACTTATATAATTTATACATATATTTATATGTATATATATGGACACATGGGAGGCAAATTATACATAACTTATATAATATATATATATATATATATATTTTTATATACGTATATGGACATATAGGCAGAGGGAGGGGGGTGGACCTCCTCCCTCCGCCCCCTGTATATACACATGTATATATATTTATATATATTATAACATGATACGTATGTATTTAATTATTAAATTATTAGATGATTGTATTGTGTATCAATAACTTTTAGATATATAGTTTTTATTTCAATAATAAACTGATATCATATATTGTCAAGCATTATATTAAATTTGTCTTTATAATTAAATTAAAAGTAGTTATTCATAATCACCTTAGATTAATTAGAGTGCATGATTTTCTTGGTGTGTATGATCGTTAAAATAATCTAATCACCACACCTTAGTGGAAATGAAATTTTAAATGTAACTAAGTTATATATTCATATATTCAAACTACATAATAATTGCATTATATTTATATAGATATATGTTTGAAATCTCAAAATAACATGTACTTTGCCAATGTATTTAACAATAAATTAAGGGTATGTAAATTTTTTATAACCGACTAAATCCAACCCAATCGAATAGGTTTTGCTCGAGTTTTGTTGGTTTATAGTATATTTTCGAATGAAATCGATATTATATTTAAAAAAAATCCAATTCGATTGGATGGTCGGATTAGGATTTATTTTTTTATTTGAACACGAGCCCGACAATAAATATATATTATATATATGTATTTATAATATACAATATATAACTCGACCCATATGTATTTATATATAAATATATGAATTTTTTATTTTACTTATTACTTAACCCTAATAAATTCGACTCGACATGATAATACTAAAATAAATATAAATATAAAGCTCTAATATTAAATATCAATCCGTTTGAAATCGACCCTATCATATAAAACCCGAAATTAGTTCAGTTGAAATTAAAAAAAAATCAAACGGTTTTAATTTAAAATTTTTACTCTTTAATAAAAAGAGTTCGATCAAATTAAAAACCACTTCCACCCAATCGATCCAACTCATGCACACCCTTTACAATAAACTAATAGTAGGCAAGTTGATTTAACTGTATTAAATAAAGGTAATTAATAACTTCTAACACATGAAAATGTGGTAAGTAATAATGATACTCAAAATAAAGGATGGAATCATTAGTTGAATATGAATCAAATGTGGTAAGTATAAATTAAACCTATTTTCTATATAGGTAGGTTTAAAGCAGATATTATTCTTGCACCTACTCGCATTCTTTCATATTTATTTAGCTATGTATTGATTTATATTCTTTAATCGAATTTTATCTGCAATTTATTATTTTCTTAATTAAATGATTCAAAAATATTTTATGAAAAAAAAATATTAACGAGCGCATGTGATTTAAGTATTAAAAGTCAGCTGATATTTTTTTTATCTCGTTAGTTAACCCACTTATATAAAAAAAAATTATTATTAAAAATTATAAATAATTAATTTAAAATTATTGGAAGGAGATATATAAATATGAGTATTAGTTTATAATTAAATTGCTTAAAAAAGAGGGCAAATAATATTTCTTTTTATCTCGGTTAAATTATTGCTTTTAACTTATATAAATTTATTAAAAAAATTTATTAAATTCATTAAATATTATATAAGATTATTTTGAATAAATTAAAATATTTTTATTAATATTAAAATTATTATATTCTCATTTAATTAATTAATTTATTAATAATAAAAATATAATTAAAAAATATATTAATTTTTTAATTATTTAAAATAATAAATTTAATGAGATATATATATATATATATGTATTTTTTTTTTGATGTGACAATTTCACATAGACAATTTTTTTTTCCTGGTTGCTGTGTGCTTCAACGCTGTTGCATGTTCGGTCAACATCTACCCAATCACAGGTCCTAGGCGGCTTCTGCGTGCAGCATCAGAACCACATCAATTCATTTTTGAATTGTAAAAGATGTAATTAGCATTTTTTCATAAAAAAAAAAGTTTAACTAATATATTTATTCAGTAAAATTATGATAAGAATGATGAGATTTAATTAATTAAATTTTTTTAAAAAAATATTTTTATACAAAAAATAATTTAATTTAATTACTTTCTATCAATTAACAGATAACTATTAATTTTTAAATTATTTAATTATTATTATTATTATTAATTTATTAATCTTTAGTTTATAAGTTTCTCGTAAAATATTTGAACAATGATAAATAAATTCTGATAAATGAAGAGTTTATTTATGGTGCCAGTTGCTTTCATTGCGATAATCTACATGTAGATGGTGGTAAGAAGTTGGTCCAGCAACCATTTTTACGGCCAAAAAGAAAATAATTATTTTTATATATTTGTTCATCTTAATATCATATTAATTAATTACCTTCAAATATTAGAAGAAAGAACGAAGTGTCTCGTCATCATTTGGCAACTTTATATTAATGGTTTCATTTCTCTGATTCTACGTGTCTATTTGAAATTCAGTTGGGTGCCGCCTATTTATTTATTTTTATTAATTTGATTTTTTAACTGATATCTCTCCCTTATAAATTAATAAATAAATTAGCATTACTGGTTGAAAAATATATATAATGTATTATATTTTTTTCCTTAAAAATCTAATATTATAGGATTCATAAGTTGCATATTAACTTGAATTTGCATTTCAAACTGAAATTTGAATTATGTGATTAAAGGGAAAATAAATCCTACTTTTAAGCGTCTACTTTTTTTTTTGTTCTTAGATACTTTATCTATCCAAGTGAAATTGTCACTCTTGAATAAAATTTATTTATTAAGATTTTTACTTTATAATATTAAAAAAATTAATTAATTTTTCTCCAATTATATTATTATTATTAATGAGTTAATTAATTAAGTAATAGTATTATAATTTTAATATTAATAAGTTAATAGAGATAATATAATCTATTTAAAATATTTTTATATAATATTTAGAGAATTTAATTATTTAATTAATAAATATGCATGATTTGAAAAAGTAAGTATATATTATTTTGATTATATATTTATGAAAATATATTTTATATAACCATTTTATCAAATTATTATTATTTTTTAATTTATTATTCATTGAAAATTATAAAAATTTGAAAAAATTAAAGTTCTAAACTTAATTTTCTAAAAATTATAGAAGAGTAAATTTATAATGAAGATTATAAATAACTTATAATAAAGGTTATAAATAACTTTAATTTTTATAAGGTGATAATTATTTATAAAAAAAAATTTTATTTTAAAATATTTTATATTTATGGATAAAAAGAATATCTATTTAGAAAAATAAAATAAAATAAAATAAAATTATTTATTTATTTATTTTTTATTAAACACATCTTATTTTTTTATAAAAGGATAAAAATAATATGAATTAATAATTTTCTTAATAATAATAAAACAGTAATATAATTTTTTTATATTATCACATATTAATATTCGATTGGCCTGTTATAATACAATTTTTCTTTGTATAATTATTCATCAAAATAGGGGTGGAGGGAGTGCTAATAATATCAAAATTAAATTCTCTAATCTCAATTTGTCCGCCCTAAACTCGCACTTGCAGCCACTTGCGAAATCATTAAGCTCCGGAGCCGGCCGCTATCACTGTCAGTATCAGGTGTCAGCATTGAGCCACTTATTGGATGACGATGCTGTGTTCAGGAGCCGCTCGATCATTATTTTCTTCCCAATTTTACCTCACTTTCTCATCTCCCAAACACCATTTCAAGTTGCCTTCTTTCTCATCTTTTAAGCCTTATTCCCAATCTTGGCCGAGCAGAACTCCAATCAAAATGTCAACGACAACTGCTACTCACGCTATTGAACACATCGTCCTCTTCAAAGTCAAAGACAACACTGACTCCACCAAGGTAAACTCTCTAGTCACCTCCCTTAACGGCTTGGTCTCTCTTGATTCTGTGCTCCACCTTACCGCCGGTCAAATCTACCGTACCAAATCCTCTCCCATTCCCTTCACTCATATGCTCCATAGCCGCTACTCCTCTAAAGAAAACCTCAACGCTTACACCAATCACCCTAGCCACGTCAGTGCCGTTAAAGAGTCGGTTCTTCCGATCTGCGATGACATCATGGCTGTCAATTGGGTCGCTGATGATCTCCAGGGTCCTGTGGTCGCATCTCCCGGTTCCGCTATTAGGGTAACTTTTTTGAAATTGAAGGAGAATTTAGGTGACGAAGTGAAAAATGAGATTCTGACGGTAATTAAAGGGATTAAGGGGAGTTTTGGAGGGATTGATCAAATCACTTGTGGAGAGAATTTCTCTCCGGCGAGAGCCAAAGGATACTCAATCGGGTCGATTGCGGTTTTTCCAGGAGTTAGTGAAATGGAGACCGTGGATTCGAAGGAAGAGCTGGTGAATTTGCAGAAAGAGAAGGTCAGAGATTATTTAGATAGCGTTATCGTTCTTGATTATGTAGTGCCATCTCCACAATCTGCAAGTCTTTAAGTTTTGCGTTTTAAAGGTTACATGCTCATGTCTGTTGTTTCTTTACTCAAATTGGATCAAGTTTTAATCTTTAATTGAATAATGACTATGCCATTTCATTAATTCGGTTTGGTTTTAATAGATTTTGGATAGGCTTGCCATGATGGATCAACCCGATCCTAAATATAATCTATATTCACGTTCAAATTAGATGCGAGTTTATCTAATTGTTAACCATCCACATCCTATAGGATATGGGTGTGTGCAAGCCTATATTAACCATCCACATCCTATAGGATATATATAATTGTGAACATTATGGGAAATTGACATTATATATATATCTATCTAGTACATTTTTGTGTAGATAAGATTGGCAATAGTCACACTGGACATTTTGATATGCATTATCAAGGAAATGTTTTGGGTATTCTGCAAATTTTCTTATCACTTTTAATTATTTAGAAGTTAGAATTGATCATTCTATCTTGTCAAATTGTTTTCCTCTGGACATATGAAAATCTTTGGAAAGCTTTTGGTGTGCATTTATGTCAGTTCCTTATGCTGAATATTCAAGCTGCTTATGACTTATTTATTTATGTCTCAAATTATGAAGGATTTGACAATTAGTCTCCAAATATTTAAATATGATTGACTTGTATATGAGATTGCGAGACCTTGGGAAACATATTTCTCCCCTTACCACTGAAGGTTAGAGAATCGGAGGAGAAATAAAAACAAAGAACTTGATAATTCCACGTGGATAATTGCGTAAGTTTTGTCCAAGCACCTTGATATGACTGTCTTTGGTGATAATTGTGTCCTTTTGACGAGTGAAAACCGCAGTGAAGTTGAGCAGCACTGTTTACAGGATTGATTGTGATGGCACATGGTGCTAGCTGTGGTATCAGGTTCATTTGTTCTTAGGAAAATATGATTTAGGATGTATCACCTGTGAATCCATAAAGGCTACAAGGAGGGAATAATGATAATTGCTAGAGAGTATCCTTATCTAAGTACTAACTAACATAAGGAGAATTCTACCAAGTATGACTAATAGTTGCTTCCCACATTAAAACTGATAAGTCGTGTTTAGAGATTCATTGACAAAGTAATATTTATCCCTTAAGATCGACGATGAATGTCGCTGTGAACTTTTGGAAAGTTATTGAAGTCTCTATGGTTCTGATTTTTCATCTTTGTGTTAAACAATTGAACAACTAGTACCCAAAATGTTCAAGGTTAAGTTTTGCTGGTAATTGGCAACATCTGGCTATGCAAGGTGAAAGTGGAGGAGTAGGAGTGACTATGGGAAACCATAAAGCTGATTTGGAGATTGCAAATAAGATAGGCTAGCATAGAACTTGTTGTGCATATGATTAGAGAAATTTTGAAACAGGACTTATGCGGCCCTTGAATACAAGGCAAATGCCAAATGCCAAAATTTGTTGAGTTATATATGTATGTGTGTGTGAGTGTGTGTGTGTGTCTTTTATTACATATTAGGTTCCTGAAGTGAACAAGTTCTATTAATGGGCAGCATGTTGAAAAGTTTACACCAACACCACTTAGGAATGCTATAAAAGAGAACTGTCTTCATAGGAAGCATCTTGGCATTCAAATGCCCATTTGGAACATGATCAAGTTTTGCTGCATAAAGATCTGTTTCGAGGGATACTCAAGAAAAAAAAAAAACTCAGCTTGTTTATAGCATTGGCCATGGGACTAGGGCAGCAAAAAATCCTGAATAATTATTCTATACGACTATCACTGACAACCTTTCCCTAATATTGCAGCTTTAAGAATAACAAGTGAATGAAGTGATGCAAAGTGTGAGTGTTGATGAGGTATATACATATATATCACATATATTATGTTATCTAGGATTGGCTGCTGCCTAGATTGACTGCTTATTTGAACCTTTTGGCCTTAAAAAATAAGCTAAATAATTATAAAATTATTGAGATTTTACATATTATACTAATTAATTTGTGTTTTCAGCTTCAATTTTTTGTATTCTTGTATTTTTAAAAATTAAACTACTTAGTCATTTCGTAAATATTTTTATTCTAAAATCGTCAGTCAATAATTTTAACATTATAAAATAACTCTTTTATTCTTTTTTATATATGTTTATCATTGTTAATTTATTAAGTCATGTTTATTTTTAATTTTATTTATATTTTTTACACATTATTTATTTTATAAATATTATTAAAAATAATTTTAAATAATATGAATAATATCTTTCATTATTTTGCAAACATTCCATATACATTATTTATTTTAATTTTATAAATATTATTAAAAATAATTTTAAATAATATGAATAATATCTTCTATTATTTAATAGATAATCTATATATAAAATAAAATTATAAACGAAATGAATTAATAAGTAACAGAAACATATATATAAAGAAGCGGAAAAATTATTTTATGATATTGAAATTATTGATTAATAATTTTAGAATAAAAATATTGATAGAAAAATTAAGTAGTTTAATTTTTATAAACACATGAATATAAAAAAAATATATATTGAAAATATAAAGACGGACTAGTCTAATATATAAAATTTTAGAGATTTTATAACTATTTAACTAAAAAGTATTATATAACTTTTGAATTTTTTAGTATAAAAATGAATTTGATGTGTATATTCCAGGATATGATATTTTTTAAAATTTGAATATTTAAAAGTAATATTTTTTAAAAGTATTCTTTGATAATATTTTTATTTTTTGAGGAAATTTTTTGTAAAAAAAAAGTCCCAAAACTCTAAAGCCGACCTAACGAAACGATTTGACAGATTCATTTCCAAAAGTTAAATGGATCTTAGCCCACTGGGCTATACGGAGGCTGACTCAGCAATTATATTCAATTAATTAATTAATTAGTGGAATTTTTTTTTTCTTTGTGCTACAATTAGTAGAAACAAATGACCTGTCGTTTTACCACAATGTCCACTCGGTTGAATCAAATAATAGATTAGTTACTGTTAACGAACCGTTTGTGATTTAAGAAGTACAAAAAATAAGTCAAATAGCTTGTAAGCCAATAAAATTAACTTACAAATTTGATGTCTTACATTGCTTTAAATAATCATAAGAGCTTATAAGTTAAAAAAAAACATAAATTGAAAAAATTAATTTATTATTTTGATGATTATAAGTACTTAATTTCTATGGTATTTTGACTAAATAATTTATTATATTATTCTTATCTATCTTAATAAATATTTTAAATAATATATCTTTATATATTTTTTAATCATTATAATAATAAATATACTTGTAAATTATTTTTTATTAAATATATTAAGTATTTATAAACTATTCACATGCACTTAAAATAATCACATAAATAATTTAAAATTTAAAATTTTTACAAATTTATATTAACTTAAAAATACTTAATATTTATAAATTAGTTTTTATAAATCAGTTAAACTCTCTCTAAATAAGTTGCGTATTTATAGCAATTCATATACTTTATGGAGAATATTTTTCCTTTTCTCAATAAGTTGTATATATATATATATATGATATGCTATGATCATAAATTAAATAAGGTAATCCACTAATAAATTGGACGTGACAAAAAATAAATTTTAATTTATCACTCAAAAATAATATCCATAATAATTGTTATATTATATATATAACCATTAATTACAAATATTTATATTTTTTTTATAAAATAACTCTTTCCTAAGGCAAAATATTTTTATTTTTCTTGAGTAATTTTATTATCTTTTTATTTTTTAAAAAGGAAATTTTCAAAATGGAGTTACTCGTTAACTTTCAACATCAACTCGAAATCCTATTTTTCGCTTTGGAAGATTGGTAATTTGTGATTCTTCTGGTCGTCGGTTTGTGCATTGTATGATTGTAGCATGAAACTCTAATGATATGAACACTGTTTCTGTTTTTTTTTTTTTCCAACTCTGCATAGCAATTTATAATCAATCAAAATTCAACAAAAAAGCAACAAATAGAATATTATCTAATTATTTTTATAAAGTTAATATAATATGCGACTTATATGTATAGATTATCTATTATATTTACATAGGGGCGGACCCAGAAATTTAAGCCCCTGGGAGTTTGAAGTCACAAAGGGCTTACTTTCTATTAAACTTATATTTATTAAGATTTTTACTATTCATAATTATTGTAAATTTTTATTAATTTTAAAATAATAAATTTTATGTTTCTTAATATATCTTAGTTTTATTCATCAATAATAATATAAATTAATGAAAAAATTATAAAAAAAGATAAATGGAGATTTTAAAAAATTTTATTTTCAACATAATCAATGGAGAGTAAATTGAGATGAATATTTTTATAAAAAATGCAACATAATTTTATGCCAACATATGTAAAAATAAAATAAATCTAATAATATTACAATTTATAGATCTTAAAATAAAAAATAAAATAAAAATAAAATTGAAAAATTTCTAGAGAAAACTCTTATATTCCTTTGAAACTATACAGAAAAAGCGTTAGATAGAAGAAAAAAAATTTTACAACTGCATTTTTTATAAGAAATAATTGACTTAAAAAAAGAGAAAAGAAAATTGTTTAAAAAAAATAAAAGAAAGATAAAAGAATTTTTAAAAATAATAATTTAAAATTATAAATTTTTTTAATAGGAGTCATATTAATTGAACTGAAAGTAAATTTTATACATATAATTTTTTATCAGCTCACAAAAATTAATTTATATGAATTCATAAAAATTAAAATTATATATATTCAAACTTAAATATCTAATATAACATTTTAATATATTTTGATTTCAAATACACTTGTATACATTTATTAATATACATATATATATGGCAATGGGTTCAGTGGGGGCTTGAGCCCCTTTGTCCCCACGTAAGTCTGCCTCTGTATTTACACAAATTATGAACTTATATTATCATCAAAGAGTGTATACTCCATATCCTATTATATAATAAAAATAATATAATCCTTAAAAATAATACTTAAATTAATTATTTATATGTATACATGAATATATATATTATAATTACTATTAATAAATATTTCTGGTCTAAAAATTTCTAAGAGATAAGAAATTTATATTTCTTCAATAATATATATATATATATATATTCTAAAATAAAAAATAATTTATATTCAAAAGATTAATAATAAAAATTTCTGGTTCTATTAAATAATTTTTCTCAAATTTAACCAATAAATAGTTTATTTCTATATTTTTAATATTTTTTATCTTTTAAATTGATATTATTAAATATGAAATTCGCTTGCAGATAATTTTTCTATATATATATATATATATATATCTTTAATTTATTTATAGTAAAAAAAGTAATTTCTAAAAAATTTCATCAAAATTAATAAATTGACTTTGTGTTCAAATGTTTAAATTTAAAAACAAAAGAAAAAAAAGAAAAAAATCCAATATTTCAAAAATTATGATTAAGATATCATTTTCCAAAAAAAAAAAAAGACTAAAACCTTGTTTTTCTTATGAAAGACAAAAAATAATTCCTTTTCCAGCGTGGCACATTTTAGCCGGGGTGCATTGGCGGCATTTTTGCCTCTTTTTTTTTTTTCTCCCTTTTTTCAATTATTTTGTAATATTTTTTTGCGTTTTCCATTGTTTTGCCTTTTCTGTTTATATTTCGGCTTCCGTTGGTTTAAGTCTGAATTATTTTCTCCCTGTTTCCGAAATTTTAAATTTATTTTTAAATTACTCATTTTTATTTTAATTACTTCCTAATGTTTCTTAAAAAAATTTCAATTTTCTGGCTATATAATAACATTTTTTGTTTCCTAAAAAAAAACCATTTTTTGTAAAATCATATTTTTAAGTTCTGTAAATTTGAAAAATAAAATTTTGTTCTTAATAAAGGATTAATATTTCACCTAATAAGTTTTTATTTTCTGATTTTCTATTGATGTAAGTCTTGTCAATATTCCTTTTTTTTTTCTTCAAGAATCATTTCATTATAATAATCAAAAGGAAAAACATTTATTTAATAATTGTTTTAATTATTATATTTTTTTCTCAAATATAGAGCGCAATAAAAATTAAAAAATTACAAATTATTTGCATTTTTTTCAAAGGAATTATTGATATGATTTGAAATTAAACTGTTAACATATGATAAAAAATTTCCCTATTTTTCATTTAAATCTCAATTATATTATATCAATAATTAAACAATAAATAAATTTTTAGCAGAAACTTTATTTAATAATATTTTTTTATATATAGTTTAGACTAGAGAAAGAAAAAGAAACAAAGCGATGATATGAAACGACAAAACAAATGGCGGTCGAAGTCTTGAGGACACAGGGGCCATGCAAAATCTTTTAAGACTTCGATCGAAAGAGAATTAAAGAGTATGGAAAATGCGTGTCATAATTATAACAAAAATATATATTCAATATTTTATCAACCAACTCAAGCAAAATTTAATAAAGTGATACTGTTTTTAAATAGAAGTTCATTCATTGAGAAACAATTCTTTAAATAATTATTTTTATTATATAAGTGAGAAACTAATAAATAATATTTTCCATATCTTCCATGCATGCCAAACGAAACTGGAATTTCAGGATTCTTATGACCACTTCCATTGAACTAATATATATATATATATATATATATTCTTATGACCAATTTCATTGAATTAATATATATATATATATAGTGGTCATTGAACTAATATATTATATTATATTATATGTATATTAATATTGTCCTTAATTTTATTATTATTATTATTATTTGGATTTGAGATTCTCATCTAATTTAATTAGCACAAGCATTTTGATCACATGCAGTTCATGGTAGGGATGAGCAAATGCCCCCATTTAATTTAATCTGTCTATAGTTTTAATTAACTTGATTCGATTACCTCAATTTAAATCAATTAAATTAATGAGTTTTAGTTTATATATTTACTAATTAATTAAAACAGATCGAATCCAATAAAATTAATAAAACTCAATTGAATACAACTATTAAGATCGATTTCAAAAAATAAATTTTTATTCCAACCAATGCTCATTGCTAGTGCATGGATTTTCAAGAAGATTAGAATTTACAGTTAATGCAATTTATTATAATCCCTATATGTCAATGAATTTACTACTTGATTTTCTGAAAAATACAATAAGAAATAAAGTTTTTTTGTTTAAGATAAATATATAGTAATTTTTCAATTTTTTATAATATCTATTTAATTTTTTATTCAAACCATAAAACAAATAATCATAAATAAAGAATCGTTTGACTAATAATTTGACTATTTTATCTTTGACCGAATAAATTTTATTATCAACTCATACAATAATTAAAATATAATTTTATAATTACGAATATATATTGCTCTCACTTAAATTTTAACATTAATAATTTTCTTTTGTCGGATCAAACTCAAAGGATCAGTGTTTCTTCTAACGACAACCTTAATGACGTTGTTGGTACCAGTGGAGATCATCAGTATAACAGCTTCAATGCTTTAGAATTTCCAATTTCAACATTAGAAGCTCAACTCGATGACAGTTTGATCGATAATGGAAGTCCTGAAAGTTGGGGTGAGGCAAAGGATTGTATGGACATCAACAGTTTAACAACTACTTTTCCAAGTTTAGAGGAAGAATGGATCGTTTGATTCATCGTCTGTACAATTTGTGTCCGTACAAATTAATTTCTTGGGGAATAATGAGTTGCTGCCTAATAAAGCTACCTGTACTATATCTGATCTCAATAATGCGTCATGCCTGAATGAGACTCTTTCCTCAGTAAAAAAATAATATAAAATATTTATTGTTCTTATTCTACAATATATTTTTTAAATAATTTAACAAATTCATTATGATTACTATATATAAGATTGCGAGTTGGAATTCAACCACATCAATCAGAATATATAATAATTAAATTTATTAGTGTATTAAATAAACAATTATTATTATTAGTTGATCATAATGTAAGGTTTTAATTTTTTAACTAGAAAAAAAGTTTTATTTTTAAATAAAAATTGATTTATCAATAATTTATTGATTAGTTTTATAAATTAATATGTAGAAAAATCTTACCAAAAATTCTTAAATTATTTTTCATATAAATTATTAAAAAATATTTTAAAAACTGCGCAACACTTTAGCACACTACTATTATAATATATAATTTAATATTTTTTTTATTCTAATTGATAAATGTATTTTTTTATTTGTTCTAAAGTACAGTGTATTTAGCATTTTAATAATCTAATTAGCATGATAAATATCTATAATATTTTTATTTAATATTATTTATTAATTATTTTATTTTCAATGTTATTTTTATCAATATTTTTATTTTTCAGTGTAATTTTTTTTAAATTAAAACGTGATATTTTTTCTTGTCATTTTGATTGCATATTAATTGACCTTAGATAATTAACTAATATTTTTTAATATAAAAAGTTAATAATAAATTAATTAGTCTATCTCATATTAAAATAGAAATATAATATGAATAATACATGCAAATTTATCTTCCTAACTAACATAATTAATGTTTATTAATTATTGTGAAATAAAAAGTGGGTTTATCAATTTGACATGGTGGAAGTATTTGCAAATGATAAGTTATAATGTATACAATAGCGGACTTGGTAATTTAAAGGAGTGGGTGAAAATTTATCTCATCAATAAATAATACATAATAAATAGAATTAATTATTCTAAAGATTAACCAATCATCATAAATAATGTATAATGTAACACTGTATTTCATTGAGAAATATAATAATAAATACCTGAATGAAAATTATTCATGAAAATAATCAGATTTAAAACTATGATTTTAATGTTCATTTTAAAAAAATATACGCTTAATTTTTCAAATCAAAATTTACAAAGTCAAATGTAGGAGGAGATTAGCGTAAAAAAATAAAAAAGAATTTATAGAGTTATAAACTAAATATAAAAAAGAAACTAAAAGTAGAAAAATATAAAAATTATTGAGTTAGAGGGTAATTAATAAAAATTTTAGGTAAAATATGTAAAAAAGAATAAATTAAGGATAAAGAATATGAAGAATTCAAGAAAATGGAGGGCATTTAAAATAGAAATTAAGTTAGAGGATAAAGGAAAAAACAATTTAAAGTAGCGTGTGAAATTTTCTCAAGATAGAACTAACGTACTGTTGGTTATGGCTATTTATTTCACATGCAAAGATGTAGAAATTTTTTAGGAGGACCTTTTGCTATATAAAGGACCTTTTCCCATTAGTTGAACCCATTTCAAATAAGTCTTAATTTCTTTAAGGTCTTATTTTTTCTTTTTTTTTTTTATATATATATTTTTAAAATTAGTAATATTATTTTAGTGGTATACGATGACGTAAATAAAATTAATCAAACCTTATCAAATTTTGGTGTTCTTTTATTTTTATTTAATAGCTATTTTTTATTGTTGTTGTCTTATGTAAATGTGTGTACTACTATGACTATACCACAAGTGCACAGTATTATTACTTGCAGTAAGGTGGTAGAGTGAGTGTTGTATCCACATAGAAGGTGTATTTGATTAGCCTAAATTTAATATAATTATTATCTGAAAATTACTAATTTGCAACAATTAAATTTTACCTAAATGATTTATTTTAATTAATGACTCTAAGCTAGATGTTTGAACAACTTATAATAAAAAGGTAAAATTAGGTTTCATTGGAGTTTTTACTGTATATCTAATTAATGATACATTAAAATTATTTTCTTAAATTCAAGGTATCTAATATCACTAGATTCATCTCCTTCTCTCCCAAGCAAGAGAAATTTAATTGGGCAAAGGTTAAATTACTATTCTCATGTCAACTAACCAATGTCTAATTTATTAAAATTAAGATATCAATTTTAGATCCCTAAGCAATTAAGTTATCTCTAAGTTAATTACTCAAAATTGATGATTTTAAATCAAAAATCATGCTCAACTCTCATATTTTATATGATTCTTTGGATTTAACAATTGGTGGCAAAACAATTGCTAATCAATTAAACCAAAATCATCAAATTAAGGATAAAAAAATAAATCAATATATACTAATAGATAATAATCAAATCCGTAGTTTAAACATCCAAATCTATTTAATCCCATAAATGGATTAGTTACCCATTAACAAAATAAAATAAAATACAAAATACTCATTAACTATAACAAACTATCTATTAATCTAGCTAAAACAAAGTTTAAACAATAAATACAATGAAAAGAGAAAGATTAAACTAAAGATACTCCCCTAATCTTGTTTTAAATGTCTTCAAATCTTAGAAAATCTGTCAAATCTGTAGATTCCCCTCTTGGATGATTTATTTCTTCTCTTTCTTTGGTTTGAATATCAAAACTAGCCAAGAAAGGTAAAAAATGAGGTAAGCTCCTTCAAAAACTCTAAAAAATTATATTTATAGTCTGCTCCCCCTGTGTTCTTGGGTGTCCTAGGATAAAGAGAGAAAATTTCTTCAAATATTTCACCACACAGATGAGTACAATTATATACGGGCATGTGAAAAGGAGTATACGGATGTGTGACACTATTACTCTTCAAAAACTTAAGTTAAGAAATTTTTGGCAGATTCTGAAAAATTTACACGGGTGTGTGAATTTGGGTATGTAAAATTCACACGAGCGTGTGGATAAAATTTATAAGGGTGTGTAAATTTTTTAGCTTCTGTCTTTTTTTTTTCTTTTTCTAGTAAAGATTTGATATACACGGGCGTATGTACTCATTAGACACTCCCGTGTGAATAATTTTTCCTCTGTTTTCTCTTCTTTTTAACATCAATTTGCTTCATTTTCATTCTTTAAGGCATTTTCTCCATCAATCAACTATTAAAACACAAAATTTTATAAAGATGAACAAAATATCCACCAAAACAATCAACAAATTAGCAATTTCTCATTGCAATTAGAGGTATATGCAAGATTATCAACTCCCTCAAATTTAGGATATTGTTTTTCCTCAAGTAATGTGTAAGACTCAATTTAAAGAAAAATATGGACTATTTTCTCATGTTTTTTATTCAAAAAAAAATTTCATGGTATGCATTCAACAACCATGCCTCAATTCAACAAGTCACACATTTCTCATTAAAAGTTTTATCCAATAGTATACATAATTCAAAGATAAAGAGGTTGCACTTCAAATAGGTATGTACTCCCACATTTTACCACGAATTTCTAGTTCTTAGAGAACTAAACTTGTCTCATATGCATGCTCATTTAGTCTTATTCACTAATTTATTTTGCCAATTCAAGAAGAATGATCAGGTCTTTAAGAGCTTGTAACATGGCTAAATAAGATTTTGGCAAAAGTGAAGCTAAGATTTTTCAATGGACATGAACTTTAAAAGAAAACCACAAATTTATTTGATTGAACTTCAATTTGCTTCACAATTTTTTGCACCATTCCTCCAACATTTATGGATTCAATTTGAGTTGGGGTATAAAGATATTATTTTAGATTTTCTACCGGACTCAATTTTTTACTGCAGGAGGATATCATTTATCTTAAAGCAGGTTTAAGATCTTAATCACTTTCATCACTCTTTGATTTACTGTATTTCGAGATTCCTTAAAGAAAATTCATATCCGTTAAGGTTGGAACTTAAGGCCTCAAATATATCAAAGAAACGCAAGCCGAAAATACAATTTAAAGTTTAAAAGGGTGACCAGTGGAAGATTCAAAAATTGGTGGATGTATGGATTGAGCTTGCCAAGAATGCCTAAATCATTTTCTCTTATCCTCAACAAAAATTTCATTTCGCCTTAAAGACTAAACTAGACATGTTTTAGGCTCAAGCAAAAATAAAGAATTCCTAATAAAAATTTAAGGAGCAAGAGCCATCTCTAAGTAAGCATTCACCTCTAAAAAATATGAATTAAATATACTAAGGAGAAAATTTAATAAATAATAAAATTTTAAAATCCTCAAGGTTTATCAGCCAAATGCAAATAAAAATTTATACATTTTTAAGTAAAATGTCGATAATAATTGAATAGTAGTCTATAATAAGATCAAATCCTACACATTATTCTATAGGAAAGTAACTCACATTTCATTACCTAATTAAGAAGCTTTTAACAAAGTTAAAATCCATTCAAGAACCAATTGAATTCTACCACACTTTCACAAAATTCAAATTCCAATGGCAACAATCCTAGCAATGCCAAATTTAGTGTCAACCCATCATTCAATCATCATTTGATCAAGGCAAATCATTAAAATCCAACATCAATTCCAAAATGCAAACCAAAATTCCAAAATCATCCAAGTCAACATAGGCATTCATCTCAAAAATAATAATATTCATCCACAAACTACTCAAGCAAGTCACAAAATGCAAATGTTCAAAGTTCTCTAAAAATTTAAACTAACAAACTGAAACAAAAATAAGTTCAAAGTTGATAAAATAAACTTCACTTTGTGAATTCTTCCCAAACTTAGAATGGACTTTGTGAATTCACTGCATTACACATAATTTCAAAAGGTAAATTTCAATTAAGAGGTGAAATAACCGAAGTCGTAATTAATGTCTTCTTCAACATATCAAAAGCATTAAGACAATCATTAAAAAATAAAACTCAACATCTTTACTTAATAAATCACGTAGAGACTTTAAAATTTTAGAAAAATCTTTAATGAAACGTCTATAAAATTCAGCATGTCCAAGAAAATTTCGGATTCCTTTAATGTTTATTGGTGGAGGCAACTTCTCAATTATTTCAACTTTTGCTTTGTCAATCTCAATCTCAGCTTGTGAAACTTTATGCCCAAGGATTATTCCATTTTCAACTATAAAATGACATTTCTCCTAATCAAACATCAAATTTGTTTCTTCGCACCTTTGAAGAACTTTTTCTAAATTTTAAAAATAAATTTCAAAAGAAGTACCATAAATAGTGAAATCATCCATAAAAAATTTTATAAATTTTTCTGCAAAATCACTAAAAATTTTCATCATGCAATGCTGAAATGTGGCAAGTGCATTACATAACCCAAAGGGCATCCTCCTATATGCAAAATTACTAAATGATCAAGTAAAGATTATCTTATTTTGATCTTCTGGAGTTATAGATATTTGAAAAATACATTGAGTCTCTATCTAACAAACAAAAGAATAAATTACCAGCTAATCGCTCCAATATTTAATCAATAAAAGACAATGAAAAATAGTCATTACGAGTGACTTTATTTAATTTTCTATAATCAATACATACTCGCCAACCTGTAACTCTCATAGATGGAGTAAACTCATCTTTTTTCATTTTTTACAACAGTCATCCCTCTTTTTTTTGGTACAACATATATCGAACTTACTCAAAGGCTATCCGAAATTGGGCAAATAATTTCTGCATCTAACATCTTAGTAATTTTATCCTTAACCACCTCTTTCATGTTAGGATTTAACATTCTTTGTGCATCCACAATAGGTTTACAATCATCCTCCATCAAAATTCTATGCATACTCAAAAATAAGCTAATACCCTTGATATCAGAAATAGTTCAACCTATAGTCTTCTTAAATTGCCTAATTACACCTATAGCCAATGTAGATATTTGTTGGTTGTGGCTATTTATTTCACATTGAAAGATGTAAAATTTTTGGGGTGGACATTTTGTTATATAAGGGACCCTTCCCCATTAGTTAAACTCATCCCAAATAAGCCTTAATTTCTCCAATTTCTTAATTTTCCTTCTCTCTTTTGTATTTTTTTTAAAAATTAGTAATATTATTTTGGTAGTGTCCTAAAATATATGCAAAATTGATCAAATCTCGTTAAATTTTGGTGTTTTTTTATTTTTATTTAATAGCTATTTTTAATATGGTTATAGTGATATTTTGTGCTATTAATTATATGTCTAAAAAAATTATGTCTAAGAAAAGACTTGATATTTAAGCATATATATTGTGTCCCACCTCTCTTTTCTAAAATTTTTTTAGTATAATTATTGGTGTAATTATTCACACACTATATATATTATTGGTAGAAAATTAATCCAATTTTTATAATAAGTATGTATTAGGAAAGTATTTATTTATTAGAAGACGGCACAACTTAACAATTCATGAGAATATTGATGATGACCACATTTTTTTTTGGATATAATACAATAACCATAACTAATAATGTTAATAATTAAGGGAATAGATGAAAAGATTAATTTCTTTTTCAGTATATTTAGGTCTATTGGAGTTCAATTGTAACCGGTTTGATAAAAATAAAACTTAGAGAAGAGAATTTGGCCATTAATTTTTTTAACTGTTAACTGATATTAGAATATGTATATATATACATATATATATATATTGGTAAATTATTAAGCTAGTTTATAATAACCAGGATTTTTAATAAATTTTTAGCTTTAATAATTTATGCAGAAAAACAATTTTTCAGAAGAATTTTATACATAATAGTTTATATAATTAATTAATCTATAAACTAATGATAAGTAAATTGTTTATTTATAAACTAGTTTGTTAAATTTTCAATATTCTATATATATAATAAATATGAAGAATCTTCAATTATATTATAAGTTGAAAAATATATTCATGTGTTTGAATCTGACTATATATGGCTATGGTTATTTTATGAAAAATAAATATTTGAAAATTTGATTAATTTAGTGTGATTTGAAAGCTTTATAAATAAAGATTTGAGGTTCAAAAGTCATGACCAAAGAATTTTGAGTTTCAAGTTAACCACGAAGCTAATATTTTTTTATTAAATTATTTTCTTAATTTTTTTTGTAAATAAATTTTATTTAAAAGAAAAGGAATTAAGAAATGAGAGCTTTAATTGGCTATTAGGCAAACAATCAGAGGCTGCTTTTAAAGAAAGAGTTAACGGGAGAGAGAGAGAGAGAGAAAGTGCACGTGTGTAATATATCTATATATTGTGGGTGTTTAATTATATGTGATTAGGATAATATAGGACTGTATATATTGGTTTTAATTATGATTATGAGCAGTTATGGTGATTAAAATAAGATTATAACGATGATAAGATATATATACTATGGCCTTATCAGATATATGGATAAAGATAAAATGATTTGCTTGGTTAGTGTTGGATTCACTTTGGTCACATAGCAGTGACATTTATTTTGTTATATTTATTTATAGTATAATTTAATTAATGTTTGCACCAAAAATAATTGTTGGGTTGGGTCCTAAAGAAAGTGGCCCAAAAACCCAAAGAGAATAGCTGGTGAGTGTGAATATGGTTGAGGAATGAAACTTGAGGAAGAAAATCAGTTGAGCAGGAAAAACATGGCCATGAAGAGTTAGAAAAGGGAAAAGCGGCCGAGATTGAGACATGGACGAAAAACACGAATGAGAAAAATAAGAAAACAATTGAGGAAATGTTATATATTCAGTCAGGAAAAGAAATAAATCATCAACAAATTAATCTAAAACTACTAGGAAATCTTATCCACGTAGAATCATTAGAAATTCAAATTCCTCTATATTTTTTCCTTCATAGTTTAGTTTCTCCAATATCTTTGTAATTTATTCAAGTTTCGCACTTATAACAAACGCATTTATTCCATTAATCAATTTCAATTCACCATTCAAATTAATTTCTGTCCAAATGCAAATCACCAAGGGAATCTTAGCTCGATAACAAAGTGAACTATAAAATAAGTTTGGGAACTTAATTAATCCTTTTTATTACTCTTTTAAGGGACAACACGGTTGTTTGGCAATAAATTAGGTCAAGAAATAGATTGATGAGCCATCAAATCTTCTAATATATTCATGCTACTCACTAGGCCAATAATTTTAATTAGGTCTGTATATTTTTCATTCTGCTTCTCATTGTGTTCAACGTTAGATGAAGCGTGATAGAATAGTATGAGAGGCTTATTGTTGGCTAAGCTTTTGATAGAGCTCTTACTGTAATATATATATATATATATATTGATTTGTATTATAAATTCTATTAAATTAAATTTGTTATTTTCATCATTTGTATCCATGTTATAACACGACCAATTATATAGATACAAATATATCGAGTTTAAAAGATAGCCGATCGAGTTTCCTCCTTATAGATGACGTTATTTGTTATTACGCAAGAATTTGGGAATATTATGATGTCATGCACAGATTCTATTGGACAGGTTGATATGTGGATATTTATTGTTGTCAAATCATAATTTTTTTTATTTAATAAATATTACAAATTTTAAAAATTTTCTACTTTTCATTTTTCTAATATCAATTATATGCTCTTAGAATCATATAATAACAAAGTTTTTACATTTAATTGAAGTATCTCTTAAAGAAAAAATTTACTTTATTTTTGTAAAATGAAAGCACGGAGTTTCGAGCCACTCAATCGTTGGCATACAGCAAAACATTCAACTCTAGGAAAAAATTAAAATATGTTTTCACAAATAATATATGTAATTTTTTTTTAAATATTGGATATAATTCTAATTTTAAAAAATTATTGCACGATTTTATATGAAGAGAATGTGCATTTTTTCCCTCAATATTATAGCGAACATATGAATTGGCCCTCTAAAAAAAATTTAGAAACAAATGTATTGAGATTTCAATAGAATCAACTATTTTTGCTCCTATCTTAACGGCGCTTACTAGCATATGTTTTCTCCGTCAGTCACATCTAACGTGACATTAATGAAACCAATAAAATTTATAAATTAACACAACAGCATGACATATGCACATTTTGTAAGTATTAAATTTATATAAATATATATTATTTTTTAATATAAAAAACAAATATAATAATATATACTAATAATTTATTTAAGAAATTAATTGTTAAACTTTTTTTGAAGGAAAAATTAATTGTTAAACTAATTAATTATAATAATAAACTAAAATAATCTTTAATTATCGCAACTGGTACTATTTTCTCCTAAATCCATTCTTGTCTATCTTTTATCTTCATCCATACTTCGTGATCTTTATTTTATAGATCTCTATTATCATTACAAAATTCTAACAATCCTAAATCTTTAATATAATTAGAGTTATCATCAAGTCCTTTTGTGATAGGATTCTCAACATCTGCAACAAACTCAGCAAGATCCATATCAGATGGTAAAAATCCCGCAGATAAATCATCCAACTCAGAAGACCTCAGCTTGATTAAAGAAACAACGTTGGTTTTCAACTTAAAAAAAGAATAAAAATTGAATACTCTTAAAAATCATTCAACTAAAAATGGAAGAAGAAGAAGAAGAAGCGATTCAAATTCTCAAGAATTTGAGTTTTTGATGCTTTGAAACCCATTTTTTCCTAAACCCAATCTTCTATATGCTGATGAACTCTTTCCTAAACCTGTCGCCGCCCAACTCTCAAGTCTCAACTTGAACCAGTTACAGGACTGAGGACCCCAAATATCATATACAATACCTTTAACATCTTCAAAGAGATGGAAAGATATAATATTATTCAATGAACTCAATTAAAAAAATACTTCTGTAATAAAAAATTAACAACAAGAAATCAAAGAGAAGATAAAAAAGAAAAAGGGTAAAAATAATTTAATTATTTATGATGAAGAAAATGGTAATGGAAAGATGCGCATGATGTAAAGAAGGGTATTGAAGAAGAAGAAGAAGAAGAAGAAGAAGTACTGTATTTTGTTTAGAAATTTTGTATTTTGTATTTTGAATTTGTAATTTTTTAATTATTTTAAATAATTTAATATTTTAAACTAATTAGTTATTATCATAATTAATATAATAATTAATTTATTATTGTATTATGTATATCTTATTTTTATTATTTATTAAAAATAACTATTATATATTATTATATTATGTTTATTAAAAAAATATATAATTATTATATTGGGTCTCATTAATTTTATTTTTAAATTACAAAATGAGGCCCAGTGTTATATTGATATACTCATTTGACCACTTTCATATGCCACATCAAAAGGAGCTAACGAAAAAAAAACCGTTAATGAGACGTTAAGGTAGGGGTAAAAATAATTGATTTTGATGAAATTTCATTTCTAAATTTTTTAGAGGTAAATTTATACATTTGCTGTAATATTAAGGGTAAAAATATATCTTCTCTCTTTAATATGGGATTTGATCCCCACTCGGCAATTCATCATGTGACTGTGCACTTGTTAATGAAATTTTTGTTTAATAGTAGTAAAGATTTAAGTATAATCTAACTATAAGGGCGTTATTAAAGTAATAAATTCACATTCAATTTTTTTAATATTAAAAATAAATAATAAAAATAAAATATAGAGAGATGTTAAATTTGATTCACAAATTTGTTTTCTGACGTCAATATCAAAATTTTTAATATTTGATTTAATTTTGTAATAATATTATTTATCCTTTCAAGAATTACAAATTTTTAGAAATTAAGGGGGAAACGGGCAGTTAGGAGATAGGTTAACATCCACCAAGCATTTGCCCACGTGTTATTAATTTAGTGTTATTATTATCAGATAATTTCTCTATGTGTTTATAATAATTGATGAAATGTTATCAGCGATAAATTATAGCATAATATAATGATGATTTTAATTAAAATAAAAAATATATATTATTTTTTTCTGTTAAAATTATTATTTTTAATTCATATATATTTATTAAAAAAATGATTAAAATTTTTAAATATTATATAAAATTATTTTAAATAAATTAAATATTTTTTATTAATTTAATATTATAATATTATTTTATTAATTAAATTATTATTAATAATAGTAAAATTAAAAAATTAATTAATTTTTTTAATTTTATAAAATGATAAATTAAAAATAATAAATTTTTTTTATAAAAATAATAATTTTGCGGAGAGTATTAATTATTTATTAAATTATTATTTTAAATATGATATCTAATGAAAAATATTTATACCATATAATTTATCGTTACACGCCATCAAATATACCCTAAACATCACGTCGTGGGGAGTGGGGACTACTATCAGGATTACAAACAAACAATATATATGTCGATAGAGTTTCTTCCGACGGAAACAGACAATAATTAGTAATGTCTCCACTATTCATGTGTTGGCGCAACACAGACTACTGTTTATAGACAGGTGCTTGTACTTTTATTGTGATTTTTTATATATGTATTTATTTATTTTTATTAAAATAACATACAAAACACATTTATAAACAAGAATTAAATACGTCTCACAACACACTTATAATTTTATTATATCATATTAATTAATATATTCAATCTATATAAATATTATTTTACCCATGTAAAAGAATAAAAATTTTTATCCAAACACTCTCATATATTTAAATCCTACTAAATATAAAATATTTAAAAGGGGTTATTATTATTTTTTTAAAAAATAATAATAAAATATATGTTAAAAAATAATAATTTAATATATATTAAAATAAAATTATAATAATTTTATTAAAACATACTAAATAATATAAACATTTTATATATATTTATTGGTGTTGGGGCCAAGTCTTTTTTTTTATTATTTTAAATTATTGGCTTATTGTTATACAAAGTTTATATTTTTTTAATATATAAAAAAAACACCATCATTTATCCATGTGGACGCATGACTTTAATCTTTTTGAAAACCGCGCAATATAATCATTAACTCATGTCAAATGTCCATATTTAGAATATATATATATATATATAATGAAAATAAAACAGGTATCCACTTCTTATTTCCATTTGCGAGTGTGAAAACTTGAAAATTTTGATGATGGCTAGCCATTAGAGTATGTTTGATCATGATATTCATGATTGCATTTTCATATCTAACCATACAATAATTTTGTAATTCTTTTTATTTGACTTTTAAAAATAATTTTAAATCTCCTTTTTAAATGAATTCAAACAAATTTAAAATCAGATATGCATGAACTAATAAGAATATTTATGAGAAATAAATTTTCACATTGATTAAATATAAAATATATAAATAATTAATATAAAAATGGTTCTCTTAAATCTAAATTAAAAATTCAACATAAACCTATCCTACATATTGATTTATATCGACTACAGAATTTCATTTAACTTAAGTTGCTGTATTAAACATTAGCCAAACTTGAATCTAAAAATGATATTTTTTAAAAAAATTTAATTAATCAATTTTTAATTTACTTCACTAATTGAGATTAGTTTTAATTATAAGTCAAATATTAGGTGTGGGCATTGCCCGGTAGTTCTTAAAAACCTATAAATTAACCAGTCACTATATGTAAACTTAGAGACGAGCTATATTTTTATACACCATTAAATTTCAAGATGACCATCGACTCATATATATGTATTTTAATTAATATAGTTCAATGCAAACCAACTTTTTTAATTGAATAAGTTACTCGCGGGCCTAACTTCAGTAAAAAAAATTATAATCTTAATTTGCATTTTTGATAAGCACAAATAAGAATTAAAAAAATTTGCCATGAAATTACTTACATACACTATTAATTTTTTAAATGAAAATGAGTTTGTCTTATCTTTATTTATTTATTTATTTTAATAAAAATTATTCTGATTCAAATCTAAATTTAAAATCACAGTTCCAATTTTAATATTACCATAATAAGGTTGATTACTAACCTTAAATTTTTAATTTATATTCACGTTAAATCTAATACAGGGCCGGTGAAGGCCCTGTGCAAAGTGGGCTACTGCACAGGGCCCCCAGCTTGCACAGGGCTCCAATTTTTTTTCTTTTTTTTAATAGTAGATTTTATGCCTACTATTAGTAGGTTTTACAATTTTTTTTTTAGGAATAGGGTCTAATTTATTCTGTTTTTCTCTAAGAACAGGGCCCCTTAAATATTTAAGACGGCCCTGATCTAATAGGAGAATGACAAGTGAATATATAAAAAAAGTATTAGTATAATTACATTCGCAATAAAATTTTAAGACAGTAATTAATAGTTAATTTATAATATGTATAAAAGTTAACATGAATAATTAAGGATTTTTTTTTATTTGGGATTAATTTTACCAACTATTTATTTTTTTTTCATTTATACTACTAATATTTTCAAATTTCAATTTATTCCAATAAAATCTTCAAAATTTAATTTTTTAATTAAAAAACATTTCACGTTGTTTTTCAGCTAAAAAATGATTATGTGAACTCTACCTATAATGTCACGTTCACATTGTTTTTCAGCTAAAAAATGATTATGTAAACTCTACCAATAATATCACGTTGAGCTATATTTAAAAAATTAATTTAGTATCTTTTTTAACCATCAAATTAAAACAAATTATAAAAAACTTTTTGTTTTATTTTTGAATATGTAGGTTCGCGTGGTGCTACGTAAAATTCACTAGTTATTTCTTGTTGAAAAATAAAATAAAAAATTTTGATAAAAAACTAAAGTTAACTATTTTTTTATTAAGATCATATTAATTATGTAAGTAAAAATATTGTATTTTTTAATATTAATTTAACAATATTATTCTGGTGTAATTTTTTTAAAATTAATTTTTTTACACAAATGTAAAAATAAAAAATTATAAAATTTATTAAAATTTTAAAATATTTTAAAATTTATTAAAATTTTAAAATATTTTAAAATTTATTAAAATTTATATTTAATTTATAAATTTATTAATTTTAAATAATTTATTATGAATTTATTATATATATATATAAGTTTATTATAAATTTATCATAATATTTTAATAAAATAATTAAAAATTAAAAAAAATTATAAAATTTATGAAGAATGTAATTTTCTAAAAATTGAGGAACTATCAAAATTAATAAAATTAAATTAGATAATCTTGAAGAAAGAGTGGGCCAGCTGGAGGCGGCTGGCTGCAACAAACTTTCAAGCAGGAATGCAAAGGCCTTGGACTGTGAGAAAGTTAGTTTGGTGGGAAGAGAATTAAAAAACTGATAGGAATTTATAACCTACAGTGCTTTACTGTGGCAGGACCACGTCGGCATTGAGCGAACCTTGGCCCCTCAATTTTTTTTTTTAAATTTCTATATATATTTATTTTTTGATATAATATTTTTTATAAGTAAATGGATTTTTTTTAGCAGAATAAGTAAATGGATTTTAATATCCTTAAATTATAAGTCTAGTCCAATAATAAATAAATTGAATAAAAAAAATACTAAAATAAAATAGAAAAAATTAGATTCTGTACGGTGTTTTTCTTTTAGTTTTTAACTAGGATGTACCCTTATACTGTTGCAGCTATTTTTAATTAATATATTCATATAATAATTTTGAACCCCTATAATAATTTTTATTAAAAAATATAAAAAATTAATAATTATAATTAATTAATATTAATATTATTAATATTTAATATATTTTTTATATAATATATAATAACTACTTATTATCAATATGAATATCATAATTCTATTTAAATTATTTAACTAATAATAAATTTAATATTTTAAAAATTAATTTATATTATTAAATAAATAACTAATTATTAAATAAAAATAAAATAAATATCCTATTAATTATTTAAAAAATTAAATTATTAAATAATAACTAATTATTATAATATTAAATATGATATTTATTCTCATTTAAACTCTCTAAATAAATATCTATAATAATTAATTAATTATTTATTATAATAAATAATAATTTCATTTAATATTTAAAAAATATTAATATTATGCCACATAGTACAATGTTGTATCAGTATTATTTATTTTAGTATTATATTTTTTATACTTTTTTATGCTCTTTATTTTTTATCTTATATATTTTTTATTTATGAATAATTTTATTTTTCTCATATTTACAAGATACATATAAGATACATAAATTTATACATAATATATAAACAATATAGTTAGTAGGGGTGTACTCGGGCCGAGTCGGGCCGGGTTTGATCTCGGCCCGAAGCCCGGCCCGAGTTTTTTCGGGCTGCAATTTTGCAGCCCGTGGCCCGACCCGAAGCCCGGTCGGGCCGGGCCACTTCGGGCCGGCCCGATTTTTTAAAAATTAAAAAAAATAATTTTTTTTAAAATTTTAATAAAATTTACTTATAAATATTATTTTAAAATTTTATTATACTAAATTATATCTAATAATATATAAATTATTATATCATTTTTTATATATAATATTTAAAAAAAATAAATTATTAAAATATAAATTTAAAAAAATTAAAAAAATATAAAAAAATTAATATCTCGGGCCGGGTCGGGCCGGCCCGAGATTTTTTATTCCAACCCGTCACGTTAAATCTTTATGTCTTTAAGCAGGAATAAATGAGAAAATAAAATAACAATTGAGAAATTAAAGAGAATAAAGACATAAAGATTTAACGTGGAAAACTCCCAAATGGAGAAAAACCACGGCCGTTGCCTAACGACAACCAAGAAAAATATTTACTATGTGGAAAATTGTTACAACCACAAATACAAAATATTTTTCTAACCGACACCCACAAAACAATCCCCAAATATTTATACTCCAAGAGACTCCAAGAGCTCAACTCTAATCTCTAATATAAAACACTTGTTGTGTTTTGGTGTATCTCAAAAACTAAACAATGATTTCCTTATATAGGAAATTGTTGCTTAACAATTTCTATTCTTTCCCGATGTGGGAAAGAATTAATTAAATTTTATATTATTTTTTTTTCTTTTGTCAAAACTTACGGCCAACAATCTCCACCTTGACAAAAAAAAAACAACATTGTCTGCTACCGACAATCATAATTCTTATCGTCAAGAATTATCATACTCCACCATAAAAGAGTATCGCCACTTGAAATTATTTCGCCAACTCCAAGAATTTTTCATCGGCCATGTCGAATCCCGCTAATAGTTTATGGTGCAACCCTCCTGTTGACTTTTCCGAGAGTTCATTAGCCATCGACATCATTTTTCCACCACATGCTTTGCATCAATTGTCAACCAATGTCGCACGCATTTCTGTGGACCAGCTACCAATAATCCATCCTCTTCCATGGCATCTCAACGGGTAGCAATCATGCCATGAGGACACACTTCTCTCAACTACAGAGAAAACTCATCATCTCCTTCGCCACAGGAGATCGTATTGGCAGCAACAACGTTAGAGCTTCTAGCCGAATCAGCTCCACCGTTCGGGCAATCCTTCCTCACGTATCCAGTTTGACCACACCCCCAGCAGACAACCTTCCTCTTTCCGGAGCCTTTATTCTTTTTCCTGATACCGACAGATAAAGCTGAATTCTCATAAGATTTATTTTCCATTTCATTCAGTCTTCTCTCCTCAGTAATGAGCTTACTAACCACATCCGCATACACCACTTCCTTACTGCCATATTTCAGAACAGGCTTCATGTGCTCATATGTTGAAGGAAGTGACAGGATGAGCCGGAGAGCTTTATCTTCATCTTCGGTTTTCACTCCAAGAGTTTCCAATTCAGAGATGATACCGTTGAGGACACTCAGGTGATCGGACAGCTTTGTACCTTCCGCCATTTTCAACGTATGAAATTGCTCCTTCAAATATAACCTGTTGGATATATTTTTCCCCTGATACAATTCTTCTAGTTTCTCCCACAGCTCCTTTGTCGTGGACAATCCAAGCACATTAGCAAGAACATTTTTTGCTAGACACATGCGAATTTGACTTACCGCCTTGATATCGAGCTCCTCCCATTCTTCGTCACTAATCTTGGATTTTTCTGAGTCTCCACTACCACCACCTTTTTCTGAATTTCTTCCGCTGACTGGTTTACCCTGCAAAACCTTATGTAGTCCAGACTGTATCAACACGTCTTTGACTTGCACTTGCCACAGTGCAAAATCCATTCTCCCATCAAATTTCTCAATCTCGCATCTCATTGCCGACATGCTTACTTTGTGCTTAATAAAGGACCAGAAATAAATATTACACCAGGTAAATTCCCAGGTAAGAGGAGGAGTCACAATGGTCTCACTTAAAATCCACTTGCCTTAGACTAAATTCGTGTCGTTTGACAGAATTTACCTCGAAATGTAATTCTTTATCTCACCACCAATACTCAAGCACACCAAAGCAAAACGGCTCCACCTTTCCAAAGCTCCACCAGCTCCAAAGGCTCCACCAGCTTAAAAACAAAAATAATTTTTAACAAAAATCTTTTCTGATGTGGAAGATCAGACCAAGCTGCAACCACAGAGCATACTAAGATTTTTGACAAAAATTATAACACCTAAGCTCTGATACCACTTGTTGGGAAAATCGCTATTTTTCCGCCCCTCGAACCGTCTTTAAGCAGGAATAAATGAGAAAATAAAATAACAATTGAGAAATTAAAGAGAATAAAGACATAAAGATTTAACGTGGAAAACTCCCAAATGGAGAAAAACCACGGCCATTGCCTAACGACAACCAAGAAAAATATTTACTATGTGAAAAATTGTTACAACCACAAATACAAAATATTTTTCTAACCGACACCCATAAAACAATCCCCAAATATTTATACTCCAAGAGACTCCAAGAGCTCAACTCTAATCTCTAATATAAAACACTTGTTGTGTTTCGGTGTATCTCAAAAACTAAACAATGATTTCCTTATATAGGAAATTGTTGCTTAACAATTTCTATTTTTTCCCGATGTGGGAAAGAATTAATTAAATTTTATATTATTTTTTTTTTTTCAAAACTTACGGCCAACAATTCCAACTGCAAACAAAAGCATTAAATTTTTATTTTTTTTTTCTGATTTGTAAAATTGGGTTTTAATAATATGATTGGACCACCAACACTGAATTTATATATATAATTCTAAATATCAGCTCCTCCCCAGATGGAGTACGCATAATACTAAGTAGGCAACAGGCTATTTTTAGTACTATTTTGGTACTGAAAACCATCGACACAAAAAAAAAAAAAAACCAGACACATCAATATATTATAATATTATTATTGCTTTTAGAGTCCAAAATCCAAATCTTTAAAAAGGGGGAGACAATTATGGGGAGGAGGCCTTGTTGTGTAAAGGAAGACTTGAACAGAGGTGCATGGACTGCCTCTGAAGATCAAATTCTTATAGACTACATTAAACTCCATGGAGAAGGGAGGTGGAGAGATCTTCCCAGAAGCGCAGGTCAGTTTAATTAATTTTTTTATTATATAGTTTCTCCATTTCAAACATATTGTGGGTTTTGCTCAAACCATATTTTATATTTCTCTATTATATAGTTAAGAATTTTATTATATAGTTAAAAATTTTCTGCATTCGCTGCTTATATATGTGTATATAATGCTTTCTTTTTTAATATATGCATATATAGGTCTAAAAAGATGTGGCAAGAGTTGCAGGCTTCGTTGGTTGAATTATTTAAGACCAGATATTAAGAGAGGAAATATCTCCCCAGGTGAGGAAGATCTAATTATCAGGCTTCATAAGCTTTTGGGGAACAGGTTAATTGATTAATCTCACTCTCCATTGTTTTTTAGAATGTTTTTTTTTTCTTTTTTTTACCGGTTTGATTTTGATTTATAAATTCTTTACATATACAGATGGTCGTTGATAGCTGGGAGGCTTCCAGGACGAACTGATAATGAAATAAAGAACTACTGGAAAACTAAGTTGGAGAAAAAGATACAAAAAGAGCAGCAAACAAGAAATCATGAAATCCCTTATGAAAAAACAGAAGTTTCGCCATCACCTCCAAAAATGGGTTCAAATAATGTTTTTAGAGCCAAAGCATTTAAGTGCTCTAAGGTTGTTGTTGAACCAAACTGCCACACTTATGACAGCAATAATAACAAGAATATGGGAGAAGAAACACAACCCGAATCTTTGATTAATTACAAAGAAACAAATAACACTGAAATAGATCCACAAGATTTCAAGATGGATTATTTCGATGACAATGGAGATAATGAGATTTTCAATTGGTTTGAATTTTCACCATTGGTAGTCTCAGAGGAGGAAAAGGTGAAGGATTTTAGTGTGATTAATAATGCAGGGGCTTCAGATCTTAATTATAATAATATTCTTACTCCCTTCACTCCATTTCTTGATTCTGGATGGGCATGGCTAGGAGATAGCTAGCTAAATGAATTTTATGATTTCTAATATTATAATTTGTAATTTGCTAATCTAAATATAATTAATAATTAAAAAATAGTTATAATTTTTTCACATTATGTTTCTCAGTTTTGCTTGATTAATTATTGTGTTGGAGAATGAACTTGAATGGAAGCACCTAATAAGGGATTTTCTTTAAGTATTAGGCAAGTGGATTCGAGTATGATTTTACTGCTATTATGCGTTTGCCATCATATCAACCATTATATTATGTGAAAAGTAGTTTACAAGTTGGAAGATGCATGAAAGTATCACATTTTATTATTGTGGTTATCAAATAATAAGAAAAGGGAAAGATAAAAAATGATGTATGTGGTGGGGATTATTTTTTTATCCCATTTGATAGTGCTCTTTTAATGTATGAATGTTGGTTGAATCTCTTCAATGCAATTCAGGCTTGTGGGACTTGCAAGATAAAGAAACACATAAGAGTGTTGGTCTTTGGCTTGGCAAAGACCTCTTATGCCTAAATCAATTTGCAACTTAGGAGAATGAGAGAAATAGGATTGACAACGAGAAGAAAAATTCCCATTTTCCACTGGGATTTGCCCGGAATAGAGTAAAAAATTTTCATTATTTTTTCTCATGGGTACAAGGACAGGGATGAGAAAAGATATCTCTCCATTGGCTGGGACGGGACGAGAACAGGAAAAATTTTCGCCCCGGTCCTCTTGGGGGCCCAAAATTTTTTACTTTAATACATTATATTTATTAATTATTAATTATATATTATGTTATAAATTATATATATAATATGTATTATATTATATATATTATTATATAAAATATATGATTTATGATATAATATATATTATATTAATTAACACAATAGATAATTATTATGTGTGTTATTTTCATATATAAAATAATTTTAATTTTATGTATTTTATTTTGTTATATTTTTGAATTTTACTATATTCAAGTATTAAATTATTATGTTGTTGATTGATCAAAGATTATGAATTATTGGCTTTTAAATTATTACGTTTTAATACAAAAAGTAAAAAATTAAAAAAAGATAAATTTTTCATGATAATCCCCGCCCCCATGGGCACGGAGCTAAATTTGTTTTCGCCAATAGAGTAGGGACGGAGATGAGGAATCCTTGTCACAGTAGGGATGGGAATGATGAATGTCTCCTCGCCCTTACCCTGTTGCCAACCCTAATGGGATAGGATTGGGGGGGAGGCAATTTCTATTCTCATTTCTGCCCATATAAACGGGGCAAATTTGCTCCAATTGCTATTTCCGTTTTTATGGAGATTCTTGTAGAAAATTTATAATTCTTTACTTTTTTTTTTAAAAAAAATTAAAATTTAATAATATAAAAAATTATTAATAATTGATAATAATTTTATATTATAATAATATAATAATCCAATAATTATATACAATAAATAAATTAAGTTAACTTTATTATTCTACACATACAAATAACTAATGCACAACATTATATATATATATATATATATATATATATATGGTCCTCATAGGGCAAGGACGAGGACCCCGTGGGAGAAAATTCTTATTTGCTCCCCGCCTCTCTTCGTTTACCGTGGCTAAAATTCTTCACATTTTCACCCTTGTAGAAAAAATTATGAGAAATCTTTGCTATGTTTGGGGTAAATCTATTTGCTTCCTCCTCTCTGGTTTTAGTGAGAGAAAGTACATTCTAAAGTAATAGATGGGGATGAAAAGATAAAAAATGCATGAACTAGAAATATAAGTAGGCGGTAATGTTTAATTTTTTTTATACAATATTAGTGTATGAGAGAGAACAAACATATTGATCCTTTATTCTTTTCCTTTTTTCTGAATATACTCTGAACTTGATTTTTTTTCCGGCCGCTATATATTTACTATTAAATGAATCTCATGAATGCAAATAATGATTCTCTTGCTACTGCCTCTATTCCATTTAACTTGCTAATTGCTACTTAATCCAATTACAATATTTTGATATATAGAGCATTTAATTAAACTATTTGCAATCCGTTAAACATAAAAGAATTTATATTTTCAATGTTATAATTCACTTTGGGGCTATTTAGTTGTGAAAAATATGTTTTATTTTTATTTTTAAGTTTTCTTTTCTATTTTTTTAATCTTTGTTTTCTTTTCTATTTCTTTTCTATTTGTTGATTCAATTTCTAATTATTTTTCAAATGAAAAATTGAAAAATATTGTTTTCTAATTTATATTTTTTATTTTTATATTATATTTAAATGATTTTTAAAATAATTTTATATAAAAATATAATAGCTTAAACTATTTTATAATCTAAATATTTATGTATATTTTCAAATTAAAAATGAAATTATAATTGAGTAATAATTTTAAATAAAATAAACAAATTAAATTATTATAAAATCAACCTAACAATATTATCAAATTTGAAAGTATAAAAAATGTTAAACTCTAATATTTTTTTAGGAGTGTATATTTTTCATTTAGAAAACAACTAAAAGTAGTTTTATAAAACTTAACTATTAATTAATAAATATAAAAATTATTTTTTATTTATTAAATAGAAAATATTTCAAAATAAATAATAAATTTTATTTTTCATTTTTCTATAAAAAATTTTCTAAAAAATAGAAATTATTTTTCACAGCTAAACATCCCTAAGATTTACCATACACAAAGTATTGAGGCACTAACTTGTTCAACTAATAATATTCAATTATTGTCAATTCTCAAAAATTAATAAATAAAACTGTATAAAATAAAATATTTTTATAATGAGAAACTCTAACATGAACCAAGTATATATACACCTATCCATCAATTAACCATTCATTGGATGTATGTACAACATAAACATCCTAATTATTATCATATAATCCATTTGTTAAATATCTTAAAATTCAAATTCTTTCTCCAATTAAAAGAAAGCAAAAATGATAACTATATATATATATATATTTTATATTAGGAATATAAATTAATTCTTCACACAGTATATTTATTTATTAAATTAATTATATATTAATTATTTATGTTCAAATTAAAAAATATATAAAAAATTATCCCTCTTTTATCTCGTCAAAGTCACCTTGCAGCTGCATGCTTGCACCCCACGCCCATGCAAGGACATAGTCTGACAGTCGGCCGGAGGGTATCTTCTCCATGAAAGGCCAGAGCTAGCATGTTCCTCACGCTATGGAGCCAATCCATTCCCACCACCTTGTTGTCAACTCTTCTTCTTCTATATATTCATGACACAATTGAATTTCATGAACTTCTTAATAAATAAAATAATACCACTCACCACATACTGATTAGTTGGTAATAGAGTATTGTAGTTTATCTAAAAATTTTGAATTTAAAATCTGATTATATAACTGCATTAAAATTCAGTAGGATAAATATTATATTACTCTTGTGGTTCTATCCAATTTTATATAATTTATACCAAAAATAAATAAACAAATAAAAGAATATATAAAAACCAAATTAGGTATATATATATATATATACCTGTATGAACAAAAATGCTTATATATTCTTATTAGACATAAGATTTGTTTGATTTTATTTGTTAGACTGTTGTTAATATTATCATAATAATACCGCTAAATAATATCTTGTAAAATTACTTTTTCAACAAAATTAATTCCGTTTTTTTTTAATTCAACCTTAATATCAAACAAATTTACCATCAATTTGAGTTATTAGTAACTTATCTTTGAGGAGAATAAATCAAACTCAAAAATTACTGTTAAAACTTAGATTCAAACAGAATCAAACATAGAATGAAGAAGAAAAATCAGAGAATAAATATTTCATTCCATTGAGAACATTTGAAAAATTACAAACAAATATCTATCATATTCTATTTATATACAACTAAAAGTCCCAACTACCCTTAACCCTAATATAGAAATACAACTAAAAAGAAATACATGAACAAAAAATAAAAAGGCAGAAAAGTAAAACATATATTCTTAAATCCTCCCCTCAAGATGGAGATTGGAAAGGAACCAATCTCAACTTGGACAGAAGAAAATGATGAGATCTAGCAGCTAAAACCTAAGTGAAAATATCTGCCAACTGCAACTTTGAAGGAATATGATTAGTAACAATGAAACCTTCCTTCAATTTTTGCCGAATCAAACGACAATCAATATCAAGATGCTTTATTTTCTCATGAAACATATGATTAGCAACAATGTGCAAAGCTGCTTGATTTTCACAACAAAGATCAATAGATAGGAGCAAAGAAGCATGAAAATCCTGCAATAAATAAGTTAAAAACTGTAATTCACAAACAGTAGTAGCCATACTGCGATACTTAGCTTCAGCTGAGCTTCTAGCAATGGTAACTTGCTTTTTAGTCTTCCAAGATATAAATGAATAACCAAGGAAGACATAATAACCACTCACTGGCCTTTTAGAAGTAGAACAGAAACTCCAATCAACATCATAGTAAGCATACAATTGAAAAGAACAACCAACAGAAAAAAAAATAAGCCAGTGGAAGGAGTATTTTTAAGATATTTAACAATATGCAAAGATGCATCCCGGTGGCATTTCCTAGGGCTACTTATAAATTGACTTAACTGTTGAGTAAAAAATACTATATCAGATCTAGTGAGATTCAAGTATAATAATATGCCAATTAAACTTCTGCACTTATCAGGATCCATCAAAATCTCAGAAGACACATCATGTATACCTAAACCAACAGACAAAGACACTTTAGCAGGTTTATAGTATAAAAGACTAGTACCCTCAATAAGATCCAATACATATTTTTGCTGGTTGAGTTTCAGACCTGCAGAAGATCTATGAATTTCAGTACCTAGGAAGTGTTTGGCAAGACTAAGGTCCTTAATAGTAAAAGCCTGATCCAAAGCCAACTTCACAGTAGAAATACCTTCCTCAATAGTACCAGTAAACAACAAGTCATTCACATAGACTAATAAAGCCAAAAAAATATAGCCAGATTACTTAATAAATAAACAACCATTGACTGATTGGATAAAATCCAATGCATGCAACTTAACAGTCAACTCAATGTTCCACTATCTGAAAGCATGTTTTAACCCATATAAAGACCTTTTAAGCTTACAAACCAAGGCAGTATCTGAAACAATATAACTAGAAGGAGAAACCATATAAATTTCTTTATCCAACTAACCATGAAAAAAAACATTATTAATATCCAGTTGATGTAATGGCCAATGCTTAGCAGAAGCAGTAGCCAAGAACAACCTTATTGTAACTAGTTTGGCCATAGGGGAAAAACTATCATGAAAGTCAATTCCCTCAATTTGGTTATACCCTTGAGCAATCATTCTAGCTTGATACATTTCTACATACTCATCTAGCTTGAATTTAACTTTATAAACCCATTTATAGCCAATAAGTTTCTTACCAGGAGGTAAAGAAGTTAATTCCCAAGTATTATTCTGCTCAAGAGCAGTCAACTCCTTATTCATTGCCTCCACCCAATTAGAATCAAGTTAAGCCTGATTATAACTAACAATTTCCTTAACAATAGCTACATTAGCTAAAATATGAGCATAGTCTAAGTATGGTATGACAAAAGAAGGAAAAGGAGAAAGAGGATAAGAAGAAACAGAAGTAACATATTAATCCATCCATTTAGGTCTAACTTTAGCCCTAGAATTGTGTCTAGGAGCCAAAGACAAATTAACAGAAAGAGAAGAAGAAGAAGAAGAAGGAATAATAGAAGTAGTAGGAGGATCAGAAGAACAAACAACATTAGTAGAATTCACAGTAGAACCGGAAGAATTAGAAGAAAGAGGAAAAGAAGAAGAATTAGGAGAAACAAGAGGTAATACAGAAGTAGAGTCTAAAGAACCAGAAGAAGATTGAAAAAGAAATATATGTTCAAAAAATTGAACATCCTTAGAGACCAAAAAAGTATATGTTTCTAAATTGTACAACTTATATGCTTTCTGACCAGGAACATAACTAACAAACACACACTTAAAAGCTCTAAGAACAAATTTATCTTTATAAGGATGAACCTTAGAAGCATAACAAAGACAACCAAACACCCTCAAAAGGAATAATTGGGAACTTATTATGTAAGAGTTCAAATGGAGTTTTCTATTGAAGAACAGAAGAAGTCAACTTATTAATAATGTGAGTGGTAGTAAGCATAGCCTCACCCCTAAGTAAACGAAACTGAAACATAAGTGTTCTAGCAATTTCAAGCAGATACTTGGGTTTTCTTTTAACTATTCCATTTTGCTGGGGAGTATATGGAGTAGACTTTTGATGAAGGATACCAAGACCTTTAAAGAAATCTTGGCATTGAGAATTAGTAAACTCAGTACCATTGTCAGTTCTAACTTGTTTAACAATAGTGTTAAATTGAGTTTTAACCATAAGATAAAAGTTTTTAAGATAAGAAAGTGTTTCTGTTTTAGTTTTTAAAAAGAATGTCCATGTAGCTCTAGAAAAATCATCCATAATTGTAAGGATATAATGAGCTTCAGTAATAGAAGCCAAAGGATATGGACCTCAAAGATTAACATGAATAAGAGCAAACACCATAAACTCATGGGAAATACTAAGAGGAAAAAAAGTTTATGCTGCTTACTTAAGGGACAAATATCACAATGATGATTATCAACTAATTCAATGGAAGAAGAAAAAAAGTAAATGCAGTATTTTTTTCTTTGAAATATGACCAAGTCTTTGATGTAACAAATCAAAAGACAAAGGCTTATTGGAAGCAATATTACAAGAAACAAAATCAACTGTATTAGAAACAACAAAAGAATCTGATACAGTATAAGCAATAAAACAATCACCGGCAAAAGAATGAATAGTATCATCAAGAAAGCTAGACTTATCTAATATGTACAGTCCAACAGCAGACTTGCCCACATCTAGAATCTCTTTAGTCAAGTGGTCCTGAAACAAACAATGTGAATGGAAGAAAATCACTCTAATGTTGAGATCAGTAGCCAATCTACTAACAAACAACAAGTTAAACTTGAAACTAGGCATAACATAACTTTATGAAGAACAAATTTTGAATTAAAAGAAATAAAACCTACATGGTTCACAAAAACAACAGATTGATCAGGCAAATGAACAAGACTAGGAGGGACAAGAACATACATATGATGCATGAACTTAGAACTAAAACTCATATGATTTGTAGCTCCTGAATATATTATCCAAAACTTGTTAGTATCAACATACAAACTATCTGGTTGAAGTATATAAGCAGTACCTGCATAATTAATGCAAGACATACAAGCAGTCTCAACCATATTCTTCCATTGAAGATACCTCTGTACCTCCTTTTCAACAAGTGAAGCAATACGAGCAGCCTAAGCTGCTTGACTAGAAGAAGAATCCTCTGGGTTAGAAGCATTCTCCTCTGCAACATGTGACACTTGAGCAGCAAACTTACTAGAACCCTTACTCTTCTATTTCTAGAATTAGGCCACCACTCAGGATAGCCAATTAAATTGAAATAAGAATCCCTCTCATGTCCCTTCATATTGCAATAAGTACACACTACCTATCACCTCTCCTATCATCTCTCTCAACACCAGCTCTAAAATTATTATCCCAACCAAATCCCTAGAATTACCTTTACCAGAGAATGAACCCCTCACTGCCATTGCATTGGCTTTAGTACTATCAGTAAACACAATATGAACTTCCCTCTGCTTCTCTACCCAAAGTACCATAGAATAAGCCTTACTGACCAAAGGCAATGGCTTAAGAAGCAATATCTGATTTCTCACATGATCATATTGATCATTGAGCCCCATCAGAAATTGCATGAGCCTAAACAAGTTGTTCAAATCAACATACTCCCTAGCAATAGCACAAACACAAATTGGCAGACAAATCAAACAAGCAAGCTCATCCCATAGTGTATATAGCTTAGTATAATAAGCTGTAACATATAAATGATCCTGAGTAATAGAGGTAACCTCTTTATGAATCTTATAGATCATAGGTCAATTACTATCACCAAACATATTTTCTAACTCATCCAATAACTGCTTAGCAGTATCAAAATACACAAAAGTCCAAACTAATTCCTTAGAAATAGAGTTAAGAATCCAAGAGGTGACCATGCAGTCAACCTTTTTCCACAAAACAAACTGAGAAGAATCATCGTCAGGTTTAACATAACTACCATCAACAAAACACAATTTTATTTTGGCGCCTAGAGCTATCTTCATCGCTCTACTCTAAAAAAAACAATTGGTTTCAATTAGGAAAGAACTCACTGAAATCATACCAAGATAATCTGAATTATGTAAGTGTAATGGATTTGCCAAGTCACGATCTGTATGACCTTGTGGTTGAGTAGTAGAAACTGAAAGAGGAGTAGACTTAGAAGCTTCTGAAATTTCAACCATCATCTGTCAAATCAGAAAAAATCGTGTGAAATCTAGGGTTTTGAACTGGAGACAACGAATAAAAACAGATCTAGGTTTCTATCTCAAATCGAAGAACAAAAAAAAAACATAAATCAGTAAAAGAATCACTGAAAATCACCATAAATCCTAAAAAAACTAGGATTTGAACAAAAACAAGCCATATCGAACACCTAAGGTTTCAAAATCTATCGATCGAGATTGAGAAGGAAAAAAACACTGTGAGTTCATGAAAAACATCAAAAAGAGAAGAATAAAAACGAGATTAACACAGACTCTTGCTCTGATAACATGTTAAAACTCATTCAAATAGAATCAAACACAGAATGAAGAAGAAAAATCAGAGAAAAAATATATCATTTCATTGAGAACATCTAAAAAATTACAAACAAATATCTATCGTATTCTATTTATATACAATTAAAAGTTCTAGCTACCCTCAACCCTAATATAGAAATACAAATAAAAAGAAACACAAAAACAAAAAATAAAAGGACAGAAAAGTAAAATATATATTCTTACAATTACATTTCTATATTTTATAATAAAATAAACTTCTAATATTCATAATTTGTTTTTTAGATGAATTCACACCTTACTTTCCTAATCAGATTTAAATTTATTATAAATGAGAATTTTTTTTTGCTATTTATTATAATTAATTGTATTACTTTTTTATATGAATTATTTGTTTTTAACTGGAATAAAAAGTTATAATTTAGTATGATTATATAGACAATACGCAACGCAAACCCTTTTAGCATATTAAGAAGATTGACATGCAAATGTCGCATTATTATTAGTTAGTTCATAGTTGGATATGGTAAGTAAGGTTGACCTAAAACTTTATATACTTAAACCAGCCGAGTCCTGACAGATAATTTTCTTAAAAAAAAAATGTTTGCAAACTTTGAAAAGAAAATAACTTTTGACTGATAATATAGAAAATTCAGGTTGCAGCTTGCATTTGATAATGCTAGAGCTCTGTATTTATAGGGAAGGGTTCTTGCCAGAGAGTTACTATCAAATATCTAAGAAAACCCAGATTGAGGTTAACCATGGATGACCTTGTTTTATATTTTTAAGAGTTTTCTTTATTACTTCTTGTAATCTATGGAGCTGGAACTGTTTTTTACTCCATTTGGTGGAAACCCAAGTGGCTAGAATAGAAGTTAAGGCAACAAGGAATAAAAGGCACACCATATAAAATCTTGGCTGGCGGCGTGAAAGGCTATATAAGGATGAAGACTGAAGCATGCTCCAAACCCATTAATCTAACCTACCAGATTGTCCCTCTAGTTGAACCATTTACTCTGAATATTGTTCAGAAATATGGTAAGCATATCAGTTATTGATTGATCTTTTTTAACGCTAATTAGGCTCTGAGAAAGGGTTCGAACTTGCAGTTTCACACTCTGGAGACAAGACTGTAAGACTGTAGTACCACTCAGCTAAAATTCATTGGTTATTGAATGATTATTTGACTTTCAAGCATACGTTTGGAATTTTCCTTATTTTGGTTCTGTTCTTTTCTCAGGGAAGATATCAATGTTCTGGGGTGGGAAGACACCAAAATTGGTGATTTCCGATCCAGAACTAATGAAAGAAGTGTTGTCTAACACTAACAAGCTTGGTCCCATTCAAAAGCCGCCAGTAAACCCTTTAGTTCTCATCCTTGCTGGAGGATTGACAGTTTTAGAGGGTGAAGAGTGGGCTAAACACAAAAGACTCATAAATCCTGCTTTCCACTTGGAAAAACTTAAGGTTAGTTTCTTCTCTGCTTTTTCATTTTCAATATTCTGAACTAAAAATCTAATGATTGCCTGAATTTCTGTTGAAGGGGATGATACCAAAATTTGCAAGCAGCTGTAGCAAGATGATAGAAGAGTGGAAGAAGATGGTGGATCATCAAGAAACTTGTGAAGTGGATGTCTGACCTGAGATTCAAAAAGTAGCTACGGATATCATTTCCCAGGCAGCATTTGGAAGCAATTTTGAAGAAGGAAAGAAGATATTGTACTTCAACATGAATTGACGATACTCACAATGGAAGCTTTGGGAACCTTGTATATTCCTGGTTTCAGGTAGTGATTCTAATTAGTAAGTTTAATTGGATGAGTTGTTGCGAGTTAGCATTTGCCATTTGAGTTCTCAAACTATTAGTCAATATGTGATAAATTTAACATTTTACAATTATAACTAAAATGCTGAAAAAACTGCAATTTTAATTGTTAGCATTTGGCTCTTAACCACTAGCAGTTGGCTGTCATAGACTAACTAGGTCTTGTAATAACTTACTCTTTGGTATTTGCCAAAAAGATAATATTATAATTTGCATCATTTGTTCTTATTTTAATAGATTCCTTCCAACAAAGAAGAATCAGAGAAGAAATAATCTGAACAAAGAGATCACATCAATGCTAAGAGATTTAGTTGAGAGGAAACAGAATGCAATAAGAACTGGGCAGTCAAAGGTAGATGACTTGCTAAGCTTGCTCTTGCATTCCAGTGAACAGAACCGTTCAGGAAATGCAAGTGACACAAAAGGTAAAGGATTGACAATTGAAGAGGTGATAGAGGAATGCAAGGTTTTCTATTTGGCTGGCCAAGAAACTACCTCCTGCTTATTAACATGGACAATGATAGTTTTAGCTATGTACCCAGACTGGCAAGAAAGGGCAAGGAAAAAAGTTATGCAAGTTTGTGGAAAGAAAGAACCTGATTTTGAAGCTTTAGCCCACCTCAAGATTGTAAGTAAATCTATATAACATATAGAGAAACAAACATAGCTTTATTAATATGCAAAAGATTTATTTCCTGTCAAATGTCCATGGTTTAACAATTAACATTTCTATTGCAGGTAAGTATGGTTTTAAATGAAGTTTTAAGATTATATCCACCAGTAATAGCTCAGTATCAACATGCTTGCAAAGAAATCAAAATAGGAGATATGATAATACCAGCTGGGGTTGATCTTGCACTACCCACAATGCTCATTCACCACGATCCGGACTTCTGGGGTGATCATGCTGAAGAATTCAAACCAGAGAGATTCTCTGAAGGAGTTTCAAAGGCATCTAAAGATCATTTAGCATTTTTTCCTTTTGGTTGGGGTCCAAGAGTGTGTGTTGGCCAAAACTTTGCCTTGTTAGAGGCTAAGATAGTTTTGGCTATGATTCTACAGCATTTCTCATTTGAGCTCTCACCTTCCTACACTCATGCCCCTTACACTATTATGATGCTGCAACCACAGCATGGAGCTCAGATTATGATACGCCATATATAATATAATATAATGGATTGCATCTCATGAATAATGTTTCTTCCATCACAGGAAGAGAAGGTTTTCCCCTTGTGTGTATGTTTATTGAATTCAATAATTAAGTCCTAATTTAAGATTATATGCTTCCAATTATATTGTTTCTAGCATTTGCCTTTTGCCAACATTTTCTACAGTAATAGCATGTTATTTTTTTTTTCGATTGATTAGTTAATTTGGCTCTATTGGGGGTTCAGATTTGTAATTCTACAGTCCTAGAAACTATTACAGTACTACTTAGCCAAATAGTGATTATCTATCTGTAAGCCAAATAGCGATTATCTATCTATAATGATTGAACAATGGGTACTGGCCACACATTTTACGAGTTTGCAACTATTCTCCACCTCAAAACAGAATCCAAATTTTGTGCGGGACTAATATCTTTTTAACATGATAATATAGTAAAATGTTTATTTTCAAGCTCAAACTTAACTATCAATTGGGGGACTATTAAAAATTCTTTTTACTTTTCAAAGCCAAGAAGTTTAAGTCATTGACTGATGATATAAAAACAAAAAAAAAAGAAAAGAAAATAAGAAGTCATTAACCATTCATCATTGATGATGCAAGAGATCAAGAGTTGTCTTTGTTCATATTAACATATCCTGGATATTACATCATGTGACTATCAAATATACAAGGAAAAACCCCAAATACAGAATTTTACAAGAAAAACTTTGTTGTAGATTTTGTCCATGGATGATCTTGTTTTATTTTCTTTATGGCTCTGTTTGTTACTTGTTGCACTCTATGGGGCTAGGAGAGTTTTCTATTTCATTTGGTGGAAACCCCATTGGCTACAGAGGAAGTTGAGGCAACAAGGGATAAGAGGCACACCCTACAAGCTCTTGTTTGGGGACATGAAAGACCGCTCAAAGCTGATATCTGAAGCATGGTCCAAACCCAATAATTTAACTCATCAGATAACCCAACGAGTCGACCCGTTGATTCTGAATAATGCTAAAAAATATGGTAAGTAGCAGTTTTTGAATGAACTCACTTTTAAGATCCAGTGGGGTGATTTTTTCTTTTTTTTTTTTTTTTAATTTGGTGGTTTTGTTATCTTGTTCCTCTTTTGCTGTGTTTCTGACCGGGTTCAACGACAGTAGCACTGAACAAAGATTGGTTTGTTTTGTTCTGTCTTTAACAGGCAAGATATCGATGTTTTGGAATGGGACAACACCAATATTGCTCATTTCAGATCCAGAACTGATTAAAGAAGTGTTGTCCAACAAGCATAGTTACTTACAAAAGCCGCCACAGAACCCAAATCTTACAGTTCTCACAAAAGGATCACTGACAGAGTTAGAGGGTGAAAAGTGGGCTGAACGTAGAAAACTGATAAATCCTGCTTTCCACTTAGAAAAAGTTAAGGTTAGTTTTTCTTCTGCTTCGGAATTTCTATATACTCAGCTTCCTCTAAATCCCAAAATTAATTCGGATTTTCTATATATTGAGAAATTTCTGGATTTTCTCATGAAGGAGATGATGCCAGCATTTGCTATCTGTTGTAACGAGATGATAGAACAATGGAAGAAGAAGATGATCAACCATCAAAAAACTTGCGAAGTTGATGTCTGGCCTGAACTTCAAAAAGTATCCAAGGATATCATTTCACGGGTGGCATTTGGAAGCAGTTATGAAGAAGGAAAGAAGATTTTTGAACTTCAACAAGAGTTGATTATGCTGACAGTTGAATCTCTGCGGATAGTTTATATTCCTGGTTTCGGGTACTGACTAATAGCAAGGTTTATATGTAACTTAGCCTTTGATTCTTGCTGAAAAAAGGATCATTTACTGCATCGGTTCCTAATTTTACAGATTAGTTCCAACGAAGAAGAATCGTAGGAGAAAGGTGTTGTCCTTAGAGATCACATCAATGCTGAGAGATTTAGTCGAGAGGAAACAGAACGCAATGAGAAATGGACAGTCCAGAGTTGATAACTTGCTAAGTTTGCTCTTGCTTTCTAGTGAAGGGAACAGTTCAGGAAATGCAAGTAGCACAAAAAATAAAGGATTGACAATTGAAGAGGTAGTAGAGGAATGCAAGGTTTTTTACATTGCTGGCCAAGAAACAACCTCAAGATTGTTAACATGGACAATGATAGTTTTAGCTATGCACCCGGACTGGCAAGAAAAGGCAAGAGAAGAAGTTCAGCAAGTCTGTGGAAAGAAAGAACCTGATTTTGAAGCTTTAACCCGTCTCAAGACTGTGAGTATTCATCCCTGCATATAATCATCTTCATTAAGATCACTGAGGGACACACTATGATATCATCCTTGCTTTATATTTTGCTGATTGTTTTTTCTTTCCCATTTTCTTGCAGGTGGCTATGATTCTGAATGAAGTCTTAAGGTTATATCCACCAGGAATTGCTCAACATCGGCATACTTTTAAGGAAACTAAGATAGGAGACATGACAATCCCAGCAGGGGTTGACATTTTGCTATCTATAATGCTTGTTCACCGTGATCCTGAATTCTGGGGTACTGATGCTGAAGAATTCAGACCAGAGAGATTCTCTGAAGGAGTTTCAAAGGCATCCAAAAATCATTTAGCGTTCTACCCTTTTGGTTGGGGTCCAAGGATCTGTCTTGCTCAGAACTTTGCACTGTTAGAAGCTAAGACGGTTTTGGCCATTATTCTACAGCATTTCTCATTTGAGCTTTCTCCTTCATACACTCATGCTCCGTGCACTTATCTGTTGCTGCAGCCACAGTATGGAGCTCAAATTATAATACATCAAATATAAGTGGAAAGCTTTCGGCCCAAAGATAATAATTTGCATTCTGTGAATATAGTCTTCTATCTCAGAAGATTATTCTTCACATTGCTGCATTAGATTTGTAATCTTTTCCAACACTGAGTTCTGGAAAGAATAGACGTTCATTTTGTTCATTAAACACATCACTGTTTTGCTTTGTGTTTCAAGCATCAAAATTACAATAAGTTAAAATATAATATGACCACTGACTGACTTTTGCCTAAGGAAGAGGCACGGTTTGAAACAGAGGAGAAGGGCGTGGGTAGGGAGGATATCCGTAATAGCATGCTAGGCTGGACTTGTGAAGGAATAATGCATATTAGTATTTTTCCTTTGTTTTTCAGTCAAATAGTGGTACAAAAAGCAAAAAAATTTGATCCTTTTCTTTTCTCTCTGATTTTAAAGAATGTTAAATACATGGAATGCAAAACTGTCATAACTTTCTTTCTTGGGAAGACCGTATAAATTTATCATCTTCATCTACGCATAGGTACCAGTATAACTGTCACAAATCAACCATACTTTCAATAATGGTATCAACATCTGGGGTTATTATGGCATGCTTGTCGATCTCTGCAACAGCGCAACAATGCTTCTCTGCTGTATTAATAGCTACAACATCCTGGGAAAATACACAATCCCTACCTGGCGAGACCTGCACCAATTCCTCCTGCACAAATCCATACAATGTTCTGGCTGGTGGTAATTGGGGGTCACGTATGATAATTGTTCTCCATACTTACATCATAAAGGGTGTCACCAAGCTTCAGCTTAACTGCACCACTTCTGTATACTAGCATTTTACCCATCGGCTACTGCTGGTAACTCTTCTTAGAGCTCTTCTCAACAGCACGTGGATCGCCTGAAGGCCTTGAGCTTTCTTTAACTTCTTGGCCATCTGCAGTAGCCGATCGCTTTATCATGGGAACTGTTGGTGGTAACTGAAGAAAGAGCACACTTGTCTCAATGTTTTCCTCCTGCCAACCAAGCCTCAACAGGCATAAGAAAGGAACCAGACTAGCAGGACCATTTAAATCTTAATAAAATTACCAACCATTAAACCAAGATCTACAGAAGAATTGGTAGAATTTTCACCATAATGTGCAGTTTCTGAAGTCTCTCCAAATTCCTCTGAATCAAGAATAGCTAAAAGAAACAGAGAGTGTTACTGTAATAATATGAAGTAGTCACACAAACCACATAACATTTTAGAAAAATAGCAGTCTTTGTCGTTCTAAGTCATACAGCCATCTATATTAAAATCACCCCATTTCTAGTGTAAAGCGTAGATTTTATTCTTATTGAAAGATAAACCTAAAAAGATACCTGGATTTCCAATATGGCCTTCTCAAAGGAAGAGTTACAGGATAATAACTGTAATAGTCCTGCAACAGAACCAACAAATAATAAACCAAACTTAGTAGACAATGACAGTTACCATTTACCATATGCTCAAGTAATTATACAGTAACTTGGTTGAGTCATAGCTCTACCCATGGTTCTGTGTATTCTCTCTCTGCAAGTCCTGAAGAATAAGCACCACCTGCAAAAACAGGCAGCGTAAAGCACTTGAACACCGCATCAGTGACTATCAGATATTAGCGAATCCATGGATAACTACCCTTGAAATCTGAACCCTGACCTTGGTTACTTGCTGTCCCACATCTGGGTACACCATATGATTTTAAGTTACTAGATGCAGCTCCAAAGCCAAATGCAATTTGTGAAGCTGTCACTGTCAAGGAGCAAGTTATCATGGGAAAAAAATTTATATGGTAAAAGATGAAAAAAAAAATGCATTCTTGTTGAAAGAACATATATGAAGAATCTAAAATTTCACCGTTTTAGCATAATCAATAGTAGGAAATAACAAAATTCAACTGTTTTTAGTATAATTCATGGTAAAACATTAGTAATTTATATGTCCTCGGTAAAATGGCATATTTGCCTGGATTATCCTGGTGTAAAGAGATAAAATCAGTTTCAACTAATTGCTTTCATAGATATTGGATAATCTTCAACATAAGGATAATTACATCCAAAAAAGTAATGTTGTTCCAACATTATTGACATTAGGTCATAACCCCAGAAAAAATTATCTAGTTAATTGATTATGGTTTAAACAACTTTAAAACACTGCCATAATTTAACACATTGAAGTGTGCTTACATTATAATACAATTCAATTACATTTCAGCTTCTTTGCTCAATCAGGGTTCAGAAAGGGTTTACTCCTCCTAAAAACCCATATGTACACATATGATGTACCTTTTTCTATATAGCATATAGCTACACGTGTTCCTTCAATATTATTTTTGTTTGCATACAAGTTTAGCAAGCAATAAAATAGCATACAGAGAAAGGTGGTAGCCTTTCATTACTTCAGCCAACTACTATACCTGTATAAACAACTTACAAAATTAAGGCGCTAAGCAAACTTAGATGCACAAAGAGAGAGAGCAGTCTAACTCTAATCTCAATCCAATTTTAGTAAATGCGCCCATGATTAAGAAGAGAAGCTACCTTTCTTTTCAATTTTAGGCTTTGCCCTCATGGACCTCTCCTATTCAACAGGCAGAAAATACAAATATAAAAGAATGGAAAATACAATAAAATTGAATCAGATGTTCCAATAACTGACAACAAATTGATTACAGGCATGTATTCCTGGAATTGTTTCATCAAATTCATTCCCTGAACAGCATCAACCTCCTCAATCTTTTCACTGCAAACGAAAAACAATATTAATACAACAGCTAACAAGGCTGCAGATAACTAAAAAACAAAATGCCAATAACATTGTCTATTAACTAAAAATAGCACTTACTTTTTAACTTCAGGCTTCGGTACTCGACGCGCGGGGGTTGGGGGGGCTTATGCTGCAAAATATCAAACATAATGCACTGAACCATCCATTTTCATTTGGGTGTCATAACAAAAGAAAAAGTATTGAAGCAAACCTTCCTAGGTGGATTTTGAGCAGGTTTGGAGTCCTCCATTAGAATTAAAACTCGTAAACTTCTTGCAAAAATAAGAACAAATTTCAGAATCAGTAAAACACATCTTTCGTTAATGATTCAAAAACGACCCATAACAATCAAATACTTGATAAACTTGAATATCAATTGATCGTTAATTAAAAATAACTGATCATGAGCCAGATTGAACGTAGAGAATGCCTTTAGTAGATGTAAAAGAGGTTATCTGATAAGTAAGATGATCACTTTGAATATTGTTTGTTAGTTATCATATATGACAGATAAATTACAGATTGCAAGTGATCAAGAATCAGAATGAAGAATAAAAGAGCTTGACAGAGAGTAACAACCTGTGTTGAGAGATTTGATTGAAATGGGCTGCTTTGGTGAGAAACAGAGTATCCAAATAGCAATTAAACAGAGAGCAGCAAGGAAAAACGGCCAACTCTATCAAGTCTTAGTTTTATACCAAAAACCAAGGAACAAGGCGCGCCCTGCTACGTCGGTCCATCACGACCTCCAATTTTTTCCAGTTCATAATAGCTTTTATTTGTTGATTTCAGCTTTTCTTAAATAACTAAAAACACATGGCTTTAGATTTTAGTTTTTCTTAATTAAAAAAAAAAAACTATGCACAATGTTACTGATATTTTTATTTAATATATATATATATTAATTTTAAAGCTTTTAAGCAAATTATATAATTTCTAATAAATTTCTTCCGAAAATGTCTCGTAATAAGGTTAAAGCGTTTGCAGTTTAATGTATATATATATATATATATATTAGATAGAAATTAATTTACATTAATACGAAATCTATGAAATATATCTTTGAGGATTTGAACTTTGATAAAATATTTATATCAACTAAACTATTTTTTTAATTGTCATCTCACATAATTCTCCTTCATCTATTATATATCAATTCTTTTCTAATTTCATCATAATTAATGAAGATTTTTTTTTTCAAGATGTACTTTTTGTTCTCTTTCATTTTTTTTTCCAAATATGATCATAAAGATAGTGGTTAATATTTGTTTTTTTTATAAATTATTTTTATTATTTTATTTTATCTTTAATTATTATTTATAATATCTAAGATTAATAAGATGGCGAAAGAATTAGAAAATAGCATTGTAAGGAGTATAAAAAGTGTATATTACAATGTTGATAATTCTGATAAAAAATGTGAAGATAGATATAAAAATTAAAAAATTAAAAAAATAATAAAATAATTTTAATTTTAGAAATATATGAAAAGTAAAAACTTAAGTCTTAGTCAGAATTGAAGAAAATAAGAAGTAAAATGTTTTATTATATTTGATTCATCTTTTATATTCATTATTAATGATTTTTTAAATTTAAATATGATAATTATTAATTGTTTTTAAAATATTTATTGTTAAATATTATAAAATGTGGGTTTGTATATTTATAATAAAAAAATATAATATAATTTTTAAAAATATAAAATAAAAACTGTTAATTTTAAAAAATTAAAAAAATTAAAAACTTACATGATAAACCATGTTAAATTTTGGGACTCAAAACAGAGAAAAATAAAAAGCTTAAGAGGCATTTTATCAAACACTTAATAGGTATGATGAATAAAGGAGCTAAAAACCGGAACGCATTTAGTTCTTCAGGCACAGCCCTTTTTAAACAGTATCACTGTGTCAGCAACAAATAACTCAAAAAATGGCCAACAAAAACAGTACATCAGCAACAAATAATTCACAAATGGACAACAAAATAGTAACCAAAATAACTGATTCCAACAACGTTAACTCAAAATCAACTTCTAACTAGTCAACATACCAAAATGGTATAAATTTTCGCATTCGGGTCACTGCAATTCGCTCTCATGCCCTCTACTTTTCTAATGAAATCTAATCGCCAAGTAACTAGCCAGTTACAGGGCCCGTGCCAGAGCTAGGGTTTTATTTTTCTTTTATCTGAAGATAATTCCGGTGAGAATCATCAATGTTGTCCGTCTACATTCCGGTGCAGAACTCGGAGGAGGAGGTCAGGGTGGCTCTGGATCAGCTTCCTAGAGACGCCTCTGATATTCTTGACATCCTTAAAGCCGAGCAAGCTCCTCTGGATCTCTGGCTTATAATCGCGGTTCCTTTTTTTATTTTTTTTAAGTTCAATTTGTTATCCGTGATTGCTGTTTCCTACAATTTGTCATTTAGAACTAACTTAGGGCCTATATAATAATTAGGGTTCTTGTATTATTCAATTTGCCTAATTGTGTGAGTGCAGTTTGGCTTGCATGTATCTGTAATTGATTGATATTTTGCCGGTGATAGCTGCTGTTCTGTTGGCTTCTTTTCGAAATTCTAGTTAGCTTCAATAATTCTGTGTTATGATTTTTATGTTATTTTATTGATGTGTTGCAGAGAGAGTACTTTAAACAAGGAAAACTTAATCAATTCAGGCAGATTTTGGAGGAAGGATCCAGTAATGGTAATTTTTTATTTTTAATGCTGCTATTCCAATAGATGGGTTTGAACTCGATTTCCCATACTGACCTTGACTGGTTAATTCATGTGATCTGATTTCGGTTATTATTGCAGAAAGCGACGAATACTATGCTGATGTTAGGTATGAGAGGATTGCCATCCTAAATGCTTTAGGAGCTTATTATAGCTATCTTGGGAAAACTGAAACAAAACAAAGAGAAAAGGAGGAATATTTTATATTGGCTACCCAATATTATAATAAAGCTTCAAGGATTGATATGCATGAGCCTTACACTTGGGTGGAAAGGTACAATTGAAACTCTGTTATAAAATATTTTACCACGTGAGTATCTTAAAAACAATATTTCAATAATGATCATAATATTCAACAGGTAGGAGGAGGCGGGCGTGGTCAGAATCTGATGATGATGAGGTAGTAGATAGGAAACCAGAGTCCAGTCCTGCCAGGGAAAATTCTGCTGAACTGCAAGAGAGTGATGTAGAAATTAGAGAATGTTGACAAGGAACATGGTGATGCTGCTATTGACAATGAAGATTGATGTCAAAGATATTTTAACTTCAGCAAATATTTGGATCATGCGAGTTCTTTGAAAAAAGGACTTGAAAATGCACAATGGGGAAATAGCAGCAGTGACTTGGCAGATATTTATATGCTCCATGGAGAGTTTTATCATTGTTAATAGTTTTTGCATTTTGTACTGGTGCAAGTAACTTTCCTCTTTTGATATATGTCCTAACAGCTAACTTCTCTGCATGACTGCCATTTGAAAAATCTTAAAATTTGGACATGTGAAACTCTATAATGTAATTAGGGATATTCTTGTGAATTACAGTGTATGAAGAAAAATTTTCACCGCTTATTTACGGGGAACCGGCGAAAGTGTACTGAAAAGGAGAGTTTATTCTATTAGTATTCAATTAAGTGTTCTTTTGAAGACTGGCTAATGCTTCAAATCCAAGTTTTTAATCACCCGAATGTTAGTGTTTCCCGAAAGTGTTGCATTATTCATATAAACAGGAACAAATTAAGAAAAGGGAATTGCAACAAATTCTGTATTAAAAATGAGGAAGCGTAATCAGTGCAGGTAACGATGTCTGGGCTTTTTAGATTTTTATGCATGGGATATTAATGCAATAATTGTCTGTTGAATACGAGTGCTTCTTGAATATGAGTATTATTTGTGTTCAAAGCGTGTGATATAAAATAAAAGATATATAATTATATATATTTTCTCCCCTTTTTTCCTTTGGTGTGTCTGTCAGTCTCTAGAATGATGACTGACAAAGGCAGAGTCAGAATTTTCATGGGCCTAGTGAGGGCTGAGAGGAGCGAGTGGTAATGGGTGAGAGGATTAAAAAGTGTAAGCTATGCTTCCTTACTGGCTACTGTCAACTGATTCAGTGGGAAAAAGCCAAGTCTCTCTATTTTTCTGAGGCAACCATAACAGAGACCCACGCTCCCCCCCACCAGAAACTTCAGAAACATTTACAGACCAAATGCTCTGTTTGCCACGGCCCTTTTACCTCACCTGACACCACCCCCCCCCCCCCCCCCCCCTTTAATACCCTTTTCTTTCTAACATTTCTTTTCTTATACTTACAATTACTCTCTCTTTTTTTTCAACCAATTTATACCCCATTTATGATTTTATCTTTATATGCTGTGACCTTATTACCAAACCCCTTTTTTTCTCTTCCAATTTTATTTTGCAATCAGAACAGGTAGTGTTCCATTTTAAGCTAACATATGGTCAAAATTTATAATTTTGATGACGTAACAATTTTATGTGGGTAGGGGCCTACGACTACTGACATAAGTTGGGTATTGGCTTGTTGGGTGAACTGAGAAATGGCAAATTAACAAATTATGGGAACATTAGGCCCCTCAATTATAACTGCACCGTTCAGCAGGCTGAGATATGTTTTCGAATTGAAGATTCACACAAACATTTCCCCTTCTTGGGTAACAATAAACATATTTGGCCATTCAATCTTTCATCATTATTTATCAACTCTAAAGTGAAGTAGAAAAAGTACAAAAAAAAAAACCAAGAAAGTAGAAGACATTGGATGCTTCATTAAACGTGCACATAATTCACTCCCAACCACATTTTGCTAAAAAAAAGAACCCAAAAATAAATAAAATTTAAAAAAAAAAAAAGCTAAAATCAGTAGTTCTTAAGCCTAACAAAAAGCAGCTAACCCACCAAGCTTCCTGGCCTTCAATACAGAAATTCTCAGCTGAAAAATCAACTGTCTGCCAAAATAATAAAAGAGATGTTATTTTCATGAAAATGAAGAAATTTTGGATTTCGAAATTTGAACATAAAGGAAGATTTATCCATCTATAAAGATAAAAAAAGAAAAAAAATAAATAATTACCATTATGGGTTCTTGAATTGAAGATGGGGAAATCATGTGAAGAAGAGGGAATAGATATTGAAAGTGTAGTTGTTGATAGTGATGTGCTATTTGGTGATTTATCATCCAAATCAAGCCATGAATCTTTGTTCTTTGGTGGCCATTCATCAAAGAAACGATGAACTGTTTTCTGGGGTTCTTCTCTCTCAATTTTCATAGGAAATGGACATTTCATTTCACTTCCTAGAAGATAACTTTGTTGATGATGCTGCTTTTGTTGTTTTGGACCATCATTATCATTTAAGCTATGAAGCTGCAAATAAGAGTACTCGTTATGTAAACTAGACATACTCCTCTGGTTTGAAGAGGAAGAAATAGAGGAAGAAGAGCTCATTGTGAGTGGAGTAAACTGCCAAGCATCATCTATAGATGAACCAGATAAACTTCTCATAGAACCAGAAGGTTCTGATGTAAAGAAAGCATGCTCATCAATCTCTTCTTTTAGCCCATAAGCATTCCTGTTTCTTATTTTCAGCACACCAAACAAACAAGGAAAAATCAAAACCACGCCAAAGTTAAGTCAAGATTCAAGATTCAAAATTCTAGAAACTAACCAATAAAAAAGAAAAGAAACAGGACAAGAACCTGTAGTCAGCATTAGTCAAAGAACAAGAACCAGCAGAATCCAAGAGCAGAGGAGTAGAGCTGTCTTGGTGTGATAGACTAACTCCAGGAGGTCTTGAAGAAGAAGAATGTGAAGAAAAAAATGGATGGTTAAGATGGGAATGGTAAGAAGGATAGTGAAGATAGGGGAGATGGGTCTCAGAAGACAACAAGGAAAGAGAATGAGAGGGTGGGGTATTTCCAAGAAGAGTAGTAGTAGTAGAAGTAGAATAGATCTTGTTGATTGACGAGATTGTTGTTGTCATCGATGGGTTTGCTGCCACTGTTTGTGTTGCAATTTCCACAGGCTTTCTTGAACGGTTTTTGCCTCTATGCATGTGTCTCTCACAGTACTTGGAATCTGGGTATGCTTCTTTTGAGCATCTCCATTTCTTTCCATCTGTTCTTCTACACCTTCCTGGCTCTGGGTCTATTTTTCTCCCTAAACCCATTTGAAAACAGCTCCACCCAACTGCAAATACATAATAGAAAAAGAAAAAAAAAACCATCAAAATACATTTATATTAGAGACAAAAACAAGAGACAGGTTAACTTACTATGTGGAGGTTGGCGAGGAAAGAGCTTTGAAGAAAGTGGGGAGTCCAAAAAACTTCTTTTAATGGTAAAAAGAAGATCAGAAGGAATGGGAATGCCTGAGATCATATATTTAAAAATTAAAGCCTGATGTTCAAGCTCTTGCCATTGAGATGCAGTAAATGGAAATTTGTTCGTTCCACTCATCATTCTTCTTCGATAAGAAGAAGAGGGGAAATTTTTTTAAAGAAAAATGGAAAGGATCAAAAGAATTCTCTTCTTTCTTCCTGCTGCTTATTCTTCAGAAAGGAAAAACAGAGAAGTGAAAAAAAGAGACAATTACAGGGATGAACAAGGGAAAGCAGGTGTTGTGCGTGTGAAGGTGTGGATTATGACATTATTATTATTATTATTACAAGTAGAGAGAGAGATAGAGAGAGTAGAGTCGGTATATTTATTTCAGGGACCATTGGCCTGTAGAATCTTCTGTACATGGATAAAACTTATGGTTCTGATTATAATGCTGACACCTCTCTCTCTCTCTCTCTTTCTGCTCTGCTCATATTATGACTGCACCCCTCTGTTGCTCTTCTGATGCTTGCAGCTAAGCTGCTTGTGTGGCAGCTCTTGTCTCTGACAACTCTACGGAAACCCATAAACTAAAGAGGAGAGTGCATTAAAAAGACTGCAAAAAAAAAGATAAGTTTTTCTTTTTCTTTTTTTACTTTCTTTCTTTCTTTCTTTAATTTTTTTTCCTCCACCAAGAAAAAACAGAGTTGTTTGTTGGTGTCTGAAACCCAACCCAATGCCTACCCTGCACTCAGAAGATTGTACGGGTTTGAGCTTTTACTGCTACTAACTCTTTTACTTTTTTCTGTTTCTTTACCTCTCTGAAGAGTACCCCTCACTATTTGACCTCTTTCAATTTGGGAAATTGAGTAAATAAGTGATTCAGGTAAGGTTATGCCTTTTTGAGTTCTTATAGAACTCAAATCAAAATTGAATTCCAAGTCCCACCTCTCTTTACCCTTTCTTTTTCTTTAATATAAGTATTCAAAGATTAAATATTTATAATTTTCTTTGCTTTTGAAAATTTAATCTTTATTATATAATAGACCAGGTATTAATTTTCTGTACTCAAATGCTAAAAAAGAATTTCATTGTTAATGTGTTGTGGGTTTGCTGGTCTTTTTCAAACAAGCTATAATTTTTTTACATAAACCATCCTTATTAGGTGACTCAACCATAACCACTGACAATTTTTATTTCCTTCTTTGTTTAAGAGTCTTTGCTTAATCATATTGAAACAGCTTTGCCTGCTTTCTTACTTTTGTTTAGTAAAATATTGGGATTCAATCACAATTATGGAGAAGCCAAGTAATTTTTTTTACTTAGTTTTATTGCATCTCTGAAACATCCCAAAAGGACATTTCTATGTCCTAATAAAAAGACTTGCAGGTGATGGGTTTTCATTTTTTTTAGGGGGAGGGAGGTGAAGGACATAATAGAAAAAAGAGAAGGGCAATTGATTTGAGCTGGGTTGCATTTATTCCATAGAACTATTCTTGTATTATAAATATGGCAGTGGGAGCAGAAGTTGTTGTACAAAGTAGAGCACAAGCCTTTAGCAACTGTTGTTATCCCCTGCCAGACTCAAACACATGCAACCAATCCTTTTTTTGGTACAAAAGCCCCACTTCTACAGAAACATCTCCCCAGGTGCATTTCTCTTCTTTTTTATTATTCCATTTTCTTATTTCCCTGATCATCATGTGTTTGGCCTTTGGCCCCCCAACTTTGTTTCTCTGCACTCTCAGATCAAAACATTTGACTCAACTGCCTCTTGGTTTCTTTTCCTCTTTTTCTTTTTTTTTTTCTTTTTTCCTTTTTTACCTTAGTTTAAACTCATTTCCTTTTTACAAATTACCTATTTAAAATTGCCATGGCAAAAACATTTTCATCAGCTTCAGTATTCATTATCAGTTCACAAATCTTGATAGAGATGTGAAATTTGTTTCATAAAGCTGTTTCTTTTATACAAAAATTTAATGGGTCAAGAATTTGCTTCAGGGGCCGAAAACATCCCATTCACATTGAACAAGTACTTAATTAAAATATTAATTTCATAATAAATTCTCATAATTTTCACACAATATATTTACACAATTTCAATCCACTAAAAAACGCCAAAGTATAACTGAAATTTGCTAAACTCTATTCCTTGTTTCCTTTCACATGGCTATTGGTAGTTGAATACATCAAAAGCCTGTTATTATTGCATGCATTTGAAGGTAACCAATAAGCCAAAATGCTCACTCCATGAGTAGTTTATCCTAACAATATAAAGCAAATGTCTTATCGCCTTGCTATTTGCTACCCACCTCTTCCTCTAGTTTTACACCCAGCGGTTGAAACCATCAAAATTTAGTTAAATACCTTGTTGCTAGGTAACACGTTTGCACCATCCAATTATGGTTAAGTTGTGACGTCAAAGCTAAAGAATTAAGTCTCGCCCTATATGCCATACTTTTCACCATTAAAATATGGTAAATTACTGTCATCTTGCCTTTTAAGTAATGGTCCACACATGGGCTGGTCATATAACACCAAATAGAGACTGCAGGCCAACAATTTTAGCTAGGCAACAAACTAACTCTACGGATTGGTAGTTCCAAATTTCTATTCTAGAAATACTAGACAATATAACACCAGTAAAGAAACTGTGATGGTTGAAGGCTCTCGTCCAGTCAAGCAGAAACATTCGAAAAAAAAAAACACACAAGTTTGCAATTGAGCTACTAACTTAATACTCCAATGCCAAAAATGCTAGAAATTCAAATTCTGATAGAAAGAAACATGACTTAGAACTAAATTCTTCAAATGAGTAATCCAATCACAACATGACATTGTATAAATCTATGCATCAACTTGACCCTCGTCTTTAGTTGAGAAAGGGCATGCCAGCATGGCTACAAAAGATACCGTATGTATGTACATGTAAATTAAAAACGTATATCAAAAAGCACCGGTTTCCATTGATTAAAAATTTAACTAATATTAGCAATATCACACGACCTTTGTTTTCCTCTCATATGCCTCTGGAATAATCACAGGCAGGCATTTTCGGCAAGCTTTTGAAACTAGGCATGCCCAGAGCCCCCTGCAATAATGCAACTAATACAAATGGCCATTGCCAAAACATTATACATATCATGCTGAACTTGCGTTCAAGTGATAACAGCTTTAATATAAATACAGGCAAATCTTGCACAACTCTATTCCTTCTGGAAAAATGAGAGAACGAGATCTGTATGCACAGAGAAGAGCTGTGTGTCTACGAAAAGCTGCCCAGTAAAGTTTATAGAAACTTGTCAGTATTATTTCAGCTTCTACCATTTTCCACAGTTGAAACTGTTGGTAATAGTAACTCTTAAGACTCGGATTAAAACTTAAAACAAGGTTAAACTAGTGATATTTGCACAACCAACATGAATTAATTCTGCACAATGGATAAAATATGTGTTGCAAGGTGAACACTACCAATATACCAAAAATGGGTGGGAGCAAAGCAGACAGGAAAAAACAAAGAAATGTTTTTTTTTGTAAAAAAAAAATTATCAGATATACACACCTTCATGAATGGTCGATCACGATTAGGGAAGGAATCTATGAAACTCTCCTTCAAAAGCAATGACACCTATAGAGAAGAAACAAGGATCAACTTTATAGCACTATCTGATATTTGACTATTTAACAATCAAGTGTGAATAATGCAATGATGCAAAGATGGAAAATTTCCCGGTATGCTCATGTTTTATGGATATCTCACAATAAGACTACAATAGGAATTTCACAAAATAGCTTAACATTACATGAACAAACAATCATCCACATAAATCCCACCAAGATAGGGACATCTCAAAATGGACACTTGACAAGATACATGCATACTTGGACTTGGCAACCTAGACAACCATATGTCTGTTTGAATTATATAAAAAACCGCTCCATACAGTCTAATATAGTGCTGCTCATATGTTTCCATGAGATGGCGACATCAAAAAAAAAAACAAACAAACAAACAAAGATATGATCAAGTGTTGAAAAATTCTAGATGATTTAAAGATCTATGTCGTCAAGACTTTAGTGCTTCAAGATATTCTCTTTTGCAAGATCATTGAAAAGGTCAAATCATATGTTTTACAAGATAACCATCCAGTCACTGGACCAGTTATATATTCTTAGCATTTTTATTAAGTATATCCCCTTGGTACAATTTTGAAGTTAGAATTTTTATTTACAAGTTTCATGGGTATTATTTGGAAATTAAGTTGTTGGTGGAGATGAAAGAGAGAGAGAACTAGGCAATAGAAAGAAGACTATTTGATAGTTGATGAAGAAAATTTACTGATGCATTGGGGGTAAATTTAACATTTTAAACCCTTTAAAAGAAAAGTAAACAGGACTAATTAGTATACAAAATTAAATTATAAAGATGAATTTATTAGGCTTTCAAAATAGAGGTCTGGCCTGACTTGCCAATTAGATAAAATATCAAGGACTGTATAGTAACTAAACCTAAAATATTCCACAAGGAAATAATGTCTTAATATTTTGCTAGGTTTTCTGAATAGTATAACTTGTATGCTCTGTCTTCAAATTAGAGGTTCTAATCAGAATAAAAAATCAATTACGGACAAAGACTAGCAAACATGAATCACCATTAAAATCAATCAAAAAAATGCAGTCAACATTCCAAAAGTATATTTTGGCATTGTGATTAGATAGCTTTTACCGAACTACTTTTATTTTATTTAGATCTTTGAAAAACATGGTTTGGACCATGGTTGTCAAAATCCCGATTCAAAACGTAGAATCTTACGATTCTACGAGTTAAATATGGAATTAAGTTTTGAATCGGTTGTAGAATCTTTTTTAGGGTGGAATCCCAGAGAATCCCGATTCAAGTCGTTAGAATCGGTGGAATCTCAGTAAGATTCTACGATTCAAAACCTCATATAATATTTCATTTTGCATTATTATATTATTTTCATTTACATTCATCTTACCAATTGATAATTTTGTCCTTTTAATATAGGTCCATACAAAGAAAAGAAATCGATTATACAAAAAAAAAAGAATGATTTGGTGTTTGTAATGTATAACTTGAAGTTGGAAAAGAGAGTTAAGAAAAATATTGGTCCAAGTGAACTTGATAAAAGTGAAGAAGAACTTAATGTTTCCTCTGATGATGAGTGGATTGTAAAGGTAGGAGAGGAGAAACAAAATGAAGATGAAGATGCTGAAGATGTAGAGGATTTGGAGACTCAAGATGGAGAAGCTATAGATGATGATTTGGAGCTCCCTCATGATGATGATGATAATGTTATTGGTTTGGACGTTGGTGATGCTCCAAATGATGCAATGGATGATGATGATATCTTTGATCTTACTTAATATCTTTAATAATTATTTATAACTTATGTTAATTTATGTCTTTTATTTCAATTTGTAGTTTGAATCTATGTTTAAACTTGTGAAATTAATCATTTAATTATGGTTTTATGTTCTTTAACATGTTAAATGTAATTTATTTATGAAATGTGGTAAAATTTTCATTTAACGTAGAATCTTACGATTCAAATACGATTCTACCGATTTACGATTCTAGAATTAGTTTTCGATTCAAGGTAGAATCCCGATTTTGACAACCTTGGTTTGGACAAAGCTGTATCTTTTAACTTTTCCCGATACATGGTTTACAAAAGGCAACTAAAAATATTCTTAAAAAAATAAAGAAAATGTCAAAATCCAATTTTCACAAGTAGCTCCAAATTCAATTCCAAACTGACCCTAAATGGGAAAGCCACAAACCTTATCATTATTGGATTGCACATTTGTAATCGTGTGAGATCGCAAGTTTGAGCAAAGGGAATCCAAGTAAGATCTTAAGACAGACAGAAAACCCTTGGCAGCTTCAATCTGTATTATAATTATAATGCACAATACACAACAGTTAGCAAAACCACTGAAGACACCTGCTCAGTTCTAAACTAGAAAATTAACTCTTTAAGGAAATATGAGACAAGAAACAATTTATTGAGGTGTCACCAAAGAACCAACTAAGACAATAGCATGGTCAAGGAAAAGATTTGAATCAAGGCAGAAAATAACAAGATCCATATTCCTTAAGACTGAAGTTATTCATTCTAATCAGACAAATTAATATGCTCAACTTATAGTTTATTGGAATCAATAGATATCCTACTAATGAAGTATCACTATTACAAACACTACTTGCTTGCTTCTTGTCAGGTTTAAGCATTTCAATTTGCACAAGGACATCAGGCCAATTCCTCAAGGAAAAGGCCGCACACATACCACATAAATCCTATAGAAATATCAAATACATAATTACCATGATCAAGAACCACAAAATTTCCTAGCAAGTACCATCTCACCAATCAAGTTCAACATGACTGAAAAATTAGACTAAAATTGATTAAAAGGTCAAAAGAATTCTAATTTCATTAAGGTAGAGTCAGACAGAGGGCTCTAGAACAATAATCAACTCATTTGCAAAAGCAAAAGGTAGCCACAAGAGGAACTTCCGATAAAAGTTTCAGTTCAAATTTTGCTTCTATGAATGACAATCAACAACAAAATCAAACATGCAAAACAAGAGATCCAGTTCAGGCACCAACATTAACCTCAAAGATGTTCGTACAACTAAAACTCCAAAAATAACTTTTAGCCCATGATATAAAACAACCAATGACGCAACAAATTCGATTATGAATTAAAAGATATAATTTAATGGGGAAGGCAGATATATTATAAAAAAAAAGAATAATTAAGCAGAATTGCACACCTGTACATCAGTGCACTCATAAACTGGCCTTTTCCTTGCCAAATAACTTTCTCCCACAAGCTTTGCATGATAAGGGCTCAAGGATGAGAACAACTTCCTGTGTTTTGGCAGTTGCGGTATTGTCGGAGACTTCACCTATCACATACATAAAGAAAATATCAAATTTGACTCATGGTGTAAACAGCACAACACATAAAATGAAGGGTCCTAGAGAGAATTAACAAAGAGATGCTAACACAAGCATACAATTACACAAAAGCACCCTAGAGAAAATTTTCCTGAGACCAAAGTGGTCTTAAGACAGCCAAATGAAAGGCAACAGACAAGTGTACAAAGGTCAAGCGACACAGAGAAAGCAACAAGCCCTTAGGTTGAGAGACCACCACAAAAGAATTCATATCCAAATGAAAACGAAGAACTTCTTGGGGCACTACAAGAAAGCAATTTGATTTTGTTACCATCAGATAACAACTGGCTGCTAGCAATGAGCACTAAAAGGAATATGATTATATGAGAGACAGCCCTCCACCAGGTTATCCTCAAATAGAGCATGGGGCAAGCAAACTCAGTCATATAGCACAAATAGTGAGGGAATTCACCCAACAGACAAGTGCAGATGGTCCCCAGTATTACAAGCAAATGCATTTGATTATCAACCCCAACAGCAAGTCAACAACAAAAAGAAATTTTTCCTCTTTTCAGAAAAAGGGAGTAATACAGAAGTTACAACATTCTAATAATATTTTTGCCAATCAAACTTAGAAATTTTACCAAATTATTCATGTCATCCATTGCTTGCACAAATTTATGGGATCTTACCAGAAGCAGAAGTGCTGCTGAAGATAGTGACAATGAAGGAAAAATTAAATGCAAATGTACTAAATTATTTTGTGAACAAGAGGATATAATTAACAGAATTTGATTATATTTTCTTCTAAATTGGATTTGTTTGTCACTAACATGCTAGCCAAATTCATATGTTATATTTTCCTAAGCAATGTTTAGCAACAACAGAATGCCGGATTAGCAAGTATCAATTAAGGGTGGATAGGATGAGATAGCTCAAAAAAGAGATGGCTATGATATGAAGTTACAAAAGAAGCCTATGTAATGCATCTGGTAACAATCTGTTCACAATAATCAAGTGATGAAAGCTACACAACTGGAAGTGATAAAAATGCAAATGCAAACCTGGTTCTTGTTAGCATCAACAAGAATGGTATTGGTTAATTTTGATTGCACTTCACTGGTTTTGTTCTTTACACCAACCTGTACATGAATATAACAATTGGTGGCCAAATAAAGCCAGTTAATAGGAGATACTAACTTAAAATGTATGAAGATGATAACTGGCATAAAAATCCACAGCTCCATCATAAAATTTAACCATCTGCAGAAATAAAGCTTTATTTTACTTTCTAGAAAATTCAACTTGAAAACGACTGAACTAGGCAAAGAATATACAATTTGGAATAAGTTTCCCAATGAAAATGATTAGATAAAACATACTGAATCCAAACAACATAGTAGGCAGCACATCCACATTCTGTATATCGATACCATGTAAGCAGAACACCTTAGCATTTAAGGATGATGAATATACTATATACACATAGGCCAGAACCCAAAACTCACTATGTAAGGAACTGGTGCGTCCAAAAAGTCCAGCATATCATCTGGTAAAATCTGGATATTTATGAAGATCATTAAAAAAAAATGATGATGTATGAGACCACAAAAAAAATCACTATATAAACTTGCAGGCCACATGTAAAACATACCGGCATTAATAGGCTTTGCCATTGATAGGGGCGGATTAGAGGGACAATTGATAAGACCAATGCAGATAACATTCCCTATGTAACAGTGCATTTAACATTGATATTTGTTAGAACTTCGAAATACTGCTTCTAAAAAGATTTATTTAAAAAGAGAATCAAATGAGTCAATTTGAAGAATGGTATCTAACAGTTATTGCACAAGTTAACTCTGATTTTCAGCTCCAACAAATTGTCCATAATGCAATTATACATACAATGCCAACATGAAAAAACCGGATGTGGCTACTCTATGGGCTATTTGGTGCAGAGAGCTATCAATGAAGAAATAAATATATACTATGGTTTTCAAGTTGGGATCAACGACTCCAACAAATTCATTCATTTACTTCAGAAGCAATATGAGAAACTACAAGATCAAAATGCATAAAAACATTGTCACCTTGACATGAGGCATGATAGTAATACCTACCAAATTAGAACAAACAACCACAATCTGCTTCTCCAGCAGTGCTCCAGCAAACAATGTTAGCACCTGCATGAAAATTAATAATCAAAAGGTTTTCCATGTAAACCTTTAAGCATATATTTGAAACACTATTACACTAACAGCCAAACTCAGTAACATCCTCTAGACAACATAGAAAATAAGAACATTTCTTTAATGATCAACAGAAAGACAAAATAAATGGAAAGGAGCATCCATGTTACTGCAACAATATTTTAAGCAATCAAGAAAAATGAAGTAACAGAAGGCAACAAATGCAAACAGAAGGCTTCTGAAATCAATGGCTAATCTCAGTTTGCTATCTCAGCATAGGAGAGTTTTAGTTGTCATATCACTATAACTAGGATGAGTACAGAATTACCAACAAGTAAACTAGACACATTTGCCATGGGGACAGAGATGAATCAAATTTAGCAAGTTTAACTACCATCAATGGCACAGGAACATAGATAAACAATTGCTTTGAGAACAAACAAATTCAAAGCTTCAACATGCACATACATTCTCTAGACGCAATGATCCACATATACATGCCACAGCCCATGTTGATAATGCAGTTGCTTCCTCCTCTGCCAAGAGAGCACTATGTGCCTGATAAACAAAAACAACAATAAAATAATGCACTACGCCCGAAAAGGAACAAAAATAAGCACACTGAAATTTCCAACAAAAGAAAAATCACCAGAAATGATAATGGAAAGAAGCTAAGTTTATCTTATCCTAGAAGTTATCACTGAATGTACCTCTGCAAGCTCCAGACTTGAACTGCATGATCTCAAATCAATAGTTGAGCCAGCAATATGTAGAACTGTTTTATCTGGTCTATGATATTCCAACGGATGAAGATGCTCTAGAGGGTGAAATCTAAGCATGGAACCCCTAGAAGGACAATGTAAATGATAATACTTGCATATTATCTGTAATGATCCACAATTGTTTTCCTGGAAAAATTAAGAACTTTTTAGTGGCCACGAAACAAGAATGACATCTTGAAGACATACAAAATTACATCTACAACAACATATTCAAACCTTAGCCCATTCAAGTATATCCATGTGATCATTAGAATCTTCCTGCCCAGAAAAAGATGCCTCTTCTGTCTCTGTATCATCAGCATCACTCCTAAAATTTCGGTCTTCACTAGGAGAGCCCTGGACACTGAAGAGGCACTTTCATCAAAAGTTTACAATTGAAACAACCCATATCCCCTCATATATTCACTCATATGTACAAGTACAGTAAGATACAAGAGAACGCTGCATCAAAACTGAGTGTACAGCACTTCTACAGAAAAGGAAAAGGCAAAAGCAAATCAAGGCTATTTCCTAGGTGCAATCAGGCTTCAACTTGAAGAAATAGAGTTATTCTGGATATTCACTCTGCTTCCAATGTTTTCATGCCACTACTACAGGATGAATAAGGAAGACATGACAATATATAAAACCATAACTCCTATTTTATAAGATGATGCATCCATAAACCTAACCAACCACAAGAACCATTCAAGATAAATTTCCAAAAGATATTAAGTACAACTACATTATGCTAATAAATGACGTCTTGGTAAATATGCATTAAATATCAAAGAGTGCAACAGAAAACCTGGAGGAAGATTCTGAGCTTTCATACTGATAATAGCGCAGAAGAGGCAGAACAGCATTTGGTAAACGTCTTTCCTCTGCTGGCTTGTTGGACAAATCATCAACATCAATATCACAATCCTCAAGGTTTCCAGCACCAGATTCTCCTTTCTTGATGACCATCTCTGTTTCAGAATCATCTGGAACAACAACATCAGTGTCAACACCTTTATTTGACAAATGAATCTGCTCTATAGGAATTTGATGCTCCAATTGACTCCCGTTATCAGCAACATCTCCAGGTGTAGAATCTCCTAAGCTCGATTGTTCATCCTCTGCTGTTACATCCATTGTTTCCTCCGCAGCTTCATAATTTGGTGATACACCAACTAAATTGTCCCCTACATTTTCTTCTTGGCTGTGACCTTCAAAGGATTCCAAGTCCAAAACACCAATATCTTTAGTTAACCGTTCCAACCTTTCTTCTGTGAAGATGCTACACAAAAATTATGAAAGGTCAAATAGAGACATGATACAATAAAAATTAATTTATTATTAAATGCCAAGCATATCTCTTAAGTGTTATGTTTAGTTAGAATCTCCATGAAACCATCCATGAATAGTATATCTCTAAGTTCATTAGCTAAAAACTCATTGAAACATAATAGGAATTGAAAAATGAAGTCGTAAAACAATCATAACATAAAAATAAATGCACCTGTTTAATACACCAAAATGCAGTTCAAAGAATGGAAGCCTTGAAAGAATGCAATAACATCTGCGTGTGGTTAGTACATGACGACTCAAAGATGAGCCGGAAGACTGCTTATCTGAAATCAAGGAAAGCAATCCAGAGGGTTTTTGCACAATTTCATCAACTAACACACAGCAACCATACAATATAGAATCATCAGCAACCTGGGAAACAAAAATCAAAGGTTAAAAAAACAAAATTAAGAAAGCACTTTTACCAATTGGATTGTCATAGAAAACAAAGCGAATAATATTATAATGTTACCTGTAACCGGAATACAAATGACAGGTCACTTTGTTTAAGGTGCTCCTGCAACCAATGCGCCGCAATTGAGAAAATTGAGTGACATCACATGCATATTTGAAATCATATGAACATTTGAATGAAATTTAGAACATTGCAGAAGTAATTGCTTCATCCTTTCGGCATAACATAGATGCATAATCAAAATGTAAAACTCTGATCCAGATAAAGCTAATGACACAGATGAAATTGTCTAACCATCAAATTGTTGAAATACAATGTTGCAAAATTACGTGTGCATATTGCAGAAAAGAGCCTCAAAATACTCCAACAGGAGAGGAAAGCGTTCAGTTTGTTCTCATCTATCCAGGACTTATTGAGATGTATTTTAAGAACCAATAATACAGTTAGTAATTAAGAAGCATTAAGGAAATCATATAAAAGAACAAATGCATCAGATAGTATGAGAACTCCACATTATAATGTAACCAGATAGCATCAGAATTGCACATTACATTGTAGCTTAATTACCTGCCCAAGAAGAATTTCATTGAACTCGCTCATTGAAGGTGTCCTCTCAACAGCACGAACCTAAAACCACAATAACCAAAATTCAGAAACATCTCCATTTAATAGCATACCATGTACAAGCACAAATATATATATATATATATCATATTTCTAGATCAAAGAAAAAAGAATATTGATCCTCAACTAATCATAGTAAATTTGAAAAGGAACAGCCGACTGTTGAATACATAACAAGTTACCAAGCATAGAAGTGAAAAGTGTTACAAGCATCAGCCAAATTCTCATCAGTCTACTACACTTGAATAACAATATATACTTTTCCAAAAATGTCAAGAGCATTGCAAATTTTCTGCTCTTATGCACTGTTTTCAATGTGCATTAAAAAATTTGAAGATCAGAAAAGGCCAATTTTCTGTGTGGATATGTGATTAAAGTACCTTAAGTGCAGGCATTACTTCTTATCAATTATATGTCAAGGTTAAAATGGCAATTATATTGAGCCTCAGAACCCAGACACCCTCACCCTCATACCCCTTTCTCCTCGACCTAGAAAACCTCAATTCTAAATACCCCATACCCCTGACCAAAATATGATAGATAATGTAAATTAAAAAGCTAGATGAAATCACAATTGCATTTTTTGATGCTTTAATCAGTAAAACCTCAAGGGTATATATTATGTATTAAGCCAAAGCCCAAAAGAAAAATTTACAAGGCTTTACTCATCAAAAACAGGTAATGTGATGGATTGAAGTGCACTGGAACATGCTGACTTGAACCCAGACCATACATCAGAGACTAAAAGTAAAAAGCACTCACTAAATCTATATGCATCTCAAGGAAAATTCTCATGACACTTGTATCAAGAGAAAATTGTAGCTGATATTTTGTGCACTTACAATAATGGCAAATACAAATAAATGAAAAAACAGATATCTATAGAAAACAACCAGAGGTTAAAAATTACTAACATATTAGAACAAAACAACCAGAGATTAAAAATTACTAACATATTAGAATAAAACACCATGACAACTAAAATGTGCAAAATGCTACAGATGAGGGGCAAAACCCAGAAGTAAGCATATATCCAACCTCCAGACCTCCTGGGAAGCAAAATGATAGGAGATCCTTGCATTTAAGTGGCAACTGTTTGTCTGGAGGATAAACAAATAAGACCTGAAAGCAGATGGCAAACAAGATTTTTTTTAAAATAAAAAAGCCATTTCCAGAAATAAATATTCAAAAATTTAGCTGAGGACTTTTAAGAAAATCCTCACCTGAGGCTCAAGAATGGGATCTACACGAGATTGATTCTGAGAACCAAGTGACCCTTGCAATTTTCCCGAACCTTCACACTTTCGGGCAACATATTGCCTCTGCAGTGTCTGAAGGTTACAATTAGGATGAAGTCCAATTACCACCATGCTCTCAAAAAGCCTCGTTGGCTCCTTTAAAGACCTATGATCCTGCACACTTAAACAACAATTATGTTACGGAAACGGTATAACAAAGTTGAAATTGTTCACTGATTAATGAATACATCATGACAAAAGAATGTAGAAACTACTCTTTAAATTTTAATATATCAAGCATAACTTTCCCCAAGATTAAACTTTGGCATTAGATGCACCAAGTGGGCTCACAAGGCAGATAGAGAATGAAAAATACAAAATCATTAAGAAATACGGTTCAAAGATACTAGCTAAAAATTGCTTATACACACATCATTACATTAAACAAAGAAGTCCACTAAGCCGAAACAAACATACCAAGTATTGCAACTGAAAGTTTGCCCATTGGCGCTTTTGGCTAGTTAAAACTTCTGGATTGTAAGTTACACCTTTCACTTCAGGAGGAGGAGAAGAGAAGCCTTTTAGCACTCTTGTAACTTGACGTTGTATCTTCTGAAGCTGGCTATCACCATGATCATCTTTAGATGAAAATACTACAGATGGCCTAGGGGAACGAGGAGCAGTAGCTGCAGCAGCTGCAGCAGCAACAGCTCTTGCAACATCTTCTGTGGTCTGCAGAAAAAGTGAAGCTCTCCAGCCAGGACTACCAGTGTTTTCATTTTTATCCATCTTCAGAAAGCTCCGTCACTGCCAAAATGAACTAAAAAAACCCAAGTCCAAAATTCTTTAATTCCAATAAGACAGCAACAGCAATAGCACCTGCTAAAAAGGTTCCAGAAAAACAGACAAGGAGCTAATGAAATTTTTAGAAAATTGAAACCGCAAATTTGCATTCAGTTTTAATACAAATAAACATCAACAGCATAAATAAATGCATTCTGTAATCTCACATTTCTAACCAAACAAATCAAATTGTCTAAACTACAAATTTGACAGTAGAATATTCAAGGTAATCACTGATTTCACTATTAGCCTCCATTGCAAAAATTAAAAAAAAAATTCAAACCCTGCTTCTCTAAAGAAAAAGTTTTTTACCCTTAAAGTAGAAAAAGCTTTTTACCCTTAAAGTAGAAAAAGCTAAAACCCTAAGGTCAAAGATGCTATGCTACAGTTATTACTCCTCCATTTACATACATAGAAACTCATCTGCTATTAAGCATATGGTATAAATAAATATTCCTATAAGTTATTACCATCATTCAGTTACTTCTCTATACAGCTTCATCGGTGAAGCAAAGCTCTTAAATTTAAAAGCCAGAAAAATAATAATAATTTGCTTATTTCAACTCGCATAAATAAAAATAAAATAAAATAAAACAAATCATATGAACTCAAGTAAAAACAAATTAGCTTGAACAAGCTTATTGTTGATTTAAAAAGAGAAGATACTTCTCAATCTTTAAAAAGTCAATTAAAATCAGAAAATTAAGCGATAATTGCACCGAAATTAAAGAAACTCACCTTCACAAAGCGCGATTAATGATTAATGAAGACAAATAAAAAAGAAATGGCTACAAAGGAAGATAATGATAGAAGAGTTGAAGTTCAGGCGGCCGTAACAAAGAAAACTCGATATTTCTAAGCTGATTAATTAACTGACTAATTGCAAATTAAAAAGGTTTATTTTCTTTTTTTTTTCTTTAATTAAAGAAAATACGAAAGGAAATGGAAGGAGAAAGCGAGAGATAGAGAGAAAAGTGAATGATTGTCGTGGAAGATGACGACGGTCAGTTTTTTCTTCTCCTTTGCTTGGTTGCGTTGGTGTTTGTTTCTCATGTCCAGGGCTTTGATAAAATCACAGGGTAGACTAAAAATGAAAAATAAAAGTTTTGGGTAAATTAAATAAGTATTCAATGTCTCAGCTTTTTTTCCCCTTATTTTATGTTTTTTGGTAATAATTACCTCACATTCCGCTTCATCAATTAATATTATTTATAAAAATAAAATAAATATTATATATATACATGTACTATTTCTTAGAAAAAATACGGCGCACGCTGCGCCTCTCTTTCATAGGCAAATAGCTCTTCTAATTTTTTTTAATAAAAATTATAAATTTTCTAATCTATTTAAATAAAATTAATTTTTACTTGATATCGTATATTTATTATAATTAAAATATAATATAATATAGTTAAATAAATTTTTTATTTATTTTAATAGTATTTTGTAAATTTTTAATATATTAAAAAAATAAAGAATTATTATATTATATATATATATATATTATGTAAAAGTCTATTAAGAATTTTTTGTCAAACAATTGAGCTCATGGCCGAAATTTAAAGGGATCAGGTTTCGACGCCTCCCTCTCCTAAATAATAAAAATAAATAAAAATAAAAAATATACATGTAAAAGTCTGTAATGTGAACCCTGTCACGTGCTGGTCATGTAGATTAAAGAGGCCAATAATCTAATCTATGATGCGAAATACATTTAAAAAAAGGTTGATGGGGTCATAAGTTTGCCGTTTTGCCTTTGCCACATTATTATAATGCATAAGATCAGTGAACATGTACTAAACATGCAGGATGAGTTCATTACTTTTACTTTATTGTAATATGTATAATATTCTTTTTTTCATTCTTCTCATTTATTTCATTAAACAATTTTTTTTTCTTTTTTAATGTATAAATACATGATCAACTAAATATTACAGTTCGTTAAAAAAACCTTAATATTACAGAATATATGAAGAAATTTAAAATTTTAATTTGATTTTTTTATAATAACATGTTTGTATATGTTAGTTATTTGTGCTATCTCTATATAATTAATTAATTAATTAGTATGATAATATGATATATCAAATTAATTCGTCATCTATGTCATCTTAAATTTATTATATCAAATGTTGACCATCATTATATCAAATGTTGACCAACCACGTGATTAGAAAATTCTATTCTATTTTACTTTATATTATAATCACGATTACGAATAAATCATTCGAAATTTTTTCTGATTAGTTTTCGTGTAGAACTCCATAAACTTTATAAAATCAACTCTCTCTCTCTCTCTCTCTAAATACTTAAAACGTTTACCTGTTTAACAAAATAATTAAATACTTATGAATAACTGTTAAAGCTCAAGTAACTACACGCATTCTCTTATATATAGTAACTTTTTTTCTGTAAAACTTTATTAATTTGCGCATATAGGAAACTTTATTTTTGGTAAAAAGTATTTTAGGTTATAAACCATTTAATTTCTTCAGATCTCATATTATATTTATATTTATATTTATATATAATGTTACATATATTTACATATTACTTATACAAAAAAACACTTCTCAATAATTATCAAATCCTTGCAAAATTATTTACTTTTACTCTATGGGCTTGAATATCAAAATTTACATTCCTCACATTCATTTCCATAAAAATCAATTTAATTAACTTAAAATATCATAAAATTAATTTAGCTTAAAACATTATATAATTATTTTGAGTTTCATTTTTATAAAATTTACTCATTTTAATTCCCAATATATATAAAATATTTACTAACGTTATTGGTTATATCCCTCTCATATGAGGCTCTCTATGTCGAACATTTCAAATAGTCTATCCATCTTACAATTGGGCTCCCATCATGATCCAAAATAGCAGCACCGAACTTGAAAGGTTGTACATACCGAAAGCCTGTCAGGACGGGCTATCAGCTGTAACTAGATAAATATCTGATATAGTCATTATATGACACCGATATAGTCATAATTTTCACTTATTACATCATAGATATTACATTTTTCATTCACTATAAATAGAAATAAATCACCATAGGTAAATTATTTTTTCACACTTTTTAGTTTGCATACAAATCGAATTTTAACTTCGATATCAAAGTCTTTCTATTAGAGTAAGGTCTTCTATGTTTGTTTTGCATATACCAAATCTAAATTTAAAAACTTGAGCTAAGAATCAGATATAAAAAAAGAAATAAAAAACAGCTCAATAAATAAAATTTATAAAAATTAATATTAATTACGAATCCATTAATTAAGACCACGAACATAGATATAAACCAAAATATACACTAAAGCGGTTAAAAAATCAAGCATCAAAATGAGAATTTAAGATTTTGAAAAGCTAATTTTCATCCAACTATAGTCCTAAAACAGGTCAAAATGAAAATAGAGCTACTAAAAGTTGCTTATTAAATGTCAAAATAATTTTTTTAATAAAATTAAAGTTAATATTTTGACAAATAAAAAATAAATTAAATTTTTATATCAAGTTATTTTTAAAAAATTAAGAAATTTTTTAGAAAAGTTAACTAGATGAAAATATAAAATTTGAATAAGTAAATGTAATTTTTGCAAATAGAAATTGCAATAAATAAATTGTGAAAGTTCCCGAGAGGTGTTAAGGATAAAGGATAAATAGTGTACTAAGTTCATATTTATTTAGTTTAATTGGAAATTCTGAGAGTTGAAAAAATTGAAAAAAAAAATTAAACTAGAAATTAGATTAGGAATCCGTAGTACAAACTTGATTAGATTATCACAATTATCTGTCACCCACCCACTGTTGACTGTACGCATTCTCATGGTTCTGGAACAGTATTAATATTATTACTTGGTCAAACATTATTCTATACATAAATATTAATATACATGCAAATAAATAGTATTTTTTTAAAAGGCTAAATATATAGTTACGTATCTGATTTTATAGTATTTAATTATTTTACTTTTAAATTTTTATTTTAATCACTTTATTTATATATTTATCTATTTTCTTATCAATGTACACTTATATTAAAAAATATTAATTATTTTATTTTTTATATTTATATATTTTATACAAAATACATATATTAATAATTTTGCGTAAGTTAATATGATTTATATTAATAATTTTGCGTAAGTTAATATGATTTAGTAAATTTATGTTAATAAATTAAAATATATATATATACGAGTTAAAGGGCTATAAATTTAAAATACTATTTATAGATTTGACTTTTTTAAAAATATAATTATAATATCTCGTAGAATTATAATAATTATAAATTCAATTTTTTTAACAAATTATAAATACAATTTATTTCTGTAAACATGTAATGTTTAAATATGTTGAAAATATATGAACTTCGTAATTTTAGCAACTAAAGTTAGGCAATAATAGATTGTCCGACTATAAATGCTATAAAAATAGTGAAATTAAGTATTAAATTATTGTTTTACTCGGGCGCTGCATAGTAATAAAAATAACTAAATATAAATAAAATAAGTTATATATAAATTAATAATAAATTTTATTTAAAAAATATAAAATAAATTAATTATCTTGATTTTTATAATAATTTTATCAAAATAATATGAGTGAGCAAAATAATTTTTTTTAACTGAAAATATGATTTCTTCAAAAAGAAGTAGAGAATTCATTCAAATTACGTAGCCTCAACAGTTGAGGCGGTAGTCTACAAAACCAGTAAACTTGAAGACCAGAATTGGTAATAGAAGTAGCGAGCCAATCAACTACTTTGTTACAAAGTCTGTTAGTATAGACAAAAAGGCAGCTGTCAAAATCATTAAAGAGATTTCTAATATAATCATTTATCTCTACAGGACAACAATCCTCATAATTCAATGCCTAAATGAGCTGCAAATTATCTGATTCAAAAATACAAAAATTAAAATTAAGAGACCTTGCTCTTTGAACTGCCTTGGACAAAGTCAAAGCTTCATTCTTCATTCCTAAGGGCCCAATGAGATTGAATAAGAAATGCAGCTCCTTCAATAATATGACCCGATGAGTTCCTGAAGATTATGATGCCCCATGCACAAAAAGAGATCTAGAATAGGTTGCATCGGTATTTATTTTAACCCAGTTCGGGGGAGGTGGAGACCATCTTACAAGTGAATGAGTCCAAAAGCTTGGTCTGTCTGAATGAGAAGGAACCTAGCCTTGAGGATTCATATTTTTCTGGGCTTTATTAAAATCTTCATAAATGGAAAATACTCTTTGGAAAGAGAATCTGGGGTCTAGATTAATAGCCTTGAAAATCTAACTGGTCATCCATAGTTTTCCATAAGCACCAATAGAGGCAAGCTATTTTGGTCAAAACAATTAATTTGTCAGCATAGTTTAAGTTATTCACCACATTTATCCACCATGATTTAAATGATGAAACGTTAAAGGCCAAAGGATTAATGCAAAATAAGAACCGCACGTGCATATTGGCAATTGAAAAAACCTATGAGTTGCTGATTCCTCCTCCAAATTGCAAATAGGGCACAAACTTACTCTTGACAAGTTTCTCTTAAAAGGATTTATCCCATTTTGTAAAGCATTAGAGCAAGCCCTCCAAATGAAATTTTGAACTTTAGGAGGAACCTTCAATTTCCAATCCATTTCATCAACATCCAAGCTAGCACCATTGGAAATGGAGGATTGAGAATTTTTTGTAGGAAGAAACTGATAAATTAACTTAACAATGATTTTTCCAAATATGTCAAGGCTCCGAATTAGTTTATCAGGTACATTAGTGTTGGTAATAGAAATCCAGGTGATAGCTTGAACTTCGTAGACAGAAAATAAGGAAGAAAGCAAATTAACATTCCACTTGCCTTGATTATTAATTAAATCAGACACCCAGTATACAGGAGAGGAAGATGGCCTAGGAGAAAAGATTTTAAAGTTTGGTAAAGATGGGATCAAAGGTCATCCCAAATGTGCACTTGCCTCCCATTCCTAACAAGCCATCTAGCAGCCTCTCTACTACAATCTCTCACAAAAAAACATGCTCCTCCAACTCCATGAGGGTCTACTACCCAGATTAGCATTTTGAAATTGTCCAAAGGGAAAATAGATAACCTTCATGATATTATACCATATACTATTTTCACCACTCGTTAATTTTTAGCACTGTTTAGCCAACAAAGCCACATTACAAGAATTCAAAATTTTTGAACTCCAAGCCTCCCTTATATTTTGAAATAGTCAGATTGTCTTATTTCCTCCAAGCTATACCTCTATCTTTAGTACTTTGGCTCCACCAAAAAGAGAAAATAAGACTATTTAGTATATGAAAAATGGTTTTGGGCACTTTGAAGCAAGACATAAGAGGGATGGGGATGGCACTAATAACTGATTTAATTAAGACTTCTTTCCCTAGAAAGACAACAATTTATATTTCCAAGATTGAATATTCCCCCTCGTCTTATCTAACAGGAAGTTGCAAGCCTCTACTTTTGATTTCCCCCACCAAGTAGGCAATCCTAAATATATATCATTACCTCTCATCTCTGTTATCCCTAGCTGGTTCATGACCAATCTTTTCAGTTTGGGTGTTACAACTAAAAGCAACTCTAGATTTGTCAATATGAACACATTAGCCGGAGGCTTTTCCATATCCTTGTAGGATCTGACTAAAATTTAAGACCTTAAAAGCACTAGCTTTGCCACAAACGATGGTATCATTTACATAGAGCATGTGTGTGAGCTTAGGGTCTAACCTAACCAAACTAAAACCACTAATTTGCTTAAAGAGGAGTGCATGGTTTAGTGTATAGATGACAAAGAATTTGTGATGAATAAGAAAAGGTAAGGGGAAAGAGGATTCCCATGCCTTAATCCTCAAGTGGGAATGAACCAGTCAGAAGCATTTCCATTTATCATCACCCTATACAGCACAGTTTTCACACATTGCATTATAAGTGATATAGCTTTAGCATTAAAACCCATAAGATTGATAACTTTGTCCAAAAAGGCCCAATCTACCCTATCATATGCTTTATGCATGTCTTATTTGATCACCATCTACCAATTATGTTTTGAAGAATATGACTTAAGCTTATGAAAAATCTCATGAATAATCAAGATGTTATCATTAATTAGTCTCTCTAGAATGAACGCCCCTTATGATTTATGAACAAGGGTATGTATGAATGGCTCTATTCTATTTGCAATGATTTTGGACACAATTTTGCAGCAAAAATTACAAAGTCCAATGGGCAGAAATTGAGAGATAGTTTCTGGAGAAATTACCTTTGGTATTAGCACAATATTTGTTAAATTGAGCTCTGAAGGCATTCTAGCTTCAACACAAACAGCCTGGACAGTAGAGATGAGATCTTACTTTATGATGTTCCAGTATTTTTGATAGAAGACATCCGGAAAACCGTCTAAACTTGGAGCTTTGAAGGCTCCCATATTAAAAACAGCCTCTCTGATTTCATTTTCCAAAGGAGTTTCGCAAATACTTTCATTGCACTTGTCTGGAACTACATTCAAGATACCACCTAGTTTTTGTTCATTTTACGAAGCTTGACTAGTTGTGTAGAGATTTTTGAAAAAGTTAACTGGTTCGACCTGAAATCCCTCTGAACCTTCAATCCAATGCCCTTCCATAGATTGGATATTTGCAATATAATTGAACTGTCTTTTTAAAATTATGGTGGCATGAAAGAACTTTGTATTTTTGTCCCCAGCAAAAAGCCATTTAATTCTAGATCTTTGGAACTAGTGATGTTCCTCTATCCTCCATGCTCCATCCAACTCCTCTCTAAGCCCGCTTTTTTCCTCTTGATAATTGAGGAAGGTGGGATTAGCATAGATTCTCTCCAGCTTAGCCTTAGCATGATCTTTGCATTTTTCTTGCATTTAAATTATTTCTTTTGCGCCATTGCCTGAGCTTTCCCGCTAAGTGATTAAGTTTCTCCCCAAATGGTCTATTATCATTGCCTCTAGAAGTTATTCTCCAATTATTTTCGACACAAATATCACAACCATCTACCTAAAGCCATTTGGATTTGAATTTAAAATCATTCCTCCAACTCCTAGCATATGAATCCAAAACAAGGATGATGGGACTGTGATTTGATCCAAAATAAATCGCCATGTAATAGTAATAGTAAGGAGTTCTAAATTTAAGTCGCCAATCTAGATTCACTAGGGCTCTATCCAGTCTTTGTTGAATATTGAGATGCCCTATTCGTTTATTAGTTCAGGCAAATCTTGGACCTTTGAAATGTAGATTAGCCAGACCAACATCATTCATCCAATTAACAAACCAATTACACCAAAAACTATTAACAAAGCCGCCTCCTTTTTTTTTTTTTTTCAGAATATGAGGTGATCTTATTAAATTCCCCAGGCAAGCCCAAGGAATGCCTCTACCAAGATTCAACATTCTTAAATTTTCAAAGACTCCCTTCTTCCCTTACTTATACAGGCATCCATAAATCAGGGTTAACACAAGCATACTTGAATTAGCATTAGACACACAAATATGAAAATAATTAAAAGTTTTACAAAGGATTTAGAAAGAAAATGTACCTTCCCACCAGATTGCCAACCTCCAGTAGTGCCTACAAGATCCACATAGTCACCATGATCAAACCCAATCTTCTTCTAGATCTCTCCGAAAATTAACGGTTTTGTTTAGTTTCTAATAAAAAGATCAAAAAAGAGCGGTGTTTATAGATATTCTCTTTAAGCCCGTTCTTCGCCAAGGCCCACTCGAAAACCTTGACAGTTCCATGCTATATTACTCGTAGCACCTGGGTGGCTTTCGGCGAGCCATCAACGCCTCTGGATATATTAGGAGCATTCTGCATTGAAGATGAACTTTCCTTGTTTCTAGCCAATCTCTTCCACTTCCTATTTGCTCTCGAACTAGGAATGGAAGTATTCCTTAAATCATGGTTTGACTGACTATCTTCCAATTATTGGTTGAAATCTGAAGTCACTTTTTTTTTTTTGAAATTAAATCTGAAGTCGCTTTGAAATCTGGGTTCTCCTTCACTATTCTACAGGTCCAAGAAAAAAAGTTATCCAAGTATACTTCATTTCCATTATTAAATCTGGATTTTTTAATCATGATAGTTTCCTCATCAAACATAATTGGGCTTTTTTTAACTCAAGGAAAAGAGTATGGAGCTGTTGTGTCTAAGCGAGTAAAAATGCTGGAGTCTGACGTTATTCCTTAATTTTTTATTTTATAAGTTAATATTGTCACTAAAAATAACAAAATCTACACACATTTTTACTATAAAAAATCATAATTATATAATAAATTGAGAAAACATAAGATAAAATAGAAATTCAAAATAGCTTTTTTTTTAATATTGATAACGTGGCCCTTTTAAAACACTCATTATTTTATTGCCTTTTATACATAGATCAGATAGATTGCATATTACCAAAATTTATTATTTATGGTTAAATTTGTAACCGTTGCTCCTTTATAATTGTTTTTATAGTTTTATCTAATTTCTCAATTTTGTTAGTATTTTTTTTATTGGTGATTCAATTGCCAATTAAAGTCGTATAGTGCCCATATGAAATTAAAATGGAAGCTATACGCAACATCTGTTACGGATGCAATGAATTTTTTTTCATTAGTTATACATGAGAGAAGCACCTAGGCATTCGAAACTCAAATCTAATAAGGGTAACACAAATTTCTTACCACAAATCAATAATTTATAATGAATTTTCTTTTCAAATGTCAACTATACATTTATTATATATAATTTTACAGAATAAATAGACAAAAAATATTAATTACAATTATTTTAAAAAATAATAATTAAATATATTTTTTTATTATTTTATTAATAAAATAAATATTTTTTAATTAATAAAAAAATTATCTAACAACCATTCTTTAGAGTAACTGAATTAGCATTCCTCTAAGTACAATAATCTTATAAAAATACTTGTTCCTCACTGGTCTTCTGATCTTCTTGGCGGAGACGGTCAAATGTGACTTTTCCATATCCGGCGAATCGGCTAAAGTTCAACTGTCGTGAAACGCACCAAAGGAGCCTTATTCAACAGATTTCTTCCCGAGTCAACACGGAGCAGAAATTATAGTAATAATTTAAATTCCTCATCGGGACCCACCATCACCACCATGACCAATTGACCATGAATTTCACAACTATGAGCTGCCCGTCAAAATTTTAGATTTTTCTAACATTTTCAGCACACTCTTCACATGGCGAATTGAACCATTCCATAACACCGCCCAAATATTGCACACAACTCGTCACGCATCGTCTCCTCTATATTAATACTACGCCACTGACCACTTCCACACTTTTCTTGATCATTTCTCAATTCGATTCATTTCAGTTCCAAATTCTAATAACAAGCAGCCAACAATGGCTAAAACTGGATCAGAAGCCGCCACCTTGTTTTCTGCTTACAAGATGGGCAAGTTCAATCTCTCTCACAGGTTAGTCAATTTTCATAGCTTTCTTGAATTTCCGATTTATTTATATCAGTGATCGCAAGAAAGATTCGGGATCGGGATGGCAGTTTTGTAATTCTATTTTTCATTTAACAACTTTGTCCTTGGTATCGCAGGGTGGTGCTGGCTCCTATGACGAGATGCAGAGCTTTGAATGGGATTCCAAACGCGGCGTTGGTCGAGTATTACACGCAGAGGTCAACTCCTGGTGGATTTCTGATTACTGAAGGCACTCTTGTTTCCCCTACTGCCCCTGGGTAATTTCGTTATTTTCAATTCTCCTTTCCTAAAATGTTAGAAAAAGACACCATATGCTTAGCTTAGCTAGCTTGCCATGCCATGTGCTGTGAGTGGGTGTCAATGTCCTTGCCTAGTGGTTGGTAGGTCCCGAGAAAGAAACATCCACCTGACTGGCTTAGCCTATCGTGACGATCTTTGCTCTTCTTCCATCTGATTGGCTAATGTGCTTGTAACTCTAAGTTCATCAGTCAAGTTTGATGGCTGCGTATTTGACTTTACTAGTATTTATTTTATTTATTTTAACTACTCATGTGATGAAGAATTGATTAATTTTATTATGTAATGGTATGCATAATATAATAAATTAAAATTTACGCTAGTTTTAGTGTTTTTATGATGCCTTAAAGAGAGACATATTAGTCTAAATTGGTGGTGATTGAGAATCTTGATAGAATTCGGGAAATAATTTTTAAATGTTAAAACCATATTCGCAATAAACATATTCGAAGTATTTTGCTCAAGGATTTGAGAAAAGCTTGAATATTTTATGGAAGCGTACCAAAAGTTCTTCGTTCTCTTTGATGAGGACGTAACATGCTTCAGAAAGGAACTCTCCCTAAATTGTGTGTCAGCCAAAAATGACTATAATATAATTTTTACAGGCTGCTTTTGATTGAAAAGTGTCTACATTTAATGAAAAATCTAATCTCGCAACTTTATTTTTTATTTTTTTCTAGTTCAACTTTTAGGTGGTGAACAGAAGACATTGATGTAAAACACAGTTTATTTGGCACATAACTTCATCAACACATGTCTGGTAACATAATATTTGATCTTTTAGTCCAATTGAAAATCTGTGATCATGTTCTATTACACCCCATTAGAACTTTTTTGTAGAAAATGTTTTTCCTTGTTCTCTTTAACTTCATTCGGAGAAGCCTGTTTCGGTAATTTTAATAAAAATTTAGTATTTTTATTTCTAGCACGATCTAACTAGTGTCTTAATCTCAAAAACTAGGTTTCCTCGTGTCCCTGGAATTTATACAGATGAACAAGTTGAGGCATGGAAGAAAGTGGTGGACGCAGTTCATGCCAAAGGGAGCATCATATTCTGTCAACTGTGGCATGTTGGCCGTGCATCTCATCAAGGTTAATTTCCACCTCTCTAGTCTGATAAAAGCCAATGTCAACTTCTCCTTTTTCACTTTCTCTGCAATAATGGTGCGAACAATATCACCAGTTTACATTTCGAATATGAAGATTCTACTTTCTATTTGTAATACTGTAGCAGGATTAGGTTCATGTTTTCATCTTCTTCCTTTCTCCAAGGGCGGAACCAAGGGGGGCATGGGGGTCTATCCGTCTATGGCCCCCCTTGGTTCCTATATACATATACATATATATACATGTATGTGTATATGTATATATATATAATTTATAATATTTATATAATTCCCCTCCTAATTCATATGCATATGTATATCTATATTTATAAATATATAAATTAATAATACTTATATGATTATCTCATTGGTTTCTATATACATATACATATATATGTATATACAAATGTATATGTATAATTCTATATACATAAAATTAATAAAGCTTAAGTAATATAAAATTAATTTATAATATAATATAATATATAGTAGTTATCATATAATTTATCAAAAATAATTAGTTTAAATATTTTTTTAAAAATATCTCAAAATATATATAAATATTATTTAAAAAATAATATATTATGTAATTTTTGAAAATAAAATTTAGATAATGAAATAAAAATAATAAAAATTTTAATAGTTTATTATTTAATATAAAAATAAAATTGAATACAAATATTAATACCAATTATTTGTATTAATTTTTTAATATGAAAATAAAATTGAATATAAATTCGTATGTATTTTTTTTTTGCTTGAAAATTTTGCTCCCCTTCGCCGGTGTCCTGGTTTCGCCCCTGCCTTTCTCACAAAATCTTTTTTGTTGCCCGCATTATTTTTGTTGAATAGTAAGCTATTTTTATTGTTATCGAAGCACTGATCATTCTAGTTGTGTACTCTGTCAACAAATTAGTCTATCAACCTGGTGGAGCTGCTCCCATATCATCGACAAGCAAGCCCATCTCAAACAGATGGAGAATTCTTATGCCAGATGGCTCTTATGGAAAATACCCGGCACCTAGACCCTTGGAAACCTCTGAAATACTAGACGTTGTAGAGAATTATCGCCAGGCAGCCCTGAATGCTATTCGAGCAGGTTAGTATTATATGATGGCATTATTTGTTTATTTACCATAAAGCCTTTGAAGCTGTACATATGCTGAATCCAAATAAAGAAAGAGCAATTATTAAATACTATTTTTCATAAAATGTCATCAGAAAGTACTACTTTTTATTAAAATTTTACTAAAGGGTTTATAGCTATGGTATCTCTATATGATGTTAGCTGAATAGCTGTATGCTTTTATCCCATAATTTACAATAGCATGCCAATTCAGTGGAGGCACTATCATTGTGTCTTCTTTTGGTAGCCATATAATTGATGATGAGGAAAAAGGTTCAACACACACTATTATGGACTCGCTTTACATGGCCTGCATCTGGGAGAAAGATGAATTCCTTTGGGCCAGCGTGTATTGTTGATCAATACAATAAAATGGATTTCGAAATTTGAAAACTTTTAGATTTTAATTACTACTGCTATGCGTGCGTAAATTGTGGTTGTTTGGACAAGCTATTGGACTGCAATTTTTAGACTACTATATACAATAATCTATACATGGCTAAATATATTTCAATTCTTGGATTGACCTGATCTATATTAGTTCTTGAAATTCTCAAATGAAAAAAATAAAGTCTGCTTGCAGCTTGTTCCCATGTTCCTATAACATCTATTAAAGCACATTCTGACCATATGGTTCACAGGATTTGATGGAATCGAAATCCACGGGGCTCATGGTTACCTTATTGATCAATTTTTGAAGGATGGAATCAATGATCGAACAGATGAGTATGGTGGATCAATCAACAACCGATGCAGATTCCCAATGCAGGTTATTCAAGCAGTAGTTGAAGCCATTGGTGCAGATCGTGTTGGTTTTAGAATGTCACCTGCAATTGATCACCTAGATGCCATGGATTCTGATCCATTGAACTTGGGTCTTGCAGTGATAGATAGACTTAACAAACTCCAATTGAACATTGGATCAAAACTCACTTATCTCCATGTCACTCAGCCTCGCTACACAGCTTATGGCCAAACGGAATCGGGCAGACATGGCACTGAAGATGAGGAAGCTCAATTAATGAGAACTTGGAGAAGGGCTTATCAGGGAACTTTCGTTTGTAGTGGTGGTTTCACGAGGGAGCTAGGAATGCAAGCAATAGCTGAAGATGATGCAGATCTGGTATCCTACGGCCGACTTTTTATTTCAAACCCAGACTTAGTTCTTAGATTAAAGCTCAATGCACCGTTGAATAAGTATGTCAGGAAGACTTTCTACACCCAAGATCCTGTTGTTGGGTACACAGATTATCCATTTTTGAGCAAAGTACAGGGGAACCAAGAGCCAGTGTCACGCCTTTGAATGGAAGGTCATTGGATTTATGCATGTATTTGGCCTAGAACTTGATTATTTAAGTGAAAAGCTTTGCTAAGATTTTGTGCTTAAAGAAGATTATTTTATCGTTAAATGTAGGCAATTACACTTTTGGGGGATGTTATGGTAGTGAGAAATTGCGGTCTTGATGACTAGCACTGTGCTCTAGAATCTCTGAAGGATGATTTTTATTGGGTTAACATATAGCTTGCTGCAATTAATTTAAGCTTTCGTAAATGTTATTAATCAAATTGAAATATTATTAATCAAATTGCTGGGGATGTTATTTCCCGAAATAGAAAGGGTAAAAACTATTGTGTCTACTTGTCCTAACTAGAATTAGGAAATGCAGGGTAAACAGGTTCCATATTTGGGTAAAAGAGTCCAAAGCTTTGCTTTGTTCCAGCAGGTTTCAGATTCTCATTAAACATGGTAAATATAAATCCTTCTACATATGCACCAGGCTTTTTGGGAGTCCCATTATGCATTACATGTTTCATGAAATTCTGATTATAGACCGAGGCAAGCTCTGGAGTAGTGAAATTTCCATTCCCAGCAGAAGGCCAGCCACTTTCAGAGACCACCAGATCCACATCAGTCACACCCAATTTCTCCATTGCCCAAATAAAAGCATTTACCTGGCATCAAAGAGGTTAAAATAGCTCAAACTCCCATCCTGAACCACAGCACTAGCATGCTTAAACAATGCATAATCCAGGCGTACATTTACCAGATCTGCTTCATAGGAAGGCAAGGATACATATTGATAAGAAGTGGCGATCCAGGCGTGCATTTACCGGATCTGCTTCATAGGAAGGTAAGGATACACATTGACAGTGGCGGAACCAGAGAATTGTTGAGAGGGGGGGCAAAATTACCAAGAGAAAAAAATTATAGACGAATTATGAATAAAATTGAATATTTAATATTACAATAGTTCAACAATTAATTTACATTACTAGATTGACTACACCTAAGAGGTGATAATTGTATTCTACGAATTTGCATTTTTTGAAAACGTTGCATAATAGCTTCATTTTCAATTTTTACAAAAATTTCCTTCTCCACATAACACACTAAGCAATCGGTCAGAAAATCATCTCCCATTTTATTGCGCAAATCCGTCTTGATAATGTTCATTGTTGAAAAAGCTCTCTCAACAGTAGCCGTTGCAACAGGTAAGACTAAAGCTAACTTGACAAGCAGATATACCAAAGGAAACATAATGTCATAACCTGTCTCAACCATTTTCTGAGCAAGAGTTCCAATGTCATGGAGGTCAGAGAAAGCTGTATTCCTTCTTACATCAGCAATGTAGGTCTTAAGTTGATCTTCAAGTATCATTCGATCAGTATTGGAGAAATCATTTGGATATAGTTCAACAAGACGAAGTAATCGAGATCGCTTGAAGTTGGAGAATGAATTTATAGGTGAAAGACAAGGAATGCATAAAAAGCAATTCCGAACTTGTTTCTGTAAACCGATTTTTCATTTCTTGTGTAATAAAATCAACAACCTAGTATTGAATAAAAGAAAATTAAGTTGTATTATAGAAATTTATAGTATCATAATACAAAGAAGAATAATTACCTGACAAAATATTTCCACTCGAAAATAGTGATAATAAGTAATAGGAATACCAACACGCTTAGAACGTAGACGACCCGGAACATTATCTTCCATATTAGGGACCGTGACATCATGATCTATGCAAAAATCATTAACATCTTGTAATAATTCATCCCATCCATTTTCCCTGAAGTCTTGCAATTGCTATTTGACCGTTGCAATTAAATGTACAACATTGTCCATGCATTGCTCCTTTCGTTGTAAGACTTGAGATAGATCATTTGTCAGTCCTAAAACCGTCTTCATTAAGTAAGTAATGAAAATAAAATCATAATTTTTCATTTTATCAATCAAGCCCACAGCTGTCCCTTGAGTTCTTTGTTCAACTCCATCATTTATTATGTTTTCAAGAACCGCTTTCACTGCTGACCACATAGACAGAAGCCGCACAATTGTTTTATAATGAGAACCCCAACGCGTGTCACCGGGTCGAGCCAAACTTGTTTCTTGATGTAATCCTCTTCCTGATTGAATATCACCTCTTTCCAAAAGTTGAACGATTTCATCATGCTGTTTTTGACGGAGAGCATCTCTCCTTTTACATGAAACTCCAACCATATTCACAATCATTGTAACATATTCAAAAAAATTACTCACATATCTATTGCTCCTCGCTGCTGCTACAAGCACTAATTGGAGTTGATGAGCGAAACGATAAATATATCTTGCTTGGGGATTTTCATTTAAAATGAGGGTTTTTAACCCATTGAATTCACCTTGCATATTAGAAGCTCCATCATAACCTTGGCCTCGAACTCTACTTAGTGACAACCCATGTTTTGCAAAGAAATCTTCAAGTGCACTTTTTAAAGACAAAGCAGATGTGTCACTCACATGTACCACTCCAACTAATCGCTCCATCACTTGTCCCAACTTGTTAACATATCTCAATACCACAGCCATTTGTTCTTTTACAGAATTATCACGAACCTCATCAATTAATATAGAGTAAAAGTCATCACTAACGTCCTTAATAATAGTTAGTGTTGTCTCTAAAGCACAAGCACTCACTATTTGTTTCTGGATATGTGGAGAAGTGAGTTGATTATTTCCAGGAGCATTTGAATTAACTACATTTCCAACATCAATATTGCGTTGACTGTACCAATTGAGAAGTTCAAGAAAATTACCCTGGCAAAAAGACTTTTCTGACTCATCATGTCCTCGAAAAGCTAAGCCATTTGCTAAAAGAAAACGTATACAGTCAACAACAGCTGTCAAACGTGTCCGATAATGCCTCTCTTGCTCTTGGCTGTGGGAAGATAATATATAAGACACACTTTGTCTTTGATTTTTGAAACCAACATATAGTACTCTTGCATTATTGTGTGGACTATTGGAACCACCAACGTGTTCATTAAATCTCTCCGTGGCCTTTTCCAATTGCGAAATCCAATTTCTGTGAATACATTATCTCCTCGTTTTGATCCTCTATTAGAACTAAAAAGATAACACCAGAAACAAAATGTTGCATCTTTGGAAATACTGTATTCCAACCACTCAAATTTAGAGTACCAATTCTCTCTAAAACTCCTCATAATGTTTCCAAATTTTGTTTGGGGAAAATTATGGCCACTTGGTTGGCAAGGACCTTTAGCCACATATTGTCTTCTAATATCATTCATAATCTCAACATCAAACTCATAAATAGGTTTACGCAATGCGGGGTCACTCACAATATAATCAAAACTAATATCCGGACGCCTTATATCATCACTAGATGCCTCCTGACTTGCATGACTACTTAATGTAGAGATCGGTGTCGAAATAGGGATATTAGATGATTCACCATATTCATTCCGTATTCTCTTAGTCTTGATCATAAATTTATCCATATCTGTTCAATTTAGAATTAGTTTAACCTAAGTTATATTCAGCATTTTAAACAATAACAAGACATTAAATTACATTTTATATTTAAAACCTAATAACAATTCACAAAACACTAACAAAAGCAATTAATTCAACATAATCACAACACATATCATTTTAATTAAATTATTATAATTAATTAAAATTCAAATAAACAACAATATATATTTATATAGAAAATAAATTATCAATTTTTACCTAAATCTTAATAATCACAAATACAAATAACAAAAATAAATTCAATTAATACAACATAATTAATAAATTATATTCTATATTTAAAAACCATATTGATTAAATTATACAACATAATTAATAAATTAATACAATATAATTCAATTAATACAACATATTTAATAAATTATCAATTTAAATTATACAACATAATTAATAAATCTATTTTATATACAAAAAAATTTCCAATTCTTTGCCTAAAATAAAAATTTGCAAATCACCATTTTTTAACCTAAAAAAATTATCATAAATTCACAAATCACAATAAATTTAATTAATTTAACTAATTAATAAACTATATTCTACATTTAAAACCCAATATATAATCTATTTTATAAATTAAAAAATCTCCAATTATTTACCTAAAATAAAAATTATCAAATCTCCAATTTTTAACCTAAAAATAATTATCATAAATTCACAAAACACAATAAAATCAATTAATTCAACTAATTAATCTACATTCTATATTTAAAATTAAAACCCAATATATAATCTAAATCTTCAATTTTATTAACCTAAATTATAATAATTACAAAAAAAAACAAATTAAATAATAAAATTAAAAAAAATTACAGAAATTTAAAAAACTTGTTGCTGCCGCCTGCCTGCTCGTGCTCGGTCGTCTCCGTCTCCGTCGTCGTCGCCGTTCGTTCACTGTCTCTCTCGCCTGCTCGCCGTCGTCTGCAACTTGTCTTAACTCTCTCTGTCTCTCTGCCTCTCTCGCTCTCGCTCGAGCCAGCAGCAGCCTGCTGCTGCTGGCTTTAAAATTTTTTTTTTACTCTATTAAGTGAAACGGCGCCGTTTCAAGTGAAACGTTGCTGTTTCACTTGATAGAGTAAAAAAAAAATTTAAAGCCCCGAGGGGCATTTCAGTAAATTCACGTGAGAGGTTGTCTTCAACCTCTCACGTGAACGATTCTCTGCTGATGACTGCATGGGACTGGGAGGGGGGAGGGGGGCGGAGCAAGGCAGCAGCCAGCAGCAACGACGGAGGGGGGGGGGGGCGGAGCTCTCCCTATATATGTATTCATTGCCGCCGGCGAGGGAGGGTCGTCCGCCCCCACATGACCCCCTCCCCCCCAGCTCCGCCCCTGCACATTGATAAGAAGTGGCGATCCATGTGCTGATAAAGACCTTTGGATGCCACCTAATACACTTCTCGCCTCAGATTTGAATTCACTGGCTGATGGTGGGTAAGAAGCTCCCAGTGTAGCAGAGCACACTACTGTCGTAACCCTTATACCGTCTAGCTTATTAGCATCTAGCTAGTATATTTTGGAGAAATTGCATTACTGCAAAATATGTTCAGCATAGTCACCAGGTATCACTTCATTACCAACTGCAATGTTAGAGAAGACAATGTCAACGAGTTAAGGTTGCACCTTAATTGTAAACCATGAGTTCACCGCTTCTTGACCTGCTTGCAAGCCCGGTAAATCCTCATTTTTCACACCTAAAGTTACGTCTATTTGGCTTCCCCTTAACGCTTTGAGAGCTTCAGGATTGGGATCAAATAGCCTCATTTTGCCAATTTGGTGTTTTTTGAAAGGCTAACCACATCAGTTGCAGAAGGTAGGTTATCACCCTTCATGACATAGCAAACACCAATGTCAATAGAAGCATCTGCATTGCCAATTTGGTTGTGCCCAGCTAATATAGTGGACAGAATCAGCAGAAGCGAACAATGTGCCATTTCTTGGAATCAAAATTTGCCTGTTTCTGTACAAATTCATTATGTTAACTAAATAATTTAATTGCTCAAATTTAGAACACTTTAAAACCACTAGCACATGAACTGGTGCTATTGTAAACGCTAACTCAAGGTTAACTAGGATTAACAAGTCTAATGAATTGTGCATTTTATTGGTTCCTTTATTTTGGAAAACATTTTCTTATATGAAAATAGGAAATGTTAAAACTGTTTCTGATTTATCGATTCTAAATTTTAAACAATGTTTTCTCAAGAATACAACATTTAAAAACATTAAAGAAAAAAAAATAAAAACAAAATCAGACACTACAGAAGTTGAATATTATAACAAAAGGAAACTCAAATTCACATAAAATCAGATCAAACATATAAACAAGTGAACTGTTCAAACATATGTCGAATGAAAAAAAAGTAAACTATTCACCTACCAATATTTGTTTCAAGATTTCACTTGCAGAAACACTGACATTCAAGATTATCCTTTTTTTCCTTTTCTTTTTTCTGTGAAGATGTATTCAAGACTTGCACAAATTGATCTACTTATAATCCTAAGTAAGGCATTGATATGAATTGGTTTCCTTTACAGGTCCATTAAACATTCCTAGTAAAATAGGGACAATTACATAAATACCTTAAAAAAGATTTGGCTTTTCAAAAATATTATATTTAAAAAAAAATCACCTTTATGATATCACACTTTTGTTGTTTAAAAAACACGGGACCATATTTTTTCAAAAGCTTGTCTTTAATTTATCCATGTTCAAAAGCTGGCGTTGCCTTAAAGCCCCCCTTAAACAGCTTGCAATGGCATATTTTCATTTTCTTTAAATTTTTAATAATTGTTTTTAAATTATTTTTAGCATTTAATTATAATATTATAAATCAATTAATTAATATTAACAAAAAAGTTTGATTTCTAAAAAAAATATTTAAACTAAAATAAATTTCTTTTTTTCATAAAAAAAAATTTATATTTGATTAGCAAATGAGCATAATTAATTAATTTTTTCATCTCATTACTTATTAATTATTACTAAATATATATTATATATATCAATTTATATGTAAAATATAACGAAATATAACTATATATATATTTACATATACTATTATTTTATAATTAACATATATCGACGTATACTCACATATACCAATATATATTTATATATAGCTAAATATATAAAATAATTATATATTATTATTCTTTTCAAAATCAATACATTTGTCTAGTTATATGTAAAGCACGAAATCTATAAATTACAAAAATATCATTTTATATATAATATATATCCACATATATATAATATATAAATATTTTATAATATATACTAATATATACCTATTGTCTTGAAGAAATAATATTAGTATACAGTTGTTATATCTTATTATATTTAGGTATATATTAACTATAAATACATATATCAATTGTCTTTCAAAAAAAAATATCAATATGAAACTGTAATATCTTAGTATATAAAGGTATATATAATATACACCTACATATACCAACGTATACTATAAATACACGGAGCATATATTTATAAAAATATTATTTTTTTAGTTAAAGTATATATAACATATACCCACTTATATGTATTGTTTATAAAGATATATGAAGGTATATGTAGACATATAGAGCCTATATTTATAAAAACACCATTTTTTTAGTATATCCACATATACTTATTATTTATGAAGGTATATATAGTATATACCTATATATACATATAGTCTTGAAGAAAGAATATCAATATAATACGCAACTTTTATTTTTAATATTTATAGGTATATGATAACTATAACTACACATATCTATTAGTTTAAAAAAAATATATCAAAATACATGCAATTGTAATAGTTTAGTATATGAAAGTATGTGTAGCATATACCTATACATACCTATTATCTAGGAGAAAAAATATCAGTATAAAATTGTTATATATTATTATATTTATGTTATACTAACTATAATTATATATATTTATTGTCTTTCAAAAAAATTGACAATATGCAGTTAATATCTTAGCATATGAAGATATATATAACATATATCTACATATACATATTGTCTTAGAAAAAAATATTATTATGTTGCTTTATTTTAGTATATGTAGGTATATACTAACTATCATTACATATATCTATTTAGTGTTTATTAGAACTTATATTTAGTGTGTATTACATATAAAGAACAAAAAAATTCAAATGATTATATCTTAAATCCAAAAATAATCAAACAACAAAAATATGTACAAAAATCAAATTAACAACTTATTAGCTAAGAATCAACAACACAACTAGCAATAAAAACACATTGATCTTGAACACAAAATGTACAAACAAAGCACATTCAGTCACAATGTCTCAACTTTAAACCTCATCCGATCAAAGAAAGAAAGGACCAATCAAGTTAAAAATTTCACCTCATTAAAAAGCAACAATATTCACCATGATAAAAGTTAAATTGGATTAAGATAGAAAAAAAAATTAAGAAACTATGATTAAGCAAATGCTTTGAAAGAAGAATAAATGAACAAAACTGTTCTACAGATATTTACAAACTGAATCCTCCAGCAACTCATTTTCAAGTTCTTTTACGTTGTTAACAATATCCTGAATATGCTCCTCAACATATGCCAACACCATTCATAATTGTTCCTCATATGCAGCACCCTGACGTTTACATCTTTTTTTTCTCATTGTTAAGCTCAACAATTAATTGAAGTGCAGAAGTGGCAGCAGCGTTGCAAAGGAAGACACAAAATAATGAAGAAACAAAAAATCATATATTTGAAAAAATAAAACATAAAAAAGATAAAAATAAAAAATAAAAAATAGAAGATTAAAAATGAAAAAAAAAATCTAACAGTAAAATTGATAATAAAAGTTAAAATATAGTATATGGTATAATTTTCTCAATAAAATATTATTGGAGTTGTCATGGACCGATCTAAGTGAATTGAATTTTTATTAGAGTGTGGACTTGATGTGCATTATGGGTTTTTGTATTTGAATTTTGAATTGATGAATTTGGGGTGCATTATTGGCTTATAAAAATGTCTTAGGTCTTTGAAAGAGAGTGAGCTTTTTACCAAAATACCTCATCAACTTATATGGCCCTCATTTTTTCTTTCAATTTTCAATGTATGATTGTTGTCCATCTCCATCTTTTTTTTTTTGCTTGGCTTTCTTTCATTATTTCCAATACTCCCCTTCAAGTCCAACTAGCATAGTCCAATTGTGATTGCATTGCATTCATCTTGAGTTTGTATTCCTTTGAGTCTTAGAGGCTTCAGGTCTATCTTTTTTACCTGATCTTGTATTCCTTCAATTGAAACCTCAGAGATCACATGTTATTGCTTGGATCTTCTTCAATGAGCTTTCTTTGCTTTCGGACTTCAGATCTTAGGCTGCAGGTCTTGAATTTTTCATGGGCTTTGGCTTGTTGTTGCCGGCCCGAATTTGCCAGGTGTGTTTTTATCATCTTGGATCTTGGATCATTGAGCTGCGAGGCCTTTTTAGACATTGATGCCATTTGTTGTAGTTGTGATGGGCCCGGTCCAAGTGAATTAAATTTTTATGAGAGTGTGTGGACTTTATGTGCATTATGGGCTTGTGTATTTAAATTTTGAATTGATGAATTTGGGGAATTGATGAATTTGGGGTGCATTGTGGGCTTGTAAACATGTTTTGGGCGTCTGGAAGGGAGTGAGCTTTTTGTCCAAATGACTTAAGACATTTTGACTTTATTCTTCATCAACTTATATGGTCCTCATTTTTTTTTAATTTTCAACATGGGATTGTTGTCCGTCTCCATCTTTTTTTTTTCTTGGCTTTCTTTCATTATTTCCAACAAATATAAGCATTACATTCTAGAAAATCAAATTAAGATATTAGAATCAACTCTGTAATTTCTATCTAAAAACACAATATGTAATTATCTTATAAGCACAAACACAGCATAGGCTAGATAGTGCATTCAGGGAGTATCAACTACCACTAAGTGATATATATGCAATGCAGCAATTCTAAATAGGAAGTGACCACAAAGAAACCAAATCTAGGCATGAAGAAAAAAAATTCTATTTTAGAATCATAATTTTTTCTGTTGCAGTTATTCAGTTTATCATTTGCACGTTTTCCATTACACAGTTCAAGTTTTTTTAGAATAGAGTTATAGAAATAAAAATAATTTTATAAGTACTGCTATAAGAATATAAAACATGGCAATTTTTTTAAAGATTTGGTTCATACCGGGACTCCAACTCAAAATCTTATATTGTTGGAAAAGACTACAATTCCATAACAAGTTTTTCTTCATACTTTTTACAAATACTTTTTGTTATTTAAGTTAAGAAATTTGGGAGAATTTTGTAGGTGCTACTAAATGCTGCAATTTATATGGGATTTTGGTTTTGTTTATTGTAGTTGAATTAGACAAGTTGATATTTCTCTGGTATTAATATATGCCTTCCTTGACTTGCCAAATAACCAGAAGTAAATTAAATAGTCCCAACATTGCCTTTCAAATAGGGCAACCCGGTGCAAGAACACTCCCACAATGTGCAGGGTTCAAGTAAGGGTCGGATTCATAGGGTCTATTGTACACAGCCTTCTCTTGCAATTGTAAGAGGCTGTTTTCACTACTCGAACCCATGACTATAGGTTACACGGCAACGACGCTTACCGTTGCTCAAAGGCTTCCTTTTTAACATTGCCTTTCAAATAACTAGAGAAAAAAATAGCAAGAGAAAATGGTCCAAATTATCCAAACTTGTACAAACATGTGCAAACAAACAAGTTTCTTCCCTTCAGAGGATAACAGAAAATATCAAAATGGGTTGCCATTGGTCACTTCTGGGAAAAAAACCTTATGTTGTTAGTCTACTACTGAAGTGAACGTTTCAATTTTATCAGCATATAATAAGCCTTGAATTTACTATAATATCATAGAAGTTCAAATTTAATGAGATGTAAAGGGGACAGAAGTTTGAGATTACATTTTTCTTTTTTACCTTAGAATATAATCCAGATACCGTAGAAGATGGGGAATTCATAATAGCCACACAGTTTTATCGGACACCATTTAAATGGAAGAAGACTTGCAGAAACTCTTATTAGCTGTAAACAAATGTCCTCTTATGCGCTAATTTTTATCCTTATACAATCTCCATGTGAGAGTGGACCACAGTAGTGATATTACTTTCCACTGTTTTTGGACATTCCTAATGAACTTTAATTTTCTAATTATTAGTTATTTATCTTATATATATGATTACATAATTCTAATTAATAAATATATTCAGTTCTTTCATTTTTTTTTCTAATGTGACTAACTGTACTATCCAACTAAACAGGAAAAATATGAAATTGCAGAGTGAAAGACAGATAATGCATGTTTGTTCTAATATGAAATTGCAGTTTAGCACCAATCACACATATAACAAATAGTTTTACAGGATGAGCTCATATCAATATTTATTTATAATTGTCAAGCGAATTGTTAAGCTTCAATATTCATGATTGCAACTATTTGATGGCAACACTTGAGTGAATAGAGCAAGGCCTAGTTTCCATGTCATTGAAAGTGAAAACCAGAGTCTTCTGATGTGATGTGCACCAATAGTCGTTTCAGGAATTTGAAATAATACAAGTAGACTGTATTAAATCAATATTCACTAGTTAGTTTATAGTTGCAGATTAGCCTGCAACGCAAGGTTACAAATTATGTTTTAATCATTTTCCTTTCATTTGCATTTATGCTGATGTTGCTAGAAAACTAATTATATAATTCATAGTTGTTGCAAACCTGAAATTGGGATTCAGTAGCAAGGAAAGACTTAAAACTTCAATAGTGGATTAAGCTAAATTTCCTGAGAGGGCAAGCTGATTAGACAAATTGCAAGATTTCTAACTTCAGAGACGAAATTGATTTTAATTAAAGATGTCCAAAAGATATTTTCTTGATTCACACTTCAAAGAAAAAAGAGAAATTCTTGTCTTTGTCCAAGAAGATCACATGCATCACAGCTTGCAATCTGTCGTTTCTCTTGCATACATTCAAATATTATCAAGCATGTGACTTCAGCATGGCCATGGCCATATCCTCTAAACGACCCAAAAAATCTACACCGTTCCAACTCTATATAAATAGCAGCAATTCTCATTCTCCATACTTGCCCCTAGAAGTGTTGCATAAACAAATTATCTCAAGAAATGAAGATGATCGTTTCTATCTTCATTATCTTTTCTCTCCTCTCTTCTTCTTCCTATGCTGCAGTGCAAGACTTTTGTGTAGGAGACTTGTCAGGACCTGATGGCCCTGCTGGTTTCTCTTGCAAGAAGCCTGCATCAGTCACTGTAAATGATTTTGTTTACTCTGGCTTAGCCAATGCAGGCAGCACTGCCAACATTATCAAAGCTGCCGTTACACCAGCATTTGCTCCGCAATTCCCTGGCCTAAATGGGCTTGGAATTTCCATGGCTCGTTTAGACTTGGCAGCCGGAGGAGTTATTCCAATGCATACACATCCCGGAGCTTCAGAAGTCCTCCTTGTAGTACAAGGATCAATCTATGCAGGGTTCATTTCCTCAGCTAATAAAGTTTACTTCAAAAATCTAAAGAAGGGTGATCTTATGGTGTTCCCACAAGGATTATTGCATTTCCAAGTAAATTCGGGCGGGTCTCCTGTACTTGCATATGTTAGTTTCAGTAGTCCATTTCCAGGTCTTCAGATTCTGGACTATGCTTTGTTTGCAAATGATTTGCCTTCTGAATTGGTAGAGATGACTACTTTCCTTGATGATGCTCAAGTTAAGAAGCTTAAGGGTGTTCTTGGAGGCACAAATTAAGGTCTTTGAAGATCCTTTCCAATGGCAATTTGTCAAGTTTTAATTCATAATAAAGAGTCTTTAGCTAGCTAGTTATTTTATGTAGGAAATGCAACAATCTTATTATGTACAAAGGCAAATGCCTTTCTTGTCTTGGTAGATTTACATTGTTAGACCAATAAATTCATGCTTTTTTTTCATCTCGTAGTTCTAACTTCCTACAAAACTATAACAAATTGAACATTTTTGTCAAGAACAGTAAATTGAAGGTAGTTAGAAATTCTAATTTCATAAATGGGTATCAAATTTGATAACCTTATCTACAACTTTGTATGGTCCAAACTTCTTAAGGCTTTGTATTACATAATACTTTAATCTTTTACTGCCATTGCTAACAAGTTAACAACAACAGTGACAAATATCTCGTCTGAGGCTAGTAAGGTGGGTCTGTGGGATTGCTTTTTTGAAGTAATGTTAATATTCAAGTTGTAATAAATTTTTTCAAACGCTAAAAACAAAAGAAAAAGATAAGTCAAATATTATTCCATGAAAAAATAATACTGAATACAAATAGAATCTTAACCTCTTAAATATGACCGCTTGACTTCACTCATATATTATTAAGAGTAAAATCTCATCAAACTATATGTCAAATTTACTTTCATATTTTTTTTCAAATTCTTTATAGTTTTTATGTATCTTTATATTCTAAAAGTATGCTAGATGTATATCTCTTTTACTAAATTGGATATATACACTAGATGTGTACCTCTGAAAATTGAAAAATAAAATTTTTTTGACAGAAAAAAAGGAAAGTGAATATTTTTAAAAATATATAGAAATCCCTAGTTTTTACCAATAACTGGGTCTGGGTAACTAATGTGTTGATTTGGTGGGTTTTTCGGCTTAAGGAAAGCCCACCCAATTTAATCACAGAAATGCAGAAAAGCCCAATAAAACCAGCCCCATCTTCTCTTCTTTTTTTTTTTGGATATTTGTATAATTACCTAAAAAAAATAATTTTATTTTAAAAATATTATAAAAATTAAAAATATTTACACTTTTATAAAAAAAAACACAGCAAAATTTTAAAAATACATTATTCCTCACTAAAAGAATTTTTTTTAAATATTTCTTCAGTCACTACAATTAATATTTTTTTTCAATTTTTTTTTCAAAACTTCAAGGCTAAATAAAAATATTTAAATAAATAAATAAATATTAATATTTTAAAATTATTTTTCATTATATAAAAATTATAATTTTTATAAATGATAAAAAATAATACTTAAAAAATAATAAAAAAGTAAAATATACAAAAATATATTAACAAAAACTATTAAATTTATTTTAAAATAAATTTTATATATTATATACACAAAAAATAAAAAATACACATAATTTTAATATATAGATATTCGGTAGATATTCTGTGTATATTTTATATTTGTTATCGTATATTTTATATAAAAATTATTAAATATTGTGTGAATATTACGAGAATAAAAAATTAAATTAAATAAGTATTAAAAATATTATATAAATATATTGTAAATATATTCTAGATGTAGTTTGTATCGTTGAGTGTGTATTATATATATATTATGTATATATTTTTTTATACATTAAAAAATAACATTAAAAATCTTTTAAATAAAAAATAAAAATATAAAATTACAAAAATATAAAAAGAAAAAACAACGTAGAAAAGCTAATTTTGAAAAAAAAAAAAAGTGAAAGTCGTGCCAACAACTCCAAGTCCTGAGTAATTGCAAAATCAGTGCAGAACTTGTGCAACGTAATTTTCTTTTTTATATATATATTTTTTATATGGATTATTTTTTTTTCCTTTGCCAATAATAGTCCTATAATATATACAGTTTGTTTGGATAAAATTTATCGGAACTCAAAAAATATTATTTTATGAAAGTTTAAATCTAACATGGATATTAACTAAAAATTTTAATTGGGATATGTATGAAAATTTGTACTTGTAATTTCATAAATGAAAAACATAATAAACACGTGTGTATGGAAAAGAAAATATTTGCTGAATGAAGAAGCAAAGATATTGATATTATTATTATTTATTATTATAAAGTCACAAAGTCACAACTTTAAATTGATTATATCCATCCAACCAACCATTGATGGAATGGACAAAATTTATGTCGCCAGCCAACACTTGCAGTGGTGGAATAAAATTTTAAAAGTCTTATCTATTTATTTTTAAAGTTTATTTTTCAAAATAATTAAATAAAATTTATTCTTTAAATTAATAATTATATTCATATATATATTTCATATTGATTTTATTAAAAAATGAAAAAATTTTCTATGTACTAAAATAAAAAATAAATTTTTAAAAAATAAAATTCAAAATGTCATTGCTGTTTAATTCACAAAAATAAAAATAAAATTAGAAAACCTCTCCAGAATCCAAAGGATGATGATATCCATTACCAGAAAAATCTATATAGCTATGTGCTTTATCGTATTCAAACCCCACCTTTCTGCTTACTTTTCAAACTCCGAACCGTCCTTTTCCCATTATATCACAATTATTAACTATCTTCCAATTTTCTCTATGATTTTAATTAATTACCCAACTTTTATTTTTCTTTGCTTCATTCTTTAATTTAATTTAGCTTAATTTTTATCATTCCTCCATTTTTTTTATTAATTATATTTAGAATAAAAGGCACTTAAAACTCGAATTCATACCTAAACAGAGTTACATCTCAACGGTTATTCTCCATTTTTCAATAACTTAAAATATTAAAAATCCACTAAATCAATAAAAAAAATTAATATTATATATTATTCATAATTTTAATATTTTTTTAAAAAAAATAAAAAAAAAATGAAAAAAAAACGAGTCAAATTAAAATGGTGGAAGAGAGAGAGAAAGAATCGGGCAGATAAGGAGGTTGGCAAATGGAAAAGAAAGGAAGCTGACATGTTCTGTCTTTGCTCTGTATCAGATCATATTAGAGGGAGACACAGCGCCAGTCTGTCATTTCTCTCTCCCTCTCTCTCTATATATAAATATTAATCATATCATCATTTGTTCAAACATTTGTTTTTTTTTTGTAATCTTCAAGCCTTAAATTAGATTCATTATTCAGAGAGACTCTCCGCTTCCACACCATGAGTCTCTTTGGCCTTGGCAGCAGGTTCTCTTTCTTTTTTCTCTGTTTTTCTGATATTTATTGATCGATTATTTACTATTTCATATTCCAATGAACCAACCAGAATTTCAATTTGTGTTTTCTTGAACTTTTTTATTTTTTATTTTAATTTTTATGCTTTTTGGTGTTCTTGTTAATACTACGTATGCTTCTTCTTTTTTAATCTTTCATTGTTTGGATATTAATTTATTACCTGTTTTTCTTATTTCTTTCATTTGTTCTTAATTTTTATAATGCTATATATATATATATATAATGATCATATGATGCGGGATAAATATATGCGGGTCCCACATTGCATGGAGTAATTACTGGGATTATTTGAATATTGATGATGGATTGAATTAGATATTGTTATTATTATTATTTAAGTATAAAATGAAATTCTGATTTTTAACTTTATGAGGTTAAAATTATTTTAGTAATATTTATTGTTTTTGTTTGTGGGGTTGGAAAATTTTTTACTTTATGATGTTGTTTGAATATACATTATAGCACTTTATGTGTAATATCTATATTATTAATACCGGCACCTATATGTTTGTACTTGCACAAGGTAAATTCTCTTTTTGTTTTTTTTTATTAACTACACGATGGAAAGAGAAATTTTAAAACTTGAACTTAAAACTTACGCAGGAGCAATATAAACTTTTAGCCACCAAGCCGACTCTTGCTAGTTATTCTCTTTTTGTTTTATTGAAGGCAAAATTTTATTTTTATGTGATTGGACTTTGTGATATTGAATGAACTTGTTTTAAACCAAAACCCATTTTGCTTCTCAAATTTTGTCTTTATTTTTCTGAACGGGGAGTTATTGCTGTTCTTTGAATAATGCAGAAACCAAAAGACATTTCGGCCTAAGAAGAATGCTCCATCTGGAAGCAAGGTTGGACGCCTTCCGTTCTGGTTTTGAGATTTTTATCTAATGTTTCTTTTTTAAATTTATTGTGGCCATATCAATTTAATTGCAGGGTGCTCAACTTCAAAAACACATTGATGCTACCTTGGGTAGTGGGAACCTAAGAGAAGCAGTGCGACTGCCTCCTGGAGAAGATATCAATGAGTGGCTAGCTGTTAACAGTAAGTTCCTCTAACACTTTCTCTTTGTTTTTAACATTTTTCCTCTAATGTGAGGGCCTCCGTGAATGTGACACAAATTATTTATTTATTTGTTCTCTTACCAATGTGTAAAAATAACAATATTTGCGTATGTGAACACAGCTTGTATTTGGTGTCAATACATATGTATGCTTAATTATTAAATGGTTTTGTAATTTTTTATTTTTATCTATGTTCTTGTCTTGCAGCTGTGGACTTCTTCAATCAAGTGAACATTTTATATGGAACTCTTACTGAATTCTGCACAGCAGCTAACTGTCCAACAATGACTGCAGGACCAAAGTATTATTCTCAGTTCTAGATCTCTTCATGGTTTTGTTTGTAGAATGTTAATGCTGATTTTTCTTAAACCTTAATTACTGGAATATTAAAAATAGTTCTTTTTAAATCCATGCTTTATGGTTTTATATACTTAGTTATGTTCATTTCTTTAAAGATACGAGTATAGATGGGCTGATGGAGTTACCATTAAGAAGCCAATCGAGGTTTCTGCTCCAAAATATGTTGAATATTTGATGGATTGGATTGAGGCTCAGCTAGATGATGAAATGATTTTCCCTCAAAAATTGGGTTAGTGGAAATTCTTAACGAGAAAAGACATGCATTTTATGAACTATCAGTTATTTATATCCAAATATTATCTGCTGCAGGGGCATCTTTTCCTGCAAATTTCCGAGATGTTGTTAAAACAATCTTTAAGCGTTTGTTCCGTGTATATGCCCATATCTATCATGAGCATTTTCAGAAGATCGTGAGTTTGAAGGAAGAAGCTCATCTAAATACTTGCTTTAAGCATTTTGTTCTCTTTACATGGGTAAATTTTTTACTTTCTTGAAGCTTTATGTCATGTTCTTACTCTATTCATGCTTGGTGATTTACTATTTCCAGCAAAATAGCTCTCTTCATTTTTGTTTTTATCCAACTCCAAATGCCTAGCTATATTGTTGGGTTGGATTCCACAAATTTGTTATTTTATTTTCCACTCTCTTATCTTGTTTTATTATTATTGTTATTGAAATTCAAAACTTCAATTTCATAGTATTGTTCTCTGAGAAATTGTTAAATCTTGAAATAGCATGTTAGGCCTTATAAAGGAGAGCAGAATTCTGAGTTTCTTTAACTTAATTTACTCTGATATGGTGCAGGAATTCCGCTTGATTGATAAAGGAGAGCTTGCACCCTTGCAAGACCTTGTGGAGTCTATTCTGCAGTTATAGTGCCTTGCAGATCTCTTTCTAAAAATTTTTAGCTTTTAGAATGAATGTTTTGGTACACATGTTTGTAAGCTTCTGTTTGTCTATACAAAATTTCCCCGCCCATTTGTTGATTTATTATTTTCAATCAAGAGATGTGACTTGATAAGCTTATAAATTCAAATAGATTTTTGTTCCAACCATAATCCAATCACCACATCAATATGACGGCATTTTTGTTTAACAATACAATATTGGCAGGCATTTGCATTTAACTAAGCGTTGTTAGAAATTAACACTGTTATAACTAGGCTACTAATTCAATGGATCAAACTATTAATCCAATATCAATTAATGGATTTATTGGTTAAATATTTCTTCATCCATCAAGAATTCTCCATTTTATAGCTTTCAAAGTAAAAATGAGTATGGTTAAATTAATCGGCTTTTAAAAATCGGCCAATTTGATCACTATTGGCCTAATTGAAAATTTTAATCTTTAAAACCAACCATTATTGGTCGAATTGAGTCAAGTTTGGTCAGTTTTAACTAGCAAAATATAAACTAAAATCGACCAACTCAATCGATATGGTCAGTCAGCAGCTACTCATCCTTAGTTCAAAGTACCAAAATTTGCATTGCACTGGGCCGCCGTGGAAGTTGAATTTCTCCCTAGTGGCAATGCCTACAAGTTTAACAATACCGGAGTATTTTGTCGAATGCCTCACCAAATGGCCAACAGTCGCACTAGCACACTTGCACTGGTTTCTTCGCATATCAGAACTCCCAATACAGCAGCACCGCAACTAACTTTAACCAAGTATACAACAGTTATGAAGCAACTTGAACTATATTGTATTTAAAATGCTACTTTCATATTATTGATATCCAACGCTATGATCAAATTGTGTTACTCCAATTGGAGTAGAGTATAACATCACTAACCCAATTGACAGGTAAGCACCACAGCTCCCACCCACCCCACCCCTCCCTCCCAAACCTTTCTTTTTCCACCAAAATTGCCCCAAATTGTCTCTAAGTGTAGTTACTCTAAGTGCAGTTAAGTATAAAGGGCACTGCTATAAGTGTCCACTTTCAATTGTAACACTATAAAAAAGGTGTAAAAAACCTGGCTACAGTGACCAGCATGGTAAGCTGCAAGAAATGATGTTGTATAAGCTTTCCTCCAGAGGATCTTTCTCTGCATAAGCAAGAGCATCTTCAACCAGAAAACCAATTCTCACTTGAAGTTGGATAGTGGAGATTGCCAATTTCTGTGATAATGTGGAACAAAGACACTGTAGCAGCATGCCCTTTTCCTTCGCAAGCAGTTGAGCTCACTCCATGTAAATTATGAGAAAACTTGCCTATATGCTCTACTTTTTCTGTGCTGTTTCACAGATACATCCTGGAAGGGGATTGGCGAAAAAACTTTCCTCCAGCTTGGGAAACTCTCCAGACTCCCTCAGATAAGGAGCTCCTATTCGATCTTTGTGAAGCTCTTTCACCTCAGAACTGAATGTCGCCCAAGATATTTTTCCTTCATCCAACTCATCCACAAGTTTCACAAAATTCATCCTGCAACAATCATCGACAACAATTACTTTTTAAAAAAAAATGAAAGATGAAAATTACATGCAGAGACTTAATGGAGAAAAATAACCCAATAAAAAGGTTGACATTACTTGTCTGGATTAATGGTCTTCTTAAAGCCCTCAAATCGCCTATGACCTTGAACTGCCTTTGCCATATTTCCATCATATGTATAAAGAAAAACATCACTCTGAATTGCAATAACATAGTCTAAACCAGCCAGCATGTTTTGATGATTCTTGAAAGGATTCAGCTCGTCTTCTGTGGAGAGAGTGGAATGTGAGAATATGTTACGGAAGTCATCCAGAAGATATTGCATGCTTCCTTTGCCATAAGCTTCGCCAGCTACTAAGTAAATCCTGGTGTTGGATGGGAAACCCAGCCCTTTAAGCAAAAGAGAAGTCTCCCTAGGCGTCAATGGGCAACCACCAAGCAACCTTCTTTCTATTCCATTTATTTCTTTCTCCTTCCAGTGGCTGACTTCATAACGCATCCTACGTAGCTCTTCATCTTCTTCTGCTGTCAAATTATGACTGCAGCCTGTAAATGCAAGCATATCCTTCTCATACCTTCAGTCAGAGAGAGAGAGACCAATTAATTATATGAACTGGAAATAACTTGAACAAGTATGTGTCCATGGCAATATAAAATATTTGTGATACTCTAAGAGCAAGCACATGACAAATCAGTTGTTTCCTGTAATAGCTAGAGCATAATTTTTCCCAATCTTAGCACTAACACAGAGAACATTATTTCTTTTCCCCTTATTCTTCAAGCGAAAAAAAGTAGTGCTTCATGATTGTCTTTGTCTCAAAGCACCACTAAATACATTAATACAAGTTCTGGCATATGAAATTTTGAAATTTAGATTTTTGCCACCAATAAGCAAAAACAAACAAACAAACAAACAAAAAAGTAAAATAGTGTAATATCCTCCCACATTATTGTTAGGACTTAAGAAAGTAAAATAGCATACATAACAAGAAAATATGTTTTATAATAATAATAAGGAAACATCTCGTCTCAATTTGAGTGCGAGACTGATCAATGAGAACTTGCCTCAAATGAAGAGCAAGGTAAGGGTTTCCACTTTCTCTCATTCTGGAGACCAAGATGTTTCCCAGTTCTTCTATCGGTTCAGAATATTTCAAAGCCCTATAATTAACACGGCATCTCAGCTTTTGTATGGACTCTGGAAGACCATTGTTGGCAAGCCGAGAATCAGTGTGAGTAAGATACACAACTTTGTGCTGCTTCAACAATGGCAGGACCTCGGTTTTATAATAACCAACCTGAACAAAGAAAATCAGGTCAAACATATTGTTAACTGTTTAGGGGAAGGTACTAGTCCTTGTGGACTTGCCCACACTGCATTATTTTCTCCACAGAAGTAAAAGGGACAGTGGTTATAATGTGATATAATATATACCAACCTTTGACCAAGATATAGGTGTTTTTACAAAAGGCTCAATTTTAGCATAGGCAGGTGGTAATGCCTCAACAACATGGATATCATTCTTCAATGCGTCAATGAAGTGTTGCCGGTTGAAGAGATCCTTGAAGCCACTGCAAGCACAAATTTGATAAAAAAAAATAGCTTATACATAGCTAAAAACAGTGCAGTATGTAATTCAAGCGCTGCTAAGATTTGCACAAACTACCAGAATAAAAAGCACTCCCTTCAGTGGGTGAGATTTCTTTCATAAAAATTTCAAGTGGGCCAACAGTAACTGACATAACCAGCCATAAAGGAAATGAGAAAGACGTGCCTACTAAATCTACGGGTGAATTTGGCATGTTCTGAACCTTCTCTTCAAACACAAAGTGCTTGCATGCATCAATTGAGAACATTCCCTAGGAACTGCAATATGCGCTTGTAAAAAAAAGAATATCAATTTAAACTGATGGGTGCACTGATATTCCAGATACACACTTAACACAGTATACTCTTCAACATACTTTGTACCAGTCACCATATTCATTTCTACCATAAGCCACTGAAATTTTTATTCCACAACCAATTAGATCAATTATAATCAGCAACAATGGAAAATTTCAAAATTATTCTTGCAATGAAGGAATTACTCATATGCGATTAGCAGTGTTGGAGCCACATGACTAGACAAGGTCTTGGCCTCCCCATAAATCATAAGATTACTTGCTAAAAAAGTTTTGCAGAAGCTTATTGGGAAACTTTAGAAGAAGATCCCCCCACCCAGACAGAAAAAAAAGGTTCTGAGGCAAATGGTTTTGTACTGACATTAATAATTAGAATCCACAAACTCATAGTGTAGGGTAATTTTGTCAATTTCAAGCCCGTGATGATTCATTCTCTGTGAGTTTCATATATTATTTTGTGGAAACATGGTATGAATTCTTCATTCATTTTCAGTTTCGCAAATATTTTTCAATGGGGACCTTTGTCTGGTTAATGATGTGCCAAGATACAATCCATGACAGTTAGTCAATTGGAGTTTTGTTGTGTATAATTCCTTCTTTATATCAATAAGAAGGACAGGTGACTAGAAATAAGAATAGACAGAAAAGGTTATTAGGGTTTTTATAACAAACAACAAATTTTGATAATCAGCAAATGGATTCAAGGAATTTAATTAGTATAATGATGTAAACAAATTACTGAATAAACAGATTTCTATTTTAGTTTGCACCCACACTCAAGATAAATATTTAGCTCTGCCACTAGCCATAAGTCCAGTCAACTAATCAATTGCAGAAATTTGGAAAATAAAATAAAATACCTTTCATCAGCCCAGTAAGAGGTGTGATCAAGAGATGGAAGAACAAGCGTTGCCTTCATAATCTTAGCCACAGCAACCATATCACAAATCTGCACACTAGAATTTTTCATGCATCAGGCCACATGTAATATGAAATGGAAAATCAGCCCAAAGAAACTATCAAGAAAACAAAATAGCCAGACCCCAAATCTCATCTGATTTAAGCCACCATTAGCATTTATGAGAATGTAGCCATTTGTCTTTGCATCCAGCTCTGCCAAGAGAAGGAATTTGAGGAAAAGGTCATGTGAACGCATAGATAGAGGGAGGCCAAAGGAGATCATAAAATATTTAAATGTTTAAATTCCATACTTTTGTGGCTTCTCGAAAGGTCAACGCACTGGGTAAAATTCTCACTGTTGGGTTTGGACCAGATACCTGAGAGCTGAAACAAAATAAATTTCAGAAACAAATTAATGGAATCTTCCAAAGGTTTAGTTTTCTGTTTGATTCTCAGATAAACCACATTTAGCTCTTTCAACTTTCTTTATTTGCTAAAAAATTAATCCGAGTTTCATCAAGTAATAAAATACTTCAGATGAAATTCACACTTACTTCACCAACTACACCTGATTTTACCATCGTTAGGTGTCGCTCCATATCAACTTCTCCTTTCCCATATCCATAAGCATTAGATTTTTGAGAACTTCGAAAGTTTGCATGCAGTTGAGCTGTGGAGTGAGGTAAGTCCTAATTTCAAATTTAACACACTTTAGGGAAGATAAAATGTTCCAAATAATTGGCATAATGAATAAAATGCAAGTGCACAAAGCTGCATGACAAACTCAAACATATGAGACGAGTATTGAAAGATTGAGTTAGACTACCAGAAAACAGCCTGAAAACACATCAATAGAAAATTTTGGGCATGCTCAATGTGTCATCAGCCCCAATCAAATTTTAGAGATATAAGATATTGAAAATGAAATGTTTAGAAAAACACACAACCTCGTATATTCTATTTCGATTGATTCTTATTCATAATCAAATTCAGCATATTGAAAAGCAGTTTGTGTACCATATATTAAAAAAAAAAAGTGGAGTATTCTAAAGAGGACTGTAGACAACTTGAGCATATCAGATGCCAAGCAGCTTGCTTTAGAAGACAATTACGGACTAAATTTTGACAACTCAAAAGGTCAATGTTTTGTTTGAGGAAAATCACAAAACACTGTTTCAAGCTTCTATAGCATTTTATAAGATATCGAATATCCCATTGCGGCAGCATATCCAGTAAATATAGTCCTCAAGGAGCTCCTATGGGCCATGATCTGACATTAGCTAAATTAATTTCCTCAGCCAAGTACTTGGCAAGTGTTCTAAACTTCTAAAAAGATGAAACTTACCATCCAAGTGGCAATTTCTATCAAAAATTCATCAAGAAGGGCATTTAACAAACAACCCAAAAAGCTGACTACAAATTCATCATTCAGAAAATATTTATCATAGAAAAGTATGCAACAAAAACTGGGAAAAAACAAATATTAGATGCATATAATGAAGTAACCTGATCTGAAGCAGCTCTTTCGAGGGCAGATCCAAACCACCCATTTGCACAAAATCTAAAAACACCCAAAAACAGACACACCCCGCAAAACACAAAGAACATCAAATGCCCCAACTTCTTCTCCTCTCTGAAACCCAAATCCACCACTGCAGATCCAAACACACCTTTTCTATTCAACAAACTCTTAACAGCTCCACCATGAACTCTCTGGGTAACATACTGGTGGCGGGTTTGTCTTTCAAACACCTCAACAGATTCAGATCTAGGAGAATTAACTTGCAAATCAATTTCATGGTTACTAACGCCAGTGTTGCTATTACTGGCATCATTGATGTGGGTATTGCCATTGTTATTGCGGGGTGAGCTGGTGGAGGTAGTGTTATTATTGCGCTTGAAAGAGTGAGCCCGGCGAGTCATAGGGCCGGAGAAACGAGGGCTGCTAACTCTATGAGAAACGCCATCTGCAGTGTTATGGTTGTGATGTTGAGAGTGGTGACCCATCAAAATGAACAATTTTTTTTTTATGAAATATGTAATGCCAGCACTGGGTTACTGATTATAAATTGCCTTTATCGCCATTAACGAACCAGAATGAGAAATTTTTTATTTTTATTTTCTCTTAAAAGAGAAAGAAATCCGAAGTTTCTTTGCAGACTACTTTAAAAGCTAAAAGCCTCTCAACTGACAATTCTGAATTGGGTTGATCTGAAATTTTTATTGTTAATATTATATATTAACTTTACCCCCTAAATATTAATAATTTGTATTTCTTTAAAAAACAAAATGGGTCAAAAAACTATTATAGACAATCAAAATGGTATTATTATTATAAACCTTATTTATAGAGCAATATTATTTGTAAAATAATTATATTTAAAATATATTTATATATATGGCAAAAATCCTGTAAAGAGTATGAAAAGAAGTCACAAGAGCATGCATTTGTCAACAACTAGTAAAAAAAAAGGGAAAATGTTGCCCACAAAAAGATTAAAAAAATAAAAATATTAGCTTTCATTGGCAATAATTCTTCCTATAATCGTTTCTTTTACCAAAACTTTGCCGTAAATTATAGGAGACCTTTTAAAGACAAAGCAAAAAAAAAAAAAAAAAGTAAACTACATGCCTTTTTGAAGAGGGTCAAAGATAAATAGTTAATGATAATTAAGTGATGTTAAAATCATTTTTATAGTTATAATATAATTGAAATTTAATATTATAATTAGATGAAGATAGATAAAATAAAAATTAGTTGTTCCAAATAAATAAATTAATATAAAATGTATGTTAATATTTAAATTAAAAATGTGTTTATCAATTTATCATGGGAGAATAACAAATTTTTTATTCCAATACTTACTAAATTAACGATAATACGAATTAGGTATTAACTCACATGAAAGTCGCTTTCAATTTGAGAATGGCATTATACAAATGTAGTTATCATATTTGAAGCAGTTAATAAATACATTAATATAAAATAAATAAGTTGACCAACATCGAGGCTTTCCAAACGAGTCAGAAACGATGTCGGATGGAATAGAAGCAGTAATAACATAATAACAACAAATATCTTTTTTATATATATAAATAAACTATTCTACTGCTATTTTCATGGTGTTTAAGTAAAAAATAAAATTAGGGTTGAAAAATAGGATAAGATAACCCACAAAAGCCAACTTTACACTTGAAAAAAATAAAAAATAAAAACGCGTTTCCTGCGTCTCATTTTTTTCAGTCAAGATTTTATGTTATAGTTTTTCAAGTTATGGCTCCATAAGTTCAATGATTGTTTCAATTTCATTAAAAAGTATATAATTTTTTATTTTCAGTTCAAAAAAAATATTTATTAAAATAACTGAATTGATCAATTTAATTATTTTTTATTTTTTAAATAAGCAAACTATGAATTCTAATATATCAGCACAATAATTTTTTATACTTAAATTTAATGCTCATAGTATATATATTTGAACTTAATGAGTGAAACATATTTTTATAATATTAATTTTTAATAAAAAAACACAGTACAAAATTTCAGCTCAGTTAATATGATTTTACAATAATCTCAGTTTGACTCGATCGATATTTTTTTTATATATAAATAAATTAAATTTTCAATGTTAGCTATACTAATAAATATTCATATATATATATATATAGAATTTAAAGAGTGAAATATATTTGATAATATTATTTTTTAATTGAAAAATACAAAAAATAAATTTCATAGTTTTTTTTAATAAAAAACGTCAATGAGCAAACAGCTAATGCCGATGGGCAGAATGGTCCGTCTTCTAGTTGGCGCCCACCAAAACTGACTACTCGAAAAGACGAAATAGTCCATATACTTATAGCGTCTAAGCGTGCACTGTCGGTGTTTAGTAAGGAATTTAAAGTCATTTAACTCAGGTCTAATTAAACATTTGGAATTCATTTGGCACGTCTTACGCGGCGGACAAACAGTAGCTGCATAATTTTTTTTTTTGGAACTGCATAAAGAATTAATTAATGGTTTATGATTAATGTTTTATACTTTTTGCTTACAGAAATTATATACTTCCTCTGTATTATTTATATAGAAGAAATTTTCTTTTTTAATGTATTTTTTATATAGAAAATATGTCATTTTAGATAAATTTTGAAAAGTGAAATGAGACAAAATATCATTTATATTTTTGCCTTAAAAGTAGGTTTTGAGGGATATTTTTTTAAAAGGTATTTAAGTAAATAGAGATGAAAAAAGTGAAATTTTCTTAATTTTTATGTCCATTTTTCTTTTTTTATGTAAATGATACGGAGGGAGTAATATATAATAATAATAATAATAAATTCCGTAACATGTATGAAACATATGTATGATGTATGTGATAGGTCATTAAGCTAAGTTTGAGTACTTTGTGTTTTGTTTTAATATTTAAAAGGATAAATTTCTGTTAGCCCCGTGATATTAAATATGTATGACATTGTGAAAAATCTCAAGTCATCAATCAAAAATAAATAAATCTCCAATGATCAGAAATATTTAAAAAAATTAACATGTATATCTTTTGATAAAAAAAATAAATAAAAATAAATCTCCAAGGGTCAGAAATATAATTATTCAAATACGTATATATTTCTCATTTTGTTCATGTAGTTGTTACGCATATATTCATTTATAAATTTGATTTAGTTATTAGATTTATTCATAGTATTTTAAAAAATATTATTCATATTTTATTATAAAATAAGAATTAATACTGATTATAATTATATATGTGTATGAAAAATAAGAGAACAATATTAGCACTCCCAAAATAATTTATTACACTATTTCATTATTTTTTACTAATCAATGATTACTTAATTAATAAACAGTGTAATTAATTTATAGATTTAAATTTATTTTATTCTAAACTATATATGTCAATATTTCCTCAAAAGTATAAATATTTGTAAAATGCATATTCTCTTAAAATGAAAAAATATATATTATATGCAACTAAATAATCAAAAGACACGCTACCAACAATCATTTTTTATTAATTATATGGTTTTTATAACTCATACTACATTTGATTTTAATTAATAATATGTATAAATATATATTTATATTGTTATAAAAGGAATGTTAATTGTAGTTATTTTGAAGAGTGATTGTTGAATAATTTCTTTTTTATTGGCTAAAAAATAGTTATTATAATGTGTCTTTTTATAAATAAATTTATAATAAATTTTTTTAATCAATAAAAATAAAATTATACAATAATTATTTTTTAAAATAACTATAATTAAAGATGATGGATATTATGGGAAATAAATAAATGCTATCCACGAGCACTGCGATTACACAAAAGTTATGTAGCATTTCATTTAGTCTTTCTTCCAGTTTTTTTTTTTTAAGTTATGTAGCATTATATGATTTTTTTTTCTTTTTATAACAGAAAGAAGATGAATTTGATTAAAACACTATAAATGAGTTCCTCTATTTGTCCCATTCAAATCGTGGCTTTCAATTTACATACAAATATTAAGATATCATTAACTACTTTAAATATTATATAAAATTATTTTAAATAAATAAAATATCTTCTATTAATTCATTAATATTATACTCTCACTTTATTAATTAAATCAATAATAAAAATATAGTTGAAAAAAAAATAATTAATTTTTTTATTACATAAAATGGTAATTTAAGAGAAATATATATATTTTTGCAAAAGTAACAATTTCAACAAAGGGGAGGAAGTACAAGACAACAAATAAGAAAATAACGAAAAAAAAAAGAACAAAACATAATACATAGACTAAGTACACAAACAAGGGAAAAAAAATAATTCTCAAATTGGAGGAAGAAATGACAAGCACAAAACTAGAGCAACCAATAAATAAAAGAAATAACACAATAATTTTCAATGTTCTCCTTATTGTAAGGCAAAAAGGAAGTAACATGAGCAGTAAAAGAGAATTATGGTGAAGATCGAAACCAACGAACATCTGCAGAAAGTTAAGATTGCCAATATGCCAGAAACGATCAAATAAAAGGATGGAGAAAAGAATCTCTCTGCTATCCCACACAATCTCGAGTCTTGAATTTGATGAGAGAAAACAAGAATTGAAAATCCTATATATTGGGGGCCAAATAGAAAGAGAAAATCCTCAAAAAAAACATAATCAAACCCAAAAAAGAGTTTTTCTAGTGCCCCCAAAGGAGTAGCTACTTGAACCTTAAATGGAGAAAATGAACAATAGGAGGAAGTTGTGATCCATCTACCACAAAGAAGATTGAAGAGCAAAAATCTTGAAATATGATAGATTTAGATTGAGAGCAGTAAACTTGTAGCACCAAGATCTACAATTAATAGATAAATCGCCAAAGGATAGATCGACATAGTCCAAAACCAATAGATCGTAGGGTGGTCTCATATGAGAGCTTTGATTGCTTAATGCTATCAGCAAAAACAAAAAAAATAGGAAAAAAAATGTTACACAAGTAAAAGTTAATAAAAATATAGAAAGATGGCAAGATATTTAGGGCTGAACATATTAATGTACATGCACCCAAGGAAGCGGAACATGTTAATGTATGTGGCATTATATGATTATATAAGATTAATTAGCACTGCTTCATAAATTTATTTATCATTTTTATCTATTATATTTTAATTATTATAATAAATATTATAAAAATATAGTTTCTGAATATTTAAAAAATAATTTTTAAAATTGAATGTGAAATTTATTATAATAATTGATAAAATAATAAAAACTCAATATCATGAATGAATATTAATCCCAATTTTCATATAAAGAAAATTGTAATTTGTTTTAAAACAATAGGTTTTTCGGGCATTTTCTTTTGATCCTCAAATCTGCACAATTTATTAAATATTAATAGCAATCAAATCTTAATACAGCAGCAAAAACATTGGAAAAGTGTCAACCCATCCAGAGAGTTTTGCAAAGCCAATTTTGCCATTATTCATCTTTTGAAGAATTTTACAATCCTCAACAACGAACCCACGCAGCGGCGGAACCATAGACTTATTGAGGGGGATAAAATTATTAAAAGAAAAAAATACAGATAAATTATGAATAAAATTGAATATTTAATATTATAATAGTTCAACAATTAATTTACATTACTAGATTGACTACACCTAAGATGTGTTAATTGTATTTTACGAGTTTGCATTTTTTGAAAATATGCATAATAGCTTCATTTTCAATTTTTACAAAAATTTTCTTCTTCACATAACACACCAAGCAATCGGTCAAAAAATCATCTCCCATTTTATTGCGCAAATCCGTCTTGACAATGTTCATTGTTGAAAAGCTCTCTCAATAGTAGCAGTTGCAACAGGTAAGACTAAAACTAACTTGACAAGCAGAAGGAAACATAATGTCATAACCTGTCTCAACCATTTTCTGAGCAAGAATTCCAATGTCATGGAGGTCTGAGAAAGCTGTATTCCTTCTTACATCAGCAATGTAGGTCTTAAGTTGATCTTCAAGTATCATTCGATCAGTATTGAAGAAATCATTTGGATATAGTTCAACAAGACGAAGTAATTGAGATCGCTTTAAGTTGGAGAATGAATTTATAGGTGAAAGACAAGCAATGCATAGAAGCAATTCCGAACTTGTTTCTGTAAACCGATTTTTTATTTCTTGTGTAATAAAATCAACAATCTAGTATTGAATAAAAGAAAATTAAGTTGTATTATAAATAGTTTTAGTATCATAATACGAAGAAGAATAATTACCTGACAAAATATTTCCACTCGAAAGTAGTGATAATAAGTAATAGGAATACCAGCACGCTTAGAACGTAGACGACCCGGAACATTATCTTCCATATTAGGGACCGTGACATCATGATCTATACAAAAATCATTAACATCTTGTAATAATTCATCCCATCCATTTTCCCTGAAGTCTTGCAATTGCCATTTGACCGTTGCAATTAAATGTACAGCATTATCCATGCATTGATCCTTTCATTGTAAGACTTGAGATAGATCATTTGTCAGTCCTAAAACTGTATTCATTAAGTAAGTAATGAAAATAAAATCATAACTTTCCATTTTATCAATCAAGCCCACAGATGTCCCTTGAGTTCTTTGTTCAACTCCATCGTCTATTATGTTTTCAAGAACCACTTTCACTGCTGACCACATAGACAGAAGCCGCATAATTGTTTTATAATGAGAACCCCAACGCGTGTCACCGGGTCAAGCCAAACTTGTTTCTTAATGTAATCTTCTTCCTAATTGAATATCACCTCTTTCCAAACGTTGAACGATTTCATCATGCTGTTTTTGATGGAGAGCATCTCTCCTTTTACATGAAACTCCAACCATATTCACAATCATTGTAACATATTTAAAAAAATTACTCACATATCTATTGCTCCTCGCTGCTGCTACAAGCACTAATTGAAGTTGATGAGCGAAACAATTAATATATCTTGCTTGGGGATTTTCATTTAAAATGAGGATTTTTAACCCATTGAATTCACCTCGCATATTAGAAGCCCCATAATAACCTTGGCCTCGAACTCTACTCAGTGATAACCCATGTTTTGCAAAGAAATCTTCAAGTGCACTTTTTAAAGACAAAGCATATGTGTCACTCACATGTACCACTCCAACTAATCGCTCCATCACTTGTCCCAACTTGTTAACATATCTCAATACCACAGCCATTTGTTATTTTACAGAATTATCTCGAGCCTCATCAATTAATATAGAGTAAAAGTCATCACCAACATCCTTAATAATAGTTAGTGTTGTCTTTAAAGCACAAGCACTCACTATTTATTCCTGGATATGTGGAGAAGTGAGTTGATTATTTCCAGGAGCATTTGAATTAACTATATTTCCAACATCAATATTGCGTTGACTGTACCAATTGAGAAGTTCAAGAAAATTACCCTAGCAAAAAGACTTTTCTGACTCATCATGTCCTCGAAAAGCTAAGCCATTTGCTAAAAGAAAATGTATACAATCAACAAAAGCTGTCAAACGTGTCTGATAATGCCTCTCTTGCTCTTGGCTGTGGGAAGATAATATATGAAACACACTTTGTCTTTGATTTTTGAAACCAACATATAGTACTCTTGCATTATTGTGTGGACTATTGGAACCGCCAACGTGTTCATTAAATCTCTCCGTGGCCTTTTTCCAATTGCGAAATCCAATTTTTGTGAATACATTATCTCCTCGTTTTAATCCTCTAGTCGAACTAAAAAGATAACACCAAAAACAAAATACCGCATATTTGGAAATACTGTATTCCAACCACTCAAATTTAGAATACCAGTTCTTTTTAAAATTTCTCATAATTTTTTCAAATTCTGTTTGGGGAAAATTATGGCCACGTGGTTGGCAATGACCTTTAGCCACATATTGTCTTCTAACATCATCCATAATCTCAACATCAAACTCATAAATAGGTTTACGCAATGCGGGGTCACCCACAATATAATCAAAACTAATATCCGAACGTCTTATATCATCACTAGATACCTCCTGACTTGCATGACTACTTAATGTAGGGATCGGTGTTAGAATAGGGATATTAGAGGATTCACCATATTCATTTCGTATTCTCTTAGTCTTTATCACAAATTTATCCATATCTGTTCAATTTAGAATTAGTTTAACCTAAGTTATATTCAGCATTTTAAATAATAACAAGACATTAAATTGCATTTTATATTTAAAATCTAATAACAATTCACAAAACACTAACAAAAACAATTAATTCAACATAATCACAACACATATCATTTTAATTAAATTATTATAATTAATTAAAATTCAAATAAACAACAATCTATATTTATATAGAAAATAAATTATCAATTTTTACCTAAATCCTAATAATCACAAATACAAATAACAAAAGTAAATTCAATTAATACAACATAATTAATAAATTATATTCTATATTTAAAAACCAATTGATTAAACATTATAAACTATATTCTATATATAAAAATAAAATCCCTAATTTTTTTACCTAAAACAAAAAATTATCACAAATTCACAAAACACAATAAATATAATTAATTTAACTAATTAATAAACTATATTCTACATTTAAAACCCAACATATAATCTATTTTATATATAAAAAAATTTCTAATTCTTTACCTAAAATAAAAATTATCAAATCACCATTTTTTTAACCTAAAAAAATTATCACAAATTCACAAAACATAATAATATAATTAATTTAACTAATTAATAAACCATATTCTACATTTAAAACCCAATATATAATCTATTTTATAAATAAAAAAATATCCAATTATTTACCTAAAATAAAAATTATCAAATCTCCAAATTTTAACCTAAAAAAATTATTATAAATTCACAAAACACAATAAATATAATTAATTTAACTAATTAATAAACTATATTTTACATTTAAAACCCAATGTATAATCTATTTTATATATAAAAAAATCTCCAATTATTTACCTAAAATAAAAATTATCAAATCTGCAATTTTTAACCTAAAAAAAATTATCATAAATTCACAAAACACAATAAAATTAATTAATTCAACTAATTAATCTACATTCTATATTTAAAATTAAAACCCAATATATAATCTAAATCCTCAATTTTATTAACTTAAAATATAATAATTACAAAAAAAAACGAATTAACTAATAAAATTAAAAAAAAAATTATAGAAATTTAAAAAACCTGGTTGCCTGCTCGGTCCTCTCCGTCGCCGTCTCCGGTGGGCGGTGGCTCGGTGTTGCAGCGTCGGCGTCGCCTCTCCTCTCCGTCCGACATCCATTCTTCTCTCTCATATCTTTACCCCTCTGTGTCACTCTGTCTCTGTTATCTGCCTCTCTCAAACTCTCGCCTGGCCTCTCGCTCGAACCAGCAGCATACGCTGCTGGCTTTATTTATTTTTTAAACCGTTTCAAGTGAAATGTGCCGTTTCACTTGATAGAATTTTTTTAAAAAAATTTAAAGTCCCGAGGGGCAAAATTGTAATTTCACTTGAGAGGTTGGACAAGGTAGGTAGGGGCTTTAATTTTTTGCCCCTGTTTCTTCTTCTCTCGCAGGCGGAGCAAGGCAGCAAGCACGGAAGGGGGCGGAGCTCTCCCATTCTCTCTGCAATACTTACGGCCGGCAGCGCTGACCCCTATATATTTATTCATTGCAGCCAGCAAGGGGGGGTCGTCAGCCCCACACGACCTCTCCCAGCTCCGCCCCTGAACCCACGTATAGGTTTTTCACGCATTTGATAAAGGCATATTTTATAAAATTATTAGAAAATTTTGCAATATTACAAATTTATCATTTTCAAAAAATATTGTTTATTTTATAAGCTATATATAATACATATAAAATTTATTATGAATTTATTATTCTATATATAATTATTTTTATAAATTTATTATTAAATTATGATTGATTGATTATATTTTTTTTATAAAATGGAAAAAAATTATTGATAAAAAAATAAAAATTAAAAAAATAACAAGGGATGCAATTTTTTTTCTTTATTCTTTAGTAAATCTACGATGGCCTTTTGGCAGAATGGGATTAATTATAATAGTATTAATTATTAATTATAATAGTATTAATTCTAATATAAATATATATAATAATAAAATTATATAATAAAAAAATATTTATAATATAAATATATATAATAATATATATATATAATATAAATATATATAATAATAAATATTAATTCTAATAGTATTAATTCTATCTAATAGTATTAATTCTGGCAAGAAAGAAAGAGAGTAAAGAATTTGGCGGGAAATCCCAAGCGTCGAGCGAGAGGGCTAAACCCTAAATTATCGACCAAAAGAAAGCAACTGAAGAGTCTAGCAGACGTGGCTGTGCGGCCAAGTAACTTCCTCTCCATTTCTCACTTTCTTGCTCTATTTTCGACTTTCCGCCATTTGTTCCTTCGCCATGGTTGTTCTTAGGAATCGGGAAATACTTCCTTCCAAACCCACTACTAAACCCCCAAATAAACGATCCACTCCAGAACCTGTCACTCCTAACCAAACCCGTGAACCCTCTATTCGCCAGACACCGCCCTCTTTATCTCCCAACCTGGAAAATCACCAATTGGACTCCGATATGGCCTCTCGGCGGCGGAGCCTTCGTCTCGCTTCCCAATCAGTTCCGGGCGATGATTCCGTTCAAACTGGGTCCATTAAGGGGAAGAAAATCGCCAACATTCGGTCGATTGTAAAGAAGGAAAGGACCGAGGAGCTAAACGCGGTTTCATTGGTAGATCAAATTGGCAATGAAGGCAATACGAAAGATAATGATGATGGCGATTTTTCAGGGGTTTTGAGTTTAAGGTCTGGCAAACAGGTTGTTAAGAGAAAAGTGGAATACATCAGTGGTGATAAGTCTGTTATTTTGATAGGAAGAGAAGGTAAAGAAAAGGATTTGAATGTTGAGGAGAATCGAAGTGCTAAGCGGACTAAAGGGAAGGGAAAGAGTAAATTAGTCGAGGAAGTAAAATTGGATGGTGGACAAATTGTTGAAAATGTGGTTGAGACAACGAGAAGAGTTATTGAGATTGAGAACATGAGCGAAATTGATGCTGTTAATGAGAAATTGGAGGATAAACAAGGTGTTAACGAAAATGGTAATTCAAGAAGAAGGAGGAGATATAGCAAAGAAGAAAAAGGAAAGGGCACGCTGTTGGTTGACGATGCCTCAGTTTCAGATGGTAAAGAAGCATCAGAATTGGAATCTGTGGTCAAGAATTTAGTTCTCAGTTTAAAGGATGCTGCAGCATTGGAAAATGGAGGGGAGACTAAGAAGGCATACACAACGGTGAATGAATCAAGAATGGAGCGTTTTCGGGTTATAGCAAGGAAAAATGCTTCTCGGTTTGCTCATTTTGAAAGTCAAGAGCAGGAGGAGGAACAAAATTTATCTCCGCAGTTTGATGAAGAAATGCAAACTGTGGAAGAGAATCAGGCTATTGAAGACTGGCCAGGTCCTTTCCCTACCGCTATGAAGATTATCAGGGATAGGACGAATAAGCTTAACTTACACCATGGTACCATTAATTCTGAAAAAGCAAAACCTGTGCCAATAGAGTGGATTCCTAGAAACAGCCAGGGCTCCAATCGCTCAAGGGCGTCCATCCCTTCACTGCAAGAACTATGCATGAAAATTCTTGTCAAGAATTGTGACGCGGTCACTTCACTTGAGCATGTCCCAGATGCAATAAGGCACAGACTTTGCCAACTGCTCTGCGATGGTAGGAGAATCAATAGCTATTTTTTGGATCTGCTCGTCCATGGATCGCCTACAGAGATACGCCTTAAGGATTGTTCATGGCTGACAGAGGAAGATTTTGTGAAATGTTTTAAGAGTTGTGACACCAACAATTTAACGGTATTTATATAAAAAGCTTCAACTGCATATTGCATGCTTGTATATTTATATGTAAAATGAATTTCTGATAATTATTACAATGATCTGGCTCTGCATAAAGCCCTCGAATTTCTCAGGTGCTCAATTAAGGAAGGAGTTATTTGCCTACATAAAGTAGTATTTTGGGTTTTTCATATTCTATGGAACTAACACATTTTGATGCACAGGGGTTCACAAAAATGGTAACTAACTCTGGAAACTGATTATATTCTATGGAACTAGCACATTTCGATGCACAGGGGTTGACAGAAATGGTAACTAACACTTGAAACTGATTAAACATTATTGGAGGCGGGAAAAGGTTTTCAAAATGATGTCCAAAGAGATGGGATGCACGCTTGTAGAAAAGAAGCATGCAGGAGAGCACTCGAAATAAACTTTAGGAAAATTCAATAACTGTCAATTAATCAAATCCTTAACAAGTCAATAAACTCAAAAGATTTTGCAAAATCCATTTTCATTGAAAAAGAAAACCAGTTATCAAAACTGCAAATTGCAGCTTTCACTTTGTTAACTACTCGCTCATATCTATTTGTTCTAGAGTAGTTGGTAAACCTAAATACTCAAATCGCGCCCTTTCATTTTTTTTTAGTTACGTAACAAGTATAGGATTCAGGACTCTAACCACTTGGTTTATGTTGACTTGAATTGAACTAACTGAAAATATAATACCATACAAAATGTTGAATATCCTATAATCATTATTTTCCCAATTGTGTATTTGCATATCATTGATTTCAGCAACAATTGAATTTCTTTCATCATGTGCCTGCTTCATTTAGATTCTAGAGCCACATTTTAAATCTTATATGATTTAATTCTAGAATCTATAGTTTGTCTTATGTGGAAAGTACTCATAAATGTCTTCATGCTACAATCTCTCATGTATTGAGCCGCATCCTTTTTTATGAGCTACTGTATAGACCTAGATTTCTGATGTGGGTTGCCATTTTAGAAAGAAGTCACAGAAGACTCTCATTATTATTTGTGAATACTCTAGATGCTGCTTACTTCATATATGCAGAATGGTTTACGGCTTTTTCTTTCAGCATGTGGAATTGCACATAATCTGATTCTGATGTTCATTAGATCATTCTCTTTTGTGTAATTAGGTTTTACAACTAGACCAATGTGGTCGCTGCATGACGGATTATAATTTACCTGCTACCTTAGCTCAGTCATCAGGAAGTTTGGGTTTGCTAATTACTTTATCTCTAGCTGGTGCCTGTCGAATTTCAGATATTGGACTTAATTTAATTGTCTCTTCTGCTCCTGCACTAAGGTCAATAAATCTTAGTCAATGTTCTCTTCTTACTTCTGCTAGCATTAGCACTTTAGCAGTCTTATTAGGATCAGTTCTACGGGAATTGTACATTGACGATTGCCAAAGCCTGAATCCTATGCTTGCTTTGCCGGCATTGAAGAAGCTAGAATATCTTAAAGTATTATCAGTGGCTGGAAATCAAACTGTTTGTGATGATTTCTTGAGGGAATTTTTGGTTGCAAGTGGTCATAATATAAAGGAGCTTGTCTTGACAGATTGTGTGTAAGCTTCTTTAGAAATTTCTGTATGTGATGGATGTTATATTTACTTGGCCTTTTTGCAGGCTTGTTCCTGATGTTAAGAATTTGATGCAGGAAATTGACCGATTCTTCCATGAAAGTTATAGCTGAAAATTGTCCTGGGTTATGTGCTCTGGACCTTGTTAACTTGAGGAAATTAACAGATTCTTCTTTGGGATATCTAGCTAATGGTTGCCATCAGATTCAAACTTTAAAACTCTGCCGCAATTCATTTAGGTTTTCATATAAAATTTTTTGTTGTTATTTTGCATTTTTTTTTTGTTTGTTGCTTTCGTTGCCCCTTCACTTAAGTGTTTGCCAATATAAGGAGAAGATTTCTTTCTTTTCTTTTAGCCTGCTGAGTGAGGTTTCTGAGTTAATACTTGCTCTCTGTTGCTAGCCATAGCCATACCCAATTGTCTTGAGGAGAAGTTGATGTCTTTCTAATAACGCCTCGTTTGGCTGTATGAAGGAACTCTTGCAAAAAAATAAAAAATAAAAAATTTCATTGCTTAGCTGAGTATAAACTCTGAAACTGATCCTGCTCCATATTAAGGGCTTTAGGTTAGGGATGTCTTCTATCATGGACTACGAAGCTTGCTAATTTCGTGGCTGATTCTAGCCCTGTTAAAACATACATTATTTACTTGCTTCCTTTTGTGTGTGTGTGTGTGTCTATTGGCATTAGTTGTGCTGTGTGCTCACTGCAGTTTTTACAAAATTTAGTTATCCTTTTATTCTATCCTTTTTGACAGTGATGAAGCTATTGCTGCTTTTGTGGAAACCTCCGGCAAGCTTTTGAAAGAACTTTCACTGAATAATGTCAAGAAGGTACCTTCCCTCTCCCTCCTTCTCTCTCCAGGTCAGAAAGGTTTTCATTCAGAGATTACTTCAAGAGTTTACTTCATGTGATGCTAGTGAGAAAATGCATTAATTAGTTCGAATGTGCACTTTCCCTTTGGCCCTGCAGTGTTTATTTGTTTGAAATATCCTGTTGGGAACTTAGAGCTTTGCAAACTAGCCCTTAAATTATGTGATACTTATGGGGAAATTTTTAACCTCTTTCTAGGTTGGAAACAATACAGCCTTATCACTTTCAAGACGTTCAAGGAATTTGCTAAGCTTGGATTTATCATGGTGCCGGAACTTAACAGATGAGGCTGTGGGTTTGATTGTGGATGGCTGTTCATCATTGAGGATGCTTAAACTTTTTGGATGTGGTCAGGTAATATCCCTTGTTAACATTCACATTAAAAAAAATTTCTATACGTGTAAGATGCCATACAGAGATGAAATTGTTATGGACCTTCAAGTTGGTGCCTTCTTTGTAGATCACAAATGTGTTCCTAGATGGTCACTCGAATGAAGTAGAAATAATCGGTTTGAAGATGTCTTCAGTATTGGAGCATCTCTGGGTACCTGGTTCACAAGAATTTCCCTTGCGATATTCACCTGCTCCTTCAATGTAGTATGAAGTTGGTACTATATTATGCTAGAAATTCGGAATATACGTCGACAGTAGTTGTACAACTTAGAATTGTTTTCTGTAGTCCTTACACCATTTTGCCTGGCTATTAAAAGCTATTATCAACTGAAACTCTCTCTCTCTGATGTTGAATTGCATGTGCAGGGAATTTTATTTTCGTTTTCTTTCTTTCTGTTTTACATTATCTGACAGTCATGATGTCAACCTTGTGATTTTTTTCCCGTACTTGCTTTTGCTGCATTCGCATTCTCCCATTCTTTCTTATCACCCATCAGCCTTTCAGACGAGATGAAATTTTAATGTTTGACATGAATTCCTGAGCTTGGGTTGAGCACGGCGATAGATTTATTGGTTTTAATATGAAAACCAAGTAGCAAGTGTCAAGATAGATACTTAAAAAAATGTCAGAGTTTAAATCAATAACCTTCAAACATGAAAAGAAAAGTGTGAAACACAAAATAAAAGCTACAATTATTGAGTAATAAAATTAACAGCATTCCTTTAATATAACTTCATTAGCTTACCATATGCCTTACCCTGCAAAAGAAGGAACAAATTTTTTTTTTTTTGAAATATAAAAGAAGGAACAATTAATAAAACTATATTGAACTTGGTGAAGTCTGATTTAGAAATTTAGAATTGGACTTGGTTTTAGTGACCTGAGAGAGCAAAGCTGTGAAAGATGAATTCCTCCCATATCATCTAAAATGTAGAGCTATTATGAAAAATTACGAATGAAATAGATTTTTAAGGATTCACATTTTAGTTTTATAGGTCAACATTATTCCAATTTTATTGAACAAACAATTGTTATCTTCTTTTTTTTTTCGCTCTTTATTATTTAAATTCGAATGGAAGTTTTGGCGTAACAGTAAACGTTATTACTATGTAATTTGGAGATCACGGGTTCGAATTATAAAAATAGTCTCTTGCAGTTGCAAGGGTAAAGATCTAATGGGTCTAAATTTTTTTTTGAATTCCGCACAGAGCAGTAATATATCATGCAGTTCTTTTTTTATTTTTTATTATTTAAATCCATTTTTAATTTTTATAAAATTTATATGCAGGGTGCTCAAAGAATGTGCAACTCTTTCTTAAATATCAGGTCAATAATATTTGACTTACACAAATATTTTAACGTTATTATATGTTTTTCCCAGCAGTTTCTAGTCCAGTTTAAGCAAATCCCTTAAAAATTCAATCCAATTCAATCCATAAGAGTCAGTAGAAGATTGCGAACAAGAATTATATATATATATATATATATATTAGCATTAGGCTTAAATGGGGTTTTGGAAACAATAGTTACAGCAAAGTTAACAATTGGCACTATAGCTAAATAATGGTTGTGCACTCCCAGATTCATATAAGCTATAAACTTCCAAGTATTATACATTTCTTGTATATGATGCTTTCTACATTTTCCCACAATGAATTTGTATTGGACAAAGTTCTATACCCTGCAACAAAGTAGGTAAGTCTTCTCTTCTAGTAATTGACAGCTTGCGGCTTCAACAATCTGATAAAGAATGTAAATGCTGTATCAGAGTTCAGCTTGTCTATCAAAAACCAAAAAGCACAGGAGTCAATTACAGATTTTACCTCAAAGCCCATTTTTGAATACAGTTCCTGCGCAGGTCTATTGTCTCTACTTACATGCACATAAACACATTCTACACCTGTGAGTTGTGACCCAAAGATGGATTTAGAAGGGAAACTAATACCAATTTACATTATCTTGCAACAGTTGATATGCTTTCCAAGGAAAAGATAAATGAATCTACCATCAGCTTTGGCTGATTCAACAGCAAAATGCAACATGTTGCTTCCAACCCCTTGGCGACGAGCTGATTTGGCAACACACAAGTTTGCAACATAACCATATGTATTTGGGCCTCTCCTACAGAAGTTGCGATAGACAGGAACTTTCACCTGTTCCTGTGAGAGAAACCATCTCTTTGCCATGTCAACAAAAATATTCGATCAAATTTAATGAACCTACAGATTAGAACTTCAAAATTACACAAAATGCATCTTACCCCTGGAAAGGTCTCTCCCTGCAGTAAGAACCGAATGCTCAAATCAAGAGTTCCAACTACACTTTTCAGTACATTGCGTTTTACATTTTTGTCTTCCTTTCTCACCTGATAATCATAATATGGGAGTAACTTATTGAAGCTTCATAGAAGCATGGGAAAGACACCAAGGGTAGTACAATCATCAAATTGAAGAGAAACTATCTTCAATTAAATCAAATTTCAGTGAAGGATTCAGCTGATATATTCAAAATAGAATATGAATTCTTGTTTATCTTTCCAGCAAAGATAGTTGTCACAAGCTATGGCAAAGACATCATACCGTGACAATGCATCTACATTTTTGTCCATATTGAGTTGTTCGTCGCCTTTTTATGGCATGGAACTCCTGCACAATATGGGAAACTACTAAGAAATTCACAAAAAGAGAAAAAACATAAATAAGCAAATGAGGGGGAAAAGACAAATCGTATCCACTCCTACCTGCTCTGCAAATTTCCTTTTGTGGTTATCAACATATCTGTGTTAATCAGGGATAGTTAGAGTTAGTAAAATTCACCTCATCCACTCGTATGCAGTAACAAACTGTTGACCCCATTCGAGGCCCTGGCGAGTGCGTCACCAGAGAGTATCTGCTCCAGAGGCCTCGTGTATCAGAGGGCCAAAATCTTAAACCAGTAAATAATAATAGTAGTAAACTTAAATCTACGAGTACCAAACTTAAATCTACGAGTACCTATAACTGGACTCAATTTGAAAAAAATCTGGGAGTAATATGGTGTCAGTCAGAGTTATGAATTAACACATTGTGTATCAGGAAATTGTAGTTTATTAGAGATAAATCACGCACCTATCATTGATTATATCTTCCCAATGACTTTCTGCTCTCAACCAGGCTGCAGTCTACAACAAAATAAAAATTACTCCTGGAAAATAATAAGGAAAAGGATACCAAGTAGAAAAAGAATCAGAAAATTCTTTTTCAGTTTCTTTTGTGTATGGCTAGGAATATTTGGAGGGAAAGGAAAAAAAAAACAACATGCTATTGCTAACACATAAAGAAAAGACATATAAGAATCACAATAAAATGAAAATTAACAATATTATCACAAAACCCAGATGAGAAACAGCAGAAGCCACATAACCCATACAGAATTTGCATTTAAGATGGCATACCCAGAATTCTTCATTGATTATAGCCTCTCTTGCCACAAATTGCCCAAATTCGAATTTTTCCTCATGAACAAACTCCTTTTCTGGTATATGTAGACGGTCAAATCGCAGATCAGGTAGCTTTGAGTTATCAACTTGAGGAATAAATGATGATGGAAGTTGTATAGAAAGCTCTTCCTTTTTCCTCGTTTGAGAAGACCTAGAATCCATGGCCCTATAAATTGATTATAAAAAAGGAAAATAATCAATAAATCAAATGGGTTTCCTTAAATGAACAAGAAAATTGAAAAAAGGTAAAGACTTTAAAGACTTACATTGTGAAAGATCCAGCGTTCTTATGGAATTTGTGATGGTTTCTGAATCCATACCCATCATTGAAAAAGCTCAAGAATTCAGGTCTGTGAATGGGAATAGTTGACATAAGACCTTTTCCACTTCGGATTTATTATTTTAACTAAAAAAAGTTTCAATCTTTATATTATCTTACAAAAAGGAAATGCAAGAAATTTGAAATTTTTTTTGGTCTCAAATACAGAAACAGTTGCAGTTTTCTGGGGATTGTAATGGAAACAGAGAAAGAAAATGGTGGCTATTCTACAAAATACTAACAGTTACAGGCAACAACTGCTTACCTGTCTAGTGGTGGACCAGAAGATGAAGATGATGCAGTGGATAAGACACAAAACCAGTTGTTTTTTACTGCTGCTGCCATGGATAAGATTAAAGATTCAGAAAATACAATTAAGATACCCCTAATCCTAATCTATATTTTTCTCTCCTCTCACTTATTACTTATTAATTAATTACTTTAATAATAATAATAATGTGCTTTAGTTTTTTTATTTAATTGTGTGAGAGGAGAGGATAAATCAAAAGCATTTTATTAACTGAGAAAGTAATTTTCAAAATTAAGTTAACCCCTTTTCTAGAGATATAAGTTAAAAACCGAACAATATGGATCTCAATCTCCTCCTGTAAAATCTTGAATTTTAATTTTCTAAATTATGGAGATTTTATTTTATTATTTCATTTTAAAAAATAATTTTTCTTAATTTTTTTAGATCAAACTCTTATGCCCCTAACTAAAATAATCCTACCTTATTATATATTATTTTTCTTGTCTTAAATTAATAAATACATTTTTTTATTTTAAAATAATTTAAAAAATTAATTGTTTATACATATTTATTATATTATTTATTTAGAATAAGATATATTTATTAAATATGTTTAAAATATTGATGTGATAAATATTTAATATGTCAATTAATTTATTGATAATTTAAGATATATGAAAAAAAAATATACCTCATTTTTATTTGTGAATTTTTTGAGAAAATGTTGCTATTCTATTAAATTTTAAGTTTATGTGCTAAACATTGTGTTGTAGCTATTAAAACTTAATTTTCAACTCTCAACTATTCTGTTCAAAAAAAAAAACTCTCAACCATAAAATTAAGTTTTAAATTAATTATTAAAATTATCACCTTCTTTGGTAATAATATTAAAGTTTTTGATAAAAATATTTAAAATTTAACTAATTAATTAATAATTACGATCAACGATAATAATATAATTTATTGAACATTTCAATTAATTATCAAAAGTTCAAATGCAAAATGTTAATTCCAATACCTCATTCAAAAGGGGTTTAATCTTAAACTATTAATCAAATTCTTTTTGGATGAGTGGATGTATTTGAGATAGTATATTGCAATATATAAATAATTTTGAGCAAATATATATTTTGCTCATCTACAAGTTTTTAGAGCAATGGAGTAAAATTTTATTTTTTTTATAAAAGAAAAAAAAATCGAAAAGGTTTGTTTTTTGCTAGGTACGTGGACAAGTGATATGAAAACACACACAGATTGCAAGGAGAAACCAGCGGCGGACAGCGGTAATACGTGATGTGGCTCTGACTTGTTGGTGACTCAGCTGTAACAGATGGATCCTTATAAGCCAACTCATCATATTGTTAGATATAATTTGTTTTTATTTAATTCAATCATTCAGTTGAAAGTCTTTCCCCAAATTATTGTTTGCCGAGTATTCGAGATTTTGGAGTTTCTTTATAAAAATTTATTCTATTTCATTTGTATTTTTTCTATAATTTGAGATTGATTGTGATTCAAGTCTAGTAGTTAGTTACTACTCTTTTTTAATATATGTGATTTATCAAAAACTTAAAATTAAAAATATTTAATTTTTTAACTTAAAATTGAATTTTTTTGGAGCATAAATCTTAAAACTGAAATAATTTAATGATTTTTTAATATGTGTAAAATTTTTAAATCAATCACTTGAAAGGGGGAGAAAATCTTATTCTCCTAAAATATAAAATATGCGTATATCACTAGATTATTCAAATTAAATTGCAAAAGGCAGAATTGCGTACCTGACATTATCGTATGTTGAAGCTGAAGACGATTTTGGGGTTTGTCGCCTTCCAGGAGATACACACTTTAAGTTTAGCGGAAGCACTACTGAAGGAACGTAATGTTCTCTCAAAATTGTTATGTTCTCCTTGAGACCACGACCCCTTATTTATAACTGATGATGATGATTTCTATTTTGGTCCTTCAACAAAACAGAAATTCTTATCGGTCTCTACACTTATAATCCTATTACGAGTAGGACACCTCAATAGTCAACAATCCTTATTTGATCATAACTTTAATTTGACTATTTTAATTTGACTGCAATACACATTTAATATTTAAATATATTTAGCCCACACTTATGATTAATTAGAGGATTAATTTTAATAATTTAAAATTAATTCTAACAATCTCCCACTTGGGCTAACATATATTAAATATAAATGTATATACCTTAATGAGCTCATAAAAGCAGTCATACTGAAGGTGCCTCAAACAATCTCGTCCATTAATTATATCGATAAAGGACTGAAGGGCCAGTTGCCACATTCATCGTGACTCAAACCACCATCAATCACATTACCAATACTCTCAAATGACATAGATCAATAATAGGAGTGTAGCATGGAAACTACATGTAATATGATCTAATCATGCCTGTTTCCAACTGGTCACACTTAATTGAAATCAACCATAAAAATAACAAAGAGTGTAATAAACAAAAGTGAATACTTCATTTTCTGCAGAAACTGAATTAACATATCCAAAACCAAATAGAGCATTCAAAACATAATGAACAAAACTCCCATTGAAACTAAACATCCTCAAACAATATGACACCCACATGAGCAGTGTGCTCATGAAAGACTTTCGGTATCAATGCCTTAGTAAGAGGATCTATAATTATGGAGTTCGTTCTAACATGCTCTATGGATATCTGTCCACTCTGTATTTTCTCCATTTACAGCCAGAAACTAAATACTAAATAGCTCCTACTGTCATTGAAGAATCAAACTACTGAATTAATGTCACACTTAAAACTTTATTAGCATTTTCAATGCTAGCCATAATGTACAGCCCTGTGACATTCAGCAAAGTAAAAAAAAATCATGATCAAATGTCTCATAGCATACTACAAATTCCAAAACCATGGAATGTAGTCTAATGTAGATCTTTTGCTACTCAAGACATTCGATAAAGTCAGAATCAGTATACCAAATGATCTCATACTAATCTGACTTTCTGTATGTGAGCATACGTTTCTTTATTCTCTGAATATATCTTAAAACCTTATTGGCTGCCTTCCAATGATCTATTTTTGGATCACTAAGATATCAACCTAACATGCCAATTATAAACACAATATTCAGATAAGTATAAATTTGAGTATACACCAGAATCTCAACTGCCGATGCATAGGAAACTGCTACATCTACTGAACCTCAAGTTCATCCTTAAAACACTGTATGAGACTAAACTTATCACCTATGATGATCATGGGTATAAATTGGTTTATATTCTTGCATACCAAACCTCTTGAGCATATTCTAAATGTAGCTCTTTTGTAATAATCCAAGAATACATCGAGAGTAATCTCGAAGTATCTGGATCTCTAATACAAAAGAAACTTTATCTAAACCTTTCATGCAACAAGACCTTACAGCTGGTAACAAAAATTATGCTATCCACACATAAAACCAGGAAAATAAACCTACTCCCACTGAATTAGTGAAACACACAGTGATATACACAGTCCTCAATAGCATTTGTCTTAATACCAAATGAGACAACCACTTGATGGAACTAAAGTACCACAAACGAGATGCTTGCTTGAGCCTATAAATGGATTTTCTTAATTTGCATATCAGTAGCTTTGAGTTTCCTTATTCAAAGCAATCTGACTGCACCAAATAGATTGTTTTATCAATGTCTCCATAGATAAACACAATCTCAATATCCATTTGATGAAACTCAAGAATAATTGTGCAACGAGAGCCATGATTGTCCTAAAAGAGTCCTTCAATAAAACCAAAGAGAAGATCTCTTTATAGTCAATCCATTCCTTCTGAGTAAAGCCTTTAACTGCAAGACATGCTTTATATCTCTCCATATTACCTTTAGAATTTCTTTTGGTCTTAAATATTCATTTAAAACCAATAGGTTTCTTTCCTTCAGGTAATGGGATAAGATTCCAAACTTTATTGTCTTGCATAAACTTAAACTCTTCACTCATTGCCTCAATCCACTTATGAGAGTTAGAATCCTATAGAAATACTACATAAACATTTAGAATAGCACTTCTCTTCTCTCTAATGGACCTATTTAAAGGCACATGTTCTGGCTCAAATTCTTAAGGTTGATGAGCTTGATCCTAATGAAGAACGGATCTTCAAACTGATGGGAAGTTCTTTAACATTGTCTTATATTGGATCTAGAATTGCTTCTAGAATAAGAGTGACACTACCACTCCAGAAAACAATGATGAGAATCAAAATTTCCTAACTTGATCTCTCCTCAAAGACAATGTTTATAACCTTATTTCCCCCCTCAAGCTCAACATCCTAAAGAATGTCATAATACACATCTCAATACACTAATATGGTAGTAGGAATATAAAATTTAGACCCTATGATCACTCAGAATAACCAATAAAGTAGCAGTTAACATATTTGGAGTCCAATTTTACTCTTATTAGGCCTATAAGGCCTAGCCTTAGCTGGATACCCGTAAGTATGAAAGTACTTAGACTGCTTTGATTGGTACTTAATTAGAAAGATAGACTGCTATATTTAATACTTTTTCTTAGAAAAGACTCTGATAAGGATGAATGACTAATCATACTCCTCATCAAATCCAAAAGAGTCTTGTAATGTCTCTCAGCATCACCATTCATACTGGTTATACCAATCATTGTGTACTGATGGACTATACCACATTTCTGTAGGAAAATAACAATTGGTCCAGAACGCTACGCACCTGAGCTATTAAATCTGCCACAGTACTCACAACCACAGTCAGATGTAATAGATTTAATCTTCTTTTCTGAGTTGATTTTCAACTTCAGCCTTATAAGATTAAAATAAAGCGTCCACAGACTTAGATTTTTCATGAATGAGATATAGGTACCTTTAACGTGAGTAATCATCTTATGAATGATATGAATTATCTTTGGTCATTTATGATGCTATAGAGAATAAACCACAGATATCCATATATATCAACTCTAAGATGACTGAAGACTTAATAGCACCTAATCTCTATGTTTGGTCTATTTTAACTTAGTATTCTTAACATAGAAATCCAAATCTGTGTAATCAAATGTATCTAGGATACCATTTGACACAAGATGTTCTATTCTAGATTTGGATGTGTAATCCAAACATCTGTGTCAAAGTTCAGCTGAGTTATCCATATCCAGCTTTCCTTTGATATCTCTAGTACTCACATGCAGAGTTTCATTATAAGAAGCATTGACATTTAACGTATATAGATTATCATAAACATTTAAGAAACTAGTATCAAATATTTGAATCTATAGATAAAGTAAATTATCTGTTTCTAAATGAACAAGTAAAAAATAAATTTGTCCAAATAAGAAACAGAGACCAAATTCTATCTAAAAGATAGTATAACAAAAGTATCTATAAGATTCAAATAATATCCAGTTCTTAAACACAATCTAAAATGTTTTTATGTCTCTACTTCTACCAGTTTGCCATTTACTATATAGACGTATCTTTCACCGTCAATTGGTTTTCAGTAGTTCAAGTAACTCTACAATGAAACATTTATATGAATAGTAGCACTGTAATCCATTTAATAAGTGTTTCTAGATACTAAAGTTGAATTAACCTCATAATAAACCAAACAAGGTACTACCCTTCTTTATACGTCGCGTGGTGTAATTGGGACAGTCCTTCTATTAGCAGTCTTATTCTTCTTTTCACCTTTGTCCTTATCTGCTGAAGCAACCAAACGAGCATTCTCCCCTTTATTAGCCATCAACTAGATAGATTAAAAGGTCATCTGGTAAAACCAAATCCAGAGCCTTTAGCCTCTTGGCTATTTAGGACATGCTCAGAATATGCTCCATAATACTACCATTGCCAGTATACCTAACGAAAATTAGATTGCTGAAAATGTCCCCACTTCGACTTCATCACACTTGACATAGTCGCTTTCCAGTTGGGCAAGGTAGTTCATAGCATTATAGCTTTAGCAGAGTGGCTCCTCAAATATTTCTGGGATTCTTTGATGCATGATCACTGGACCCAAGCAAGATAAAAAATCTCCCACTTCTCATACTGAACCCTCTGAGCATCTTTGCTCTATTCAGTAGGAGAAATAGGATCATCCTTCCTAAATGCTAAGTCCAAATACATGCGTCCCAGATAAATCAACATGTTTGAATTTCTAAATCTAAGTTTAACCTCTAAAGAAAAGGTACACTAGGAGTTTATATAGCATATTAGCTAAATTTAGAGAAAAAGAAAAATAAAAAATTGTACGCTCAAGATCCACAAATTATAAACTTGATTTTGAGTTTAAATAATGGAAACAAGATACCAGGCACAACGTTAATATTCTCATCTTTGGACATAAAATATTAAATGTAATTGGTATCTCACGCAGCAATCAAAATATTGACAATTAGTCCCGTCAGATAATAACCTTCTTTTGGGCCGATATATTATCCACATAGATAAAACCAAATAATTGTCACATATTTATTACAACACGTGTATTCAAAACTCAGCCAGATAGCAGCCTTCCTTTGGGCCGGCATACTACCCGCAACGAATTTTAATACACCTGTCTAATATCTCAAATAAATTAATTAAAACAATAGGGGCTACTTTGGTGACTTATTGCTTCAATTAATTTATTATTAAAAATATTAGACACAATCAGGACTAAAATATCAAAATTTAAACTCAATTGAATTAAATTTTAAATTGAAATTTTAAAATTAAATGAATTTTTTTTTTACGATTTAATCGAAAATCAAATCAAAATTTCATAAAGATTTAATCAATTAATTAAAATCCTTAACTGTGTTCTTCTAAACCAAAACGAAGAACAACGAAACACTGTTCACGAAACAGTTTCAAAACAGATTTTAATTAATTAATTAATTATATAATTAATTAACCCAAAAATTAATTAATTCCAGAAAAAATCATAAGCACAAATTCAAGTTCAGAAATTGATTTTTCCAGAATCAATTAAATAATAACAGTAATTTAATCCAAAAACAAATCAAACCAAAATTGATTTCAGATTAATAATTTCGATTTCAAATTAATTCTCGAAAATTACAATCACCGAATTAATTTTCTAGAATTAAAACAATAATCAATACCGCAATTTAATCGAAAAATCTAGCAACCTAGCATAGGGCTCTGATACCAATTGAAAGGGGGAGAAAACCTTATTCCCCTAAAATATAAAATATGCGTAGATCACTAGATTATTCAAATTAAATTGCAAAGGGCAGAATTGCGTACCAGACATCATCGTATGTTGAAGCTGAAGACGATTTTGGGGTTTGTCGCCTTCTAGGAGATACACACTTTAAGTTTAGCGGAAGCACTACTGAAGGAACGTAATGTTCTCTCAAAATTGTTATGTTCTCCTTGAGACCACGACCCCTTATTTATAACTGATGATGATGATTTCTATTTTGGTCCTTCAACAAAACAGAAATTCTTATCGGTCTCTACACTTATAATCCTATTACGAGTAGGACACCTCAATAGTCAACAATCCTTATTTGATCATAACTTTAATTTGACTATTTTAATTTGACTGCAATACACATTTAATATTTAAATATATTTAGCCCACACTTATGATTAATTAGAGGATTAATTTTAATAATTTAAAATTAATTCTAACAATCTCCCACTTGGGCTAACATATATTAAATATAAATGTATATACCTTAATGAGCTCATAAAAGCAGTCATACTGAAGATGCCTCAAACAATCTCGTCCATTGATTATATCGATAAAGGACTGAAGGGTCAGTTGCCACATTCATCGTGACTCAAACCACCATCAATCACATTACCAATACTCTCAAATGACATAGATCAATAATAGGAGTGTAGCATGGAAACTACATGTAATATGATCTAATCATGTCTGTTTCCAACTGGTCACACTTAATTGAAATCAACCATAAAAATAACAAAGAGTGTAATAAACAAAAGTGAATACTTCATTTTCTGCAGAAACTGAATTAACATATCCAAAACCAAATAGAGCATTCAAAACATAATGAACAAAACTCCCACTGAAACTAAACATCCTCAAACAATATGACACCCACATGAGCAGTGTGCTCATGAAAGACTTTCGGTATCAATGCCTTAGTAAGAGGATCTATAATTATGGAGTTCATTCTAACATGCTCTATGGATATCTGTCCACTCTGTATTTTCTCCATTTATAGCCAGAATAGCTCCTACTGTCATTGAAGAATCAAACTGCTGAATTAATGTCACACTTAAAACTTTATTAGCATTTTCAATGCTAGCCATAATGTGCAGTCCTGTGACATTCAGCAAAGTAAAAAAAAATCATGATCAAATGTCTCATAGCATACTACAAATTCCAAAACCATGGAATGTAGTCTAATGTGGATCTTTTGCTACTCAAGACATTCGATAAAGTCAGAATCAGTATACCAAATGATCTCATACTAATCTGACTTTCTGTATGTGAGCATAAGTTTCTTTATTCTCTGAATATATCTTAAAACCTTATTGGCTGCCTTCCAATGATCCATTTTTGGATCACTAAGATATCAACCTAACATGCCAATTATAAACACAATATTCAGATAAGTATAAATTTGAGTATACACCAGAATCCCAACTGCCGATGCATAGGAAACTGCTACATCTACTGAACCTCAAGTTCATCCTTAAAACACTGTATGAGACTAAACTTATCACCTATGATGATCATGGGTATAAATTGGTTTATATTCTTGCATACCAAACCTCTTGAGCATATTCTAAATGTAGCTCTTTTGTAATAATCCAAGAATACATCGAGAGTAATCTCGAAGTATCTGGATCCCTAGTACAAAAGAAACTTTATCTAAACCTTTCATGCAACAAGACCTTACAGCTGGTAACAAAAATTATGCTATCCACACATAAAACCAGGAAAATAAACCTACTCCCACTGAATTAGTGAAACACACAGTGATATACATAGTCCTCAATAGCATTTGTCTTAATACCAAATGAGACAACCACTTGATGGAACTAAAGTACCACAAACGAGATGCTTGCTTGAGCCTATAAATGGATTTTCTTAATTTTCATATCAGTAGCTTTGAGTTTCCTTATTCAAAGCAATCTGACTGCGCCAAATAGATTGTTTTATCAATGTCTCCATAGATAAACACAATCTCAATATCCATTTGATGAAACTCAAGAATAATTGTGCAACGAGAGCCATGATTGTCCTAAAAGAGTCCTTCAATAAAACCAAAGAGAAGATCTCTTTATAGTCAATCCATTCCTTCTGAGTAAAGCCTTTAACTGTAAGACATGCTTTATATCTCTCCATATTACCTTTAGAATTTCTTTTGGTCTTAAATATTCATTTAAAACCAATAGGTTTCTTTCCTTCAGGTAATGGGATAAGATTCCAAACTTTATTGTCTTGCATAAACTTAAACTCTTCACTCATTGCCTCAATCCACTTATGAGAGTTAGAATCCTATAGAAATACTACATAAACATCTAGAATAGCACTTCTCTTCTCTCTAATGGACCTATTTAAAGGCACATGTTCTGGCTCAAATTCTTAAGGTTAATGAGCTTGATCCTAATGAAGAACGGATCTTCAAACTGATGGGAAGTTCTTTAACATTGTCTTATATTGGATCTAGAATTGCTTCTAGAATAAGAGTGACACTACCACTCCAGAAAACAATGATGAGAATCAAAATTTCCTAACTTGATCTCTCCTCAAAGACAATGTTTATAACCTTATTTCCCCCCTCAAGCTCAACATCCTAAAGAATGTCATAATACACATCGCAATACACTAATATGGTAGTAGGAATATAAAATTTAGACCCTATGATCACTCAGAATAACCAATAAAGTAGCAGTTAACATATTTAGAGTCCAATTTTACTCTTATTAGGCCTATAAGGCCTAGCCTTAGCTGGATACCCGTAAGTATGAAAGTACTTAGACTGCTTTGATTGGTACTTAATTAGAAAGATAGACTGTTATATTTAATACTTTTTCTTAGAAAAGACTCTGATAAGGATGAATGACTAATCATACTCCTCATCAAATCCAAAAGAGTCTTGTAATGTCTCTCAGCATCACCATTCATACTGGTTATACCAATCATTGTGTACTGATGGACTATACCACATTTCTGTAGGAAAATAACAATTGGTCCAGAACGCTACGCACCTGAGCTATTAAATCTGCCACAGTACTCACAACCACAGTCAGATGTAATAGATTTAATCTTCTTTTCCGAGTTGATTTTCAACTTCAGCCTTATAAGATTAAAATAAAGCGTCCACAGACTTAGATTTTTCATGAATGAGATATAGGTACCTTTAACGTGAGTAATCATCTTATGAATGATATGAATTATCTTTGGTCATTTATGATGCTATAGAGAATAAACCACAGATATCCATATATATCAACTCTAAGATGACTGAAGACTTAATAGCACCTAATCTCTATGTTTGGTCTATTTTAACTTAGTATTCTTAACATAGAAATCCAAATCTGTGTAATCAAATGTATCTAGGATACCATTTGACACAAGATGTTCTATTCTAGATTTGGATGTGTAATCCAAACATCTGTGTCAAAGTTCAGCTGAGTTATCCATATCCAGCTTTCCTTTGATATCTCTAGTACTCACATGCAGAGTTTCATTATAAGAAGCATTGACATTTAACGTATATAGATTATCATAAACATTTAAGAAACTAGTATCAAATATTTGAATCTATAGATAAAGTAAATTATCTGTTTCTAAATGAACAAGTAAAAAATAAATTTGTCCAAATAAGAAACAGAGACCAAATTCTATCTAAAAGATAGTATAACAAAAGTATCTATAAGATTCAAATAATATCCAGTTCTTAAACACAATCTAAAATGTTTTTATGTCTCTACTTCTACCAGTTTGCCATTTACTATATAGACGTATCTTTCACCGTCAATTGGTTTTCAGTAGTTCAAGTAACTCTACAATGAAACATTTATATGAATAGTAGCACTGTAATCCATTTAATAAGTGTTTCTAGATACTAAAGTTGAATTAACCTCATAATAAACCAAACAAGGTACTACCCTTCTTTATACGTCGCGTGGTGTAATTGGGACAGTCCTTCTATTAGCAGTCTTATTCTTCTTTTCACCTTTGTCCTTATCTGCTGAAGCAACCAAACGAGCATTCTCCCCTTTATTAGCCATCAACTAGATAGATTAAAAGGTCATCTGGTAAAACCAAATCCAGAGCCTTTAGCCTCTTGGCTATTTAGGACATGCTCAGAATATGCTCCATAATACTACCATTGCCAGTATACCTAACGAAAATTAGATTGCTGAAAATGTCCCCACTTCGACTTCATCACACTTGACATAGTCGCTTTCCAGTTGGGCAAGGTAGTTCATAGCATTATAGCTTTAGCAGAGTGGCTCCTCAAATATTTCTGGGATTCTTTGATGCATGATCACTGGACCCAAGCAAGATAAAAAATCTCCCACTTCTCATACTGAACCCTCTGAGCATCTTTGCTCTATTCAGTAGGAGAAATAGGATCATCCTTCCTAAATGCTAAGTCCAAATACATGCGTCCCAGATAAATCAACATGTTTGAATTTCTAAATCTAAGTTTAACCTCTAAAGAAAAGGTACACTAGGAGTTTATATAGCATATTAGCTAAATTTAGAGAAAAAGAAAAATAAAAAATTGTACGCTCAAGATCCACAAATTATAAACTTGATTTTGAGTTTAAATAATGGAAACAAGATACCAGGCACAACGTTAATATTCTCATCTTTGGACATAAAATATTAAATGTAATTGGTATCTCACGCAGCAATCAAAATATTGACAATTAGTCCCGTCAGATAATAACCTTCTTTTGGGCCGATATATTATCCACATAGATAAAACCAAATAATTGTCACATATTTATTACAACACGTGTATTCAAAACTCAGCCAGATAGCAGCCTTCCTTTGGGCCGGCATACTACCCGCAACGAATTTTAATACACCTGTCTAATATCTCAAATAAATTAATTAAAACAATAGGGGCTACTTTGGTGACTTATTGCTTCAATTAATTTATTATTAAAAATATTAGACACAATCAGGACTAAAATATCAAAATTTAAACTCAATTGAATTAAATTTTAAATTGAAATTTTAAAATTAAATGAATTTTTTTTTTACGATTTAATCGAAAATCAAATCAAAATTTCATAAAGATTTAATCAATTAATTAAAATCCTTAACTGTGTTCTTCTAAACCAAAACGAAGAACAACGAAACACTGTTCACGAAACAGTTTCAAAACAGATTTTAATTAATTAATTAATTATATAATTAATTAACCCAAAAATTAATTAATTCCAGAAAAAATCATAAGCACAAATTCAAGTTCAGAAATTGATTTTTCCAGAATCAATTAAATAATAACAGTAATTTAATCCAAAAACAAATCAAACCAAAATTGATTTCAGATTAATAATTTCGATTTCAAATTAATTCTCGAAAATTACAATCACCGAATTAATTTTCTAGAATTAAAACAATAATCAATACCGCAATTTAATCGAAAAATCTAGCAACCTAGCATAGGGCTCTGATACCAATTGAAAGGGGGAGAAAACCTTATTCCCCTAAAATATAAAATATGCGTAGATCACTAGATTATTCAAATTAAATTGCAAAGGGCAGAATTGCGTACCAGACATCATCGTATGTTGAAGCTGAAGACGATTTTGGGGTTTGTCGCCTTCTAGGAGATACACACTTTAAGTTTAGCGGAAGCACTACTGAAGGAACGTAATGTTCTCTCAAAATTGTTATGTTCTCCTTGAGACCACGACCCCTTATTTATAACTGATGATGATGATTTCTATTTTGGTCCTTCAACAAAACAGAAATTCTTATCGGTCTCTACACTTATAATCCTATTACGAGTAGGACACCTCAATAGTCAACAATACTTATTTGATCATAACTTTAATTTGACTATTTTAATTTGACTGCAATACACATTTAATATTTAAATATATTTAGCCCACACTTATGATTAATTAGAGGATTAATTTTAATAATTTAAAATTAATTCTAACAATCTCCCACTTGGGCTAACATATATTAAATATAAATGTATATACCTTAATGAGCTCATAAAAGCAGTCATACTGAAGATGCCTCAAACAATCTCGTCCATTGATTATATCGATAAAGGACTGAAGGGTCAGTTGCCACATTCATCGTGACTCAAACCACCATCAATCACATTACCAATACTCTCAAATGACATAGATCAATAATAGGAGTGTAGCATGGAAACTACATGTAATATGATCTAATCATGTCTGTTTCCAACTGGTCACACTTAATTGAAATCAACCATAAAAATAACAAAGAGTGTAATAAACAAAAGTGAATACTTCATTTTCTGCAGAAACTGAATTAACATATCCAAAACCAAATAGAGCATTCAAAACATAATGAACAAAACTCCCACTGAAACTAAACATCCTCAAACAATATGACACCCACATGAGCAGTGTGCTCATGAAAGACTTTCGGTATCAATGCCTTAGTAAGAGGATCTATAATTATGGAGTTCATTCTAACATGCTCTATGGATATCTGTCCACTCTGTATTTTCTCCATTTATAGCCAGAATAGCTCCTACTGTCATTGAAGAATCAAACTGCTGAATTAATGTCACACTTAAAACTTTATTAGCATTTTCAATGCTAGCCATAATGTGCAGTCCTGTGACATTCAGCAAAGTAAAAAAAAATCATGATCAAATGTCTCATAGCATACTACAAATTCCAAAACCATGGAATGTAGTCTAATGTGGATCTTTTGCTACTCAAGACATTCGATAAAGTCAGAATCAGTATACCAAATGATCTCATACTAATCTGACTTTCTGTATGTGAGCATAAGTTTCTTTATTCTCTGAATATATCTTAAAACCTTATTGGCTGCCTTCCAATGATCCATTTTTGGATCACTAAGATATCAACCTAACATGCCAATTATAAACACAATATTCAGATAAGTATAAATTTGAGTATACACCAGAATCCCAACTGCCGATGCATAGGAAACTGCTACATCTACTGAACCTCAAGTTCATCCTTAAAACACTGTATGAGACTAAACTTATCACCTATGATGATCATGGGTATAAATTGGTTTATATTCTTGCATACCAAACCTCTTGAGCATATTCTAAATGTAGCTCTTTTGTAATAATCCAAGAATACATCGAGAGTAATCTCGAAGTATCTGGATCCCTAGTACAAAAGAAACTTTATCTAAACCTTTCATGCAACAAGACCTTACAGCTGGTAACAAAAATTATGCTATCCACACATAAAACCAGGAAAATAAACCTACTCCCACTGAATTAGTGAAACACACAGTGATATACATAGTCCTCAATAGCATTTGTCTTAATACCAAATGAGACAACCACTTGATGGAACTAAAGTACCACAAACGAGATGCTTGCTTGAGCCTATAAATGGATTTTCTTAATTTTCATATCAGTAGCTTTGAGTTTCCTTATTCAAAGCAATCTGACTGCGCCAAATAGATTGTTTTATCAATGTCTCCATAGATAAACACAATCTCAATATCCATTTGATGAAACTCAAGAATAATTGTGCAACGAGAGCCATGATTGTCCTAAAAGAGTCCTTCAATAAAACCAAAGAGAAGATCTCTTTATAGTCAATCCATTCCTTCTGAGTAAAGCCTTTAACTGTAAGACATGCTTTATATCTCTCCATATTACCTTTAGAATTTCTTTTGGTCTTAAATATTCATTTAAAACCAATAGGTTTCTTTCCTTCAGGTAATGGGATAAGATTCCAAACTTTATTGTCTTGCATAAACTTAAACTCTTCACTCATTGCCTCAATCCACTTATGAGAGTTAGAATCCTATAGAAATACTACATAAACATCTAGAATAGCACTTCTCTTCTCTCTAATGGACCTATTTAAAGGCACATGTTCTGGCTCAAATTCTTAAGGTTAATGAGCTTGATCCTAATGAAGAACGGATCTTCAAACTGATGGGAAGTTCTTTAACATTGTCTTATATTGGATCTAGAATTGCTTCTAGAATAAGAGTGACACTACCACTCCAGAAAACAATGATGAGAATCAAAATTTCCTAACTTGATCTCTCCTCAAAGACAATGTTTATAACCTTATTTCCCCCCTCAAGCTCAACATCCTAAAGAATGTCATAATACACATCGCAATACACTAATATGGTAGTAGGAATATAAAATTTAGACCCTATGATCACTCAGAATAACCAATAAAGTAGCAGTTAACATATTTAGAGTCCAATTTTACTCTTATTAGGCCTATAAGGCCTAGCCTTAGCTGGATACCCGTAAGTATGAAAGTACTTAGACTGCTTTGATTGGTACTTAATTAGAAAGATAGACTGTTATATTTAATACTTTTTCTTAGAAAAGACTCTGATAAGGATGAATGACTAATCATACTCCTCATCAAATCCAAAAGAGTCTTGTAATGTCTCTCAGCATCACCATTCATACTGGTTATACCAATCATTGTGTACTGATGGACTATACCACATTTCTGTAGGAAAATAACAATTGGTCCAGAACGCTACGCACCTGAGCTATTAAATCTGCCACAGTACTCACAACCACAGTCAGATGTAATAGATTTAATCTTCTTTTCCGAGTTGATTTTCAACTTCAGCCTTATAAGATTAAAATAAAGCGTCCACAGACTTAGATTTTTCATGAATGAGATATAGGTACCTTTAACGTGAGTAATCATCTTATGAATGATATGAATTATCTTTGGTCATTTATGATGCTATAGAGAATAAACCACAGATATCCATATATATCAACTCTAAGATGACTGAAGACTTAATAGCACCTAATCTCTATGTTTGGTCTATTTTAACTTAGTATTCTTAACATAGAAATCCAAATCTGTGTAATCAAATGTATCTAGGATACCATTTGACACAAGATGTTCTATTCTAGATTTGGATGTGTAATCCAAACATCTGTGTCAAAGTTCAGCTGAGTTATCCATATCCAGCTTTCCTTTGATATCTCTAGTACTCACATGCAGAGTTTCATTATAAGAAGCATTGACATTTAACGTATATAGATTATCATAAACATTTAAGAAACTAGTATCAAATATTTGAATCTATAGATAAAGTAAATTATCTGTTTCTAAATGAACAAGTAAAAAATAAATTTGTCCAAATAAGAAACAGAGACCAAATTCTATCTAAAAGATAGTATAACAAAAGTATCTATAAGATTCAAATAATATCCAGTTCTTAAACACAATCTAAAATGTTTTTATGTCTCTACTTCTACCAGTTTGCCATTTACTATATAGACGTATCTTTCACCGTCAATTGGTTTTCAGTAGTTCAAGTAACTCTACAATGAAACATTTATATGAATAGTAGCACTGTAATCCATTTAATAAGTGTTTCTAGATACTAAAGTTGAATTAACCTCATAATAAACCAAACAAGGTACTACCCTTCTTTATACGTCGCGTGGTGTAATTGAGACAGTCCTTCTATTAGCAGTCTTATTCTTCTTTTCACCTTTGTCCTTATCTGCTGAAGCAACCAAACGAGCATTCTCCCCTTTATTAGCCATCAACTAGATAGATTAAAAGGTCATCTGGTAAAACCAAATCCAGAGCCTTTAGCCTCTTGGCTATTTAGGACATGCTCAGAATATGCTCCATAATACTACCATTGCCAGTATACCTAACGAAAATTAGATTGCTGAAAATGTCCCCACTTCGACTTCATCACACTTGACATAGTCGCTTTCCAGTTGGGCAAGGTAGTTCATAGCATTATAGCTTTAGCAGAGTGGCTCCTCAAATATTTCTGGGATTCTTTGATGCATGATCACTGGACCCAAGCAAGATAAAAAATCTCCCACTTCTCATACTGAACCCTCTGAGCATCTTTGCTCTATTCAGTAGGAGAAATAGGATCATCCTTCCTAAATGCTAAGTCCAAATACATGCGTCCCAGATAAATCAACATGTTTGAATTTCTAAATCTAAGTTTAACCTCTAAAGAAAAGGTACACTAGGAGTTTATATAGCATATTAGCTAAATTTAGAGAAAAAGAAAAATAAAAAATTGTACGCTCAAGATCCACAAATTATAAACTTGATTTTGAGTTTAAATAATGGAAACAAGATACCAGGCACAACGTTAATATTCTCATCTTTGGACATAAAATATTAACTGTAATTGGTATCTCACGCAGCAATCAAAATATTGACAATTAGTCCCGTCAGATAATAACCTTCTTTTGGGCCGATATATTATCCACATGGATAAAACCAAATAATTGTCACATATTTATTGCAACACGTGTATTCAAAACTCAGCCAGATAGCAGCCTTCTTTTGGGCCGGCATACTACCCGCAACGAATTTTAATAAACCTGTCTAATATCTCAAATAAATTAATTAAAACAATAGAGGCCACTTTGGTGACTTATTGCTTCAATTAATTTATTATTAAAAATATTAGACACAATCAGGACTAAAATACCAAAATTTAAACTCAATTGAATTAAATTTTAAATTGAAATTTTAAAATTAAATGAATCTTTTTTTTTACGATTTAATCGAAGATCAAATCAAAATTTCATAAATATTTAATCAATTAATTAAAATCCTTAACTGTGTTCTTCTAAACCAAAACGAAGAACAACGAAACACTGTTCACGAAACAGTTTCAAAACAGATTTTTTTTAATTAATTAATTATATAATTAATTAACCCAAAAATTAATTAATTCCAGAAAAAATCATAAGCACAAATTCAAGTTCAGAAATTGATTTTTCCAGAATCAATTAAATAATAACAGTAATTTAATCCAAAAACAAATCAAACCAAAATTGATTTCAGATTAATAATTTCGATTTCAAATTAATTCTCGAAAATTACAATCACCGAATTAATTTTCTAGAATTAAAACAATAATTAATACCGCAATTTAATCGAAAAATCTAGTAACCTAGCATAGGGCTCTGATACCAATTGAAAGGGGGAGAAAACCTTATTCCCCTAAAATATAAAATATGCGTAGATCACTAGATTATTCAAATTAAATTGCAAAGGGCAGAATTGCGTACCTGACATCATCGTATGTTGAAGCTGAAGACGATTTTGGGGTTTGTCGCCTTCCAGGAGATACACACTTTAAGTTTAGCGGAAGCACTACTGAAGGAACGTAATGTTCTCTCAAAATTGTTATGTTCTCCTGGAGACCACGACCCCTTATTTATAACTGATGATGATGATTTCTATTTTGGTCCTTCAACAAAACAGAAATTCTTATCGGTCTCTACACTTATAATTCTATTACGAGTAGGACACCTCAATAGTCAACAATCCTTATTTGATCATAACTTTAATTTGACTATTTTAATTTGACTGCAATACACATTTAATATTTAAATATATTTAGCCCACACTTATGATTAATTAGAGGATTAATTTTAATAATTTAAAATTAATTATAACATCACTTGTATTTGCAAGCAAAGAGGTAATATATATACTAAGGATAAACTCAATTAATATTGAAGACTTAACGATATCCAAGTATCCAACAATAGCACATACTCTCAAAACTCACAAATAACAACCACGGCTACATTTCCATTGGCCAACACATCAGTGACCAGAAGAGCGAAAGGCAGCAAAGATAGAAACCAATAGAGCAGATACAAAAATTAACCTCAGCTAATAACTTGTAGTAATGACTTCAAAATTAAATTTGGGTTTTTATCCTTCAAAATCAGTTTTGACCCGCACCCCATATTTGCTTTTCATCTTTTCATCAAATTCCTTGGCTTTAGTCTCAGCAATTTTAGCTGCATTTGCCATGGATTCCTCTTGTACTCTTGCCATTCTCATACTTCTCTTTCTTGCCGTAGCCTCTCTTTCTGCTTCCAAACCTTCATAATCTCTAACCCAGCAATTATGCACAGCACAGCTCAAAGCTAAAACCGCCATTTGCATCAAAAACATTTCCATTAAAACCCCACATTCCCATCTCACTAAAAGCTTTGCTTCTTTTGGATCTCTTTGGGATTTTAGCATTGCAGGACTCGATTTTTCTCTTGTAAATAAGGCCAAAATACTTAGTATTTGTCCAATCAATGAAGCAAAGAGAAGTAAAATGTGGGTTATAAAACAAAAGTGAGTAAACTGCATGTAGAAGCCCACAAAAGAGCAGAAAAGAGAGATGCAAGAAACCATTAGGAATGCAAGACCTAAGTGTCACGGGATTTCTTTCTCACAAGTTCAAACTCGTGCGGCATTAGCAAACTTTGCCCAACACTTGAAAGAATACTAGTCAGTCTTTTCTCGAAATGTTTGCCTAGTTTAGACAAGTTAAATGCGGAAGCTAAGTAATAAAGAAAGCAACTCAATCACAAGAGAAGAAAAGAGAATTGAGAGAATGTTTGGTAGCTCTTATTACTCAAAGAACTTATTAAAGAACTTGGATTCTTAGATTTCTTAGATGGTTACAACAAATGAATTCTACATCTATTTATATTACGGTGGTGATCAATTTGATCCAACGGTCTATATTAGCTTCTACATAAAACTAAGCATATTCCATGCATATTCTCTAGATATTTCTTAAGGCATATTCTAGAGATATTCCTAGCTCATCTATACTATTCTAGATTAATCTACACATTCTCTACACAACTCTAGAATTCTATAGAATATTATATAACATTTTAGATAATATTTACTATTCCTAGCCAAACCTTCCATTTTGGCTAGCCACATATAAATTTTGTGACATTCTCCCCAACCTAATCTGGCGACGTCCTCATTGCCTTCAAGTCTTCATAGGCTTGAATTTAGCCCATGAATTGCTACAAATGTTGGATGGATTCCCAACTGGCTTCACTTTCGGGCAGTCTCTTCCATTTAACAAGGAGTTCATATGTGGGTGGTTAATTGGAATGACATTTCACCTTATCGACCAAAATCTCCTCCACTTCCTTATCATGTCGGATGCGTACACCCATTAATGCCCTTTGCAATATTTTACGGCTTGGATCTTCCATATCTTCCTTATATGGCTTCAACAAGCTCACATGGAATACGGGATGAAAATTAATTTTAGGAGGTAACTCCACCTTGTAGGCTTGCTTCCATACTTTCTTGATGATGAAAAAAAGTCCCTCATACCTCTTAATGAGCCGTTAACCTTGCATGATTATGCATTTTGACAAGTACAGGGTCTCCTACTTGGAACTCTCTCGGTTACCTCTTCTTATCAGCCCACTTCTTCATCCTTTTGGATGCCTTGTCCAAGTAGGCACGCCTCAATACTTCACAACATGCTTCAAGAACCAGTGTGCAGCTTGTTTGGAGGTGCACTCCTTCAGTGTTGGGATGAAAGTAGCATACTTGGAGAATCGATCCACCACTACTAACACAAAATTGCATCCTTCAAATGTGGGTAACCCCATGATAAAATCTATAAAAATACTTTCCTAATGCCTTTCGGGGATGAAAAGTGGCTCGAGTAGACCTGCGAGTAATTGTTGCTCCACCCTGTCTTGTTGACATACAAGATAAGTCTTCACATATGCCTTAATATCATCCTTCAAGTAAGGCCAATAATAAGCACCTTCCACTAATGCAAAAGTCCGATGTATCCCTAGATGACCAGCCCATTTGCTATCACAGCACTCTTTCAAGGCTTCCTTCCTCAAGTTATCATGTGATGAAACATAGAACATTCTTCCTTTAGTGTATACCAAGCCATCTTCTACCCAAAAGCGTCTTGTCTTCCCCTCTTTGACAAGCGCGATGATGGTTTGGGCCATGGAATTATGCTCTAGTCCCTCCTTGATGTGTGTCTTCAATGTGCTTTGAGGACTACTGATGTCAACTAGCTCTTCTTTTCAACTCAAAGCATCCTAACTAAGTTGGCTTTTCCGGGCTTGTACTCCAATGTATAGTTGAACTTTGCTAGAAAGTTTTGCCATCTAACTTGCTTTGGAGAAAGTTTCTTTTGTGTTTAAAAATAGCTAGTGGCAACATTGTCTATCTTGATCACAAACTTGCTCCCAAGCAAGTAGTTTCGCCATGCGTACAAAAAATGTACTACCGCGGTCATCTCCTTTTCTTACATCGTGTATCTCCTCTCGGTATCATTGAGCTTCCTACTTTCAAAGGCAATAGGATGTCCATCTTGCATCAACACTCCACCTATTACAAAAATCGAAAGCATCGATGTATACCTCGAATGGTTGGAGATAGTTGGGGAGCGCTAACACCGGCTCCTTCATAATTGCCTTCTTTAACTCATCAAATGCATGTTGGCATCGCGAAATCCACTCCCATCTTTGCCCCTTCTTTAGCAAATCTGTCAATGGAGCGGCTATAGAAGAGTATCCCTTGATGAATCTTCTATAGTAATTCACCATGCCAAGGAATGACCTTAACTCGGTGACTTTGGTTGGTGACTCCCAATCTTGGATGGCTTACACCTTGAACTTGTCCATCCTTAACTTGCCTCCACCAATGACATAACCTAAGAAAGTCACCTCTTCTTGGGTGAAGAAACATTTCTCCTTCTTCACACAGAGCTCATTTTCCTTCAAAGTACGAAACACTTACCTCAAATGTTCTACATGCTCCTCCAATATTTTGCTATAAATCACAATATCATCAAGGTACACAACTACAAACCGATCAAGGAAAAGAGCAAGTACCTTATTCATAAGTGTGCAAAATGTGGCTGGCGCATTAGTGAGGCCAAAGGGCATCACAAGAAATTCATATGGCCCATACCTTGTGACACATGCAGTCTTTGGCTCATCTCCTTCGACTATACGAACTTGATAATACCAGATCGCAAATCCAACTTGGTGAAGTATCTTACATCTCCAAGTTGATCAAATAAATCTGCAATGAGTAGGGTGGGATACTTATTCTTAATGGTGATCTTGTTGAGTACTCGGTAGTCAATACATAACCGAAGTGACCCATCGTGCTTTTTTTGGAATAAAATCGGTGCACCACAAGGAGCTTTGGAGGGACAGATGTAACCAGCATTAAGCAATTTCTTCAATTGCCTCCTTAGCTCTTCTAACTCGGGTAGTGATATATGATAGGGAGCAAAAGTGGGTGGCTTTGCTCCAACCTCCGACTCAATGGCATGATCCACCTCTCTTCTTGGAGAAAGCTTCTTTGGTAGCTTTGTGGGCATGACATCCTTGAACTCTTCAAGCACGTATTGAACTGCCTTTGGTGCATTTACCCCTCCATTCATGAGGCCTTCATCTATTTTGAGGGTGGCAATATAAGTTATCTCCTTCCTCTTCACCCCCTTTGAGAGTTAGATTGCGGACACCATTCTCTCCTTACTAATCTCCCTTTTAACGAGAAAAACACACTGTTGTCCCTTCTCCATGATGCACATGGTGTCGGAATAAGGACCAAGAAAGCCTTCACCATGTCTAGAAAGTCTATACCCAAATAGAATTTATTATTATCAATGGGAGCAATAGTAATATCGACCTTACCTCTCTATTGGTTGATTTTGATATTGGTATCTCTTGCTACACCATTAATTGGGAAACTCTTGGCATTGACCCCCTTGACGAAGCCCCTCTCCTTGGTGTAGGATAAGCTAATCTTGTTTGCTAGCTCCTTAGCCATATAGGCTATGTCGGCACCAATATCCACTAAGGCTTGGATAGTTTTGCCCCCAATCTCTGTCTCCACATACATCTCACCTTGTGGTTACTCTTTCACTTTGGCTTGGATTGCACTAAGTAGGTGTATTGAAGTAAGCCTCCGTTCTTCTTGCTTATCCTCCTCCATGAATAAGGCAACAATCTTCCCATGCTTAGGGTACTTAAAAGCCCGATGACGCCCGTTCATAAGAAGCAAGCAATCTTAGACTTGGAAGCATCATCCTTGTCCTCCTTCTTCCCCTTGCCTTTGTCCTTGGAGGGTTGGCCTTTCTTAGGAGATTTATCCCTATCTCCCCCACCTTTTCTATTATAGGTGAACTTCTTGTCTTGCTCTTTCTTCGGATATTTCCTCTTGAATTCGATTAAGGACTTGACTGCAGCCATTACAGTAGCTAGATCTTGAACTCCTCTCCTTTAGAGTTCAAGCTTGGCTCATTCAGTTAGGCCATCCATGAAGTAAAAGAGAGTATCCTCTTTCCTCATGTTTAGAATCTCCAGCAGCAACTCGAAGAATTCCTTCACGTACTCCCTTATGTAGCCTTCCTTGTGTTGAAGGCGACGAAGCTTAACCCTGGCTTCATTTTATGCATCTTTGGGATATAACTGCTTCTTGAGTTCCCTTTTAAAGTCTTTCTAAGCGTCGATGGTACAAAAATCCTTCTTCACATCATCACACCTCCTTCACCACCACACCATGGTGATATCTCTTAAGTAAGGGATGACACTCTTCACCCTTTGAGCATCATCAAAGAATCCTACAGCATCAAAGTTGTTCTCAACACCCCACAGGAAGTTGTCAATTTTCCTTACATTTCTTGCCCCACTATAAGCTTGAGGACGGAGAATATCTACCTTCCGGGTAGGAGCGGAGTGCGTAGCTCTACCTCCATTGGTTATAACAGTCATGCACACACTAAGTTGAGTTTGGAGTTTCTCCGCAACTTCTTCAAGGTTGGTAATCCTTACTTTGTAAGCATTCACTTCGTCATCCTTTGCAGCGACGGTGGCCTCCAAGAATTGCATCTTCTTGGACACTATATTCGAGGTCATGTTTAAGGCACCTTGCATCTCCTCACGGAGCTCGTCCACCCCAATAGACTCTTGCCCCTCTATGCATTAGTCCATATCCTCGACTTTGTCCCTTATCTAGGACATGGTGGCATTAAACCTTGCTAATCTTTCCTCCATGGCAGCGATGATATCCCTTGGTTTATCTTTGCGGCCCTTCCCTCCTTGGGTAGTGCTAGTAGCAATAAAAGGATCGATAGCTACTGACATTCTCTTGTGTTGAAGTTTACCTAACCTGGCTTTGATACCAATTGTCGTAGGATTTCTTTCTCACAAGCTCAAACTTGTGCGGCAATAGCAAATTTTGCTCAACACGTGAAAGAATGCTAGTCAATTTCTTCTCGAAATGCTTGCCTAGCTTAAACAAGTTAAATGCGAAAGCTAAGTAATAAAAAAAATAACTCAATCACAAGTGATGAAGAGAGAATTGGGAGAATGCTTAGTAGCTCTTATTACTCAAAGAACTTGGATTCTTGGATTTCTTGGATGGTTACAATAAATGAATCCTACATCTATTTATACTACTCCACCTCCTCAATAGACGGTAGTGATCAATTTGATCCAACGATCTATATTAGCTTATACATAATTCTAAGCATATTCCATACATATTCTCTAGATATTTCCTAAGATATATTCTAGAGATATTCCTAGCTCATCTATACTATTCTAGATAAATCTACACATTCTCTACATAACTTTAGAATTCTATAGAACACTGTAGAACATTCTAGATAATATTTACTATTCCTAGCCAAACCTCTCATTTTAGCTAGTCACATGCAAATTTTGTGACATAAGGCAGTTGGTGGCCCTTTTGCTTTTCCATGGCCGTTAATATTTACTATTCCTAGTCAAACCTTCCATTTTAGCTAGTCACATACAAATTTTATGATATAAGGCAGTTGGTGGCGTTTTGACAAGAATTATAGGAGCAATAGAGGCTGTGGAGAGAATAAAGAGGGTAAAATTTAAACATGAGATAAGAAGATTTGGGAAAGAGCATGAGCTTCTTAACTTAGAAGAGGTCATTTTTTACAGCTTTATGATAGAATTGTTTGAATATTTTTGGTCAGAAGAGTTAAGAATTTGAAATTTTATATAGCAGGTGGGATTTGGCCGTTAGAGTTTTGAAGGTTACTGTACAACGACTAGAATTTTAGAGAGGTAGACCCACTCTACTTTACTACCTCCAATGGGGAACATCATTCATTCCCTCCTTATTCCTCAGTCTTCACCTGATTTTGAACTTTTCCATGGTTTTCAAATTTAAACTCACACCTTTTACTTTTCCATGGCCGTTAATATTTACTATTCCTAGTCAAACCTTCCATTTTAGCTAGTCACGTGCAAATTTTGTGATATAAGGTAGTTGGCGGCTTTTTGAGAAGAATTATAGGAGCAATAGAGGCTGTGGAGAGAATAAAGAGGGTAAAATTTAAACATGAGATAAGAAGATTTGGAACAAAGCATGAGCTTCTTAGCTTAGAAGATGTCATTTTTTACAGCTTGATGATAGAATTGGTTGAATATTTTTTGTCAGAAGAGTTAAGAATTTGAAATTTTATATAGTAGGTGGCATTTGGCCGTTAGAATTTTAAAGAATACCATACAACGGCTAGGATTTTAGTGAGGCAGACCCACTCTACTTTACTATCTCTAATGGGAAGCATCATTCATTCCCTCCTCAGTCCTCAATCTTCACCTGGTTTTGAATGGTTTTGAACTTTGGTTTTGAACTTTTCCATGGTTTTCAAATTTAAAACTCGCACCTTTCGCTTTCTTTCTTTATTTTTTTTAATCTTTTGGTACAATCTATGCGCTTCAGGTCTTCTGCTAAATGATTTTGTTTCAGTTGCATTTGTACCTTGTCTGAGTGCAACAGTTCACTTTGTTTGTTTGTTTGTTTTTTTTTTTGAACAGCAGTCATTGCTAATTATTGCCACACATACAAAACAAAAGTCATTGAAAACAAGTTTGCTGGGTTTTCTTAATAACTTTATATGAATTGGTATTCAGCCGAGATGTAACAGTGAATTTTAAATGCCTAAACACCTTACCATTTGGCTAAAAAAGCTAGATCAGCATGTTATCGTTAAGAAATGTTTATGATGTTACAGTGCCCAATATGTTTTGGTTGATTGAACCCTTTATTTATGGAGACCACAAGAAAAAAAAGTCCCTGCTCCGTGGCTAATTTTTTATGAAGAATATCTTCTAATCATTGAAAAATAAGATCAATCCCATAATGGCCCGACCATTAATTGGCAAAATTTCAAGTGCAAATTTCTCATTCACATGCATCAGAAAAGGCGAACATCTAGGTTTCTTAAGGAATAGCACAATATATCTTTTGTTGTTTAAGAATCAACATGGATTCAGGATTGTAAACTCTGGAGTACCAAAACACCTCCTCATAGAAGCTCAGTCAACGTGCAAATATATTCAAATTCCAAAAGGGTAAAAAATATATAAAACGACGAACTCTGTGAAACACCATTTTACTTGTACATTCCAATCAATAGCCATCTGATCCTGATATTGAAGGACCTAAGATTTCAAATCTCTCAACAAAGTATGGATCTTTCCATCATGTTTGCAAAGCATTTCAGTTGCATATTTCTTTTTCCAGCCAAATCTGTGGAATACAAATTTTTGGCAATATAAGTTACTAGTGTTGTAAAATCATTCAAAAATGAACCTTGAAATTGTTTTTGTCCCATTGGAAAAATTCATGAGAATTTATATCAAGAGAACAACATAGAAACCAGAAAATGATGAGTTTCTAAGAAAGCAAAACAAATGAAATTATATCTGCAATATATGTACATGAGACTTGAGCGAATTTGGAATAAGAGAAGCACAATTACTTGTTTATTCAAATCCTAAATCACAGAGACAGAGACAGAGACAGAGTCAGAGACAGACAAGATGAAGAATAAGAGGCGTGGCTATTATTCTATGAAGTTGCCATAGATAATGTATTTGATGGTCTATGAAAGTTCAAATAATGGGTAAAATTGACGAAGATAGGCACTCTACCTTCTGAACTGGCACAATTATGATGTATGGGTTACGATGGCCTCCACTCTATCCAGAGACGCCTGCAATCTTCCTGTGCTCATGTTGAATAATGGCTCACCTGTACCCAAGGCCCTGTAGAATCCAATTTGTCATGGATAAGATGTAACATATGCATCAAACTAAGAGTAAACAAATATTAAGCAATTATGAGGACTTTACTGGCAATAACAAATATGTAGATGATCCATGAACTTACCCTGTAATTTCTGGAAGAACATAATCTGCCCTCCAACCAAACCGAAGATCCATAACAGGGAACAGCCCGAGTGATGTCTTATTCTGAATACGAGATATCCCATCACCTCCAAAGCATGTAGTAAGCTTCCATTTCCAACCAGTAGCATGCAACTGAAAATTATGGCCTATGCCAACCTGTGTTTTCAATAGTTTTTGAATAATTACCAGAGAGTTGCACATATCTGGGTTCAACAACAACCAATATATTACCTAAATTGCATAGTACACATAATAAGCTGACATACATGCAGGACACACAGTAAAACATTACCTAGTCCTATCAAGTTAGTTACATTAACATTTAAAATCATACAATGTGAAAAAGGATTATCAGATCAGACCTGGAGATTTAAAAATTTGGTTATGGGAATCTTCTTGGAAAGAATGCGCACATCTTGATGTATAGGCTCACATATGAACTTCCAATGCCGTTCAGGGGATAAAGGTTTCATAACAAGCTTGACTTGAAACTCATTGATTGGAGCATTATAGAACTGAAACAAAACGAAGAGCTCCAAAATCACAATTCAGATAAACTGATATGAGACACGCATATGTTTACAAATTTCAATACGTATTAACAATTGCAGAATTTCAACAGGAAGTAAGAAGTTTGGGATTTACACATAAAACATCACATCCATTTAACCAAAATCATGAATAGAGCAGGGACATCAGTATTCTTCAAGTGTTCATCACTGGAATTAATACTTCACATGTAGATCAGAATCAATGTAGTTGTAGGAACAGGTAAAAGTCAAGTGAATTAATTATGTATACCCACTTTCTTTTCAAGCACTACTTATAGATATTTCCTTTTTCAAGCGGAGAAGAACCAACGTCACACACAATATGACTAGATTCAGGACATATAATGAATATAGATACCAAATTCACAATATAACTGCATTAACACATTGGATAAATTATTTAATCATCACAAAAATAACAGGCACCACTGAAACAGATTGTTCAACAATGTTATGTTTCAACAATCAAACTTCAAATAAAGGATAGGAACTTGAAAATCTAATATATTATCCAAGCTAGGGCATAAGTTGACAAACTCCTATCCTGCTTTCATTCTCACAACTGCATCTCATTTTCATTAAGAAAAATAAGTCAATAAATAACTGAACTGATCTGGGTAAAGCAAAATCTTCTGTCAATTTAATTCCTACTCTAATAGCAACCACCAACACATCAAATTTTCATATATTTTACAAGTATCTTGATAAGCATCTGGAACAACTAAAGATATATAGAAAGAAAGAAAGAAAGGTACCTCTAAATTAACACCAACACGAAGCCCCTCAATTTCCTTTCTGAACTTGAAAAACAACTCCGATGGCATCAAATTGATATTGTAAAGCTCTTCCCACGAAGGGGGTTCCTCACCATTTGAAGCCACATTAGTAGCAGGCAAAGACTCCATCTTTCTAGCTAGCAATCCAAATGGTAAAAAAGGATCAAGAAAAAATCAATTCCACTGAACCCATATTCTCTATATTTTCATTTTAATAGAAATCTCTTTAATTTATGCCCAGAAAATAGTTCTCCAACCTTTTGTTTCCAACAATATCCATAAAAACAGCAACAAAGCCTCTATCTTTCTACGCTTTGGATTGAACGAAGTGCTTGAGTATCAATTGGGATTTGTATTATCAAGTATATGCTCTATATATACCCGTATAGATATACGGGAACTTTGAAGAGACAGACATAGAGTACTTGAATAATGTTATATAGATTACTAAGGGCGAATTTCTAAGGGCGAGGACTCCTCTTACCTATCAAAAGCACAAGGAGATACTCTGTTCATGCTTTTATCATTCAGTGGAAAGCCAAACTTAAAAGCAAGTAGATGTGGAGGTCCAAGCAGAAAATAAGGTAGAATCATAAATTTATTTCTATGAATGAATTGGGTTGTATTATCAGAACTTCGTTGTATAGCTTTTGAGAAGGAAATTTTTTTATACTAGTAAATGGAAAAAAGAGAAAGGAAATTTGTGTATATATGGTAAGACATGATGTGATGATTATTAATTAATGACTTTAAAAATCTTTTTATACAGCAACCAAAGCTGGGTTTTACCTTTTTCTGAGTACCCAATATCTGGCTTTGGGAAAAATCCATACAAATGTCCAATAAAACTATAAGGTATAGTAATTACTTGCTAACTGAAGGCTTCTCGATAATGTCAAACAGGCTTATCTGCTAATTACTACTACTTTCTATTCATTCGTTTTCTCTTCACTTTGAATTTCCATTTTTTGCCTGTTTTATGAACAATAAGCTTTTTTTTTAAAAAAAAATTGAGAAAATCATGTCATCAAACCTGAAATAAATAAAGTTAGGGGCTAGTTAATTAAATAGTTAGTGCTTAATAACAGGTGGTTACTTTATATATTCCAACACTAATAATGAATCTAATTTAATAAAATTTTAAAAACCTATTAAATATTTTAAATCGATTTATATAATTTATTTGAATGAAATTCACTATTAATATTAATTATCCGATCCACCTGATAAATTTAATGTTCTAAATAATAATAAGTAATTTTTTTATGTTTCATTTATTTAGTTTAAACATAGAATTCTCGTAAATAGATACAAGTCAAACCGATTATTTGTAATGATGCATAAATTAAATCGATTATTTATATTCAAGACGATAAAATTAATTATTATTTTATTTATTACATAATATTTTTTAGCAAGTTATCTATATAATATTAAATGCTAATGCGGCTTCTCTCAAAACCGCTCTCACCTCTTTCTCTTCTTTAGTTCTTTCAACTACAGTTCTACGGCTGTACTCGACTAAAAGGTTGGTGGCAACTCATTTTTTACCATTTTAGCTCATTTTTATTATATTTGTTTTTTTTTCTTTTTTAATTTTTTTTTGTTTTTATCATATGAAATGATTTAAGGTGTCTAATTTAATAAAATTTTAAAAAACTATTAAATATTTTAAATTAATTTATATAATTTATTTAAATAAAATTCATTATTAATATTAATTATCCGATCGATCATCATCGGATTGATCAAATAAATTTAATATTTTAAATAATAATTAATAATTTTTTTATATTTTATTTATTTGGTTTAAATATAAAATTATTATAAATAAATAAATATAAATCAAATCGATAATTTGTAGCGACGCATAAATTAAATCAATCATTTATATTGAAGGCGACAAAATTTATTAAATGAATTAGATCATACATGATGATTTAATTTTTAATAAAAAATATTAAATATTTTTTAATAGATTTATACAATTTAACAAAATGAAAATAACTGAATTCATTAATTTGGTAAATTAAATAAACCTAATTTAAAAAAGTGCAAGTATTATAATGCTTCACTTATTTTATTTAAATTTGGAATTAATTCTCATAAATAAATGCAGGGCAAATTGATTATATAATGATGCCAATTATATCAATAATTGTAACTCATTAAACTACATCGTTGAGTTATTTATAATTAATATCAAAGATACTTTATAATAAAATAAAATAAAATATAAAATAATTTCATATTTAGAAAATAATTTCCTATATTTAGTTATTTAAACAGCTGTTGATAAAAAAGAATGGAAGCCTATTCAGATAAGTAGAGGAGGTCCACAAGTTTGCCATCTTTTTTTATTATTATTTTTTTTTTTGCAGAAGTGCACCTTACCGACTTAACCATCAAAAAAATTGAAGTGTGGCGGCCTTTGCGTTGCTTTAGGTCCCAAGACCTTGGTTTGACTTATTTTTCTTCCAACGTCAAAAACCAATTGGCAGATCAGGTCAGTCAACGCTGTGGTTTTAGGAGAACATTGGATTTGGGCCGATATGTATCTTGGTCTTCGTCTCTTACACAAACGGAGATTATAATTACATTAAACTATCGTGTCGGAATGCTTCAAACTCTCTTGCAGGCAGAATCACCTTAGCCCAACCGATATTTGAAGTAGCAGAAATTTAAGAACAAAGGGATATGAATATTATTTAATTTGTCCAGTCTAAGAATACCTAAATAAATAGATAAAAAAAAAGAAAAAAAAGTTTATCTACTAAAATTTTAGTAAATCAAAAAAAATTGTTGTCAATTTCAAAAGGCTTACAATTTAGATGTCTAGGGTTTCAAAAATCTTAATTATAAATAAGAAAACTTATTAAAAAGAGTAATAAACTGTCAAAATAAAAAAAATACATATAAAAAAATATTTATCAAAATAAATAAAATACTAAAATTTCTACTCGATCCGATATTCCTATAAAAAATAAATAATGAAATCAAAAAGTATTATAAATAGAAAAATACATTTTACGGATGCATAAAAGTTGAAATTTAGCCAAAAACCATTATACCTCACCATAAAGTAGTAATTTTTACTTGTTGACCCATTTTTTATTGGGTTGGGCTGAAGAATATTAAAATTGTAATTTCAACTTCTAGCAATAATTGCTAGAACAATTTTTGATCAAACCACTCCATAAAATTTAGTCATATATTCCACATCATTCTCTCTAGGGTAGATAAAATTCGTCCTTAAATTGCCAACAATGGCTTTATCATCAAAGGAATACACTTGAAAATGAATCAAATGCTTAACATTAAAGGCATCAACAACACTGATATGACTTAATAATTTGAGCCAGTAAACATTAGGATTAATTTTCTTAACGATCTCCATAAGACCAATCCTTTTAGTAGAGAACCCCCATGCTGAGAAGTATTCCTCTATGAGGGCAACCCATTCAATGCCTTCCAACTCAAACTTGATATAGCGATACTAATAGTATGTAGCCTGTTTGCATTTGGAGTTGGCTTGCAATAAATTGGTGCATACTTTCGTATGAATGTCCTGCATATTAAACACAAAATATGTTATCTTTCCATACACTCTAATTTTATTAAGTAGAGCAATGAGATCCAAGCGTCTCCTAAACACAACAAAATACACAACTTGAAATGGATTGAATCTCATACTTTGGTTGACAACATAGTTATATGCGAACTTAGAATAACATAGTTTTTAGTCTTAACTTTTTACATTGTCATCAACCAAATTACAAAGTAGATTGTCTAAAGATCGACTAACAACTTTGATCGCCAGTTTGCGGATGATAGGTACTGCTGAAATTCAATTGTATATTTACCATTTCCATAAACTGTATAAAAAATAGCTAATGAAACGAATATATCCGTCAAATACAACAAAGGTAGGCAAACTATGAAGGCTGTGCACCTCTTAATAATATAATGGGGCTATACGTTGACAAAATCAATCATCCATTTGCATGAATACAACTAAAGTTGTTACATTTTTAATAATTCATTTAAAAATAGTATTTAGTTTATATATATGATTGATTTTTAGAAGGCAAAAATACATGGATAAAGCTGAAAAAAAAATACACGAATAAATATATATAATTTATATAAGTTAAACTTAAATTTTTAATTTATATTAAAAGTTTAGAAACCTACTTTTCTGCTAGTGTTTAACAATGTTTTTTTTATGAAAATCAATGGATTTTATTAGTAGTTTCAAAAATATTTAAATATTTAAATCTTTTATGAATTAAATTTTTATTTTTTATAGTATAACTTCACCATATAAAGTCCATAAATTTTATTTTAAAAAATGGTTAACAAAATTTAGTATCAAAATATCAAATTCTCAAACTGCATTATTCCGAAAATTTCAATATAAAACAATATAAAAATTTCTGTATATATACCAATTCTGGATCTTACATTTTTTGAATCTCCAACTTTTCAAACGATTCTATAAATTTTCAAATTTCTGAATTGAATCCAATATGCTTACCCCCCTGGTAGCAGCATTCATCGCTAGTAGCAGTTTCATTTCTACTGGTTATAACCATCAATCTCCACTCATAAAGAAGTGCAAATAAAAGTTAAAACACAACAAAGTGGATGCAAGAAACACATAAAGCTTTTGAAATGTGTTGTGTTTGTCAATATTTCCAAACCATGATAACTGATTTTGATAAAAAGACAACACAAAAAAAATTCCTTAATTAGAATTTTACCCATTTAATAGAACACATAATTAGGTATGGAAAATTTTTATATGGACCTAATCCATAAAGATCTGATTCATATCTCAATTCATAGATCAGACCAACCATAAATTATAACTTAAATTATAATATTTAAAAAAATAATTTAAATTAATTTTTTTTTCAAATCACGGTTTATAATTAGCTAGGTCAATGAGTAAGACCAAGTAAGACCATAAACAGTGGTGGAACCAAAAACAGAATGAAGATGAAGCAAATTTTTTAAGAAAAATGAAACTAAAAATAAAATTAAATATTTAATATTATAATAAAATTTATATTTTTATTACAAATTTATATTACAAATTTTTATTATTTACTGAATTTTAAATATTTTTCATATATTTTTATTTTAATTTTTTGATCTATTAATTTATTTATAATATTTTATTAAATATCATTTTAAATGAGAATATTAATTTTATTCAATTCATAATTGTGGATTTTGACTCTGTAATGTGACTTGATTTTGCTGGATTAAGTAAAACGCACTGTTTTTGTATAGGGTTAAAATCGGTAATAGAGCTTGATATATATAATGATGTTAACTGCTAGGGTAACACGGTTTTTCCTTTTCTGTTTTGCTTTTCTCTCTCCAGCGGCGCGATATTATTTTGCTCTGCTAGGGTTTGATCGATCTTCGTTGATTCTTGAATGTAATCTGTAACTAGAGGGTTACTTATCTAGTTTTAGTAAGTGATTAGAGCGAGGAAAGAGTTGATCTGTGAGAGGAGAGTTGTTTGAGAGGTTGTAATCTGTAACTTTTGTTCTGTTTAGTGGATTGATCGACTGAGGTTCTCCTCCTCCTTGGATGTAGGCTTTCTTTGTGAAAGCTGAACCAAGTAAATCTGCTGTGTTGTGTTTTGTATTTTCTTTCTATCTTTGGTTCTGAAATCTGGGTTTGAAATCGTAACAGTGGTATCAGAGCGATCGTGATTTCGGTTACTCAGGTTGTATCTTTCCTTGTTTCTGTTTAACGCTTTTCTGTTTTGACAAGTTTTCTGACTTCTAGGGTTTTCTGTTCTTCTCCGGTTCAACCGAGAAATTATTTCGATTTCGATTTCTGTTTTTTTTTTCTTGTTATTTATTGTATTAGATCTGGTGACTACTGTCTTGTTGTTTCAGGTCTAGTCGAAGGAAGAAAAGAACAATCTAAATCGCTCTGAAACCCTAAAAACAGAAAAGTGATGTCGATCACTAAGATCAACGTCGAAAAATTCGACGGGAAGGGGGATTTCGCCATTTGGAAAGAAAAAATGTTGGCCATACTCATTCAACAGAAGTGTAAAAGGGCACTTGATGGTCTGGAAGCACTTCCTGCAAATCTTGATGATACTGCAAAGCAAGATCTGATGGATCTTGCTTACAGTACGATTATTTTGAATATTGCTGATTCGGTACTCAGAAAGGTAAGGGGTAAGTCTACTGCTCCTGATCTTTGGGCTAAATTGAATGAACTCTATACTGTGAGGTCTATGTCCAGGATAGCTTTCTTGAAAGAACAAATATTTAGTTTTAAAATGGATTCACAAAAACCCATAGATGATAACCTTGATAATTTTCAGAAATTGGTTCTGGAACTTGCTGATGCAGGGGAAGAATTAAGTGGGGAAAATCAGACGATTATCCTCCTTAATTCTATCTCTGAAAACTACCAAAATGTGAAAGATGCCCTAAAATATGGTAGGGATAAGCTCACTGTGGATGATGTGATGAATGCCCTTAAGCTAAGAGAATTGGAGATTAAAACTGTTAATAAACAGAAAACCAGTACTGAGAGTTTGTATGTTAAAGAAAAAACCAAAGGAAAAAAGAAAAGAAATAAATTTAAATCCCAAGATATTGGTCAATCACATCACTCTAAAAAACAATTCTACACAGTCTGATAGGTTTAGTAATCAAAACACAAATAACACTAGCAAATTTGATAGAACATACTACTATTGTAAGAAAAATGGTCATATTAGAAGATTTTATAGAGAGAGACTGAAAAAAATAGAACAAAATAACAATAATGAGTCTGGAGCAGCAAATTCATCAACACAGGTTGATGATATTGAAGCTCTAACTGTTACTGACAATAGGAATACTGATGTTTGGATCCTAGACTCTGCTTGTTCTTTTCATATGACTCCACATAGGCATTGGTTCACACACTATCATGATTTGGCTGGTACTAATGTGTTAATGAGAAATGATACTTCATGTAAAGTGTTAGGTATAGGCTCTGTTAGACTGTCAATGTGGGATGGTAAACTGGTTGAGCTAACACAGGTCAGACATATACCTGATTTGAAAAGAAACCTTATTTCCTTAGGTTATTTAGAAGAATTGGGCTTATTTCATATAGGCAGAGATGGATTTCTAAATGTCTTTAAAGGGAATAGGTGTATTATGAAGGGTAAAAGGATAAATATGTTATATCATCTAGAAGCATCATCAGTAACTGATGTTGCAGCCAACACTGAGTCCAGTTGCAACTCCACCATTCTGTGGCATAGGAGGTTAGGCCACATTGGCTTTAATGGATTGGAAAAACTCTATAAACAAGGGGCATTAGACATAAATGAGTTTGACAAACCAAACACCTGTGAGAGTTGTGTGATGGGAAAGTCACATAGACACAATTTTGGTTTTGCCAAGTATAGAGCTAAGGAATGCTTAGAATGCATTCACAGTGACCTTTGGGGGTCACCAAATATACCTATGTCGTTTTCTGGGTCACAGTACTTTGTCACATTCATAAATGATTTCTCTAGGAAAGTATGGATATATTTTCTGAAAAACAAAAATGATGTTTTTGATAAATTCTGTGAATGGAAAATGCTAGTTGAAAATCAAAAGGACTGTAAAATTAAAACTCTTAGGACAGACAATGGACTTGAATTCATAAACAATCAGTTTAATGAATTTTGTACCAGAAATGGCATTGGAAGACACAGGACTTGCACATATACACCTCAACAGAATGGTGTAGCTGAAAGGTTTAATAGAACAATTCTAAATAAAGTTAGATGCTTGCTGTTTGAGTCTGGTTTAGGTAGAAAGTTTTGGGCAGAAGCTACTTTCACAGCATGTTACCTAATTAATAGATCTCCAGCCTCTGCTATAAATTTTAAATGTCCAAATGAAATCTGGAATGGGAGATCAGTCTCTTATTTGCATCTTAGAACCTTTGGATGTACTGCATACATGCATAATCAACAAAGTAAGCTAGATCCTAGAGCTAAACAGTGTGTCTTTGTTGGTTACCCAGCTGGGATTAAGGGGTACAAACTTTGGATCCCTGCTGAAAATAAAATGGTGATAAGTAGAGATGTAATCTTTAATGAGAGTGAATTTTATAAGACTAACTTGCAGGTGAAGCAATATGAGTTAAACTCAGATCTTGACATCTTTGAGGTGGAGTTAGACAAGTTCAAGCCAACTGATCAGACAGCTCCTCCTCAGGATTTAAATGATGTTGCAGAAAATGAAGGATATGTGCAAGCTGATGGCTCTGACCAAGATTCAGAACATGAAGAACATGATCTGGCTGGTTACATGTTAACCAGAGACAGACAGAGAAGGGAAACCAGAAGACCAGCAAGGTTAAATGATTATTCCTTCAATACTGTTAATGCTGAATTAACTGCATTTGCTTTTATGTCTGCAGCAGTCATTGAGACAGGTGAACCAATCAGCTATGAGCAAGCTAAGGCTAGCTCAAGCTGGAAATTCTGGAAAGCTGCCATGGAAGAAGAAATGGCATCTCTGATAAAAAATCAGACCTGAAAATTGGTTCCTAAGCCTCAAGGTAAGAAAATAATTGGCTGCAAGTGGATTTACAAGGTAAAGCCTCCTGTCCCTGGTCTTGATAAAGCAAGATATAAAGCTAGGGTAGTTGCTAAAGGTTTTTCTCAAAGAGAAGGCATTGATTTCCATGAAATTTTCAGTCCAGTTGTTAAAAATGTTTCAATAAGATTAATAATGTCTATAACAGTTTTGTTGAACTTGGAATTAGAACAAATGGATGTCAAGACAGCTTTTCTGCATGGTAATCTTGAAGAAGAGCTGTACATTACTCAACCAGAGGGCTTTGTGGTAACTGGTAAGGAAAATTATGTGTGTTTACCGCAGAAATCTTTGTATGGTCTTAGACAAGCACCAAGGCAATGGTATATAAGATTTGATGAATTTATGACAAGTAACAGATTTAAAAGAAGCTGTTATGATCCATGTGTTTACTATTTTGTTTTGCCAAATGGAATGTGTATATATTTGTTGTTATATGTAGATGATATGCTAATTGCTTGTAAGTGTATGTCTGAAATTAACAAGTTGAAATCCAAACTATCTAAAGAATTTGAAATGAAGGACTTAGGTCCAGCTAGGAAGATTCTTGGTATGAACATAGTTAGGAATAGAGATAAAGGCATTCTATTGTTAAATCAAACTGACTATGTGTCTAAATTTCTTAAAATGTTTGGTCTAGATAAAATCAGAGTTGTTTCTACTCCAATAGGTTCACAATTTAAGTTGTGTTTAAGTTCTAAACCTCTTACTGTTGCTGAAGCTGATTATATGAAAAATGTACCATATCAAAATGTGGTTGGAAGCATTATGTATGCCATGATCTGTACTAGACCTGACATAGCATATGGAGTCAGTTTAGTGAGCAGATTCATGAGTAATCCAAATAAAACTCACTGGGATACTGTTAAATGGTTGTGTAGGTACCTGAATGGCTCAAAAACAGTAGGTTTAATGTTTAAACAGTCTGATATGCATGAGTTTGATGTGATTGGTTTCTGTGACTCTGATTTTGCTGCTGATTTGGATAAAAGAAAGTCTATTACTGGTTATTGTTTTATATTTGGCAATAATATTGCGAGTTGGAAATCAAGCTTACAGCATATAGTGGCCCTGTCAACCACAGAGGCCGAATATATAGCTTTGACAGAAGCTGTCAAAGAAGCTGTGTGGATCAAAGGTATTGTATCTGAGTTGGGGTTTTCTCAAAGCAAAACTTATGTGTATTGTGACTCTCAAAGTGCTATTCATTTAAGCAAGAATAGTGTGTTTCATGAGAGAACAAAACACATTGATGTGAGATTACATTTCATCAGAAATGTGATTTCAAAGGGTAAAGTTGTTGTTGAGAAGATCTCTACTCTCAATAATCCTGCTGATATTCTAACTAAGACTGTTTCTATTTCTAAATTTCAGGATGCATTAAGCATGCTTGGAGTTCAGAAAGTTTAGACATGAAGATGGTGATTATCTGAGGAGGAGAGCTGAATGTTGATCAACCAGAAATTTCAGAGTCAGGTGGAGATATATGGATTTTGACTCTGTAATGTGACTTGGTTTTGCTGGATTAAGTAAAACGCACCGTTTTTGTATAGGCTTAAAATCAGTAATAGAGCTTGATATATATACTGATGTTAACTGCTAGGGTAACACGGTTTTTCCTTTTCTGTTTTGCTTTTCTCTCTCCAGCGGCGCGATTGTATTTTGCTCTGCTAGGGTTTGATCGACCTTCGTTGATTCTTGAATGTAATATGTAACTAGAGGGTTACTATCTAGTTTTAGTGAGTGATTAGAGCGAGGAAAGAGTTGATCTGTGAGAGGAGAGTTGTTTGAGAGGTTGTAATCTGTAACTTCTGTTCTGTTTAGTGGATTGATCGACTGATGTTCTCCTCCTCCTTGGATGTAGGCTTTCTTTGTGAAAGCTGAACCAAGTAAATCTGCTGTGTTGTGTTTTGTATTTTCTTTCTATCTTTGGTTCTGAAATCTGGGTTTGAAATCGTAACAATAATTAAATAATAAAATTCTAGTATTAACCTAAATACCAAATTATAAAACTCTAAATACACACTAATTATAATAAAAATATATATATATAATAATAAAACCAATATATACATAATACTATATCTATATAAATATCTAATTACAAAACTTTAAATATTCACTAATTAAAAAAATATATATGATAAAAAATAATATGTATATAAAATACTATAAAATTTTGTAAAAATAATATATATATATACAATTAATCTCAAAAATTTAAAATATCCACTAATTAAAAAAAATATATGAAGAAAAAAGTAAATATATATATAATACTATATATATATATATATCTAATTATAAACATCTAAATACCTACTAATTAAAAAAATATATATAATAAAAAAATTAATATGTATACAAAATACTATCTATACAAAATTTTTATATTTTTATAAAATACTATATATAAAATAATATAAAAATTTTATAAAAATACTATATATAAATATTTAATTATAAAATTTTAAATACCCAAATAATTAAAAATATATATATGATAAAAAAATTTAATATGTATATAAAATACTATATATATATAATACTATATGTATATAATTTTTATAAAATATTCTCTGCTACATGGCCTTCAAATATTAAATGTAACTTCATTCCCGATTCCTTTGGCAAAAAACGATTGAGACCCATGGTTGTTTCTTGGTCCAAGCCTCTGCAAGGTATTTATAAGCTCAACCTTGATGCATCTTTCAGTAATCAGCATTCTTCTGGTGGCGCAATTCTTCGTGACAGTTATGGGAACACAGTTGCTGCTGCCTCTTTTCAGCTATCTGCTCATTCGGCTTATGATGCAGAGTTTAAAACTCTGATTTGGGGTGCTACCTGGTGTATAGATAATGGCTGGTCCCCTGTTCAAATTGAGGTTGATTGTCGTGATTTAGTTGATACAGTCCAGAAGGCTCAAAGCTCTGGCTATGGTTCTATGGAGCTCCTTCGTTTGGTAAATTTGTTCCGCAGGTACTCTTTTTCTTTGAAGCATGTTTACAGAAAAACCAATCTTGCGGCTCATCTACTTGCTGTCCACAGCGGACTCAACTCAGCTTCTGTTATTTTTACTTCCTTTGTTACTTTGCCCAACATAATCAAAAGTGTTGTTGCTTTAGAGTCTCTAGGAGTTCCATATCTTAGATATGGGTAGTTTGTTTGCTTCTGTGTTTTTGGTTGTTTTCGAGACCTCAATTTTATTATCTCAAAAAATAAATAAATAAAATATTATAAAATTATATATATATATATATATATATATATGTATAGAAGGAAGGAGGAGGGAAGGGAGGGTCCATTACCCCCGGGACTTTCTCTTATCATAGACCATGTTTATCTAAGAATTTTTTATTAGGTACTCCTATGATAAACAAATGATAAATGATCAGATAATTATCTTCTTAAATTGTCTAGACTAGATAGGCCTAAAATAAAAATGGGCAGAACTTTGGAATCAGACAGGGCCTGAATAAACTTCAGCACAAATCAGTTCTTGTAAGGCAGAACTTTTGAATCAGACAGGGCCTGAATAAACTTCAGCGCAAATCAGTTCTTGCAACCCAGTCAGTCAATGTCTTAGTTGAGACTAGTTAGATCAGTTCTGGTAAGTTGCAGCAGCAGCACATTGTAGATCAGAAAGGGAGAAAGATCGCCGGCAAGAGCTCCGTTGAGGAGGTGAAGAACACAATTCACTGTTATGTGATGTTTTTCCATATGGATGTCGGGGTGGAAGAGAAGGAGATGATGCTGAATTTAAATGAGAGTCCTCCCTTTTATTAGTGATTTTAGAATAGTTCATGCCTGACCCACATGACCCAAGAGCCAATATACTTCGATTGGAGGTTGCTGGTCTCTTTGATATGCCACTTACATTATCCTTGGTGGGGCAATTGCTATTGTTATCCAACATGTTATTTCGAGCTAAAAGATTCTTCCGTTTCCTGGCATAAGGATTTTCGGGTTTTGCAAAATCTTTAATGGATGAAGCAGAGAAGGCATCTGCTAGACTTGTGAAAGACTTCGATTTGCCATTATAAAACTTTGACATGCCTCTCCTGAAACATTCGGAAAGGAGTACAGCACAAACAATTTTAGAACCATAGTAGCAGGGTAGAAAATGTTAATAGCAAGATATATCTCCAATTCCAACAAAGCTTTTTGAGAACTGGAATCCTCTGTGATTCAGTTCTTATGGTAAATGTTAAAGGTTCCATCTATTATATATGACAATGCTGAAGAAAGTATGATTCAGCAGTTCAACTTCGTTACTTCAACTGCTTTAAATACCACAGTAACAGGGAACACACTCCGTTATGAAAGTTTCACAGGGAAAAAGGAAGGTCTCCTTGTAGGACTAGAAATTTAAGAGCCAACAAGCAACCATTCAACACTTGATTGATAACCATGGACAAAACAAGTATTAGGATGCTGTGGCTATGTGACTTACAGTTCCAAACTATCTAAATACTGAAGAACACCAAATCTCATCTACTCAACAAATGTTTTCTCCCTATTTCAACAACTTACAATCCAATATAGCACAACATACAAACTCTAACATATTCTCCATTTTTAGATACTTGCTCGATTATTGCAAGACTTCCCAACTCGCACTGTTTTTATCACCCCGCTTTGTAATTAACAAAAAAAAAATAGTAACATTAAAAAAAAAATGGACCAAATCCAACCTACAAATTATTGAAATCCGAAATAAAACTATCAAAGTTTCAATGAAAGACAGAAACCCAACAAATCTAACAGCTGAAAGAAACTTACTTGATAGGCAACACCTCCTCTAAAGCATCCATGGTATCCAACGGGCCTTTAAACGAACTCTGAACCTCCGACTCACTTGAATCTTCGCCAGCCTCTTCTCCATCCAACGAAGAGTCACTATTTCTCCCAATCGACGATGAACTACAAGAATCTTCCAAATCATCATCTCTCCTTTCCACTACCGGAAACTGGCGATCTTGATCAAAACCATCCATAGACGAGGGCTGCATCCGGTGAATAAGCAATCGACATAATAAGAAAGAAATGAAGTAAACAGGTTTGACAAGAAATTAATAACTACAGCAAATAAACGGCAGACGAATTGAATTTAATTAATAAATTTAAGAAGAGATAGGAAAAGAAAAGAAAAAGATAAAAAGAGAATAAATGATGTGTTGGGGGCTTATCTTGTAAAGAAGATTAACAATATAATTGTTGGTGTCTGCTCATATGTTTATCTGTTTCCAGATATTTTGGTTCTTTGTCTATGATATTTTTATGGATTATCGAATATTTTAATACTAAAATTAGGCAATTAGACAACGGAGATGGGTTACGCTGTTTCGAGTCTGTACCAAGTACAGCTTTTTACTCATGTGAATATGGGTAATGCCGCAATGGGTCGGTGATAGTGGACGGCAATCACGGCATTGTCTGTATAAGGAATTAAATTTAGTCTTTACATGTACACTCTGGTCATTGCTCCTCTCTTTACACAATAATTGAATAGGATAAATCTTTATCTTTAAACATTATTCACTGTAAATATTGTTATTATATTTATAACGCTATTAAATAACCCACAAGACACAAGATAATAATATTCAATATTATTTCTTTTTTTCTTAATTTTATAATACGATGAAAAATCAAAAATTAAACCTAAATTATTCAGAGAATATATATACCTCAACATGCTAATATTATCTTATCTTAAAATTTAATTAGTGCAAATATCACATAAACTTTGATTTTGTGCGACCTTTTAAATTTCTCTATTTTTTCGGGGACGATTGATTGAGATAATTTGATTCCTTATTCAAGTAATTTGATTCCTTATTCAAGTTCATCCGGTCATAAAAAAATATTCATAGATGGAATTGAAATGGTGAGAGACTTTAGCAGCAAAAACTGAAATTAAGATTCTATTATTCGAATTCTCTTACAAATAAAATCATAGTTTATAATTTATAACTGCATAACATCATTTATATTCTATCCTTTTTTTTTCTTATGAATGTTTGGTACCTAGCAGAATTTTCACACAGACACGCACCTGCATATGTTATTTAAAAAAATGGATGCATAATTTAATTTTTGAAGTTTGTTAAAAAAAACTTTTATGTTATCCTTAATTTTTTAAGTGGTTAATATATCCTCAGAATCACACAATTTTTAATTTTGTGCTCATCAAATGCAAAATTTCTCTGAAGATATGAGAAGATGCGAATGTGATTCAATATATTTCAAAGTGAAAATGAACTATATCTATTGGAAGCCATCTCAATACTTTATCCTTCAATTTCGGTTAGATTAATATATATATATATATATATATTATATAATGTTTAAAATTTTAAACAGTAAACTTTTAACTAATATTGATAATTGACAATGTATAATAATAAAAGTAACATAGATAAATGTTATAATTATAAAATAGTAAATAGTAAATTTTAAATTATTTTTATAATTTTACGGGACTAAAAATTAAATTAGAATCAAAAGTTAAAAAAGATGGTGCACCATAATTAAAATGAGATTGCCATATTAGATTGAACTTATTATATATGTGCATATATATATAATCTAGAATTTTCTTTTATTTTCTCTTCTTTCTCCATCATCCACACCAAACACTACCATCACCACTAAAACTTCTTATTTCTTCATATTTTCAATTATTTAGCCAAAAATTAAGAGAAAATCACATATAGTTACAGATTTTTAGAAATAAAAACTAGAAAAAGCAAGATTATTAACAAGTGATCATGATGAAAGATAGATTTTTAGCAAAGTTATGTGCTTATGTATTTTAATTTATAAAAATTTATTTTTATTTGAGTTTTAATATCTAAATTAACTGATTGAGAGATTTAAAATAAGATATTTCTTAAATATTGGATAAATGAATTATTGTGAGATATATGTAGAAATTGAAGTTATTGATTTTGTTTTTTTTTCTTAATTTTAAATGATGATTGTGAAAGTTTTTTATTAGATCAATTGTTGAAGACTTGATTAATTGAAGTGTTAGTAAAGTATTTAATAAAAACTATTCAATCTATACAATACAGCTAGAATTCATCAATATTTTGATAGAAATAGTTTAATTCATATTCATAATCAGAGATTTAACCTGACACATCCAATGACACGACCATGTCTCTAGGAGTATCGATGATGCTATTTTGCAACGTTGATGACATGGGCAACGGCACGGCCAAACTTTCGAACGTGTCATAGCTACTGTAATGCAGAATTAAGGACACATGAAGTGATACCCCTATATCATTAGGCGTGTCGAAACTTCTGTAAGGTGAGCGAATGACACGGTTATTGACACATTTGTGTTGTTGGACGTGTCACTTGAAGAATTTGTCCAAAATAACTCTTTTTCTTGTCTTTTATCCGTGATTTCGGCCTAAATGATCATAAGGCCACAAAGTGTAAAAGATTCCTCAAATAAACCCTAACAAGAACTTGAACAAACAAATTAAACTCAATTTGACAATAAATATACTAAAAAATAGGGGCAAAAATATCATCAATTATATACTTATCAAATACTAAATGTTGAGCAAAGTATTATTCCATTAAAGTAATATATATAATTCAGTGTTAACTACAAACTAATAAATTGCCCTAATCATACTGATTTTAGATATAGTTTGAAATTGAATTGCTAATTAGAGAGTGGATATTTATAGTGATAGTAGGCACATCATGTCATTTATAAATACATTATATCTCCAGTGGCAGTAAACATATTTGTCATTATTGGGTCTTCAGTCATATCTTTGAGATTTGACATTAAATTACCAACTGTGACCCATTATCCAAATTAATGATATGAGTTCAGTGTGTATGGATAAATTTAAAAAGATTATTTATATTGAAAATAATGTGTTATGTGATTATTGTTAAACTAACTCAAATATGAATCTAATCATATTCAATGTTTTATGTTTAAATGAATTTATCAATTTTCGTAAGTAATGTTCTAAAGTGATAATTTCTATTGTTTGTAAATTTGTTAATGTATAGTTTCTTTCCTTTTAATTCCTTACATATTATAAATACATAAGCATAACTAAGTCTTTTCTAACGTGTTAAAATTATTTTTTTAACTCGCAGATCAAATTAGAAGAGTTGAGACTGCAGAGTGAGAGAAATACGTTCTTGATCAACTGCGTCATAAAGGTTTAACGAACAATATTATAAATATTATAGTCATATGGTTCACATAATAATATTTTATAATTTTATATGATAGTTGTATAAATTTGAGGATAGTAGGAGAATTATAATAATATTTACAATATAAGTTAATATAAAAATTTTTATAAATTAAATAAATATATATATGTATTACATGTATGAAAAATAATTATATCATATGAATATATTTTGAGATTTATTATATATATTATCTTTATATATTAATTATGTGTTCATGTGATGTCTTTTATGTAGTTTAATGTATATACTATGTGGAATGTGTTACATACATTCATTTTGATTTTAAAAAAAGAAAAATTTACTTAGTCTATATGCATATGCACCAATCAATAAAATTAATTATATTTTATATTATTATTTTTTTAAATAATTTTTATTGATCATGGTCTAGATAAAGATTACCTTAAAAAATTAAATTAAAATTAAATTATAAATAGTTAATAAACTAATTATCAATAAATAAAATTTTAATTGACTGTATAAAATGAATAATTAATTAATATTTTTAGTTTTTAACGGTTTAGTATATGCATATAAAAAACTTAAAATTTAATAAATTATATATATATATATATGTATAATAAAAAAAATTAAATAATCACAAACCCATGATTGAAATATAAAATACAGGTTTAGAAATTATGCTTATAGTGTTTAGATTCTAAGGAAAATTAAAAATTAAAAAAAAAAGAGGCATTGTTCATAGAATACCAAAAACCTCCTAAAACCCTCGCTCTCAGTCCGAGTGACTACCTTCCCAACTGCGAAGAACACAGAGACGACATTAGTGTGTTCGTAAAATGTCCGCCATTTCTACAGGAATACAAACGTACGCTGACTTCGTAAATGTTCACGGTCTTCTGTTGGCTGCCTCTGGCCTACCCCGATCGCTTCACTACAAACTGCTCCAAAAACTTACTTCAGAGACCTTTGATGGCGGCGCCTACTTCCAAGTCGAGCCCTGCGAGGAAGGCCGGCAGAGACGGCTCCTCCTCACCTCTGACACTTTGCCCAAAGAATCCAACGTTTTCCTCGTCGACCATGCCTGGACTTTTCGTCTATCCGATGCTTATAAACAAGTAATTTCATTTCTTCACTGCTAAACTTTACTTGCTTGATTCATATCAAGATTCTATTTTTAAGGAAGCAACTCAATTTTTTAGCTTATATTTATATTGGGAAATGACATTTTCTTGCTTACATGTGATCCTGTTGTTTCTAATGGCTCTTATGTAATGAAAATTTGAAATCTTTAATTGAGCTGTTGCAGCTACAAGAAGTGCCCGGATTGGCTCAGAGGATGGCTGCTTTGATGTGTGTAGATGTTGATTTGAATTCTGATGCTGAAGACGGGGATGGAGTTTCACAAGAGAGCAATAATAAATTAAATGTCATTGACGCTGTTGAGAATGAGATTAATGATGCAAAAATGAAAGGTTGTGATACTGTTGGGTGGTTGGAACTTGAGGAGCTCGACATTAACGATGATATGCTGCTCTCTCTTGATTTGTCAAGTAAATTTCCGGTTGGTGATTATTTTTCATCTTCAAGTTGTTTTAATAACATCATAAAGCTTGAGAACAGAGTTTTTGGTCCGAAATTGTTTCAGAACCAATATGTTTGGTTTAAACTTTAAAGACATTCATAGATTAATGTTCTCTAATTGAAGTAAGGACACTGTTATAATTGCGGAAGAGGTGCTGGTTTTGCTTTAGCATTTGCTTTCAATTTGCTGCTTATAATTTTTATTGTCATAAGGTAAATAATTATGTCTCCATTTTGTTGTATTAGGACTTGTTAGCTCTAAGTCTGTGTGGAAACAAGCTTGAGAGTGCAGAACTAGTTGTGCAAGAAGTCACCAAGTTCAAAAATCTAAGAGCTCTCTGGCTGAATAACAATCCAGTTATAAAAAACCGGTATGCTTGCTGATATATGGAAAGTATAACCTGCTTTGAAGTTGCTGTTAACGATTCTTCTTTTAGAGATAACTCATCTATTCTGCTCCAGCGATGGTCATATGGAAATTGCAATTGTCAATGGATGTCCTACATTGGAAATCTACAACTCACGTTTCACCAGTAATTTTGGTGAGTGGGCGTTGGGATTTTGTGGAGAATTATATGAGAAGGATAATCCTGGCTGCATCAATCAAAGCGATTCTCAGTTACAGAGTGTGACATCTCTTGACCTTTCCAATAGATGTATTCACTCTCTGATTAATAAGGTCTGAACTTTCTCTTTTGGCACTGAATCTTCATTTCATGCTTTATTCTTTTGGTTTTATAGAAACATCATCTTCTATATACAGTTTCTATTCAGAAATTAAGGTTCAGAAATTTTGTATACCAAAACATGATGGTTTCTTTCCCCATTATGCTAACAAAAAGTTCTATTGCATTGTTTATTTATTGTAACTGAGGCGAGGATCAAATCACCCTGCACTAATGAAATTTGCTGATGGTATGGTTCTGTTTTAGGCATTTTCTCCTGTCAAGATACCATCCCTTTCACATTTGAATATTCGAGGAAATCCATTGGAGCAGAATTCAGTTGGTGAATTATTGGAATTACTGAAAAGATTTCCTTGTTTACATTCCTTGGAGGTACCTTCTCTCTCTCTCTCTCTCTCTCTCTCTCTCTCTCTATATATATATATATATATATATAAAAGCAGCCCTTGTGTTGTATTATACAAAACAATGAAAATAAATGCTGGAAAAGAAGCTTGGGAATGAATTAATCTGTTATTTAATTTTTTTTTCACTTCTTATTTTCTTGCAGGTGGATATTCCTGGTCCTCTTGGAGATAGTGCCACAGAAATCCTTGAATCTCTTCCCAGTCTTTCTTTGCTGAATGGTGTCAATTCATCAAAAATCTTAGAAACTGGAAATAATGTGACTGATTCAATCCTCCAGCCCCGTCTTTCTGAATGGACAGCTGATGACTCTCTTGCTGATCGTGTTATTAATGCAATGTGGTTATATGTAATGACTTATAGACTTGCAGATGAGGAAAAAATTGACGAAACCTCTGTGTGGTATGCATTCCTGTGTTGATTGATCTAGTAATTTCTATTTATTTGTCCTTTGTTGCTGAGAAGCTGTTTGTATATGTACTTCACTCAATACCTAATTTTTTGGCATTCTGATTTAGAAAGGCTTGTGATGGTATCAAGTTCAGAGAGAGATGGTGCTATGTGATGAATGGATTTAAAATTTTGCTATAATTATTTCTCGAGGAATATGGAGAATTGTAAATGAGATGAGGGAACATTGAGTTGATTCTTGTTAAATATATTTCAAATGAGGAAAAAATGCTTAGGCAAGTCCAGGAAAGTCATATGATAATAGAGCAGTTTCTAAAAGATAGTAAACGAATATCATGTAAATCGTCATATGATAATAGAGCAGTTTCAAAAAGATCGTAAACAAATATCATGTAAATCAAAGTTGATCACTATTTTATCGGATCAGGCTTTCTGAAATATAAAGAATCATCAAGACAAAAAGTCTTTAGGACTAAATGGTTTCTCACTTGAATTTGTAATGTGAATGATGATAATGGTATGTGTGGTAGTAAAGGAGTTCAAGTGAATAGTCCAGATCGTTTTATTTCTACTTTCCTGGCGAAGTGCTTTATTTTGGAGTTTCCTGCAGGTATGTGATGGATGAACTAGGGTCAGCTTTACGGCATAGCGATGAGCCAAATTTCAGGGTGGCTCCTTTTCTCTATATGCCTGAGGGGAAACTCGAATCAGCCGTGAGGTTGTTCTTCGACTTTCTTTATTTGTTTGCTTGTTGTACATCTTTTTGCTAATCTTGCCTAAGCACTCCAAATCCTCGTGCATAACTGCACTGTGGTGTATCCATGCTTTGTGAAGTTCATAAATAACAAAACTCATACATTTGTTCTTTCTGAACTGTTTCTACAAGTTGCAGATTAATGCCATCTTATTCGTGAACATAAAATACTTTTCTTTTTGCTTTTCTAGTTATTCCATTTTATGGCCCATCCAGAATGTTCAAGTTGGAGATGAGTGCACTCGTGATTTCCTTTTTGGTATTGGAGAAGACAAGCAGCGTTCTGCTCGTTTGACTGCATATTTCCATACACCACAGAATTATTTTATTCAAGTATTAACTCTCTCTATATATTTGCTGCTATTTTGAATTTAATTTTAGACCAATTCTTGTGTTTTTCTAATTGATGCAATTTTTTTCAGGAATACAAAAAATTCCATCAGAAAGTTCGAGCAAAAAATTTAACTTCTTTGCCAGAGGAGTCTTCTTTCACCAGACGCTTGTGTCGCGCTGATGGATCTCCCTTGTGTGTTTACACTGATATACCTCCCGTAGAAGAATTTCTGACACGTCCTGAATTTATTATCAGTATGTATCATGGTCTATTCTCCTATTTGAGTCCGTTCTATCTAGTATTTGTTTGATTTACAACTATTCAGCTATAAACAAGTCATGCAAGCAAAATTTTCTGATACCTATGAATTGTATTTTAGTGGCTGCAATTTTTTTTGTTGCTAGTTCAGTTTCTTTGGTCTGAAGCTTATTCACCATTGTTGATTGCCATTATTTGTTTTGTTGTTTACTATTTCCTCCTTGCCCTCCTCTGACTAACGTTCTAACATTTTTAGCCCCAACTAACAAGGAAAATACAGTTGACAGGCAGGCAGTTTACTTTCACAGGATTCAATTGTACATCCTGAATATGCAGCAGGGTTCTTGTGATAAAATCTAACCACATTTTTATTGAGCAGAGGATTTTTTCCACCTGTATTTTCTCCCTATGTGTGTGGCTTTTTATGGTTTCAGTTGTTTGTTTACGTTCAATATTTCCTTTACCTGGTCTTACAGGCTTCTATGTAACTGGTTTTGTTACAGCAACTGAGCCCAAGGATGCAGATATTATATGGACAAGTATGCAGGTGGATGATGAAATGAAAAAAGCTACTGGAATTACAGATCAGCAATATGTGAACCAGTTTCCTTTTGAGGCTTGTGTTGTCATGAAACATCATTTGGCAGATACTGTTCAGAAGGTAAAGAAGCAAATCTGATTTACATTTGAATAACCAACATTATTCCTAATCCATTGTGAACTGAATAAGCGTTGTTCTTGGAGAGTGTTGTTATTTTAGCTTTCATGCTGTGTATATGGGCATATTAGAATACCACCAGAATGTACAACCATTTTTGCAAGAAGTTGACTTGAAATTTTGTCTTCTTCGCAGGCTTATGGATCTCCTGAATGGTTGCAACCTACTTATAATCTTGAAACACATCTATCTCCACTTTTTGGTGACTATTATATACGCAAAAGAGATTGTATGAACAATCTGTGGATCTTAAAACCTTGGAACATGGCACGAACTATTGATACGACTATTACTGATAATTTGTCTGCCATCATCCGCATGATAGAGACTGGTCCAAAAATATGCCAAAAATATATCGAACACCCTGCATTGTTTCAGGGGAAGAAATTTGATCTCCGTTATATAATTCTGGTTCGCAGTATGAAGCCTTTGGAAGTGTTTCTTATGGATATCTTCTGGGTATGTTGTTCTAATATGCCAATATGATGTGAAAGCAATATTTTCTAGGCAAGACGGTTGAGATGGAACTTCTTTACAATTATTCTGTTTGAAGTTTAAACAAATTCATTATCCATGATTCAAATGGTTCTTTTCATTTTTATTTTCAGGTGAGATTGGCAAATAATAAATATACTTTAGAGAAGCACAGCTTATTTGAATATGAGACCCACTTTACTGTTATGGTATGTGTTACTAATTTATTGCTTTGAAGTTCCTCTATGATATCTTTTAGGCAGCCATATATTTCTGGACACCCACATGGGGATGGATTTGTTTATTTGCTTTGATATGATGTGTTAACTTGATTGGCTTGTAGAACTATCGTGGACGCTTGAATCACAAGAATACACCAGAGTTTGTTAGGGAATTTGAACAAGAGCATCAAGGTTTCAACAGCTTTGCCACTTTTTATTTTGCTTTTTTCTCTCCTACAAGGGGTGGTAGTTTGTAATCTTGTAATGTGCGAGTGAGAGATTGAACTCATTGCTTATGTAAATATTTTGTTTTGCAGTTAAATGGTTGGATATTCATCAGAAAGTTAAAACTATGATTCGATCAGTTTTTGAGGCAGCTGCACTGGTACATCCTGAAATGCATAGTCCAACATCTAGGGCAATGTATGGTGTGGACGTGATGCTTGATAGCTCTTTTGAGCCAAAGTTATTGGAGGTTTGTAACTGCTGATGATTTCCCTTCTATAATGCTCTTTTTCAAGAATTAAATAGTCAGAATATAGTTTGAATTCAAACCTAGTCCGGGCAGGCTTAATTTTATGCTGATTAATTGATATAATGGCATTTTTTTCATAATGAAAATTCTGTATATGCAGGTAACCTACTGTCCTGACTGTACAAGAGCTTGCAAGTATGATACACACTTTGTATTTGGAGATGGAAAAGTAATCAAAGGCAAAGACTTTTATAATTATGTGTTTGGTTGTTTATTTTTGGATGAGACTACCAATGTACAACAACTGTAATGCTTTAACATGGCATTAATTCTCATTTTGTTTCAGAACTGTAGTGTACAATGTGAATTGAGTTCCATTTTTGTCAAGTGATCGACAATTTATTAGTATTTGAGGATGTATTGTTACCCTAAACCCTATCTGGCTGCGCTTGTATTGACATTATAATCCTGCATCATTCTTATAGCAATCATAGATAATGTAACGGAAATGAAACATGAATTTATAATATACTCTGGCCAGTAGAATTTGAAGAATGCCGTGGAATCTTTCAACTAGATTCTTCACAATTGAGGATTTACGAGGGAAAATGCTAGGATTAGTAGATTCTTCACGATACTAAAGTGGGGCAGTACCGTTCATGAGAGAGGCATTACCTTTTAGCTGTCAAAATGTTGCCCTGTTTTCCATCTAACAGTTTCAAAAGGGGAAAATTAAGAGGAGAAAGAACCAAGCAAAATACATCCAATCAATAATGCAATTAGCTTCATCAACTAGTTAATCAGCTGTTATATACATTCAACCATCTATCCCTGTAAATAGTAGGACTTTGATGCTTGTCATAATGACCCTTCCATCACGAAAAAGAAATAAAATTTCCTGCCAGCATGCGGGAAATTCCAGAGCAACTAAGTACACTTTGTTCAGCTGATGTGCTCGAGTAACTTCATGATGTTGAAAGTTTCTTCTGCAGTTCAAGATTTGACAATCTCTCAACCTCCAATGCTCGCTCAAGCTTCAGCACATCAAATAGCATTAACTTATGAGATTATGCTAGAATAAACCACTTCACTTAAAAGGTGACTTAAGTCAATCATACCAAGGTAGTTATAAAACACTATATATATCCATAAACCGATGTTATAAAATTAGTACCTTTGCTGCTCGTGTGCTCCATTCCCCTAATATAGCTCTCAGTCTTTCATTCTCTTCCACATACTGTTCCAACATTTCATCAATGATATTAGGAAAAGATCAACTTCACAGGTATGATTGTATTTCATTATATATGCAACATAAAATAATTGCTTAAAGCATGTGCCTAATGACTGGTGACAGTATCAGGGTTTTTGGCAACCCTGAACAGCTGCCATAGTAATGTTGCAGAACCATTCAAAGAGAGAGAAGAACATCCAGGCCACTCGTAATAAAACAATTTACAAAGCCCCAAGAAAATCCAAAAACACAACCTAACAAAAAGTGCAGTAGCAAAACGACATGCAAAAAAATAGAACAAAGCAACAAGCGAAGAAGGTATTAAGCATTTGTTGATAAAGGAAATAAATTAGTATATAATACTTTAAATTGAGAATGAAATTAACATCTACCGGAGATACCTGATTGTTTGTAGTGCGCACTCGCTGTACCTCAGAGTACCTCTCAGCTATCAATGACCGAGCAAGCCTTAGCTCAGTTTGCAGTTGATTCATCTGTACCACAAATAAGATCCTCAATGCCAATTTTGGTGAAGTAATGATTATCAAAGTATGAAGTCTAAGAAGGTGAACTCAAGGGAGGGAGGAAACAACTCTTAGATAAACAAAGACACATGATTGGGCAGTAGATACATGCCTAAATATATCCTTGTACATGGTTGGCAAACACAGAAAGTGCTAAATCAAAGAATATTGTCATAAATCAAGTATTACCTCAGCAGAAAGCGTCCTTAATTCCTGTTCCGAGCTGCTAACATATGAGCAAGATCAACCTGAAAAAATAGACACAAGTAACATTAGTGAAAACAAAAGAGACACTCCAAATTCAGAATGGAAATGGAAAATAGTAAAAGAAAAAAGTTATCCTTAGAATCAAGGTCTATGTTTTCATATCCAAACTAGAGGCACTGGGTCACAGAAAATCCACAAGATAAAGGACCATGTAGCTTCGTTGCATGATAATTCTAGTCACATTCTCATGCAAGCAATCCACTCAGCCTCATTTTTTATTTCCTTAAGTGGCTCCTCATAGTTGAATCTAGCATTTGCTGCTTGAAGTTATCCTTTAGCACACAGATACCACCAATATTTTTTAAGCATAGGAACATCATTTAGACTAAAACAAAGGCAGGCAAGAACAAATAATTAAACAAGGCTGCTGTAATCCTGCCTAACTGTTAATCCTAAAAAACTGATCTAAATACAGAAAAGAACCTTAGCCTTTCTTAAGAAACAAGAACTTGTATGATTGACCAAGTTTTTGACAATTGCAATAGATGTTCTTCGATTGACCAAGATCTCCACCACGGCATTGGACAATCACCCATTAGCAACTAAACTGCATGTTTAAAATTGAAATTAATCCTTTGACACATGCAGGAATAAACATACTTTTAGTGAATATGAACAGTCACAAACACCCATATGTTGGAAAGCCCTTGGATATTTCAGAATCAAGTCAACATAAATCCTGCATTTGTAACTTGTTCTTTTCCCCATCATTAACAAATGTAATCATCCCAGGGTGGTTCATGCCGATACAGTCAATCAATCGAGGAACAAAGACATATTGGTTAATCTCACGTGACAAAATCGAAGAAAACCATCTCTTTACATGTCATTTGAATTTTCTTGGGCCAGCAAAATAACTAAACTCAAGCTAAACAGTAGTTCTGAGCCCTGAAGTAGTTCCGTTACAATTACTTACATTGACATCCATTCACTACATCATTACACATGGTTCTACTTCTACATGTGAAAGAAGTATAGATTAGCCAGGATTATATAATGACCAGAGGTGTGCTACCATCGTTAGATCTCTCATATTTGCTTGCACTCTTGCAGACGAAGAATCTGCATTAACACATGTTAATGAGAATTTGATAAAAAACAGGGACTCATTACAATGGTAAAAGTACGTTACATTCCATGATCATTACAATTCTTCATCACCAACAGCACTTTGGCAACCAAAACAATAAGCATTTGGTTAAAAGAAAAGGGAAAAACAAACTTAAAGATGCAGCAAGATATAACCAATCCAATAATGGGTTTAGCAATCATATACCTCCTCACTCAAAAAGTGAAGGTTCTCGCGTTGATATTGAAGCAAAACCATTTGCTGATCTGAAAGTCAACCACCATCATGATACCTGTTGTACAAAAGAGTCTAGCATCACAATTTTTTCATGCTTGCAAATTATCTAATGTATATTCTTATTTGTGTTGGTCTCATGACTATTACGCTAATGTGTTACAACTGACACAACAGCCACCAATCAGGCATAGAAAAAAGATCCCAACAGGAAACAAAAAAATTTCAGAACGAGGGGTTGGGAGGAGGGGGAGTGACAATACAGTACAATTACCTCAAGCCTTCCAAAGAACTTGATTGTTGTAGTGGAGAATATAATGACTTCAAAATGTCAGGCTGAGAATCTAGTAAATTGTACTGGTGCAAATAACCTGCAGGCTCCATGAAACATGCAGAAAAGCATTAAGGGAAAAAAATTGCAAGAGACATGTCCAATATTTCATCTGGTAGAATTATAAATTTGGCAAGATAAAAATAGCTTCAAGATTATCAGCATTCATGTAGAATGGAAAGTTCTTCTATATCCTCATAACATTACATAATAGCTATTGGAAAACATTTCATGTTACTAGAAATCGGAAAACACATGCCACCTTCAAAATGGATGCCCCTATTTAGCATGACAAATTCAAATCAACTAAGTTTCAGTCCCAAGCTAGTTGAGGTTGGCCATTTTGCAAGACATACAATTTCTGGAAATCAAAATTTCAAAAGAGCTAATTATAAGTTTCAGAAGCAACCATTATCCATAACAACAGTCTATACAGTGCCAAAGCTATGGCGGAATCATGTCTACAGACTATGGATAGAGAATTTTCCAATATTTATCTGACAACTAGCATACAAGATCAGAAAATTGTGACAGCAATCTACTTGTACAGGTCCACTGCTACTTAAATGAGGTTAAAAAAGTCAATTACTTCAAGATATGTAAATCAACTCACCAATATAGACGCTCAAAAAGGATACAGCACATTTTGCTTCAGCTAGCACAATGACCCTGCACTTTTAGTGAGAAAGCTAAGAAACAGTCTATATTTGAAAAGGTATATTTAAAGCAGCACCCAAGTTTTCACTCTTACCCTGCTACAACACTTGGAAGAATGTTCATAATAAATGAAATATTATGATGAGGAAAAAGAGTTTCATGATGACAACACAACAATTGAGATGCACAGAATTGAACGTCGGTATATATTTTACAATTTTTTTTTCTTTTGGCACACAAAAAAGTTTTCAATTCATAATTAATTGTTTCTTCTTTCTGATTCATCATCTGTACCTCAGTAATGCTGAGATTGAAAGAAAGCTGATTTGGGGTTTCCATACTATGACAAGAAGCATTGCAGCAGTTCCTGCAATTTACCTAAACATTCAATAAAACTATAACAGTAATAATTTCAGAGGCACATAACTTATTTACATAAATTGGAAATTTGAATTTTCTGTACGAAAATATAAAGAGCAATGGTGAAAATCCAAAAATTGGACATATAATAACATACAGAAGAATTAGATACACAACAGAAGATTAAAACCACAGTGTGACATGAGAGAGTGGAGAAGAAATTAAGAGCAAGTACTTACCATATGCAGTAATGGCAAATGGTAACCAAACAATATGCTTCAATTTCTGGCTGAAACTATAGTAACCCTACAAAACAAATGATCATGTGAGAGTTTCTACTCCAGGCAAATGATTAATCAAGAAATCAAAGTGAATGCAATCTGAAAAGCACTAGGTTTAGAGAGAGGCATTAAAGCAGCAATTTCTTCACCTCCAGCTAAACCTATGATATTTAAATTGGTGAAAGTTTCACATTCAGTACAAATCTGGAACCATTTTACCAATATAATCTGACCCTTGAATTCAAAACATAATTCCTACAAGTACATGGAACTGGTTTTGGGAAGAACTAAGAAAGACTAACTGCACTTATCATAAAGCTAGTTAACTTAGCATTTTAATATTTTCTTTATGGGATACCTGCAAACGAATTTTCTGGACTTGAGAAACAAAATATTGCTGGAAGATGCCTGAAAAAAGTAAAATAAACTCATTATAATCTAAGGTAGAACAAATTTACCAGCTGAACATGTAAAAATTAGAAAAGTTGTAGTAAAGCTAGATCTGTCACAATTAGAAGAGCAACATCGCGCAACTACAAAGCAATGGGGGAACCAATTGATGATGAAACACTAAAGGAGCTAGAGCACCCAAAACAGTATAACATGCCTAAAATTGAATAACAATTGTCAATTTATGCTGAGAAAATGAAAATGGATAAAGAGTGATAAATGGAACTTGCCAGTAAAACATAATAAACAACAGCTCCAAAAACATTCCTGCGTTTCCGGTGACCACAAAAAGGAGCCTCGTGCAGTATATCGAGGAAGCTACGATAGTAAAAAAAGAAAAATTAAAAGACGGAAATTGAAATTTGATTTAGCAGAATGAAAAATAAGAAGTATTCAAAGAGTAAATTGAAATTTTACAGAGCATTTTCTTCAGGATCTCTGTTGACATTTTTACGAGTTCGTCTTTTTTGTGTGCGTGTGTGCTTTGATAATTTTTGAAAGGTATTAAATTAGCGTTTAGATCACCGTTTCGTGTGGCATTTTCTGGTTAGTTTGATTTGGTAGCAGATTCAGTAGAGTTACCAGAGCAACACTGACTAGTTTGATTAGAAATGTTTTTGCCTTGTCGGCAATGGGAGCATTGGGTGATGACTGCTTTGCTTTCAGCCAGAGAATTAAGCCTTTGTTTCGTTAAAAGAGGAGAAAGCAATTGTAATTTTTTTTTAGTGCAACTATTAACAGAGCAAAGGGAAGTAAAATAAAATAAATTTATTTTTTAAATTTTTTAGTTAATCTAAAATATTTTTCTTTGAAATGAAGAGAAATGAAAGTAATTAGTATTTTAATTTTTCTTTTTTTTGTTAAAATTAATAAAAAAAATTTAAATTACTCTTTTTTTATTTAATATATTAAATAATAAAAAATAATTTTTTATATTACTATTATTTTCTTCATTAAAATAAATTTAATTTCCCTTTTAATTTACTTCCATCCAAACAAAAGCTTAGTGGGCAGCAGACATATGGAATTGGGTTGGCCCGTCCGTTTCAAGATGATGGGTTAAAAAACAGCCCACTATTAGCAACATTTAAAAATTTAAAATGACTCCACCAATCCCCTCAAACACCCCCCCCCCCCCAAAACAAAAAAAAAAAAACTATTTAATATAAAATTTTTACTTTTTTTATCAAAAATATTTTAATTATTTTATTATAAATTCATAACAAATTATATAAAATTAATAAACTCATACTAAACTAATATAAAATTGAATATATTTTAAAAATAAAATAAATTTTATTTTTTTCAAAATTTTCTTATATTTTTGTTAAAAGCTCTTTAGCTTATTTATTGTTCCAAGTTCAAATTGAATTAGCAGTAGAATTTTAAAACTATTATCGGTATTAATAGAATTTAATTTAATTTAATTAATTAATATATGAATATGTTACATTTCTTATATTACGATCATAAGAATAAAATTTCAAGCAGAATATCAAAGAAAAAAAAAGAAATTAGATTCTATTTCACTTTATCTTAATTTTTTAAAAGTACTTTATAATTTTTAAAATTGTTAAAAATATTTTATTTTTAAATTTAATTAGAAATATACTCCATATATATCTCTTTCTGTGCATATATATATTTTTGATATATCAAATGATATTTCCAAAATTGAAAAAAAATCATTTAAAAAAGTAAATAATTTTACAATTTTTTTAATTTTTATATAAAACCCGAAAAACTATATAAAAATTTTGCCATTTTACCCATCAAATTACTTCTTAAATTTTGTAATTTGCCACAAAATTTTCTCATTTTACGTCTATAAAATGGCAGCATTTTTCTGGTTTGGACTATTTAGGTTTTTCCTCTTTTTTTCATTTCCTCAAGAAATCCATATTTTTTTTATTCATAAATAATATTTAACAGTAGTTTTAGATTTTTAGTAAAAATAGTAAAAAGATTAAGAATTTGGGTTTTAAATTATTTTATTTTTATTGTTTTCCACAAACAAATAGTTCACATCAATTAACGCGGAGAATTTTTTTATTATTATTATGAGAAAAATTTTTATTAAGTAGGACAGAGAAAGGTTGGGTTCCATCAAATTAAAGGAGCATTTTTTTTTATTGAAATCAGGCCAAATACTAAAAATATTAAATCGATACCGAGATCTTAAGTTCAGTTAAATCCAGTTAGTTTTAAATAAGTTGAATTTTAATACTAAACTTTTTATATTTAAATTTAATTTTAATATTATTAGATTAATTTAACTCGATCAAATTAAAATGATAAAACTAAACAAAATGATGTTTAATATGCAATTATAAAAAAGTTTATAGGATGTGAATTCAAGAAAAAAAATTCATTATTTTTTCATTATTAAAATCAAATCAACTCATAACTTATTTCTAAACTAGTCGAACCTATTTCAACCCATACAGATCCATTGGATCTAAAAAAATTGTGCTCAGCCCTACCGTAATGTGAAAACTAGAAAAGAAATTTCGATAGCTTATGATATGCAGTGTCCAAAATAGAATTGTTGCTTTGTCTGAAAGATGCATGACCATTAAATAAGAATTAAGTGGAACAAAATAATTATCATTCTAGAATCATTAGAATTAATTGTAAATATATTAAAGAAATATTTTGACGATATAATAAAAAATTTAAACTTTAAAAAGTTAAATATTTCTTTGACATCTCAAGAAATAAATAAGCATTATTTTTTATGGTTTGAATGACTTGTTTTTTTTTTTAAAGAAAAAAGCTAATAGGTTTCCAATGATAAACCGTGTGCTATTGAAAGATCCAAAAAGAGTTGAGAAACCAGGTTTCCTGTTTGCCAAATGCTTTTGATTTTGAAAGCAGTTGAATCCTACACATATATGTAACAAAATAATGCATTCAATACTTGATGAAACTTACCTGAAATTATATAAAACTACCACATAAATCTGGGAGAAAGTGCATGTATTTTGAGTGCACTGATTTTTGGAGGCTTGGCCCCTTTGAAATGTGAAACTGCATTTCAGCAATTCCTAGATTTCAAAAAGATGCAGACTGGAGTCCGAGCTCCCAAATGTAGCATTTCTGGTTCAATACGTAGGACCAGCGTAGAATAACATACCAAAGAGAAAAAATAGAGAACATAAAGCTCAATTGGAGCATTCTGTCTATTACATCGTTTAAATTCATAATTTACGTGAGGTCTTTCTTGTGTTACATGATCGAAATTCAGGATCTTATTTTATAAACCAAGCCAACACAATAATCATTTGATTCATAAACTTCCAACTATCTAAGACGGATTCTAATTTGACTGAAACAAGAATCTTTTACCACAAATAATTCATCAAAGATCGCATATTTCTTCATAGTTGTATTAAGCTACAACAGGGTATGATGCACAAGTTGCGACACCTACATGGAAATCATCATAATCAGGAAAAGCAAAACTCAAAATCCAAGGCAAGATAAAGGCTACAGAAAGAAAGTGTACTGCCTGAGATGACAGCCAGAAGAAGAGGTGATTCTAATCCTCAAAGGATTTCACCAAAAATTTCAAGTCCATTACGAATATTCCATCCAAGCAGATATAGTTAAATTAGGTATAGGTTGGAAACTTACCACACATGTTTTTCCCCATCTCCATCTTAAAATAGCCATTATCACCCCAATTTTCTCCCCAAGAGTTCTTAATTAGCCAGTACGGGACGCCATCTTCAACTCCATACCCAACTGCAAGAACAGCATGGTTCACATCCTGCCATACAACTTGAAAAATGTTAGAAAATAACCTATGTATCATAGGAAGGATGAATGCATATAGGGCTGTAATCGAGCCGAGCCAAGCCGAGTTTTGAAAAATTCAAGCTCGGCTCATTATAAAATAGTCGAGTTTGAACTCGAACTCGAACTCGATTCAAGCCCGAGCTGAGCTCAAACTTTTATCGAGCCAGCTTATATACTATGTATCTCGAACTTTATTTAAATAAATCTAACAAGCTCAATTAACTTATTTCAGTTTTTATTTTTAATTCATTTTTTCTACATTTTCATAAAAAAATATACTAAAATTAACATTTTTATGAAAGATGAACAATATAATTATATATTAACACAAATACAATATTTTTTTTTTGAAAGGAACACAAATACAATATTATGTTACTATAATTTTATATTTTATTATAAATTACTAAGTTATTTTATATTTTATATTATGTAATTTATTTATCACATATATCATATATTAATAAATTATATAAATTAAATTAGTAAAAAAATTAATATATTCATATACATAATTTAATATATATATATAAATTAAATTATATATATTTTTAATCCAAGTTAATAAACGACCTAACTTACGAGCTTAACTTACAAGCTTTTAAAATGAGTTAGCTCACGAGCTAACGAGCCGAGTATTTTTTAGCTTAAGCTTTGCTCATTTAGCAAATGAGCCGTTCGAGCTCGAGCCTGAACGAGCTTTTATCGAACCGAGACTCAAGCCGAATTTGAGTAATTTGGCTCATTTACTGCCCTAAATGCACATAGCACTCTTAAGAAAAATAGCCATGATATCAAATGGGATTAATGGATTACAAGCATCAACCTCAACATATCTTGCCATAGAATATATCTCGACTGGAATATCGTATCTTGTGAATCGTGTAAGTTTGGTCAGTACAAATGTTTCTTGAAGAGGAGCTTTTTTGGACTTGAAATGTGATACAATTTTTTTTCAGTGGTGTCCTATCTTATGAATAAAATGTCATTTCGAATTTTTTAAATCTTAAAAAACAAAAGAATAAAAACTCACCCTTGAAGTGCTGCCACAAGTATCACTCGTGTATACTCCACTCTTGTAAAAACGGAAACCAGTTACTACCTGAAAAGCAACACTCACAGGACGAACCATGGCAACTGCATGCTTTAATTCATTTTCAGCACCCTGCATATGCATAGGACATTAAGGAACCTTAAAAGACATCTACGAAGAATCCTAAAGTTTAACAGTGCAGCAGAGTAACAAATTAAGCAAGATCCAATTACTAGATCTATCAAGTGAAAATGAATCGGCAAGAGATAAGACCGGAAGGTTTCTAGTACATTGGAGAAGCAAAAACAGGAATTTCAAGCTTCCAGTAGCACAGTGGAGATGCCATGAACAGCTTGAATATTTCCAGGCGGGGGGCTGGAGACTATAAAGAAAATGCGTATAACATTAGATCGGACAAATGTCCAATTTAGTCCCTAAATTATATTGAAAAGTTTAAATTAGTCCTTAAAATTTTTTTTGGACCGAATTGGTATTTTTTCTTTTAAATTTGATCCAAATTGCCTTTTTTTTTAACGAAACCGTTAAATAATTAACAGTAGGAGGGCTAATTTAGACCAAAATTACAAATATAATATATTTAAAAAATAATTTATAATATTAATAAATATTTTTTTTATAATTTTATGATTTATAATAATTTCATAATCTATAATTTAATAAATAATTAAAATAGTAAATAATTTATGATAATTTATATTATACAACTTTTATAATATATTAAATATAATTTTAATTAAATTATTATGAAATTAATATTAAAAATATTAAAAAATAATTTATATTAAAAATATAATAATTTATACTATTAATAAATTTTAATAGTTTTAATTTTTTTAATATTTCACATTTTTTAATTATTAATTAATTTTTTAATATTATAAATAATTAATTAATTATTTTTAACATCAATAATTCATAATATTAATAAATAATTTTTATAGTTTTACAGTTTATAATAGTTATTTATATTGATGTTATGCCTTCAATTTTATTGCATAGATAATAAAAGTCAAAACTATGTTATTTTTCTTTAATTCAAAGCCATTTAATATACCATAATAACATATAAAATGCTATTCATTCTTAATTATCTTTCTTGTTGAATTTTTTTTTAAAGAAAATTATAATTTCCAAATCTTTTTATATTTAAAAAAACTGAAAATTATGATTTTCAAATTATATATAAATTACAAAAATTTTAATCATTTTTTAAATTATAGATTATTAAAATATTATGAATTATAAAATTATAAAAAAATTTATTAATATTATAAATTATTGACAATGAAAATATTAATTAATAAATAATTTCTAATATTAAAATTAAATATTTATTAAAAATAAAAAAATATTAAAATTAAAATTATAGAAATTTATTAATATTATAAATTATAATATTAAAAATATTATTTTTAATATTATGAATTAAAAATATTTTTTAATATAAAATATTTATTAACATTTTTTATATTAATTTCATAATATTAAAATTAGTAATATATTTAAAAATATTATAAAATCCTATATAATATAAATTTTTTAATTTTTTTAATTTTTTGTTAAATTATATATTATTAAATTATTATAAACCATAAAATTATAAAAAATATTTACTAATATTATAAATTATTGATATTAAAATAATTAATTACTGAATATTTTTTTAAAATATATTATATTAATATTTTTTTAAAAATTTAATTTTACCCTTAATTTTTAATTTCAGTCCAAATTGACTATTGCCATTAATTATTTAATGGTTCCGTTAAAATAAGGGATAATTTAGATCAAATTTTTAAAAAAATTACTAATTTCGTCAACAAAAAAAACTTTAAAGGCCAATTGAAACTTTGAAGGGCTAAATTGGACCTTTATTTATATTAGATCCCGGGTGATGAGCAATATATTGCAAATGGCAACAGGTTTAAGTTGGAACGCTAGGCCATGATGACATGCTGAATAAGCATAACTAAAGCACCCAATTCGGTGAGATTTTTTCCCAACATCAAGCACACGAATAAATTTTTAGGAGAATTAAGCAATGCAGTTTACCATGGTAATGTTTATAGAATCTCGCACTTGGACGCCAACATTTTTTGTTGAGAATTTGCAATCACCATCCTCTCCAGTGTATGGATATGCTTCCTCAGTTTCAAGGCCACCATTGTATTTGATATATTCAAAGGCCTGTGATGGCAATCCCCCACTGCAACCAAAGTTATTAAAAGCTCCAGCGCAATCCACAAGCTGCTGCTCAGACAGAGAGATTCCCTTTCCAAAAGCCTGATGGTAGGCTGCTTCTAGAGCTCCAGTGGTGCTGCAATCATAAATAATAAAGATTAGAAACTCATTAGCAAAGTTAAACAACATTTTCTTGGTAAGTTTGCATGTTTTTATCTTCGACTTGACTAACCTGAAAGTCCAGCAAGAACCACAGTGGCCTTGATTTTTAACTGGGCTGACTATGCCTTCTTTCCTCCAATCTTTCTATACCCCCAGCATCAGAAAACAAACATCAGACTACAGTTTTGCAAAATCAGATTAATGGATGTTCCGCATCTAATAAGGATGAAATTTTTCTGTGCATGATTAGGGAATTTGACCACCATAACGTTTAGCTAGTAATTGATCTATAACCTCTTTAATTTAGTCTTGTTACCACTTCCTAATAACATTATGACTTAGTGGTGTGATGCAGCGATGAAGACCATTGCCAGAGCATAATATGATTGAAAGCATATTAGTCAAAATTAAAGTTTTGGTTCATAATAAATACTATTTGTAAAACAGGAGCTTCTATCTAAAGAAAAAACTAGTGAAAATTATCAGTTATCCGGTGAAAGCACTTGAATAGGATACGCACTGTTTCAGGAAGAACAACATCAGTAAGCTTGTGATTGCCCTTTGTAGTGGCAGAGCAATTCTGAGATGCTCCCAATCTATGCCTCTGGAACTCTTCCCAGGTCCAATCGGCAAACTCTGAGAAATCAAATTAATAAAAAAAACGAAATAATAGAGAGCAAATCGTGGTCAAAGTTTCAATAAAATATTGCAATTCTGCTCTGAGACCGAATCAAAACAATTTGATCTTACCATTGAGGGCAAGAGTGTAAGTCAAGCCCTTCTTATCAATGGAACGAATCAAATCCAAATTCTCCGTAAAAATCGCAAATCTCAACTTAATCTCCTCTTCAGTCTCATATATTTTCCCATACCTAAAAATAAATAAATAAATACAAATAGAAACTGCGCTTCCAAATTTGAAATCAATCTAATCATCGATCAAGATTCAAAAACCTATGAGCAAAACGGGCGAAGGAAAAAGCATGGCGAGTGCGACCGATGGCTTTAACGACGGAGGCTTCAAAATCACGAAGACGGTCGGACACAAGTCTGATGGGATTAGAGTCGTCGAAGCTTGATCCGCCGGCAGCGGCTGCGCAAAACAGCAAGAGCAAGACGGAAGAGACCAAGGTAGTGGAAGCACGAGCCATCTGATCTGTCCCTCGATGTGTGGAGTTTTTGGGTGGGAGACGGAGGCAGATGGTAATGCAATTATTATATAATTGGTTATTGGTGAATCTGTGACGTGTGGCCTTCGACAGGTCAGTGTATGTGGTGAAGATTCCGAAGTAACATTCGTCTTGTCGTATATAAGGTAAAAATCTTTAATTTTAGTTTTTTTATGAGGACATCTTACAAGGAAGTTTTGATACAATCCTAAATATTATTGGACTGTGATCTAATATTACATGTTTGAGTTATAAAAATAGTCTTTTATAGTTAATTGTAAAAAAAAATTATATAAAAATTTAATAAATTTAATTTTTTTTAAATTTTATTTATTATAAAAATATTCGTATATTGGACTGTTTTTTCAAGGTTCCATTTTACTACTAATTACGTACGCAGTGACGTGGCATTACTTGACACTCAACACCATCGCTCGAGAAGAAAGTTAGTTGAACGGTTTTTTCTTGCTCGTCCAATCTTGGAGCAACTTTCTTGTGTTTGTATATTTATGTAAAAATTACATATTATTTTTAAATTTTATTATTGAAATTATGAATGTATTTTTTATTAAAATAATTTTTATTTTTTTATTTTAAATGGAAAATATTTTATATTTTGAGTATATAATTAATTGAAAGCAATCATAGTAGAAATAATATGTTATTATTTGAAATTATTGGGCACCATTATATATAGAAGGTATTTTTTTCTTATGTCCTGTTTGGTTTAGCGGTTTCATGCAGCTGATAGCTAGTAGTTGTTGCGGATAGCTGTTAGCTGATGAATAATGAGCGTTTGGTAAAAATATAGTAAGTTGTTATTATTGTGTAAAATGACCAATAATGATATAATTTTAAATAAACTCAAAATTTGAAAATTTGAATAATAAATATATTTATAATAAATTTAAAAAATATAATCTACCAGCCACAATAAAAATAGATTGATGCCTTTTTTTTTGTAAAATTTATTGGTAGCTTTTTTTTTCGAAAAAAATATTAGTAGCTTTTTTTTTTGTAAAATATATTGCAATCCTCATAGATTCGATTAATTAATATATATATATATAAAAGATTGACATATAAACATTGATTTGGCATATATCGTTATACTTTAATAATCACACATTATAAGTTTAAATTAAAGGTTACAGATATTAATATTATCTAATAATTCAGAGTTAATATTGTCAAATAAAAAAACTATCAGCAGCTGTTTAGAAAAAGCTAGGAGGAGGAGCTTTTTCAAACAGCTGCTGTTTGAGCCTTCAAATAGCTAACAGCTACTGATAAAAAAGTTAACCAAATACCTATTCTTTAGCTGATTGACTTGAAACAGCTATCAGCTGCCTCAATCAGCTAAACCAAACACCTCCTTAATATTCTTCTTATTAAAAATTTGATAGAATTACATTATTTTAATAATTTTATGAGTTAAATTTTCAGTGGAAAAAAATCAAAATAAAGATTATTATGCCAATTATTTGAATTAAATATTTAAAGGTACTTTTTAATTATTTGTTTCTTTAATTCATTGCTACTGCCTTTTTTTTCTTTTCTTTTTTTTGAAAGGTACATTGCCACTGCTTTTGTTATTTCAATTAATGGACCGCAATATCTTAAGCAAAAGACGAGCAGTTTCGCTTCCCTTCCTTGAATTTCATGTATCAATTAGATTGAACTTTCATATGAATATTGGTAACTATACAATATTACTACTGACAATTAAAACAATTATTCAAGAAATTCGAGTTAAGAAAAATAAAATCATAGGAAAAGAATAGTAATGAATAATCAAAAGCCTTGACAATGACATTATTACTTAAATGTTTTAAACAATAAATGGAGTGTTAGAAAGGAATAGAAAAAAAAATATATTGCCAATAATAATAATAACAATAATATATATAGCAAAATATTCATAAAGGAAATTATTGGATATTCATAAATTGGATTTTAATCTGAAAAATATTAAAATTTTCAAAAAGTTTAGCCTACTAATTCATTTTTTTTATTAATTGATATATGTAATTTATAATTAGGTGTATTTATATTTATATTTAATTTAAATGTATAAATATGGTCATATTTTCAAGTACGAAGGTATCAACATGACAATTTGTCAGCAAGCATTATTAGTTTACCAAAACGACAAAATAGTGACAAAAGTGTACCATACCATGACAATGCATCTCTCTCGCTCTAAAAGATATTTTCAAAATGTCAACATTCACTTAAAATTACGTACATAAGAGAAATATGGCGTGGAGTTCTCATCTTCATTCAATAAAAAAGATTCCGGTGCCCATACCCATACCTATAATCAATGGTAAAATTAAAAATTATATAAAAAGTGATAAAATTTTTAAAATAAAATAAATTATCTATAAATTAAAAATAAAATAAAATATTTAATATTATAGTAAATTTTAATTTTTTAATTTTATATTTTTAAAAAATTTTAAAAATTAATTAAACTTTTTATATGTCTTCTATTTAATTTTTGAATATATTAACTTATTTAGAGAATTTTATTAAATTAAATTTTATAAAATATTATTTTATATGAGAATATTAGTTTTACCCACTGTATGATCAAATTATAAAATTTTAATATTAATTTAAATGTATAATCACAAAACTCTAAATACTTAATAATTAAAAATAAAAAAATATATTGTGTAAAAAAGTCAATAATTTATATATATATATATATAATTATATATATTTATACTAATTTAAATTATATATATTTATAATTTACATAAATTATATACGTTATATAACTATAAATTATATTTATTTTTATAAATATAATAATGTAAATTATATATATAAATTATAATTATGTTAATTATATGTAAAAATTATAAATTATATATATAAATTATAATTATGTTAATTATATATATAAAAATTATAATTATATAATTATAATTATAAGTATAATTTATATTACATAACTTATATAATTTATATATTTATACATATATTTATATGTATGTATATGGACATATGGAATGGAAGACAGGGCAAATAATACATAACTTATATAATTTATATATTTATACATATATTTATATGTATATATGTGAACATATAAGATAGGATAGGGTCCATTCCCCCCCCCCCCCCCCCCCCCCCCCCCCCCCCCTATAATAATGCATGTGAAATTCTCTGAGATAAAATAATTTGGGAATTAATATAAAAATATAAACATGTATATATATATTATTCATAAATTATTTCATATAATAAAAATATACAAACTTTTTATATATTATATAATAAAAAAAATACTAAATGACAATGGTGTGTAAAAAATTTAACATTGTGATTATGAAAAAGTTATTATTATTGATTAAATATTGTTTTCTTTTTTTTTTCTCTTCATCATATATATTTCTTAAATTTCTATTCGTGACAAATGGAGTAAAAGGCATGTACCTAAAACTAAGTAAATTTAGAAAGAAAAAAATAAAACTTATTTTAATTAGTAAATTATCAGGCTAATTTTATAAGTTAAAATTTAATAATGCATATATGTATTATATGATAACAGGTAGATCCTTATGAAATCAGGAGCTCAGGTTTGTATATCAAGAATCAACTCACCTATCTGCAAGGTAAAAAAAAAAATTGAATTCTAATAAAAAAATTTAGTATCTAAATTAGTGTTCGGTATATTCATAAATAAACAAATAAAAGTAATGAAAAAATATTATTTATATGTGGAAATTATACCCTATTATTGGTGAAGGTGATGAGATAACTTTTGATGGTTGCAACGCGAATCACGAAGGTATTTGTGCTATATAATAATTATATCAGAAATCTGTCTCCTCAACATAAGTGTACTAATTAATTAAGTATACTAATTAATATTATATTATTAAGTTTATTAATAACATTTAAGTTTAATTTTACAAAAATAAAATAAATATTTAAAATATATATATATTAATTTATAAGTCTTAATAAATACATCTTATCGACATGTACCATAATGGATATGATAAAGCAAAATAAGCCCATATGGATTTTAAGCAGAAGATGAAACAATTAGAAGCCCAAACCACTGATAAAACTAGAATTAATGGGCTTGATTAATTAATAAGTTTGTTGAGCCTCATTACCTTAAGAGAGGGAAGATCATCCTCAGCCTTGACCGGTGAATCTACTAACTACTAAGGGTTTTTGATAAAAATATAACAAAAAATAAAAATAATTTTAAATTTATTATATTTATAAAATAGTTATTAATATCAAAATTTATAAAATATTTATCAAAATACTAAATTTTATTAATTTACAGAGAATTTATATATGAATTTATAATTAGTTTATAATAAATTTATAAATTTTACATAATTTATACTAAAATAATTAAAATATTTTTAATAAAAAAATAAAAAATTTTAAAAATTTGATAAGGGATGTCATTTTTTCGTCTGCTAAATCTTCAGATCCGACCAGGCTGAATTAGACTTGAGATCCATCCCATCGTTATTCTTAATTTTTAATTGGATTTATATATAAATTCTGATATATATATTTTTTATTAATATTTTTTTATTTATAATATATTCTGATATATATATTTTTTACTTATTTATTTTTGATAAAAATATTAAATTAAATAATTATTTTAACATTTTATTTATTTCGTTAAATATTTTCATTATATATATTTACTATTTTAGTCCTAGTCATATAAATTATAATTTTTAGAAAGTGACTATAATTTTTTCAAATTCAATAAAATTTTTGTGTATAAATTTTTCTCCTTTTTATATATTTATTTAGATATTTTTAGACTAAACAAATTAATAATACTTATATATATCTCTCTTTTTTTTTCTTAATTTTCGGCTTGTTATGTTAATTCCCTAAATCAATACATACCAATGCCAAACTTAAAAGATTTTAAATGTCTTTTACCTCAGTTTGCAAACACTAAACGAGAAGATATTCATTAATTCTTTTATCAAATTGAATCTGATAAAAAGAAATTTTGAAGAATAAAAATTCAAATTTCAGTCATTTTACTATTGGCAACGGAAATTAAAAATAAAATGCCTAAGAAAAATATTAATTTTATGACAATATATTTTTCAATCAGATAATAAATTTTAATATTTCTTTTCTACGATTTTAAAAAAATTAACATCTCATACACCTGCCCTTGAGCTATTATTATGAAAAAGGGGAAATAATAAGAACAATAAAAGCGGTTTTTGTTGAATTTATGAGACTGAGGGGTCAATGAAGTATGATCGCAAGTTATGCTTTCTATCCAAATCTTCATCATTTAATCACTCGATCAAATCCTAGATAAGATAGCAATGCCATGATTTTTTTAATCAAATTAAATGAGATATTTGATGAAACACTCATTATTATTTAAAATTTTTAAATAATTGAGATATTTTAATTGTATTTAACATAAAAATTAATATTAATTCAACTTTATAACTTCCACCCAACTCATTACTTCCACAATACTTGATCTCTTTCTAGGAAATAATATGATTTTTCAATTCATTAAATTCAAATTTACGTACATTATTATTATTCCTTTTAGTCAATTATAAACATTCTAATACCAACAAAATAAAAAAAAAATGATAATCCCACATTCATCATTAGAAATGGAATAAGATAAATGATTAATATACGGTAATGGTCTATCCATCATCTAAATATTAAATTATAGTCATTTTAACTATAAAAAGTGTCTAATATATCAATATGCGTTGTGTGTATTTATATGTTTAGCAATTTCTTATATTTATCCTCTCCCTCATTCACAAAAATTAGCATGTCATCAAAGTAGGCCTTGGTTGAATGTCCAATGCCAATAATTCCAATATTTGAGTTTAAGAAACCAATTTAATTTGAAGAAACCTTCATAAAAATTAAAATTAATATATTAATATTCTTAATTTAAGGAATTAAATACAAAGATAAATAGATGAAGTGTAAAGCAATTAAGAATAATGGATCTCGAAGGATATTAATGGGTCAATTATAACAAAAATCACTATAACTACTTGATAATGATATGTGCCTTAAAGTATTCCCACTCAAATGTAAACGGCTAATAGATACTTGAATTTTTTCTCTTGAAACTCAACCGCAACAGTGGACAAGGTTGCTGGAACTATAAATCAAGATGGTAAATTAGAAAATCAAAAAATTCAGTTAAATATGTCTTGATACCATATTAAATTTGTTTTAGAAAAAAGACTATTTTTATTGAAATTAAAAGATTTATTTTTATATTAATTATTTTATATACTTGATACTCCGAATTATAATAATATAACTAAATATTATGAGAAATGATTTAATTATACCAACAACACCATACTAGATTGTAATAATGAGGATGATATTGCAAGGATAAACCCATGCAGCCAAAAAAGAGAATTGATTATTGCTAATATGATGCATGATCCAACGGTGAGGATCTTCTCTCATGACTGAGAACCTCAATAGAGTCTCATAGTAACAGGGACACGATAAAAAAAAAAAGCCGAAAACTTTTTCAGCAAAAATAGGCCGATGAATAGATATAAAGACTTTGACCCATAAAAAAAAGTCTTGAAATCTTGTAATTATTGTTATGACACGCTTTTAGAATGTTCTGTTACTCGGCCAAAAATTTCACACGTAAATAAATACTCCTATAATTTACATGTGAAATATATTAAACTAACACACTTGTCTATATAAAATATAATTAAACCTATAAAGCCATTACTATTATATATATATATAAGATTCAGTTGGGGGCTGGGAGTTTCGTTGGTGATGGTACCCTTTGGTAGCTGAACGGAAAAAATAAAATAAAATAAAACACGTATAAAATATTATAATTGTATTCAACAAATCTATCTTTTAATTATGAATCGAAGCAATTAACATGCGGGTTTCATTAATCTAAATATTGGATTAATTTTTGGTAGAAAAATACATATCAATTGATAACAAAATGTCAAACAATATTGAGCCATTGATTGTACTCGCCTATGACTTTTTCTTCTTAAATCCCTAAATTCATCATATATTTTTTCCGAAAATTGCAAGTGGTTAGTTTAATAAGTGATAGTTGAGTTGGTTTTTTTAAGTTTGAATTTTGGTCCCAACGCTTAAAAAAAATATTTGAAAATACTGCATATAAATAAATGTTAATTAAAACTTAAAATACATATTTAATCTTAAGATTACTATTTCAGTCCTATAATAAAATGATATTACAAATCAGTTTCTATGTGTTATATTAAGTTTTTTCTTTATAGTACTAAATTTATTTTACAAATTTAATGATCAAAGGGAAACTATTCATGAGAGAACTAATTAAAAATTTATAAATGAAGGAAAAACATTTATCATTCGACTCCATTAATATAATTTAAGCTTAGGTGTAAAAGTATCCAAAATATTAGTAAATTTAGAAAGAAAAAAAAAAGAATGATAGTTTGAAACATGAGAGAGTTTGAAATGATGATAATTTTATTATCATAGCTGCAGATATTCAGGTCAAAAAAGGGCTACAGATATTCATATATAAGCAGTCAATATAATTTTTATATTTAGTTGTTAATTTGGTGATAGAGAAGGTAAGGTGGATGTAATTTGATTGAATTGTTCATCCGACCCTAATCAATTTCTTGACCATATTAATTAATCAACATGAACAATAATTAAATATAGATCTGAGAAAATAATCAAAATATCACAGTCGCACTCGCACTAGCATTAGCACTAGCCCTTGTCTTGTTCCCTAAGCTATCATTTTGTTTGATATATATATTTTTTCTTCTTCTTCTTCTGAAAAGGATAGAAGAATCTTATTATATGTTTTAGGTGATTAATAACATTTCTTATTGTCCAAATACGACCAAATCTACTAACCCAAATAAGATAAAATACGGCCAAGTCTTTATTATTTTTTGGTACGTTCATATGCTTAAAAGTCTTGTAATTTTTTTTTGATGAAATAGTCTTTTATTTTTAAATACTCATTAATAGTATTCATAATTTTTTATTTTTATTATTTTTTAATAAGTTTAATCTTAATTATATTCATAATAGAAATGAACGCATTATAGTATTAATGAACTAAAGGACATTAATAGTATTTCAATTTTTGAAAGAGTATTTAGTATATTTAATATATATAAAAATAATGTATGTTACTATTATAATTAAATTATTATTGAGTAAATTTATGAGAATCAGATATCATATAATTAAAATTATTACTATTTTTAACGTGCAAGGTGTGTCTATATCACTGCTAAAAAAAAGGTGGGTCGATATCGATTGCTAAAAAGACTTTCGTGTTGACCGCCGCGATTGTTATAATATTTTTTATGAAAAGACAATAAAGCCCATTGACTATCAATTCTTAAAAGACGACAATGGCAGATGGGACCCATTTACCAACTTCTCATTGAAAAAACTACCCCTCAAGAATTGTCGCATCACCCAAGTTTTGTCCACAAAAATTTTTTGATATATTAATTATTTCTTTATTAAAAGAAATTTAAAAAAATAATAATTTTTGATATTTAATAATCGCAAGATGAAACAAGATGTTTGGAAACGCCCCCAACAGCCAATCTTATGACCCTAATTTACCTGTTTTGAAGGTCAACTGCATGGGAGATTCCTGACCATCTGATCCATATAATTAGAACAAGTCCACAAACCATGCGGTTGTGATCAAGATTCACATCCTTGGATTTATATGTTAGATTGTTCATGCATGTAGAGGGTGGCAGTTGTCTTTTGGTGAAGATGCATTTTTAGCTTCCAGGACATAGGTTCTAGATGCTTATTGAAAGGCGAAAGCCATATTGCAATCATACCAATTTTCCTTTTTTTTTTCCTTTACAAAGTCCAAACAACTTGCTCTCGTAATCTATTTGACGAAATTACCCACTCATTAATATTTGTTCATATTTTTATATTTTTATAGGTCTTAATTAAAATTTAAATAAATTAATAAATTAAAACTATTTTATTATTTGTTATATGGTACATATATAATAATTTTTTATTATTTTTATATGCATATTTTAAATTATTAATTGAAAAATTAAAAATTAAAAATTAATGATCATTAATAACATATATATATATATTTTAAAATATTTTAAGAAAATATAAATTGAAAAAAAGAGTATAATCAAAACCGCTTTGTGGATCCGCGGCTAGTGTTTTAAAAAGTCAGAGTATAATATAGGTTGAAAATTTGCCAAGAGTGACTGCATCAATGGGTATATAATAAAACAAGAAGGTCTAATCAATTTTATTTCTTGGATGCCAATTCATCTCGAATTTGGTTTAGTACCAAAATTTGCAAAGATTGAAGAAAAGTAATGTAATCTTAATTTCCTTATTTAATTAAATAACTTCCAATTTCATAATTTCATATTATAATTTTAGACTATTAATTGTATTTTATTTTATTTTTTTTAATACAATAGAAAAAGTCAAGAAGTGTATAGCCATGTAAATTTCTTAGAACCAACTACACGTTTTTCGTGGACAAATGATCACTCAACCTAATATATTAATCAAATGTTTTTTTTAAGGATACTTAAGATCCTAATACATACCCATACAATTATAATTATTAAGAAAAATAAAGAGTGGAATAATACTATATACTCAACTCAACAAAGCCTTAATCTCAAGTTAATTGAAGTCGGCTAATGAATTCTTTTTTTTCACTCAATACGATTTAGGGTTATCTCTTCCTATAGATGTAACATCATAAGATGGACTACCTTTGACCAAGTCAGTTTAAGCCTACATATGTCTCTCTTAGCTATATCTACTCTAACTTATTCAAATTTTCTAGCCGGCGCATCGCTAGGTTTTCGTTTCACATTATCAAACCATCTCAATCTATGCTCTCTTGTTTTATTCCCAATAGGTGTTACCCCCATTTTTTCTCTAATGCACTCATTGTGGATTTCATCCATCCTAGTACGACCACACATTCATTTTATCATTCTCATTTTTGCAACATGCATTTTACTCATGTGTTGTCTTTTTTACTGCCCAACATTTACTACCATATATCATCGCAGGCCGTATTGCAGTGCGATAAAACTTTCTTTTTAATTTAATTGGCATTTTTCAATCACATAGAACTCCTGTAACACCCCTCCACTTCATCCAACCAACTTTAATCCTATGATTTACATCTTCTTCATAACATCTATCTTCTTGAAGAATAGAACCAAGGTATTTAAAATAAATACTATGAGGTACTGCTATTTCGTCTAAAATAATTTTGCTCTTTCTCTATTAAATCTATAATGCATATGCTCAGTGTTAGTCCTACTTAGCTTAAAACCCTTTGATTTCAAAGTGTTTCTCCATAACTTCAACTTTTGACTTACCCCTGCTTGAGTCTCATATATTAATACAATATCATCTGCAAACATCATATAACAAGGGATGTCATCATGTATATGTCTTGTTAACTTATCCATGACTAAGGCGAAAAGATAAGGGCTCAAAGTTGAACCTTGGTGTAATACAATAGAAACGAAAAAATTCTTAGTATCCTCTCCTACAGTGCGGACACTGGTGATGGCTGCCTCATACATATCTTTCAAGACTTAGATTAGATATTCCGCTACGCTCTAAGACCCACCATAAAATTTATCTAGGGACTCTATCATACACCTTTTTTAAGTCAATAAAAATCATATGTAAGTTCTTCTTCATCTCTTTATACTTTTTCATCAAATCTTTTGTAAGAAAAATATCTTCCATAGTTGATCGATCATGCATAAATCTAAACTGATTTGAGGAGATATAAGTATCTAACAGCAAACGGTGTTCCATTACTCTCTTCTATAATTTTATAGTGTGACTCATAAGCTTTATACCTCTATAATTTGAGCAATTCTGAATATCTCGTTGATTCTTAAAAATAGGTATCAAATTATTTTATCTCCATTCATTAAACATTCTCTTTGTACTTAAGATCTTATTAAATAAAGATGTCAACCATGCAACTTCTGTATCTCATAAATATTTTCAAACCTCAATAGATATTTCATCTGTTCCACAGGCTTTACCAACTTTCATCATTTTCAAAGCTTCTTTAACTTTCAAAAATCTAATTCGTCTAGTGTATTTCACATTTTTCTCCTGCCTAACGTCTAAACCCTAAATGTTATCACTATGGTTACCATTAAGAAGTTTCTCAAAATAGTTTCTCCATCGTTCCTTAATATCCTCTTCTTGAACTAAAACTTTATTCTCTTTATTTTTAATGCACTTAACTTGGTTTAAATCACGACATTTCTTTTTTCTTATCTTAGCCAATTTATAAATAGTTTTTTTTTTGTCTTTTGTTCCAAATTTCTCGTACAAACTCTCTAAAGATTATGCTCTTGCTTGACTAACTGCCTTTTTAACATCTTTTTTCTCTTGTTTGTATTGCTCAAAAGCATCATTGTTATTATATTTGAGCAAACTCTTATACCATCCCTTTTACTTCTTACCGCTTTTTGCACTTCCTCATTCCACTACCAAAACTCCTTCGAGAGATGTCCACACTCTTTAGATTCTCCAAGAATCTTTCTAGCTACTCCTTTAATTATTGTAGATATGTCTATCCATATATCATTTAATGATATACTCACATTTTCCTCTCACCCTCCAGCTTTGACCAACTCATTCTTGAACAATAATTATTTTTCACCTTTTAAAGTTCACCATCTAATCTTAGAAATATTGTTTCTCTTTGGCTTACTAGTCAATATTTTAAACTTGATATTCAAAACCACTAACTAATGCTGAGTGGTCAAAGTCTCACTTGGAATAATCTTACAATTCTTGCATCGAGTTTGATTGGCTTTTCTTGTGAGTATAAAGTCAATCTGACTTCTATTTTACCAACTTTGAAATGTCACTAGATGTGATTCTCTTTTTATAAAATATGTGTTTGCCAGAATCAAACTATAGACTAAAGCAAAATCAAGGATACTCTTACCTTTTTCATTTCTAATTTCAAAACCATACCCTTTATGTACCTCCTCAAAACCTATTCTATCTTTTTTTACATGTTCATTTAAGTCTCCTCCTATAAAAATATTTTCATCATTTGAAATTTCTCTCATAAGTTCATCCATATCATCCTAAAATTTTTGCTTACTCTCCTCATTCAATCCAACTTGAGGGGCATATGCACTAACTATGTTGATGGTCTCATTCTGGGACACAAGTTTAATTAAAATAATCATATCGCTTACTCTTTTCACCACTACAACCGTCTCCTTTAGGTTCTGATCTAAAATTATACCTACTTCATTTTTACTTCTATCTGTACATTCTCAACTTCTTTACTTTTTTTTCCAACCCATTTAGTCTCTTGAATACAAGCAATGCTAATTTTTATTCTCTCCATAGTATCAACAAGTTCTCTCAGTTTACCTGTAAAAGATCCAATATTTCAAGTTCCTATTTTGATCTTACTCCCCACTTATTTTTTTTATGCTTTTTCCTATATAATCTTTTACCATTATCTGAAAATGTACGTTTCGTATTACTCATATTTTGGACTAACTTCTTTACGCACACTCGTCCATGATGTGAAAACTCTTGTTTATTATGCACCACATCCGGACACCGATATGGTGCATTGCATTCGGAGAACGTCCTACACCCTTGCTTATTCTTCACTACATCTGGGCTCCGATGTAGCGCGTTGCAAGTAGGTAACACCCCAACAATATTATTATTAGAATTCATACCACGAGATGTGATAAAAATTTTACATTGGCTGTCACCTACTGCAACACTTCTACTTTATTCGGACTTGAGACCGGCTATACACAAAAAATTTATATATAAACAGAGTTAATAATACTATATAATATACTAAAAATTAAATAATATTTGATATTTTTACCATTAAAATTAATTTGGTTAAAATTTTGATACGTAGTTTGATGATCAAAGATATATATTACTCTTATTTAAATCTTAAATTTAAATTTTAAATATTTTTTTCTCATATATAATTAATAAATAAAAATTAATTTTATCAGAAGATTTATAAATTGTATAGCTCATTTGCTTGCTCAAAATTTATATTTTTATCAGATGTAAGAGTTTAAAAATCTATTTTTTTTATTGTTATGTTTTTATGGTTGATTTGTAACAAGACTTATTATTCCTTAAAAAAATAATAATAACAATTTGATATAGGGAACTAATACGCATAGAAAAAATCAAAGGGGTACGGTAGAAAAAGGAGTTGGAAGCCTCTTTCTCCATGTCCGCGTTTGGAAGGCTGCTGTGAATATGAATATTATTATTTATCTAAGCCTTTGGCCTCTCCTTTTTAAGCCCTGTAAACCCCATCCATTTTACCAAACCATTTCTTCTTTCTTCTTCTCCTCCTAAGTCCTAAATATTAAAACACACACTATCTCAAAGATTTGAACATCACTATCTCAAAGATTTGAACATTGATATCTTTACAATTATATAGTTTCAAGATTCAAGAATCAGTAAAGTTCAATTCATTTAAAGATTCAAATTAAAACAAGAATGAGGGTGGAGAAACGTACATGGATTTCATCTATGTTTTCTAGTTGTTTCAAGTCACATGATGAAGAGAAATCTCCAACCAAACCAAAGAAACAGCAAATTACTAAACAAAGTTCATTTCAGAGACTTTCAGTATCCGATCTAAGCAACCCAAGTTCAGTACTCTCCGAGGATCTTTCCATTTCTCTTGCAGGTTCAAACCTTCATGTCTTTACTCTAGCTGAGTTAAAGGTTATAACCCAGAACTTCTCCTCCAGCAACTTCATTGGTGAAGGAGGATTCGGTCCTGTTCACAAAGGTTTCATTGATGATAAGCTTAGACCTGGTTTGAAGGCTCAGCCTGTTGCCGTCAAGCACTTGGATTTGGAAGGTTTACAGGGTTCATAGGGAGTGGTTGGTGAGTTCCTTATTTTATACTTCCTCGTTTTATTTAGATATGGAAATTTTTTTTAGTATAATTTTTATATAGAAAATATGTCATTTTAGATAAATTTTAGAGAGTGAAATAAGATAAAATATCATTTATATTCTTATTTTAAAAGTTTAATTTGAGAGATATTATTTTTAGAAATATTTAAGTAAATAAAGATAAAAAAATAAAATTTTTTTAATTTTTGTGTTCATTTTATTTTTTCTACGTAAATACTTTTTATTAGAAGAAAAAAAAAAGTTTACTGAAATTATTTACTAGTCTGATAACTTAATTAATTGATGAGGTTTTGATCAATTTTCTTATTTAATATTAATTCCTTTTGGCAGACCGAAGTGATCTTTCTTGGGCAACTGAGACATCCACATCTAGTGAAATTGATTGGTTACTGTTGTGAAGAGGAGCATAGGCTTCTTGTTTATGAGTATATGCCACGAGGCAGTTTAGAGAATCAATTATTTAGAAGTATGTTCTCGACTTTAATTTCCCATATCGTAATTAAGTTTAATTAATTAATTAAACCAATTTATTAAGAAGTAAATTTCTAATCTTTAGTGGGTTAATTTATTTCAGGATTTTATATATCCCTACCATGGTCAACAAGAATGAAAATTGCTCTTGGAGCTGCAAAGGGGCTTGCTTTCCTCCATGAATCAGAAAAACCAGTCATATATAGAGACTTCAAAGCCTCAAACATCTTGTTAGACTCGGTAATTATTAATTAATTCAGCTAGCATTATCACTTCTTAATATAGACAATAGTTTAATTTTTTGACTAATTACTAATTATTACTATGTTTTCATTAAATGTTTACAGGATTGTACACCTAAACTTTCAGATTTTGGGTTAGCAAAGGATGGTCCTGAAGGATCTGACACTCATGTTTCCACCAGAGTAATGGGAACTCAAGGCTATGCTGCTCCTGAATATATCATGACAGGTAAATATAATCCGACTCTGATTGGGGTTGAAACTCGAAATAGAACTTACAGGTATTAAAGATTAACATTATGAGTTTGATTATTTTCAGGTCACCTGACGGCAAGGAGTGATGTGTATAGTTTTGGAGTAGTACTATTGGAGCTTCTTACAGGAAGAAGGTCAGTGGATAAGAGTCGTCCTCAAAGAGAACAGAAGCTAATAGAATGGGCAAGACCGATGTTGAATGATCCTCGGAAACTGGGAAGGATAATGGATCCAAGACTAGAAGGCCAGTACTCGGAAACTGGGGCTCAAAAGGCAGCTGCATTGGCTTACCAATGCTTAAGTCACAGGCCAAAGCAGAGACCAACCATGAGCACTGTTGTCAAAACTCTCGAGCCTCTTAAGGATTTTGATGATGTTTCTATGGGAACTTTTGTTTACACAGTCCCAAATGAAACTGACAATAGTAAAGAAGATGTTAATAAAGAATGTGGAGAACCCAAAAAAGATTTAAAGAACGAGAATGGCCATGATCACCATCATCACCAAAAACATCCACTCCACCATGGCCATAAGCATAACCACCACCACCACCGCTACCAACACCACAGATCGGCTGTAAGGTCCCCTACGGTTCACTCAGAAACTGCTTTACGCCAAAATCATAGAAATGGGTTGCACTCTCCTTTACACCCAAAAGTCAGTTCAGCATAGATTAATTAGATAAATGTATTATATTAATTATTAAGCACACCGTAAATACACTTTTTTTAGAGGGTTAACTTGCAGATTGTGAAGTGTGAAGACGAAAAACTTAGAGATAATTAAGTGTAAGAACTCTTGTGAGACCACTTTTTTTTTGTATTACTTTATTTTATTAGAAAAAAAATTAAATGTTGATAAATGACCAGTTCTTACTTTATTAGAAAAATTAAATTGATTATTCTTTTTCAAAGCCATTTATTAATTAGGGAAAGTTTACGCATAAATGATATATAATATAGGCATGGAGTAGTTCAAATTCCTCACTGTGAAGCAAAAATGACCAGTTCAAAGAAAAATGGCACTAAGATAACTAAAAATACAAAAAATATTTGATAAAAGAAGAAAAAATTTCAAAAAAGTTGTCAAATAAACAGCTAAGCAGTTTGAAATATACAACGCAAAGATGGTACTGGTCAAGGGAGAAATCAGGTTTTAAAATAAAAAGGGTAATTTTTTTTTTTGTATAAATTTTAACTTTTTTTATAATTATTTATCTCTCTTTTTATTTTAATAATATTTTATAAATTTATAAATTTATTAATAATATATTTTCATTACTAAAATGTTAATTAATAAAAAATATTAATATATATGTATACAGAATTTTAAATTTATAAGATTGTTCATAATAAAAATAAAATAAAGAGAAAAAAAATAAATAATGAATATAATTTCTTAGAAAGTAATTAAAATAAATGAGTTTTTTAATTCATTAAATGAGTTTAAATTAATTTAGTTAAAAAATTTATCTCTTTCTTAATTTTTTTTTGCATTTGTATATTATTAATATTTTATTATATTTTTAAAAGAGAACTATTGCTTATAGAATAAATAATTTATTATATTTTTTTTTGACTTCTTATAAAAATTAAAAAAAAGAGAAGGCAATTTAATTTTTTTTTAAAAAATAATAAATAATTAAAAAAATTCTTAAAAAATATTATATATATATATTCAAAAAGAGAAAGGGGTCAACTGCCCCTCTTTTCATCAACGTGTCAGTGTCCTTAGTACTGATGATTAATTATTAACTACCCACTAACCCAATTTCAAATTCTATTTAATTATTTGTAAACCGAGCATCGCTCGTTAACTATAAATTATAAATTATGATCAAAACAATTATAAATTTATAATTAATTAATATATATTACTGTAGACAGAAAATGATTAATTCATTGCATTTTCCATCTATGCCTCTCCAATTCTGGTTTGTGTCACTTTCTCGTTATAATAAGAACTCAAACTAACCAATAAGTAATCGGTGTAAGTAATTAGACGGTCTCATTTTTTAAATAAGAGATTGAGTGTTCAATTTTTGTGAATAAAATCATTATTTACTGAGAGTATTTTATTTTTTAGTGGACCGACCCGATACGAATATGATTAGTCTGGTCCAGTAAATATAGGATACCAAAAAAAAGAACTCAAACTAGCTCTATTATGCAATGATGGAAGTCTAATATTAATTTAAAACAGTAATTACGTCATATCCGTAATTTTAAAAAATTTAAATGAGTATTTGGATGTATAAAAGTTATATATATCTAATATATACTTAGTATATATACAACATATACATATTGTATATTAATTATATATGTTGGATATATATATATTACATACTTGATATATTTAATATACATATAATGTGCATGTGATGTATATATAAGATACACATTATTTATGCATATGAATATTTATATTAATTAAATATATATTACAAATACATAATATATACATTACATAAATATGTACATAATGATATATGTAAAATATAAATAATATATATAAGACATATACATATACATAAAATATACAATACATATAAATAAAGTTAGGGTCATGAATATGTTATGTAAAATTTGAGTTTTTGTAGGAGAATCCAATAATTGATAAAATGATTTGTAATGATATTATATTGATATATAAATGATGATTCTGTGGTAAAATGATGGAAATGAATTTGAAATGTTGAAATTTAAATAAGGTAGTAAGTGAAAGAAAGTAGGGTTTTGGAGTAATTTTGGGTGAAATAAATATAATTGATGTTTGATTGTGTAAAATGACTTTGAATGTGTTGTTAATGGAATATGTTTACTTAAAATGTGGTTTAGGTTTGAGTAAAGTGGAATGGTAAAATCAAAGAGAGGAGGACATTGGAGAAGTAAAGTTTGGATGGTGAAATTAGTGATGAAATTATTATCTCCAAGGTTAGTACATATTTTAAAATCTTATATTGGTATTAAATATAAGTGGCCATTATGTATGCATAATGTTATTTTAAAATATGGATATGCACGTAATCTATGCATTGTGGCATAATTATGTGTTGAGTGTCACATTGGATAATAGTCAAATGTAAATTGATGTTCGTATATGATATATGCGAGATATATTTATGTTATGTGATATAATGTCCAATATGGACATATTTGTGACTTGTTATGAATTGTGGAGCATGAGTCAAATTATGAATGTGACTTATGAATTTATAAATTTTATGAGCTAAAAATATAAAAAATCGGAGAAAAAATGAAAATAATGATAAATTAATAAAATATGATAAATGTGAAAAAATGTGTGGAGTGAGACATATTGTGAATGTGACTCGAGAATATGTAGTGTGGTATGATGTAATGTGTATTCCTTGCACAATATTATATTTCAGAATATCAGAAATGATATTGTATTGAGGAGGCAGTCTTCGGGTGAATTATGTAACACTTGCCTCCAGTGTCTAGAGAGGGCGGACTTCGAGTGATTTATGTGACATTTGCTCTCGGTGTTAATAGAGACGACCTGTGGGTGATTATATGACACTAGCCTCAATGTCGATAGAGGCGGCCTATGGGTGATTATATGACACTAGCCTCAATGTCCATAGGGACAGTCTTTGGGTGATTTATGTAATACTTGTCCCGGTATCGAGGTGGATTAAATTAGTATTTCTAAAATTTGGGTATTTTGCAGGAACTGATTGGGCCCAATAGATGGATGTATGTGTGAATATGTGTGTGTTGTCGTAGGCTATTGTGTTTCTATGGTTTATAAAATCATGAAAATTACTGAGGATCACATTTACAGTTATGTAAATATATAGTGGATTATGAAATGACATAATGTGTTAGATGCCATCAAAGTTTATTTGAATCCAATATGGTGATTGTGATATATTGGTGTATGTTATGGTTTTAAGAAGATTTATTTAAATAATGTATATTATATTATAAATTTAAATAATATGTTTTAAATGTTTATTATTATCGAATTATGTACTACTAAGCTTTCGGGCCTAGCACAATTGAATGTATTATGCAGGTAATGAAAGTGCAAAGTATGAGTTTTGAGGCTTTCTTTGTAGGTAGAGTTTTATCACGAGACCAGCATAATTGGTATTTCATAGTGCATGGCATGAAAAAGAATTTTACTCAAGTACTTTGTGGATATGTACATAATAATAATTTGTATATATGTATATCTGATTATGGTATTATAGTTTGATAAGTGTAGTTAAATTATGTTATAAGTATATATTTGTGAAATATTAGATGAGGTTGAATGAAATATTGGAGTTTTAAATTTAAAAAATATTGGGAGTGTTTATTTTTATGCAGGGTGAAATTTTGATAAATTAAAATTTATTAGAATTACAGACAAAATTTTGATAAATTTTTTCAGAGAATTTTCTTTTATAATTTATAAAGTATTTTTAAAATTTAAGTGAATGTTTCTAAATATAATTATTGCAGTATCCTTGTGTTATAAATATGTATTTTACATATATATATATCTAGGATATAAAAATATTACAAATTAACAAACAACCTTCTCCTAAAATTAATAATAGTAATTAATTATAGACAGTGATCTGATCTCTAGTCTAAGTTTCATTTGTAAATATATGTAATTTCTTCAACGAATTTAAATTACACATATATATCAACCCTTAATTTTTACAATGTCAATGAATGATTAATTATAATATCACTAATGACAATATGGTAAATAATTCATAATAATCTTTCTCCTTGTACTTTCATTGTTTTTTTTTATTTCTTTTTTACTTTGACTCGAACTCCAACTCCAAACTTTTAATTTTAAAAATTAATTAACAAAAGAAAATTTTGCATTATACTATTTATATTATAACTTTCCAATAATTGACAAATATTTGCTCATGAATAAATTAATTGGACTTCTAATTATATAGAGAGAATAGAATTTGAAGCTTATATATGTATTTACTATTAAAATATTAACATTTAAGTTCATAATTTTATAATTTTTATTATTAATTTTTATAAGGGCTTTTTTACAAACTTGCCATAAAAAGCCTTTAATGCTATAAATTTATTAAATTAAATTTTTTTTATCAAGTATACCCTTTTTTTTTTTTTTATCATATAACATCAAATACCAAAATTTGTAATGAATTTATGCTTAGTATATATTGGGTTCAAAAGTGTAATTTTCTTCCAAAAGTGTAATTTCCCAATAACATATATAGGTACTACTAATTTGCAAAAAAGTTACTTAGAGATGGCCTTTTAATTAAGCCCAATAATAGGTCCATCGTCTGTGTATGTTAATTGAAATGTTTAAGAAAGCCCATGGGTTTTTCTCGAAAGGTCCAAAATTGATCTCAGAGGAACCACAGAAGGTGAAATAACATTAAGTTAGCTTTTTAACCTTTTATCAATGTTGTTAAATTGATAAAACTATTATAATGTGAATTGCCGGTAAAAGTTAGAATAGTTTTTTATTGATTGATATACGTGCTTGATAGTAATGCAAATTACTATTTTAATTTAGTGATAAAGGATATTATTTAAGAGTGAACGTTATAGTTTGAATTTCTCTTGTACTAAATTATCCCAATCTAATATTAAAAAAACCACTTATTATATGAAAAAAATTCTATTATGAACTAGATTTACGTCTCCGCTTGTGGACTTAGTTAATTATAATCTCTTACTTAAATTATAATATTAAAAAATTTAATTAAAATTAATTTTTATTTTTAAATAAAAAATTGTGATCGATAAAATTTATGAGTAAAAATATAAACCGGTTTACCTTAAAATTTTGCATGTGAATCTCTGCTGCGTGCTTCACCTTCACATCTCTAAAAAGAATGAGGAGATAAGACCTTAATTAAATTAAGGTTTCTTGTTGCCTCAAACAATGAAATTTCTTCTATTGGATTATTGTCATTCCACTCGACATTATTCATAGATTCTGCATAAATTCGTAAGCTAAATTTTTTTTTATTCATAAACTATAATTACAGCTTCGTTGGTGCATTTCTCTATTTTTTCTAAATAAAAATGTAATTTAATCATTAATTGCTAACCATCGTCATCGCTTAGTAAATTTATTATTTTTATATTTCATAATAGAATTTTAAATTTATGAAGTTTTTATAAATTTAAATCTAATTTTTTATTTATAAATTGAAGTTTTTAATATTATAATCAAACAATACAAAATAATTAGTTCTTTTAAAAATATTTTTCAAAAATAAGTTAACTTCATAAATAAATAAATCGAGAGGGAGGAGGAGTATTGACTTAAAAATTTATAATCTACTCATTTAGCCTAACTTAGCCAATTTTATTTCAACATAGAATTGAACTCCTCACAAAGATTATATAAAAATATTAAAATACATTAACAAATCTAAAATATTTTTAAGTTAGTGACATTTAGCCTTGTAGTATATAAAGTGATTTTTCATTTTGTGCAGAAATTCAAGCAGGCTATTGCCTTGTTTTTCTTCTCTGGTCATACTAATTTCTCTCTTTATAAATTACTTGAATCCTAAAGCTACAATTTGCAGCGTTTTAAGGACATTTACAAACAACTTGGAATTGAATTTCAACAGCATTTATTACTTATTAGATATGCTATCCTTGAAGTCTTTTCCACGCACGAAGAAAAATTCAATCATAAAATTAAAACGTATTAAATACCAGCTTTTACCAAAACAAAATTTTAAAACAAAAAAAAAAATGACTCATAACAGAATTGATGAAGACTTCAAAATTTATACCATACATTTCCTATATATATATATATATATATATATATAAGGATATTGCCATCATCCATTATTCAATAATTCAAGAAAGAAACAAATTACTAACCATACATGAAATTCTTTATGTAAGTTGTAGAACTATATATTAAAAATCTTTAACCTAAATCAATCACTGTTAAATAGAAAATTACAATTTTTTCCCTATCAGAAAAAAATCGAAAATTACAATTTGCAAATATATAGAATTAATCACGGATAAAAAAATAAGTAAACCTAATTGAATAATCCTTCAAAATATTTACTAATATTTTAAGAGAGAGTTTTTTAGTAATTTTATTTAATAATATATAATATTTATTAAAACATTTCATTATTTTCTCATATTTCTAATATTCATTTTAATGGCTATAACTTAACTTTAATTTAAATTTGACAAATGTTAATTTCTTTTCATTTCTTAATTATTATTTTTTATTTATTTCATATATATGTACATATATAACATTTTCTTGACATATTTAAAAATTAAAATTATAAGTGTTTGATGAAAATTAATTTAAATTAAAATTTGTTCCAAATCGAATCCAATATAATTTTAATAAATCAAATTAGTCCTAAATTATTAGTTTCATATCATTTTGTTGAGATATTATAATTTAATTTGACATATTATCCATAAATAGTGCAAATTTATACTCCTAATATGTAGATTTAATTAAACAAATCAAATTAGGATACATATGGCTTTTAATACAAATTAATGTTCAACTTCTAAGAAGTAAATCCAATTCTTCAAAAAAAAAAAAGTAGTAAATCCAACTCCAATGGCCACAGTTTAGAAACAATCGATTCAAGTTCAAGAATTCAATCAAATAACTTATAAAATAGTTTAATAATGGTTTCAAAATCATCAATTTGAAGAGACGATTCAATGAAACAATTTGCAGCGATTCAAGGGCAATTGAGGTAAGCAAAATATTGAGATTAAGTTCAAATGTTCAATTGAGGTAAGCCATTCGAGTAAGTTAAAAATATTACAAGAGGGTACAAATACAATCATTAGCAAACCATGCAGATTGATCTACCGACTCACCGAGCGCGTATATGCCTATATATATGTGTGTCTGTGTGTGTGTATTACAAATCAAAACTTGATGAAAATATGGCTTTCAATAATGAAAAGATATCGATGTTTCAATATCTAAAGTGATGGTCGAACTCCATATTCCATGCTAATAAGTTATAAACATATTATATGAATAATCATCGACATGGAGATGGAGATCAATCAGCCCTATATATATATATATATATATATATATATTTGAAGGGATAAAACCAAACTGCATTAATTAAGAAAAAAAGGAGCTAACACCTGAGGGACATACTCCCAACAAGCAAAAGAGGTATAACGAATAGAGGCTCTAGCAACTTCATGAGCCAACCTATTCGAAGTCCTACGAATCCAACGCACCTGAACATTTGTGCGCGATTCAAGTAATAAAACACAATTCTCAACAATCAAACCAAACTCAGAAACATCTAAAGAGTTTGAACATAAAGCAAAAAATAATTGTTGGCAATCTATAAATATAACACCAGCATCCATCAAGTTGTCCTGCACAAACAGTAGAACTTCACGAAGGGCGATTGCTTCCGCTATAGCAGGATGTTTAACACCATCTTGGAAACCAGAAATGGCCTTCAAGAAATTGCCTTCCGGATCCTCAAAGACGCCACCAAAACCTGTAAAATCCTCAATCTCAAACACGGCAGCATCAACAAAACCATTCCACTTAGAATTGTGAAGGTTGGAACCAGTCACTCTTTCCTGTTGTACTCTGCCATAAGCTGATCCAGCTGCTACCGCTACCTTGCACCAAGAATTCCAGTCATGAAAATGATGATTAATGGTCATCAACAACTGATCTGCTGGAGTGTATTTAGATGACCAGCAAATATCATTTCGATTCTTCCACAAATACCAACAAATGAAGGCAAAAAGAGCAGCTTTTTCTTTTCCATAAGAATCCCACACCTGCATAAAAGTAGTAATAAATGAAGAACTGAAATGGTGTAAACCAAAGCTAGCTCTCCTCCAGATATCAAGTGCAAAAGGGCAAAATAACAAGAGATGGTCCACCGATTCTTGAGAAGAGCAGAAAAGGCAGCAATCATCAACAAAAATCCCCCTACTTCTCAAATTTATTCTAGTAGGCACCACATTTTTTGCAACTCTCCACATAAATTCCTGAATTTTCGGTGGAGTATCCAACTTCCAAATTCTACTCCATACCTCTCTCGCCCCATCCATATATGCCAACCGCCCAACACCACGGCTAACATGATAACCCGATTTAACTGTATAAAGGCCTCTCCTATCATAATGCCATAGTAATCTATCCTCTACAATATTCAGGCTAAGAGGAATAGAGAGAATAGAACGGATATCAGCAGCAGAGAAGAATTCCATAAGTTTACTAACATTCCATATTCTACCTCCATCAATAAAATCACTGACCCTCCAAGTTTCCCCCAAAAAAACACCTCCATCTTAGGCCAAAAAATCCCTATCATTAGGAATCCAAGGATCAAGACCTGCACAAATATTTCGCCCATCACCTACCTGCCACCTCACACCCTTTTTCAAAAGATCAAGGGAAGCAAAGATACTGGACCAAACAAAGCTAGAGTTATTACCTAACCGAGCTTTTAGAAAATCCCCCTCAGGAAAGTATTTGGCTTTAAATATCTTATAAAACAGAGTATCTTTTTTAGTGACGAGGCGCCACCCTTGCTTGCCCAACATGGCAAGATTGAAATGACGCAAGTCTCTAAAACCCATCCCTCCATCTTTCTTAGGAATACTCATCCGCTCCCATGCCATCCAGTTAATCCCTTTGTTAACTTCCTTCTTGCCATTCCACCAAAATGTATTCATAATAATTTGTAACTCCTGACATAAAGACAAAGGTAATAAGAATACTGACATGCAGTAAGAAGGAATAGCCTGACCCACTGCTTTGATAAGGATTTCTCTACCTGCTCTGGACAAGAACCTGTTATTCCAGCAATTGATACGCTTCCAGAGCCTGTCTTTGATATAACAAAAAATCTGCTTCTTGTTGCGGCCAATTAAAGAGGGGAGGCCCAAGTAAGTACCCTTATCCATCGGGGAAAATACACCAAGCGCACTAGAGATATTAGCTTGCAAATCATTGACAACACAAGGACTGAAATAAATACCGGATTTCTGGAGGTTAACACTTTGGCCTGAGGCTTTTTCATATTCTATCAGAATATTCCTTACAGCCACAGATTCAGAAATTCTAGCTTCAAAGAAAAATATGGAATCATCAGCAAAGAGCAAATGAGATACACTAGGACAACCCCTTCCAACTTTGCAACCATGCACAATACCTTTAGCCTCAGCATCCATAAAAAGAGAGGAAAGGCCCTCAGCGCAAATCAGGAAAAGATAAGGAGATATAGGATCCCCTTGCCTAATCCCTCTACTAGGAATAATAGGGCCCACTAAATTACCATTCACATTAATTCGGTAACTCACGTCCGAGAAACACATATTCATCCACAAAATCCAACGATCAGGAAAACCCAAGGCCACCAACATAGCATTTAAATAATTCCAGTCGATTCTATCATAGGCCTTGCTAATGTCAATTTTCATAGCACAAAAACCCACCCTACCAGCTCTCCTATTCTTCAAATTATGCATGGTCTCAAAAGCAACACAAACATTATCCGTAATTAAACGACCAGGGACAAAAGCCGATTGATAATCAGAAATAACATGGGGCAAGATACGTTTAAGCCTATTAGCCAACACCTTAGAAATAATCTTATAAATAACATTGCACAAAGCAATAGGCCTAAAATCTTTAATCTCATCAGCAGCAGCAACTTTTGGAATTAAAGTAATATTAGTCATGGTAAGAGATTCTGGAAAAGTACCTATATCCAGCCATTGAAGAGCATTTTGAAAGATATCATCACCCAAGATATGCCAATATTTTTGTAAAAATGCTGGATTGAGACCATCAGGACCAGGAGCCTTATCTGGATGCATACTGAAAAGAGCCACCTTGAACTCCTCTTTCTGAAAAGGTCTGAGCAAGAATTCCACATCACAATCAGTCACTTTCTTCTTCATAAAACCTGCCACTCTTGCACAGTTCGAACCTGCTGTCCCCTTAAATAAATTTTGATAGTATTCAGTGACCACATCACCCATACCAGCTATATCCATAACCACATGCCCAGCAGAATTTTTCAAGCATTTAATTTTATTAAAAGCCCTTCTACCTCTGATTTGTTTATGAAAGAACTTGGAATTTCTATCTCCCTCTTTGTACCAAAACATCTTTCTTGTTGTTTTCGGCGGGCATCTTCAATCAAAAGGATGCGATTCCACTTGTCTTTAATGTGAGAAGAGGTGCTGTCACTAAGAAACTCTTTATTAAAATCCAACTGCCTGCACAAAAGGGTTCGACGTCTCCAAAATTCCTTATTACGACCCACTTTCTAATAGAGCACGCCAAATCATCCCTTTTGGCAATAAAATCAGTTCCATCCATCGTCGACCAGCTATTTTTAACCACTTGCTCCAGTTCCGCATCCAGTAACCATGCATTATCAAATCTAAATGGTCTATCAACAGAGCCTCGGTCCACCGGAGCAACATCCACAATAATGGCATAATGGTCTGAGATAGGAAGAGCTAGCGAAGAAACTATAGCATTAGGAAACAATATACTCCAAGCCTCATTCGACATAGCACGATCTAACCTCTCTTTTAGGCGGTCACCGTTACGATTAGTGCCTTCCCAAGTATAAAGAAACCCAGTGGAATTCAAATCAAAAAGTTCAGCATCATGTAAAGCTTCCCGGAAACCATTTATTAAGAAATCTGCTCTGTCAATCCCCCCCAATTTCTCATCAATCGCAGCAATATCATTAAAATCTCCGGTAATAAGCCAAGGCAAAGAACTCCTTCCAGCAAGGTTGCGAAGGAGATTCCAAGAAGATCTTCTCCTATTAGATTCAGGGTAACCGTAGAAGCCAGTGTATCTCCAATCATTCCCAGGATCAGAAATTTTACAATCAATGAAATTAGAAGAGAAAGCCAAAACAGTGAGATCAATTGTAGCTTTCCAAAAAATGCACAAACCTCCACCTAACCCAATTCTATCGACAACAAAACAAGCATCAAACCGCAATAAACACCTCAACTCTTCCAATCGGCTGCCGTAGGATCTAGTTTCAATAAAAAAAACAACATCAGGTTTATTACTCACCACCAAATCCTGCAGCACTCTAACTGCCCGGGGATTGCCAACTCCCCGGCAGTTCCAACTAATGATCCTCATTGCTTCCGGCCATCCCGAAAAACGGGATTGGCCGATATCTTGTGACCTGAAAGATGACTTCCAGTGTGTTTTCTACCAGTCGAATCCAGCTGCTTAGAAACGACAGGAGAAGGATGTGAAACAGCCAAAGGAGCTTGCATTTCCTCTTGTCTGGACCGTTTATTGCCCTCAGCTGGCAGCCCAATTTGCTCCTCCTCTAAATCTCCAATACTCAATCGCCCCATGGAATCAGTTTCCATTTGGCCCAACTCAGACCCTGCCACACTAACATTTGAATCTGAACCAAATAAGGTATTCCTATAAATCTGGGATTTTAAAAAGGCAGATTCTGAATTTGAAGCAGGAAATTTATGACAATGTGCAGACAAAGGGCTAGAATTCTGGTTTCCATAATCCCGTAACCATTGACTTGTTTGACGGCCACCCCGCCTCACCGGAGCCCGAAGCCGCTCATCCCAACCAAAGTGAAGCTCCTCCGGTTTCTTCTTCAATCTAAGCTCACAGTAAGAATCTGTATGCCCTAATATTCCACAGAGAAAGCAATAAACCCACAACCTCTCATAACTGAAGAGGGCATAAAAGGCATCACCTTTAGTATCCACCATCTTTTTTTTTACGCTTCAAGGGTTGCCTAATATCTATGCTAACTCTGATACGCATTGGGCAATCCCCATCCCTGGTTGAAAACTTAGCATCATAAGTAATAAATTTGCCAATGAAATTTCCCACCGACATAGCAACTTCTTCACACATAAAACCAGGTTTTAAATCAGTCACCTGAACCCAAACATCAATGAAAACCAGAGGGATTTTTAAAGGATCGTCTCCTTCGCCAATCTTGCTAAGAACAAGAAGGTGACGATTAAATAACCAAGGTGAGCCTTCAATAGTTCTGTCCAAATCCACTTGGTTGTAAAAGCGAAACAAATACCTCTTCGCACCAATGTCAGTGATAGTAATTCCTCCCAGAGGGTGCCAAAGATCAGCCATTACCGATTTCATTGACTGAAAATTTATCAAATTATATGTATGAAACATACCAACAAAGCAAAACTCATATTCGTGAGATTTGACCACTGGAGCAATATCAAAAACCAAAGCCACCTCTTCCTCGTTATCAGTAGTGTCATTAGGTGGGTTGCTGTTAGGAGAATGAGTGGGATTGTGATTGGGATCTGAATGAGGGTTATGAGTAGGGCCAGATTCAGGAATACAATTAGGTATGGGACTTTGAGAGTGATAGGGACTAGACGAAGGGGAAAAAGGAGGATGATTGGTATCCATTATGATGGATTGAACCTGGAGGAAGAAGACAACAAACTCAAAGACAAACAACCATGCTACAGAGAGCATACAAGAAAACCCTAGCCGCCGCTCATTTTTTTTGGGGATTTATATATATATATATTCTAATAAAATTCTCATAAAACAATTAAGCCTAATACATAGTAGAAAAGACAAAACAGCAACAATATGAAAACAATGATACTAAGAAAGAAGTAGAGAAGTCATTGAACTATCATATTATTGTTGTGGTGGCGGCGGCCACTACCATTGCCGTCGTCTGATGATGGGTTTCGACGCTTTCTTTTTTGCAATTTAAGGACTTTATCTATTCTTTTGTCTCTCTGCATCCTCGTATATTCTTCCCCACCAAAAAAATACAAATGCGCCGACCAAAGCCTAGCTAGCGCTATATATAATATTTATGCAAGCTGGCTAGCTTCAGCATAAACATATTTATAACATGTTAGAGAGCTGAGCCTGAGATCGATGCTGAAATTTGTAAAAATGTTTGTAGGTAGGGACGTAGTTTCGTGTAGCTTACCAACTTGAAGGGAGGGGAAAAGTGGAATATGACATTGACCAAGAATTCAACATTAACGTTGATTTGAGTTTGAGTTAGGTTTTCAGGAAATTAAGGAATGTATATTTCGTTATGAGAGCTTGAATTTTGGTTTAAAGTTAAAATTGTCTGAGGGTTCAGTTTACTACAGTAGTAGGGATCCGATGACACATCTATTGACCTTTTGGTGTGAATGGTTTGACCATCACCACTACTATTCTACTAATCAATACAAAGAATTGTATTTGTGGAAAATTATTCCACGCATGCAGATACCGTTATATATATTGCTACATCCTAGCTAGCCATGTACCGACATCAAAGGGCAAAGGTTCAATTTACATGGAATTATCTAATAGACCTTTTTTAAAAAGCTTCTTGCGTTTAATTCACTTAAAACTTTTATAATTTAGGAGATTTATAATATTTTCATTTAAATTTAAATATTTTAATTGTTATAAGAAAAATAATAAATTTCACCTTGTTAAATGAATAATTTTTAACTGAAATTTAAAATTTTATAACGTTAAGAATTTATTTGCTCCATTTTTAATAAAAAAAATTTGTAAATAATTTTAATATATATATATATATATATTAAGAGTAAAGTTATTATGACTATATTTTAAGTGCTAAATTGAATCCTTTGCTCAATATAAAAATGCTATTAAAAAATTATTAAAAATATATATAATTGTAAAAAATAATTTCAATAAATATGGGATCATATTTACTTACATTTAACTAGAATTTTTTTTAATAAATTAAGCCTATCATGGCATTGCGTTGACCTATTCTTTTGGAAGGCATAAATTGATCTTATAAGTGGAAAATTCAAACCAAATTCAAATACTTCAAGACAAAGAAGTGGTAAGTTCTGCTAATGTTAAATATTGATAATTCGGATTAAAAATTTGCTAAATTTAGATTGGCAAGTAAAAGCTTTTCATATTTATAGTGAGTCAAACTTTACGGCAAATTAGTTAATCACTTGTACTTTAAGTTTTTCTTTTTTGGTTTTTACTGTAAATATCCCTACTAATTCAACGATTTAGACATAGGTCTAATTTTATTTAAAAACATAAAATATAAATTAAAGTTGTTTATTTTTTTCTAAAAAATATTTAATAAAATTTAATCTTATATTCTCATCCACTAACACAGCCCTACTTAATTAATTAAATTACATATTTTAGGTTATTTTAATTTTGAATATATATGTTTGGCCCAAACTCCAAATTAAATAATTTTATTTGTCGGACCTAAAAAATCTAGTGGGATAATTATCCCAAATTTTAAGAGGTTTCCTTCTCTCATATTAAAAAAAGTTAGAAGTAATTCACTTGTCCAAGAATTAAATAAAGATAAAAAAATAAAATCATTTTTTAGTGTAAATAATAATATTATTATTGATGACTAAAAATTATATTTTCCAATATTCATTAAACAATACTTTTAAAATGTGGACTTTGCGAAAAATAAAACTTTTTATTTTGGATGAAACATAAGTTTTTGAGCCTTCACTTCACTCGCTTTAAGCATTTATTTATTTTGAGAGAAGTTGATGAAAAAAGAAAAAAATAAAATTTTTTTGTCCCTCTTTTTTTTTTTTATTTGGATAATAATAAAAGAAAGAGGGAAATTCTAAAGAATTTTCCAAAGAAAGAAAGAATGAGAGAATAATCAAAATAACTTCCTCCAATTTCTCTCCAATCCTTTTAAACCTTTTTATCATAATTTAAAAAGAAAGGAAGAAAAATTAAAAAAATTAAAAATTAATTGTAATAAATAAAAAAATTTATTTATTTTTAAAGAATTCTCTCTATCTCTCTTTAGTTTTCAGAAAACGCCATGGAAATTTCTTCAAATTTATTCTTTCTTTCCTTCATTTTCTCAAATACCCAACACAAATTAATAAAAGAAAAAGTATAAATGCAAACTAAAAGCAGTCATTCAAATTCCTTCTCATTTCCTTCATTTTCAATAGAAATGAAGGAAATAGAATACACGATTCTTGTATGAATTTTCAGTTGCTTTTTTCTTTTTCATGTTTGGCTACTAAAAAATGGAGGAAAAATGATTTTTTTATTTAAAAATTAAATTTTAAGTTTAATTTTTAAATTTTTAAGAATTATATTTTTAACCAATCATATTGTAAGTCCATAATTTTATATATTTGTATATATTCTTATATTTTTATTTTAATATGAATTTTTATCAAATATTTTTAATAAATAATATAAAATTTAGTATATTATCTAATTTACTAAAATTGTACGTGAATTATAATTTGAGAAAAAAAAATTTGCAGCAGATTGGCTTGCCAATTACGCTTCTCACTTTCGGCTGGGTTTCCATGAATTGAACAGGATGCCCGATGATCTTACAGGAATTTTATTGCAGGACATCACAGGAGTGGGGTTTTCTAGAAGAATTCCTGTAGGCTATTGAGGCTGCTGCCCGCTCTTATGTAATAAAAAAAAAATTGTACGTGAATTATAATTTGAGAAAAAAAAAGGGTGTTTATCAATTTGGAATAAATTTTCAAGCCTAACAAATTATCAAAGCAAAAGCAAATCAAACTGAACCTATACACCCGTAATCCATCAGCCATTAAATTATCAGAATGTCAGCCGGTTGTTAAATATACATATTCTATAGGGTGTATATAGTTTTATACTGTTCGCTTTCTCTTTAGGCTCAGAACTCAGAAGAACCAAAACGACTGAAAAATACAATGGCAACTTTGGATTCCGATGTGCCCATGGTTCCGGTCGGCGAGGCATCGAGCAACATTGCTTCTTCTTCTTCCTCCTCTAAGAAGCCGAAACGTTTTGAGATAAAAAAAAGTGGAACGCCGTTGCTCTATGGGCCTGGGGTTCTCTCCAGCCCTAATCTTAACTATTTTTATTTATTCTGCATTTGTGCCAGTATTTGCTTGCTTTAAAATAGCTTTGGATTTTCCTTGAATCCGGTGTTTATATTATTCCCCGCTTGTTAAATTTGCAGATATAGTTGTTGATAATTGTGCTATTTGCCGGAGTCACATTATGATTCTCTGTGAGTGATTCTGATACTGAATTTTTTTTTTCATTTCGTCCAAATTGATTTCTTGGGCATACTAGGGTTTCGTATAATGATTTTGGTTAATTGATTTTTATTTAGTGGTTTGTTAATTAGGCATTGCAAGTTTTTTTCATGCTTGGTTTTTATCTTTCTTATTAACTATGGTATTTCATTAACTTCATGTGCATCCCTGCAACTGAAGACTGACATCGGCATTTTTGATCCTTTTGATGATATTGATCAGCAAATGCTGGCATTACCTCCCCTTTTTGTAACTCTTATGTACGACAATGGTATATATCCCAAATATACTTTCTTCGACTAACTCCTAGTTGTTGCTTTGTTTGTCATACATCTTATTTGTCCATGGATTACAATGGTATATGTATGTGTGATTTATAAGGCAATGCCTTCCACTTGATCCTGCCAGCACATCATGCTAAAAATTACTCGCAAAACCTTGTGTGAAGTCCAGGGCATAAAGCTATATGGTCTATATTGGTTGGAAAGTCAAGGATTTGTTTCCTTTTTGGGTTTGCTTTAGAAGTTGTTAGTTAATGAAACCATATATCTGTCTACAACAACAACAAACTGCATGTCAAATTTAGTCATATTCTCCTGTTCTTGGTCAGTATACTTAACTCCACTCAACCCTTAGTTTCAAGTTAATTGAGATCAGCTATATGGATTTTTTTTGTACTCTCAAGTGATTATGAGCTATATCTTTAGAAAATTGCATTTATAGCAAGTATGGGCTACTCTAAGTGATATGCTGTTTGGTTTCTTCCTAAGAAATAGTCATACTTTTGTCCTAAGAAATAGGTGGTGATAAGTTGCTTCAAAAGAAATTGAAATGGTTACTTCTTTTGTAGAATTCTCAAATATGTAATTACTTTCCTTGTCAAGCTTATTGAATTATAGCAGCAGCAGCAAGAGGCCTTAGAATTGAACTTTTATTGTTTGTCGATGTTATACACACAACTATCATATGCATACACCCTTGATCTTATGTTCACCAGTGTTCAAATCTCTTTGACAAGTCTAAAAATATATAAACTATAAAATAGGTTTGCTTGTATACCCTGAAATTTATAAATATATAAACTATAAAATAGGATTACCTTGAAACCTAAACTACCAATGTGTACAGGAGTCTGTAACCATGCGTTTCACTTTCACTGCATCAGCAGGTGGCTCAGGACTCGTCAAGTGTGTCCGTTAGGTATGTTTCTTGTTACTGCCTCCCTTTTATCTCCTCTCCTTTTTCTCTGTTTTTGTGGTCTGATTTTCTGACATGACATGGCTTGGATTTCTCATTTCTTTTTATGATTCTTGTTACTTTGACAGATAATAGTGAAAGGGAGTTCCAGAAGTATGGGCATTAGAATATTCAGCTTACCTTTTTCATCTTTCTGCTTCAATGTTGTTCAGAATTTTATAATTCTTGTTCCCTACATCCATATCACTTGTTAATTCAATTTTCTTTATTTATCATAAGCAATTTGGCTTTAAGGATTCAAAATTTGATAAGCAATTTATACATAATTGAATGCTATTACGATAAGTTCATGAGCTTTTATGATATTGATCTCTTTCTTTCCGTGAATGTATGCACACACATGCAAGTGTTCCTCTCTGGAGGAAACTATTTGATGTGGCATCCATGAATGACTTGTTAAATATTGTTTTGTGAAATATGTTGCTGCCACAGTTATTAAATTGCACTGCAGGCGCGGCTAGTTGTCGTAAGATTACAACTTGTTATAAAGAAATAAGAATAAAACTCAACTTTTCTATTTGTAGATTTCCTGTATTTTTTCGAAGGTGCGAGGTTTTTTTTATATATAGAAAATTATTAACTATTATTCTGACGTGCATAAGGATTGAAAAAACATTAGAGCATTCTTGATCCTAATTTTAGCCGTTTATTTTAATCTTTTACTTGACGTTTTAATGCAATTGAAATTGAGGATTTTATCAAGTGCCGACGTTGAAGCAACCTTTAAGCCAAGAACCAGGGATCACCTATAGGCTAAAAGACAATGCTATAATTTTTAAGATATAAATTGATTTTGCAAACTATAAGAAATAAATTATGATGCATGTTATCTTTAAAAAATATATAGTTATTTGGTTCTTCAGCGATCTTATTTTAATGGTATTAGTTTGCTGTCCGTTTCAATATTAAAAAAAATGACTGATAAGTTCTTCAAGCTAATCTACAACTCCTTTCAGTGAAAAAATTAGAGGAAGTTGCTCAACGTTTTTCTTGAGGTAGTCGCAATTTTATGCTTCATTAATTTGGGCACTGGCCCAAAGAGAGGGGCCAACATTGACTGACTAACCGAGCTCAAAAGCCAGAAAAGTAAAAACAAATCATTCATAGCCTGAGATACTCGAACTGTCGTGGGGAAACCCAATGTGTTTAACTGGCACGCACCTTAACCACTGGGCCAAAGCGACTGATATTTAGGAATAATTATATGCTACAACGTTGTAGCAATAAATGCCTACAACGGACCAATGAGATTCTTACATGTAGAATAAATGATTTATTTTATTGGTCCGTTGTAGACATTTATTCTACGTGTAAGAATCCCATTGGTCCGTTGTAGGCATTTATTGCTACAACGGTTGTAGCATATAATTATTCGATATTTAGGCCTCTAAAATTATAATATATATAACTTAAAATTACTAGTTTGAAATATATTTCAAATAAAAATGAGGAGAGCAAAATTTCCCCTGCAAATAAATCACTGGTTGTCTATGCGAAATCCTTTCAATAGAATTGCAGCAAATACCTCAAAGAAGTATATAATCTCCGGCAGTTGCTTTTAGGCTGTTGCAATTAAGAATTCACCATTATAGCCATTTGTCCACATTGAAAATGATTAACCAATGGCAGTTCTTTTAGGGTGAGATAAATTAAATTAAAACATCAAAAGCAAACAAAGAGAGATGAATAATAATTGATGGGAACTTTCTTCCTTCTGATTTGCTAACACTTTCGGTCACGCCTTTTGAAATTTGAAAATGCGCACTCCTTGATGCAGCATCATTGTCTTCTTTTTAAGTTTCCATGCCTTGGAATATGCATACTCCTCCTCCTCACTAACATTGTATGTGCACGCACACACTCAATTTTAATGTATATATATAGCCACTTTAAATAATAATTATTAAAAAAATAATATTAAATATATTAAATTAATTCAGATCAAAAATATTTTATATATTAATTATATTAAAAAAATAATTATTTTAATCTTATATTTATTATTTTTTTAACAATAAATATAAAGTTAAAATAATCATTTTTAATATAATTAATATATAAATACTTTTAATTTGGAACAATTTGATCGATGTAGTATTTTTATTATTAGAAAATATCTCTTCTATTGGTTAAAAAATATTTATTATAAATTTATTTTTAAAGAAATATATTATAATAAATATTTTTTAGCTAATAGGGGTGAAATTATTCAACAATCACTCTTTAAAATGACTGCAATTAGCAATCATCATATATATATATTTAAATTATTTATTTAAATTACAATATAATTAAATATTTGCTAATAATAATATCTTCTCATCGTAATTTTTTGAAATAATTTTCATAATTGATTTCTTAATATAAAGAAGAAAAAAATAATAAGTTTGTGAGATCATGTCCTGGTACTTGGCCTAAAGGTTGCTTCATCTATAAATTAATTAGTCTATTTATTTTATTTATTTAGGCTCAGCACATACACAAATATATCCTTTTGAAGTTGGAAGTATACAAGGCCAAGTGTGTATTTAATGGTGAAACATAATTTACGATGTTGGAACTCTTAATGTTTAAAAAATAATAATTAAAATAAAATTAAAATAAAAAAAATTTAAAAATAAATTAAATATGTGAAATATGTGAATTTTAACTTATTATTTAAGATGGTAGCACTTTTTTTTTTTGAAATTATAATTTATTTATTATTTTAATTAGTAAATATGTTAAATTTTTATTATATTCATATATATTTATTAAAAATATTTTATAAATATATCATATTAAAATAAGAATATAATAAAGAATAAATATAAATTTATATTTTTACACAATTTTTTGTTATTTTTATAAAATAAAAAATATACTTTTAACTAGAATGGAGGGATATGTAATTATAAGGAGATTCTTAATTAATAGCGATTTGAGTAAGTATTTTAGTTGAGGTCATTTTTAAGTGACTTTAATAATGTACCAAATGGCTTTGCATTGCGCAATACCATTATAAATTATTAAATTATAAATTTAGGTTGTTGTCTTGTGCAAAAAGTGGAGGAATGGGGCAATGGGCTCTATTCTTTTCAAACTATCAATTTCACTTTTTTCCCTTCTAATTATGCTGGAGGGGCCTAATTAACTATTTGATGATTTTCTTTTGTTCTCTTGTTATATAATTTTTAGAATGGTTTTGATTCGAAATTTAATATCATAATTTTTTTTTGTTGAAATTCTGATGTAGAAAATAACACTTCTATTGAATATATAAAAGTTGCAATTGAATTGCAAAATAAATTAGTCATCAAACACACTTGTTTTTCTTTGGAACTAGTCAGCATTGGGGAAAAAAATAAGTAGGAAAAGAGTTTAATTTTCAGTTAAAGGATATTCTCAAATTATTTAGCCTAAATACTTTTTTTTTGTTCCACTAGCAAAATAAATTTTATTGAGTATTTAAATTTTGATTTGGTAATTATTTAAAAAAATGATTGACTGAGAATAATTTAAATTTAAATTTATTTTCCAATTGATTGATATCATCACATTACTAAATTTAATTTATAAGTATATCATTAATCATTTTTATGAAAATAATAAGGAAGTTTTTAAGCAACTTAAAATTGTGCGTTCAAATTCTATAAAATTTAATAAAATAAAAAGTGATGTTTATCATTTTGGAAGTCTTATGTCTAAAGTTAAAATCATTAACAATCATGCCATCAAACCTTCGCTGTGGTGGTTAATTATTTCAAATATAAGTTTTTATTGATATTTAAATATTTTCATCAGTTCAATTATCTGATTACTTTTCAAGGCAATTTCCCCTTAGCCTAGCTCTACTTTAGCTCGTAAGAAATGTTCCTTGCGTATTAAGGTTTAGGGGTTTTCGAAATTTGGAGCCTAACCAAGAGTTAAATAAATATTTATAAAATTCAATTTATTACAAAATTAATATTAATTGATACATAAATTGATGCGAATTAAATATAATAAATTAGTGTGTATATATATATTTATGTGAATTTGTTGATAAAAAAAAGTACGTGTATTATAAAATAAAAATACCAACTGAAATTTTAAATATTTTTTTTCAAATTTCCTGTATTAATTATCATTTACTTATCCATAATTCAAAATATAAAAAAGTAAATTATAATAATTAAATAATAATTATGTAAAAATAATTCAAATCATGAAAGAAAATAAATAAAAAGTATTATTATTTAAATTATAATTATATGAGGTTAATTTAAAATAATATAGGCTCATAGCCGGCTGTCCGCTACTGTTATTTATAAGGCATCATCTTATCATAACTCTTGATATAAATTTTTTATTATAAATATATTTTTAATTGTAAAATTAAGTTATTTTTTATTTAATTTTTTAATAAATTTTATTTAATTATTTAATTAAAATAGCTTTTTATATCAAATATTATTTTTTATAATAAAATAAAAATTTTGGTCTGTTCGATTAATTAACTGAATAAATCGAATATTAAATTCGATCGGTTTAATTTAGGGGTGTACACGGGCCGGGTCGGGTCGGATTTGACCCCGGCCCAAAGCCTGGCCCGAGTTTTTTTCGGACTACAGTTTGCCGATTTTTTTAAAATTAAAAAAAAAATTTTAAAATTAAATTTTTTTTAAAATTTTAATAAAAATTACCTATAAATATTACTTTAAAAATTTATTATACTAAATTATATCTAATAATATATAAATTATTATATCATTTTTTATATATAATATTTTTAAAAAATAAATTATCAAAAATAAATTTTAAAAAAATTAAAAAAAATATAAAAAAATTAATATCTCGGGCCGGGTCGGGCCGGCCTGAGATTTTTTATCCCAACTCGAGGCCCGACCTGAGTATAGCTCGGGTTGAATTTTGAAGCCCGTGGCCCGACCCTAGTATGGGTTCGGGCCGGATTTTTTGGGCCACGGGCTAGATGAACAGCCCTAGTTTAATCGAAAATTTTTAAGTTTAAAATAGTCATTAAAGTATAGTTCGGTCGGTTAATTAATCGATCGACCGAATATCCACCCCTAAATTCATGAAATGATTATGTTCTCTTATTATATGTTTTTTCATAATGTTGTTTAAGTTTATATATTTCATTTATATTTTATATTATCATTTTTTAAAATTCTTTCTCCCCTTTTTTTTAGCAAAGATTAAATTGCATCAAAAAAGAAGAATATATAAAAATCTCATTTGGGAAGGATTACAACCCAATTGAGGGAATAAACTCCAGAAGCTGGTAAAGATAGCATCTAAAGGGACAAACAAACTAGAAAAGAAAAATCACTAATAGTAAAAACATAAAAGGTTGAACAAACAATATCCTAAAGGTCCCTTTAGAAGAGAACCGAATCTTCACCAAAACAATACATAGAAAGTAGACAATATAAACCTCTATACTCGTGAACATCGGTCTCTCATCTACATCATACAAACTTGGCCTCAACGCACAACAAACTCGGATGGATGTGCCATAGATAAGCCAAAGAGCTGCCTACACTGAAAACATAGGCCAATGCCTTAAAGCAAATGCTAGGTAAGAACAAACAATGTCTTTCCATACATCACATACATCCTCAAATAAGAAAGAAATTGAGGGAAAAAAATAACAGAACGTTCTAAAATAGGATATAATGACAAGCTCTGACTTACCTTTGTGAATGAGCCGGAAAAAATTGGTTGCCCAAAACATCAATGAATCACTGTTCTCGAACATAAATAAGGGGAGAACCAAACAACAATGAAATCTATGAGTAAATATAGGAGAAAAAACCACTTCAAATAAATGTGACGAATCCGTTAAAGACCGCCAAAGGAGCTTAGGGGAAGAGAGTCTAGCTTTTAGATGTAGAAAATGACCTTGAAATGCCAAAATGGGAAGGAGAAGATAGAAAAGCAAAAACTAAATCATGGGTTTAAAACCAATAGTCGGACAAACCAGAAATTGGTGCTTGGGCTAAAATCAAACAATCAAACTATCCATTTATCCAAACCATTCCCAAGCAAAAAGGTACCAAAAGCTCTACAAACCTTAATCAGAATCTTCATCTTTGTGGCTACCAAGGTGATATTAGCATCTACTATAGGCTTTGTTTGGATAGCTGACAACGTAGTATAATAATGTATGATATTATATGAAATAATATAATATAGTATAGAAAATAATATTTATCATGTTTAGAAAGATGATACGGTATAATATAGCTAAATAAAAATATTTTTATTTAATTTTATGATATTTTAAAGATTTTATTATGTTATGGAATGAAAAATTATTTATTAGCATATACTTAGTATTTAAAAATTTTAATTTGAATATAAAGATTTTTTTTGAAAGAAAATACTTTTGAAAGATAAAATTATAAAATTATGTAAAATCACTAAATTGGTGTTTTGAAAATTCATGATTTTCAAACTATGAAATTATCATGAAAAATCATACAATGAATGATTGAAATTAAAAAATAAAAATTAAATCATATCATACTGTTTAAAATTATGACAAACCATAAAATAAACAGTGTAATTATAGCAAGTAATTATTTTAAAAATGAAAAATAAAAATATCTTACATATGGTTTAATTTTGCATTAAGTAATAATATTAATTAATTTTAAATTTAATGAATATGTAGTTAAAAAATTCCGTAAAAGACAAAGTTATCAATAGTAAAAAATTTCGTAAAAGACAAAGTTATCAATGGAAAGAAAAAATTGTTAGAAATACAATATTCAAAAAATATTTATATGAGTTGATTTGATATAAATAATAAAATACAAATCGAAAAAAATAAAAGAGCATACAGAAAATAAAAGAGCAAAGAAAAAGCTAACGTGATTCGGTGTAAGCTTATATCTAAGAACAAAGAAAAACAAAATCTACTAAAAACTGAAAAAGTATAAAAAATAAAAGGGAATACTTAAATCATTAACTCAATTATACCCAAAACCCTCACACAATCTCATAAAATTATAAATTACACTGTGAGCATAAAGTACAAATCACAAGATGACCACCAAAATTACTTTAACTCAAATAGCTACATCTTGAAACTATATACAAGAGTTCTTGATTTGAATAAAAAAAAATCAAATTCTATTTAAGAATAATTTTTAATTGCCTAGTCAAAAAATTAAAAGTCTTATCAAACCAAATTTCCTAATAGTATTAAATTAGGAAAATAAATTTCTAATAAAAAATTAATTTCAATAAAAAATTCATCTTTCAAAATAAGAATAATTAAGAATAATAAAACTTTATAAATAATTTAAAGTCACTCAAATAATTATCCATATTGACTTTAAATTATCTTGTATTAAAATTAAAATTTTTACTCACTCTTTTAATTTTCATTTGCCCTTTTATTTTTTTTTCGGCATCAAGTTAACTCATAAATATATTTGAGTTATTTTACTCGCGACAAAAATCACAAGTTAATGTTGTATAATAATTTACTTTTATTGTGACTTAAGAAGGGAGTAAAGAACATGATGAATTAATTATTTAAAAACACTCCTCTTTGATAGATGTTTCTCTCTAAGTATTAAGGTTTCCCTTCCTGGTTCATCTAGGGTTTCACATCTTTTTCCGTTCTTCATATTTTCTTAACTTTTTTGCCAATTTTGTTAGTTTCATTTTATTCTAAAGCTAGGGAAATGTCAGATCCTGAGGATATAGATTCTTTACTGGCCTCTCTCTATTTAACACTGGAGGAGAATACCATTGGAAAAGTTACATTGGATGAGAGAACAAATGCAAGGCAGAAGGGGAAGATTGCTTTGTCCTTGATTGGCAAAATTCTCAACGGTAAAGGTATTAATGTTAATGCATTTTCGCACAACCATGCTTAATAGTTGGAGACTCAAGAGAGGTTTTAGCATCAGAGAATTGGGCAATAATACATTTGTCTTTCAATTTTTTATGGAGCCTGACAAACAACGGGTGCTTGATCAAGGCCCGTGGTGCTTTGATGATCAATTGTTGCTGTTAAGGGATATGAGGGAGAATGACACAACGGTTCTTAATGATCTATCAGAAGTTTCCTTGTGGGTTAGGGCTTATGAGATTTCTTTTTTATGGAATTCGAAGGGAACTGCTATGACAATAGCAAATATGTTAGGGAAGTTTGTGGAGTTTGATGATGAACAGAGTTTGGGATGGTCGCCATATTTACGTTTTCGAGTGACTGTTCCTGTGTCAGATCCATTGCGTAGTGGAGTGCTTTTGGAGTTGGGAGAACGAGTGGTTTGGATTAAGTTAAAATATGGATGCCTACCAACTTTCTGCTATGGGTATGGTTGTATGGGGCAAAAAATTCAGGAATGTCTTGAAGGAAAGGAAGATGTGGAGTATGATGATTAGTTAAGAGCCTCACCTCGGAAGGGTTTTCAATTTCGTAGCCAAGCGGATAAGGAGAAAGAAGAAAAATTACTAGTCCATCTTAACTCTTTTAGCACAAAAACAAAAACCCCCATTAACTCTTCAACTTCAGCGGATAATTCATGCAAGAAGTCCTTCAAAGAGATCCTTAATTCTCTTAATCACAACTCTAGCAGTTTAAAGTCTCAGGGGGAGGGGAATATAGCCATTGTTAATCCATCAATTATTACTACGTCGAATGATTCATTTGTTACGTTGCATAGTACTGTCGCAGCAGATATGCATGCAACCTAAACTGTGTTAGATAATAACAAAAAGTCGTTTGAAACTGCAGATAATAGTCATGGTGATTGGACTATTCAGGATCAGGCAAGGGTGGATGTGTTCATGGTGAATCCCAGTTTGGAGGAGAAGACTAGTAGAGAGAGGGTGATAACTTAGAAACGTCTTGTCTGGAAAGGAGTTGATGGGGACCAAAAAATAGTAGTAGTAAGCTATTTACGGATGTTGTTTTGAAGTGCCCATTGTAAAGCTTGAGGATGATAATTATGGGCTAGTTGATTTGGCAGCTAAGAAACCTAGAGGCGATAGTGATGTTATGGATTCAACACCAACACCAGAGGCGAAATTTTCAGTTACAACTGTAGGGGCTTAGGAAGCGGCTCTGCAGTTGGAAAATTGAAGCGACTAGTGAGGTTGCAAGCTCCTAACATTCTCTTTCTCAGTGAGACTAGAGTATCTGAAGAGAGACTGGTTTTTATAAGACATAGTTTGGGTTACAATAATGGCTTTGTTGTTCGTGGGGATCATGGTGGAGGGGGTCTTGCATGTTGTTGGGATGATTCTTTCTCTCTCACGCTCAAATCCTTCTCCAGACACCATATGGATTTTGAATGTTTAAAGGACCATAGTCCTATAGTTTTGAGACTTACGTGCTTTTATGGTTGGGCTGAGTAGACTAATAAGCACCTTTCTTGGCAATTAATAAGACAACTTCAAGAATCATCTCAACTTCCTTGGATATTATTGGGGGACTTTAATGAAATTCTCACTCAAGAGGAAAAAGCTGGAGGTCAATCAAGGTCGAATTCTTATATGGATGCTTTCAAGCAGGTGATTATGGATTGTGATCTTCATGATTTAGGTTTTTCTGGTTATTCGTTCACATGGGATAATGGTAGGCAGGGGGATGGTTTTGTGGAAGAGAGAATTGATAGATGCTTAGCTTCAAGCCAATGGCTACAACTGTTTGAATTTGCCTCTGTCCATGATATCTTTCACACAGGATCGGACCATCTTCCAATTCTTCTCAATTTATATGGTAGTGCTTTCCGAATGAATGGTAAGAAGAGGTTCAAGTTTGAGGCAATGTGGGCTAGGAATCCTCAATGTTCATAGATTATCTCCTCATGCTGGGACTCTGTAAGAGATGGGACCAGATAGACAAGAGTATGGCCTGTTCAGAGGCATTGAAGACTTGGGATAAAAATAACTTCGGTAATATTAATAAGTTGAGATAGCTCTTGATATCACAGTTAAAAGAAATGGTGATTTAACCGAGATGATCTAGCCCATGAGCGCAAGGCAATTAAATAAAAAAATTAGGGAGATGGATATGAGGGAAGAAATTATATGGTGACAACGTTCCAAAGTTCAATGGCGTGCTGAAGGGGATCGTAATACTAAGTATTTTTATGCGGTTGCTTCAAAATGATGAAAGACTAACTTTATCTCTAAGTTATTTGATGTGGATAACCGGGAGGTTACAGGCTCAGATTTAGAGGCTCATATTGTGCAGTTTTATCAGAATCTTTTTTTCTTCAGATGGGAGTCAAGTACAAATTCATGATTTGCATTTTCTTGGATCTAACGTCACACAAGAGATGAATACTAATCTTTGTCAGGAGTATTCGAAAGAGGAGATTTACCGTGCAGTACAAATAATGCATCCACTTAAGGCACCAGGACCTGATGGTTTGCCTCCACTTTTCTATCAGAAATATTGGTCTATTGTCAATAAATAGGTGGTTCAGGTTGTCTTATCTGTGCTTAATGGGGGATCTTTTTCTTTAAGATTTAATCATACTCTTATTTGCCTTATTCCAAAGATAAATGATTCTCATCTTATTTTAGAATTCAGACCAATTAGCCTATGTAATATTATATGCAAAATTGCTATGAAACTAATTGCAGATAGACTGAAGTTGATGCTGGGAGATATCATAGATGAGTTGCAAAGTGCTTTTGTCTCGGGTCGCCTAATCACATATAATATTCTGGTGGCTTTTGAGGTTTTTCATCATATGAAGGTAGTGGTACTAGCCGAAAAAAAAGTCTCTTAAGCTAGATATGGCAAAGACTTATGATAGGATGGAATGGGGTTTCTTGGAAGCGGTGATGTTAAAATTGGGGTTTCATTCAGATTGGGTTTATAGAACTATGAGGTTTGTCACTTCGGTTAGCTACTCTGTCTTGGTGAATGGTAATCCGTCGGAGAGTTTTATTTCAACTAGGGGCTTTGTCAGGGAGGCACTCTATCACCATATCTATTGGGTTGACCGCTTTGATAAATGGAGCAGTGCGGGTTAAAAGCTTGCAGGGAATTCGTATTTGCAGAGGGGCACCCAGTATATCCCATTTACTTTTTGCAGATGATTATATTATTTTTTCCAAGGCATATAAGGGAAATCTAAATGCCATAATTAGAGTACTACAGAGTTATGAGCAGTTATCTGGTCAAAAAGTAAATCTCTAAAAGTGAAAGATTTATTTTGATAATAATGTTGATATTGTATTGCGAGAATATTTGGTTTCCTTATCGGGGGTTCGACTAATTTCAACCAATGCCCTCTATCTAAGGTTGCCAACGACAATTGGAAAAAATAAATCTTTGGTTTTTAGTAGACTGAAAGACCATCTGTGGACTCATCTGCAAGGATGGAAGGAGAAGTATTTGTCTTGCGCGGAAAATGAGCTTCTTATTAAGTCATTGGCACAAGCAATACCTTCTTATGTTATGCAAGTTTTCTTGTTATCGGCCTCTTTTTTGTAATAATATGAGATCTCTGATTAGTCAGCATTGGTGGAGCCAAAAAGTGGACCAGAAAAAAATCCATATTTGCAGTTGGTTGACTTTATGTAAAGCCGTTGACTTTATGTAAAGCTAAGGAGGAAGGAGGCCTGGGTTTTAGGGATTTCGGTTGCTTCAATAGAGCCCTTCTCGCTAAACAATGTTGGAGGATTTTAAACACCCCAAACTCCTTGGTGGCTCGGCTATTAAAGGCAAAGTACTTTCCTTCAGTTTCTTTTATGGATGCCCAATTAGGAAGAACTCCCAGTTACACGTGGCGGAGCATTTTAGCAGGAAGAAAAGTATTAAACCTGGATATTAGATGGCAAATTGCAGGCGGGAAATCTGTTCTTTTGTGGCATGATAGATGGATTCCAGAACCCCATTCTTTCAAATTAATCTATCCACCACGAATCCTACCTGATGATGCAACTGTGGCAGCTTTGGTTAATGAGCATACGAAGACTTGGAACTGGGATTTAATTGAAGCTGCTTTACTCCCAATAGATGTTGGTCGTATAAGAAAGATCCCACTCCGGTGTACAGTTGGTAAGGATGAGCTGAGCTGGCATTTTAGCAAATCAGGAGTCTATCAAGTGAAGAGTGGCTTCGTTTGTGTTATGAGCAGCTTTGCACTGAGAATCGAAGGTCGGCCTCGGTGTCTACTGTTTCGAATTTTTGGAAGAGGCTTTGGAGACTTCCTTTGTCCCCCAAAGTGGTAAACTTCGTCTGGAGAGCTGCTTTGGGTATACTGCCCACCCTTGATGTTCTACAAATTCGGATACCTGTTATACGGAATGTCTGTTGCTGGTGTCAAGCACAGGAAATTTTCATCCACCTTTGTAGAGACTGTCCAGTAGTGTTGAATATCTGGTCTCACTTTTCATTATCACATGTTGCAACTGTTTGGGGGAATGATTTCAAATCTTGGTTTCGCAATCTTCTCGATAAATCTGGTAAGGAACAGTTGCAGAAGATTATCTTGGTATGATACAATATTTGGTTTGCTAGGAATAAGACCAGATTTGATAATACTCCCTTTAACAGCATTTCATTAATAAGAGCTACGGAGAACACTATGGAGGAATGAGATTCTTATGGAAAGGTGGCAATTATGCAAACTGGTCATGTCAATGCTCAGCAGGGGGCGGAGGGAGGGGGTCCTGGGGGGCAATGGACCCCTCTCCCCTCCTCTCTCTTATTATATATATATATATATAAATAATATATATATAATTATAATTATATAAATTATATATATATATAATTATAATTCTATATTTATATATATAAATTATTATATAAATGTATATAATTATAAATAAATATATAATTATATAAATTATATATTTATATATATAAATTATTGAAATTTTTATATATAAATATATATAATTTATATATATGTTATTGACTTTTTCGTATCATGTATATTTTTTTTAATTATTAAATTTTTTAGAATTTTGTGATAAGCTATTTAGATTAATATTAAAATTTTACAATTTGATTATAAATTGAATAAAATTAATGTTTTCATCTAAAATAATAATTTAAAATTTTAATTTAATAAAATTATTTAAATAAATTAATAAATTTTAAAATTAAAATAAAAAGATATATAAAAATTTTAATAAAAATATAAATTTTATTATTATATTAAATATTTAATTTTTATCATTCATTCGCCTTTATTTTTTATTTTTTAAATTTTGTTCTCTTTTCGTTCGAGTACTCTTTTTGTCATTGGTGCTCAGCCCCCATTGTGTAAGTGGAAACCGCCACCGGAGGGAGTTATTAAAATGAACTCTGATGCAGCTGTAGCTGGGACAGGTGTTTATGGTTTTGGAATTGTCTTTAGAGACCATTTGGGCAGAACAATGTCTTGTGCAGTGTCAAAAAACTACGGTTTCTGGGATTCCTATACTGCATAAGCTTTGGCAATTGTTTTTGGAATGAAGTTGTCCATTGATCTTTTTTTTTCATACTCTTATTGTTGAATCTGATTTCAAGGCTGTGATTGACCGATTGGAAGACAACAACCATATTAGAACAAGTCTGGGTTTCGTTTTGGAAGACTGTATCTCCCTTCACAGAATGCTTCGGTCATGCAGCTGGTCCTGGACGTCTCGGAACTGTAATAAACCTGCTGATATTCTAGCTAAGTCTGCTGCTTCCTTTCCATCTGATCTTTTGTGGATTGAGGAGTGTCCTGATGTTCTCTTGTCTAGTATTAAAGATGATGAATTAGCTGCACACTTTTCTCCTTATTGAATGAAGTTTGGTTGTTTATTAAAAAAAAAAGAACATGATGAATTATTAGCCGAAGGGGGACTTTATCATCATTATTGACTATGACATGGAAACGTTTTTTTTTTTTTTTTTTTAATTTTGAATTTATTTAGGATGTATTTTTTGATTTTTGATTTCATTTCAGTTTTTTAAAATAGCGGTATCTATAATTTTGTTAAAACATATTTTTCATTAATTTTAATGATTTATAGGAAAGTAGAATATATAAATATTATTTTGAATAAAAAGATATATAAATATAAAATTATTATATATTTATATAAATAAGTAATTAATATTCATGACCTACTGATAAAATATATATTTTTTGGATAATTAATTCAGAATTAATTTTTTCTCTTTTAACATAATATTCAAAAAAATAATTAATATTTTTGTCAATATTTTTTGTATATAATAATCTAATCATACTATAAAAAAGAACTACGAAAAATATAATAAAAAAAATTTCATTTATTTTTTATATTATTATCACTATTATTATTTGATTTAATTTGTTCAAATAAAGTTAATTTAAAAATTAAATTTCCTATTAATTAAGTATGAATCAATTATATTGTCAAAAAAAAAAAGTATGAATCAATTATGATTAAAAAAGAGAAAATTGAAGGTTGTAGTTTTAGTTTAATTTTATATAGGTGTACTTTAATTTCATTTTAATAATATGATGATAGTGATGGATTTGGAGAGTGAAAAATTGGTAAGAATTAAATGCTAGTAAGAAATAATAAAAGAATAAATGGAAAGGGACGGAGAAGAGACAGTTACGTAATAGTAATCCTAAATAAATTAAATTAATTTAGATTAAAAATATTTATGTATTAATTTTATTAAAAAAATAATTATTTTAATTTTATATTTATTATTATAATAATAAATATAAAAATAAAATAATTATTTATCTAATATAATTAATATATAAATACCTTTAATTTAAATTAATTTGATTCATATGACAATTTTTTTGTTATATAAATAAGAGTTAGATTGATGATGGCATAGAAGGAAACCGCGTGAATATGAATGAACAGACAGACTGGTAAGGGAAAGGCAACAGATAAAGTTAAAGGAAGCGTGCTTATTTGCTGCCTCGTTTGGTGCCGCTCTCTGCGCTATTCGCGGCTTCTCTTGTCCTCTGTGCTTCCCATCTCCATTGCCATTTCTATTCTTTATATATTAATTCACACGCGCCCGTATAATATTATACTTTCTTCTAAAAATATGTCTTCATTTTATTGTCTATTTTTTCTTTAATTTTTTCGAACTCAATTGCTTTATTAAGTAGTGCTATTCATAAATGAATTATTTTCTATAAATTTTAAGAATTTTAATTGAGTTTTTTTTTTATATTTCAATGTTACCATTACTGTTTATTTTTTAAAAATTTAAATTTAAAAGGGAATTATTATTATTATTATTATTGCATAGTAAGTTTTAAGTTTGTCTGCACTTTAATACTGCTCATCTACTCCAAAAATCAAATAGTATGATTATCTTCTATTTTTTTTCCTGTTAATTTAGTAGAAGTGTCTTGAAGTTAATATGAATAATTTGCTTTTCATACTTTATTAATTCACAAATAATTATCACTTTAGAATAATAAATATTATTTATAAATAATAATCACTTTATAGAAATTAAAATTATTTTATATCTTTATTCTAAATTTATCTATAAATAATTATTAATTAAATGGATAATAAATTAAAGAGAATATACTTAGTGAAATGATTGTATAAATTAGATTATTATATATATTTTAATTTTTGTATATATATTTTAAAGTAGTAATCATTTGTGAACAATAATTATTAATTTAATATTTAATATATTTATATCTAATATAATATTTTTTGAAAAAAATAATTCAATAATAATAGAAAAAACGCATAATCTCTTCACAAATGAAATATTTATCAAAATTGAACCAACAAATACATACGGAATTTTGACATCTGAAAAAATGAGTTAAAAATTGGTAAAAGCAAATAAAAGAAAATTAGAAAGGGACGACGTGTAGTTAGTTTAGGTGATGATTGATGTGTCAATTGCTCAGTAGTCAAACAGTGAGGGAGAGAGAGACGTCACAAAATATAAATAAAGCCGTGAGCTTTGAGAAAAAGAGGCGGAGGGAACGGGCTGGACCACCGTCTTTCTTCCTCTTATCCGCCACCACAGCACCCTATTTAAACGACAACATTTCACCGCAAGTTCTTGCACCGCATCCTTCCTCCGCTCTTGCTTACCGTGCCCTTACCCAAACATGGCTTAATTATAGTTCAAAAAAAAAAGGATTAATTAAATAAAATATTTTTAAGAACCCCAAATCAATCATATGATATTTTTTTTGTTGTTGATTTACTTAAAGTTGATAAGATAATATATACTGTTTAATTATTAATTATGGTATATGATTAATTAAATACTACTCTTTGAAATATAAAAAAAATTGATATACACTTTCACAAAAGGTTTATGCATTGTAATGACTAAAATTTCTATGTACAAACTATCAAGAGATTTTAATATTTAAGAGTGCGTGTTTCTCTTATCTTGATTTTAAATTTAATTTTTTTGGATATTTTTTTCTCTTTATATCTGTAATTTATCAAAAAAAAATTCAATGTATAATTATTTCAAATTTAAATTATCAACGTACATTAACTTTAAAGTTCAATAAAAAAAAATAAAATATTTTTATTAACTGTAACAATCTATTGTTTCCGGGTAACTCAGGAAGTTTTTTGAACCACAAGAATTAGTAATACTAATCGTTATGATTCTACATAATAATATATACTAAAATTTTCTAAATGTTTTAATTTTGAACTTCAACTCTTAATCCATGGTTTATACAGAATAAAATAATAGTTAGTGCGTTCAAAATTTTTATTTTTTTTAAATAAAATAGGTACAGTACTGTTTTTATTAATTTTAAATTTCTTTGTTACACTAAAAAAGTGTAATTTATATAAATATTTAGGTATCAATTATCGTTCGACTAGCACTAGTATCCAGTGGTGGCCAGTGTGCATCTATCAATAATAATCGCATATTAGTCTATTACTAATTTTTTATGAATTTCTATATTTTTTTTATATTCAGCAACAAATAGAAAATACAAATATTTACTATAATTTATTTCAATTTTTTTTTTGTCATAAAAATTCAATTCTCGGCGAGATTAATGGAAGCTAAAAAACCCGGTGCCACCTTTATTATAATCTCCCTTACACTTAGCTTTTCCATTAATATTTTTTTTAAGTGATAAAATATCCTTTCACTGTTAAGCGTGTGAACGCATGTCTTGTAGCCACCGTGCTTACCAAAACCCCACCATTTTTTTTTTAAATGTTTAATTCTCCTTTTTATTTGTATAATTTCATATAAGCACAGTTCTATTGGATAATATGATGATATTAGTGCAAGAAAAAATTATAAATTTTATTAATTATCAGTTTTTAATATTTTAATTTTTTTAAAATTTAAATATTTATTTAGTTCGCTTATAATATATTAATTTAATTAAAATGTTAGGATTTTTTTTTGCTTTTTTTATAAATAATAATAACAAAAATATCCAATGGGCAAAGAATAATAATAAAAAAAAAAGAGTTGGTTAAAGGTGGGACCTTGAAATTATGTGTCCAGCAATACATTGTTTTCCATGTGATGATGATGATGATAAAGGATGTAAAAAAAGAAAAGTGCGAGTTTATTTGGTAACTCTATAAAAAAACAGAACAAAAGATAAACGATTTCAGGACCCCCAACTGTTATATGCTAAATGAATACACCCACCTTAGATTAAGATGCAATATTTTCAGTTAATTAGGCAAACTTTTTGCTGGCATCCACTTCTTCTTTTGCATTTTCATCTACCTGTTCAAAATAAAAATTCGGCCATTTTCTTTATTTTACACCCAATGCCAAATAGCTGTCAAAAAACACAAACTAAAAAATACAATATGCCCTCATCATAACTCCAAATGTTCGGATCCATTATAGTTTCTTATATATTACTTCAGTTGCCCCACAAATTGGTTATTTCAAGTTTTGACGGTCTGATAAAAAAATGAATGAATATTGTAGAGTTCTCAAAAAATTCTTCAATTTCTTTTGGAAGTATATGATTATTCATCTCCTTCGTAAATTTTATAATTACCCACTGCATTAATTCTACTAAATTATGATATATTATTAAATGACAATTAAATTTGAAATTTTAAAGTCATCCAATTAACAAACATCATAAATTAACGTTTTGTGTTCCACTACAATAAAATTATTTTACTACTGTGACACGCAAGTGTTGAAGAATTTTTGTGGCCCTGTATGGCTCGATAATGGAAGGATAATTTACACCCTAAAAAAAATTGCCGAAGAGAAATTGTGCTCTTTTCTCTTGATTTTAGATGCAAAATTTTTTTTAAAGAAGAATGTGCAAACAAGTCCTTAAATTTTTCGCAAAGGTACGCATTGATCCCTAAATTATTTTTTAGCTTAATTAAGCATAAATTTATCTAAAACTAACTATTTAGACCCCTCTACTTAACAGAAAAATGACAGAGTTAATATCTGTATTAATTCTCACTAACGTAACATTTATTATTTAATTTTCTTCTCTTGCCAATCTCAAGAGGTCTATGGCGGCTACAACTCTATAAAAATTCTTCTTAATGGTCTTTGTGATGCTCTTCTCCTTAACCTTAATCTATACACCTTAGCTCTGCAATTGAAAGCCCAACAATAGAAGGTGATGTCGTACAAATAGATCAAAACATGCTTGAAAACCCTCGGCCAAGTCCTCCAAAAGATGAACAACCACCACCATCACAGCCTCCATCGCTGAAGCCACACTCTCTAAAAGCGCCCAAAAGAAACTATTAAAGCAGTAAAAATTCAAAGCTAAGAAAGCCGAGAAGAAGGCGTTAATAAGAGAGCCGGCGATGAAGGAGGTAGAGAGAAAGAAAAAAGAATGGGAAGGAACCTTAGCCAGCGTCTTTGGAGATGAGAGAGCAAAGCTTATCGAGTTAAGAAGAGAGCTAAGAAAGGAAAGAATGGAGAAGCGATCAAAGGAAAGATAAAACAAGATTCAGAGTCTCATGAATGCCACAATTAACAACCAAAAAATAGTTATCGACCTCGAATTTTCTCATTGATTTACATCAAATTATATGTTTAGAATATGATTCTTAAAAAATCGTATGTTCAATTGAACTTCTGTGTTTGTATTTTCAGCTATTCAATTCAATTGAAATTTTGTAGTCATGAATGTTGATAAACTCTTGAACCTGAGTCTCCTTATCATGGCCACTCTATTAGTGGCCAAGCTTATTTCTACTTTTATTATAACTAGATTAGGCAAATTTTAATCATGCAAAATCGTAAAAGATGCAAACTGTTATTTGTGATTTCTGCAGTAAGCTTTGAAAGAGAATGTATGAGTTTGAGAGAAAAAGATGAAAAGAGAATGGATGAGCTTAAATGAGAGCTTTGAAAGAGAATGAATGAGTTAGAGAGAGGGAGAGTTGAGAATAAAGAGTGTCATTGTATAGTGAAATTGAAAGCCTTTTGTGTAGACTGCGTAATCATCGTAAAACTCATAGATAATTTTGCGATTTGTTTATATTTTTTTTAATTTAATATTTTTATAGTCCACTAATAAATAGTGTATCAGTGAGAGTTAACGGAGATATTAACTCTGTTATTTTTCTATTAAGTAGAGGGACATAAATAGTTAGTTTTAGATAAATCTGTACTTAATTGAGCCAAAAAATAATTTGAGAGTTATTATGTACTTTGCAAAAAATTTAAGGACTTATTTACACTTTCTCTCAAAAAAATTATATTAAATAAATTAGTTATAAAAATATAATACTCCATTTTATTATATCGATATATATTTAAGGAAAATTCAAAGACAATTATGAACTATTGGTCTTTTTCACATTTTTTTTTAAAGAGATAATCAATATATTTTGTTTCATGGATTTTTTTTTCCAGGGAAATTCTTCTAATACTTCTGACAATCGCATCTCTAAGCGACTGGTTTCAAATTCTCTAATCTATTTAAACCACAAACAACCCCATCTCTGACTCTCATTTCTTTGTCTCGTAAAACTTAGCCATGGCCACCATCACCATGGCCTGCATTTCTTTCTTCCTCCTCCTCCTGTCTCTCTCTTTTTCCGCCACGGCCAAGCAAACCTACATAGTCCATATGAAGCATAATGCCAAGCCTCAATCCTTCGCCACCCACCATGATTGGTACTCTGCTAGCCTCCAATCTGAAGACTCCCTTCTTTATTCATACACCACTGCATTTCCTGGCTTTGCTGCCTCCCTTGACCCTGACGAAGTCGAATCACTTAAAAAATCTGATTCTGTACTCGATATCTATGAAGACACCATTTATTCTCTCCATACCACTCGCTCTCCTCAATTTCTTGGCCTCAACACTGATATGGGTTTGGTCGATGGACATAACACTTTAGATATCGATCAAGCATCTCATGATGTTATTATTGGTGTGCTCGATACAGGAGTGTGGCCTGAGTCTAAGAGTTTCGATGACTCGGGTATGCCTGAGATCCCTACTCGGTGGAAGGGTGAGTGTGAATCTGCCAAAGATTTCAGCCCTAAACTCTGCAACAAAAAGTTGATTGGGGCTCGTTATTTCTCAAAAGGCTTCCATATGGCATCTGGGGGTAGTTACTTGGGGAAGCCTAAAGAGATCGAGTCTCCACGAGACCAAGATGGCCATGGAACTCACACTGCCAGTACAGCGGCCGGTTCACAAGTGGCTAACGCCAGTTTACTTGGTTACGCCAGTGGGACTGCACGTGGGATGGCAACGCATGCGCGTGTAGCGGCATATAAAGTGTGCTGGAGTACTGGTTGTTTTGGATCCGATATTCTCGCAGGCATGGATCGGGCCATTGCCGATGGTGTTGATGTGCTTTCGCTTTCCCTCGGCGGTGGATCAGCACCGTATCATCGGGATACCATTGCCATTGGAGCTTTCGCTGCAATGGAGAGGGGCATTTTCGTCTCTTGCTCCGCCGGTAATAGTGGACCCAATAAAGCCACTTTGGCTAATGTGGCTCCCTGGATCATGACCGTTGGAGCCGGAACTTTGGACAGGGATTTTCCGGCTTACGCTGTGTTGGGTAACAAAAACCGATTCAATGGCGTCTCGCTGTATAGTGGAACGGGAATGGGGAATAAGCCGGTGGGTTTGATTTACAACAAAGTAAACATCTCAAGCAATTTGTGCTTGCCAGGTTCACTGGAACCGAGTGCGGTTCGTGGGAGAGTTGTAGTTTGCGACAGGGGAATAAATGCGCGTGTGGAAAAAGGTGCAGTTGTACGCGATGCTGGTGGGATTGGGATGATACTGGCTAACACAGCCCCAAGCGGCGAAGAATTGGTGGCGGATAGCCACTTATTACCAGCGGTTGCGGTGGGGAGGAGAGCAGGTGATAAGATTAGGGAGTATGTAAGGAGGCATCCAAATCCAACTGCAGTATTGAGTTTCGGTGGAACGGTGTTGAATGTACGACCGTCACCGGTGGTTGCGGCGTTCAGCTCTAGAGGTCCTAATATGGTGACACCGCAAATCTTGAAGCCGGATCTAATTGGACCTGGAGTCAACATCTTAGCTGCATGGTCAGAGGCTGTGGGACCCACTGGACTTGAAAAGGATAATAGGAAGACACAATTCAACATCATGACAGGTAATTGTGAACGGCCATATATTTTTTTTGGTTGATTAGAAATTGTTTTAATTAATGGCAATAAAGTTGATATCTTTATTATATAATATACATATGATTATTTATTTAAGTAATTTGGGTTTTAGTTAAATTATGGACAATTTGAAGATATTAAAGTCCATCCATCTTTTTTTTCTTATATAGATGTTAAGTTTAGCATGCCAAATTTGCTGGTAATTGAGTCAAAATTTTAAAATTTTGATGTTACAGGGACATCCATGTCATGCCCACATATCAGTGGAGTAGCTGCATTGCTAAAGGCAGCCCACCCAAGTTGGAGCCCAAGTGCAATCAAATCAGCCCTTATGACTACTGCCTATGTGGCTGACAACACCAACTCCCCTCTGCGAGATTCTGGGAGTGCAGCCGGTGCATTATCAAACCCATGGGCTCACGGGTCTGGCCATGTCGACCCACATACAGCCCTCACTCCTGGTCTTGTATATGATATCTCAACTGAAGAGTATGAATCATTCTTGTGCTCGCTTGGCTATTCCCTCGATCATGTTCAAGCCATTGTTAAGCGTCCTAATGTTACCTGTTCGACAAAATTCAATGATCCTGGTGAACTCAATTATCCTTCATTCTCTGTGGTTTTTGCAAGCAACAGGGTAGTCAGATATACAAGAAAATTGACCAATGTGGGGGAGGCAGGCTCCATATATGAAGCGGCTGTGACTGGGCCGTCTACTGTGGGAGTAACAGTGAAACCCACCAAACTCGTATTCAAAAATGTAGGGGATAAACTTAGTTACACAGTGACTTTTGTGGCAAAGAAAGGTGCTAACCAGGCTGCTAGACATGAATTCGGATCAATTGTTTGGAGAAATGATCAACACCAAGTTAGAAGCCCAGTTGCTTTTGCTTGGACGCAGTTGCTGTGAGATCTTTTTAATATTTAAACTAATATAGTTTTTTCATTTTGGGTTTTCGCTTATCGGGCCTCTAAAGGAAAAAGAAGAAAAAAAAAGTTGCAAAGAGGCATTGAACCACGGGAGAAAACTCAAGTATTGGACATTTGTTAAGGTTTTGGCGTTTTGCTATTAGAAATAGGCAGCCGAAAATGAAGTTTAAATTGTCGTGTGCTTCCAAAAGCTAATGTAATAGAATAGTATTCAATTTATTAATGGAATGGTCTTTAAACATAATATCATGTGAATTTGGATTCTGATAACCGATCGAATAATTTCTTCGTAAGTACTCAAATTGCTAAAATTAATAATAAATTCACAAACTAATGGCTTCCTGAAAAAAAAATCACATATTTGAATCTGAAGTTTATCACATTTTTTTTTCTAACTTTTAGTCTGATTTGCCCTCTCACATTTTTAAATGTTGAAGCACATTTTTTTTCCTTTCAGAACATAGCGTGGAAAATTAATTGGGATAGACAAAATGCACAATACATAATAGAAATCATGTACCTTAAAAAACAATATCTGTGAACAACAGGGTTAAAGATCAAAATCTAAGGTTTCTATAACAGGCATAATGGCTTCAGCAAACCAACATCTGTGAATAAAATGATTGAAAAATATGTTATTTATCCCATTTTGCTAGAATTTAGTGACAAATTCAAGTATATAAGATGTAATGTTCTTCACCAACTGTTTGTTTTCTGACACTAATTGTAAAGCTAGTTATGGCCATTTGGTCAGTAAAGTGCATGCTCTAATAAGGCAGGACCATTTTTTAAATTATTAACCTTTTGTTTGATATGATCAAAACTATTGCCAGCCTAATCTTCTGAACAGGCATGATTTTAAAAGACCTGAAGGAAAAGACCGCTCCCTGTAGTTACAGTTCTTTTACAGAAATGATGGTATCATGGCCAGTGGCAACCATAATTAAGCTATCAAGAATATGGTCAAACCAGTTCAATTATTTTTCACCAATAATTTAATTAATTGTAGGTCCACTTATCTGAATTATGGATGTAGATGAAATGGGATCACTATTGTCTCAAGGTTTCTGTTCAAAGATTATAATAATAACATCTGAAGAAGGGTTTGAAAGGTGTTTATCACCATTCAATGCTAAAAAACAAAAAAATCAATTATGATTAATCCCACTTAATGTGACTCTAATTCTAATATAGCCAAAGCATGAAAGAAATGTAGCCCCAGAAATCTAATCAATGTTGGGATTACTTCCAAATTCTCTATGAATCTATCCAATATGGTTTATGAATGCATAATAACTGATTTAGCATCGTAAGAGCTTGACAGGATCAATCTATAGCTATGGCGAGTTCAAGAAACATAGACAAATAATAAAATTCTCAGCAATATAATAATCTGTGTGGAAATTGAATGGTATTACTGGAGAAAAAAGGCTTAACTAATGTGCTAAAAGAATAGACAGCATGGATTACAGCAGTTTTTTATACAATTGTAACAAAGACGTACCTTTGAACATTTAAGGCATTTAGGACATTGACATTTAGGAGCAGAACATGTCCATTTTGGACAACAACATAACCATGTGCAGCAATTGCAGTTGCAATTACTGCAGTTGCTGCAGTCTAAGCATGAGCATCTGCAACAAGAGCAAGAACAACAAGAGCAATCTGGCCACGAAGGCAAGCAATCTTGGCATGAAGGCAATCCACAAGTGCAGCAGTTACTACTGCTGCATGAGATCTTTCTACAGCAATTGGATTTAGGACAAGAGCAAGAGCAAGTGCACAAGCAAAGTCTAGGGCGAGGACAAGCACAGGTACAAGCGCGAGGGCGAGGGCAAGAGCAAAAGCAACATGGCCATTCGGGTTTTGGGCAACGGATACATGAACAACAGTTAGAGAGACCACAGTCACAGTCACAATCACAGCAGCGGGGCAAGTCTAGAAGAAGCGAGCATCCCGAATAACAGCAACAACAAATCCATGAGAAATTAAAACAGGGTATTCCACTGCAGGAAACAACCAAAACTCGTGTTATTTGTGACAAAGTTAAGCCAAGCATAGCAAAAAATGCACATTCATTATTTAACATGATAATGCACCAATACCTAGGCAATTTGAGCTAGTTTTGGGGCGTGTATTGATTTGCAAAAACAAATGCCATGCTTAAATACAAGAACTGATGTTCCAATACTATGTGCTGATAAATCACACCATTCTTTCCAATTCAATTTGAAATGAGAATATGAACTTGGTTTGCCATTTAATTTTAGTGATGATCATAGATAGAAAATATAAGACAAAGGGGCAGGAAAAAAGTACCATAGCCACTTCCAGAATCGACGAGACCTTCGATTCTTCCTATTTCTGGTTGAGAGAAAAAAGGAGAAAATAATATCAGGCTGAATAGCTAATATTCAACCTTCTAAACAGAAAGAAGAAATTAACCAGCAATGAAATTCTTACGTGGGTACTAAAGGATCTGGATTTGCCACTACAAAATCACTAACCCTGCAGAATGTAACTTCAATCAATTATAACTAGCTTATCATTGATTAACAGAACTTCATCTATCGATTTATAAAAGTAAACCAAAATGAAAAAATAAATGTGGCAACAAGGTATATCACACAATATTTATTTGTTGAATTAGAAGCTACACTAAGCAAATTATACAGAAAAAAAAAAAGAAAAGAAAAAGAAACAGGCGTACTCTTTGCAGCATCTGGAAGCAGGCTGAAGGCCTTCAACAGATTTTAGATCCTCCTGCTCAAAGTGAAATATAAGTAAGAATAAAAACTCAAATGAAAAACAAGATAACATGATTATTACTTGTTTCCTTTGCTTGGGTTGTGCTTGTGCACAAACTCCATGATGTGAATTGTCAGTTTACAAGCATCAATAATTACATTTCTCAGCTTTTATCATAAAATATAAATGATCGACTCTCTGTCATTTGTGAAACCTATCACATGGTGCTCAATTAGGACCACCTTCATACTATAGCCACATCTTCATGTAGCAAGAAATCAAAATTAACAACGAAAAGAAGAAAAAACAAAAATATTAAGATAAATAATTAGAAGAGTTACTCTCTGACATACAATTTCACTTATTAAAGAAAGTCTCTGTAAGTACCTGGGGATCTATTAATTTATAAGAGCAAACCAATTATGGTACAGTAAAGCCAAGAGGGTATCTACATAAAATACCTGCAATCTCTAAAGATCTTGAACAATTGTCACTTAATTTACAATCGCTAGAGAGGATACAAATATCAGCATAGCCCTTCAAGGCCATTGCTGCTTGCCGACATGTCTAACCATTAAAGATTCTGATATGTGTTGAATCACGATAATATTAATGGTCTAAACCCAAAATATAAACTGTGAACTTTTTCTATTTGAACAAGTGAAGAGCCAATTAGGACAGAGGAAAAGGCTTGAAATTTGATTTTTAGGGGAAAATACAGTGACCATAATGACCCAGTTTCAGAATTTTAAACAATAATCAATAAACAGTTTAAAACAATGCTACGAATAGTCACATGTCAGGCTCTCATGAATCAGGAAAAAAAAATTCCAATCGAGAAATGACCAAATTTCCATCTGCAGTGACCTGCAGTGGATGGTTCTTTTAATATGATCAATTCAACATTCACAATAAGAAAAGAATGCACTAAAGAAGAAGTTTAAATAAAGGGAAATTAACAAAATGTAGAAAATTTAGAAAACCCACCTCAAGAAACCCGATCTCTCTCTCAAGCATCTGCACCTTAACCATTTCCCTCCGTTTGCCATACAAATCAGGATACTCCGGCGGAGACTTGGGACAAGGCGGCGGCAAGGAAGGAACAGAGGAAGAGCGAGCCGACTTAGCAGCAGCCACAAGTCTAGGACTTTGAGCCATTACTGAGTAGTCACTCTCTCCAAGAAAAAAAGAAAAACACAAAAACTTGCACTTGCACTTAAAAAACACTCAAAGAAAGAGATGGAAAAATGAAAGCAAGCAAGTGGTGCTAGTAAAAGAAAGAAAGCAGAAACCACTAGTAGCAAATAGTAAGGGACAAAGAAGAAGCGGGTGAATAATGTTAGGTGTGAAAGCTATAGTATATATGAAAAGAAGGTTTTGTATGTGGCAGAGGCAGTAATTACATGATCTGACAAGGATTATTGCTACCCAGATGAAAAAAAAAAGAAAGAAAGGAAAAACAGAGCAGTACATAAATGTAAATGAGGCTCATTTATAGTTGCAGAAGAAAGATTAATGGGGAATTAAAGGAAGAGTAAAAAGATAGATCATAAGGATAAAAAAAAGAGTCGTTATTATCACAGACAGTGCGTGGAGGAGAAGGTGGAGGAGGAGAAAGAAGAAGAGAGATCTGATAAAAAAAATTTTCTGGAGACAAAACCTTTGTGCATGGTAATGATGGTAAAGACGGCTGTGAAAAAGCCTGCAAGTTTCTGAGTACGAAAGAAGCCATTTTTATGAGTGAAAAAAAAGAAAGTTTTTTATTTTACAAAGAAAATTTGAATATGATCGGATTTGAGTGAGGTTTGATTTTGATCTCAGAGCTGAAAATTGTGCAGAGGGATTGTATTATTTTCTGATGGAGTGCGTTGGTGGTGGGGTGGTGGATGCAGAGGAGAAGCGAAAGCACGATGTAGTACCTGAGATGGACACGTGATGGGTGAATAGGAGAGAGAGAATTTGATTTTATAGTAAAAAAATTGTACTAAGATCTTTGAAAGAAAAAAAAAAAAAAAACAGCTCTGATTTTGAGACAAAGCAGTTTACCAGAACTACAATAAAATGACTACAATGGGCGTTCTGTCATGAAGAGTGAATCGTTTCTGTAACTTACCTTTTACAATTGATACATATTCACAGCAGCCCACCATATTTGCTGTATTAATACTGCTCCGTTGCACATTCTTTTCTCAAATATCACATCAATTCATTATCACACATTATATTTCTTTTTTAATGATCAGTTTGTAATTTTCATTGCTCACTTCATTATTTAAAGTCCTCATTGGACTAAGAGCTGAAGATTGCAAAGCTTTGTCTAAACATAATCAATTGTTGCTTTGTTTTTCTAAGCCATCAGTGAATCAAATAGCTCGTATTTTAGCTAAAGCAACCGATTCAGGGTGGTCTAGTGAAAAAAGTTTGGAATTTCTACCACTTCCCTTTTTTTCAATATTTTATTAATAATTTGCAGTAATAACATACCCTTTTTTTTTCTCAAAGAAAATCTAAATTAGGATTACTCACTTCATTATTTATGACGTTTTTTGCCTCCACATATGATTAGAAAAATGTGATTATCGTTGCTTATAAAAATATAATGATAATGAAAAAAAATAATAATATGATTTAATCTATTCTAATATTTAAAAGAAAAATAAAATCACCTTAGATAAATAGTAATATTGCTTCTTTTTTCTTATATATTTATATTAAAAAGTAAAAATCTTTTATATTTAATATAAAATATAGTCATTATTATTAATTTTAATCGATGCTAGAATAATGCCCTCTTATTGTTTCAAAAAATATACATATTTTAATGTTTTTATAAATATTTTTTTAAAAAAGGAGAAAAAATAAATCAAAAATTAAAAATAAGATATTATCAATTAAATGTAAATAATTAAAGTATCGGTATAATTGTTATAAAATATTATTAACTAAATATAAATAAATAAATAGTATAATTAGTTTGTAATTTTTTAAATATTATTTTTGTTTTTTGCATGTTTTATTTGGTCTCTAATTTTACTTTTAACTATTATAATATATTTTAAATATTTTTTGTGTAACTAAATAACTAAAATTATTTTATAAACAAATAAAATATGTATATTTTTGAAGCATCATTCTAGTCTATATATATATATATATATATATTAAGAAATGAAAAGATAAAAAAAAAATCCACTTCATATTGATACCGATATAGTTTAAAATTTCATATCTTAAATATAATCTTTAATATCCTTATTTAACCTTAAAAGAGATGGATATATAGTCCTACAATTCCTAACCTGCCGCCAACTAAGTTACTAATTTGCACCATTGAGTCTTTTTTTTTAATATATATAACAATTATTTAACATAGCAAAAGTTAAGAATAAATGATTTAAGCTATTTAATTTAAAAATTTTGAGGTGACCAAAGAGAGAAAGAGTTCCTCTGTTGAAATTTTATTGAATTTAGAAAATTATCTTCACCTTCTAAAAACTTATAATTTATATGGTCTAAGGTTTTAAAAATCCTAAGTACAAATAAAAACTACTAAAAAGAGACTAGATTGTCAAAAGAAAAAGGAATACATATATGAAAATAAAATATTCAACGAGACAGAGAAAATATTAAAATGACATATCGATCTAATATTTCAACCAAAAGTATAAAAAAATAAAAACATGTCAAAAGTTGCTATGAATGAAAAAACACATTTTCAAACATCAAAATGTTGGAATTCAGCCAAAAATGACGGATCTTATTTCGAAACAGTAACTTTGATACGTTAGTCCATTTTCTACTGGCCTATGTCTAAAGAACATTTAAATTGCAATTTTAACTTTTTACCAAAATTATCAAATTATTATTAGAGTAGTTTTTTATTAAATTACTCCATGAAAAAAAAATTGCTCTTGAGCTGTCAATAGTGACATCATCATGGAGGAGTTCCCCACAAAAGGAATATAATACTTAATATTAAAGACATCAATAATACAGACATAACTTGACAATTTGAGGCAATAGATATTAAGATTATTATACTCTTAAGCTAAGAAGCATCCCTTAGTGAGGACATCCCATATGAAACTCCCAACCTCAAACTTGACATGGTGGCTTATGGTTTATAGTATGTTTGTATTTGGCATTAGCTTAGTTGGCGTGCATTACCTTATTTATATCATTCAGATTAGCCACAAAAATTACTACATTTCCATACACTTTAATTTTATCAGGCTAGGAATTAGATCCATTAGACTCGACATAATACACAACCTGAGATGAGTTGAAACCCGAACTTCTGTTGATAGTATGGTTGTGGGCAAACTCAACCTGACATAATTTATATTCCTAACTCTTCACATTGTCATCAATCAAACTACGTAATAAAATTGCCCAATGATTGATTGATTGTCTTAGTTCAATATGGGTGATAGGTAGTGCTGAAGTTCAATTTTATATTCATTATTATCCATAAGTTATTCCAGAAATGGTTAATGAATCAAGTGCCTATGTCAGATACAATGGATATAGATAGGCTATGAAGGTAGTGCACCTCTCAAAAATATAACTAGGTTAAATTAACAGCATCGGTTGGCTTTTTGCATGGGATAAAACGTATCATTTTAAAAAATCAATCAACAACAACAAAAATATAATCATACGATGCTATATACAAACAATTCCAACACAAAAAGCCACACTAACATCTATCTAAGGCTAAGTGGGTACTGGCAATAATATGTACATTCCTAATAGTGGATCCAAAATTTAATGTTAGTGGGAAATTTTATGTATTTTATGAATGTTTAATAAAATCATGCATTTTTTATAACGGAAATAAATTATACTAATTAGAACTAAAAAAATATAAATTACATTGTTATTTCAAATTTACGAATTAACCAATAAAATAAAAAAAAATACTATATGCTGGCTATTTGGACAATACTAAATTAACTAATAAAATGAAAAATTGAGAAAGAAATATCATAAAGGCATGTTAGGCATCAAGCATCAAGAATTTTTTTTATTTTTTATATTCTTATCTATGTTTCCAATATTAACATAAAGGCCAACAACATAAAATAAAGATAAAAATCCTAACAAATAATTTATAAGGCATATCTTGAAAACATAACTAAAATAAAAACTAAAACAAAAACCAAAAAACAAATTCCAACCTTAACTAAAAATCTACAATGATTGTAACTAAGCTAGTAAGACTAAAAACATAAAGAATTTAGAGGCTTGAAGGCATCTTCACTTTTTCTACAGAGGTTGAAAAATGGAGGGATTGCTTTTAATAAAATAAAAAAGGAAACATGAGAAAAAAGAAATAGAAAAAGATATGGGATATGTGGTGGCCTACATAGAATTTTATAGTAAAATATATTAAAGATAATAATTATTTGATTATATTTTTAAAAATTATTTGATAAAAATATCATAATAGGCTGAGATTTTATTATTTAGCCTAAAATCTAACTTATATTTATTTAGTTAGATTTAATTTATATTTAATTTTGAATTTAATTTATAAAATATATGTACTACTAATTAATATTAATAAAATTTTTTAGACAAAATATTATTTTTAGTAGGGGCAAAAAAAATTTATATATCAACATTTTTAAAAATAAAAAAGTCTGTGGGGGCAAATGCCTCCAGTGTGTATCCACCTCTGTATGTGCCAAGGTTTATAGTTGCACGCTTAGTAACTTAGCAAATTCGATATTTTTGTACACACACAAACAAAGATATATATATATTTATATATTACCACATGATAGGCCAAAAGTTGGAAGCCTAAACCAATTATAAGGTTTTCATCACAACTGACATGTCATTCGCTATGTAGTTTCTGGATAATCTTAAGGCGCGAGGGATAATTCAATAAGAATAGCAACATGTTGGATATTTTTAGATACTTAAACTATTTCAATCCATTTATATAGGATATGGGTATGGATATGGGTATTGTTTTTACTACCTAAGTTAAGTATGAGTAGATATCCTTGAGTATTCATTACTTAAATTCAATTTTATATATTAATTATATTTTATTAAATTTTAATTATATATTTAGTGTACTTTATTTTAATTATCAAATTATATAATATGGAATATTTTAATAAAATTATATTATTATTAATTTTTTAAAAAAATTATTTAATTGAAAAAATTATAATTTTATAATTAAATTATAATTTTTTTTACTTAAACTGGCACATGTAATATATGGATAATACTAAAGAGATTTGAAATGGGTATGAAAAGTAAAAATATAATTATAATCGTGTTTAAAAAGGATGTGAGTATTTTAAATTTAAACATGTTTGGATAGGGTAATATTTGCGGATAACCTACCTATTGCTACTCTTAATTATAAACTAAAATATATAATTGTTTCCTCTTGAATAAGAACCTGTCATGCAAAAAAAATGCCTTTTTAGCAGCTTAATCCTTTTATAGAATAACATATAAATATGAATCGGTAACAAACAAGTCACAAAAAAGAGTTCAAGATAAATACCTCAACTCGGATTTTGGGCTAAAAAATTACTCTTATGGCTAAAAAAACCAACCTTTATTTGTAATTCTTGTCTCGTGCTTTACCATATAAGTAAAATGCTCAAAGTAGGTTATCTATGAGAACTTTCTCACTAACATTTTGTCTTAGGTAAATACTTTAAAGTCTATGATCAGTATACAGAACAAACTCTTTGTTGTACATATAGTACTTCTAGTGCTTCACTGCTTGGACCATTGAATAATATTCTTTATCTTAGATATTGTAATTACACTTGAAACTTGTAAATTTCTCATAAAAGCACATTGTAGATCTGTCATTTTAGCTTAAGACAGTCCTAATTTATCTAGCCTCTGCTCTTGTGCTAGGGAGATCTCCATAACTCAGGTAGGGTTTAGTTCTTTTCTGATTATAAAAGTTTTTATATTTGTTGATCTTCTTGTGGCCTTTTTGTTGGTTCCCCATGCCAAGATTAAATCTTATATGTACTACTGCTTCCTATAATAATATACATCTATTTTATTGATAAAAAAACTTATCAAAACATGTATGAATACTGTTTCTGTCCCTGTGATGCCTTATTTTTACCATGCCTTTCAATTACAATATGATGCTTCTAAGTCAAAGGGAGTGGCCAAAACTAAAAACCACCAAAGAAAGAAAAAGCAATCAACACCTAAAACTCTCATGTCCAAAACACAAGAAAAACTGAGATGGAACCATAGATCTATAGACTTGAAAGGCTGTTGAGAAAGAAACCATGGAAGAAAGATCTAAACCTCCCTTCAAACAAGGTCCTCAGAGGCCCGACCAACCAAAGATAGATATCCTACCAAAAGCGACTATGACAGGCGAATCAACATCTGACCATATTTTGAATATCGTTGAAACTCTTGGAAGATAGAAAGCACAACAAATAACCCTCCAAAAATATAGAAATTGAAAAGCTTCAATACTTGCAATTGCATGTAGTACCCATTGCAATGAGACTGAATAGCTAAGAAAGAGCAAGATATTCTCCACAAAACCATCGTACAAAGCAACAAAATCAAAGGAGATAATCTTGTCTTAAAAAAAATCCCACACCACAAAATTCGATACAAAGCATGATTTAGGAAATAATAAAATAAATATAATGAGAAATATAAAGAGACCTAGAATTACTACAAGCAAGAGTGTTGGTGACAGCCTTAGATCTAAGTCAAAATACTAAAAGAGAAACTCTATGACAAAGAAAATACTCCACAAACAACCTATGTTTTGATAAGTTAAAAGACAAATATAGTACCAAAATTTGAATGTAAAAAATTCTTAAATTAGTAACAATAATGTCAAAAAAAAAAGGTGAAAACCAATAACATGCACTAAGGAACGACGGATACAATGTGTATAATTTACCCCTAAAAATTTTAATTTGGAAGAAATTTTAAGTTTATTTTTTTAATTATTTTTTTATTAACAGGTAATATTTATTTAAGGTGATAGAGAGAGTTAGAATTTGAATTTTATTTTAAATTAAAAAAGGAAAGAAAGAAAAGAAAGAAGAGGAAAACTTACAAATGAAATAGACGTTTCATGGAGTGAAGAAAGCAGCTTCACTGTCCTTTGAGGGTACCTTTGTTCTACTTTAAGAACAATGCAAGAAAAACCCATCTTCTCACTTTCTTACAACCGCACTCTCCTACTACACGCGTGTGCTCTCTTCCCCATAGGAAAACCGACCCCCACCTCCACTCGTGGGGTCCTGAAATCCCGATGCCTTTTGTGGGTCCCACAATTGAGACGACAAGTCGATAATTTTGATGCCTATTCCTAGCTCTTTTCCTAAGTTGGACTGCGCTTATTTTCATTTTTCATTCTTTATTTCTTTTTTACTTCGACAGGTTAAAAAGAAAAATTTACTTCATTCTTTTTTAAATTTCTTCGCCCTTTTTTTAAGTATTCACTTTTACCATTTTATTAATATTAAAAAAATTATTTATTAATATTATTTTTTACTAAAATATTTCTTCATAAATATTTCATTCATTCTATACATCCAATCTATAAAGATACACTTTTTTTTTATTATTTCATAAAATTAAAAAATATTAATTATTTTTATTAAAAAATATAAATATAAATATATTTTATTATATTTCTAATATAAATTTATATATATTTTTTTTATTATTTTATAAAAATTAAAAAAATTAATTATTTTTATTTAAAAATATAAATTTATATATAATTTTTTATTATATCCCTAGTTTATTATGTGATATATTTAATAAAAAAATATTAAATAAGAGTATTATAAAAAAATTATATGATAATTAATTTATTAAAATAATAAATGACATATAATTTAGAATAATAAAAAAATAAATTTATTTTTATGAGATAGAATGAGTAATAAAAATATATTTTATAAATAAATAATTAAATTTTAATAAGTAAGAATAATATTAGAATAAAATAAATAATTATATTTTATTTTTTTAAATAGGTATTTTTTTAAAATAATTTTTTTTAATTGGCACTTAAAAGGAAATGGGAATGAAGGGAGTATAATGAGGGTGCTTCTCAAAACTGGAGTTTTTTAGTTTAGTGTGAATAAGTGATTTTTAGATTATAATCAGATTAAAAATAAGCAGTTAAGCGTTTCTGTAAACTAGTTAATAATCAGCTGATAATCAGTTTATAATCAGTTTTTAATTGCAGAAATTGTCAAAATGATCAAACTGTCCCTGAATTTATTTATTGTATAAAAATAATTTTTTAAATGTCAATTCAAAATTTATTTTGCAATAATAATAATAATAATAATAATAATAATAATTTATTTAAGAAGAAACGTAAAAGAATTTTGATGGAACTAAAGTGTATAAGGTAGGCAAATTTGAAATATTGAAGATTAGGTAGGGATAGTATGGTCTTTTACTTGGTCAAAACTACTTAAAAAATAAGTGTTTAAAAAAAAGTAGTAAAATTCAACTTTTAAAAAACTGATTAAAATCAGATTATAATCTACTATTTAAGTTTTCAGAAACACTTAAATAAACAACTTATAATCTAAAAACTGCTTATAATCAGTTTTGACCAGCTTTTAAATTTTAAGAAACACCCTCAATATAAAAAAAAAAAAAAGCACTTTAACAATTCAAGATAAAACAAAGTTGACGTGAGCCGGCTGCGATCTGAGTCTACAGTCTGCAATCATTGTCGTTACTTATATTTGGCCTATATTTTGACACGTGCAGTATCTCAGTTGTATATTTAAAATGGGCTTTTTGTTTACCCAATCAACAGAGCCCATTTTCCCATCAGCCCATCTATTTCATCCAATTTGCGTTGAAATGAGGAAAAAGTAAAATGATGTGTTATCTTTTATATATATTTTTTAAATTTAATTAAAAATATATTATATTATATTTTGGTATACTAAATATATATTATAATTAAAAATAAATATTTTTTAAAATTGAACATTAAAAATTAAAATATGAACATTTTTCAAATATAAAAAAATAATATTTTTTAAAAGAAATTGTGCCCCATATCATATTTTTAAAAATTCTTTACTTTTTATCAGAAATTTTTTTATCACTTTATATGAGTTTACAATAAATTCATAATTTAATAAAATTTTATAAAAATTATGATGTATATAATAAATTTGTAATAAATTATATATATTATATAAAACTAGTAAATTTATAAATTAATTAAATATTATGATAAATTTAATAATATATATATATTTTGGTGAGATAATAATATATTTTTTAATTGATAATTTTCTCTTAAATATGCAAAAAGCCTTATTTATTATTGGAGAAATAAAGCCATTGGCCCAATAGTCAAACTTTCAAAAGTTTTTTGACTTTTGCTGTACCAAAAATAAAAATTGAGGAGAGTAGAAATTTATGGCAGTGCTGCCCATGAATTCAAAGAAGAAGAACAATCATAGAAGCTTTGATCATAGCACCAAGTCCAACCATTATAGTTTCAAAATTATAATCATGATTGAAGGCTGTATGAGTTTCCTGCTGAACAGACAATAATTAAGAAGAAATTATCTTTAAATTAAAATTGAGTCACTAATAATAAAATAATTATAACTCAAAAGAGTTACAGGAGATTTTCATGATTGTTAAATGAAAACTGCTTAGAAATGGGGAGAGTTGTAATTATCAGGACGAGACTAAAGTAACTTATTCGGTTGACGACAAGTAATGAAATTTAAATACCCAATTGTTAAAAAAATATAATTTTCAATGGTTAACAACTATATTTTAATTTGAAACATTATTATTATATACAAATTATTCGTTTTCCGAAATATTTGAAATATCAAATGATAAATGTTGAATGAATTCTTTCTATATGTTTTTATAATTCGATTTATGATTTGACTCAAAATTTTGAGAATTCAATTTGTAAGAAATTTTTATATGTGTATATATAAATACTTTATATTATAATTATTTATTGCTTTTTGTTTACTCATGTTTTTTTAATTTTTTTTATGCAATCGATTTCGTCCAGTATTGCTGTTTGCTTGATACCTTGAAATTTTAAAAATTAATTCCAAAATTTAAAACTTATCTAAAACACCAATCAAGAAATGAGGGAAGATCGAATTGATGATATAGGGAGTCAAAGGTAAGCGTTATTGGCTAGAATCATGAACCAGAAATGATCAATGCACGCGATACTCAAAATATATGGTTAGTCGAACAACAAAGCAACCAAAATTTCAAAAAGGTTGAGGAACACTTTTTTTTGAACACTTGTTTGAAATAACTTCCTCGAAAGAATGAACTACACGCTCTCTTGTGATTAGCGAGCTCAAGAGAAGTTTGGCGCGTGACTAATTAACAATAATTCTTTATCTTTAACAAGTAACTTTGATTTATTCTCCTAACCTTCTACCTATACGCATTGCATTGTCAAAAAGACTACTTGCCAAACCTTTGAATTAGTCTTGCAATTATTAGAAAACTTTATATGTATATGTGTATAGAGACAGAGATGGGTGCAAGAAATAATGTTAGGCAGATCAATAGTATTATAACATGGCAATTGTAAGCGAATTATATTGTGCATCTTCTCAGGTGTTACTAGTTGTTAGAGAAAGGCCCCATGTAGTGAATGGAGGAGGTTTTGTAGTCACAGATTGTAGCCAGAACGTTGTTTTTAGGGTTGATGGTTGTGGAGTTATTGGTAAACAAGATGAGCTTATTCTTCGTGATTCTGATGGAGACCCTTTGCTTCTTATCCGTCGAAAGGTATAAATCTTTACAAAATCTGTATCTTTAACAAAAAAAAAAAGAAACCTTTTTTTCTTCATATTCTTATGTATATTTAGTGCAAGTTTCATAATTGCATATATAGAATTAATTGATTGTGATTTTAATAAATATTGTTTGAGGCAGGGAGGGATTGTTGAGGCCCTAAACATTCTTCATAGGAAATGGAAAGGTTATAGTTTTGATTATGAAGGATCGCAAAAGCTGGTTTTCAGTTTGAAGGAGCCAAAGTCCTCTTGTTTGTTTAGAAACAACACGATCAGGTTATCCACTGAGCCAAGAAAAAGCAACAATGACTGGGACTTTGAGATCAAAGGTTATTTCCCTGATAGAGATTGTAGCATTGTTGACTACTCTGGAAACATTGTTGCTCAGGTAAATTATTTCACTGCGTACTCTTTTCACCTAATATTAATCTAATTGGGAATCTTTACTTTTCATAACATAAAAATAAAGATGCTATTTAAAGTCCATTTATTCAAAAACATGCATATGCTTTTTCTCAAAAAAAAAATATATATATATATATGCTTCCTTAACATATTTTATATGTTTATATATGGGTGCTTCTTAGCTTAGAAAATTAGAAGTTATTTTTCGAAATATTAATTTATTTTGGCAAATAATTTGGTACATGTATGGAAGATTGGAGTGAGCAAAGAAGTAAAGGAGGTGATGAGAAGCAGGAAAGATGTGTATCATGTAGTGGTGAAAGCTGGAATGGATCAGGCTTTTGTTTTTGGAGTAATTGCTGTTCTTGACTACATCTATGGTGAATCTACGAGGTGCTAATCGCTTACCCACAGACTGGCTAGCCACGAAGAGCTAATTAATTGATTCTTGTCATATTCCACTAATCTTTATCAAGTTAATTGTTAGTAGTGCTATTGTTTATGTTTGTTAATTGTGTACGTGTGTATATTATAACTTGATTAAATAAGATGTAATTATGCAAATTTAATGGTTTTTTTTTTTTTTTTTGTGAATTGAATTGAATTACAACCTCCTTCCCATTTAAATTATTACTTTCGTAAAAAAAATATTTCACTTTTATTGTCATTTTATAAAATCTATAAAAATTAATTAGTTTTTTTATTATATTCTTATTATTAATGAGTTAATTAATGAGATGAAAGTAAAATATTTTTAATATTAATGTGTTAATAAAGTATATTTTAATACATTTAAAATAATTTTATATAATATTAAAAAAAATTAATTATTTTTTTAATAAAAATACATTAATTAAAGATGACTATTTAAATGGAATGAAAGTAGTATAAAAACGGTGAAAGTTTCCATTCACGTTTAAATATGTAATAATTAACCTCATAACGAAAAAAAAGCATAAAGGAGCTATTTCCCTGTATATTCTTTAATTTTTCCCTTTGAAATCAATGTATATTAATTATATATATTTGTTTTCTCCAAATAATTTAAATGGATTAATATATGAATTTGCCTCGTTGATTTTTTTAATTCCATAATATATTATTGTAAATTATAATATATATAAGTTTTGAATTAAATGAAGAAAAATTTAAATTTAAATCTGATGGACGCGATGGTCAAAGTTATATATATAGTATTAATGGCGAAAAGGAGGGAAGAAAATTAACTGGCAGAAAAATTAAGAAGAAATTACCAAACTATATATAGATATCCTGGCAATTGATTAATAAAAAGTTGAAAATAAAAAAGAAAAAATAAATAAAAATTGTATCACTATCAGGGAAGAACAAGAGTCTCGAAGCAGTGCAGTCCATCCAAAAAGGTGGCCGAAACAGTCGTAGAAGTAGTCGGTGCCATAGGTAATAAGTTGTTTTTGCCGACTTTCTTTATCTCGCTTTGAAGACAGTGTTGCCGCCGCCGCCGCCGCCGCCGCTACTTTTAGATGGCATCTTGAAGATGAGAGGAGGCAAAGGAATGCCAAACTCTTCACCGAAGTAGTCTGCAGGAATAGCAGACCTTAATGATTACTAAACTTAATTACACCAGAAAGAACAAGTTGAGAGTTGAGAATTTGTATAGCAAGAGCCAAGAGTCGAATTATTAGAGATGAAAACTGTAAGCAATTACAAGGCTTTATATATATGTATTTAAATTAAAGAAATAAAGAAAGAAAGAAAAGGAAGGGTGATTAAACCAAATTAGGAGAGGAAAAGGATCTGTTTTTTCTTGGTTGACACGCTAGCCTTTACCAGGAAATTTCTTATTACTGAGTCTGACTGAGAACAATCTTTTTCCTGCTTCCTGTTGGGGTATATTGATTTAGTTTTTGTGCACGTGTCATAAACCATTGCATTTTAGCTCAAGTGATTGGTAGAGTTTAGTTTAGAGAGGTGGAATTTTTTTTAATTAAATAGATATGGATTTTTTTTTGGTTATAACCATAGACATCCTGAATCTACTTAATTATAACTAATATTTTTCACACTGAATCAACTTATTAAAAGATAAAATATTCATAATAAATAATAATTCTATTTAAAATGATCAAACTTGTAATCTCTTGATTAAAAAATATGAGACACACTAATTATTTATTGGTTAGATATGAAATTTTTAAATATGTTAATTATTACTTTATTTTTCATATATTACATTCATTATTTAAGTATTTTTAGGATTCACAGAAGAAGATAAAGAAATCCGAATGTAATAGGATGGAGGGCCTACTAAGACATTTAAAAACCAATCCTTTGGCCACGTACAGTAAAGAGAAGTTACAGGATAAACGGCTTGGCGGGTTTGTCTGTCTTGGTTGATCTTACGGCCGGGCCAGAATTGATTGAGAATAACAAGACGATTGACCAATTGATTCATCTCCAGAAGAGAAGACATCATTCTCGAAAAGGTCGACATTTACATATATAAAAAAAATCAGAACTAAATAGAAAAAATTAATATTTGATGGTTTTATCTTTGTCTATATTTTGATATAAATTATTAGTTCACATTTATATTTTGATATATAAAATACATTCATTCTTTAAGTATTGAGTGGTACACAATTTTCATGGCATTACATGAAAATTATTATTCGTATGGTTCTGAATTGGGGCCGAAACAGCGAACTGGGTTTTATGGTAAAGGAAAGAGCCAACTTTTAGCTTCAAATGTTGCGAATTTTACAAGTCATTGAAAGATAAAATTTAACACATAAGAAAAATGTATTGATCAACAATGGAGATTAAATACATTAATCCAATCAAACTTTTATTTTCAAATAAAATAAGTTTTATGGCCACAATACAATCAAAGCTTGACCAATCTGTGTTTCATATGGCAAAAAAGGAAAAAAAAATCAAAACCTTGACCAGAAAGAGATAAGGTTAAGCACTGCTATAATTGAATTTATAATAATTAAAAAACAACAAATTCTTGAAATACATGAGCTATATGGGTACGGGTATGATTGTAAAATTCATCAAGCACAGGGATTATCCAACACTACAACTTCTTCTTCTCCACTTCTAAATAATAAATACCCAACAGATAAACCAACAACAATAGCCAAGAAAACACCGCCGTTGAATGACATTATCGCCAGCATAAGTAAATATCCGATTCCCGTGTTAACTCCGAATAAAACGGCGGTGGCGAATTGTGCGGGACTGAATCGAGCTCTAGAGCGCAAAAGAGGAGCTTTCAGAGATGATGGGTGAGAGGCAGCAAAGGCTTTGAATCGGAAGCGTCGATCTTCCATGTACTGGTAGAAGGCGGAGAAAAAGAAGCAACCGAATAAGGTGAGGAAGTAACTGGGCCATGAATCGGTTTTCCATGAATCAAAAAGAAGAGTTACATTCTCACCCCAATAGAAGGTCATGTGCATCATCTTCAAATGAATCTGTTACAGAAAGAAAGAAAGAGATTTTATGGAGAAGAAGAAAAGTTAGGTATGAAAATGGGAGAGAATGTTAGATATGGAAGTGAGAATTCTAAGAAGGTTCTGTCTTTGTTTTTTTGAGTATTTGTTTTGTGGATAAAAATCGTGACTTAAAAAAAAAGTTAAGTAATTATTGGCTTTTGTTTTAGTATTAAAGGAAGTAACTGTGCTAGAATCATTATCCAACTTGAGTTAAAAAATAATCCAAGTTGAATACCATATTAAGTATTAATATTTTATTTTAAATCTAATCACAAAATAAACATTTTTCAAAATAACCACGTTATTTTATTTTATTTATACAATTAATCCTTTAAAAATTTAATATTCTAATAAAAATTTTCAATTTCAATTTTTTCCATTAAAATTTATCAATTAGTTTCTTACTGATAAACTAGAGTTAAAGATTTTAATATAAGAAATTAAATTGAAAAAAATTATCAATATAAATTAAAAATTTAAGATATTAGTTTTATAAATAAAAAAATTAGGTTCAGTTCATAGAGAATATATATATATATGCGCGCGCGTGTATGATATGATTGAATTAAGTTTGCAACTATAAAGTTATTTTTTATTATAAAATAGAAAAAATAAATATGTATAAGCGAGTGGGATACAAGTCTTTGCCGAGCTATAAAGTTAGTTTTATAAACTGCTAGAGACCATACTTCCATCGTCTATGGAACCACACCATAACAACGATAAGCCACCTCTTTTTGGTTTGTTCTTCTTTTTTTTCAAAAAAAAAAAAGAATTTGTTTTTAATTTTCATAGTCTAATTTCTGGCGCCACATTTATACAACTGATATTAAATCTTTGATTTAATACATTATAATATATGTACTAATCACCAAGTTTAATAATTTGATGTATTCTTTTGATTAAACATTTTTAATTAGAATTTTAAAATTAAAATAATAACAAAATAAAAATATATGAATAATTTGCATTATGACAAAATATGTTCAGTTTTTAGCATTTTGGAAACCTTGCATCACTTGTAATTTGTGAAAGGGTACAAAATAAGAAAAGAAAAAGAAACAAACTTATTCTGTTTTTCAGTGGCAGAAGTGAAAAATAAACAGGATCTACCAGGAAGCTTCCAAAGACATGGCCACAGTAGCAAGTGGGGATCTAAAGGGTGAATAATCCAAAAAAGAGAAGTGCTTTCCGAGTCCTAATAACAAAAACGATTAAACGAAAGGGAAAGATGGTGACAATAATAAGGACCACTAATGCTTGAAATGAGCTTGCAATAGAACTCCTTCCTGCCTGCAAAATTATATCAAGAATACCAACATTATACAATTTTACATCTTAATTCAGGCTCATGAAATATTCATCTTCAAGCATCTATGTATCACTATAATTAGCAATATGAGAAATAAAAAATGGTCAAACTGGGATGCGGGAAGCATAATCAACCAAACACATAAATATAACTGTTGAGTCAAAACGGGGGCAATATGAAACCATGATATGCATTCTCAATACAACAAATATTGTGTGGACATGTGAGTCCTGAAACCTAAATTGCCATCTCGCTGCTTTCTGTGCAAGATAAAAGGGACAGTTATTCAAATACAAAAATAGGGCAAGATTAGAAGTTAGAATGACAAGTTAGAAGAACAAAAAGAAGTCTCTTAGCTAGAAATAATCCAAAATTCAATTACAATCCTCCTGACACATCACTCAAAAATTTGCTCACCCTAAAAATTAGAAACATTAAATAGATTGTTATGAGGCCAATTCCTAATATCTTGTTAGGGCGCATGTCATTCCATGGTAACACAATGAGTGACCAAATAAGCCCCGCCATAAGAAATCCCATTGTGTAAAACAAACTGCTATCTTCAGGAACTCTGTAAGGTGCAGGTCTATCAGACCAGGCTCCAAGCAGCATTGAGAATCCCAATCCAACAAGTGTGTTGAACATGGGACCTGCATAGCACCCTGACATTGCAATTTGCACACTGTCCCCACCATTCATTGCCAATGCAAAATTTGACATCATATCACCCATTGAGTTTCCCCATGCCAATACAGTTAAACCAAGGAGTGATGGATTAATTCCAAATATTACACCAAATGCCACAAGTAAAGCCACAAGCTCATTAGCAACAATGTAGAACCAGATAATACTCATACAAAATCCCCCCAGAACCCATGGAAATAGAAAGTTGCGGGGTGGCTCATCAGCTCTGGTATACAGATATGCAAGAACACCAAGAACACCACCAGAAGCAACACCAAGGAAATATGAAATTTCTCTATTCAATATCCCCACATCACCTTGGGTATTCCATAGAAGTGCTAGAAGAATGGGTGCCAATGTAGCACTTGCAACAGCATATCCTTTTGACCATCGTTCATCATCGACTAAAGGAATCGTCAATCTTCTCAGGAGTGTCAATGGCATCTCCAGCAATCTAAACAACTGCGAACAGGAGCAAGAAGAGTGGCCATTCACTGTTTCCTCCTCATTCCAACCCCACACATCTTTTGGGCTATCAGAACTCGCCTTTATGACATCATTGGAATATATTGCGACATTGGAAGCCCACATCCAGTGGGGCAGTTTACTTTGGAGATGTGGTGCATCGTTTTTGGTGTCAGACTCGAGCAATGAGATATTAAGAGATTCATCCTCTAGAGAAGATATACTTCCTTTAACAGGAAGCAATGGTGTTATAGCATTGAATCTCAATCTCAAGGCATGTTTCTTTAAAATCTCATTTGCAGCAACTGCAAATGCGTAAAAGACGTAAATAGAAACAAATGCTGCTGCACCCCCAATGGTAACATTACCAACAATTAACACAATACCAAGCGACACAATAGCAAACAGAAAGAAACATACATCTCTAATAAAACATGTCCGATCAATCTGAATCCTCCTCTCTGCCACACAAAGAGAGACAATACCCACAACAATACAAGTAACAAAAACAGCTCCCCCCAATACACTATTGAGACCTACTTCACCTGCATCCTTACCAACAAAAGCAGCAATGCTAGCAAAAACATCAGGGGCTCCATTCCCTAATGGCAGCAAGGAAACACCAGCAACAGTTGGTGGCAACTTGAGTAGATTGGAAAGCTTCTCCAATGAACAACAGAAGTAATCCGCAGCAGTATTTCCCAACATATAAAAAAGAGCAAGCAGCCACACCCCCAACACAGTATACCCCAAAAATTTAACTTTCTCGCAATTACAATAGAAAAACCTAATGTAATTGAAAAACCCACCAGAAGTGCACTCAGGATGGGCCATCAAATACTCACAATGATTACTATAATCCTTATGCTTCAATAAACCAGCACACAATTTGGGATCATGGTGTGGAACAATACTCGGGTCATTGACATGACGAGCACCATTAATTTCAGCAATCATCCTGCCTCTAGACCCCGATTGTTGAGTAAGAGCTAAAGGCGAATTCACACGAAACGGATTCTGAAGAGAATTCCGCTGATTATACAATAAAAAAAGCAAGACTAAGAAAGAAATCGCATTGAACATCCTACGAAATTGGTGAAAATGCCCAATTCTACAAAACCCTTTTGGTTCTACCATATTGGACAAAGACTGAACCTTTACTTCACGACAGAGATAATGAAAAAAGTAAAACCCAAATTCTGATACTGATGACAATGTTGTTGAGAAAAACTGAAAACAGAGATATAACCTGCAACAGAGAATGAGACAGGGGAAAGGCGGAGAATATTGGTGGGGTTGAGAAGGTGGCATGAGACGGATTGAGAACAAGATAGAGAGCTTCTACGTAACTTCTTCCTGAAATTTGACGGATTGAGAAATTTGTCCGTGAACAAGATATCCTTCTCTACTATCGAGACGATCAATTCCAAATTCCAAATACAGTGGTTTGATCAGATTTCTGGTGATTTTTGTATTTTTGAATGGAATCTTTTTTGAAAAAAAAAATAGTGCTTTATTTTTAAATTATAATAATCCGTGTTTCGGATTTTTTTTATTTTTCATAGTTTATAATAGTTTTAAATAAATAATTATTTATATGTAATTATAAAAAATAAAATCAATTTATATATTGATAAATTTAAATAAATTATTTATAATTATTAAATTATAAAATATTAATAAATTTGTAATACTATAATATAAAAAAATAATTATTAATAAGCAATAATTTAATAAAAATTTTATCTTTTATCTTTTTTAAATATTTATATTTAGATAAATAAATATTTATTATAATAAATAATAAATTAATTTTAAAAATTAATTAAAATATATGATACAACATTATATTAATAACAGCGATCTTAATATTATATATATATATATTACTAAAATTAAAAATTATTTATCATTTTATTGTACATAATGAAAATTATTATCATTATTATGATTCAGTAACATGAAAATATTTAGATTTATAAAATTTATATTTTTATTTGTATGTGAGAGAATATTACGTAATTGTTTTTTTATCAATAAATATTATAATTACTGGATATTAGTAAGATTCCGCAGTAGCCAATGATAATTTAAAAATATTAGTATCTAGAATTTTCCATAGCATCTTTTAGTAGATTGCTAAATATTCATTCTAAATAAAAAGAATCAATTTATTGTGAAATCAGGCCGATGCAATCATTCCAAGTCTAAGATAGGAACTTATTTAATGAAAATTTAGAAATTAAAAATTGAATTTTCTCTTTTGATTAAGAAAATATTTTATAATTGGTCTGTAATTTTAAATATAATAATTTCATAATTAAGAAAATATTTTATAATTGGTCTGTAATTTTAAATATAATAATTTCATAATATCTTTCAAGGTCTGCTAATTTTTTTTAGCAATGCAAAGAAACTATTATAATTAGAGCAAATATATACAAAACGTCAAAGAAGCCTAGGGAGCCAAAAACAAAAGTATGTAAACCTTTCCCTTGGGAATAAGCAAGTAATCTAAAATCATTTGATTCGATGAATTTTATAAATTTAAATTTACTAAATTAGTTGATTTTTAATTTATATATTTATTAATAAAATCGATTAAATTGATAAAAATAGCCTACAAAAAAAATAAGAATAGATAAAGCGGAAACTAAGTAAAAAGGCCTTTCATGCCAAGAGTCACATTCATTCTCAAATGTGAACACCACTGGAGTCGAGGAAACAAACAGATTTATAATCCGAGATAGGGACATCTTGAATAAAAACTCAGATAAAACTGTGTAGATAAATTTGCGAGGAGGGTTATAATGAGAAAACAAATATTCCTCTAATTTCTTGGATTTGAACAAGCGTCAAAATGCCTTGGAGAATAGAACTTGCCCCAAGCTAACTGGATGAGCTAGAGAACATTTACTTGCTTTTGAGACAAAAAAGATAAGTTTGAAGTGTAAAAAACACCTACACTTTAGAGGAAATAACCAACTAAAAGCTCAAAAGAACTCAAAACGGATTAAAGACATGGTGATTTTCTTAAGGCCTTAGTTTCAAAGAACCTCTATAAAAAAAGCTAAAATAATAAGAAAAAAATATTGTTGATCTAGGAAAATAATATAAAAGAAAGATAAATCTAGAACTACAGTCGGCAAGAACATAGATGATAGCTTTAAATTTAGGGCAAACAATGAAAGAATTGGCATAAAAAATACAACTTCACGAGCAAGGAAAATTTTTTGTTATAATTAATAATTAAAATTTTCTATTTTAAAATTAATACTTATAGTCTTAAAATTATTAATTTCAATTTAAAAAATAATAATTTAAAATAAAGGATAACATGGATATAACTAGGAGTAATAATATTAGGATAACTACAAAAATCATCATATCCAAACTCGTTTAAATTTAAATTATCTAAATCTGACTCGTTTATAATTATCATTTTATTACTCATACTCGTTCCAAACTCGTTTAATACTATTTGTACTTATTTAATTACTAATTTAAATATAAAAATATTATAAAATTTAAAATATAAATTATAATTTTTAATTAAATAATTATAAATAAAAAATTAATACTAATATAATTTTATTAAAATAATTTTATACCATATAATTTTATAATTAAAATAAAATATAATAAATATATAATTAAAATATAATTAAATATATATAACTTTATTCGAATAGTAAGTACTTAAATATATATATCTGAACCCGATTTAAACGTATAGCAAATGATAAAAATATTACTCATATATGCCTAAATCTATTTATAAACTAACTAAACTCTATATAAATAAATTGGGACATTTTAGATATAAAAAAAAAAAATCAAATTGGTTGTCATCCTAGATACAGCCTTGCACGAAATATAGCATGGATATTGGCGCGATGGCAAGAAATCATTTGGGCCACATGCTAGTTACAAGGACCTGGCACATATTGGGCTCATTCTCCCTTGGCACTGCAGTTGAAATAAGGGACGCATTAAGAGCAAAGAATGGCAATGGACAATCATGGTGTTACAAATAGGCTCTTAAATGATCATATCAACTCAACGAATCATTTTTCTTCTTTAGGTATAAATCATACTCGATGACTCTTTTGAGTAGCTTCTTTTATTGATAATATTCAATTTATGTTTACACTTCATTCTAAGACTAGTTAAAATTACCTATTTTAAATCAGAATATAAAAAATGATTAAATATCTCTCCTTCTACCATTATAGATGCATTAATCCCTGATTTACAATAAAAATATCTATTAAGGATTTTTAAAAAATTAAAGTACACTATAATATAATAATTAAAGTATATTTTATTTTTAAATTTTAAGATGAGAGGATTTTATAGATTAAAAATATTAATGTTTTAACTATAGAAAATATTAAAGGGTACCATATTGATATTGATTAATCAATAATATTGAAATGTGTTTTATTTTTATTGAAATTTGTGTAATAATTTTAAAATGTGTGTAGTTTTTTTATTAATTATTTTTAAAAAATAATTTTAATAAATTTTAATAAAAATAATATGTATTTTAATAAAAATTAGAGTATTTATTGCTATTTAAAGAATATTAATATAACCCTCGTTAAAGATTAAAATATTTAACAGTTATAAGAACAATAATTTTAAACACATTACTTTGCAAGGGCTAAAAAAAGTCTGCATTAAACCCATTACTAACACTAATTCCAAAAGGGGAAAAAATGAAACCACTTGTGCATAAGAACGTGTTATTTTATGACTAAAATTTATGAATTCACACCTAATTAAATAAAAAAAAATCAAATTATGTAACATCATTACGTCATTCTTCAGTTTTATGAGGATCAATGGGATAAATACTAATAAATTAACACTAAGTTTACGAAAAAATCTAGTGAATTATAATACAAGGTCACAATAAGTAAAAATTAATGACAAATATCAGCAACAAACACAAGAGACGGCAATTTTAATATTTGGTTAGGTAAAGAATAATTCCAATAAGTGCAATGGGATTTACTCTTTCGACCAGTGAATTTGACAAAATTTTCTAACTATTTAAATCTCAGCAATAAATAACTACAAATTTTTTACTCATAATTTCATAAAAGCTTAATAAAATCTCACGAAGTATACTTATTACTTGAAGCCCCCTTACTAGTAAAAAGAAATTGTATTATATGCATTTTTTAATTTTTTTAAAATATATTTTATAAGTTTCTAATATATCATGTGTAAATATATGTTGAATATATATGTAATTGAGTATTTTTAAAATTTAGAAGTTGAAAAATAAATATTTTTAAAAATAAAAAAATTGAATATGTTTGAAAAATATCATCGTTTAGAATATTTTTGAATGAATAAAAAAAACATTATTTTTGAAGTTTAAATTGCACACGTAGATATGTCTACATTATAAATAAGTATTATCAAAATTTCAATTCAAACATAATTTGAATACAACCTAGCAAGTTTAGATTTAGAAAGTGTTATCACCCTAATGTAATTTATAAAAACCGTTGGCCATGTGTAGCCTTATCAGATAACCATGCACGGCACAAAAGCCTTGGACAAAAACACAGTCAAATTAAACAAAAATACATAACATTTCCATGTCCAACCAAAAAAAAATTGTCATTTCTTAATTTAACCAATCGAGAATTATCTAGATGAATCCAGAGACCCACCGACCATTTATATTATTATTATTTTCATTGCCTATTTTTCTAATCAAGATTGAAAAATCCAGTCAAATTGGCTAAGACCAAAGACCCACCACAGCCGCAGAAAAAGTGTTATGTGCCTGAACCTACACTAGTCACTTGTCACCATTTTGGCTGCCTTCATCTTCTTCGTTATCTTCTTCTTCAATTATTGATTGTCTTCATTCTTTCTGGGAATTTTCTAAGCACCTTCATTCTGTCATTTGCTTCCTTCCTTATTTTTTTTTTATTATTATTTTTGGGTATAATTAAGGTAACTTCCAAATAAGCAATTATGCAGAACGGACCAATTTGAAAAAAATAAATTAAAAATAGACTAGAAACTGTCTTTTTTTCTTATTAATTGTATTTCTCATTATGAGCATTAGCTGTAATATTCCTTTCTCCTGTCACTCTTGATTTCTACATACATAGCCAAGATATCAAAGATTTATTGCACGGCAGAATTTTGAGCCATTCTCGACAATTGAATTTTGCTCACCTCTACAGTACTCTTTACAGATATTTCTGTAACATGTTGCCGTTTAGGTTTGCTGAAGGTTTCATTTTTAAATTGAATAAATATTATAAAGAACCAGTGTATTTGTAAATGAATGAATATTTTCAAGAAATAAAGAAAGAAAAAATAAAGAAAAATGAAAAAATTGAAATACCCTAATATTAACATATTAAATAATAAGAAGAAGATTGATTGTATGTACAGAACTTATGCTATGAAAAATAATTGAAACTAAATTCTCTTTAAAAAAAACTACTTACCCAATAAAATCGTTTTTAATCACTAAATGAAAATAGAGTTTCTCTGGTTTTTGTACGTATTTACTGGTGAACAAGCAACAAGAATTCAACGAGTCAGAGCAGAAAAACAGCTCTCAGATCGAACTAATGGAGACCCTTTAATCTTTTCAACATCAACATCTGGCAAAACACTACTTGATTTTGATCGAAGAGCTCTTGGACAATCCAAACTCCGGCGAAGAATTCTGGACATGACAAAAATAGGATACTCTGTTTGATTCAGGGGACTCGAAGATCGAAAGTTCCTGCAGAAATTGATGTGCCTATTTAAAGCTTCTTCAGTAGAAATAAGCCTATCGGATCTCAGAACCTCATCTTTGATCGCCTCTGCACAGAGCCCACACAGCCATCGCCCTTGGTAGCGGTCCCGAACTCGAGAGATATAAGCAGGGGTGCACTCCTCTGTAAATCCACACGAATAGCATTTCACTGATTCTACTTCGATTTGAGGGCCAGGCTTGGCACCTGGGTTCGATTGAGTTTCTGGAGATGAAATGGCCATTTTGTGAAACAGAACATTAAAGATTGAACTCTTTGGTTCTTCCTTTTTTGTTTGTATTTTGAAGGGAAGGCAGACCATAGAAGAGAGGTTTTATACGTGGGGGTGTGTTTGTGTTTGTCTCTATATATAATTTCAATATCAAATATTTCCTTTAAAGAAAATTAGGGCTATGGTAATTGCTTCGTTTTTGACGTGTCAATTAGTGAGATTAGAGTTTTTAGAATTTCTGTGAGATTTAAGGCGAGTTTAGTAACTTCGTTTTTTAATTTGCTTATGTGCCTAAAGTTGCCAATCGTTGAGGGATTTCGGACGGTTTTAAACTTTGTTTGATAAGACTGAAAAAAGAATTAAATAGATTGTTTTTTACCTTAACTAAAACTATATTCAAAATTATTAAAAATTTATTGATTTAAACTTCAATTTAAGTCAAATTTATTAAAAGACTTGAGTGATTATACTCTTGGATATGCAAGAAGAACTGTGAATTAAAATATCTATATTCTAAATCATTACAAGCTAGTTTAGTGATTAAAAGCATATCTTATTTTTATTTAAATTTAAAATTTGAATTTTTTAATAATAAAAATAATTAATAAAAAATATTTCACCCTTTTATATATAATTAATAAAAAAGTATCTATATTCACGTGAGGGTTGGCTAGGCTTTTGTCATGACATAGAGAGTGGAGCCATTTCTATTATAAATGCACTTAAAGAATTTGAGTTAAATAACATTTTGTCTTTCAAAAAAAGAAACTTCAATTTAACTCAAATTAATTAATAAATAATGAAAATAAAAATACATTTTTCATACTGTGCATGAGTATATATGAAAAATAAGGTTGAGTTTAGAATTGAAATTGCATGGCAGTTTCACAAAGTGACAATTTCTTTTCTTTTGCGTGGTCTCTATTATTTATATCCGGTATATGTAAATCATGGGACTTAAAATTATGAAAATTTGAACTTAAAAATTAATGGAAAATTAAGTCTAATATAAAAATATTTTTAAAAGCAAACAATAAAAACTCAATTCATAGGGGCGGTCAAATTTAGTTTTCCGAAATTGAAAATATATATATATATAATTAAAAATAATAATAAAACTATTTAAGTGATGATTCAAATAGCATTTATAATCATTTTTACACTAAAAAGTTCAAAGAAAAATTGAGGAAGGGAGTGGTGGGTTGAGATATAATAAGATTTGATGATGCCAATATTACCTGACACTGACACTACACAATTAATGCCGTTTGGACGCCATGCAAAGCATACGCAACGCCGCCCTATACCCCCAACTAACTCGAAGTTATCCAAAATTCTAAATCAATTTTTGAGTGGAAAAATAATTTTTAAAAATTAGAATTGTTTGTTACAAAATTTTTTCAAGTGAAAAATTAAAAATAATGTGTTGGGAATGATTTTTATTTTTTAACTTTTTTAGAATAAAAACTAAAATATATATAGTAATATTATTAAATTTTAATTTAATAAAAATTATTTTAGACTAAATATATAATCTATATAATATAATTTTGAGAGTTTTAATTTTAAAAAAATATTATATACCATACAGCTTTTTGACCTAGTTTATATTGATAAAATTCTTTTTCTACTGAAAAGATTAGCTTTTGACATTATTATTTTTTAAAATTTTTATTTTTTAATAATTACAATGTTAATAACTATGATATATATATTTTAAAAATATAAAATAAAAATTAAAAATATTTTTTGATTTAAAAAATAAAATAAAAAATATACAATGAAAACGAACACTTTCTTAATTTTCAACTTTTTTTTTTTTATAACTTTACTTTGAAAAATTTTTTGAACTAATTTTTTCATATTTTAAAAGAAATCACGCTTCAAAATTATATAAATGATGACATAATACCATAACCGTAATAACATGATTTGTGACCAAACCATAGTTATTTGATTAAAAAAAAAGTCTAATAAAATATATTAAAAAATAAAAATATTAATAAATTGAAAAATGAATATAATTTTTATTTTCCCAAATTTCAAGTTTATGAAAGGAAAGGTTAAAAAATTAAAGTGAAAAATGAAAATGTCTTCTTAAAACTCAACAAGATCTAATATTTTACAATATAATAGCTAAAATTCCTTTCAACGTTAAAATTCAACTCCACATTATGGTCTCATATTACTATACTACTATTATATTATTTATTGCTCTTGTAATATTCTCAATCATATTAAACATTAGTTAATAATAGATTTTTTTTCCTCCAAGTGAATTTAAAAAATATTTTATATTACCATCAAATATATAAATTAATTGATAAGAGACCATTCTACCTCAGCTAGAGATTTCAAATTCAAGTCTTCAAATATGCATCTGTATTAATACTCGGCTTAACTCTAAAAAGATGACTAATACCAAAAAAAAATCTAAAGGATGATTAATAAAAATATATATATATATTATATTTAATTTATATATTTAAAAATTATTTAAATATTGCCACAACAGTTATTACTAGTATTAATCATGCAATAACTAAACTATGAATATTAACAAACAAACAACCATTTACAGTTGCCTTACATTTGGTTGGTTTATAAGTGATGGGATACATATATATAATTAACCATGTGGATGCAGAGGAGTAATCAATAATGAAAATGAAGAACAAGAGTGGGTGATCAAGCAACGCAAAGAGTTGCATGCCAAGATATAGTATAGGAATAAATACATATTCTCTAAATAAATTTAATTTTAATTTGAGGCGGACTTAGAAGGATTAGGGGGGACTCTGAACCCCTTTAATTTTATATATACATACATATTTATGTATGGATATATGTGTATATATATGCACATTCTTTTTTAGCAAAAAAAAATACATATATAAGAATATATATATTTATATATGCACATTCATTTATATATGTATAAATTGTATGTTTATATATGAATTTATATGTATTCATTTATATATTTAAATTCATATATATATATAAATTTATATTTGCGTGTGAATATATATATTTAAATTTAAATAAATTTAAATATTTATTTGCATGTATATAAATATATATACAAACATGTTCATTTATATATATATGATTTATATATAATATATATAAATTTAAATAAATTTTATTTTAATTCATAAAATTTTTTATAAAATTTATATATATATATAAATAATTAACTATTTAATATGTTATGTAGAGAAAGATATATATTTTTAAAAATTGAAAATAAAGCTATTATGCAACGTTTTCAGAATATGTAAAATTATATAATATAATTATTAGCTATTAAGTATAGTTAATTTAATAATATAAATTAATTATTAAATTACTGTAATATTAAATATTTAATTTTATAATAAATTCGTACATAATTTTTTTTTTTTCCGTAGAAATTGAGCTCTCTTCACTAATTTTCTGTGTCTACCACTAGATTTGATTCTCCCTCTCTCTATACTGTAATCTAAAAAAAGCACCGCAAAGATTTACAAACCCAATGGTAGATTAGCCCAAAGATTCCATTGAACAAAAGAAAATGACTTCTGAAGCAGAGAACAATCAGCCATGTGCAAGTTGTGCCATTTTTTTCTGTGGCGGACCTACAAAATGTAAGCCTGTAGGACATTCCCATGTGTTTATGTGGTTGCCTCCTTAGGAAATGGCAAACAACAACTGCATTCTCTAAATTTCACTTTGGCTTTTAACGGGGGGAATCTATTCTGGTGGAAGTACTAACTGCTCACACATCCACACCTACAAATACTAAAATTAACAATCTTATTTTAATATTTTTTCTGTCCCAAATTAATCGACATAGTTTTACTTACTCCATTTCTCCATTTCAAATTGATAGATTCACTTTTTATTTTTAATAATTAAGAAAAAAAAGTATTTTTATTAAAAATATAAATTTACATATATTTTTTTATTATATAATTATTTTAGCATGAAATATATTTATCAAATAACATTAAATAAAAATATTATAAAAAATTAATAAGCTCACTAATTTATTAAAATAATAAGTAAGCTATAACTTGAGATAGATAAAAAAAGAGCATATAAATTTAGAACGAAAGAATTATTTATTTATTTTAAATTATAACTCATTTATTATTTTAATAAATTAATTAATACATTAAATTTCTATAATATATTATTAAAAATATTTAATAAATATATCTCATGCTAAAATAAGAATATAATATAAAAATTTATATTTCTATAAAAAATAATTTTAATATATTTATCAACTTAGAATGGAGAAAATTTCATTTAATACATTCCCTTAAAATAAATATTAATGGATTACTTATAAAAATGTTATTTAGTTCTGCACTCTACATACTTAATTCAGGTGAAAGCAATGAAATTCTTGTGGGTTTTGCATGTGTGTTTATAAGGACAGGACGATTGGGTCCAAGATTAATTAATTTCTCTTTTAATTTGATCACGTCTATGAGGGTGTTTCTCAAAACTAGAGCTTTTTAGCTTATTGTGAATAAGTGATTTTTAGATTATAATCAGATTAAAAATAAGCAGTTAAACGTTTCTGTAAACTAGTTAATAATCAGCTGATAATCAGTTTATAATCAGTTAAGTGTTTCTGTAAAATCAGCTTATAATCAGTTTTTAATTGCAGAAACTGTCAAAATGACCAAACTATCCCTGAGTTTATTTATTGTATAAAAATAATTTTTAAATGTCAATTCAAAATTTATTTTACAATAATAATAATAATAAAATTTATTTAAGAAGAAACGTAAAAGAATTTTGATGGGAACTAAAATGTATAGGGTGGGCAAATTTGAAATATTGAAGATTAGGTAAGTATAGTATTATCTTTTACTTGGTCAAAACTGCTTAAAAATAAGTGCTTAAAAAAAGTAGCAAAATCTAACTTTTAAAAAACTGATTAAAATTAGATTATAATATACTATTTAAGTTTTCAGAAACACTTAAATAAACAACTTATAATCTAAAAATTGCTTATAATCAGTTTTGACCAGCTTTTAAGTTCTGAGAAACACCCTATATATATATTGTCGCTGTCACAGGCTCGCCTGCATGCACCAATTGCCTTTCAGTATATTATTATCCAAAATTGAACCTTATGGTTCCGTGTACTGCATTTACATTTTGAAAGGAAACTTGTAATTAATTTGGACCGCAAATTAGTGTTTTATAAAGATACGTACAAGTCTACTAAATTCAGCACCTGAATCTGAGCTGATGAGTATTTGACTTTGTTTTGTAATACATAAAGTATTCATAATATTCAAATCTTAATCATTCTAATTCTCTCCAATATCCCCTGATCGAATTTCTTCAACTGCTTCCTGCTAGTTCTTTAATTTTCCTTACACAAACAAGCACAAACATTTTTTTTTTTTCTGAAGTTTCATTTTCACTAAGGATTGAAGTCGTAAAATCATAGATTTATTGTTTTTTTTTTTTTTTCGGGAGGAAGTGACTGAACTTGAAAGGTCTGGAGGATATTTGTGCTGACAGAGAGTTATAGATGGTTGGATTAAAAGATGGCATGAAAATGGAACTTTTTGGGAGAATTGGAAAAGAATAGAAAGTGATGCTGTACTTGGTATTACAGTCTCAAAGGAACGTTGCATGCTCTTATTGTTTGTGATGATGAAATGGTATATATATATGTGTGTGTGTGTGTGTTTAACTGTCCTGAAACAAATTAATCCTTAATATTGTGTTTAACTGTCCTGAAACAAATTAATCCATAATATTGTAATCTTTAAATGATTTTTAAATGAGAGAGAGACCTCGGAATAATAATACTATCTTTGTTCCATTTAAATTATCACTTTTATAAAATAAATTTATCTCATTTAAATTATCACTTTATAAGATTAATAAAAATTAATTATTTTTTTTAATTATATTCTTATTATTAATAAGTTAAGTAATAAAATAAAAGTATAATATTTTTAATATTAATAATTTAATAAATAATATTTTAATTTATTTAAAATAATTTTATATAATATTAAAATAATTTAATTATTTTTTAATAAATATATATGAGTTGGTGATAATTTAAACTTGCAGGAGTTGATAGTATTTTTTATTTTTTTTGAACGACCCTTAGGATCATGGTATTGAACTAAGGCAGAGTTGCATTAATTAAATAATGATTTACTGTGAGTTGCAGGGTTTGCTTAAGGTTACTGAGGATGAAGTGACAGTCTTGAATCAGAGATTAATGTGTCTCGTCACACATTCAATTCTGTACTATTATTAATGTCTTTTAGGTTTTATTATTTCATATTGAACGCTTTAAAATTTTTATTTCTTCTTCACATAATTTGTTTTAATAACAAAAAGCAGTATATATGAAGAACTCATTGAAAAAATTAGTAGTAAAGCAGTAAAATATTTTTAAAAATGTGTAAATATTTAATAATTTATAAATTAAAGTAAACAAACTTCTGTCAATTTTTATTTTTATCATAAAACAATGTTAATGCAAAAAAAAAAAGAAAGACTCAATATAAAAACTTAATAACGCCATAAATTATGACAACTACAAGCAGCCATCGCATTTATTTTTGTACAATACATAGTTACATACGTATTAAGTAGGAGATCCATATCAAGAAAATAATAAAAATCAAATTATTGTTTATTTCTTTTTGTAATATAACAAAATTAACAAATCCTAATTTATTTGGTTAAAATTAAGACTCTGATTTGATATATTTACCCACGGATTAAATTATATAAAAATACTATATGTATTAAATTAATTTAAATTAAAAGTATTTTATGTATTAATTGCATTAGAGAAATAGTTATTTTAATATTGTATTTATTGTTAAAGACAATAATAAATATAAGATTAGAATATTTATTTCTCTTATGTAATTAATGCATAAAACACTTTTGATTCGAATAAATTTAATTTATTTAGTATTTTTATAAATTATAATATTTAGTGGTTATATACATATATATTTACAAGAATATACATGCATTATATATATGATACCTCTTCAAAAAAAAAAATAATAATAATCGCTAAAGAGGAAAAAAGAAAATGAAATGTTAGAGGAGCGGCGACCCTTATCATAAAGAAAAGGGTTTATCTTCTTGGGAATAGGGATTGATGAATTACAATTCATGAATAAGTTTGTTTTGGAATTATCATAATTATTTACGTATGATATTATTTATTATACGAGAAGATAAGAAATTAAGAGTTTAAGACTATACACATCACAGGCACACTTCCAATCAAACTTTTGTTCTTTTTGGCATTTGTTTGGACATGTGGAATATGAGACTTCTCTTCAAGTCTCTCATGGTTATATACTCTACTAGGTTCCAACATTGTATCATTGGAAGATATACACCAATAATTTGCTGGATTGTTGCCTATAGGAAAACTTTATTTGTTGCAAAATTTTTGTAAAACTTAGGATTTATTTGCATTAAAGAAAAATCCTCAATTTTTGTACTTTATAAAAACAGAAATTTTTGTTGAGAATCTTCGAGGTGCACCTGATAACATCAGTCTGGCTCCGGATGGTTCTTTCTGGATTGCTTTGCTACAGATATTTAGAATCTATCAACATAAGTTAATGACTACCGTGCAGAGTGAAAATTTCATACTCAAAAACTGTTAAATTCATTCCACATTTAATCATTACAAAAAATATAATGAACTTATAATAAAAAAAATGCAACCAAACCTAAATATTCTATGTGAAAAAATGCAACCAAACCTAAATATTCTATGTGAGTATATCTTGTAACACCCAATTTATTGTAAACCCAAAATGCAACCGTATCTTTACCAAACTTAATATCTACCTTTACTAAAATTACTACCACTGTAGCTATCGTATCTTATCTGATAAGCACGTTTGATGATCCTGATGGGAAAGTCAAAAGTGACATCCATGGTGACTTCAGCTTTTCCAGTTTGAAGATCATCTTTACTTGGGGATATAAGATGAGATTGGAATTGGATCATACAGCAATTCTCAAAGAAATTGACTGATATTCAAACAACTCCAAGATAAGTCTGATCTTAGCTTTACTAGTAGACTGGCCAATGACCGTTTGCAGAGGGCAGAAAATATGTAAAAAAAGATCCATGATGAAAATGGAGCCACTTGCCATCCTCATCCTAAATGCTGCATAACACATTAACTGCTCCACAAAGTTTCATTGTGACAAACAAGTCTAAATTATGACACAATAAGCAACCTAAATTTTTATTAGACCAGCATAAAAGCGAGTGAAATTGTAGTAACCAGACATGAGAATAAAGGTTTTTTCCTCAATTGATACCATTCACAAGAGGAAAAAAGGGAAATGCAATCGCAGAAAATGTATTAACCAAAGCATAATTTGACAATATAACAAATCTAAAGCAGTAGAGGAGAATATAATTTAAAACAACAGTAGTCTTTCCCTCCCCTATTTCCTATTCAAACTCCATCACCAACAAAGCATATCAAGACTTCAAATGGCAGGAGAATTGTCTCTACTCTGCAAGTATCTTTGGTTACTCCACAAAATCAGTCCCGAAATCAGTCCCGTTCACTAATGGCAGTCAAATGTTCATCAATTTCCTCAGTTGACAACACTCTGAAAACACGATTGTCTGCTCTCACAACTCCCACCTGCCAAATAACGAATATTCTTGTGACTTGCTGAAACGTCTCACTCCACACAATTAAAAAGATCAAACACAATTGCCTGGTCTAACAGTCTGTCTCTGCTCACATTTATAGTGATTAAACATTGATGGTCTGCATACAGAGCATCTCTTGAAGGCAGCAAAATAGGTTAATAATCCAGATAAAATCCTATTGGAAACAAGACAGTGGCTAAAAACTCAATTCCAAAACTGTGGTAACACTAAAGCTCAATGCTGCCAATAGATGGAGGAAAACTTGTACGAGTGCAAGTTTCTTTATTTGATCTTTAGTTACCTTCCAACCTTTGATGGTGAACACATTAAAATATTTGTACTAGCATATTTTCAGTCATTTTCTTTATGCTATCATCAGAACTATTGAATGAAGTAAAGAGAAGCATTAATACCTCAATCTCGGTAGCCTTGAAGTCCTCTTGTAGAACAGATTGTAGAGCAGATATAGCAGTCTGCAAGACAGTAACAATGTGCACTATTAGAACCTCTATTTATAGAATAACTTTGGATCAAGAAAAAACCTATAAAAAATAATTTAAAAGTATATTGACATTAATTGGTCTAACAATCAAATTAAAACTGATTTAAATTATTTCAATGCCTGGACTCATCAAGCAACCCAGGAAGCCCAGAGAACCGATAATGCTTATCTGAGCATCTACTTAAATAGTATGGAGTTGAATTCAGATATTTGACCAATGCATAGTAACCTTCACTTTATCCTCACAACAAAGGAAATGAAAGAACTTAGCTGAAAAGTTAAGGGCATTCTCTCTCTGAAATCAATATTAATGTGTTATGGGAAAATAATGTTAAATGTATGGTGGGCAAACTGAGGAAATAATAAAAGAATGGAAGCAGAAATCCTCATAGGCTGAAATCAATTCAAGACATGAGCAAAAAATAAAATACAGTTGCAGTACAATCATATCAACCAACATTACCACACCCAAGGGTACAACTAAATAAAAATTTCCAATTGACAGGTTCAGGTAACAAAAATCCAAACAAATTCACAAAAATTAAAAATTAGACTTGAAAAAGGTAACAATTCCCTTCAAATGAAGACCTTAACAAAAATTAAAAATTAGACTTGAATTCCCTCTTTCCCCTTTTCTAAACTTAACCGTAAAAGTCAAGTGAATAAGCCTTTCATAACCTTCCTTTCTAAGAAATGGGAAAAGACACAAGTACCTGTACAGTTTCCTCATAGGAGAAAGCAGGGTCATTTTTCATTTTCTTTTCCAAGAAATTGATAGCTTCTTGTTCTTTTAATCCAGCACTTGTAGCCTGCAACATATATTCAAATCAAGATCCTTAAGCACCACAAAGTTCTCTGGAAATTCCACTCAAAAGGAAGTTAAAATAAACTAATTTTGTTTTACTTGAAAAAGGCATTCTGAATTGTAATAAACAATGCTTAAATGCTTAAACCAGAAAGACAAACAACTTCTCTACTGCTTTGAGACAAAACTACTTCACATTAATATTTTTCTTCAATATCTCAGAAGTGTACACTTTAGAGACTCGGTGGAAAATGAATGCCATTGTGGAGTGGGATTCAAAAGACAGGTGGCAACAAAACTATTCCTTAAGATGGAATCTACCTGAAACCCATCAAAGATATATTTGTTCTATGATCAGAAGTACTCATATTTGTGTGTGCATACCTTGCCTTTGAAACAATATACATGGCCTTAGCATCAAAATTAATACACTTCAGGGAATAGAATCAGTTTGCCACCTACCTTGTGACCATGGAAGTGGCCAGCTGGATCACATTTGTAGAGCTGAGGCCCATTCTCCTCATCAATACCCAGAACCATAGCAACTTCAAAGAAAATACATGAAAGATGTTAGAATAAATAAAAGCAAGACAATAAGCTACAATTAATAGCTGTACATAGTTGGGTGTGCATGCACATGTATGCATTCATATCCATATCATGTGTTCACGCATAAACATCTGGTCTATATGTATGAATGCAATCATCTTAAGAACTACCGAACAAAACTATACAAAGATTGATTCTTATGAGTGAGAAAAGGGGATATAAGAAGTAAAAAAACTAGGTACATACCTACTCCTAGGGGTCGCATGTAAGCATGCTGAGTGTAAACCTGTGATTTGTCAGCAATCCTACATATGCACCATGTATATGATATTAAATTTATTATGATTATTAGTTGAAACAAAATGAAGGAAATATCTCTCCACACGATTGCAGACAAATAACTAACGATTGAAAAATCATTATAATAATGCAAGAGAAGCATGCATTAGAGAGTTGTAACAGGGAACCATGTCACAAAATGAGAGTTTGTCCTAAAGGTATAGGGATCTTTAAAATGCACTAAAGATTTTTGTTTTAGCAATGTAGGTAGCAGGCGTTTAAGCACAAGCTTAACTTACACCAGGCTTTCTCAAACTACATCTTAAAAGAGATTTTATGAACAACACCTCAAATAATCCAAATTGAAGAAAAGAATACGTTTTAGACAGTTACATAGGCCAAATTCTACTATTGTATTATACATATATGATATAAATTTTGATACCATTTGGACAAGACATCCACAGGCATTTCATATCCATATCTGAATCGAAACTCAGCTGCTTCATTCCGAGCTTGTTGGACCAAAGTCCTTGCATCAGCTGAAATTTGATATAAAAAAATTAAGTTTTCAAGTTTGTTATACATGAAAGTCAACCAAGCAAGGTCTGAAGTCTAAACTGGAGGCTAACAAAAGCAAACTAAGCAGCAGAGAAGGCCTCACATCTTAAAGAAAAAAAAACATAGACAAATAGCATTGCTTAGTTCAATCAGCTACTAGTTTTCAAAACCATAAACGTATGATAAATTGAGAATCATGCGAGTATTTTGGGTTGGGGTGGGGGGTAGGGTAAGATTGTGGGAAAAATCAACTATCCAGTTTTTCAAAAGTAAAATAAACTTGAACACGTAGCATCCAATAGCAGATGCATGTGATTCCCTCAAATGTTCATGAAGAACCTGGTTACAATTTATGTATATAAAACAGAATTGAAATATAAAGAACTTCTGCACCAACCATCAGGACATTATAACATTTAGGCTTTTCATTATCTCTTATCAGCTTAATCCACTCAATATAATGAGAATACAATAAATTAGATTAACAAGAAAGTATTTAACTGTATTCGCAAGGGTTCAAAAGCCCCAGAAGTCAAATCCCAAAGGAAACCATCTCGACAGATATTTACACAGTTTTTCTCACATTCAACTTTTGAGTCAATGCCTATATTTGATTGCTAACTTTTCTCATCAAGTAATTGATGACTGGTTACATTATTATACATATAAAATTTTAGTTAAAAAGTAACACATTAATAGTCGCTAAACTCTAACTAACATCACAAAACAAATACCTAAATTGATTCGTTCAGTGCAGTGAGGGAGAGAGAAGCTGACCTGTCATGCCCGTAGCCAGCAACCCAAGAAACTTGGTAATGGGGAAAAGGTGGGTAACACTAGTCTGATCCAAAAGCTTGTCCTACACATTATTCAAAATATTAATCACCCAAATTCAGCAAAACCTAATCAAATTTAAATCCTAGATCATAAACGAAAACAAAAATGGAGCTCACTTACAGGAACCTTCTTCTGTGTGACAACACAGACAGAGTCCTTCCCACGAACTCCGATCGAAGTGATGGCTGCAGCCTTCACTGCCTTAAAAGCATATTCTGCAAAAAAAAATCCCTCAAAAAAATCCCAAAAAAAGTTTATGCGTATGTGAAATAGAGAAAAAATTTGGAAAACATACCGACTTGGAAGAGGCGCCCTTCAGGGGAGAAGATGGTGATATGGCGATCGTAACCACCTCCGCTTCCTCTACTCATTCTTTATTTCCTTGTTCGTCTATATTTTGGTTTCGAAGAAGGGCTTTCTGCTAATCGCGAAGCTATTTTATGAAGGATTCCACCTCGATTTCGATTTTTAGAAGCTAAGTGACTCGCTGAACAAGCAAACTCTGACAACTGCTTTGCCCAAAATACCCTCCAAATAACCTATTTTTGAAAAAAAATCTGACCTTTTTTATTATTATATTGTTTAAAAATATATTGAATTTTATATTTTTTTGTAATTTTTTATTATTTTATTTATTATAGAATTTTTTATAATTTTTGCTTCAATCAATAAATAAAATAATAATGATTAAATATAAAAAAGAGGTTATTTTTAACTAAATTTAGAAAAAATTGTGCTTATTATATATTTTAAAATTTTTGCATAATATATCAGAAACTTTTTGTTGTTCTATAACAATATATAAATAATTTATTATAAACTATGCACATATTATACGAATTAAATTTGAAATAATTAATAAATTTTATAATTTTTTATGATAATTTATATATAAAAAAAAAAGCTTTAAATTTATTGCACAAGCTATATTTGCCTAAATTATACAAGAAATACCCTTTTATAAGTTTACCAATGTTCCTAACAAACTATCACAAAGTTATAATACTATTTTCATGTATTCATACTTTATAATTTCCATATATAATATATATATTTTTTATTTCAATTATGTTTGATATTGTCTTCGACTTCGAGTTTTTCTTGAAGTTTCTGTTATTCCATGAAGCTTACTGTTCTGTGTTCTGATGGTTGTGCATATTATACATGCATGTATAGGGAATTGTCAAACCAACCAATGCATTAAAATGAAAGTAGGTAAATAAGGAACCTAATGCAGAGTTGACAAATGCAACTGGAAATCACTCCTTGATGTTTAAATGTTGGCAAAATCAGTGCCTGCAAAAATTATAATAGAAACTCTTGGCTTCATAAGCAAGTTACAATTATTACAATAAACACTCAGGATAATACAGACGGTTGATGTCATCATTCTTTGAGAACCCCTATAGCCCTCAACGTTAGCTTGCTTACCATATTGGTACAGCTTCCATTCTCGTGCAGTAACAGTTGCCTCTCTATGCAACCGTGCCTTTTATGAAATTATTTATGTCAAAATCATCTTCGCCCATCTTAGTGATGACACCCTGTTTGGAGAATATAAATTATCATATAAAAATTTACTATATATTCTGACCATTTCAACCATTTCTCAAGTTGCATATCTAAAGAGAAGAGGAGTGATTGGAGGAGGGAAGGATGGAGGAAGGGAGGGGGATAGAGAGAGAGAGACCTTTTCTGTTATGATACCACTTATCAACTTTGCAGGGGTGACATCAAAAGCTGGGTTCCAGACAGAGATCCCGGATGCGGCAACTTGCTCTCCAAGCCCTCCACGTGAATTTAATAACTCTTTAGGTGATCTTTCTTCTATAACAATTTGCCTTCCAGAAGGAAGGGATAAATCAATGGAAGTCAGTGGTGCAGCCACATAAAATGGAATGTTGTGATGCATTGCACAAATGGCAAGGCTATATGTCCCGATCTTGTTAGCAGTATCTCCTGCAAATTTACTGTCACATCAGTAAAATGCATTTCCAGACTTAGGATAGAAAAGCAGATGAATCATCTTTGCAATAAGTACCATTCGCAGCCACACGATCTGCCCCAACAATTACAGCCCTCACTCGACCATCATTCATCAATGCTGCTGCAGCAGAATCTGCTATAAGAGTAGCAGGCATGTTGTCATGCACCAACTCAAAAGCTGTGAGTCGAGATCCCTGCAGTTGAAAATGATTTTATAAATAAAATAAAAGGGTGGGATGCCGGCTGGAAAATAACAGCTGAAGATTACCCCACAATCTTTACAATTGCCAGTTTTTTTATAACCAGTTCATGATTCTTATCACAATTCAGATGCTCTGAAAAAAATCTACTGAATTCTATGTGCTTCCCAGAACTTTAACAAAACATTCCTACACTCAATTTTCAAGCTGGTACCTGGTAATATACTGCAGCTATTATTGCAAGCAAGTTCATGAATTTGCAATGATTCATGAGTCATTTATAGGCAGAATATGACCTTCATGATGGAAAAAGACAAAATCAATGTTGCAGTTTGATGGAGAGGTGATTAAATGCCATTAGAATGAAACTCTAATATCAAGATTGTAATTTTTCTCCATTCTTTAGGGTGAATTTATACTAAAATTCACATCTTTTGCTTTTACTGTCTCTGCATTTCAAGCAATCAATGTTGGCAAAGACACGAAAATTATGCTATCTACAGTCTGCATCACACCAGGAGGCAAAAACTGCTAGATAGACTGTCCATGCTACCTCCTGATAATTTTTTTACCAGCACAATTTACCTAAAGGATGCATAATGCAAGTCCCCAAGTGTCAACTAGCACACCCTTTAGGTCTTTACAACTCCTTTTCAGTTATCTAGTCATCTAATAAGCAAATTGATTATGTTCTGTTATGCAGCATCCAATAAGCAATCAGACATTAACCAGTTCTTAGCACTACTTTGTTTAACCAAAATTTGAAAAGTGAATGCATATAACCATACAAAGTAACTACTTACTTGATTGAAAGGACGCGTTTCTGTGCAATATGCCCTCTCCAACACTCCGTCTGCATGAAGTGCACGGATCACACCTAAGGCAGTGCCATATCCAGCTGTTGCAAGACTGCAGAACAAAATGAACAGAAATTGGAGCCATAAACACTTCCTAACGATTTCTTTGCCAATCAAAAGAAATATCCTTCTAGGGGGAAAAAGGACTATGGCAAACGCATAAAACATAAGGAGAGAGAGAGACCTGCCAGTATTGCAATGGGTTAGAACAGAAAGCTTTTCAGAGTTCTTTAATTGGTTCTTAATAAAACTTGCTCCATGTGACCCAATTGCTTTATTTGAAGCAACATCATCTTCGAGCATAATTTCAGCAGCTTCTATGTAAGCCTATCACATTGATAATGAAAGTAGAGCAATGAAAAATTAGAAATAACACTGGTGGCACATAGTTAACCCAAAATACTGTGAGAAGATAATCAAAGTCTAGAACAGTACTTTAGATTTCATATCCCTAGTAAAGACTAACATGAATTTCAAGCCAACTACATACAATTAATAGTATAAAAACAGGAGCATAATAAAAACATGCTACCTGAAAAACACTCTTAGATTCTGAAGCAGTAATAACAGCCTTTGATATAACTTCTTTAAGTTTTGTTGCAGCATCTGAAAGGTTCACTGCAGTAGGTCGGCTGAGGAACATGAAAGACAATCCAATAATTAGCTACTTCGCATCAAAACCAAATTGAATAAGTTAACAATTTCAAAAACTCAACGCAATTTGGCAAAACACTATATGATGTTGAATAACCCAAAACATCTACAGACAAAACTACCTATATCAATTGCAATGCAAACAATTACATAATAACCAAATAAGCAAGATTACAGGCCTAACATCGGATTCAACCACAGATTACCTTGAAACGAGATATTCCAATTTGCTGAAGAGGAAAAAGGCAGCATCATGAGATGTCCCATTAAAATCCACCAAGTTAAACACTTCCACTGCAAGAGAAAGGGCTGCTGCAATAGCAATAGCAGGTGCTCCACGGACAACCATCTCCCGTATAGCAGACCTAAGACATTAAAAATTACAAATTGCTTAGATATTTGAATAACAATAAAATTACACAATAAACTTGTAACATAAAGAAATAAAATTTTCTCTATTTTCCAGATTATAAAACACAACCCAGTTCATTTCTAGAGCAAAAAATTAATGGGCAGACTATTTTTTTCTCTAACAAATTGAAAGAGAGGGGTCCAAGAAATGGTACCATCCATCTGATGCATCTTTGATATCCAAATACACGGTCTGGAGAGGAAGTTTTCTCTGTAAAACAAACAATCAGATTGAAGGGTATGCCAAAATAATATGACAGCAAATTGATATTAGATTGCAGTTGGTCGGACCTGGTCGAGAAGCTGAAGCGAACCGCGGTTGTAGCAGATAGATTGGAGAGTGTTGGTAAGCTGAAGTCCACTGGTGGAGTTGGAATTGGTTGCCATATTTGCTTGGAACCTAAGCAGACTTCAAACTATGCTTAATCTCCTTTTCCTTACAGCATATGTATAATGCAAACGTTGTTAAAATCGAACCACGGTTGGACCTATTAAATCAGAAATCGACCGTCAATCCGGTTTGAAAAACAATTAACATATTGGATTATGGTAGTAGGGAATGCAAAAAATTATTAAATGGGCTTAATTTTTATGGAAAAATTATAGATAAATTTATTATAAATTTAAATATTTAATATTATGGTAGTTTAATAATTAATTTATGTTATTAAATTTATTATGTTAGAATTAATTTTAAATTGTTAAAATTAATCCTCTAATTAATCATAAGTGTGGGCTAAATATATTTAAATATTAAATATGTATTGCAGTCAAATTAAAATAGTCAAATTAAAGTTATGATCAAATAAGGATTGTTGATTATTGAGGTGTCCTACTCGTAATAGGATTATAAGTGTAGAGACCGATAAGAGTTTCTATTTTGTTGAATGACCAAAATAGAAACTATGATCATCAGTTATAAATAAGGGGTCGTGGTCTCCAGGGGAACATAACAATTTTTAAGAGAACATTGCATTCCTTCAGTAGTGCTTCCGCTAAACTTAAAGTGTGTATCTCCTGGAAGGCGACAAACTCCAAAATAGTCTTCAGCTTCAACATACGATGATGTCATGTATGCAATTTACCTCTTTGCAATTTAATTTGAATAATCTAGTGATCTATGCATATTTTAGGTTTTAGGGGAATCATGTTTTCTCCCCCTTTCAATTGGTATCAGAGTCCTATGCTAGGTTGCTAGATTTTCCGATTAAATTGCGGTATTATTTATTGTTTTGATTCTAGAAAATTAATTCGGTGATTGTAATTTTCTAGAATTAATTTGGAATCGAATTTGGTAATCTGAAATCAATTTTGGTTTGATTTGTTTTTGGATTAAATTACTGAGATTATTTAATTAATTCTGGAAAAATCGAATTTCTTGATTTGAATTTTGGTTTGTAATTTTTTCTGGAATTAATTAATTTTTGGTTAATTAATTATGTAAATCAATTAATTAAATATTTAAAAAAAAGTTACTGTTTTGAAAACAGTTTACGAAAAAAAAAAGAAAAAAAAATTTATGAAAATTTAAACAGTTTAAAAGTTTTTTTTTAACTTTTTTCGTAAACTGTTTTCGTAATTATTATTATTTTTTTTATTAATTTTAGCCCAATTTTATAATTTAGCCACTAAATTAAGTTTATTGGGACTAAATTATTTTTCCGGGGGCAAACTTATTCAATGTTTAAAAGTTAAATTTTTTTAAATTGCAACTTTTGGTTTTTTAATTGTAATTTTTTTTAATAAAAAAAATTATTATTAAATTGAGTTCGAATTTTGAAATTTTAGTCCTGATTGTGTCTAATATTTTCGGATAAATTGGTTGAAGCAATATGTCGCCAAAATGACCTCCATTGTGTAGATTACTTTATTTGGGTATTAGACAGGTGTATTAAAATTCATTGCGGGTAGTATACCGGCCCAAAAGAAGGTTGCTATCTTACTGAATTGAGAATACATTGCGGTAATAAATATGTGATAATTATTATGTGTTCATCCATGTGGATAATAAATCGGTCCAAAGGAAGGTTTATTATTTGACAGGACTGAATTGTCAATATTTGATTACTGCGTTGAGATACCAATTACAGTTAATATTTTATGTCCAAAGATGAGAATATTAATGTTGTGTCCGGTATCTTGTTTCCAATATTTAAACTCTACTTCTGTGATTTGTTTCAATTTTTGTGGATTGTGAGTTTATGTCATTTATTTATTATTTATTTTCTCTGAATTCAGCTAGCATGCCGTATAATCCTAACACTGTCCCTATGCTTGAGGGGTCAAACTTTGGTTCATGGAAATCAAGCATCATGATTTATCTGGGTTGTATGGACTTAGACCTTGCATTCAGGATGGACAAACTTGTTCCTCTTACTGAAGAGAGCACAGATGCTCAGAGGGTTCAGTATGAGAAGTGGGAGCGTTCTAACCGCTTAGGTCTTATGATCATGCAGCAGGGAATCCCAGAACATGTTCGAGGAGCCATTTCTGCTGAAGAAAGTAATGCTAAAAACTATCTTGCTGAGCTGGAGAATGTCTATGTCAAAAATGACAAGGCCGAAGTGGGGACGCTTTTAGCAAAACGCACCTCCATAAGGTATACTGGCAATGGTAGTGTTCGGGAGCATATACTGAGCATGTCCCAAATAGCCAAAAGGCTAAAGGTCCTGGATTTGGTTTTACCAGATGACCTGTTAGTCCATCTAGCTTTGAATTCTCTTCCACCACAGTATGGGCAGATCAGGACTTCATATAACTGCCAGCCGAGCAAATGGACTCTTAACGAGCTCATTGCTCATTGTGTGGATGAGGAGGAAAAGTTGTTTGCTACTAAGAGGGAGAGTGCTCATCTAGTCTCTTCAGCAGATAAGGGCAAGAACAAGAAGAGAAACAAGACTGCTGAGAATAAGACTGCTAATAAAGGTCCTGTGCAAAAGAAGCCTAAGGAATTAAAATGCTTCTTCTGCAGCAAGTCTGGACACTTAAAGAAGGACTGTCCTAAATACGTCACATGGCGTGTCAAGAAGGGTAAGTACCTTGTATTAGTCTGTTCTGAGGTTAATTTAACTTCAGCTCCTATAAACACTTATTGGATGGATTCTGGTGCTACCGCTCACATAAGTGTTTCATTGCAGGGTTGCCTGAGCTACCGAAAGCCAACTAACGGTGAAAGATAAGTCTATGTGGGAAATGGCGATCCGGTGGAAGTAGAGGCAATTGTGCATATTAGATTGTGTTTAAGAACTGGTTATTTTTTGGATCTTGTAGATACTTTTGTTATTCCGACGTTTAGACGGAATTTAATTTCTGTTTCTTATTTGGACAAATCTGGTTTTATTTGTTCATTTGGAGACAGTTTATTTACTTTATCTATGGATTTAAAAATTTTTTGTACTGGCTTCTTGAATGCATGTGATAATCTATATATGTTGGATATTAATGATTCTTATAATGAAACCCTGCAGGTTAGTACTATAGGTACCAAAAGAAAGCGAAATATAGATAATTCAGCTGAACTTTGACACAGACGTTTGGGTCATATATCCAAATCTAGAATAGAACGTCTTGTGTCGGATGGTATCCTAAACACACTTGATTACACAGATTTGGACTTCTGTGTTGAGTGTATTAAAGGCAAACAGACTAAACAAAAGAGACTAGGTGCCAACAGATCATCAAACGTCTTAGAATTGATACATACGGACATCTGTGATCCATTCCCTACAGCAACAAGGAATGGCCAAAGATACTTCATATCATTCATAGACGATTACTCACGTTACGGGTACCTATATCTCATTCATGAGAAATCTGAGTCTCTGGACGTTTTCAAATCTTATAAGGCCGAAGTTGAAAACCAACTCGGAAAGAAGATTAAATCTGTTAGATCTGACCGTGGAGGTGAGTACTATGGCAGATATGACGGTTCAGGTGAACAACGTCCAGGACCATTTGCTATTTTCCTGCAGGACTGTGGTATAGTCCCTCAATACACAATGCCTGGTACACCCAGCATGAATGGTGTATCTGAGAGACGTAACAGGACTCTTATGGATATGGTTAGAAGTATGATTAGTCATTCTTCTTTACCTGAGTCTCTGTGGGGAGAAGCATTAAAGACAGCAGTCTATCTTCTTAACAGAGTACCAACTAAAGCAGCTACAAAAACACCTTATGAGCTTTGGACTGGACGCAAGCCCAGTCTAAAGCACCTTCATATTTGGGGATGTCCTGTTGAGGCTAGGCCTTATAGGCCTAATGAGACAAAGTTGGACTCCAAAACTTTTAGTAACTACTTTGTTGGTTATTCTGAGCGATCTCGGGGTTTTAAGTTTTATAATCCTACTTCCAGATCTATTTTTGAGACGGGAATTGCAACATTCTTTGAGGATGTTGAGTTTGGGGGAGAAATAAGGTTAGAAACATTGTCTTTGAGGAGGGATCGAGTTAGGAACACTCAGTGTCGATTCCTATCTTTGCTCCTGGGACTGTTCAGGTTCCTAGAAATGTTAATATCCCAGAAGCAATTCCGGATCCAATACAAGACAATGTTGATCAACTTCCCCATCAGGATGAAGAAGTTGTTCTTCCTCAAGTACAAGCTCAACAACCTCAAGAATTTGAGCCAGAACCTGTGCCTTCACTCAGAAAGAGGGGATTGACTATAAAGAGACATTCTCTTTGGTTTCATCGAAGGACTCTTTTAGGACAATCATGGCTCTAGTTGCACATTTTGATCTTGAGTTTCATCAAATGGATGTGAAGACTGCGTTTCTCAATGGAGACATTGATGAAACCATCTATATGGTGCAGCCAGAAAACTTTGTGTCTGGAGACCCAAAGCGACTGGTATGCAGATTAAAGAAATCCATTTATGGACTCAAAAAAGCTTCTCGTCAGTGGTACTTTAAGTTCCATTAAGTAGTTGTCTCTTTCGGTTTTAAGACAAATGCTGTGGAAGATTGTATGTATCACAAGTTCAGTAGGAGTAGGTTTATCTTTTTGGTCTTATATGTGGATGGCATATTGCTTGCTACTAACTGTAAGGACTTGCTGCACGAAACCAAAGTCTTTCTCTCAAAATACTTTGAGATGAAAGATTTAGGTGAAGCTTCTTTTGTATTAGGGATTCAAATACATCGAGACCGTACTCGAGGTATTCTTGGATTATCATAAAAGAGCTATATTGAGAAAGTGCTCAAGAGATTTAGTATGCACAACAGTAGACCAATTGATACCCCAGTTACTAAAGGAGATAAATTCAGTCTTGATCAGTGTCCAAAGGGTGAACTTGAGATTCAGGAGATGCAGAAGATTCCTTATGCGTCAGCAGTTGGGAGTCTGATGTATGCTCAAGTTTGCACTCGTCCAAATATTTCATTCATAGTTGGCATGTTAGGGCGATATCTCAGAAATCTAGGAATGGATTATTGGAAGGCAGCCAATAAGGTTTTAAGATATATTCAGAGAACAAAGGAACGTATGCTCACATACAGAAAGTCATATTAGTATGAGATCATTTGGTATACTGATTCTGACTTTATCGAATGTCTTGAGTAGCAAAAGATCCACATTAGACTACATTCCTTGGTTTTGGAATTTGTAGTATGCTATGAGACATTTGATCATGAATTTTTTTTTTGACTTTGCTGAATGTCACAGGGCTGCACATTATGGCTAGCATTGAAAATGCTAATAAAGTTTTAAGTGTGACATTAATTCAGCAGTGTGATTCTCCAATGACAGTAGGAGCTATTTGGTATTTAGTTTCTGGCTGTAAATGGAGAAAATACAGAGTGGACAGATATCCATAGAGCATGTTAGAACGAACTCCATAATTATAGATCCTCTTACTAAGGCATTGATACCGAAAGTCTTTCATGAGCACACTGCTCATGTGGGTGTCATATTGTTTTGAGGATGTTTAGTTTCAGTGGGAGTTTTGTTCATTATGTTTTCATTATGTTTTGAATGCTCTATTTGGTTTTGGATATGTTAATTCAGTTTCTGCAGAAAATGAAGTATTCACTTTTGTTTATTACACTCTGTGTTATTTTTGTGGTCGATCTCAATTAAGTATGACCAGTTGAAAACAGGCATGATTAGATCATATTACATGTAGTTTCCATGCTACACTCCTATTATTGATCTATGTCATTTGAGAGTATTGGTAATGTGATTGATGATGGTTTGAGTCACGATGAATGTGGCGACTGACCCTTCAGTCCTTTATCGATATAATCAATGGACGAGATTGTTTGAGGCACCTTCATGCTTTTATGAGCTCATTAAGGTATATACATTTATATTTAATATATGTTAGCCCAAGTGGGAGATTGTTAGAATTAATTTTAAATTGTTAAAATTAATCCTCTAATTAATCATAAGTGTGGGCTAAATATATTTAAATATTAAATATGTATTGCAGTCAAATTAAAATAGTCAAATTAAAGTTATGATCAAATAATGATTGTTGATTATTGAGGTGTCCTACTCGTAATAGGATTATAAGTGTAGAGACCGATAAGAGTTTCTATTTTGTTGAAGGACCAAAATAGAAACTATCATCATCAGTTATAAATAAGGGGTCGTGGTCTCCAGGGGAACATAACAATTTTTAAGAGAACATTGCATTCCTTCAGTAGTGCTTCCGCTAAACTTAAAGTGTGTATCTCCTGGAAGGCGACAAACTCCAAAATAGTCTTCAGCTTCAACATACGATGATGTCAGGTATGCAATTTACCTCTTTGCAATTTAATTTGAATAATCTAGTGATCTATGCATATTTTAGGTTTTAGGGGAATCATGTTTTCTCCCCCTTTCATATTATGCTTAACATATGATAATTATATCATGCGGCTTTATATATTTTGAAAACAATATATAGTCTTATTTTTAATTTTTTTAAAAAAAATTTCTTTGCATAATATACTAAATAATCAATTATTTATGTACATACTAATTTTGATGAAAATTTTATGAATTAAAATAAAATTTATTTAAATTCATATATTATATTTAAATTATGTATATAATTTATTTAAATTTAAATATATAAATGAATATATATATATTCATATATATAAATGAATGTGTATATATTTTTAAATTTATTTAAATTTAAATATATAAATATATATATATTTACATATAAATATAATATATATATAAATAAATATAAATTTATATACAAATATAAATAAATGTGCATATATATACATAATATGTAACGTACATATATTTACATATATATATAGGGGACTTTTGATAAAAATATAAAAATAATTTTAAATTTATCATATTTATAAAATATTTATCAAAATATCAGAATTTATAAAATATTTATCATAATATCAAATTTTTATTAGTATATAAGAGTTTATAATAAGTTTATAATGAATTTATAATAAAATAATTAAAATAACATTGATGAAAAAATAAATTTTAAAAATTTAGTGAAAAGTATCATTTATATATATATATATATATACACACAAAGCTGAGGGGGGCAAAGCAGCCCAGCGTGTCCTCCCTAGTTCATCTATAGATTATAAAAATGAACTGGGCTGAACCAGAATTTTGTTTAAAATTTTCCCATTTTTACCTTAAAGGAAAAACAGAGGCCAATAGAGGGGAGAAAATGAAAATTATTATTTAAAAAAAAACTTAATATATATATATAGCTTCTCACTTTGAATAACCATTTTATCCTCTTAAACTTAATTTTTTTCTTATTCAATTATTCCGTCTATGTTAATATGACAAAATATTTGTATTTCATATATTGACAATGCGTGAATACATCTAAAATAAATATATTTTATAAAATATAAAAAATACAACTAATTTTTAAAATTATTACTTTTAAAATTTGCATTACAACTTATTCAATTATTTTTTTAAATACTAAAATTATCTTTATATTATTTAACAGTAAATATTAAATTATTACTTTTAAAATTTTCATTGCTTATTTATTATTATCTTAAATTCTAAAATTATTTTAGATTATTTATTAAATATTAACTAAATTTAAATTTATTTTAGAATATTATAAATTTAATTTAATTTTCTGTTGTTCAATTATAAGTTAAAAATTAATAAAAAAAATTAAAAGTAATAAAATTATTTTAAATAAAAAACTAAAAAAAAATAAAAATCATAAGAACGCATCGGCATTCATCATTGACACCAACACTGCTACTTCTAGATATGACAAGAGAAAAGGATCCAAATCCAAATTAAAAACCACAATTCTTCCATCTTGGTAGTCTATTATCCAATTACTTCTTATAATTGCAAATTTCTCTTAATTTACAAATGAAGATCAAGAAGAAGAAGAGGGGGAGATCAGTAGCGGCAGTCGAATTGGCAATCGATTATGCTGCTCAGACAATTCAAATACAAAAACTCTTGAGCAAAATAAAATTTTGCATTGTAGCTTCATTAGAACCACTAGTTTCTCCATCTTTAATTGCTCCCAATTTTTTGCAAGCTAGAAATTATTGAAATCAAACTCAAATCTTTATCTTCTATATAAGCATAAAACCCAAACCCTTTCGGCTCTTCAAATTCCAATTTTGACAAACTTCATAAATCAAATATTAATTATCAATAAATTTAATTAAATAAAAACTAAAAAAATTCACAAAACCAACATCATTCTCGTTGTTTGTCATTGTCGGCAATCACCGTCGCTCCGGCTTTGTAGATCATCGGCAAAACCAACTAAGAGAAATGACTAGTACACTATTCTATAGATCAACACCGGTGATTGGAGGAGGAGATGACATCCATGGAGGAAAAGTAAGATCTACAAATCAACCATTTCTTTTTGCCCATTTCCTGCATCATTTTTGTTGCTCTTCCAATGTCCAGATTCTCCCAATCTATCACTTAAGTTGCGCAAGATTCCTAATCTCATTTTCTCTAAACATTGCTTCAGATCTTTATTTTTATTCTCTGTTATTTCAAAATTCCTTCTTATCCAACAGATTATTCCCTTCGACAACTCCAAATCACTTGTATTATTCTCATTACTATTTTTTGATATTTTCTTCACCTTATCAATCCTCTTTTTATCAATTTTATTTACTTTCAAATAAGACATATTTATTCCCAAATCACCTGGCAAATTCATTCACATATCACGAGCGATTTATTTAAGTGAAAAATTAATTTCAAAATTGAAAATTAGATTTGATTTTGAAAGTAATTTCTACTAATAATTTCAAAATTGAACCTGAAAGATTAAAATAGCAGACTAATTTAGTTTGGGCAAATGGTTGAGGATAAAGTTTTGGTGAGATTGATTGAGGAATTTGGGTTTAGGCTTGCAAATTGATTTTCGGGGAAAAGTTTTCTTTGAATTGGGTTTTTTTTTTAAGTTTCTAATGTGTCTTCTTTTCTCTTGTATGACATACACGTGTATGTACTGTCAAAGCATTTGAAGAGCGCCCTACATCACATCTGTGTGTTTGTTAAACAAATGGGCAGTTGTATAAGCAAAAATCGAATATAGAGTCATATGGTTACTCGAATTGTACCAGAAGCAAAGTAATAAAAACGACCCAAAACAGGAGGGCTACGGATGGATTAAAAAGAAAAAAAAAGTGTAAAGCTAACAAGTTACGAATCTGAAATCCTAAATTTAGAAAGAAAAACCGAGTGAAAAGAGACTTAGAGTGAGAAGACTGTGTAGAAAATTACTCATATTTGATGAAATAAGAAACCACGTTTAAAAATTATTTTATGCAAAATAAACTTCATTTTAAATAATGTAAACACCAGCAACATGAAAATTTTCATAAAAAACAATACTAACTGATTAAGCTTATTGTTAGTATTTATTCTTTAGTTATGATGCAATAATATTTTCTGAAAATTTTCTTTTTCCATAAGCCAACATTTCCTATTCTTTGAATTGCAATAAGGTCAAAATTTATAATTATTTGTTTCGGCTGTTGTCTCATATCAGTGTAGAAATAACTGCAACGTAAGAGAAATTCTAGTGTGGCGTAGCAGAAACCATTTTTCTAATAAATAATTAAATACAAATGAAACATATATATATATATATATATATATTTATAACCATTGAATTTTTTTTAATGTAAAACTACACTTTTATTTTTGCTTTCTATTTATACAAATAGAAAATTATACTGTATTATATCACAATAACTTCTCAATTAATCAATTTTAAATATAATAATTGAAAATTTTTTCTCCTTTTTTTGGTTGTTAGATTTTTTTGGTAATTGTTAATGTTGGTTGAAGCCATGAAATGAAAAAGAAAATTGACATAAAGCTAAACATTTTGTATTGAATTTAATGGTAGAATTTTTTTTTCTTAACAATAGCTTTATTATTATTATTATTTTGTTATATTCTAAATTTTAATGAAATGAAATTGATTTTCTTTTCATATTTTATTATTCCAAATATCTTGAATTAGCTTTTAAAGGTTTTATTTCTGTTATTAACATGTTAATGACTATATTATAACTTATTTAACTTTTTCAGCCTTTTAATTCAAATGAAATTTTCCATAAAAAATTATTAAAAAAATAAATATGTGGATTCAATTTATGTTGTTGTTTTTGATGGTATAAAATTAATTGATTGAGTCTTTTGTAAGCTTGTTTTAATAAACCGTTTTATTCTTTTAATAATTTTTGTTAAATTTCTGAATAGTATTTGAAAAAACATACTTTTGATTCATGAAAAATTATTTTTTTATTTATATTATAAAATTTAAGATCAGAATTATTCAATAAATAAGAAAATTATAATGATTTTTAGATGTTAAACAATTAATAGCAAAATTTTTATATAAAATACAAGTGAATAAAAATAATTATATATCCATTTTTTTATGTAATGTTTCAATAAGTTTAAATTAATTATCTCAAACTAATTAATTTAATCATATTGATCAATATGTTTAGTAATGTTTTTTTTTTGTTCATGCGCGTATCAACATTCAGGGGGTGTTTGGTTTAGCTGTTTGATGCAGCTGATAGAGGTTTGAACCCCAAACAGCAGCTGTTTGGTAAAAATTGATGTTTGGTAAAATTTTAAAACAGCAGCTGATAGCTGTTAGGAACCCCAAACAGCTGCTGTTTCAATAAACTCTTACTCGGAGCTTTTTCATATCAGCTGATAGCTTATTCATATTAAGACTATATTAACCCTATTAAAATAAAATAAAAATTAATATTTATTAGATAATGATATGCTTATTGGTAATTTTACATTCAAACTGCAACAGCTATTGTATTTTTACCAAACACTAACCCGAATCAGCTACCAGCTATCCGCCACCAGCTATCAACTATCAGCAACCGCTATCAGCTATCAGCTGCTATGAACAGCTAAATCAAACAGGCTCTTAATATTTACCCATTGTTACTAAACAATGGCACTAACATATAAACTAGTATAATATAGTATATAACATATTGTTCTTCTCATCATGAAATATAATTTTATAGCTTTTTCTTGTTAAAATATATAAAATTAAATACTAAAATTAAAAATTTAACCACTTATTATTTATATATTTATTGATTCACTTACTTTTAAATTTAAAAATACATAAAGATGTTATATGCAGATAATGTATTAATTTTAAAATTTATGTCAAAATATTATAGTTAGCCAACCGCAAATACTCTACATTTATGGACTTTTTATTTTTTATTTTTTAATTTTCCGAATTTGGGTTAAATTTTACGTTGTATAAAAACAAAGCTAATTTTGGTAGTGCTAAAGTTAGTTATAGATTTATAAAATTTTAAATTTGAAATTTTGTAGACATCAAATTTAAAAAATAAAAATGAAAAAAAAAATCAATTTTAAAGGCCTACTTTTAGAAATTTTAATATTTACGGATTAGATTTTTCTAAATAAATATTGAAGGATTTTTTGAGAATAGTATTGAAGGATTAGACATGATAAATGCATGAAGAAATTTACATTTTAGGCGAAATATCAATCACCTTTAAAAATATATATTTTAGAAATATGGTAATGTTAAAAGATTTATACATGATTGATGCATGAATTTATTTGCATTTTAGGCGTAATATCAACATAAAATCATTTTATCATAGCGGGCTTCCATTTATGTACCCAAGCTTCCCCATTAACAATTTCAAACACACATACACATATTTTAATGTAAAATAATTTTTTATTAATATATATATATATATATGTAATGAACTAATTTAAAATTTTTGGGTCTGTCCCATCTTTAAAAATATCTACAAGTCAGCGAGATGATTAATCACTGTATTCAATAGTAGGTATTCTAGTCTCGAAAAAATATATATATAATACACAAATAAAATTATATAATTTTTAAATATATAAAATGTATATAATTAATAAAGTAATTAAATTTTTATAAATTTCTGTTTATAAATAGTAAATAATGATAACATATCATCAGTAATTTAATTTTTAATGAGACATTTATTTCATTAATATATTAAATTATCATTTTTTTCTATGAGAGAAGCACACATCCATTTAATAAAAGTAAATAATCTTTATTAAAAAATAATAAATATTTTTTTAAAGAGGCTATATAATCTTTAAATAAATAAAGATATAATTTTATAATTAAAATTAAAATTATATTTATTTATATTTTTAAAAATAATAAAATATAAAACTAAAAATAAACACTAAATTATATATATATTAATCTAAAAATTACTTAAAAAATAAAATACAAATAAAAATATAAAATTAAAAAAAAAACACAATATTAAAAAGATAAAGAAAGTCAAATATGATTGGCGACTACCAATAAACTAATGATAACTTTATTGTTAAACTAAATTAGAGAAAAAATCTATAAAAATTTAAAAGAAAAGGAGGCGGTTGGAATTTTTTATTTTTAAAATTTATTTTTTAATAATTTAGCATATTGTGATTTCGAAATATAGCTTCATAATAAGTATGTATCTACTTAAATAAAAAATTAAATTTATTAAAAATTTAAGTTGAATGAAATTTAACTGTTATAACCTTTTAATTAACATATTTTCTTTAATTTAAGTTTACATATTTTTTTAGATGAATTAATTAATATAATAATAATGGTAAAAGTAAAAAAAAAAATCGCAGGACAGGAGGACAGCGTCCAACCAGCAATTGAGTAAATAAAATAGCAAATGGGCGTGACATTCTGGCACACGTCTGCTCTGCACATCCGTACAACTAATAGGGGTGGCTGGCTGCTTCTACGAACATTTGTCAACCACAAAAAAGCCGCTTTCCACTCCTTGGAATATTTCGTTATATTTTTTTCCAATCCTGTCCTTTTCTCTGTCCCCAAGCTCTCTGTTCATCCTCTCCGCTTGTGGAAATTCCCTTTTTATATTTCTTAAAATAGCATTTTTACCAGAATTTTCTTCATTCGTTTTTATTCGTATATTTTTGGTTCGCAATTTCGTGCTTAACAGGTACTTCTTTGAATCAATTCTCAACTTTACTATTATTCATTATTGTCATAAACTTAGTTACTTGTATTAGATGGAAACTGCTGGATCTATGGATTATTTATCAGGAATTATCGACCTTTTTATGAGTTTTGTTTCCTTTTTTTTTCTTTTGGCTTTACATGCAAATGCAATAATTACAAACGAAATGGCTCAACTGAGGAATGTGAAATTTTTTTTGTTTTTGTTTTTTTGTTTTTGCTGTTTATGAAACTGAAAAAAATTAATTATATTCTGATTGAAATTGTCGTACAAATTCATTAATAAACTAATTGTAATCAGCATATGAATTTTGATTATATTATTTTCATTATTATAGAACTTTCAAGTTTATATTTCGCCGGAAATGGCTGATAATATATATATATATATATTTTGAACTTGCTGTTATTATTGTTTAAAATTTGAAATTTGAAAATTGCTCAGTTTGAATTAGTTGCAGGAATCAGAGGCTTTTCTAGGAAACAAAATTATATATAAATATTAATTAATATGCACCTGTCCTTTCTCTCCTAGAGTTGGATTAAGGGTAGGATTTTAGGCAACGTTTTCGGGTAGGTTTTGTGCGTTATTGACGTTACTGGTTACGGTCCTTGGTGTCGGGTGAGGTAGGGCCGTTTCGGTCCCTGCAGAATTTAAGATAGAAGAAGAGCTTTATGGCCTGTGAACTACTACGGGTCAAATTAATCATGTCCTGTTCGTGAAGAATTCATTGAACTTGCTATATGAAAACCCAGTGACTGTAGCTGGAGGATATCCAGCAATTAGTCTTCTGCTAGAATTTAAATGGCAAAAAGAACGAGTCCTCTACAGACGAAGTAAGTCAATAGGATTATAGAGCAGTTTCCTTCCGAATTTCAGCTCTCTGTTTTATTTGTTTATTTGTTTGTTTTTTGATTTTGAATTTCGAGATGATGATCTAATTAAACTATAAATAATAGTACTAGTGTTGAATGAATATTTGAAAGGAAATTAAGTATCAGATTTTTTTGCTTATGTATGTATGTGTATTTTAGGATGAAAGGATGGCTTTCCAGATTCAGGAGTCAAAGGTTTTTTCTTATTCTCATTTCTATTATTGGCACAACGCTTCTCATTTGGGCATGGGATAGAACTCCTTTTCTTTCTACCTTAGTTCCGCCTAAAGAGCAGTTGGAGCTATTTCAAGGTATGTTGCCAGTGTATGCATCATTTATATTTAGCATCACTAGATATTTAATTTTCATAACTGGTGTGACAACCATGCTTACACTTTTTGAAATAACAAACACCTGTTATTTTTTCTTCTTAGGACACAGTTCAAAATTAAATTTGCTTACCACTGAATTCTAGTATTGTAATGATAAAAAGTTAAGTACCTTATCTTCACATTCTGTGACATACACATTCTAATGGGTAGCTCTGTTGTTAGCTCAGTACCTCCAGAACCACATTTACATGTAAGCAAAGATATGGATGTGGCTGATCAGAATCCAGTAGCCTGCTCTTCACCAGTAACTTGTGGTCTAGAGAAAGGTACTTTTTTCTTTTCTGTTGCATCATTGTGGTGATAAGAAACCTACCAGTTTACCATCTATGTGGTCGTATATCTCATTTTAACCTGGAATTATTCTTGTAGATATAGCGTTATGAAGTGGATTTGATATTCCTGATTTCTAGTTTCCATTTGTTTTTTACTATTTTATGTATTATTGGAATATGATTGTGATTTGAGATTAGTGTCTTCTTAAGTGCATACTAGAATTCACGAGATGTATATGATTATGCAGAAACCCTCCCAACTGTAGAGGATAAAGAAGCAAAGAGTAAACAGGTCCCTGAAGTTGGAAAAGATGGTAGTGAAGAAACTTCCACTGTGATAGAAGCTGAAGGAAAGCACAACCAGAATATAGGAAATAAAAATCTGAAAGGAACAGAAGAAATGCTGGATTTGGCAGCACCAATGAATTTTGCAACTACAAAGTCTCTGGGAACAGAAACAGTACCTAAAGACAATCAGGTTGTGGAAGTCAAAATAAATGGCAATGCGGAGGGTTCTACCTTGGCAGAAGCAGAAAGAAAGCATAACCAGAATGTAGGAGAGAAAGATTTAAACAAACTAACCCTGGATTTAGCAACATCAAATGTTTTTGCAAATACAAGCTCTTCCCCTGGGGAACACGATGAGAGGAATTCTACGCTGCTCATGAATAACCAAGGTGAGCTATACTTGTGTATGATGTGGATTTTTCATGTTTACCAATTCCAATTCCTGCATGCTTCATGCTTAGTGAGACTTGAAAGAGCATTTGCCTGGTTATATTTGTTTTATTTGGTATCAATTCTTGTCTCAGGTTATTTTCTTTATAATATACCATTTTTATGTGTGAGCAACGTGTAAGTGATTTTTGAAACCAATGCTCAATATGTGGTTGCTGTTTTTCAATTTTTCTTATATACATACATATATATACATATATATATATTTGATTTTTCAGCCGCCAATTTTGTAGGGTGCTCTCCATTAATGAGCACAAAAAACATGAATCTGAACTATGTAGGGTGCTCTCCATTAATGAGCACGAAAAACATGAATCTGAACTATGCCAATATTGACTGATGACATTGCCCTGTTAGATGAATTTACACAATGGTTTTCTGTGTGCACATTCTCAGTATATTACTGTCCTTTATAATGATAAAAAAACTATCATAAAATCTTGGAAATGCAAGTTTTCTTATTCTATGTTTCACAACCAATTTTTTACCGAGATCGTATTGATTGTACTTCGCATTTATGCTTTTTTAGTTCCCCAGTTACATTATTGATGCACATGAGCATTGGGGCAATTGTACTAGGATATTTACTATATATATCTTTCACTAATCAACAAATTTCTTCTGATCATCACTCCAGCCTGTAATTATGCTAAAGGAAAATGGGTCATAGATGATAGCCGGCCTCTGTATTCTGGGTTTGGCTGTAAGCAATGGCTGGCACAAATGTGGGCATGCCGGTTGATGCAACGTACAGACTTTGCCCATGAGAAGCTACGGTGGCAACCAAACAATTGCCAAATGGAAGAATTTAAAGGGGCTAAGTTCTTGAAAAGGTATCCCTGCATTTGAACATTATAAACTATGCCCGACTTTTCCTTGGTTTTTCAATATGGTTATGGTTTATGGCTTATGGGTGAATCGGTTGAAACCAACCTATTGTGACCTTCTACCTATTGATTCATTCTGCACTAAATAGGTTTTGTTCATAAATTTCCACATATAGATGGATATATCAAAATTGACCTTAAATTCTCAACATGGTGGCCTTAAGATGCTCCTGCTCAAACTTACTCAGGCTTTGGATGGAGTTCACGATGTGCAAACTACATCTTCAGAGTACATGCTTCTGCTGGAAGATGTAAATGCATCCTCTTAACACTATTTCTAGGTGTAATTATAGATTGCCCCTTTAACTGGTGTTATAATCTCAACTCGTCCTAGATTGTTAGGCCCAGTGATCATACAGAAGGGATGGCCTCTCTGGAGGTCATCTATATAGGGCTTGTGTCTAAGACAGCCTTGACTTAGCTGCCTTAGGATGAGGATGGTGGTTCAGTACTCTTTTTTGGTTTTCCATTATCCTTTTTCTTTGGAGGTCAATGCCCCACTTGGTGTTTGCTTAATTTGATAGGAAGCAACATTAAATATGAATGATTCAATGTCTTGAGATTCACTTCAATTAACTTGGACTTGAATTTTGACTAAAAGTATTACTGGATAAAAGTCATTAACTTGTCATAATTTTGCCAGCTCATTAGTCGGATGCTCAAAGTCTCTCTACTATCTTACATTTACATGAATGGGTAGCCACTGCATGCTGAGTGTGAATGGCTGCTTCTCCTGCTTTAGAATGCGTATTTATTTTGTTTGATCAGGTGATAATTAAATTTACTCATTGCAGGATGCAAGATAAGACACTAGCTTTTGTTGGAGATTCACTGGGCAGACAGCAGTTTCAGTCTCTAATGTGTATGATCACAGGAGGAAAGGAAAACCCTGATGTCATTGATTTAGGACGGGATTATGGACTTGTGACACCTAAGGGTGGTGTCCGCCCTAATGGCTGGGCATATCGGTTTCCAAGCACAAACACTACTATCCTTTATTACTGGTCAGCTTGCCTTTGCGACTTGGAACCTATTGACGTCAAAAACCCTTCCACTGATTATGCTATGCATCTTGATCGGCCACCTGCATTTTTGCGCCTGTTTCTTCACAAAATAGATGTCCTTGTTCTCAACACAGGACATCATTGGAACAGAGGGAAACTTAGGGCAAATCGCTGGGTCATGCATGTGGATGGTGTGCCCAACACCAACAAAAAGCTGGCAATGATTGGGGATGCCAAAAATTTCACGATCCACAGCATTGTCAATTGGGTGAATACACAGCTTCCAAAACATCCACACTTGAAAGCCTTCTATCGGAGCATCTCCCCTAGGCATTTTGTTAATGGTGATTGGAATACTGGGGGAAGTTGTGACAATACAACTCCTTTATCCATAGGTAAGGAAATATTGCAAGATGAATCTAGTGATTATAGTGCTAACCATGCAGTGAAGGGGACGGGTGTTAAGCTGTTGGACATAACAGCTTTGTCCCAGCTGAGAGATGAGGGTCACATATCAAGATATAGCATTACTTCCTCAAAAGGAGTGCAGGATTGCTTGCATTGGTGTCTACCTGGTGTTCCTGACACATGGAATGAAATCCTTTTTGCACAAATTAGTGATATGTCTCAGGTGCTGGTTGAGTAATTATTGATAGGTACAATTTGAAGAAAATTATATTCTTTTATTGCTTCGGTCAAGATCACCGTCATACCTGACAACGAGACACAGGCTTGTTGATTTCAACGTCAGTTTCTCATTGGTGTACATCCTGGAAGCTGGATTTGCACAAAAGGTTATGTCGGTTAACATGATAGATCATAGGTGGATCAATCTTTTTGCAGATTTATCCTCTTTAGGTTTTATAAGTTATCACTAATCTGACGAGAGTTCATCTGCACTCTGCAAATGTAGGGAAGAGTATAGAAGGTAGAAGGAAATATGAGTAGAAAGAGTATTGGCAGTTTTAAATTAACGTACAATATTGGATGATTGTATAAATACAAGTAAATTCCACATAACAGCTGTATATACTGTTGGGAAAAAATTATTTGCAATATGCATTCATTGTGTTATTGTGAACACAACAATGTTAGAAGATTTTTTTTTCTTATCCTTAGTTCTCTACTGTATGAAATGAGCTATTCGTTTAATCTCACTGAAATTATGATTACGAGTTCCTCAATTTGAATCCTAATAGAGGCCTAACAAGCCTAAAAAAATTATTAGCACATATTATATTTTGAAATTTTTATCAAAATATGAAAATAAATTTTAAATCTTATTAAAATATGAGATTTGCTCGTAATTATCAAAATATGAGAGTCAACCATAAAATTAAAAGTGAGACTTTAGATTTAATTGCTGAATTTTTTTAAGCCACTATCACATCAAACTAAAATTATAAATTTCGGTTTGACTCAAATTGAAACTATAAATTTCGGTTTATTTATTTTTAAACTCCAATGAACAGTTTACTGCAGCTGCATCAAATTCATTTTCACTTTTTTTAGCTTGAGAATTTGCAGCATAGATTGATGTCTCTCACAGAGACATTGATCCATGGAGATGAAAATTCAAACTATATATTTTTTTTCAGTCCTCCCATCCGAGAAAAAAAAAATAAAATTTTTTAAATTTTTTTATCACTTTAAAAATCATCTTCATTTCACTTTAACACATTCATTTCTTTACCCACCACCTCAACCCTCTTAAAACTTCCTAAATCTTTTTTTCTTTTCACTCACTCAACCCTCTATTAAACTTTCTAAATCTCTATACTCAACTCTACATAAAATTCTTACAACTCTACATACGTATTATCATGTAAGATAGAAAAATTAATCATTTTTAATTTTTTTTTATGATTATTGTATTTATATAAATAATCATATATTATATTTTTTATGCAGAAAATTATTATATTGGAAGCAAAAAAATGTATTTATCATATCTTAAATATTTTTATAAATTTATTTATTTAGTATATATTTTACTTACATAAAATATTTTATTTTTTGTTAAATTAATATTTTTAGGTAGAGAATTACGAAGTATCATAAAATTAAATAAATTAAAAAAATGAATGTAAAGTTTAAAAAATTTATTACTGTAATTTTAAATTTTAGAAATTAGATATATAAATTTTTTAATTTTTATAGTAAAAATATTATTTTCATATTTTTTAGAGTAGTTAAATTAATTTTTCTAGTTTAGAAAAATAGGATTTTGAGCTTAAATATTTTTATCAATTTATTTATTATAGTATATATTTTACATGCATAAAATATTTTATCTTTTGTTAAATTAATATTTTTAGGTAGATAATTAAGAAGTATCATAAAAATTAACCAAATTAAAATAATGAGTGTAAATTCTATAAAATTTGTTACTATAATTTTAAATTGTAGAAATTAAATATATGAATTTTTTAATTTTTTATAGTAAAAATATTATTTTCATATTTTTAGTGTAGTTAAATTAATTTCTTTAGTTTAGAAAAAATAGAAAAATATTAATTCTTCGTGAACATATAAATGCTTTTTTGAGGGTTGAAGGATAATAACATTAAAATTATACTTATTTGAATTATTTAATTTTTTCATAAACTACTAATTTAATTTTTAAGGGTTTTGAGATGAATTATTTTTTTAGAGAGTTTTGAGATGAATGTTAAAAAAATTTTAAATTAATTTTTTAACTTTTAAAAATATTTGTGTTAATTAATTATAGAATATTTAAAAAATATTTATGTTAATTAATTATAGAATATTTAAAATTATTTATGTTAAATTTGGTGTTGCATATTTGATTTATATATTTTTAATTTTTTAATTTTTTCATAAACTTGTAGTTGATTATCTCTAGGGTCAATTTTTAAATAAGGCATAATTAATTTTTTAGGATTTAGGGATAATATAAAAAAATATATTTTTTATTTTTTTATAAAGTTATAATTAATTTTTTGGTATACAAGTTTTTTATTTTAATTTCTCAAATTAAAATATAAACTTATAATTAATTTATTTTATTCAAGAAGAATAATAAATTTATTAATTTGTTGCCGGCGTGGGAATCTACAGCATAATTCCAAAAAATGAGAATGAGTTCACTGTAGCTGAAAAAAATAAAACCAAAATTTATAGTTTCAGATTGAGTTAAATTGAAATTAAATTTCGGTTTGATGCGGTAGTGAATTAAAAAAAAATTTCAGCCATCAAATTAAAAATGAGACTTTCAATTTAATAATTGACTCATATTTCATATTTTGATAAAAATTTCTCATATTTTATTATTTTTCCCTTTTTCATCGGCCCCGTAGCCGCCCATATATTAGTTGCAGTGTTCAAGGCAAAGGGAAAGGCCACAGCCATTCACAGGTGCAATTCCACCTACGCAGGAGCAAATAATATCAACTGAAAATGGCAAAATCCCATGTATTGATAGCTAAGGAAGCATATGCACTTGCACCTAAAACCCCACTCACTCCCTCACATTGGATTTGGAAAGTTTGTTCGATGTGGACTTGCCATATGCGGCAATGCTTTCTTGGTTAGATAGGTCTCCTCTTTTTCACTCGTAATAATGTGCCACTAACATCTTCACTAATTATTCTAGACCTTTTTCCCAAATAATTTTTTCATTAAAGTTTTGACATTTTAAAATTTTTCTTAGTAAATTAAAATAATAATTAAAACCCTCAAAATTTCTGATTATTATTATTATGTTATGTTAATATTAAAACTGATAAAAATTTAATGAGTTAAAAAGATGAGCAATGAGATGTTCAAATAGAAACATGTTTACCTCTTATCATATAAAAATGATGTGGACAGACCTGTAAAGTTGTAAAAAAAATGATAATAATAGTAAGAGCTAGTGGATAAGGAAAAAGATTTGTTCTTTTCTTATTCCTTTGCACAAAGCAAGAGCGATCTTATGAAAAGGACTATCTTTTATTTTGATGCTTTTAACGTTCCAATGTCCATACAAACAGCCTGTCCTGTTAACGTTACAGTCTATCTTCCCATTTCCTATACAGTTGTTTGTTCTTTACTAACCTCCATTCTGCAAATTCAGTAGTTGGCATCTTACGTGGCTCCCTTCCATTGGCTATTAAAACATATGACTGTACTGACTCAGGTCGATCGTCACGAAACGGCCAAATAATTAAAATAGATATATGTTAATATAATATGTATTATTTTTTTTTGAAATATATAATATGTATTATTTAAAAACAAAATAAACATTATAACTTCCATGGAAATTAAGAAATGAAGCAAGAAACGAATGTGCCATTTTTCGCCATTTGTGTAAATCAACCAAGCTCAGAGTGATTCTTTAGTGTTTATAAGACTCTTTCCTTTTAATTTCTTCGCTTCAAGACAAGAACAGAACAAAAAAGGTTCCTTTTTTTTCTGTCTGAAGAGCAAAAATTCCAATCAATGGCTGAGGAATTTGGGAAATCTGTAGAGGACGGTCTCAAGCTTTCAAAAGGGAGTTTTGACCAAAAAGGTATCCTTTTTTGAATTCTGGATCGAAGGGAGTTTTCGGAACAGATTATGAGAGTTTAAGAAAGTTTCATATTAGATATGAGAGTTCTAGTATTTTTTTGAATTAAAAAATATACTCTCAAACCAAGTATGAGAGTACAAAGCAGATTAAATATACTTGTTATAATTAATTTTATATTGATTAAAATTAATCCTAAATGTGGGCTAAATATATTTAATATATTTAAATGTGTATTGCAGTCAAATTAAGATAGTCAAATTAAAGTTGTGATCAAATTAGGATTGTTGACTATTGAGGTGTCCTACTTGTAATAGGATTATAAGTGTAGAGACCGATAAGAATTTCTGTTTTGTTGAATGACCAAAACAGAAATCATCATCATCAGTTATAAATAAGGGGTCGTGGTCTCCAGGGGAACATAACAATTTTAGAGAACATTACATTCCTTCAGTAGTGCTTCCGCATAACCTAAAGTGTGTATCCCCTGGAAGGCGACAAACCCCAGAATCGTCTTCAGCATCAACATACGATGATGTCAGGTACGCAATTCTACCATTTGCAATTTAATTTGAATAATCTAGTTATCTATGCATATTTTAGGTTTTAGGGGAATTAAGTTTTATTCCTCTTTCATTTAGGGGAATCAGGTTTTCTTCCCCCTTTCAATTGGTATCAGAGCCCTATGCTAGGTTGCTAGATTTTCTGATTAAATTGCGGTGTTGATTATTGTTTTGATTCTAGAAAATTAATTCGGTGATTGTAATTTTCTAGAATTAATTTGGAATCGAAATTAGTAATCTGAAATCAATTTTGGTTTGATTTGTTTTTTGGATTAAATTACTGAGAGTATTTAATTAATTCTGGAAAAATCAAATTTTTTAGACTTCAATTTTGGGTTTGTGATATTAATTAATTTAGTTAATTAATTATGTAAATTAATTAATTAAAAAAAATTTTGTTCTTCGTTTTGGTTTAGAAGAACACAGTAAACGTTTAAATTTTTTTTTGTTCTTCGTTTTGGTTTAAAAGAATACAGTAAACGTTTAAATTTTTTTTTATTCTTTGTTTTGGTTTAGAAGAACACAGTAAACGTTTAAAAAAAATTTACCTTACTCATTTTTATTTTTTTTTTATTTTAAAAAAATTCATTTAATTTTAAAATTGCAATTTTGATTAAAATTTAAAATTTAATTCAACTGAGTTTAAATTTTGGTATTTTAGTCCTGATTGTGTTTAATATTTTTAATAATAAATTAATTGAAGCAAAAAGTCACCAAAGTGACCTCTATTGTGTAAATTGATTTATTTGGAATATTAGACATGTGTATTAAAATTCATTGCGGGTAGCATACCGACCCAAAGGAAGGTTGCTATCTGGCTGAATTGAGAATACATTGCGGTAATAAATATGTGATAATTATTATGTGTTCATCCACGTGGATAATAAATCGGCCCAAAGGAAGGTTTATTATTTGACATGACTGAATTGTCAATATTTGATTACTGCGTTGAGATACCAATTACAGTTAATATTTTATATCCAAAGATGAGAATATTAATGCTGTGTCCGGTATCTTGTTTCCAATATTTAAACTCTACTTCTGTGATTTGTTTCAATTTTTGTGGATTGTGAGCTTATGTCATTTATTTATTATTTATTTTCTCTGAATTCAGCTAGCATGCCGTGTAATCCCAACTTTATCCATATGAATGAAAATACTGATAATAAGACTGCTGATAAGGGAAAATATTTGGTTTTAGTCTGTTCTGAAGTTAATTTAACTTAAACTCCTAGAAACACTTATTGGATGGATTCTGGTGCTACCGCTCACATAAGTGCTTCATTGCAGGGTTGCCTGAGCTTCCGAAAGCCAACTGACGGTGAGAGATACGTCTATGTGGAAAATGGCGATCCGGTGAAAGTAGAGGCAATTGGGCATATTAGATTGTGTTTAAGAACTAGTTGTTTTTTGGATATTGTAGATACTTTTGTTATTCCGTCTTTTAGGCGAAATTTAATTTCTGTTTCCCATTTGGACAAATCTGGTTTTACTTGTTCATTTGGAAACAATAAAGTTACTTTATCTATGGATTCAAAAATTTTAGGTACTGGTTTCTTGTATGCACTTCATAATCTATATATGTTAGATATCGATGCCTCTTATAATGAGACCCTGCAAGTTAGTACTATAGGTACCAAAAGGAAGCTGAATATGGATAACTCAGCTGCTCTATGGCACAGACGTTTGGGTCACCTATCCAAATCTAGAATAGAGCATCTTGTGTCAGATGGTATCATAAATACACTTGATTTCACAGATTTGGACTCCTGTGTTGAGTGTATTAAAGGTAAACAGACTAAACAAAAAAGATTAGGTGCCAATAGGTCATCAAACATCTTAGAGTTGATACATACGGACATCTGTGGCCCATTCCCTACAGCAACTAGGAATGGTCAAAGATACTTTATATCATTCATAGACGATTACTCACGTTACAGGTACCTATATCTCATTCATGAGAAATCAGAGTCTCTGGACGTTTTCAAATCTTATAAGGCCGAAGTTGAAAACCAACTCGGAAAGAAGATTAAATGCGTTAGATCTGACCGTGGTGGTGAGTACTACGGTAGATATGACGGTTCAGGTGAACAACGTCCAGGACCATTTGCTATTTTCCTACAGGACTGTGGTATAGTCCCTCAATACACCATGCCTGGTACACCCAGCATGAATGATGTATCTGAGAGACGTAACAGGACTCTTATGGATATGGTTAGAAGTATGATTAGTCATTCTTCTTTACCTGAGTCTCTGTGGGGAGAAGCATTAAAGACAGCAGTCTATCTTCTTAACAGAGTACCAACTAAAGCAGCTACAAAAACACCTTATGAGCTTTGGACTGGACGCAAGCCCAGTCTAAAGTACCTTCATATTTGGGGATGTCCTGCTGAGGCCAGGCCTTATAGGCCTAATGAGACAAAATTGGACTCCAAAACTGTTAGTAGCTACTTTGTTGGTTATTCTGAGCGATCTCGGGGTTTTAAGTTTTATAATCCTACTTCCAGATCTATTTTTGAGATGGGAATTGCAAAATTTTTTGAGGATGTTGAGTTTGGAGGGAGAAGTAAGGTTAGAAACATTGTCTTTGAGAAGGGATCGAGTCAAGAACACTCAGTGTCGATTCCTATCATTGCTCCTAACAGTGTTCTGGTTCCTACGCCTGTCACTGTTCCAGAAGCATATCAAGTTCCAATACAAGCCAATGTTGAACAACTTCCTTAAGAACAAGCTCAACAACCTCAAGAATTTGAGCCAGAACCTGTGCCTTTAAGGAGGTCCACTAGAGAGAGAAGAAATGCCATTCCAGATGATTATGTAGTATATCTTCAGGAACATGAGGACACTGTAGACATGGTGGAAGATGATCCAATCAGCTTTCATCATGTCATGCAGGATTCCAACTCTCATAAGTGGATTGAGGCAATGAGTGAAGAATATAAATTTATGCAAGACAATCAAGTTTGGGATCTTGTTCCATTACCTGAAGGAAAGAAACCCATTGGTTGCAAATGAATATTTAAAACCAAGAGGGATTCTAAAGGTAATGCGGAAAGATATAAGGCACGTCTTGTAGCTAAAGGCTTCACTCAGAAAGAAGGGATTGACTATAAAGAGACCTTCTCTCCAGTATCATCGAAGGACTCTTTTAGGACGATCATGGCTCTAGTTGCACATTTTGATCTTGAGTTACATAAAATGGATGTGAAGACTGCGTTTCTCAATGGAGACATTGATGAAACTATCTATATGGTACATCCAGAAAACTTTGTGTCTGGAGACCCAAAGCGACTGGTATGCAGATTAAAGAAATCCATTTATGGACTTAAGCAAGCTTCTCATCAGTGGTACTTTAAGTTCCATGAAGTAGTTGTCTCTTTTGGTTTTGAGACAAATGCTGTGGAAGATTATGTGTATCACAAGTTCAGTGAGAGTAGGTTTATCTTTTTAGTCTTATATGTGGATAACATATTGCTTGCTACTAACTGTAAGGACTTGCTGCACGAGAACAAAGTCTTTCTCTCAAAACACTTTGAGATGAAAGATTTAGGTGAAGCTTCCTTTGTATTAGGGATTCAAATACATTGAGACCGTACTCGAGGTATTCTTGGATTATCACAAAAGGGCTATATTGAGAAAGTGCTCAAGAGATTTAGTATGCACAACAGTAGACCAATTGATACCCCAGTTACTAAAGGAGATAAATTCAGTCTTGATCAGTGTCCAAAGGCTGAACTTGAGATTCAGGAGATGCAGAAGATTCCTTATGCATCAGCAGTTGGGAGTCTGATGTATGCTCAAGTTTGCACTCGTCCAGATATTTCATTCATAGTTGGCATGTTAGGACGATATCTCAGTAATCCAGGAATGGATCATTGGAAAGCAGCCAAAAGAGTCTTGAGGTATCTTCGGAGAACTAAGGGACATATGCTCACATACAGGCGATCAGATCAGTTTGAGATCATTGGGTATACTGATTCTGATTTCGCGGGATGCCAAGACAGTTGGAAATCCACATCAGGCTAAATATATCTCTTGGCTGGCGGTGCTATTTATTGGAAGAGTATGAAACAAACTCTAGTAGCTACCTCCACCATGGAAGCAGAATTTGTAGCAAGTTATGAGGCATCCAATCAGGCAATCTGGCTGAGGAACTTTGTCACAGGGCTGCGCATTGTGAATGGCATTGAAAGACCATTAAAGTTATACTGTGATAATAACTTAGCGGTTTTATTCTCCAACAACAACAGAAGCTCTTCTCGATCGAGACACATTGGGATAAAGTTTCTGGCTGTGAGGGAGAGAGTACAGAGTGGACAGATATCCATAGAGCATATTGGAATGAACTCCATGATTGCGGATCCGCTCACTAAGGCTGTGATACCGAAAGTTTTTCATGAGCACACTGCTCATATGGGTGTCACATTATTTAAGACTATTTAGTTTCAGTGGGAGTTTGTTCATTATGGTTACATTATATTTGTGTATACTCTGTTTTGTAATGGATATATTATGTTATTAATACTCAGTTTCTGCAGAAAATAAAATATTTATTTTGTTACACTCTGTATTATTATTGATTGATCTCACTAAAGTATGACCAGTTGGAAACAGACATGATTAGATCACATTACATGTAGTTTCCATGCTACACTCCTATTATTGATCTATGTCATTTGAGAGTATTGGTAATGTGATTGATGGTGGTTTGAGTCACGATGAATGTAGCGACTGGCCCTTCAGTCCTTTATCGATATAATCAATGGACGAGATTGTTTGAGGCACCTTCAGTATGACTGCTTTTATGAGCTCATTAAGGTATATACATTTACATTTAATATATGTTAGCCCAAGTGGGAGATTGTTAGAATTAATTTTATATTGATTAAATTAATCCTAAATGTGGGCTAAATATATTTAATATATTTAAATGTGTATTGCAGTCAAATTAAGATAGTCAAATTAAAGTTGTGATCAAATTAGGATTGTTGACTATTGAGGTGTCCTACTTGTAATAGGATTATAAGTGTAGAGACCGATAAGAATTTCTGTTTTGTTGAAGGACCAAAACAGAAATCATCATTATCAGTTATAAATAAGGGGTCATGGTCTCCAGGGGAACATAACAATTTTAGAGAACATTACATTCCTTCAGTAGTGCTTCCGCATAACCTAAAGTGTGTATCCCCTGGAAGGTGACAAACCCCAGAATCGTCTTCAGCATCAACATACGATGATGTCAGGTACGCAATTCTACCCTTTGCAATTTAATTTGAATAATCTAGTGATCTATGCATATTTTAGGTTTTAGGAGAATTAAGTTTTATTCCTCTTTCATTTAGGGGAATCAGGTTTTCTTCCCCCTTTCAATACTCTCATACTCAATTTGAGACTACAGAGAGAGGAATACAAAAGGTCCAACCATAAGGTGACACGTCACTAGCCATCAGAACTCTCCTACTCAGTATGAGATTTAAGTTTAAACCAATGATGTTTCTTCACCATTTTTCCAGTTTCTCTCTCCTATATCCATTTCAGAACTTTCTCTCTCTAAAAATAGATGGTCGGCGACTAAACTGGGTAGAACGGCGGTGGCGGTGGGGAAGGGAAGTAGAGACCGGCGGCAAGAGGTTAGTAGATCTAGTGTTTATGTATTTTATTTTTTTAGTAGTAATAAAAATATATATAGAGGAGGTTGTGAACTGAACTGAAAGACAAGTGTCATTGTTGTGGGTGAGTGAGAAAACGTAGGTGAACTGAACTGAAAGTAGGTTCCCTTTTTTTTTATAATATATTTTTTATTTATATAACATATTTTATAATTAGGAAAAATATTTTTAATTAATTTTAAAAATTTATTATTTTTATAAAATAATTTTATTAAATAAAAAAAATATTATGTATAAATGAATATGCTTTTTTTAATTAAATAGATTAAAAATAATATAATTTGAATAATAGTAAAAATAATATGTATAATTATTTTATAATTAATTATTTATGAATAGTATTATTGATAAATAATTTAATTAATTTTAATTAATTTTAAGTACATATATTATGGTTTATAATTTAAATAAAAAATATAGTAACAAATAAATATAATGTAATATTTGGTTTAATAATAATTTTTTTTTTACTTAATTCAAATTAAATATAAATAATAGTAATTTATTTATTTTTTTTAATATCTTAATTATTTTGGAGATTGTGTTAGACTACTAGATTGTGAATTTAGATGAAAATTATAGGACACACAATTGATTTTGTATATATAAAGTGTATTTTTTATTTTTATAAATTAATTTAATTAAAAATAAGAAAATTATGCATAAATAAATATGAATTTTTAGTTAATTAAATAAAATAAAAATAATATTAATTGAATAATATGAAATAATATTTAATTAAATTAATAATTTTAATAATAAAAATATAAAAGAATTTTAAATAATAATATTTTTAACAACAACAACAACAACAACAACAACAACAATAATAATAATAATAATAAATTACACGACGTGCAGATATGGATATAGACAGAGCATCGTCTAGTTCCTCACAGGGGGAGCAGCAGCAGGTCCGTTCTATTATTAATCAGGGACCAGACAACCATGAGTTATTGATTCTACAGGGTAAACATCGATCAGGCAAGGTCTTCCGAGGCGATGGGATGGCTGATTCCGCATTGAAGAGCATGCGAGCTGACTCACAGATTTGGGAGTATTTGTCAGTTGAACCTTAGCGGACCCGTGACTTCATTGAGCAGTTGGGTTTTGGGCTGTTTTGGAGGATAGGTTTCATTTTCTATGACTTGCCCCTGATCACTGCTTTAGTGGAGCGTTGGAGGCCAGAGACTCACACGTTCCACCTACCATTCGGTGAGGCGACCATAACCTTGCAGGACGTGGAGGTCCTTTTTGGTTTACGGGTGGATGGAGAGCCAGTCACAGGCAGATTCGAGCAGCCAGAGGGTGGTTGGCTTCAGTGGATCGAGGAGCATTTGGGGTTGGCGCCGGAGGAGGCGGAGTTGCAGGGCCAGCGGCTGTATCACCGCTACTTAGAGAGACATATTGCTCATGCAGTCGAGGTTGGGGATGCAGATCACGTATATTTACAGAGAGCTTGATGCTTTGCCATTTGGTTTTTCGGCGGGGCCTTATTCTGTGACTCGACGAAGAACTCAGTGAGCCTGACCCTGGCGCATAAGTTGACTGACGTGGAGGAGTGTAGACAGTACAGTTGGGGCATCGCTGTTCTGGCTTCTTTATACAGGGCGATGTGTACTGCAGCCCTTAGATCGAGATACATTTATGGGCCGTTGCTGCTACTTCAGGTATTATGTTTTGTATATGTAATTGTTTGAATTTTTAAATATTAATATATATATATAATTAATAACATTTTCTTCCACCGTACGCAGGTATGGGCGTGGGAGCGGATCAGTACATTTCATCCTACACTCCTTACCGAGGATGCGGCAGCTTTACAGGGTTGTCCGAGAGCCAGCAGGTTTGTATTTTAGTAAAAAAAAAAATTTATTAAAGTTTCTGCAGATGTTAATGATATCTAACTATTTTATTTTTGAAGGTGATATGAGGCAAAATATTGCGGGGACGTCACCAGTCATAACCTAGCGGCGTATAGGGACCAGCTGGCGATCTTGCGAGAATGCGATGTATGACATCAAATTTCTTATATAAATATTTTGTTTATTTTTCTGTTAGTTAGAAACTGACAATTTTTGTTTTCATAGTTCGTCTGGATGCCATATACTGATGCCGTACTGGCCTTCCTTCTCGACCAATGTATTGCGGGACAGCATGTCTGGACTAGCCAGACACAGCTCATATGCCTTGATATAGTGGAGTTCCATGTCCCGCTCAGAGCGATCCGACAGTTCGGCTTCTTGCAAACTCCACCTACTCTAGATCTGCTTCCTTCATCGGATGACGAGTTCAAGCAGCTGCATGGACTAAAACAGACCGGACAGTCAAATCATGATTGGGCGAATCACCATCGGGTGCATGTGGATCGGTGGAGGGACAGAGCCCAGCACGTGTTCCAGGGTGAGTATATTGGTCACCCAGCGGCATCGCCAGATTACTTAGCATGGTACCAGAGGCGAACGGTCCGGTTCATCACGAATCTGGAGGACAGAAGGATTGAAACACATCAGGGATTCATCGGAGCAGCGGAGGCAAATATCGCCATGGTATGTATTTATAGTTAAGTTAACTATATATTGTCTGTATATTTAAATATTTTAATTAATATATTTCAAATTTACAATCCCGCAGCTTGAGGCAGGCGAACCGCGATATGATCGCCTATAGAGAAGTCGTTAGGCGTGGCCAGTGGACAGCGGAAGAATGTGAGGCTGCTCTGGATCATCTCATAGTCATGACTTCGCGATCGTTAGATATTGAGCACACACAGAATGATGCGGAGCCTTCTGCGGTCTATGTCCAACCGCGCCAGAGGGAATTGGGCGGACAGAGATAGGAAGAGCAGATGGGTCGGGGGGCCGCCAGGCTAACAGCGGAAGACGAGTACGAGCCCGCCATAGAGCAGCACCTCTGTCACCTTCCCCCCAGTTACATCCTCTGCCACCTTCCCCCAGTTACATCCTCCGACAGCTTCCCCTCATCCACATCAGCAGTCACCTGTATTTTAGTAGCCACCGTCGCCACAGTTTTTTCAGCTGCTTACATCGCAGCAGCCATCTCAGCAGACTGTCGAATCAGATTTTGGCGATCAGTTTATTCTCTCCCAAGAGACTGCCCCATCTATTGATATGGATACCGTATTTGCAGCAGCTGAACGGGCTAACGTCTTAAGGCTGCCTGCGAATGTGGATCTCGATTTATCATTAGTTGTCAGCAGCCCTCCTGCATCTGGCCTCACGACTCCAGTCACTCCACAGGTGTGCGATGCTGATATTGATCTTGGGCCACGACCCATAATTCCATCTCGGTTTCCTGGTTCCTCACATGTGAAGGATCCGAGGCTTCCTAAAATCCGTAGGCGTGATAATAATTAGATATTTAGTATATTATTATTTTTGTATCTTCATACATATTTAGTTATCTTGATATATATTTACTTATCATATATTTACATATTTAGTATATTATTATTTTTTAGATATTTAGTATTTTGAAAAAATCTAAATCTATGGCTTTTATTTGTATTCGGATTATTTGTTAGTAGTTAGATATAATATAAATTACTTGCATAAAATTTTTAAAAAATGAAAACTGACAGATTTGGGATATACTCTCATACTCGGTATGAGGCTTTGTGAAAAAAAGACAAAGGCGCCTGGCAATGGAGCACGAATTCTGCACGGCAAGCTTTTGACCACAGTACTCTCATAGACATTATGAGAGTTATTAGCTATAATATTTTATTTATCATTAGTAGATATTAAATACACATAATTTAAATAATACATAATTAAATATACATAATTAAACTACAATTACAATTTTAAAAAAAATACATAATTCAACTACAAACCAAATTAAAATAAAAATACACATAATTAAAAAAAATTCACATAATTTAAAAAAAAAATTACAAACCATGCTCCCCATATCTATCATAAACACTATCTATTGGAGCTCTATCAGAAGGAGGATGAGAGAGCGGACATGATCTGGAATTATGATCGGGATTTCCACAACCAAGTATAGGGGTGAAAGCTCCAGCAAACTGTGCAATCCAGCCTTCCTTAGCGTAGAACTTATCAACAAGCACCAACGGATCCTCACTTCTGCGTAAGGCTACGGCAATGGCATGTGAGCACGGAATCCTATATGTCTGCCACTTTCCACATGTGCATGCTTTGCAACTCCATCGTACTTCATGCTCGTTGCCGTATTCTGTTGCCACTTTGTACAGTAATAAACGTTCATTCCAGCAGCTTACTTGATGGAGTTGCGAACGGATTCTATAGCTGTTAAACACGTTCATAGGCTTCGGTGCAAGTGCAGTGTTGCAGTTTGCTATCTTTTCCCAGTCTCGCTGGAAAATAGCTACCGTTTTCTCTAATGATGACTCAACCAAAGCTTTGATCGGTAAGTAGCGAGCTCCTTTTAGGACATTGTTGAAGCTCTTAGATATGTTCGTAGTCGACAACCCCCATCTATGACATCTATCTCCAAAAAGAGTCCATTTCTCGGGATTGATGCTTTCCAAATACCGTTTGGCGCCATTGCTATTCTTGCCCAACTTCTTCCAGGCAGCTTCATACTTGTGCTCTTGCAATTCCGTACCAATTGTCTGACACTGGTCCTTCAGCCCCTTCCGCCTGTATTTCGAATACATGTTGGCCTTGACATGTTCAAGACAATACCTATGAACATAATAAAAATTAAATAACACATAATTAAAATAATAAAAATAAAATGAGACATAATTAAAATAATAGAAATTAAATGACACATAATTAAAATAATTAGAAGTAAATACACATTATTAAAATTAAAATCACATAATTTTCAAAAAATAAAATTAAATAAAATAAAACGTAATTATAATAATTATTAAACATAATTAAAATCATTAAAAAAACTACACTTAATTAAGAAAAATACTTGTGGACTCCCATTCCGGGAAATTTTTCTAAAATCGCATCAATAGCATAAAGGATACCCTTGTGACGATCGGATATAATGCATGTCCATCGGCTACTGGAAAAATATTATTGTTTGAGGTATTGGCCACTGCTACTATGAATTTTCCCTTATAAGACCCTCGGAAGTGCGTTGCATCAATAGAAACAACCGGACGACAAGCCTTAAATGTTTCAATTGACGAGCCAAATGCCCAGAACACGTACCGAAAAATGCGTCTCGCATATGAACCGCCTTTGAACTTGTACTGGATCACTGTGCCTAGATTCTTTGCCTGAACTGCAGCTAAATATCTGGGCAGCTCCCTAAAATTTGACTCCCATGTCCCAAATAGTCCCTCAATTGCTTTTCTTCTCCCGTGCCAAGCTTTCTTATAGTTGACATCAACTCGGTATATTTTTTTCACATCTGTCTGAATTAGACGTACCTTGTAGCCTGTGTCCTCCTTAATTTTTGGAGTAATTAAGGCAGCAATATCTGAGGATGTCACATTTCTGCCTTGATTGCCGATGTTTGCTCCCGCATAGTTGTGTTCCGCAACCCACTTCACCATTCTCCACTTGCCCGAACTAGCTTATTCCGATGCCCGTATACTCCAGTTGCAATATACTCCGTGCAGTCTTTCCTGTGGATATTTAGGACTACAAGTTTCGCATTCAACTGCCCAAGTTTTCTTTTTGCTCTCGACCTTGTGGTATGTCATCCCTCTTTTTGCGGACCATGTCGTAATAGCATTTATCACATGTTGCTTGTTCTTGAAATAAGTACCGATACCAATACTCTCGGTATTGCCATCCCACATATTCGGTAAGTTTGCATTCTCCTCCTCCGGATCTTCCACGCCAATGTCTCCATAAATAAAATGACCCGAAGGTACATCGATTTCATTGCCAGAATCATACTCTGATGGCACGTAGGATTCATCGTCACTACTTGAAAAATCTGACATCTCTTCTTCACTATCCTCGTTTTCTCTTTCATCCGGACTGTTGACTGCTCCGATTTCTTCATTTTCTCCATCACCTGGACTGTTGACTGCTCCAATTTCCTCATTTACTCTTTCATTTGTACTGTTCCCTGCCCCAGTTTCTACTTCTTGATATTCACTATCATGTGCCATGCCACTTGTTTCTCCAGCCCCACGCGGTTCAGGCGCATGATAAAAGTCAGAAATTTGTTCCGCTGTTATATATAATTCTGGTAAGTTCAATGCATACATGTATAAAAACTGAATATTCCGGTTGTCCCGAATAATGATGTACCTTCTCATTCCATTGTATTCTGTCCACACCAAATAAAAACAAAATCGCAGCATATTTCGATTACTCCCCAACCCACACTCGTTGCATACCACATCTACAAGCTGCTCAAAAGATAGCTGACAATCAATGCATATTGTCGCGTCTGCCACGTTAGGGTTGTAACCAACCATACCGTCGACGAGAGGTAATGCACTGTTCCAATATAAATTTAACGGAAATGGAGTAGTATAAGATATTTCTCAAGAACACTGAAAAAACAGAGGGAGCCAGCTTATTTTTTTTTGTGCTCCAAATGTAGCTCGTATATGATATATATTGGCTAAGAAATCTCATACTCATTATGAGAACACACTACCCGATGTTTTTTTTATTTCCCATCAATCGTGCACTTTTTCTGTTACTGTCAGAACTTGATTGTCAATATTGCTTGTTGCAGGTGGTGGAAATTTTTCTGGGCAATGTACTCTCAAACTAGGTATGAGAGTTTTTTTGTCCTGTAGTCATTTGGTTGATGGCGTGTGAAGTTTCTTTTTTCTCCAAGTACTCTCATACTGAATTTGAGTGTAGTACGCCACACTCAACCCACACTCATTGCATATTTCGATTACTCCCCAACCCACACTCGTTGCATACCACATCTACAAGCTGCTCAAAAGATAGCTGACAATCAATGCATATTGTCGCGTCTGCCACGTTAGGGTTGTAACCAACCATACCGTCGACGAGAGGTAATGCACTGCTCCAATATAAATTTAACAGAAATGGAGTAATATAAGACATTTCTCAAGAACACTGAAAAACAGAGGGAGCCAGCTTATTTTTTTTTTTGTGCTCCAAATGTAGCTCGTATATGATATATATTGGCTAAGAAATCTCATACTCATTATGAGAACACACTACCCGATGTTTTTTTTATTTCCCATCAATCGTGCACTTTTTCTGTTACTGTCAGAACTTGATTGTCAATATTGCTTGTTGCAGGTGGTGGAAATTTTTCTGGGCAATGTACTCTCAAACTAGGTATGAGAGTTTTTTTTGTCCTGTAGTCATTTGGTTGATGGCGTGTGAAGTTTCTTTTTTCTCCAAGTACTCTCATACTGAATTTGAGAGTTTCTGGCATGCTTCATATGTGTCTATACTCTCAAACTAGATATGAGAGTTTTTTTTATCCTGTAGTGGTTTGGTTGAGTGACGCGTCAACTTTCTTTTTTTGCAAGTACTCTCATACTGAATTTGAGAGTTTCTCGCATGCTTCACATGTGTGCTGTTTTAATCTTACTCTGATATTTTTCGGCCTTCAATTATTGACACTTGTACTCTCATAACAGATTTAAGAGTTCTTAATTAAAAAATTAAGAACTCTCATACCTAATTTTTAAAAATACCCCATTTATCCATATTTTAAACATTTCAAAATTTATTTCCATGAGCACCCTTATCTGAAGCACCCTTTTAAAAAGGTTATACTTTGGCAAAGACAGGGCTGTCGTTCCTCCTAAGACGCCAGTTTCAATGGAGAAATCGGCCGATAATTACTTGCCCACGGCGCCAGGGGCGGAGCTGGGGGAGGTCGTGTGGGGCAGACGACCCCCCCTCGCCGGCGGCAATGAACACATATATAGGAAAAGCTCCGCCCTCCCCCCCCTCCTTCGTTGCTGCTGGCTGCTGCCTTGCTCCGCCCCTCCTCCCAGTCCCACGCAGACGCAGTCATCAGCAGAGAGCCAGAGACCCGTTCACGTAAGAGGTTAAAGACAACCTCTCACGTGAATTTACTGAAATGCCCCTCGGGGCTTTTAAATTTTTTTTTTACTCTATTAAGTGAAACGGCGCCGTTTCACTTAATAGAGTTAAAAAAAATTTAAAGCCTGCTGCTGGCTCGAGAGACAGAGACGACCGGCGAGCAGGAGAGAGAGACAGTGAACGGACGGCGACGACGACAGCGACGGCGACGGATTTTTTCTCTTGGTAATTTTGCCCCCTCAGCAATTCTCTGGTTCTGCCACTGTACGGCGCCTATGGTATATGCGGTGATTTCCGATCCGGCTATTGTGGATAATCCAGATATGGCAAGTTATCAACCTCACGTATATGGAAGGTGTGATCCACCCGCTCTAATTCCACTCCAGATGAATCGCATAGAACTTCAGGCCGATTCTTATTTGGATTCTGTTATTGTTCGCCTAAGCGGAAGCTGGAGGGTCCATTGTGTTATGGGTAGCAAAAATTGTGATTGCCGTATCGCGATTCCTATGGGTGAGCAGGTATGTTTAAATATATTGAAACTTTTTAAAGCGTAATCATATTTGTCTTTTTTTTTATCAATTCAAAGGTCAAAACTTCAAACCTTTTTTTTTCTGAATTTGAGAAATAAAAGTCTTGCCTGGTCTAGATTGGGTCAAATTCAGATAACTAATTGTTTAACTATTTGAATTTTGCTTCTCTTTTTTATTTTTTAACTATTTGAATTTTGCTTTTTTATTTTTTGTTGTTCTCAAGCAATATACTATTTGGCTAACAGGGTTCAATTCTAGGTGTTGAGGTGGAGGTTCCTAGAAAGAATTATTGCACTGAACTGATTTCAATGGACGATAAAAAGGATATCGATAAGGAATGTCGTCCGGAAAATGGAGGCTTTTTGAAACCCCATATATTTACTCTCACAATACCAAAAGTGAGTAATTCGTTAAACAGGATGATATTGATTGTCTTTTTCTTTTTCTCTCTCTTATGTAAACATTTTCCCCTAAAGTATTTCCCTTTTGATCCTTCAAGATTGATGGAGGCTCTAGTCTTTCCATTAATGTTAGTTGGATTCAGAAATTATCATATCGCAATGGAGAGTTTTCATTGGATGTGCCATTTAGTTTTCCAGATTACGTCACTCCTGCTGTAAAGAAACTACCACCCAAAAAAGAAAAGATACAATTGAATGTGAACTCTGGTACTGGAACTGAAATTGTGTGCAAAACGACTAGTCATCCTTTGAAGGTGCATTTTGAACAATGGCTCTTTTGTACTGGATTTTAAATTTTATTTGTTAATATCTGATGCCAACCAGTTAATTTTCAGCAATTAAAACGTGAAGCAGGGAAATTGGACGCCTTTTGACTTTGCTGTCTCATATTATGTAAGATTCGTGTCATTTAGTTTGTTTTGATGCATGTTTCTGCTTATTATTCAATGTTGTCTTCTTCTGTATTAAATGCACGCATTCGGAGATCCATGCGCATCTTTGGGATTGATTGTTATATCTTTATGTGTACATGAACTTCTTACATAATTCAAGCATATTTTGGGCTTATTTAGGTTTCTTCAAGTCATATTTTTGGTGGTGTGATTTTGCAATCCCCTTCTGCGCATGATTTTGATCAAAGAGAGATGCTCTGTGTCTATCTTGCCCCAGGAGATCAGCAAAGTGGGAAGGCTAGTCTAATAAATGCTCTATTTGATATGTGTTGTTGTAATTCAACCATCTTTTTGTTGAATCTGTCCTCATCTTAATCAATCCATAGGTGTTCAGAAAAGAGATAGTATGTGTTGTTGATATAAGTGGAAGCATGGAAGGAAAGCCACTTGAGGGTACAAAAAATGCAATATCCGGAGCTCTCACCAAGCTTAATTCAAAAGTTCATTCAATATTATAGCTTTTAATGGAGAGGCTTATTTATTTTCTTCATCAATGGAGTTGGCTACTGAGAAGTCAATTGAAAAGGCCGTTGAGTGGATGAATTCAAACTTTGTTGCAGGTGGCAGTACAAATATCTTGCTTTCCCTAAATCAGGTCATTTTACCCTTATGGTTTTTCTGATCTTATAAAGCAAATTACTGAAGTTGTTTGACATCTGGTGAACGATGCTTTCAAACTAGGTGGTTTTTGGTGGTGCTAATTTAGGCTTTACTAGCTAAATACTTGTTTCTCATTAAATATTAATATATTGATATTGACTTTAAGTGGGGAAATGGAGGTCTTTTAGTATATTTCATCTCCATTTCGGCTTATCCCCTTTGGACCTGCCAAAAATAGAAAAGTAGAAGAGTGTTAAATTTGTTCTTGCTTCAAGTTTTCAGGCAATGGAGATGGTGTCAAACACTCAGGGTTCATTACCTCTCATTTTCCTTGTTACTGATGGGTCTGTTGACAATGAAAGACATATTTGCAATTTAATGACAAATCACCTAACTGGCAGAGGATCAATATGTCCACGTATATACACTTTTGGCATAGGTAATGGCTTGTTTTGTTTCTGTTTCTTCTATTCTTTGGAGGTGGAGGGGTGTTATAAGGAAATTTATTTTCTGAGTATTCAACTTGGTTAATGACAATAATGATAATTTTTATGATAGATTTATACCTGATTCACCTTGAAATATTTCAGGTACATACTGTAATCATCATTTCCTGAACATGCTTGCTATAATTAGCAGGGGGCAATATGATGCTGCATATGATATTGGTAAGTTTCATTCTTGGATTGCATTTTCTTTCTTCTCCTGTGCTGCTTGCTAGCACAGTTTTTCCTTTTTTCTCCCTGGCCCCTCTTGGATTTTTGGTGGTAGCTTTGAAGTTGTATTATTGTTCTGATATGAAAGTTTGGTTGCTGGATGTTGCCCGAAATCAAAGTTCAACTGAATATCTGGGAATTTTCTGAGATGAGTTCAGGATCTATAGAATTCGCCCTTGTTTTTGGCTCCTATTCCATCACTTGATAGACATATTTCAAGATACGAGATATGATTAATGAACAGATTTACCATAGCACATATTTAATTTTATGACCTTTTGTGGAGAAAATAAACAGATTTACAATAGTACAGGATGCGAATCCCTCTGTTTTTCCATTTTAGTCTTGGAGCAAACATATCCTGAAGCTCATGGGATGTGGGGAGATAGTGGCTATTCCCACTCCTCTCGAGCTGTTTTTTTTTCTCCTAACAGCTCTAATTTTGATAATATTTTAGTTTTTATTTTGATGTAATTAAAAAATATTCTTAGATAACGTGGGAGGCACAGAACTCTAATACTCTTCTTGTGTTAATGATTTTATAATTTTATTTGCTTTTGGCCAGATTCAGTTCAATCGCAGATGCAGAAGTTCTTCAGCAGAGGTCTATCAGCTGTTCTTGCAAACATAACGCTTGAGCCATTTGACGAGCTTGATGAAGTTGAGGTACATTGAAGATAAGTTTACATAGTTGTCTGGTTTAGCCTCAATATGACAGCGTGGTTCTCCCCATAACTGTGTTTTATCAACATTTCTAGTTACTTTTCACTTGCTGTTTCCTTTTGTGCATTGATGAATACTTCCTGGAGATGACAATGGATGATAATGCTAGGCATTAAACTTGAATTCATTGTTTTGAGGACTCATGTAATTCAAGCATGATTTTTCTTTTTTAATTTCTTTTCCAATGTGAAATCTGAACATGTTAAGTTCAAAACATTGCATTGTTCGTTCTACATTGTACTGTTTCTCTGTTTCCTATGTTCATGGCTTCTTTTGTCAATCATCAGACTCATCTTAGCACAGATATAATTAACCAGGTTCTTTATCTAGATGATTTTATTATCTAACTAGTATGAATTTAAATATTGTTCTGAATCTGTGATTCTCTTTGTAGGTGTACCCTTCCCGTATCCCAGACCTTTCATCTGAAAGCTTCTTGATTATTTCTGGGAGGTATCAAGGAGACTTCCCAGAAACTGTTAAAGCTAAAGGTGGTTTAGGAGATCTGAGTAACTTTGTTATTGACTTGAAGATACATAAGGAAAAAGACACTCCATTTGACAGAGTAAGAAACTTGTGATACTTGTTAACGTGATTTCCTTATGTAAAGTAGGAACTTCTGGTTTTGTTACATTGTCTTAAAGATGCAGTCATGGAGTGTAACATGTGTTACCTCTTAGTTTTCTGCCTTTGGTCTGCCAATTGCCATGACTCAGTACCTGTGATTTGCTTAGCTTTGCTTGTGGCAGAGTGATGATAATCTGTCTGTGATCCTCATTTTATTTCTGGGCATTAATTCTATGAGTTGTTTAGTTGCCCACAGTATCTTATATTATTGCATCTTTGATTCTATCTAATTGTTGATCTATGTAAAGTTTTTCTTTTATATTCTTCATGCATCCTTCTCTCATTTATCTTTGTCATATGTCACTTCCCATAAATAAGCTACAATTTTTGGTTTGGTTCATCATTTTTACCTTATCGGATGAGGATCTTTATAGTAAGTCATTTAAAGCCTGTGTATCATGTTTCATGTGCAATAGCTTTATACTTTTGATATAATCTCTCTCCTCTGTAACAGCTTTTTGCCAAGCAACAGATTGATCTACTCACGGCCCAGGCATGGTTTTCGGAAAATAAGAAGCTAGAGGAGAAGGTTAGTTTCCTGGATTTCTTGCTTCTTATCTTCTTTTTTCTTCTTCTATGCGGATGTCCAAGTGCTCCAAACAATGCCAGTTTGAAAGAGTACTAGCTCTGTCTGCAACATTACTTGATGAACTTTTCCCAGTCTTGGAGATTTTAACCCTGACCACTTTATTTTTAAGCTTCATTTGATATTGTACCATGTTCAAAAGTTTCCAAGTTGCTGATTCTATTTCCCTTATTGATAGGTTGCCACGATGAGCATACAAACTGGTGTCATGTCCGAATACACTCGTATGACATTACTCGAGTCTGAGAATCAAGCTACGGGATCGCCTGGCAAGCATAAGGTAAGCATTAGTTGAGAATATTGCGAATGTATTGCTGCATTTGGATCCTTCTGACTGTAGGACAGTCAAGACACTGATATGCAACTCTTTTTTGCTATTCATTTGACCAAAACAGTGAACATGTAAACTGTTGTGTGGTGTTCTCTTTCTTTCTTTCTTCTCTTCATTTCTTATGTAACATATGATCTTACAGTTGGATTCTGCAAAGGTGGACTCCAAAGGCCGTAGAAGGATATTGCTACAAAACTTTAGTGTTGGCTTCGGCAATTTGATTGCTACCGCTGAAAACATTCCTCCTGGAGCTGAGGAAACAAAGCTGCCTGAGGCAGCTGAAATCATCATTAAGGCAGCTTCGAATTGTTGTGGCAGGATGTGTAATCAGTGCTGTTGTATGTGCTGCATCCAGTGTTGCTCGAAGATGAATGACCAATGTGCAATAGCGTTAACACAGCTCTGCGTAGCTTTTGAGTGTTTTGGCTGCCTAGAGTGCTGTTCAGATTTGTGTTGTTCAGGAAATGAAGGACGCTAAAACTTGATTTCTAGTCTTGTTAAACAATGTATATTCATTAGAAGGTGTAGGATAGATAATTGTTTAAAGCTTTATGCTTCTGTTGCTGTCATCCATTCATTGTGCCCTAAACCGGCTGTTTGTATAATAACCACACTTTGCTAAATCAGAGTCCCTTGTTGTAACAGTTTGCTGCAAGTTCTTGATTAATCAAGCCATGAATTTTCTGTATAAAGAACATTTTGATTTTGGATCAGTCTTCGCAAAATTCCTCTAAACAATTGCCTTCGGAGGCATGGCATTTACATGGCTCACAATTGAAAAGAAACAAAGCTATGATTCATTTCTTTCCAAGTACCCTTTGTCATTTCGCATCATGAATCCATTGACAATCAAACAAGTGATTGGCTGCGCGGTCCATACACAATTAACACTTAGCACGCTAGCAATTTCTATTCCCAGCCTTATGTTTGTTGTCAGCCGTTTCTTTTCTTTTCTTTCTTGATGTATCCTCTTTTTCTTGTTCTCTTCAGTCCTTGACCCGACTTCCAGTTTTAACTCAAGTCTTTCTTGTCTTCCGAATTACCTGATCTCCTGTGGAAGGTCTCCTGCATCTTTGTTGCACCCTTCTTTACAGGCCTTATTGCTTGATTTATGGTTAACACAACAACCTTGCTACCTGCTTTCAAAGGTCTATCTATGTGAATATAAAATCAAAAGAGGCTAAAGTTTGTCATTTGCAGCCAATTGCAAAATGGCTTATTTTTGGGAAGACTTACAGATTGACTGCCTCGAAGAACAATATCCTGGACGCTCTCAGTGACACTTGTTCCTGAAGCCTCAACCTGAACATCTTTTTTTTCAAGCACAACTGGTTTCTGTTCATCGCCTTACTCCAATTTCAATTCTGCTTTGGTTGTTTCAGCGGTGACCATTCCACAATCAGAAGTAGTAATGAAATGATGGGGTTCTGCTGAAAACACAAACACATAGGCAACAGCTGCAATGGTCATCAGCCAAGCCATATAAACATACAGTTAAAACAAACAAGCTGAGCTTGAAAAGAATGTTCTTTACATAAATCCCTTGAAAATCGGTACCATCATTTCCAGCACAAGACAAATTTATTGAAATCTAAGAATTAGAAAGATATCGATTTTAATTTTTTTTAAAAAAAGAAAATAACTCATTACAACTTACTTCTATACAAATCAAAAAATCTTGCAACCCTTTACGAAATTTCCCCTCATTAGGCAGAACTCCAACGTTACACAAGAGAGAAATGCCCACCCCTTGCCACCAGGTAGCAAACACAATAGCCTTGAAGCTGATGATTTTTGCAAGTGGCTTTACGGGTTTAAGTCTATCGTGCATTACATTATAGAACTGCACAAGACAATATAATGCCCACATTTGACTGAAGTTCAGTACTATTGCTATGTATGGATATCTGCAAAGGACCAGAGTAATTGATATCAGAAAAATTACTCAGAAGAATTTCTCACATCTTCCAACAAGAATTTGGTGCTTGATGATATCCACTTGAATGGATTAAAAAAAATCCTTCCAAACTTTGGGATCTGACCAAAACGAGTACCTACTAATTGATTAAAGGTTTTTCTTTTTAAGATAAGTTAAAGACTAGACGTTAACTGGGAAGGATAAAAGATTATAGATGTGATCGATGAATTTTGACCAAGTGATACTGGAACTTCTCTGGGGTCTAATGTTGTAAGTTTAAGCCCTGATCATCTAATTAACCCCAAAATGGGGAAAAAAAAGCAGAGTATCAATGTGCATACCCATAGTACCACTCGAATTCTCCATCACCATAAACCCCAAAAAGCTCCAAAAAGAAAGACAAGAATGCACAAAACGTCTTGAGAATCATCTGAACTAACAGAAAGCTATTAGAATCCAATAAGGCCACTGACAAGATCATATAAAACTGAAAATTTGTTAGATTTGGCCTACATATTGCACAAGACCAAATTTCACTATTGTAAACACGTTACTTCCAATAATGTATGGGTTGCAGAAAAAATTGATGAAAGACCCTTGGCTTAGACCTTGATTCTCATTCAAATGTTCTAGCAAAGGCTGCTCGAGCCATTTTTGTTTGTCGTTTTCAAGAACTTCTATAACTCTTTTTTCTCCACCTAGCATAACACAAGCTCACATAACAATCTTGCCCAAGTATTTGACACAGATTCAATAGTTCCTTAGATGCATTAGTTTCTTGAATCTGTTAACTGAGACAATGGCATCATTGTATTAAAAATAGATAGAATGAGAAATATTCCTATTATAGCTTACCCAAACAAGCAACCAAATAGCTTCCAAAAGCATACAACGCAAATGCTTCATAGCAATTTCTTAAAATGTCACACACAAAAGTCAATTTGGGATTCCACAATGAAATAATCTGTCAAATCCAAAAAACTATAGAATTATCCAACAAAGGTATACAATCAACAAAAGAAAAACAGAAATTATGGACAAAAAATTTGCTGCCAAAAACTTGTTTTAATTTCTTTGTTTCTTTATTTTTCTCACTAGCAATACTTTTATAATTAGTTGGTGCAAGAATAATGTGTTTCGGTCACAAGGGATAGAAACCTTACTGACTCTGTAGCATAGACAGGGACCATGAAAATAACTACAACAACCCATTTTTGTTCCTGGAAAACACAGAGTGCCAGATTTAGTAAAAATTCATAATTTAATCAACAAATGGAAATTTTCTAAAATTAATTAATTACATTTATTAAGAACTAACTACCAGATCAATTATCTAATCAATTGAATCGAGTCTATTTATGCAAAATATTATAAAGCTGCAGTTTCCAGATGAGAAAAATGAACAAACTGCAGGGTTAGTGTATGATCTGAGATGTTGGAATATGAGGAAAATGGAGAGCACTACTGCTACAAATGCAATGCATCCTCCAATAACTAAAGCTGGTTGCTGCAAATCTTTATAGTCTGAGGCATTACTTGATGCCATTAATTGCTGATAATGTTTAAAATTGAATTCTGACCATTAATTTTGCTTTATCAAACCTGAAACAAGATAACAACAAATTAAGAACAAAAGTAATTAAGCATATATATATATTAAACCCTATTACCAATTAGCTAATTACTTGCTTTGAAACCCAGCTGAAGACTAATTAGTTAAAGTATTGATTAAAAACCCAGATTTAGTTTCACTTTAAAAATTAACGAATTAGAAAATTAAAGAATTGATTTTTCATGACACGTTTGATTTAGTTTCACTTTTGAAATTGACACGTTTGCCTTGCTTCACACTTGTAGGAGTTCTATTCACGACACGTGGTCTTCTATGGTGAATCAACTATATAGTTTATATATACATATCAAAAAATAGAACTATATTCGTCTCATTATTTTAAATATTATATTATTTTTTAAGATCAATTAAATTAAATTATGAATCTGCTTTTTTTCAGTAAAGTTTAAATTTTCTTCTTATTTTATTTTAATTTTTTTGAAGTCCCTATTATTTTATTAAAGTAAAAGCAATTTGATTATAATTCATAATAAAAAAATAATACATTTTAATTTTAATGTTATACGTTCAGCGGCGGAACCACTATGGGGTCGTGTGGGGTCACACGATCCCCCTCACCGCCACCGACGCTCAGAATAGAAGGTGCCGGTGGAGGAGAAGCTAAACTCAGCCCCTCCATGACTGAGTTTAGCAGTTTCTGCAGCGAGGGGTAGACGAACCCCTCGCTGCAAATAACTTTAATTTTTTTTATAAATTAGTCTCTGGCGAAACGGCGTCGTTTCGCCAGGGACTAATTTTTTTTTATAAAATGACCCCTGGCCGTTTCGTCAGGGGTCGGTTTAAAAATAAAAAAACGTTCTCCTCTTCCTCTCTCCTTCTTCCCTCTCTCCCCCTTTCCTCCCCAAGCCAAGCCAACAGCCCCACCACCGCCGGCCTACCGACAACCACCACTGGCCACCGCTCGGAACAGCCGTCTCAGTAAATTTTGACCCCCTCAGTTATTTTCTGGTTCCGCCGCTGTATACGTTTATGATGTTTTTTTACTAATGTTATATAATAATATTATACATATATATATTTTGAAAAAATTGTCTTTCATCTTTATTTTTAACACCTTACAGTTGAATATGAGTTGTTACGTTCACAACCGTTTTTACCACTTTTATCTTTGCTTAGTCGAATGCAATTTTTTGTCAATCATAATTATTTATAATACAACAGTATGATTATAATTGATTAATATATATATAAATTAAAAATGCAAATTTTAAACTAGTGATCTAAATTATATATTTTTTAAATTATGCTAAAATTTAAAATTTATCATTTTTTTTGGATTATGCGTGCATTATAATTATGTTTGTAATATATTCAATTGCCACATTGATTATACAAATTATTTTTATTATTTAAATTTCAAATTTCTCCAAGTAATAATAATTGAAAGATTATATTATTCTTATATTTTTTCAATATTTTCAGTATCATAGTCATTTATTTAAATTTCCATTGTAATTTATACCCAAAAATATATTATTATTCGAAAATGTTAATTATCATAATTATTTATTTTGCTAATTCTTTATTCCTTCAATCTCATGGAAAGTGTCACTTTTTTTTTTTGAGAAAAAAAGAAAAAAAAAAAAGAAGAAGAAGAAGTTATTCCGTCTAAAGTCTTACTTTATAAAATCAAGACAGAATTAATTGTTTTTCTTTTTAACTTTATTTTTGCTTATCATTAATATTAATATCACTAATAAATTTTTTTTTTATTTTGCACATTTTTCACTAATATGTAGTATTTTTATCTTCATCAAATGTACAAGTGCATAGTATTTTTTTTAAAAAAAATATCATAATAAATTTGATAAAAGTGAAATAAATATTTTAGATTATAAATTTAGTACGTAGAATTAATAAAAACTAGTTCAGTGACAACTTAGAAAAAGAGAAATGAGAAATATAATGTGTGATATGAAACGACAACACGTTATTTCTTTTACCAAGTATATACACTGTAATATAAATTTTTTTTCAAAGCAAATAATATGTATACAACTATATCATATATCAAAAATCACAAATAAATTTAAATTGAATACAAACAAATTAAAGTGAAATATGAAACCTTTCACAACTTTAATTTTGATTTTATTACTATATATAAAAAGTTTCATTGGCATAAACGGTGTTCAGCACATCATGTTTATAAAAATTAAATTAATTAAAAAAAAACTAAAAGAAAAGGAAGAATGTCTCACTCACCCCTTTTACGGAGCAAGAAATTCCAGAAATGAAGACAGCAACAGAAAATGGCTTGCCTTTGTGTTGGCAATGCTACTATTAGCTATTTGCCATGCTTTTTAGTCCTAATGTGATAGTCCGTTTCACTATACATACGTATTTAAAAAATTAATCAATGTTATATAAATTTTTAAAAATATTTTTATTTTATAATAATAATAATAATTAATTTTATAAATTTATCCTATATTCTATATGTATATTAATTACAAAACTAACTTGTACCAACATCATTTTTTTTATAAAATTAATGTTTAAAAATAAAATAAATAAATTTTAAGATATATAAAACATAATGCAATATTAATTAGGTCTTTTCTATATGATTTTTTTTAATTTCAAATTATACGACCGAGTAGGGATAATAATTTTATTCAATTTGATTGATATTTGATCCTACTCGATCTGATTAGATAAAATTATACCTAATTTATTTATAGTTGTGATAGAATATAAATTAGAAAAAATTTATTTGATATGAGTTTGATTCGGATCTGAATTATATATTACTTCAGGTCCGTTTATATATTTTTTTACATATTTATGTAATATTTAATTTCAAATATCATACAAATAAATTTAATTTAATTTTTAATAATAGTTTATTATTTTATTTTGAATAACAGATATGAGATGTGAGACAGATTTAATTAATTAAATTTATTTAATATATTATGCTATTATTTTAATGATGATACTGTTTATGTTTTAAGGGATATTTATGGTAATAAAGTTGATATTAATATTTTTTTTTCTAGTGAAGATAGTTAATCACTATAATTATATACTTCATGGATTTTTTTTTATATTTGATTTATATAAGTGTGTTTTATGATCATATTTGATATATGTCCTGACCCTATATGTATTAGTCCGATTTATATCATTAGCATTATTTATGCCCAATCATATTTAATCCAAGATTGATCGAATAACGGATAAGATATGTCATAGCAATTATCGAGTAGAGTAAGGATTTTTAAAAATTCAACCTATATCCGACCGGTTGTCATCTTTAAGACTAAGTGTGTGAAAATGCATTATTTATGCTCAATCATATTTGATCCGAGATTGATCGAATAACGGATAGGATATTTCATAGCAATTATCGAGTAGAGTAAGGATTTTTAAAAATTCAATCTATATAAGACTGGTTGTCATCTTTAAGACTGAGTGTGTGAAAACAGAATATAATTTATCCTCTATTTTGATTTGTGTTAATGAATTATTTAAAGGGAAAAATAGTTCTATACTTCGATGTGAGTTAGTCTCCAATTTGGGTGAGGTTGATTTAATGGGTTTTCCGAATATAGAATGGACCAAAACCTTGAATCTCTAAAATCACAACCAAAAAACATAATTCATGCTTATTTCTGCAATTAAATTTCGTACCTTTTTCTCCAACTTATTTCTCTTTCACGTATATATAACATACCAATTACCATTCAACCCTACTACCTCTCTTGCATCTCGATGAACTTTAGCTATTTAAGACCAACTCCAACGCCACCACTCTCAATTTCTCAAGCAATTCACATGCTCAAAAAATAAAATAAATAAATAAATATACACAGATATATATTTATCTTAATTAAAATCATCATTATTTTATTATTACCCTAAATTAAATTAATCATATCACAATTTATTCATTAAAATCTTATTCTAATAATAATAAAAATATAACTAATTACAAAGATAAATACTATATTGCATACCATTAATAATTCAAAATAAGAATGATGCTTATATATATGGTTAAATTTTATATCTCCGAGTATTTTGGACCACCCAACTGAAAAAAGGAAAAAAAAAAGAAGAAAATTGCCAAATTACTTCCCAAAAGAATTATATTCAATCAGATGCAGAAAGTTTTCGAAAGATTGGTTAATTGGAAGGGTATAATTTTCCAGTCATAGATGGTACGGATATATTGGTGAGTGTGACCCAAAATCTAGTATTTGACTAGTTTCTTCAACTTTATATATGATCGCTGTATGCACTATACAAGAATGTTCAAGGACCACGTACCAGCATCTATATATATAATGAGCTAGAAGAATGCCAAATGTCAATCATATTCATATAATGCATTTATTCTCTAATCCAACCGCTACGATTCATCTCCTTAAATTAAAGAAAACATATTCTATATTACACATTATATCATTATTTGGATGTGAAATATATTTATTAAAAAATATTTAATAAATATGAATATAATAGAGATTTAATATATTAATTAATTTATTAAATTCAAGATAAATGAAAAAATATAATATAATTTTGGTGATTAACATTAATTGTGAGATGAATGAGATTATTTGGTTTTTTATACATTAATGACAGAGTTTGTAGAAAGATGAAATCTACCAAAGAAAAATAGGGTTTCTGAATATGAACACAGAGAAATATGAATGAAGAAATATGAAGAATGATGTATATTGCCTCTCGAAGGTTTTGAATACAGAGAAGAGTTTATTTATTTACAAGAGTCAAATTATTAAAATATCCTACTAGAATATCAGTATTTATAAAATAACCAAGAATAAAATAAATATAACATATATTTCAAGATCCCCCCTTGAGATGGAGGTTAGTGATGAACCAAACCCATCTTGGATAGCAACAAGTGATGATCTCTGGCACTGAGAAATTTGGTGAAGAGATCTGCTAGCTGACTCTTGTAAGGCACAAAATCAATAGCAATAAATCCTTCTTTAACTTTGTTTTTGACCAAATGAGAATCTATATTCAAATGCTTTATTCTCTCATGAAAAACTAGATTGGCAGCAATGTGCAGAGCTGCTTAGTTGTCACAAAACAAAGATACTGTTAACTAGATAGAAATTCTAAAGTCTCGAAGCAACTAAGAAACAAAAAGAACTTCACAAACAGTTGAAGCCATAATTCTATTCTCAGCTTCAGCAGAAAACCTTGAAACATTAGCTTGTTTCTTGGTCTTCCAAGAAATAAGAGCAGACCCTATAAAAAAATAGTAACCGATAAGAGCTTCTGGATTGAGGACAAGTTCCCTAATCCACATTCGAATATGCAGATAACTGAAGAGAACTAACAGATGGAAGAACAAACTAGTAGTAGAAGAAGAAGACTTTAAGTACCTGACTAAATGTAGAGCATCATCCCAATGACATTGTTTAGGAGCAGTCATATGTTGACTTAACTGGTGTGTAGAGTAAGACAAATCTAGTCTAGTAAGATTTAAATATAGTAAATGCCTAACCAGCCTTCTGAACTTGTATGGATTAGAATAGAGAGGAGAATGTTCATAAAAAAACTTGATACCAGCAGGAAGAGGAATTTTGGATGGCTTGCAAGTTGTCATGCCAGTGTCTTCTAATATATCTCGAACAGATTTTCTTTGGTTAAGATAAAGACATGTTGGAGTTTGATGAATTTCTAATCCCAAAAAATATTTGGCAAAATCAAGATCCTTGATTGAGAAAACATCATCAAGAAACTTCTTTACATTAGAAATCTGGGCTTTATTAGTACCATTAACAAGGAGATCATCAACATAAATGATTAGAGCAATGAAATGGCCAGTAGATAATATGGTAAATAAGCAATGATCATTGAAAGACTATACAAAACCAATAGAGCTCAATATGGATGTGAATTCTAAATTCCACTGCCCAAAGGCTTGTCTAAGCCCATATAAAGGCCTCTACAGTTTACAAACCATATTAGAAGCAAAAGCCACATAACCCTTAGGCAAAGTCATAAAGATTTTTTCATCTAGATAACCATAGAGAAATGCATTATTAATATCAAGCTGATGGATATGCCAGGTTTTTAGTAACTGCAACAACTAAGAACAACCTGACAGTAACTAATTTTGCTACTGGAGAAAAACTGTCTTAAAAATCAATACCATCAATTTGTTTGTAACCCTTAGCTACTAGCCTAGCCTTATATCTCTCCACACTGTCATCAACCTTAAACTTGAATTTAAACACCCATTTACAGCCTATTAGTTTCTTACCAGGGGGCAAAGAAGAAAGAATCCAGGTGTTATTTTTCTCTAAGGCTACCAACTCATTATTCATAGCCTTAATCCAATGAGGATATGTTTTAGGTTGATTATATGTGGTAGACTCTTTAACAATAGATACATTAGCTACAAATTGCATATGAGTTTAATCTAAGTAAGGTAAAACAGTAGATGATATATGTTAAAGAGGATAAGTAATAGAGGATGGGGAAGAAGCTATAGGCATAAAAGGGGAAGTATTAGAGTAAGGGAAAGAACTGAGAGAGGTTGAAACAACATCTTGAATCCATTTAGGTTTAGTTTTAACCCTTGTATTGTGCCTAAGTGGGGCAACAAAAATATTATCATTGCTGGAGGAAACAACAGGAGGATATGAAACTATTGCATATGAAGAAGTATAAGAAGAAGAAGAAACAATAGGTAAGGAGGAAGAAAAAGTAGAAGAAATAGATAAAGAAGGAGAAAAACTAGGAACACTAGGAGGAATTGAGTTTGTAACATTACCTGGTGAAGAAAAATTAGAAGAACTAGGTTTAGAAGGAGAGACTAGAGTTAAAACAGGACTAGGATCATTGTTGAAAGATTGTGAATGAAAAAGAAAAATATGTTAAAAAATAGAACATCCCTAGAAACAAAAAAAGATTGAGAATCCAAGTTATACAATTTATAAGCATTCTGCCCAACTAGATAACCCACAATGACATATTTAAAAGCTCTAGGATCAAATTTATCTCTATGAGTTTGGTATTAGTAGCATAACATAAATAACCAAAAGTTCTAAGAAAACTATAATCAGGTTTTCATAAGAAGTTTTCCAATTAAGGATAGAAGTTGGAAGTCTATTGATGATACATGTAGCAGTAAGCAGAGACTCTCCCTAAAATTTCTTTGGCAAACCAAATTGAAAAAGTAAGGTCCCAGTAGTTTCTAAAAAATGCTTATGTTTTCTTTTTACAATACCATTCTGCTGAGAAGTATATGGATTAGTTTTTTGATGTAAAATACCATGATGTAAGAACAATTTTTGGTAAGAAGTATTGATAAAATCAGTACCATTATTTATTCTTATACATTTAATTTTTGAGGAAAATTGCATATGAGCCATAAAAATAAAATATTGAAGTTGTTAATAAGTTTCAGTTTTATATTTAAGAATAAAAATCCAAGTAGCTCTACTAAAATCACCATTAATAGTGAGAATATAGTGAGCGCCAGAAAGAGAAGCTTGAGGATATAGACCCTATGGATTAACATTAATAAGTAGTTGTACTATTAGGAAAAGGAAACCTATGTTGTTTAGACAAATGACAAATATAACAAACTGAAGAAGAATGAGATTCAAACAAAATGAGAATTCCTAAATGTTCAAGTTTATATTTAGAAGTATGACCTAACCTTTTATGAATCAAATCAAAGGAAACAGAAGAAAGAGGCACAACAGTAGAAACAGTAGAAACTGAAGTTTTATTATTAGAAGAATCTATACAATTGGTAGCAGCAACAACATTCAGAACATTAGAATTTTTATTTTGGTAAAATGTAATGACATGAAGAAGAAAACTGGATTTATCTAAAATATAAAGTCCAACATAAAGCTTTCCCACAACAATGATTTCCTCAATCAAGGGGTCCTAAAAAAAACAATGTGTTGGATAAAAGACAATTTGGATATTGAGGTCTTGAGTAAGTCTATTGACAGAAAGTAAATTGTATTTGAAACTAGGAACATGTAAGACTTTATGAATGTAAAGTTTAGGATATAAGGCTATATAACCAATGGTATGCACTAAAGTAGTAGTTTTATCTGGTAAATGAATACCAGTTAGTGGATGTAATGATGCAAAATGAGTCATGTACTTAGATGCAAAACTTATATGATTGGTAGCACCTGAGTTTATGATATAAAAACTACCAACATCACAATCAAACATGTTAAGAACAGAAGAAGTAAAGGTTGTAGTCATATCTGCAAAATTATTATAAGTCAGGAAAGCATTAGCACTAGCAGATTCCATCATATATTTAGCTTTATGACACCTTTGAACTTTTTATTCAACCAAAGAAACTAGATTAGCTGACCAATCACCCTGAGTAGGCTAATCAACTGAATGAGAGCCTCCCTTATCCACTGAGTGAGTAACATTAGCCACAAACCTATTTAGACCCCGCCCTTGCTTCTTTTAAGATAAGTATACTAGTCAAGATAACCAATGATCTTGAAACAACTATCCTTCTGATGACCTTTAGTATTGCAGTGTGTTTAGTATCTATCAGGCTTCTTATTATAAGAACCTCCCTTATTAGAATCTCTCTTATATGTATCCCTATTATCTGCCTTAAAATCGGTATTACTTGTTACAACCATAACACTGATTTCTATGGAATCATTGAAAACATTGTGAACTTTCCTCTGTTTCTTCACTCTTAAGACCGTAGAATAGGCCTTATTAACCAAAGGTAATGGCTCTATAAGCAAGATCTGGTTCTTGACATGATCATATTGTTCATTTAATCCCATAAGGAATTACATCAACTTAATCACATTATTCAAATCAACACTTTCTCGTGCTATACCACAAGTACACACAGGAATATGCACAAGGCAGGTAAACTCATCCCAAAGCTTAGTTTGCTTTATATAGTAAACAATGACAGATTGAGTACCCTGAGAAATAAAACTTATTTCTCATTGAATCTTGTATAACATAGGCCCATTACTCTCACTGAAATGATTCGCTAACTCATCCCAGAGTTCCCTAGCAATATCAAAGTATATAAAAGATTCAACCAAATCCTTTGATATGGAGTTTAACAACCAAGAAGTGACCTTCTTCCATACATGATACTTATCAGACACACAATCAGGTTTGGTAACAGAACCATCAACAAAGCCTAACTTAGTCTTAGCCCCTAAAGCAATCCTCATAGCACGACTCTGAGTAAAATAATTCGAATCAGTTAGGGTAAAATTCACCAGAATCATAACAGGATGATCAGATGTTTGTAAATACATCAGATCATTGACATTACGATCATTATGGCCTTTCTAAACCTTTTTAGTGCGAGCTTGTGTCTGACCTCCATTTTTAACCTCTTCAATAACAGTCATAGAATAGCGATCAAATCATAACAATCAGTAAGAGAAAAAAATTTCAAATCTATGATAGAAACTCTAAATACTCCAAATATGAGAAAAATTACAAAGACAAATAGAAAAAAAACTTTTGATCTATCACTTAGAATGAAAGCGAAGACCGATTCATCAATAGACCTGACAAGAAATAAAAAAAATGAGACAAATCGCTCGAGAAAAATCAAAGAATAAAAACACTACATGTACTGAATAACGAGTATAAAGCTAATCAATACTCATCACAAGAGAAAAAAAAACACTTTGATACTATGTAGAAAGATGAAATCTACCAAAGAAAAATAGGATTTCTGAATATGAACACACAGAAAATATGAATGAAGAAATTTGGAGAATGATATATATTGCCTCTCGAAGGTTCTGAATACACAAAAAAGTTTATAAGAGTCAAATTACTAAAATATCCTACTAGAATATCAGTATTTATAAAATAACCAAGAATAAAATAAATAAAGCATATTTTTCAATAGAGTTATGTAAATTAAGGAGAAATTGCTTATAAAACTAAACAAAAGATATGGCAAAGGATTAAGAGATTATTATTATATATTAATATAGTAAGAATATAAAAGAAAATAATTAATCATCAACTTCAATATTTACGTTAGAGATCAAAATGATGCAATAAAAAATATATACAATAATTAAACTAAGAGGCATTGGCTGTTTCCCAATAATTTTGTTATTTATTTTTCAAAAAAAGAAAGAAGCAAATTGCAAAGGTCGAGATGAAAGAGGCAGAGAAAATTTGTCGTGGTGAGACCAAGGCCTTAGAGACACGTGTTGGTCTTGTCCAATTCAATATTATTCCAATCTTCATAAGTCCAAGTGCTCAGACAATTAGCATGTGTAAGCCATTGATCCCCCACGTGATTGGACAACTTCACGTGCCAATTGCGCTACTCCATATTTGGCAATGGATCCTTCTCGCTTTTCCATTACCCATTTCTTCTTTTTGTAGGCCAACCCCATCACCACCTTTCATCACTTCATCTTTCCCTTATTTTTTTCATATATTAAATAAGATATATTATGTTTATCTATTTAATATATATTAATAAATATGTCACAACAAAATTATCATAATCACCACTGTATTTTTGTGTATTATTTCTTAAATCAGATATATTACATCAAGTTCCATTGAGTCGAGTCATGTTTTATATATTTATAATTTGATTACTTTAAAAGAGAAGTTTCGGTATGTAAAATTATTTATAAAAAAAGGATTTTATTGTAATAAATAAATAAAGAGATTATGTTAAGAATTTAGATATGTTGAAGCATATGCATATTAATTGTCAAGCTGTAATTGGGATTGGGCTTTGTTATTCTAAATGAATTTCATGATCCCCGTGTCGGGGATTTGCATGGTTAATTAATGTGTCAAAAAAATTCTCTGCATTTCCAAAGAAGTTGAATTGTTAGTTAAAAGTACAAAAACAGCAACATTTTTAATATGGGATTGTAAACTGCTAGATCTGGTGGTTGTTGTAGGCCAGTTTTAAGGGTTCTGTCACCGTTTAATGTCACAAGCTGACCCTTTCTTTGACTATTTAGATTTATTTAATTTTCAGAAAAATGGTTCAATTAGTTGCAATTCCAAAGCTGAATTGTTGTTAGAAGAGTGCAGAGATTTGCAGCTCATTAATATTTTTACAGGAGTTTACTTATGCAAATAGTGTGTGTGTTTTAATTTTGTTCTCAAGCTATTTTTGTTTGAAATATATATATTTTTTTTGTATTAGAATCGAGAGGAGAGGATCGATATTGGGTCTATTATCCAAAAGAGATATGCTCGCGTTGGAATAAGCCTTGACAAGTTAATTTGAAACATATTACAATTGAAAGTTGAAATTTTTTTTGTTTGATCTTTCAATTGTTAGCTATCAATTGTGAATTATCAAGCAACTCAAACAAAAACAAGTCACCGGAATAATAGTTTAATGGGTATATACTTCAGTTCTTTCTATTAATTGTTATGTTTCAAAACTTTTTTTCCACCTTCCTTCAAACCATCATTTTTCTTTTCATTAACTAGGCATTAAGGTTTAGAGTTAAATTCACAATGTAAAATATATTACTATACATCAATTTCAAAACTCGTCGAAGTTTTTATAATAGTCATTAGATAAGAAACCTAGTGATTGAATTTATATCTGGAAGATAATCTCAATAATTCTTGCAATGCCAAAAATCTATGTATTAAAAATTCTAGTCTATCAACGTCAATCAAATATCAAAGCCAAGTGCATTTTTGTGGGCTCAAAATATCTGGAGCCACAGGTTTAGTTGCACAACTATGAGGTGGGGACTAGGAAGGGAAACCACAGAGGAAAATATATAGCAAGCTTAGAGGATTTTGTGGGGAAGATGATGGGAAAATTGAGTTGATCGGTGGCGGTGGTGAGAGATGCAGGAGGTGGCCGGTGGTCCGGTTAGTAAGGGACATCCCTACGAGAACATGAACTATGATCTCCCTATCCTGCAGCCTGGCTCTGCACCTTTTCTTTTTTTCCCAGCTTTTCACTAACTACTCTGTTTCTTGATGTCGGGGCAGTCTTTTTTAATCTCTCCCTGCCTATGTTAATCTCCAAGAAGGAATACAAAAAGAATATACCCCTTTTCAATAAGGTCAAGTTGTTTTTGTTTTACTGACTGACCTATCACAGTAAGTGCATTCTTTACAAAATTTAGAAAAGTTTGCTCCCCTGTTATCAAGATTCAAATTATACATCAGGATATTTTCTTTATTTGTGAAGTTCTTACAATTTTATTTTAATTTGGGTTTGATTAACATTCAAATTTATAATTTTATTATCTTAAAGAATGATAAAGGTACCAAAAAATTTTAAAAATACATATTTTTTATAGTTTATCAAGATTGTAGAGTATATAATATGCAAAAATTGATTTGTAAACATATTTTAGATTACAAAAATGCTACATGAATCAAACTGATCCGAATTAAAAGTGTTTATGCATTAATTGCATTAGAGAAATTATTATTCTAATCTTGCATTTATTGTTTTTCAACAATAAATATAATGTTAGAATATTCATTTCTCTAATGCAATTAATGCATAAAATATTTTTGATCCGGATCAATTTGATCCATTTAGCATTGCTCTTTACATTATTTGTTGACGGTATATTAAGCAATTAATTTGCCACTCAATTTTTATAGAGCAATAGCCATAGATACAATGCAGTATTCAAAATTGTGTTAATGTGGAAATAATCAAATGCAACAAAATGGAGGGAAAAAGACGTAGTAGTAGGAGCAAAGGTGACAAATAGATGAGGCAAATTGAGAGAGAGAGAGAAAAGGCGGCAAAAGTCAAGTATTTTGGGAACTTGAACCATTGGCACTGGCACTTACCAGCTTGTCTATGGAATTTCTCAATGCCTTAACCTCTTATATAACTCACTGCTTCCAACTTTCTTATTGGCTTCTGGAATCTTTTACACAACAACAGTTGTTTTTCTGTAAGCCCACCTTCACCGCTTCTAAATCTCTGCTATTCTTTCTTATTCAGCACCAAATGAAGGTACGTAAGGGAAATTTGTTCCCTATTCCTGACAATTTTGTTCAAGATAATTTATTAATTATGTATCCAACAATTGCAGATATTTGCTTGGATGCAAAACAAACTCAATGGCAGACTTGGCACCAAGAAGCAGAATTTCATTTCAGTTAACAGTAAGCTCTCATTGGTATCTCTCTCTGTTTGGTATGATCATTGACTAGTTCTGATTAGTTTAGACCAAGAATCTAAAATTTTAATCAATGTTTCTTGAACAGATCATAAACGGCAAGAACCTAACCAGGATGAAGAATTCAGTGATTGGCCTCATGGATTACTTGCAATCGGTACATTTGGAAACAAAGATATGAAAGAAGATTCCAAGAATATTAATAACTCTGTTCAAGAAAATCTATCCCAAGATCATCTTCAACAACTTACACTTGAACAAGTAGAAAAACTTCAAAAAGAGATAAACTTGTTTTTGCATAAACAAGTTGGATCAAATTCCAAGGGTACAGAATCAGATCAAACTGACGGCAATCCAAATTCAGAAGATGACAGAACAAATGATGATAATGTGTGTTCTGCTGATTCAAATGACAGAGATTGCCATCTTCAGGATAGCACCGGTTTAGTTCTCGGCAAAGGGACAGCACTAGGTAGTAAAATTAACAAAATGTCCTTGTCATTCCTTTTGAAGAAGATGCTAATTTGCAGAGGTGGATTCACACCTACCCCTTGTCAAAGAGATCAGGTTCCAGAGTCCAGAATGGAAAAGGTACATTCATACACATTATGTATACTTGTACAACAGCAATTATACTCATTATATGTACATAAAATGAATCATAAGAGACCTGAAAGCCTGAAATGATAATGCATAAATTGGCCTGAAGTTATTAGCTCTGGCCTTTCAGATGCAAAAGATCATTTTATATACATAATAACTGCACTAATCTATATTCAGATATTGAGGGCAATACTTCACAAGAAGATATATCCCCAAAATCCAAGTTCAGCTTCTTCTACCAAGAAATACTTGGAGAACAAACAAAAGCCTTGTAGGTCAGCTATTGCAAATAAAGATGATGAAATAAATCAAAAGGATGATAAGGGAATTAAATGGGTTAAGACAGATTCTGAATGTAAGTTTTTATGGTTCTGAACTGTAAAATTAAATACTATAATTATGAATAATGATGATGATGATCTATTTTTTTAACACAAATTTTCAATCGCAGATATAGTTTTGGAGATATAATAAAATTGCCAACACCTCAGTCTGGATTAAATGGTAACAAAGATATTCTTGTTTCTCATACTTCTGATATTGATTATAATAAACAGTCATATAAGGGTTTTAATTGATCCATTTCTGATATTAAGCTAAACTGTTTTGCAGGTAATTAATATTATGCTTCTATGCTTTGGATGCACATGCACTATGATGAAATCATTGAAGCAAAAGCTATGATTCATTCTTCATCAATAAATCCAGGAATGAATAATGATGAAAAATAGTCCAATCACTGAAAGTTTGTATACTCAAATGTCCTTAATGCCTCTGATACCTGATGAAATGGTTGGCTGTTTATTTTTTTTTTTCTCTTCTAATTTCTTCCATTTTTTCATAATTAGCAATAGGATCAGCATTTTCTTTTTTAACGTTTGTGGGAGTTTTATATACCATTTTTCTTAACAAGGTTTAAGATAATGGCAAATATACTCTTGATCTTTATTTCTATCCCTTCCCACAGTTTTGATATTCAGATTGCTGATGATGGAACCACCACTAAAATTTTGCCACTTTTAAAAAAAATTATTTAGGGTCCTGTCCTACTTAAAAATTCCACTAATTCCTCAATTTCAATTATTAATTGTGGTTTGTTCATGTTAGAGACCTAATCCATCCCACTTTCATTTTTTTTAGAGTTTCTATCTTACAATTCATGTATTCTTTAAATTGTTCTCCATTAATAATTTGAGTAAATGAATGATCTACATAAATTTAAAGAAATATACATTGATTTCTAGTCTTTTTTATTAATAGTGAAAACTGAAAATTGTGAAAAAAAGAGAGTGTAAATTAATATAATACTTTTCCCCTATTATATAAAAAATAAATAGATTTTTTTTAGATAAAATGTACCACTTCTTTTATAATATTAGAAAAGCTAAAAAGACATTAAAAAATTATTAATAATGTCAAACCATCGAAAATCTTTAATCCTAACTTATTGATTTCACTAGAATTCAAACTATATATTAATATGTATAGACTTAAATGCAAATACTTGAAGATGGCATGATTGGGGTGGTACATCGGTCGATTCAATTAATTAATTGGTTGAATCAAATTAAATCAATCGGTTCAGTTAATTAACCGAACTAACTGATTTTTTTTATTTTATAAAAAAATTTATTTAAAATAAAAAATTAATATAATTATATAACTAAATAAAATTTATTAAAAAAAATAAAAAATAATTTTATTTTGTAATAAAAATTTATATTTATAGTAAAAAAATTAATATAATTAAAGAACTAAATAAAAATAATAACTAAATAAAAAATTTAAAAAAATAATTCGGTTAACAGTTAATCAATCGAACCAAATTAATTAACCATTAATCGAATTAAAAATTAAATTTATACAAGATTTTTTACCGAACCGACTGAATTTTTATAAATTTAATTAACCAAACTAAAATTTTGATCGATTAATCAAAAGTTCGATCAGTTGACTAAATTTTTTTCGCCCTAACCATAGTTTTGTCTTCTCTTAATAAGAAGTAGAGCCATGTCAATGTCATTTTGCAACCCTAATTTCTGAGGTCTAATCTTTGGAGATTAAGCAAGGTAAACAAAAAAAAAATCTACAAAGTCATCAACCACCAAAAACTTTCAAACATCCCATATGTGTGGTACCCGAATGTTCCTCGAGATACCTTAGATGGAGGTAGACGAAGAGGGCCACTCCCACTTGTCCTCACACATTTTATTAATTATTATTATTTGTATATTCAATATATATAATCTGGACACGTTTCAAAATCTCATTGACAACACTGCCTGATAATAATAATCTGATTGACACTAATAAAGACTAATTATCTAATTAGGGAGCAGATCTCATCTGATCTTAAGTACACAATCCTATGATTCCTTAGCAATCCAACGGTTCAAAACTTAATATGACATTATTACTTACAGCTTTTAAAATCTCAATTTCACAGAATCCGTCCGTAATCAGAGGTCAAAGGGATGAGTTCAAAGTTTTAAACTTTGTAGGATTTCACTGTCACAGAGACAACAATTATAATAAGAAAGGGAGGAAAGATGATGTCTTTGCACAAAGGCAATTTGTCAAAAGTTGCAAACCTAACTCTTAATTGAAAAGGGACTCTCGTAAATTTTGGCTCTGATTTTTTTCCAAAGATAGAAATTAGGGTTGGTGATGGTGGTGGTGATTTAATTAAGGAGAGAGAGTTGGTGGAGAGGGGTGGTTATTGTGGAGGCTTTTTTAAGAAGCCAATGCCATTGGTTGGGTTGATATTTGAAGTTGGAAACAGCAGTGAACTCAATGTCGTGGGCTGGCCCAGATGATATTTTCCTCTCCACTTCGCTTGCTAGCTATCTTGATAGTAATCTCTCTCTCTTTATCACTCTGTATCTCTGTGTTTTGTGTGTATGTGTTTATATTTCTTCTGAGGTAGAAAGGGGAAGTCGATACAATTGGGCTGCTTGATGTTTTTGTATTAAATCCATAAATTTTCTATCTTTTGGGATTTCCTAATCGCTTTATCGAGTTTGAGATAATGGGTTGTCTGATAATTCTGTGTTTTTTTTTGTTTACTGTTTGATTTAGAAATTAGAGTTTCCTTTATGCATCTCTGTGCTTGGATCTTCTATACTACTAGTTGTAGAATGTACTCAAAATGTTGGCCGTCAATTTTCACTTTCCTTGTTCACCATTTCTTTAGGACATCTTGATATGATAGCTTTACATTGGATTGTCAGCATCTAGATGGCCTCAAGGAAAGTGAACAGTGATTTGAAACCTGCGCTGTATTATTGTTATATTCCATGCTGAATTTGGGTATGAGCACAATGATTTTCTTGGATGCTTTAAATGATAATAGAGTGGAGGTCAAGTATTTGTCCAGGGAGAATTCTTTTTTTTTGGAACTAGTAGATCAACATGTCTGTATGATAAAGTAAATATGAGGATGACCATAGGTATCTAATTGCCCAAGCCTTCTTTTTAAACCAGGACTCTTTGTTTTGCTAGAATTGTTCTACATGTTTGTTGAAATGCTGAATTTTTTTGGCTTTAAAGAGTCCAAGGGCCTCTTCAGTTGTTAACACTAATAATGACATCATAAATTTCCAATCTACTTGAGAATTGCTTGTTTATTGGCACAAGACTTTCCCAATACTAGACATTTGACTCAGTTTTATCCCATTTGCAGAAAAACTTCTAGTCTTGCTGCGAGATGGTCGAAAACTTCTGGGGATTCTACGATCTTTTGATCAATTTGGTAGTAAATCCATTTCAAACTGTCAACTGTGTTTTCTATTACTCTTTATGTTTTTCCCTTCTTTTGAACCTTAATTGCTGATGGAAATTCCCTTTCCCATGCATCAGCTAATGTTGTTCTTGAAGGTGCATGCGAACGAGTTATAGTTGGTGATCTTTATTGTGACATCCCCTTAGGTCTATATGTAATTCGTGGAGAGAATGTTGTCTTAATTGGCGAACTGGTATACGTGTCATCCCTATCTATGTGATATCTCTTGACTTGTTGATCATTTCATTAAAAGTTCATCTTCTCTTTCATGCTATTTTATAGGACTTGGAGAAGGAGGAGCTTCCCTTGCATATGACCTGTGTATCAGTAGCAGAGATTAAAAGGGTAAGAGCCATGTCTGGCCAGTTAATTCATTTCAATAGCCACATTTTTTTAGCATTTTTATGCATATCTCATTGTTGAGGCTAGTGAATGTTATATGGGGATATTAGGTTGTTATGTCTGAATAATGTCCTGAGAGGAATGAGGAGGACACTTTTCAGTGCCTTGTGTTAATATCAAAAGTGTGCATGGGATATTAATATTAGTTAGATGTTCTGCATGGTTCTGAAACTTCTTTGTAACTTGGGTCATTCTAGAAAACCAAACCACTCATTTATATGATTTTTTGTGGAGTCTCATTTAGAATAGTTGACACCTATGGAAGTGTTTTTGTTTAATGGCTTAATTAGAATATAATGCAAGGCTTATGTTTGAACATCTACTCTTATTAAATAATCTGTCCATGAACAGCAAACAAATAGGAAAAAATGCAATTATTTTGCTTTACTTTTGAAAATTTGTTGGGTAGTTAAGTCTAAGTCCTTTGTCAAGTGATGCCCTTAGTTTCTGGCTTATTGGAATACTCAACTCAACTCAACTCAATAAAGCCTTAATCCCAAATCAATTGGGGTCGGCTATATGAATTCTCCTTTTGCACTCATTACGATTTAAGGTTATCTCTTCTGATAAATGTAAAACATCATAAGATCATTTTGGACCACTTTTGACCAAGTCAGTTTAGACCTACTTCTGCCTCTCTTAGCTATATCTACTCTAAATTGTTCAGTTTTTCTAATCGGCGCATCGCTAGGTCTTTGTTTCACTTGGCCAAACCATCTCAATCTATGCTCTCTTATCTTATTCTCAATAGGTGCTATCCCCACTTTTTTTTTTCTAATGTACTCATTGCGGATTCTATCCTTCTAGTATGACCACACATCCATCTTATCATTCTCATTTTCGCAATATGCATTTTATTTATGTGTTGTCTTTTTTCTGGCTTATTGGAATATGTAAAGAAAATTCTCAATTTACATACTAGAACACAATTGAATATAAACTGGAAAATCAAGTATGTTTTGGTAATACTTTTGAATTTTTGCAGTTGAAAGAAATATAATGATATTGAATAAGCCATTTTTTTTCAGGGGAAAGAAAGCCATTTTAAAATGAGAACTAGATAATCCAAGCTCTGCCTTTTGTTTCTAAACTACTGATAATTTGTAATCTGTAACAAAAAATTAAATAAAATGATTGCTTCAATACTTGTAATTTGAAGATAAAGACTAACTTGAATATTCTAACAAAATTTTTAAATAAGAAATGGTGATACATTTATGTTTTTTTTTTGCTTTAGAATGGTCAACTTGTTAAAGTTTATATTTTAGGTTGTAAATGCTTAATGCTTTAGAAAGATTTTTCCTGATTATAGTGCCAAGTGGTAGAGGGATTTCAATAAGCTCTAGTAAATGTTTCCAATAGGATTTGGAACGATCCAAGATGAACTCTGGCATGTTCATGTTTTGTTGCTAAAAGTTCGAGCCTGAAGCCCTAAACAAGCTCAATTAAGCTTTTCAGAGCTAGCTTGAGATTGACATGTCAGAAGATTGCAAGTGAGCTCATTAGACAAGCTTGAGATCATTAACTAAAAAATTTTGAAAAAAAAAAGAACTTCAAGATATAATGCCAAAAGATATGAAATTGCACCAATACCAAATTATTTCTTACTATAAGAACTTAGTAAATGTGAAGGCAATGCCTGATTTTAGTTTTTGTTTGGAATGAGATAGTGACTACAACTGTGCTAAATAAATACTCAAATGAGCGTAATATGAGTTTGTTCATATGCTTTTCGAGTTCAATCTGATTGAAGTTTTGCTTGTTTGCCAAATTAGATGGAGATTTAGGTTTCTGTGTGCTTGTTATGATAAACCGAATAAATTTATATCAGGCTGAGCTCTAAACAATTTATGAATGGATGACATGATTTATTTTCTGCACTTATTTTCAAATCAATGATTACATATCTACTTCTGTTTTCCTAGTTTTCCTTTGAATTGTTCAAAAAAAGTGATTTTTTTTGCTCTTTAAACTAATATTTGATCCCCTATGGTTGGTGGGGGATAATAACGAGAATAAGTTGAATTAGGAAACAACCATTCAAGAAGTCATACATAACAAACATTTGTGGATCCATTTGAGGTTTAACAGTTTTAACTCATAGTTTTATTCATGCAAATAAAAACAAAAGGGATTTTCCGGCAATGAAATTTGAAAAAACAGTTCAGCTTGGTGTTAATTTTCATTGTTTCTCTTAATAAGTGAAAATTGCTCAGTTCATTTGTTTTTTTAACTTTCTCGTGTCAGGCTCAGAAGGCAGATAGGGAAGCTACGGATCTAAAGGGCTCCATGAGAAAGAGAATGGAGTTTCTTGATTTTGATTAACAAATGGTGCCACAATATTTCAAATTTATGCCTATGTCCGCAAGTATTAGAGCGGCACTAATCTGGAGATGGGAGAAATTGGATACCAGATTTTCACAGTGTGTTGCTGAAGGAGAAGCCATAAAAACAGTAACAGTTTAACTTCCTTTGCCAAGGATAGGGAGAGGAATTTTGTTTTGGATCTGTTAGAAGCAATGATGATGGTTCCTACTATGTGTAGCATTCATCTTAGTATTTTGATATTCAATCTACAGGCTCTTTAATTTTAGTTCATGAGTTTTTCTCTACACAAGATCATCATGTTTTACATCTGCCAGTTTAGTTTCCCCTCCTTTTTTTTCTCCCACAGATTTTGCTTCTCTGGATAATGTAATTGAGAAATCACTCTGGCTGATCATGGGTGCCACATTTTCTAATGGCACGATCCTATCAATTCATTTGTAATGTGGTTGTATATGCCAATTTGCAACTTATTGTCACACAAAAGATTCGCTTTCGATATGTATGTTTTTTGCTTTTGAATCTTTGTATGCATTTGCCTATCCCCATTGATAGATTATAGCAATTTCCCTTATGGAGACTCAAATATCTGCCTGGAAGACTGATCACTGGTCAGTCACATTGCTTCTCTAATATTGTTTTAGACATGGGTTATGGCTATACGTAGCTTATTTCATATGGGAACTTTATGGCTATGTCATCTGTTGTCACTATTTATCTTTTAGAAGTAGTACTAAAAACAAAAGGAACTATAAAGATACATATTTTTCTCTGTAAGTGTTGAGCCAAAAGTTCTTCATTTGTCAACAATACATATTTTGCCTGCATATAAAGTTGGCAATTTTTATTCTCTTTATTAAACAGGGATAACTAACAAAAAGATCTGCAGGATAGAGAGGTGTCAGCATCAGTATTGTGAGCCTAGACGTATACTTAAATAGTGATGAAGAGGTTATCTTCAATCAGGAAATGTGAGCAAAGATAAGAGATGCTCGTGATTGGGAAACCGTGAAATTAGCTCAGAGCGTCTTGCCAGCTCGAAATCCTCAAACTGAAATGCAGGGGCGCAGGTGCAACCTACTAGGGAATAGTGGCTTTCAGAGTCCCTGGGTGCCACTATGGCAACTACCCCATCCGGGGAAATAGTGTAGTCCTTCGTTGGAAATGCTCCAAACCACACGTTTGGAGGCACAGTGTACTGTGGTTGCTAATTGTCTCCAGTTAGATCAGGTCCAAGACCGGTTAATTTGATCTGTCCATCACTTTCATTCAATTCCAATATCTGAAGAGCACAACGAGAAGTTACCGGAAAGAAAAAGGTAAAATAACAGCTTGTACTGAAAAAAAAACATCGAGAATCAGAATAGTAACATTTGAATATGATGATGAAAAGTAGATGAAGAATATTGTTGTGTGATTATGACATTAGGAAATGTTGGAAATAAATTAGATCTGTAGCTTGGTTTATGCCGTGAATTTGCAACAACCACAAAAAGGGGCAACCATATACTAACAAAAAAATGGACATAAATTTCATTACATCAAGCGCAATTAAATAAATGTGAATTAGATGTTTTCTCCTAATTGATATTCACGAGTATAAAGTACCCCATCTGGACTGCCTTAATCTTAAACTAGTTAAGCAATTTAAAAACAAGTATTTTTATAACCTCTACTGTTTAAAGGAACTTTAACCAATCACAATGAAAAACTGCTTATGAAATTAGCATTTCATTTTCTTGTTTTTGCCCTAGCTGCAGATCAAGACTTGGAAGCCAGTTTATGAACAATACTGTAAGAACAATTAGCCATTAATATCTAAAAAATATGCCCAGGACAAGAAGCCTACATCCCACAGAATGAATTAATATGCCACCGATGCTAGTGAAGTAGATGATCGCCCAACAAATGACTCTTGGAACTTAGGCAGCTAAAGACCATGCAATTCTTATGAACTCGAGAAATAATGCCTAGAAAATTCGGCGAGACCAAGAATCAGCATGAAATTTAGATCAGCCATACCGTAACAGGTTCTCCCAAATAAAAATGCCAGGTCTCTGCACATGGGATTCAATGAAGGTGTGACACTCCCAGAAGGTAGCAAGAAGTAGATGGCAGTGCTGACTGGGCGACCAACCTTATCTACAAAATAAGTTACAGCAGTGCTACTAAATGCATTAATAATAATAAGGCAAGGCTATTTAATAGTAAGCTTCAATTATTCAAAAGAAGAAGAAGAATAAAGACAAATATATCAATAAAATCATTGTCATTGACTCTTTGCTGAACCCAAGAACTCCAAAATCAAGTAAAATTTTTTGGCTTTAAAATTAAAGGTTAGTTACAAGAAACACTCTGCCATCAAATCCCTAAAGATTATATCAAATCGTGCATTACTCATATCAAATAATTCACATAAACCAAAATATGTGAGAGAAAGGCCAATATATAGAAGCGAACTATAATCCAAATAACAAATAACCAATTAAAAAAGTTGATAACTTTGCCACACCAAGAGTTACCAGCAAATTTTCTTAATTAAAACTCAGTTAAGTGTTGCTTGGCTACATTCTCAACTGCAAACAAAAAATTAAGCAGAATTCAATTTTGGTTTGAATTCCAACTCAGTTGAATATAACAATTCGCCACTTCATAAGTCCAAATAACAACCTAATCTAGAAGAAACCTAAATTAGAGCCAAACTCAAAGGATTCTCAAAACAAACCAAAATAAAAGAAAGCAACAAAAAAAAGCTCAAGTAGTGGCTATCAGTATATCTTCGCACAGACTCAGATCCTTCAATATGAATTAGCAATAAAAGAAGCACTTTACTAACTAGATCATAAACGGAGAAAAAAAAATCAAAGCTTGATTCATAATACATATACTTTATAATCCAGAGGAAAAATCTGAAGTACTTACATCCAGAGGGAAGCTGAGACGTGGAGAGAGTGACAGATGCATCTCTAAAGGTTTCCCAGTAGAATCCACCTTCTGGGTGCGGTTGAAGATTCAATTTTTTCACAATTTCAGATGCAGAAGCCATGTTTGAACTTCTAGCCTTCCCTGCTATATGCTCTTTTTATAAATCGCTCCCATTTTCATTTCATCAACGTACTAAACCCTTCCACTCAGTCAAAGTTTTTTTTTTTTTTTTTTTTTAAATAGGCATTTTGTCAATGTTTGGTGTAATTTTATTTTATTTTATTCTTTGAGAGAGAGAGAGAGATCTATTTTTTACATTAAATTAGATTAAAAAAGCATATACTTATCATGATTTGGTAAAATTTTATTATTTTATACAAGGTCTATTCTTGTCGGATTATACAAGGTCTTTAAATTACAAAATATATTGAATATAAAAAAACAAGACGTTTATTAATATAATAAACATATTTTTTCCCTTGAATATTTAGGCTTTTTAACATATATTGTCAACTTTTTTTTTATAACGAGAAACTATTATTTAGTGAAAGCATTTCATTGCTAGAGTTTTCGCTTAAATATGAATTTAGTGAAGGGTTTCATACATGAGATTTTTAAATATTATGGCTGTTGAAAAATTGATAGTCATCATTTTATTGATCGAACTTGACACTTTTCGAACATCGATAAAGCGCTTCATCATCTCTTCTATTCGTGGTGAGAACTTTTACTATCTTATTAATATTTTTATTAGTATTTCAAACATAGTTTTTCCATGTTTAATTTTTTTTTGGTCTTTCCATGTTTAATTTTATTTTTCTCCTTCTCTCACTCTCTGCCAACCACCACATAGAACTATGCTTTGTCGATTGAAAACTAATCACCCTAGTTTCTTCACCGATATGGGATATTGAACATTTTTTTTTTTGGTCATTTTTCCATGTTTAATTTTATTTTTCTCCTTCTCTCAACTCTCTACCAACTACTACATAGAACTATGCTTTGTCGATTGAAAACTAATCACTCTAGTTTCTTCACCGATATGGGATATTGAACATTTAGTTTTAAAAAAAAATCTATGCCATAAAAAGATGTGAAATTTTAAGTAATTATCAAATGTACATCTTGAGGATTTCATTAAATAGAAGAAAATGTTTCAGAAGCACTTCATATGCACAATGAAAGACCCAGATTCCATGTACTCTTCCTTGGTTATCCACAACTACACCAAAAAAAAAAAAAAAAACAAAACAAAACCATCAACATTTAACTCTTCCAATCATTTTTCAAGTTTTAATGTTCTCTAATTAGTTCAGAAAACAAAATACCTGCTGAAAGGTGCTCAAGGAAGCTAAAATAGAACCTCCAATCCAAAAACTATATACTTCCTTTGTGGTGGAGCAACAACTCTTACCCTGACTCCAGGAGGTGCCAAAGAGCTAACTTCTATAGCCAATCTATCAGCCAACCCAGGAATCACACTGCTTCCTCCACTAATCACAACACTGCTAAACATTTCTCTCCTGATATCCATATCACATCTTCTAATTGACTTTACCACAATTTAATGTACACCACCTGACTTTATGCCTAGCCTTCTTGGATCAGAAAAAGCTTCTGCACACCTGAACCTTGCAGCTCCTACTGTTATCACTTGCCCATCTGGTAATTCATATTGCTTGTCTAGCTCTGAACTCTTCCTTGATTTAGCCATCTCTTTCTCAAAATCCATTGCTACGAAGCAAAGTTTCTCTTTTATATCCCTCACTATTTCTCTTTTATATCCCTCACTATTTTTTTTTTCTGCAGAAGTTGTGAAAATGTTGCCGTCTTCTGCTAAGATTTTGGTAAGGTAATCTGTAAGGTCCTTTCCTGCTAAATCAAGCCTGTGAATTGCATGTGGTAGAGCATACCCTTCATAGATTGGAACTACATGTGTCACTCCTTCTCCAGAGTCCATAACAATGCCTGCAAACTCATTTTTTAAAATCTTGAGTTCAAGTTCTGACACTACTGAACAAAAAATTATCGATTATATACGCGTAGTCCTGACGCTGGCATATAAGGATAAGACAGCCTGAAGAGCAATATAGGTGGCAGGGATTTCAAAGGCTTCAAACATGATTTCCACCATCTTTTCTCTATTAATTCTGGGATTAAGTGGAGATTCTGTTAAAAGAACAGGATGTTCTTCTATGGTGACTCTAAGTTCTTTATCAAAAGTATGTTCCCAAATTCTCTTCATTGCTTCCCAATATCTTACAATTCCATGATGAATTGGATTGCTTAGTTTAAGAATTCCCCTCTTAACTTGAGCTTCATCTCCAAAGTACATATCTTTGTGCCCAATACCAACCATGGCATGCCTATTTCGAGGCCGGCCTACTATATTAGGAAATACTACACACGGTGCATCATCACCAGCAAAACCAGCCTTCATTGATGAGGGGCAAGTAAATTAGAGGGACATAAATTATAAAAATTAAAAAAAAAAAGATTCTTGATTGAAATTAAATTACTTTTATAGTGCCTGATCCACCATCACAAACAATTGGCCTGTCTTCAAGAAAATCCATTTCCTGTGATTGAGAAAGTTCGAAAGGAGGATTTTTCTGATTTACATACAAGGAAGAGATGAATAATTAAGTTAAATTATATAAAGGAGATCAGAAAGAGTTAAAACTTTGATGTGAATCTTAGAATCAATGCAGTTTCGTTTGCTTTGCATTAACATTAGTATAAGATAAAGTTGCATGCTTTTTTCTAAATTCCCTGCTTCGTCCCATCCGCAAGATAATTTTGGCATTACTGTTACGCATACTCACTCCATTTCTTGTTTTATGGGGCAAATCATAGATTGTAGACCCATCTGCAGAGGATGTCGTCTCCCAACAGATCAAGTTCAAATCTAAGTCGGAACAAGTAAAAAATCATTAAAATTACCAGTTTTTATTCATTAACAGCATAAACATCAACTGACACATGAATTTTATGACATTTTATGAAATTTATTTGACAAATTTTAATTGGATCAAACCTCTGAAAATTTCTACCAAATTTCATTCATTGTTGGAATTCTAAAGTTGACTTAGATGTATCGTAATTTTTTTTTAACATTATATTGCTGCTTGGTTCACAATCCCTGATTCAGACCATTAGAACTCACACGGCTAGCAGTTTTCTTAAAATGGATAGGCTACAGTTAAATTGTTTTCTTCTTCAAGTAACAAGCGGTTATAGTTTAGTCGATTGGGATATTCCGTCGATCTTGTATAATTTTTTCTCTGCTTCTATACAATATATAAAATCAACTAAAGAAAAAAATATACATATTTTATACATCATTAATTTGTATAAATTATAATTTGAAGTCATTTTCTATAATTTTTTACATATAAACGAATATATGATTCTTGATAGATTTTTGACATAATAATAACAAATATATTCCTATATTAAGGACTGAATACGAACTGAATTTACGAAAAAAAAAAAAGCAAAATTACATTTGGCCATTCTGTTATTTACTTATTTAGTATTTATTTGTTATTGAGTTCTATCCCAATTAGAAAAGAACGTTTTCAATTTTTTTTTTACTTTTTCAAAATAATTTTAGTTATTCTAATAAACCATAATATAAAATTTTTAAAAAAATCTAATTTATATAGAATCCAAAAAAATCAGTTTATATCAAGTACCTCAAACATCGAATTGGACTGACCTTGAAAGAATCAACAACATTATTCATTCAGCTCAGAAAAAAAAGAACATTATTAATTCAAGCTACAAAATTCCTAAAGAAGACAGTCTTATTTTGGATTTGATTGTAAGAGAGTGTTCATAGTTGTTAAATGAGCTTAGGCAATGCTATGTATGTTTTGTGAGGATGTTAGTTTTGTGCGGAGGACTGCTAATCAAGAAAGTTTAATGAGGATAACTCAGTAATGCTTTAATTAATGCTTTTGTAATTTCCACATTGATGAAGGGCAAAATTAGTATTAAGGTGTCGCACTCTTTCAATCATATTTAACCTCTAATTGATAAAAAGCACAAAACAATCAATGAGAAAGACCGAAGAAATTTACCAAATGGTATTATGTTTAGCTGAGAACATCTGAAATATGAAAATAAAACTCCATACAACCTCAGGCCTCAAACATTTTAAAATATTTGCAACTTGAGAAATGATAGAACACAATCTTATTCTCCTAGTTTTGATCCCTAACCAGAATTTTCTAAATCATGGAATTGATAGTGTCGGAAATATAAATTTACCCCTGAAAAACCCTCTTCATAATTCCTTGCAAAGAATTCCCCATTCCAGCACCAACAGCTTCAGCCAAATACTTTGCCTGCAGTGTGTTGACCACTTTATGATCTCTTTCATAGAAGGGCCGTAATTGACATAAGAAAAGGAATTCGACTTAAAACGGCAAGGAAGATTGAGAAAGACTACCTCTTGAATTGTCTTCTTTAAATCAAAGGCATCTTTCACTCGATCATCCAAGAATGACCATGTATCCCGAAAGTCTGTCAGTGTGATCAGTAGATGAGAGTTATATTTTGTACTTATTCCACACAAATGGAAACGAGTATCCTCAACCAAATAATTGCTCATAGCAGAGGGATGATGCAGTTGGCCTTTTGAATTAAACAACAACAACAACAACAACAACAACATGGTAAAACAATATCTTCTCTCTTTTGGCAACATTGTCTCAATAGATTCTAACACAAACTCCACATGTCAGTTAAGAGGAAAAAGTGATTTCGTTCGACCCAATGTTAATAAACAGATAGAAGTTCACGAAAACAAACCTGGTGAACTATCAGTCAGCATGTAGATCTCAGTTGTTGAGTATATTCCTCCTAGAACTGTGCGCTTGACATACCAATTGATATCAGAGCCCTCATCACCCGCAGCATGCCAGATCTCATCAAGTAGTACTGCTCGTTGCTTGAAACTTGTTGGTACATTTGATGGGTGTGCCTGCAGAGAAAGTCAAATAACATAGTTCTTGAGAACTTTATCTCCACATATGCGAGTTGGAAACCTGACAAGAAAGGTAAAAGACTGGGCACCTGGATGCTCATTGCTTGCGGCCATTTTGATATGTAAGGAGCTTGCATTTCTAGGCGAATCTTGACAAGCTTTGAGATACGCTCACTAGGTACCAAGTTCTGTAACTCTTCTCCAGATTCAATTCTATCAATAAGCTTTTGTAAGCATTCATCCATGAAAAACTGGAAACAGAAAAATTAATGCAAGTCATCATGACAATCTTGATACATGTACATAAGGAATAAAGGCTTTCAGATGCTGAACAAGTTATCAAAGCTAAAAGGTCAATAGTATATAATTCGTCTTTCTCTATCTGATTTTGTGATTCACTGGGGTTTGAGTTACAGGTAGACAGCACAAGGAGCATATGAGAAAAAGGAAAGCCTCTTCTGAACCAATGAACGTTAATAAATGAGCAATCCGCGCAGGCATATCAACCTCGCAAAGGTCTCTCCCCTGTTTTTTCTCAAAAACAATTATACACATTACTTATTACCAAAAAGTGTCCTCCACAGTTAACAAAGAATAAGAAACATTTGTTAGACTTTCATTCAAGTATAGATTCTAGGCTCAAATCAAGTGGCTACACAATAAATGAAAAATGCCATCCAAGAATATATAGTAAAGAAAAATACAACAGTGTGTCATAGCTAACTAGCTACCACACCAATTATTAAATGGAAAGAACAAACATAACTTCGTACGAAATAGGGCATTCATAATCTGAAAACAAGAAAGTGGGATGTGAAGCAGTACTGAGCAGCATAACAAGGGGAAAAACGAATACCTCGACTAGTGCGGCTTCTTTTTGAGGAAAAGATCCGACTATTGCAGGGGAGACACCAGCGTCCCTTGCTCCGGCAATCATGGCTTCTTCACTCCATCCCAACCGTACCTGCAACAATCATCTCTTCAATACACATTATATATAATTGAATCTACGCATTGAACGCCATTCTCTTTCGCTTCTCGGTAGCTACAAAAGTAAGCAAATTAAAGAAACAAAAACCACAAATTGTATTTTTTGAGCTGTGCAGACCACATGGCGAAGAGAAGCTTGAAGCACGCGATCTTGTTCGTTTTGGTACTCAACTCTTGGTCTCCGCCTCTCATGGTGGTGAAAGTGGCGTTGAGCCTCTTCAGCCGTAGATGATGTTGACCAACTTGAAGAAGAAGAAGACGATGTTGACGCTGATGATGCAGTTGAATCTGATTGATTATTAGGTTTTCGATCGGAAACTGATTGAGGATTGTATGAGGTGCAAAATTTAGAACCATTAACGATAGATTGGGGATTGAGGAATCTGGGACGAGCGTCAAATAAATTTTTACTCTTACCCAAGGCGTCGCATGAGAACAGCCGCTGCGCGGCCGCTCTATACATTTTTATTGTCAATCGCTGTTCTTGCTCTGTAAGCGGAAGGAAGGGAAACAAAAGCCAAGGGGGTCGCAGTTAGAGACCGAGAAAGATCTAAAACTGTTTTCAGGGCTCCACGTAGCTGTGATCCTACCAGTACACGCGTAAAATTAGCTGCCACCAAGATTATCTATTTATTTTTAAAATATAAAATTAGATGTGAAGGTTTTTCTTTTAAAAAGGAAAAAAGATATAAATGGTTGTTTACCCCTTCTTAAATTAAGGATTGAGTTTAATTCATTAATAAATGAGTCTAGCATTTTTATAATATATACCATGCGCAATATTATGGGTATTTTCACTCATATATTAATTTTAAAATTTATAATAATTTAAAGTAAATAATCAATTTTTTCATATTAAAAATTTTATAAAATTGATGATCATAATGACATAAACATGCTAATAGGCATTAGCTTAACAATTTTTTCAATTATATAAATCTATAAATAAAATAAATTTTTTTTAACCATTAATTTAACTCATTAAAAAGTATTTGATTAATAGTTTATTCAATTACTCGATAGATAATTATTTTTGTATTGTATTAATGATAAAAAAATGTATCAAATAAAATATAAAAAAAATTAAAAATTAAAATAAAAACATAAATATATATAATTTTTGTGTTATATATGTGTAACTAATTATTATTATTATCAAATATAATTAAATAGAATTATAATATTATTATCATATTTAAACTCTTCAAAAAAAATATAATTATTATCAATATCAAATGCGTTATCATAATATTATTTAATATTATTTAAACTGTTTAAATAAATACAAATCAATATCAATTTTTTTAAGAAATTAATATCAAATTTAATATATTAATTCTATTTGAATTCTTCAAATAAATATCTATTATATAATAAATAATAAATTTAATTTAACACATTAAAAAATTAGGATACATATAAAATTAAAATAGTGACACATAAAAAACAATACTTTGTTAGCATTTATTGTATTAGTATATCGATAATAATATATTATCTCAAAAAAGATAATAATAATATACATATATCATATATTTATAAAAATTTAATTTATTTCTTCTTTAATAATTTTCATAATAAATACATAATTTTTAACTATTATATTTCAAATGCGTAGTGTTTAATTAAAAAGATGTTCCTTTTTATATTATTATTTAATTCATAATTTTAAATGATAAATAAGAATGAATATATTTTATCTCTAATTTAAGTTAATAAATTATATACAATGTTATTTTAAAATCTACAAACAAGTATTTTTTTTAGTCCAATTATAATAATATTTTATTGTAATTTTTTTTAACTATAGTGATTAATGAATTTAATTTAATTTATTTACCAATGTTCAATTTATTTATTTTCTAAAATGAAGGAAAGATTCAAATTAAATGAATTAATAAATTGAGTAGAGATTAAACCTTTCATTCAATTTTGTTTTTTCATTAATTATCCAATTTACATTGTGCAAGAAGTAAAAGCAAAGAAAAAAAGAAAAAAAGAAAAAAAAAAGAGAAGCATATAGACATAGCAGGAATCTAAAGCTGCCTTGATAAAAAAAAATTCTAAACAAAGAAAAAAAAAAGTAACCATTATGGTGGAGTCTGAATTGCTCTCTCAACCATCAATTTCAGAGTCACTCACCCTGTATACAGAAGAAGAAGAAGAAGAAGAAAAGAATAGTTAATCAAATTCCCCAAACCTGAATTGCTTCTATCCTCCTAATGGCTTCGCTCATATCCAATCGTTGTGAAGGATTACTTTCAGCAGAAGCAGCTCCAATACGAAGCAATTGCACCATTTGTTGAACTGATTCTGCACTGCTATTGTTTGCTATCTCAGGATCAATCAATTCTTGTTCTTTTCCTTCAGATTTTGCTTGTTGCACCCATTGCATTACATCTGTCCCTCCCTTCCCATTTGCAAGATACTGAGATGGGAATTTCCCAGTTACTACTTCAAGAATTATGATTCCTAGACAGTACACATCAGATTTTGGAGAAACTTGACGGTTTAAGAGATATTCAGGGGATTTATAAGCAAACATCGTTTGTGCTGAATGGTTTGGATTGGTTAGTGGATCCAGGGCAAAATCGCATAGAAGTGGCTCATAATCGTCATCTAAAAGAACATTGCTTGACTTTAAATTTCCATGTGGAACATTGTAGTTTGAATATTCTGTATGCAGAAATCTTAATCCATTTGCAATTCCCTTTATTATTTTTAGTCGGACTTCCCAATTTAGGTCTGCATGGCAAATTCCACGATCACCTGAAATAACAAACTCTTTTATAAAAAGATGATATTTTCCAATCGTATGGCAATAAATTGACAAAAACTCGAAATCGAGACCTTTCAGTCCCAGAGACAGACTCCAACACTTATATTTAGAGCATAATCTAATTCAAGGGTTTGTCTCATAATGCTGATAGTCAAAATTTAAAAATACCAATTTGAAAATTGGTAAGAATAAATAATAATTAATAAAAAAAAAAAAAGACAAGCTCATACCATGCAAGACATACAATAAGCTGCCTTTAGGCATATACTCAGAGACCATAAGCTTCTCCTCCTTCCTGAAATGGTAAGCCAATGGAGTCAAAATGTTTTTATGTCTAATTCTCCCAAACTTCCTCATTTCAGCATCAAATGAATCTCTTCCCAGCATATTCATCTCTCGCATTCTTTTCACTACTACAGATAATCCATTAGTCATCATGGCCTTATAAGCAGACCCCAATCCGCCACTTCCAAGCACTTCTGCCGCCGCTTTCATCAGATCTGGCAAACCAAAAGTACCCTTTTCATCATTAATCATGATTAAATCACCCATTCCTTGCCTGCCCTGGTGGGATCCCCTTCTGGTAGACCCAGCGCCTCTTTTACTATTATCCGATGATTGTCTCTTGCTTGAACGAACAGAGAGCACCACCTCATCGAGATTCTCTTTCTCTAACCTGCTAAAGTCATCATCTTTATGTCTCCCATTTGTCGAACAGAGAGAAAACACTATAAAAAGTATCATTAAGATTAATATTACTAACACGAACATGGTTTTTCCATTATTATCTGTAGAAGAAGGAGAAGAAGAAACATGGGAAGAAGAAGAAGCAGCAGTAGCAGAAGAAGAAACAGTAGCTGTTACAACTTCATCTGATGATGGAGGGGGGAAAGAGCAGACCTTTTCTAATGGTTTCCCACAGAGTCCATCATTATGGGCAAAAGAAGTTCCGCTAAATTTGGAAAAACTCGAAGGAATTTCTCCTTCGAGTTTGTTATGTGACAAATCTAAAGAAGTTATCAACTCGGGCTGTTTTAATGGTGGAATTGGTCCAGTAAATCGGTTCCCTTCAAGATGAAGTTCTTTGAGATGTGGTAATTGCATAATTGATTCAGGTATTTTTCCTGTGAATTTGTTATCAGAAATCCAAATTTTCTTTAAAGATGACATGGGGGAGAAGAAATCGTTTCCAATTTCACCAGAAAACCCATTATGAGATAGTAAGAGTGATTTCAATTTCCCGAGTTTATTGAATTCAGGGATGGGACCTGCAAATGAATTGTTCACAAAACTTGTGGTTCTAAGGTTATGAAGATCTTTTAATGCTTCAATATCAATTTTTCCTGAAAGACCAATGTTCGAGAGATGGAGACCTGTAATGATCCCACCAATGCAAATCACACCAAACCATTTTTTTTCGCAAGGATTTGACTCTGGAACCCAATCATCCAAGGCCTCAGCATCGGTCAAAGATTCTTTAAATTTTAGAAGAGCCTCATTTTCTGGTAAGGAAAGTGAGAGGTTACAAAGGGAGAGTGCAAGAAGGAAAAGGAGAACAAAAAAGTGACCAACGGTCATCTCCAAGCCGGAAATAGAGGATAGCTCCGAACAGAAACGAGCCGTTGCGGGGAAAATTGTTTGTTCTTCTCCAAGTTTTTTTACTTTTTGGTATAAGGTTTTGTTTCCTTTTGTTTAATTTTGGGTTAAGAGGGTGTTTCATGTTGGTATGTTCGTGTTGTAGCTTTGAGAGGAGGAATTGGCGATGGAGCTGGCAAGTTTACCTCAGATTCTAAGAATAGAATTGAAAGGGATGCATTAGAGAGAGGGTGAGAGAGTTTATGGGGTTGAGAGATAAGGGAAAGGCCATTGACCCTATCAACAAACTGAAGATATTTGTTAATAGTAAACTCTAATAATAGCATGTGTAATTCTAAGTTTTAACTACATTCTTGGACTAATCTATTTCCTAGACTGTTGTATTTCCTAAACTAACTAATTATTTATCTGCCCTGTCCTAGATATAAAAGACACTTAAAATAAGAGATGTTACATTATCAAAGTATTCCCGAGTCTCACTGCAAGTTTTACTACTCTTACAATGGACAAAAATGCAATTTTGAGTTATATATTGGTAATCATTAACAGGACATGCCTTGTCATTTTGATCAGCTAAATATATATTGCCAAGAGAAATGGAACATTTTGAAAGGCAATACAAGTTTTAAAAGCAAAACATCGAACTCAGGTTCTTGGCCTCTTGTTCACATTCAGCCTTCATCCATAACCAAGAAAATCAGGCAATTTACAATTCTTGGCTGTCTTGTTCTCTCAATCCTCTGATCATGCCCTCACCATCAGTGTGCTCTGAAAGCCTACAAGAAAGAAAAATATGCTTACATGTTATTTCAAACTATGCGATGATGAAACATTTAAAATTGCATTCACTGAGGTAGAGAAATTACTGAGAATATATTGCAATGACCAGGATCGGCAATGTGAGCCATTAAGTTTTCAATGGGGTCTTCCCCAGTATAAATGGCCTGGAAACAAAAGCCAATAAATGCTAGCATAGCAAGGCGCCCGTTCTTAATCTCTTTAGTTCTCAACACCATTACAGGCTCTGGAGACCCTCTACCCCACATTAGAGGATCAAACCATAACCCACCTGGATAACCAACATCTGGCTTTGGTTTCAATTTGTTTGGCAATGTAGGTTCTATGTCAACACAGCCCGGATTAATCATATCTGCCCATCTTCTTCCCTCAGCCCAACCCATCAAGGCTAATTGCACTACAAACAAAGTTGTTGGATCTGCAAAATACTCCTTAGCACCCGCATCAAACCAATTATAATTCTCAATGAAGCCCAGTCTTTCAAGCCATTCCGGAATGAGAATTCCTGCCACAGCAAGCATTGCCCACCTGCTGTGCATTAGCTCAGCTTGTGCAAACCATTTCAGCAATTCTGGGTCAGACCCTGAAAGAGGTAATAAATGTACATTAAAGAAGACTAAAATGTAAAGTGTATATCTTGAGAACTAATGTAAATTTATGTTCTTGCAAGTCACTTCAAGAAGAGCAGAATTTAGAGGACATAATCTTAATTAAAAGAGAAAAGAGCATCCTGAAATGTATAATAGTTTATAGTAGCATATTCTTTGAGTTTGAGGGATTCCAAGCATGAAAGTTACAGTTTGAAATTTTGATTCAGCTAACTAATTCTTATATCAGCAAATCACAGCAGCAGCCGTTTTCCAAAATTCTCATAAATAGTTATATTATGTAAACTTCTCTCTGGTAAATTAATTGCGAGGGACAGCAAAAATTGAAAGAACTGATAAAATAGGAAATGATAAACTAAATAATAACTGTCAAAAGTCCAATCAAAGCCTTCTATAATATGCTTCAAAACATGCATGTGTAAGAAAATATTCTGTTATATCATCTGAAACAAAGGCGTACCTAATCCAAGTGGGTCGAAGCCAAAATCTCCAGGAAGACTACAATTAACATGAGGAAAGAAGTCACATTTCCATTAAGCTAACGAGCCTAATAGCATTCATGCTTCCTTGGCAATTACAATTAAATAAAATATGCAAAAACCCTGTTCATGGTTATTGAGACAAATGAATTTCAAATTATAAGAACAGTTTACCGTTTGGGGAGACCATATTACCTTCCATCTAGCCATTCAGGAGGTGAACTACCAGGGAACCACAAAGGTCTATCAGGAGGAAGTGGTTCGCAAACACTGGAAACCCCTTTAGTTGCATTCAGTTTCCCTTTAGTTTTCCCAATTAGGCATGTTGAAATTTTCCCTACCAAAGCTTTTTCAGGTAAATTCCTGTTTTCTTTAAAAAAATAATAATAAGAAATCAAGAAATCAAAAACTTTTTATTCATCAAAACTAAATGCTTGACAGCTAACATACAAGAAAAAAAAAGGGTAGAGAAAATTAGGACCTGATACTGGTTGGAATGCTTGTCAATGAAATAGAGGCAATGCTCAGAGCCATGGATGAACAATCCGAAAGCTTATTTCTGCTGTTTGTTGACTGTATTTTTTTCTGTTAATTTAATGGGCTTCCTTGTGGGCTTATCCACTCAAGAATACACATGGATGGTTGTACTTCTTGTCGCAGAAGAAAAAGAACCAATTGTACCTTGACACATGTAAAAGATAAGGGACCAATTGTAGTCTGAAACATGTAAAAGATCGTATTTTTTTCAATTATCATTTTGGCCTTTCTCCCACCCCTGGGATATTGTATAACTAGCTAAACTAAGTTAATATTTCAAGAGGTATATGATAATTAATTACGAAATTTTATATTTGAAATTTTTTTAATCAATTTTTTTTAATTTTTTAAAAATAATAATATATAAGTAGGAACGGCATGACCCCATCTTTTTTTTTTGAAAGTTTTATATAATATTAAACCAATGATTCATTATATATTATGAAATCAAACACTATGGAGAGAAAAATGTATTTGACAATATGAACAATGAAGCAATTATGTATTATTTTCAGAAAAATGAGACTGTTTTGAGAACAATTATGACACAGTATAAATGAAATTTTATAATTATTTATTTCTAATAATTTTTTTATAAATAACCTTTATGAATTATATATAATAAATGCGTATCTCTATTTATTATATTTTCTGATATCGTCATTGCATATAAATGTTTATAATTCTCGTCTTTCTTTATTTTCAACTCTCTTGTTTCATTTAAAATATTATTTTAGGAAATCAAAAGAAAAAAAAAACTCCTAATTTTGAAGATTTTAAAGTTGCAAATAGTATTCCAGTGACTGAAAAATAATTAAAAGTTTATTTTTAAAAAATTTTAATGAAAATTCAAATGCCATCACAGAAAATTTTAATATATTCTAACAATAACTAATAGTGTTATTTTTTTATTAATTAAAAAATATATTATAATTAATATGTCGAAGCAACTTACTACTATTAATTAATCCATAATATGAGGTGATGGATTAAAATCATCTAAAAATTTTTACATAGGGAAGTATATTTATTAATTTAACTTCAGGATTAAACTCAAATTTAAATTTATTTTTTACAATGTAAAAATTAAAAAAAAATATTTGTATTGTGGTCCAAAAATGTGAGCCCAAGGAATGAGCTTGGATAATTTACACATGTCTAATATTGCCTTTTTCTTTTTTGGGTTTACATATTTGAGCTGTAGTCATCTCCCTGCCAGCCAACTACAATATAATTTGGTTTGTTGATGAAAGGTATAGTTTCATCTGCTCCATTTTTCAATATTCAGTGACCAAATGAAACTGACTGTAACCCTCTACCAGCTTCACCTACTTTAATTAGGCCATTTTATTTTATTAGTTTCCTTTGCAATGCAGCAAAAGAGACCTCTCCTAGCTAGTTGGTGTTGATGCGGATGATAACCTTAGCAAATTGAAAAACAAAGAGAAATTTTCTCTCAATGGAATTTATTTATGCAAATAACAATCTGTCTTAAGGAATAATTATAAATAAAATGCATTAAAGAACAGACAGGTGATCAATGAAGTATATAAGCTTCTTAAAATTGTTCTCCACTCAAAAAAATGAAGGTGATTTTGCCACATTTTAAAACTAAAATATGGGTTATGATGAGAAAAATGTGATGAGCTTTGATGTCTTAGTTCAGCATGCAATGAATATTTTAGAGCAAAATAATGTAAAAGGCAAATGTTGATTTTTTTTTTTTGTTGATCTCATGGGTAATATTTTTTTTCACCATATATAATTATGACTTGGGGTAAGTTTGGCCAAGATTTTCTCCACCATAACCATTACATCTCATTGATTAGATTAGATCTTCCTTCGAACTATCACCTTCACTAGATCATCATATCCAAAATAAAAAGTTACAAAATTAAAATCATGCCATTGCTACAAAAAGTTGGAAAAGAAAAGTAGTACCTTTTTCATTTTGAGTAGACTAGCTCCCATTGTTCTTGGTGGGTGAAATTGACCGCGAGTAGAGTTAACACTTACCACTTGATAATTTTTTGGTATTTAATTTTGTTTCTGCCTCCTATTCTCCTAATCTTTGTTTTCATAAGCAATTTTTCTTCTTCTTTTTATCATTATTATATTATTAAATCTATTTTCTTCATACTTCATTATTTCAGAGAATTTTTGGTGAAATGGTTGCATTTTTTTTAAGTTAAAGCAAAAAAAGAAAAAAAAAAGTTAGAGGAGGAGATTTGAATTTTAAATCATTAACGTGTACTCAATGTTATAATATTATAAGTCAATTTTTATAAGAACATATACTCTAAATTCATACCTAAATCATACAATAATTTATTTTAAAAAATAATTATTTAAAAATGATTAATTGTTTAAATTTGAAATTATATTAATTTCTTATAATTTGCCTTGTTTGTATAGAAATTAATTAAATGCAAATAGATTGTCTTATATTTTGGACAAATAATATCATGTTCATCATACAGCTACAAAATTTAAATGAGGTGTTAAAATGTATTCTCTTCATTTCGCTAAAATTATCACTTTTAGCTCATACACACCTATTAAAAAATATTAAATTTTTTAATTGATTTCTTTGTCTCAAAAAAGGATGTCGCCTTTATATTTTTATAAATTTTAAAAATATATAATTAATGTATTGATAATTTATATATTTTTTTACTCTTATTTATATATTTATTTTATCTTAAAAATAGTTTAAATTATCATTAATTTTTTGTTTAAAGTGTAAATTTATTGAAAGGTAAAATTGAAAAAAAAAGACTTTAAATATATTTTATAAATAAAAGTAAATAATTATTTTGGAATATCATAAAATAGAATAATAGACAATTTTTATAGAACAGAGAGAGTATTATATAAAATTATTTTAAATTAACTAAAATATCATCTATTAATTCATTAATATTATACTCTCGCTTTATTAATTAAATTATTAATGATAAGGATAAAATTATAAAAAAAATTAATTATTTTTTTATTATATAAATTGATAATTTAAAATATATAATTTTTTTTTGTAAAGTGATAGTTTTAGTGGGATGATGGTAGTAATATATTACTAATTTCAAGATAAAAGGAGAATTAAAATGTTTTTTTATTATTATTAAGAGAGTTAAGAATGTTAGAAATACCTCCTCTTCAATATTTATATACTAAATTACTAACTCGACTTTGATTACAATTTTAAATAAATAATTCAATATAATTCCATTTATATAAATTAAAATTAAATTAAATTATTTAATTATTTCAAAAAAAAAATACTTATTCATATTTATATTAAATAAAAAATATTTTAAAAAGAAGAATCATTTTAGTCATATAAGGTAATTTAGTCATGTAATGACCATTAAAAAATTGTCAAAAATTACATGGAACATGTCCCAATTCAACAACAAGATTGTATAATTTCTGCAAATGAGGAAGCATAAACAGTAATGGCAACTAAAAATATTTTCTTTTTCCTTACCTTCAAGGCTTCAAATATACTTAATCCTCAATAACAAATACCCAACTGTTGTTTGATCTTTAACATCTCAACCAATCCTCTTTCTCTCTAAAGCTAAACCAAACCAGAAATCTTCCTCTTTAGCTTAGATCCATGTCCAATATCCCACATTTCCACTTCTACTATCTATCGCTAAATCAAACTACCCACTAACCATTCCAAAAGAGAAAATTTGAAAGACAAGAAAAAGTTGATAACTTTTGGGTTTAATTAACTATGTTAGAGACGACTCCACTTGGGCGGTTCCACTACCAAAGGCTTGAATTGAAGCGGTGGGTGCCAGCGTTCTTGACTTCTCACAAAACCCTTTTCACAGTCTTATGGATCGCGGCGTTTGCTTCTGTGTTTGTGTGGCAGAGGAACGTTGTGGGAGGTGGATTTTCGGTGTTCTGGCGGATGCCCACGAGGCCGATGCCCAAATTAAGACCTGTGGCATTTAATTTGACTGATTTTGGTGGAGTGGGCGATGGGATCACGTTAAATACAGAGGCGTTTGAGAGGGCCGTTTTGGCGATTTCGAAGCTGGGGAAGAAAGGTGGAGGGCAGCTTAATGTCCCTCCAGGCAGATGGCTTACTTCCCCCTTTAATCTCACTAGTCATATGACTCTGTTTCTTGCTGAGGATGCTGTTATACTTGGAATTGAGGTTAGTGTTCTGGGTCTTGCGCTTTTATGTTTTGGACTGTGGACCGATTTGATTATCACTCAGTAATTATCCAGTTGCTCTGGTGATTCATTTCCCCTCTGTTTTTTTTAATATATATATATATATAGACGATATTGTCTTTAATTATGTTCTTCCATTTCTGGAGGGTTTAAAGTAGCTTGCGTTCGAGTTGTTGTCTTGAGTTGGCTGGTTAAATGTCAAACTGCTTGTGGTCTTGGATAGTTTCAGTTAAGCTTATCTATCTAGATGTCCATGGTGGATACCCCATTCAATCTTGATACCTCTTAGGTTATAATTAAAATTGGCATCAGTGATTGAAGGATAGGATGGAGTAAATGTGTGGTTGTTAAATAGCTTAACACAAGCTGATAAAAGTTTCGGATTTGGGTGAATTTCTGGAGTTGCCACAGGATTTTGAAAGGGTTGATGTGTGCATTTTTGCACTTGTAAGGATAGCTAGGTGTACATCATTTTTCTTCCCCTCCATCAATGAGATTCAACCAAGTTAACTTGTCAAAGTTGTGGTATAATCTGCATTTCAAGAATACTACAGATTCTCTATCTCATTTGATTTAGAAAGGATGTTTCCGACTCCTAAGTCTTTGTGCCACATGGGAGGTTGTTCAATATTCTCCCATGCATTTCCAGAAGTTTGTCATGGGTTACATATATTCTTCCCGATGTCAATGTTTACTTCACTTTCACGGCATAAACCTGGGAACATAATATTTTCCTTCAGTAGCCTTGTATATTTTGCCCATGTGCTTTATGTGGCATTAAACCTGGGAACATAATATTTTCCTTCAGTAGCCTTGTATATTTTGCCCATGTGCTCTATGTGGCATGAGATTCATAGTTTCTGCTTTAAACTTTGTCTCAGTTGATTGAGTTATGTTTAATATAGCAGTCCTATGAAATATTTTGCTGTGTTCGATTGGTACTTAGATGGAGTTTCAATTTGTGATTACTTAAAGAGAAGTTTATTAAAATTATCTGTTTGATTATGACATATATATATATATATAAGCTATCACTAAAGTTGAGAACCCCTGTAACTACTTTCTTTTCCAGTTGCTTTTGGGACATCTGAACTAGTGTTATGAAGTTATTGGCCAATAAACTACCGGATAATCCACAAAAGTAATACAATAATCTGCAAATGGATCAAATTTTGGGTAGATTGTCATGTGCTGAGATATTTTAAAGTCACCATTACCATCTTCTTATAGCAATTTGTTTTTTCTTTTTATTCTTTCGGTTCTATTGAATCAAAATTATTTCTTATCGCTGTTCTGCTTCCTTATGTGATATTAATCAGGATGAGAAGTATTGGCCACTAATGCCTCCATTACCTTCATATGGATATGGAAGAGAGCATCCTGGACCTCGGTATGGTAGTTTAATTCATGGTCAAAATCTGAAAGATGTTGTTATAACAGGTCAGCCAATTTAAATTTCATCAATCAGCACTGAGTTAGCTTCTAGTACTTGTTCTGATATTTTCTTTTAAGGCCCTTTGAGTTGAAAGTGACAGGTACAAATACATATTTGATTGTTTATAAAATTATTTAGTCTTTGGCATCATCAAACTGAAGAATTGTATTAATCTAAGTTGAGAGGAGAAAGCGCAAAAGATCTTTTATGGAGATATCCATTCCCAATTCCGTGTTACCTTTCAGAAGTTTCTTGTGCAAAATTATCTTAAGTTTATGTTTTACTTTTACTAGTGCAGCCTAATGCTCACTTATGAGAGAGGACGGGAACTTTTTTACAGGGTCTACCTATTACTTTTGGGACGTTTCCCGTCTTTTGCTAGATAGAGATATGGCAGTTCTCTTTCTTCTGAATGTTGGATAAATTACTCTCCTATTATTTGTTGCCTAAATTTAGTGTCTGATAGTTATCAGTTACTATCTGAATCGTGTCCATTCCAATTAGATTTTCACACCTGATTTCAGGCAAAATCATCAACCATCAGTAATGGGGTGATATTGGTAGATAGCAATCATTTACATCTATTTGCTTAGCCCTGTTTCAGACATTATTATGACGAGCTTTGAGATTTTATCAGCCTCTTTTATTTGCAAAATTGTTATTTGCTTACTGAACTTCACGATGGTTTTTTCCTTTGATGGTCAATAGGATATAATGGTACCATAAATGGACAGGGCCAAACATGGTGGAAAAAATATCGTCAAAAGCTTTTAAACCACACAAGGGGTCCTCTTGTACAGATAATGTGGTCAAGTGACATTCTAATCACTAATATAACATTGCGAGATTCCCCATTTTGGACACTCCATCCATATGACTGCAAGAATGTGACAATTATAAATGTTACAATTTTGGCTCCTGTACTTGAAGCCCCAAATACTGATGGAATTGATCCTGGTGAGTATTTTCGCAGTTGCATCTTTTCTCAGTAGTATAATTTACAATGGTGTAAATAAATAACTTTTCTTTGACCTCCACTTTTTGTTGATCTGAAGCTCTTTAACATTTTGTAAAAACTCTTTTAAGAGATAAAGTGCCAACGGCAATAGTCCTTCCACATCAATGATGATAAATGAGGTAAAATGGCATTCTAAAACATGTAGGAAACTGTTGTATGAATGATAAGAATAAGATCATACATTAGGAAATACTTCAAATGGAAGTTTAAGTGATGTACATTTGAAATATCAGGGTATTGGTGAGAATGTTTTATTGTGAGAGTTTGCACAAAGCAGAAATTTTTTGAAATTTGATACTGAGATTGTCCTCTTCCTTCCTATTTCATTTTAATTTTTCTACACTGACTTTGTTCTTGTGTAAGCAAATTCACACAGCACTCCTATTACTGTCTTTGTATAAGTTCTTTTTTGTTAATTCTTCTACATTGCAACATAGTATTAATACCTTCATACCTATATCAAATTAGCCTGCCAAATATTAATATAGGATTCCATTCAGATATTAAGCATGATACTACTTATTGACCTGTAATGGTAAAACTTGTTTATGAAGATTGTTAGTAATTTCTTCTTTCCATCCTGAACATGGGCATTTTGGGTATAAACAGATTCATGCGAGGATATGGTAATAGAAAACTGTTACATTAGTGTGGGGGATGATGGAATTGCAATAAAGAGTGGCTGGGATCAATATGGAATTGTATATGGAAGACCTTCGATGAATATTCTCATCCGTAACCTTGTGGTTCGTTCTATGGTCAGGTGAAATTTCTTTCATAATTTTCTTCCAACTTGACACATTCTATGTATTTTTGCTCTTTTCACATCAATGAAAATTTCATAATTGCAAACGCATGCTTTTTTTTGAACGGCTTTATGACCAAGTGATGCAGTATTGAATCTTCTACATGATATTTTGGATATATGCATGTATACATTAAGCCAGAATTTTGTATTGCAAATGTTCACAAGAGGAATGCATATGTTTTAAGATTTACAATACTTATGATCATGTTCTTCACTTATCCTAAATCTGAATTGGCTTGAAATTTACGAATAAATGTCATATACTATTATGATTGAAGATGAATTTTTTTTATCCAAAAGAGAAATGATAGACAATGGCTGTGATGAGGGTCTGATACATTGTGAATCTTTTATGTGTATCAGAATGATTAACTTACGTTTGTTTATAATCAAGGTATTGCAGCTTGTTTATGTAAATTATTTTAACAACTTCGAATTTCTTTAAAACTAGCTTGGCTAGCATTTAAGATCCCCTTGTCTTCCGTTTTCATTTTGGGCAAGAGATCCTTGAACTTTTCATTTCCAAACAGGAAACTAGGAATTTTGATTTTGTAAGCAAATGTTACCTAAAACTGCTTCTAGTTTAAGCTATCCTGACAAACTCTTTATGGCTCCTGGCCCTAGGTTTTGTTATAGCAAACAATAAGTAGCTTCACTTGGGGGGGAGAGAGAGAGAGGAGAAGAAGAGCATGACTTAGAAATCAGCTGGAGCAGTCCACAAATCTCAATTTTTTGTTGATTGATACCTGTAGTTTGATGTGTGGAGCGAACTCTACCAAACAACTACCTCAATCAGATCATCTCCTTGAAGTTGTCTTAACATGCTGTACTTGCATGCTTCACCTTTCAAATTGTATCTAAGATCCACCATGTTTAAATTTTGCAACAGTGCTGGCGTATCAATTGGCAGCGAGATGTCAGGTGGTGTATCAAATGTCACTGTGGAAAACCTCCTTGTATGGAGCTCAAGGCGTGCAGTTCGGATCAAGACTGCCCCTGGAAGAGGTGGATATGTTCAACATATAAGGTACAGGAATCTAACATTTGACAATGTCCGAGTTGGAATTGTAATCAAGACAGATTACAATGAACACCCTGATGAAGGTTATGATCCAAAGGCCTTTCCAAGACTCAAGGACATAAGCTTCATTGGGGTCTATGGTCAAGGAGTTCGTGTGCCTGTGCGGATACATGGGAGTGAAGAAATTCCAGTGAGGAATGTGACTTTTCGGGACATGTCAGTGGGATTGACTTACAAGAAGAAGCACATATTCCAGTGTGCCTTTGTTCAAGGACGCGTAATAGGTACCATCTTCCCTTCCCCATGTGAGAACCTTGATCGGTACGATGAGCAAGGGCGACTCATTAAGCGCTCCTCCTCCCAGAACTTGACAGACATAGATTATGATTTTTGACAAAATGTAGAATTCCCAGTCTCCTGGGCATGGCTTTCGTTAGATCGATGACACTTCAATGTGTCTGTGAGATAAGCTGGATGAATCCCCATGGAGCAATCAATCCAATTGCTATGTTTTCTGCCACGCGCAATATTGCTCCATTGTTACAGATTCTTGTTTTTACTTTTTTTCATTTCTTAGCAGAGTTGTATATACAGAAAGTTCTCAGATAAATACTGGAAAGCTTCATTACTTCAAATCGTCTTCTGCACGGATGAAAAGTTACTCCAATTCTCAAATCGTGAACTAATGACTTAAGTTATAATTCTTTGACATTATTTTGACTGCATTTCTGGGTGGAGCATGTTTTCATGTTGCAGTTGAGGCCTTTTGGTAGGACATGCTTCTTACAAAGTCCTGAAAATTGATAATGGAACATGGACTTGTGAAGTGCTGAAATTAATAAGATAGACAATACAGGATTAGTTTTTGTCTTGCGTGGTAATCGTCCCAATTGTGGGTTATCAAAAAAGTGGAAAAGGATGGGGTATGGATTCTTCCCAGAAGTAGTAAACAAGTTGAATGGAAATTTTTTTTTTTTAGTTAAAGGTGGGCGGCATCACCATTAAAATTTATTAATTTAAAAATATTAAAAAAGCCCAAAAAATTAATAAGTACAATGCCTTAATAAATTAGAGGCATACCAGTTGAAGAAAAGAAAAAAAATAACAAATACAAGAAGAAAACTAGCTATAGAAAACACACAGAGGAGCAAGAGAGAGGCACTATCGTTGAGAACAAGAGGGAAGAAGGCCAAGTCACCAAAAGTAAGAGACCAAAGCTAGGAGCACAAGAAACCTGAAACAGCAAGATGAAATAGAAAAGCAGCCATCCAAGAAATTGCAAGAAAGCCGAGAAGAACAGCATTAGATATAGCGAATATAAGGCAAACTACTTATATCCGTTAAAATAATCCCTTTAATATAATTTGGAAGGAAAATAAAGAAAGAGAACTCTGCAGAGATACCATTCAATCTGCTATAACTCGCCAAATAATGTGAGACTTGGTTTGCTTCCCTGTGGGTATGCTGTATGGATGAAGAGCTTGAAGACAGCAGAGAGAATAAGATGAATGACGAAAGACAAAAGAAATTGCTTTTTTTTTTCTCTTTTGCTACTTAAAAATGTTAAGACCTGAGGCTGGGGCCATAGTTCCTATTCAAACAATATTAATCGCTCGGAGTTAAAAAAAATATCATATAATCGATTTTAATTCATTTGAGATTTTAATTAATTTGAGATAAAGGTTTAATTGAGTTGAATATATTGAAAATTTATAAGGTGATATTTTTCATATATAAATGCAACCCATCTCTTATCAAATTAACTCTATTAATACATTTATATATAATTATATGTATTACATATTAGATACTATATATAAATAGAATTAGAATTTAAATGATTTTTTGTATTAGCTTTGTTACTGCTTGTCATTATTTTACATTTCTATCTTATCGCTTCCTCTCAAAAAAAAAATCTATTTTGTCACCATTCACTATTAATAGTATAGAATAATAAAAAAAAAAAACCTAAAAATGTTAAAATATTGTTTTATTTATATATAATATTTATATTCTTGAGTAAAAAAAAACGTCTACTTGTAATGCATATGAATAATAGAATGTATTTTAAAATATTATTCATTTATAATATCTCATCTCATGAGTTTATATTTATTTATTTCAATTACATAATAATTTATTTAAAAGTTAATTCATCGCGAAATTTAAGTTGTGACCTTTTTTTCATTTCCCCAAAATTCAGTTGAGAGATATTTTTCTAATGAATAAATTATTAAATTAAAGAATTAGTCATGACTAGCCTGCTTAATTAGTCGTCCAAAATCTATATAATCCCTTTTAATTAATATTTAAATTAAGTTAAGATTTAATTAAATATAGACTTTAAGTATGGATAACTTTAATCTCAAGATTTGGTAAAACCGTGGATGATATTAAATCGCAATTATCATTAGCTTAATATAATTTTTAAAATCATAATCATTAGCTAAATATTATTCATCAAGTAATGGGCAATAATCGAGCTATTAATTAAAGTAATACTATTTAATTTTAAATTTGTGTTAAATTAAAATACTATTGTATTTTTTATAAAAAAAAATAAAATATTTTTTATTAATTATATTAAATTGTAGAAATAAAATAATAAATTATTTTTTATTTTTTTAATAATAAACCAGGTGGCTCTGAGTTTCGTGTTGGACCTGTCAATGTATATATCTACACAAATAAATTTGTATATATTAATCTATATGGTTTTGTTGATAAATGTTATATTAATATTTTTCTCTGATTTGTTGATTTTTCCTGGATTATTGAATCGGGTTTTGATTAGTCGGTCTATTCAATTATTTTGACTCGATTATTAATAACTATGTTTAAAATTTGTTAAAACTAAAATATATAAAAATTACATTAGATCAAACCTATTATTAAATCAAGCTATAATTCAATCGATCTACTGATAACCAATCCAATTATACGTTTTGAAAACTCTATAATTTAAATTGCTAATTAATATATTTTATATTTGAGTTGTTAAACAATTAATTAGTTGTATTCTAAATATTTTTTTTGTTTTAAACTTTTTTTTCTTCAAAATTATTTTTGTTTTAAACATAACTACTATAAAAAGTGTCATTTTCATTTTATAAATCTTGTTTATTTGTATTCATAATTTTTTTAAATAATAAAAGATTACAAATAAAATACGCCCTTTTACAATTATTTTTAAAAAAATTACAATAATTTAATTTTAAATAAATATTTACTTTAAACAAATTATAGAAGATTTGTCAATAAATATAAATGTATATATCTTTATTTATTTTGGTTAAAAATTTATACTTTTTTATATTTATAAAATTACAAAGCAACAAACATTTAATATAAAAATAATATATTTGACTTAATAAACAAATTTTCTATAACCTAACCCTCATAATTTTATAATTTTTTCCTTATTTGGATGTAAACATTAAATTATATATATTATATTTAATTATTTTGATCCACCAAATCTCCTTAAATTAATGGAATTATTCTGATAGTTGATTAGGATTAATTCCTTCAAGTGTTAATTTGGTGAATGAAAGAGATTAATTTGGACTTTGGAGAGCATGAGGAATATATATATTGGCATACAAAAGGCAGGCAAAGCCTCAAAATATTAAACTACAACTGATCCGGCATGGGCAGGACAAGGGGATAATAAGGGTTCGGTTGATCCGCCTTGATTCATGCATATAATTTTAGCCATTTTAATAAATTAACCTCTTTTTTTTTTTACCATTTCACTATAAACTTTTTATGTTTAGATTTTTTTAATAATAATAATTAAAATGTTATGAGATATATGTATAATTACTTAATTGGATTAATATTATCTTATGTTATTAACTTTATGAGATATATGTTATTATTAACTTTATCAAATTCAAATTAGAATTAACTTTGTAATTTTTTATTCTTATCAAATATCTACTTACACCACTGTATATACCTCATTATGGATGGTATCTTAGATATAATTTCACAATAAAGAGATCTTTCATATTTTTCATTCTTTATCTATTTTTTTCTTTATATTTATAACACATTATCAGCACAATAGTTTCTATAAGTTATAATAGTAATGGAAGAAAATTTTAATTTTTTAATTTACAAGAAAATTTTTATCTCTCAAATTAATGTACGCTTCCATATTTAATTTAATACTTCTTGATTATTTAATATGATTAATTTTGATTAAATTAACATATGAAATTTTATCTATAAGTGGTATCAGAATCCTCATATTAAATTATTAAAAAAATTCATAATTTTTTTATCTCATATATATATTTGATTGAAAATTTAAAATTAATGAAAGTCGATATAAAATAAATTTCGATATAGAATGGAATAATAAAAAAGCATCTAATAAAGTTATAAATATTTATTGCAATTATAGGGCATTAATCTTTTTGGTAATCACAAGAAAATTTTATATTAATAAAACATGGGCCTTGTATGCAAACCAATTTGCTTGTTTTTGTCTTTTTTTTTTTTTTGTTAAAGTAATATAATTTATGTTCATAGTTTTATATTACCAAGCAAATTTTATATTAATAAAATATGGGCCTTGTACGCAAAAGACCAATTTGCTTATTTTTGTCTTTTTTTTTTTTAAGTAACACACTTCATACTCATAGTTTTATATTAATAAAATATAAAAAGATTGAATTCTTCTCAGAATATGGATTGAATTTTTCAATTTTTTTTCGTGTATAATATGTGTATTGGAGTTCTTAATTAAACACTGATAGTGTTTATATATGTATAATCTTAAATCACATATTGCACATATTATATCATGAGTAAATATTTGTGCATTAAAGTGAAATTGGTAAATAAATTGATATTATTATGATGTGATATAATTATTTATAATTTTAGAGTTATGATATTTAAACTCTAATTATAATTTTTAGTTTTTATTTATTTGATAGCTCTGTAAATCTATATAATTTATGAATCTTATTTAAATTTAGTATATTTAAAATGTTAAATCTTATAAAATTTAAATTTATTACCCTTGATATTTTTTGAAGAAATTATCCGTTATGGGTACTTGATAATGAAATTTACCTTAATATTCTAAATCTTAGAAATATTTGAGAAGGAAATCAAGCATCATTGGAGGATTACTTAAAAGTAATAATTTTCTTTTGATTACTCAAATGAGAAATTAAAAATTGATTATCTTTTTATCAATGATTTATTACAGTATTTTTTATGAATATTAAATTTTTTTATGCCTCAAATGTGCTCCTTCAGTATCAATATTGAAAGCATAAATTTATAAAATATTTTAAACTAATTTCTTGTTTACTTGTAGCTAAACAAAATTTTTAGCTTTTAATGAAAAATTATCAAACTCGTCCAACTAACATAATATTAATCTATGAAGTGAATATGATATTTTTTTTTTGAAGACCATGAACAAGATCTTGATAAAAAGGGCTGTGGTGAATTTTTTTTTCTACCAATTTTGAAATCATAAGTGTTAAAATATACATATTGGCACAACTCTTATAATTATTCATGATCAAAAAATATTTATTATGGTTAATATTAATAGAAATTAATGTTGATATGATATTTGGCTCTGCAAATATGGTTGAAGACTCCAAAAGAGTTCACATTATATTATAAATTTGAATAAAGTTATATATTGATGATGTATTGTATTCTAGTAAATCCCAAAGAAATTTACTAAATTTCAAATAATACGTCGCAATAAATATCCTATTAAAATAAAATGAGAGAGGTATTGAATTTTTATATATCACCTCTATAAATTTGAACCAAAAGTTTATATTAAAATTTTCAAGTTTATCAAGTGTGTTATACTATAAAAAAAATAAATATGATTGAAATGTATTATATGCGCCAAAAGTGTATATATTTCAAAATTTTTATATTTTTACATGATAGTTTTGGTCATATAGGTTCAAATATAATGCGACGTATTGTTAAGAATACAAATGGATATCCATTAAAAAATCAAAAATTTCTTTTATCTGATGATTATTTTTGTGATTTTTGTGTTCATAATAAATTAATTGTGAAACTTTCACTATCTAAATTATATTTAGAGTCCATTGAATTTATACAATAATACATGAAGATATTTGTGGCTCTATTCATTAATCTTGTGGACCATTTAGATATTTTATGCTATTGATTGGTACTTCAACTATATGATCACTTATTTATCTGTTGTCAACTCATAATACTACTTTTGCTAAATTTCTTGCTCAAATTATGAAGTTAAGATTAATGTTTCTTGATTATCATATCAAAATAATTTATATGGATAATGAATATGAGTTCACTTGAAAATTATTTATGATTATTGTATATTATCATTCAATATTTTTATTGCATATGTTCATACTTAATATATTTTAGCTGAATAATTATTTATTAAGCTTTTATGATTAATTATTCTTATACTTATGAAATCAAAACTCCTTATATCTGTTTAGATACATGTTTGGATATATGTTATTATTTATGTTGTACCTTTAATTTGTATTTGATTGTCTATACATCATAATTTTTTCACTTTACAATTTATGTTTATTTGACATATTATATCTTATTTAGAATTTGTAATATTAAAATTTCTTATTGAAAAATATATATTTTTGTTGCATCATCCCAAATAAATAAAATGGATTATCAATATTATTTTGAAATTTATATAGATTTTAATTGTCAGCATTAGATATTATTGATCTTTAATGATAAATTTTTTCGAGCAATATTTTTAGTAAGTTAGTTTTTCAGTATTAGGGGAAGATAAAAATAAAGGACCAAAAGTACAAGAGATTAGTTGAAATACATCAACTTTGTCTAAATCTTATACACGCACAAATCAATGTGAACTGAAAGTTTAAAAACTAATGTATTTACAGAATATTACAAATCAGTTATCAGATATCTTTACAGATACCCGAAAGGTGTCTAAATTACATATTTTTGCTACTAATGCTCCTGCTTGATTGATTGTTCCTGTAAGACATTTTATTAGTACGACAACCATTTAATATATTATATGTCTGAAGCGTGGTGGAGCACTTTGTTTAAAATATTAATTTTTAAAAGAAAAAAAATGAATAATTTTAAAATGGCACTCCTGAAAAGGTATAAAGCAGCATAAATCAACAACCACATATTTCTAAAAAGTAATATCAGAAGTGATTTCGGTACCAAAAATTTTTGAGATCTCATTTAAAACTAGAAATAAGTAAGAAATGGGTGAAATTATTATTAATAGTATATTTGCATATATTGCTGCTGAAATTATTAAAATGTGCTTGAGTCTAAAAATTATTAAAATCATCGACGCTGAAGTGATGGGCCAAAATGTAAAGTAATCTAGACTGAGCTACATTCATTTGTTAAACTTATAATATTTGGACCAATAGTTCAATATCAGAAGATGTTAGACCCACAGAGTATTGTATATAAAAGAAATTAAACAAATGAGATTATAAAAAGAGCACATTTTTTTTATTATGAATGTAATTGCTCTTAGAGTCAGTTTTAACAGCCCCTGAAAAGCTCAACATACATTATGTCAACTTGCTTATATGACTCGTAAGAGAAATGAGTTAAATGAAATTGTAAAATGCAAGGCACAACTTGTGGTATAAGAATTCTCATAAAGACTTTGTATAAATTATAATGAGATATATTTTCATGGCATCAATGTTATTACCTTTAGATTTTTGATATGTTTGATAGCCTCTGAAAGGCTCAACATATTTTTGATGGATGTTGTGACAATTTACTTATATGGTTCATTAGATAATAACATATATATAAAGATTCCTGAAGAATTCAAGATACGTGAAGTATCAAAATATCTTAAGCATATAATATCTTGACAAATATACTATATTGAGCTCCAAGGACCCTAAAATGAGCTAAAACAATCTAGGTAAATGTTGTATCATTGCCTATTTAAATACTTAGAGAAAGTGGATATTAAAATAATTTCATTTGCCCATGTATTGTTATCTAGAAGATAAATTTAGAATTTGTTATAGTTACAGTTTATATTTATGATTTAAATATAGTAAAACCTCTAGAAGATATCTTAATTACTACAGACTGTTTAAAGAAGAAATTTAAAATGAAGAATCTTGGAAGAATAAAATTTTATCTTAGTTTCAAGTTGAGTATATATCTAATTAAATTATTGTCTATCAAACATCATATATCAAAACAACTTAAAATAATTTTATGTGGATAAATTTATCCATTAAGTACTCCAATGATTATTCATTTTCTTGACATAAAAGGAGATCATTTTTCTCTATGTAAAAGATAATGAAGAGATTCTTGGTCCTGAAGTATCATATCTCAGTGTAATAGGGGTGGTTTTATATTGCTAACAATACAAGACCATATATTATTTTTGCATTTAAATTGTTTGCAATATTTAGTTTTACACCAACTATAAGATATTGGAATGAAGTAAAACATGTTTTATGCTATCTACGTAGCATATCTAAAATGGGCTATGCCTTCATATGTAATAATACTATTATTTTATGACAATATGTGAAGTAGACAATACTGCTACTTCACCAAATCATTCAGAGATATTAATCATTCATAAAGTTAGTCGTGAATGTTAGATATGCTACGTAGATAGCATAAAATATATTTTAATTAATTCCAATATCTTATATTTGGTGTAAAACTAATATGGGTTATGCCTTCATATGTAATAATACTATTATTTTATGACAATATGTGAAGTAGACAATATTGCTACTTCACCAAATCATTCAGAGATATTAATCATTCATAAAGTTAGTCGTGAATGTGTATGGTTAAGAACCATAATCAAACATATTAGAGAAGCTTATGAATCACATATTAGAAATCAACAAACCAACAATATTGCACGAAGATAATACAGAAGAAAAAATCGGTATTTGCAAAGTTTATTCTAATGACAATTCAGCAGATTTATTCATAAAGATATTGCCGATATCAGTCTTCAAAAGATATATATACAATATTAGAAAGTGATCACTTAAAATATTTAGTTGGATATATTTTTTAGGGGAAGTTACTTATGAATACCGTACTATTTTTTCTTCACTAAGTTTTTATCTCACTGGATTTTTTTTAGTAAAATTTTAAGGAGGCATATTCATAAGGATAGTCTCCAAGAAAAAGTGTTATGAGATATGTGTATGATTACTTAATTGGATTAATCTTATCCTAACAGAATTATAATTAATTTTATCTTATTCAAATTATGATTAACTTTATAATTTTTTTTTATCAAATATCTACTTACACCACTATATATATACCTCATTCTAGTTGGTGTATTAGATATAATTTCAAAATAAAGAGATCTTTCGTATTTTTCATTTTTTATTCATTTTTCTTCTTTATATTTATAACAAGAAAATTATTATTATTTCTTTTTCAAATCTAACCTCTCATTCTAGCCTTAATTTTTTAAAATAATTATTACTATTTTAATTAGTATTTTTTTAATCATATTTTTAATTGAGATATAATTTTAATTCTTTTTTTTTGTAAAAAAATTCACTTAATAATTTTGAAAAAAAATAAGATTAATAGAATTATAATATTAATTTGCATGATAAAATAATAAAAAATTTAAAAATCATCAGGTAATAATAGAAAAATGTATTTGAAATTTTCTAGATCTTACAAGTTATAATTTTAAGTTCAATAAAAAATATTTACTCGTAATTATAATAACTCTGACATATATAAATTCATATTCTCCTTAATTTAATATATATATATATATATATGTGTGTGTGTGTATATATTTCAAATTGATAAATCTATAATACCTATTTATTATTTTTAATTATTTCTAATTTGTACCATAAAATTAATAATAATAATAATAATAATAGATTTAGCAATATTATATGTGTTAATAATAAATAATTTAATAATATGTCTTGTAAACTATACAATCTCTCCACTTAAAAGTGATTTTTTTATTTTAGTTTAGGAGGATGTTATATTATATTTTAATATATTCGATATATTCAATAATATTTTTTATATTTTATTTAATTTTATCTCGAATTTATTTGAAATATATTTATATGTTGAATGTAATTTTTTTATTTTAAAATTTTGATTTTTTAAATGAAATCTGGTTCTGTCATTGTGGGCGACTATAAGAAACTTAAATAATATCATGTTGCAGCCAACCGTTAATTTTATCAGGCGGATTATCCAAGTAATGGAGACCAATAAGGAGCTTTATTGTAAAGGAAGCCAACGAATCAGCTGCAAAATTTATCTTTCTATACATATATATGGTTAATTGCAATCTACTGGTCTAATTTCAACAAATTCTGAATCCCAATTAACGAGGTTGCATTCGCATTGTGCTTGGTATCCTGCTGTAAGTTAAATCGACTACATATTTACCATCTGCTACTACCTACAAAACTTGAATCCCTCTCACCAAACGAGAATGAGTCCTTGATAGATACCCCCATAGATCAGTCTTTGTAATTGAACATTTTTCAATATTCATGGCAAACCCAACGATCCAGCTTCCCATATGATCACGTGTAAGCCCTCCTGCACAGAGCTTGAGGAAATTAGTACCATGATTAATCACGGACTAATTAAGTTAATTCGGGTAATTGATGTTGATTAGATATAATAACCACACTAACTCGCATGAAAGTTGGCATGATTACCATGGGGAAGCATAAAATTATGAATTATACATTTGGTGATTCATTTTAATTAAAAAAATTGATTTATCTAACTATGATCACAAAATGATTAATTCGAATCGTTGATTTTTATTTGTAATAATCATGAATCTTATCTTTAACTTTAACTTTAATCAGTAAAATTTAATTCAATTAATATTCGAATTTTAAATGACGAGTTAGTTTTAATTTTGATTTAAACAATCGGTTCAAATCAGTTTTCTTTCTTAATTTTTTAAATAAAATTAATCATAATTGATAATATTTAATATGAAACTGAATATTTGACTCATAAATTTGATAATATTAATCAAGTTAAATTAAATAATATTAATTATTAAAAAATATAACAAACTAATAGTAGTTATTATTAATATAATAATAATAATGATAAAATTTTGCAAATACAATTCCTTATTATAAATATATGTATTTTTAATATTATAGTTTTAAATATTTAATTATGCAATTAAAGTATAAGAAAAATATTTTTAAAAAAAAAAGTTAATTCTATGATTTTAGTTTTGAACTAAAAATTATTTATTTTGATATATATATTAAAAATTAATATATGTATTAATATTATATTATATATATTAAAATATATACGTATTTTTTAGAGTATAATTAAAATTTTTTTTGACGAATTAGACCCTAAATCATCAGTTTTGGTTTAATAAATAAAAAATTTGAATCAAATCCTTATAAATCAATATTGATTTTGGTTAGAGCCCAGTTTGTTAGGTATCGATACAATTTAGTGAATCGGACCCCATTCATATTTTATAAACTGTAGGCCTGGTTAGATTTATTCACTATCAAAATTAAAAAAATTTATTTCCTAAAAAAGTTAAATTTTTAATTTAAAAATTTAAAAGAATATTTAATTGTGAGAAATATTTTATATTCAAATTCTATTTATAAAGGGACAAAGAAATAAAATAACATGATGTGGTGTTTACATTTGATTAGAATTGGAGTGGATTAAGATTTTGGTAAGAATGGAATGAACGATGGACCACCATAGTGGTCCCTGTACCATAATCAGATATTTAGAAACTATAGATTTTAGATTATAAATCTATACCATCACCCGTGAAGGTCCATTTCATAAAATTCAAATATTTTTGGATATATTTTTTAGTTTTAATTAAGTTAATTTTTTTAATGTTTCAATTTTTTTTTTTTGAGAACAGGAAATTCAAAATGAAATTCACAAATTTACTCCAAATAGGGTTTAGATATCATATAGTTTTACTAAAGACATAAGTATTAAATCGATTCATATTGCTAATATTTGACATAAAATATAATAAATTGAGAAAATATTTTCATGTGTCATAAAATTTCCACTCACAAAACAAAAGCTATCACAAAGTCTTGCTTTTCATAATATATACTTAGTGGTAACTATATTAAATGCAATTAATTAGTTAATAGATAGTTCCTCGTTTAATTATTATAATTTATATCAATAATAAGTAGTGTTACTAGGAAAAGTCCTCGTTTTTCACATAATGAAATTTCTTATAGAAAGAGGAAAGCCATCTTGCCGTATAACCTAATCATTTAATTAACACCATTAAACTTTTGACTCTTTTTTTTTAATTCAAAAAAAAATTGAAAATACTTTAGGGAAAATAATCTAATTAAGATGATTGAAGGATGCGTGAAATGATTTACTATCGTTGATAAAAATAGTTGTTTTGGAATTTTTATGATTAGAATATATAATTCTTTTATGCTTTTTTTTAATTAATATTTTGTAATATAATGCTTTTGGTAAACAGTGATTCAAATTAATAACAATATTGAAAAATTAGCTCATATTTATTGGGAATCAAATTATGTTGAAGATTAGTTAACTATTTATGCTCTTCACTTCATTTTAATGTAGGTGTTCATATTCTTTAACGAACTCAAAGAGAATGATTTAATGGAATTTTTTTTTTCAAGAATGGTCCCTATTTATTTAGTTTCTAAGATTTTACCTTCCCTTTTGCTAAAAAATAAAAATAAAAAACTAATAATAATTAAATTATTATAATTAATAATTAAATGTCTACTATAAGGTAAAAATTCTTAAATATTGAGAAAAAAAATGTAGGCTCTTAAAAAAATATATCATACTTTTCCTTAATTAAAATATTCTGTAAAACAATGAATAATATGAAATTACTATATATTACTTTTAGTAATTCAATGTGTTCTGACCTATTTCCTTTCTTTATAAAAAAATAGATGTATAATTAAAATCCAAAACGATGTTAAGTGAGAGTGCATTTTAAAGTTTGAATTTTAATTATTAAAAATAATATATAAAGTAATAACAATGAAATGTTTAAATTTTAAAGTTATTTAAGAACTTAATTATTCAATGCAATGCAAATGCTAAGTTCAATAATTTGATTTATAACATTTTAATTTAACTAAATTTTTAAATAATATATAAATAGATATTATTAACAATTAAAAAAACATTTTGAACTATATGCGAAAAAAAAAAACACCGTCGTAATTGACTAGGAAATATAGAGTTTAACGGTAATTCGAATGAGTTTTAAATATTAATAATTTTTAATAAATATTATTTAAATGCAATTAAAATTTAAAAAAAAAATATTCTATATGTTATTTTTATTTTTTTATAATATTTTTTAATTTTTATATATTTCTTAGTATACTAAATACAAATTAAATATGCATTTTTTAATATATTAGATTAATATCTCTATAAGTGAGATATTTTTAAATTACAAGTTTAAAAGTGAATGTTATAAAAAAATTAAAAAAAAACAGTATTTTTTAAATATTTTTATTTTTTAAAAAACAAATAGTACATTTTACTCTTTCATTGGTTTCACTTTCACATTTGTCAAATCAAGATTAATGGAATAATTTCCCATCGTATTAAAGCAAAAAAGTTTTCTCATTTTGACTTTAAGTGACTGCGTTTATACCTAAACTTTGTTTTTTGTTTACGCGTCCACTTGCAAACCATAATTATTAATTAGATATTTTTCATTGTATTAATTAGTCAGTTGAAGAACCTTAATTATTATTCTCTCCATCTCCATAAAATTCACATTTAGCCACACATACTTAAAACTATGCGAGGGTGTTAAATTTTTTTTAATCAAATTGAAATACTGAAGAAAAAAATTAAAATTAAATTGTATTATTGATTTTATTTTACTATAATTAAACTGAATTATACTATTAATTTTAATTAATATAGTTCTAGAGATTAAATAAAATTTAAACCAAAAACTATATCGAACTACATCAAATTATTTTAAATTCTAAAACTTGATTTTATTTTAATTATTTAGCTTATATATTTTATGTGATAGAAATTAAACTTATATACAACTTTTAATAAAATTTAATACAACTTAATCAAATATTATTTAGAACCATATTAAATGTTCAAATATATTTAATTGAATCATTATCATGTTGAATATATATATATATTTAATATTTTTAATCTTGGATTTTGCAAATATTTCATTTTCAACATTAAAATTAAATTATGGTATAAATATTTAGGTTGAAAATATCTTAAATGTATATATATATATATATATATTGCCTTTTAAAAAAAGACTTTAAATATTTATATTAAACCAAATTGAACTAGATTATTTTAAAAGAACCGAATATTCATTCTGTATTATCCCAAAAAATTAAGATAATATAAAATAAAGATTTTAATTTCCATATAGTCATGGAGATTAAATTTTTAAAATTTATGACTATCAATACGATTAAAAAGATTTACCAATCTTCAAATTGAGCCGAGCTGTGCGCTGATTTAAATTTTTTAAATATTATATAAAATTATTTTAAACTAGCTAAAGCATCATCTATTAATTTATTAGTATTAAAATTATTATACTATCAATTCATTAATTAATTTGTTGATAATAAAAATATAATTAAAAATAAAAATAATTAGTTTTTTTATTATATAAAATAATAATTTTAGTAGGATAAATTTGTTTTTTTGGTGGAAAAGTGATAATTTATACTTTCCGTTCATTTTTATGAGCAATAATCCTCAGCAAACGTCTCAAATGAAATGAAATTTAAATGAAATTTTGAAAAGAAAATGAAAAAACATCAATGTGAACAGTTGAGTTGTCTATCATACTTTTTCTTAACTTATGCTTGAGGTTTGCATACGTTATATCATATTATATTTTACACTATAATTGATTGATAATCTGATATTAATTTATGCATATACCGTTTCATTATCATAAGTCGGAACCCTCAAGCACTAATTTTACTTTTGATTAAAAATAAATAATTGCGGGTTGCCCCACAACAAATTATTGATGTGACTATGACAATGAAACAATGAGATTACTTTCCTTTTTTTTTTTTTTTTTTTCTAATTTGCATAACAATATCATATTATTTTTTCTAGATACATTACTTTGTTAAATAATTAATAATACTTAAATAATGTAATTACGTTGCTTTAGAATATATATTTTATTTTTTTATAAAATAATTTATCATTTAGTTAAATAAAAAAATATTTAAAATATATCATTACAGATAATAGTAAAATCGAATAACAAATAAAATATTAAAAAAGTGAGTATCAAGTCATATATAATTATAGTATTATATAAAAGACAATTAGATATATAAATTTCTAAAAAAAATATAATAATAAAGTATAAATATATAAAAAAATAAATTGAAAAATAATTAATAGTAAAAATAAGAGCTAAAAAAATAATACTAATTAAAATAAAATAATAATTAATAATAAAAATAAAGAAAAAAAAATAACACTAATTAAAATAAAACAGTAATTGATAGTAAGAGCAATGGCTAAAAATAAATGGTACTAATAAAAATAGAGAGAAAAATGAGTAAAATAACCTTAAATCACTGTTTATCTATAGTGATTTTATATGGTTTTTTAAATTACATCATTTACTTATTTGTAATTAATTGATAATATTTTATAATAATTATATAAATATTTTATTTATTTAGACTTAATTGATAACATTTTATTTTAAATTTATGATTTATTTTTTTTCATACTTAAAAAAAATATTAATTTTTTATATTATTTATAAAAAAATTAATATATATATATTTTTAAAGTAACGCGAAAAATTTATTTTAGTATTAATTAAAATTAATGATGAAGACTAATAAATTAAAATTGATAATAAGAATTAATATTTTATGTATGTATATATATATATTATATTATAATATTTTTTTAATATATATATATATAAAGATAAGGCTAAAATTGGTAAAAGATAAATAAAATTATTGTACATTTAAAGTAATTTTACTTCTTTTTTAAATTATAGAATAGGTGAGGACAGGAAAATAATAAGAGGACTTAGTAAAAAAAGAATAATAAGATGACCGTTATCCACGTGGTTGACTTAATTATGATATAATTAATTGATTTTAACTGTTAATCAATTAATATATATGAATTAATTTAATTTTTTATTTCCACATCACATGGTAGGTGGCAACAATTATAATATCAATTTTAGATTTGCCTAGATGGTTCGTAACTACTTGAAGTTTGACATTAATTTGCATTTTCCGAAAAGAAGAACACATTAATATATAGTACTGTTGGAATTTCAAATGTGAAGAATCTCACATTATTGATTTATTAAACGTTATGTAAATAAAAAAGATTTATCAACCTAATAGTTTAAGCTTTTGACTTTAAGTGTGGTATAAAATTTATGAAGTATATTTTTTCATTAGGCTTATAATTTTTTTTTAAATAAATAGATTCTTCGAACCCAATAATGGACATCAAATTAATTGTTCGATAGAAAAAAAGTATAAAAATAGTAGTAAAATATTGTCATTGCTATTTCTATGTGAAAAGCAAGGTTATTTTCTAGTAGACTCAGACTAATAGAGTATAAGCACTCTAAAATAACACCACATGCTCAAGTAAAAAAAGATTTTGCTTAATGCGGAGGCTCACACTTAAAGAAACTTAAACCGGTAGAGTATAAGCACTTTAAAGTGATATTGTATGCTCAAAAATATGAAAAAGATAGGAGGAACTCATAAATTCAATGTTATGGTATAAGATTTGCAAAAGTATTTTTTTTTTATAAAATTCATAAAGAAGATCTCCTAAGTAAATAAACTCCTCGTAGCCAACAAATATATTATATTGTTACAATAAATTCAGTGTTCCACGCTAATACAAAGAACTTCGAAAGAAAGTGAATCGCTAAAGAATATAAATATTTTTTTTGCCCTGCTGAAATTATCGTCTTTAGCTTATATACTCTTACTAAAAAAGTTATTAGATTTTTTAGATATTATAAAAAAATATTTTAAATAGACTAAAATACTCTCTATTAATTTATTAATATTATACTTTAACTTTATTAGTTAAGTTATTAATAATAAATATATAGCTGGAAAAAAGTTAATTTTTTTTAATTATATAAAGTTGTAATTTAATAGAAATATTTTTTTTATAAAAATAATAATTTCATTGAGACTGAGAAAGTAGTTATCCTATTATTTTTGTGAAGATAAAAGCGTATTGTAGTGTTCATTTCTTTGCGAGGATGATTGATTAATTGTCTGATTCTTGGGAGTGGGGAGTAAATATTCCATTTGTTGCTTTTGAGTGTTTACAAGTTGATATGAATTAATACATTTTCAAAAAATAAATTATTATTATTATTATTATTATTATCTAATTTTATAAAATTATTTTATAAAATTGATAAATAATTAAATTAAAATAACTTATTGAAAAAATAGAAACTATTATATTAATCTCATAAAAATTTAAATCTTTTAATTTAATAATTACTTACACATAATAATAAAACATGCATAATGGAAGCCTTTTAAGAGGATCGCAATACATAGCGAACTGAAAATATGGATCAATTATTTAAAAAAAATCAATTGGAAACTAAAAAAATTCGTTCAAAACAAATGAATTTTACAATTCTTTTGAAGTTTTGAATTTGAAATATTAATAAAGATTTGTAAATTAATTATAATAAATCTAACTACCCCTAAGTAAAATATTTTACATTTTTGATATTTACTAATAATTGATTTACAATTCTTTTAAAGGTTTGTGTTTGAAAGTTTTGTGAATCAAATTTCACTAAATTAGACCAAATTTCCAAATCAACTATGTAAAAAAGTTATTATAAACAAATATTTTTTTTTCTCATGCTCTTCTTTCTCCCTTTTGAGAGATTCTCTCTATTCTCCTCTCCTCTCTTTTCCTTTTTTTTTTCTCTCTAATAATTTTTTACCAACCAATTGTTCATTATATTTTTATAAATCAAATAGTAAGTATAAACATACTATTTCTAATTATCTTTCACATAAAATATACTTTTTCTAATTATCTTTCTAATTATATTTATTATATTGAGATTTTTAAAAAAAGTAAAAACAATGCATTTATAAATTTACTATAAATAAAAAAATATAAGCTTCGATGGCCTTTTACATTATGATATTCATTTAGCGTAAATGACTTTTTTAAAAAAAATCAAGAGGTCAATCTCTGCTATTTTCCCCTTTTCTTTGTTTGCTCGGGAAAAAAAAACATATTTTAATTAGCTTTAAATTAAAATATAGTTACATTTTTTGAATATATATAGAAATATACGATCAATCTACCTATTTAAATATTTTTTCTTTATTTACTTTTCACCCTCCCATTTCTTTTTTTTAAAGTAAAAATTAGAGGGTGTTTCTCAAAACTGAAGCTTTTCAGCTTATTGTGAATAAGTGATTTTTAGATTATAATCAGATTAAAAATAAACAGTTAAGCGTTTCTGTAAACTAGTTAATAATCAGCTGATAATCAGTTAAGTGTTTCTGTAAAATCAGCTTATAATTAATTTTTAATTGCAGAAACTGTCAAAATGACCAAACAGTCCCTGAGTTTATTTATTGTATAAAAATAATTTTTTAAATGTTAATTCAAAATTTATTTTGCAATAATAATAATAATAATAATAATAAAATTTATTTAATAATAATAATAATAAACGTAAAAGAATTTTGATGGGAATTAAAGTGTATAGGGTGGAAAAATTTAAATTATTGAAGATTAGGTAAGGATAGTATGGTCTTTTACTTGGTCAAAACTGCTTAAAAAATAAGTGCTTAAAAAAAGTAGCGAAACCCAACTTTTAAAAAACTGATTAAAATCAGATTATAATTTACTATTTAAGATTTCAGAAACACTTAAATAAACAACTTATAATCTAAAAACCGCTTATAATCAGTTTTGATCAACTTTTAAGTTTTGAGAAACTACCACCAACTTTTATAAGCAAATACACCTTTTCAACTTAATAAGAATATAGATGTTTGAATTCAATTTGAAAACGATGACAACTCATAGTACACCTTTTTAACTTTTATAAGCAAATAATATCATTCTCATCAAGCTATGGTTTGTAATATTTTATATTATTTGAAATGGATAAATAATTAATATATTAATATATAATTGAGATATAAAAAATAATATTATATGTATTAATACGCTTAGTATTAATTGATTTAAGATTTGATCAAGGAATGATAAAAGATATTAATTTTTAATTTTATTGCTTTAATTAAAAAGATTGATAATATAAATTCAAAAAAGTAAGAGAAAATTTTTTACTTATTAATTTTTTCTGAAAAAAATAAATTTAACTAAAATATATATGACTAAAAAGAAAAATGAAAATGGTAGGAAAGTAAATAAATATATTAAAATTTAAAGATAGTTGTTATAATAAAAATATCTTTAAATGGATAAAAAATTTATTAAAATAAACTCAAATAAAAAATATTTTAAATCCAATCATAATTAATAACATGTATATTTAAAATTTTTTTAAGATAATTAAATTTATATTGTCAATTTGAAAGTTGAAATAAAATAATAATAAAAAAGATCAAAAAAATTTGTTTCAAGAATGATCTAATCGAATCCTTTAAAGGTTAAATAAAAATAAAAAAAATACAAATTTGAAAAGTCATTTTTATTCAAACAATAATTTCTAGAGCATTTTAATAATAATAATAATAATACGAAGGGGAGCCTGAACGCAGCGGTAAGTGCTGTCGCCGTGTGACCTAAGGTCACAGGTTTGAGTCGTGGAAATGGTCTCTTGCAATTAATTGTAAGGGAAGGCTGCGTACAAAGACCTAATGTGTTCGACCCTTCCTCGAACCCCGCTCATTGTGGGAGCATTCGTGCACCGAACTGTCCTTTAATAATAATAATACCTTACAAGTTAAAAAAATAAAATAATTAAAAATAAAATATGATGTCTTCTAATTTAAAAGGGAAAATAAAACCAATTAAAAGTATAAATATGAACATAATTCGTGAAATTCAATAATTTTTCGCTTATTAAAATTGAGTATTATCATCACTTTAATTAATAAATGCATACAAATTTCATCTTAAATATATTCATGCATATTTTATCTTATTAATAATTAAATTAAATTTTGATTAAGATTCTAACTGAAATTATAATAATTTCTTATGAATTAATTGTATTATATTTATGATTACAAACTCTTTTAATATATGTATATAATATAATTCAGTAAAAAAATTCAGTACGGATATTTTTTTTATTGTAATTTAACGGAATAAAAAGGATTTTCATGCGCTAATTCCATGGGTTATTATTGGTTTGCATCGATCTTCAACAGAGGAAGCTCAATCTTGTATAAGAATATATTTTGTGGATGTTTTGCTATGGAATGAAGAACATTTTAGAACCACTGTTCTCTTCACAGTACAGTCAAGCGCAGAGCTCTCACCTGCAGACGGCCTAAATTTAAAGCATCAAGCACCGCCATCATTTCCAGCAATTAACTGCTTCATCTGCTGGGAGTCTTGTTTAATCAAATATCGCACAACATATTTCTTCATCAGTGTGGCTCTCCATATTGGAGGTTGTATAAGTTTGATCCCTAAGCTGGATTTTAAGTCTGGGTGGATGCATCCCATGGATTTAGAGGCGAAGCTAAATTTTTTTTAGTGAAGAGGGACAAAAAAAAAATATCATATATATTTTTTAAAAATTTAAAGGAAGATAATTAAGTATTTTATAAATTTTAATAATATATATATATATATAAATTTTAAAACAGAAGGGGCAACTGTCCCCTTTCTAATCTGAGTATCTTTTAACCTGAGTATTTTCGCCATTGCGGGGGTTCATGCATCTCCCTTTTATCTTTTTGCTATTCACTTGGAAGCTCACATATCTCAGGTAGAAGTAGTACACTCTCTTATGCATTGTGGTAAAATTCGAAAGTGCAATTTTCAAGTGTTTTTCCCCCAATAAAACTATTTATATGGGGTGTATTCTATTCAGGGAAAGCAAGTGCCTCCCTTTCTCAACCTAATGGTTGTTCTTTATCTCTCATGTCCTGAGCCTCTCTTGGTCAAGAATCTTCGGCTCCCCACACTGAGTATGGCAAGTTTAATGATTGCTGGATTTCCGTGTTGTTTTAAAGATGCTTTTCAGTGCATCCGTCTATTTGATTTCTATAGGCTAATTCACTGCCATATCTGGCCTGAGATTTTTTTACTGATTATTAATGTTAAGGAATTATATTAAAATGCATCAGATGGGTCCACTTCTATTTGGAAGGATGTATGTACTTTGCTTTTCAGGCCTCCCCACAACCTGAATAAGTTTAATTTGTACGTTGGGATTATTTTTTAATTAATATTATCTTTTCTTTTCTGATAAAAAAAATTCAAACAAGCAATCACGTGGTGGAATAAATTGCTATTATCTTAGTAGTTATCATTATCACCAAAATTTATTATTATTGACGTTTAATTTTTATTAGTTAGAACTTCAGTTTTAATTCTTATAATGGTTAATATATTAATAATTATTTTTGTCATTATTTATGAAAATATGCTGATTATCTTTTGGGTGAAGGGAGATTGTGACGTGGGCTTCACGAGAAAATTGTTCCCTCCGACAACTCTCTCAGACATTTTATTGACCAAAAAAAAAAAAAACTCTCTCGTACGTTTGGACACCTGAGTTAAATTTGATCAGGTGTTGCTTTCGCATGTGCGCCACTCTCCCCCACCCGCCTTTTTTTCTTTCTCCCTCCGCGTTTCTCACGCGTTTCATACCTCCTTCCCCACTTTTTGTCTTTTTTAATAAATTTAATACTCTTCTCTTTCTCCGCTCTCCAATATAATTTCTGAGAAAATAGACCAAATTAATTTTATCTAATTATTATTTAAATTAATTTAACAAATAATATTAATTTAAATTTATTAAATTAATCTGATTTAAAATTCTCACAAACTCATATTATTAATTTAATTTTAATTTATATATTTTATATGTCAAAATCGATCGAATTCAATAAACTAATTGAATTTATTCGAATCGATGCTGCAAATTTTTTTTTCTTATAAGTAATTAATTTTGGAGGATAAATCATTAAATTTAACTAATATTAGTTAGTTTAATAGACTTCTAAAATTTAATAAACTGACCGATATTTATTTTTAATTTTATTTTTCACTCTTTTTTTTATCAAATCTCTTTCGCTCTCTTAGTTTATTTTTTTACGTTACTAAAATTTTAAATGTAATATATTTCAAATAATTATAATTAATAACTAATTGTTAAGGTTAAGAATCATACTTATATTAATTATTTTATATATTTATATTTAATTACTATAATTTTTATATTATATTTTTAATAGCCATAACTGAATCAAGATAATTTTTCATTGAGTTTAATTAACACTCATAAATTTATAATATAAACTAAAATAAGAAATTAAGAATTTAAAGCCTCAAGAAAGTTCGTAGCATATAAGTACAACACTTGAAAATATAAGGAAAATCCTTACCACAATAACAAATTTAAAATTCAAAAATAACTCATACTAATAAAAAAAAAGGATCATGTTCGAACTATGATAATAGGATGATGTAGGAAGCAATCAAATTATTAAAATTTTTAATAGAGATTTGAGAAAATTGAACTTGAAAACTAATTGTTAAGATTTAAAAATTTATTTATATATTAATTATTTAAAAGGAAATCACATGATATGTGACTTTTTAACTTTTTTTTAAATACTCTATGATTTTAAAATTTTTTAAAATATCAATTTTTAAATTTAACTAAGCCTATATTGTATACATACCTTTTTTGGTTAAGTCTTGTTGAATATATACATTTGGTATTACTCAATTAAAATAAAATATTAGTAATTTTAAAAAGAAAATGAATTGCGGGTTTAAAATATTTTCACATTTTAAAGCATTTTATACCTTTTCTCATATTGTATTCTTAATATAAACTAATAAAAAATTTAAATTATAAATTTATTATTTCAAGTAAATATTTTTTTATGTTTTGAGTGATCATACACTTTTTCTAAAGTATTTTTTTATACTTGTTTTTAAAGTGTTTGATAATAATAATAATAATAATAATAATAATAATAATAATAATAATAATAATAATAAAGTTCTAAAAAATCCAGACCTGAGATTTTAAGAAAAATAACTTAATTGAATAATTAAGGAAAAGAACAAGTAGCACATCCAAATACGAGACACGAAGCACACATGCGAACGCATGAAAATCTCGTGGCAGTGTAATGGTCTAGTCATACTCAACGGGTGACTCTAGAAAATTCCCAGGCGCAACAACTAGCATTTTCCACGTGTCTAATAGGAATTTGTTAAAGGAACTTACACTAGCCGCTTTGCTTGTTCTTTTTAAAACCAAAACAATTGGCTGAGTGGTCCCCACTTCGGTAGTATTGTTTACCCGCAAGTCGGCATGTAAGTTAAATTAGCACTGCCTAACTACTGACTGCCATTAAAAAATTAATCAAATATACCCAAATTAAATTAAATTAATTTAAAATTAATATATGATTTTATTATTAATATGATTCAAATTAATTTGAAAAAAATATTTAAATGGAAATTTTAACTTAATTATAATTTAAATAAAAAAATTAAATATTTTAAAAAATTAAATCAATTATCTTTTTTTTGAATAAGAATTAAATTAATTATCCGAACCAATAAATAATTTTTTTTAAGAAAACAATACATAATTGTACGAAGGATAATTCTTAATATTATTTGATCTAATAAAAATACTATATAAATTAAATTAATTCAGATTAAAAATATTTATATATTAATTATATTAAAAAAATAATTATTTTAATTTTATAATAATTATTATTTTTAATAATAAATATAAAATTAAAATAATTATTTTTATCTGGTAAAAATATTTAAAAACAGAAATATATATATCACTCGTTCAATGTTCATGCATCTCCTATTCCCAACCTGGAACAGGATATGTTTTTCCCGTTTGGATATTCCTTCATTTTTTTTTTACCAGTTAGCTTAGTGCAAATAGAATATTTATCAATTATCAACAATCTTGATTTTTCTGAGAAGTGGAAAAGAAAAGAAAAAAAATAATAGAAAGAAAAAGGAAAAATTACACGATATACTATTTTTTATAAAATTTTATTTTTTTATTAAAAATATTTTAATTATTTTATAATAAATTTATAGTAAACTATAAAAATAAGATATTTTAGTAAATTAATTATAAATTTTTATAGATTTAAACATATTTTATAAATATAATAAATATAATTTTTTTTATTTTTTTATATATTTATCAAAAGTCTAAAAAAAATATAGCAGCGAAATAAAATTAATACAATTATACATTTTCCTTTTAATTTTTCAACGGATAAAAAAATAAATACGTGTAAAATCAGAATACTAAAACTTTTCTCTTTTATTTTTATTTGAAGGTAAAAAAAAAGTTTGCAGGTCTCATATATTAACAGTTAATTTTGAAAATCTTGACTATCCAAATGTGAAATATTAATTTTGAAAATCCTGACTATCCAAATGTGAAATATGTACTCTTTGATGTAATTGAAAATCTTTTTTATGTTATTTTTAATATGTAAATAAAAAATAAATGTATTTTCTTTTTCTTTTCACTTTCTTTTTTCTATTTTTTACAGTGATATACATAATATATGGAAATTTATATAAAATAAGTATTTTTTAAAATTTACAAAAAAAGGACAAATAGTTGTCAAAAAATTTATGAAAATAGCATATAATTAATGATGGGGATTTGAGTATATAATTTTTTTGTTTATATTTAAATATATGAAGAAAAAATTAATTATATTAAATTCAAATGACATTGTTGTTGAAATGATTACGTTAATTATCTTATTCCTCAATTAATAAAAGAAAGTAAAAAAATTCTTGATTATCCGCAACCAAAAAAAAAAAGGGGTAAAAGACAGGCAAGAAAACCAAATAGAAGTTAAGTTAGTTCAATGTCAAGGCGGGGGATAACTATATAACCGTATACGAACAGCAGTCCGCCGAACCGGATGGCAATTCGGTGAATTAAATGCGGAAACATGACCTAAATTTACACCAATTGGGTAAATATTTAATATAATAATTAATTATATAATTTGTGGAAACGCAAATTATATCGCCGGTTACAAAAAGCAAAGAACACGTGCTTGAAATATAACTAAAAAAGAAAACGCAACGTGACAATATACATAAAATAAATAATAATTAATTAATTACTATTCAATTCAGCACCCTCCGGCAGCTGCAAGGGACAAAGCTAAAAAGCCCCCATATTCCTCGTGCTTCTTCAACCCGAAATTATTCAACTCCCAAGGAAAAAAGAAGAAGATAAGCTCTCTCTCTTCCTTAAAAATATATGTGCATATACAAATTGCTTCACTCCGATAGAAAACCTAACGTCGAGGCTATTGGATTTCCGATTACTTATATTTTTATTTTGGATCGGTTTTTTGTTTGAGTTTTAAATTCGCTGGAGAATTATGTCTTCTTCGCCGGGAGTCGGTGAGTTCGTTGGACAAAGGACGCCGAAGTTGCCGGAGAAGTCTAGCTTTTCTCAGACCTGTAGTTTGTTGAGTCAGTACTTGAAGGAGAAAGGTAGTTTTGGAGATCTCAGTCTCGGTATGACATGCAATGGTGAAGGAACTGGAAATGGTACTTTTTCTTTTTTCTTTTTTTCCTTAATTCGAATTCAGATTTTTTAATTTTAAGATGATTTTTTTAATTATTTGTTTTCTTTTATCCTTTTAAATGACCAATTAAAATGCTAAGTCTATTTAATTTAGATCTACAAATCAATTTTAATTATTTTAGCAATTATTATGTTGATTATTATATAATTTCAATTTCCTTCTTTTTTTCTTGTAATATTTTTAGATCCAAAATAATTTAAATTCTAATTGAAATATTCTAAGCCTATTATAATAGCATTAATTATCCTTTTTTATCTCCTAAATAAACTCAAATTTTGAACTATTCATTTACAGAAGAAGGATAATAACATGCGGCTAACCTTAATAGTCGGAATTTTTCTTTTGAATGAAAGTCGGTTGTAGTCTACTGCTAATTATCAGTGAACTTCACTATAAACTGCTACTGTCGTCTTTGGAACTTTTGTGTTCAACAAAATTTAATTTTCTATATTTGAAATTTGAAACTACAATAGATCTGATGTTTCGTTTGTGGTTTTATCAAGGTACTACTCCTGAGATTCTGCGTCAGACAGCGACCACCACCATGAATTTGTTTCCAATGAATGAGAAACAAGGTGATGTTTCAAGCAGAAACAAGGCTGCTGCTGCTCGGACTAATTTTAGATCCATGGATTTGTTTCCTCAACAAGCTGGTTTTGCTCCTGTTCAAAAGGAAGAGATTCCAAACATAATTGATTCAAGGTGAATTGATTGATTGAATTTGATTTTTGTGACCCCTTTATTAATTAATTCCTTTTCGGTTGATTAGTATTTTTATTTGCTTTTTTTTGGAGTTAGTGTTAAAAAGACAGGGACTGTGACTACAAGTGCAACGCCAGGGCCTCAAAATGCCCAATTGACTATTTTCTATGGTGGACAAGTAATCGTGTTCAATGATTTCCCAGCTGATAAAGCGAAAGAAGTTATGAACTTGGCTAGCAAAGGAAGCTCCCAGAACCTCACTGGGTTTTCTTCTGATCCAGTCAAGACTCCCCCTGTTTTTGCTCCAAATGCTGCAGCTAAAGCCCCAGTTGAATCCAACAATTCAATTCGTCGTAGCCCGAATAATATTCCTAATTTTGGCAATAATTTGATTCCGAAGGGCACCCAGCCTCCCCCTCAAACCATTAATAGTGGTAATTTCCTTTTTGCCCCCTCTTTTTTCTAATTATTGATTTTCTTTTCTCGTTTACCAAATTTCTAATGATTTTTTTTTGCCACCAGATCTTCCAATTGCAAGAAGAGCTTCCCTTCACCGGTTTTTGGAGAAGAGAAAAGATAGGTAGGCTTTCATAAACAAAATCATGTAGAAAAAAAATGAAAAGTCGCTTGTCATTTGTCTTATTATTTCGTTGTTTGTGTAAATTTCCCAGTGGATAACTGGATATGTACTGAACTAATTGAATTAAAAATCACATAAATATTTCTTTCTTTGTATTGATGTCTATAGAATGCGATGTGATATAATTGAACAAGAAGAGCTAAATTTTCAAGCAAGCAATAGATTGTAGCTTTTTGTTTTTGTATTTGATTTTGGATTTTTTGTTATGTATTTGCTGTTTACAGGATCACTTCAAGGGCTCCATACCGAATGAATGGCTTCTCAGCCACTCCCTCTAAGTCAGATGAAAACAAGTCGTGGCTAGGCCTGGCTGCTCAATCTTCACAGTAGCAATCCATGGATTGCTAATTATATTCATTTTTAGATTTTTATAATTTTATAATTTAGGCCTGTTATCTTATATTGTTTCAGGCCTTATATTTTCATCTTACTTGTTCTTTTTTCTTTTTTTTTTCTTTTTCCTTTTTTTTTTTGACGGCAGGTTGAATCCTGCTGTTTCCTTAATTTCAGCTGTTATTTTTGGTTATTTTACCCTAGATCTAACTATTAGTTCTTATTATTAACTCTTAGCTAGTGAATATTTTAATGGATTATTATATAGATCTTTCCCATTAATTAAACTCTTGGATGCAATCTCTCATTTGAATATGCAAGATACAAAATATGTTTACATATTAAATAATAGTTGGCCAATGATAATCTCAAGGAGACACATGGGTGGGTTAGGAGCCGTAGTTTTAAGACCCGATTATACTTGTGAATGAGAAATAGTTTTTTTTTTTTTTAATTTAATGAATATTGAAATCTCTTTTATAAGTCATGAATTGCGGATTTTACTGTTAATCGATCAAATTTACTACTAATTAAGCCTTTTATACTTATCTCAAAATTATCCACACAACACCATACAATATGCTTCATTCATTTAGTTTGCAATAATTAGATGGTGGGGATTTTATTCAGTTAAAAACAAAATAAGTCAATGGTGGAGATGATTTAGTACGAAATATCTTTTTTTTTTTTGACGGTTCAAGTAGTGAAAATTTCCTGATAAAAAAAAAAGTAGTGAAAATTAATATCAAGATATCGTTTTTACCATTTGTCATTATCCATATATGCTCTGGTCTATTGTTGTGTACGATATCAAATTAGGTCCCATCTGACTATTGTACAAAAGTATTCAACTTACGTACACATACAAAATTTATTAAATTAATATCTTTAATATCAATACCAATACCAATAGTATTAGGTTTATTTTCAATATTAGCATATTTTAAATTTAAATTTGAATAAAATAAAATAAAATTATTTTCAGTAGTTTTGCTTTTTGAAACCTAAATAAATTGAAAGAAAACCAACTGGCAAGATATTGTTAAATTGAAAATGACATATAAAATACCTTATTCCTAATTTAAAAAAAAAGAAAAGAAAAAGACCACGCGTATTTGAAAAATGTACAACGCGGAAATGTTTTTCTTTTAATATTAGATTTAATTAATTAATTGAATTAAAAATAGAGCATTATTTTATATTAATTGATTGGTTCAACTGTCAATAAGGAATCTGTGTGTATCTATACATAGTTTCTTATTGTCACGTTGTTCATATGTATTGAGGTTGGCCCATTTTTATATAATTTATGTTATTTTTAAATTGGCATCACATGCCATGTTTGAAGAGAGGTGGTCGACTTTATTTGACCAATTCTAGTGGTTTTATATAATAATTAAATATTCTAATGGTAATATATTATATATTTTATAACATTATAATATATAGTCGTATTTAAATTGCCTTCCCATTCACCGATAAATTAAACGAATAAAAGAATAAGAGTTTCCTTTTGTTGAAAAAAAAATAAAAATAAAAAAATAATAATTCAGAATTGATTCCCCACTTCATGTGCTTGCCTATATCAATTGTCAAAGTAATTATTTTCCACACGAGTTCGGTGAATTTATTATTTTTACTGTATCTAATGATGGTTATTTGCTCTCTCTTTCCTCAAAATACAGTAGAATTTGCTCTCTAATTTATAATTATTATTATCTTTGTAAATAGTTGAAATTTCAAGCAATATGTTTCGAATGTTTATAATTTTATCAAACTAACTTGTTTAAGAGTATAAGTTGTACAAAATTTGAGCTATGACATGATATAATTACCAAATAAAATGTATTTGCTATAATTATAGTCATATTTTTATTTATAAAAATTAATGATCATTTGAATTAAATTTAAGAATATAATTTATTTTGTATAGTTTTTTTTTTATTTTCTTTAATGTTTATCATGTGATTTATTTATTTTTATAAACAATTGTTATATTTCCTATTTAAAATAAGCAAGAAAATAATCTAAAAAAAAGCAAGAAAATATTAAAACTATTTTTATAGTATTTCAAATTTCAATTTCAGCCGATAATAAATTTATAAAAAACATTGTAGTTCATATTAAAAAAAATGAGATGAAGCAAGTTCAAATTAACATTCTCGAAATTAAAAAAAAAGATGATCCATAATATTTATTGTGTATTTTAATATCACCTTTTTTTTTTAATTATTTTTAAGAATAATTCTAACTTCATCTAATAAGAGAACAGTCGCATACTCCAAAGTCCAAATCAAACATCTCATCATTTCGAACATAAAATCATTACCATCTATTCGTTATAGCAGGTAAAACTGGCCTGTAATTGAATTAAATTGCGTGCATACTAAAAGAGTAATTCCTCAAATGGAAGTTTACGACAGCTCGACTTCCTCAAACGACAACATAAAATTCCTTCAAAGACCAAGAAAGAAATAGATCTCCCAATCTCTCCTAACACTTCGCTTGAAATTCTCACAACAAAAGTCTAATGTAATAAGGAAAAGATAAAAATGACGACACAATTGCTATGAACTACAAAATATCTGTGGAACTCCCTTGAAAACACTGAAACTGAACTAATTTCCAAAAAAGCAATGTAAAAACTGACTCACGACGTGTGTGGACAAAATACGAAATAATAAAATATAAATTGAAGTAAAGAATGGGATTTACTTGATTTTTTGGCGGTGGTTGTGTTAATAATTGATGCCTCTTCTTGTCTACCCCTTTTCCTTTTAAATTTCAATGTCTTGAAAGTGTTTTCTTCTTTTTATCATCTTCTTATGTCCATAAAAACCACTTCACTCATGGGCTTTTAATTGGGCTAGGTTTTCCTACTTTTTCTCTATTGGCCTTTTTATAATTGGGCTTCACTCAAACCTAGTCTATTATTGATGCAAACATTATCATGTTAGTATATAGCTAAATAATTTTTTTCCCTTTAATTTCTATTTAAGCTAATCTTTTAACTGTTATCTATTACCAATCATTCCACATATTGAGTTAATATTTTTTTATTATGCTGGAAATTAAACCATCGCTTATTTTATTGGATTATTTATTTTTAGTAAATTTTATTATGATTGAATTTTAAATGTGAAGATTGGAGAAAACATCTTTAATGCCAATAAAAAAATAAATGCATAGTTATATTGCACCATGACTACTCGAAATTGATAAATGAATTTTTAATTAATGGCATTTCAGTAATTCTATTTTTTGGCAGAAAATAACTAAAATCATTAGTAGGATAAAGGAATATAATGGGCCTTGAAAGGCCGAAGCAAAAAAACTCATGGAATGCAATGCAAACTAACTCTCCTCTAAGAACTAAGGAGCTAAGGCATAACCACCCTATACATAATGGCCAAATATAAACAAATAAACTGCCTACAGCGTAAACAAAGCCTAAAGTCTTGAAGGAGCACTTCAACAAGAGCAAGCAAGTAAGAAAAAAGAAATTAATCTCCTTACACCATAAGTCCCAAATGTCCTCAAATATGAACACCAAAAAAGAGCACGGGAATAAAAACATTCATGAGAGGGACTTTCAGAAAATCCTAGAAAAAGTAATGAAAATGAGCTTGAAGCAAGAGGCAATTCAAAGTACCAACATGCTACTTCTCCGGAGGTACTTGAAAGGTAGAAACTTGGGTCCATGAAACAAAAGAGCAGTTGGGAAGAAATTGAAGCATGCTTGAAGTCTTTGAGCAAGCTTTGAAGTGCCAAAAAAGCAAACAAATCCCATGATAAATCTTGACTTCAAAACGACCCCAATCTTTAAAAACATGCAACTAAACACAAAGTCAAAGCTTTTCAAATTTTGGAGAATATGAAAACAAGGGCTCTTGATAGCCAATCGGGGAGAAGGGGTGGGGGTGATCCCAAAATACTAAGAAAATAAAGTAAATGCATAAAATAAAGAAAAAATAAGTAGAGGATGGAATGATCTAGGGTTGATCGGCAGTAGCACTAGATTTATGACAAGAGAGAAAAAAAGAGGCTCTATGAACAAAGAGAATGAAAGTATAAATTTTTTCAAAGAGGTAGAAACTTTAAGAGAGATAGAGCTAACCCCAACCTAGGGGTGGAACCAAGGAGGGTCATGGACCCCCCTTGGTTCATGCATATATATACATACATAGGTATATATACACACACGTACATATTACATATATATTTATATTTATAAATATATAATTTTATGCATTTTAATAAATTAGTAATTCTCTTTTTAGAACCTTTCAATATGAACTTTTTACATTTTGATTCTTTTTTAATAATAATAGTTGACAATTATTATTATTATTATTTTCAAATGTAACCTCCTATTATAGCCTTAATTTTTTTAAAAAATAATTATAACTATTTTGATTGTTATTTTTTAATCATACTTTTAATTGAAATATAATTTTAATTTATTTTTTGCAAAAATGTATACCTAATAATTTTGAGAAAGACTTAATATTAGAAAAATTAAAATATTAAATTGCATAATAAATTAACAAAAAAATTAAAAATCAATAGAATAAAAAAAATGTATTTGAAGTTTTCTAACCTTATATGTCACAACTTTAAGTTCAATAAAAAATACTTACCTGTAATTGTGATAAGACTGATACATATAAATTTATATTCCCTTTAATTTAATATATATATATATGTATGTATATATTTCAAATTGATAAATCTACTCTATTTTATTATCTTTAATTATTTTTAATTTATATCATAAAATTGATATTAATAATAATTAATTTAATAATATTATATGTATTCATAATAAATAATTTAAGAATATATATTGTAAATTATATAATATCACAATTTAAATATAATTTTTTTGAAGGATATCATAGTATATTTTAATATATTTGATATATTTAATAATATTTTTTTATATTTTATTTAATTTTATCTTGAATTTGTTCACAATTTACTTATGCAGTGTATGTACTTCTTTTATTTTAAAATTTTGTCTCCCTCTCAATGTAATCATGGTTCCACCATTGCCCCCAACCCAAGTATCAAAAAGATAATTCAATACTTCTTTTTGATATTAACTTGTTGGTTATTAAATAATTAGTAATTGATAATAGCACTGTACCATATTTAGAGTGAAATAATATTGAATTTGTTAATCTTACGCCCTTTATCTTTATACTTCCTTGAGAAGTATATGTTCTCTTTATTTCATAGAGCTCGTTTTTTTTTCCTCTAGCCATAAATCTAGATCTTTTTTTCTCCTACCTATATTTCCTTTGATTTAGTTTTTTTTTCTTTGTTTTCTTAGTATTTTGGGTCCCACCAAATCAATTATTAAGAGCATCTCTTTTCAGATTTTTCAAAAACTAAAAGGTCTTGACCGAGTAATTGGATACATGTTCATGATCGTCGGAGGTCTTTTGAAGTCAAGGTCTATTTTGACTTGTTTATTTTTTTAGGGCTTTAAAGTTTGCTCAAAGACTCAAGATGTGTTTCAATATTTTTCTCGCAGCTCTTTTGTTTTATGCAGAGCAAGTTTTTCTCTTTCAAATACTCCCAGGGGAAGGTGGCATGTTAGTGGTCCTTGCGGATACTCCTTCCTTTTATTCTCTCACACTTCTTGATGTTTATATTTGATTAGGATTTTTAAGCCTCTTGGTGTATAAAGATTTATTTCTTTTATCTTTATCGTTTGGAGTATTCTTTTAAGGCATTAACAATTGGTAATGATATAGGTCATTTCTCTTATTTCTTTTGATGTTTATGTATGGAGTAGCTGTGTTCTTATTCTTTAGTTTTTTGAGTTAAGAGGATGTTTGTTTGCATTCTATTTGTTTTTGTATCTTAGCTTTTCTAATGATGTTGGCCAGAGATGTATAATGGTCGGGTTAGTCAAATTTTAACAGTTGATTAATTCAATCATTATTAATTGATCATAAAAATTTATATTTAAAAATCAACCACCGACTATTATAATTAGTTTGATCAATTTTTATTGAATTCGGTCGGATTTATGAGTAAATATACAAGTTAAAATTAATCAACTTAATCAGTTTAAATTAATATGATTGATCAAATTGTGGCCTAATTGGTCGGATTCATATAATTTTGTTCATCCTAACATTAACTATTTTCTTATAAAAAAATAATATTGAATCTAGCTTCTGAAATTATATTAAATAATGATAATTACGTGGCAAATTATTAGTCCAAATTTTTTGGGATGAAGAAACCCTGATCATAGGATTACAAGATACACCATAATCTCCATGATCTAAAGAACATGTGATAATAGCTCAGATATTGGCTTTCCTTTTAGTTTTAAAGACCATCTATAAAGAAGAAGAAGAAGCAGGAAGCATTATCGTCTTCATCGGTCCGAGTCTTTCTGTTTTCTTGATCCTTTCTCAATCTTCCCCTCCCTTTCGAGGGTTTTTTTTTCTTTCTTTCTTTTTTTCCTTTTCCTTTTCTTTTTCTTTTTTATTTTTATTTTTATTTTTAATTTTTAATTTTTTCATTTTCATTTTCAATATCTTTTCCTTCTGCTTTGAAACCCTAACCCTAGATTTTTGTACGACTTCAACCACAGCAACGATTGTGGTATCAGAAATTGTATCTTCTAGTGGTAGATGATGCACCATCAGAGGCTGAAACAACAGGCCATGATGCAATACCCCCATCCTGCTGCTCTCCTTACTGGTCCCCAGGTTCAATTTTTCTTTTTCTCTCTCACTGTTTTTAAGATAAATACATGTGTTTTTATTTGCTATTGCTGTGTTAAAATTTTTTTGGTTTAATTGATAATTAAGTTATAATTCAGCTATCGGCTTTGTTTTTTATTTGGTATTTTTTCCCGATTATATTAGGTCATTGTTGATTAGTGGTCTTAAAATTTTATCGACCCAGTACTATTGTTTTGTATAAAATCAATTGTAATTTTAAAAAAAGTTTGATTTGAGAGTGATCTCTTTGACTTGTTGCCTTTGAGGAATCAATCGTTGTGCAGTGATTTCTAGGTGAGAGATAGCTGATAATGTGGTTAAATCGATAAATTTGAAGAGTGTAGTTTGCTTTTTGCTGTGTTGACGTCACTCATTGTCATGGGATAATCATTTGAAAATATTTAAAATAGATCATTCTTCCTACTGTTTTTATTGTTTATATTTGGTCAATACAAAAATTGCGTCAACACTGGTCAATACAAACATTGCGTCAACACAATCTTTGTTATGGGGGTTTCAAGTTTAGGTTTTTCCACAACCTAAAACACTTTGCTCAAGCACTGGTCGGGAGTTTACGTTTTCAAGTTGTAGGGTTTTTATATTTTTTTTCTTTTATTTTTACATTTTTATTTTGCAGATAGAGCCTATCCTGAGTGGGAATCTGCCTCCTGGCTTTGATTCAAGTTCATGCCGCAGTGTGTGAGTGTTGTCGCTTTTTTTTCTTTTATATATATATATATATTTAGTTCTAGCATTGCTGCCTGAACAGGGTGAATCTTGTATCATTCGTACTAATTATGAAAAGTTTATTTGTGCTTTTTTCTTTTTTAAAATTTTCCCATTTTTAAGTTGTGTCATTAGTACTCTTTGAACTTGGATATTTGCTCTCTCTCTTATGGTTCCATTTGTGTTGTGCTAAATGACTTTCTTTCTGCATATCTTGTTTTTTCCATGTTAGTGGATTTGAATTGTTTGGCTATGATTTTGGGTTAATGTGGACTAATAGACTTAATTTTTTGAATGATAAACTGCAGGTATGTAGGTAATATTCATCCTCAGGTTACAGAACCTCTTCTTCAAGAGGTTTTCTCAAACACTGGACTTCTTGAAGGATGTAAGCTGATTAGGAAAGAGAAGGTTTGGTTTCATTGCGATGATCTTAGTGACGCTTCATTCTTTTTTTGATGTTCCATAGCCATTTCATTTAGAGCTATATTGAGTACCCTTGAATGATTATCCGGCATAAGTTATTTCACCATTTTATTTATTTGCCTATTAGTACATATTCTTATGATATGATGAGTCCCTTTTCCTACCTATGCAGTCATCCTATGGTTTTGTCGATTACTATGATTGGAGTTCAGCAGCTATGGCCATTGTAACCCTTAATGGAAGGCATCTGTAAGTTTTTATCATAACTAATTTTTGGTTCAAGTTTGTCCTCCTTATGTACTAATGTCCTTTTTTATATAAAAAGGTTTGGACAGCCTATTAAGGTCAATTGGGCTTATGCAAGCTGTCAAAGAGAGGATACTTCAGGTTTATATTCAACTATATATTATTCTTTACTGTGTTGAGTTATACAGAATACATCATGTATATTATACTCATGCAAGTAGTTAAGGAGAGGATACATCAGGTTTATATGGAACTACATATTAATTATTTGGTATCTTGAGTTATACATAATGCATATTATCATTGAAATTCATTGGTCATTTGATCAATAATGATGATGTTTACTGTTTCTGACAACTTATTCTATTTTCTCATTTGCCTGCAGGTCATTTCAATATTTTTGTTGGTGACCTTAGCCCTGAAGTTACAGATGCTACATTGCATGCATGCTTCTCTGTGTATCCTAGTTGTTCGTAAGTTTCCTCTCTTTTTTTATGCTGTCAATACTTGATGGTCAAATATTCTTTAAACACCTGTTCTGGGAGTCAAATCATTTGGAGGCTAATTTTTTATCTATAAGTTGGTCACAGAGATGCAAGGGTTATGTGGGACCAGAAGACTGGGCGATCAAGGGGTTTTGGATTTGTTTCTTTCAGGAGTCAGCAGGTACTGAATTTCACTTGAATCTTTTGGGATCTGTTTACTTGCAGAAAGCAATTATCTTTTTTTTTTTTCTATTCTCTAAGCAAATTGTTATTTTTATGAAAAGTTAATTTGCAATTGTAAAAGGTGTTCATTTGTCAAGCATAGAAATGCTATTTTCCATTTTGAAATTAGAAAACATGTTCATATTTTAATTTTCTTTGCATGTTGTGACAGTTTACAACTAAATTATCGCTCATTCTCTCTTTTTTTTTAATATAATTTTATTTTACTAGGGGGAATCACTCTCTTACCAATTTTTACTCTTCATTTTTTTTAAATTGGCACTTTCTAACTTATTTTTTAAATATTAATTATGTATCACAGAGTTGGAAAATATTTTCCATGATATCATATCTAATTCAAGTATGTCTTCTTAGTACAAAAAGTTTTCTATTAAATTATTTAATAAATATTTTTTTATAATATGGTCCATTTTATTAGTTTGATGATTACTTTTACTTGAAAATAGTGGAAAAAAGGTTTTATTTTATTTCAAAATCATTATAGCAGTCACATTATAGAGAAATAATGCATATAAAAAAAAGAAATGTAGGAAAGTATAAATAAAATTAATTGATAAAAAAATTTAAATGCATATAAAAGAAGGAAATAAGGATAGAATTAAAAAAATTGAGAATTAACAAACATAAAGTGAATATAAAAGGAGAAAAAAAGAAAAGAATAAAAAACTTGAAAATTAATTAGAAGTGTAACAAGAATAGAAGAAAAGAAATTGAAAATTAATAATAAAATTTTAAAAAAAGCATGAAATATGAAGATTTGTGCTGGGAATCAGACCAAAGGATCCATATGTGAGGAAGTGCACTGGAAAAGGCATGTTTTCTATTTGGAGAATAATGACTTTTGTGTTGAAGGAATGCAGTAGAGAACATAGCAAACCTGTTTTTTAAAGTTTAGTTCCAATGTGGAAATTTGGAACATCTAATTTTCGATTCTCCATTTGGACAATTTTAATATTTGAAACACAAAAGTCTATTTTCCTCTTTGCTTAGAAAAATTTTTCTAGTGAATGAGTCTAGTTTTCTGCAAGTAAACAAGTGTTTGGTCTTTTGGTTTTTCCCCCTCCGCAAATTTTTGTGTTACAACTCTAATTTGTATTTTGAACTTGGCCAGGAAGCTCAAAGTGCAATAAATGATTTAAATGGTATGATTACTTTCTGTTATTGTTTTGTCGCACTATGTATTTCTTTTGGCATATCAGTGTATATGTGTCTACAGTTTTTGTTGGTTGATTATTTTATGACATAATGGTACAATTATAGGCAGAATATGAACTGGTTAAGGAAGTGGGAAATGGTGATGGGTTTTAGGAAAATATGTTACTTTTATGTCTTACAGGTTTTATTGCTCGTCTATTTTATGAACCATAATAGTAGGATTACAGGCAGTATAGTACCTGGTTAAGGAAGTGTCAAATGGTGATGGTTTAAGGAAAATTTGAAACTTCTTTATAGTTTATTTGCAGTTAAATATGGAACTAACTCTACAAAGAAGCCCTTTGGAAATGTCTAACTGGAAACAAATAATGTAGTAGTGTATGTGAATTGGCTTAGGTAGATTTTTCAAAATTCTTTTTGGAGGTCTTGCAATCACAGTCCCAGCTTGCTATAATAGAAGAGAGAGAAGTTTTGTGTATATCGGGGCTTCACAAGTTAATCATGAACTATGTTATTGGTGTACTGAATGTTGCATGCATTAGGACATCTTATGTGTGGTTGGTTTTATCTACATGACAAGTTTCTTGTTGTTGGATGTCCTGTTGGGTGACATTACATCGATGTCCTGTTGGGTGACATTACATCATTTCTGGTATTATATAATTCTGTTCTGTTTTGATATTACAGGGAGGTGGCTTGGAAGCAGACAAATTCGGTGCAACTGGGCTATAAAAGGTGCTAATGCTAATGATGACAGGCAAAATTCTGATGCTAAAAGTGTTGTAGAACTAATAAATGGAACATCAGGTGAATTTTTATGGATCATTGAACTTTAAAAAGTTGTGATCGGTTGTAAATATTTGGACATTGGTTTCTAAAATCTTCTGAAGTCTCGCAAGTACCATATTTATATGTTGTTACATTGTGTACCATAATCTTTTGAGCAATGGACATCTAGCTAAACTCTCTTATAATGTTACTTTCTGTTTCTTCCTATTTTGTTACCACTTTTAGGTAAATGACCCCTATTCTCTGTTTCTCATGGATTGAGTTGAAGTAGTGCTTTCTTATAACGTGCATTACAGAAACTGTCTTTTAAATGGCATAATATGGATAATTGTCTTAAATTTTGGTTTTTGCATAAAAGAAATATGCTCCATGGGTTACAGTTCTATTTTCATGCTTCTTATTGGTATAACTGGCCGCTCTTATTTTGGTATTGGTACCACTGTGTATTCTTATTTATATCTTTAGTGCACACAAATGTGAAAATGTGCAATTACTGTATTGCATATGCATCTTCCTTTGCTAGATCTTACAGAAAATGTTTGCTCAATGCAGAAGATAGCCAAGAAAAAAATGATGATGCGCCAGAGAATAATCCTCAGTATACCACTGTTTATGTTGGCAATCTTGCTCCTGAGGTAATGTAGTAACTTGACCCTTTAGTCAATGCTTTTTTTTCAATCCAGGTGATGCACGCTTGCTGTTTTACCATAATAGGGTAGCTTGTGCGGAGGGGGGAAAAAATTCTATTGTAGTTAAATGCTGTTACAGGTTTCATTGGTCAATTTGTGTTGGTTTTATCACATCCATCTAACTGGGGCTTAATGAAAGGCCTTTAGACAGATTTCTAGCTTTGCCCTGAGATAAGAGGATTTAATATTTGCTTGGTTTAAGGCATTTGGTCTGCCAGAATCATGTGCAAGCAAACCTGATTTTTGAGATCAATTTCTCTTATTAGGGGAATATCTCAATGACGTATTGATTCCAAGTATGTCTTTTTGCTAGGGACATTCTTGTAATTATGTTGCTAAATGCAATTCTATTGTGGACAAAAAAGTTGAGTGAAGTCCTGCAAAGTTGTGGGAATTGTTACACTGACAAATAATCTGCAGGTTACTTCTGTGGATCTCCATAGGCATTTCCATACGATAGGTGCAGGAACTATTGAAGATGTGCGGGTGCAACGAGATAAAGGTTTTGGTTTTGTTAGATACAGTACACATGCTGAGGCAGCTCTTGCCATTCAGATGGGAAATGCTTGTCTTCTATATGGAAAACCAATTAAGGTAAATTTCTTTTGGTAGAAAATTGGGACATTTTTAAGTGTTTTTTTTCCCTGACTTGCCTTTAATGGGGGAATATGTTTTCTGCTTATTTGTCATTCTCTCATTGGTTAAAAATTAAGTGGCTTATTCTGACAGAATGTTAATTTATTGGTCATTATGATTATTGGTACTCCATGTCAGTTTCTTAGTAATGTTTTCGACATGTTCTCAAATTGGCATGACTTTTCCAATATTTTGATGTTGCAGTGCTCATGGGGTAGCAAACCCACTCCACCAGGGACAACTTCTACCCCTCTTCCGCCTCCGGCTGCTGTGCATATGGCAGGTCTTTCAGCTGCTGACCTGGTGGCATATGAACGGCAGATGGCATTGAGCAAAATGGTTGGTGCTCAGGCCCTTGTGCATCCACAAGGTCAGCACGCCCTTAAGCAGGCAGTCATGGGAATGGGTGCTGTTGGAACTAGTCAGGCAATATATGATGGTGGTTACCCAAATGTTGCATCAAGCCAGCAGCTAATGTACTATCACTAAATATACTGTCAGTGAATCTCCCCTGAATTATGGTAGGGAGGAATAAGTAATCGATAAACTTGAAGTATATTTATCTATTTATCCTTCTGGTGCTGTATTATGTTAAATATCCTGCTATAATGGGATAGTGTGTAAGGGGTAGGAGTGATTATACAACCATTTACTTTTCTTTGGTAATGAGAACGGGAAAGGTTTTGATTACCCTTTTTTTAGTTCTTTCTAGGCCGTGGTTTGTATATACATATTTTTATTTATTATGAATGGTTTTTTTTTTTTTTTTTTTTTTTTTAAATTTTATCATAGGCGGTTGTGTTTAGATTGGTATTTAGCAGGTAATGCACGGTGGTTAGTTGCCCATCTGGCCAACAGTCTGTTTGGTTACCAAAATCTATACTAGTGCAAAAGAGCACGCTGTTAGCTGAATGGCTGGTTTTTTGTTCACTGAACGTTGAGATAAAAAGAAACGCAATTAAATATATAGATTTAATTTTTTCTGATTAAAATAATTAAAATTTTGAAATAATATATAATCAATTTATTTTTTTTTATAATTTTCTAATTATAATCTCTAAATTTTAAAATAAATAAAATTATTTTTACTTAATAAAATTAAAAAAATTAATTTTATGAAATTTTAAAATAAAATATAATAAGGTTATTATTTTTTATTTTTTCTAATTATATTATATTTGTACTTTTAAAATAATAAAAAAATAAATAATTGTGTTTCAATTTTAATTTTGAAATAAATGAAATAAATAATTATTTTTATTCCGATTCTATTTTATTCCAATTACGATTCTATTTTTTATTTTAAAACTTAACTAAACGCGATTTTATAACTATCTCCACCAAAATATATATATATAAAATCTTCCAGAAGTGGCATCCTAAAATGGCATGTTTTTATTGTTCAAAGTGATGGGTTAAAATTTTTATTTCTTCTTTGGCAATAAAAGAAGTTTCTCACTGTAGTAAACTCCTTATTTATCAAAAATTGATTTTGTAACTAAATCTATCACAAAAAAAGCAGCAGCAGTAATCTTGTATTGAGCGTCGAATTGTGAAGTCGCATAATGTTGGTTTTGACAACAATTGATGAACATTTTGTTTGAATTTGCCTCAGAGAAAATATTTAGGGGAATAAAAGGTCTTTTTCTACTTTTATCCAAAATTTTCATACGATACTATTTAAATTTAATGGTCCAAAAAAGAAAAAAGCGAGAGGGCACATGTGGGCCTATATGTAAGAATTTCTAACAGTAAAAGTTCTCTATTCCTACCTACAATAACTTTTTTTATATTATTCTCATTTTTTTTTAAAAAAAATTAGATCTTATTCTCAATTTCAAGTGTAAATTGATGGTTACTCTAAATTAAATTCAAATTAATATTTAACACCAGGGGTTGGACAAAAATTGTTTTGAGAAAATTAAACTTCAATTTTTTTTAAATATCTCAAGAGTTTTTATATATATTTTTGATATATTAAATATACATCTTTATTAGATGTAATATTTTTTAAAAATGAGATACTTTTAAAATTAAAAGTTAAAAATAAATATTTATGAAAAAATAAAAATAAATATTTTTAAAATATTTTTATTTTTTTAATATTTTTAAAGAAATTCCACATTCGAATTTAACTTAGGCAAATGGGCTATTAAACCCTTTTAATAATGTATATTAAGCACTGTGACAAATCAGAGACTGGTGGTCCTAATTTTTTGTGGTTTAGTGATCAATAAAGAGATTGCCAGATGCTTTGCATTATTGTTTTTATTGTTCATTTTTTATTTCGTTCATGCAAAACAATATTGTGGTGTTTAATTGTTTCAAAATTATCTTATTCTTCAATATCAGAGTTCCTCAGCAACTTGCATCTAAGCTTCATTGCACTAGACTATATGATCAACATTTCAAAATATCATGCAAAAATAAAAAGTAAAAAAAAAACCACCATTTAAGTTATAATTCTTCTGGAAAAAATTCATTATTATAATTACATTTAAAACTAAAAAAAAATATTTCCATTTTAAAGTTCATAATTTTCGCTGCAACATAAACTCTACTGTAATACCCGAACAAAAGTTGTTTCTTTTTCTTTTTTTTTTTTCCTGAACATTAAGCTGATAGATTGACATATCTATAAATATATGTTATTGCTATAAATATAAAAATATATAGCAGGTAATCATTAATTAATATTACTGGTACTAAATGGCAATAATTCCAGTCGAAAAGATGGGACTTCTTGTATATGGTGAGCTTGAAATATCTGCAGATCTTGAAACTTCTGATCTGCACTGTTCTTTCCTCTCATCAATCATTATCTGCCTTGATCGACACTCTATGCTACAGAATGCTTTCTCTCCCCTGTAATTCCAATTAATTTGTAAATTTAAGTCAATTTCCCTTAATTCAAAATTGTAATCTTGAAATGGGTTTTAAACACAAATCAATAAATTCAATCAGACTTATAAACAGAAAACAAGAAAAACCCACATCAAGAAACCAAAATATTGATAAGAAACTTCAAGTGTTTTTTTTTACCTGTACATGTATATGTCTTTTCCATGGAGTTTTTTCTTGCACAAATTACAAGAACTGAGAAAATCTGAAGTAGGATAAAAATCATTGGTAACGTCATCAGAAAATCTTGCCGGAGATTCATTAGGCGGCGGCATAGAAGAATAATCAAAACCAATTCCATGATCATGATAATACACTTTAGTCAAAGACTTGTCTGGTCCATGGCTTGTGACATAAGTATAATTCTCCAAACTATCCATCATTTCCATTTCTTTAAGTCCGGATGAATTTTTAACCGAAATAGGATTAGACCTATTCATATTTGAACTACAAATTGCATATTTTGCCAAAATTTCATAACCTGATGATCCATCACTAGACTTTTCAAGAGCAGCAACAATTCCTAATCCAACCCCACCAACATCATAATTCTTTAAACCTCTCGGTGATTGAATTCTGTACTCTAATGGACTTCTTGGACTGGTGGACATCTCCAAGAATCCGGCACGGTTGCCGGAAACTAATAATTCTGATAATCTTTCTATCATTGGATGGGTTCTCTTGCTAAGCATAACTCTTGAATTGGGATTTCTTTAAAAAAAAAAATTGAAGACAAAATTTGAGAACAAAGATTGGAGATGGAGGAGAGGGAAATATAAATAAATCTCTCCACAAAAATAAAGTAAAAATCCAAAGCAAATGGTTTTCAATTTATTATTGGAGTTGGTAAACTTTAGCCCACAGATTTTTGGAGTTTTGTGATTATTGTTTGCTAAAATTAAAAAAAAATACAACAAAGCTTACATTATTATTTAGCCAATGATGGATGGCTGTTTGGCTACCACTTATTAATAAAGTTTCATATTCTAATATTTCAATATTATTAATACAAATTTTAATTTATTAGTAATTTTTTATTCAAATTTATAATTTAATTTATAAATAATAATATTTTAAAAAATAACATTATTATTCCATTATAATTAAATTAGTAATAATAATAAGATTTGATTTTTTAAAATGTCACTTATTAAAGTGGGACCCATATTTTAATATTGTCCACATCTAATGACTGGGACCTCTTATTGGGGAAGTGGTCCCACCAATGACTACAAAAAGATTCCAAAGACGTTTTCAACCGTCCAGGTTCTGTGTACGTGTCATGATCTTGTGCAATGTGGAGTAAGCAATAATTACAAAATACCACCGGGGGGCGGCTGAGCCCACTGAATTCAAGGCCCATTCTTTTCTATATGGATAGTGACTTGCTCTTTTCCCACTCTTGAGGGTTTTAAGCATTTCGGTAATTACCATTTGCTCCTCAACTCACATCCCTCTTTATTTTTTTTTCATAATTTTTAAAAAATAATATTATTATAAAAACTTAAAATTGAAATTTTTAATACTGGTTCCGTTAGGATTGTTCTTTGTTTTTTTCCAAAGAAATAAAAATAATTTATTCATCTTTTTAAAAGTTTATTCTTTTAAAAATCAAAAACATATTTATTAGCTGATAAAAAAATAATAGATGCATTGGTTATAAATCTTAATTTAATAAAAATTAAAATATTTATTTAATTAGTACGCATGGGTTATAAATGAGAATTTAACATATATTCTTTTTATTAAAAAAGAAAGATAATTTATCATTATATAATTTTTTAAAAGATATGCAATCAAATCTTGTAAAAAAGAGGATATATTAGGATGCATATATATTTTTCTTATTTTGGTACAAAGATTATAAACTTTAAAAATTAATAAAATCATTTAAAAGAAGAATTAAGGGTAGGATTATAATTAAAATTTTATAATAAAATAAATTATGGTAATAATATAGTGCAATTATTAAGGGGCATTTAGGATATTTAGGTGATAAAATAAATAAAAGAATAGGTATCTGAATAAATGCGGGTTTCCCTAGCCCTTAGGTTATAGGTTACAAAAATTAATAATTTAATAAACAGAAACAAAAGCAAAAGGGTCCCACTAATATGTTGCCATATGTACATGTTGCTTAATAGGATTGGTTCTTTTCATTCGAGCCACGTGAACGCGAGTTAACCCATTTGAGTCGGACCGAGTTGTAAAAGATAATGACTCATTTTATGTTTAGAAGAAAATATCAATTATCCAGATATTGACATCTATCATCAATTATTATTTTTCCTTTTTAATTAAATTTGTAATATCACCATTCTGAGGTGTCTAGATATTGACTCTGCCTTGCCAATAATTTTTTTAATATAAAATTATTAAATAAATTATTATTTTCGACTGATATTTTCTTAGCATTAATATAGAGAAGAAAATCAACCTTGAGCTTATTACTTGGAAGAATACATATTTATTTCTAAACTATATTTGAATAACATTTTAAAAATTAATGTTTTTTAATTAAATTTAAATAAGGGAAGTTATATAATAATGTTTAATCAATTATCAAATTAATAGAAATTTAAAAAAATTAAGATTTAAATTGAGAAAGGAGGATAATGTCTTGCATATACTTTCCCACAAGGAAGATATATTATTATTATTATTATTATATTATATTTTTCTCAGTTAGACAAAAAACAAGAAATTAATGGTTTAATTTAAGATAATAAATCTAATGATATCCTCGATGATAATGACATTAACATTTCTTTTTTTTGAAATACATCTAATTAATTTTGTATATACGACCATTATAAGTAATTAATTTATTCAGCAGTTTGCAACTAAATCAAGTTATTGGTTTTTTAGTTCTTAATTTAAGTTATTTGTTAATCAAAGTTATTTTATACATTACATTATCATTTTCTATTCGTTGTATATTATGTATTGGGCTGGGCCTTTTTTAAATGATGGACATATGAAGAAAATGATAGAGATATTTACACCCTCCACGTAATTTCCTCACCAACTTTGCAAATGTACGGATCCCTGCCCTTTTTTTTTTTTTTACAATTTTACGGTTTTGACTTTTTTTTTAATTTACTTTAAAACATTGATATTTTTTTCTTTTTTGATTTTCTTTTTTTTACCATTTTATTTTATTAATATTTTTTGTCAAAAATTTTTTTATGTTACATTTTTAATAAACATATAAAAATAAATATATACATAATATATGCATACCATATATAAAATATACACTTAACGATACAAAATACATCTATAACATATCAATAAGATATCTACATAATATTTTTTTAATTTTATTTTTTTAAAATATTCACACAATATTTATATAATATTCATACAATATTCAAAATTTTTTATATAAAATATACAAAAATTAAATAATAAAAATATAATATACATACAACACCTACAATACCTCTACATAACATCTATATAATAAAATTACTTATTTTTTTTATTTTTTTCATGTATATAATATTTATTAATATATTTTTATATATTTTATTTTGTTATTTATTTTTTAATGTTATTTATTTTTTATAATTAAAATTAAAATTTTTTTTATAAAAAATATCATTTTTATATGATGAAAATAATTTAAAATATTAATTTTTATTATTTTATTATAATTTTTTATTTAATAGTGAAGTTTGAAAAAAAAATTGAAGTAAAATATTGATTGTATGGAGAGAAGAAATATTTTTTATTTTTTTTATTGTATTGAAGAATGATGTATTTTTAAAATTTTGTATCAATTTTTTATAAAAATATAATAATTTTAATTTTTGTAGTATTTTTTTAATAAAAATTATTTTTTAGTTAGAAATGATATGGCATTTGAAGTTATGAACCCAAAATATCATTTGCAAAGCAGAAAAAAAAAAGAATATAATCTTAGAAATGAAATAAAATTTTTTTGTGTTTTCCAAATTTTGTGGTACCACAGTCACACTTAATATAGTTTGAGTTTCTAAAGCATTTTCCTACTTCTCGGAATTTTTTTTTTTGTTACTCTACTTTTCTAATAGCTTAATTTTAATGATTAAAACTCATAAATTAAAGGGTTTCGTTTAGTTTTTTATTTTTTAAAAAAAATTAAAATTTATTTTTAGTTTTTATTTTATATTTTTAAAAAATATATTTTATGTTTTTGAAAATATAATATCATAATTAATACACCCTAAAATTTTATTATTAAAAATAAAAAAATTAAAAATTAAAAATTAAAAAAAGACAAACGTCAAAAACTAACTTTTATAGTATTAAAAAATAATTTTATTAATATAAAATATCTTACATAAAAAAATTTTTTATTGATATAAAATATATTCTTAAAATTATCATATTTTTATTTAACAGAAAAATATAAAAGTTAATGATATTACTGAACACATATTTTGATTTTATCTAATTTTTTATATAAAAAAAGAAAGGGAAGGAAAATAATTATTTTTTGGCAAACATTATAAAATTTCGTTCATAATTAAAAGTAGCACATCTTGATCTGAAAATAAAAACATAAAGATACACTAATTCTTGTTTGAGCTTAATTTGGATTCTCAAAATAATGATAATAATAAAAAGAAGACATAAGTTATCTGGTAATTAGCTAGCTATTAGAAAAATTAAGATTATTGGATAAAGAGAAATTAGATAAACTCGCTGGGGTTAGTCCAGTGGGCGAGCGACCCAACCCATTAGGGGAAGGTTGCGGGTTCGAACCTCCAAAATGTATTCCTGAGGTTTGAACCCTTTTTTAAAGAAAAAAAAAAGAGAAATTAGATATATAGAATTAGAGATTGATACTACTGTTGGGAAAATCGGGTAATTTTTCCTCAAACTACAACTAGTGAATTGCACTGATAATTTCCAGGAAAGACTACTGAATAGTCTCCTTAGACAAAATTACCATTCCAAATAAATTCCCAGGAAAGGCTGGAGGGGTCACAAATGGTCCCTCTTAAAACCCAGTCTCCTAGACAGAACTTACTTGCACAGTATATTATCACAACCTAAACCCGTGTATATATGAATAGTACCGTACACGTGAATAGTAAAATATACCCAAATGAATAGTACAATACACTACAAATAAATCCGACAAATAAATATTGAATACTATACTAATACAGAAAAGAAACAAAATAAATGCGGAATAAATAAAAGAGACAAGGAAAGAACACACCCGGAAATTTGATAACGGAGTTCGGCTAAATATGCCTACGTCTCCGAGCACCACTTGAGGCAGCCTGCTCTTATTAATTTGGGAAGAGAAGACCAAAATTTACAATATACAAATTTTCGAAAATGTATACTAATTTTGGGATACAAATAATTTGGAAGGGATGAGTTATTTATAAGGCAACTAACTCACCCCTATCTTTAAAACTTCCGATGTGGAATTGCAACAAATTAAGCCACACCAACCAAAGCCATCAAATTTGACAACTACTACTTAAAACAGGAGATTTGGATAACTCCTTACATCTTAATGAACGGCTTTGTTATCTTATTTTTTCACCATAAATACTGCAGTGAGCTACGTGCATGTGTTATCAAACACCATCTGTAGGCTAGTTTCTATATTATTATTATTAACAATGAAGACGGGTTCTTATTATGCGATTTTATTTTCTCTTTGTTTTCTCATTCTTAATGTGTTTGTTTCTGCTACAATTGTTTCTCATGATGGAAGAGCCATAACCATTGATGGCAAACGCAGAGTTTTATTATCTGGTTCTATTCATTATCCAAGAAGCACAGCTGAGGTGATGTTTTTATTATAATGACTTGCATTAATTATAAACTAAAAATTTCAAATTATTAATTTCTCTACTCTCATAAATTATAGATGTGGCCTGACCTGATCAAGAAAGCAAAAGAGGGAGGATTAGATGCAGTGGAAACATATGTGTTTTGGAATGCACATGAGCCAGTTCGTCGCCAATATGATTTTAGTGGTAATTTGGATCTCGTAAGGTTTATCAAGACTATCCAAGAGGCTGGCTTATATGCTGTTCTTCGTATTGGACCTTATGTTTGTGCTGAATGGAACTATGGGTAATTAATTAATTATATGAGATTATAATTAAAATTAGTTAGTTTATTATAATTAGTGATATATAATAAAAAATATACTGATTTGTTTTATCTATACTTGGGATCAATTATCAGGGGATTTCCAGTATGGTTGCATAACATGCCTGGAATAAAGTTGCGCACAGCCAATGAAGTGTTTATGAATGAGATGCAAAATTTCACAACACTGATAGTTGATATGATGAAGCAAGAAAGCCTTTTTGCATCACAAGGAGGTCCTATTATTTTAGCTCAGGTTTTTATATTTATATTTTATTTGTTTAGCAACAATTTAACAATATTGACGATATTAATTATATAAATTAAATGCATAAATGTACAATGTACGTAGATTGAAAATGAGTATGGAAATGTCATGTCTACATATGGAGTAGCTGGAAAGGCATATATCGACTGGTGTGCTAATATGGCTGATTCACTTGACATTGGAGTTCCATGGATCATGTGCCAACAGAGTGATGCTCCCCAACCAATGGTATTATTATTACCATTTTTCACACTTTTTTTAATGATTTTCGTTTATTTGCTCATTAATTAACATTAATTGCATTGTAATTACTATTAGATAAACACATGCAATGGCTGGTACTGTGATGATTTCACACCCAATAATGCAACGAGTCCCAAAATGTGGACTGAGAATTGGACTGGTTGGTTTAAGAGTTGGGGAGGTAAAGACCCTCATAGGACTGCTGAGGATCTTACTTTTTCTGTTGCCAGATTTTTCCAAACTGGAGGCACTTTCCAAAACTATTACATGGTAATTATTTATATTATTAATCATATTATTTTTCTTTATTTCTTAGAGGTTAATTTAATTTAATTAATTTATTATTTTTTGGTTTTCTAAAGTATCATGGTGGGACAAATTTTGGGAGAACAGCTGGTGGTCCATATATGACTACTTCATATGATTATGATGCACCTCTTGATGAATATGGTAATTATACTTTCTTAAATTTATTTTAAAATGCATTTTTTCCCATGTTTTGGAGCATTATATGTTGAATATTTGAGATTTATATTGAAATTTCTATGTAACAGGAAGTTTGAACCAGCCAAAATATGGACATTTGAAGCAGCTTCATGATGTTTTGCATTCCATGGAATACACTCTCACTCATGGCAACATTTCCACAATACAATATAACAATTCTGTCACGGTAAATATTTTTATAATTTCATATTAAAATTAATTATATATGCATTGAATAATTATATCATTTATGCAAGTGATTAATTTGATATATAGGCTACCATTTATGCAAGTGATAAAGGATCGGGTTGCTTTTTGGGTAATGCTAATGACTCATTAGATGCTACCGTTGAGTTTCAAGGGACTAAATACACAGTTCCTGCATGGTCTGTTAGTATCCTTTCTGACTGCAAAACTGTCACTTATAACACTGCCAAGGTATTTTTTTTTCCTTATAAAGAAATATGATTATATATTTAAAAAATAAATAATTACTGAAAACTTTAATTTTACCCATACATATGTAGGTTAACACTCAAACAACTGTGATGGTAAAGAAGAAGAATGAAGCAGAAGATGAACCATCATCTCTGAAATGGTCATGGAAGCCGGAAAACATTGATGAAGCAGTAATCTTGGGAAGGGGAGATTTTTCTGCAAACCTTCTTGATCAAAAAGCAATTGCTAGTGATGCTAGTGATTATGTTTGGCATTTAACTAAGTAATTTCAATCTGCATTTTATTTCTTAATTATATATATTAATCTCTACTTATTGACTAATCTTTTCTATAACTAATTAACAGTGTGCACTTGAAGAAAAATGATCCAATTTGGAGCCATAACATGTCTCTTCGAATTAACGGGAGTGGTCACGTCCTTCATGCATTTGTCAACGGACAATATCTTGGTATTAATAATCATGCATTAATTGCCTTAACTATGCTCATATAGCTTAATTAAATGATAGTAATAATTTGAATTTGTTTGTTTGGTTAAGGTTCTCAATGGGCAAAATACCAAGTTTTCGATTTTACCTTTGTAAGGAATTTGGGTAAGGATGTCAAGCTGAAATTTGGAAAAAATCTGATCAGTATATTGAGTGCAACAGTTGGACTACAGGTATTTGTATATAAAATTGCAACAAATTAATGCTTAATTACATAAATTTAATGTTGACTAATTATAATCTGGGTATTTGTTGACAGAATTATGGACCTAAATTTGATTTGATTCATAGTGGAATTCCTGGTCCAGTGGAATTGATTTCACACAATGGTGATGAAACAATAATTAAAAACGTAACAACATATAGATGGTCATACAAAGTTGGGTTGAATGGCTTGAACAAGGCAATCTTAAACAACAATATACTCATCAACTTAAATTTAAATCAGTCTTCCAAATGGCAAGAACAAGATCTCCCCACTAATAGGATGTTTACTTGGTACAAGGTATTTATTTATTTTTATACTTTTAATATATTTTGATGTAAAATTATCAGTTTTCAAGTAGTTAATTTAAATTGTTTGTTAATTAAATATTTTTAGACCACTTTCAAAGCTCCACTGGGAGAAGATCCAGTTGTGGTAGACTTGCAAGGTATGGGAAAGGGACTTGCTTGGGTAAATGGACATTCTCTTGGTAGATATTGGCCAAGTTACATTGCTGAAGAGGATGATTGCAAAGTTGAGGCATGTGACTATAGAGGTAGATATGATAATAATAAATGCGTCACTAATTGCGGCAAACCAACTCAGAGATGGTAAAAACCAATATTAATTTTTTGAACAATATTTTCTAATTATTTTTCTAATATAAAATAATTTTTATTTTATTCTAAGTTTAATTAATATATGTAGGTATCATGTTCCTCGATCATTTTTAGAAGATGAAAATACCTTAGTACTATTTGAAGAGTTTGGTGGCAATCCAGGACAAGTAAATTTTCAAACAGTTGTAGTTGGAAGTGTTAGTGGGAGTGGAATTGAAGGGGACAAAATAAAGCTTTCATGCAATGGAAACCCCATTTCAGGAGTTGAATTTGCTAGCTTTGGTAACCCACAAGGGACAGTTGGATCCTTTGTCAAAGGCAGTTGTGAAGGATCAAAGGATGCATTGTCAATAGTTGAAAAGGTAATTAATTATAATACAATAGTTTTAATTATTTATTAAGTTGCATATACTAATGATCTCTGTTTTTGTTTGAATGAATTTTGTAGGCATGCATTGGAAAGGAGACATGCGAAATTGAAGTTTCTAAAGATATATTTGGGACAACAAATTGTGAAAGTAATGTTACCAATACTCTAATTGTTGAGGCTTTATGTTAGTGATAATTAGGAGTTTTTGGGGGTGGCGATATAAAGCAATTAGCTGGACCTTTTTTCCCACCTTTTTCGTTAGAGATATTTTTAGGCTAGAGATTTGGTTCGATGGAAGTGATGTAGCCAGCAATACTTCAAAAATTTAATAAAAGTAATAAAGCTTTCTGTTTCTTAATTTCATGATGTTATTATTCAATATTTATCCACTAAATCTAGCCATCTATTGTTGTACTGATAATGATGTATTGGACTGATCATCAACCCATTCCAAAATTAAACAAAAAAAAATACCAGCCGGTCCGTGTATTTGGAAAAACTGTAAACCCAGAAATCTGTAGAAAACTGAAGCAAGAAAAAACTAAAAACGTAAAAAATTGAAGGGACATTTACTTCTCTTTTTTTTTTTTACTCCTCCCCTAAAATTATTTTTAATAAAACTTGATGAATATATTCCCTAAAAAATACCGAATGTGTATATGAGATTAATATTTGTAATATAGGAAAAGTATATGACGATTTGCTTTCATTGTTTAAGATTATATTGATATTTCTCATTTTATTTTTTCTATTTCAAATAGAAAAAATATAATTCTATTTCTAGTAATAATTCTATGATTTATATAAAAAAATAGGTTAAGGTTCAATTGCTCTTCGTAATTTTTGTTCAAATATTATTTTTGTATAAATTCACTTAAAATAAAATTTCGTATTCATTATGTAATTTCATTAGCTTGCACACAAATTTCGTATTATTTTCATTTATTATTTTGTAATTCTTATTAAAATTAGAATTCATTTATAAAATTTTATCAAATTTAATAGAAATTTTTTATTACAATGAAAGACAGTAGCTTTAAACAGGGACTATTCTAGGGCATGTGAAACTTGATTAATTATATGAACTCCCAAATTGATTCAAAGGGCATGAATTGCTAACTAAAGAAGCTTATAGCTGATTGAATAAATCTGTAAAAATGAGATAATTTTTATTGATCAATAAAATGCCTTTAAATACATGTTACAGCAGTAACTAACTCCTCAAAAAGAGGAGCACGTTGACTACTGATACAGCATATATGGTGGAATAATATTTCACAATTAAAGGGATAACAAAAGACTATTGACTAAATATATTATATTAAATACAGTATGTGCTAATACCCCCTTTCAAGATAGGCTGTCCTTGAAAACACATAGCTTGACTAAGTGAAAATCAAAAGAAGAAGAAGGAAGGGCCTTTGTTAGAGTATCAGCCAATTGATCAGCCCCATGAATGTGAACAACTTTCACCAATCCTTGTTGAACTTGATTGCGTACATAGTGAAAATCGACTGCAATATGTTTCATTCGGCTATGGAACACCGGATTTTCACAAAGATATGTGGCTCCAACATTGTCACAGTAAATAATTGGAACTTGTGTGAGGGAGATGTGAAGTTCATGCAACAGGTTTCTAACCCAAGTTAGTTCAGCAAGAGCAGAGGCTACTGCCTTGTATTCTGCTTCAGTCGAGGATCTAGCAATAGTTTTTTGCTTTTTAAATGACCAACTAACAGGTGCCTTTCCGAGAAATAAGAAAAATCTCGAAGTAGATGCATGATCAGTAATATCTCCAGCCTAGTTCTCATCAGAATACATATGAAGATTAAAACTAAAACTATTTGATAAATTTAGCCCAAGTTGAACAGTATCTTTGAGATATCTTAGAATACGCTTAACAGCCTTCCAATGATTTTTCGATAGAGAATGCATATATTGTGATAATTTGTTTACCAAAAAACTAATGTTTGGCCTTGTGAAGGAAAGATATTGAAGCTTTACAATGATTCTCCGATATCGAGTTGCATCAGTTTTATTCGTACCATCATTAACCAAAAACATGGAATTGAAGCTCATTGGAGTTAGAGCTGAATTGCTCTTAGTCATGTTTTCGCCCTTTAATACCTCATGTATATAGCTGGATTGAGACAATATAATACCAGAAGAGTTTCGATGAACTTCAATCCCCAAAAAATAGTGTAGAGTACCTAAATCCTTAATAGAAAAAAGGGCAGCAAGAGAAGAGATGATTGAATTAACTACCTTGTCGTTATTGCCGGTGATAATAATGTCATCCACATAGACTATAATATAGACTATGACTGTATTTTTACGACGAATGAACAAAGAATTGTCAGACTCCATTTTCAAGAATGCCATGAAAATAAATGCTCTTTCAATTCATTAAACCAAGCCCGAGGTGCTTGTCGAAGACCATAAATGGCCTTTTTTCAGACGATAAACATGAGATGGAAGTGTTTTATTTACATATCCAGGAGGTTGGGACATGTACACCTCTTCAGCAAGGGTGCCTTGAAGGAAGGCATTGTTGACGTCAAGTTGACGAAGCGGCCAGTCGAATTGAACTGCAATAGACAAAATCACACGAACAGGTGTTGGTTTTATGACATAACTGAGTGTTGAATGAAAACCAACCCCAAGCCGCTGAGTGTATACCTTTGCTACAAGTCAAGCTTTGTAGCGATCGATTGTGCCATTTGCATTTCTTTTAATCCTGTACAACCACTTAAAGAGACAAATTTTTTAGAGGGGTCATTTGGTACCAATTCCCATGTTTGATTTTTTAGTAAAGCATCAAATTCAGCTTGCATAGCTGACTGCCATTCAGGTATTTTAGCTGTCTGTTTAAACGTGGAAGGGGTAATCGTGGGAAAGGTGTGAGCAAGATAATCAAATATTTTTTTCGGTTTGGTGATGTTGTGCTGAGAATGTGTGATTATTTTATCTCTGATTTGTTAGCGTGATGAGAAAGTTTGTTGAGCATAGGAAGGTGGTGGAGGTTGTTGGTTCGAACAGTGGTGATTGGTGGAGATTTATTTGGGATAGAAGCAGGTGTGGTATTGGGAGTCTGGAGTGTTGGAGGAGACCCAAGATTGGTGGACTGTGAATGAGTAGCTTGATGAAGTTGCCTCTGACGTAAAATATCTATGGGTTGAGGTAATTGTGAGTCAATATGAGGGGAGGTGGAGTTGGAGTTGGTGTATGATGGAGTCAAGTATTGGCCCACGTTACACTAACATTATGGAACTTGGAAAAGATGCTTTTGTATGGGAATACATGTTCACAAAAAATAACATCATGTGAGAGATAGAGTTTTTAAGATATTGGATCAAAACACTGATAACTATGATAAATAGTAGAAAACCCAAATAGACACATGGTGTTGACCTAGGCTCTAGCTTATTTTTTGAGTATGGCTTAAGCCAAGGGTAACATAAACTGCCAAAAGTTTTTAACGCTATATAATTTCGTTGTTCCTCGAATAATTTTTGAAAAGGTGACTCATTATTTAAAAGTGGCGTTGGCATGCGATTGATTAGATAGGCGGCATGACGACAAGCAAAAGACCAAATTTTGGAAGAAAGAGATGCCTTATGAAGGAGTGTTCTTGCTGTTTCAATGATATGTAGATGACGACGTTCAGCAAAAGCAACCCGTTGAGGTGTATATGGGGGACTTAGAAGATGTTCAATGCCATGGAACTTAGATATGAGTCTAGGCTCTTATATTCAGTGCCATCATCTGTATATAGAGAGAAAATTTTGGTTTCAAAATGTTTTTCGATTAATAGATAAAATTTTTGAAAGATATCTTTTACGTCACTTTTATTTTTCAAACGATACAACCAGACATAGTGGGTAAATTGATCAACAAAAATATAGTAGTATGAATATTTGTCAATAGATAAAACTAGAGATGGACCCCATAAATCACTAAAAATAATTTGCAAAGGTCTAGTCCTAGACAAGGTGAAAGTCTCAAATGGTAGACGATGAGCTTTATTAGACAAACAAGAATTACAAGAATTAAATTTATCATGTTTGGCAGCAGGTAAAGAAAATTTATTTAAGATAAATTGTAAAGTTCTAAAATGAGGATGGCCAAGATGCCGATACCAGGTTTCAATAGATACAGGAAGGGATATGTGATAAGCCTGAGGTTTGCTGTAATAGGAAGTCTTTGGCCACTCATATAGTCCATTTTTACTCTGGCCTTGCACCAACGATTTTCGAGTTTTCAAGTCCTTGACCAAAAAATAAAAAGGGAAGAATTCAACAGAAGTTAGATTGTCCAGACAAAATTGGAAAACAGAAAGTAAATTACGTTTAATAGTAGGAGCACATAAAGTATTAGACAGCTTAAAGATAGAATTTGATGCACATAACTGAGATGAACCGGTATGAGTTATAGGAATTTTATTACCATCACCCATAGAAATATCCTGATTTCCACGATATTCTTACATATTTTGAGGATTGAAAGTGATGTGATAAGTTGCACCGGAGTCTACAACCGAAGGATCTAATTGTACCTGCAAACCTGAGATATAATTTGCCTTTGCTTCAAGATGATTGTGAGATCGAGAGTGACACACATTAGCAGTATGACCCAGTTTGTTGCAGAGTTGGCAACGTGGGGTATTGTAAGTTGGAGAGCGCCATTGAGGTGATTGATTGGTGCGATTGTTGTAACGCCACGGTTGGTTATTGTTGTTGGAATTGTTTTGGCTGATTGTATTTTGACGATAATTGTTATTAGAAGATCTTGAATTGTTATTTGGGTTGTGGGGTCTGTAATTATTTTTGGTGGTAATAGCAGCTGTGATAGGAATGGGTTTGGACTTGGATTTCTCATGACGAAGAAACAACTCATGATCAAGTAACTTGTCATAGAGTTCTTCATAAGAGATGGTGGTGTCTCGGGCTCGGATAGCTGTAGAAATTTTTTGAAATTCAGTGCCAAGGCCACTGAGAATTTTAACTACCAATTTCGATGTGGAAACTGGTACTCCCGCAGTGGCAAGTTCATCTGAGATAGAGCGAACATGTTGTAAATATTCTGTAACCGGGCTGGTCTCATTTGTGAGGCGAGCAAGTTGATCACGGAGAATGAAAATCCGTGTTTGAGATTTTTTTGCGTAGGCAGTATGTAGAGAATCCCATGCTTGTTTTGTTGTTTGTGCAGCAGCAACTGTGGAAGCAATTGTGGGATCAACTGAGGCCATAAGTGCATTTTGAATGAGCTGGTCCTGACGGAACCAAAGTTGAAAAATATAAGTGCATTTTGAATGAGCTGGTCATGCATCAACATTGAAAATTGAGCTTTTCAGGTTGCAAAGTTATGACTTCCGCTGAGTTTGATAGGTAATTGAGAAGTGGGATTGAATTGGATGATTGTGGTGTTTTTGGTAGTGTTGTCGGTATTGACAATGGTTGGATTTGTTTCTGAATTGGAAGATATTTTGTTTGAGAGATTAAGTAACAATGCGGATCGAACTCGTTAGAGTGTTCTTGGGTACGCTCTGATACCATAAAGAAGCGTATAGTTGATTGAATAAATCTGTGAAAATAAGATAATTCTTATTGATCAATAAACTGTCTTTAAATACATGTTACAACAGTAACTAACTTCTCAAAGAGAGGAGCATATTGGCTACTGATACAGCAGATATGGTGAAATAATATTTCATGATTAAAGAGATAATAAAAGACTATTGACTACATATATTATACTAAATACAGTATGTGCTAATACTAACCAATCAGTAGATGTGTTAAGACTCACGGTAAACATGAGTACAACAATAACCTATTGAGATTAAATTAACAATAACCTACGGAAAACACGTGTCAAGTTTAAGCCAAATTTTTATACTGGAGATTAAAGCAGCCTTGAATCAGTTTTTCCCTGAGAGTTTATTGCATGTATCGCACTGAGATTGTCTGAACAAACAAAGCTCAGCACGGGTGATGGTGCTAATAATTTCACAAAATTAAAGATACAGATTTCTAAATAAATTTTTATTTATACCAAAAAAATTATCAATTATTTTTTTTTCTTGAATTCTAATAGTTAAGAAATATTTTCAGGCCAAGTTGTGCGCCTGCAGCGCCCTGCCTGTTATTTAATACCAAAAAGTTAGTTATAGGTTGTACAAAAGATTTTCCTTAATATCCAAAAAAAAAAGATGATCTCCAAATCAATAATTTAAGATTTGTAGGACTCCTGGTTAGGATTTTTATTCTATAACTGAAAGATAGGGATTTCTCATGCTATATATGCATATAAAATGCTAACATTTCAGTAGTTTCCATCGCAACTCAACAGTATCAACCTTGAATATGGCTTGTTCAAGGTTTCTTTATTCAGTTTTCTTTTTCATTTCGTTTTTTGTTCTTTCTTCTGCTACAAATGTTACTCATGATGGAAGAGCCATAATAATTGATGGCAGACGCAGAGTTCTGATATCTGGTTCTATTCATTATCCAAGAAGTACGGCTGAGGTATAATACTGTTTTTTGATCACTGATAGTCTAATAATACTGAATATATATAAAAAAATGAATCTAATCTTTGAGCTATTTTTGTTATGTTAGATGTGGCCTGACCTCATAAAGAAAGCAAAAGAAGGTGGCTTAGATGCTATTGAAACATATGTATTTTGGAATGCTCATGAACCCACTCGTCGTAATTATGATTTCAGTGGTAATCTTGATCTTATAAAGTTTATCAAGACAATTCAAGGCCATGGCTTATATGCTGTTCTTAGAATTGGACCTTATGTTTGTGCTGAATGGAATTATGGGTAATTAAAAATACATATGTTGATTGTTTAATTTGATGAAATGCTGTTCTTAAAAATACATATGTTGATTGTTTAATTTGATGAAATGTATTATAAATAAATTTACTTTTATTTGAATTAGAGGATTTCCTGTATGGTTGCATAACATTCCTGGAGTTGAAATGCGAACAAACAATGAACTGTTCATGAAAGAGATGAAAAATTTCACTACATTGATAGTAGATATGGTAAAACAACAGAAACTATTTGCATCACAAGGAGGTCCTGTTATAGTTGCACAGGTATTTAATTATATATTGTTTATTTAATTACTTTTGTAAATATATATATTTAGTATTTAATAACACTGTAATAATTTTTTATATAAACCCTTATTAATAGATTGAAAATGAGTATGGAAATATCATGTCTTCGTATGGAGCAGCTGGAAAGGCATATATTGAGTGGTGTGCCCAGATGGCTGAGTCGCTTGACATTGGAGTTCCATGGATTATGTGTCAACAGGATGATGCTCCCCAGCCAATGGTACAATTATTAATGTTCTTCGATTAACTTTTTTCACCCTTTTAAAGTATTTTTTTAGTGATTTTTTCTGCTAATTAATTAACATTTGTATTGTAATTATAATTAGATAAACACATGCAATGGTTGGTACTGCGATCAATTTACTCCCAACAATCCAAAAAGCCCAAAAATGTGGACTGAGAATTGGACTGGTTGGTTCAAGGGTTGGGGTGGTAAAGACCCACATAGAACTGCTGAGGATCTTGCTTTTTCTGTTGCTAAATTTTTCCAGTCTGGAGGCACTTTCACTAACTACTACATGGTAATTATTTGTATCAAAATTGCCATCAAATGTATATTCAAATAATATTTGTTATTAGAGGTTAATTTTGTGTTTTTTCTTTTGGTTTTTATTGAAGTATCATGGTGGGACTAATTTTGGAAGAACACCTGGTGGTCCATATATAGCCACTTCTTATGATTATGATGCACCTCTTGATGAATATGGTAATTATACTTTCTTAAACTTATTTTAAAATGTAATTTTTCCTATGTTTTGGAGCATTACCTGTTGAATATTTTATATTTATATTGAAATTCTTATATAACAGGAAATTTGAACCAACCAAAATATGGACATTTGAAGCAGCTTCATCATGTTTTGCATTCCATTGAATACACTCTTACTCATGGCAACATTTCCACAATACAATATAACATTTCTGTCACGGTAATTATTATTATTATTATTATTATTATTATTTCATATTAAAAATTATTTCTATATATCTACATTGAATAATTATACATTATTAATTTGGATGATAGGCTACCATTTATGCAAGCGAGCAAGGTTCGAGTTGCTTTTTGGGTAATTCAAATGACTCATCAGATGCTACCATTGAGTTTCAAGGGACTAAATATACAGTTCCTGCATGGTCTATTAGTATTCTTTCTGATTGCAAAAATGTTACATTTAACACTGCCAAGGTATTTTTTTTTATAAAGTAATGATTTTTTAAAAATAATTAATTATTGAAGACTCCAATTTTACCTATCTATATGTTTAGGTTAATACTCAAACAGCATTGATGGTAAAGAAGAAGAATGAAGCAGAAGATGAACCATCTTCTCTGAAATGGTCATGGAAGCCAGAAAACGTTGATAATGCATTACTCTTGGGAAAAGGCCGTTTTTCTGCAAACCAACTTCTCGATCAAAAAACAACATCTAATGATGCTAGTGATTACGTTTGGCATTTAACTGAGTAATTAATTTCAAATCTGCATTATTCTATTTCTTAATTATATGTTAATCTCTACTTATTTACTAATCTTTTTTATAACTAACAAACAGTGTGCACCTTAAGAAAAGTGATCCAATTTGGAGCCTTAACATGTCTCTTCGGGTTCAAGGGAGTGGCGGTCTTGCCCTTCATACCTATGTTAATGGAAAATATATTGGTATGCTAATATAATTATATATATTTATATTATTTATGATCAATTGAAAGTCTTCATCAACAATTATGTGTTGATTTTTTTTGTCTATTAGGTTCTCAATGGGCAACAAGTGAGACTTTTGAAAAGAATATCGAATTGAAATTTGGAAAGAACTTGATCAGTATACTTTGTGCAACAGTTGGACTTCAGGTAGACATTACTAGCAACAAGTTATTAATTTAATTATTCAACAACATTAGCTTTAATTAAATATAATATTGAGTTAATAACTCTTGTATTTGTTGACAGAACTATGGAGCTAGGTTTGATACTGGTAAAAATGGAATACCTGGCCCAGTGGAGTTGGTTGGACGCGAGGACGATGAGACAATAATAAAAGATTTGTCTTCACATAAATGGTCATACAGAGTTGGATTGCATAGCTTGAACAGGGCAATCTTGAACAACAATCAGCTTATGACTAGCTTAAATTCAACTGAGTCTTTCAAATGGCAAGAACAAAATCTCACCACAAACAGGATGTTGACTTGGTACAAGGTATTAATTTGTTACATTTTAATATATTTATTGTTTATGTATATTATTAGAGGGCGGGTCTTGGTGCAATAGTAAGCATTGTTGCCTTGTGACTGAGATTATGGGTACGACTCGTAGAAACAATATTTTGTAATTATAAGGAAAGGTTGTGTACGATAGATCTCATGGATTCGATCCTTCCCAGGCTGCCCTTTATTGTTTATGTATTATTACTAATTGTAAGTTTAATTTCATATTGTTTGCTAAATATGTTTAGACCACTTTTAAAGCTCCATTGGGAGAAGACCCAGTTACCTTAGATTTGCAAGGTATGGGAAAGGGTCTTGCTTGGGTAAATGGGTATAGCATTGGGAGGTACTGGCCAAGTATCCTTGCTGACGAGAATGGTTGCAAAACTGAGCCATGTGACTATAGAGGACAATATGATAACAACAAATGCGTTAGTAATTGTGGAAAACCAACTCAGAGATGGTGAGTAGTACTATTAATTTTATGTAAAACTTAAATTTCTCTACCTTATTTTTTGCAAGTTAATAAATTTTACTAACTGTATATTAAATGATTAAATTGATATAGGTACCATGTTCCTCGCTCCTTTCTTAAAAAAGATGAAAATACTTTGATTTTATTTGAAGAATTTGGTGGCAATCCATCACAAGTAAAATTAAAAACAATTGCACCTGGAACTGTCTGTATTAATGGTAATGAGGGAGATACGTTAGAATTATCTTGCCAAGGCAGACCAATTTCAGCAGTAAAATTTGCTAGTTTTGGTGATCCTCAAATTTCTTGTGGATCCTCTGTGAAAGGTAGCTGTGAAGGAACAAATGACGCATTGTCAATAGTTCAAAAGGTAATTATTGTTAATGACTCATAATCATTTATTTCTAATTCACCTCATTTGCATATACATCATGTTTTTACATTAATTTTTATTTTTATTTTTTTTACAGGCTTGTGTTGGCAAAGAGACTTGCACTATTAGAGTTTCTAAGGATGTATTTGGATCAACTAGTTGTAATGACAATACGATAAACAGGCTAGTTGTGGAGGCTTTATGTAAATAAAATTTTGTATTCAATTACGTAATTTCTCCATTTGATGATGAGGTTAATTGTTTCGAAATTAGAGTAAAATAATATTGTAGACATTGATCATATCATTTAATAAAATTTCCAATGCCTTTTTATTATTGCCTTCTTGTTTCTTGTTTTCTTTCTGCAATTAATTTAGTTAATTGTCGAATTCAAATTTGCAATATTGGTTATTTCATTCACATTGTTTAATAAAATTACTATTATGACATTCTCAAATTAAAATTAAAATTAATTATACTTAATTAATTATACTTTTTCCGAATATAAGAATCGAAAAAAAAATTGAATTAAATTGAATTGAATTTGTGTATAAAAACATTGGATTTCTAAAAGAAGGCTGTGGTGTGACAGAACAGTGAATTGATTCAATTCACTCAATCCTAAAGATAAACCAAAGGATGTTATCTATTTCTCATTTTTTTTAGTTAACTTGTAGATATATATAGTACTTGCCTTAAAATCAAAAAATCCATCCTGAGGCTGGTCAAATGATTTTATCAGAAATGCATTATCTTATTAGTTTTGGATCATAGACACTCAATTCTTGCCTGGATTTGGATGCTTGCCTAATTTTAGATTATGGATTTCCCTATATAGCTAACCATTTTTCTTCAGCTCAATTTGGGTTAGTCACAAGCTTCAATGTAGGCAACCCTGTGCATCTCTTCTTATTTTTTCCTGTAACTTAGTTTAGAGTTTTCTTTTTTTTTTGGGTTACTTTTTCTCACTAGAATACAGCTTCTGTTTATGTTTTTTACATAATTTAGAAGCCAAAAACATTAACTTCATAATCAAGATGTTATCAGATTCTAGAAATTATTTTCTCTGGCTCCATTCACTATCCTCGCAGCACCCCTGAGGTATTAATTTGAGCTCGTTTACTATCCTGAAAGTTGAAGAATCATCAGCTTTAACTTAATGTTATTGAAATTATTTTCAGAGTTGCTCAATTGCAAGTTTAATCTTAGTTTGAACCTGATTAACCTTATAAGTATTGAGTTATATATAATGTCTTTCTATGTCCTTATTAATTCATTAGTGGTATCTACAGATGTGGCCTGACTTAATAAACAAGTCCAAGCAGGGTGGCCTTGATGCTATTGAAACATGTCTTTTGGGATCGCCATGAACCTGTCGGGGGACAGGTTTAAACTATTTTACTTTAACCTCAAATTCCATATGAACAGATCAGCATTTTCAATTATTTGAGATTTTAATTTATACTTCTAAATGTTTTCAGTATGATTTCTCTGGAAATTTGGACATTGTAAAGTTCTTCACTCTCATTCAACAAGCTGGACTCTATGCCATTCTCCGAATTGGACCTTATGTTTGTGCTGAATGGACTTACGGGTAGTTACTAATTTTTAAGAGAAATCTTAAACTTTGTACAGAGTGTACTAATTAAAATGCATTTCTCTCTATCAGGAGTTTCCCAATGTGGCTGCACAATACTCCTGCCATTGAATTGAGGACAGAATGAAATTTACAAGGTTTCAATGATAATTTACTTTTTTTTTTCTGTCGCAATGTTCATGTCAATTCCTGACAAACATAATCAGTATAATTTTACTTCGTACAGAATAAAATGAAATCTTTTACAACTAAGGTTGTAAATGTCTTCAAAGAAGCAAAAATGTTTGCCCCACAAGGAGGACCTATAATTCTTGCACAGGTTTTTAATTTAACCTTTCTTGTATCATATGATATAATACAAGTAGCATTATTCCAATTGCTGAATTTTTGTGTATGAACATAACAGATTGAGGATGAATATGGGAACATCATAGAACCTTATGGAGATGCTGGGAAAAGGTAAATTCAATGGTTTGCACAAATGGCTTTAGCTCAGAACATTGGGGTTCCATTGATTATGTGCCAGCAAGCAGACGCTCCACAGATCACGGTACTATACATAATTTACTAAAACTATTCTTCAGCATTAAACAATTTCACACTCATAATATATAGTTTTTATCCATTTTTTTTATCACAGATTAATACCTGCAATGGCTTTTACTGCGATAACTTTTGACCCAACAATCCTAAAAGTCCAAAAATGTTCACTGAAAATTGGAGTGGATGGTATAATTTTATTAACATATTTCAGTTGGATCAAAATTCTTCCTGATGCTGGTTGCAGGTCGTGTAATTGATTACACCAAGATCACAATTCTGCATTTGTTTTATTGTCCCTGTAGGTTCAAGGCTTGGGGTGGGAAAAATCCATACAGGACTGCTGAAGGTTTGGCATTTTCAGTTGCTAGATTTGTCCAATCTGGAGGAGCCATGAACAACTATTATATAGTGCCGTCCTGCACAAACATGAATTCATTTGAATTTTTTTTAATGGACTTCCTTGTTTTAAACTATTCACATTTGTTTTTCTTAACCTCTAAATTTAGTATCATGGGGGAACAAACTTTGGACGCACTGCAGGAGGTCCATAAATCACTACATCATATGATTATAATGCTCCAATTGATGAATATGGTATATTAACAATTAGAACTTTGCTGATCTAAAATTTAAACATTGATAAGCCTATCCTAAAAATTGAAGGAATTGCAGGGAATCTGAATCAGCCTAAGTGGGGGCATCTTAAGCAACTCCATGCTGCTATCAAGTTGGGGGAGAAAATTATCACTGATGGCATAGTAACCACCAAGAACTTCCAGAAAGGAGTTGATGTAAGTTGCAATCTCTGAAATACGAATTGAAGATGTTGAATTTGGATAAATGATTTAATTGACAAGGATTTATTTATCTTCTTTTTTTTATTTTTTAATTATGTGAATTTTTGTGTTGTCAATCAACTAAACCACATACACCAAGAATGCCACTGGGGAAAGATTCTGTTTCTTAAGCAACACAAATATGGATGAAGCCAATGTCAACTTGCAGCAGGATGGAAATTACACTGTGCCTGGTTGGTCCTTCAGCATTCTCCAAAACTGTAGCAAGGAAATTTACAACACTGCCAAGGTAAGAGGAGGAGAAAAACTCCTGTATTTGAGGTAGATACTCGATTACTGGCTTGGCTACTTGCCCGATGGCAGAAGAGCAAAATGCAAGTAAATGTTAATTAATGCTGGCATTTTGATATTCTCTCAACAGGTTAACACACAAACATCCTTGATGGTAAAGAAACTATATGAGAATGATAAACCTGAAAAGCAATCCTGGATGTGGGCACCAGAGCCCATGGAAGATTCACTCCAAGGAAAGGGTTTATTTAGAGCATCACTGCTTCTTGATCAGAAGGAAACAACAGCTGATACTAGTGACTACTTATGGTATATGACTAGATAATCAATTCTCGAAATCTTCTCTCGTGCTTCGCTTAAGGAGCTATCTAAGAAGATTAACACTTTTTTTTTAACAGAGTTAACATCAATGAGACCTCACTGCAATGGTCAAATGTTAGTCTGCGAGTGAACTCTAGCGGCCACGTACTTCACGCTTATGTTAACAAGCAACTCATTGGTGAGTCTAATTTGGTATACAGTTGAATTTGAATGTATGTAATAATTTAATATTCCATTTGAAAAAAAAAAATTGTATGGAACTTCAGGTTTTGAATTTTCAATAGCCAACAGCCAGGGAGAAGACTACAATTTTACGTTTGAGAAGCCTGTTACTCTGCAACCTGGAGACTGTGTGTTGGCAGGGGTAGTTGTTTCCACGTGGAAAAAGAAGAAAGAAAAAATGGAAAATAAAAGTTGAGTGGAGTAGAAGATAAAATAGGCCAGAGCCATTTTATTAAAGAAGCCCACCAACTTCTTCAAGCCCAATGATTTCAATGAAGTCCAAACTCTCTTCAATAAAAAACAAAAAAAAAAACCATCACAAATTTTAAACCCATAAACTCATATCAAATCCACACTCTCATAAAAAAATTCAAACAATTTGGACAGAGTCCATTAAATTCTAATATAGTATCAGAGCCGATATGTCCTTGCGATCTAATGATCTAAGGTCCAAGATAATGAAGTACATCTAGCGAATTCAGACCGGAAATAACAAGCCATGATCAGGATAAATGAAGGCAAATCACAACTGGGCCAGACCAATTGAATTTAAAGGAAAGTGTTGGAAGTGGAAGTTGTTTCCACATCGGAAAAAAAAAGGAAAGAAGAAATGAAAAATAAGTTGAGTTGAGTAAAAGCTAAAATGACCCCAAGCCATTTTGTTAAAGAAGCCCACCAACTTGAAGCCCAAAAATTTCAATAAAGTCAAAACTTTCTTCAATAAAAATAAAATAAAAAAAGCCCATTACAAATTTGCAACCAATAAACTCACATCAAATTCACACTCATAAAAATTTCAAACAACTTGGACTGGCCCATCAAATTCCAACACAATGTCATAACCCTGCTTAGTGCTACTGTTGGATTGGATGTATATGTACTCTACTGATTTATTAATTACATCTGCATTGACTTGCATTTCACTAATAGTCTGTTTGGCTTGAGGTTGAAAATTAAAGTTCCAAAAATACTATTCCAGATGTGAGAAAACAGTTTCAAACTAGTGTATGGATGTATTGGAGTTTTTATAAACTAAATAAGATAAATTCACTGTAAAAAAAATATAATGCTAAACATGCAGCAGCTCAAACGGTAAATACTGACTCTTAATACACATTCTTTAATAAATTTAATATTCAGCAACATTTTTTGTTTTCGTGCATATATGGACAGAATTACGGTTCAGTTTATGATAAGATTACTGTTGGCATTGCGGGAGGCCCTGTCCAGTTAATTGCAAATGGAAGTCCTGTTATGGATTTATCTTCAAATCGTTGGTCATATAAGGTAAGACAGACAAAATATCCATACATAGGTACTTTTGCAAAAATTTGTTAACAATTCATTCTCTTATAATTCAAGATTGGGTTGAATGGCGAGGCTAAACGATTATTCGATCCGAATTCACCCAATGCCAGTAAATGGACTGCTGAGAATATAGTTGCCAGAGCCATGGCTTGGTATAAGGTATAGTTCAGTCCTTTCGATAATACATATCAATATTTTGCTTCTTTTTTTTTTCCTTTCAATTCTCAATCTAATGCTGTTAAAATTATCCAGACCACCTTCAATGCTCCTTCTGGTACAGACGCTGTAGTATGGACTTGCAAGGGATGGGCAAAGAGCATGCCTGGGTGAATGGCAAGAGCATTGGCCGCTACTGGCCTTTGCAAGTTGCTGATAATAAAGGGTGCAATGACACATGCGATTACCAGGGAGATTACAATGGTGATACATGCGCTAATAATTGTGGCAATCCTACTTAAAGATGGTAAAAAATATATTAAAGGATTTCTCTAATATTTATGAAGTTGCCTATGTTGATCATTCTCAGAATCTAATTATAAATTTACAAATTGCCAGGTACCATGTTCCAAGGTCATTCTTGAACACCAAGGATAGAAACACATTGATTTTGTATGGAGAAAGTAGGTAGAAATCTATCGAATGTGTCATTTCAAGTTGTTACTGCTGAAAAAATTTGTTGAAATGCATACCAAGGAAGCACATTAGAATTGTCTTGCCAAGGCGGCAGAGTAATCTCAGACATTCAATTTGCCAGATATGGTGATCCTCAGGGAACATGTGGATCCTTTCAGAAGGGCTCCTTTGATGCCACCAATAGTACACAAACGGTGGAAAAGGTTTTTCTATCAATAAAAAACATATACTATTTTTATTGCTTCATAATGCTAGAGACTGTCAATAGTTTAAACCTCATAATGTGTACTGATTAGGAAATGTATTGTGATTTTTACAGGAATGTGTTGGTAAGGAGAACAGTTCAATTATTGTGTTGGATGAAACATTTGGAGTAGAGAAACTTGAAGGCATTAACAGCAAAAGGCTAGCTGTCCAAGCTTTCTGCTCAAATACTCTGACATCAGTTTCCAAAACACAGAATAAGAAACATTAAATTAGTTTGTTTATGCATAAGTGTACTTAAAGATTGATTGAGAAATGAAATTTTATATTCAATGAAGTTGTTTTAGTTAATAAATCTGAGAACTTCTTTTCTATGCTTGTTTAATATTGTCTCTGTTTTTTATACAATTAATCACTAACGGTATTGTTGTTTGATGTGCTTAGTAGTATTAAAAAAGGACCAAATTAAATGTAGAAAGGTATTGAAATTAATATCAATTTTCCAGCTTAAAGAAATTAAATGAATTGTTTATTATACAAGAAGCATTAAAAATTTGTGAATTTGAATTCAGTCATTACTATTAAAATAAAAATAAAAAGACATATCACGAATTAAAAAGAGTATATCGAAATAAACATTCTTCTGGAGTCAATAAATACCTTTGGAGAACAAAGTCCAACTATCCTTCCAAAAACAATTGGGATTTCTTTAAATATTCAAAAAATAATATTATTTTTAATTTTTTTTTGTCAAAAATATCAAATTTTAAGTTTTAATTTCAAAAATAAAAATGTACATCTAATATATACCTCTAATATACTAGACCTTAAAAAAAGTGTCATTTAATATATTTTTCTCAAATTTTCCAAAAATATGTATTTAAGTATGGTAAACATATAAATTAATATAAAAATATATAAGCTAATCAATTTGCATGTTTACTAAGGCTAAATGCTCTCCTCAAATGAAACTAAATAAAATAATTTTACTTTATGAATTAAATATCAGTTGACACTATTACAATGCAAAAACTGAAGGTGTCAAGATTATTTGGTGATGATTAATTTCTGGAACCACAGTTCTCAATTCGGGTTCAGAACACAATTTCACATTTGAAAATTTTGTCATTGTTCAGTCCAGAACCAAACATTATTACTTTGCTTAATATTAGTGCTATTGTTGGATTACAGGTTTCACTTGCATTCATAAATTCATATTCTCGAAGATTACTCCGATAAGTTAATCAATTTAGGTCATGTGATCTTTGTCCAGAATTATGGTGATTGTTTTAGTTCTCAACTTCACAATCCTGAAAACACAAATTCTAACTTCATAACCTGAAAACCATCAGGGTTACCAATTCTAACGATCACAACACCATGCTTGGTATCGGTGGTAAATATAACTAAATGACATAATTCTATACAAAGTATTTGTATTTGTATGATCAGGCGGCATGTCCCAATAACATTCTTGAAGAAGTACAAAGAACACATTAATTTTTGTTTGATGAAGTAGGAGGAAAACCTTCAAATGTGTCTTTCCAGATTTTCACAGCTGAAAGCCTGAAACCATATGTGGGAATGCATATGGAGGAAGCACGTTAGAACTATCTTGTCCTTGTAGACGAATTATCTCAGATATCCAATTGGCATAATTTCAGAAGGGTTATTTTTGGGCTACTCGCAGTGTTTCAGCTGTCGAAGAGGTAACTGATTTGACGATAAATGTGCTGTGGCTAATCAGGTTGAGTAAGATACTAAAATTCGAATTTACAGGCTTGCGTTGGAGAACAGAGCTCTTCCATATAGATGTTTCAAACGCAACATTTGGACTCAACAACTTTGGCAATACCAACAGATTGGCTGTGGAAGCTCTTTGCATGGTATACAATGAATATGAAGCTGCAAAAAAGGGTGAACTGAATCCCAACAAAAAGGACACTTAAGGGATTGTTAGTTAAGAGATTGGTTTATAATCCATGCATTTCCAGTTACCCTAGTCAAATCATTCGAGATAATTTTTTTACAAAAATTTGCAACACCATCTAATAAAAATCACAAAAGGGTACAAGAGAAGGTGTTGAATTCTATGTTAAACTAGTACATATATCCCCAAAATTAGAAACCAAAAAAAAAAGGAAAAAAAAAGGACAAGTGAATGGACCCTGTCAACACCTCAGTCCCTACTAAGCACAAACCGCATAAAAATTCTTAACTACCACCAACATTTGCTCGTCTCAAAACGACTGTGCAAGTCAAAATGACGCCAAAAGGTTGAAAATTTTAAAGAAATAAAACAAAAAAAAGGCCTCCGCAAATAAACTAAACCGTCCACACACCACCAGGTGTTTGATAATATGCACCATTAGATATCCTATCCAAACTTTCTACTCTATGCTCTGCAGCAAGCGAATAAACCTCACCAAGCAATTCTGAAGACTCCTCAAACAACCCAGACGACGACGACGACGCGGCCGCGGCCGCGGCCGCTGACGCTGTTATCTGAGGACTTCTCCGAGCATGCCTAAATGCAGCCTCTCGAATCGGCGATGGCGACAGATCAGTCGGTGAAGGAATATCGGGCGGATTCATTGGGAAATTAAGAATAGCAGAAGGTCCACGTAAGCAAAAAAACGGAGCATCATAAGCTCTAGCAGCTTCTTCTGCAGTATTATAAGACCCAAGCCATATCCTCCCTCTGCTACTAGGTTGCCGATTCTCGGCCACCCATTTTCCCCATTTCCTCATCCTCACTCCTTTGTATCCGCCATCTCTTTTCTCTTTACCGCCGCCGGTTGGTCCCACCATCACAAATTATAAGTTTTCCAAAATAAATATGCTCTCAGCGTTTGAGAAGTAAATTGAGAAGAAAGCGTACGTTAGGTATTTGCAATAAAAGCACAGAGTAGACGAAGAGAGGAAGTAGACGTTCTGAGTTTTGAGTAAAAGTTCGTGGAGGTTTACTATATTGCCACGTAGACTTACGGAGAAAAAGGGACGGCGATGTTGCTGGGACGGGAATGTGGAAGTTCACAAGTGGAGAAGTCTGAACCGTTGGATTAAGATTTAGATTTAATTTAGAGCTTCACACGTGGTTGTGATTATTATACCCACGTGGAAAACAGGGCACGTGGGTTTCATTATGGTACTTTGGTGAAGAATGATTTGGATTATGAACTAACTACCTCAATCCGTTATTAGTTAAGCTAATTTAGTGGGACCTTTCTAGAAGGTCAGCAGTCCCCAGTGTTTGAATCTTCGCCGACTTCTTTTGCGGCAGAACTTCTTTAGAAATACACTTTTTTGTTCCGTGCTTTCCATTTTAGTTTTTTTATGCCTAATTTTTCAATTAATCAAAATTATTGTTTTCAAAAGCTCCCACTAGAATAAATAAATCTGAAGAGATAATATTACCATAGCTGAAGAGAAGAGATAGATTTATCTATTTTGAGAAAGAAGTTAGAAAAAATTCACTTGAATTAAAAAAATTATAGCATTAACAAGAAATTTTAGAAAAAAATAAATATGAGAAGGTTTGGTTGTTGAAGAAAAAAAGTGGAAGAAGGTTATATTTTGTGGGTTCAACTATTAATAAGAAGATAGAAAGATGATAAATAAAAAGACACTGAAAAATGATATAGTTTTGGCTGCAAACAATATAATGTATGGTTAAGTGGGAAAAAAAATTAGGGGAATACATTTTGAATCTAAGACTTCATTGAAGCTAAATAAGATGCCTATCCTATCAATATGACATTAATGACCATATTATCCAATACGATATTCTCACAAAAACTAAAAAAATGATGCCAATTTGATTGAATTGATTAAATTACAATCTAGTTTTAAGATTAACTTGATTTTCGGTGCGGTTTTAAAAAAATATTGACTCTACACCTAAATAATGTTGGTTTCACTAGTTATTATATCAAGAAAACTTTTAGCTTAATTTCACTTTGTTATTTAATTATTATGTGAGTAAAGATTAATAATGCAAAGAATTAATCTTTTGTAAGTTATGATTAGTAAATAGATGTTTTATTTTATTGGGTTGGCATAGTGTCGTAAATTCGTAATACAAAATGACAATAAGTTATGATTAGTTAAATTTTATTATAAATTTTCCATTGATCTATTTATGAGTTTAAATAAAGAGAGTTTTGACGTAACGGTAAGTGTTGTCGCCGTGTGATCTGAGGTCACGGATTCAAGTCGTAGAAACGGCCTATTGCAATTAATTACAAGGAAATGTCGCGTACAAAGATTCAATGGGTCCGATCCTTTCTCGGACTCCACTCATTATGGGAGCATTCATACACCAAAATTATTTATGAGTTTAAAATTTAAATTTATGACTTGTTTTTCACAAATTACAGAAAATTATAGACTAACAATTAAGTCTGCTCAAAGTAAAATTCAATATTAAAAGAAATGATCACGTCATCTAAATATATTTGACATCAAGTATCATGGCTAATAATAATATTCATTATATTTTGATTAACAAAAGCTTAAGTTAATAATAATATAGTGTCTACACTGCTCATAGTACATGAGTGGCGACAGAAATATTGAAAGATTTCAACAGAAAGAAAGAGTGACATTTGGAAGGCAAAAGTTTGGCACAAACTGTTTTGTGACGAAGAGAATCAAAATCTTGAAAACTTAAAAGGAAAAATTTACGAGCATAAGATGGTTGTCATAATTGACTACATGTATCCTCCATTTTTAACAGGGGCCGTATACACGCGCGCGCGTATATATTTATATATAAAAAAAATTATTAACTTTTTACACTATACATATTTTTTTTAATAAATATTTAAAATTTTATGATTAAGTATTTATATTAATGTTAAAATTTTATAATTTAATTATAAATTGAATAAAATTAAAATATTAATTTTATAAAATCAATAGATCTAATAATTAAAATAAAAGACATATAAAAAATGTAATAAATTTTTAGAATTTTTATAAATTTTTAGAATTTAATAAATAATGTAAAATTTTAATAAAAAATTTTTTATAGTAATTTATAACAAAAATTTAAATTTTACTATAATATTAATTATTTTATTTTATTTTTAATTGCCTATAATTTTTTTAGCTTATAAAATTTATCTCTCTTTCATACAGTTTTTGGTTGTACCACTACTCTTTGAGGAATATTAATTTCTTGCTTAAAATATATAATCTTTGGATTATATTTACACTCCTTCACCATGTAAATAATAGTAAATGAAAAAAATGATTATTAATATTTTTTTACTAAAACGAATTAAAGGATACATGTCAATATCATAGATAATAATTTTCTTATTTAGCTTTGCAACTAAAACGGTAACACATTAAAAGTTTGACTAAATTATTATAAAAAATTTAAAAAAGTTATTTTATCTATATGTAGAGTAATTTTAAATGCTCATATCAAAGATTAGTCAATTTTTAATTTATTTGTTTGCCCTACCACATCGAGTGTTAGTGGTCCATAGTCCAAATGCATTCCCTATAGCAATAAAATAAAAATAGATTCTTTTTTTCGAACTGGTGATTATCTATCTTTTGTAGTGCACGCCATGTGAGTCCCTGTCCAGCCAAAAGGAACAGTTCCTTTTTTATATATATGTAAATTTTAATTTCACATAACCTTTAGAAAGCCAAAATCTAAGGTTACTTCGACCGTGGTCCCTGAAATTTTAATATCTATTATTGATAGTCTCAAATTTTTACTTATCTTGACAAACTTCATTAATTTTAAATGTTTTTTTTATTAAAATTTATGACTTTAATTTTTAACAGATAATGGTGACTTCATTAATTTTTGAAATTATATATCCAAAAAAATTCATGTCAATTTTTATCATTCAAATCAAAGGTAAATGTTGTAAACCTCTATACATATAATCATTTCTTTGAAGTAAAGTCTCTCTCTCTTCTCTATGCATCTATGGGTTTGGTCCCTTAGTTTTTAGGCTTGGCCGGCGAGAGCTTCAGATTTGCCTTTTTTTTTGAGGTATGTAACTTATCTTAATTTGTTTCTATTTCAGTACTCCTTCAATAACTAGTATTTAGCTTATCCATCTAGGCCTTGTATGGCTTCTTCTATTTTGTAACTAATACTTTTGTACGGTGTTAAAGGCTCAAGAAAAGCAGGATGATAGCAATCTTTTCTCTCTTTGTCCATCAAAAACACGCTGGAGGCACCTTGGATTCGGATAGAACTCCACCTTTCTAGTTTGGGTAGACCGAGCCCTGTGAAGAAGAAGGATATTCATCTTCGCTGACTCATTTTAGAGCCTCATCTTGCATTTTTATCCATGGCTTCCATTCATGATCTTCTATAATCCTGATTCCTCACACTATGGATTTAATTTGGACTATCTCCTTTTATTTTGTGCTCAAATTTTCTCTTTTGGCAATTTAATCTAGCTATCATGTGGCATGTTATTGTATTTTTGCTTGTCTAGTAATTATACCTTGTTATTATGATTTTTTTTTCCTTAACAAATTGTTTATTTTTGCTTTTTCTTGTATGTTGTATAATCTTCATCTGATTTTTCACACACGCAGATGTTGATAGTAATGTATTGTGGGTTTGTTTTAATATAAGGTTCTAATTTGCTTCTAATTTATGCCAAAAAAATCAAAGGTAAATGTACTTTTTTCCCGTACGTGTGTGGAAAAATAATGTGAAAAAGAAATTATTTTTGTTTCATTTTTTAACATATAGGCCTACATGGCACTACAAGAAGTTGATGCAATCATATATAATTTTTTTTATGGAAAAGCAGAGTTAAGGATTTTAATAGAAAGAAATTAAGGTTGCAGTATTTTACAAAGTCAAATTAAAATTTAAAGTTGATAATTTTCTGACAGAAAAATAAAGTTAAAAATTTTAATGGGAATAAATTAAAGTTTAAGTATTTTACGAGATAAATTAAAATTTTGAGTATAATAATAATATAAATAGAAAAGTTCAGAACACAGTTGATGATATTAACTCGCAAAATCTATTATATATATATATAATAATAATAATATTTAAATTAATAAATAATGTACTAAAATGGTGCAATTTGGTGTTACTTTTTTTTTATTTTTTTTATTATTCTAACTTAAACAATTTATAACATGCATAACTAAAATAATTTTATGATTTTTATGATAACCAACCATATTAAAAATATAATTATATTTTACAATATATATATTAAAATTTTAGTTTTGATCATTATAATTGTAATTATCACCTTGTTATTGTTGTTTGAAATTCTATTTTTGATTATTAATGTTTAAATAAATTTATAAATTAAATCATAAAATAATTAATTGCATCACTGTTATTGTTATTATAATCACTATATATACACACACTGACACAAACATGGAATTCAAAAGCCAATGAAGTATTTTAAAAATAAAAATTCCCTCGACTTTTCACAATGACAATGTTAGATTCTTTTCTCTTAAATTTTAAATTATTTTATCATTTTTTTTCATGATGCATTGTTCTATGCATTGTAATTTCATAAATTTTACAAGTATTTGGAATATAATTAGTTGTAAAAGTATGTATAAATTAATATCTAATTTTAATAATCACCATATTCAAAAATTATCATTATAATCATTTTTAAAAATTATAATTTAAATAATATTAATTAAGTAATTAGTGATGAAAAGTGATATTCAATTAATTTTTTAATTATAAAACGTATCTGTAAATCATAGAAAAATGTATATGACGTAACTTAAAGTAATAAAAAGACAATGATTATAGGAATATAAATGAATTGTGTATAAGATAAAATAATTAACGAAGATAATTATAAAATAAAAATGATATTTGTTTGAGAAATGAAAACGATATTATTAACAATGAAAAAAGGTATAAAATTATTAGCAGTTAGTAGTTATAATATTTTTGCAAGGATTAGACTGTTAGTATATTTAATAGAAGAAAGAGGCAAGGAAGAAGATTCTGAGATATAGCACAATTTGGCTCATGTTTCTTAATTAAAAAGTCGATTAAGTTTAAATAGCTACAATAATTTACAAACTTGACATCGAACGCGATCCGTTCAAAAAATAACAATAATGAAAAACTAAAATGTAAAACAGTTTGACTGTAATGCGTTTCAACTTCAAATTTGTAGACTACACTGAATGAAGAACAGGAAAAGATGGCCGTACAAAAACTGGCCCATCAAATATTCAAATTCAATACTCGATATTAACAACCTCGGACAGAAAAATAATAATGTCAGTATATCTGGATACTAAAACTGTCCAGAAATATCCGACCCGAAAAAAAAAATTTAATTGGTTTCCTTAGAAATTCCAGAGAAATGAATCTTGAGCAACATCTTCAACAAAATTTTCCTCCCCAAAATCAAGACTGGGTAAAAAATCATTACTCAGATCATCAAAACCAGGGAATAACCCGTAATCATTCTGGTAATTACCCGAACCCGTATTAGCTAAAAAATCCAAGAACGGTATATCCATCATTAGTTCACTACTATCCATCGGCGCCGTCAAATCTGACGCTACTGAAGGACTCGGTGACTCCACTTGCAATTCCGAAGTCGATTGATCCGTCAAAGAATGCTCCACTTGTTTTGTTGGTGGCTGCTCCGAATTCGCAAATCTAGCAGCCGCTACTTGAATTTCAGCTGGAGAAAGAGATCGGCCGCCAGCTATTTCCGGCAGATTATTAGGGAAATTGAACTTAGCAGTGCCGCCACGTAAGCAAAATAGAGCAGCGTCGAAAGCACGTGCGGCTTTTACTGCTGAATCGTAGGACCCTAACCAGATTCGTTCTCTACTATTTGGTAGACGGATTTCAGAAACCCATTTCCCCCATTTTCGCTTGCGGACACCTTTGAACTTAGAATCGCTCCTCTCAGCTGCGGTGGTCGGCTTCTCGTTGGGACTGTGCTTGACCATCTGTTGTTTTTTTTTTTTTTAGTTTTTTAGTTTTTTAGTTGTAAGTTGTAAATGATGTGACTTTCGAAATATCAAATGTTTATGTTTTTGTGGTTTAGCTTAGGATGCTTTGCTGCTACTGCTGTTGTTGTTGTTGGAGATGAGGATGTGTTTGTATATATGGAGTTTCACAAGGAAGGTCAACACAGGAGAGACGCGTTGATGAAGAAGCAGAAAAAAATTTAAAAAAATGAAAAAGCGTAAGAAAAATCCACGGGGCGACCAGTAAAGTAAATTCTTCTATTTCTACGCGGGGTTTTGAGTAGGGAGTTGAATGCACGTGTGTTTTCTGCTCTTCGTCCTTTTTTATTTTAATTGGATTATCCATCACGTTTGTGTTTTATTCGTCGTGATTCAAATTATTAATAGAAAATAAATAAAATTAAAAATTGGGAAAGAAGCAAAACGACAAAGTTTCACATCACATGTATCGATAAAAAATAAAAAATTAGACTTACATTTTGTTTTATTATTAATTGAAACCATTGTTATTGTTGATTCAATTCAAGGAGAAAAGAAATTGTTGATTTGTGCTTCTTTTTTCAGTTTAGGTATTTCAAAACATATAAATATGAAATTATTTCTTAACAATTAATCAATTTTGTCATGTAAAAATTCTAATAAAATTTAAAAATATGATTATTATATATATTATAGAAATTTAAAAAAAAAAAAAAGAGAGATAAGTAAAGGTTGTTGCGTCAGCCTAAGTAGCGTCAGGTGGTGGAGAAGTGTCGTCCGTTTGACCAAAAAGACGCGCAATCAGTAAAAGGCTGCGGATGTGGATTCTTACTAGTTAACTTTGTTAAATTTACGTCATGGATGAGCTCCAAAGTTAGTAGCAGTATGAGTGAATTCATTGAAACGTCAAATTCCAAAGGCAAAGCTTAAAAGCTTCTAGTATTTGGCCGGCCCCACCTTATTTATTGTCGTTTGTTAATTAGAAACCACTTGTTTCCTTGCATTCGAAAAACAGGAAACTACTTGCTACCAACTTTATCCAAATGTTTTTAAAGCTTCTCATAAATTTCCTTCCTTATTTTTTTTATCTTTCTCGATTACTTTTTTATTTGACTATGAATGTCAATAAATAAATAAAAAAAGAAATTACAAATTAATGAAGGAAAATGTTTTTGAAATTCGAAGGGGAATTGGATATTTAATTTCCATTCTTTTTTAACTTTTTCCTTTAATTATTATCCATGCAAAAAAAATCAAAAACGTCTTTTTTTTTTTAATCCATATATTTTCTTCAAAATAAATATATTAGTCTTTGAAATTTAATTAATTATTTTTTTAAAAAAAATTGAATAAAAAGTCTTCTAACATGATTTCATCATACCGTTCAGTCATTCTATCCATTTTTACTGTTAATGTCAAAAGACTAAAATGCACACTTTAAAAAAATTCATCCAAATAGAATAAAAAAAATTACAAATAAAAAATAAAATAGTTTTATTTTTTAAATATGTAATAAAATATAAGTAATTTTAAAATATATAATTTCCTAATATAATTCAATTTAAACCATAACATAAAATTATAAGAAAATCCAACCTAAATTATTAGAAAATCAATTTTAAAAAAACAGACCACTTTAATTTAGCGATGAAGATCATAACCACTACTGGCGCCAAACAACACTGCCATTAGAAAAACCACCGAAAAACAGAAGAAAAAAAAAAAGGCTCGGCAACTACCAAATCATGACTCATTAAGTCAAGCCTTTAACTCGCACCGCCATGGCATTGCAAGCCACCTAAGTCACACTTGCGTTTACTGTCAGCGTTGTAGCTACTATAGGTCATTGCAGGCGAGAACCAGTAGCATCTTATTGTATTCAGATGAAACTCCAACATTTTGTTGCCAACCACAGTGAGCACCGGGCCTCGAATGAGCCTTCACATGTTGACTTAGTTACAATTTACAAGTAACTTCCTTTACAACCATAGTTTAACACCATAAAATATATACTTACAATTGATTGGGTACCTCACTTACCCAATGGTCCAATACGTCTAGTCATAATTATCAAGACTATGGAAATCTGGGGAAATGCTTTGTAACATCAACATCTAAAATAAAAAGAGCAAAAAATGTAAAGTGTCTTGGAAAAACAACTTTAGACACAAACCTCGACAATTATCTATTATATATATCCCTAACACCTCACGACCCTATCTAGTAACAATTATTGAATATTAATTTTTTTTCTTTAAAATGTTTTTCTTTATTTGTTTTTCTATGACTAATATAATTCCAATTTTATTCTATGTTCTTGATACTAAGAGAACTAGAATCATAATTTTTTCCAAGTAGCACATATTTTAATATATAATTAGCTTTAGAAAATAACATTAGTAATTATTCTTTGAAAAATACGAATAGAGATGTTTGCAGTAAATGGTTATTTTTTAAATATAAAACTTTCGCTCTTTCACTATTTTTTTTCATTTTTAGATTTAATTATATCTACTTAAGTCTATGTTTAGTTCTTCAATAGTAAAGTAGGAAAAAAATAAAAAGAAATAAAAGAAAATAAGAGAATTGAATTTACATTTTTATTTTTACTTTTTATTTGATTATTTAATTAAAATATGAAAAAAGTAAAATTTATAAAATTTATTTTTACTATTATATATTCATTATTTTAAATTGATAAAAAAATAAATTAATAACTTTCTAAAATATATCTTTTTTATTTATTTTTTTTTGTAAAAGGTCTTAGAGAATTTAAGAGAAATTTGAGAAATTCTTTCTCTTTTTTTTCTTTTATTATTATCCAAATAAAGGAAAGTGAGAAATTAATATTTTTATTCTTTTCTTTTTCATTCATAAAGGTATTGGTCAAATTAATATAAAAAAAATACCACACAAAGAAAAAGAAAAAGAAGGAAAATGCTGGGTGGATACAATTTGAAGGCCCAATAAGTCCATTAAGATCTGGCCATTGTATGTCTGTAGTTTCTCATTATGGCCCATTTGTTGATTGGATTTGACTGTTTGTTTCCATAACTAAAAAGCCCAAATCTTCTGTCGCTTCTAGATTCCCAATCCTCTAATTTGGGTTGGAGAGTCAAAACAAACTCTCATGAAGCGCGTGAGATTTAGACTTGAAAGCTCCAGTATCAAGCGGGTTGGACGCATACGGATCCCTACATTTTCCAAACCAACCGACCCGTTTAATAACTGAGAACGAAGAGTGGGAAGCGCGTGAGATTTAGTTGCGCTCTCACTCACTTCCACACTAAACAGTAAACATCATCAAAATTCTGGAAGTCTCTTATCATCTGATAAAACTCCAATTTTTAAACCGAGAAGGTCGTTTTTCTAGGGTTTTATATTCTACACTCTTCCAAGCTCCATTTCTAATCTAATCTCAAATTGGTTCTTCTTAATCTATAGTCAAAGGTATCATGTCGATAAATATAATCTGGCTGTTGTTGGTGTTTTCAATGGGTCTCATCGATTTTAATCTGTTTTTGTTTGTTTTGATTGGGTCTAGAAATGGCGGCATCTCAGCTTACAGCATCTTCGGTTTCAATTTCACCCGGGAATTTGGCTTCCTTTGTAGGGCTTAGACCTTCATCGGTAAAGTTTGCAACTTTCGGAACATCAAAGGCAGTTGTTGTTTCTCAACGGTCTTTTCACGGCTTGGTTGTGAAAGCTGCTACCGTGGTGGCTCCTAAGGTAATTTCTTTCTTCATCCATTTATGTAGTTTATGGAGATTTTACTATTATTCTGCTTCTTCTGCTTGGGCTTCTAGGTTTATGCTGAATTGTGTGTTTTGAAGTGCAAATGGCACTTAGTGAAATTGGAAGCTAGCTTATATTTGTGGGTTTTGATTTTTTAATTCTCATATGTTGATTGATTCAACAGAGAATGAAGGAGAATATCTTGACTGATTGTATTACTGTAAAGAAGTAAAATATATATACAAGAGCAGCTACTGTATGCAATCGAATCTTCTGGTACAAGTTTAAGTAACTAACTACAATCGATGCTTACTAATTTAGCTAACGAACTTTGATGATGTGGTATTTGTACTTCTGGAAGGAATAGCAGCTAAAAGGAATCTGTTATATCTGTAATAATTCCTACACAATTTAGGGTGCTACTCCAGATCCAAAAACCTTTTTATTTTGGGTTGACCAATAGCTCTATATTGAATTTCAATGTTTTTCCCATGTAGTACACTTCGATCAAGCCTTTGCGAGATAGAGTGCTGGTAAAGATCAAGGTTGCTGAGGAGAAGACTGATGGTGGGATTTTACTTCCAACCTCAGCTCAGTCAAAGCCTCAAGGAGGAGAGGTGGTAGCTGTTGGAGAGGGGAAGTCGATAGGGAAGACCAAACTTGACATTTCTGTCAAGGTATATTTTATTTACTTTAACCTTTTTTTTAATTGTTTGCTCTTTGTTATACGTTATTGTTGCATGTCCAACTTGCTTTTTGCATCTATTTGTAGACTGGCACCCAGGTCGTTTATTCCAAGTACGCAGGGACTGAGGTGGAGTTCAATGGTTCAAGTCACCTTATCCTGAAGGAGGATGATATTGTTGGTATACTTGAGACGGATGATATCAAAGATCTCAAGCCTTTGAATGATAGAGTATTCATAAAGGTTCGTTAGTCTAAAAATGTCCCATAGTATTCAGTAATAATTAGTTTTATTATGCCCTAATAATTAAATTCTCATTTTTGAGCTGCTTTAATAGTTGTAACACGTGCTTATTATCACTGATATTCATTTTTTCACAGCTGTAAAGGGGCTTAAAGGCAAATTCTTGTTGGATTGTTTGGATTTGATTGCAGGTTGCTGAGGCTGAGGAGAAAACTGCTGGAGGTCTGTTGCTGACAGAGGCAACCAAAGAGAAACCTTCCATTGGCACAGTAAGATGAGCTATCTACTGCACCTCTCTGTTAATGCATCACTAAAAAAATTGATCCATTTGTTTTAACTTTATCCACATTGGTATAAAATTACTTTTCTGCATCATAACAGGTAGTAGCTGTTGGACCTGGACCGCTGGATGAGGAAGGCAACAGGAAACCACTGCCCATCTCCCCAGGGAATACAGTTTTGTACTCCAAGTATGCAGGGAATGACTTCAAAGGCAGTGATGGTACCAACTACATTGCACTTAGAGCTTCTGATGTGATGGCAGTGCTATCATAGTCATCTTTTTTCTCTAATGTGTTTTGCATTTAGCAGTGAATTTTGTGGCTTGAGTTGCCCCAAGGCATATGGATCACAAGTGTAGTATTTGAGCATAAATTGATTCCTAAATTCCTTTTGCATGTTGAATAGCGGGACATCTTTTCTTGAATTATAGCACATCTATTCTAAATTTGAACCTGTCTCAGAAAATTCAGAGGCACTTGGGAACCTGAAATGTATTAGTTAACCTCAACCGACAGCCGTGGTGCTGTGGAACTATGCTCTTTTTATAGATAATTCATTATGAGATGAAAAGGGAAAATAAACTACCATTCGTTGTGTTCTGGTACAAACCAAAACATGGGGATGTCAAGATTTAAATCTTGGCTGTTCTTGCTCGCTCGTTCAATACATCTGATATCAGCATTATCTATTTGTTATATATAATCCATGTTGGCAGTGAATCAATGCCTATTTGTTTTCAATTTAGACGTTACAGGGGTATAAATTATGGGATACCTGGCAAAATTGACTTTTGTCACTAAGTCTACAGAATTTGATCCATTAAATGATTATCACGTGCTAGTCGCGGCACTTTTAAGACGTTGTCAGAACAGGTTGTTGTTCTTAAGACGGTAAAGACGTTGAACTTTGTTTCACATCTAACGAGCATTTATTGAATTATTGCATTCAGAAGCAACAAATACAACATGATGTTTCAAACTTACTGTGAAATAGCTGCCTTAACGATGAGCCATAGTCATGTATCATTGGTTACTATGAAGGAATACAAAAACATATTACACCATATCGTTGGTTCCTGTAAAGTAGCAGAAAAACTATTAAGCTACAATCTTTTTATAATTTGAGCATCCTGTCTCTTGGCAATGAAAGTGCTAACAATCCAATCTATTCAAGAAACTCTTTCTACCAAAAAAAGCAGTTTGCAAAAGAAATGGTTCATAGTAGCATTTACAAGGAATTGTTTGTCAGATTGAACTTCAGATTAAGTTAAAAACCAAATGGCACATCTCTTCCTTTTGCCTTCACTTTCCACCGTACTTCAAAATTCTACTTCCTCCTGTGCATCGCCCGAAAGCTTTCTTACCACTGGAAAACCAAGAATTGCAAAAGCAGGTATTGATATTGCTGTGAAATTTTATTATCACAGCTGCGCTCTAAGCATGCAGCACCTAGTGTCACTAATTAAGAAAGAATTGAACTTCCAGGAGCATAGGTAATGTTACAGATCACAAATGATCTGATGCCGTTTCAAAGCAACTTTCTTTTAAACTTTCTTTTTCCTTTTGTCACAGGAGTATCTTGAGGAAGGCTTGGCCCAATCTACATTTGTCAGTAGGTGCCATGACAGCAGTTACTGCCCCGCCAACAGGTTCAAGAAAAGCATTGTGAAGTCTGTCGATAGCTCATTGTCAATCTCGATTCCTATCTATTAAATGAGGCAGCCGAGTTATCATCGTAGTGTCCTCTCCATGCATTTCCACTGTCGGTCCAACTGCAGGCTTGATTGGGAACTGGCAAACTACCAAGATCTCCATCTAAACTCATTTGCTGGACTTCGGCAGATGACAATATCTTTATGCTCTGTACACAGCTAACAAACTCCCTGGAGGCAAAATTGAAAAACAGAAGGATAGCGTAAACAGATAAGAGATACAAAAACTAATCTGCACTTTTGGGTTCTCGACTTACTCCCAAGGATCATCACCAACAAGTAATATGTCATTTTCATGATCCACATAAACTAGTTTCCAGTCTGAACTTTGTGGATCTTCTAGTTGCCCTTCAATACTGAACATGCGAGCAAGGTCATGCCTAAGTTCATCATAGCCTTTATAACGGGTGACATCAACAGATCTTCCAACAGAGCCACGCTTTTGAACCTTCACGATTTTGACCCAGTGTGAAGCATATATAATTTCATAAAAGTAAAATAAACGAATTCTGTATAAAGAAGAGGTCATGACATAATTTAAGTGCCCAAAGCTAGTGTTGTCCGTTGATCATCAGGTGTAATTACTAATGCAGGAAGAATAAAGAGTACAATTTTTTTCTCTTGGGGACTTGAGCTTAGGGTCTTATCAAGTTGAAAGATACAGCAACTGCTGGGCTAAGCCTGTAGATGGCAGGTGTGCCATCCAACAACTACATGCAATAATATAAAATTAAAAGTTAAAAAGGAGGAGAAAATTCACTGGTGGTTGGTTGGGCGAGAAATTGTCCTTTATGACATTTCCTTGATTCTAGAGGGAGTTGATTTTTGCGAGAAGGATAACAAACCTTTGTATATGTTCGCATATGTTGAGTCTGGTTGGCCCACAATCCACCATTCAAAACACCAGATTCATTGATCGTGACATCGTTGGAACATCCAGGCTTGAACGGCATGTTTGGCAACCCAAATGACTGAGAGCTTATTGCAGCAGTGGACAATTCAGTCTCAATATCTCTTGGAGTCCCACCATAGTTTGACAGTAAGTTTTGAAGATCTTTCTGAGTGTCATATCCCCTTGACAACAAAGTGTCAGGTGCCAAGCTATCAATATTAGATGCAAAAGACAGACTGTTCCGAGGATGTGATTGGACATCACCATCCAAACCAAAGGTGGCGAGTGAGAAATTTTGCTGAAGGTTGCTAGCATCCAGGCAATATGATGTTCCAGAAGAGGAGGCTTCCAATTGATCAGTCTCTGTACCTTCGTATTTTAGTTGGTCTGATCCTTTTGTGCCAGGAAATTCATGTTTAACCCGAATATCAGACTTGCCATTGAGCTCTTGAACCAGATTATTTGCAGGCCCAACCACTGGGTCTCCCATCAATATAGCTGGTGTTTGTTGGTTTCTGATCAGGAAATTTGATGGAGAAATATGGCAGTTATTAGTGGAAGGCGAGGTTGAACAAGATGGAGCATCTCCATCTATAAGAGTGGAATGGGCTCTTATTGTTGTAGGGGACTTCTGCAGGCCATGCGACTGGCTCACAGGAAAAGATTGTGATTGCGTAAGTGCAGCTGTTGAAAAGCTGTTGCTATTAAGTGGTTGTTGCTGACTCTGTGAAAGAGATGACTGCTGGAATTGCTGGCTTTGTTGATGGGTTTGCTGTTGCTGCTGTAGCAGCTGAGGCTGCAGAGGTGAGCTTGTAGGCGAAAGCAACTGTTGCTGCTGTTGATGCTGTAATTTCTGAAGCAACTGCAAGTGAAGCTGTTGCTCAGAGAGGCCAGGCTGTGATAATTGCTGTGGCTGCAATTGCGGCTGTGCTCTCTGTGACAGGTTTTGTTGTAACAACTGCAGAGGGGACTGCTGTAATCGTGTCTGCTGCTGGTGTCTCTGTAAGAGGCTAGATTGCTGTTCCATTTGCTGCTGGAACTGGGGGTCTTGAGGCAAAGAGGTCAACGGATATGAAGTCTTACTGGCAGCTGGTATGCTCTGGGATTGAGTATTACTCGCCAGCAGCTGTGGCTGCTGCTGAAGCTGAGAGTATGCAATTGGTTGCTTGAAATTTTGACTTGAAATCTGGTTGGGGGCAACCGCACCATTATTTACAGGTGGTGGTTGGAATATCTGCTGCTGATGCTGTTGCTGCAGTTGTAGTTGTGGAGGCTGTTGTCGTATTTTTTGAGGCTGCATTTGTGGCTGCTGCTGCTGGCTCAGTTGCTGTTGCTGTTGCTGTGGCTGTTGTGGTTGCTGTCTCTGCTGTTGTGGTTGGGGATGAGGCTGCTGTTGCTGCTTCTGTTGAGGATGTGATGTTTGCTGTTGGTTGATATTTGTCTGCACTAACTGCTGCAGCTGTTGCTGTTGATTCCATGCCATAGATGGCTGTTGCAGCTGGCTGACTTGGTTTTGTGGATTTGCTTTATTAAACTGGAGGCTTGGAACAGAAAGGCCAGGGGCTTGAAAGTTCAGTAACTTTGAGGGATCATCAGAGCTGAGGTTATTATGCAAGGCACTGGAAGGAAGCATGGGAGGAAAGAATCCAGGTTGAGCAGCTGGAAACTGATTATTTTGCTGCATGCTCATCCACTGAACTAAACTCAAACCAGGGAAGATCGAGCTTGAGGTATCTTTCATGGCAAAGTCATCTCCGAGCCAGGGCATGGCTCTTTTGAATGCATTCTCAATGTCAGATTCATCACCTGCAAAAGCACTACTAGGGATAAGTTTCGAGGAGAACATGAAAGGATGGCGTACAAACAGATTTTGCTACATTAGCAACTATTAAAAAGGAAGTAATATAGATTGAGCAGAAAGAGATAATTCAAACAGGGCTACTTTTGACATCAGTCAGCTACAATAAAATGTCACTTGGAAAGCAACTTGTTGTTCTTTCTGAATTAATAGTGTCCAACATTTTATTCAATAACTGATTCAGTTCAAATTTGGTTTCAACTCAAGAAAAACTTGTCAAAGTAGCGATGAGGATACTGCACAATTTGTTATTTGTATAATTTTAATTGGAAGTTGTAGCAAAATTATAAAAGAGATACATATGTTGCATAATTATAATTGCAATTGGAACATAATACATATGTTATAGAAAACATAATAGATGTAGATGTACCTGACATTCCTGGCTGTTTAGGGAACTTTGGTCTGAAAAATGGAGGTGGACAAATGTAGAAAGGAGTTACAACGGGCTCAACCTCCCAAATTGAAACTCGGCTTGGCCGCTCACCAGTAGTCGATTCATCCCATCCAACCTATCAAGAATAGTGGTGGGATTAGGCTAAAGTCAATGTCGCAAAGGTACTTAACTTGAACAAATATCAAGAACTATTCTGAACCCAAAAGCATGAAATGCCTCTCAATGAAAGATCATACAGTGTTATGCAAATGAAATATTAATGAACATCCAGTTAACAACCAAGTGAGCAGGACTGGAATTCTGTATCTGCCAGGGAAGAGTTTGTTTCTTCAAGACCACACAACAGAAAATACAATTAATGGACTACTACACATGATGGATTAAATAACTGGATTAGTAAACCAAGTTGAATAACTGGATTAAATATAACATTCCTATTTAATATTTGCATGTGTATAGTTTTTTTATATATAAATTAAATATATGAATTTAATGGTACACAGCTTACAAGCAGCTAATAATACCTGAAGATTGCGCCATTGTGAGTTTTTCCATCGCACTGGATCCAAATCACTGATGCCAGTGATTGTGCCCATGTATCTACGAACACCAGACTCCTCAGTTTCAAACATCATTCTGAATCTCATGCCGAGTGACACTTGAGTATAAATTGCTTTGTTATACTTGGAGAAAGGAATCACAAACTCGGAAGGGCTTGCTCTATTTTTAAAAAAAATTAAATTTGTCAGCCATGTCCTCAATGGATAATTTATGCAGAATGATTATCGGTACCTTGGATTGTAAAACACAGTAAATGGACTGTAATTTGCAGCCGCATGGGCTGCAGCGGCAAGAATTCCAATATGCATGCTGTCACTGGATATGACTGATGAAGAAAGTGCTGGTTGTTGTCTATTAGCACGCCTTATACCCAAGAGCAGCTGTGATTTTTCATCTCTACATCAAATCAGATAACTTCAGCAAAAACACCAAAATATCATATATTCCAGCTGAAAAATTTTTCTTGTCAAATTTCATCTCATACCTTATGAATAGAACAGAATCACCAGCAAAAAGTCTTTTTGTGCTAACAAAGACACTCCAACCTGTAGTGAGCAGATGCCGCTTTGGTTGGCCTGTGATCAAGGAAGTCACAGTTCAGTATTGTACTTCTTTCCAAGTAATTAAAAAAAGCATAAAAATCATCACCAAGTATTGGTCAAAGCCAGAAAACATTCACTATAAAATGAAGCAGATTGTAATTTGATTCTAGTTTTCAAGATAAATACACAGATATCCAAATTTACAGATGACAAACATAATAGAGGAAGGAACCAGAACAGATGATTATACTCATCTAAACTAGAATAAATTCAAAAAATTTCATGTATTCATCTGCTAATGTTATTCGAATGTTTGAATGTGAATTAGGCATATAAGAAGAGAGGTGTTCAAGGGATCAAACAATACCGCGATAAATATGTCTAAATGTCCATGTATTGTCATGTAAATCTTTAGCTACCAGTTCCTGAGCAGGTGGTTGCATTGAATAATCCTATCAAATATATTGCCAGCATTAGAGAGGTAAATACATGAAGTACGCTGCAGATTTATAAAATTTTAAAATTAGAAGCAGAAGAAATGATTTTACGCACTAGTGGAGGGAATATCTTATCAGCTGCTCGTCGAGGTACAGAGAATCCACCATGCGTACTGGTGTCACTAGCAGTGAGAGTTTTGCAAAAGAATTCAGTAGGTTGCCTGCTTTGCTTGAGGCCCAGATCAGAAGCCAGCAATGCTTCCTTGTCATACTGCAGATTAGATATTTAAGCAATTTTCCATAAAGGCATGACTATATGTCAATAAAAAAGAAAATCAAGTCATTTATTCATTAATATTAAAATTGAATGGCTGACCTACTTTGCTTACAGGTTGAAGAGTCATCTGCGCATAGACCTCATCAGTTTCTGCATCAGCCTGATTAGATACATTATATAAATCAGTAGATATACAACTTTGGAATAGCACAATAGTTTTCCCTTCGCTTAGTATTTTGGCCAGCGACCAATTGAAATTTATATCATGACATCTAGGCTGCCTATGACTAGCAATTGTATCGCGCTACATCACTCTCAAGTAAGTTGACCCAAAATTTACTGAGTCAAGCAAAGACAAACTAGACAACTACAGGTGAAAAGACAACACCAATTTAGCACTGTCTACTGATAAGTCATAAGTCAGGATGTGAGCTTTTCAAAGACAGCATCTAAAAGAAAAGATTCAATTACTATAAAGTCTATTCAAAGCAATGAAGGCTTTCATACATGTAAGGTGACATTATGAAGCAAACAAATCAACTTGGAAGGAAGGTTGGGATAACTTGGTATGCAATCTGTCTCCTTTTGCATTGATGCTGCAACCTGAAATTTATAGTGCCATATAAAATTCCATTAGAAACCACAATCCATAATCATACCTGAACTAGATTTAATGAATGCAACATACTTGCTCGCTGTGGCCTTGAGGGAAGTAAACAACAAGACTTCCAACTGGAGGCAGAGAGACCAAAGGCCCCGCACAAGCATGCCATAGCTCTGAATTAATACTTTTCCTTTCACCTGCTCTCAAACCAACCCAGTATTTGATCAATATACTGAAAAAACCATAACTCAAAAAAAAATATATATATATATATTTAAACCTTTTTTTATAAAAAATTCAATCCTATAAATTCACAGATCACAAACAATGAGCCATTTACATGCCAAGGAAGAACGTATCAGGAAGTTGCAAAATATGGTAACATTTTTTTCTCAATAACTATATCACAACCTAGGACTAATTAACCTTTCTTTGGATGAAAGGCATTCAGACACAAATTCTACTTCCTTGTAATCATACCTAAGGAAGCCTCGATGTAAAACCATGGCTAAAAAAAAAACAGGACTTTTGTTTCTATCTTCAAAAGCGACATGATTGATCAAACCGGTTATGTACACTACAGTGCCAAAAAGAAACTTGCTGAATAAGAACTGCTAGAGGAAGCCCAGTTCCTCCGCCTATGTCCTGTATCTTCTCTTTGTTACATGAATATAGGATATAGGTAGTGGGGAACGTTTTTCTCTAGACCGGCACCAAACCTGCTGTTTAGATTTACCAATGATATTGAGGAAACAAAAAATTTGATTTCAAGATTCAAAAAATATAAATCACGCTAAACAAGTTCATGAAAAGAAATTCATATTAGAAGCTTAAAGAGAGATGTTATAAGTCAAAATTCAATGAAAAAAAATAATAAACGAATCCAGTTCTAAAATTTAGGCAGTTTATTTAGAAAACAAATCTCCCTCTACACATAGATGACAAACAATTAACTATGAATCCTCAAAGATGACAAACAATTAACTTTGAATCCTCAAATGCATATCAATATTATCTACAATATATGGATAGTTCAGGACTTAGCACAGCTGCTACAATTTTATGAGATGCAAGTATAAATTAACAAACAATTTCAACCCACAAGCAAGTATACAAACAATATGGCATCAGAAAACTCAGATTTCCAAAACTATTAGTCCTAGTAAAAGAGAAGCAAAACATAACAAAAACGATAACAGCAAATCTTATTTTCACCTTCTATCAGCATGATTCAGCACCACAAGAATAGTAATTAAATAACCAAATTCACCTCAAATCCAAATAAAAAGCCAAAAGATTTCGAATGCTTTTTTTAAAGAAGAAGAGAAGAAGAAGAAGAAGCTGCAACAATACAAATCATGGAAATGGGATTTGAACAAAAACAGCTGTCACCTACCTTCCGTAGAATTTGCTATAAACCCATTTGGAGGAACCTTCATTTTGCAGAATATGAATGATAAAAATAGTTCCTCGAGAAACACAATCACTCAGTTCTGTTCCAAACAGAAATTAACCAGACACCTTTACACAAAACTTGAGTTTTTTCACCATAAACTCAACTCTAACTTCAAAATCATGGCCAATAATTGCGAGATCAATTAACTTAAAAAGAATCAACTTCAATGCTTAAAAAACGAACATATCCTCCTTAATCCAAGAATCAAGCCCCAAATAACTACAAACTAACTAACTCAGCACTTCAATTACACACTAAACAAATAAACAAAATCCAAAGACTTTGCCTTTGGAAGCTATTTACTCCATCTCCCAAAAATCTAAACATCTGAGAGAATGAATCTTCTCCATGAAAAACCAAACTCAAAAGAACCCAAAAGAAAGAGAATCAGAATATTTACAGAAAGGAAATCAAAATTCCAACTTTACAATTTACCAAAACAAAAAATCAAAACAACAACGGCAGAATTTCCCATTTCTCTTGAGGATCAAAAAGAGCCAGAGAGAAAAACTAACTTATCGCCGAGAAATCAGAAACCGAAACGGATGCAAAAGCAAAAGCAAAGGCAGCTTGTTTATTTATGCGAACAAGCCGACATATAATAGACTGAGACAATCAGACCTCTCTCTCTCTCTCTCTCTCTTGTCTGGTTTATAAAAAAGATTTTAACTTCAAATAATAACAAAGAAAATGTAAGAAGCGTGATTTAATTAGTTGATTAACAATTTACTTAATGGGTGTTAAATTGTTATTAACTTCAACAATTATTAATATTATTTTTTTTTGGACTGATATTAACTTCAACAGTTATTATTACTCCCTCCATCTATTTCAAACGTACTATAAAAATAACATATATAAATTAAAAAAATAATTAATTATTATAAATTTTATTATAATTTATCTAAATACTATTTTTATCTCTCATTTTATTTATTCTCTTCTAATAATTAATATAAATAATATTAAAATTTTTTAATTAATATTATTTAAAATTTGTAAAAATAATATTTAAAGTAAAATAAAAAAAAATTATTATATGATATATAAAATAAAATAAAAAATATATTTTTTATAATTAAATTCATCGTAAATTCACCAAAGATTTTACCTAATTCACTCTCATTTACAGCACAATAACTCTTTGTACTGTTCACCTAAATTTAGTCTCATTTACAGCGCAATAACTCTTTGTACTGTTTAATTTCAAAAAAAAAAAAAAACTCTTTGTACTGTTTGGGTAGTTATCATTTTATGGATTTTTACCACGTCTTACATAAAGTTACTTTTTTTGGTAATTTAAGGCTGATCTCAAATGTGGAAATGTTCTTATGATTTTTTGCTAACGTGGCTTGCCATTTTGCTGTTTGACTATAGCGGTTTTAATTATTTATTTTCTTTTATATTAAGTACAATTCTAGGGATGCCGAATATGTTTAATTAGACAATAATTAATCTCAAGTTAGGTTTTAAGAGTTATATTTGTTTTATTTGTTGGTTTTGGATTATAATAATTTTTTTATTTTGAATTAATAAATATTTTTTATTTTATAAAAGTTAGTTAAATTTATTAAAATATTTTTTTTTAAATTTTTTTTATTTTATACTTATTTTAATAGGAGATATATTTATTAAATATTTTTAATAATATTTTATATAAATATAATTGAAATTTAATTAGTATATTAACTAATTAATCAAAATAATAAATGAGTTATAATTTAAAAAAAAACCACATCTATTAATTTGAGCAAATATACTATTTAATATAATTGGAGTTGAAGATACTTAAAATATACTTTTATGCATAACATCTTTTTCAAAAAATACTCTTTTTTATTAATATATATATTTTTAAATATAACTCCAAGTTGGTGTCTCATTTTTTGAAATAATTTTAAATCAAAAACTCTAATATTAATAAAATATATAAGATTTTATATGAAAAAAAAATACTTTTTTCATATTTATGCAGGGCAAAAGAGTTGCATTAAGTTTATTGACAATTTTCCTTATTTATTGGCTATTATTATTAATTATTTAAAATATTTAAAATTATTATTCTATAATCTATATTATTCACAAAGTGGTGCTGGTGGCTTTTCCCTCTTATTGGGCTTATTTCCTGGAATCTAGGCCTACCCCACTCACAAAATTATTCAATGAATATCATTAGTTTATTTCTTCTTAAAAAATAAATAAATAAATTATTTAATTCATTTTTTCCTTCATTACTAAAAGATTAATTTATGCATTATGATGGAGTTGGGAGTTTTCTATAGGAATCTTTTTTATGCAATAAACTTCTGAAATAATTAAAGCTAAAGCTTTGTTTTGCTTAAAAATAAATGCTATTAAAATAATTAATTATTCTTAAAATAAATATTGCATGGTCCATAATAAATAAAATATAATTTTAAAAAGAATCATCTTTTTAATTATCTCATGTATCTCTGTGACTTGTAATCTTTAGGAAAAAAAAATTCTTCAAAATCAAACATAAAATCTATAAAAATATAATGAGTTCTAAAAATCGTATATAATATGCATATATTAAATATGATATTTTTTTTAATTTCTATTTAATTGTGAATGTAATTTACATCAATTTCAATATTAATTTAATGTATGTCATGTATTAAATGATAGATGTGTATATTAAAATTATAATATAATAAGAAGTGATATAATAAATTTGTGAATAAATAATATATAAAATTAGTTTAATTGTTATTATCTTGAATTAAAGCGAGAGAAGAAAGAAGTAGGAGAGATGCAATAGAAAAGGACGCCTTTCTTCATCTACTTTATTTCTTTGTGTGATAGAGATAGTCAGAAAGATAAAAATTAATATATACATAATAATATGATATATTAAATTCATTAATAATTTATTAATGGAAATAGTTAAATAAATAAATAATATTAGAAGGAATAATTTATTTGAAATAATTAAGAATTAAGCCACTAGCCGCAAAAGCAGATCTTCACATGCTATAAGCATGGTGGTTTAGTTCAGGCTTAAGACATCATCATACATCAATTAAAGTTAAGCATGGATAATTAACTAATATTTTTTGCTTATATTTTTTTAATAATTAATTGGGAAATTTATATATATATTAAAACTATTAATGATTTTTTATACATTTATATGCAGCAGTTGAGATGCTTAGGAGATCCTGATTTTGAGTGCCTGTAGGACCTGCCAACTTTCCCTTATATTCCTCTACTCCCGTCCAAATCAACTAGCCGCTCTTCTTTCCCAAAAAAAAAACTGTATCTATATATATATATATATATAGGTAAAAAGAGTTTAAATTAAGAAAGCAATTTGCAATTTCTAAATAAATAAATTATATATATAAATCCACTCAAGCCAATGATGAGTGGAAAAAAAAAAAAAAACAGATGCAATCAGCAGCAATATTATAAGAGTTTTTAGACAATTGGACTATAGTTTGCATATGTTTACCTTGTGATATTAATGATGGATCCCATAAAAAGCTAGGGTTATTTTAATAGGAATTTTGAGTAAGAACATGGGATTTTTTTTAAATGTATCTATAATTGTAAAAAAATATATCTAAGTTAGAATAAATATATGGATCAACACATACTGTATGGGGCTTTAATTTTTTAAAAAAAGTTAATAATTTGGTAATTAATAACTAATTAATAGTAGAGTGAAGGATGTTCGACATGTTGCTGACTGCTTAATTAATTTAGATATCAAAATAATATCATAGTAATATATATATATATATACATGCAACGTATTTAAAGTAATGATAAATTCTTTATGTCTCAAAACATGGAACAATGCTTGGGCAGCCATTGAAACTTGAGATCCATTTAAGAGATGCTCTATTTGAAAATTTTTCTATGAAAGACAGCATAGAATTATATATTATTGATCAGCTAAAAACGAATTACTCTCTCCATGATATTAATATATACTGAATTATATTTCTAGATTACTCTCTCTATAACCAAAATAAGTTCTATGTATTTATTTTTTTCAGAAAACTTTAGAAATTTTTATAGTTTTTATTTTTTGAAATAACAAAAAATTTAATAATTAAGTGAATTTAGTTATAAATAGTGATCATTAGTAGAAAAATCTAAGAGTTTTTAGAATTTCTATTAATTTTTTTTTATCTTTTTTTTAATTCAGAAAAAGAGAAATTAATAATAAAAAAGAAAAAAAAACTTGGGAAGTATATTTCTCCAAAAATCATATATGCACACTTGCAAAAAATTGAGAAATGAATTACAGACAAGTTGTATATATGGCTTGCTATTGGAATGTTTGGATGAGTTTCTTGCATATACTTAATTAATTAAAGACACTTTTTTTAAATTTTCAATGAAAAAAAATGAAAAATGACACAACAAAAGATGAGGATAATTACAGAAAGAAATGAAAAGGGAAATTAGCAGTTACGTGAGAATATGAATTTATGATCAGGAAAGAAAAGACAAAAAAGATTTTTCACTTGTAATGTGAATCAGAAGAATTTAACTGTTTTTAGAATTATTGTTCGCAAGTAAACACATGTCATGCAAACTGGTAAAGAAATTGTAATAATTGGGCACCGACCATCAAACTTTACATAAATATTTTTATTTATTAATTACCGAAGCCTATTTACAAAGAAAATTAAAGAGAAAAATGAATAAAATTAACATGGACTAGAGAATATATAATAGAGAGAGAGAGAGAGGTGCGATGGTGGCAGCAGCCAGCCATATGCAATGGCACAGCTTTTGTTGGGCCAACAACCTCCAGCTCCGACCAGATTGTGGGGTTGTTTTGGTTTTTTTAATTAATTATAATATTTAGTTAAATTTGTAAAATTTCCTCAATATAAATTGAGTGGCTGTGGATTCTCCGGTTGGCCGCCTTGGCCACTGTCCACAGCCTCGTGTATGTTCTGGCGCTCTTCGTACGGACTACCGATCTTTATAATTTTTCTACTTCCTTCCCAATCACGTCCTTCTTTCAATTATTTCTTCATATATACGTGTGTATATATATATATGCATATATAATTTCTATAATTTATTTATTTATTTATAAATAATAAACTATTGATTAAAATATAATTTTATTATGCAAATGTAGACCTGTATATATTCTTAACCATAAATATATTTTTTATAAATAAATATATATATTAAATATTTAAATTTAAATTTATAATACAGAAATTATAATTCTTATTATCCATGAAAGAAAAATATTAAATATTATTATGTCTAGTTGAATCGATCTATCTATCTATCTATCTATCTATCTATCTATCTATCTATCTATCTATATATATATATATAGTTTTTCAAAATTTTACCCTAAAAAGAATAAGAACAACAAAATTTTAAAAAAGATAATTAAGAGACCTTAGTTACTATTTTATCGGAACAAGTAAATCTTAATTATGTAAATATATTTTCATTACTATATATATTGACTTAGAAAACAAAATGGAATTAATATTGAAAATATATAGTGTGATTGAATTTATTTGATAGAATTGAATCCCAGGAAAGTAAAAGCAGACAAGACATAACTAACGCTTAGTCACACAATTTGGCAGCCATACATATTGATGAATGGTGATGATCAAACTAAGGTTTTGTATGCATTATTGATTGTTCAATGTTTCTTATAAAAAGAATAATAAAAACGTAGATTTTTAGCACCAAAAGAGAATTCAAAAGTTGGAAATGTCAGCCATTACTAGTGGCCACATGCTATCTTCTGATGACAAGTACAAAATCCTTCATGACACACACAATTCATATGTATATCTATCAATTAATAAACCAATTAATAAATTTTATGAAAATGGAATTAATTTTTTCCATTTGAAGTATTCATATAAATGTAATGATTCTACATATTTAGATTATTAAACCTTTTTTTTTCCAACCAATCAGTATTTTATAACTTAGAAATTATAAATGAATATCAAATTTTAAAAATACTTTATACATAGGGTTCAAACTCAAAATCTTTGATTAAGACAGAAACGATTTATATCATCTCATCTCAATCCTTAAAGGTAGATTATTAATTTAATAATCGAGTATATATATGTTATAATATAAAATTTAAATTTTGTAAATAAATTTAGTTTTTTTAATTATTTTTAATAAAATGATTCCAATTGCCCAAATATATTCCGTTGCTCATGGCACTAGACAAGCAATGGGATTATAATTAATTATACAATTAATTAAGCCATGTTAATAAGAATTTTGCACATGGGTTGGAAAATGATAGTGGGAATTGAAATTGTAAGCGGGGAGATACAATCAAGGAATATATATTAAACTCATCGATCAATTAGGTTTTTAATTATATGGATTGTAATTTTAAAAAATAATTTTATCAATATAAGTATCTTTATTTTAAAGCTAATGATAGGATTATTCCCATCATCAAGCAATTAATTAATTAATTAAACAAACAAGAAAACTTCAAGAAAAAAAAAATAGGGTTAAATAGAATTAGGAAGGAATGAGATGTAAGTATATCTAAAGAAAGAGACATGACATGCATATATGTTTGATGGATATTACCCCACCGTTAAACAAGAGTCAATGGTCCCTACTCCCTGCTCTGCAAATTTTTTATGAATCAATAACAAAAATGGTGGGGTTTCATTTGCTTTTATGAGTCTTTGTATTTTTTTGCCTCCTTAATTAATATGATTGTACACTACACTAACTTTATCATATCTTTCTATCTATATATTTATAGTTATTATATATGTACACCCATTGCTAGCCTGGCTCTCCATGTTTAATTTATTAAGGATAAATTCGTAGATAAATTGAATTATTATGAATATTATGAAGAAGAAGGTGATTATTAAGTAATATATATGAGCTTTTTTATTGAATAATCTTTTTCTTTGAAGAAAGAAAAATCTAAATTTATGGTTTTGAAAGAAACAAGTTTTTAAGGGATTGAATGAAAAAGAGAGAGAGAGGTGATGTTGAAAATGAGAAAGGAGCCACTAAGGCCACAATCCAGGTGATTCAACTATATCTCTAATCTAATAAGGGTGGTGATCTGAAAGTTCTTTTGTATTAATTATCTACTTAGAAAAGAGTTGCCACATTATTTTAAATTTTTTTTTTTTTTATAATTTCATTTCTTTGTATTGTGGGACGTTTTTTATATTTATATTTTCATTATTTAAAAAAAATGGAATGGAAAGTAAAAAGCAGTGGGTAAAAAAAAGGTGGGGTTCAATCAATCAACTTCCATTCCCTTGAAGATAAGAGTTAAGGTAATACAGCTAATAAGTAGTCGTGGAGAGATAATTTCTCAGTGCTTTTCATCTTCTATAAAGTGCTTCTGATTCCTAGCTAGTGCTCTTCAATTACATATGACACCATTCAATTTTATTTCTTTTCTTTTTGAATAATAAGATTTCGAGTGCTTATCGATTTTAAATCTAAAATTCAGAAAAATATGTATTTTTTTATTCAATTATATTTCAGATATGCTTATTTGTTTTCTTTTTAAAGTATTTATTAAATGAGAATTTTATGAAATATTATAAATATAATTCAAACTCGTTGACTAGTTGAAAATTATAACAAAACATACATAAATTTTTAAATATCAAATATTACAGAATAAAATTCAAATTTAATATTAACATATATAAATAAAATTAACCTAGTATATGACCACTGACTAAAAAAATATATGAATTTAACCATTTACCATTTACTTTATGGAGTATATCACTTCCTTAAATTTTGTAAGGTATAAAAATGATTCTATCATTATATCAATTTTAAATAATATTTAATTAGACTTCAATTAAAAGAATAAATTCATTATTGATTTGAAAGTTTCTGACTTTTTTTTTATTGAAATTTTTTCTAAACAAATGTGCAATGTCAATCAAAGTTTGCTTGCTACGATTGCTTGGAGCTTATGGTACCATCGGAATATGGCTATTTGGAAAAAAATTCAAAGCTCTCCAATTAATGTCATTCTTTTTGCGCGAACTGTCCTAATTGTAGATAAGCCTAATACAATAAAGGCCAGAAGGATTACTCATGCTCTAATTTTGCAGGTTAGAAGATCATTAAGATGGGAAAAACTAGGAATCGTGTCAAATGTAATATCAATGGAGCTATTTTTGCTAGGAAAAACAACTTTGAGGCTATTATTTGTGATAGTTCTGCTGCATTCATTAAACGCTATTCTGGTTTTCAAGTTGGTTCATTTAAATCTAAAGTCATTGAAACTATAGCATTAAAAAAAAGTTTATTATTGGTTGCTAACAAAGATGAAGAAATTAATGTTGATATCAAGTACTTTACCATGCTCTTCATAGTGTTATTAACGTAAACTCTGAATTTAGTGCTATAGTTGTTGACTATCATGTTTTACTTCATAACTTAAAGGATTGCAAATTTATTGTAGTTTAAGAGACAAGCTAACAAAGTTGCTTATAAACTTAGTTAGAATGACTTGGTCTTATGCTAATTTCACTTTTTGAAGTCAAATTACTTCTTTCGTTTTAAATGAATTTTTTGGATATATGGGATTAGCCTAGCTAAGGTATATTGTATCTGCTTTAGTATCTAGTCTCTCTCTCTCTTTTTTATTAGTAACATTTACTCTTTAGATTTCAAAAATATATATATGTTATATCAAACTAAAATTTATTTAATACGAACTATTAGATAAAAATATATTATAATTAATTTAAAAGTAATTAAAATTTTAATAAATTAGTAGGGAAATATAATTAAATAAATATTACATATTAAAAAGAGTTTAATATCAAGTTAGTATAACAATATGAATATTGAAAGCATATTGCATAGTAATTACTGTGAAAAAATGTGCATAACAATTGACATATATATAATTTCAGTCCTTAAGTCTCCAAAACTTGCAATCACCAAACAGAAATATATATCATTAATGTCAAATTAAGGGCTTCACATCAATTAATTAATTATATATGTCCACAATAATCTTCAAATCTAAAACAAGCTAGATATATACTAATTGGAAACTCAACTAGCTAGGCAGGCAGCCACCTATATTAAATATATATCTATATATAGCTAGTTGTTCACAATAATTCAAACATAAATCTCCATATATATTTACAATAAAAAAGAAGAAATTAAACTGATCTTTTGTACCCTTATCTCTAAATTAATTAATAATTTAAAAAAAAACTTCCCCTATTATTAGCAATTATAACTTGAGAGTACATAAACAAAAAGCTCAGTACCATTAATTATCATTTTCTTTAACTAATTTGTTTTTGGATGGAAAACAAAGGAATGACAAAATATATTATTTTGTCAATGAAAACAATAAACAAAATACACATAAAAATATAAAAGTTGTATTCATTCCTAAGATTTTCGAACATCAATAATATTGCTTTTATACTAACCAAATGAATTTTTTTTTCTATTAAGAAATATAAATGCGCATTGATTAAATTCAAAGTAATTAAAAACAAAATATTAACAATTTATATTATAACAATTGTGTAGAATTTAGTAAGGGTCAAAGTCCATTGTACATGGACTTCTATATATATATATATATAATTGTATAATTGGTACATATATATAGTAAAATATTCAGAAGAATATCTATAGTACATATATTATACAATTGATACCCTATATATTTTTTTTTAGCATAAGAAGATACCCTATATTAATAAATGGTAAAAAATATTCAGAATTTATATAGTAAATATTGAGTACAAATTCATTGATGAAACCCTAAAGGGCAAGCAAAAAGCGTGATTCACGGATACAAAATCACTGTTTATTATATATATAACTGAAGAAAATTTCAGGCAAAAAAAAAAAGAAAAATTAAAACTATTGACTGTAATATTCCAATATATTATTAAACTGTGAATAAATAAATAAATACGATTGCTTTCATGGCCTGTAAATGCCCACTCCCTGCGCTTTCTTTAAAATAAATCCAATAAAACCAAATAAATCCACTTTTTAACTTATTTTACCCTTCCTTCTAAAAATAATGAAATATTTTATTTTTACAATGATTCGTAAATTAGAAATTTTCTATTATTGATGTTATTTTTTATTTTATTTTTAATTCTATGTTAATTTCTTATCTTAAAAATCTGTGAATTTATTTTATTATAAGACTGTAAAGTGTACGAGAACGAAATGTTATTTTTTTATTATTATATTTTAATAAAATATTTGATGAATAAAGTTTTTTTTTATTTTTTCATTTCACCGACAACCTTTTTAAATTATTTGCCTTCTTTTATTTAATTCCTCGGCTCCCTTTCATCCCAATAATCATTATTGTCTTTCACGTGGGGTTTATTATTATTTTATATGTTGTTATTATTATTATTATTATTATTATTATTATTATTATTATTATTATTATTATATATGATTAATTTATAAATATTTTTTGCGTCGTAGCTTTTTACTATATGGACTTCTTGAATTATTGCTCTCTCCCCTGACGTGTTGCAGAACATAATTAGCCAGCCAGTAAATACAAAAGAAAATTTTAAAATTTTAAAATGATCTATGCTTTAAAAAATTATTTAAAATTTTGCAAAATTCAAGAATTTCCCCGAATGAAAAGTATAAAAGAGAACTGAAGTTTTATACTAATGCAAATCTTACGCAAGATATATACATGTATTTATATTCATTCAACATATATGAATAGTAATAATGCGTAAACTATGAATTAATCAAAATATGAATTAATCTTTTAAATATAAATTAAAATATGTATTATTGTAATTTTTATAATTTATTGATTGAGTGTGTATATATATATATATTATTGTTATTTTATAGAAGGTTTGAGTTTATGTGTCACATAATTAATATTGGTTGTCATATTTGTCTCCCTCGTTTTAATATATATATATATATGTTTCTGATTTCGGTCAACTTCAAGTTTAGTTCATTGTTTCCAATGGAAATGTCTTAATACGAAGACCTAAAACATCACCAAGATGCCAGCTTATAAATTAAATATATATATATATATATTGAATTTCCATTCACGTATTTATTTTGAATTTATTTTGTACATCTTTTATTATTCACGTATATATATTTTGAATTTCCATTCACATATTTATTTTGAATTTATTTTGTACATCTTTTATTATTCACGTATTTAGATCATATATATATATTTATAATGTTTCCTGATATTTTTTCTATCAATTTAAATTTTTTATTTGTTATAACTTCCATATTATTCATAATATATTTTTTCATAATAATTTCATATTTTAAAAAATCATGAATTTTAATGAGTTTTTTAAATCAACAATGTAATTCTTTAATTATTTTAAAAGTTAATATTTTAAAAATATTTTTGATAAATATTTGAAATACTAAATATATATTTATATTTTTTTTTTATTTCTATAACTTACTAAAATTTTACATTATATCATTTGATCAAATAAAAATATCTTGTTATATCATCTTTATAAGCATAATATAAACAACACATACAATATCATACAATATATATCTTATTATATTATTAATTCATATGGTCAAAAATACAAATGGACTATAGATATAATACATATATGCGGTCAATAATTATAAGAAATTAATTGAGGGTAGAAACATTTGAAGCCAAATTTTCCGTTATGTATCTTTAATTAATTAATTATTTATTTCATTGATGATATGATGTTTAATGATATGGTGTTTAGTTTATTAACAACATACTCATTTCCTCATCATTATTAATTACTACAATTTTGAGTAATCTTTAATTAATTACCAAACTAATAACAACTTACAGTGGACGACAATTACATTGCTAAATCATCATTATGTTAGAGTAATCCCAATTCCCACGTCTTAATTAATTATAATTATAACTTTATATAAAAACATTTTATTATGGTCAACACTCTAAAACCTAAATCACGCCTAATAATGACCAAAACCATAAAAAATGCCCAAATCTTACAAAGAAAATTTTATGTACCTATAATTTTGCGACCAAATTCTAATATTATTTTTGCATTTCCATTATAATATCTATATTTTTTAATAATTTAGTTATATACATGTTGAGCCAAAAAGATGATGAATATTTTTTAGCTTTTTGTAATTTTTCAAAATGAGATTTTTGATTGATTGATTTATTTATTTAGATTTATCTTTGAAGAAAAATCAAAAGCAAAAGTCACAATCAAAGAAAGGAAAATGGAGAGAGGGTGGGGGTACTATGACCAACAAGAGAGACGTGAAGTGGGCCCAAAATTCACGGGCTTGCTAGGCCTCAAGTGTATGAAATAGAGGCCTACTTAAGCTTTTGGTGTGTAGTAAAAGTGGGCCCATAAGAGAACCCAACCAGAGGATGATAATTGCCAATCTAAAGCCTTGTTTATTTTGAAGGGAAAGTGTAAAAGGATTAAAGAAAAACAATGAAGAAATATTATAAAAGAAAATATTTTAAATATTTATAAATTTAACCTTTAATTCAAAATTTTATATTTAATTTTTTAATTAATATGTAAAAATAAAAATAAAATACAATTTTCTTATTACTAAACAAATATAAGGGAAGAGTAGTTGTCCACGATCTCTTAAAAATCCCTTTCTTCCACCTCATTTTCTTTTTTGATTTTCATCCCTCCAAACAAACATACCATAAAATATTGAGCCAACGTATGGCCACGATTCGATTAGTTGAAATTGATAGTTCAAAATTATCAATTTCAATTTATAAAAATTATGGACTTTATTCGTAACTTATAAGAGTTGATTTATGGACTTTATTCGTAACTTATAAGAGTTGATTTAGTTAAAATTCAAATTTTTAAAAGATGAATCGATTCTGATTTTAATTTTAATTTAAACCATCTGTTTAAATTAATTTTAATAATTAATTTTTTAATAAAAATAACCATAATTAATAATATTTTTTATGAGATTAAATGTTCAACTCATAAATTTAATAATATAAGTTAAATTAAATAATATTAATTGTTAAAAAATAACAAATTAATAATAATTATTATGAATAATAAATAATAATGATAATGATGATGATAAATTTTTGCAAATATAAATTTTTTTACTATAAATTTAACTATATAATTTTATATATTTAATATTGACGTTAAAGTGTAAGAAAATTTTTTAAAAAATTAATGCTAAAATTTTAATTTTTAACTATATTAGAAATTAATATATGTATATTATATAATATTTATAATACTATATAATATTTATATAATATTAATACATATATTATTTTTTAATATATATTAAAATATATATATATTTTTTAAAATATATATTAATTTTTCTTATTTTTTAGGTTTTAAAACCTGAATTGTAAATTTCAGTTTCGATTCATAAAATTATAAATTTAAAATTGACCCTTATAATCCAATATTAATTTCCATTAAAAATTAATTTCTTTGGTTTCAGTCCCACTCATAAACTAAATCACCTGTTCATAATTTAATTCATGATTCATAGTGAAACTTGGCCATGGTCACGCTGACATGGTGGCATCAATTCCTTATTATTATCTTCATGGTACTCCACATGTCAATGTCATGTCAGTCTTCTTATTTCATTATTATTATTATTATTTAACAAGAATTATTATTATTATTATTGAGATTTTAGACATTTCGTGAAAAAAGAATAAATTGATGGCTAAAATTTTAAAATATATTAAAATTAAAAAATAAAAAATGAAGGGTCCCACTCCATGCACCCCATGTGCTTATGAAATTGACCAAAAGAACCAACAAATTCGGTTTGACTTGATCCTGTATTGTCCTAGTTTTCACCCAATCACTCCCTTGCCCACTCTGTCTCCTCCCTTCATAGTTTTCACTATATATACGTTATATAATATAATAATACGATAATTATTAATTTTTTTTATTAATACTATCATTTACTTAAAAAATATTATGCGGTCAATTTAAATTCTGATAACAAGTCTACTTACCAAAATAAAAATCATATAATATTAATTCCAAAAATAAATCACTTAATAATGATATCAAAGATTATGATAATTTAATTTTAGATAAGAAAATTCGATATACTTAATAATTTTATTTTTAATTTTAATTCAATAATAAAGTTTTTAAAGTTATTAATCATTTTTCATTATCTAAAATTAAATAATAAATAATAATTCAACACGGTTATGAACAAGCAATTCACTAGAGATCTTTACCAGTAATGGGTTCCCAACATCCCATTGCTATAAAAAAAATGAATGACATTAATACTTGCATTCAGTTTTTGAGAATAACCAAACCAACTATGTGTGGACAATAAAAAAAAATCAAACGTGCCATTAAATATGTGTGTGTATATATATATATGTATATTGAAAGAGTGGATAAATTTATTGAAGAAAAATACTAATTATAGTTATTTTAAAGAATAATTATTGAATACTTTTTTTTAATTGGTTAAAAATATTTATTATAAATTTAGTTATAAAAAAATATTATAATAAATATTTTTTAATTAATAAATAAAATTATTTAATAATTATATTTTAAAATAAATGTAATTAGCACTTAAAAAAATGGTAAGACAAAGTGGGTAAGGAGTAATAAGTAACAAGTAGAGTGACATAACAACTGCCAAATCTTGAAAGCCAGCTTCTGTGGACAAGAAAAGGCTTCACAACTCACGAGACTCGATAATTTAGGCTGTCTTGTACTTCATACCAAAACAACTCCTTTATTGCTAACCAAACCTTAATAAGATAACACCCATGTGGATTTATTGATTACTGCTGATCAATCTTAGATTCACTATTTTTTTTAAAGGGATTATTATTACTTTCTTTCGGCTAAAAATAATAAAAATATTTTACATCTTACACGTATTAAAAAAGTTAATTATTTAATTAATAAATAATTTTTTATATAAATTATCTATTTTATTATTTATTTATACTAGATAATTATAGATTATTATAAAAATTAAAAATTAAAAATATTATTTATTAGATCAAAAATAATTATAATTTAAAAAATATAAATAATTAAATATAATTTGTTGATTACAAGATATTTAAATAGAGATGTAATAGTTAGTTTATAATATAATTATAATATAAATAAAATAATGAGATTATATTTTATAATAAAAATAAAAGAAAAGTGTTCTTACCATTTGTAAATGAAATGAGTATTATTATTGTTATTATTATTAATTAATTAAGCATCGACAATTGAAACCATTCACCACATTTTTTTTATCAAAAGATGAAATATTCATTAAACAAAGGAAACTTACGTAGAAGCCTCCCTAAGCAATACAAGAAATATTTTCAGAAAAAAAAAAACCCCTAAAAAAGCAACGACCAATTACAGAATGGTGGCCTATAGACAGTGGCGTAGCCAGGATTTTAGATAAGGGGGGTCCAATTCAACTTAAAATTTATAATTCACAAAAATAACATTTATAATAAAATAAATAAAACAAGAAAAATGTTGGATACAAAGAAAATTTAAAACATTAAATTACAATATTCCTCGCCTATTTTTCATTGATTGAAATCTATTCATAATTGTTTCATTGTCAATACTTGCAAATACATCTCTTTCAATATAGGTAACTAAACAATCATTTAGCAGCTCATCTTCCATGCTATTACGAAGTGAACTCTTAATAATTTTCATTGCGGAGAAAGCTCTTTCCACTGTAGCTGTAGCAACTGGTAAAAGCAATGCCAATTTGATTAACAGATACACTAAAGGAAAAACTTTATGTTTTTTTATAGCAACCATAGTTTTGGCGAGATCTCCAATTCCTTTCAATTCAGAAAATTTCTTATCCAAACGCACATCAACAATGAAGTTCTGAAGTTGAGATTGGAGTTCAATTAAATCAACTGGCGAAAAGTCAGAGGGATAAAACTTTGCAAGTTCAACTAATTTGCTCACATCAAATGCAGAAAATGAATCTTTAGGATCAAGACAAGCCATACACAAAAGCAACTTTGTATTAACTTCATCAAATCGACTATTCAACTCTTGAAGTTGCATATCAATTACTGAATAAAAAAGCTCAACTCGATAATGATGGAGATTTGTCATTGGTTCCATTCCCCGCTTTGATCTTGGAACAAAAACATGCTCGTCCATATTTATCACACTAATTTCATTTTTAGCACAAAATTCAAACACTTCTTTCAATAAATCCTCCCAACCATTATCTCTAACATCCTGCAAACGAAGTTTTGACACTTTTACCAAATTCATAGCATTCACAATATTTTGATCCCTCTTTTGTAAAACTTGAGACAACTCATTTGTGATTCCCAAAATCAATTTCATAAGATGCAACACAAACACAAATTCAAATTGAATCACAATATCAAACATTTTAATGGCCTCACCCCTTTGTGAATCATCAATCCCATTATCTCTAACATAATCAACAATATCCACAACTGAAGAAAATAAATAAATCAAATTAATAAGCGTACCGTAATGAGAACCCCAACGAGTATCTCCCGGCCTCTTCAATGTCATCTCTTGATTCAACCCTCGTCCATTTTTTATGATACCTTCTTCAATTCCTTTTGCCACTTTTTCCATTTGCAATTCTCGAAGCATTTCTTTTCTTTTACAAGAAACTCCAACTATATTCACCAAACGATTAATAGTATGGAAAAATGAACATACACTATGGTGCTTTTTAGCAACTGCAACAAGAGTAAGTTGGAGTTGATGGGCAAAACAGTGAATGTAATAAGCACTTGGATTTTCCTTTAAAATTAAACTTTTGAGGCCATTGAATTCACCCCGCATGTTACTAGCCCCATCATACCCTTGTCCTCTCAAACCAGATATGCTTAAGCCATAAGTACAAAAGAAAGACTTCAAACCTGCTAGAAGCGTTGAGGCACTTGTATCATGTACATGAACAACACCAATAAACCTTTCAACCACACACCCTTGTTCATTCAAATACCGTACAACAACACCCATTTGCTCTTTAACTGAAACATCTCGACATTCATCAACTAGAATAGAAAACAAATCATTGCCCATATCTGAAATAATAGCTTTTGTTGTCTCAAATGCACATGCACTAATGATATCTTTTTGAATAATAGGAGAAGTGAGCTTGTGATTTTCAGGAGCATTATGAAGCACAACACTATTAATTTCTTCATTAGTTAAAGCCAATACTTTAACAAATTCAATGAAATTTCCTTGATTTAATGAAGTTTCAGATTCATCATGTCCTCGAAAAGGTAGACCTTGCATCAAAAGATAGCGAAGAGCAAGTAATGATGCATATAATCTACAGCGATACTCACGCTTTGACTTTTCAGAATGTTTTGAAAAAGCAAATTCAATGTGTTGCTCTTGATTCATTAAATCTTGACAAGCTAATCAACACCTATGATGCAAAGAATCGTGTTTTCCTACATGATCTCTTATTCTCTCTTTCTTTCGCCAAGTTGAAAAACCTTCAGATACAAAAGTATTATGACCTCTTTCACTATGTCCGGGTGAAAAAAGATAACAATACAAACAAAATACCGCATCTTTTTCAATACTATATTCTAACCAATCACTAAAATCATCAAACCACGATAATATAAATTTCCTTTCTCTACCTCCTTCTACTCTTTTAGGAAAAGTATGATTGCGTGGTTGACATGAACCTTTTAATAAATAGGCTCTACGTACCTGATCTCGGACATCAGGTGGATAACTCATTATGCTAGGTCGTAATCCCGGATCAGAAGAAATATTTTCTATATCAATCTCATGTTGTTGAATAGTAGGTTCTTTTGGTGGTACCGGTTGAACAATTGCTTCCTTATGTGGTTGAGTCGATTGAATATTTTGATTAACTGATGGCGACTCTTCACTACTTGGTCTTAATTTTTTAAAATATCGCTCCATATAACTACAAAGAATAAGAAAAATAATTCAATCACAATAGTCAATAGATATATAGTAGCCATTTCAATTTATCAAATACTAAACATTAAAAATATCAAATTATAAAAGAAATAAAAAAATTTCAGATTATAAACTACAAAAAAATAATAATTTCAATTTAACTTCATACTACTTTTCTCAAAAAAAAAAAACTTCATACTACAAAATCAAATTAAACATTTCAAATTTATAATGTCCTCAAGTATTCAAGCCAATTTCTTAATTCATTATTTTTCAAATTTCAATTCATTTTAGCAAGATAAAAAATTGCAACAAAATAAATATGAGATTAAAAGTAAGTGGTGTACCTATTCTTAACTTGTTGCCGCTGCTGGTGCCAATCGGTGAAAGAATGAAATTGAAAAAGGAAGAAACTGTTATCTGAAAAAAAAAGAAAGAAAAATGAATTAACGAAGAAGAAACGTGAGAAAGAAGAGAAAGAGTCACAATTAAGTTATTCTTATTTGTTTGTAATGGGCAGAGTCATTGACAAATCTTGTTTGTTTGTAATGGGTTTGATTAAAAGGCCCAGTTTTAAAGATTGGAAAAAAAAGAATGAAAAATGTTGGGAGCGTGGATCGAAGTTGCGTGCTCTCACATAGTAAGGCCAAGCTGTTCCATCTCAACCAATGTAATATTCATTCTCAAATATACCTAAAAATTTTTTATTTTTAACTGAGGGGGGAACAGGGCCCCATGGGACCCCCTTTATCTCCGCCTCTGCCTATAGATACAAAGAGAGCAGTAGCCCTGAAGCACAATAAACACTCTAGGTCCCAAATAACTTCATATTTCAAATTAGTTGAGAGGAAGTAAAGCCACAAAGGGCAAACCTGGGACACACATACACCCAGCTCGGATGAGACAGGAATGACGAGCTTGAGATAGAATCCGCCCGAGAACGAGAGCACCAACCAACGACTCAATAGGGGAGAAAAGCAGATCACGGAGACTTGTGCACCCAAAGGAAGGAGAAAATCCAACTGAAGATAAAAGACATTAGAAGCTTCAAGTCTTGACGCCGCCTCCAATGGAAAATGAAACTTGCTCAAAAGCTCCATCACTGGAGAGAAATTGCTAGACAACCAAAAGCTCTTACAGGATAGAGAGCAAAATGGCTTCTAAAGCCAGGTCTAATACAAAACCACATAAAAACCATAAAATAGAGAAAAAAAATAACAAGAAAAATCAAAGAGATCAAGCTAGGAAAACAAAGGGTCTAGGGACGTCGCTGGTGATATTACAGGTATTAGGGATACTGATGACAGTTAGTTGTAGATAATATTAGAAGTTCAAACTATATTTGTATTTTGTATATTCCGGATAGCTAGGACTAATTTTGTATATTTAAACACTGTATTACTTCAAGGAATGATATATAGAAAATATCTTTTATCTCTGCTAATTTGGTATCAGAGCCTAAAATGGCTAGCTCACCCAAAGCCACCGATTCTTCCTCTCCTTCCTCTCCTTCAATCACTTCTCCCCTTCCTCTTACTACTTCATCTCTCCAAACCACCAATTTATTCTCAACTCCTCCACACGCACATCTCTCGTTTTCCCTAAAATTGAAGGAAACGAATTATCTAGCCTGGAAGACGCAATTTCTTCCGATAATCAGATGTTATAATCTCAAACGGCATATCGATGGCACTCCTGAACCATCGTCCCTCATCACAAATTCAACAACCTCTCAACCAGAACCGAATCCAGAATACCTAAAATGGATTCAAGAAGATCAATTGCTTTTAAGTTGGATTTGTTCTTCACTAACCGAAGAAGTTATGCCGTATGTTACTGGGATTGAAAGTGCTCATGAAGCTTGGCAGTCACTATCTGAAGCTTTTGGAACGAGTAATAGTGCGAAGAGAGTTCAGTTGCATATTTCTCTCCAAAATATGACTTTGGGCGAGAAAACAATCTCAAAATTTTTGCGCGAAGCGAAAGCTATCGCTGATGAACTGGCGGCAGCTGGAACTCCAATTTCAGCTGATGAGTTTAACGCAACTATCTTCCGTCTTTTACCTTCTGAATACCACCCAGTGGTCGCTACTCTGTCTGCAAGCAAGACAAAGGTAACTTTTTCTGAGCTTTCTGGACAATTAATGGCTCACGAAATTCTTTTGCAGAGTTCGAATAGATCTCCACCAATTGTTGCAAATATGACTCGCCAATCACAATCCAAATCTGGTTTCGGTAATCATCAGCGTAGCCAGCAGAATAAAAATTTAGGTCCTAATTCCAAAGGTCAGAAACGTTGGTTTCAGACTCCTTGTCAAATCTGTGGCTTGAACAATCATCAAGCCAAGTGGTGCCGTAAACGCTACGATCAAGAAGCTAGTCCAGTTACTGCTAATGCAGCTCAAGTTACACAATCTCATGATTCTGCGAATTGGTTTGCTGACACTGCTGCTTCCCATCATATGACCCCGGACCTTGCTGCTCTTGAAATCACGGATGACTATAATGGTTCTGACAAAGTTACATTAGGTAATGGAACTGGTTTGGATATTCACCATATCGGTCGTCGTGTTGTTCATACTCCTGCTGCAAATTTACGATTACGTAATATTTTACATGTGCCATCTTTGCAATCACAATTGCTTTCTGTTCATAAGTTTGCTCAGGATAATGATTGTTCTTTTGAATTTGACTCTTGTGGGTTTATTGTGAAGCACAAGCCAAGTAGGAGAATTTTATTTTCGGGTCCTGCTGAAGATGGTGTTTACAAGTTTCGGCTTCCAGTTTCTACTTCACGTTGTAAAGCATTGTTTTCTGCTCGGACTACGAATCAAGATTGGCATGCTCGTCTTGGACATCCACAGAGTTCCACAGTTTCTTTTCTTGTTTCTAAATTTCAATTGCCTTGTTCAAAAATAAAACAATTTTCTGGTCAATTATGTGAAGCTTGTTGTTTAGGGAAACATAAACAACTTACTCTACCATTGACTGGAACTATTGCTCATAAACCTTTGGAATTGATTTATGGTGATGTATGGGGTCCTGCCCCAGAGTTGTCTTTTAATGGAGATAGATTTTTTGTGATTTTTGTTGATGACTTCTCTCGTTACTGTTGGTTGTTTCCAATTAAGAAGAAAAGTGATGTTTTCTCTGTGTTTGTCCATTTTCATAAACTGGTTGAACGGCAATTTGATACTAAACTGCTTGCCTTTCAGTCGGATTGGGGTGGAGAGTTTCGCAATGTTCATTCTTATTTGCAGGACCTTGGTATTCGGCATCGAATTACTTGTCCGCACACTCATCAACAGAATGGCACAGTGGAACGGAAAATAAGACATGTTGTGGACACTTGTCTTACATTACTTGCTCATTCTGCTATTCCCAAACGGTTTTGGAATTTTGCGGTGACTACTGCTGCCTACTTGATTAATCGACTGCCATCTCCAGTTTTAAAGCAGTTTTCTCCATATGAGAGATTGTTTTCTACTTCTCCAGATTATAATTTTCTTCGAGTTTTTGGCTGTACTGTTTATCCATTATTGAGACCTTATAATCAACATAAATTTTCCTACAGAACTATTGCTTGTGTTTTTCTGGGTTATTCAACTGATCATTTGGGTTATCTCTGTTTTGATCCAAGTGCTACCAGGGTCTACACTAGCAGGCATGTACGATTTGATGAGGATCGTTTTCTATACAAAGAGGCCAAATCAGATGGTGGTGAATCAATTCTTGGTTCACCAGACACAAGCGCAGACTTGAACCCATGGCTCTCTGTCTCAGTTCATTCTCCAGTACTGCCACACTCTATTTCACAATCTGTTTCACATTACTCTTCGCCACAAGCAGGGTCTATATCTCAGCTGGTTTCGAGCTCACCTATACAGCTGCCCTCACATACACACAGTCCTGCATTCTCACAACAACCTGAACAGGAGCAGCAGCTTGTGCAGGTACCTGATGCCTCTATTCAGGAGCAACATTCTTGTGATTCTTTAGAAGGACAGCAGCCTCTAGAAGACCTTTCTGGATCTATTGCCCGTTCACATATTGAGCAGTTACAAGCAGGTGATCATCCTATGGTTACTCGGTCCAAGGTTGGTGTTTTTAAACCCAATCCTAAGTATGCTTTGCTGGTGAACGTTAGTAATGACTTAACCACTATTCAAGAACCCACATGTTTTAGTAAGGCCATTAAGATTCCTGTTTGGCGAGATGCAATGAGCAAAGAAATTACTGCTCTTATTCATCATAAAACTTGGGACTTAGTTCCTAAACCGACGGATACTAATGTTGTGGGTTGTAAATGGATCTTCAAAATCAAACATAATCCGGATGGTAGTATTGAACGGTGTAAAGCAGGGATACTGATGACAGTTAGTTGTAGATAATAACAGGCAACAGCCCCAGACCCAAGAAAAGGGAAAAACCTTTTAATAAATAGGCAACCATTCACCACATTACAATATGTAAAAAATGAGAAAATCCAATTAACTAGCATATGATCTCCGAACTTCTCATATGCTAGCTATCCTAATTAGCATATGAGCTACTACATTCACATATCGTCTTGTAAAAACAAACTGTAAAATACAAAATCAAAGAAGTTAAATAGCAACATTCATCAACAACTAAATCCAAAAAAGAAAAGCTTGGAGCTTTTGAGTTTAATTAGTTAATAACTACTTGACAATCTAATTCAAGGCTTCATTCTATCATTTGATTTCAATCCGGCTTATACAGAGCTCTTTAACACCCATGAATGACTTCAATTGTACCTGGAGGAAATAAGCCTACTGCAAGCTTAGCCATTCATAATTTCCCAATGATCTCTGGCAACAATACCAAGTCCTGTGCCGCTACTGTCATAATTTCAAGCCAAATCTTGTTAAGCGCCAGCACTCTTGGGTATTAACTAATTAATAATTTTGCATTTAGTACATATACATTTTAAAAATTAACTAATTAATAATATTGCATTTCCTATAAGTAGAGTTTCAGTGCCCAAATGAGTGTTAATTAGTATTTCTCTTGCTGTATATGTTCAATTTTCACTTTGTATTTAAATACAAGTATAGAGTTATACTAGCTATTGGACTTAAGTATTATTCCAAATTTTGTAATATATAATATATAAATTATTTAGTATTTATCAGTTTTTTCAAAAAAAAAAAAAAAGAGTGAAATTTCTTATAGGCCCATTTTACATTTTATAGTTTTCAAATGTTATAGTTGTTTTCCGGGCTGCTGACTGGAAATCATTAGCCCATCAAGTATCTACTTTGTTAGCTCTTTGGATAGTATTAATTTGTGAATATTATATTATCCAATCCTTGCATATTCTCTCTCTGAGTTTGATTTTTTTTTTTCTAGCATCGAGCAAGATTACTTATATATTTATATATTTATTATTAGTCTAATTAATTTTTATATATTAATGAGAATCTTGATCGAATCAAAAGGTAATGACAATAAAAATAAACAACGGTGCCTATAAAAAAACATAAGAAAAACAATATTTTGCTGAAGTAACAGTGTTATTAATTTCCAAAAAAGGGATAAGGCTAAAAAACATATTGTGATTTTATGGTTTTTATAAGTAAAAAAAATATTTCATTAGAAGGAAAAGGAGTTCAAGCATCCTTGTAATGCCGAAGCACAATAAAATATAGATCAAACTTTATATATATATATATATATATATATATATATTTAGGTGGACGGAACCACCATAAATTTATTGATAAAATAAAAGTATGAAAAAATCCATACAAATATCTATACAAACCCTTAAAAAATAGGCAGCAACTAACTATAGATAATCTAAATGTAACGAAAGTAGGACAAACCCATATTATCCGACAAAATGATGCCCTTCAAAGATTTAGGCAAATAAGTAAAAGACAAAAAATTATAATCAGCAGAATTAGATCTACTCAAGAGAGCGATGAAATTGGCAGTCTGATTCCCTTCGCGAAAGGTGTGAGTGATGTCAGCAGAGGTAAGAGAGATGTGACTTTGGATATCTTTAACCAGTGAGTTTGCAATATTAGGCGAAAGAATTGTATTAACTGCAGATTTCGAGTCACTTTCAATAATGAAAGACGACTTCTGGAGATGGAAACACCAGTGTAAACTGTGAAGGATAGCAAGCAATTCCGCTTCGAGAGGGAAAGAAGCGCTGATAGAGAAACCAATGCCGGAGACAAAATTACCTGTATGGTCCCGCAAGAATGCCCCACCAGTTACTCTGTTTTGTGTGTATGATGCATCTACATTCAGCTTGAGTTTACCGGTCGGCGGTTTGCTCCACTGTACCAAAATTGGTTTAAGTTTTGCCTTGCCAAAACTTTCGGGAAGAAGACTACTGAAGTAAGAAACTGGTTTGGCGAAGGATTTATGAGAGTGTGCAATGCCCCAATTCTGAATAACATCCATAATTTTCTTTTGAACCTCTGAAAAATACACGGATTCTCCTCCCCATATAATCTTAGAGTAGGCAGTCCATGTATAAAACATAATCAGTTGCAGAATTAATTTTGCTAACCTACCAGCAGTGGTATTAGAAGAAAACTGAATCCACCAATTAACAAGCTGATGGCCCAAAGATTCCGGAGCAGAGGTGGAGATGAAAGCAAAATCCTGAAAAAATTGCCATATTTTAAAAATAGGATCACACCAGTAGAAGATATGATTAGCACTTGCTTCTGCCCTTATGCAGAAAGGACACACCGAAGCCATGTTGAAACCCATTTTTTTGAGACGCTTCGGAAGCGGAAGAGCTTGGTTGAGAAGCCGCCAACTGAACACTGAATATTTAAGTAGAATAGAAGACTCCCAAATAGATTGACAAGATAAAGTAACAGCACGTCTAGGCCTAACTGTGGCATATGCTTCAGCAAGAGTAAACTGCTCTGAAAGAGATTCTTTCCATGACATTTTATCGGCTGAGATGGAAATAGAATCAGAAGCTATAACATGAATTTTGCAAATCCTCTTCCATGTACAAGAATCTGTTTGCAAAAAATTCATGTCACCCTTACGGTGATATTTCCTCTGCAATAGAGAAGACCAAACAGATTCACCTGCAGGATAATTCCACCAAAGTTTAATTGAGTAAGCATCTTGCAAAGAAGATAAAGACCTCAATCCAAGTCCACTTTCCTCAATAAGGAAACACATCCTTTCATACTTAATCCAATGGTAACTCGACGAGGAAGCATCAGAATTCCAGAAGAAGGAAGAAAAATTCTTTTCCAATGCTTGAGTAATCTTCTTTGGTAAAGACATAGCACCAATGGTATGAATGGGGATAGAATTAAGGACGTGCCTGATTAAAAGAAGCCTACATCCAGGAGATATATATATATATATATATATATATATATAAAGAGCCTACAATGAAATCAAAGATTAAAATCTTGAAACAACTCTCAAATTGGAGTAACATAGCATAAAAGAAGATGAAAACCTCGTACATCCTAATACATAAATACAAAGAAAATTAAAAGAAAATAAATATAAAATATCATTTAATGGGAGCAGCAAAGAAACAAGCTCTGATGGAGCAGTGGATATGAGCTGAAAATAAGAGGTCTCTAAAGTCATTAGGAGGCCTTTTTCCTCGAACATTGATTGAGAAAAACCAAAGCAGAGAATTCGAAGGTTTTTAAGAAAATTCAAAGATAGATTAACTGGCATCCGAGAATATTCTCCAAATTATTAAATTTACAAAACCATAACAAGTCATTATGGAGGTGAAGGACAAAAAAAATCATACTAGATTAAATTTTAAAAATAAATAAAAGCCACAAACATAAAAAAAAAAATACAAAAAACTAATAGAAAATAAGAGATTTAGAATTGTCTCCTGTCAAAAAGATCGATAATAACTCTATACCAAAAGTTAAAAGCAGAAGAAGAAAAAAGCTGCTTAGAGAAAAAGAGAGAAATTTCTGTCACAAGTTTACAAATACATTGAGTGTAATGGTATTTGATCAAGCACTAACCTAGATATGCTTGGTATTTTGTAACAACTTTGTATTATGAAATTCAAATCATTATCATGCCAAATATAAAGTCATTCATTGTTAGAAATATAAATTAGTATGGCAATGTACTCGTCCATAATTATCTCAACATCTTCTCTAAAAAAATTATCTCAACAAAAACAATATTAATCAATAATTAGACCAGTAATTGAGGAATTATTATTATTACTGTAGAAAGGCGATAAAAAACTAAAGAAATATAAATTAAATTAAATTAAAAAAGAACAATTTACAAGTAGTGGGCTTTTCTGGGCTCTTCCCTACCATTTTCCAAAGGAATAAAATAGAAGTATAGAACTAGCAGCAAATCGGGTGGGTTTGCAGCTAAACTCGTCTTCCATTCGGTGCTTCGAAGCTATGGCTACTCCCGTTAAAAGAAGATTATTTTCTGATCAATCTGTGAGATTTTCGCTAAACCCCATTATTTTTCTTTTATTCTTTTTTTCTGTCGTTTCTTCGTACTTTGACCTTTAAAGCAATCCCTTTTAATTTCAATTTTGGATTTTTAAGGTGGTGACTGGTGATCAAGTTGTGGAAATTGATAGCCTAGAAAAGGGTTTATTATCGGGATCGCGTGGCGGTGGTTCTCGGGAAGAATGTGAAGCTGATGATGATACAGTGATTTATACGGCGTCGTTTGAAGAGATGGAAGACAAATTTGTCAAGTACCAAACAGCCCAATGGGTTATGTACTCTTTACTGCTAATATTGGCTTGGGGGATTGGGTTATTCATGCTTCTATATTTGCCAGTGCGAAGATTTATCTTGCGGAAGGATATTCAGTCGAGAAAGCTCTATCTCACGCCTAATGCCATCGTTTACAAAGTAAATTAGCACTATCTCTGATTTTCTTTATCTTTTTTTGGTTAAGTTGCTTAGCCATTTTGATCGAAGACTTGATGGGTTTATTGCTTATTTTTGGAACTGAAGTGAATTTTGTTGCGTGCATGTCAATATGTTTTAGTCCAATTACAAGTATTCTCTGTCTATGTTTATTAGCTGACTTTGCTTCTTTAGTTCAGGTTACAAAACCAATAGCGTTTCCATGTTTTGGGGTGTTAAAGAAAGAGAAACATGTTTTACTACCTTCAGTTGCAGATATCGTTGTTGAGCAAGGTAAATGTAGCAAAACTTATTAATCTTGCATTAAGTTTTGGATTTCTTGTTGACTTATAATCCTTCCCAAATTTCCAATTAGAATGCTTCATATATCTATCTTAAAACATTGTGAAAATGAACGCTACATCTATCAGAAACATAATCATTGATTAAAAAGCATTGTGCAATTTATGATAAAAATGAAGGCATATTTTCCTTTCATATTTTTTTGTTTGATTGGACATTTGTATAAACTTCTCTGGGTACACCGATAAATGTGTGCTTGATAAGTACAGGCGTCGCCAAACTATTGTATCCTATTTATTTCACTGTTCTTATAATCTCACTTTGAGTAAAAAAGTGTTGTTTTTCAACATTTCTTGGAGACAATTCTTATTTTTATAGGGACTTCATTCCTTGGGTTTTCCATTGTTTGAATCTTTTAAAGTTTAGCTAAGGCTGTCCAATTGCTGTCAGGATATTTGCAGTCTCTTTTTGGTGTGTACTCTCTCAGAATTGAGAATGTCGGTGTGAGAAGGCCACCAAGTGATGATGTTCAAATTCAAGGCATTGCAAATCCAAGTGCTTTTAAGAAGGTACTCTCTCTCAAATAGCATTTTCTGTAAATTATTTGAAAAGGAGGAAATATGCCCACTATTTGCCTGTGACATTCTTTTCAGGCTGTCTTGGCGCGGCTATCATACATGAGAAGTGAAGTTGGTTCTAGACAAATTTCCACAATTGAAGACATTCCTAGTCTGAGGATAGGTCATTCATTATCCCCTTGGGTATATGCCAAATCACTTCAAAAACTTCCCATCTCTCTCTTTCCTCCCGCCTTCCAAATAATACTTGCATGAGAGTTTAATAAAAACCTTTCAGTTTGGAACATTCAAGTTATGAAGTGAACTGTCTTTTTTGTCAGGCTTTTTGATCTGTGTACTTTGTACTTTTGGGTATAATTTCTTCTTCCTCATACTGTTGCAGATGTCCCCATCAAGGTCTCTCAGGCATGATTCACTTCATAATCCAGGTGACTTAATGTTGCTACAGAAACTAGAAGAAGTTGGGAACTCTGTGAAGGTAAATCAGAAGAGCATCCTCTATAGTCTTTTGGATTACCGGTTGAAATCTTTCTGGTTATAAACTAGTTCCTGTTGTCATACTGCAGAGAGTTCAAACATTAATTGAGGAGCAGCAGACTCAATCATCAGAACTGGCTGGTAGAGATTAGTGGAAAAAAAATAGTAATTGAAATGATGGATTTTTTTACTTTCTGCTCCATTGCAAATTTTCATTGAATATAAGTTTATAGTTTTCTTTTGAAGGCCAGTATGAAATTGTCCTTGGTTGGCAGAATTTAAGCAGTTCGTCAAATATTAAATTGTCTTAGGCTGTAGTTTGACCTATTTATCATGCCTGCAGTCTATTGCATTGGTACTTGCTACCATGCTTTCAAGGAGATATGCTTCACGCTAAATTTTTTTTGCTTATTTGAATTCCTATATGGTCTAGATAAATTACAGCATTAAAGTTGGAGGTTTTTTGGTATAACTAGCACCATACATCGTTACTGATTTCCATGAAATAATGTTTCTGAAAGACTGTCATTTAATATAATGTCTAATACAAAGTCTACACAAGTACAACGATAGTCCACATTCAATATGCTTTTTTTTTAATCTTGGTTAAGATATTCTTGGATAAGTTAACTTTTCTATAACTTTAATCTTTATTTGGACTCAGTTATGGTACTCCTATCAAGTTTGTATACAATTCTAGTAGATAGGTAGAGTTGAATTCATATGCTCAACTAAGTATCAGTCATTTAAGAGAAATAGGTTTCTACCAAATGTTAATGCAAATATGGTTGGTTTTGTTCAGCAGGATGTACTCTTTGAGGCATAGAATTAGAAGCAACCATTTTGCTGATATATATATATATATATATATATATACACACTGTTCTTGGCTTACCATTTGGAAAGTGATAATTTTCTCAGCTGGCATACGAATTTATTAGTAAAGTTAAAATGGGATGTTTTACTATCTGAATTTATTTTCAGAGATCACAGCTGGGTTCTACTTGCTACAACTGTACATTGTTGATCAAATCCATTGAATTACTTTGTATTTGTTGGTCCAAATGTACAAAATTTTCATGAGTGCATTGTTATGGCTGATATGTTTGATGTCTATGCCCAATTGTCCATTGTCCTCAAACCTCGATCTGAACCCCTTTACTTTTGTATTTTGTGGGGTTGAATTGTATTATCAGTAGGTTATTATTATTATTTTCTGCTTTTCATTTCCCATATGCCTTCCCAAAATCCTACATATCATCTTCTACCATGTGGTGAGAGTTTTAATATTGGAACCATTTCAGGGAACTCAAATTGCAGTGTAAATTGTTGATAGGTTTGTTGTTGTTGTTATTGTTTTTTTTTTTTTTTTTTTTTTCTCAATAGATCACCAAGAAGTTGGCCACTTCCTATTTTTGCCTGCTGCTTGTAAAACAAGATCCATTTGACCCTATTGCAGAATGGTTTTGGGGATCAAACCAATCAAGGCCTTGTAATTCAGCAGATCATTGAGCTATTATTCTACCTTTTGGAAGGCTACCTAATTTGACCATTCATCAAATAAATCATAAAATTATTTGCATAACACTTAAAAGGGAATATTTGGTTTGCAATGAATTTGAAAATAGAATGTGAATGGAAAAGAATATTTTCATTTAAAAATTCACATTTGAAGTTTATGTTACACATATTTAATCTTAGTAGAGTAAGCTTAGGGGTGGCAAAGGGTATGATATTTTCGGGTACCTAACTTATCTCATTCTGTTTATATAAGATACGAGTAGTTTAAAAACGGATTTAGATGGGTATGGATAGTATTTTTACTATCCGTAACGGGTTTGGGTCGAATTTGAGTATAGATTATTGGGTACTCTTTATTTGAATTTTATTATATATTAATTATATTTTATTAAAATTTTAATTATATATTAATTATATTTTATTTTAATTATAATATTACATGATTTAAAATTATTTTTAATAAAACTATGTTAATATTAAATATTTATAATTATTTAATTAAAAAAATTATAAGTTATATTTTAAATTTTATAATATTTTTATATTTAAATGGATAATTAAACAGGTTTGAATACTAAACGGTTAATATTAAATGGGTATTTGATGGGTATACGTGTACAACTATAATTGAATTCAAATAATTAAATTTAAATAAATTTGATTATTTTAAAAACTAAACCGGTTTAGATATGGATAGGGCTTTTTTTGTGGGTATTTTACCGGTCGCTAAATCTAAAAAAGCCCAATTGTTCTAAGCAGATCATGTATTGAGAATTTGAGAAACTATGTCCGTCGAAATTCATTTCTCACCAAATTAAGAAAGGAAGTTTAAAAGTTGAAGTATTGCAATTTCTATTGGTGATTAGTGTTAAAACTCATTCAACATCTAAATATTACAAGAAATATAATGGCTTTATAATAAGAAAGGTAATTCAATCTAAATAATCTAAATTATTTTGTAGTGTAAAGTGGAACTTATTTGAATTATATTATAATCCTATATTTTACATTAAAATAAGTATTTTAAATGATATTTTAAATTTTCATAATTAACAATAAAATTATAAGTGAAATATTTTCTAAGTGATCATTGATACTATGACCCTACGTTTTATATTAAAATAATCATTTAAAATGATATTTCAAAATTTCATAATTAACAATAGAATTATAACTGAAATATTTTCTAATTGATCATTCATAATTAGCTATTGTCAAACCGATTCATAAGTATAAATTGATTTGTAATTTTACCAGAAATAAGCATTTACCTAAAAATGAAATGCATGATTTTGGCATGACAATTGTGTCTATCGTCAACAGACTCAGCCAAAAAGAAAAAAAACGCCTTTAACATGGTTAGTTAGTTTCTTATGTTAATTAAATTGACACGCCATGCCATGTCTAATACAATGCAATTCTGATTCTTCCATCAGTACGTAATTCAATTGCTGTCTAACTTTGGTATTTTGTACAATAACTGGTCCAATTTTTTTTAAATAAAAATTACTAAATAAAAAATGTTTTATGTTAAGAGAAGAATAAAATGGAAAATATACTTAGAATTATTCCACCGTGTTATGGGAGTTCTGATCTGTCATGAATATGAGTTATAGATTATATAATTAATTGGTGTTTGTTGTCTTCTATGTTTAACCTTTTGTGATGAGTAAATAATGAATTATTTATTTCCATTCAATTTCTTTACTTGATGAATTTTAATTTGATAGTATTATGCAACGTCGGAATCAGAAATTGATGAGAGGGGACAAAATTTATTGAGGCGGCTGCTCCGAGCAGTAGCCGATGGTGGTTGTCGGTGGGCCGGCGGTGGTGGGGCTGCCTATTGTTGGCTTGGCTTGGGGAGAGAGGGGGAGAGGGAAGAAGGAGAGGGGAAGAGGAGAAAGGGGCTGCGTAAAATGCAGCCTCTTTTTTATTTTTAAACCGGTCCTTAAAGAAACGGTTTTGCCAGAGGTCATTTTATAAATAAAAAAAAATTAGTTCCTGGCGAAACGACGCCGTTTCGCTAATGACTATTTTATAAAAAAAATTAAAACTATTTACTGCAAGGGGTTCATCTATCCCTCGCCGCAGAGTATGCTAAACTCAGCTCCTTAGCTCCACCTCCACCTCCACCTGCACCTCTCCTTCTGACAGTCGGTGGCAGTGAGGGGGTCGTGTGACCCTACAAGACCACACGGTTGTTCCGCCCTGTATTATGAAATTATAAATTTAATTGTTTTAAAAAAATATTAGAATAATGAGTTTTTTCGTCATAACAAAAAAAATGTACTTGGATTATTTAACTTAAATATATAATATTAATTATCAATCAATTAATAATATGAAAGTATATTTATTTTTTAAAATATGCTTATTTTTAGAATTAAACGGCCACCTTTAAGATTATAAGGGACGCAGCGAAGGTTGAAATTCCAATGTTTTTAGAAAATAAAAATAATCACATAAAATATAAAAATTTATGTGATTTAACGATAAATAAACATAATTACATAATATTTTGTTGAAATTTTAAGTGTAAAAATTATTTTTGAATTTGAGGCATATTATTTAACTGTCACAGTCTGATGGGCGAGCAACCGTGACAAACCTACGGAATCTTTTTTGTTTGGCTTAACTTATAAAATTTACTTTATAAAAATCAAGAATTTATAACTAACAGGCTCTCTTTCTTAAAGGATATTCGTATATATATTCATTTTGAGTATTTATAAATAATTAATAAGTATTTAATATTTTTAGTAAAAAATAATATATAAAAATATTTATTTATTATTAAATGAATAAAATTATATAAAATTATATTACTAAGAAAATTTATTAAAATAAATAAGGATGATATATTAATTTATTTGATCAAACTAGCTTATAAATTAAGTATTTATAAATATCAAAATAATAAGTTGGTGTCCCTAATTTATTTTTTTTTAGCTTATAAACTCTAATAAAACTGTATAAACAAATATGATTGATTAATTTAGAGCTTATAAGCTAATTCAATCAGTTTATAAGCTAAGTCAAATATCCTCTTAGCTATTGCCTCAAACTATAAAGGGAACTTTATAAAAATACCAGAAAAAATAAAAAAAATTAAATTTATCTTATTTTTAAAAATATTTTTAGATTTATATAATTTGTTTTGAGTTTATAAATTTATATAGTTTATTATAAGCTTATTATAAAATAACTAAAATACTCGTAATAAAAATAAAAAAATTATAAAAAATAACAGACAATGTAATTTTTACTATAAACAATTTAAGTGAAATATTAAAAGTTATAATTGATTTTGTTCTCCTCCACTTTTTTAAAATGTCTTTTTTCTGAAAGAAAAAAAAAACTCGGACAATTCCATTTTAATCCATTCAAATAAAAAATATATACAAGAAAATTTAAAATAAAACTAACAAATTATTAATATATTCCAATAGTTTGAATTTGCATGCCATTTTTTTAATACGATAAAATATATAAAATAATATATATATAAGAAATCATAAAAAAATCCTACAACAAAAATTTATAAAATTTCTTAATTCATAATATCCATAGTAATTGTTTTAATTTTTACAAACAAAAAAAAGTAAATTAATTATCCCTTCACTCGTATTTTTATGCTTGTCGTAATCCCATATTTTGCCTAATGGGCAAAGAATAAAAAAAAAACAGTGTATCATAGTACTCTATTTATTATGATGAAATTATTATTTTTATAAAAAAATAACTAAAATTATTATCTTATATAATTAAAAAAATTAAGTAATTTAATTATATTTTTTTATTAATTAGTTAATTAATAAAATAAAAATATAATAATATTAATAAATTAATAAATTAATAAAAATATTTTATTTATTTAAAAATAATTTTGTATAATATTTAAAAAATTCTATAATTTTTTAATAAATATGCATCATATATAAGCTGAATGCGTGGTCACTTAGATTAAGTATAAGCTAATACTTTCATTAATTACACCTATTCATCCTACAAGTCAAATTTTAACCAAATATTTTTAAATTAAATTCAAATTCAACTGAATTCTATTCAATTAGTATAACTCGGTTCGATACAAATTAAGCCTGAAATTTAGACTTGAGCTTTGAATTTTTTTTTTTTTATTAAGCCTGACTGTCCTTTATATATTGCCAGCAATTAATTATATCTCAAACAATGAGATGCCTGTCCTTCACTCTTTTTTTTTTACGTCCAATAGAAAAAAACATTTGATTTATATTATATTAACAAACTTTCATGTGCAGATCTTAAATAAAATTTGATTAATTTTTCAGTTTTTAGGCAGTGGAAGTTACAAATTACATACAGACAAGAATTGCAATTATTATCATTTGAGTGAGAAATTTGTATATTTTTTCCAAGTATTTGTTTTTTTTTTTTGTTTTTGGCTTACCAAGTTTTGATTTTTATTGTGCCAATCAGTCTTCTCTTAAAGGCTATTTACATATGGTGTGTATCCTTTACCTTTTCAAAATTATCTGGTTTACTTACCCATTTAAGGTTTGCAAATTTCTCTTCTTACTAACTCTAACCTACCATCCCTTAATTTTTAATTTATATATTTATTTATAAAAAATGTTTAAAAAAAATAAATATACAACATAAACATTTTATTAAATTGTTAAAAATTTTATTAAATTATTAAATTTACAAGTTAATTATAAATATTTATTATAAAAATCATCTACTCAATTAACCATATATATATAAGTATATATATATATATATTTAATATATTAGATGTATATACTAGCAAATGAGGCATATATTTGTGAAAGTGTTTGATAGATTTGGAAATAAAACTTCTGTACTTTTGGAAAGTTAATATAATTGTTAGGAAAAATGTCATTTTCAATCATTTAAAAACTCTTTCATTCAAAAAAAAAATCATATAAAAGCTCATTCCATCAACCACTAACATTAATCCCTTTGAAACCACATCAAACAATAAATAATTTTTTTTTCCTTTTTAGTCAATGCAGCCATGCTAGCCAGACTGGAGGACTTCAATTGAAATATTCTAATTATTAGACCTACTGTTGCTTCTTACCAGTCTTTTTAAAAAATATATATATATTATCTTTCGATTTATTTATTTATTTTAAAAATATATAAAAAAAGTTATTTTTATAAATTATTAATTATACGTCTGCCATTTTATTCTGATATTCTAATTATATCTTTTTTTTTATTATTCGCAATTTAATCTAAATGCAAATTTTTTGAAGTGTAAAATGATGAAATTCCTTTCAAGACTTGAATAATATTATCGTTAATTAGAAAATCTTTCGTTATAGAAATGGCGGATGCAATTAATTAAGTTTGGCCTTACCAGAAAAAACTAAGGCCGTGTTGTTTCATAGTTTAATTCTTTTTTATTTTAATTTTTATTCTCTATGGAACCAATTTTTATGATAATCTCATAATTTAAAAATTATAAATTTTAAATAACTAATTTAGTGATTTTTCATAATTGTATAATTTTATCTTTTAAAAATATTTAAAGTAAATTTTTAAATACTAAATATATGCTAATAAATAATTTTTTTATCTTTATAACATATTAACATTTTAAAAATATTATTAAATTAAATAAAAATATTTTTATTTAACCATATTTTATCATATTATCTTTTTAGATATAATAAATATTATTTATTCATTCTATAAAGATAAGCTTACTTTTAATTTTATAAAGATTAAAAAAATTAATTATTTTTATTAAAAATATAAATTTACATATATTTTTCCTATTATATATTTACTTTATCATAAATATATTTAATAAATAACATTAAATAATAATATTGTAAAAATTTAATATGTTTTAACAAAAAAAATTATAAATATCTAATATTTAAAGTGATAGATGAATTATAATTTAAAATAAATAAAAAAAATAAATCTATCTATTTATAACAAAGAGACAATATCATACATTAGTCAACCAAAGCCTAAGAAATAATGCAATCAAATAAGTTTCTAGCAAAGAAAAAAAAAAACCTAAGAAACAATGTCATGTTACAAGTTTCAAGAAAACTATAATTATTACCGAGCGGTCAAAGGTGCACATGTTTCAGTTTTAACAATTTTAGAGTCGATTTACAAATCAAACCGATACGATATTAATTTTAAAAAAAAATCAAATTTAAAGATGCTGAGAACTCTTGGGTAGGTCAATTAAAAACTCAATGAGATATGTTATTGATATTACTGTATTTAAAAAATATTTAGAGAGATGTAAATTCTAATAAAAATAATCTAATATATACAGTTAATATTTACTTTATAAGTTAGGAAATAAATTATAAATAAAGTCAACAACTAACTAGAGGAGAATCTGCGAAAAGCAGTTGTATAGAAGACCAAGTCTTGAAGATAACTCATGCTGCATTATCACCCCTGTCAAACTGAACTTAGAAGAATCTTGTAAGTGAAGTTTGTTCCTAAAGAGTTAGAATAATGACTTTGTGACTGACTTTGTTAGGGAATCTGCTAGCTGGAGATGTGAAGGGAAAAAGCCAATTTTGAGAGCATCATTAGAAATTAATTCACGGACAAAATGATAGTCAATTGCGATGTACTTGGAGCGAGGTCTGGTGACTGGATTGGTTGCCATGAATATTGTGCTTTTGTTGGTGCACAAAATTTATGGTGGTGTTGGCAGAGAGACTTTTAAATCACACAGTAATTATACAATTTCAGCAGTCGCGACGGCTAATGATCGGTACTCAGCTTCAGCGCTTGATCTGGAAACAGTTGCCTACTTTTTAAAACACCAAGAAACCAGATTATTACCCAAAAAAACCACATATCCAGTGGTCGATCGCCGAGTATCTGGGCAATCAGCCCAATCGGCATCTGAATATGCAATCAACTTCTTGTCTGTACGGGTCGTAAGCTGAAGTCCATAATCAACTGTACCCTTGACATAACGCAATATGCGTTTGAGTGCCCTGTAATGGTCTTCGGTAGGAGCATGCATAAATTCACACCGAATTGACACCGAAGAAGAGATCTGACCTTGTGATGTTCAAATATTGCAGTGCTCCGGCAAGGGACCTAAACAATGTTGGATTCGAGAATGGTTTTTCAGAATTTGAGAGATGCTGACCAACCATAAAAGGAGTGGAGATGGCTTTAGCTTCCAACATTTCTGCACATTTAAGTCTCCTATATGTACATTTAAGTCTTCTCCTTTAAAAATATTAAAATTTAAATTTTATTATAGATCAAAATTTAAAGCATCAACAATAATGGGAGGAATATTATCCTACTCTGTATATTCTGATAAGGAATATAAAGTCTAACCGATAAGTGATCAGCAACCATTCATAGAATGTCTAATAAATTTAAACTTAAGAAAATTATTTTATACGTTGATAATCTTAAATACTGAAAAGTAATTTATAATATTTATCAAATTATTGCCTACTATAATCTTTTTTTATTGGAACTTAGACCTATTATATATATAAATATATATATTTAAAAGAATTATTCAAAATATTTTGCTATATGTACATTTAAGTCTTCTCCTATAAAAATATTTTCATCATTTAGATTCTCTCGCATAAGTTCATCCATATCATTTCAAAATTTTTGCTTGCTCTCCCCATCCAATCTAACTTGAAGGGCATATGCATTAACTATATTGATGGTCTCATTCTGGAACACAAGTTTAATTGAAATAATCCTATCGCTTACTCTTTTCATAGCTACCACCGTCTCCTTCAAATTCTGATCCAAAATTATACTTACTCTATTTTTACTTCTATCTGTATTTGTATACCACACTTTATACCTAGTATTTTCAACTTCTTTACTTTTTTCTCCAACCCGTTTAGTCTCTTAAATACAAGCAATACTAATTTTTATTCTCTCTATAGGATCAACAATTTCTCTTAGTTTACCTATAAGAGATCAAATATTCTAAGTTCCTATCATGATCTTGCTCCCTACTTGTTATTTCTTATACTTCTTCCTATAGAATCTTTTACCATTATTTGAACATGTATCTCTCGTATTACCCATATTGCTTATATTTTGGACTAACTTCTTTACTCACATCCGTCTATGATATGAGAACTCTTATTTATTATGCACCATATTCGGGCACCGACATGGCGTGTCGCATTTAAAAAATATCCTACACCCTTGCTTATTCTTCACTAGACCCTTGCTTATTCTTCACTACACCCAGACTCTGATGTAGCGTGTCGTAAGTAGGAAATGCCCAACGATCTTATTATTAGAATCCATATCATGAGATGTGACAAAAATTTTACGCTGGCTGTCACCTATCGCAACCCCCCTCCTTTATCCGAGTTTGGGACCGGCTATACACAAGAAACTCATGTATAGGCAGAGTTAACTAATAATAATATTAATAATGTCAAAATTTTGCAAATATAATTTTTTCATTGTAAATATATGTATATAACTATATAATTTTAAATATTTAATTATAATTAAACTCACCTCAATAAAGTTTTAATCCTAAGTTAATTGTAATTGTCTATATGAATTTTTTTTTCCACTTGGAGCGATTGAAGTGTAAGAAAAAAATAAAAAATAAATTCTAAAATATTAAATTTGAACTAAAAGTTATATATTTATATATATTAAAAATTAATATATATATATATTAATATTATATATATTAAAAATTTTATATATTTTTTATAATATATATTAATTTTTATTTTTTGTATACATATATTTTTACAGAAAATTATGAATTCGAACCAAATTCTTTTAAGCCGATCTTAATTCCTATTATGAATCAATTTTTCCAATTCTATTATAGTTCATGAATCGGACGACTAATTCACAGTTCGACCTACGATTTACATTGAACCGTTGCCGTAGTTATTAGTTGTTGCTATGATTTAAGATCTAGTGACCACCAAAGTTGACCCTGGCATGTATAGCAGCCAAACACCACCATTGATCACCAAGGTTGATCTTGGTTTGTGTGACAAAAAAACATTATCGTCTATAGTCTTTAAAGTTTACAAAACCCAGTGTTTATTTTCTTCACTTCCTAAAACCTTCTTCCTCCTCCTCACATGGTACTCTACGGCATGGTCTATTCATTAAAAAGAAAGCCTCATTCTTCTTTTGAATGCCAAGAGTTGGGCTTTTTGTTGGAGGGTGATGATCAACGATGATTCTTTTTGCTCATTGATGGCAATAGGTTGTTAGCAGGACAACGTTGATTAACGTCGATTGTGTGGGTTGATACTTGATTGTGAGTGTGTTTCATGTGATTGCGAAGGAGATGTGAGCTTCGATGGTGAGGTTGTGATTAACTAGCAAGGGTGGACAATGATCGATGACAAAGGGATGATTTTTAATGGTGAGCTTTTGGACGGCGATGGTGAGGTGGTGATTTGCTAGGTTGAATGGATGGTGATGCCTTGCTACTTCTGTTGGTTTGTGGTTGTTGGTTGGTCGATGATGCGAGCTTTTGGGCTGCGTCGGCGGTGGCGATACTAGAGACAATGAATTAAAATTATTAAATTACATTATAAATAATTAATTATTTATTAAAAATTATAAATTATTAAAAATTATATTATTTTAAAATTGTTTATTAATGAATAATTTGTTAAAATATTATTGTTTATAATATTAATAGTAATAGATTATAATTTTTTAAAATTTTAATTTGGACTCATATCTATGTCCAAAGATAGCATTAGATCTTTGATATTTTTTATTTAACGGACTCCAAAAATGCCACATTAGTGGCCATTAATTCACTTTAATTGTTTTGCCAAAAACAGGGGGATTTGGGATGATTTTGACAAAAAAAAAATGGTTAAAAAAATATAGGGATCAATTATAACTTCATGCTATAATATAGGGCTAAATTGAACCTTAATATAATATATATATATATATAATTATTTTTTGAGATAATATACTGTATTTCGCACCAAATTGTTTAATTTTGGGCAATGCCTATCTTGAACAAGGTTTTGAATAAACTCTTAATCACTTTATCAATCTATTAATTAGACCCAAATAAAAAAATAGGTTCTAAGAAAAGATTCTTAATTCTAAAAGGAAAAATATATTTTTTGATCTCTTAAACTTTATATCATTTGCACATTAAGTTCTTAAATTTTTATTTGATAATATTAAGCCCCATACACCATATGACTTGGTAACATTACATCTTTTTTTTTTTACTAGGATTAAAGGTGTGACAGTGAATTGCCAATTGCGCGGCTGCTTGAAGAAAAATGATGTGTTTTAATTCTCACTATTTAAACATAAAAACTCATTGTTTTGGAGCAAAACAATGTGTTTTAGTTATGCAATTCTTCTTTCTCTCTCCCTGTCTCTCTTTCTTCGTCTCAGCAATTCTTAATTAGGGATTAAGGTGAGAGAGAGAGAGAGAGAGAGGAGTTTTTCCTTTTTCTTATACCGAAACATAATTTCTTTGCTCTTTTGTTTGGTTGATTGGAAAATAAAGGAAAATGAAAAAAACTTTAAGAAGAACAAAAACAACATAGCATTTCAAATGGTGTCTGGAATTTAACTTAAGTACTCATTAATCAACCACAAGGAAACAAGAATTAATTAATTATATAGTTAGTTGCAGAAAGATGGGTGTGTTTAATATCTATATGAGTTTAAAAAAAGGGTAAATTTTACATGGAAACTTACCAAATGAAAAGACAAAATGCAGAGAAAGCTGGAATTAACACAATACAACAACAACAACAACAAAGCTTTAGTCCCAAGTCAATTGGGGTCGGCTATATGGATTCTTTTTTTTTTCATTTAATACGTCTCTTCTGATAGATGTAACATCACAAGATCATTTTGGATCACCTTTGAACAAGTCAGTTTAGGCCTACCCCTGCCTCTCTTAGCAATATCTACTCTAACTTGTTCGGTTTTTCTAACCGACGTATCGCTAGGTCTTCGTTTCACATAGCCAAACCATCTCAATCTATGCTCTCTTATCTTATCCTCAATAGGTGCTACCCCAACTTTTTTTCTAATGCACTCATTGCATATTCTATCCATCCTAGTATGACCACACATCCATCTTACCATTCTCATTTTCGCAACATGCATTTTACTCATATATTGTCCTTTTACTGCCCAACACTCACTACCATACAGCATCGTAAGTCGTATTACAGTGTAGTAAAATTTTTCTTTTAATTTAATTGGAATCTTTCGATCACATAGAACTCCTGTAGCACCCCTACACTTCATCCAACCAGCTTTAATCCTATGATTAACATCTTCTTCACAACCCCCATCTTCTTGAAGAATAGAGCCAAGGTATCTAAAATAAGTACTATGAGGTACTGTTATTCTGTCTAAACTAATTTTGCCTCTTTCTCTATTCTCGCTATTAAATCTATAATACATATACTCGGTCTTAGTTCTACTTAGCTTAAAGCCCTTAGATTCCAAAATGCTTCTCTATAACTCGAACTTTTGACTTACCCCTGCTTGAGTCTCATCTATTAACACAATATCATCTGCAAACATCATACATCAAAGGATGTCATCCAGTATATGTCTTGTTAGCTCATCCATGACCAAGGCGAAAAGATAAGGGCTCAAAGCTGAACCTTGTTGTAATCTAATAGAAACGAAAAAATTCTTAGTATCTCCTCCCATGGTGCGGACACTGGTGATAGCTCCTTCATGCATATCCTTCAAGACTTGGATATATCGTATAAATATTTCCCTACTCTCTAGGACCCACCATAAAACTGTTTTAGGAACTCTATCATACGCCTTTTCCAAGTCAATAAAAACCATATGTAAGTCATTCTTCATCTCTCTATATTTTTTCATCAAATCTCTTATAAGAAAAATAGCTTCCATAGTTGATCGACCAAGTATAAAACCAAACTGATTTGAGGAGATACAAGTATCTAACCGCAAACGGTGTTCCACAACTCTTTCCCACAATTTCATAGTATCTAACCGCAAACGTGAAAATTGACAGGTCCCCTTTGATTTTCTTTTTTTTTTTTCTTGTATTGTGTTAATTCCAATCAAGAACCAATGATTTAAAAGAAATATAAAAATTCCAATCAAGAACTGAATTGATAAGTTCAATTATGGATTAAGAGTATAGAGCAGATGACAAAATGAAAAAAAAAAAAAAAAACAGAGCAAAAACATAGAGAGGGAGAGAAAGGAGGAGAATTTATATTGACGTTATAGAAAATTTCTCAAAAAATTTCAATAAGCCGTGAAGAAAATGCGTTTACTCACATGTTTGTAAAAGAAAACATCAAGTAGTAGCCAGTAACAAAGAGAGAGAGCAGAGAAATATGAAAAAAGCGATGCGTATTACTACTTGTCAAAACTCATCGTTTTGATTTCTTACCATCTAATACTGATTCACGCGATTTTGACAATATCTGAAGGATACACATTTAATCTTTATTAAAAAAATAGCTCAATGTTATCAATATGTATAGTTTAAAAGTTCAAAATCACAAAAAAAAAAAAAGTTTATGAACTTAATGCACAAATAATATAAAATTTAATGACCAAATAATGGGTTTTCCAAATAAAATTTAATAAATTGTTTTGAGAGAAAATTTTAGAGCAAATAAAATTATAATTAGCCACAAATCATATATTTTATAGCAATTATTATATATTTTAAATCATAATTTAATTTTCAAGGCTAATAATAAAAATTATTGTTATAAAAATTTTATATTCATAACTAAAATATTTAATATGCTACTAAAGCTATAAAGTTGCATCTAAAAGCTAACTATTGTTATAATAAATACACATTGAAACAAAAGTTAAAAATTTATTTTGAGAATGCTACTTTTCACGCATAGTGATAATATAATTAGTAATGACTTATAAGTTTCATAGTTAATATTATAGGTTTGCTATTATCAAAATTATCATAGCAAACATTCATATTTACATCTATTACTGTTTATTATTATTATTATTATTTGTTTTTTATTTTATATTATCCACTTACCACTTTTGCTTTGATTGAGTTTATTATGTAAAATTAATTTCGTATTTTTTTTTCAGAGCTTCTAAATTACTAAAATTGCTAGATTTTATGAGTTTTGTAGAAATTGCTGAGATTGTTCTTTTTAGCATTTATTATTTACCATGTTGGTTTATTTGGCTTACCAAGTAATTTACATTATTTATATGAATTATTATATAATAATATCAAGAAATTATTAATATATTTATTAATTTTATTTTTCCATTTATAATTATAAGTGAATAATTATTTCTTTAAAATCATCATAGGATTTAAAAAAAATAAAAATATTTGTAGTATAGATATTTATATCAACAATATTTTTATTCTTTTGAATTGTTTTAATCAATCCAAAAATAAACTTAAGAGTTGAGCATGTGCACTATTTAATATTGATTTTACCGCTAAATCAAAATATGATTAGCAGATTGATAACATTTAAAACCACGAGAAACGTGTAATTAAAACTACGAAACGTGTAATCAAATCCACGAGAAACGGCCAATTATATTGAAGGGGAGGGACTAAAATAGATTTATCATTTTAGAAGAGAAAAGATGGGCAAAAATGTTAGTTTGAATAATGAGAATGCCCTTAATTATACTTCAATCATTCTAAATTAATAAATGCATTTTTATTTTTTTGTTTATATCAAATTATAATCTACTAAGTATCAATTTTACTCATAAATTTTAGTAATTTATATTTTAATAAAATTGACTAATTTTGTGCATTCAAAAAAAATTAACTAATTTGTTTATAATTATAAATTAAAAAATATACCTATTAATTCGAAATAAATATAATATAAAAACGAAGACCATAAAAAATATCTTTTTTAATATGTAAATTACTATCCTATCTTTAATATATATTATTTTTATTAATTACATATAGGAGAAGAGTGACACTAAAAAAATTTGAACTCAATATATAAAAAAGTAATATATGTACTTAGCTACACCTTAATAATTGTCTCAGCCTTAATGTTTAATTTAACAGTAAAATATTTTTTCAATATTTTATTTTCATTAACTATTTTTATCGATTAATTATTAAAGTGTAGTCTAATAATTAAAAATGTATAAAATTTTTATTTAAATCTTGAGTTCGAGTCATTTGAATATTTTTCCTTTTCATATGTATAATTTATAAAAAAAAAACTATTTTCATTGATTTTTTATGAATTTAGTTAAAATAAATAAAAAATAAAATAAAATTTTGATATTTAAAAAGTAAAATTAAGTTTTATTCCTCTTTTTCTTATTTATTTATTTTATTCTTTTGTTTTCCTTTTCTTTTTTCTTATCTAGTTCCATTATTTAATTTCTTTTTTTTTCTTTTAAACTCATGTACTCATTTAAGAAATAATATATTTATTTTTGTCTAAAATGGATAAGTTTTAAGTTATTTTTTATTTTTTTGTTTAAAATATTTAATATTTTATTTTTAAATTCTAATATTATTTAACATTTTTTTCTCTCTTTTTTTCTGAGTTTTTATTTAAGGAAAAGTGTGAGATATTTTAATTTTTATGGCAAAATGTGTTAATTTAGAAAAAAAAAACTATTAATATAATAGCTAATGCAATAGTAATTTAGCATTAATTTTTAAAAAATAAAAATACCACAAAAAAGACAATCGATAATTAAGCAGCGAATATTTCTGGTCATAGATCTCTTGCATGTTTTCTGTTGCAAAATTTTGGTTTTTGTTTATTATAAAAGACGCACGCACACACTCTCCCTTTCAGTCTCGCATTTGTCACTCTGTTTCTCAGAACTGCCCAAAACTTGGCGTCTCTCGAAGGGGCACCATATTAACACTCTCTCTGTTACATAATAATCGAATGCGACCATCTCTCATCTCCTTGTTCTCCAATATTCACCGCCATTCACTTTCATTTTTATATTTATTTTTTTGGTTTTTGGATTTGAACTATTTGCGAAGTCGTGTGTGAGAGAGAGAAATGGCGGGTTCAGGTTTTGCTTCCTTCTCTTCTCCGCTTTGCACGTGGCTTGTGGCCACCTGCATGTCCGTCAAGTGCGCCAAGGAAAACTGGAACAATTCCCACGCGTTTAACTCATCGCCTTCCAGCAACAGACTCGGCCGTTGGGCTCGTAGAGGAAGGGCTCTTCTTTCCAAATATAATAACACCGGTAACAGTGTGGCTGCTGCTGCTGCTGGCGGTGGTGCTGGTGGTTTCAGTTCTGAATTTATGTCTAAAGGTTTGATGTCTTCTTTGTGTGGATCGAGCCTTCAAGGACTGATGTCTTCTTGTTTGGCGTTTGAGCCTTGTAGTCAATATTACAGCTCTAATGGCCTTTCTGGATCCAGAAATCTCAATCGCAAACAGCGAAGACTCAATCGCTCTGCCCATTCTGGTAATTGATTTTTCTGATTTGTGTTTACTTGTGCGTTCATTTGAAGTTGGATTTGATATTAATTACTACTCTGATTTACTGATTTTATTCTTCTATTTCCATTCTGTAATTGGAATCGTGATTTCCTCCTCATCATTATTGATTATTGAAACTTTTATAATATTAATCTACAAAACCTTGAAATGAGCTTGATACAGTAGTTTGACTCGATTGTAATTGATTCATTTATTCTTTCTACTGATTAGGTTTTATGAATAGTTATTCCTCTTCTCTTCTTTCTGCGTCTTTACTAGCAATTTAACAAAGTGGATAGTTTCAAGTATGCTAGCATGTATTGGAGCTATTTTTTCTGCTATTTGCTTGGTTTTTATACCATTAACACATTGATGGAGTAAAGGCAGGCAAAACTAAGCAGTCTTTTATTCTTTAGTTAACAAAAACTAGGTTGTTTTGCTTGCATGAAAATACAGAAATAAGAGGTTAAAGTGTCCTCCTTATTGAAGTCTAAAAATCACGCCTCTCTCTCTCACATTATAATTGCTTTTGTTCTGTCATCTAGTACGTGTGATTGGTTGTTAAATACATAAATATGGTACGTGTATACCATCGTTGCTTATCTATTCAAAATTTAGGGGAAGTCATGGCAGTAGCTGTGCAACCTGAAAAGGAAGTTGCAACAATGAAGAAACCCGCTATGAAGCAAAGACGTGTGGTGGTGACAGGAATGGGTGTTGTTTCACCCATTGGACATGATCCAGATGTCTTCTATAACAATCTCCTTGAAGGAGTTAGTGGCATAAGTCCGATAGAGGCTTTTGACTGTGCCCAGTTTCCAACGGTATATTTTATTCAAGTTCTTCTTTTGTTGATGCCAACAATTTTGGTCCTAGAATTTCTTTTCTTTCCTTTTTGGTTTATTCTTCTACCTTTTTCCAGAGGATTGCCGGAGAAATCAAGTCTTTCTCAACTGATGGATGGGTTGCACCAAAACTGTCCAAGAGAATGGACAACTTTATGCTTTACATGCTTACAGCTGGGAAAAAAGCCTTGGCTGATGGTGGTATCACTGAAGATATAATGAATGAATTAGACAAAGCTAAATGTGGAGTTTTGATTGGTTCTGCATTGGGTGGCATGAAGGTAACTCTGAGATTTCTACAGGTTTAGACACAGTAATCTATGATATTAAATGCATATCTGACCAATTTAGATTTGATGTCTCATTGCAAGAGCAGCAGCATATCTTTATACTGTTTTCTCACCAGTTGTTGCATACGTCAACTTAGAGACACCGCCAGCATTTCTTATGCTTTAGAAAAATGGGACCTGATGCTGTTTTCGGTGTTTATATTTTCCCATGTAAAAGACTTGCATTACAATATATTAGACTAGCAGAAATTTTCAGACATGCAAAAAGACCATTTATCTATGTAATATGGCATTGATTTATATTTGCTTATTTGGGTGATCATGTATAGGTTTTCAATGATGCAATTGAAGCATTAATGGTCTCATACAGGAAGATGAGTCCTTTTTGTGTACCTTTTGCAACTACAAATATGGGTTCTGCTATGCTAGCTATGGACCTGGTAAGCTGTAATTTTAAGAGAGGTGCAATACTGAGATTCAGCTTAATGATTTTGGTAATATGGACTTTGATTTTTTTTTTATTCAATTGCAGGGTTGGATGGGGCCAAACTATTCAATTTCTACTGCCTGTGCTACCAGCAATTTTTGTATACTGAGTGCAGCAAACCACATCATTAGAGGCGAAGCTGTGAGTGTCTTACATAATCAATATTGAACACCGCATGGGATATTCTTACTATGTGTGTCTATTGCTTTTTTTTTTTCCTGAAATTGTTTTGAACAAGCAGGATATCATGCTTTGTGGGGGATCAGATGCTGCAATTATACCTATTGGTAATTCCTTTCATAAGTTCTGGACAGCTGATTTTTACCTTAGGCATTGCATGTATTTGGCATACTATTTTCTCATATTTGCTGCAGGCTTGGGAGGTTTCGTGGCATGCAGAGCTCTTTCACAAAGGAATGATGATCCTTCAAAAGCTTCCCGACCTTGGGATATGGTAATATATCAATGTTCTTTGTGATTCTTGTTTTTCAACTCCCACATGGCCACCTACTTCAATTCCATTCTCCATATCTTAGAACTTGTGGAAAATTATTGATTTTAAATATGTTACTAGTGAAGTCAGTTAGATAAAGATTTGGTACATATAAGCACATCATTTGCAATAAATGATTATTACTTTCATAAATGGCTACAATATCTGCTTTAAATGTGACTTTATATGGTTTCATTGCTCAATTCTCTTATTATAGGTTTTTGTTTTTTGAATGCTGCATTCAAGAAGTTTGGAATCTGAGCTTCTATACTTAAAAAGTTTCTAAAATTTCTGTACAGGTCACTGATTTGATTTGTGTGTGTTGTTATTGGAGGTTGTACCCAAAAGCTTCAATATTTTATTTTCTAACCTGATATCTGATACCTAACTCAAATATATTTTCTGGTGATAAACAGAATAGGGATGGATTTGTGATGGGGGAAGGAGCTGGTGTTCTGCTTTTAGAAGAGCTAGAACATGCTAAGGTATTTGCAATTAACTCAACAAAGCCATGCCCAGGGTGCATTATTTTCCTTATATTCAACTTGGTGTCAGTATATAGTTCCTATATATCCAGTCCTATTTTGAGCTATGTTCTCTGGTCACTCCTTTATATTGATGCATTTATTAACTTTCCACATTTGCCTCTCTTTTCCTTAAGTACTTCTGCCTCGTAGTTTTCTTCTTATTTCTGAATTACAACATAGAGATAGTACGCTATAAAGTTACAAGGTGAAAACTGTCTTTAAGTAGTTAATTGAACAGTTAATTTCTCATTTGCAGAAAAGAGGTGCAAATATCTATGCAGAATTTCTTGGAGGAAGCTTTACCTGTGATGCTTATCACATGACTGAACCACGTCCTGATGGTAATGTGAAACTTTTTTGTTACTTGCAACTTTACACTGAATGAAGTCTTGTGTCAGCATGGAGTTTCTAAGATATGCTGAATGGGTATTTTTGTCATTTTGTCTTGGTTTCATGCATTCTTATGTGGTTTAGCAAATGAGCTAACACAATATTTTGTTATCATTCCTGAATAAATACCAATTGATGTATAAACCGGTGCTTGCATTTCATGGTGCTTCTGACATTTATCATGGCCACCATTAGGGATTGCCAATTTGCCATGCTTATTGCTCAAGTAGGTTGTCCAAAAGGGAGTGCGGTAGTAGGAGATACTGTAAAACTTCACCAATTCTTGAGAAAGGCTATCCAAAGTAAAATGGAGGAAATGAAATGTATAGCTTAACCCAACTATATCGGGATTGAGGCCAAGTTGAGTTTAATGCCCTATCAAGGCAAAAAAAAGCCATAACTAGCATATAGATTAGTTTGACAGTAAAAATAGTTTGCACCAGGCACTATGGAGTTGAGATTAATCACATAGGATATATTCTGCTGGTGGTGTTTTGTTAGTATTTCTGTTAGTGTGACACTTTTGAACTCCGTATCCTCATCATGTTATATATTATCTTTCTGGTATATTTCTGTTCAATTACACCTTAAGAGTAGAGTTGCAGTTTGCTGTATTAGTCAACCTGACTGGTGCTTCAGAATCCAACAAATGACTGTTCACATCAAGTTTTGTGTTAGTAGAATGATAATTTATGATATTTGGTAATAGATTACAAAAAGTGAGAACGTAGATGGTATATTGATGTGAACCACTAGCTAGACATTTTAGAAATTTGTCTTCATTTGGTTTCTGGTCATGTATGCCCTATTACATTCCATGCAGTTTAATATGACCTGGCGCACATTGGTTACATTGGTTCTTTCTTGCTGAACCATCACTTAGGTTCCTGATCCTCTTTTGCATTGATTGTGAGTTCCCTTAGAGGAAAGTTTTTAGATAGAACTGAGTTACCAGTATGTGGCATCTAAAGGGATTATCCAGTTCATAAAGTGCTCCCTGGCTAGTTGGGGGTATGGGGAGAATGGGCATATTAGGTTGCAGCCCTTCCCTTGCATTTTGGTAGTGGCTGTTTCCATGCCTTGAACCTGTGACCTACATGTCACCAAAGGAATAACTTCAATTTGCGCCAAGGCTTCCCCTCAGTGTATGGCAACTATTTTTCAAAATTATTTGGAAGGTCCCAACTGCTAACATCATATGATTTTATGCCTATTGTTGCAAGATTCATTTCTTAGTGGACATAACATCCCTTTTCCTCGCCAAACAGGAGTTGGTGTCATTCTCTGTATAGAAAAGGCATTAGCACAATCTGGTGTATCCAGGGAGGATGTGAACTACATAAATGCACATGCTACGTCCACCCCAGCTGGAGACCTTAAAGAGTTTCAAGCTCTCATGCATTGCTTTGGCCAAAATCCCAGTGTAAGCATGACGCATTCTTGTTTGTGTAAGCATGACACGTGTCTCGCCTGTTTCTGACATTACTGGTTCAAAGTCGAGGGTGAACTCCCCTTCTTACATGAGATCTCCCCTATTTACAGTTGAGGGTGAACTCCACAAAGTCCATGATTGGCCATTTACTAGGTGCTGCTGGTGCTGTGGAAGCTATTACTGTCATACAGGTAAGAAGTCTACAATTGTTATTGGCTGTTTTAACTCCTAGCTATATTTGCTTGCGAGCCACTTTTTTTAGTTTTAAAGATATTTTTTGAGTACTGGAAAATGGAGGAGGACAGACTTTACACACCATATATTTAACATTTTCTGTGGACTGTAAATTTTAAGACCAAATCACCTAAAATCCAGAAGTCTCTATGTCAACTTTGATGTGAACTTTTAATTACTCAAGGATGGTGGTGTCAGTTATGGTTATTCATTGTATTAGACTCTATTTGGATTATCGCTGGTCCTATATGGACATGGTGTAGCACACTAACATGTTATAGCTCCCATAATAGACGTGACATTAACATTTCTGAAAAAGAAAAATCATTTGAGCGTTTATTGCATTAATAGAATTTCTAGTATTTGGTTTTATCTTCTTTTCTTCAAGATAATTGTTGAAATGATGTTTAATTTACAAGTCATTGGACATATTGGTGTGCAAGTTACATTCATGTGTGATTGATAGTTGCTCGAATGAGGTCAATACAAGGGATAAATTATAATTGATACTTGAAATCTGGGGCCTAAATTGACACACAAGTTTTGGATTTTTTAAAATAGCAGGCCTAGTTTTAAATATTTGATCTCTGATATAGAAGGGATATTGCAATTGCATTTCCCCTGTGGGATTATAAGTTTAAGCTATAAAGTGGCTACCTTCCCAAAACTCTCCCCCTGCCAGGAAAAGAAATAGTTCTTGACATTTTGTTTGGTTACTTGTATAGGCAATACGGACAGGATGGGTTCATCCAAACATTAACCTGGAAAATCCAGATCAAGGGGTGGTATGTTTCCTTCTATGCTTTTCTGGGTTATATTTCCACTTCTTGGGGGATGGTTTACTCCTTGACCATGGTAAAATTGAAATTTGATTATTTTTTTAACACATTAATACAGGACACTAATGTTCTGGTTGGGTCAAAGAAAGAGAGGTTGAACGTTAAGATTGCCTTGTCCAACTCTTTTGGGTTCGGCGGCCACAATTCATCAATCATTTTTTCGCCATACAAGTGAATAGGGGTGCTTCAACCCTGCTGTATTAATATGGAAGGTATGTGGATCTTTTTTTTTGTTACTTTTTCAATTTTAGTAATTGGATATGATATGAACAAAGGACCTAAAGGTGTGGGAGATCTTTATTTTTTATTTTTTTCCTTTTTCAACTATGCCAAGGGTAGGGTTATAGAAAGCGGATTGAGTAAATAAGTTGAATATGTCTAAAACTATTTATTATTAGCTCTATGACTTGTCCCCTGCGCTCGTAAGCCACTATAATAGAAGTGAAATATTAATGAAAACCTCTGCATCCAGTTTCTGTTCAATCAGTCAGGTGAATTTGACTGTGAATGTTGCTGTTAGGACAGATAATCTCCAGAGGATCAAAGTTGGTAGATCGTCTATTGGGTTGGGATGAAGTGGGAAATTTTCTTCTTGTGTTGTTTTCAGAACTCCCCATCTGCATTAGGGGTTGATACACTTTTGAGCCACAGAATCACCAGTGAAGACCTTTTTCAATTTTTCTTCCATGTATAAGTAGATGGCTGATCCTTGTTTCAATACTCAGTTGTAATGAATTCTGCGTTGGCAGTTGGCTAGGTTATGCTAACATAATGGTGGTTTATCAGCATACCTGTGTTTTATTTTGTTCTTCGGCTGTAAAACTCCCGTATCCCAATCAGTGATAAATGAATTAAACAAGTTTCTTTTTTTCCTTTTTTATTCTTTGCAACGCGTAAGGAACACAATTTTTCACCGTGATCAATTCTATTTCTTGCGGTATCCAAAGCCATTAATGGTTGAACAAATTTTAAATTTTGACTGCTTAAACACCGGTACACTTTGAGCAAAACCGAGGATAACCTCAAGAATTTGTTGTCAATTAGGGAACTAAAGTTACAAGCCGAGTTTCTCTGAAAGCAATTACAAGCCGAGTTTCTTATCGATCGTGTCATTAATAATAAAACCAGTGAATTTGTTGTTCAGTAAAATGGAGTATCACCGCAAGAATTCGCACACTATTGTTACATGCACGGAACATAAAATACATTTCAATATAGAAGGATAACCTCGCCTTTATAACTAAAGCAGGAAAAATTTGTATGAATGTATGAATAAATAAACAAAAATATTTCACGTTAAAGGCTGCATGCATATGGATTCTTCACTTGCTTTTTCTCTTGTTGCCTCTTTTTTGGCTCTTATATCTCGCGAACTTCATTGAAAGTGCACTTGAAGAGCTCTTGCCCTCAAGCTTCTTGGTCATTTTCACCACACTTGCCATACCTTTCCTAGCAGCTGCACGATGCTCTGGTCTACGACTCATCATCTTGCGATCAAGAGGCCAATATGCATATGGTTCAAGCTTGTCCTTCCTCTTCACATCGCCACCAGCTTTCTTGCTGGCATATTCACTCCCAGTGTAAGCCCACCCAGTTTCTGATGTTTTCCGACGCTTTTGAGCTTTTCTTGAAGAGTGAGCAGAAACACTTCCAATTTCTGTCCTTGCATCTGAATCAGTATCTGAACGCTTTTTTTCCTTCTTTGATTTCCGTCCCTCACAAATTATCAATCTCCCATCAGAGTCTACCTCTAGCTCATCATCCGATTCTTCCTTCCTTTTGAGATGCTCTGATGATCTAAGAGCTGACCTTATTTTACGCTGATCAAGTAAATCAAGCGGCTCATTTTCTAACTGATCAAATGAATCATCTGGTAAGCTCTTATCTGATTTCCGCTTTCTATTAGTCCTGGTTAAATTGTGCATACAATTATGTCAGTTAATATTACTTGAAGAAAATTTTTGATAATTAGATAAAACGTTGCTTTTGATGACTCATTGTGTACTTATTGTGTCAATTAGGGAACTAACCGTGATAAAGAAGCTCTTGACTTGGGCTGCGAGGAAACCTTGCTTCGTTGACCAGAAACAGACTTTATATCCATATATTCTGCATCACTGTCGTCTGTGTCCTCATCACCAAAATCAGAGAATATTTTCGTATGGTTCCATCTACTTAACCTGGAGAAAAGGTACAAAATATTAACACAGGCAATTAAAATGAGAAAGAGATGAGACTACAGGGTCTAATCTTAGTTTGGGTCATAATCCCTCGGTGAAATATACAACTTTCAAAAAGGTTCTCAAAAATACCACAACAACATAACAATCATCTAAAAGTGGAATGCATTTTTCCCATCTGTCAACAGAGGATAGTTTTTTTTTTTTTTTTTTTTTATCAAAAACAATAATTATATGAAACAAGATTGCATACAAACAGGGTACGAGTTCAAAAACATCATCAGTATATCTGATTATCATAGGTCTTGGACCAATGAATATTATCAGCAGTACAGCAATTGAAGATAATTAAGACAAGCTATTGAACACGAAATTTGTCTACTATTTATATAGTGAGACCTGGATGTAGTAGCTCTTGACAGATGAGATCTAGCTTCCTCGGAATTAGCTGCAAGCTTCTTCTCCTTTCGTTCTTTTATCTAAATTCATCAAGCATAGATAAGACAACAAAAGGATGATAAAGGAAAATTGCATGTTTATATGGTATTCATTCAACCAACCTTCCGGATGTTAGTAAGAAGTCTCATATGTTCTTCAGGTATCACTGCCTTGACAGCTTCAAGACCACACTTCCTGACAAGCATCTCAAGTAGATGCTTAACCTGTGAAGAGCTAAAAAGTCGTTGATAGGAAAAGTATTTGCATCCAGTAAGAAAGGACACAAGGATTTGAACCACTTTTTAACTTAGTGACCTGATTACCAATTATCAACCACAAAGCTACAACAGATACAGAGTTCCATTCATGCTAAAAATACTGTGTATTACAAAAACCCTTCTAGAAAATCGTAGCCCAACCCTTAATTCATCCGAAAAAATGATTCTCAAGATCAAATTAGATAATTTGCCATAATAACAAACCCCAGAAGTTTAAATGACCCGAATGTTAAACTGATAACTGCTAGTGCATGATAAAGAAGAGATGCTGATCGAAAGAATCATCAACGAGTACAAGGGACAAGAAGTCTTGTTGTTGGTTCACAGACGGGTTGAATAGGGGTTTCACCTTCTATGTCAACCTGGTGGGTTGTAAGAATCAAAAGCATAGATAAGAGAGAGCTAGAAGACTGTCTATACTACGTTTCATAGATGAGGAAATTAGATGAAGAACAAATTCTCTCAAAATTTCACAGAATACAGAATTCAATGATTCAAAAGCAGTGCAAATAAATTCTTGTGTAAGAATTTTGAGAGAATTCAATAAATTCACAGAATACAGAATTCAATAAATTCTGGTGGGTTGTAAGAATCAAAAGCATAGATAAGAGAGAGCTAGAAGACTGTCTATACTACGTTTCATAGATGAGGAAATTAGATGAAGAACAAATTCTCTCACAGAATACAGAATTCAATGATTCAAAAGCAGTGCAAATAAATTCTTGTACAAGAATAAGGCAAACATGAACCTTAGCTTTGAAATGGTTTTTGGTGTCATCTGGCCATTTCAGCAAGCCTTCCACCATGCTCCTCAAGTGCAGCTGCAACCCTTCACACTGTGATTTGGCCACCAATACCTTTAACAAACCTAAATTAGCCTGCACCAAGAGCAAACTGAGTTAAGCCTAGAAAGTGTAACGATACAGGCAAGGCCAATCATAATGATAAAAGTTAAGAATGTTCCCATAACACACTTTAATGATTTCTCGGTTCTTTCTCTGGAGGAGGAGAAAAGTGGAAGGAAGTAACTTGTAAGCAGTAGAAACAAGGTCTGAAAACTCATAAGCCAATCGAGCTAAGCCTTTCACAGCAGCACTGACCAAATGGGGAGTTTCTCCAGCCATGCCTCCAGCTACCTGTGACCAACAAAAAGGGCTTGAGATTCAAAGATTATAGTATACGTGCATAAATATCAGTCAAAATGAAGATACAAAAATGGAAACTAAACTATTATTTCAGAGATGATAATTAGTTCAACACAAGTTATCTTAAAAAAGAGGCAACATATATAAGCACCATGTTAAAAAATTGATACAAGTTTTCCCTGTTTCCACCATTCTCTTCGTCTCCACAAGCATGACCGATTTGGACAAGCACGTCATAAGCTCTATTTCTAGTCCTTTTGTTAACCTGTAAGAGCACCGTTTTTAAAGAAAATGATAAATTAGCATCATGAACAAAATTTCTACTTGCAGTAAATGAAAGAAAAAATCAGTATTAAAATTACAACCATCAATATAAAATTGTCAAACATGTATCCTAGATATGACAAGGGAAAAATATCAAAATGCACATTCAAAGTAAGAAGTTTCAATATTAAGATTCTAGAAACTAAAGTGTGAATAATAAGCACAGGAACTCCAAATATTCAAATAATAACTCAAATTAACAGGAAGCAGGAGACTTCAATCAATTAAAAACTGTAGCTCATAGACCATAGCAATATCCAAATACAATCAACAAACTTCCAGCGAGTTCAGAACAGCTCAAAGCCATCTGCAATCTCAACCAAAAAGTAAATGCCCTTAACTTCTCGTCCTTAATTATGTCTACTCAAAATTTTGAATCAGTCCAAGGACAAATAAATACTCTACCTATTATCTGACTACAGAGAAAGCTCAGTGTCAAAAGGCTTAAATGCATTGTCTTCATATGATAGCAAATTCAGCTGTAATTAATTAAAAGTTGAAAGCTATTTGTTCTCCTGTTAAGCTGACATATTAATGGATTCTAAATTCTTCAAAATAATTGAAGTCCATAGCTCAGTGGACAAAGTCTTGGTCTTGTAACCACAACAGTGCATTTTCAAGTCTTGCAAGCAACTGCCTGTTATAAGATGCAATTGGCTGCAATTCCCTGCAAGAACCTCTACTTCACTGGGACAACCATAATTGGAAAGCAAGCAAATCTTCTAGCATGTGGCATATACCTCTTTCAAAGCAAGAATTATTTCAGTGAGGAAAGCACTAAGTATGTCACTCCGCCGCCGCTCTGAATCTCCCTGCAATAAAAAACACAAGTAATTTCCACTAGATAAAAGGACTAAAAAAAATTTCATCAAAATATCAAATTATTAAATGGTGACTAATTGCTCCTAAACCCTATAGTTCAAAAGAGAAAAGTAAAATGTCATGTATTACAACCTTGGAAACATGAACTACCAGAAAGTACAAACAATCAAGTCTGTGCCGTTTAGCAGAGAAATGGCATGAAGGCATGACATCAATCATTAGTTGAAGTAGTTCCTCAAGCCCTGACGAAAGGAATCCATCATACTTCTGGCAACACCAACAAGAGATAATGAGAAAACTTTATTTCATGAGAAAGGGCCATAAATGTAAACAAGTTAAAGATAGCTTTGCGGCAAATATATACATAATTACTTTTTCAAAATATTGACTGATTTTATCTCAGTAGCTAAAGCCCAAAGGTAAACTAAACTCCACACTGTTCATTAATGCATTTCAACAACTGTGAATACTGTGTTGATGCAAGTGCATATTCAAAACTTTAAACAATTCAGGAGCTTTTGCATTCACAAAAGATGTACCTGAATGATAATTGAAAGTACTTTGTATGCTTTCTTTTGGATCAAACCATCAGCATCCTACAAGCCAAAAATTTTAACAATATTAACAGCAACAACAACTCCAACATTTCCTCCACAGAAAATAAAACAGCTCCTACAATAAGTAACAAAGTCAACCACCATATCATATATAGGAATTGACAAACCTGTAATGCAGGCTTTACTGCACTAAACAGAACACCAATCTCTTTACCATCCAAGCCAGGCAGAAGGGAAACAGCCAAGTTGAATAGCCGGGCCCTTCATTTAAATTCAAGAAAACAAGAAGAAAGTTAAATTCTGATCAGTTCCACTAGAATCCCCAATCATATATAGATGAAATTTTGAGTGTCAATTGAGTCATGATGAATCAGACAAATGATAGATGTAAATGATATGCCGCAGCATGTAGCCCACCCCACAGACAAGGAAAATAATGATGAACGATTTCATCAAGGGTTTAAACATAAAACAAAAAGAATAACCTCTCAACTGATGGCGGCTTTTCAACTGATGAGTCATCAATCTGCATAGAACTAGAATTTCCAGAACCTTCAGCTTTGGTAGCCTTTTGCGTAACCTCCAAAAGCTTTCGCATTGTCCTTAAAAACAACCTTGTAACTACTTCTTTATCAGATATTGAAGCAAACTCACTGATTGTGGACTGCAAAATGAAAAAAAAAAAAGGTTAGCACTTCAGCACAAAATATCCACTAATTAGTAGAAAAATCATATTCACTTTCTGGAAAAAAAAACAATCTGAGAATTATTTTAACAAGTGATTAAGTCATCAGTCACATAACTGTGGTGTGCTTAAACCAGAATCATGAGCAACAAAGACAGTTTTGCATTGGTTCTGTTAAAACCATGAGATGGCCTACTCAAATCAAAGCATTTGGATGCACCCCAAACTAACATTTTTAGATCAACTCACAAAATATTGACCTAAACTTTCAAAAACTTTTACTTTCCATAAATATTAATGGCAAAGTTGGAATTTAGCACATCACAGAAGATATGAACAGCAACCCTTATGAAGGGGAAGGAATGCCCCATTTAGCTGTAAATTCCGAAGGAGAACTATAGAGTTTAAATAGAAAAAAAAAAAAAGAGACAAGTTGGAGAGGGTGATTATTAAAATTATTGAAAACCCATAGTTGAGAGACTCTTCTGATTCTAGATATTATTATCAACGTATGATATCAGCAAAGGACAATTCCCAAAAGAAAGTAACAGCCACCGTCACAGTTCAGATACACAACTGATTGATGCAAGGAAAACAAAATGCATAAAAGTTTAGTTTAACAAATATCAGAAGACATGATATTTTCAAGACAAATGATTATTGTCTACTAGAACCCACCGAGAGAGTCAGAATATGGTGATGAAGGGGAACAAGAAATCAACAAACATTTAGTTGCCAAAAGAGAGAAATGAAATGGCGCATGTTATTTCTCAATTATGATAAAATAAGTACCTGCAAACAACCTCCATCATCTTTTGAAGATTCCAACAGGATCCCAGACAAAACAGTAAAAAACTCACGAGCAGATGATCTTAACACTTTCAAATTATCTGCTGCAACCTGCGGACTATAGTGGGCTATTGCCCGCTGTCTGGCAACACAAGCTTCAGCATCAATCTGATCATTATTTTCTTCAAGAAGTATCTTATTTTGTTGAATAAGAATCTGCAAACCAGAGCATACCATTCCACGAACATCACAATCTTCAAGAAGAGCACTGCACAAAGCTTTCTCTAGATCCTTAAAACCTTCTGCAGTGTCCAAAGGATAGTTGCAAAAAGAAGGAAATAAGGACCATAAAGAGTATACAAGTGCATCAGCACTCCTTGCCGAGACAGTCAATCCTTCTAGCTCAAACTGCAACAAGTATAACTAGTCAATGTTAAAAGAAGGCCCATAGAGAGAAAAAGAACACATTATTGCTGAAGGGTTTCATACTTTTCTCGATTTCTGTCTCATTAGTCCAATCATACCCAAAACGGTCTCTGCAAAGAAGCTTAAATGGGCACCAACAGTATACTGCTTCAGAATAGGAAACAGACAAATATTGACATCAGATAAGTCATCAGCCTCCAATTTAAGAGGTATGAGGCTTAAAAATGCTTCAGGCCCCATTGCACCGAGAGCAGATCCAAGGCATTCACGCAACTGCAATCAACAAACAGATCCACATATCAGCAGAAAGTAAAAGTTTTGAAAAACATGGCACGGATTGAAAAATGCACTCGGGTACTTGTGATCATTCTGAACAGAAACAGTGAATTGATTAAGCAAAGAAACTCCAAGTACAAAAGCACTTCAATCTACAATACATATAATGTAGAAAATATAGAGAAACCATAAAATTAGCACACCCAATACCACTACAGATGAATTGATATCTAATCAAAGTGGTTCATAACAATAATGAATCTCATCACTACCTGTTTTCTATAAGGAAAGTCTTCATCAGACAATCCTTGCATATCTGCTAAATTCTTAAGGGTTCCTTTCATAAAATATGAAGAATTGCTACCTGAAAAAGAAAACAGAGAGAAATTTGTTGACTGTTATTTGATTTTGAGGAAATAAGGAAAAAAATACAACCCAATAAAAAAGAAAAATAAGGAAGAAAACACTATAGACTAAGTATAAAACTTAAGGTTCAAAAGCCAAGAAATATTCCGTTAAAGAAAAAAATAAACAATTCTCTGTCAGAAGTACTCGAAGTCGCACACTTAATCTAAGAAACAATTATGCTTAGCAAAAATTTGGAAAATAAAGTGAAATTGAACAAACGGTACAAAAAACAAAAACATCAATGAGATTACCTAATTTATCAAACATGGTCGAAACAACTTGTAATACCATGTCCCAGACTGCACTGTAGTGATATTCAAGCAAGCTCTCAATAGTAGCACACACTTTTTCAATGACTGTTGGCCCAGACTTTCTGTCGTCTACATTTTTATTTGCCATAATCTGATCTACTCCTTGCTTGACCAAACTTTCATCAATGCCATTATTTATCAAACTCTTTAGTGCCTCCATGGCTGCAAAAATGGCCTCCTCATGCTCAGAAGCCAAAATATCTGTCAAAACAAAGGTGAGAAAAAGCCATATTACTACTAATGTAGCTTTGAGGCAACAACTATCACTCAAACACAGTACAATTGTTCTAGAAATTGGTATCATACCTTTCAGGGTACTAAAAACAAGTGGCAGCTTAACCACACAAATTTGCCTGTTTAATGAATAAACTTTCCTCATCCCAACACCCAGCAAGCGAGCAGTGAAAGTCATGTTATCTGCAGAAGTCTCATTTGTGGAGGCAGAAAGAGCTAATGAGCATAACAGGTCAAGCAAAGCTTCAGCTGAAACATCTGAAGTCGGGTGTAGGCAAACTACGTTCAAACTATCAGTTACGCGCCTTGTAACAACAGGTTGGCGTAGTTCAAGAAGAGTCTTATAATACTTAAGAATGGCAGTCTTGCATTTCATAGACATAAGAGGAAGACATTCTTTAAGAGTATCAAGAAGGTATAGGACCTCCTGAGCTCCTCTAGGACCTTCAGTCTCATTAGTGTTTGATCCACCAGCAAGAAGAAGAAACCTTTCAAAAGTATTTGTAATCCCTTCACTTGAAGGAGTTATAAATGGTGTTCCTTGAAAACTTTGTAGGACATCTTGGATACAATAATTTGCCTGCTTTCTCACCTGTTCAAAAAACAAAATTAACATTTCATCAGGTAAACAACAATTAGAAAAAAAGAGCTTAACAATAACTCACCTTTGGACGCGAATCAATAATGAACCCCATTAAAACGCCATATAACTCAGAAACTTCGTTCCAATTTGCAGTGTCTTTAATAATCAACATATGAGCTATGCATTTCAATCCTGAAGCTACTGCACCAACCGTAAGCGAATTCAACCTTAAAACCTTAACTATTATCCCCGATAAAACTTCTCTCTTCTTCTTCAATATCGGCACTGAAATTCTCGGAAGAACAAGGGAGAGAATTGTCATGAGAGAATCAATAACATGAGAAGGAGGATGGGGATCGGAGGAGCAAAGTCGGTCCAGGGAGGAGCATGCGGCGCCGAAGTAAGCGATTGGAGTGGACGGAAGGTTCTGGTCCTTCAGTTCTTGGGACATGGTCCCAACGATTGCGCAGAGATGCTGGTGATCCTCTTGTGTAGAAGAAGAAAAACGTGAGAGAATTGAATCGCAAAAATCATCAGTTGTAGAGATGGTGGGGCCTTCCTCCATCTCGATACCTTCCATTGTTGTGGTTGCAGGAGATGGAAATCGGAGTTGCAGAGAACTGAAAACCCTAACTAGTGAAGGTGTAAAAGCTTCTTCCAGGGTTTATGGTAAGTATGTAATTTTGGGCTTAATGCGCTTGCTGTTAAAACTGATAACAATTGGGTCAGAACTTACAAGCTCATTGGGCTTAATATTTTTTGTCTTAATCCTTTTTCTTTTCAAAATGGGCCACGTGCTCATTAAGCATTTAAATTGAATTTTTTTCAGATAAAATGCGCAAACACGTGTAAAGTTTCATAAGATTTCTTTAAAAATATCCCAAAAAAAAAAGAAAAAAAGAAAAAGGAGATGTTTGGTTGAAACTTTAAAATTAGAATCCAAATTAAAATAAGGCGGACTTAATTATTTTTATTGGTTTAATCTATCTGGATTATAGTCGAATCAATCAAAGTTAATAATATTTTTTTAATATATGTATGTCAAGTTTTTTTTATTTAGATAAATTAAAAATTAATAAAAAAACTTATGGCAATAAAATTTTGATAAATAAAAAAAAATTAATTGATAGTTTACAAATTTTATATGTGGAAATAGTATTTATTGATTTAATTGATGAGATAAAATATAGATAATAAAAAATATAAAAAATAAATAAATAATTTGATTTATGTATTGTTTTTTCATTTTAATTTTTATCAAAATCAAAATTAATGAAGAGGAACTAGTAGATAATGAATGACTTATTCACATCATTGGTCCAATGAGATACTCATTTTTTTTAATATGTAGAAGAGGATTTCATTATCATTAAGAACCAACATCAAGTCTTAACAAAACATCAAAAGTATCTGGATGATTAAGAACCCAGTCCACATTAGGAGATTTCCTAAAAACAACAGAAGCAAGAAAAGTATGCAACTTTGTTAGAATCACTTTTAACAAAAGAAAATGAACAACATATGAGAAGCAGCTAATATAGCTTCTAATCTTTAAGACCAAAGCTTCAATTTTCTAAAGGGTAATGATCTGGATGATTGATGGCATTAATGAGAATAAGCTTGTTATCTGACTCAGATGCAGTAAGGGAGTTGAAATCTAGAAGCTCTTTGCACCGCAATCGACAAAGCTTGTGCTTCATTCAGAAAAAGATCGAATCAAACAAGTCATTCCATCTATCAATTTACCTTTAGATGTCCTTAAAACTAGCGGCTCCTGCCCAAGTAGAGAGAGTACTAAAGGTAGCATGAGAATAAATTTTAATCAATCATGTTGGAGGGGGAGCCCATAAATTTTGTTAGGATACCCCTGGGTCTCCTCCCCTACTATTTGGAAATGTAGTAGCCTGTCTAGCTTTTGATTGAATTGCTTCAGAATATTCAACAAATAAACAAGAAGCTCTATGTATTATGAAAGAAGGGTCTGGATTTATACCATGAAAACAAAATTCATTTATAGCTTTCCAAATACTCCAGCAAATGTAAACAATTCTGGCTAGAAATAAAGATTTATAAGGAATAGAATTATCGCGTAAAAGTTCAAACCACCGAGAATAGAAATCATATTGGTTCAAAGCCAAAGGATTTAAACCCACATTTGAGAAGAACCGATATGCACGTGCATGATGACAATGAAATAGGATATGCATATATGACTCCTCATCTGAATTACAAATCAAGCATAAACTACCTGGGCTCATATTCCTTTTTGCCAGATTTGCCCAAGAAGGGAGAGCTTTCATGCACAATCTCCAAACAAACTTCTGAAGTTTTGGTGGAACCTTTAGCTCACAGATGGAATACCAAACCTGACTTCCATGAGAAGAAGAATTTCTAGTGCCTGAAATTCCTACGCAAGAAGCATTGCATAAAAAATTATCAACAGACTTACCATAAAAGTCTTCCAAACCTGTCTGGATGCCATATTAATCCTATCTGGATTTCCATTAATCGATAATGGAATATCTGTAATAGCTTCTGCCTCTCTTTCTGGAAACATTGAAGAAATTTTATGCACATTCCATTCTCCACTAGAAGTTATAAGATCAGAAACATAACAGATATTATAATTCATGTTGTTTTGTGGAGATAGTTTGAAATTCGGTAACCTAGGGACCCAAGGGTCCTTCCAAATGCGAATATTTCTGCCATTTTGAACTTGCCATCTAAGCCCTATCTGAATAAGTTGTCTTACATAAAGCATGCTTCTCCAACTCCAAGAAGAGATCCCCTTCTTTAAACTTGCATAAAAAAAATCACAGTTAGGAAAATAAATAGCTTTCATGACTTTACTCCACAAATTATTAGGTTCCTGAATTAACTTCCAACACTTTCTGGATAATAAGGCTATATTGAATAATTCAAAGTCTCTAAAGCCTAAACCCCCCTCTATATTTAGATTTTGCAATTGCTTCCCATTTTCTCCATTTAATACCTTTGTTCTCAGTAGATTGATTCCACCAGAAAGAAGATATTTTCTGGTTTAGTTGTTTATAAAAACTTCTTGGAAGCAATGATATTCTCATTATTCTATCTATTTTATATAATTAAACACATTCATTCTCTTTTCGATTTCCATCACAAAAAAAACATCACTAAATTATTTTTAAAAACAGTCTCTTTTTTATTTTAAAAATTAAAAATTTTTAAAATACTTTATTTTCAGAGTTTTTTTTTGAAAATCCAAAAATAGTTATATATTATTAATGTCCATTTGGATTACATCAGAAATAATCTGAGGTGGAATAACACTCTACTCAAGATAGCCAGACATAGAAACATCTGCTCGAGCAAGAGTATGAGCGCACTAATTCGCTGACTTCTTAACAAAACCTACATTAAGAAACTGAAACTCATGTAAAAGAGTTTTACATTGATAAATAATAGAGCCAAAATATGAATTATCCTGCTTATCACTCTTCATGACTTGAACTGTGACCATCGAATCCGATTCAATAAACACCTGTTGTCCCCATTGCTTCTCCTTCAACCAACTCAAAGCTTCTTTCATGCACACGGCTTCCGCCATTAATGAATTCATAATCATTAGCTTCTTTCATGCAATGTTTATTGGCAAGGGCGGTTTGGATAAGATTGAATGGTTTCGTATGGCCTGTTGTGGGTTCGACTGCTGAAATTTTTCAAGTTTTGCAGCAGCAATTTACAAAGCAGAAGATAGCCGAATATTTTTGTGTGATGTGACAGCTTTGGTTTGTTAGAAATAAGGTGGTTTGGGAGAATCAATGGCTAACAGTGGAGTCTATACTTTTTCGAGCAAGGCAAATGTGTACAGATTGGCAGGCCTCTATTATTGTGGGAAGAAATGAAATTCGAATTGCTAGTAGCTTTCCGGCGAAGTGGAGGCCACCAAGTATGGGGATATTGAAATGTAATATTGATGCTACTTTTGATGAGACTGTACAGCTTACAGGTGTTGCGTGGATAGTTCGGGATAATTCTAGAAGTTGCATTGGTGGTAAGCTGATGTTAATACCTATGGTTATGAATTTTCAGAGTTTAATATATATATAGTGTATTAAAAAATATGAACTACTTTCAAAAACAAATATATTTATAATATATGTTAAATTATGCAAATATCATAAATTATTTAAAAAATAAAAATGGTTTAATATAATTCTCTCTTATATTTTTTGAAAGGAGAATTTCGTTTGCTGTAAAGAGTATATAAAAAGTATTCTTTCTTGTTTTATTAAATTTCTAAATTTTTGTGTTTTAAACAAAAATGTGTAAAAAATGAGTGACTATTTAGTTAAAATAATAATTTATTCATAAAATTTCTGATAATATATTGTAATATGAATTTGAGTCAGTATTCATTGAAAAATAGTATATTAAAAATATTTAAATATACAAATATATATAATAAATTTAACATTATTATTATGATCACAAAAACGCTAAATTAATTAGTTACTCAACAATTAACACAAAGCTAAAACTTTATTTTTTTCTACATGACACTTCCATATTTTCAAGTTGCCCAAGTGGACAAGATTTTCTTTTAAAAAAAATAAACATGGTTAAAACTAAAATTATAAAATATTTAAATAAAATGTCATAATTTTAAAAATTAGATGGAAATTTGGGCCCACTCGCATGCCATGTGAGTATCTACATTGCTTGCTAACCTTAATTTGTCACTTCACCTCTAGATATTAATTAAGATATTCTTTTACTGCAATATAATACGGCCTCGATAATATATGGTAGTGAGTGTTGAACAGTAAAAAAATAACACATGAGTAAAATGTATGTTGCGAAAATGAGAATGATAAGATTGATGTATAGTTATACTAAGATGGATAGAATCCGTAATGAGTGCATTAGAGAAAAAATGGAGGTAGTACCTATTGAGGATAAGACAAGAGAGTATAGATTGAGATGGTTTGATCATGTGAAACGAAAATCTAGCGATGCGCCTGTTAGAAAAACCGAACAAATTAGAGTAGATATAGCTAAGAGAGACAGAGGTAGGCCTAAACTGACTTGGTCAAAGGTGGTCCAAAATGATCTTATGATGTTACATCTATCAGAAGAGATAACCTTAAATCGTATTAAGTGAAAAAAAAAAAAGAATACATATAGCCGACCCCAATTGACTTGGAATTAAGAATTTGTTGTTGTATTAGATAATGTTTAGGACCCATCAATTTTATGTATAATACTCCCTCCATTCTGAATTAATAAACATGTTTTTATTTTATAACAGATAAACTCTAAAAAAAAATTTTAAACTAACTAAACATATAATTTATTACCTAAATTATAATTATTAAGAGCTTTTTTTTAGTTGATGATGAGAAACGTGTATTACTCATATCTAAGTTTAGAGTTTCAATTTTCTAAATGATCCATTCCCTTATATATCTAATTAATAAAAAAAAAAAAAGAGCTTCGTTTCTACAGCATTTATTTATTTTGTTGTGTTGTCCACTTAAAATTAAAGTAGAGGAGTAGCTCTTATGACTTGGGATTTATATGCACATTTAAGTAAAGCACAATTTTTCTAAAAATTTTGTAATCGTACATTATCAATGTGAAAATCATATATAAATATCGAAAGGTATTAAATGTTTATATCAATATGGTAATAGTATTTATATTCACGATAAAATTTAAAAATATCAATTTGTAATCAATGTAATAAATTAAGATATATTCATAAGTCATATTTGCGTTTAAAAAAATATTAGAATTTTAAAAGTTTGGCCTATCTGACCTATAATTAGCTAGATATAATAAAATATGTCAAAACATAAGATTTTTTTTCAGTCCAGATTACGCATCAATTAATACTACTAAATATATTTTGATGTTAGTCATAAGTTTAAAAATGAACCTCTGCTCTTATTTTATGCATTCAAAAATTATTTTTTAAAAATGCTGAGTTAAAATTAAATTCTTTTTTGAATATAGTTACAATTAAATTATAAACAATAAAAAGGAAGAGCAAATATTATAATACGACTGGTCCAATGAGACATAATAGGTTAGAAATTAGAATCCAAAGAGGGAAAGAAATTTATGATTCTGATAAAAATAATAATAAAAAAAAACTTATGAAACAACAAGTGCGACAGGCATTAAAAAAAAACAATTGCTACAAAAATTACCAAAAAATAAAAATAAAAATCATACACAAGTTAATTTCCATAAAAGGACTACAATAAAAACAAAAATAATACATATAAAAAGTAACTAGAAATTAATTAAAAATCTACCATATAATCACAGATTAACAATCAGAACCGTTCATCTTCAAGGATTATTGAGCCTGGGCCTACCACGACTCTCATCAAGACGGTTAATCATGTAAAGAGCATTGCTAGTGACTTTAGCAACATTTGTGATCTTTCTCTTCACATCTCCTTTCACTTTGCTCTCAACCTCTTCGAATCCATCAAGACATGTATCCTCATTCGTCAAAGCTGCGCTCACCCAAGTCTCCGCGTTACTCATCTGCCATCGAAACGTTTCGACTCTCAAATGTTTCAACTCCTTCAGCGTGCTACTCAACTTGTCCACCGCGTCAGATATTTGCTCTACACAGTCACTCAGTGCACCTCTTTCTCTCTTGGTTTTAAGATCTCCAGAAAGCGTGGTTAAGTACTTTGATACTTTACTAGCTCGAGCGAGAGTGGCTTTCACGGCAGCTTGGGCTAGGCCTCGCGGTGTGTTGGCGGCGCCCGAGTAGGAAGAGAGTGTGTGGATGCAAAGGTTTGGGTAACTGGCATGGAGACAGGATGATCGGACCAGATCTTGCGGTGCATTGTGGCAGCTTGCGAAGGCGTAGAAGAAGGAAGAGAGAAAGAGAAGAATGGTGAAGAGAGAGAAAGAAGAAATCATTGTGCACGGTTTCAGTAACCGAAGCTATGTAGGCTGCAGAGCATGGGACTTCGTCACTTGGGACTGATAACAATTCTGGCTGACGAGGCATTTTTATAGGATAGTAAAGTTCAAATATGGGCTTGAAGTTGGATGTTAATTACAATCATACTTTTTTTTACTACCATATTTTTCATTTTAATGAATTATATTTTTTACCGTTATAATTCGAAGCTCAAAAATTAATCTAATTAATCAAGTGTTTTTTCATCTTCTTATTTATTTAAATTTTATTATTAAAATAAAAATTTTCCTCATCAATGAATTTAATCATAATATAAATATGAATTTAATACGAGATAACTAATTGTGATATTATTTATTATTTCTTTCATCCCACAAAAATTATCTACTATTTAATTTTAAAAATTTTTAAAATAATTATTTATTTTTATTTTTAAAATATATTTAATATTTTTTTTATTTTACCATCTAATATATTCACACTTTAAATAAAAAATTAATAATAAATTAAATTATTTTTAAGATAAAATAAATATATAAATAAGAATAAAAAAACACATAACTTATCAGTATATTAATTATATTTTTTTTAAAATTTATAGAAAAAAAGGTGATATCTTTTTGTAATGGAGGAATATTAAAAAAATAAAAAAATAAAATTATTTGTAACCACAAATTTTAAAATATCTAATCCGAATATAATGCTGTTAATGATTTGTTTATCTATTAAATTAAAATAGATAAGAAAAAATGTTGTGCAATGGAAAATTTGGTAAAAAATAAATAATAAAATAGAGAAGGTTAAATCTGGAAAAGGATGGATGAAGAAACAGAAGAGCAAATTCAAAGCAGCTAAAGTGGTGGGCACTGAAATTTATGCAGAGGCGGAGATAAAGGGGGTTCCATGGGCCCTGTTTCCCCCTCAGTTAAAAATAAAAAATTTTTAGGTATATTTGATAATGAATATTACATTGGTTGAGATGGAACAGCTTGGCTTTACTATGTGAGAGCACGCAACTTCGATCCACGCTCTCAACATTTTTCATCTTTTTTTTCCAATCTTTAAAACTGGGCCTTTTAATCAAGCCCATTACAAACAAACAAGATTTGTCAATGACTCTGCCCATTACAAACATAAAGTTTTTCCTTTAGTGTATAAGAAATTTTCTGAATTGAAAGGAATTGGAGATCTCGCCAAAACTATGGTTGCTATAAAAAAGCATAAAGTTTTTCCTTTAGTGTATCTGTTAATCAAATTGGCATTGCTTTTACCAGTTACTACAGCTACATTGGAAAGAGCTTTCTCCGCAATGAAAATTATTAAGAGTTCATTTCGTAATAGCATGGGAGATGAGCTGCTAAATGATTGTTTAGTTACCTATATTGAAAGAGATGTATTTGCAAGTATTGACAATGAAACAATTATGAATAGATTTCAATCAATGAAAAATAGGCGAGGAATATTGTAATTTAATGTTTTAAATTTTCTTTGTATCCAACATTTTTCTTGTTTTATTTATTTTATTATAAATGTTATTTTTGTGAATTATAAATTTTAAGTTGAATTATACCCCCTTATCTAAAATTCTGGCTACGCCACTTAATTTATGTACTCGAATTAAATGACGACGGTGTGGGCAAGGCTAGGCCAACGAGTTAAAAAATCTTTTTTTTTCTCATTGTTGTTCGAAAGCTCCAATGGCGATTGAACACGTATAACGAAGGTCCTTTCCATTTTTTTTTTACCAGTAGGAAATAGGATATCATTAAGAAGAGAAATTGAGTATATAGCCCCTCCACGGGGAGATTACATACCATATGACTAAAATATACAAGAAGCTCTGCAATCTAACAAACGTACAAAATAAATTAAAAAACTAGAGGAATAACAGGTTGCCAAGCATCATGAACACTCTTAGGAGAATATGATTCCAAATCAAGGTGGTGGAATCTTAGAACAAACAGAAGGAACATACAATAAGTTTCTTAGTGGAGTGATCAACTAGGGATCAAATTCTGAGATGTTCAAGTTATACCTCCAATCTGGATGGTCACACATATGAAAAGTGGTTGTGAGACAATAAAAACCAGAGTTGCCAGCAGGTAATGCAGTGGAATGCTGGGTAAAGAGTATCTTCGAAAATTACTGTCAAGCAACAGGCAGTAGCTGAATCTTGGGCATTTGATAACACCATGGAGGAGTAAAATCCAGAATGACATGCGTTCCTTAAACTAGAGAGACTAAAAATCATTACAAATAGATTGGAGTGCTTCTGGTGGGAGCCCATCTATGTGGATAGCAATCCATACGCAAAATAATAGAAGACAAAGTTCAAGAAAAGTACACACTGCTGTAAACTGGAACCCAAATGGAAGCATCAACCACTCAGTTATCAACTTACTTCTGAAAAAATTGAAGATTAAGATATAAAAATACAAATTGCAATAATATAATATCGCACTCACAAGCCATATGAAAACTAAGATGAGGCCACAATTTTTAACAAGAAACACCTCCTTGAATCTACTTGCATTCAGACACAAGCAAATAAGAAAAAAGGTAAGAGTCCATAAACAACCATATTCCCCAAACATCCTCAGATAAACAACCATATATTCCCCAAACATCCTATTCATGTTTGAATTATGGTACGATCCCTCAATTTTTTTATATTCGAATTTAACTTGGAAAATTGTTATTTTTAAAAAAAAAAAATCAAATGTTAAGCATAACTCAACTCTAATATTAAAATATATTTTTTACATTAGTCTTAAATCAAAACTTGAATATAGATATATATATATATATATTTTGTGCATCAGATATTCAGTCATGGATTTCACAACAGGAAACAAACCAAACAACATCAAATACCAAATATAGTTGCAGATGTACACGTTTCTTTAACAATGACAGCTAATTAGCAGAGATAAAATCACTTTAATGGTTTCAAACCCAGGGCTGCTCGAAGTTTGCTAGCTTCTGCAGTCTCAGGACTTGATCTGGGTGGTATGTACCAAAGACTAGAATATATTTAAACTCGAGTTTAAGTGACTTTATGATGTAATATTTAAATGCTTGATCACTTTTTCGAATTGTTTAAACTAAATATTATACTACGTTCGTCTTAAATTCATAATTCATTAATTATTTGTCTTAAATGAGTGAAACATACTTGAATCAACTATTATTTTAATCTATCTGATAAATCATATAGGATTAGACCGATTTGATTTATTAATTTTGATTTAAAATTCTAATAAATCGATATTATTTGTTCGATTTTAGTTTTCATATTTTGCAAGTCAAAACTGATCAAACCCGATGAAAAAGATTAAACTTAACTGATGATGGTCAATTTAATAGATTCATACAATTCAACCAAACCGACTGATACTACCCCTCCTTTAACCGAGCATATTAATCGAGTTCTATGATTAATCACTCTTTGGACCGGCTCTCAAAAAGACTGTACCTCGGCTCTATACACCCTCATCCTACCGAGCTTCTTCGACATCCTCTGACACAGCAAGTATACAGTCCCGATGTGACAGGTGCACCAGCATAACTTCTTAAATATTCTCCGACATATATATGTTTGTCCCCCATACACCATCTATATATAGGGGCAGACCCTCACAAGTAAAGGGGGCTCTCTCCTCCTCTCTTCTTTGCACTTACTCTCTTTATATAGACCAAGCACTGACTTAGGCATCAGAACCTCCTCCGGCGGAGCCCGATCCGCCTCTCTCTTGTCTTGCAGGTTAGAGACCAAGCGCAGCCATTATCCAAGCCCGAGCTCGGGGAGCTAGGCGGACCCCCCTGAGGTAGCCCCGTCATCAGTGAAAAACCAGGCCTCAACCCTCTAGGTGTGCGACTACTCTACTTTGTATTTCTTGGCCTCTTTAGAGTATACTCATCCGGTATTCTGGTTGAATCTCTTTTGGTGCCTTTCAAAGGGGGGAGTACTCTTTTATCAGTGCAATGACATTCCTTCTCCCACTTAGAATGTCTCATTCCACTGTGTCAAACACAGTGAGTTCATTTTCATCTAGCCCACTACTTGTCACTTATTCACCACTAGGAGTGACTCACCATATGTTCTAGCAGTCGAACCCCTCGTGGTTCTCCAAGATGAAAACCAGTCCTTCCACCCTTTTATTGAGTCTGATATTCCAGCAAATATTACGAGCCTAAACCTTCCTTGCAAATATAAAAAATCTTTATCTGCTCCAGTGCATATTCTCAGCACGCTGAAAGCGCTCAACACTCAAGGAGTCGATGCCACTCCTAGCAACCAGCACAGGATTTCAAACCCCTTGATTGTCCGCCATACGTTCAGGCTGAGTTGACTGGGGCGATGTTGTGGTATCACAGAAAGGTCAATGGGAAGGGGCATAGAGAAAACCTAATCCTCGATCTCAGATTCTCTTCATAGATAGTCAACTGGTGTTCTGACAAGCTATCGTAAGCTCGAACATCCTCCTTCGGAATGAACATTTTGTACTCGTTTGGTATTTGGTACTTCTTTCGAATCCCTGTCAGGTCAGCATTGGTTACTGAGGATCGGATGTCCCTTGCCCGAGCCTTCTTTGAGCTCAGATTAACTTGTTGCGCTTTAGTGGCAACCTCTTCCTCCTCGTCTAGCAGAGTTAGAGGTCTTATGGTATTTGGCTAACCCAGCATCAACATGGGCCCCCCACCCATTTCACTCAAAGAGCTCTGCTCTCCTGCTTCTCCTGGCAGAACCGCACTCATTGTTGTTCGCACCATCCTTCTACTAGAATCTTAAATGCAAAACTTTATAAAAGAAACTTAAAACTAACCTTTGAAACCGAACTCTTCAGCCTTTGCTAGTCAGATGATTCGAGCTTCTCTCTTTTGAATTGCATACCGAATGTTGTTCCACTACGCTTTATTTATAGAGTCTTCTTCGATCATGTGAACTGATGTCCCCTTTTAAATGCAGCAAGTGTTATGTCTTTTTAATTCTCGCCCAACCATTACCTCGATTTTCGAAGCATCGCCTCACTTCTTTTTTGACATGTGTCCTTCTAGAATATTCAACGAGTCTCCTTGGCAGGAGGCCAAGAAATCTCAGATGGACTAGTGGTGCTACTATTCTTTGAAAACCAGGCCTCGACCCTCTAGGTGTGCGAACTCTACTTTGTATTTCTCGGCTCTTTGTAGCTCTGACCGAGTTTGATTTGCCTCTACAGACAATACACTTGAGTTTGATATTAAATGTCAAATGACTGAGGAGGGGACTAGTGATAGTACTCCCCCTAGCTCGTGCACCGAGTACTTTTTCTAGCTCGTACACCGAGCCGCTCACTGGTTCAGTGTCAGGTCGTACAACCTCTTTATATCATGATAAGTATAGTTATCTGGAGCTCGCCCAAGCTCCCTTGTGTGGCACCTTTGCAGCTAACATAAATGTTAGGTTACTTCAGGGGTTTAGTGATATTACCCTCTCCTTTAATCGAGCATGTTAACCAAGCTCTATGACTAATCACCCTTTGAACGGGCTCTCAAGAAGACTGAATTTCGGCTCTGTACACTCTCGTCCTACTGAACTTTTTCGGCATCTTCTAACATAATAGGCATACAGTCCAGATGTGACAGGCGCACCAGCATAACTTTTCAAATATTTTTTGACACATATAAGTTTTTCCCCCACACACCGTCTATACATAGAGGCAGACCTACACGGGTAAAGGGGGCGCTCTCCTCCTCTATTCTTTTCACTTACTCTCTTTATATAGATCAAACACTGACTTAGGCATTGGAGTTTCCTCCGGCGGAGCCCGATCCGCTTCTTTTTTATCTTGTAGGTTGGAGATCAAGCATAAGCATTATCCAAGTCCGAACTCGAGGAGCTAGACAGACACCTCCTGAGGTAGCCCGTCATCACTGACCAATACTTATCATTACTATTTTGCATTATTAAGAATCAATTTTATACTAAAATTGCTTATTTTATTGCAGCAATTGTTTTTTAAAATTTCCGATTATGTATAATGAAGGAAAAACTACAATAAACACACTGAATACTCTTTCAATCCTAATACGCCACCGACCTCATGCAAATTTTCAAAATTACCGTACCACGTGCAACCATCATAATGTAATAATATCCCTACAAAATCCAAATGAAAAACTTAATTAATTAATTAATTATTGTCAACCAATCATGAAGAGATGATTCAGAGACAGAAAGAAAGAAGGATTTCTGCCTCTTCTCTTCAAGCCCCTATGTTTAATTTCTTCTGTGTTTCTAATTATGGAAACAAATTAACATCATTCACGTTCAGTAAAGCTGGCGGGGGCGCCCACTGTCAACTCAATATAATCATCTGCTTAAAATGTCCATTAAAGAAAAAACATCTATTCGCACCCAAAAAGAAAAAACATCTATAACCCTAAATACTAATTTCATATTTTATGATCGTTTAATTTTGTTATTGGTAGCTAAAATATTCATTAATTTAGGAAATCACTTGCTGAAAATTTAGTTAGAAAACAAAAATATATGCATACCTTATTTTAGTTGTTTCATAATTAGTCGTGAATTTTAGAAAAATATAATTCCATTTATTATCTTTTTTTTCCAATTTATTAAGAGTTCATTTAGAAAAAAAACATCTTCATCAATCATCAATGTCAATCTTAAGAAATTGTCTATTTAAACATGTTTGAAGGATTATTAATTCAAAATAAAAAATATCATCTCATAAGATCCTAACACTGCTTGGTTTTTTTTCAATTGTAAGTGGTTTTCTTCCTTTTTATTCAATAAAAGTTTGGTTAAGATATTGTCTTTGAATTAATTATGATAGATATTTTTTTTTTTGAAGGTGATAGATATTTATTTTGAGAGAACTAGTAAACTTTAATTTTAATTTACTTTTCGTCTACTTTACAATAAATGATTTTTTTATTATTTATATTACAACCATTAATTTTTATTATTAAAAATTATGAAAAAAAAAATTGAAAATTCAAACTTAAACATATATTTACATTACTTTTTACATTTCATTTTAAGCGTCATGTAAGTAATTTTTTTATTTCATTTTAACTGTTATTTTTGAGAATTTAAAAGAATATTAATTAAAAATTTTTAATATTGCCCTATTAATTAATGAAAGAGAATAAATGGAATGAGAAAGATGAAAAAGTATATATGAGTAAATTATAATAAAATTTTTAAAAAATTTATAATGGTTAATATTTTTTTAATTTGTGTACAATGTTTTTATATGATATTTAAAATAAAATGGATAAAGTATTATTTAAAAAAATCAATATCAAAAATAATTCAATGTCAAACATGCATTTATATTATTATTTTTCTATATTCTAAATATAAATATGGATGGCCACTGGGAAGTGGCATCCAAGCACCCAATTGTGAATTATTGTGGAAAAAGATGCAGAATGGGCCAAACACTTGCGTAAATATAGGATCCACACAAAATGGTGAGCTCGAGCCAGCTAGGCCTAAATTTTCCACTAAAAGGGGCTAAAATCTTAGCTTATTGTCTGGATTCAAATCCAATCACAATCACCAAGTTAATGCTTTTCCAAATTTATTTTCTGACACGAGTGCCGCTGTGCATGCAGGGCCCTGCAACTAGTGGTTTTGGTATCGTAGCTAACATGAAGTTTTGAAATCAAGTAGTGTGTTTTATTGCTTTTTTTAACATCTAATAATTATCATTCTTTTTTTAATTAAAAAAATATCATTCTTCTTCCTTCTCTCTTTCTTATTAATTGATTCTTCAACTGTCATATGCTTTGTTGATTCCCAGTGCTATTTAGAGTATGCTTAGGTTTATCTTTTTACAACTATGAGAAATACATAGAGTGCTGCTGGCATTGATTATCTTATTACTAAGCAAAACATCTTAAATGCCTAAAGCTGACTGACAAGGAGCAAGAGCAAAGAAGTGCGTTGTTGTCTTCATATATATTTTAATTTGTGGTTAAATTTTTTTTTAAATCATTTAAAATATTTAATAAATCCTTTATTGACGCTGAATAATATCCATTACAAATGTATAATGAATAAGAAATGTTATATTTAATTGAATTTTAAACATTCAGACAGAATAAAAAGATCATATTATTTATATTATTCAAAAAAAAAATGCCAACGTCATTCACTAATGCAAAATAAATGAATAAACAAACAAATAAAGAGGACATTCGTTATGAAATTTTAATGCTCATTGTATTAATTCTACGTAAATTAAGTGAATAGCTCACTAATCTATTATTTTAATTTTTATTTACAACCAACTAAACTTATAAATAACCATTTATTAAGAAAATATAATACTTTAATTGAGTGAATAATTTTTTTTACCTCAATGGAGTGAGTAATTTTTTTTTAAATAAATATAGATAAAACGGTTATCATATTCGATTTTTTATTGAATGGTTTTTAACCCTTTTCTTTTATCAATAAAAGAGCATGGAAAATCTCTTTTGATAATAGTTATAATTTCATCAATTAAAATTCTTAAAATATACGTGCAAAACAATAGATAGAGAGGATAACAATATTTAGAGTTACATGATTCGATTCAATAATAACTACTTCATTTTTAAATATTATGTTAATTAATTCATTATTTTTTGAAGATATTTTGAGTTTAATTAAATAGAATATTTTACTTTAATTTTGGCATTAAAAATCTTACACACTAGTGTTGGAGATAAAATTAAGACTTCTATATTAACAAAGGTTACTAAAACAACATTATTAAAACAAACCAACATTAGTAAAACAAAGAAACAAAAAGTTACTTTTTTATAAACCAACATTTTTAAACCCAAAGTAACAAAGGTTACTTCGGTTTTTTATTCTACATCAACGATGAGAAGAACACGTTGTTGTTAAATGTTAAGTTTGTAAATTTACTAGTTTTTGCACTTAACTATACAAGCTAAATTTAATCATGTTTCAGCTTGTGAAACAGCAATAATTCAGACATGAAATGTATTGAAGATGACCCACCAAAACACTAGTCAAGTAAGGACACAAATTTGAATAATTGCATTGCAGATTTTAGAAATTTCACTATAATCATAATGAAATGATGGTAAAATATGCAAGAGATTCATTACTTCTAAAATTACTTCAAAGGCCTTAATAAAATTTTCAAAACTGAAAGTTTTTTTTTATTTTAAATTTTAATTAAAGTTAAATTTATAAAAATAAAATATTAAATTAGAACATTTAATGAATTCACTATCCATAATCTAAAATTATAATTAAAATTCTACAATCATCGGATTGCTATATTGTATGCAACAGTTCACAAACAGCATTTTGAAATGGCTCAAAGCAAAATTGCCATTACATTACAAAAGTTTGAGTTTATCTAAGCTCTGAAACAGAGCATGTGCTATGGACAGAGTGACAAAGGCTACGTTACATTACATTACAATTATGTCCCACCAATAGCAAGGCCAAAAAAAATTTGCAGTATCTATCATCGTCTACTTAGAAAATTTTGGCAGTTTTCCTGACTCAAAAACCTTTTTTTTTTCAGTGATATTTAAAGTTTTGATAAGAGAGGAATATGAATCAGTTGGTCCCATCTAGGAATCAACTCAAATCTCAAATCTCAAATCTCAAATCTCAAACACCAAAACACAAAATACCTTACGGAACATAAATATTATGTTTCGTAGAAAGTGTTTAGGTTGGAAGGTATAACAGCAAAACCATCAGAACACCGTTTCCAAAACCTTTGATTTTAGAGGTATTAATAATTATTGAAGGCTTATTTCTAATAATAATTATTATTATTGAAGGCTTTATATAAAATAAAGGGGGGAGGGGACAAGTGTTTCCTTGCTAATTTGGCTGGAATATGGTTGATGAATTTTGACCATGTGAAGCTTAGTTATAATTATTTTCAAATTTTATATTAGTTTCGTTTCATTTAAATTATTATTTTTATGTAAAAAAATTATACAATTTATATTATTTTTTATAAATTAATTATTTTTCAATTATAACTTTACTATTAATGAATTAATTAATAAAATAAAAGTAGAATGGTCGGTTAAGATAGATATTGAAAGAAACGAAACTAAAATAAAATTTGAAAATAACTCCTATTCCTTCGATATCCTTCTTCATAGCAAGATTTTCTGGGATGATGATGATGAAGATTTCTTTTTTGATTTTAACCATCGACAACCACCATTAAATTATTTATATGTAATTTCTCAATTTATTTAATTTGTTGTTAAATTTAAGAAAAAAAAAACAAAATGATTATGTGTGTTTGGATTCATTAATTTAAACAAAAATTATAATTATTTATATTTCATACATTTGCATAGAAAATTTGCATCCTTATTATACATAAAAAGAAAAAAATTCATGAAACCCATAACTTTCCTTGGCTCTTTCTTTTAGGATACGTTTGTTATTTTATTATTATATAATTAATAATTGTCTTTTTAAATATATTCCCAGCTCCATAACTCCATCACGTGCGGTGACAGGACTAGAAAGGTATTGAGGTATATTTAAAATTTATATAAAAAAAATTACATATGAGTTCATAATAAAATTAAATATTTAATATTACAGTGTCAATAGTTTAATAATTAATTTGTGCTATTAGATTAACTATGACTAAAAAATAATAATTGTATCCTATAAGTCTGCATTTTTTAAAAAACGTTACATAACAACCTCATTTTTAATTTTTTAAAAAATATCTCTCTCCACATAATAAACCAAGCAGTCAGTCAAAAAATCATCTCTCATCTTATTGAGCAAATCCATCTTGATAATGTTTATGGCTGAAAAAGCCCTTTCGACAGTAGCAGTGGTAACATGTAAGACTAATGATAACTTGATAAGCAGATATATCAAAGAAAATATAGTACCATAACCCGTCTCAACCATTTTCTGAGCAAGAGCTCCAATATCATCAAGATCAGAGAAAGTTACATTTTTTCTTACATTAGAATTGTAGGTATCAAGTTGATATTCAAGTATCATCCGACCAGTGATGGAGAAATCATATGAATATAGTTCAGCAAGACGAAGTAATTTGGATAGCTGAAAGTTGAAAAATGAGTTCATAGGAAAAAGACAAGCAATGCATGAAAGTAATTCCTTACTTGATTTTGTAAAACGATTTTTCATTTCTTGAGCAATGAAATTAATAACCTATAATTGAATGAAAAATAATTATGATATATCATAATAAATAGTTAAGTATATTATTAATTAAAAAAATAGTACCTGACAAAATATCTCTACTCGAAAGTGGATGTAATAAATAATTAGAGTACCAGTACGCTTATATCTTAGATAACCTACATTATCTTACATATTAGGCACTGTGATATCATGATCTATATAAAAGTCATTAACAACTTTCAATAATTTATCTCATTCATCCTCCCTGAGGCTTTGCAATGCTTGTTTAACAGTTGCAATCAAATGAATTACATTAACAATATTTTGATCATTTCTTTGTAAGGTTTGAGATAGATTATTTGTCATTCCTAAAAATTTTCTCATCAAGAAAGCAATGAAAATAAATTCATAACTTTTCATTTTATCAAGCAAACCCACAACCGCCCCTCAATTTTTAAAATCAGAATCATCCTCAAAAATATTCTCAAGAACCTCTTGATATAAGCCTTTTTAAGTTTGAATATTACTACTATCTAGACGTTAAACTACTTCATCATGTTATTTTTTATGGAGAGCATCCCTTATTTTACATAAAACTCCAACAATATTTGCAACCATAGCAACATAATCAAAAAAATTATTCACAAATCTATTGCTCCTTGCTACTACAACAAGTACTAATTAGAGTTGATGAGCAGAGCAATGAATGTACCATGCCAAGGGATTTTCATTTAAAATAATGGTCTTTAACCCATTGAATTTACCTCGCATATTAGAAGCTCCATCATAACCTTAGTCTCTAACTCTATTTAATGATAACCTATGTTTCGCTAAGAAATTATCAAGTGCATTTTTCAAAGACAAAGCAGATGTGTCACTTACATGTACCACTCCAATTAATCGCTCTTCCACTTGTCCTAACTTGTTAACATATCTCAACACAACGGTCGTTTGCTCCTTTACAGAATTATCTCGAGCCTCATTAATTAATATAAAGTAAAAGTCATCTCCAACATCCTTAATTATAGTTAGTGTCGTCTCTATAGCACAAGCGCTAACTATTTATTTTTGGATACGTGGAGAAGTGAGCTGATTATTTTCAGGAGCATTTGAATTAACTATATTCTCAACATCAACATTAAATTCACTGTACCAATTGAGAAGTTCAAGAAAATAACCCCAGCTAAGTGACCTTTCTGACTCATCATGTCCTCGAAAAGCTAACCCATTAGCTAAAAGAAAACGCATACAATCAATAATTGCTGTCAAATGTGTCCGATAATGCCTCTCTTGCTCTTGGCTGTGAGAAGATAATACATGAGACACACTTTATCTTTGATTTTTGAAACCAACATATAGTATTCTAGCATTTTTTATGTGGACTTTTGGGACAGCCAACGTGTTCATTAATCTCTCTATTGCTTTTTTTTCAATTGCGAAATTCAATTTCTGTAAAGGCATTATTCCTCCGCTTAGATTCTCTATTCGAACTAAAAAGATAACACCAAAAATAAAATGTTCCATCTTTAAAAATGCTATATTTCAACCACTCAAATTTAGAGTACTAACTCTCTCTAAAACTCATGATTTTTCCAAATTCTGTTTGGAGAAAATCATGGCCACATGGTTGGCAAAGTCTTTTAACTACATATTATCTTCTAACATCATTCCTTATATCTACATCAAAATCATCAATAGATTTACGCAATGCCGGATCACCTACAATATCATCAAAATATACGTCCGGACACTATTTTATCATTAGTTTTCTCTTCACTTGCATGACTACTTAATGTAGGGATCGACATTGGAATCGAAATATTTGAGGATTCACCATATTCATTCCGCATTCTCTTAGTCTTAATAATAAATTTATCCATATCTGTTAAAATTAGAATTAGTTTAACCTAATTTATATTCAGTATTTTAGACATTAGCTATACAATAAATTACATTTTATATTTAAAACCTAATAATAATTCACAAAACACTAACAAAACTAATTAATTCAACATAATCACAACACATATCATTTTAAATAAAATATTATAGTTAATTAAAATTTAAATAAACAACAATCTATATTTATCTATATTCAAATTACCAATTTTTACCTAAAACCAAATAATCACAAATTCACAAAACAAAAGTAAATTTAATTAATTCAACATAATTAATAAATTATATTCTCTATTTAAAAACCAATTGAATAAACTATATTATATATAAAAATAAATTTCCTAATTTTTTACCTAAACCAACAATTATAATAAATTCACAAAACACAATAAAATTAAATAATTCAACTAATTAATAAACTATATTCTACATTTAAACCTCAATATATAATATATTTTATATTTAAAAAACATAATCTCCAATTTTTTACCTAAAAATTATCAAAATCTCCAATTTTTTACCTAAAATATAAATTATTATAAATTCACAAAATACATTAAAATCAATTAATTCAACTAATTAATAAACTACATTCTATATTTAAAACCCAATATATTATCTTGTTTATATTTAAAAATTAAAATTCTCAATTTTAATAACCTAAAATAAAATCTAATAATCACAAAAAATTAACAAACTAACTAATAAAATTAAAAAATTTTAATAAAATATTAAAAACCTGAACTGGTGGTGGTCGGCGCTGCGTGGCAGGTGGTCTGGTCGGCCCGCCGCTCACTCCTCCTCCCTTGCTCTCTTCCTCTGTGTGCGCCTCCTCTCTGGTTCTCTGCTCGTTGCTGGCCCTTTATTTTTTGTCATTTTGCATTAAGTGAAACGGTGCCGTTTTACTTAATGAAATTAAAAAAAAAAAAATTAAAGCTCCTGGCTGAAACGACATCATTTTAACCAGGGGTAAAATGTTAATTACATGTGTGAAAGGTTGTCTTCATCCTCTCACTCCTGTGGTCAGACCGAGCAAAGCATGCAACAGCCCCCTGTTCAGCTATTCTCTCTACAATACGACCGAACCAGCGCCGGCCAATGCAGCTCCCTATATCAGTACTTACTATCACTGGCGAGGAAGGATCGCTAGCCCTCACCCGACCCCCTTAGATCTGCCACTGGTCACATGATAAGCATGTGATTTTTAACTACAAGTATTTAACAGGTGTTTGATTACTGTCTATAAAATATTTAAAATTACCAAATCATAAAGTTTTGAGGCTTAAAATTATTATATTCAAAGTTTATAGACTTAATGGATAAATTACCTAAAGAAGTTTAAGGACTAATATATATATATATATATATTCTAAAAATAATTTTTTTAAAAATATTTGTAAAATGATGAGTGAGTGGCAAAAAGATGCTCCTACTTCTTTACTACATATTCATTTTGATAAATGATTTTTTGTTTATTGACAATAGAGAGCCCATTATTGAATGCTGATTGAGCAAACACTACCTACAATATTTAGAACCAATTGGTACGAGCTTATATGTGAGAAAAGCTGATTTCTGTGCTGGAAAATCAGGTTGCTAGCTAGGATATGACAAGTTTGTCTCCTTGCCAGCTCTAAAAAGAAATTATAGTTCTTGACCGGCGGCTGAAAGGGTGTTTATTGTCGTGGCCAGCTAGAGCTGATATTAATTCTAGCAATTCTGACGGTGCCATTGTTCATAGTTTCATTTGCCAGACAATTTTAGTTTTGATGGAGCAATTTCATCAAAAATTGTTATAATAATTATGACTAAAAGTTGAAATTGCATTTTTTTTAGCTTAATTTAATGAAAAATGAACCAATTATTAAAATCATTATTTTGCAATGAAATTCATCGTTTTCGGTCATATTTTAACATTTGGATGTTTGAAAACATATTTTTTCACTTATAGTTATTTTTTATAGATTTTTTTGCCATTTTAACATTTTATTTATCTTCTTAAATATTTTCTTTATATGTATATATTGGCAGTCTATAATATTTTTTAGCAATTCCTTTTTTTATATTAGAATTTCTAAAATTTTAGAACATATAAATTATAAATTTTTTTTAAAGAAAATAACAGTAGTTTTTTGAATTAAATAAACTATCAATGGAGAAACTTTTTTAATGGCACTCAAGTTCATTCTTTTACTACGTCATTTATTTTTATAAATGAATATATTGCAGCTCTGGCTTCTGCTTGCATGCGTCATCTACAGCTATTAATTTTGGCTGCCGCCAATATTTTATAAGTTCACACTTCACACAAAAAATTAATCAACATGCACCCATCTAGAACTACTTTATTGAGATGCCCATCATATTTTATGAGACATATTTAATAAATTATTTATTTATTTTAATTATTTATAAATTAATATCCTTTTTAATAATTTTTTATATGAAAATGCTAAAATACAAAAGAATATTTTGAATTTGAGAGCATGTTAATCTATAACAAAAACAAAGCAAATACAAAAACAACTAAGATTACTCAGAAAAATCGGAGTTGTATAATTCATGTTGGTTTTTCACAAATATTTATAAATTTTATTCAATACAAATATCGGATTTTTTTTATAAGTTTGACTATGGTTGTGTCATATAATTAATATTTTATTTGAAGTAATTAAAATTAATTAATTTTTTATGCATCAATTATATACTTATTATAATTTAAAATATGAAAATTTAAAATTATATATACAAATTTGATTCTCATCATGCATACATGATATAAACAACTATTTCTTTTAATAATTTTTGAAGAAATAAAGGGAAAAGTCTTGGTGTTTTAATTTTAGTCTTTGGAGTTGGGTTGGCAACTTTTTATTTCACCTAAATTTTTTTTATGATTTGAGAAGTTAAATATTCAAGTTGATTATATATGTGTTTTATACTTTGTTAAGAATATGATAATTAATAATAAATTAATAAAATTCTAATTTAATGTTATTGCTTTTACCATGTTTATAAATAGTTTAATAACAAAACATTTATATAATCTGATAATAAATTATGTTTGAATCCTCTTTCTGATTATTAATATGATAAAAAATTAATATTTCAATCCCTTTCTCTGAGAATTTCTCTTTTTGAATATTAATTTTATAATAAATTAATGTCTGAATCTTCTTTTTAAAAAGTTATAAGGTTATAAATAAGTTTCAATTTGAAATTTCATTTAAAACTGAATTAACTATTGAAAATAGCTAGCAACGATGGTGAAACAGGCAAAGATAGGATGTTTCCGTTTCGTCCAAATTGAAACTCGGATAATGGATTTGGGCTGACTCTCCTTTCCAGCCTTTCTGGGCTGCTAATACTGGTGGCTAGCGAGTCCAATCCACGCAGAGATACTCCTTTTGAATTTTTTTTTTAAAAAATTCAATCCAAAAAATTAATTATTAATTTAATAACAATAAACACTTAATCAAACAGCCAATTATTGATGAAAAATTAAATGGTATAGACATTATATTTAAAATGAAAAAGAAAAATTAATTAGATAATAACACATGGTAATATTTTTCTAAATATATATTCTAAAATTTCTCTTAAGATGAAATATAAAAAATATATTTATTTAATTAATTTATCATTTCAATTAAAATATCTCATCAAAGTCACTGTTGTATTACATAATTTTACATTATTGTTGTAGTAGTTGGAGAGACTGAATGTTTGCCAATTCATAATATAATAATGCTTTTTTTATTATTTATAACAATGCGAACAGAATCACATGCATACCAAATCATCAGAAAAAAAAAAGGTACTGTTGTTAATTTCCTTATTTATTTTTTCTTCTCCTTTTAGCCTTTAGGTGCAGCAATAACATTAACTGGAGAGAATAATTTGTTTGGCTGTGATGACAAAGACTTTTTGATCAGTAGAGGTTTCCTTATATACGTTGATATCTCAAATTGGGACCAATTCATTATACAATATATGTCAAATTACATAGAATTTTTAAATATTTCATACTTGTCTCTTAGCTATTACAGCCGCCACCATTTCAGCATTTTTTTATTATATATATATTTTTTAAAATGCCACCCTTCTACCAATCATTTTTATGTATCTTATATACATGGACGAAATCAGATTGAATCAGATAAGAGCTGATGATCTTTTCTGTTGATCATCGGATATATATATTTAAAAAAAATTTTACCAGCCGAAATAGTAAAGGTAAAGGCTCAACTCCCCAGCACTCCATCTCTCTCTTTTGCCTCCTCTTTCCGAATAGCTAGTTCCATCATTACTTATATACATCTTATTTTTTTTATTTATTTTTAATATTAATATTAAGGATAAAATTTGAATATAATCCATTAGTAGATATACATCTAATTTTTATATTTATTTTTTAGTAATATTCAGTTAACATGTATATGATATTATATTTGTTTATAAATGGGAGTGCGCATTGGACCACTTCATATATATTGCTATTTCCTTGCACTATACATATGGTTAAAGAGATTAAGAGGGGAAGATTTTTATAATTTAAAAAAAAAGTTGGATAGATAAAATATTTAAGTAATCATGTTCGGGAAATTAAAAAAAAAAACAAAAACAAGGCTGTGTGTGCTTAAAAGAATTAACATGAAAGAATTCAATTTGATTTTGAATAAATTCTATCACTAGAATTTAATTAAATTAATTTTTTATAAAATTAATTTCAAGTATTATATATATAAATAATTAATTAATTCAATTTTCTTAAATTATTTATATTTATTTAATAATATCTAATAACATTGAAACTTTTAAAAAATATATTATATAAACTAGTCAATCATTAGCATGCACGTGCTCTCCACAACTATACATAATACATAAACACAAATTTTGTGTACAATTCAAATAATGTCTACGTAATGGTTCATAGTTATATACAGTTGTTACGGTTTAATTATATATAAAAAAATTATATTTTTTAATTAGAGTGATAAAAGAATAATAACAGGTGAAGGCAGAGGGATCTCGTAAATTAAATTATATAATTAAAATAAATTTAGCATGTAACTTAATAATTTATTAATATTTGCATTCTTAATTTGATAATAATGTATCTTATTAACTGAGTTTAAATTTAAGTTTAAAATATGTAAATTTTACATTATTAAGACAAAATAATAATTACCTATTTAATTTTAGATTATTTACAACAACATTAGGTTTATCGTTTTAACAATTATTGGTTTATTTTATTTTTATGAACAATCCTCTCCGTTCCACATTTTGCTTGAATCTCTTATTAAATGTTCATTATATCCTTTCTTAATTATTATGATCTCCTTTCTATTAATATCCTTTTTTCTCAATTATCAATTCCTTTATTGATAAAAAAAATAACAAAAAAATGAAAACATAGATGTAACAGATATAGAAAAATTGTACGATATGTTATTCCAATATAATTAGAAAAGTATAGAAATAAAATAACTCGTTAATTTTAACGTTCAGAAGTCAGAACTCATTTATTTTTGTATATATTTTCAAATCAAATAAAAGAAAATACATTAGAAAAAATAATTATATTTATAATTATTATAAAAAGGTGTAGAAAGAAAACAAAATAATAATTTAAATATAAATTTTAAATTTATTGTTTAAAATATTCTATTAATTAATACTTGAAATTAAATATAATTGATTGTTAATAAACATTTAAAGTTTAGAATTTGTCCCATATATTTTTCTTATTGATGGTCAAAAAATTTATAAACATATTGATAGCTATAGATATAACTGAAACTCGAGTAAAATTTAAATTCAAATGATAAAATGTTTTTTTTTGGTCATTAAATAATAAAATGTTGTTACATTAAGGTTTTAAAAAAATAAAAAAAATTTAAGATGACTCTGATTTATGTATCTGTTCATAAATTAAATTAATTATAAATTATGATTTAAAAAAAATATTTTTTTAAATATTATAATTTAAATAAAAATTTATGATCAGTATGATTCATAAATTAAAATATTAACTAAATTTATAATAGATTTTTTTAAAAAAATAGTAAATGAAATTATTAAAATTTAAAATTAAAATAGCCTACGCTTTCCTCCTGGCCTTAATTGTCCTCACTCGGCTTTCTCATGGCATACGCATAAGCCATATAGAGTAGGATATAGCCGCCTAGTCACAGTTTAATTCTCTGTTTTCTTTTCAATTGCTTAAAAAAATTAAAATTAAAATATTAGTTTGTTTAAATATTAAATCGAATCATGTCCGGCCGCCTTTTGATTCATTTAAATATTTTCCAATCCTTCATGGCTGATATATATATATATATATATTGTAAATTTATATACTTTAACAATAAATAAAATTTTAATTAAATTATTATAAATATAAAAAAAATAGATAGAGAATAAAATACGAGAAATTTATTTATTATAAATTGTAATTCGTACACCACTCACAATAAATATATATAGTGATATAATTAGATTTTAGATAAGAACAAAATAATATAATTATCATGAAATTAATCCTAATCTGAATAGAATAATTCTAATTACAATAATGATAAAATAAAGTTAATCCAATTAAGTAATTATCTACATATTTCTTAACATTTTTCATTCGATGATTATTTCTATAAATATACTTCGTTAAAATTTTGCTAAGAAAAATTAAGTGAAATAAAAATTTAACGAAGAAAAAAAATATAATATTTATAGATAACTTTCTCTAAAAAATACATCAAACTAAAATATTTTAAGTGAACACATTCTAATATTATATATATGTCTTTTAAAGACTAATGTCGACAGTACTTTTGTGAATAAATCTGCTGGATTATCACTTAAACGAACTTTATAAATATTGACTTTTCCTTTATTCATGAGTTTATGAGTGTAAAAGAATTTTAGTAACATATATTTGGTGTTGTCACCTTTTATGTAGCATTCCTTGATTTATGCAATATATACTACATTATCTTCGTACAATATTATTGACATGTTACTTTCTAAGTAATTCACATGTTTCTCTAATTTGTTCAGTTATGTTTTTCAACTATATACATTTGCGACTAGCTTCATAAATGAAAGTAGTGGTATTGTCTGCTTCACATATCATCATGAAATAGTAATATTATTACATGCGAAGGCATAATCCATATCAAATATGCTATGGAGATAGTATAGAACATATTTTACTCCATTTCAATACTTTTTAGTTGGTATAGAACTAAACCTTGAAAATAAGTTAACTGCAAAAAATAATATATAATATTGTATTATTAGCAAGATAACCCTTATTACATTGAGATATGACACTTCATAACCAAGAATCTCTTCATTATTTTTTTGTGGACGTTACATCGAGAAAACGGACAATCATTGGAGCTATTAGTAGATAAAATTTATCCATATAAAATTATTTCAAGATTTTTCGATATATGATACTTGATGGATAAAAATTTCATTTAAAAGATACTTAACTTGAAATCCAAAATAAAATTTTACTCTTCTAAGATCTTTCATTTCGATTTTATTTTTTAAATGGTCTACAGTAATTGAGATCTCTTATAAAGTTTTCACTGTATTTAAATTATTAACATAAACTGCAGTTATAATAAATTTTGAATTTATCTTCTGGATAAAAATATATGGACAAATGAAATTATTTCACAATTTCATTTAACGCATTTTTTTTACAAGTCATATGAGCAAGTTGTCACAATATGTGTTGAGCCCTTAAAGGACTATCAATCTGACTCTAAGAATAATTATATTCATAATAGAGAAAATGTGCTATTTTTATAATTTTATTTGATTTATTTTTTTTACATATAATATCCTATGAGTATGACATATTCAGATGTCTGAATTACTGGTTCAAATATTATATGTTTAGTAAATGAATATAGTTTAATATTGATTACCTTTTATTTTAGCCAATCACTTCGACGTCAATAATATTAATAATTTTTAAGCTAAAAAACATTTCAATAATTTAAACAGCATGTATTAATATACATATAATGTAAAAGTATGTAAAAGTTAATGAAATATGCTGTGCAAGCAATCAAATATTCCAATAGAAGAAACCAACTGATTATCAACAAACAATCAGCCAACCAAATTCAATAATATAGATTTATAAAAACAGCACTTTGAAATATCCGATTTCACTCTATGTTAGCCAGCATAAACTTTTGCATTATGGACAAGTGAAATGAAAAAGAAAAAAAAATAGAATTATAATTTTTTTTAAATTGCCCGAATTATGAATTGCATAATAATCGCATAATTTTTTTTTAATGATTCAACATGATGAGTTCTAATATCACTCATTTGAAAAAAAATTCTAAATCTCAATTAAGCCAAACTTAATTATATTAAATCATAAAAAAATATAAATTAACTCCGCCTGCGAGTATCGTAGCCGGTCCCAAGCCCGGATAAAGGAGGAGGGTTGCGGTAGGTTGGCGGCCAGTGTAAAAATTTTGCCAAACTTTCTATGGATTCTCAAAACTATCATTATACCGTTGGGACGTGCTCACCTAGGCACGCGCTACATCGGCACCCGGGTGTAGTGTTAAATGAGCAAGGGGTTCCATCACATCGACGCCTGGGTGTGGTGGAGTATGAGCAAAGGTTCCCATGCCATGGACGGGTATGGGTAAAGAAGTTAGTCCTGCCATATCAGCGCCCGGATGTGGTGTCAGACAGGAAAGGGCTACCGCATTATGGACGAATGCGGCTAAAGAAGCAAGTCCAAGGGAGCCGATTAAGATTAGGTAGTTGGAATATTGGCACTCTGACTGGGAAGTCTATAGAGCTTGTGGATACTTTGAAAAGAAGGAAGGTTAGTATTGCTTGTTTGCAGGAAACCAGGTGGAAGGGAAATAAAGCAAAAGAGATTGGTAACTCAGGATATAAGCTGTGGTATTGTGGCTTGGATAACAATAGGAATGGTGTGGGCATTATTATTGAGCCTACGCTTAAAGACAAGGTGGTGGAAGTGAAAAGAAAGGGAGACAGGATTATCTCTTTGAGGCTTGTTTTGGGAGATGACACTATTAATGTTATTAGTGCTTATGCTCCCCAAGTAGGTTTGGACGGAGCATCCAAGGTTCAGTTCTGGGAAGATATGGATGATATCATGCAAGGTATTCCAGATAATCAGCAAATCTTCATTGGTGGGGACCTTAACGGGCATGTTGGTAAGGACAGTAATGGTTATGACAGGGTCCATGGGGGTTATGGTTTTGGCAACAGGAATGAGGAGGGAAAGAACATTTTGGATTTTGCGGTGGCTTATGATCTAGTGCTGGCGAATACCTGTTTTGAAAAGAGGGGGTCACACTTGATTACCTTTAAGAGTGGACGAACCCAAAGTCAAATAGACTTCATACTTACTCGAAGACGGGACAAAAGTAAGTGTAAGGATTGCAAGGTCATTCCGGGTGAAGCATTGGCGGCGCAACATCGTATTGTGGTTTTAGATGTTAAGAATAAAAGTAGCTGGAGGAATGATAAGAAAATATTGAAACCAAGGATAAGATGGTGGAAATTGAAAGACCTAGCTCAAGGTACCTTTAAGGAGGAGTTACTAAAGGAAGAAATTTGGAACCTTGAGGCTAGTGCAGAGAACTTGTGGACAAAAATGGAAGGTGGCATTAAGAAAGCAGGTAGTAAATTGCTGGGGATCTCTAAAGGGGCAGGGCCTCGACCGCAGGATGCATGGTGGTGGGATGAGGAGGTTCAAAAGGCTATTAAGGCTAAGAGGGAATGGTATAAAAAGTTACCGAATGCGGTTAATAGCGAGGCCTTTGAGGAATATAAGAGGGCTAAGAAAGAGGCAAAGAAGGCTGTTAGTGTAGCTCGTGGCAGAGCCTTAGAAGGGATTTATCAAAAGTTAGGTACTAAAGAGGGAGAAATGGGCATTTATAAGATTGCAAGGATGAGAGAAAGGAAAAGCAGAGATTTAAGCCAAGTCAAATGTATAAAGGATGAAGATCAACGGGTGTTGACAAGAGATGTTGAGATTAAGGAGAGGTGGAAGGCTTATTTTGAGCAGTTATTCAATCCTGAACATGAACAAGATTTTCAAGGTCTTCATGCAACAAATGATTATATCAGCTGGTCTAGGAGGATCTTGCATAGTGAAGTAAGAGAAGCCTTGAAGTATATGAAAGTTGGTAAAGCTTGTGGCCTGGATGGTATTCCTATAGAGGTTTGGAAGAACCTTGGAGAGGTAGGAGTTGCCTGGTTAACTAAACTCTTTAATGCTATTGTGAAAGGACGTAAGATGCCGAATGCCTGGAGGAAGAGTATCATGGTACCCATATATAAAAATAAGGGAGACATTCAATGCTGTACAAATTATCGGGGTATCAAACTTATGAGCCATACTATGAAATTATGGGAAAGGATTATTGAACACAGATTGAGGAAGCTTACAAGAGTTTCGGAGAATCAGTTTGGGTTTATGCCAGGGAGATCTACCATGGAGGCTATTTCTCTTCTAAGAAGACTAATGGAATTGTATCAAGAGAAGAAGAAAGATCTCCACATGGTATTTATTGACTTGGAGAAAGCCTATGATAGAGTACCAAGAGAAGTGTTATGGTGGGTTTTGAAGAGGAAAGGAGTCAACGGCAAATATATCAACATCATCAAGGACATGTATGAGAATGCATCCACTAGTGTGAAAACACCTGGTGGAGACACTGAGACTTTCCCTATTACTGCCGGATTGCATCAAGGTTCGGCCATGAGTCCATATTTATTTACCCTGGTTATGGACGAGCTAACCAGAAGCATACAAGACGATGTTCCTTGGTGTATGTTGTTTGCTGATGACATTATTTTAATTGATGAGACTAGTGCTGGTGTAAACCGTAAGTTGGAAGTGTGGAGAAAAACCCTCGAGGACAAGGGTTTTAAGTTAAGTAGGAGTAAAACGGAATATATGCACTGTGAGTTCAGTCTAAGGAAGAAGCAGGAACATGAGGTTAAGTTGGATGGAGTTTTGGTTCCTAAAACCAACCACTTCAAATATTTGGGTTCGGTGTTCCAGAATGATGGCCGTATAGATGAAGATGTGGCTCACAGAATACAGGTAGGGTGGTTGAAGTGGAAGGGTGCGACTGGGGTTTTATGTGATAAGAAAATACCTCTGAAAGTGAAAGGTAAATTCTATAGGACGGTTGTTAGACCTGCGATGCTCTATGGTAGTGAGTGTTGGGCACCAACGGGACAACATTTGCATAAGATGAGTGTGGCAGAAATGAGGATGCTAAGATGGATGTGTGGACATACCAGACTGGACAAAATTAAGAATGTTCATATTCGACAAAAAGTCCAAGTAGCGGACGTCGGAGATAAGGTGAGGGAAGGAAGACTTAGATGGTATGGGCATGTTTTAAGAAGACCTCCTAATGCTGCGGTTCGTAAGTGTGAGAATTTGTTGATTGAGGGGGCTAGAGGTCGTGGCAGACCTAGAACTGTGTGGAAGGAGGTGATAGCAAGAGACTTACGTGCCTTAGATCTTGATGCGGATTTGATTAATGACAGACTTGAATGGAGACGTAAAATCCGTGTCTTGGAAGGGGCCTAAGGCTGGAGTTTTTTTTTTTGGTGTCTTTTGAGCTTATTTTGTTGAGAATCCATACAGCCGACCCCAATTTGTTTGGGATTAAGGCTTAGTTGTTGTTGTTGTTGTTGTATAAAAAAATATAAATTAAATATGTAAAAACATACCTAAATTTATATTGTCAATGAAAATATTAAATATTGTGGTTTTTGATATTCCAAATTGATGAATATGAATTTGGAAAAAGTATTTCTCTCTTTATAACGATTTAAATACTTAAAATAAATAAATTGAGAGAGACTCGTGCTGATAACATATTGTAAATATAAAGAAAATAAATAAAGAAAATAAAATATGAGAAATTTCTTTATTATGAATTGTAGTTCATACACCACTCATAATAAGTATATATGGTAGTGTAAGTAGACTTTAGATAAGAACATAATATTACAATTATCATGAAGTTAATTTTAATCTGAATAGAATAAAGTTAATCACAATCTTTATAGGATAAAGTTAATCCAATTAGGTAGTCATCTGCATATTTCTTAACATAATTAAGTTTTTGTGAAATAATATGATTTTAATTTTTATTCTATAATAATTTTTTATATTAAAATGATTAAATTTTGTAAATTAACTCATCTATTTAAGATTTGAAAAAAAAAGAGTAAATTAAAAGACCTTTAATACAATCAAAACAAATAAAAATGGTTGCTTCAGTGTGTGATAGTTTGAATACGACTATCAAAACAAGGAAGGAAATTAAATTGATTCATTCTGGTCCATGGCTGAAACACTTATGCCTCCATGGATTCTTCCAAATAAGTGTTGCTTCCACTTTTTTTTTTTTCATTCAATGTATACAGAGTAGCAGTGAGACAATTGAACTCAAACTCACTTATAATTTTACCATACATTAATTCAAATTTCATGCATTTATCTATAATCTATTATAAGATAAACAATTAAACAAATTAATTTGATATTTCTAGCAAGAAATTAGTACAACTATTCTATCTAAATAATTAAAGAAATTAAAATAAAATGAACATTAACAATGATTGTTTTGTTTAAAAAGTTTGTTTAACCAAACAATAATATATATATATATATATATTTACATTTAATTAAAAGTTTAATCAAGAAGCTGAAAAAAGCTTCTATTGCTTAATTTCCCTGAACCATATCTACCCTCACCAAACAATACAATTTGAGTCATAATTTTTTTATTCCAACCCCGTCCCATAACCGAACGACGTTGCCGTTAATGGCCGTCAAATCTTGGTGTCTGTACCATCCCAAATCCCCCATTCTCATCCTCAACACTCTCTCCGACCACTCTTTATAATCACTTCCGTTTCCCCACTCTCCAACCACCGTTATTTCACTGTCGTCACTGTCACCGTTACTTTCACTTTCTCTGTCATCTTTGTAATACACTAAAAATTTGCCTTTAGTAATTCCGGTATCTGGAAAAACTGACGATGCTGATACAGCTGGAACGGAAGCTGGAGATGACAGCGACGGCGAAGGCGTAGGCGATGATGATGGTTGAGTAGTAGACACTGAATTAGATGTTTCAAAAACCGGTCTAGATTCATCTTCACTATCAGGGCGGCATATGCAATTAACCGAGGAAAGTGGTTGCGGATTGACGGAGCAAGAAGCGATTCCACCAGCGCTGGCAGCTCTAATCCTCCAGAAACTGATAACGGCGGTGATAAGAGCAACCCAAGCCCATAAATTATTAACGACAGTAAAGATCCCAAAACTCACATAATCAAAAGCCACAGCTTCAAGAGGAGAATCCAACACGATATTCATGATGATAGGCATTGTTCTCTCAATCTCTCTCTGGTATCTCTGATTTAGAGGTTAGTCTGTGTAGAAAATAAAAGATTAGGAAAATGAGTATATATGAAGAGGTGAGAGAGAATGTGAACTGTTGGATCAAACAAGTGGGGTTGGGGGGATCGATCTGATAAGAGATGCCGAGAATCGAGAGCCGAAGATGCTTATTCTTAAGGTAGATCCAATATTTATACCAAATTCTACAAATAATGATTTTAGATTACACGTGTAAGGTCAAGAGTGGGTCTCGTCTTCGCTCCGCATCCTCCTTTTGATGCTCACCACTACACAGTATATCTCTCCATATAAAGGGCGAGAGAGAGAGAGAGAGAGAGAGAGGTTCATACGAGTGATTATACACGTGGAAACATATCAGAGGTCTGTGAGCAATTTTACAGCTGTATTTCCTTTTTAAATTATTATATTTATTTATTATTTATATGTTTTTATCGTAAATGTGTGGCTGATATAAGGGTCAATAGAGATGTGTTCAATAGTCGTTTAAGATACGTGGGAAAAGTATAATCTAGTTATTATATTGACCAATAATAATAATAATAATAGATTTGACCATGTGTTTCATGAAATATAACATTCACATAAAAAAAATATTAAGAAATTGTCTGCCTATATTAAATTATATTGAATAATATTAACGAGATGCATGAATGTTATATTTGGGGATGATTTTAATTTCCAAGTATAAGGTATAATTTTATGGTATATGCTTTACATAAATTTGTATTTGACTTGTTAACATACAGTGTTTTGGGCGAGAGCTGAGAAAACAAGATGAGAGTCAAATTTGAGCAAAAACAATTCAAGTAACTTCACGGAAACCAAATAATGAAGGAAGAAAGAAGTCTCAACCGCTCAAGGAAAAGGTGTTGGAGCATCAGTTTCCATTTTCGTTAGTATAATGTTATAAACACGTAACTTATCCTTCCCAAAACCATATATATATATATATATATATATATATATCTGTTTCATGAGAAACTCAGAAAAACGACACTGACAGGACGTTAACTTTGCGAAGATTTTGTTTAATACAGGATTCGAATTAATTAAATTTTATGAAATGATATTTTAATTAAATTTTCAATGTTGTCTAACTATTATAAATCAATTCATTTGATATATTTGTATTTTAGTAAAATTCATCAATAACATTAATTACCAATATCATAAGATTTAAATTAAAATTTTCTAAGGTTGAAAATTAAAATAAAGTTGAAAATTGCCCATATTAATTTTTATTATTTCCTATATAATATCATTATCATCATAAATTATTTAGCATATGAAAACTCAAAAATGTTTTTATTTTTTTATCCTAAATTATATCAACTTTTATGTTAAATACCCGAGAAAAATATTCAATTATAACTTAATTATATAGAAAATTTAAAAAATGAGAGTACAGAAAACTTAAATACACACATATTTATAGTGTAATCATAACTTACTAGTTAGGTTTTAATGGTGTCAGAAGTTTTAATTCAAGATTTTAATTTTCTATTTTAATTAATTAGTTTAATTTATGAATTGTTATATTAACCACTTGATTGATATAAGTTAAAAGTTTTTATGAGTATATGTGATTCATGAAATTCAGTTATATATATTTTTTTGTTCTGATATGATAATAAGGTTAAAAAATTAATGGGTTAATATCCAAATGCACCATTCAACTATATCAATAGTCTCACTTGACACTTAAAGGTTTTTTTTAATTATTTTTTTTAATTATTTTAGTAATAAATATCAGTATAAATTAATTTTTATTAAATATATTAGGTATTTATCTATCACATATTAGTATTTAAAATAAATATATAACTAACTACTTTAAATTTTAAATGCTTATAAACATATATTAGCTTATAAATACTTAAGTATTTATGAACTAATTTTCATAAGCTAACCCAGTCCATGCTGACTAAAAAAAAACTAGTTGAAGATATACTATTTTAAATACGGTGAGAAAAACTATGAATCATTAATATGTATTAGATGATGAGTATATATCTTAAGCAGCATATCCAGAACCTGGAATCTGGCCCAAATATGCTTTGTTTGTGAGATTGCGGATTCAAGAACCAAACATTCTTTTGGGCTGTAATTTAGGATTTATAATCAATGGCTAGACCAATGGGCTAAGCCGGACATTGTTTGGATTTAGTTACCAATGAGACAAACCTCTGGTGATGTTTTTCATGTCCAAGCGAAGGCCGTTACTGTTTTGATTTGGGGAGTTTTACACTAAAACTTTTTTTTTTATATGGTCCTTAAAAGAAAATTTTCCGAAATTATTAAAATATGGTGCGCCATGCTCATCATAAGAGTTTTGTCATTTTTTAGATTTTTACAAATAATATAAATGTATATGCAGTAAATATACTATATTTATATTATGAATATATTTTGCATATATTATGAATACATTAAATTTTGACAATATATATATATATATATTTATATTACTTTTATAACTTCTTCAAATATGATGTCTATGTAAATATAATTTATATATTAAATTTTAAGTGATAATATATATATTATTATTAACATTAATATAATATAATGTGCATGCTGTGAATATATTTTACGTATATTCAATATGTATTGTGTATATATGTATTATTTTTATATCAACTTTAATATTTATGGTATATATATCATACAAATATTATCAATTTAATAAATTTCAAGAGATAATATATACACAACTATTAAAAATTACATAAATATGTCATATATGTTGTAAATATATTATATATTGTGAATGCATGTTATATTTTTGCAACTAATTCAACACATTACCATATTGCAAATAGTTATATAACAATAAAAACTATAACAATAATAAAAAGAAAAAAATAGAAGCATTTAATAATCAAACAAAAGGAATCAGTAACAAATAAAAAAATTAAAATAAAAGAAAACATAACAAATAAAATAATCTTTGAAAGAAAACAGAGAGTGAAGAAAACAAAAAAAAATCATAAAACATTAAAAGAACATAGAAACTGTCAAATAACGTATAATATTTGATATAAAAAAAATAAAAAAAAAGTTGGACGTAAAATTAAAAACAAATGTTAAAAGGACATTATTCGCGTAAATTTCTCTTAATTTTAAACTAGTTAAAATTATGCTTTTTATTATATTTTTAAAATTTTTTATTTTTATTAATAATTTTTTAGTCATTTTATAAAAAAATATATAATAAATTCATAATAATTTAATAATAAATTTATAAAATTTATTATATATATAATAAATTTATTATAAACTTTGTATATATTTTATGGAACTGGTAAATTAGAAGTTGATAATTTTTTTTTTTGTAATTTTAGCAACTTTTTTCTAAACCGGTGAATTTATAATGTTGTAGGCTTTTTCTATAACAAATTCGTAAAAATCCCCTTTAAATTAATATATATTATCATATAAAATTTTTCTTTTTTTCAAATATGGGAAAAGTTCTTAATATACGTGTTTTGTATCTTGGGATATGTATTTTCCATTTAATATTAAATAAACTTTTTAGAGTTTGCAAACATAACTTTAAAAATATTAATATTGATTAATGAATTCAGTAATAATGAAATTTCAATAATATCAAATTCCAATTAAAGTTGAAGAATTCTATATTCAATAAATTTTATCCTCTTCGTTCTAATAAAATCATTGCCTCTAACTTATACTCACTTATTAAAAAAATTATTAATTTTTATATTCAATAAATTTTATTTTTCATTTGTAATACTGAAATTATTATTTTCAATTCATGCACAACTATTAAAGAAATCAATAAATTTTTTAAATATTATTTTAAAGAGACTAAAATATCTTTTATTAATACTAAAATTACTTTACTATTACTCTATTACTTAGCTCATTAATAGCAAAGATATAATTAAAAAATAATTAATTAATTTTTTATTGTATAAAGTGATAATTTTAATGAGATTTTTTTTATTAAAAAATAACAATTTCACTGAATGGAGATAATATTATTTAAAATAATTAAAACAATAAAATTAATACTACATTTATTTTCTTTAGTTAAATGTTATTTATAAAGAAATATATCCCATTTAATTTAAATAAAGGCATTGAATTTCAACTAAATTCCTACAAAATCTTATTATTTTCATTTTATTCATCTAAAATTTCTATTGAGGTAAATTATAGTTTTTAGATGTAAATTAATAAAATAAAATTCAATTTGAAATTTTCAGTTTCCAAATCACAAGCATATCAATTTGCTTGAATACTAATATATCTTGAGTAGAATGGTGTTAGTTTTAGATTAAATTTGATAATAATTCGGGTTTAGATTTAAAAATTATTCTTTCCGTCCCAAAATTATAATCTACAATTATGATTTAGTTCAACTATAATTTTTTTATATCATTTCATATATTTGTCTAATTTATCTACAAACTTAATTTAATGAAATGGAACTATGGTAGAAATATTATCAAAGAAATAACAACCAATTTAATAGACACACGTTTATCCAGAATGAGGAAAAAAGATTCAAACAAAAATGAAGCAACGTTCGAACTTTATTTATATCATTTATCTTCCTTAATTAATGATGACAAAATCAGAATTAATAATTTTATAAAAAATATTTCTCAATATTAGAAGCACAAACTAATTAATTAATGTTTCTCAACATTAAAAGCACAAACTAATTAATTGAGGGGGCACAATTGAAAACTTATATAATGTCTAAAACCTAAAATAGAAAGAGGATCATTATTTTGTGACGCTAAAAAAAATGAGACTATAATTTTAAATGGAGAGAGTATTAAATTTTTAAAAATTCAATTTATTAATTTATACTCTATTTATCTTAAATTGATAGATTTTCTTCTTTTTTTTATATATTTCAAAATATAATCTACTTATCATTTTAATATATTAGATAATACGTTAAATCTATACAATATTTTTATTTAATATTATTTATTAAATATATCTCATAATAAGAAAAGAGTATCATAGAAAATTATAAATTTTTATTTTTAATAAAAATAAATATTTTTTTTATTATTATCAAATAAAAAATGAGTTTATTAATTTAAGGTAAAAAGAGTAATTTTCTTTACTAAGGGAGACTCACAATGTGATCACAATGAGGTCTACTTTGAAATAGTACATTGCAAAATTATGAATCATGACCAAAAGTTAGAAGTGGATATTCAAGTTTCTACTTTCCACTGTCTTTAAAGCAAAATGGGAGCTGCCTAGATCATTTTCTCAGGAAAAAGAAAAAAAATAAAAATAAAAGCAAAAGAAAATCTAGAAAGCTGTGGCATGTTAGCTAGACTTTTGAAATTTAAAACACAATTAATATGTACACATATTTTCAGTGGCGGAATCAGAAATTTACCTAGGGGGTCGTTGTGGATGGCGGTGGTCAGCGGTGCTGCGGCTGGGCCTGAGTGGGTGGGTGCTGCTGGCAGTGGCTGTGTCTTTTTGGTTGGGGAGAAAACAGACTGAGACAGGGAGAGGGAAGAACCGAAGAAGGAGAACTTTTTATTTTTTGAATCGGCCCAAGCGAAACGGCGTCGTTTCGCTTGGGCCGGTTTATTTTTTTTTAAGTAAACCCCTGGTGAAACGGCGCCGTTTCGCCAGGGACTAATTTATAAAAAAAAAAAATTTATTTGCAGCGAGGGGTTCGTCTACCTCTCGCTGCGTTAAAACTCTGAAACTCAACGGGGGCTGAGTTTCAGAGCATGTCTGACTCCTCCACGCCTCCCTTCTTCTGGCCGCCGGTGAGGGGGGGTCGCGTGACCCCATACGACCCCATATTAATTTTGCTCCTACATATTTTTGAAAAATACCTTTCAAAATCAAATTAAATGCTTCTCTAGAAACTAAAATGCACGTAGAGTTACAGTACCTCCTCAATTTAAACCATGGATACGTACGTACTACGTTGTATTAAGTATAGGTTGGCTAATTACTCTTCAATTAAATGAAATTTTATGTTATTATTGCCCAGTCCTAGAAATAATAACAATAAGGAGCAAAAAAAAAATTTAGTTTCTGTTCAAATATGTATATATATATATAGTACTTTGTTAGTTGTATAAATAATCGGAAATTATAACAATTATAATAGAGGAATAAATCCCATTTGCGAGTAGCTAGCTTTTGAATATTAATCTAAAAAATTAGGTTGTTGGAACAGAAATTCCACGAGTGTTTCCCATAAAAAATTGAAATCTAAACTAATTGTTAGTTGGCAATCAATAAAAAATAAAAACTTGTCATTCTCACGTATGTCATTTTCACTTTAATCAATTAATTAATTAATTAAGTTTTGATTAAATATTTTACTTCTTTTAACTGTTGTTTTCATTGGCTAGTTGTTTTGAACATATTGGGTCAAATAGAGACTCCAGCTTTTGAAATAGCATTAACAATTTCATGGATTCCAAAATTTTAGACCCTGAAATTTTCAACTTAAATTTTATAATTTCTATTCCACACGATAAACTTAGTAATAAGATCATAATTTACTTATATAACTAAATTCAATTCAAAAACTTTTCCGTGGCATAAGTGCTAGTTTACATTCCAATTCTTGACAGTATGGTGTGAGTATCATTAATTTTGCTCTAAACAGTTAATTAATTAGTTATAGTTATTTTCATTATAAGTGTCTCAATATTATTTTAATTCAATTATTTACATTTTAATTTAACCCCTTGAATAAAATATCAATAGAATTGATCATCAAATTAAGATTATTTTCTATAAAATAATATAGAACATATTTTTTACCTTATTGATGAAGTAATAAATTGGTGTATTTTACACGCTTATATAGCATTAGATTTGATTAGGTGGATTCAATTATCATAATTTGACTCTTGGGATCCATATAATTTATATTTAATTTTAAATAAATAATGGAGTATAATATTTTTAAAAAGTAATATCTTATCTAGAATAAACGCCATTATTTTTGGATCTCGAACATAACACTTCTCAAGAAAATTCAAATAAATTAAAAGCTCAAAAAAAAAATACTCCATTTGTTTTCTAAAAATAGGCTCATTTTTTTTTATTATCCTAAATTATAATCTACTTACCATTTTAATGAATTAATTATTATGTAAATTTTCTATAATATTCCTATTTAATATTACTTATTAAATATATCTCATATTAAATATATCTCGTATTAAAGTAGAAATATAATAGAAAAATATATATAAATTTATATTTCTAATAATGATAATTAATATTTTTAAATTATTGTGAAATAAGAAATATGTCTATCTTTGTAAGACGGATGAAATATATTTTTAAAAATAATTTATGATGAGAATTCTTTCGGTTGCAACACATAATGTAAGATAAATAATAAATAATATTCTCATTTACCATTATTATCATATTCATTCTATAATTTTTCATTATCTTCTTACATTAAAATATTTTCTCTTAAGATAGATCATCTTGTTTCCTTGAGAAATATTCTAATAAATCAAGGCACCAATTTAGGTATCAAAGAGGTTTTGTCAAGTTCAGAATGGCAAATTTGATGTTCATTTGCTGGTCTTGCAAATTCAAAAAGCCGTTTTATTAATTTCTTTGAATATTCTAAATCATCAAAATCCTTTTAACTCAGATAAAGCAAGAAAAATAATATTATATATAATGGTTATATATTATTAATTTGTGGGGACCACATCCGTTTGCATGTTATACTAATTAATCAATTATCTTTGAATTTTCATCCAATTGTATGAGAATAATAGTTTAACGTAAAGAAGTATCTGTACTTTGATATTAGAAAAAATATATTTATAATAAAATTTTAAAATATTAAATATGAAATTGATTAGTGTGTGTGTAGATATACATGTGTGTGTGTGTGTCTGTTTGCGTCAAATTTTATTTATGGTACTAGTTGTACTTAATTACAATCACGGTCGAACTCGACTTGAATTTCACGTCATGGGAATTCAATCAAACTCCTTTTGTTAACTAAAAAAAATCACTCAAACATAATATAAAATCAATTACTTAAGTTGGCAATAGATTTGATTTTTCAAGCTCAGTAGCAGGGAAGCCCATCCATATGTGAAAGAGGCCCAAAAGCCTTGAAATTGGCATTTGAAAAGGTCATTACCAAAAAGAGAGCCAATAAGAATAATTCAATTTAGATTTGCCTATATGAGTATCATTAGCATTGGAACTTCAAAAGGAGTGTCAGCTATGTTGGAGAGTTTAGTTTTCAGAGGAATCCGGTTGGACTTTCTAGATCTTTGAATTGAAGGAGTTTCATGCTTTGTTGAGTCATTTTTGCTTCTAGATTTGGATTCTTTGAATTGGATAGGAGTCATAGTCTGTTTCCCCTTGGATTGAGAAATGTAAATATCTGAGTGCAAGTCTTCAGTTTAGTAAAAAAAAATATAATAATATGTAGTCAGTTGGAGGAAATGATGACTGTTTCACTAAAGAAGGCAAAAGTTGTTGGATGTTTGAATGCCACGAGTCATCGAAAGCTACAAGATATGCTCTAAAAATGAAAGTAACATGGCATGATAAAGGAACTTATTGGGCCACCAGTTGTTCAACAACTTTGGGAAAGGGTTTCAGAAATCCTTGGAAGTCCAAGAGAATGCTTAAGAATGATGGGCAAAAAGCCAAATCGAATATTCAACAGGTTTGGAGCATAGGTTTATGTGGAGATAAGGCAAGCTGCAGGATGGACTCTAAAACCATATGCTGCTCCAACAAATAGGAATCTAGGGTTGATAAAGATATGAAACAAGCATTTTCTAACTTTATTAAAGACAAAGCGATCAAAGATAAAAGACTTAAGTCACAAAGGCATATCCACAGTGTCATAGTAAGTATTGGTGATAATGTAATCAGGAGATTGGAAAAGCTCTAGAATTTCAGAGGATGATATGAAGACCTCATAATTAATGAGTCATTCACCTAAGCAATAGTTGGGATTCTTAAGAAGGGAAGAATGAATAGAGGGATAGTACATGTATAGCCACAATTGAACTATCTACATGCAACCAGTGAGTTTCTCAGAAGTAAAATATTTGCAAATATTAAAGTACAGAGAGTTAAGAAAAATGATATCTAAGGTCAAATGATGGCCATCAGCCAAAGCCTTCGCTAGGGTTAGATACTCTATATTAGGTTTGCCACCGGTAGGACAAAATAGATATCGATAAAGAAGAATCTAAAGGAACTCAGCATGTTTTGAATCCGAAGGAAAATCTTTTTTGTGGCATCTGGTACTGATAAGATTTTCATAAGAAGATCGGCTAGTCGAAGTAGCATGAAATTCAAGATAGTCTAATGATTCAGGAGGTAGGAGACAAACAACATCGTCACCAAGTATTGAAAGGCTAATAATATAAAAAATATCCTTTAGGATAATGGACATTGAGCCACTGGCGAAAAAAAAAAAGTTAAGTGTAGGGCACTAGAAATGAAGAGTCGTCCCTACAAGTTTAATGCTAAGGTGAAGGGTAGTATGACTTATAGTGATCAGCCGAAGAATGCTCATTCGAGGCTAAATTTTTGGTAAAAAGAGCGGAGGCAGCGCTCTACCTATTGGCATCATTCCTCATTGGCACGAGGCCAAGATTTAGAGATGGAACCAGTATTTTTAAATAGGGTGTTAGCTTTTTGCAAAGAAATAGAGGGTGAAACAACTGGTTTAGGTTTTGAACAAACAAGACCTAGGGATAGAAGGTCATTAGCCCTAGAACTAACAAGTATAAAGATTTGAGTGGAATCCTTGTGAACAAGCATATATAAAGGAAAATCTTCAATGCAAGAGTAAGAATCAAAAGGATTAAGAGAACGTGGAGAAAACTTACTCAAAAGACAAGCTTACTCAAAAGACAAGCAAGGCGGTAACTCATTAGCTGAAAAACATTGGAGTAGTTGATCCTTAATCGGTAGTAGAAGCCATGATAGAAATTTAGAGTTCAGAGAATGAAGGATTAGTATAACATAAAGCCCTAACATTTGAAGCGATATGAAAATTTAGGTGAGTTTTTTAATTCAAAATATTTTTAAACACTGGGCAACAAGAACCCGTGAAAGAAGAAGAAAAATCAGAATCAACGTGTTTTTCAGTTTCTTTAAAACCAAATACACGTGAGGGGTATTTGTTGGCAACAAATTTGATTTTTCAAGCCCAAGAACAAGGAAGCTCATCCACAAGAGAAAGAGGCCCAAAAGCCTTGATATCAACATTTGAAAAGGCAGTTACCAAAAGGAGAGCTGGAGCTCTATAACTGACAGCTGTGGCATTGGCAGTTATAACCACTCTCCATGATCTTCAAACACCAAGAAAAAAACGCACGAAGTTGGGAGGCAGGGAATAAAAGAGAAAAAAAAAAGGAAAGGAGGACAACACTTAATCATAGAAAAAACTCGACTAAACTTAGCAGTTTTAGCTTTCTTTTAAGAATTGATCAAATTGTAATCATTTTTCGTTGGATTTCTCAATAATTATAAGTTGTTTTATAAAAATTAATTTTATAAAAATATAATTTATTTTGATATATTTTTGGTATATATTCAATATTTTTTTGTATATTTAATATATGTGGTAAAATTATAAAAAAATAAAATTTTTAAAAAATAAAATTTTATGTAATTTTTTTCCATGCTAATTATTATATGTGCCTATCAAATCAAAATTATATTACTATTGAATTAATTAGTATTCTTTTTGTGTTCAAATATAGAGGAAGATGCTCCATTAGATATAATCGATACTGTTTTTTCTTATAACATTGATGGTTTTTCTTTATTTATTAAAATATATTATGTATAGATTTTATAATTCAAATGTATCAATTTATGGAATTTACATCGTAAGATATTTTTGTGAAAAATTAAAAATAAATTATTATGTAGCATTTTTAAAATATTCAATCTTGTAGAATATGATTGTCACATCTTAATTGTTGTCAAATTAATATTAAAAATTAGTTATTGTATTATTATAATATTAATTAAAGACAATTTTATTTTGAAGTTGTTTGTAATAAAATTATATGTATATATATTAGAGATGACGATCGGGAATCTTGACCAGAGACTAAAAATTGAAACCATTTACCACAAAATGGTCAGCGGTAGTATTGAAGGGTAGTTTTTGGCAGATGGATATACAGATGCATATGGTCTAATTGCTATAAAATTAATTAATTTACGCGCGCACTTTGATTTTCAAGTTTCATATTCAAATGAAATGCAACTTATCAGAATTTATTGTTTATTTTCTTAAAAACTTGTTCCAGTTTTCTTGGATATTTCCAAAAATATTAATAATTCTAACCTAATAATAATCTTGATATTCATGCATGTTTCTATTCTTATTCTAACCTAATCTTAATATCATGTTTCTATTCTTATTCTAACCTAATCTTAATTTCCAAAAATATTAATAATTCTAACCTAATCTTAATGTTTCTATTCTTATTCAGTATTACGGGACTTTTATAAAAATATGGGGAAAGCCCATATTTTTATTAAAATATAAAATTTATTCTCATATTTAATTACTTACGTGTGTGAATCAAAAGCTCAAATTGAAATTTTAAATTTTGGTTTAAGATTTTATTTTATTTTTTAATTTTATATACCAATTGAAATTCACTGTTTTATCGAAAAAATGTAAGTTTCAATTTGTGTATTTGTTTATTATTTATTATTTTTTTAACAATAGTAAAACCAAAACATACAGATTTGATTCCATTATTGTCCAGTTAAAAACAATGAACAATTTTGCTCATTCATCATCATCATCACTATTATTGGACAATGAACAATTTTGTTCATTCATTGTCGGTACGAATAAGTATGGGTCAAGTTCGATTAAATTGAGGATGTATTTTTTTTTTATAAAATCTGATCAAATATTAAAAAATAAAATCGATATCGCCTGAATATTTTATATTTTTAATCGGCCCAAATTAATTTTAAATTCGACCGGACTGAATTCAAGCGGATTAATCTCTAATATTAAAGTTTTATATTTGAATGCATTTTAGTATTTTTAAATTTGGTCGACAAAATATAATAAAAATATATTTTTTATATATAAATATTAAAAAGTCGGTCGAGTTCGGTTTCAAATAAAAAAATTATACTAATCTGACCGACCCAATAAACTCAAAATTTTTTCTATTTTTAAATTGAACCAATGCATTTTCAAACCAATCGAATACAATTTAACCTGATCGGTTCGATCGGTTTCAGAAATTTTATTCTACCTTAATCATCATCATCACTACTATTATTAAACACTTTTTATACATTCATCATCGTAATCATTTAATTTTATTCATTCATCATCATCATCATTAATATGGGAGAAGTCTTATATTTTTATCAAAAATATAAAACTTGCTCCAATATTTAAAAACATATATAGGTAAAAAATTTCGGTTTGAGCTTTTATTATTATATTTTTATTTTTTGTACAAATCAAAATTTATATTTTTAATTTGAGCATAAACCCAAGCTATAAATTTTAGTTTGTATTAAATTAATTTTTTTTAATGAAAATGTGAAACCAAAAAATATAAGTTTTGGTTTCACACTTTGTTTTTTTGTTTTTTTCCACAAGGAAAAGCTTAACTATTAATGTAACATGTTAAGTTCGGGCAATTTAATACCTCTTCATAGGAAGGCCATATTTTCTCACCAAGTGCACCACCCCAACCTTTAATGTCCATTAACCTATCTTATAATTGCTGGATATATATATATATATGATAGTCAAAATAGTTTCTTACAATAACAATACATGCGCGATGCTATAAGTATTTTTAATTAATCTATAAATATATAATGATTTTAAAATTCTATAATAATTTTAAGTTAAAAACATGAATAATGGATAATAATAATTAATTTATATTATTAATATTTAATTTATCTTTTATATAATATATAATAATTAATTATTATCAATATGTATATCATAATCATAAAATTTAATATTTTAAAAATTAATTTACATTATTAGATAAATAAATAATTATTAGATAAATATTTTATTAATTATTTAAAATTTAAAATTAATTATTAAATAATAACTAATTATTATCAATATTAAATATAATATTTTAATATTATTTGAATACTTTAAATAAATATCCATAATAATTAATTATTTATTCTAATAAATAATAATTTAATTTAATATTTTAAAAACTATTATTATTATGCTACGTGATATAATATTTTACCAGTATTATCTATTTTAATATTATACTAGAAAAGCTCCAACGTATGTTGTAAATATTCTTAATAAATACATATATTAATTTCAAATTTTATGATAATTTTAAGTAAATAATTTTTTTTTTAAAAAATACTTCAAAATAGATGATTATAAATATTTTTCCTTATTTAAAGGTTGATAAGTGTTCTCTTAATAATTATTTTAATTATACCATCTTATAAATAAAATAAATATTTTTCTTTCTTTAACGATTGCTTTAAACTTATTAATAAATTTTGCTTAATAGTTCAATTACTCAATAAATAATATTTTTATATTGTATTTTGTAACTTGCTGATAATTTATATTTTTTGTATTTCCATTCATTTAGTTAGTTATCCAATCTATTATAATATTAAAAAAAATTATGTTATTTTTTGTCTTATATTTCAGACGATAATAACCCGACTGAGATATAATCAACAATATAATGATTGCTAGTAATTAATAATCATCTCCATCATAATTATAAATATAATGATTAAATGAAAAAAACAAAAAAAATAATAGACCAATGGAAATATAAGAAAAATTATCATAAATAAAAATATAAAAGAATAAAAACTATGATACATTATCTGAACATCAATTAAATAACAATACTGTGATTTTAAAACCGAATATTATTGTAAAAAAAAAGAATAATAGTATAGTAGTTATATTTTTTGTGTTTTTTTTATATAAATAGATAATAATTAATTATAATAATCATATTTGAACTCTTCAAAAAATATATAATTATTATCAATATCAAATAAAATATCATAATTTTATTGAAACTCTCTAAATAAATATTTATAATATTTAATTAATTAAAAATAAATATCTATAATATCATATAAAATATTATTATAGTATTTAAATTCTCTGAATAAATATAATTATTATTAATATTTAAATAAAATAAGATATCATAATCTTATTTAAACTCTCCAAATAAATATAATTATTATCAATATCAAAATCTAATAAAATATCACAATTCTATTTTAACTCTCAAAATAAATATGATTATTATTAATATCAAATATGATATTATAATCCAATTTGAACTATTATCTCTTATCTATTATATAATCCAATTTGAACTATTATCTCTTATCTATTATTTTTTAAATATTTATAGTTAGATAAATAAATATCTATTATAATAAATAATAAATTAATTAAAAATAATAAATTAATTTTAAAAAATAATTGAAACACTTGAAACAATATTATGCAAGCAACAATCATTTCAGTATCATATATAAATATATATTTTTTATTTTTATTTTTACCTTAAGTCGGACAAGAAGAGTTGACCTCAAAATAATATATTTTTAATGGTAGAAATCATATCAATTAAGCTGAAAATAATTTATATAACTTTTAATAGCCTACAAAATTAATTTTTCTCAAATAACAAAAATTATATATTATATATATATATATATAACAGCCTACAAAATCAATTTTTCTCAACTAACAAAAATTATACTATATATCTATAATAATTTTTGTTAATTATTACATATGGCTATGATAAAAACTGACTTCAAGAATTATTGTTTCATATGTGTGAAGCAATTCTCTAAAAAAACTAAATTTATGACTACACTTGAAAAAATTCATTTAAAAAAATTTATTTTATTAATTCAATGTATATTGAATTTTTATGTAAAAATTGTTTCCAACATGATTGTATACATGGAAAATAAATTTGTTTTGTTTTTTAATGTTAAAAGAAAACATACCTTACCAAAGTAAGAAAAGACAAAAAAAAAAAAAAAAAAAGGTAGTAAAACACACCAGTAGGCATTTCCATGTAGAGGCATTAAATTGCCCAAATTTAATTTATTACATTGATGGTTGAGCTTTTCCCATTAAAAAAAAATTGGTGTGAAACTGAAAGTTTCGGTTTCACACTTATATATATATATATATATATATATATATGTATATCAAAAAAACAATTAATTTAATACAAATTAAAATTTATAATTTAAGTTTTTGCTTAAATCATAACTATAAATTTCAGCTTGTATATAAAATAAGAAAAAAATAAATAAAAACTTAAATCAAAATTTAAAATTTTGATTTGAGCTTTTAACACATGCTCCTTTTGTTTTATTTTAATTGATGTTTTAAAGAATTTTACATATTTTTAAAAATTAATTAAAATTACTAATTTATCTTTAATTCTTAATTAATTATTTCTCTTTTCAATATGTCATTTTAAATTGTTGGAAAAATAATAATTATTATTAATATTAAATATAAAGAATAAAATAGTAAAATTTTAAATGACATATATTTTAAAATGGAAGAAGTATATATTAGTAATAAATATAAAAATAAGTCAAATATTTTAATAAAAATATAAAATTTCTTCTATATTTTTGTAAAAATAGGTGCAATTCGGCTTGGTAACGAAATTCCAATGTTGATTGCAAAGCCTCCAGTCCATTAGTGAGTTTTAATGTAGTATTATTGAGGCTATGCTCAATAGTTAGTAATATTACGGCATTTAACAGAGAAAGACATGCGGTTATGCGCTAGTCAAACACGAGTTTGACGTCTCGCGGCAGCCTGCAGCCGAGGAGGACAATCAAATTCACTGTCATCTTCCCTCAGCCCACCCCCATTTTGTCTGGGTTATGGTTATCATGATAGGGACTTGGCCATCCAACTCCATTTTGTCTGGGTTATGATTATTTATAAATTTTTCAATTTGCACGTAAATGATTTGTGTTTTGTCTACACAGAAAAATAAATTTAATACAATATATATATATATATATATATTGATCTGTAATATCACATATCACTCTATTGTTCAAAAAGAAAAAAAAGAAAAATTATTAATTAAAACATGTTTATTATGATTGCAAGAATTAAAATTAATAATAGTTGTTAGCATATAATCTTATAGTACAAGTGTGTATATTATAACTTGAACAACGATTTATAGAAAAATTAAGTAACAAGAATAATTTATTATTTAGCCAACAGAATAATCTATTCTTAGATCAATAATCTAAAGTGAACGTGAATATGAATAGTCTGAATAATTGAAGGTCAACAATATCATTATAAGATTTAAAGTGAACTGAATAAATGGATAATCTGAACAATTAAAGGTCAACCTGTTTGAGAAATTATTCAATAATGACTAAATCAATTCGTTAAGAAAATCTATTAGAAAAAAAAAAACTAAAAACAAACAAACTGGAATTGAAATCACTCAGCTTGAGGTATCAGTTATTTATTTGGAACCTTTAAATGACGATCCTATAGTATTACATCTTAATTTTATACTATATATCTCTTATTTATACAGTTATATTTGGCTGTTATAGCAATGCTGATCTTCAAAATAATATTATATTCTTCATATAATTATACTTATTAAAGAAATATAATTGGGTCTAACTTGGTAATTAGCAGCGTTTATTGTCTTCGCTTAGATTTTTAATTTGAATTCTAAATATTTTTCTTGTTCTAAATATTTTTTTCCCCCACATATAATTAATATAAAAAAAATATCTAACAGAAAACCCCGAAGAAATATTTGCCAGGGATACAACAAACCGTTGCACATGTATGGGCAATATAATACATAAATACATACATATATATATATATATATATATATATATAAGAATTTAGGGTTTTTGAAGGTACAAAGAAAACTCACAAAACCACGTTCACCTTTAATTATCAAAAAAGGAAATGCATGTATACTTGTAGAAATTTCGTCTCTATATCAAACCAATTTCTTATAACTACTACAATATTATTAGAAATGGTCACTCTTTCTTTCTCATGTTCAACCAATTTAAGCAAAAAAAAAAAACAATAAATTTAAAAAAATAAAGAAGTCCCCCCACGTGCCTATAAATATCCATGCACATTTCTCATTTCACTCTCACCTTAATCAAACTGATCATCATCTTTCTCTAATTTGGCCAAAAACCCTTTAAAGAAAAAAGCAATTATGGCTAGGCAAAGTCACATTTTGGTCTCAAAAATCGGTATAATTGGAGCTGGGGTGAGTGGTTTAGCAGCACTTAAGCAGCTTTCTCACCATAATCCTTTGGTTTTTGAGGCTACTGATTCTCTTGGAGGGGTTTGGAAAACTTGCTCTTACCATTCCACAAAACTTCAGTCATCTCGTGCTAATTATGAGTTCTCTGATCATCCTTGGCCTAATAGAGATGATCCCTCTTTTCCTTCTCATCTTGAGATTTTGGATTATTTGAATTCTTATGCTCACCGTTTTGACCTTTTCAAATATGTTAAGTTCAACTCTAAGGTGGTGGAGGTTAGGTTCATCGGTGACCACGAACCCAGCATGGATTTTACTGGAAACTATGGGTAATATGGAAGTCTCCTCCCTGGTCAGCCTGTCTGGGAGGTGCCGGTGATAACCAATCAGTCGGACGCTGTTCAGGTCTTTTTTTTTTTTTGCCCTATATAATCTCTTATAAGACTACGTCAATATATAATTCAATATAATATACAAATCGATCTTAAATATAAATAAATATCACCTAGCAATTTCATTAATATATACTGTACGTACAGAATTATGATCTCACCAAGTTTAATTAATTTGGTGCAATTATTCCAGATAGTACTGTAGGGATTTATGCTCCAATTCTGAGTAAACCCAATAATTATTGAAATAAACCGATTCGGCAATACCTAGGAAGGACCACAATGATCTCCTTATACAGTATTACCATTCCACGTAAAATTCCAGTTAGGCGGAGGGGTCACAAACGGTCCCACTTAAAATCCGGCCTTCTAGACAGAAGTTACGTGCACGGTATATTATCTGCACTTTCGTAGCAGAATGACTTCAATAATTATTGTCTGGAACTTGACCTGTTGACACCTCCAGAAAAATAACCACGGTAAAAACACCATAAATATAAATGCCAGATAAAAATGGACACAGTAATTTACGTGGAAAACCCCCTAAAAAGTAGAGTGAAAAACCACGGGACAAACTCCGAATAATTCTTTCACTATTTAAAATAGTAGGTACACAAAGAGATTATTACAAAAATAGTGGCACTCACAATGTTTACAAAACACACCCCAAAAATTATAATCACTACAAAAAAACACGCTATCTGCGACGGACAGAATCCGTCGCAGATCCGTCGCAAATCCGTCGCAAATCAAGTTTTGCGACGGATACGATCCGTTAGTAAAAAAGGCGTCGCAATTTTCAATTTGCGACAGGCCGTCGCAGATTGCGACGGATTTGCAACCACTCGACGGTTGCAAATCTCGCTCTTAAATTTTCGCGGGTAAAGGGCAGCCGTCGCAGATTCCGTCGCAGATTTCGTCGCAGATTTTCGTCGCAGATTCCGTCGCAGATTCCGTCATAGATTTCAAATATCCGTCGCAGATTCATAGCAAATCCGTAGTAATTTAATATTGATTTTTATTGGAACTATTTATATTATCAATTAATTTTATGAGAACTTTATAAATACATTTGAAACATTTAAACACAATCTAAAAAAACACTAATTACATTCATAAAAATAATTCTTTTATTAATCTTCAATAGAATAAAATATTTTACAATTTAACTATACAAGTGTTAAGAACACTACTATAAATAATCTATCTTGAAAATAACAATATAGATTTTCAATATTAAATTATAGTGCTGGGGCGTTCTCTCCTTATCACGTCTTTCAGATCCTGAACAACTTCAGACATTAGAGGCCTGAATTCTGGTTGAGTCTGCAAGACATACTTGAGGTTAAGAGTGGAGGCCTCCAAGACATACTTTCCTTATACCACTCTATCCAAATACTGCTTCTAGATTGCTGCACTTCTGAAAGCACTAATATAAGTTAGATATATATGGTAAAATTAGCATTGCATAAATGTTCGGCTCCCATTTTCAAGAATAAAGTTTTCATAGTATTTGATAACATAGGCATGCACTTTGAATGTGCAGTTTTCATAGTACTTGATAAAATTACTAGACTCTTGTGACACAAGAAATCAACCAATCATGATTCCGATGTATACCAACAGCATCAGTGGGAACATGAACAGCTATTACCTTCTAATTGTATCTGGATCTTCATATGTATTTATAGCAAATACACAATAATGCAACCAAATGTCCACTGAATATGTCACCCCCAGAACAGCTCGTTCATATACCTCCACCACTTTGTCCATAGAACCAATGCGTGCCTCATGATCTGCGTACTTCTTCCAATAACCATAACACAATGGGAATTCAGCCAAAAAGACATCATATACTTTTCAAATTTTCAATATCTTATCCTGCATCAGATTTGGATGAAAATGTTAACTCCAAAAGAAAAGAAAAAAGAGTCAAAAAGCAAGTGCAACTTTTAGGAAAAGGAACCATGGAAAAAATAAAAGCTCCAATGCTCTAGCAAGTGACTTTATCAAATTAAATTTTATATGGAAAACATGCATGCAATCTATTCACAAACTCACTCTCAATTTGAGAAGTTTCCCATTTAGAACTAAACCTAATCTTCAATCCAACCAATGTCTGATTTAAATTTTCTTTTTTTACCTTTCAAGAATAAAAACAACTAAGACGTTGAAAGAAAGAATAACTAAATACAATTAGCTGCATGTGCAATGCGATTTTGCTTCCCATCCCACTCTAAGATTAAGTTATCCAAGTAATACAAAATTTTACTTATACTTCAATAATTCCATTTCCCAAAAACAAGCACACACACTCAATTAGTTATGAACAGCTGGCTTTGTGCCTAACAGAGGTATGCATGTTAAACCTCAACCGGCTGTTCACCGAAAAAAAAAAAAACTGGTGTGAAGGATAAACGTTTATGAGCTTAGCCACTAGCACTTCAACATATAATTGGAAATCCATACCCCTGCCACCTTCTCTGTCTCATCAATCAAGGCAGTCCATACATCAAAATCCGTCGAATTAGCCTTCACAATACTCCACAATCGCTCCTCTTCACCTGACATTGGTGGCACTACAAAAAAAAAAATAAATGAAGCGCCTAAGTAATGCTCAACAGAAGCAAATCCACATAAAAGTTGATGAAGAAAAACCAGAAACAGAACAATATCAAGAGCTAAGTGAAAGTACAATAAAATAAAATAACAGCTCATTAAGAGCATTAATGTAGATGTGAAGCACTGGAAACACACTAAAAAGAATGAATATTGATGTGCCAACATATGAAGGTCTAATGAAATTATTTACCGTAAAGAAAATTCAACACCAAATTGCTCGATGTGATAATATGTCATGGAAAATTGCATTTTTCAGTTTGATATTTACAGAACTGATAGTATGCCAGCTCATGATTCAAATAGCAGTAGTTTATTTACAAGAGGGACCAACTGATTGTGTCAAAGCTTTTGTTTATATTGCTTCAAACAAGAATAGCTCACATCCAATTTTCTGTTGAATGAATAAAAACTAGTCAACGTTAATTGGAAAAATTGAAGAGGGAGACTACTAGAAATTAGTTAGAATAAGCCAAATGTAATCTTTAAGAGACTTATTTCCATATTGCAACTTGATGTGAGAAATACTTAAGATGGTTGAAGATTATATTGTGCTTAACCACAATTTTTAAATAACTCAATCAAAGGCATAGAAACTCTCACTTATTATATATGCATATATCAAGAACATGCATAAGACATAATAAATTAGTGATAATAACTCATTTAGGAATATGACATGCATATAAAATTTTTTTTAAAAGAGACTCTCAGGTTATATCCTCCAATTCCATTACTAGTTGCAAGAAAATCAACCAAAGATGTCAAAATAAATGGATATGACATAGATGCTGGTTCGATAATATTTACAAATGCATGGGCAATTGGGAGAGATCCTGCCAAATGGAACCAACCGGAGGAGTTTAGTCCTGAGAGATTCTTGAATATTTGTGTAGATTTTAAAGGACATGATTTTGAGTTAATTCCATTTGGAGCTGGTAGGAGAGGGTGCCCTGGAGTTTTATTTGCCATAGTAACTATTGAGCTTGTGTTGGCAGATCTTGTGAATCAGTTCAACTGGGAATTGGCCAGTGGAGCTAGTGGGAAAGATTTGGATATGACTCAATGTCCTGGTCTCACCATCCATAGAAAATTTCCCCTTCTCGCTGTTGCAACTCTGGCTATCCCTTTCTAACTGGATAGCTTCAAGATGCTTCATACCTACTAGCTACTATTATACAACAATATGTTCAAGCAGTTGATTGTAATTAATAAATAAATTTTATTCTCAATGGATGAAATGAGAAGATAGAGAATTTCTTCTCTTTTGTCGAAAGTCTCAAATTCAAATTCTGAATATAAACATTTAGACAAATTATTTATGTTAATAAGTAAGATGTAGAAATTTCAATTCAACGCCAAACTTCAAATTAAAGGGAAATTTCTTGTTTTGCACATTCAAAATATATATATATATACCTCAATTTGAATGAAAAAATATATATATGTACAGAACTGATAAAAATATTAAATGATTTAATATTATCTATTATTCAATGTGCAATATTAAATGAAGGGTTTTCGATGGTAACTTACTAAATCCATCAAGAGACGCAAGCACAATCTCCCCTGGTAGGAGGCCAAAGAATTTCTTGCCCACTTTTGAATTTGCAACTTTACTAGTGAAAATTCCAGATACTTTCACAACCCCAGAAAGAACTCCATTTGCAACTTTCTCTGTCATTTTTGTCATTGCCTTAACTCTACAGGACAATCAAATAAAATAACACTATGCATTTGTTTCAAATCAAGCAAAGTAATGATACAGAATCACTGAAATTCATTGGATAAAATCATGTTAAAAAGAAAAGAACACCAAAATTAAAATTGAAAGCTTTGATTTTTAGTTTATTATGAAGGCAATGACTATTGGCCATCAAGGAAAATGTGTCCACTGTTGCAATACAACAGAACAAATATATACAAACAGAAAGGCATTCCACAACAGTCCAATATACAAGCAATCAATAAACAAAAAAACAGGGCATATTCAAAATCAACACTAAACTGCTGCAATATATATACCTTCTAATCCTCTTCATAGTATCAGGACTAATCTCTGACTTGGACCTGGGAGTCATCCTTCTCTTCATGACCTCATTCCCCCGTTTTATTCTATCCATAGTCACATCCCCACACCACAAGATTCCCTTGATCAAGTGTCCTGAACCTGCAGCAATCACCTTAGCAGCAGTACCACTATACTCCTCCACATTGGGTGCCAAAGTTGTCCAATATGCAGCACATTTCCCCTCCATCATCTCTTTCTTCTCCTCATTCCGTAAATCCACTGGTGAACTCCCAGACAATCCTAAATCACCCAGCAAACCTTCTCCTTTAGCTTTCGCCTTCTCTGAAACTCTCTGCACAGTAAAACAACTGTAAGCCTGTAAAATCCCATCAAATTCCTTTAACAACGCCTCCTACCCTTTAGAAGCAATCGTCAAACCGTAATTCAACATATCACTCGAATCATCAGCTTTCTTATTTCTATTTTTCTTATCCTCCTCATCACTCGAATCTGAATCGTGACGCTCATTGGGGAAACGGATGGAGAAAAAATAATGCGAATCGTCTAATTTCACAGCAGCCTCGTCCTTGCCTAACGGCCATTGAATCTCATCACCAACTCGAGTGAGAATGGCGACAATGTTATCACCCTGACGGAGGCGAACAATGGAGAGATCGCCACAAGCAAGCTCAACACTGTAGTTTTTATCAATGAGATTGAGAATAGCACCTGGGATTTTAATCAGTACTTCCTCGACGGCCACCGGCGGAGCAGAAGGGACATGAGGATAGTATTGTTTGGGTTCGGGGAAGAGATTTTCAACGAGGTCTTGCATATCGATAGTAGGGTAAAGATTGGAGGAGGAGGAGGAGGATTGAGAATTAGGGTTTGAAAAGTGATAAGAAGGAGATTCAGGATTTGATTGGATTACTTGTGGATATAATGATTTTTTAGGATTAGGGTTAGCGTTTTGAGAATCCATATTGTTGCTCCAATTCAGGATTTTTTTTGCCGTAAAATGAAGAGAACAGCTATGGCGGTTAAAACCTGTTAGAAAAGTGTTGTAGAAAATGATTATGTCTTGCCAGGATTTTGACTAAAATTTTATATTAGTGATAATAACTAAAATTTAATTTATCATTATAAATTATTAAATTAATATCAATGTAATATATAAAATATTTAAATGAAGCTATACAAATAAATCGATTTGTTTAAATAAAAATATGCTTTAAAATAATTAAACAGATACTCAAATATATCATTCATGTTATACGATAAATGCAGAGAAATGAGATAAAATAAAATAACTATAACGAAATTATGTAAAAAATAAAAATTAGTATTTTTTTTATAAAATAAGTCTTCTAACTTATTTCAAATAATTATAATTTCTTTTTTGGGCTCCCACTAAAAATTTTCTTTTAGTTTTACGACGAAAAATTTTTGACGGCTATTTTCTGTCGCAAATTTGCTACAGATTTGCCACCGATTTACGACGGATACATATATATAGTCAAATTTTATTTTCATCGCAAATCCGTAGCAAATTTGCAACGAATCTGCGACCAATCTGCGACGGAAAAATTTTTTCGCAAAATTCTCGGTGGGAATAATCCCGCCAACATTAGCGACGAAATTTGTGACGAACAAAAATCCGTCGCAGATTTATTACGGATCTACAAACAATTTGCGACGGCTTTCTCAAAATTCCTACAACTTATTATTCCGTCGCAAATGCGTTGCAGATCCGTCGCACATTTGCGACGGAAATTTTCCGTTGCAGATTTCCGTCGCAAATGCCGAATATTTTTATAGTGAAATTTGCGACGGCAATAGACGGTAGCAGATCTCCATTGCAAATTGCTTTTTTTAGTGTTTTCTACAACCAATCTGCGACGGAAAAAAAATTTTGCGAAAAAATATACCGGGTCTTTCTCGCGCCAAGTTTCCGCGCCAACTTTTGCGACGATTATTTGCGATGGACTGATTTTCGTAGCAGATCTGCGACGGATTTGCAACGGATTTGCCACCAATTTTTCAAAATTCCTCTGACTCCTCCTTCCGTCGCAAATCCGTCGCAGATCCGTAGCAAATTTGCGACGGAAACATGTCCGTCGCAGATTTCCGTCGCAAAATTCCGAATATTTTTATAGTGAAATTTGCGACGGCAATAGACGGTAGCAGATCTCCGTTGCAAATTGGTTTTTTAGTGTTTTCTCTCTCGCGCCAAGTTTCCGCGCCAACTTTTGCGACGATTATTTGCGACGGAATGATTTTCGTCGCAGATCTGCGACGGATTTGCAACGGATTTGCGACCAATTTCTCAAAATTCCTCTTACTTGTCCTTCCGTCGCAAATCCGTCGTAGATCCGTAGCAAATTTGCGACGAAAACATGTCCATCGCAGATTTCCGTCGCAAATGCCGAATATTTTTGTAGTGAATACTCACTATTTTTGCTTTCCCTAATTTTAGGACCCAATTCCTAAAATTATTTGAACAGATTAAATTATAATCTGCTACTCTCTTAATCTCTCTTCCTCTTCTATATCTTGCAATGCTTGGCTCATTTCTCTATTTATAGAGAAATGTTAGCCGTATATTCCAAACAAACAAGCCTAATGTTAGGCAAAAACCAAACTAAGCAAATGACATATTGCCTAACTTTGACAATTCAAACCAACATGTGTTTTTCCTTTTTTTTTATTTTATAATTATTAGGTCCCACTTGAGGACAACTAATCAACAAATCTCCCCCTTGGACTTCAAGTGAAAATTATTTGTGCTCTCTATCATTCCTGCTGCTTTGACACATAGCTCGAATTTTTCCTTTGTAACAACCTTTGTTAACATATCTGCAGTATTCTTATCTGTATGAATCTTCTGCAAATGGAATGCCTTTTCTTCAATGGCGAGTCTGAGCCAATGATATCTTACATCAATGTGCTTCGTCCGCGCATGATACATAGTATTTTTGCTTAGGTCTAATGCACTTTGACTATCGCAATATAATATGTATTCTTCCTGCTGCACATCCAATTCTCGAAAGAATCGCTTTAACCAAAGCATTTCCTTTCCTGCTTCCGCTGCTGCAACGTACTCTGCTTCGGTCGTTGACATGGAAACACACTTTTGTAACCTCGACTGCCATGAGATAGCTCCCCCTGAGAAAGTAAATAAGTAACATGATGTAGATTTTCTTTGATCAAGGTCACCCGCCATGTCTGCATCTGTATACCCAACAAGTGCAGACTTTCCACCTTCAAAAGTTAAACATAACTTTGAAGTTCTTCTCAGGTATCTGAAGATCCATTTTACTGCTTCCCAATGTGTCTTCTGGGGATTTGACAGAAATCGACTCACAACTCCAACTGCATGAGCGATATCTGGTCTCGTACACACCATTGCGTACATCAAACTTCCGACCGCTGAAGAATATGGAACATTTGACATTTCTTCTTTTTCTTTCTCTGTTGATGGGTAGAATTTCTTCCTCAACTTGAAGTGAGCAGCAAGCGGAGTGCTAACTGATTTAGCATTCTTCATATTAAACCTTTCTAGAACTCGTTCAATATATTTCTCCTGTGATAACCACAACCTACAGGACTTTCGATCTCGGATAATCTCCATTCCAAGAATTCGCCTTGCCGAACCCAAATCCTTCATGTCAAATGCCTTTGACAAATCATATTTTAACCTGCTAATCATGTCTGCATCTGGTCCAACGATTAGCATATCATCAACATATAAGAGAAGAATGATAAATGTACCATCAGGAAATTTTTGGACATATACACAAGGATCTGCCTCTGTCCTTTTGTATCCTTGATTCACCATGAAAGAATCAAACTTTTTATACCATTGTCGTGGTACTTGTTTCAACCCATACAAGCTCTTTTTCAAGCGACAAACCATGTCCTCCCTTCCTTTAACCTTGAAACCTTCTGGTTGTTCCATATAGATTTCTTCTTCTAGATCTCCATGCAAGAATGCGGTCTTTACATCAAGCTGCTCCAACTCAAGGTTCAAGTTGGCTGCTAAACCTAGCACAACTCGAATAGAACTCATTTTCACAACTGGTGAAAAAATCTCATCAAAGTCAATACCTTTCTTTTGAGTAAAGCCTTTGACAACCAATCGAGCTTTGTATCTCACTAGGTTGCCATCATCTTTCTTCAACTTGTACACCCATTTGTTCTTGAGTGTTCTCTTTCCTTTTGGAAGTTTCACCAGCTCGTACGTGTCATTCTTCTTCAAGGAATTCATCTCTTCTTGCATGGCCTTTATCCAGCAATCTTTATCTTTGCAAGACTGCACATCTTGGAAGCTCTCCGGCTCCCCCTCATCAGTAATCAAAATATAATCAGAACTAGAATACTTTGTAGATGGTTGGCGTTCTCTGGTTGACCTTCTTAACTGTGATTCAACTTCTTCTGGTGGAATGGGGTTCTCTGGCTCCCCCTGCTCAACACCCTCTACATCATTGTCATCATCTACAATTGTCTCTTGATCCCCTGTGACTGGCTCTTCTATTTCTTCTTGTTCTGATTCTGGCATTCCTCCTCCTGTGGCATCATCTGTAGGAATGCTCTCTGGTGTACTATCTACAACAATGTCATTTATAGATTTTTCCCCAGTTGTATCCGTCATGATCTCATTCTCGTGGAATACTATGTCTCTGCTCCGGACAACTTTCTTTTTCACCGGATCCCATAACCTGTAGCCAAACTCTTCATTTCCATAACCAACAAAAGTGCAAGGAACTGACTTATCATCAAGCTTCGATCTTTGCTCCTTCGGAACATGCATGAATGCCTTGCAGCCAAATACTCTCAAGTGAGAGTATGAGATATCCTTACCTGTCCAGACCTTCTCTGGTACATCAAACTCCAAAGGTGCTGAAGGTAGTCTGTTGATTAGGTAGACAGCAGTATTGACAGCTTCTCCCCAAAATGACTTAGGTAAGTTAGCCATTTTGAGCATGGATCTAACTCTTTCAACAATAGTGCGATTCATCCGTTCAGCAATGCCGTTGTGTTGAGGCGTACCAGGAACTGTCTTTTCATGTCTGATACCGTGCTGACTACAGTAATCTCTAAACTCCTTAGAGATATATTCACCACCATTGTCTGTGCGCAAACACTTCAGTGCCACTCCAGTCTCTCTTTCCACCATCACATGGAATTGCTGAAAGTGCTTGAATACTTCATCTTTTGTGTGCAACAAATATACCCATGTCTTCCATGAGAAATCGTCAATGAATGTAAGAAAATATCTTCTTCCTCCAAGAGATTCTACCTCCATGGGACCACACACGTCAGAGTGTACCAACGCTAACTTGCTATCTCTTCGTCTAGAGCTTTTCTGAAATGAAACACGATGTTGCTTCCCAAATAAACAATAATCACAAGGATTTATTTTACCTTTGGCTAAGGGAATGAGGGACTTATTAGCCAACATATTCAATCCTTTCTCACTAACATGCGCCAGCCACCTATGCCACAAATTTGGTGAAGCATCATCTCCAACTGTATTCAGTTGACCCGCACATATCTCTGCGTGCGTTTTGTATAGCGAGCAACATAGCTTTCCTTTCGCCACCACCAAAGACCCTTTGGTGAGTTTCCAATTACCGTCACCTGTATATTGTTGATAACCTTCTTTGTCCAGTACACCAACAGATAATAGGTTCAACCGAAGATCAGGAATGTGTCTCACATTTTTAAGTATTAATGTGCACCCAACACTTGTCTTTATGCAGACATCACCGATCCCCACCATTTGTGAGACACTTTTGTTTCCCATTCTAATAGTGCCAAAGTCTCCTTCTTGATAAGTGGAGAAGTAATCCTTTTTTGGAACACAGTGATATGAAGCACCGGAATCTACTATCCACTCGGTATCTGCATCTCCAACATGACAACAATCTGCATCGTGAGAAACTAAAGTCACCTCACCATCTTCTGCTGAGACTATAGCAGAGGTGTTTTTGTCATTATCCTGACTTCGGTTTGCATTCTCCTGTTTGAGAAAATGACAATTTCTTTTGAGATGACCCTCCTTTCCACAATGGTAACACTTTCTTTTCTCCTTGGACTTGGATCTATCTCTGGACTTTCCATTCCCTCGACCTCTACTCTTGCTCCGGCCCCTATTTTCTGTGACAAGGGCTTGTGAACTGGTACTGGCAACATCTCTTCTACGAAGTTCTTCTTTGAGTAGTCTATTCTTCACCATAGACATCGTCACCACGCCATCTGGAGCTGAGTTGCTTAATGATACCACAAGAGTATCCCAACTATCCGGTAGAGATCCCAACAGCAGGCATGCTTGCATCTTGTCATCCAAGGATATACCGCTAACTGCTAACTCAGTTACAAGTCCTTCAAAATCGTTTAGGTGTTGTGTAACTGATCGTCCCTCTGACAGCTTCAAGTTCATGACTTTGCGGATCATGAACACTTTTCCTTGAGCATTCGTAGCCTCGTACATACTCTCTAGTTTCTCCCAGAGAACTTTGGGATCTTTTTCATTTTTCACATGGTTGTATAGGCTAGCATCTATCCACTGGCGTATCGTACCCAGTGTCTGCTTCTTTAATTTCTCCCACTGCTTTTCTTTCATTTCTTCTGGCTTTGCTTTGTCACCTTCAATTGGATCGTACAGATCTTTGCAATTGAGGTAATCCTACATTCTGGATTTCCACATCGAAAAATTCGAATCCGTCAATTTGATCATTGCCCCATCGTTAGCCATGTCGAATTCTGTATTTGACAAAATTTTACTATTCACATGAATAGTAACCTGACAGAATTTACCACCAAAGACTCTGATACCAGTTGTAGGGATTTATGCTCCAATCCTGAGTAAACCCAATAATTATTGAAATAAACCGATTCGGCAATACCCAGGAAGGACCACAATGATCTCCTTAGACAGTATTACCATTCCACGTAAAATCCCAGTTGGGCGGAGGGGTCACAAACGGTCCCACTTAAAATCCGGCCTTCTAGACAGAAGTTACGTGCACGGTATATTATTTGCACTTTCATAGCAGAATGACTTTAATAATTATTGTCCTTGACCTGTTGACACCTCCAGAAAAATAACCACGGTAAAAACACCATAAATATAAATGCCAGATAAAAATTGACACAGTAATTTACGTGGAAAACCCCCTAAAAATTAGAGGAAAAAATCACGGGACAAACTCCGAATAATTCTTCCACTATTTAAAATAGTAGGTACACAAAGAGATTATTACAAAAATAGTGGCACTCACAGTGTTTACAAAACACACCCCAAAAATTATAATACTCACTATTTTTGCTTTCTCTAATTTTAGGACCCAATTTCTAAAATTATTTGAACAGATTAAATTATAATCTGCTACTCTCTTAATCTCTCTTCCTCATCTATATCTTGCAATGCTTGGCTCATTTCTCTATTTATAGAGAAATGTTAGCCGTATATTCCAAACAAATAAGCCTAATGTTAGGCAAAAACCAAACTAAGCAAATGACATATTGCCTAACTTTGACAATTCAAACCAACATGTGTTTTTCCTTTTTTATTTTTATTTTTATTTTATAATTATTAGGTCCCACTTGAGGACAACTAATCAACAAGTACGTGGATCAATTGATAATTGAAAATTTATTCTAGTTTAATAAGAGATTTTGAATTCGAGTTTAGGATATGTAGTTATGTTAAAATTCGGTGTAGAGAATTTTATTGTACTTATGATCCTAAACTGTTCGACTTTAAAAGAATGAATTATAAAAAAAAAATAATTTGGTGCATTTATATACACACATATGTATATCATATAATTTTTTGATACACAATAGTAATCAATTCTTAATTATTTATAATTAGGCTCATCTTGATATATCATTATATAAATTTTCTGAAACTGACTGATTTTCATTTGGTTGATTCATATATACATATATATGCAGTGGTATGCCTTCGAGTTTCTTGCTATATGCACAGGAAAATATGGTGATATACCAAAAATTCCAGAATTTCCTCACAATAAAGGCCCAGAAATATTTAAAGGAAAGGTTATGCATAGTCTTGACTACTGCAAACTCGACAAGGAAGCTGCTTCTCAACTTCTTAAGGACAAGAAGGTCGTTGTTGCTGGCTTCAAAAAATCAGCAATTGATTTAGCTTTGGAATGTGCTGAGGCAAATCAAGGTGTAATATAATCAATAAATTGTATCTATTAATTATTTATTTTGATGAAAATAAATATTATTATTTCTCTGCATATGTTAAAGACTCATCAAAATTCTTGATTTCACATTATTTCTTATTTTTTGTGAACTACATTGTTTCATTATTTTTTTTTCAGTCTCCTATACATATCATAAAATTTCTGAAAATGTTGTCAATTAATCAATTTGTTAATTTTAATTTAAGGGTAATGGAAATCATCTCTAAATTTTTATACATTCGTCATCCGATTATTTGTAAAATAATTAGATAACAGGAATTTGGAAATAGTTTTGAAAAAAATAATAATTTGCTAAAACAATAAAAAAAAATTCTACCATTACTTGCAATAAGATAAATTGTGTGAATTTGCACTCTTATTTTTTTATAATAAATGTTTGGAAAATTTTAATAATGTTTGACTCATGAGTATTTTCCTTCATTAATATTCTTAATTTGAGTCAAAACCGAGTTATGTGTAGTTTGGGTTTGGTTTAGTTTTTCTCAACATGACTATTGCATACACACTGGGTTTTACTTTTTCAACTTTATTATATATTTCTTTGAGGTTTTTTTTTAAAAAATGCTCTAAAAAATAAAAATATTTTAAAAAATACCCTCTCTTCAATTTTAATTTTAAAAATATATTTTTTTCAACTTTTAATTTTAAAAATACTCATTTTAAGAGATACATTTTTTATATATATTCAATATATTAAGGATATACTCTATTTTTAAAAATATACATTAAGTATATATTTAATATATTAAAAATATAAAATATTTTTAAAAATAAAGTTAAAAAATATGATACTGAGTGTAATTTTCTCTATTTCTTTTGGTAAATGTTCGTCTTTCATTGTTGAGCTAGCCGAATCCCTCATAACTTAGTGAGTGCTTTTTATGGAAAATAAAATTCAAATTCTGATTTTTTTTTTCTTTGAAAAGATTTCTAATGTATCAAAAAAAAGAAATTATAATATTTTTAAAGTCTTTACCGTAATGATAAATAGAAGATTTTTTAGGTACTGGGGAATTGAGATTTAAGATTTAAATTTAGAATATTTCATTCATAGTTTGTATTTTTAAAAAATTATAAAAATTAACTACAACACTTTCAGATAGTATAAAAAGAAAAATGATGTTATATAAAAAAAAAAATCAATCATGGTCTATTTTTTATATGTGAAAAATTTTAGAAGTATAAAAATAGGGACCATATAAATTATTATATCTATTGTTATTGCAGAATTATTTTATAATGTTAATTTGGTCTAAATGAATATATTTTTTATTTGAAAATGGAGTTTGAATTTTATAAAAAAATATTAATTTTTTTAGAAATTTAATTCTTCTAACTTATTGTCTGTGGACACACGTAATTTCTTTTAAATATTCTTGTTTCTTAAATTATGTGTCTGTCTTGGTTTGAATTCAAACAATTCAATTTCGACTCTTAAAGAGAACAAAAATTCAAGAAAAAGTCCTATCTTCTTTTTTGGCCAATCTTGGAAATTTGAAATTTCTTTCCTCGCTCAATTTGTACACGTTATAGAATTCTAATTCAACTCTTTCTGACAATTAATCTTGGAAAATTTAAATGAATTTTGCAAAACATTTTTTTTAACTGAGTGCTTTTAGCAAGAGGTTACATATTACTCTAATTAATTTTAGAAACATATGAGATGAGAAAATACTGAACTATTATTTTGCATGATATAATTATAATTAAATGCTAATATATTATGTTTAATATTGCATTTGGTTAAATATAAATTTTAAAAAAATTAACTACATAATTTTGTTTGACCAACAATATTATATTTATTTGCAAATGATTTATGTAAAATAAAATACCGAGCAACTAAATTTTATCAACTATTTGATAAAAAATTTTAAAAAGTAAAAAAAATATTTTACTGAAAAATTGGATTGAGATGACTACATGTTAAAAAATAATCATACTATTAATTTAAGATATAACAAAATAAAAAAGAGATATTATAAGAGTAATTTGAGTATTACTTAAACTTTTCTTATAAAGTTAGATTGCGATCAAATAAGTTAATATTTTTTTAATTCATTTTTTTATTATTTTGTTGCATCTTCAAACACAATAATATAATCTTTTCTAGTATAATATAATCCCTATAATATATTTATATTACATATATTTTCAGTAATTAATTTTTTCAGTAATTTACTAAATGTACTATAATTGTATTATGGATTGTTTATACTATTATCTTTTAGAAAATAAAATTAAATATTTTATGTATTAGTTTGTCAATATCAAATAATCGCCAGATAGAATCAGAGTTAATTTTACATGGAATTTATTTGATTGTGAAGAGATTGGAGTATTTAACTATAATAAATGAATAATTTTGAATGTGTTGCAGGGCCAAATGGGCAACCGTGCACCATGTTGGTAAGGACCTTACATTGGACTGTTCCTCATTACTGGATATGGGGCATGCCATTTTTCTTGTTCTTTTCCACGAGATCTTCACAGTTCATCCATGAAAGGCCTAACCAAAGCTTCCTCAAAGTCTTACTTTGTCTGCTCTTATCTCCGATGGTAATTAAGTGAAAATTTCACACAACTTATCGTATCTTTTTATGATGAAAGTGGTCAAGTGCTGACAATGTTGCCTATGTTATTAATTATTTGTAATGAATTATGCAGAGGCATATAGTTTCCAAGTTCATAGAGTCCTATTTGCTTTATAAACTCCCTCTGAAAAAGTATGGACTAAAACCAGATCATCCTTTCATTGAAGTTTATGCCTCGTGCCAGATGGGTATTATGCCGGAAATTTTTTTCACTGAGGCCGACAAGGGCAAGATTCTGTTCAGAAGAGCATCAAAATGGTGGTTCTCTAGAGAAGGACTTGAATTTGAAGATGATTCTGAATTAAAGGCTGATATTGTAATTCTTGCAACTGGTTATGATGGCAAGAAAAAGCTCAAAAATATCTTACCAGAGCCTTTTTCTAGTTTGTTAGAGTATCATTCTGGTCTTATGCCCTTGTACAGGTTAGCCTTTTCATAATCTGTAATATAATGTTCAGCTCTTAATCAATATATTCTCAAGTCCTAACTCTTCTTCTTTTTCTTGCAGGGGAACAATTCATCCTCTGATTCCAAACATGGCTTTAATGGGTTACATAGAAAGCGTTTCGAATCTTCACACTGCAGAGCTGCGTAGCATGTGGTTAGCATGACTCGTCGACAATAAATTTAAGCTCCCAACCGTAGAGAAGATACTTGAGCAAATAACAAAGGAGATTGAAGTAATGAAGAAGACAACCAGGTTCTATAAGAGGCATTGCATCTCCACTTTTAGCATCAATCACAGTGATGATATCTATGAAGAAATAGAATGGAGTTCTTGGAGGAAGAAGAACTTGCTGGCTGAAGCATTTAGCCCCTATGGTAGTCAGGACTATAAGCGGGAATAATTATCTATAAGACTATAACAAGCACATTAATATCTAATGTCATTCTTTATTTCAAGATACAATAAGCACATTAGTGCCCTTTATATTTAGGTGGGTCCTTGTATCAATAAATAGAACGAAACAGTTTCTGCAAAAATAATGCAGGTACCAAGTATAGGAGTATCTTAGATCTCTGTGTCTCAATATATTGTATCCAGAATTCACCCAAGAAAAAAGATAAGCTTTTTGTAATGTAAGTTATCAAGAAAATATAGTAATATGCAAAATTAATATTACATCTTTCTATAGCTGGATTTTCTCCTCATAGTACATGAGCAATGACATTGTTAGCTCTAATAAGAAACGCTCCTTGTGAATGTATATAACTATGAATGGAGGGTCTAAATGCAGCAAATGGCTAGTGATTACAAGGATAAATGAATATTACAGGACCATTTTTTAACTCCAAGAGAACAGATTAAAAGGGGTAAAGGTGAGAAAGAGAAAAACAACGCACATACAATAGAAGGTTCAAAGGCTCTGCAGTAGTTTCAAGGTTTCATCAATATGCTTTTCAGGTTGGAATTGGTTGTTGTAGATGAGTTGAACCACTCCTTTCTTATCAAGAACATATGTCTGTCTCCCAGGTAAGGCTCCAAATAGATCTCCTGGAATGCCCCACTCTTTTCTCACTTTGTTTCCTTCATCACTCAGCAATGTAAATGGAAGTCTATATTTTTTTGCAAATGCCTACAACCAGTTAAATTTTTCTGTCAATTTCTAGAATGATTGATATAAGATATGGTCTACTGGAGTAAAATATCTTAGCCTATGCATGTTTTAAAATTAAATCAAGAGAGCTTCATACTTTTTTTTTTGAACAGAAAGAGCACTTCATGCTTTAGAAATGCTAAATGTCTCGTACAACAAAAGCTAACTAAAACCAATTGTAGATCAATGTTGGTGAAATTAAATCCATCCTGTGGTATGAAAAGGCATAAGAGTAATAAGACTAAGCCTGATGCTCAAATTAATGCAAATGTTAGCTCAATTGCACTGTATCGTTTTATGACCTTTATTGCTATGTATCAGTACCAGCATAAAAAAAAGGGGAATTTATGGCTGCAAATATAGACAGATAACACATATCCTAACTAATTTGGGTCATGCCTTAACAGCCATGGACAATGAGAGGTTTCTGAAAGGAACTAAATTGGTGAGTGAAGTCCAATAAGGGGTATAATTTTGTCAGCATCACTACTGAGAGAATATACAGAAATTTTTTAAGTGCCCAAATTAACTAGCTTTAGCCTAATTGGCGGACTTCACAATATAGGACTTGAGGAAATAGGAGTTCAAGCATTGGTACAAACACTTCATGAGTCTCAAACAAGAACAACAATAAAGTAAGTTTCTAATATTATATATATTCCAAGAAAGAAGAGGAAGTTCATTTTTTTACCTTATGTGATGATGGATCATCACCACTGATTCCAACAACCTCAGCTCCTGCTTTCTTGAACTTCTCATAAGAATCCCTGAAAGCACAGGCCTGCAAACATATCACTAATTCAGTATCTGCATTTACTTGTAAAAATGCAATATTTTGGTTTGTGCCTCAACCCATTTACTATTCATGAGGATAACTAGTTTTTCAATTCTCTTAAATTTAAGGTGGAAAAAAGTTAATATGCAAGCAATAAAAAAATTGTGATTTGTTTAGGTTCAAACATTTTTGGCAGCTGAATTAGTAATTTATGAGACAAAATAGCATTGAAAACCTTAATATCATAATCAATTGAAAAGAAATCTTTCTTCTGCCAACATTATTAAACTATCATTGCTTCAAATAAAAATCAAAAGCAAAAATCCTGAAGGAGAGTAATCAACCTGTTTAGTGCAGCCAGGGGTCTCATCAGCAGGGTAGAAATAAACAACTACAGGTTTCCCTTGGAATTTGGAAAGGCTCACATTTTTCCCATCCTGATCTTTCAATGTGAATGATGGAGGCACTTGCCTTTTGTTCACCTGAAAGAAAAATAATAACAAGAAGATATACCCACATCCAATCTATCAACAAATGAATCATTGCAACAAAAGATTTCAAAAATGAGCAAATGTACCTTAGCAGAAACGGTAGTCTTCAAAGAAAAAGATGGGACTGAAAGAGAAGCAGAATAAGAGAACTTGATGCCATAAAATTGGGATTGTGATGATTTGGAGAGAATAGGGAGAGATTGAGAAGGTGAGAAACTGGGTTTCTGAGCAGGAAGAAGAGGTGGTAGAGAGTACTTAGGTAGAGAAATGGAAGCCATTGATAAAGTGAAGAAAAAAGGATAAGGAAAAACAATTAGTTGGTATCAGTTTGTTGCATTCTTGGGGGTTAAGAGATAGATAAGGAGGGGGCACTGCGGCAGTCGCTAATTGGGGACAATAAGCTGCAAGATGGGGATGGATTTGGCTTTTGGCGTAGACAATTGCTGACCCCAACTCTTCCCTCTTCCATTGTTATTTTTTCTTTTTTCTTTTTTTTCATTTAACACCAAATTATTAACCTTTTATTATTTTACAATAAGGTTTTATACAATTTTATAATAATATAATAATAAATAAATAAATAAATAAAGGAAGGAAGGAAGAATGTTATATATTAAATCATTAACGATACTTATTTCATGGTATTATTAAGGAAGTTTGTTATGAATGAAATTTCAAACTTTAAACAAATTCTTTTATATTCTTTTACAATATATTTAAATATATATATTTTTCCATTTTATAAAACTTAAATAATTTTAGCTCATTTAATTCTGAAGTAATTTATTTATTTTTTTGTTTGTTAATCTCCTTTTTCTAATAAAATCAATTCTAAATTTAGTATTTAGAAAGATATACATCTACCATTAGACTATATTTTGATGTAAAATCTGCTTTGCTTGATACTTAATTATACAACGGATTGTTCAAAACAAATATGCAAACGAGATTGGATAAGAAGGTAGAGTTTGTAGGATGTGATTAATCAAACAATGAAACTACTTCAAAGCTAAATTTAAAAAAAACAGCCAAATGAGATGGAAGCAACATTTTTGTTTTCTGCAACAGCAGAAAAGTCCCTTTCTATAATCATTTTCAATAAAATATAAGATATTTTATAGCACAAATTACCAACATTTTTCAGTGAATAAGAACATTTATAAAGAAGACTCGAGAAAATGCATCTCATTTTACAAATTGATCTCTCTATGACCATTGAATCCTACAAACTTATCATTAAACAACAGTAAAGGACATTTATCAATTAAATGTGAACCATTATAAGCTTCTTTGAGGAATACAGTGCTGCTTGCACCTTTATTGGTGATATAAAATATACAATGATGCTTCACCAAACAAAGCAGTAATCTAGATGGCAGCAAAAACTCAGAATGAAATGCATCCAATTGCATAGATGTCATCCTCTTTTCTATTGTCAAACTAAGGAACTCATGAAGCACTGCCACAACTCGCTTTCTTGCCTTTGGATCAGCAGCTTCAAATCTCGTTGCATTCAAGTATGGAGAAGGAAAATCTAGTCTTTGCCACCTCTCAAGTTCCTCTAGGTAACTCGCATTTGGCCTAAAGCCAGCAGCAAAGCACATTTCAAAGGCGAATGGACCTAAGAAATTGCCATCCTTCGATATTCTAGCTTTTTTCTTTGGGGGATTGGAGGCAGGAACTCCTTCGCTTGCTAATCTTTCCTCGCGGCCGGTGACTGCTAATGAAGAATCCCAGTTCTCCAAATGAAGATAAGCTTTCCCATTGACATCTTTCAATGAAAAATATTCTGGATATTTTGGTATCAACGAGTTCTTGAAATCTAGGGGCAAGCCTAATTCATTTTCAATGAATTCTATCTTTTCTAGTGGCACTCTACAATCAACAGACAACATTAACAGCTTCCGCAAGTTCTTAACCAAAATGGGTTCCATTAACTGCCTAGCTTCATGTTCTTCACCCGCAATCTTTCCAGCTTTCTCAGTGAGAGTAACAAAAGGCGGTTTTCCAGTAACGCGAAATATTGATGGATACTTCTCAAGAACAGCCATGAAGTTCCATTTCTTGACAATCCCAACTTCCTTCTCCAGGTCTCGGAGGAGTAGACATTGATGCTTTCGCGATTGGATAATAGATTTAAGATGTAAGATAAGAGAAGGCTTCTTCTGTAAGTCCATTACTCTATCTAGTTCATGGACTCTGTGGTATATCTTCTTTTTGAGTCTTCTTCCTCCGCTAGATTTTTGCTTTGTTGGAACCCACATAGCACATTTTTGAATTGGGATAGGAGATGTATAGAACGCAAAGTCTTCATTTTTGCGTAAAAGACAGGATTTTAGAGATTTATGTAAGCGTGAATATATGAATGTTCTAGGCATTTTAGATGAGAAAGCTTATTTCTTTGAGACAAAAAATCAAACAGTTGGAGAGCAAAACAAAGATAAAATAAAATTCATACCCAGGTTTGTTCTCAATTTCTGAAGAAGAAGAGGCATTGAAAAAAGAATAGAGTCTCCTAGCCCCCTGCAATCAGCTAGTCGTTTGTGCGCATCACGTGGAAGGACTGAACAGGTTTCACTGATACAAATAATAAAACAGTTAAGAGTGCACAAAGTAGAGTGAAGCTTTCACCTAGAGCATGGGCCATGTTTTATTTAGTATAGTCATTGATGATGTGGTGCATACAAAGCCCATCAGGGTGGTAATCCTGACTATAATGGGTGCTCTAATTTGGTCCTTGTCCCACTAAGGGACTGGGACCATAGAAGGAGCAAGTTTCATGGGACTGAAGGGATCATCCTACCTTATGATATGTCCAATAACAATCTTTTATTAAAAAAAATAAAATAAATTTTATTTTATTAAAAAATAATAAAATAAATTAATATATTATTAAAAGTAAAATAATAAAATTTTTATTAGGTGGCAAATGAGTGGGAGAGACTTGTCATAAGATGCTCCAATAAGCAAATTAGCTCTTCAAATTCAAGGATGAAGCGTGGCCTATGGCCATTATCATCCATTGTTATAATTTATACTGCTAAATTTTACAATTATAAACGATGATAAACCTTTAAAAAACATTTGTCTTTTCTGTTTGTATATAAAGCATGCTCCTGTAACCCTCATTTTTTTTAGTTGGAATTTATAGATTCATTTCAGCCTTTAATTAAGTTAAATAACTTTTGAGTTAACTTCACTTGTCGTTTATGAGAAATTAATTAACTAATATTTATCGTCTTCTATTTTTATTATTATTTTTATCGTGTCTTGATTTTTCATTGGTCGTCGTCCACCACGTTATTTTAGGTACTAACATATTACCGTGTCATATGACACATCAGTTTTTTATTAGGGGCTTTAAACAACGGATGAATAGAAGAACCAAATGAATATTTAAGAAATCACAACGTCGTAAGTTGACAATAAAAAATAATGACAGATATTATTAAATTTTTTAGAACGATGGATAAAATTAATTAAATAATTTTTGTCAAAATTAATTATTTGAAAAGAGTTTAGTTGCTGTAAAAAAATATAGAGAATTAAATTTTAAGTTAAAAAATTAAAATTTTTTAAAATTATTATTATTACTTAAAAATGATATAAATATGGCCTTAATGTTTAGACACATATCTATCTCTTTTTTTTTCCTCAAAAATAGATTCAAAATTTTAAAATGGAGCAAATATACAAAGAAAAAAAAAGAGAATTACACAACATATTTTTTTAAAAAAATTTCATTTTTACTATATTTTTTTTCAATTTATAAAAATATTATTTTTTAAATTTTTATATTATACTCCATATATACTAAAAAATATACTCAATGTATATTAAAAATATGCTATATTTTTGTAAATTTTTTGTATATGTATGATATATTTTTTGTAATTTTTGTGGTTGTATAATATTTTTGGTAGACCAAAAATTACAAAAAATATTATACATATATCAAAAATTTATAAAAATATAGTATATTTTTTATTTGTGTTGCATATATTTTTTTATATCTGTTGAGTATAATAAAAAATTTTAAAAATAGTATTATTTTTATAAATTAAAAATACATAGTAAAAATAATTTTTTTAAAAAATATTATTTTATGTTTAAAAATAATGAAAATGAATATATTGATTATAATAAAATTTTCAGAATTTTTACAGGGTTTCTCTCAATTTTAAAAATCTAGTTTTGCTCCCTTTTTTTTTTTGGTAACTTAAGAATCTAATTTTTCCAATTAATTTTATACTTGTGAAAATAGGTCCGTATCCGAGCAGCAGGCTTCTTAAGCCCTAAAACCACTAAAAATCTTCAAATCTACCTTCAATGATTTATGGTTTACTTATTCTGTTGACAGCGTAATCGAAAAGTGTAGAGTTCAGTGCTCTATTTTGTTTCCTCTCCTTCTTTCTTCTTATAGTTCTGTGAAAATGGAGGAGGTACAGAAATTTTTTGGCAAAATTTCAAAGGACGTAAAATCAGGGGTTTCTTCTCCTTCCTCGTCTGAGAGTACATACAATTTCAGTGGAGTAACTGGCGCTTTATCTTCTTCTGATCAATCTCGCGTTCTGATCACTAGGCCTCCCAGGTATTTCCCTATATTCTTCCCATTTTGCGGTTCCTTTAAATCCATTTATTAAAGTTTTGTTTTTTACTATTAAATTGATAAACCCTTAGTGTAAATTCTGGAAAATTTCTATTTGGTGTTGGCCGGTGATTGTTTAGATGTGTGATTCTAGATTGGATGGCTAAATCATGCAAAACCCATATTAGAAATATGAAAATTAAATAAAATTAACGCATGACTCATTTGGATTTCGAAATATTTTGTGTATATTTTGATAATTGGAAGAATTAAGATGTGGAATTCAAAATTAATTTCATTTGACAGGTTTTTGATTTAGAAATAAAATGAGTAGTTCATAAAAAATCTAAACAAAATCATAGTACTTGATGGTTGGGAAAGATTTACCTAGACCAGTCACCCGACTAATAAAATTATATAATTTTTCTATTATCACTTGTGTACTGATTTCTATTGGTCGGGTATACATACATCTTGTTTAGGTAAGAATTTTTCTGTTTTTAAATTCCAATTTTATTATTTGATCTTGCTTGATTTCCTGCAGCAAATTGGGACATATTTTCAACAGTTGGGTTTACAGTGCTTGGTCCAATTGTGCTTCCTGGTTAAATTTCAGATGATTACTTGATTTGTTTTGTTATGTAAGTATCCTCTAATTGCAACTTAAGCTCCATAAGATATTCTAATTCATAGTACTGTAGAAACTTAATTATTGGTTGTGAATGGATAACTGCAAACTGAATTGTAACTTCTATATATTGTTAACCTTTTCTACCTGTGTTTGCTTTGTTAGTCATTTGTCCAATAACAGGCAAATGGTTTCACTTTGGACCTGCTCAAAGCTCTGTACAATTTTCTTTGTTGCTGGAGTTTTTGTTGGTTACTCACTAAACAAAAGTGTTTGGAGGTGGGCATCTAAGCTTCTCAAGAGATTAAAGGATTGGCGATGCCAAGCCCCCCTGTTCCTCATGCAACTGGAACTGCTGCTGTTTTGAAGGTTACGATTTGTGGAAATTACTATCCAACTACATGAAGAATTGGGTTCGCAAATTGCTAGAAATTTGTTGTTTGTATCTCATGCCAATGACATGATACTTGGATTAGAAACTTCATGGTTCTATCATTGGCAGGTGATTATTGTTAATTTTTATTAGCATGTATAAGAGGGTGTTTCTCAAAACTGGAGCTTTTCAGCTTATTGTGAATAAGTGATTTTTAGATTATAATCAGATTAAAAATAAGCAGTTAAGCGTTTCTGTAAACTAGCTAATAATCAGCTGATAATCAGTTTATAATCAGTTAAGTGTTTCTGTAAAATCAGCTTATAATCAGTTTTTAATTGTAGAAACTGTCAAAATGACCAAACTGTCCATAAGTTTATTTATTGTATAAAAATAATTTTTTAAATGTCAATTCAAAATTTATTTTGCAATAATAATAATAATAATAATAATAATAATAATAATAAAATTTAATAATAATAATAATAATAATAATAATAATAAAATTTCTTTGATGGGAACTAAATTGTATAAGGTAGACAAATTTGGAATATTGAAGATTAGGTAGGGATAGTATGGTCTTTTACTTGGTCAAAACTGCTTAAAAAATAAGTGCTTAAAAAAAAGTAGCAAAACCCAACTTTTAAAAAACTGATTAAAATCAGATTATAATCTACTATTTAAGTTTTCAGAAACACTTAAATAAACAACTTATAATCTAAAAACAGCTTATAAGCAGTTTTGACCAGCTTTTAAGTTTTGAGAAACACCCTCTAAATCTATGAATTTCAATTGGATTCCAAATCTACATTCTCTATGCAAAATTACGTTGTCTTGTCAATTTTTATTAAAACAAAATTATTAGCACCTCCTTTCATTGTCTTGTGATTTTATCTGGGGATGTGTTTTTTAATGTGCTGCGCTTTGCCAATTCCAACCAGTTGTTGGCGGCATGGCACTGAACGTGACCTGATTGTTTGCAAAGCAGAGCATAACGTGACCTTGATTGTTTGCAATGTAGAGCAGAACGTGACCTTGATTGTTTGCAATGTAGAACAGAATGTGACCTTGATGGTCTGCAATATGGCTTCTGAAAATGAGTTTCATACAAGTAGAGAGATCTTTTATCTAATTCATTAACTTCGTTGTAGCCCTATCTAGTTAAACAATTATAGAAAGGATAATGTCTTGCCAATCCGTACAGATATTGTAAGCAGAAGTACTTGAGAACAACTAGCTGTCATTGTTAAGTTAGTTAGAGAATGTAGAAAATATTGTCAACAAAAATTCTATAAAATTGCTTTCTTTTTTTGAAGTTCTGTATTTTGTTGTACAGCACTTCTGTATGAATAGTGATAACAGCATTTTACATCTATCTGTGCTACAAATATAAGATGTGTGTATTTGTATATTTTTCCCTGAATTATTTGTAATAATTTACAAAATAATAATAGCATCTTGACATTTTATATAATTTTTTTCTTGTTTCAGAAATATTCTTTGTGGAACTCGAACCTTGTGGATGTCTTGTGACTCAGTTCTTGTGATAGTTTCTTCAGCTCCTTTGCCAACACTGGCATCCCGCAGTAGAATACCCCTGCAATTTTCATAAGCCTCTATTTAATTAAAACTTCTCACCCAAAGATTGCTAAATGATTGATTAATGGATATTCGTTGGATCAATTGCAGTATGCTAGCCAACAGATGCAGGTAGTTTACTTTGATTATTTATTTAGTCATTATTTTTTACCTACTGTGGCAAATGGATGCTTTGTAGCTATTTTAGTGAACACTTCTTTCCAATTTGGCCTTGCAAAATGTGTCCTTACCTGCAATAGATCAAAGTTAATAGAGGATTATATCTCAGATACATCAATCTTACAAAGATAGAGCTTAAACTATGGTTCTTTACTGCTGCAATGCTCTTAATCGTGTTTTTCCAGCTCCCACTATGAGTTTATTGGTAGGGATGCTGTTATAAAGAATTATCAATTTAACAGATTAAAAAGATGCACAATTACTGGATATCATACTCGAGTGCCAGAAAGGATATCGACACCATGCTTGGCATGGTTGAGAGCTTGGACCATGGTGATCAAAGTTGACCTTGCATCACCTTCTTCATAAACGCTTGTAAGGTAGTTATGTAGCTCGATTTGACCCTGTTGCATGTTTTACAAAGCCAGAAATAAGTAAAAGAAGTTCTAACTTTTCACTCGGGGAAGCTTATCTTTGTATATCAGTAATAGAAATTGACCCAATGACTAACGAGATCAAATCCTAGTTGGAATCTAATAATTAACCTTGAAAAAAAAACGAACTTTGATTGATTTTATATTTTACCTTGTGGTCCATATCTGCAACTTCATTCATGACTCCTTTAAACCATTCAAATGAGCCAGGTTCTCTTGTAACCCAGTAAAAATGAGCATTTGTAGTCTGTGTTTTCCTTTTACAACTTGATGTCATACTTAAAGATGCATAACTGTTGGAGCTGTAATCTGATCTACTGTTTTCAGTGTTTGAATCCTAGGCCATCAGGAAATGGAAAAATCAGTCACTTGGGATGAAAGTTAAACTTGGAAGTTCATTTTACACTACCGTTTGATAATCTGCTGCTCTGGTATTATTTAAAAGATCTCTAAGAATGCTTATGAAAGGTGTAGCTCCAATTCCTAGTCCCACGAGGAGCAAGACATCATAATTTTGGTAGTCCTGCGCTGGAGCCCCATATGGACCATCAACATATAGTTTTGGTTGGCTGCATCAGTATGCATTACATTTTGACTTAAATATTTTCATATAAATGTATTTTCAATGCAAATCTAAGCCTGTAGAGTGTTTTAGTATGTAAATTACCCTCTTTGATCCCCATGTCCAACTTCACCAAATATGGCTCGACCAATAACAGATGATGGGTCATTTACCTCAGTGAAAACTTTCTTCAACTCCTGTGTCCAGTCTCCCACAATCCGAATATGAACACTGAGGTCATCATCTCCTGGTGCCGAGGTTATTGAAAATGGGTGCCTGCAAAGGTTTAATGATTGTATAATGGATGTAAAAGCTTCAAGATCCCATAATAACGACTATCAAACAGAAGCTGAATTTCCGTTCAGAAAAAACTCACCATTCAAAGGACGAAATTGCTGGGCATTGTAGAAATATATACTGCCCACTTTTGTATTTGAATCCTTGTGGTTTGGACATGATTAAGCTAAAGACGTTACCTGGTAGAACAGACACCTACATATGAAGGTCAAGTTCATATTAGACTTTAATACTTGCAAATAAATAAAGCATTCAATTGCACATTAACAACAAAAAACATGAATACCTTCAGTACTTTTACTGAATAATGCTCTGATCTGCAGGTTCGCATGCTCCGTTCTGCAACATAGAGTAACAAGGGAGCAGAGACATACAGCCATGTCTGAAACATTGAAAATGCATCTAATTTTAGTTGCGGATTATTTTATTCTTGTGCCAAATTCTAGTAACTTATGTGATCGAATTTCTTACGGTTTTCTGATTCCAGCTGTGGGCCAAGAATAAGAATGTACCATGGACAAGCAGCAAAGCATAGACGAGACCAAAAAGATGATGAGAGTACCAGAAGGCATTGAAGCCTGTCAGTTTATTGAGGGGTGTAGGTAATTTTACCACATTCCTTCGGAACTGGCTTGTTGCTAATGTGAACGCTATGGTCATTAGTACCACCATAACAATCCCAGTAACCCCTTCAACACTGATCAATATATCTTTGTACGAAGGCTTCTTGTTATGGAAATCAGATGCTATCAAGGCAAATTTATCTGGGGAAGAGTTTATCAGACGGGGAAAGTCGCAAGACAAATGGGTTCCTCCATGAACGATGATCCCAATGGCTATTGCACACGCAATTATCTGAAAAATCAGAGTAAAACATGCCGTTTACACCAATTTGAAACTAATAATGATAAATTTATGGAATAGGAATTCTTCTTGCCTTGTGAAAATTAATGTTGTCATCAAAGGGAATAAAGGACCTTGCTCTCGTGGAACGAAGCCAAGTGAGGGTTTTTCGACAAACAGGTAAAAGAATTAGAGCCATGTTGAGCTTAAGAGTCTCTGCTGCACCTTTGGCAGTACATAAACAATAACCCATGACCTGAAATGCTTCTCTATTCCAATATTGGTAAAATTTCCATGCGAATAGGCAAGTCATTGTCACCATCCACAACATTAAAATCAAACCTCTCTGCCAGTTCTCTAGAATTAGACATCTCAATGTAAAGCTTAGCCTCCGAGCCACAGCCTGCGGTCTGAATGAACTTAAATTCTGACTCCACCCTGCACTTGTTGTGCTTAGTGGTCTGCTGTAATTCATGTATGTATCTCTTTGTAAAAGAAGTGTTTCTAGCTGCCATAACTGAAAAATGGATATAGAACAGAAGTACACAATGTCAGAAAACCTTTGGGGCACAAAGTTAATTACTTAATTTGGACAGAGGCCTCTTGAAGTTTATCACTAGAGGCATACATTATAACCAGTCCATCTCAGCCCAAAGGACAAGCTGGGTAAGCAAATGATAATTCTTTTTTTTAATCAGAAGCAAATGATAATCCTTGGGTATGGGGTTTTAGTTTACCTCAATATATCCAAGATTTTCGGGATCTAATTCTTCCATTATCAATGATGCATACTCTTCAGCTTGTTCTTTGAGCTTGGACAGTTTGTTTGCAGAAGCACTGAGCATTATAAGCTGCAATTATACAAGAATTTTCAGTATACTGAAAAATAAATTCTTTACATTCAACTTTTGAAATTTTATTTTACATTAATATCTTTTATTTTCATATCATTGTAATATTCTTGTTTTTTGTTTTCTCTTAAAATTTTCAAGTTTTATCTATTGAATAGTATAATGTTCCATGAGCTAACTTTTAATTGTTTGTGGCTAACTAATTTCATATTTTTTATTATAAAAAATTAATTTGAGAAAATAAATAAAAATTTGAGATTTGGATATAGAAATTAAAATTTTATGAATTTAATAGATAAAACATGATAAATTCAAAAATATTAAGTCCTTTTGTTAAAAAAATGAAAAAGCATTTCAGTGGCATATTTTAAATCCATATTTTTTTTATTAATTACATATGAAAAAAGAGAATATTTAAATTGAGGCTTAAGATTTAAGTGAGAGTAATATATATTTATGGCCACTAAACTATGTTTTGATGGTTAAATTAACATTTAACAAAACAAAATAATTAAATCCATATTCAGTTTATAGAATTGTTATTTTCTTTTTATATAGAAAAGTTTAAAAACAAATTAATAATTAACACTTAAATATTTAATTTCTTATATTATAAAATTAGCATCCAATCATTAAATTACTATTAGGCCTATTAAATGACCCTTTTTTGTTTTGTTTATATTGCGGCACACGTAGGCATAAATTAGCTTAGCCAAAAATAACATATAATAAATTTTTTTTATCAATGTCCATATAATAAATTGGTGAAAAGCTTTTTATTGAAATGATTTAAAAAGTAAAAATATTTTAAAAATATAGATTAACTTTCTTTTATTTTAAATTTAATTAAATTACATGATAGACAATATATAAAAGATATTTTGTACTAAATTAAAAAAATGTATTATTTTAAAATATTAAAATACAAAATTAAAATTTTTAATAAAAGCTTTAAGATATTTATAAAAAAAATTTTAAAAAAGCTACATATAACGTAGTTTCTTAAGAAAATAAAGTTTTGAAATTAAAATCACCTCCTGTACTTCTTCTCTGGTTATTCTTCCATCCTCATTGCTGTCAACCCTGAAAATGCATCAAAAAGGTCTTTGATTCACAAGCTACAAATTAGAAAGGCCAAGAGCCCAACTCTCAAAATCAACTGTTAACTTCTGTGGTCAATTGCCAGTTGATTTTGCAGAACATGAGTCCATGACCAATTTCAAACGATTAAATCAAAAATAAAAAAGAAAAAAAAAAGAAAAAAGTAAAAGGAAAGAAAAATCAAGGGAAAGACCGACGGCATTTATTGACTTATTTTAATTAGTAATTATTTATTAATTACGAATTTCAATTTAAGAAAGAAAATGAAATTTTTTGATAATTAATAACGTACATGTCAAAGAAAATCTGAAGACGCGCATCAAAGCTCTGGTCGGTAATCTGCAACCAGAAATCACGAAGCTCATCTTTAGTTATTTTCGATATCCTTCTTTTTTTTCTTCTCGCCAACGCATCAAATATACAAACAGCAAACTCTTTTGAATCCACCATTCCTATATTATTCAGTCATCAAAACGATGTAATAATATTAAATAATTAAATAAATAAGGTAAAAAAACAGAAATTATTTTAAAAAATAGTTACCTATACATTCACTAAAATTTTCTCTAGCAAGCAATCCGTCTTTAGCAAGCGAGTCAAACTGTGATTCAACTCGTGTCCACAACTTATTCGCATCTGATGCTCCTGTAGTTTTGCTAATAAACCTCAATCCTTTAAGCGCTCGCTGAGCTCCTGGTCTCGTCCGTTGAAGTTTCGCTTTGATTTTCCTAGCATCTCGAGCCGAAATAGTTTCGTCACCAATATCTAATGAAGTTGTCCTAGACGATCTCGATCCCAACCATCCGAACTTGCGACGAAGCTTAGAAGTTGCCGATAAACTCCTCTCTAAAAGCCCTGCCATCATGTTAGCATCAGCTCCTCTACCAGGATCCGAAGCCGTTGAGATAGGATTTGGTTTAACACTACAAAGAACAATGGAGTCATTATCAAGCTCGAGTGTGAGCTCAACTAACTCTTCCTCGTTGTTTCTTCGTAGGTCATTAAGGAATATCGGCAACATTGCACCGCCGACCTCACTATCGCTTGCTGCTCCAGAATCAAGCTCATTCGGTAAATCAAATGTACGACTGTAATTGGACAACCCGGAGGTACTTCCATCGAACGACGACGACGACTTCATTACTAACAATTTTTCCGGCGACTTCTTTTTTTTTTTTTTCCGAGTTCTATTTTTCACTAGAATGTAGAGAGTTATTCACACAGACAGATCATGTAGGCTTGAGGCATGCTTGGAGATGAGAAAATTTGAAATTGCCTATTAAAAAAAACAAGAAAAACACATCTCAACTGATCTCCTCACACCATTTCAACGCTTTTGCTTAGAGATAGAGAAATAGAGGTTTAGGGTGAAGTAGTAGTTGAGATTTTGATCTATTAAGTACCTGCTGCATTATTATTATTTTCATTTTTTTGAACAAAACACCTTGAATTAGTACATTTAAATAAATAATAAAGAAATAAATAATTTCAAATTATACAAAACTTAGTATTCATTTCTAAAAACAAAAAAGTAAACAAAAAATCTAATTATTAAAGATTAATTAGCTGATTTTAACGTGATTTGCTGAATTACAAAAATGGAGAGGTAGCCATTGGTTTCGTCAAAAGAAGCTATTGCGAGGGAGTATTGTGCCACGTAATATGAGACTGTATAAAAGGAAATTTGTGTTTTGGTGGATTAATAGTTTAGAGGAAGACGTATACAAAATAATTACATATAAAAAAAAAGAGTTTGTTTGTTTTTAATTGATTTATTTATATTATATTAATTATAGTACAAAAATTAAAATTTATAATATGGTTTAAAATTAATATATATTTATCTAACATGTGCTTTCAGAATATATTAAATAGTAATAAATATTTTAATTTACAGTACAAAATGATTGTATATAACAAATTTCAATAGAAGTAAAATGCATGTTAATAAAAACTAAAATATTTATGATTGCTCAATGTGTATTTTAGAAAAATTTAAATTTAATAATACATATATATGATGGTTACAAATATCTCAGTGATATATGATTCGATTTTCGGCGACTGTTGATTTTTGTTTTTTTGCGGGGTTGTATGCGCTCTTCTTGGAAAGCAATTTAGTTAATAATTGCCATTAGTTATAATTTTTATTTATTACAATTACTATTAGTTATATTACTAGTACTTTTACTGTCCTATAAAGATAAAGTTATTTTTTTATTTTATAAATATTAAAAAAATTAATTAGTTTTATTAAAAATATAAATTTATATATATATTTTCTATTATATCCTTCCTTCATCATAAAATATATTTAATAAATAATATTAAATAAAAGTATTATGAAAATTTAATATGTTAACTATCTTATTAAAATAATAAATAAAGTATAATTTAAGATAAATAAAAAAAATAAATTTATCTATTTAAGATGAAGGGGTATTAAGTAATAATATTTCTGTCTTAATTACCGTATTTATGGATGAAAAATCTTATACGTACAAAAAAATTGACTGCAAGAGAAATAAAAGAAAAAGTTGAACTTTGTTTTTTTATAATGCAACAATCAATTTCAAATAATATACCGTGACCTAAGCAAGAATATGTATAAAGTTTGAATTTCATAAGAATTTTCCCCTTGGATTTACTTGGGCTGCGCATTTAATTATCATGTGAATCACTCAACCAAATAAATATGTATATAACCTAATTAATTAGTCAAGCATACCAATCATGCCCTCCATTTTGCTTTTTTTTTATATTTGAAAAAAAAAATTCTTGAAAGAAAATAGTACACTGAGATATAAATTTTTAAATATAAACTTTTTTACACTATAAGATAAATATTTAATCATATTGTTAAATTTACTACTAGTCAAAAGAGTACTTTTATGGAAATTTAAAGACTCTATTTTTAAAAAAATCATTTAAAAGAATTCAACATATATTTAATAATAAATTTATTTTATTTTATTTTCTTTATCACCTTTGTTTATTTAACAATAATTCATAATATTGAAAATTCTCATACATGTTTGTATTTTTTTAGCATATATATTTATATAATTTGATTATAAATTAAATTAAATTTAATAAAATGTTTTTTAAATTGAATTGATTTCCAAATATGAAAACTAATAACAATAAAATTCTTTTGAATTAAAGTTATTATAAAATATGAGTTTTCAAATGGGGAATAATTTAAAAAAAAAGTTGTGGGTATTTAATCAATAATTTATTTTCTTAAATAGTATTATAGATACTAACCAAGTTACAATTAAATTCTTAGATTATTAATTGAGCTATAAGGATAGGGCAACAGACGATTTCTGATGATAAAAGTATACTTTAATTTCTTCTTATTGTGGTCAAGAACTGCAAAGCTGTGCAAGAAATAGAAACGCCAATAAATGATATTATCTATCTATTTATATATCTAATTATATATGTTCATGTCTCCCACTCTTGCCGTCCCTAAAAAGAACTAGTACTGCTCCAAAAATTTTAGTCACCATCTAACTACTGTTGTTTTATCCATTTTTATATATCTCTTCAATCATTTGACTATTTTTATTTAACTTAAAATTAATTAAAGATTTAATTAACTGTGTTTGATCTATTATATTGGTCCAGAAGAGTATACATGACAGATGAAGTGAAATAATATATATATATATATATATCTAAAATATACAAATTAAGATGCATGCAGTTCTATAATTTCAGCAATTTTTGTAATCTAAAAATCTAATTGTAGAGCTGACAAATGAAGACAATTTCTCCCAATAATCACTCTTAAAAAATAATAATGTGACAGATAATTAATACTTAAAATACCCTGTGTGTTGGCAATTGACAAAGACTCTAATTCACATATAATTAATATATACAGCTACACATTCTTGTTTTATGAAATTAGCTGGTATTAGATTAGATATTGAAATAATATCATATTTAGGACTTCCATTTATATATATTATATACAGCTAGGAATGATTGTTATTAAATAATTCCAATGGGAAAAAAAATTGGTAGGATATATATATCCGCAATCAATAGATTAGATCGATTGCTATTCACATAACTAATGAATAAATTCAACCTAATGCCAAATAAATTAATTAATAATCCATCTAACAATAGCATATTAATAAAAAAAAAGAGTATAAATTAATTTCTAATTGTAAAAAAATTGCATATATAAGGTTTATGAGAAAAGGCAAATGTTTCTCACCAACAAGAATGAAAAAGAATGCCTTAGAAATAAAAAAAACAAAAAAAAAAGGATTAAGCAAAATTAAGAAGAAAAAAAAAGTAGAATAAAGAAAAAAAAAAGTTTTAACAATTAATAATGTTTTATACATACCACTTTTGCACTTCAACATTTTTGGAGAGATGGTGGAAATAATATATATATATATATATATATTTTCTGAAGTGCCATCTCACATGATATACAACATTGGAAAAATGAGATTCAAATTAATTTCATCAATCTAATCTTTCTTTTTCTTTCTATCTGTTTTTTTTTTTCCTTTTTTCTTCTGTTAAATTTGAACATAAAAAAAGAATAGACAGACCACAAATTTATCAGCAATTAATTAGTTGGTGAAGTGAAATCAAAACCACATAAATATCTGTAGTACATTTTTTGCATGGCCATCATATATAGAAGTACAAATATCATTTCTTCTTAATCACTGTCACAAGGTCTGCATATCTATTAAGGTAATTACTTGTGAATTTTAAATGAAAAAATATACGAGTTAATATATATAGTGAGAAACTATCTTCTAAATATCCAGTGCTAAATATTTTAATTATAATAATATCTCATATACCAATATATATCTTATTCTCTATTTAACAATATCTAAGAATAGTATAATATAGCAAGTAAATGTGCTGTATCAATAATTGATTCATTTTCAAATCTTTCCTTTTCTCAACATAAAAAAAAAGAGAAAAAAAAAACCTTTTCTAGAAGGTCTATTGATAAGCTGCGTCCTGCGTTTGCAGTACAAACTTTTATATTTGTACTAATTCTGAATTGGATTTTCTTAATCAGATTAGCTACACTTTACTTAAAAGCTAGGCAAATAATATAAATAGAGTTCTTAATTTACGAAATTTAAAATTTAAACAAAACTAAAGTTGAAGAGCATAATTTTTTTAAAAATTAATTTTATTGAAATTTAAATCCGACATCTTAATGTGATACTAAAAATAATTGTATAAGTAGATAGTTAATAATTAGAATGCAGCATGACTTGTTCCTTTTACATTTACATCATGTTTATTATTAATTTGGTATTATGAAATTATTCTCTTGCATGCATATTTCTCGGTCGCGTTTAAAACAAAAATTATTAATTTAATCTAAAAGGTAAATCTTAACTTAAGATATTAAGAAAAGTGCAATTTATTTAAATTTAATTTAATTAGAATCATAACTTTTGCAATAGAAAAGTGCAATTATTTAAGATTAAGATGTTAAAAGTCATTTTCAATTCAAATATTTACAGTAAAATAGAAAGAATTGACATGATCAAGCTGGATGATGCCATTTAACACGACAACAAATTTCTAGAATTAATTAATGAAAAATTAAAAGTATAAGCATGGAATATATAGGCTTCTTTATGATTACAAGTCATTTTTGTTTATTTTCAGTGACTTCTTTTATCACCGATAATATATGATAAACTTTTCAATCCGCTTTCTGGAAATTTCTTTTTTTTTTTAAAAAAAAATGACCTTTTCAATTTACATGTGAAAATAGAAAAGACAATTAGAAATATTTTACTGAGATTTTTCAAAATAATAATTGGCTATTCTGATTTTTAAAATTTTAAAAATAGTAACTCTACACTTTGTTTTAAAATTATAAAATTATATATGAAATATTAGTAATATTTTCAAAACTGTGTTATATTTTAGTTCTAAACACTTTAAAAATAAAAACTACGCTTTCATTTCTAAATTACAAGAACATAATTAATTAAATAACGTGAAGGTTTGAAAAAACTTATAGATATTCTCAGTAGTAGTAAAACAGCTAAATTTATTAATTTTAAAATATAAATTGATGTATCCCAACTACTTTGATTGGTAAAAAAATTTACTAATTTCTTTGTTGATCATAATTTAATTTTCGGAGCCAATCAAATCTAGAAGATAATATTTTAATATATAAGCCAAACGTGATGGTGTACTCTTAAGTCTTAATAGTCATCTCAATCAATACTCGAGAAGTAATTTTTGAATATACTAAAAAAAAATTAATTTCAATTGATATGTAAGTCAAAGTAAGTGTAGGAAATGCCTGCTTAAACTCAACCTAACTTAAGAAGTCGAAAACAAGAATTAATAAATGCCTGCTTAGGAAATGCCTACTTAAGAAGATAATTGAATGACAATTCACACTAAAATTAATAATAAAAAAAAACAAACAAGTCGAAAACTAAATTGAAAGTTGATAAAATCAAATAAAAAAATTTCAATTAACTAGGTAGTATGATGATTTTAGATTTGATACTTTTTTTTAATTTAATTTTATTTTATATATAGATAAACTTATTGTTATCGTTTGTATATATATATATATATATATGAATGAGAAGTGCTAATTATAATTATTTTAAATAGTGATTGTTTAATAATTTTTTATAGATTAAAAAATATTAATTATAATATTTCTCTTAATAAATAAGCCAATAAAAAAGAAATTATTGAATAATTATTTTTTAAAATGACTGTAATTAATATTTATTTTTATTTATTTATATTATAATTTAAATTTTAAAAAATTAAATTTTATAAATTAAAAATAAAAAATTAATTAGCAAATCTAATGACACAATTAATTAATCAATATGTGCTAACGCCTTTTAGCTGGCCCGAGGCTCAATGGGAAAGAACAAAATAATACAAATACAAATTAGGAGATTTTTTTTTTCGTAATTAATTTGATGGAAAGTGTAAAACCCCTTTGGCAGCAGCATATTTAAAAATAATAATAAGAACGAAGTCAATATTATAATAAGGAACCAACAAAAATAAATAAGCCAAGGCTATAACATACAGTCTTATCTCGTTAAACAGAGAAAACATTTCTTCCAAAAAATCGAAAACTTTCATTTCACAAATAAATTACAAATTTAATAAATTAATAATATAATAAATACACTTAATTTTATTTTTTAGACGTTAAATATATCATAAAGATAAGAGAGATAAATGTTAAAAATAAATTAAAAATAACAAGAATAATAAAAATATTTCAACCATTTTGAAACATTTGGAAAAATATTTTAATCTTTTTGAAGAAATAGAATTATTTGACAGCGACTCCTATTCCACCAGTCAATTATATTTAATTATTAATTCTATAATGAACTTGATAAATTATTAAAAAAATTAATTAATAAAAATATATTTTACAAATATATATTACAGAAATTATATTTTATTAGAAAATATTATATTACTGTATTTAAAAGATACAATAAAATATTAAAAAAAATAAATTTAAAAAATATTAACTTATTTTATTACAATCCAACTTTACAGACAAAGTTTAAATGATACCTAAATCACTTTTATAATATTTTTTCTTATTTTATTATATTTTAAATTAAGGGTATAATGATTTTTTAATATATGGATCATTTAATCAACTTTTTTAGTGAAATATTTTTTTACTCTCTCGTAAATAAAATATTTTATCAAGTGATTGATAAAGTTTAATGGGTCTAGTATTTTATTTTAATAGATCATTTGTAAATAAATATAGTATTATTAGTCAAATAAAATTATGTAGTTAATTTTTTTGAGATTTTTGTAGAATCAAACGCAATGTAACAATATATACAACTACTCTACAAAAATAGTAAATTAATATTATGGGTTAAAAAAAATAAAAGAAGAAAAAATTCCATAGAAAAAAAGGTTAAGAGTGATTATGATTGATTAATTACGTTGGTGGAAGTAGGATAAATATCGGAGTAATTAAGCCATTAATTAAGGCCTCTTTAATCTCTAATTATTATACACAATTCTACATTAATTAAAAAAGTATTTTTCTTAAAAAACAAGCAAGTGTATAACTTGGACTTGGACATTTATATTTTATGCTTTGTGTATCATTCAGTAGTTGAGATGTTAGAGTCACTATCTTCTCTGTTAGCTTGACTACATGCATATGCATATTATAGTGTTTGAAATCCATGAGTTTAAGATGGTATTATTTTCCTAGAAGTGAAAATTAAGTTAAAAAAAACTTAATACAGACTAATATATGAGTGATATAATTTTTAAAATAGAAATAAACATTTAAAATGTTTATATTATAGTCAATATACATAAATTTTAAGTTAAAAATTTTAATTTATTATTTTAAGTAATTTTTATTAAATTGAGATTTTTAATACATGTATTATCAAACAATTTAAAATATTTAAATATTAAAAATTTTAATTTTAAGGGCTGAATAATATTATTATATACCACTTGAATTACATCGGATCTACTCAAATATTCTTTGATATCAATTTAAAAAATTATAAGAAAATAAAAATATATAATTAATTTTTTATGTTGGTTTTGTAGACTTACAATCTCGCAATATATGCATCAACAATTAATTATTTAGTCATGACCAAGACTATACCTTAATTACAACATTCTATAGGAACAATTTTAAAATATGGTGGTTTTTATATAAGAAAAACTATTTGAATAAATTGGTTATAGATGAGTGGCTCAAAAACTTTCATGACTCATACCGTAGCTAAAATTATTGATCAACCATATAATAATTTTTTGATATTCAAACTCTTTATTTTATTTTTCTCATTCATATAAATTATATTTTTATCACAATATTCGTTTCCTTTCATATTCATGAATTAATGGCCACCTTATTACTATTTAGTATTTTGAAAAGCAATATATATATATATAGCTTAATTTCTTATGATAATTTTTCCTCGTCTTATATTAAAACAAAATTCATATATTTAAGCAATAAATTTTCCATTATTTATCAATTTTTTTAATCCATAGAAAGTCTAAATAATAATATAGTACAAGGCAGCTGATCTATTACATTTTTTTTAAATAATAATAATAATAATAATTCAATTGGTAGGTAAGCCAAGCCAACTAATTAAACACAGTACGTAGCCGAATAATGATCTGTGGAATTAAGTTCCAAAAGCATGAATAATGTTTGTCATTTAAGTATTTATTTTGACACCCTTAAGTGTTATTGTCATCATTTAATTTTATTATGCAATTTGTTTTTATTTTAGTTGAAAACACAACTAATATATATATATATATATATATATGCGTGTGTGTGTGTGCGTTGTTTCAAAACCTGTGATATTGTCATTGGTTTGTTAGATAAGTGGTTATAATTATTATTATTTTAATTAATTAAATTTTCAATCAAAATTTAAATTAATGAATTCATAACTTTAAAAATAAATTTAATATGTTCTAGTAAAACTCATTAAACAAGTGACTAAAAATTTAATCATAATAATTTCCTTAGTTTCTGGATTAATATTTCATTAATTGTTCTTAAACTTTTTTTTATTAGCATTATTAATATCGCTAAATTTAAATATGCAATGATAAAATTTTAATTTTAATTTTTATTAAAATATTTAGCTCTATTTATTGGCCAAAAATGATTGGATAAACTTCATGTGAACTTATATATCTAAAAATTAAAGATTCATTTTCTCATATCAAAATTAAATATAAAGAATTTTTTCCACTCAAATCAAATGGTGAAAGAACTTTTTCTGCACGATAAAAACTTTATAATGAAAATTTAAATTTATAATTTCAGAAATCAAAACCTCAGAAATAAATTTAATATTTCCTAGTAAAATTCATTTATCAAGTGGTTAAAAATTTAATCGAAATAATTTATTTTTTCTTTAAAAATTTTAAGATATCAAAAATTTAAATTTTTTCATGAATCAATATATAATCTCATCTTATTCTTTTTTTTTTTTGAAATTATTGAATTCTTCTATATGTATATCAAAAATTCTCACATTATCATTATAATACGAATTTTCAAGAATTATTAAAGGTGTTATTATGATATACCAATCTGGACTTGTTGAATAAAAAAAGAAATTTTTGTTGTGGCGTACTCAATGTCAATATGGAAATTAATTAATATCAAATCTCTATTTTTTTTTTAAAAAAAAGTGGGAAATTGATTAATATAAAATCTCTCGACGAAAAAGAAATTAATAGTTGGTTTGGTTTATACAAAACAGAAATTAAAAGTTGAAATATAGTTTTCCCATAAATAAGAAACTGGCTGAACTTACCAACTTCCCCTTGACCTTCAGCGTCATGACACCTGAGAGCCAAAGCTGACTTATACTTTGTCGTTTTAGATTGAAACAGTCTTCGTATAAGTTCATTGAGAGCCCAAACCCAACTAACTCTCTTTATTATTGTTATTATTTTTTTTTAATAGGGACATCTACAAAACTATTTAAAAATAAGATTTATTTTCAAAAATATTATACTTATAAAAAAGTTTTCAAAAATACTAAAACTAATATTTTTTCTTCAAAAATACCTCACTCGTCACTAAAATAATATTTTTTTTTCATTTCAAGTAATATTTTACTATAATTTCTTTTTTTTTAAATTTTACCATTAAATAAATATATTCTAATAAAATAATAAAATTTAATATGTTAAATTATATTTTCAACATATAAAATGAAAAGTGTGTTTGTTATTCATTTGAGACGAGAAAGTATTATACTTTAATCAAAATAATGTTATTTATATCAAGACTACATAATTTGCAAGAGAATGAACTTTTTTTTTCTATTATTATGGTATGATGAATTCAATTTAATATAAAAAGCAAATTAATCTGATTACAAGTGAATTAAGCTTTGAAGGCAACTCTTTTTTAACCCTAAATTCTTCACAAATTTATTCTGATCAATGAAAATTAAGTAAAAGTGAATTTAATGGCATAAACAGTAGGAAGTTGAACTTGTAATTCTGCAAAAGCAACTGAAAATGCCAAATATTTGTACTTATCTATTGCCCGGAAGTAATACCTGTTAAACATGCAAAGTTTCTTGAACAATAACAATTTGAGAATTCAGGCAAAGCCCGCAGATCAACCACATGAAGTGAATTGATGGTGACTACATATTATTGCTATTATTAATCGAATTCACAGTGAAAACGACAGAATTGTTCACAAAAGTCCACGAAATGAGCTCAGTCGCCCAGTTATTTCAATTGAAAAAATCTTCAAAATCAAGTAAATTACATACAGCAGTTTTGCTCTCCACCGTCCACAAGTTTGTATGCTTAAAGCTCAAATTTGCGGAAGACAGAAGCAATCAATTCCAATTGAACGCATAAATTATGCGAGAATCCCGCGAATTACTCAAGCTCTCTACAAACCCTCCCAAACAGAGCAAAGAAATTACCATCTCTCAAGTTCTCAGTTCACACACTCATAATTCTGATTCAGGTTTTACCAATATCACTATTTCACTAGAATGTACAAACAGTTAATTTCATCATGAACACCTCATTCAGATTAAATAGGCACAAGAAGCACAGCATATCTCATCCATTGGAATTGATTTCTGAAAAAAATACAGAATTAGTTGTAGCATGTAAAAAGTATTGAATTCTGACACGCAGAGTCGCTTGAATTGCCAACAAGCATAATTTCTCTCTCTACTTTCAAATTTGAAGTTTTGAAAGGCGAAATTCTTGACGGTCATGTAGCATAGGCACCGCACACTGCCTTAACATAAAACCGATTCTGAGTATCTAACTAGGATGCTGTATGTAGAACAGATATGTATATATATAAAACACTTGGCCACCACGGTTATGAGCTTACAGTAGAAAGGTAGAGATTATTGGAACATTAGTAATGTAGCACAACATATTCTGTGTGAATAAACAGACTCAAGTATAAAAATTAGATCCACAAAAAGAATTACTGAGTGAAATAAATTGATTCTAGGGCTGAAGAAACTCATTGATTGAATACAATATGATTGCTACAAAACTGGGATGAATATACCCTTTAAGCTTGGCATATACCTTTCTGTGCTCCCTAGTGTGGTTTTGACGCATAACCGTCAACAGCAAAGTTTCGTGTGGCAGCAGGAAAGACCAAGCAAATTCCATCAAGTTCAGGCTTTGCAATCACCTGACAACCCAAGCGAGAACTACAAAAACCAACTGAAATAAATCTAGGTTCAACTTAAAAATAAAGTTCTTCCTATGCTTATGCAGGGATATTGAATAATGGCTATTATTAATAAATTAACCCAATAATATGACTCTAGATTCGTCCCTATTTTTATGCTAAAGGAACTCACGTTTCTGTAAGCCCAAAGGCCAAATCCAACATGTCATTCTCCTCGTCAGTCGGGTCTTCTAATTTGTTGTAGTATTCCACATCCTACATAAGATTCAAATGTTAACCTGCATTTAAGCTAACATTATCATGGAAGTATTATGTGGATTTTTAGTTACATACCTTCACAATCACGTGACACGTTGAGCAGGCAAGAGAGCCTTCACATGCTCCTGAAATGACATTAAAATTATGGAATTAAACTACAAAGAGATTGAAGCTACAGAAAGTCAAAATCTATGCTCCACTTTGGTAATTGAAGAAAAAAGAACAAGGGGAAAATCATCTAGAGAAATGGAGAAAGAGCGATACACTATGACCATAATAGCTACCATATATCCTTATGGGAAAAGCACAGGAATGAATGACCAAACAGTGGCAACCAACCACCCGATAACACTCACTTAAGGTAAATAAATCATAATCAAGAGGTGGACAATACTAGATTGTAAGTATAACATGATCCTTGCCTTCAAGTTCTATGTCATTTTCATGAGCAGCTTCCAACATAGACATTTCAATTGGGACCTTGATGTGCTTTTCTTCTCCACCCTTATCCACAAACGTTACTGATATCCTGCAGACATCATCTAAGTGAGAAGAAACAACATAAATATGAGCTCCATGACATGTTTCACCGAGGATCAAGGATGATGATGTATTATGTTCTTCAATTGCAAGCCAGTGAAGATGATCAAGTAATATGTTTATATCCCAATTGTTAATACCATAAGAGATTATGAACATAACAGAAAACACCACAAAAGAACAATGAATTAATGCAAAGATATTCTAAAAAACAGATACTGCTGAAATAAAAATATTAGCTGCAGCTATTTCTGCACATAACAATTCCATTCTGAAAATCTCAATGCCATAATCCATATTGAATATGCAAATTAACTCAGGTAGGATTTTTCAAACTTGATTATCAATTATATAATTTATATACTTAATCAGTTCCTTTGACTATAACAAACATATGGTTGCAAAATTACACAGGTGTCAAACATGAGAACTCCTTAAAATGCAGATGCAGAGAACATGGCCATATATTTTTCTGGAGCTAATAATATTACATTTCTGTATGAACTGAGATTTAGTATCTTTGCCTGTAGAATAACCATCAATCATAATGGATTACAATTCTATACATCGTTGCGTAAGTCAAGATGAAGTGCCTATGATATGAAATTTCACTATATCCCCCAGTTTTAATGTTTCAAATTTCAATAGAAACTTCAGATTAAAAATTGATATGTAGTTTAAGACAGATAGAAGTTAGCTACTGATAAGCAAGTTAAATATTCACAAAAAGAAGATGATGCAAAACTTTTATTATAGTTTGAAAATGGTGCAAAACTTTTATTTGTAGTTTATCTAGCAAGACTAAATATCCTCGAAGAATGGCAGATCTTATTCGAGCACAAAGAGATCTGACATGTAAAATGTCAGATATCCAATCTCATTTGGAGAGGGTGAGAAAGTGAATTCTTTAGTGAGACCAAAGAAATCTTTGAAAACTACTGCTCATGAGCTTCTAAGTTTCCCCATAATCTACTTAAGGCAGTGCGACTGAATAACCTATTTCAAAGATGATTAGCCTAGGAAATTACTGGAGGGATTCTAGGTTTAACCAAAATCTAAATTAGACTTGCTGATGGTACTATAAATGTGGTATTTTCTGTTAACTGACAATTCAGCTTACGTTTCCTTCTGTTCACTTCCATCCACTTTATCACTACCAGAAGTTGTGGTAGAAAACAGATGATGCTTCTGAAATAAGGTACCTTCAAAGACTTGAATTGCTGGATTTAATTCAAACTGCCACAAAAAGTAAGTACCAATGACAATCCAGCAGTAAGAACAATAGGTACATACAAATTCTTTCACTTAAAAACTTGGCATTGCTAAAAAATAATGATAGGCCTCCGATAACACAACAATTATTTGTAACCAAGTTTAATCATGTGCAATTGTTCTCAACTCAAAGTGAACAGGATTCTCAGTTTTTTATGGCAAGGAAATATCATACAAAATGTCAATCAAGTATCAAATTTTAAAACCCAGTATGAGCAGGAAATAAATCCAAACATTACCGCACAATCGATTCTCAGTTATTTTACACCAGCTAGTATCTTGCCTCAGGTGATGTAATGAAAGGGCAAGGTTCAAAGACCTAAGTTTCAAATATGTTACGTAATAAAACCTACAACCTTTCTATAGCATCCACCATAATAAGAAAATTCAATAATTTATACTCTTATTTTCCAAAATGCCAAATTATTCACTGCCAGAGTTTACTTTCCCCTCTCTTGAGTACCTTATGCCGCCTGTATTGATTGTAGGGTATTTGTACAGAACCATTTTTGCCAGACAATGTACACACGCCTGTGCAAAAAGAAGCAATATTGTAGCAAAAGAGTGAATAATACTTAAAAATAAATTTGTGCAATTACACTATTTCTGTTATTCAAATTTGCTGCTAAATGTGAAAAAAAAAAATTCTACATATCAGATATGCATAATCCTATCCTATTTAGCAGCTATAGTTTCCAAAACATAAACCCAAATAAGAAATGAACAATTTACTTACCTCTTGAAAGAAGTTGTTTAACCATTCCAACTCCAATTATTGAATGTCTAGAAACTAACATAATTACAAAGCCTCAATGCTCCAACAGAAAACGCTTATTACATTCTGCAAATTATCCAAAAAAAACTCAAATTTATTTATTAAGTAGAAACTACAGGGGCAATAAATTTGTCCCTTGTGAACCAATTAAGCTTATATATAAATTCATTATTAGCAATTGAACCCATGTTTGATATAACAAGCTCCTGCAGCTTAAAGCTTAATAATCTCACAGCAATAGTTGAAATCCTCGTATTAATGTTTAAAAATGACATGAAGAAAAAGAAGAAAACCTTAAAAGATACGATCGAACTCTGAGATTAATTCTTAGGCGGCCAGTGATAGGTTTCAAGGTCAATAAGGTTTCTGTATAAGAACCGCGTCGAAGCTTCCTGTTCGAACAAAAATCAATATAACACCTTTCAGACTGTTCTTTTTCACATTGGAGGCCCATTGAAATTGCATTAACCTGCACAATGAGTAGCCCACTAGGCCTTCTTTCCTAATGGGCCTAATGGGCTTCCGAAACAGACTTCCACAGAAAAATTACAAAAAGAAAAAACTTTGATGATAATGGAGATGCGGGGTATCGAACCCCGTACCTCTCGCATGCAAAGCGAGCGCTCTACCGTTTGAGCTACATCCCCATTTTAAAGGCTATGGTTTCTAAAATTATATAAAAAATTTTTAATATAATGTGTATGAAATACAATTTTTTAATTTTGTTGTACATTTTGTTAGCTCCTTTCGTCTTTTTCTTAATCATCCAGTATTTTATAATTCAGAAAATATAAATTAATATGAGAATTCACACTGAACAAATTCATTAAATAATTAAACATTTCCTCTTAAATTTTAAAAATATTCTATATATAAAATTTAAATTTAAGATCTCTAATTAAAAGAAAAAAGATTTTTAACAATCACTGATTGAGAGTAGCACTTTCTTAATTAATGTTTAAGTTGTAAGTAGCTCCATATCTCACTTTTTTTTTTTAATAGTTGTGTAAGAATCAAACACTTACAAATTATTGCACAGAAAGCATCTCTGCCGGCCGTTGCTAACCCATTTCCATCTGCCGATCTGCTTGTATCGGCTTTCTTTCCAGTTATAAAATAATGCCTAAAGTTTATATATTTGAGAAAGATTTCTCTGACAGCAAGGTTGTCATTCAAAAAATCAATCCATCCAAATAATCCATTTATTAATATTCACAACACTTTTTCTCCAACCTTTATTAAAGCGATCGCCAAATTGCAAATTATAAGGTAGGTCAATCACAAATTTATAAGAATTTGAAATTTCAGAATATTTTAATAAAGTAAAAAATTAGATCAATCGCAAATAATATTATAATTTGATGATAAAATTTAAAAAAAAATTGAGATTTTGAACTAAGTTCAGATTAATACCTTATTAATTTTTTTTTATTCAGATTATTAAAATTGAGTTATGCTCATAATATTTAATATAATTAATAATTAGTTGATAGTCATTTTAGAATTCAATTTTAAATTAAAATAATATTTTTTTAATTTATAAACACGTAATAATTTAATGTTATTGCTAGAATCAAAAAATTTTAGATTCAAATATCTGTGATTGGTATAATGTTTTATTTAGGTTTAAAAAATATATTGCTCATGATCGATTCTCCCAAGTTGTAATACTATATATATATATATTGCCCATAACAATCATAATTATTTTTTAAAAAAATTTGTTACTGAGAAATTATGTAAATAATGGTTTCTGTAATTACTTTTTTATACAAAGAAAATTTTAGGATTAGTTCTGTTAGAAGGGCATTTTTGTAATTTAGGCACATTGTATATAAACAATATGATGATGTAATTTTTACTAGATCATTCGGTAATACAGAAACTCTTCATTTCATCTTCTTCGTCTTCTCCGAAGACTTCCATTTACATATTCTTACAGTAACACTAATATCATTAACTTTCACAATTAAAAGTATGGAAAATTCTTATTTTTAATTAAAACTACTCTCTCTCTCTCTCAATTCCTATAACAAATGTGATTATAAACAACCATTTAATAGCACATTATAAGATATTCTTAATAGTCAAATCATTTAAATAGGAATTACAAATGAAAAATAACAAAAATAGTCATTCTCAAGTGACACGCCCAACAACATAGACGTGTTAATGACCGTGTCATTAACTCATTCATACAAAAGCATTGACACATCTAATAATATGGGCATGTCACTGTCCATGTCATTCATTCTGCCTTATAAAAATATTGACACGTCCAACAACACGGGCGTGTTCATGGCTGTATCAATTATCTTATCTCACAGTAGTCATGACACGTTTAGAGACATGATCGTATAACACGGTCATGTCATTAATGTTAAACTCAGCACCGTTGACACGCCCAATGACACGGCTGTGTCACTGGCCGTGTTAGGCAAAAGTTATGCATTTCGAACTCTCATCCATATGAAAACAAACATTCCAAAATCAATATTACAACACCCTTGATCATCATCCTTACAATATAATCATATTTTCATCATCTAAGCACCAATTCAATATATATATATTTCAATATTTCATTATCATCATAATATTCAATTAATCATTATCTTCTCTCGCTAACCATATCACATATAAACTCAAAATCTATAAAAATTAGCTCAAGAAAAAGAGCACTTGCTTGAATTCTTTTGCCAAATCTTTAATATTCACCTTCAATTCTCTTAAGACTCTTATGAAATTGGTGTGTGTATGAACAAAATCAAACTCTTCTCTCTCTCTCTCTCTCTCTCTCTCTCTCTCTCTCTCACATTCAAAGAGGAAGAAGAAGAAGAAGAAAGAAAGAAAGAGAGAAAGCTCTCTTTTCAATTTTCATCCTTATCTTATATATATATATAATAATATAATTATTTCCACCTAAATTTCCCCACCAATAATATTTGTCCTTCTTTTAACTTTCATTTCTCCTTTCTCTTGTCATTATTATTATTATTAATTAATTATTTAAAATTTACTTTTCCTACACCAATGTAGACATCATGTATATATAGTGTATTTTTTTTTATATTAAAGGTAGACTAAACCACCACGATCTTTATTAAAAATAATCAAAGGATGGAAAATAATCATACCAAAATGCTTATACAAACCCTTATAAAACATGGGTGTCTTAAAATCTTAAATAAGGAATATTCATATTATCCGAAATAAGCAAACTCCTAAGCAAATGAGGAAGAGAAGAAAAATCATTGTAAGTGCAATCTATAGAATAAAGGCGGTAGAAACTGGCCAAGAAATCAGCTGGCTGATTTCCTTCTCTGTGGATGTGCTGGATGATAGAGTGAGTTTCAGCTAGAAGCCGTTGAACTTGAGAAACAACAAACTTCAAGGAGCTAGAAGAAACATCACCGATCTGCTGGACAGCAACCCGCGAGTATGTCTCAACAACAAGAGGTTCAAAGCTTTTTATCTTGCACCATCGAAGACCATGATAAATGGCCTTAACCTCGGCATCTGCAGGCGATTGAGCAACAAATCTGTAACCGCAGCTAATGGCAAATCGTCCACTACTATCTCGAATAATAGCAGCACCAGCAGCTCCATGTTTGGTATAGGAGGCATCTACATTCAGTTTATACCAACCAGTAGGAGGCCTGATCCAACGAACCAGAATTGGTTTACTTTGTCGAGAGGAGCCGAAACAAATAGGGAGATAATCTTGAAAACCCAGAATAGGTCTAGCAAACTTATCACCAGAATGCGCCACCCCCCATTGAAGAATGAAATCCGCAATACCCTTACAAATACTCGATAAATAAAAGGACTTACCACCCCAGCTGATACGACAAAAAGCGAGCCAAATGGAATACATAATCACAAGAGGAATGAACCGAGTAACCTTACTAGTTGCCGTTTTGGATGGAGATTCAAGCCACCACAGCATCATTTGCTATCGAAGGGTCTGCTGCAGATGGGGAGAAGAAAGCAAAATCTTGTTATAATATTCCCAAACTGGGAAAATACGAGCACACCTATAAAACACGTGGTTGGCTGAAGCTGGACCAGAAAAGCAGAATGGGCAGCAAGATGCCCTCTGCACTCCCATCCTCTTCAATCTCGCCGGTAATGGCAGAGCATTCTTAAACAAACACCAGGCAAAAATGGACATTTTCAAAGGAATAGAACTGTCTCATATGCAAGAAAAAGATAAGAGAGAAGAACTCTTGGATCGAATAGCATCATAGGCAGTACCAAGGGAAAACTCACAAGAATTGGAGTCCCGCCAAGTGAGATCACTATTTAAATCAGAGATAAGGGAGCTAGCAAGGGAGTTAATCTTACACAACCTCTTCCAAATGCAGGAATCAATAATCTAGAAAGACATGAGTCCTTTCCTGTGGTATTTCTGAAACATCAAGGTCGACCAAAGGGATGACTTCAAGGACCGAAGTCCAAGACCACCCTCATCTGTGGGTAAACAAAAATCCACGTACTTGATCCAGTGGTAGTGATTATCCCCATAAGAATGCCAGAAGAAGCCCGCAAATCGTTTTTCCAAAGCCATAATGATAGATTGAGAAAGCAACATAGCACCAAGAGTGTGTATTGGGATGGAATTCAACACGTGTCTAAGAAGGAGAAGCCTGCCTTCAGAAGACAACATTTTCTTCATCCAACCCTGAAGTTTCTGATCAACCTTATGCAAGAGATATGAACAGTAGTCAGCCCTGTTAATACCTTGATAAATTGGAGCTCCTAAGTAAATAAAAGACAGAGATCGCCATTTGATAGAAAGGCACTGACTAACTCTATCAATATAGCTTTGAGAGGCTTTCTTAGAGCAATAAAATGAACTCTTCTCAAAATTGATCAGCTGCCCCGATCCAGATTGATAACACACAAGGAAGCCTAAAAATTTTTAGTACTCCGCATATCTCCATTTATGAACACCAGGAGGTCATCAACAAAACCCAAGTGCGATATGACATCACATCCTCTGGCAGTTTTATATGGAAATTTTTTCCCGTGAAAATGAGATTATTTAGACCCCTTGAAAAACATTCAGCAGCAATTATGAATAAATAAGGTGACAGAGGATCCCCCTGCTTGACACCCCGAGAAGGACTGAAAAAACCAAAATTCTCTCCATTGAAGTTTATCGATAATTTTGTAGCTTGCAGGTTAGAAAGAATGAGAGAGACCAGACGACTTGAAAAACTGAATTTCAACATAACAGCTTCAAGAAATTTCCAAGACACTCCGTCAAAGGCCTTAGCCATATCAAGCTTGATTGCTAAATTGTGACCCCGCGTCTTCCTATCAATATCATGGATAAGTTCATTCGCAGTCAAAATCTGCTCATGAATAGACCTTCCTTTAATGAAGCCTGCCTGTTCCAGAGAGATAATCATAGAAAGAATAGGAGTCATACGGTTAGCGATAATCTGAGTACAAACCTTACTGATGAAAGTAGCCAGGCAAATAGGCCTATACTGACTAAATGTAGATGGATTGTCAACTTTAGGCAAAAGAATAATACTGGCAGCACTAAAAGCTTTAGGAATAGGAAGATCAAGGAAGAATTCCTTGACAGTACTGCAAACATCCCAAGATATAATATCCCAACAACTGTGAAAAAATAAGCCATCATACCCATCTGGCCCCGGGGCACTCCGAGCATCTAACTGCCAAACAGCACCCTTAATCTCCAAATCATCAGGAATCATAGTAAGCATATCATTCTGTTGCTGCGTAACAAGAGTAGGAATAACATCAAGAAGCGAATCAAAGTTACATTCATCCCCACTGTGAAACATATCCTGAAAGAATGAGACATCAGCTTCACCAATAGATTTTTGCTCCAAAATCCAGTCTCCTGAGGCATTCTTAATAGTGGAAATTCGGTAGAGTTTCCTCCTCACCTTCACGTAGCTATGAAAAGTATATATGGTGTATATGTTGATATATGTATATGTCTTATATATTGTATTTATATTTTTCATATATTTCAAATCCAATATATATATATATATATTGTAACATCCCGAATTCCAGATTGGTAAGAAACAGACATTGAGGATATGAATTAGGCTTAGAGCAAAGGAGTTTAGAACATGACCTATAAATTGAACTCGAATTTCATCCAAGTCAATGACAGAATTAGAGAGTCTCAAAGAAGACTTAATTGTTTATTTGTGTCTTAGCTAGACGTATAACTTAAAATTACTCAATTTGGAGTTGTACAGAATAAGATATGATGGATTTACTAGACAATGTGCAAGCTGCCTTAGGACAGCATAGTAGGCTTGACTTCAAAGGACAGTCAAAAATCAGATATAGCTCGAATCGACCTCAAATTTTGAAACAATATATCCCCGGATGTCTAGTTTCAGTGGGAATAAGAATTACTTAATTTGGATCTGTGAGTAAAAAGATATTAATAAAGAAAGACAGCAAGGTCAAGAAGGGATATCAAAAGGACCTAAGTGGAAATTTCTCAAAAGTTAGGGGCAACTATGTAAACTTAAAAATTAAGTGTCGGAAGTTCTTAATAGTGCCCATATCCGACCCCGAAAGAATATTCTCGAGATTAATCGGGTCATAACCGTGGGTTTCAATTTTTTCTGAAAACGCACGGTTTGTAAGTTACGGGCGATTTTCCGATAAGGACATTTTGGACATTTCCACTGGAGGGGCGATTTTGTAATTAAATATAACTTTGGGGGCAAAATATTAAAAGAACAAAAAACCACTTTCAAGTGGCCAAATCCTAGCCATTAAATCCAAATGTGTTGGACAAATCATGGCCATTGAAAATAAACCAAATCCTAGCCATTAAATCCAAATGTGTTGGACAAATCATGGCCATTGAAAATAAACCAAATCCTAGCCATTAAATCCAAATGTGTTGGACAAATCATGGCCATTGAAAATAAACCAAATCCTAGCCATTAAATCCAAATGTGTTGGACAAATCATGGCCATTGAAAATAAACCAAATCCTAGCCATTAAATCCAAATATGTTGGACAAATCATGGCCATTGAAAATAAATAAATTAATTAAATGGAAATTAAATTATAAATAACTAATTATGGTCTTCCAAACACAAGTAAGGATCAAAAAGACACCACCATCACCACTTTTCTTCTTCTTTAAGTCGTGCTCCCCCTCCCTTCCATTTTCAAGGAGACAAGTTTCAAGTCCAAGCCATTTCTCAAGTGAAATTCAATAGGAAATAAGGTAAGATATCATCCTAAGTCTTATTCTTTCATTAGAATTAGGTATTAGGCTATGTTTAGGAAGATTTGATATTATGTTCATGTTGGGAAAGAATTAGTAAGTTGATGATTATGGTGAAAAAATGATAAACTACTTAAAGGAAATGATAAAAATGGTGATTATTAGTAAGAATAAGTAAAGGATTGTTAGAAAATCATAAGGTAGCATCATGTTCATATCTAGAGTTTGTTCTTACATATGTGACATATTAAATTCATAGGAAATCAAGGAGATTAGAGAGGAAAGGAAGTGAAATAGATAAGAAGAGCAAGGAAAAGCAAGGTTTGGTACTTTACCTTTGAATAATTACTTTTGATTTGGTGCTTTACCATAAAAGAAATTCTATTTTCTTACAAACTTTGGTTTATGGAAGTTTTGAAGTTGATGTTTAAATATATTGATTGAGTTTAAATTAAATATTTGAGTTATGTTCTTGTTTTCTTATGGCAATTGGGTTGTTAAATTTAATTGAAACCAAATGTTTTGAGAAAATTTGGCAAGTTGATTTGGTAAGTTGTTTTGGACTTTAATTAGTTTGATTTGAGTTAAACATGCAAAAGTTGTCAAAGGGAAGTGTTTGAATCTTCACTTTACCATTAAAGAAGCCTTAATATTGATTTGCAAAAGAAAAATAAACTATCCTATGCATTTCATGTGTTTGGGCCGAAATGGTCCCAAAAAGACAGCTTTCTGGATCTTTTTTGTGGCAATCGTTTGAGGCAGCAAATGAATAAATTTTTCAACGAAATTTTACATGCAATTAGTCAACATATGAAATAAGTTTTCTGTAAAATTTCAGCTAAAAATAAGATCATTTACTTGGTAAAATGCATAACTGAAGTGGACTGAAATTTTGACGAAAACCCAGATTTTACTATTCATTTGGTCATGCCATTTTGCATTGCCGATTTTTCATGCCGCTACACTATTCAATTGGTCAATTTGTGATCTTTTGAGGAATGCTTTGAAATGTTAAATATGTTTATTGTGGATATTAAATATGTGAAAAAGGAGAATGGTTTGACTAAAGAATGTGTTGCGCAGCATAAATGGCAAAGTGTGATGGGAATTAAAATGATTTCTCGAATTATTCTAAAATGAAGTTTGAGACTTAAAGTGAATCATTTTAAATCTTTTTGCTCTACTGGATAGTGGGAGTGGTAGATAAGGGTATGGTGCACTATACTAACGCATGCAGTACTGCTCATTATTGTGATATGATATTTTATTCAGTGGTGAGGCTACTGAAGCCAATGGGGAGGCCCATTGGTTAACCAGGATGGGGATGCCCATTCCTGTGATTTGATATCGGTGGGGAGGCCCACCTATGTTACAGTGGGGAGGCCCACTGCCTTATCACTATGGTTCCCTATATACCAGTAGAGCCTGAATCAAAGACATATTATTTTTTGTTAAACTACGTATTGCAAAATGAGTTGATTTATGGTTTTTTTTACATTTGTTGGAAGCATATTTACACTGAATGTACAGAAACTTCCATTGGTTTAAGGTTGGTTGAATTATGATTTAATTATTTCCTTTTATTGGGAATACTTTCATATACTACTTTTATTTTTATTGGTAAAGTACCCACTGAGCGACAACGCTCAGCGAGTTAAGTTTTCCTTGACTCGTAGGTTCGGAGCAGTAGATAAATCTTGGGGAAGCAACGACCAGACCACAGCAAATCTCAGGGGTAGATCTTTTAGATCCATTATGAGTTAGCTAGTTGTGGCATGTATATAAATAAATATAAAAGAGAATTTCTATGTTATAATTGTATGTTAGTAGTGTGTAATAATCATAAACCTTTACTTTATGTTGTATTAGAAGTGTGAACTCTTCGTGCAGGTTTGTAGTTGAGGGTATAATGTGGATTAATTGGGAGTGCATTAAATTTTATGGTATTCACATTGGTCTGTGTAAAATGTTTTCAAAAATCAGAAAAACAAGTTTTGTCGACACTTGGGACCACCAATTATAGGGGAAACTCTGGCAATTTTTTTTTTAAAACATGCACTTAAAATTGGCTAAGTAAAATATTAAGACATAACCACCATGAGATAACAGTCTATCTTGGTCTATAAACGTAGGCTAAGATGGGGTGTTACATATATAACATTCTTCATACACATCTATCTCTTATTATATTTTCTTTACCTATTTCACCAATATACACTCTCATAACTACTATTCCAAAATACATCAGAAATCGGGGTATTACATCTGGGTTGGTCTTGGTGTTCGTAATCTTCTTCTTCCGAATCTTTATCATCATAAACATGTTGTCTTCCCATAAGAATTGATCGGTCTATAGGGTTGCCACAAGCTAAATCATCTCTTGGTCTTATATTGTCTACCCTCTTCCTATTTACATTAATTTTTAGAATTTCGAGACAATCAGCAATTTCTTCGATACGTCTTTCCATACGCTCAAATATGTTGTTCATATGCTGCTCCAAACTTTGCAATATTTCTTCCCTTTGGTCATGAACTCCAATTCTCCGATCACCATCACGAGAACCACTGCTATCACCACTGGTAGCCATAACCAGGCTTTGATATCACCTGACACAGCGTACGCTAAAAATCCTAACACACAAAAATATTTAAAAGAAGAAATTCTTCAAGAGATTTTATTGATTGAGTTATGAATGAATTACAATATTTGTAAATGGCTATATTTATATTCATATACAATTAAAGATTCTAAAAAAAAAAATTTAGAGAGACTATAATTAAACAATTTAAAATATTAAAAAAATAGAAATACTAAAAAGATTAAGATTAAGGAAGTAATTATTTTAGAAGGATTGTGATAAAAAAAATTCTAATAATTATCTTAGGAGGATTATGATAAGAATGTTAGACAGATTATGATTAGAATTAATAAAAAAATTCAGATTATGAATTTATATATTAATGTTTGCGTCAATTTTAAAACTAATTACGATGAAAAAGATTATCGTTATTTCTTTCATTATTTTTTACTTTTTTTGGCTTTTATTTTTTCTTCACTTTTTAATGTAGTTATATATATATATATTTTGTAATATAATTATTTTTAAATAATTTATTATATTATTTGATTTTGATTTATTTTTATTATTAGATTTTTTTTTCTTTTTAACCTTTTATTAATATATAGATATTAGGTAAAAATATTTGTAGTATTGCGTGGAACCTATACTAATACTAATGTAAAGTTAGTGACATTATTTTTGTAAATTAAAAATAAAAGATTTTGCGATGTTATTTAATATACATATTATTGATATTAGTTTATAAAATAAATTTAAAAATGTATTATGATATGATTAACTAATTTAATGTAATAGGAAAGGATACTGATGAAATTAAAATAACTAATTTTTTAGGAGAAAATTATGAAGGTGTAGTTTGATGGCCAAAAATGTATATTATTTTTATCTAGATCTCAAATTTGAATCCCTTAAATATTTATTCTCCACACATGTAATTAATAAAAAAATTTTAAAAAAATCCTTTAGGAGGAAGGAAATTTTTATGCATATGGGTGGATGAAAATAAACCATAATAAGAGGGATTTGGATTCTAATTTTTATCGTCAATATATATAAGTGTGCTCCAATTAATTTTTGACCAATCACTTGCAATAAATATAATTTTTAAATCCAAATTAAATATTATTTTTATAATTTATAAATTATTTTATTTTTATCAGAAGTAATTATCTGTTTAACTATCTTTCTATTGGTAAAATAGATATAGATATTAAAGGCGGAAGTTTAAAACTTCCATTAAAAAAAAAGAAAAATATATCTGTTATATGTAATAATACTTATTTATCTTTTTGAAGAAACTCTTCCACCAAAAAAAAAAAGTAGGAAAAAAAAAACAGCAGTTTAAACTTAGAGAGTGTTTCTCAAAACTGGAGCTTTTCAGCTTTATTGTGAATAAGTGATTTTTAGATTATAATCAGATTAAAAATAAGCAGTTATGCGTTTCTGTAAACTAGTTAATAATCAGCTGATAATCAGTTTATAATCAGTTAAGTGTTTTTGTAAAATCAGCTTATAATCAGTTTTTAATTGCAGAAACTGTCAAAATGACCAAACTGTCCATGGATTTATTTATTGTATAAAAATAATTTTTTAAATGTCAATTCAAAATTTATTTTGCAATAATAATAATAATAATAATAATAATAATAATAATAATAATAAAATTTATTTGATGGGAACTAAAGTGTATAGGGTGGACAAATTTAAAATAGTGAAGATTAGGTAGGGATAGTATGGTCTTTTACTTGGTCAAAACTGCTTAAAAAATAAGTGCTTAAAAAAAAGTAACAAAACCCAACTTTTAAAAAACTGATTAAAATCAGATTATAATCTACTATTTAAGTTTTCAGAAACACTTAAATAAATAACTTATAATCTAAAAACTGCTTATAATCAGTTTTGACCAGCTTTTAAGTTTTCAGAAACACCCTCTTAAAGGATGGTGCATGAGCTTATTTTCTGCTAATCTATCCTATCCATTAATTTTTTGTTTTGAGCATCATCCTATCCATTAAATTTAACGGTAAAAAAAAAGGATAAAATGAAAATAGATTTCCAATTATCCTATTCACTGAATATTAACGAGCTTCATATTTTTTAATTTAAAATTTAAAATTTAACTGTTAAAAAGGATAAAATGGAAATAAATTTCCAATTACCCTATTCACTAAAGTTTTATATTATTTTATAGCATAGTTTAATATTTATATTAAAGAGTATTGATTTTATACACATGTAATATAATTAAGAATTGATTGAATATTTTAAATTTTGCAATAATTAAGAAAAAATATTATTTTTTATTAAAAATAACTATTTTTTATTATGCTATATTAAATATTATTTAATATATTAACTCAATTATTAAAATAGTGAGTGAGAATATTAGAATTGATAATATCCAAATGAATATATTAGAGAAAAAATGATAATAGCTATTATTGAGAATAAAATAAATAAATATAAAATAACTTATTTTTGCCATATAAAATAAAGATCTAGTGATATATTTATAGAAAATTGAATAAATTAAGATAGATATAATTAGGAGTATATCAAAAATAAATTTTAAAAAATAATTTAAAATAATTTTATTAATATATATTTTTGAAAATATAATTTATAATTGCTTCTTAAAATCTAATTGATTTTAATTAATTTGGAATTAGAATTTAAATGAGTTGAATTACTTGTATTAATAAAGGGAGTGAATTGTAATTTGAGAAAATTGAAGAAGTAGTACTATCGTTTTGTGTGTTGCATGCACATTGAAAGTATTGGCAAAGATCAATTAAAGAAACCTAGGAAAGGAAAAAGAATGGTGGGCCGGGCCTACCAAGATTCATAAAGCTCATCACGTGGACCCCAACCAAAAGTGTATGAGCATCCACCAGTATCAATAATCAAGCAAGCGAAGCAAAAGCAAAAGCCATAACTGTCGCCGCCACTTGCATCTTTGATGTTTGCATTTGACACGTAATATTAACTTTAAGCTAATCCTTCGCGTGTAATTACACTTTACAAAATAATATTATTAATATTCATAATAATAGTATTTTCCTCTCTCTTTTTTCTTCCTTATGAATTTTTAATCTTATAGGGATTGATTAGATCTACAAAATGAGATAAATATTCCATTATTTTTATTCATTTTAAATAAAATACAATATATTATTATAATTTATTTATTTTTTATATCTTAATTTTTAAAAATATATTATAATTAATAATTAGATGTATTTTTAGATTTAAAAATATAATAAAATATTTAAAATATATTATAATTAATAAAATATTTATAACATGACTAATTAAAAAATTAATTAAATTTATTATTATTTTAATCATATTATATTTATATTATTATTTATTTTAATCATATTATATTAATCTTAATATTCGCTCTATTTTTTATTAATAATATGACTAATTAAAAAATTAGTTAAATTTATTATTATTTTAATTATATTATATTTATATTATTATTCATTTAATCATATTATATTCATGTTATTATTCATTCTATTTGGCTATAATATATTTTGAAAATTTTATTATATTATTAATTTTAGAAATATATATTATTAATTATAATATGATATAAAAAATTAATATATTAGAAGAAAATTCATAATGCATCATATTTTATTAAAATAAATAAAATAATAAATATTATTTATGGGTCTAATAAAAAAAGTCCAATCCGCCGAACACCGCTAATCCATCTAATTGATTTGCTAGCTAAGTGCCGCGAAACTCATTTTATTACCTTTTAATTTTTAAACCGTTTAGGATAAATTTTTTTTATTATTATTATTTAACGGATTCGCCAAAACTGGCGTTGTAGAAGGGAAAGAAGAGTTTTCTTTGTTTTATCTTTATCTCTTCCTTTTTCTCGCAAATAGAGCTTGCTTGCTCTGTTCTTTCCCCTCACCTCGCTACTTTCCGAAGCTCCGATGGTGATTCTCCTTCGGCTTAACAGTAGCTGATTCTGCGTTTCCTTCGCCCTTTCAGGTAAATAAGCACCCTCTAAACACTATACAAGATTTTGTTTTTCTGATTTTTTTTTCCGATTTAATGAATTTGATTGATCTAAGTTATTTTACGAATGATCTGTTTGTGGTAATTGATTTTTTTTTCATATGTATATTGATGTTAATGGATTCGATTCGTATGAGCCATGCATGGTTTATAAATTTGATAACTGGTTGGACGAATTTGTGGGTATTTTGGTAATTTTGCTTGTATCATATTGCATAGTTTTTTCTTCGAAAAGAAGTCTTTTTTTTTTCTTTGACAATTTCTTGCAAATTAATTATGAAAAATATAAGATCCTAAGAACAAGATGGAGAGATTTATAACTTATTTTGCAAAGCTTGGAATTTTTTTTCCTATCCTTCGAAGCTTTATTCTCCATGAACAATTTAAATGCTGATGTCCAGGGGCAGATTTACATTTAGAGGAGCGGGATGTTGGACACCATTTCTCTACAAAAATTTTTAAGAATAATATATATGCATATATAAACACTATATATACAATACTTTGAAATTAATTGAACCCTACTAATATGCATGTTAATAAAAGATAATAAATAAATTTACCTTGAATATTTTACATGATTTTACAATTGTAATCAATGCCGTAATTTGAGAACTGAATTGCGATCTCATCTTAGCGTTAGATTGAAAATAATAAGAATAATATTTTCATATTAATTTTAAGAGAAAAAAATGAAATTGATTTTAGAACGTATATTATCAATTTAATTTTTAGCTTTTGATAAATTTTTTTTTAACAGAACAGAGCTTTTAATAGAAATTTCGGGTTATAAATTTTTAATAGAAAGTTCGGAGTCTTGAGGGAATCACAAATTAGTCTATTTTCTGACTTGCATCCTGTTAAATAGTTAAATTAAGTTCAATCAAAATCTTAAATTTAAATTGACAACATGAATCAATTTATAATTTTGGCCTTTTAATTACTATTTTTTTTTTTCATAATAGTTATGCACTAGAGTAGAGTTGCAATTAAATTTCGAAATTAGGATAGAATCGGTGTAGAATAAATATTAAGATATTATTGTGAACATGCAATTAAAGAAATAAATACTTGTAAAAAATATATATATATTTACGGTGACATGAACAGCACTTTATAAAGTTTCTGTATCCACCACTCTTGATGTGATAAAGGAAAATATTGGCCTCAAATAAATAAAGGACCAGAAACTTGAGCAATTTTTATTTAATATTTCTTTGAAATAAATTCTGTATTCCTATTTAATAAGTTGCAGGAAAAAAGATCAGTAATTTTGTATTCTTTAATTTGCATTTCGTTGTAGATATTATTGTTGGAATTACATGAGAATTTTCGGTTGCTTTGTGTTGTTTCAATTCAATAATGGTACATCTCATGCATTTGTTACAAAAATAAAAAATATCAAGAGTCAGCTCACCTGGGGGAGCGGCAAAAACTTCTATTCTCTTGCCTTTCTAACTGGTTTTTGCAATTGGAGGTAACAAAGTTGTTTCTGGACGGATTTGGGATTGTTGGATAGTGTTTTTGTGCTCTGATGCAACAGTTACTTCATGTTTTTGATGGCCAAGCTAACTTGTAAATTTTTAGTTCTTCAACTAAAATTTTTTTGTTCCATAGGTTGGGGGTTATATAAATATAGGAGATTAGACAAGTCAAAAAGTACCACGTCCAAATTGTTTTAACTCATTCATGACTTCTCTTCATTGTTTTCATTTTTTGCTTTTTGCATGCCAATGTAGTGGAAGAGGATCTGATGAGACTTGCATGTCTGGAATCAGAAACCCTTAATTTGTTTCTGGGATTCTTTTCACTGTAATATTTAGCAAATGGATGACCATGGTGGCAGCAAGGTAACAGGGATTCGGCAGATTGTTAAGCTAAAGGAAATTCTCCAGAAGTGGCAATCTGTTACAATTGGTTCAAAGCCAACTGCCCCTCAGGGGAGCAACGCTCATGGGGGTATTTCACCATCAATTAATAAGAGGCTAGTGGGAATCACGACTTGTGACTCAGACGAGGAAAGCTGCCATAGCCCTGGACCACCGCCTGATGTCCCCAAAGGGTATCTGGCAGTTTACGTTGGGCCAGAGCTTCGGCGATTTATCATCCCCACTAGCTACCTTAGTCATTCTCTGTTTAAAGTTTTGCTAGAAAAGGCTGAAGAGGAATTTGGGTTTGATCATAGTGGCGGGCTCACAATACCATGCGAGATTGAGACCTTTAAGTTTCTCCTGAAATGCATGGAGCACCATCCAAAGGATCACCAGGACGAAGGATCAAGTAAGTTTTGTTTCTTTTCTCTGATAATTTCTCTTTTTAAGAAGTCATAAAATTTTTATGAAAGCCCTAGGAGCCAAACTTATACATAAACTCCAATTTAATTACTCCAAAAATGCTTTTTTTTTTTTTAAAAAATGGTCAATCATCTCAAAATAAATCAAGAGATTTCTTGTTTCTGAAGTGAAAATGTTGTTAAGCGGTGCTGTCTTGGATATTGGTATTTGTTTTCAGGCATTCAATTAAATTGCTTATATATAAGTAGGTAACTACAGAGGCAGAGAGAAGTTATTCCCCATTAGAACTATTGCAATTTATTTCTGCAGCCATTAAATGCATCCAGTATTCTAATGCATAAAGGTAACGGCAGAGGTAGAGAGAAGGTATTCCCCATTAGAACTATTATAATTCATTTCTGCACCCATTAAATGCATCCAGTATTCTAATGCATAACATTCTTGCATTGTTATTTCCGCCTGTGTCGCTCAAGTTCTTTGGTGATTTTGCAGCTGAAGAATTCATTAACCATTGAAGAACAATTATGCTGTTTTCTCTAGTGGTTGAGATTTTAGAGCTGATTACAGATGTTAAGAAGGGTCTCCATATTTTTCTTTTTCTTTTTCAATTTTCATTGACCAACAATAGGGAAACCTTAGTTAGTTTTGCACATAAGTGCATTGAATTTCGTACTAGGAGGTTAAGTTTTAGCCTCTATTCTTTACGTTGGGACGGGGCCTACATCTGACTTTTTTATCAAGTATAAACAGATGTATTGTTCATCAAACTTAAACTAATATATTTGTTATATTTTCAAAAGTTCTAAGCTTTCAATGGAATCTGCCATGTGCTTGCTTTACTTTTTTTCTTTTTGGTTTGTAACCGTTTCTTGGAGCTGTGAATATTTATATAGACCTGCTGAAAGTTGAAATCTCAAAAAATTGTTTTGCCACCGAGTATAACAACATGGGCATTGGCCTGGTGATGCTGCTCTGCTACGAGACAGGGAGCACCTTGGCGCCCTGAGTTGCACTTGCACCAATTCCTCCTCGCCTACTATTCACTAACAGTAGCAACAGAGGGTCGTGTGCCTCTTAAGTGGAACATTTAAGAAAGGAGATGATATAGCATATGTGGTCTTAGATGATTTTAGAAAAAAAAAATTTTGATGGCGGTGTCCATAATGTCATGTGATGGTGAGATGTTTTGTGATTATAATTAATTGTTTATGAATTGTTTGATTATGAGTTATGTGATTATAATTAATGATTGTGTCATATGCTTGTGAGTTATGTCTGATTATGTAGCGATATTTAAGCATGTGAGGCGTAGGATTAGGTCCAACACTCTCATGCATGTGGTGTTTGGCATTCCTTAGTAAGGATTAGACTTGACACTTTTTTTTTTCCAACAATCTCATGCTTGAATTGAATGGTCTAAAATGCAAAATTGAAGAAGTGTGAGTTCTAACTTTGAACTTCCAACTAGGGTTTTAAAAAAAAGTAAATATATAAATGTTTGAAATATATATATATATATATGTTTGTGTGTGTGAGATAAAATATTTTTAAATTAAAATATTTTTGACTTGTTAATTTGAGTGCATGAGGTAAGAGTTTAAAGCAAGTATAAGCAAAAATTTTCCTCATCAACATAAATAATCTTTAAGCTAATTAGATGAAAAAAAAAAAAGGAGAACGACACTGGCTAATTAATACTCAAAATAAAATGATTAAAAAGATAATTAATTTTATGTCATGGTATTAAAATTATTTTTTAAGATGGTGAGATTGCAAGTGTAAAGGAGGACGGTGAAGCCGTGTTTGAGACTTAAGGCTATAAATTTTAAGATCAAATTGTAGACGTCTTTCCTCCTTGTACGTAATTAATCAACAAATTAACATTACAAAATTGAAAGAAAGAAGAATAAATATTTTAAAAAAAGAATAATATGTGCTCAACTTCTGTTTATATGAGAAGTAAGGCCTGCATGTAAAGATTGGGCCAGCATAATTGCCCATCTATGTCTGATAATTTAGTGGGGTTTTTTAAAAAATATCCTAAAAAATAAAAATATTTTCAAAAATATATATTTTTCTTTTTTAATTTCAAAAATATTTTTTTAATTTTTAATTTTAAAAATACTCATTTTCAGAGGTATATTTTTAATATATATTTAATATACTAAAGATGTACTCAAATTTTAAAAATATACATTGAATATATATTTATTATATAAAAAATATATAATTTTTTTAAAAATAATAATAAAAAGTATACTATACAGTATAATTTTCTCTAGTTTAGTATATCTCAAGTTTCAATTTTCTTGGAAAAGGTTAATTTTCTGTTTAGGTAATTTTACACTGGTAAAATAATGACATCTTCATGGTAAGTTTTAAAACATTATTCTCTGATTTACTGATATGATGTATAAAGAGATTTGTTATTTGAGTAGAAAAACTCAGAAGATAGTAGAGTTGGCAATGGAATATTAAATTTCTAGTTTTTGCGGGATTTAATCTCAAACAGGGTTAAACAATTTTCTTCTTTTTTTTTCAGAAATTTGTCTTAAATAGGGCAGAAATTTTTTATTTTTTTCCCTTGCAAGGACGGGAAGAGGGGGATCTCCATACCTATATCGGATTCGAATATATTTATATAAAAATATAATATATATTATATTCATATTATATATATTATATTTATATTTATTATATTATTTATTATACATATTATATTAATCTACATAAATATAAATAATATTTAATATTTAAATTTTAAAATCAAATAAATTAAAATTATTTATGTTGTTGATTGTAAAATTAATATTTTATATTATTGATTGTAAAATTATTATAAATTAGTGATTTTTATATTATTTTATTTTAATTTTAAAAAATGAAAACAAACCATACGGCGATCCTTGTCTCGGGGCGGGGGCGAGGATAGATTTATTCTTATTTCTGTGGTGGGGGAGAGGGTGAAGGCTGAGGAATTCTCGCCAAGGCAAAGCTGGTGATGAGTATTGGTCATCTGTCCTTTTCTGTTGTCAACTCAAAAAGATTGTCAAGTCAATTAAATAAAATTAAAATTTTATTTTATTTAATTATTTTTCTAATTTTATTTTATTCGGTCTTAATTTAATATGATTTTCTTTATTCATTTTGGTTTGATTTGTATTTAAAAAATTTAATCCGATAATTTAATTGACTAAATTATATACACATGTATTATTAAAAATTTGATTTAATTGAATTATTATATTAAAATATGTTGATTCGAATCGATTAAATTATAAAAATATTAATTCGATTATATCAATCTTATAAATTGATTCCATCTTTTAAAATTTAAATTAAATTTATCCTATTCTTTTATAAATTCATTTAGTTGAATAAGCTTGGTGATTCTATAAAAAAGCATATCTTTTCCAAGGTGATTCTATAAATAAGCTTAGAATAAATTTTATATATCTCTTTTATATAGTTATTTCTTTATTTTTCTTTTTATTTAGAATTCAAAACTATATTTACTAATTTAAGTGTTAAGGTTTGGTTCTATAGCTAAAAACGTGTATTGCTTACATTTTATATTTCGGATTTAAATTATAGGTGTTTCAATCACTGCGCCATCAAACTGAACATGTCAAGAATAATGTGATTACACATAAATTAATAGATTTTAATGAAATTAAATTTCTTTGTTTGACTAGTTCAAAAGCATGTCTACAAGAGCAAGTTTTATTTCATCATATGTTTTTTTTTTTTTTTTGAGAATGATGAGATATATATTTCTTTCCTTATTTCTCTCTCTCCTCATTTTTTTTTCAAACTCATATATATATATATTTTTCTTTAAAAAAAAAAGGTTCAAACCCCCGAAAATATATTTTGAGAGTTTGAACCCGCGACCTTCTCCTAATGGGTTGAATCGCTAGCCCGCTGGACTAATCCCAGCGGGTTAAATTCATATATATATATATATATATATACATACATATATTGAGGTATGCTGTATGTATATAATCAAATTCTTACCTTAAGTATGTTTTGTCTGATTTATTCTTGTAGAAAGAAATAAAAAGATTCAAGTGGAAATATGGTCTAAATTAAAAAAAAAATAATGATTTCATATTGTTATTTATAAAAAATAATTATATATATTACTACATATTTTTTTATATAATTTTTTATCCTATATTAATATGTTGTTGTTGATGAGGATAAGATAGTGTTTTGAGGATAGGTACTCATAATCCATTTTTTTTTATTTTGTTTTAAATCTTCTTTTGTTTTTTCTTTTCTGTCTCATTGGTCATTTTTATTTTTATTTTTATTTTACATGCTCACTGTGTCTCCTGATTATTATTTTCGATAAGACTGCAATAATAGAATTATTTTATATAAATTAAGTATTTTTAGTTGTATATCACTGAAAAATAAAAAAAAAGATATAAATAATTAAATTTTAAAAGTAATATCATTTGATATATAAAATTTTATACAATACAAAAAATTTAAAATACTATTAGAAATATTTAACGACTGTAACATATTAACAACAGCCATGTATGCTAATAATATTTTTAAATGCTGAATAGCACTCAAATATGTATTATAGTGGTTATATGTATATATATCTGGCTTTTATTTGAGATAAAACATATATAATTCGCTAATACTAAAAATTGATTTTTTTTGCATACATTTAGAATATTTTTTAAAGAAAATCGTTTATAAGAATCTAAAGTTGTAATCTTCCGTAACATTATAAAATATAAAAGAAAGCATTCAATTATTTAGCTACAAAAAATTGTACATGCCTCAAGTTGCTTGCTTTATTTTTTTTTGAATTTGTAAATCATATTTTTGAAATTAAGTTGGATGGGACCAAGAGAGTGATAAAAAATTTTCTATCAAATTTAATATAGTTATATATTCAAAATTTAAATTTAAAATTTTTAATTAAATTTAAATGGTCCCTTAATAACTTATTAACGTGACATGGTTGCTCCAAGTTGCATATTAAATATTTTATAAGCTACTTATTTTTGTAAGATATATCAAAAATATCAATTTTGATTTTAAAATAGGCAGTTAAGTTGGTTAAATAGAATTAAATAAGTAGGTTAAGTAAGTAGGTGGGGGTGCAAATTTAAATCTAATTAAATATATCAATGGAGAAGGGTAAAAAATTTTAATATATTATTTATATTCTAAATAAAATTAGACCTATATCTAGAATGGAGGATGAAGACAATGAAAAAATATATATCAATTTCTTCTCTCTTTTTTTCACTGTACAGAGAGACCAAGCCAATGACGCAATGTAAAGGGACAAACGTGAAGAATCGTCTCTTTCTTTTTTTAAGGGATGAGTCGTCTCTTTGAATTAAAAAGCAAAAACTAAAGAAAAGTACCCAAAGTTTTATCTTATTAAGTGAGAGCACATGTTTGGGATTTTTATACATTAGACACCACATGTTCCCTTTTTTTTAAGAGCTGATGGACCTTTGTCTCTTTCGTACAAATTGAAACCCATTATCCATTTTTTTTCATTTCATATTTTTCTCATTTAAAATTTAAAATAGATATAACTAGACGTTTAAAAATAAGTCTAAATCAATAGCAGAATCAGGCAAAATCATGTGGGGTCACATGACCTCCCTAGCCTGCCGATCGAAAGCTAATATACGTGAGTCAGGAAGCACGACCCCCTTTCCTCTGGCCTTCCGCTGATACAGAGCTTCTCTTGCAGCTGCACTGTTAAAAATTTTGCCCCCCTTGCATAGTCGCTGCTTCCGTCATTGGCCTAAATTATTATTAAAAAAATAATTTAAAATAATTTTATGATTTTACCTTTTTTTTTAAATATGTCGCATAATTTTAGAGAGTAATATATATATATATATAAATAAACTATGCTAATTAATTTGAAATTGGAATTTAGTTTAACTAATTGGGTTGAGTTATAAAATTTAACATGATAATATTAAATATCAAATATATATATATATAGTCTTCAAAATTTTACTCATTTAATTAATTAGTTTTTAAACTTCTTTTTAATCTTATAGTTTTTAAACTCATATTTTGTTAATTTATAAATATAAATTTATTGAGTCATATTCAATTACGTTAAGACATATTTTTTTTACTTTATAAATATTTTTTCTCTTTAAATTTCTTCTCATTTAAAATCAAATTTTTAATTTTTTTTATTGAGAAAGAATTTTAGAGAGAGAAAAAAATAAATATATTTATAAATTAAAAAAATATAATTCAGTGTAATTTAACGAGTTTGTATTTATAAATTAAGAAAAATGTGAGTTTAAAAAATTACACACTTAAAATGCAAATTTATGAAGCAAAATGTGTAAATGATCATGTAGTCTAATAATATATAAAATAAGGACTGTTTAATATTTTTGTCAAATATATATAAATTTCTTAATAGTTAAAACATTGTATAAGCAAATATGCAAGAGACTCCACTAAATAATTCTGAAAATTATACTATCGGTTTTCGTAGAGTCTTTTTATATTTAAGGAGCCACGTCATCACTTTGGATATGTTTTGTCGCTTATTGTTACGGCATTTATTTGATAAGTTGGACAATTTGGATGAATTTATTTTATTAATTATAAAAATATCAAACTACTTTCTCTTTTTTTTTAAATAGTAATTTTGGCAATAATAGTTTACCCCTTGATGGTGGTTTTTTTTATGCAAGTTTCAACCTCCAAGTCAAACAAAATTTTAAGTTTTTTTTAATAAATTCTGAAGAATAATCATACATGTTCAATTTATATATTTAAAAATTAATTTATAATATTGATCAAGATTAAAAGAGCAAATCCAATTATTACTTAAACTTTTTTTTGTATATTAATTCATAAAATACTGACTTTAATTCTTATAAATTTATATATAAATGAGCCTGTTCCCTATTTATTTCATGACCAATAGCTTTGACCATTTAAATGGATTTGTATTTTAGCTGGGCTGTTCTGTGGACCAGTGGCCGTGTCCGCGGGTCCAATTTCTTTTTTCTGTCTTGAAACAGGCAGAGAGTGTAATTTACTCTATTGTTAATTTAGAAAATGATAAGCTTTTCATAAAAATATAAAAAAAAATTAAAAATAATTTTAAATTTATGATATCTATAATTTATTTACTAAAATATCAAAATTTATAAAATATTTACCAAAATATTAAATTTTATCAATTTATAAAAAGTTTATAATAAATTTTTATTATGAGTTTATAAATTTTAAATAGTTTATAATGAGTTTATAATAAATTAACTAAAATATTTCTGATAAAATAGTAAAAATTTTAAAAAATATGGTAAATGGTGTTATTTTCTTAAAATGATATGATATATGTTACTTTTTATTTTTTAAATATTGTCTAAATATTAAGGAATTTTAAAATTTGATATAAAAAATATAGGTATATTATATAGTTTTGTACTAATGTATATTTTAAATATAATAAAAGTTTAAAAAATTAAAAATAAGTATTTTTAAAATTAAAATGTAAATATTAAATAAACTTAAAAAATTAATAAATATTTTTAAAAGTATTTTCAATTTTTAAAATATTATTAATTAAATTAAACTCGTTTTCAGAATTTCGTGCTGTTTTTTGTGCTTGTCAATGTACATTTAGTTGAACCTGAAACCGGCAAAATTAAATTAATAATGAACAAAAGTTTTGTTTAATATGATATGGCCACTAAAAAAAACAAAAAAAATTATCAATGGCGTTAAAATTTTTTTTTATCATTTTAATGTATGATTTTTTTTTCACTTTGGTATTTAAATTTTTTTCACAAAAAATAACTTAGTTGCTTCGACCGATTTTTTAAAGCCAATTTGCTATTTTTCGATAAGTCGGATCAACCAAGTTATTTTTTGTAAAAAAAATTCAGACATCGAAGTAAATAAAAAAAATTCATATACCAAAATGGCAAAAATAAAAAAATTCAGACACCATTGATATATTTTATCTAAAAAAACTCTTAATTAAACACTCCCTTCATTCTTAATTATATCTCAATTATTTTTTTTTCTAAATATTTATAGTTTTACTATTTCAAATCAATATTTATTATTATTATTATTATTATTATTATTATTATTATTATTATTATTATTATTATTATTATTATTAATTTTATCCTCCCTTTGTTACTACAATAAATATTAGCATTAAATATTTTTATTCATCCTGATTATCATTAACTTTAGCTTGTTCATGATGGCTATGGAATTTCGTATTTTTCATAGATTTTCTTTTGTGAGCTTGACAAAATAAAAAATATATTATTTTCATCTTTATATTTTACAAATATAATAATTTAATACATTATAATTCACGTGCTCGAAACTTAAACGATAAATATTTAGGAAAGGAGGAAATAATATGAGTGATTATGTAGGTAATTAGTAGAAAAAACAATTGCAAATTAAGGAGTGGCAAAAAAAAATAAGCAAAACTTAAAGGGTGGCAAATTGGCCATGGCAGCTTGTAACCGCGTTGTACGTACTATTGCTTCTTTTATACAAAAATTTCGTGTCTTCCACTCATATATAGACTAATACTTGTTAGTTTAATAAAAATTAGCATTGCCTAACTAATTTAAGTAATTAGTGGAACGTGTGGCTATGTATATATAAAAGAGTAAATTAATAAATAAACAAAAAGAATCTCCAACAACCTAATCATTAGTATCAAAAAATAATTCATTTACATCTTAATTTACGGAAAAAGTAAATCAATATTCCAATCAATTCATTTTTAGAATTCTTTTTTTTCCCTTGAGAAAAAAGTTTGCTAACTTCCTGGTATAGATGTTAGAACCATCAGGCTAGGCCGAATTTTACTCCAATTTAAAGCCCAATTTCAAATTATAAAGTGCAACGTGTGGCCCAACTCTAAATTTGATCGGGCCGGACCGGACCACTTTGGACCTGACCAGATTGGGCTTCAGGTCGGGCCAACCCAACAAATTTTTTTAATTAATTTTTTTAGAATAAAATTTAAAATTTTTAAATTCTAATAAAATTTTTCTATAAATATTACTTTAAAAATTTATTATACTAAATTATATATAATAATATATAAATTATTATATCAATATTTATGATATCTAAATTATTTAGTTATTTCATTATCCAAAAAAAATATAAAAATTATTTTTTATCGATTAAATTTTTGAGCATTCCAAACATCATAAAATATATATAATATTTTAAAATTTCAAAACCTTTTTATAAGAAATTTAAATTACCAAAATATATATTTTCAATAAAAATAAAAAAATTAAAAAAATTAAATTTCTTGGCCAGCCCGAGGGTTTTCAACCCCGCCAAAGCCCGATGGAAACGTGCGGCCCAACCCTATAGAGGTTCGGGCCAGGTCAAAATTTTCAAACCGCAAATTTTTTAAACACCCATACTTCCCGCTTCTTGGTAGTATCTAATCATGTTTTTTATAATTAATTAAGTGATGTTTTTAGTAGATTGAGTTAACTAAATTGTTCTCAATTAATAATTTAAAAAAATGATGAAGAAGAAAAAGTCAAATTTTTCATAATTAATAGTCGTTGAATTATTTGATTTTGAATCTAATGCAAAATTAAAAAGATAATGTCTTAATCATAATTTTGATGAAGAAAAATTTCATTACAAATTAATAATCAACTAGGAATAGGCAACTAACTAAGAGGTCCCGTTTCACTAAATCAAATTTCAAATTATATATGTATAGAATAAGTCTATCTTAATTAATACTAATTAAATTTTGATTTTTTTTTATTTTTTAATACTGAAATCATTTCTATAATTTAAGATATTGGAGTTGTCTTCATAACTAAAAAATCTTTGTGACATTTAATTAATTTATCAAATTTTATTTTAATTGCATTTAGTTAATTTGTTGACATAAATGGCAAGCTTACATGCTTTTTTTCCTCTTTAAATCCTCTAAAAATGGTGAAAGCAAAATGTGGTCCCTTTTAAAGAAGGTCTTTCTTCCTTTTTTTTTTTTGAGTAAAGGTATTTTCTTTATTGAAGTCCTTAATTAGTCCTTTCCATTCAGCAAGAGGATTTTAGTTTAGCTTTTGTTATTATCTTTTTTGCTTCCAAACCAACATAACTCAAATTGTATGCTTGCAAAGATATATCATTCTTAAATATTAAAAACATGGTCTAGGGATAAACAAAAAATAAAAACTCGACCGACCTAACAACCATCCTATCAATCTGACCAATCATATTGATTTAAATCAATTAAATTAGTCGATTTCAATTTGTATATTTATTAGTAAAATTCGTCAAATTTGATTAAATCGACCAATAATGATCGACTTTCAAAGATAATTTTTTCTAAATAATTGACAGTGGTTGAGTTGGCCGACTCTTAAAATTTAGACAATCCGATCTATGTTCATCTTAATCTTTACCATTAGACTATCAATAATCTATGTTTGAGGAGGCAAGCTAAAGTAAAAAATTTATAAGGTATAATTAATTTTTAAGTGGTGAGATGAGATATCATGGATCTCTTCTCCCTTAAATGAAAGTTTTGAATTTGCATTCTAGATAAGAAAATACTTTCAAAATTTAAGATGGAGTATTTTACTCCATTAACGGCTATGCCAGCGTGAATATTAATTATTCTATAATCTCTGGATTATAGAGTATTGGATTATTAAAAAAAATGGTTAAATGGTAAAAAAAAAATGCGGCCATTAACCAACTTACGTATTTGAGTAATGCACACAATCTAAAAAAAGAAGACATAAAATTTGGTTGGCAATTAAGCTTGCTGTAGTATATGGCAGCTGCCTGCTGGTTATGATGAGTTGTGCGAGTTGATGACACCATATTAAACCTTCAACAATTTTTTCTTGTTATTCGTACCTAAATAACTGAATTTTGGGCCCATTCCTTTACAGACTGCACTTCACTAACAAAAAGCACTGCTTTATCAAAATCAACACCACCCACGAATTCTAATAAATATAAATAAATAAAAATAGACAAAAATTGCATGTATAATTAAAATCACTATATAATTTGAAAAAAAAATTAAATAAATATAAACAAATAGAAATAAATCTCACCAATAACCAGGCTCTCGAAGGATTAACTGTACTAAGTTAATCAATCTTCATCATCCTTCGAAATAATAATTTAAAACTCTCCATTTTCTGTAATGAATAATGTTTTGATCTTTGCTATAACGCTAATAATCACCATTATTATTACATCAAATTTACAACTCTTCCTTTCCCTTTCCTCTATATAGTATATACCAAATAATATGGATAATGTAGACATGACAGTTTGATCTGATTGCAGTTATTATTGAAATCATTTGTGAAATAAAAAAAACTAATTATCATAATTAATTAACAAGCATAGAACTCGACGAGCTCCTCTAGAGACTCTGGTTGTGGATCTGCATTCTCTAGCATCCACAGCAAATGTTCAAACAAAACCACCTCGCATGAGACGCTAATTGTATCGGACTCACTCGACCGCTCTGCAAGCTCGCGAAATAATGGATGATCAATTATGTCGGAGCTGATGAGATAACGCCGGCGAGACTTGCCTACATAGACAGGATGGAGGTCTGTGGAGTAGGAATCGGAGGAGGAGAAGTCAGTGGTGGCAGCTATTGAGCTTCCGCTAGGACGGCTTTGCTTGTTATTGAAGGAGTTCAGTTTTTTCAGGACTGATTTGAGCTTCATTAGCTTGCCACCTTTGGCCATTGTAGCTTGTGCTGGAACAAATGAGAGGAAGAGGAAAAGAAAATTTGTTTGAGAAAAAGGTTTGGTTTTTTTTTTTTAATTTAATTTAATTTTATTTTTGGGGTTGCGAGTGCTTGGGGACCAAGAAAGGGAAAGGAAGTTTCGTTTATAAAGGCTTGCCATAAGGGTTGTATTGTAATTTTGTGTAGAGGTGCCGTTTCAGTAGAATTGGGCCAGGTGGGCCCAAATTTTGAGTCAAGATAATAGCTGCAAAAACCGTAATTTTTAGAAATTTTATTTTTATACTAAAATTATTTTATTTATTTTATTATAAATTTATATTAAATTCATCATAACTATATAAAATTTATAAACTCATAATAAATTTAATATAAATATATAAAAATTTAATATTTTAATAAAAATTTTATTAATTTTAATATTTTAATAAATAATTTATAAATATAATAAATTTAAAATTATTTTTATATTTTTATCAAAATTCAAAAATTCAAAGGAAAAAATTAGCTGGATTTTTTCTATTTTTTTAATTGGTAGCCTAATTAAATAATTTATATTTTAATAAAAAATAATTATATATATATTTTAATTTTTTTAAGATATAAATTATTTTTTAAAAATTAAATTGAATAAGACTATAAGAATAATAAAATTTTTCTTATAAAATTCCAATCAGTTTTTTTTTTAATTTTAATTGAAGCTAATTTTATGCATATATAATTTTAACTTTTTCCCTTACAAAAAGAAAAAGAACGCTTCGTGTAAGAAAGTAAGCAATGTCTAGGGGGTTGGGGTTTTGTCCTTATTTGGGCTTAACATTCAAACGGATACCAACTAGTTTGGCTTCTTGCTCTCTCTCCCTTCCAATGTATATTATATATATATATATATATATTATAAACTCAGAATTCAATTGGTTATCATGTTCTTAGTTTCTTTTATATTTGTTTTGGTCAGTTTTCTTTTATATCCACTCATTTGTTCCCGAAAGCGACAGACATGTGCAACCGTACTTTTTGCGAAAGCTCCTCAACTAAATTTTACAAACTTGACATGATTTTGTTGTGAAAAATATTTAATTACTATTTTATATGTTTGCGTTTTCTTATATATTATTACTTTAAAAAACAAAACACTTAGCTAGATGTTGTATTTACCAACTCTATACGAAAATTCTCTCTTCTTTTCTCTCCTTCCCTCCCTCTCTCCAAAGTCCTCTGTTCATTTTTCACTTGGAAAAATCCATATAAAGGCCCATTAAATTTAGTATTATTATTATTATTATACTTAACTCCTAACCTGAAAATGTTTACTATTGAACTCTTAAACTGTACAAATTATTTAATATAAGCCTTTTTTAACATAAGTAAAGCGTATATAATTCATGCACTGATAAAATTGCGTGATTAGATAAATAATTGTCTCTGATAATTTTTTATGGCATTAAAAACCTAATTCCTTAATTAATTAAATTGTGGAGGCTGAAGAATAAGGGAAAGCACATACACCATGGAGACGAGACATCAATATCAAAAGCCTTCTTCTTGTTCTTCTCAAAGAAAAAAAAATAGAAAAATGTGAAAATAGAAAAAACAAGAAGTTGTTGTACAAGACAGGAATTCTTTTGAATTTTTAATTTTAATTGGAACTTATCTTTTTATGTGCCCAGGTATAAATTATGACAAATTCAATTTTTATGCATTATTCTTATTATGAAATTATATCTTTTTCTTGTAAAATTGTAGTAAATGGGTTGGATTTATTTCATGAATAGAGAATTGGTTTGTGAAATTATATTGGATAAGATCAATTTTTGTGTTTGAGAAGCTATATATGGAAATCTAGCAAAATATCTTCTCTAATTATTTTTCCCCTTCTCATTATTTCACAAACCCTAATTGTTCTTCCCCAAATATCTATAAATACCACTACAAATTTCAATTTCTTTTCTTTTATATTGCTTTTTAATCCACATGTAATGCCTTACTAATAAAAAAAAAACTATTTTGACATATGGCATATCAATATATATACTTATATGAATATCCTGAAATAGTCCATCACTCTCGGTTACAATTTCTATTAAAAATGAATTTATATTGAATAATCTGTTTAGTTTAAGAGATCAATAACAAACGTTTTAAGTTCGTGGATTAAGTATAAAAAACACATAAAATTCAAAGGACTTTATATGGGCTTTTTTCTTTTTCATTTTATATAACTTCCACAAACTTAAGTAAAAATTATATGATATCAATTGTTATAATTAGTGACAGACTCAGCACATCAATTAGAGGGCAAAATTTAATTGCTGGTCTCGTCTCGTCTCTCTCCTCTCATCTTCTATCCTCTATCTCTTTTTCCATTTTCTTATCTGCAGAAGCAGAAATTCACCATAGACGTTTGCGAGAAAGAGTCATTTGTCTCCCTCCCATGACTCTTCTAAATCCGTTTCTGATTATAATACTCATTATATCATAAATTAGGTTAATTATCTTTTATAGTCTGATGTGGATTTATGCTTATAAAATTTATTTGGAATGTAATTTTAGATTTATATTAATTATATATATTAAAGTAATCAATATAAAAATAAACTTATAAATCCTAACTGATAATTAATTTTTAAGATTGATGCTCCTCATTCTATGATATTGGCCTTAATTTAATTCTCCTCAATCTATATATATATATATAACATTGCTCAAAATAATTGCCATATAAAAAGATATATTTATATATTATTTTTTACCAAGACAATTATATATTTATTAGACAATACAATTTTGTGAATGAAACTACCTTCACTTTGATTATCAAACTCATAAATTTTAAAATTCATAATATGAGTAAAAAATAAATAATAAATCTGAATATTTTTCACTCAAATATAATATTCAAATTATAAATAATCTTAGAACCTGATTCGTAGCAGACTAAATTAGAGATTATTGAAAAAAAAATCTTAAATTGAAATTTTTGTTTTTATTTAATGTGATATTGTTAATTAAATATTTATTTGACCTCGTAGGGAAGAGATGATGCCTTCCATCTAGAATCTAGACCAACCGGTGATGTAACTACCATGAATTTAAATATATTTGGATAAGTTAATAATTATATGTAACATATAAAAACCAAAAACAAAATTATTAATTAATATATCCTTCTAAATAATTAATTATCAAATTAATATATATATATATTATTCATAATAGACTGCTCTGCTTTGCTGTTTTATTTGTTGACTTATTTACTTCTTTCCAATTCATCTCTTTTTACGTTGAAATCAATTAATCAAAATTCATAAACTTATATTTTGCGCCGACCGCTGCTCATCGAAGAACAAAATTGAAAGTTCTTGATTTATTGAGCTTTTTCTCTACTTTTTTAAAATAAATAATTGTTTTTTTTAAATTAATTAATTAAACAATCAATTTATTAAATTTGAAAAATAATAAAATTAATTTCTTTGTATTATCAATGCAAGCGAAAGGCACATTCATATATTTATTTATTTTAAATGAAATTATTCAAGAGCTATTTGTAAAAGCTCTCAATTAACATAATTCTATATGCATTATATATATGATTATAATTTAAAAAATAATTATTGGTTAATTAGATATGATCATATTGATTTTTTTTTATATTTTTTAAAGAATGATGATGGAATGATTTTATTTTTGAATTTTTATTTTGAAAGTTGTTACTAATTAATTTAATTATACTCTTTTTTGTATCAAATTAACAAACATACTTTTTTATTCATCTAAATTATAATTTACTTATCATTTTAATAAATTAGTTAATTTTTAAATATCTTTTGTATTCTAATCTAACGTTATTTATTAAAAATATTTAATTAATATATTTATGCAAAAATATAATAAGAAAAAAATATATAAATTTATAGTTTTAATAAAAAATAATTATTTTTTAATTATTCTGAAATAAAAAGTACTCAAATCTGTACAAAATGAAAAAAAAAGAAAAATATTAAAGCAATTAACTATTTTTTGAGGGGTAATTAGTAATTAAATAATAGTTAAGAGGGAAAATATTAGGGATTAGAAGGAAATTGATGAAAAAGACAGAAATGAGGAAGTGAGAACAAATCCATGTGAGGAACAATTGACCAGATTGTCCTCAAAATTTTTATTAACAATTGACCTCTCAATCACATCCATACCTTCTCCCATGTGGTCTCATCTAAGTACCATATTATCACTCCTTGAATTTGTGACTAATTTCCAAACTTTTTTTTATTTTTTATTTTTTTTATTCATATATATATCCACTTTTTTTTATTGCCAAATTAGCATATATTCTTCATTATTTAATGAGATTTTAATTATATTATATCTATACACTTTACAAATCGAATTTGGACGTTTGACTGACTCCAAATGTCTTAATTAGTATAATTATTTATTCTTATTAATTTATTTATACATAAATTCTTTAATGATTACGTGCTTTTATTTTGTGTTAATTGCACTTAATACGGAGCTTATTCTTTTCAATATGTAGCTTATTTGGAGACTAGTGTCGGTTAGAGCTTCATATGTTTTGCAAATTTTATTTCCATGTACTAACATTTTTTTTATTAATTATATGTGAAAATGGAATACTTAAAATTTGAATTTGACGCTTAAGCGAGAATAACAATAATTTTTTATACATACTAAAATTAAAGTTTTTTAAAAAATGATTTTTTAAATATTTTGCTTCCTTTAAATAGAAAATAAAAAAACATGAGTGAAATTTCGAATTGAACCCCAAATTTAAGATTTTGGATGATAAAATCCAGATTTTAAATTTTGGGTGATAAAATCCAGATATTGAGTATTGATATCATTTAATATACTTTTTGTATAGGATTTTTCAATTTTAATTATTTTTTTGATATGTGAATGTACAATTTTTTTTTTTTGAAAGAGATATATGAATGTACAATTGATTATAGTATTGATACAAATAGATTGAGGACTAAATAAAATTTAAATTCACACATATATGATATAACAGGCCAGACTTACATATAAGTATAGGCGTGATGAAGCACAAAAGATTAATAAAAATTAAAGAGTAAAGCCGATTCCGATATTATACGAGAAATATTGAATTCAACTCAAAAATTTAAATTTTTGTGTAATTGGATTTAAATAAATATTATATTAAGTTTTATTTTTATTTTTATTTACAAATTTATGTAATTTTTTTTATTCTAACATAACCCAGAGTGCTTCTTATATATATTATTAATAATGACCATTTTTTTGTTTTTGGTATCACTCTGTTTTACTTTTAAAAAAAATTATTAAGAATCTAACTGCATTGACAATATGATAAAGGGCAAGATAAAAATTTCTCTCTACATGGTTCTCGATTCCCTAAGAATTTGAGCTTGACCATCTTTGTCGTATGGTGATAACATTTATGTGAATTTAAAAATTAAAAAAAAATTGTATAATTGTTTTCAAGAGATTAAATCTCAATTGAAATTCAACTAATAAATCAAATATAAATTTACAATTGAAATTCAACCAATAAAAGAAATATAAATCTGAGAAAAGAAGATTGGATAATCAGGCTAATGCTTAATTAATGAATTATGAGATAATCCTAACAGTTAACACTCTAATGCTTAACGAATTATGAGATAATCCTAATAACAGTTAATTAACATCCTATGTAAAAAAACAAAAGAAAAATGAACCAAAAATAAATAATAGAATCTGGTCATATTGTTGTTTAATTGAAAAATGGCTATCCATGGATGTTTAGAGGATAAGGTATTGAATATATGATTTGGAATATTTTTATGTGATAAATTTTAATTTTTAATATTATTTCTTGATTTATGTCAAGAATAGGGCGCCGGTGTATAATTGATTCTAATATTATGTAAGAAATCTCAAATTCAACACAAAAATTTAAGCTTATTTAATTTATAATAAACCAGAGATATTATAGTAAATTTTAATATTATTTATTACATTTTTATGTGAAATTAATCTTTTAATTATAATATTATTTTCTGTGATAATCTTAAAATATGTGGGCAATTTGTTTCCCAATTTCAGTAATTGGACATTCTCTCTCTTTGGAAATTAATCATGTAGGGATTAATTAAAGAAAAGCAAAATATGTGGCTGTGGGTGAAAGAGAAAATGGGATTGAGATTCCTTCATGCATGTAATAATAATATTTATAATTAAAACAATATCTTTAGTATGTACGAATTTATTTATTTATTTTCAATATAAAAACCATATATTAAAAATACCATATGTGAGACCAGGCTAGTTAAATGAAATAATGTCAGGGGGCATTTGTCAAAATCAATGAACAGAAAATAATTTTGGATGGTAATGCAAATTGATTCTCCAATTGAAAACACAATCCTATCATTTTACAAGACATGTAAGCTATAGCAAAATCAACAGCATATCTATTAAATTTGTTTCTGTAGAATTAGCAGATCAAATATAAAATCAAATAATAGACTATATAGATGTCTGTTTATAACAGACATAATAATTAATATTACACATGACCATAGCAATTGTGTACTTTTTCACTTTTTAAATTTTTTTTTTGTCTCTTTATTATACGAGTCAAAAATTAATCAAGTTTTTTATTTATTTTTTATTTTCATGTGCTTAATAATTTATAAAGCAAATCAGGTTTAGATCTTAATGTATAAAAGCATAATCGAGGTTTTCAAGTCATGTGCTTAGTGTTAATTTTGTCTGGCTCGCGCCGCTCTCTAATTATATATATGCTTTCATTGATTATTTGCCTAAATGAACAAATCAAAATAACTCCAAAAAAACAAATTTAATTTTAGTGTTGTGTGGTGTTTTTTTTTTTGTTTTTTTTTAAATTTGATTACTTCCACTAATTATAATTAACGAGGGTGAGTTGGCAGTCGCGACCGTTTAAATTAGGGGTTTTTATAAAAAAAGATTGAAAAAATAAAAAAATTTTCAAATTTGTCATATTTTAAAAAATATATTCAGATTTACAAAAATCTATGAGTAGTTTATCAAAAATACTATATTTATATAGTTTATTACGAATTTTTTATAAAATAATATTATGAATTTATTATAAAATGGTTAAAATATCCCAAATAAAAATAAATAAAATTTTATAAAAAATGATAAATAGTATAATTTTCCCCTCAAACTATTGTCGAGCCCATTTAGTTTACATTTTAAGGCCTTAATTGCCTTTAGCTCCATTTTACGTTTGGGCCATCGCAGATTCCATGTTCATTTTTTTTAAATATATATAATATATATTTTTTAAATATCTTATATTTTTTCATATATTGTTGATATATTAAACATATATATTTGAAAGTGTTATATTTTTAAAAATAAAAATTAAAAAAATGAATATTTATGAATAAAGAAAAATGGATATTTTGAAAATATTTTTATATATTTTTTTGAATATTTCTGATTTTTTTTAAACTACAGGTTTGAGAAAATGAAAATTAGATCATTTTTCAGATTAAAGGAGTGCTCACGAGTGTATAGATTTATACAAGCAAATTGTTTTAGATAATTAATTATTTTAGATAAAATGTATATAATTTTCAATGCATGAAGAAAGAAAAAGATAATTAATGAACCATCAACATCAAAATGTAGAAAAAGCACTTTGTAGGTTAATTTTTTTTATATTTAACATATTTGTAATTTTAGTAGTTTCTTAAATAATTCTCATTGAATTGCATTTTATTCTTGCACTATATTACATTTTATTCATACTTTCTGCATTCCATCTTCTATAATTGACCTTTTACGTATAATTAATTAACATCCTAGCAATGACACCTCTATAAATTGGTTAATATAAACAAAAATACCATAAAAATAAAAAACAAAAATTTAAAAGTTGCCATATATTTAAAATATATTTAAATTTATAAAAATTTATGATTAGTTTACTAAGTACTATATTTACATAGTTTATTATAATTTTTATAATTTTATAAATTTATATAGTTTATTATGAGTTTATTATAAAAATACTAAAATATTTCTGATAAAAATAAAAAAAAATTATAAAAAAATAATATAGGATATAATTTTTCTTAATTTTTAAATATCGCTACAAGAGATATCAACTACAAAGCCAAGATATCATTTTATATAATTAAGTAAATTATATTCATCGTTATTGAAGAATTTATTTAATGCACATTGTTATTTTTCAAGTTCAAAATTCACACTAAAAATTTATAAAATTTGTATTTTTATAACACTATAATTTTGATATTATTTTTTCATCCGATTAACTAATGATAATTCTATATTGCACTATAAAGAATTGTCACACAATATTAAGAGACGACACGATGACACATTATATGTCATGTCATCTCCTAATATTTTTCTTAAAAATTAAATAAATGAAAGTGAAGTGCAGAAATTCACCTCTTACATAAAAGATGAATATTTTAATCGGCGAAGCTACATGTTAATTTGTGTAAATAAAGTTACTTTATTTATATTTGTATTGTAATTTATTGAAAAATTATAAATTATAAGGTAATTTCATATAATTATTAATTATTATTGTCTAAAGTTTAAATATTTATAATATTTTAAATTATTATTATAATATTATTAATTATAAATATTAATAAATATTTAACTTTTATAATTAATTATAAATATTAATAATTATAAATATTTAATAATTTAATAATAATAATTAAAATTTAGAATTTTACAAATATTAATATTATAATAATTTAAAAATATTATAATTAATTATAAATATTTAAACTTTAGATAACAATAATTAATAATTATATGAAATTATTTTATAATTTATAATTTTCAGCAAATTATAATACAAATATAAATAAAGTAATTTTATTTACACAACTTAACATGTAAGTTAAATGGTCAAAACACTCATTTTTTATGTAAGAGGTGCAGGATTCAAATCACTACACCTCTTTTTCATTTATTTAAATTTTAAGAAAAATGTAAAAAAATGACGTAGCGTATGATGTGGCACCATATCATCTCTAACGTGACGTGATAATTTTTTATGGTGCTATATGGAGTTGCCGTTAGCAAATGTCAGAATTATAGTGTTATGGTAGTAAATTCTCCAAAGATATAAATATATTTTAGAATAATGTTTCTGCGTTATTTTCAGAATATATATATTTTACTTTATAAAACTTGGGATATATATTTTATTTTATTTTTTATAAAATAATCTTAGTTATTTAGTTACACATAATAAATGTTTAAAATATATCATAACAGTTAAGAATAAATTAAAGAACTAATAAAATATGTAAGAAATAAAAATAATATTTAAAAAATTACAAATTAATTACACAATTTACTTATTTATACTTAATTGATAATATTATATAATAATTATATCAATACTTTACTAATTTATATTCAATTGATAATATCTTATTTTTAATTTATGATTTAATTTTTTTATCCTTTAAAAATATTAATTGTTATTTGTATTATTTATAAAAAAGCTAAAATATATTATTAAAGCAATATAAAAATATTATTTTAATATAAATTAAAATTAATGATAAAAATTAATATTTTATATTAAATATAATTTTTTAATATATATATATATATGTGTGTGTGGATAAAATGAATAAAGGAGAAGTAAAATCACGATTAATCTACGGTCATTTTGTTTTCCTTTTTACATCAGAATAAATGTCACCACTTAAGACTTAAAAAGAGTAGTTCAAGGCAAAATCAATAAATAAATTATAAAGTAGAAAAAATCATATGTGTTTTTTTTTTATTAAATAGAAATATATTAAAATAAAACCTCAAATAACAATAAAAACGCATATATGGTGAGTGGGACCATGAAAGGTACAAACTTACTGAACAATTGAAAAGTAATATAACAATCAATAACATAGAACAAACTAAAACAAATGAGATCACCATTACTACAAATCTCAGGCTAAGTAAAGGAGTGAAATAACCGAACTCTAATCAAACAAAGCCCACCATAGATTCTTGAGCATGGAACGGGGCTTGTTTGCAATAAAGGTTGACCATGGGCTAAGAGAGAGCCATAACAAAGAACTAATTATAGGCTTTAACAAGAAGAATGTGAGAACCAGCAACACTTTGAATATGGATGGTCTTACCAAACCCTTAAAAGAGATCTTCCCATAAAAAGCTAGCTTAACCAGAGATAGAGTATGATCCCAAACCTTGAAAACCATAGAAGAGAGAGCAAAAGTTTGGAACACTTCTTCCAAGATTGAAAAGCTAAGACAAGCAAGATTTTTTCCATAAAATCATCATGCAAAGCAACAAAACCAAAGGAGATAAACTGGTCTTCAAAAAATCCCATACCATAAAAAATAAACAAGCTAGAAACCATTTAAAACTCGATTTAGGAAACAATAAAAGAAATAAAGGAGGATAAAGGGCTACCGCCATCATCAATCCTAGATTTGAAAAAAAAAATCAAAGGAGAAATTTTATGGATACTTAAACAGAAAGAAAGTTTCACTTGTAAGCAAAAAATGAAGCTTGAAAAAAAATCATATGTTAGAATGCCAAAAAACTAATTAACTTTATATGTCATAACGAAAATGATAAAAGAGAAAACTGAACTATCCATCATAATTGAAAAATGGAGTTGAAATTTTAAATTATAATTAAGATAAATATAAATAAATATTGCATATAATATATTGTGTTTAGTATAATTTATTTAAGAAAATGAATAAGTAGCGCATTTAATCTATATATAATAGTAAGTTAAAATCATTAGTAAAAATAATTAATTCTCACATGAAGTGATTAGATTTTATCTATTTAATTAAAAAATCAAAAGGTTAATGTTCCACATGATTGATAATATAAATTAGCATATAAGATATCCAAATATTCTCTGTACGAAAATGAAGAAAGTGAAATTAGTTTTTTTTTTCTTTTACGAAACATTTTAGTTATTTGATATAATATTTAATGCAAAAATATTCTTGATCATATCTATTGTCTACAAAAAATTATTAGTAAAAAATTAAGAATAAAATATTTTTGAGCCTTTAAACTTAATAATTTTTTGACTTTGAGTCTTTCAACTTTACTTTGGTGATATTGAACCTTAAAACTTGACAATTCATACACATTAAGCCATTTTTTAATGAAATTGGCTAACGATATTAAATATTTTATTAATTGAGATACTAACATCATTAGCTAGTTTCTTTAAAAAAGAACTTAATATATATAAATCGCCAAGTTTAAAGGTTCAATATTATTAAAGTAAAGTTTATGGGTTCAATATTAAAAAGTTGTCAAGCTAAGGATTCAAAAATGTATTTTTCCAAAAAATTATAATATATATATGCATTGCATTTTTTCTAATTTTTTTAACATAAGAAAGTTATATATGAGTCAAATACGATAATTAACTTATTTGTTATTTATTTTTGTTGTTGTTTTTTTTTTGAAAAAAGATAAAATTGTATTAATTCAAAAGAGAAATTACACACTCAGGAGGGTAGGAAAGCCAAACCCTCTCATCCGGAAATAAACGGGTTGCTTGTGCAAGAACATGAGCAACTCTGTTTGCCGAACGATAAATATGAGAATAAATCACAGTCCCACTAATCTCTTGATTGAGAGATTTACAATAAGCTACTATACCTCCAAATATAGAAATATCATTCGTATTGTCTGCTTTAAGTGCTTGAATAATCTGTAAGTTATCCGACTCCACCACCAGATTTGACCACCCTTGCCCTTTAATCCAGCTAAGGGCCTCTCGCACTCCCAGAAGTTCTGCAATCAAGGGAGAATAAGAACCTTGCTTCCTCAATATTCTAGCTGCCACAAAAGCCCCCTCGTCATTGCGAACCACCATACCAATACCCATCCAACCCGAAGTCAAAGTAGCAATGTCCACATTTAGTTTCAACCACTGGGCTTCTGGTTTCTACCACACTTGATCCTGGCTAGATCTGACCGTAGGGATCAATGTGCTATCAATTCCTGCTTGAGCTTCCTCCCATTCTTGCCTCATACGACTGCCTTTGAGATTGCAAACAAGAGCATTTGGGTTTTTATTATTCCAGACGGCATTGTTTCGTTCCTCCCATAACGACCAACAAGTATAGGCCAAAGATACCACATCTTTTGGATTGAAGAGAGTTAAAGCTCGTTTGAGCCAATCCCTAAAATTCGAAACTGCTGGAACAAACCAACCGAAGCTTGAAGCATGCCAAACCTGTTTAGCAAAACAGCAATCGACGAGCAGATGTTTAACAGATTCCACCCCAAGATTACACAGAGAACAGACTTCCGAAATGGGTACATGTCTCGAACACAAGGCACTACGACAAGGTAGCGATCCAGATGCAGCAAGCCAAAGAAAGTTCTTCACCTTCGAAGCTGCTGGAATTGCCCACAGTCTCTTCCAAAATCTCCAATCTTCCTCATCAGCTACAGTCTCCCTAATCTGAACTTTGTATGCACTTCCGACCGAGAAGACTCCCTTTTTCTCAAAACGCCAAAACTGTGAATCACTATGATTCCCAACCCTCAGTGGAATGGACAAAATTAATTCACTGTCTCTCCGGTTGAATACCGATTCGATAAGACCCACTCTCCATCTACCCTCTTCGATTAGGTCCGAAACTATATAAACCCCCAAACTGACATCAAACTCCGTTGTAATAGTAGGCAACTCGTTGTCAGGCAGCCAGTTATCCAACCAAATGGAGATATTCTTCCCGTCGCCTACTCTCCACATCAAACCCCCCTAAGTAATTCCTGTGATTCTCTTATACTTCTCCATATGTAGCTTGGGTTCACACCAAGAGAAACATTAAGAAAATACACATCAGGAAAATATCTGGCTTTTAGTAACTTGCTACCAAGAGAATTATAATTGGAAAAGAGATGCCAACCCATTTTTCCCAACATAGCCACATTGAATTGCCTGATACGCTTAAAACTCAACCCTCCATCATACTTGTGTTTGGCCAAGCGATCCCAGCTAAGCCAATGAATATTCCTATTTCTATTTTCCTCGTAACCCCATCAAAACCTGGCCATCATTTGCTGCAAATCGTCACAAATACCCTTAGTGAGTAGGAATAAATTCATAACATAGGTTGGTAGATTACTAATACTTTGAGATAAATGATATTTTTATTATATTAAAAAGATATTTAAAAAATAAAAGAAAAAAGTGATAATAGTTCACTTTGTAATTCCTTGTTGATAATTTTTCCTATAAAATATTAAAAGGTGATTTCAATAATTTATAAGTTCACTTAGATGTTTAAAAATTTATCAAATTAAAAGTTAATTTATACATTCATTTGAATGATTTTCTTTTTTCTTTCTAACAAGCGATTAAAATAAAAAATTATAAGATTATGTTCTAATAATATTTTCTTTATTTTTTTCTAATTAATCTTTGTAAATTGTGGTTTGAGAAACCTCCGGGGACCAGACTAACCGAAACCAACCATTTTTCATTCTTCGCGGGTAACTGGAAACGCCCCACCACCGTTCCCACGGCGGAGTACCACCACCACACGACACCTCACCGTTCGTTTCTCTTTCAAAATTTCACTGTTCTTGCACTTTCTAGTCTCTATCTTATCTCTTTTATTTTAATTCATCATCTGACAACCAAAAAATGAAAATAATAATAATAATAATTATCAAACTCCACTCGCAAAGCTAAACAATTTCTCAAATGAACAGCTCCAATCTTCACCTTAAACCACTTCATAGCAATCTGATTTTCAGCACCAAAAATCATTTCCAAATTTCGTCAATTCCGTCTCTACAGACGCCGTCGTATCAAACGAACTACCAACAGGAACCTCACGCTTCGCAGCAACTTATTAGAACCTTTCCGGAACTTTCTATCTCAATTTCCTTCCCCGAATTCCCTTGATTTTCTCGCTCCCGCGCTAGGTCTTGCCTCCGGTCTTACGCTATATATGTCGCAATTCAAGTCCGGGAAATCGTTCGGTACTTGTAATATTGGTGAGTGGATTCTGTTCACCAGTCACACTCCGTTTAACCGTTTTGTTTTGGTTCGTTGCCCTTCGATATCTTTTGAAGGGAGCGAGTTATTAGAGGATGTGAATGAGAGGTTGGTAGAAGAGGACAGGCACTTTGTGAAGCTGAACAGCGGGAGGATTCAGGTGAGAGAGGCTGGTGTTCGTGGATTGGAGGAGAAATTAGTGTATCAGAGAGTGTGTGTGAGTACTGAGGATGGTGGTGTTATTTCGCTTGATTGGCGGGCGAATTTGGACTTCAGAGAAGAGCATGGGTTGGACACTACTTTGTTGCTTGTGCCAGGGACGACTGAGGGAAGCATGGCCGAGAATATTAGATCATTTGTGTGTGATGCGCTTACTCGTGGTTTTTTCCAGTTGTTATGAATCCTAGAGGATGTGCTGGTTCACCTCTCACGACTGCACGGTATGTGAAAGTCTCAACTTGTTATGTTTTGTTCTATTGATGCATAATTTGTGTTGATCATTGTCTGATTGGAGCTTGACCCTGTTTTTGCATAAATAATCCTATAATTTTTTTAGGGAGTAAATATAATCTATAATTTAATTTTAGAAAAACCTCACCATCAGATTGGAGTGGTGTCCCTGTCGGCCGTACAAGTCCTTTTTTGTGTATTTGGCTCTGTTTCGGCTGAGCTCTCTCTATTAGCTGTTCTGACATAGATAAACATAGAGAAAGAATGCAGATAGCTAGAGGCAAGTGGCACTGAAAACCTGAGGTTTGTCTACTTAAGGGATATAGGAGCTTATGATTTTGATCATTATTCAAGAGTTCATCATTGTGTATAATGATAAAAGTCTTTGATTGTTATCTGCAAAGCATAGGTCATGGCCTTTTTCGTTTGGCTGGTTTGAGGTTAAGACCATATTCACATCCACATCCACATCCCCTCTATAGGACCCTGCTTAAGGAGGAACTGTAATCCTTGGTGGACGTGCCATGAAATAGAAGAAATATATTTTACACTTAAGATTCCTGGATGAGAAAATTATGTACCCCAGGTTTCTTTTGAATTTCTATTGCAAGAAGAAGCTGATGGTAGGGCTTCTTAACAACTTCATTTATGTAGGTTATTTACAGCTGCTGAAAGTGATGATATCTCCACAGCTATACAGTTCATCAATAAGGCAAGGCCATGGATGTCACTTATGGGTGTTGGCTGGGGATATGGTGCAAACATGTTGACTAAATATCTGGCAGAAGCCGCGGAGAGAACGCCCCTTACAGCTGCATCATGCATTAATACTCCGTTTGACTTGGAGTAGGCCACCAGGTGTGCTCCTTATCACATTGCTTTGGATCAGAAACTCACTGGTGGACTGATAGATATCCTGCAATCTAATAAGGTTGATGATCTCTGAACTTTTGTCATTGCAGAATGTGAATGTTTTATCTGCTTGATTGTAGGAATATGATACTTGACAATAATGCAATGCTTGATATTTGCGCTTCAACTTGTATGATCCATTTAGCATGTGATATGTGATTTATCTTTCTATGTTAATAAGTACACTCATACATAATGAGTTTTATAGGAACTATTTCAAGGGAGAGCAAAAGGGTTTGATGTGGAAAAGGCTTTAATGGCAAAATCTGTTCGTGATTTTGAAAAGGCAATATCTATGGTATCTCATGGTTTTGAGGAAATAGATGACTTCTATTCAAAGTCTTGCACAAGGGCTGTGGTTGGGAATGTGAAGATTCCTGTTCTTTTTATTCAGGTTCTTATTTTGTATTTCTAATATCTGATTGCTTTGAATTTTGCATCACATTGGTCCTCTACTGCATGTTTAAACATCTAATCAATTCTAATTCTGTAAAACTTTTAGAATGATGATGGAACAGTGCCGCTATTTTCCGTTCCACGGAGTTTGATTGCAGAAAATCCATTTACAAGTCTCCTTTTATGCTCTTGTTCATGGTCTAGTGTTACTGCAGGTGGCAGAGACGCCATATCATGGTGCCAGAATCTTACTGTTGAGGTGATGAATTATCCTCCTCTTTTCAATAGCAGAAGATTAATTTGTGGAATCTGAAACTACCTTATGTGTTTTCCCAAGTTTGGAGGTTCTTGCTATTGAATTGATCTTTCAACTTGTATGTTTTTGGACTAATGCATGTGTATCATGATAAATTTGTGTATAAGATTTAAGTACTTATGTTGAGGTTTTCTTTAACAGTAGATATTTTTATAACAAGTTCAAATAACTATCAAGCATGCAATAAGTAGTTTTAGTTCCTTTTAACTGAGTGTTCTTATTTGTATAATATGGATGTGTGTGAATTTTTTTCTTGAATTGTTAGTGTTATTAGTTGTGGCGGGACCTGAAACGTATACTTGCAAGATCTGATGAATATAATCTACAAAGGAATGCTGAAATCATTTTCTTCCCCTTCTTTTGGTTTGGTGGATTTCAACTTTGTGTATTGTGAGGGATGTGCTAACTAGCACTCATGTTGTGCTTGCAGTGGCTCTCAGCAGTGGAGCTTGGGCTTTTGAAGGGTCGCCATCCTCTTCTGAAAGATGTAGATATTCCATTTAATCCCATAAAAGGTTTACCTCTTGTTGAGGGCAGGACATCCGGTAAAGTTATGAATCTTGATAAGTTCTTAGGTGTTACTTCAACTAATTTTAATGGGCATAGAATAGATCCTATAAGAAAGATTCTTGAAGATAACAATAGTTCTGTCCATTCAAGATCTGGACAAGATTCACACCAAAATTTGGAATTTGAAGAGCAATTGCAGGGAGTGGAGAATGGTGTATTTCAGCAGACTAGCTCCATTGATGCAGAGGAGGTGGCTGATCCTGTAGATACTGAAAGGGGTGAACTGCTACAAACAGCACAGGTGGTTATGAATATGCTTGATGTTACCATGCCCGGTATTCTAGAAGAGGAAGAAAAGAAGAAGGTAATTCTAAAAATTGCATTTTCTAATTAATATGACCGGTTTTAAGTATGGCATTTATCATAATGGTTCTCTAGATCCTGGTCTCCCTCATCTTTATTGATCTTTATGTTTGAATAAGCCTAAAATATATTCAATTGTAGAAGCTGACTTTATGTTATATTATTGGGTCACGTGCATAAAGTGTAGAGTGAAGTTTGCATGGGTTTTAGCTTCTAAAAATTTACTGCAATTTGAATGAGACCTTTTCTTTTTTCCTGAAATTTGGAAATACTGTTTGTTACTTTGTTATGTTTTAATATTGTAGATAGTGTCACTGTTATCCTTGTGGAGAGAGGGAAAATTTATGTTATGTTTTAATATTGTATATAGTGTCACTGTTATCCTTGTGGAGAGAGGAAAAATTTATGTACCTTAAGTTTCTCTTATTTTTTGTGATGCTATTTATTGTAAGATGGCTCTCTGTTTGACATGTCCTTTCTATGTTTGATAAGAATAAATAATGGAGCTGTAATGTGTCTTAAGAAGAAAGGACCAAAATTTAGAAGCCACTTTAATTATATTTGAATGCAGTTGATTAACATTTTATAGCAGAAGTGGTGCCTATATTTTCATGCATGAGCTATTTGATTGTGTATGTTTCATTTTCATAACCACTTGAACTATGTTTGCCTTTTTGCTTCTTGGTAAATGTCATTTGGAACACTGAATTTGGTTAAATTGCTTCTAGGAGATATTTTTGGGCTCACACTCATGCAGTTTCTTATGTTGATTTAACCATTCTATGAGACTTATTTGGCATATGTCAGGTGTTCATTGCTGTGGGTCAAGGAGAGACACTTATGAAAGGTTTGCAAGATGCTGTACTAGAAGATGTTCGTGAAAAACTTACAAGCTCTGTTTCTGGCATTCTGCATGCTCACAGGACGAACTTAGAACTTAGTGGACTTCTGGGCATTGGCAAAATGCCTGCCATGTCATTTGGGACAAAAAAGGGTAGAGTGCATCAAATGCTGAAACTATACCTAAAGATCCTCATTCTTCAGATGAGACAAAAAAGGCTGATGACTTGTCAGATGCATCTGATAAAAATCGAGAGACAAGTCTGTTGAACCAGACCTTGGGTCTTCAGAAAATTTGCACCATTCTAGTGATTCAGGGAAGCCTCAGACAATGAGCAGTCAACAAGATGACACTCATGGTTCTATTAAGAAAAGCACAGATGAATCTGGAAATAATCATGAAAGAGATGAGCTTGTCAAAGAACATGCTGCTATGTCTTCTAACAGTGGTGAAAAGGGATTGGAAGCCAGTGCTAACCAAAATGTTACCAGTCAAACTGAAAAGGCAAGTGGCACCGAGGGAGCAATTGTTGAAGAATACAAGGTGGACCAGGATGGTGGAACACCTCAGCTAGAAATTAAAAGAGAGATGAACACCCAGAAAAATGAAGAGAAAACCCCATGTTCTTCCATTGATCATAGTAAGATGGTACCGAGCAATGTGATTGAAGAAGCACCTTCACCTGCATGGTTCTCTACTGACTCCGAACCAATGGAAAGGGATGGAAGTGATAATCAGAAGAGGGATAGCAAAACAGTGCAGCCTGTTCCTGAACAAAATAAGCCTATTGAATCTGATTCTTGTCCTCCTACATTTAATGTTGCTCAGGCATTAGATGCCTTGACAGGGATGGAGTGGCTGTTAACAGTGTTTTTGGAGTCATAGAGGACATTATATCTCAGTTGGAAGAGGAAAAAGACAGTGAAAACAAATTCCAGGATAATGAGGTTGAAGATGAGTCGAATAACTCTACATCCAAGAAGAAACATGCTGGTAATGACCAATCATTAAAAACAAATGGTAATAATGACTTGAGCATGCAGCCTGATACTTCACATGATTCTCCGGAATATAAGCATGAAGCGAATGGTATCGACCCACAGAATGTTGCGAGTACTGGACAGGTAGAGGAGGAACCTACTGGAAATCCCATTTTGTATGGCGAGAATGGTACTAATGGCATCCAGGGAAATACCTCCAGTAACTGTAGGAAAGGAGTAAACAAGAATCAATTAGTTGGTAGCAAATTTTTGGCTGATTATGCTGATAGACATGTAAGTAGCATTCCATTGTACATAACAGAAAATCCATATAGGGACTATCGACAGAATGAATATTTCCACAAATATCTTCTATCAAAGGTGCCAAACAGTAAACCACTCGATTTAGACACAACTACTGCTTTATTGCTTGACTATTTCCCAGAAGAAGGTCAATGGAAGTTCCTGGAGCAACCGGGAAACATTGGAGAAACTTTACATGATGTTAGCAATCATAATGTTGTTGACAGAAAGGATCAGGTCCATTCATCTGGAAGTGTGAATGATACAGACAACTACATAGAATCATCATATGTAGTTTTAGATACAGAAAAACAGCTGGAACCTGTTGAAGGATATAGCAAAGTAGACAAGTTTAATGAAACTGTTGAAAATGACAAACATAGATTAGAAGAAGTTATGCAGTTTGTGAAAAGTATTATATTGGATGCTTTAAGGGTTGAAATTAAATGCAAGCTAAATGCAGATGACATGAAAGAAATGGACTCAAACCTATCTAGAGATCTTGAGCAAGTGGCAAATGCTGTGTCTTTAGCCATTGGACAGGATGAGGCTATGTTGTGCTTGCTAGTTGAAAACTTTACTGATGCTCCTGAAAAAGTTGGTACTCTTCAAGGGGAGCATATAGTAAGGGCCATTTCTTCTGCCATCCAGAAAACAAGTTATCTTAGAAGGGTAATGCCGGTTGGTGTTGTTATAGGCTCTAGCTTAGCTGCTTTGAGAAAATATTTTGATGTTGGTAGCCAGCATGATAATGGCATGACAATCAATGAACACACAAATGTCTGTTGAAAAGAATCTAGACAAGTCCAGTATGAAGGAACATGGACAGAAGCTTGCTAACAGAAATGATCAATCTACTAGCATAAAAAATACAAGCAGAGAGGGGGAAGAATAACAACAACAACAACAACTAAGCCTTAGTCCCAAACAAGTTGGGGTCGGCTGTATGGATTCTCAACAAAATAAGCTCAAAAGATACCAAAAAAGATACTCCAGCCTTAGGCCCCTTCCAAGACACGGATTTTACGTCTCCATTCAAGTCTGTCATTAATCAAATCCGCATCAAGATCTAAGGCACGTAAGTCTCTTGCTACCACCTCATTCCATACAGTTCTAGGTCTTCCACGACCTCTAGCCCCCTTAATCAACAAATTCTCACACTTACGAACCGCAACATTAGGAGGTCTTCTTAAAACATGCCCATACCATCTAAGTCTTCCTTCCCTCACCTTATCTCCGACATCCGCTACTTGGACTTTTTGTCGAATATGAACATTCTTAATTTTGTCCAGTCTGGTATGTCCACACATCCATCTTAGCATCCTCATTTCTGCCACACTCATCTTATGCAAATGTTGTCCCGTTGGTGCCGAACACTCACTACCATAGAGCATCGCAGGTCTAACAACCGTCCTATAGAATTTACCTTTCACTTTCAGAGGTATTTTCTTATTACATAGAACCCCAGTCGCACCCTTCCACTTCAACCACCCTACCTGTATTCTGTGAGCCACATCTTCATCTATACGGCCATCATTCTGGAACACCGAACCCAAATATTTGAACTGCTTGGATTTAGGAACCAAAACTCCATCCAACTTAACCTCATGTTCCTGCTTCTTCCTTAGACTGAACTCACAGTGCATATATTCCGTTTTACTCCTACTTAACTTAAAACTTTTGTCCTCTAGGGTTTTTCTCCATACTTCCAACTTACGGTTTACACCAGCACTAGTCTCATCAATTAAAATAATGTCATCAGCAAACAACATACACCAAGGAACATCGTCTTGTATGCTTCTGGTTAGCTCGTCCATAACCAGGGTAAATAAATATGGACTCATGGCCGAACCTTGATGCAATCCGGTAGTAATGGGGAAAGCCTCAGTGTCTCCACCAGGTGTTTTCACACTAGTGGATGCATTCTCATACATGTCCTTGATGATGTTGATATATTTGCCGCTGACTCCTTTCCTCTTCAAAACCCACCATAACACTTCTCTTGGTACTCTATCATAGGCTTTCTCCAAGTCAATAAATACCATGTGGAGATCTTTCTTCTTCTCTTGATACAATTCCATTAGTCTTCTTAGAAGAGAAATAGCCTCCATGGTATATCTCCCTGATATAAACCCAAACTGATTTTCCGAAACTCTTGTAAGCTTCCTGAATCTGTGTTCAATAATCTTTTCCTATAATTTCATAGTAGGGGGAAGAATCTGAATTGAAATATAAAAGTAATGATAGTGTCATGGTTGGGGTTGTTACAGCTGCCCTTGGAGCATCCGCTTTACTGGTACAACAACAGGTAATGATAAATCTATTTTGATTGCTCTGTTCCTTTTATGGAATTTTCTTTGGGATGTTATTTATGTAGACCAGAGGGTCCTGCAAGAGTGATGCTCCACATCTCTGTTCTTGAAATATTATAATATATATATATATATTTATATATGTATATATATATGATCTAGGTGGCTTGCTCTGCTATTTGAAATTTGCCTGGGTTTAAGATTTTCTTTTTCTGAACTTGACACTAAATTTTTTGGATGATCATTGCTCACCACACATTGTAGCCACCCACCAGCTAGTAAGCATGGATATGTATAAAAATTTCCATAACCAATAATAATAAGGTTTGATAGGGTTAACTAATAAAAAAACATCAAAAACACACCTACAAATACACGTATGTTGACACTCACATGACATATTCTTGCATGCCTATTTTTACTTGTGGTTTTGAATGTTCTGTGATTTTAAGTTGCAATGATTTAACTACATTTGCACCACTGATCAAGTGATGGTGCATCACATGTGCCAATGATTTGTATCTCCTTGCGAAAGCACATGGACATTCTCGACATGTCTGATATGCGACAAGGATTATTTGTTTCAGTTTTTTCAACTTTAACAATTTACTTCTGCATATGTGCGTCTGTGTATCCACTCCCCCACCCCTCCCCCCCCCCCCCCCCCCCCCCCCCATCAAGTAACAGGTTGTTTTGAACATGCATTGGATGATGTAGTGCTTTAAGCTCAATTAAAACCTCAAAGTATTCTACTCAAAAAAAAAAAAACCTCAAAAGTATTAGTATTAGAAATTGCATGTGGATTGAGGAGAAAAAAGTGAGAAAAGTATGGAATTCCCATTAAGGAGCATTTGAAATCCTCTCCTATATGGATATAACAAATACCCCCAAATGTTATTCTTTGTTCACCTTAGTGGTTTGTTCAGTACAATGCAATTTGTTTTTGTGGCATATTTTTATATTCATGCTTGTTTATTGTTTCTTCTTTTCCTTTTCTGATTTTCATTGTGATATGTGTGTAATTCGTGTGCCCATTGGAATATATGACTGAAGAATCCATACAATGGAAAGGAAATTGCAGAAAATTCATCAAAGTCCTTCAAGGAGCAAGCAAATGATGTGAAGTCAGTTGAAAAGGCTGACGAAGCTTTGTCTGAGAAAATCCAGAATAACATAGTTGCTAGCCTTGCTGAGAAAGCAGTGTCAGTTGCTGGTCCGGTAGTTCCAACAAAGGAAGATGGTGAAGTGGATCAAGAAAGGTCTTAAATTATACCTTTATTCTTTGTCACATAACCTGGCATATTTAATTAATAAATGCACATATATATTTCACATCAACAGGCTGGTTGCAATGTTAGCAGACATGGGACAAAGGGGTGGCTTGCTAAGGCTAGTTGGTAAAGTTGCTTTACTTTGGGGTGGCATACGTGGTGCAATGAGTCTGACTGATAGGCTCATCTCATTTCTGCACATGGCTGAGCGCCCCCTGTACCAGAGGTAATTCAAACGCCTGAATGTTCTTCCTTGCCACCATTTTTCCTCTATTCTCTCCTTTTGTTCTTTATTTTTCCTTGGTTCTTCCTTTTGTCTGTGCATATGGTTGGTTTAATTAGCCAATTAACTGGTTCAGGCAAGTGTGATGATCATGTCTGCTGAATATTCTCAAGAAAACAATGATATTGAAATTTTTCGCAATAAATGTTATCTGCTTGTAGGAGAGGAATTGGCTGGGAGAAATTTTTTAGGTAGTCTTGGGGCTGGCAAGATCATCATTTTACCTAGCCATCTTACCATCTATTCCTTATTGATAGCTTTCTCCAATTCTTAGCCGCTCAGGAGTTTGGAAGAAATTTGTACTCCAAAATCTCTCTGATTTATCATTATATATACTCTGACTTATGATTTGAGGTTGAAAATTCCTGGTACCTTGACTTTACCCTAGTCTGTTAGAAGTTTGCTTCAAGTTAAAACTTGTAGGATTTGTTTATGCAATCAGGTTAATGTCATAATCCTTTCAAGATCTATGTTAATCATACGTAGATAGCTGTTTGAAATACGATAACAAACCCATAAAAGAGAAGTTGGCACCTGGTTGTGCACAAGTTGCTATTCTTTAACAGCTCAGAAACCCTAAGGCCATCCCTCCAAGTATCATGGTTATTATCTCCTGCTTTCTTTTGATACAATATTACTATCATACCTAAATTATAGTGCTTTAAATTGTACAGTTATTATTCCTCTTATCAGAAGGACATGCATTTTTGTGTTCCACCCCATTGTCAGTGACCTCTTTTCTTTTCACTCTCTGAAACATAGAGCTGGTTTATCTATTCTTATCTTCAATCTTGTAAGCTAATGCTATTATTTGCAATTATTATCTACTTTTTGTTTCAATTATGGTTCGCTTGTTTGCTTTTTCTCAGTATTAGAATTAGTCTGTTTACTGATAAGTTATGACCCCGAATTATATATGAAAAATATATGGAACTTGGGTAGAGCTTCATAACAACCCTTGTCTATTTTCTTTTAAAATTTCCTTTTAGGACCGAGTAATGAATTGGTGATTTTTCATGAGCTTTTATGTTTTTGGAGCTTTCAATGTGTCACATATATTGCAGTTTCTATCCTATCATTGCATTCAAGTAAAATTAATATGGTTCACTAAAATGCACATGTGAATAATCAAAAAGGGACTGAGAATTCATTTTCCTTGCTTAGCTCAGGAAGGAAATCTTAGAAAAGGAGCTGCCGAATCATCAGTCCATTTTTACGATGTCCCAGTGGATAAAAGGCAGATTCATTGGCTGACACATATTTCTTTATGGTTTAATAGTAAAGCTAGGATTGAAAATGTTGCGTTTACTGAATCTCTTTCAATAATTGTTTCTTCCATCAGGATTATTGGGTTTTTTGGGATGGTGCTTGTTTTATGGTCTCCAGTCATTGTTCCATTGCTTCCAACGCTTGTGCAGAGCTGGACGACAAGTAATCCCTCCAAATTTGCTGACCTTGTTAGCATTATTGGCCTCTATTCTGCTATTACGATTCTTGTTATGTTATGGGGCATAAGAATTTGCGGTTATGAAAATCCAGCAGAGGAATACGGATTGGATTTGGCAAAACCACCAAAGGTATGGTTGTAACTTATGTTTCTGTATGTTTCTGATTTTTAGGCCTTTAGATGAGCTTAAGATTGAGAATTCAGTTGCTCGCTTCTTATCTTGCAAGTCCTTGTCTTGCCTAGCATGATAAGAGTAGAAATTACAAATATCCTGCTTGAAACAAATGTATTAGGTATTTTTCCTTTGCATTTGAAGTGCTTTTTAAATTGGCGATGTGATGATCCTTTCCTGTTGGTAACTCTTGGCAGCAAAAAGGGGGGAAAATCTTTCTTGGAGTCTCTCTTGTTCCCTTGTTTTGTCATAAACTAGTCATGAAGAATGGTTACAGCTCCTTTTTACTTTTTTTTTTTTTTTGGTTTGTCTATCTCTCTCTCTCTCTCTCCCTTTAATTTTTTTTTTTGTAACACAAGGGTCCATGTAAATATTACTTCTCTTAAAGTTTTTATAAATCTATACTCACATTTATCTTCTTATTTTCTCCTTGGTGAGGTCAAGTCCTGAAGATGGATGAATATTTTTTGATCCAATTTAGATCAGAAAAATTGGTTTAACATTAAGCCCACTGCTTGCAGATTCAAAATTTTTTGCTGGGATTGCTTGGAGAAGTCATGCTTGTTTTATCAATACAGTCTATTAATGCTATATTGGGCTGTGCAAGTTTCTCGTGGCCTTCCACTGGCCCTACATCATCTTCAGATGTTACAGCATTTCTGAGAGTATGTGGGCAAGTACTTGTGCTAGCTGGTCGAGGAATCGTAACAGCAACCAGTGTTATGCTTGTTGAAGAGCTGCTTTTCAGAACATGGTTGCCTGAAGAAATTGCCAATGATCTTGGCTATCATCAAGGAATTATCATTTCTGGGTTAGCATTTGCTATTCTCCAGAGGTATGACAAATAGCACTTTACCTCTTCATTTTCTCTTTCATTTAGTTTCCCTTTTACTTGACCTTATGTTTAAATAATACACTCTATTTGTTTGGTCCTTCAAAACTATGGTAAAGGCTGGAACTTAACAATTAAATGTGCTAAAAAAGTTATTAATAAACATGGTTGATAAATTTATGTTTCCTGTTCGGGTCATCATTGATATTCAGTTACTGCTTTTCCTCCCAATTGGTTTTCAGGTCTCTGTGGTCAATACCTGGGCTTTGGCTTTTATCTTTGGCTCTGGCAGGGTTTCGGCAAAGAAGTCAAGGGAGCCTTTCCATTCCAATTGGATTGCGGGCAGGGATCATGATTTCAAGTTTTATTTTGCAAACGGGTGGCTTTTTGACTTATACATCCAATTATCCCATTTGGGTAACTGGGACTCACCCATTTCAACCTTTCAGCGGGGTAGTAGGTCTTGCATTCTCTTCATTATTGGCGATAATTATGTATCCGAGGCAGCCTTGTAGTTAGAATTCGTTAGCAGCTGCTGTAAACCTGTACTCTCTAGCCTGCTATTTATCAGAATGGCTTGGAGAGAAGGAAAAGAGATCGCAGAGGAATTGAAATGAGGGGTGGTGTTGCGGTTTCGTTAGTATTTGTAATCCCAAACATGTGAAGCCCGATTGTTAATGAGTTCTTAATTAGGAGGAAAATGAAAATTACAAGGAAAGAACAGGAAAAGGCAGAAAGCAGAGTCTCAGTAGTGGAAGGTAGAATTATTGGTGTACAGTTTTGCAGGGAGCGCAACAATTTTTGCATTGAATTGTATGTATAAGTTTTGACATTTGCCTTCAATGCATAAAATATATGAAGATTTCTGATGGACTGTTTTGCTCTATGAATTGCAATATTAATTTTAAAGCAGCAGTGTTTAGTATTTTCATTCCATGGAAGGGTGGTTTAAATATTAAATATAATGCACTAGAATAAAGTTTAGGGATTTAAAAAAACAAAGTTAAATTAAATAATATATAAAAAAATAATATATCTATAAAATAAATAATATATAAAAAAATAAAATATCTATATAATATTTATAAAACAGTTAAAAAATTATATTTCTTACTAATTATAATTCAACATATATTAACATAAAAGCATAATATATACATCACATTAAAAATATTATATTATTTATAAATTAAAATGCAACAAAAGAAAAAAACAAAACAAAACATCTTATTATTATTATTATTATGAAGTAATTGTTGAAGGAGAAAAAAGGCAACGAATTAATTATAAGATATATGTCCGCATAAATATACATTTATATATATATATATATATATAAAAGAAGAAGAGGAAGAAAAAGAAGAAAGTTCACAAAAGGCAAGTCAAAGTGGAGAAAAAAGTTCTTTTAAAAAAAAGGTGGAGGAAAAAAAAAAGAGGAGGAAGAAGGAGGGTCACGTGGGACTCAAAAAAAAATCCAAGCCGTTAAACCGACAATTTCTTCAATGAATCTCAAAATATTTTAGTACTTAGGAGTTGAAATATTAAACCATTTGAAAATATATTCGAATAGATATCTTCATAATTTTCCAATCTAACAACTTACCTGTTATAAATTTTTATGTTAATTGTGAAAAGTCAAATTAGATAGTTTTATAATAATCATTGTGATAAATTTTATATTAACATATAATTTTAATTTAGACTATATAAAACTGCTTATATAATCGCATTTAAATAATTACCATTTTCTATATGAAAAAGCATTTGTTTAACGAATTCAAAAGGGAAAATTGGAAATAGGGAATTGGAAAATTGTCGAAGTGAACACAATTTCTCCTTTTCACACTTTTCCATTTAGAAAAAAAAATGGAAAACTAAGAAAATGAGAAATGAAAATTGACAGCACCTTCCACAACTAAACAATTGATTTTTACAATTGAATTTACAGGATACACTAGTGGCATTTTTCATTGAAGATATTAAAATCATAGCAGCCTCAACAGCTAAAATGTACATATTCACAATATCATTCATTCATTCATCATGTTTTATGAACCAGTAAAAAGAGGAAATCCAGTAGATTCTAACCAATCATCTACTTCACGCAAGAATTTGCTTACTGTAAGCTTGTTTGCCATGTCTTCACTGCAGTTCTTGCTATACCCTTTCCAGGTAACTCTATATCTTGTATCAGAGCCAGGTCCATGGTTCAAGTGCTCAATATACTCAATTGTATATAAAGTGCTATAATCTTCCCACTTGTACCGGCCCTGTGGGTGTATCAGGTCTCCTAAATAACTCTTCATCACAATAGTTCTTGAGTAGTTTCCCCAAGGCCTACCCAAGAAAGTTGAAATGTGTTGCCTTTTTGCTGCATTAAAATCTGATGCTGCTAAAATTGTGCAGTTTTGCAATGAGAAACCAGTGTTCTGATTTGGGTCTCTCCTCCCTTGAGCAGTTATCATATTGCTTTGACCAAAGATTGGTTTGCGAACAAGTATCAAACAGTTCTGCAGCAAAAAGGAAGTCAATTGTGCCTTGAATTGAACATTCACGGTAGAATTGGCGAAGCGAATGAGCAAAAAGTGTATCCTGATATGTCATGAATTTGCACCTATAAAAGGCAGCAATAGCAGTCACTCTTGTTGCAACTGCCTAATATTTATGTGGACCTGCTGTGTTCATTACAGTCAAGTCCCTGGCAAGAAATTTATCCCCTGATACAGCTGGGAAAAAAGATGCAATTTTCAAATTATACATTGCAATGTATCTTTAAACTGCAATTTTTTAAAGCTAGAAATCTTATAAACAAAGCATACCTAAAGTAGCTGAATCATAAGTGGAAAACCCATCAACAAAGTTTTTATGCCCTTTGATTATAGTTTTGGCCATTCCATCTCCTATGAGCATGATGTTAACCTTCTCCCTAGACAGGAAAGCTATTTCTTGAAATTTTTTTGACAAACATTTGGTGGTCATTAATAGTTGCATCCTCATTTATAGCCTCCACGTATGTAATTATGGACAAACAGTTGCTAATCATTCTAGTGATTGGAGTAAGCAATTCTTGGAGCTTTGTTTTGATACTTCTTATTTTTAAAAGCAGATTCATCCAAATCAGTGCAAGTATGCTGATTAGTCATGGCAGCACTAAGTAGGGTCTTGAGATTAGCATGTAAGAAACGAAAATGGTTTGTGGATACAGGGAAAGAGTGCAGATCGTTCATGGCTAATTGAAGTTCATAAAGGGTCTGATCTAACAATTCCATGCAATCTTTTATCGCTCTTTTCTCCTGGGGAATCAAATCTTGGGACGTGAAGAAACCCATTTTGTGCAATCTCATGCTCGCTACAGATTTCTTGGCTTCAGCCATCGTTAATTCAAGAATGTAGTGAAGGTTAGTGGAATTCTTGGAAGAAGGCGTGGAGGCAAGGGTAGTAAAGCATAAAGATGGGTAAAGAGTTATGTTAAAGGAGCTCTGGACAAATGGGTATGGAATTGGAATTACCAAAAGAGAAATCCCTGAAGAAAGAAGCAAGGAGTAGAGTTATTAGGGTAAAGAAGAGAATGAAAATAAGAGTCTTATGGCGGGCTCTTGTTGAATTCTTGAGAGGTAAAGATGAGTTCTTGAAGATCTTGAACATGGCAGCCATTTTTTTGTTCTGGTAGTAAAACATTCAAGAAATCTTTCGAGTTTTGAACCTCTTTAGAAGGAGAGAGAAAATTGGATTTTAGCTAACTAGTAATGAAAACAGGAAAAAAATGTAGTTGTGCAAAGTCTATGTTAATCTGCCGGACTCCAGTTAAAACCGACTTTGATTAGTGACTAGTAGGTTTTGCAAGAATATTGGGTTGAAAATTTCTCAAATTCTGGATGTTCTATCCTTGAATTTTCTGCCTCTGAAGCTATCATGTTTTAACAAGGAAATGAGGAGTTGAAGACTTCTATAGGCAGGGGGAAAAGCCAAATTTGTATAGTGATCCTGTCATTTAATCATAATTATTATTTGGCTCCATTGAGTATAGATTTTAAAACTTATTATGTTGATAGTCCAGTTTCTCTAAATTTTCTGCCAAGAGAAATTGTTTTGAGTGTACCCAGATATTAATTGATTGTTTTTTGGATAGTTGTTTTTCAAGTTCTTTGCAAGATAAGCAATATGATGTAGATTTCATCTCGAAAACCCATGATAAAAAAGTAAGCAATATGATGTAGATTTCATGTCGAGAACCCATGATAAAAAAGCCAAACAGGCAAGGAGCACTAAATGGACAAAAAATATGAAGTACATGAAGCAAAAAAAAAAAAAAACACAACCTTTACTGAAATTGAAGGGGCTCAATAGCCAAAGTTGAAACAATGCCGCAAAAAGTACAGGGGAAAAAAAAAAGCAATGGAAAGCCCTTCTTGTCCAATCACAATTGTGAATGACCATTATTCTTCACAACTTCGAAACTTCCCACTTGATCATTCACAACTCTTTAAGTTCTTTCCACTCGAACAGTGGGTTGTATGTTTCCCATTTACTCAACGGTCAAAGGAACAGACTCAGCCTGAAATTTTAAGAAAAAAGAATAATTGAGTAAGCATTTGCAGACAAATGGTGAAAGCAGAAAAGAAACGAAATCATTCAAAATCAGGAACTGAAGGAGGAGGAAGCTTTACCAATTTCCTGTACTTAAGGGCATAGAACATTTCAAGGTAACGCCGGCTCTCCTGACGATCGAGTTTAGATACATGTTTCCAAAAACCATATACACCAGTGAGAGTCAATAGCCTCTGAGAGTAAATTTGCCAGGTATACCTATAAACAATCGAATAAAATAATTAGAAGATGAATCAACAAACTCAATCATATCAATAACATAAAGCATTGAACTTACTTCTCTTGGATTCTCTTCAGGCCACCCTGGGAGATCTTGTCCCAGTGAGAGGGGTTAGCCTTGCACTTCTCAAAGAAGTCAACAAGGAGCTGGGCAGCTTGGTCACCATGGTAAGGATCAATATTGAAGCCAGATTTTCCATGCACAATGATCTCAGCAGGACCACCATTGCAAGTAGCAAAAGTTGGCAAACCACAAGTCATGGCCTCAATAACTGTCAAGCCAAAAGCTTCATACAAAGCAGGCTGCACAAAAACACCCTTTGTGTCACAAATGTATCGGTAGAGTTCACCATTCCTCACACGGTTCATCTGGGAAGAAATCCATCTGAATTGGCCATTGAGATTGTATTGCTCAATAAGACCATGCATTTTCTTCATCTCAGCTTGCTCTTCCAAATCTTTAGACTCCTTTCTTCGATCACCACCAACTACAACAAGGTTAGCCAATTCACGTAGCCTGGTATTCTTTCCATACCATTCTACAAGACCAGTTAAATTCTTCACTCTGTCCAGCCTTGCCATTGTGAAAATAATTGGCTTGTTGCGATCTTTTAGCACACATCTGTGGAATGGTTAAAAGTATTAGCACTGATTAAAAGTACAAAAAAATTCTTTTATCCAAGCCATTTTCCATGAAAAGGTAAAAAGGTATGGTAACTCACAAGTGTTCTTCATTCTCAACTTGGCTGTAGAGAAGTGATTCGATTTCAGGATGGAAAGAGGTCAATCTGCGTTTCTCATCAGTGTAGGGGAAGTAAATGCTCTCATCAGCACCAGGGGAGACGATGTTGAATTTGGGATCAAAGACATCAATACCATGAACAACTCTGTAAAGACCAGGAAGGGTGAAAGCTGTGTGGCTCTCATATTGACCAACAGTTTCCTTGCTGAAATGGTCAAAGAGTAAACAATGTTAAATGTTGAAAAATAAATGAAAGCATTTCTCAAGAATAAGAACAGATTATTACCTTCCAGCAATTTCCTGGAATGTACTGGTGATGATGAAATCTGTATGATTCATGGCGATAAGATCAGCTGTAAATTGGCAAGAGAAATGGTATTTCTCATCAAACTTCTTCCAGTAGATATCTGATTCTGGATATTTGGTTTTTTCTAGAGCATGAGCAATGGTACACTGCAAGATAGCAAAAACAAGAAGTTTTTTTTTTTGTCTCTGTAGTGAGAAACAAGAAAAACATGACAGGATTTCAGTAACAATCTTCAAGGACAAACCTCGGTAACACCTAATTTGTGTGCTAACAATGAGGCAACAATGTTGCCATCACTGTAATTCCCAATGATCAGATCGGGCTTGCCCTGGAACTCCTTGCCAATTTCAGTGGCAACATCCTGAAAAAAGAAACAAAGATATAAATAAACACTAGCCAAATAATAATAATAATAATAACTTGCAACATTTAAGAAAATGTTGTATTAAGATCAGATGTTCAACCTCAGTGTAGGTCTCTAGATAGGGCCACACTTCGAATCGGGATATCCATTTTCGGACAACTCCCTTTTCATTTCTAAAGGGAATACGAAGGATATCTGAATGCTCAGTTCCAAATACTTTTTCCAGGCGCTGACCGCAGGTAGTTCCAACTGCATCAGGTAGAAGTCGAGTGATCTACAAACAAACAGAAAGGTTTAGATGACAAGATCATAGAACAGTAGTATGTATAAACCATAACACTCCAAATAACTTACAATTAGAATGCGGGGGGTAATATCAAGTCCTTGCTGCTTTATACGGTGAAGCATTTCAGTCTCCAAGGCTCGGACTTGATCCAAGATATAAACAACCTAGTTGAAAGAATTAAGCAAACAAAATTAGTTCAAGCTTCAACATATATAACCAAAAAATAGAAATGATGTTGGGGTATGCTCGTGAATTAACCTGGCCTCCAGTGTCAGGGTAACCCAAAACATTGTCCTGGGCAAAGTATCCATGAGGAGACATAATCACAACATTGAAGACCATAGGGATTCTACCCAAAAATGTTTCAAGAGTGCAAGGATCTGGTGCCTCAAGAAGATCCAAGAGAAGTCTAATCATCTCAAGAACACGCTCAGCAGTATCACCCCACCCTCGCTCCAAGCCAATTTCCTGAAACTTATGCTCGAATTCAGAGTATGGTGTCCCAGCTGGCAGAGCAGTGAGATATTCCTCTGCCTTCCTCAGAACATATTGCAAGGAATTCAAGTTTTGAATCCTGTCATTCAACATCATGTTCTGCACAAGATCACCAATTGATAGAGTAAGATATGAGATTTTGTAGAACGAAAGAGACTACTTAGATCTTAACAAATATTTTTGGTTAATTTGACACCAACTAGGGTCCAAGCTTCCAACTTTACCACTTTGGAGACAAATCAAGTATTAATTTTAGTTCGGTTTAGCGGCCATTATTATGGCACACAAACTGCCTAATAGAAATTCTAACATGTTGAAGGATTTTATTCATCCTAACAAAAATTCAACCAAAATGCTTGAAATTGATTGTGTTTGTAATTATACCTTGCCCTTGTGGCAGTGGACCTTGAGAAACTCAAGCAGAGGATGCAAGCTCTCTTTGTCATGGAACAATTTTGCAGAAAGGTGACGATTGAGGAACTCCACACCATTACCAATGTACTTGGAAAGGGTTGGGCGAGGGAAAGATGCATTGAATGGTTCAAAGTCCAATTCAAGCACAAAGTTGCCATTGGAACTGTATGAGATCAAGTGACAACTATTAGAAATTTCTGCTCAATCAAGGGTAAGAAAATAAATATAGCCTCCAAATTTACCTTCCATCTACAAGTTCCTCCTTAAAGTGAAGATACTCAGCAACTCGCAACTCCTCAACAACAAGTGCATGAACATTCACTCTAATGTACTCCCAGACACCAGGCCTTGGGCGCACAGCAAGAGCAACCCAGGGAGGCAAAACAATTGCTTCCTGAAATACACAATCAACAAATTCAAATGAGCAAATCTACAAGATTGTAATAAAAAGAAATATAAATCAATTGTAAAGATAATATGCAATTGTGAATAGTCACCTGTGCGGATCTAAGAACTTCACCAAATACACCATCCAATAGTATCTTTCTGTTCTCTTCAGGGATTGCTTCAAACTCAGCAATGATATGGTGGTGTTGAAGAATACCCTTTCCCTTAGCTTCAATTCTACAATACAAATAATTCCCAACATATGAGGCCTGATCTTTTGATAGTTCCAAAAAAAAAGATTCTGACCATGTTTAAAACTATCGATAAATTATTACAAAACCATGTTTGTTTTCTAAAATATGATTTGTGAAGCAAATCCATAATTTGAGTACAAGGATCTTCAAAGGATTACCTTGTGAGTAAGGCCACAATTTCATTGCGGTGAGCTTTGAGTGTCTCATCCAAACGTTCACGTATGCTGTGAACGCGAGTGATAATTTGTGCAGCCATAGCTCTTGATCAGAGAAAACCTTCAGGTGAAAACAAAACAGAAGCAAATGTAAGTAACAAATATACAGACCAATCTCAAAACTCTATTTAAGATTCAACAATCTGGATTTATGGATAATCATTCCTAAAAGTCAAACCCAACAAACACATGGTTCTGGAAAAGTAAAAGATTTCTGCACCTACCACCTCACAAGCCAATTTATGTTTTTTTTTTAATATTAGATTAGAGTGTATTGTTGAACTAAAAGATTACTGTCTTAAATGCAGCAGCAAAGAGTTGTTAAAGATCTATTGGTCACTGGCCACATCACCACATGATTCAACAATTTAATGAAATTAACAGATAATTAAAGCTGACAGTCCAATATCAACAATGGGTAATTCTAAAGAAGACCAGTGGATAACTGCAGAAATACCCTGTTTTCATATCCAAAAACAGGGCTTAGTATAGAAGAAAGCAATTTTTTTCAATTTAATTGACCAAAAGGGAAGACTTTCCTGCAACAAGAATAAAGCATAGCAGAGAAGAATAAAATAGTAATTGATCTGCATAATTTTCTCAAGAACAGTCTGAAAAAGGTTACAAAATAGTAACACTAGAACAGAGCATGATCAAGAAAAAAAGAAAAACTCTACCAGATCTCTATAAAAACATAATAAAAACTAACAAAGGAGAAAGAAACTAAAGAGAACAAAAGAAAAACAGAGAAAAATAAACTAACCAAACGCAAAAAAGAAAATACAGAAGGGAAACACAAAGAAGTGTGGTGATTGAAAAGTGGAGCTTGTGCAAATTTATAGAGAAACAAGCGCTTGAATAATGGGAAAAATAAAATAAAATAAAAAGAAGTAAATGTAATAACTTTTAATTAATTAAAAACAAAGGAAGCAAATAAATCTTTTTAATCTTTTTTGTCCTTCTCTTTTAATAATATTATTATCTTTCCTAAAGTTATAATACAGAATTAAACAAGAGAAGAGAGATTTGCGGACAAGGGTATTATAGTAATGTCACAAAGATTTCATGTATATTCTGCTATTAAAATATATATATTTTTATTTCTTAAAAAAATAAAAGTCAAGAAATAGTTAAAAAAAAGTCATAATTGCAGACCACCTTAAAACTCCAAGGCAGAAAACCAACCTAACATAGCCATATGCTGCACATTGAACTTAAACATTAAGCTAAATAAATATCAAAAGAAAAAGATTTTTCAACTAAGCAGAATGGAAATTTAAATTAGAGTCGTTGAAGGTGGGTGTGGTGTAGTGTAGGGACAGGGACAGGGAAAAATAGGATTAGTATGGGTCCCATCATAAGTACGGACGGTCTTGATTATCATATTTGTCGCCTTGATTATCATATGCAAAAAATTTTTAGCAAATACCTCCTGATTTTTTAATATTTTTTGTGGGGGCCTTCTCGTTATTTTCAATGCAATAAATTTGGACTTTTGCTAATGCAATATAAAAAAATATTGTATGTTTTATCCAACTATAACCCTTCCCAACTCTGCAATATTTAAAATTAATATAGAAGGATCCATCATCTTATAGGAATATTTAAAAAATAAATACCCATATTTAAAATTATAAGATTGTGAGTATCAATTTAATTAAAATTTTATTTAAATGCAATGCAATGGAATGTAATGCAAATTTCTTGCCAAATTAGAACAATGAAACAAAAAATTTTCTTAGAAATGGAAAAGAATTTTTACCTTGAAACAGTGGCCAAAAATATTAAGCTACTTGAAAATAGAAAAAAGAAAAGTAGTTTAAAACCAAAAGAAAATAAACTCAGAAAATGAAGAAATCAATAAACGCAAGAAAATAAAGGGATGAAAGGAAGATGAGAAATGGTGGATGAGGAAATAGGATAAGCAAGACACCCCCTTATATACAAATTCTTGTACGGCTTTTTTTTCCTTAGCAATAGCTTATAAGAGAAAAAAAATAAAGAAAAAAAAATACGGTATTAATAGTAATGTGCCTCTTTATCCGTGAAAAAGAGAAGGAAGCATCGTTACAAACAACTTTACCTTCCTGTGGTTTCATTGTTCCTTTCCTAAACCGCTTCCTTCCTTTCCTCGTGGCCCATTTGCCTTGCCATTCTATTTCTTTTATTTTTTTTTTCTTCTATGGCTGTTATAAGTTGAAAAAATAGAAACACTACTTTCCAAGAAATTTCACCAAAATACAATGATAATTTCAATTAAATATCTTAATTATAATTATAAACTAATTAAATAATATTACATGATGATATTTTTTTAAAAATATATCTTAAAATTTTTTCAATGAATCTTTCATTCTCTTAAAAATAAAATATAAAAAATATATTATTATCCAATTTATTTATGATTCTAAATAGAATATCTAATTGGAATTACAATTATATTTTATTGTTTTCTCTGCTCTCTAAACTCCATTTCTTTATTTGTTATTTGATTTTTAAATTAATTAAAATTTCAATTTCCTAGCCCCAATTTTATTTCAGATGATGGCAACTAATAAATTTATCCATAACTAATAAGAAAAATTACTTATTAATAAATTAAATTTAAAAAATAATAATAATTTTCAAATTCAGACCCGGCCCATTTTTTTATAAGTTGGCAAAATGCAGAAATCTCAATATTATAAGGGTATTTTTCATAAAATTATGTTAGGCAGTAGTGCACATGCAAGCAAGCGAAGTGGTTTCTTTTTTCTGCCTTCTGGGGGCGTCAATTAACAGTAAATAAGAACAAAAAATTGAAGATCCTCACGTTATGACGTGGCAATTTTTGATTGGGTGATTCCGTGACCTGGAGGTAACCTTAGAGAGAGAGGGAGAGAGTTTTTGGCTCGCAAGGACACAACTGGTAAAAGCGTGGGTCCCTACGTGGCAAGCGTATGACAAAAGTGCGAGACAGCGAAGTATGCAGTGCCATTGGCTAGAATTTCACGTCTGACGTGGCAACATGCACCGACAAAATGGTTAATTAGAAAATAAGACACTTATCCATTCGTTAATTTTTAATTTAATCTTTTTTTATAATAATAATAAGCTGATTCTACAATACAAGAAATTTATAACAGCTGTTTCAAAAACGCATTGGCGACACCATTTATGGTTTTAAACGCCCAACTATTTTGATTTCATACTAACTTACATACCATTTATTTCCTTATACCTCAAATTATGGCTTTTGAATACGAGGATTCAAAATTTTTGAAATTCGACTATATTTATTTGTCTCTATTTATTTTTGAAAAAAAAATTACACATAAATTAATAAAAAATTGCTACTTTCTCCATTTAACTGAAATTATTATCTTCAGTTCATATTTACTTATTAAAAAAATAATTAAATTCTCATGCTATTATATAAAATTATTTTAAATAGATTAAATTATATTTTATTAATTCGTTAATAAATATTAATTAATTTTCTTGATATATAAAGTAATAATTTAAAAGTATAAATTTTTTTTATAAAAGTTATAATTTTAATGGGACAGAAAAATAATAATTTAGATTTAATGACATTAATTTTTTTAAGTATTATGATATGAGGAAAAAAAATAAATTTAAATATGTTTAGAGAAAATTCACTTGGAGTTAGACTATATTTTAGCATGCAATGATATTAAAATTTGATTCAAACTCAAATTTAAAAAGAAAAAAAGTTATGGATGTCCTTGTAGGACTAGTTTATAAATACTATAATAATGTTGCATAGAAAAAAAGGACAAATATTTAATTTGAATCTTATACTATAGCGGGTAAATTATATTATCCCTTAAAATTTTTTTGAACTGAACTATATATTGTTTTTTATATTTGGGCTAAATTGAAACTTTTTAATGGATCATTAACCAAAAAACAACATGATCCAATTTGAAATGAATTAAATATTATGGTTTAAATTAAATTTTTTATAATTTATAATATTAATATAATGTTTTAATTTTTAATAAATAAATCTTTTATATTAATAATTTATATTAAATAATTAATTTTTATAATATCATAATTTATAATAATTTTAAAATAAATTTAATAATTTAATAATTTATAACATTGAAAAATTTTGTAATTTATTTTTTTTGACATTTAATGATTTTAAAAATAATTTGATTATCATAATTTATAATATTTTAGCAAAAATTAATAATTTTTTGTAATTTAACAAATTTTTGATAAAAAAAATAAAATATTGATTGTTAAAAATTTAAAAATTTTAATTAATTTTTAAAATTTAAAAAATATTTTATTAATTAAATTAAATTTGGTAAAAATTATATAAAAAATTACGTGTACAATTATTTTTAATCAGTTTATGGAAAAGACTATCCAATTATTTTTTTATATTTTACTATTTTATTTTTTCCAACTTTCAAGCATGTTCTCATCTAAAAATGTGAAATTGATAATCATAATTTTAAACTCATGAAGATTATTAATGAAGGTCAATAAATTAATTATTTTTATTTATTTTATTAATTTTATTTATTGTGACTATTTTTATGTAAATAAATTATAAATCTTTAAGTCTTTTTTTTTTCATTTTTAATCCAATGGTTCGAGAAAATAAGTCTTAAAATTTTTAAAAATATAAAATATAATAATTGAAGAAAATAAAAAAAATAAATTACAAAATTCTTTAATATTATAAATCATTAATTTTTTGTTAAAATTATCATAAATTGTGATATTATAAAAATTATTTATTTCATATTATGAATTATTAATATTAAAAATTTATTTATTAATAAATAATTTTTAAAATATTATATTAATATTAATAAATTATAAAAGTTCAATTTGAATATTAATATTTAACTAATATTTAAATGATTCTGTCGTTAGTTTAGTTATCCAATTTTGTTAAAAAAATTTAATTTAGCTCAAATTTAAAAAAAAAATCTAATTTAGTTAAAAAAATTTTAAGGGTTAATATGATATACTCCTTATAGTATACAAATTGGACATTTGTCAAAAAAAATACTATAATAATGTTATTGGTTTATTATTTTCTTTTTATAATTATATTAATAAATTATCTGGCTACCTACAATAAAATAGCTATATCTCTAATAAAGAAGTAATAAAAATTATTATTATTTTTTCTAATAGCACCGTATATCCCTAATTTAATAAAAAATATACATTTATATAATTTATCAGTATAACTCAATTTTTATCAATTCCGAAAGTAAATTTTTGTCAATTAATAAAAATTATATATATATAATTTATCAGTGGGGCTTGACTTTCTATTGACCCTTTATGTACGTCCATTACTGATATTACATGAAATTTATTTAGAATATAAAAAAATTAATTTATCTCTTTGAATAATATTTATTGCAATTAAATATTACTAACATTTTAAAATAAATTTTTATTCTCTCCAGATTTAGAAAAATTAATAAGTTAGTATTGAGACTTGAGAGCACTGGTTGACAAAATAAGAAACAAAAGCCATAAAGACAAGTTGGTTCACCCTTGTGAGAGACAGGATGAGACGGTGGAACTTCGAACCCACAACGCCAAGTGAGAGAAACAATTGCAAGGCTCTAAATAAAAGAGCTGACATGGAGAATCGAATTTTTCTTTTTATTCAATTAAGATATTACAGTTTATTAAGTATATTTTAATTTTTATTTCAGCTGAGATAAAGTACATAAAATTATAATTTATTAATAGAGTATTTAATAAATTATTAAAAAAATTAATTATTTAAAATATATTTTATAAAAATATATTATAAGAATTATATTTTAGTAAGAAAAATTATATTATTGTATTTAAAAGATATAATAAAATATTAAAAAATAGATTGAAAAAATACTAAACTTATTTGATTATAATCCAATTTTATAAAAAAAAATTTAAGTAATATATAAACTATTTAATATTTTTTTTGTTTTATTATATTTTAAATTAAGAGTATAATTATTTTTTAATATATAAATTTTTAATTAAATTTTTCATTGAAATATTTTTTATATTCTCTTTAAGTAAAATATTTTATAAATTAATTAGTAAAGTTTAATCGACTCAATATTTTATTTTATATAAATTATTTATAAATAAATATAATATTTTTTATCAAAAATAATTGTTTAAATAATTTTTTTTAAAAATTTATGTATAATTAAACGTATTATAAATATATTTTAATTTTTATGAATCTAAATAAATTTAATTTTTGGAGTTTTTCAAAAATTTAAAATTTTTTTTGGGGGATAGATATTTATGGTTTGTATTATAGTAGATGTTTTTGGGACTGTATATATCAAATAAGAAATGATGGAAACGTCAACTTTGGACAGGTTGGCTTTAACATATTGGAGCAGAGTCCTTCAACGTCACCATTAAATGTAGCAGTAGCCCCATTTTTATTTTGGAATTTGGATAGCTCAAACGTACGTACTTTTTTATTTTATTTGTTTTGGATAGGATTTTCTATTTCTCCAATAATATTCTAATGTGCTATTATTTTTATTTTATTTAGAGATCTACAAATTTTCAAATAATAATAACGTAATTTTTTTTATTAATATATATAATATTAAATAAAAAAACTCATTTTTAATCAAATTGATAATTATATTTATACCAAATAATACGAAATGCGGAATTGAAAAAAAATATGAATTAGGTGAAAAGATAAGTAAATTCAATAATTGATCTTGTTTTAATTAAAAATTTCGCTTTATTATGTTAGCTCTCTAATTTTCTTGTATGGCTGATTTCAATTGGTGAGTTGATTGCTTACTAATTAATACTTTTCTTCAAATATATATATATATATGCTGTATAATTTCATTTTATTTTTATTACAAAAATTTTGAATATTAAATTGAAAAATCTAACAATCCAACATGAATAAAAAAAAATTAAATATTTTTTTCATCTAGCTAGGTTAAAATCAGTTAAAAACAGCTCATGCAAATCGACGTTCACTTATAAATAAAATTATAGATATTACCTATTATACATCTTTCTTATATATATATATTAGATTACTTGTCGATGCAGCGTTGATAGTATGGTCTCCCCAGTTAATGAAATATGTACGTGTACATATATAAAATAATTATGTTATGTTTTTATATTGAATTATTAATTGGATTATTTGTTTTATTATAAGCTAAAAAACACAAATATGTGGATGGTCTTAATTATAGTTTTCGTCTTCTCGTCTATGCAATTTCAATATACATTAGGTGGTAAATGTTCGGCATTAACGGACAAGGACATTCTGCTAACTCAAATACAAGGGAAACTCCGTCATTTTTTTTTCCTGTCAATTTTCAGCAGTAGTAATGTTTTTTTTTTGGTCAATAGCAATAGTATTTTTTTTTTGGCTATAATATCATTCGATTCATTCCTAAAACTAATTTGGTAGGATCAAACATATAAATATTACTAACCATTTGAGATACATTCATGACACAAAAGCCAACCTACCATCCAACTCATATGGTCCAAACTCCAAATAATATCCAACTTTTTAATAATAATAATAATAATAATAATAATAATAATAATAATAATAATAATAATAATAATAATAATAATAATAATAATAATTGATGTCTTCGAAAATGATGTGTTGATAATCGCTAGCTTATATTGAAAAAGAAAATTAATATAACTGACTTCAATTTTGGATTAAGATTTAGTTAAATTGAATTTTTCATACCCAAATTTTTTCCCTATACATATAAAATATTTAAATTTTGGGAAAGATTCAAAATACAGTGATTAATTTCTTATATTATACACTAAGAAATGCACAATTGTTTTTATGTAAATTTAAATGCAAATAAATATATTTATATAAACAAGGCCAATGAGGTCAGATTAATTATTTCACTCTGATTAGGCTAAACTTCACCAATATTGGCCACGAAGGACCAATAAAGAAACAAAAATTTTCAGAAATAAGTAAATTAATGCATGATTTTCCATATAGTAGAGGATTTGGTAGGAAACATTAAAGCTTGAAAACGATGCATAGCTGGTGGGAAACTTATTTGGCCCCAATCTTATATATTTGGATGGGTTGTCTCCTTTTTAGCGATTGAAGGTGTCTCTTGGTTTGGTCCGCCTAACGCCCTTATCTTAAAGTCAAGGTTATATAGTTTCAATTGTTAGTAAATTACAATAATAGTTATTATTTAAACATTTAAATTATACTTAAATAGTTGGTGGACTATTATATAATTAATATTCAATAAATTTTAGAGTTAAAAGTATTTTATTATAGAGTATTTGGTTATATCATAATTTTAAAACTTTTAATAAAATAATCATTTTTGACTAAAAATACTTTGTTTATTTATAAAAAATTCACATAAAATAAAATATTGCTCCAATACAGCGGCGAAATTAGAGACTAAACGAAGAGGGATAAATTTTTCAAGTCAAAAAAAATTATTAGCAAATTAAAAATAAAATTAAATATTTAATGTTATAATAAAATTTAAATTTTTGTTATAAATTTCTAAAAAAAATTCTCTATCAAAATTTTATATTATTTATTATATTTTAAAATTTTTTTATAAGTTTTTTTATTTTAATTCTTAGATCTATTAATTTATTTATAGAATTTTATTAAATACTATTTCAAATGAGAAATTTTTTTTTTCAAGTGAGAAGTTTTTATCTAATTTATAACTAAATTATAAAATTCTAGTATTTACATAAATACCTAATCATAAAACCATAAATACTCATAAATAAAATTTTTAAAAAATAAACATATATAATGAAAAAAAACAATATAGATAAAATATTATATATATATAATTTTTATAAAATACTATAAATTTTATAAATAAATAATATATATATACCTAATCACAAAACTCTAAATATCAACTAATTAAAAAAATATGTATGATGAAAAAATTAATATATATAAAATACTATAAATATAAATTTTTTTATAAAATAATACATAGTAAAGTAAGAAAACTATATTATAAAAATAGTTTAAATATTGCTCATGACTTTTCAATAAAATTGAACTACAACAAAATAAATTAATATTTTTTCTAATTTAATTTTTAATATTTTATTATATTTTTTAAATACAGTAAAATAATTTTTTTTAGTAAAATATAATTTTATTAATATATTTTTATAAAATGTATTAACAGTAATAAAATTTTTCAATAATCTACTAAATGACCCATTATTTTGCATACTTTTTTGGGTTTCATTAGTTTTTTTTGGACCAAATGCCCAAACTAACACGAGGGAAAATTCCATGAGTAAAATGTGTGTGCATGCAAGGGAAATATTTTTGCAGGTATAACTGTAATAAGCAATCATGGAGTTCAAGGCCATTACCAATGAATGTGATATTGTGTCAGCCCATCCCTTTAGGCTCAGAAATTTACATATAAAATGATTTTCATATTTATAGATATAATTATGAAATTTCACTCTAAGTGATAAGACTATGTCGGAAGAGTTCAGAAGATCACAGATTGGATATAATTGTTAATAATTTAAAAATTTTCAAATATATTATTCATGTTAAAAATTAAGAGATTTAGAAAAATGAAAGTAAATTAAAAACTATATTTAAATTTGTATAATATGGAAATAGTGAAAATTTTTAATTTTCTCTGAATAAAACTGAAAAAGCTGGAAACAGAGAATGAATTTATAAAACGAGAGCCAACTAATTTTCACAGAGACTTGTCCCAGACAAGAATTCAATTTCTCTATTCTTTCTTCATCAACACCCACCACTTTTTAATTTTACTCTTGGCTGCCTCCTGCAGCCATTTGCCCCATCCTGTAATTTCCAATTATTTAATCTGAAAATCAATAAAATCAGAAAAATAATAATGATAATAAATTTGTGAAGCCACTCTCCATCGTTTTTGTATATTTAATGGTGGAGAAAATTAGCTGTAATTAAGTACTCTGATTTTTAAGGGTTGTATTTGTATCGAATTTAGAATAAATTAAGCAATGACGGCCTTACTACTGCCATTTTATAATTATGAGATCGACTAAACGGCAAGGAGTGGCGCTCATCAAAATTATTGTTAATTACAAGTTTAACAATAAAAATAACGTGAAAATGTCGTCAGCATTGCATAGAGATTAGAGAATGAATAGAAATTATATTATATTAGATTTAAATTTTATAATATAAGATAAAAAAATTAACATGTTGAAAATCGAACTCTGAATTTTGAAATTTGTATTGAATTGTAATATTTAATATAATGATCCATTTGTTATAATATTAATAATTTATTTGTTTTACTGTTCATTAAATTTTATAAATTATATTTAAAAAATAATAAACAATTAAATAAAAGCATATGCTCCTCATCTAATATTTTTTTTTTTGGAGAATAGAATATGGAAACTATTAGGTCATTGACCTGCAATGATTATTTTAAAATTATACAAATTGAATAAATATATATATAAGATCATTAGTGGATTAACGTTTAATTTGGAAGGTTTTGTGGGGGCAAGCACATGCACATTGAAATGATGAGAGTTAGTGATTCACTAACTAGTAGTAGTGAATCTAGTGGCTTTTCTTATACTCCAAGCGTTTCCAATTACATCCACTGATTTTACTTATTTTATTTTATTTTTCTCCCCTTTTCTGCTGGGAATTGGATTGCTGAACCTACTGGCTTGTAATTTTCTTCTAAAGCGTATAATTTTTAATTTTTAAAAATTTATAATTTCTAAAGTTTTATTAAAAAACAAAATCAATAATATATATATTCATAAAATTTTTATCTGAATTGAGTCATTCTATTCATACATTCAACTAATAATTATTTATGAAGTATATTATAATATTAAAAAATAATTTAATAATTTGTGAAGTATATTATAATATTAAAAAAATAATTTTTATTATTTTTATTTTTAAATCACAAGATATTAATGACATGGGCATATAACTGGGGAATGATCGATCTGTGATAGAATTTTCTGTAAACAAAGCAAGCCTCTGAAATAGCACTATTTCAACCACCTGCTCAATCAGCAAACGTGGGTATGCTGTGGCTTTGAAAGGAATATTTCTCCCTTCAATGATAGTTATCTAAATCACCAATTCTGGTGCCGTTTGATCGATCGGTTCCTTAATTGTATTAATTTGCGCATCTAATTCTTAACTATACAAGTTAATGTGAATGATACTCTCTTTTTATACTGGAATCGTCGCTTTCAATATATATATATTTATTAAAATAATTATTAAATTTTTTTAAATATTATATAAATTATTTTAAATAAATTAAAATATTTTTTATTAATTTATTAATACTATATTTTTATTTTAGTATTTAAGTCATTAATTATAAAAATATAGTTAAAAATAGTTAATTAATTTTTTTATTATATAAAATAAAATTTTGAAATAAATAAATTTTTTTTATAAAAATAATAATTTTAGCAAAATAAAATTATTATATATTTAAACTCACTTGAAAAGAAATTATTTTCAAAATATGTATATAATAATTTTTTATATTATTATTTTGAGTGGATATTAAAATAATAATATATTAAAAACCAATAAATTTTATAGGAAAATGGAGAAAACGATCGAAGAAAAAAAAATACATGTATAATGATTCAATTCATTTTGTTATTTTAAGCCCTACTTATATATAAAGTCAACATAACTAACTAATGTTGAAATAAGCAAATGACATTCGACCTAACTATTTACAACCGACATCACATGAATTGAACAGAAACAAGTAACACGTGATACATTCCACACTATTAGAACTTAACAAAATGCTGGGTATTGCATAAATTAGCGTATCTTTTTCATTCTTCCTCAAATTGGGCATGGGATATTGAAACCAAGGCCAACTTGAAGTATAGACGATCACAGACATGCGCAAGCAACGCCTTTGTAAAGATGTTATCTAAGAGGAGACATGTTTAGAGAGGATAAAACCTTCTTTGTATTTATCATGAATAAGATGGCAATCGATATCAAGATGCTTCGTTCGTTCATGGAAAACAGGATTAGCAGAGATATGGAGTACAGTCTGACTGTCACACCGCAGATTAATTAGCCGGGGAATAGAAATTCGAAGCTCACGAAGAATATATGAAACCCACTAAAGCTCACAAACGGTTGTCCATATGCTCCTATACTTAGTCTCAGTTGGAGACTGTATTTTGCTTATTCGATTTCCATGAGACCAAAGCAGAACCCAAGAAAATGCAATAGCAGTCAATGATCAACGAGAATCTTTACATACTGCCCAGTTAGCATTAGAGAATGCTTTAAGAGTAAAAGAATTAAAGCTAGGATAAAAGAGACCTTGTGCAGAGCTGCCCTTCAAATAACGAAGAACATTGCTAGCAGCTTCCCAATGAGTGTCATGAGGAGTCTGAACAAATTGGCTTAATTGATGAACAACCTATGCAACATCTGACAGATTAAAGCCAATATAAAGCAAGCGACCTACCAACCTCAATAAGGCATAGGATCATAAAGTAAAGCACCTGCAAAATCAGACAACTGAACACCCTTAGTCATCAGCATGGCAGCAGTTTTAGCATCCTGTAAACCAGCTTCACATATCAAATCCAAGATATGCTTCCGTTGGTTAAGATAAATCCCATAAGAGGTACGCAGAAACTCGATGCCAAGGAAGTATTTAGCATCATTCATGTCTTGAATTGTAAATGCTTGATGAAGATACTGCTTGACATGAACAATTGCATCCAGAGAATTTCCAGAGAGGAGAACATCATCAACATATACCAACGACACTAGGAAAATGGAATCTTTAGAATACGTAAACAAATAATTGTCATGAGGAGATTGAACAAAGCCATAGCCTTGAAGAGTTTGAGTAAACTCAGAATTCCATTGGCGAGAAGCCTGCTTTAAACCATAGAGAGAACGAACAAGCTTACAGACTTAGCCTGGTTTTACTTTGGTGTAACCTTGTGATGGCAACATATAAATATCATCATCAATATGCCCATTAGGAAGGCATTATTGATGTCAATTTGATGTAAAGGCCACTGATAGGCAGCCACAACATCTAGAAGAGGTCTAACTGTTACAGTCTTAGCTACAGGAGAAAAACTTCTGTAAAATCCAGTACCTATTGTGAATCTATTTCCATTACAACCTTTGATTGACATCACATCCCCTTCTGCATTTTCCTTCATACTAATCTGACTAAGTTTATGTCTATTCTTAACACAAGTGAATGAGCCTTATTAACCTTATGAAACGGATCTGACATCAGTATATGATCCTTCGCATTCTCATATCTTTCATTGAGTCCCATAAGGAATCTCATTAATTTGTCTAATGAAGTCATTTCTGCCATCCTCTTTCCTGCTTCACATTCACACTTGCCACATTTACACTGTGGTGTAGGGCTAATGCAGTTGAGTTCATCCCAAAACTTTTTTTTTTTAATTTTGTGTAATATGTGCTCACATTCATATTACTTGATTTAATCATAGAAATCTCTCTATTCAGCTGAAAAAATTATGGTCCAATGCTGTCACCAAAATTATCCTTCAATGCATTCCATAGGTCTCCAGCAGAAGCTTTATAGATGAAAGCCTCTGAAATCTCTTTCTTCATTGCATTCAACAGCCAAGAAATCACCATTGAATCAGCTCGATTCCATTTATCTATTTCTTCCTTATTATCTTTATGTTTCTGCACACTTTCTTCTATAAAACTAAGTTTGTCCTTTGCCTTAAGTGCGATCTTAATCAATCTGCTTTAGTAAGATAATTTGCTCCATCCAGCAGATTTGTAACCAACATCATGTTAGGATTATCTGAATTTTGCAGATGTAAAGGTCCTCATGCTAACATCTCCTTTGCTTGTAGTTGTTTCATCATCGATCCTTCAGCTTCTGCCATATCTTCACTAGTTGTATGTAAATTCTAGTGAACAAAGTAGATCAAAAATAAAAATAACATATCAAAACAGATAGTAGAATCACATCAGATAAGGCTCTGATACCATATAGAAAAACAGAGAAAACGATCGGAAAAAAAATGTAAAATGTATATAGAATGATTCGATTCATTCTATCATCTAAAGCTCTATGTATATATAAAGTCAACGTAACTAACTAATGCTAAAATGAGCAAATGACAGCTAGTCTAACTATTTACAACTGGTATCATGTGAACTGAATATAAACAAACAACACGTGATGCACTCCACACTACTAGAACTTAACAAAACATTCGGTATTGTATAAGTTAGTGTATCTTCTTCAAATTTTATTTTCAATTGTTTTTTTTTGAAATTCAAGTTTAATTTTTAATGGTTAAAAAGCTTCATTTCAGAGATGGTATTGGATGGAGAAAAAAGCTAAAAGATTTCGTGTATCTACACGTCGATTCAATTTGTGTTGGGCCGAGAGGAAACATAACCATCTTCATGTCACCTACGTAAATCTTATATTAAAGTATGTATATATATATATATATATTATCTTGATAGTTTTTAATTTATAGATATTTTCTATTGCAATAGACTATATATATATATATTTGTTAATATAAGGAATAATACTATAAATATTTATCAAATTGATAATAAATGATTAAACTTTTTTTAACATAATAAATGATTAAACTTGATATAAATTATTTTATAAAAACAATATATAATTTTTTGAGAAAAACTTATCATTAAAAATAACTTAAAAAACGAAATAAAATTATATCTGCTATTATTTTTAAAGAGTGAAAATAAAAAAAATAAAATTCAAATTTATATTTCGCAATATATTTTATAACACTATAAATTATTAGTTGATATCAAATTATTAATATATATATATATAACTTAAAAGAAACATGAAAAAATAATAATCACATATTCATACTTCATGTAAAAGTTTAAAAATTTCTCTATTATTACGATATAAGTTTGGATCAAAATAAAATTTCCAGTAATTTTAAATTTTTGAATTGACTGAAGAATTATTCATATTCTTATAAAATAAGTGAAATTATTTTCATTTCTTATAAAAGAAAAGAATTAAATGTAATATAAAATCCACTAAATATGACATACCATGCAATTTTCTCTAAACCAACCTAATGAAGTTATTAAACTCACCAACTCTTTATAATGTTTGAGCTTATTAAAAAACATTCCTAACCTAATTATTAGATTAATTGAAAGGTGAATTTATTTATTTTTCTTAATTAATAGTTGAAATAAAATTTTTAAAAAGTAACTATATATGACGTACTATTCAGTACCTAAATGTATGTTTTTAAACTCATTTAATTTAGAAAGAGAATTTTATCTTACTTAATGTGTAAATTAATTTGAAAGTAGTTAAGAATTTTCAGTGAAACTTAAGGGAGACAATTAGAACTGAAGAGATTAGGTTTATAAGAAATGATTTTAATTAAAATTTTAAGATACAGCAGCAATTTTCAGGCCTAAGAGGTTAATAAGTCCCCATGCAAGCTGCAAAAGAGGCGGGGAAAGTTTGGTAGAACAGAAAGCCATGCACCAATCCTTGTCATGATTTCATATAAGCTATTACCAAATTTAAATAACAAAAAACCTTTGCTAGATGATAAGCTATATGAGATGATAAATTGAATAAGTTATCTCTTGATCATTTTAGAACGTTAAATGATATTTATTTTTTCCTGAGAATAATGAAATTATAATATTTATTTCAATTGTCAATTCAGTTTATTTTTTTTTATTTTATTCATCAAATTAGTTTGAATATTTTATAATTAATACTTGATAAATAATTTTTGAAACATATAGATATATATAATAATAAAAATATATATTTAGATTTGTTTAATAAAAAGTTAATATTCTATATCAGTAAATATACAAATTAACTTGTAAAATATATCTCTATCTAGCTATTACAAACTATTAAGAATTGAAAAAGAAATGATGCATGCGATGTATGAACTATGACTTGTTTTAGAAAATGGAAGCATGCTGTGATGATCTAATCTTCACATGAAAATTAAATAATAGTAGTAGTAGTAGTATATATATATATATATATATATATATATATATATATAGCATGTAGGTTGATATCATCAAATTGAATATTAAAATTCATCAAAAGGAATCGAAACATATAATAGGATATAAATAAAAATATCTCCCTACACTTTGACTATTCAAAAAAAATAAAGATTTTTTTTTCATAAATTTGACTTTGATAAATATTCTAATTAATTCAATATGTAATTATAGTATAAAGATAATTATTGAGTTATTAATATAAATTAGCTAGGAGAATCAACTTAAGAGTTTAGCAATTTATGATTTGAGATATTAATTATTTAATATGTTTACATTCAATCAATTAATGACTTTTTTTTTCATTGTATATTCCTAATTGTTTCTCAGTTAGTGACAACTATATCAAGATGATTTTTTTTTACTAAATCCTGTATTAACTTGCAAATTTACGATTTGCATGAATTCAAGCGAAAGTACATGTTATATTAATACTTCTAGAAATAAGTTTAACTTAGGAAAAATCATATCCTCCGCCATTTCTTATAAAATTTTTACTTTTTTATTAAATATATTTTAGTTATTTTATAACGAACTCATATAAATTTATAATGAATTATTTAAATTTATAAATTAATAATAAACTCATAATAAATTATAAAAATTTAATATTTTAATAAATTAATCATAAATTCTTATAAATTTAAACATATTTTAAAAATATAATAAATTTAATTTTTTATATATTTGTTTTGATATTTTTGTCAAAAGCTCTTTAAGTTATGAGGGCGTGAATTCTACAATTGCGTGTTAATAATATCAAATTGATTTGGGTAATTTACAAAGAAAACCTACAAATTTTTAGAATAAAATTTAAACTAATTTCTAGTGTAAACTTTAATTAAACGTGGGAGAAATTATAATTTTTTTTTCACTCAGAAAATCTTTAAATGAATTTAAATAAAAATTTTACTAGTGTGACATATCACTCCATCAAATTAGAAAATTATATATATGATAAAACTTGATTTCAAATAAATATAATTGGTTAATGACATGTATTAATATTTTTCTATAAGTATATCCTATAATTTTTTTTGAGTAAACCCTCCCAGTTAGTTTATCATTTCAAATATAATATCTAGCATTTTGTCGATTGTATTATATAATATTTCAATCAAATTAAAAAACTCAAATGTCACATTAGATTGCTAATCTGACTAAGAAAGTGGGTCTATCGCAAACTTTCTCTATCAATCTTTCCAATTCTTGAATTCATTCTCGACTCGCTAAAATCCCTAATCAAACAAATACTACGAATTACAGTGGAAATCAAATAAATTATACAAATTCCCACTTGAGATTTGGTTTAATGAAAAAAATGCAATGGACACAAACTTGACGCATGATAAGTGAAGAGAAGATAAAGCCAAAAACAATAAGAAAACATAAGAATCATAGCAAAAAAAAAAAAAAAAAGACATGCATCAACATGGGCACCAAAAATCTCATTAAATGCTTAATGATCTCCGGATGAACGGTCCTAATTTTGTTTTCCTTAGTTAAACATAGTGATTACATAATTGTCATGCTTGATTAAGGACACCACAGGTTGAATCACTCCCGACCGTTCAATTATCTTATATTCAAGAGTATAATTTAAATTTATAAAAAAAAAATTAAAGAATTTGAATTTAAAAAAAGGAAATAATAATATAAATTTTATATTATTAATTTAAATAAAATCAAAGAAATGGATGATGTGACAGTAAATACGATGCTACATTAGTTATTTATGTGAATTTTTTTTATCTAAATCTCATCAGTGATATATTATTGAAAAAAAATCAGAATCTACTCTTAAAAAAAAAATGTAAATTTTAATGATCGCAAATTATTTCAAAATTTATGGAGTTGTAATGATAATTTGCAATCGATTCCTTATAAATCTAACAAAAACGTACTATAAAATAGTTGCTTTTCTGACTTTTGGCACGTTTTTTGTTGTTGGTTAGTGAATGTTTTGGAAGAGGAGTCGTTTTTTAAATGATTCCAAAGCAAATTATATGGTTCGGATCTAAATTAGGCCCCGCCATCTGACATGGAGCGACCAGTCACCTAAATGTTGCTTTCATTGTTGTTGTTGTTGTTGTCTAACAAGTAAGAAAAGGATTTTTTCAGAATTGTTTTTCAAATTTTTATTTCGACTTAGTTTGGGCTTTTAAGTTCAAAGTAATTTGTTGATGGAGCCCAACTTTCCAAATGAGGATTTCTAGCTTCCCAGTTGTTGGCATAGCAGAGGCCCATCGCCTTTGACTTTGAGTTAACCAGAGCTTTCAATTGAGGCCTTGAAAAAAAACAAATTTATTATCTTTAAAATATGTTTATATTTATAAGAATTTGATTTTTTTTATAAAAATATATGATTTATATAGTTTATTATGAATTTATAAATTTATAAAATTTATTATGAATTTATTGCAAAATGAGTAAAATACCTTGATAAAAACGAAAAAAAATTATAAAAAATGTGGAAGATTGTAATTTTCTTATTTCAATTTTTAAAGAAAAAATGCATAATTTTTTTTAAAAAAAAGTAATATTTTACAAACTTAAAACTTTTTTTAACTGTTGCAAACTTAAACTTTTCCTATAACAAAGAATTCTGCCCACTCATATTGTAACGGAATAAAGTTATTTTTTAATAAAAAAATTTGTTATGCTTAAATAAAACAAAACTCATCTATCACTCATTTTTACATTTATTATATGAATTAATATGAGATTTAACCAAATAAATATTTCTGGACAAAATATTAAGTAATTTTTTACTCTATTAACCTTAGCTAAAACCAAATGACCACAGAAGCCAGACTTTAAGCAAAAATTACTTTAACATGTACAGAAGAACTTATTACATGAAAAAAGAGCAATGCTCTCATCTCTCAAATAGCAAGATTCTGATTAAAATATCACTTTATTAACCAATTTCTTGACTTTCTACAATTAAATGCTGTGACAAATCAAATAAAAAAAACACTTAATATTCCAATGGAATAAAAATAAAACAAAGAACAGAATACTAAGAAAGTCTTCTAATGGAACGATCTGATAAATCTAATACATGATGCCATCATCACGGCTATCAAACCAATAGGGAGACAAACGAGAATCATTATTCCAAAATGACTATAATAGCTCATTTTGTTATATAAGAATATCGAAAAAATTGTCTATATAATTTTTTTAATTAACAGTGTCATATTTAATTATTAATAATTTATATAAAATAAAACATTAAGTTTATAAAATTTTATTAATCAGTTAATAAAATAATTTATTTAAAAAAATAAAAAAAATATTTTATTAAAAAACATATTAAAGAGTCTACGTATTAAAAATAATCATATTCTTATTTTAAGATATAATAAAACAGTAAAGAAATATTATAATGATAATTAGATATAACTGAATTTTTTTTATAAAATTAAATTATAATTAAATAAATTAATAATTTTTTAATTTATTTTTTTAATACAATATTTTAATATTTTATAATAAAATATAATTTCAACAATATATCTTTATAAAATATATTTTTAGTAATAAATTTTTTTAATAATTTAACAAACACATTATAAGTTATAATATTAAGATTCTGTTACAAAAAATAAAATAAAATTTACTTTAATCATATTATTTATTTAAAGTAAAAAAAATATTTTATTAAATATTCTTGTTTAATTTTTATATAAATTGGTCGGGAAAAAATAAAAAATATGTTGCTAAATAAATTAAAATTTTGAAAAAAAAATTAAAATAATTAAGTTTAATGTGGGCAAAGCCAAAAAGAGCAGTGAAAGTTTTACTGTGCCACCTTTGTGAAAAAGTGATACTAATAATTTAAAGACTTCTCTCTTTAGAAATTAATTTGAATAATACATAATATTTCAGGATTAAATAAAATATTATAATTTTGTCAGTAAATAAATGAAAATATCGAAATTCTTGTATATAATATGTTCAAAAAAAAGTATTCTTGTATATAATAATAATAATAATAATAATTACTGTAAAAATAATAATAATAATACAACTGTTTAATATCAGATTCGTACACCTGTACGTAATGATGGCTATGGCCGCCATTAGCCGTCGACCCTTCAGAGATTCAAAAATATTGAATGCGTCCGCGCAGCGAAACGGGAAAAAACAAAACAAAAACGAAATAAACAGAAGTAGCCGTTGTCACATTTTCCCTTCTCTGTAACTCTTCATCTTCAACGAATAACTCTTCCCAACCAATTTGCTCTCTCTCGCTTTCTTTCTCTCGGATTACTTGCATTAGCCGGCGTCCAGTGGTTAGTGTTCTCCGCTACACCGGCTTCTTGATTTTCCGGTCGCTTTTCAAGACTCGTACTTGAATGTAAGTCGCTCCTTTTAGTTTCTTTCTCTTTTAATTTTCTACATTTTTTTTTGAATTTTAAAAAAAATCCTAGTTAAAGTAATGATTTTTAGATTATTAATTATCGTCTAAAGATGGAAAGAAAAATCTAAGTAATATAGATTTTCTGAGTTGTTCTTGTTTGATGTGGCTTCTGATTTGTTCTTGTTTGATGTGGCTTTTCTTTCATAGTTTCTCATTTTGGTTACTATTTTTATTTTTATTTATTTATTTTTAAATTTACGAGCTTTGGGTTTTGAATTTGAAATAATAAAATTAGAACCCGTAACCATCTTTAACTGAAAAATTAGAGATAACGTTTCTCTAATTAATAATTGTTAATTAATTGCTTATTCAAGAATCGAAAATGTTTAGTTTCTTTATAGTTAAACTTGAATTTGTAAAATGTTCAGAATCTGAATGCCAAGGGAATAGGATACTGAAGAAAAATGGTTGGGACACCAGTCACTCCGACATCCAAGACACAGAGAACTCCTGGTTGTTCAAAGGTTCGTGAGGAGAAGATTTTAGTTACTGTTCGGATAAGGCCGTTGAGCCGGAGGGAACAAGCTATGTATGATCTTATTGCTTGGGATTTCCCTGATGATCATACGATTGTTTTCAAAAATGCAAATCATGAGAGGCCTGCAACAACTTACACTTTTGGTATATCTAAAAATGACTTCCTTTTTTGTTGTTCTGCTAATCTTAGTAATAATGAATGTATTTAGTCTTCTTTGAAAGTAATGTTTAGTTTTTAGTTTGTTATTGAGCTTTTTTCCTCCTTCAGATAAAATTTTTGATCCTACTAGCTCAACTCAAATGGTGTATGAAGAAGGGGCTAAGAATGTTGCACTCTCTGCTCTTATGGGAATTAATGGTAAACACTCATTTAGCTAGCAGGACAATCTGAAATCTTGAATTTATTTTATTGTGATCAGTATTTTCTTTGTGTAATTTTTCCAAGAAAGTCTGATTATTGTACTTTCAACTTTTTGCAGCAACAATCTTTGCATATGGGCAAACTAGTAGTGGTAAGACGTTTACCATGAGAGGAATCACTGAAAATGCTGTCAAGGATATCTGCGAGCATATAAAAAATGTAAATATGGTTTATTCCAGTTATTCTTTAGTTTTTTTATTTCCTTTGGTATAGCTGTGCAAGTTAAATGAATCAATAGGGAAGAATAATATGAAAGTGAATATAATACCTGGTTTGAAAGGCAAGTTGAATTTTTGTAAACCATCTGATCACATGAAATATTTGGTGAGTCTCATTACCACTAACTAGTCTGTTGGACCATTCTGAAGTACGAGAGGCCTAAAAGGTCTTATAATAAGTAATGACAGGTAGAGTTTGGTTTGGAGTCGAGATCAGGTAAGGACTAGTTGATTTAGATACAGTTGAGTGGCTGTGGCTGGCTTTTAAAAAGAGGAGAATGTGCTGCTAGAGTCAAAATGATATGATTGGATGCCAGGTTGAGTTTGGTTTAGAGTCAAGATTAGGTAAGGACAAGTTGATTTAGATACAGTTGAGTGGCTGTGGCTCGCTTTTAAAAAGAGGAGAATGTGCTGATAGAGTCGAAATGATATGATTGGATGCCAAGAATGTAGGAAACAGAGAGCAGAATAATGGAGAGGAAAATTTTCAATAGAGGAGGATTCTATAGAAGATTTGATCTTTCCATTTTTGTTCTGTTTCCTGAACACGTGTTTCATCACATGTTCAAGAATGAAACAGTAAAAGAAAGGAAAATAGTCTGTTTATAATTATCTTGAAGTACTTTCTGCAATTTACTAACATTTGTCTCAGATAATTTCAATTTCATAGGATTTAATGGGTTTTGATATTTAAATTCAACAACTAGGATTTGAGAAATTTTTGAATTTAAATTCGCTCCTTCTATCTTACAGACACAGGAGAGGGCATTTATACTCAAAATATCAGCCTTGGAGATCTATAATGAAACTGTTGTAGACCTTTTGAATCGTGAATCTGGCTCCCTTAGGCTTTTGGATGATCCTGAGGTAAGAACAAATTATGTTCAAAACAATGAGAACAAGTCTTGTTATTCAATGCTAACATTTTTTATCTTATGTGGGAAAATAGAAAGGAACCATTGTGGAAAAGCTAGTTGAAGAAGTGGTTAAGGATAGTGAACATTTAAGGCACTTGATTGGAATTTGTGAAGGTAATTTACTAATTTTGTTATATATGCATGTATTGATAATTGGTGTAGGTCCATTAATTACTATAGCAACATTCACAGCATGCTTTTTGGATAAATTATGGACAAAGACAGGAGATTATATGATTCTAACCAGTTTAAGAGTAGAGACACACACATGTTGAATTCATTTATACGTATTCATGCATATAAAAGCTCAAATATTGTCTCTGCTAAGTCTAGTCCAGTCCCCATCAAGTTAGTTACCAAATTGGTCTTTTCTTGATTGAATTGTATCATTTACTTCTATGGGAACTTGAAACCTCCTAGGTGTACACCAATGATATAGTCCTCATATCATGCTTGCTCATTTTGTGAGCTTTATTATCATTAACATTTGACCATGCAGCTCAAAGGCAAATGGGAGAAACTGCTCTGAATGATAAAAGCTCAAGATCACATCAGATAATACGGCTGGTAAGCTTACTTCATTTTTTGTTATTTTTTTTATCATTCTTTCCTATTGAATAAACCTCAAACTTTTGCTCTTCAAGCAATGCGATCATTGGCTTTATATGTTGTTGGCTCGTTCTTACTCCCCTATTATCTTATAATTTGAAGTCATTTTGTTAAACTAGTTGTGGGAGAGAGTTGTAGAATACCATTTGTGGTTAGATATTTGTATCTCCTCAAATCAGTTTGGCTTTATGCCCGGTCGATCAACTATGGAAGCTATTTTTCTTATAAGAGATTTGATGGAAAAGTATATAGAGATGAAGAAGGACTTACATATGGTTTTTATTGACTTGGAAAAGGTATATGATAGAGTCCCTATAAAAGTTTTATGGTGGGTCCTAGAGCCTAGAGGAATATCTATATGATATATCCACGTCTTGAAGGATATGTATGAGAAAGTCACACTGTGGGACGAGATACTAAAGATTTTTCCATTTCTATTGGATTACACCAAGGTTCAGCTTTGAGTCCTTATCTTTTCGCCTTGGTCATGGATGAGCCAACAAGACATATACATGATGACATCCCTTGGTGTATGGTGTTTGCAGATGATATTGTATTAATAGATGAGACTCAAGCAGGGATAAGTCAAAAGTTGGAGTTATGGAGAAGCACTTTGGAATCTAAGGGTTTTAAGCTAAGTAGGACTAAGACTGAGTATATGCATTATAGATTTAATAGCAAGAATAGAGAAAGAGGCGAAATTATTTTAGACGGAATAACAATACCTCATAGTACTTATTTTAAATACCTTGACTCTATTCTTCAAGAAGATGAGGGTTGCGAAGAAGATGTAAATCATAGGATTAAAGCTGATTGAATGAAGTGGAGGGGTGCTATAGGAGTTATATGTGATCGAATGATGCCAATTAAATTAAAAGGAAAGTTTTATCGCACTGCAATACTCCTGCGATGATATATGGTAGTGAGTGTTGGGCAGTAAAAGGACAACACATGAGTAAAATGCATATTGCGAAAATAAGAATGATAAGATGGATGTATGGTCATATTAGGATGGATAGAATCCGCTATGAGTGCATTAGAGAAAAAGTGAGGGTAGTACCTATTGAGGATAAGATAAGAGAGCATATATTGAGATGGTTTGGCCATGTGAAACGAAGACCTAGCGATGCGCCTGTTAGAAAAACAGAACAAGTTAGAGTAGATATAGCTAAGAGAGGCAGAGGTAGGCTTAAACTGACTTGGTCAAAGGTGGTCCAAAATTATCTTATGATGTTACATCTATCGGAAGAGATAACCCTAAATCGTATGGAGTGGAAAAGAAGAATCCATATAGCCGACCCCAATTGACATGGGATTAAAGCTTTGTTGAGTTGAGTTGAGTTGTTCAACTAGTTCTTTAACTAATATCCTATCGTATATCTCAAGTATTATAAGTAGAGACCCCTCTCTCTCTCTTTCCCCTTGTGTGGCTGATTTTATGGGATGCAGGCATGGGCTATCATTTTGCATGGGTTCTAATCAAATGACAACACTAACATTTTGCATGGGTTACTCTTTTGAATTGCAGACTATTGAGAGCACTCTTCGGGAAAATTCAGGACGTGTGAAGTCCTTTTTAGCAAGTTTGGTATGCTTATAACTTTCTCTGTAACCAAGATTCTGACAGGAAGATTTATTCACTAACTGACTGGAACTTTACAGAATCTTGTGGACCTTGCTGGAAGTGAACGTGCCTCTCAAACAAATGCAGATGGAACAAGATTGAAGGAAGGAAGTCATATTAACCGCAGTTTGTTGACACTAACAACAGTTATTAGAAAGCTAAGGTCAGCTAGCAACTCCTAAAGGCTGAAATTACGCATTTTTGAATGCATTAGAACTTCATATCATTTCTCTTTTCACTTCCCAAAATATCCGTTTATTTTAGTTACTGCTTTCACATTTTCAACAACGATAAAATTTGACGTTATTTATAGCTTATTTTAATTTCACTGAACCATTTTAAAAGTGCATTTGTTCTTACGAATTAATAATGATAGGAGCAATTCTCTGTCACTGTGCCCTTTGGATTCTATTATATATGCAACATAGTCCACAGCCATTGGTAAATAGTGGAGAAAGCAAATTGGTGAAAGCTTAGGTTAACTGTGTTCTTGGTCTTACCCAATTTGTGTTTGCAGTGGTGGAAAGAGGAGCGGTCATATTCCATATAGAGACTCAAAACTCACACGGATATTGCAGCATTCGCTTGGGGGTAATGCTCGAACAGCTATCATATGTACCATATGTCCAGCTTTAAGTCATGTGGAACAGACAAGGAATACCCTTTCATTTGCAGCTAGTGCAAAGGAGGTTACCAACAATGCTCATGTAAACATGGTATGAAAACATTGTATCTCTTTGTTTCAAGTCACAATGTAGATTTTTATTATGAACAAAATTCCCCGCCCACATTAGATGCAGTTTTCTTGATGACCATTCACAACATTGGTGTGAATCAACAACTTCCTCTGAAATTCTATCAGATATGACACATAGTTATTGTCTTGTAGTAAATACAAGGTTTATTTACTGCATTATTCATGAAAGTTGGTTTGATATTAAAAAATGCTGCCTGTTTCAGGTTGTTTCAGACAAGAGTTTACTTAAACATTTGCAGAAGGAAGTTGCTAGACTTGAAGCAGAGCTACGAAGTCCAGAGCCTTCTGGTTCTTGCTTAAAAACATTACTGATTGAAAAGGATTTGAAAATTGAACAGGTGTGTGTCTTGAGAAATACTTATATTTACTTCACTCCTTCTTGAGCATTTCTCCCTGTGTTGTTTTTAAAAATTCCATTTTTTTGTATATACTATTCTTGACACTGTAATTATGCGCCCACATAGATTTGGTATCACTGGCCTTTTATTTTAACAGCAATATATCCAACGCATGAAAAGCATTTGCAACGCTTTAAAGTGCTTTACTTTCTTCAACTGTGCATCGATTCCAACTTGATTCTTAGCTCAGTATAATAGATCTTTTTATTTTTGTTAGCTCGATAAAAGGTTGAGAAATTGCCAAGGTGCATATAGTTCTTCTTGTTCATATGATTTTTGTCTTTAATATCTTCCGATACGCAGATGGAAAGGGAAATGAAGGAGCTGAAGCGCCAGAGAGACCTTGCACAATCCGAACTTGAACTTGAAAGAAAAGCACAAAAGGTACTATAGCCACTACTATTGCATTCTTTTCTTTTCCCAGTTCCAATTATCTCCAAGTCATAACATTTTCAGGGTCAAAACCAGTGTGGGCCTTCTGGGCTAGTAGCCAGGTGTCTTTCCTATCCTATTGAGGATGAATCTGCTATACACAAACATACTCCAGAAACAAGACAAAGAAAATTAGTTGGAAGGCAGGCAATGATTAGGCAGTCAATCACTTCTACAGATCCATCCATACTTGTTCAGGAAATACGCAAGCTTGAGCAACTGCAGAGGCAACTAGGTGAGGAAGCAAATCGAGCACTTGATGTACTTCATAAGGAGGTTACTTCTCACAAATTAGGGAGTCAAGCAACCACAGAAGCCATAGCAAAGATGCTGTCTGAAATCAAAGACATGCAAGTTGTCCATTCTATTTCTGATGAAATTATGATTGACGACAAAGCCAACCTGAAGGAAGAGATTACTCGTTTAAACTCGCAAGAAAGCACCATTGCGTCACTAGAAAGGAAGCTTGATAATGTTCAGAAATCTATAGACATGCTGGTTTCCTCCTTTCCAAATAATGAAGAGACTCCAGAGTTAAAATCTCAAATAAAGAAGAAGAAAACCTTTCCTTTTGCGTTGAATAACAGTTCAAACATGCAACATATCATTCGGTCCCCATGCTCACCTCTGACCTCTTCTCGAGGACTGGTAGATAATGAGATTGAGAACAGAGTTCCTGGGAATGGTAATCCATTGTTCAGCAGCAATACATCCGCTAGGTCATCTGAGACTACTCTTCTAAGGAGTGAAAAAAGTGGTACTTCATCAAGGGAAGGAACTCCAACCTTGCGATCAAATTCAGTGAATGTGAAGAAAATGCAAAGAATGTTCAAGAATGCTGCTGAAGAGAATATTAGGAGCATTAGAGCTTATGTTACCCAGTTAAAAGAGAGGGTGGCAAAACTACAGTACCAAAAACAGCTTCTGGTTTGCCAGGTAATTCTTTTTGGCCTTACAATTCTCTTATCTGTTAGTTCACACTTACATCTCCACAAATAGTTTGCACTTTGCCTCAAGTTCCAAAAAGTAGAAAATGAGCTATATAAGTTTCAGTCATATTGATTTATTGAGTGTTGGTTGTTAGAAAAAGAGTTCTACCATTATGATATTTTTCTCTCGTGAATGTTTTGGCAGAATATAACTGAAAATATCTATTCGTGTCATGCAGTTTATCCTTAAAATTCTTGTTTTTTGACTCTGTGATTGTTGAAGCTTTTTATAGAATTAGTATTCCCTTGAATAGATAATAAATCAAACATCCATGCATTTATTGATGTATGTTTTGACCTTTTTGTTTTAAATACTTAACAGCAGAACGCGGACTGCCACTCACATTGACCAACTTATCAGATTTATGATTTTCATAATATGTTTTAGCCCAACTAATTTATGGTATTTCTCATGTAGAACTTTAAGTAGCATTTTTATCTCTTATATTGATCAGGTGTTGGAACTAGAGGCAAATGAGGCTACAACCACTGAGGCAGGTGCTGCTGATCAGTCTCCCATGCCATGGAGCTTGCTTTTTGAGGATCAAAGAAAGCAAATTGTTATGTTATGGCATTTATGCCACGTCCCAATTATACATAGAACACAATTTTATCTGTTATTTAAAGGAGACCCTTCTGATCAGATATATATGGAAGTTGAGCTTAGACGATTGTCATGGTTGGAGCAGCATTTGTCAGAACTCGGCAATGCCAGCCCAGCACTGTTAGGTGATGAACCTGCAGGCTCAGTCTCATCAAGGTAACTCAAATGTGCTTAATTTTTAGTTCCATATTGCTTTTCTCCATATTGTTTTGTTTATTTGTTTTTGAGAAATGATCAACAAATGCAGCATAAAAGCTCTTAAACAAGAAAGGGAATATCTAGCTAAGAGGGTGAGCTCAAAACTAACAGCAGAAGAAAGAGAAATGCTTTATGCAAAATGGGAAATCCCACCAGTTGGAAAGCAAAGGAGGCTACAACTAGTGAACAAATTATGGACTGATCCTCTTAATATGCAACACATAAAAGAGAGTGCTGAAATCGTTGCAAAGCTTGTTGGCTTTTGTGAATCTGGTGCACATGTTAGCAAGGAGATGTTTGAACTAAACTTTGTAAACCCTTGTGATAAGAAGACATGGATGGGCTGGAATTTGATATCAAATCTTTTACATTTATAATGGTAGCCTAAAACCTTGATTATCAAACATCTAGTTCATTTTGTATTGATAGATGAACTCCATCGGCGAAACTGAATCATGTAAATTTTTCTAGTGCCAGAAGTTAACTGATGTCCTGTAATTACATTGGCAGCAGAAATGAAGATAAACTAGTTTAAATTTGTTCTCAATACAAGAGGGTTTGGACAGTATATTTGAATTGAAAAGATTTTGGATTTAATGATTTAGTTAAAATTATATGTATGTTTTAGTTGGATGGATTAGTTAAATTTTTTATTAATTACATGTAAGAAGAGGAACGTTTAGGACTTGAATTTAAAATTTAAGCAAGAGTAATATACGTTATTGACTACTAAGTCAGAACTTAATGGTTTGGACGAATTAGTTAATAAATTACCAAAATTGTGAGGCTTAAAAAGGCTAGTTTTACTAATCATTTCTGAACTAGTTAAATGATGTTAGGGACAAACTGAAATTTAGGGGTGAAAATGGCAAATCGAAGAGGTCTCAAAGGACTCGTCGTTTCATTTAAGCGATTAATGATGCGGACGACAATTGCCTCAGTAACTAGGGGGTGGAGGGCATATATGTCTTTTAGAGGTGTTTCGTCTTTAAGGCATTACCCTAAAAACCTCAGCGAGTTTGAAGGATTCAAGTGTAGTTATCTGTTGCAGCAAAAGAGTGAGATCGATTAGCAAAAGAGTTGAATTCATTAGAAGCAAAAGCACAAAAAATGGGAAGGGAGAGAGAGTCTCAAAAGCGGACGCAACAGCAACAAGTCGCCTACACTGTCGAGCAACTCGTAGCCGTCAATCCTTACAATCCAGATATCCTTCCAGATCTCGAAAATTACGTCAACGAACAGGTCTCTCTCTTTTTCTCTCCTTGTGATTTAAATTTCGCTCGCAATTGCTTTAGGCTGTTTCTGTTAGCTTTCTGTATTAGGTGTTTGGTTGCTGAGAAAAGGAAAGAAAGTTAAAAGTGAATTTAATAAAATCTTAATTCCTATAGTTTTAACAACTGGAGAAGTTAATGCATCCTCTTTTAATCTAATTGCAATCAATCTATTTATTAGAAATGTTAAGATTAAAATGTGCTTTTTTTTATATCAGGTTTCGTCACAAACGTACAGTCTGGATGCAAATCTATGCCTTCTTCGCCTCTATCAGGTTTTTAATGTTTTTCTTTTGTCATTAGAGAAGTAAAATTTTTCTAAATGGTTCAGTCAATCTATAAATGTTCCTCATTTTAGGAGGTGTTTTTTCTGGTCTAGTTTCAGTTTGGTTTAAATAAGTAGCTGTCTTATTAAGTATTTGCATGGTATTATGTTTTCTGTTGCAGTTTGAGCCAGAAAGAATGAGCTCCCAAATTGTGGCACAAATTTTGGTTAAGGTCTGTTCTACCCTTTTAGCTAAATGCCTCTAAAATTGCTGCAGTAATTGGCTTCTGATGTGTCTTCTGTATTTATTTCTGTTTGACCAGGCACTGATGGCCATGCCGGCTCCAGATTTCAGCCTTTGTCTATTTTTGATTCCAGAACGAGTGGTATGATTCTGTGGACTTTTGGAAAATCCGTTGCACAATGAACCAAGAGTATTTCTGACTTATTGGAGCCTTTGGGGAGGGTTAAGCTTAGAGTTAAAGTGTTTCCTTTTTAACTATTATTAGTGTATATGATATATGTCTTTTGACTGTCAGCAAATGGAAGAACAGTTCAAGACGTTGATTGTTCTCTCACATTACTTGGAGGTATGCCTCTGCTTCATTACGTGATCTTGTGTTGCAGGAAACATAATTTTTAAATCTCTACTTCCTCCTGTGCAGACTGGAAGGTTCTGCCAATTCTGGGATGAAGCAGCTAAGAGTCGCCATATAGTTGAAGCTGTACCAGGTAAAAATGAATTGCAGCGGCTGCTGCTGTATTCATTACATGTATCTTTTTGGTTTCTATGACCAATTGGAAATCAGGTTCTAGGATTACAATTGTGCAGGATAATTATTATGCTTACATAGAATGCAAAATGTGCAAATTTTGAGAAAAAAATTGACCGCGTTAGCAACTTTCTAAGCATTTGGATATTCAGTCTGATAATTTGGTAGGCATGCAGTAACTGCAACAGTGATGTAGTACATGCTATGGTAGTTTTTTAGTTCAAGGTATAGTTCTTTTTGACATAGAAGGTTCGACTGACCTTGTTGTTGTATGCTGGTAAATATACAGCTGTAATGATTGACCTTGTCCTCCATGTCTATTTTGTTTTTGCTTGTCTGTGTGTATGTGCTGTGGCTTACAAGACAACTAAATGCAGGTTTTGAGCAAGCAATTCAAGCATATGCAATTCATCTGCTCTCCTTGACTTACCAGAAGGTTCCCCGGACTGTGTTGGCTGAGGTATGCTTCAACTTCAATCATGTGCAATATTTATGAAGAATTCCGTTTTTACTTTTGTTCCATATAGCTCATTCTTTGATTTTTTTTCGTTTTGGAAGTTCTTTGATTTTTTTTCGTTTTGGAAGTCTTGTGAAGAAATGCTAAAATGAGTTTGTCCTTGATTAACAGAATTGATTTTCATTACACTTCCAATATGCCAGAAAGCAAAAAATAAAAATAAAAATAAAGAAATTAAATAGCAGATTATATATTTAATGTCATTGAAGTAAATGATTCCATTGGTTTTCAAGTGACTGGCTAATTACATACTAAAAAAATTTTAACTTTGACGCTTCGTGGTTTTAACTTCAGTCAAATAGGATGCCTGATGTGGCATACCATGTCCATTTTACTCCAGCAAGATCATCATATGCACGTCGGTTGATGGCTTAATACTATCTTTTGAAACTTTCTTACGTCAACCTGGATTTGTAACAGGCTATCAACATTGAGGGTCTGTCCTTGGACAAATTCCTTGAACAACAGGTGGCAAATTGTGGTTGGACTATAGAGAAGGGACATGGCAGAGGCCAACTCATTGTCCTTCCAAGCAATGAATTTAACCATCCTGAGCTGAAGAAAAATAATGCAGATAGTGTACCATTAGAGCACATCACCCGAATCTTCCCCATTCTTGGCTGAACTCATTGCAGGCTCTGGAATTTTTGAATTTGTTCTGTATTTCTCTAGCGGAAACCTCGTAATCCTAGGTGCTTGTGCTTCATGCTTAATTATGATGGATTACAGTAAAGTGTTCTGTTTAAACTATTAAGATCTCGTCTCAGCGCAGAAGAGCAGAGTTAAGAAACTTGATGTTCGTGGTTGACACTATTCTCTGTTAATGCATGTGCTAAGACTTAAAAATTGGCACGTGCGTCTAAATTCTGATCTAAAAACTTCAAATATTTGCTGATGTGCTACGGACTAAATGACTCGTATACATAAAAATGCTATTAATATATTAAAGATACTTTGGAGCTCAGATTTCCAAATTTTTTTTCAAAAAAAAAAAAAAAAGAATGCTGTCGTTGTCTTAATCGTATTCCAAACAATATTCTAAAATTACTTGTGCAACACCTTAAATAATGATCGAAAAATAGACACGGATTAGGGCGATCAGAGCTAACTTAAAATTGGAAAATCCAAGCTTCAGAATCTGGATGGCTTAAAGACAATCAGTCCTATGATTGTAGGTTTTTCCCCCAAACGGTTTCTCAACCGTTAGTATCACACCTTTACCAAATATAAACATGAAAGGAAATAAAAGAATCAATGACCTGAATTTCTTCTAAAAGTAGGACTCTCAAAGATCAGAGTCAATATATTTACAAGATTGATGCCTACTACGAAGTCCATGACCTAGCCACGGACGAAATTGGAAGAGCTCCAAAAAGAATATTTTGTTTTTTTTTCAGAACTGTTGGCTATTTACTCTTTATATCAGGTTCCGTCGAGATTTCTGCGATGGAATCAATGATGAGAGGATTTCTTCTCGGATGTACCATGCAAAGGGCAACCAATACATCTATGCCTTTGGTTCGAGTCTCCCAGGTGTGCCCCTCTCCATATGTGTAATTTATCAAAAAAAAAAAAAATACATCCATGCCTTTCTTCTCTCCCTTGTCTTTTGCCATCTGCCCTCAGTCTTCATACCCTTAATAACCTCTCTATATCAATAGATCAGCATTTTTTGCGCAAGTTGAGTCAAATTTAGGGAGGATAGATATCAATTCAGGGGAAATGTGAGATGAGCTTCAATGGCAGAGTGTCTCTCCATGGTTTACCCAGTGAACAAAGCTATCTGAGAATTCCTCAAGGACATTGCTAATCTGTGAATTACCATAAAATTCTGTTCCTGTCTGCTGCCTTCCCTGCAGAACACAAAGATGAAATGAAAGTCAAATTAACATGGCAAAGCATAGCTGAATTTTCTCAACTACTATATACTTTGAAATGCATTGCAGGGTCCATTTTTTCTCTAAACTTTCACTTCTTTTATCCTGCAAATATAATAGCAACAATGATATATAAAAATCCAGTATACAGCTTTGTCCCAAGGATTTTGGACTCTATTGTCAACCCCAAAGATCAAGTTAACTCCTCGTAAATTGAGCAACGCCATAACATTTCTCCCTCAAACTGCACAAAAAATAATAAATCTTCCTAAATCATTGCTGTATTAAGACAATTACAGCTGTTGAACCCATGAAAGACATCCAAATACAAACTGTTCAAATGGTCAACACAATCCAGTATATGCATTCTCAGCTTATCTGGAAATGAGCAACCATAATGAAATTTATGGTTCTAATCGTTTAATTTTAGCCATCATATATTAACGTTTTTTGAGAAGTTCCAAAAATTGTGCATCATATCTTAACATTAGTTAGTAGATAACACAATGAGAAGTGAAGCTCGCACAGCTAGAAGTTGCTGACCTTTGTGCTAGATCCACATTCACTAGTGGATGGGGTTGTTTCGCTTATTATACCATTGACAACATTCTCAGATGATAGTCCAGTAATAGGCGAACTTGTAAGGACTGATGACCTGCACACAATGAAAATTGATAAGGGAACTATAATTTCTTTTCCTCGTTATTATCAACATAGCAAAAACAGTCTGTTGTTTATGATTGACCCCTACAAGAAACCAGATAGGAAATAAGAAGCAAATTTATGGAATACCGTTAATATCATACAACTTAATTTTATGTTCTACAGATCTCATGGATTTTATGTTCCACAAATCTCATTTTTGAATAGTTAAACCATCCAATAACTATCTATCAAACAAGTCTCTTATGGTCAGCAGTTTTTCCTATGGTTTCCAGAAAACCACAGAAAAAGTGATTACTAAACCAATAGAAAATACCTGTCAAATAGCTCTTCACATAAGTTTCCTGAGGAAGATAACCAGTCTAAATCAACAAAATTTGAGCAGTTACACGAGTCCTCAGAGAAGTAAATATGATCACTCTTGAAGCATCGGTCTCTTTCCACATCCCCAAAAAGCTGTTTGCGAGGCATTGAAGGAGTGTACCTATATGATGAAATTTAACACCTAATGAGCAGTAAAATGGGAAATTCTATGGCTAACCAGTATTTACTACAAGTAATGGTAGTGACACAGAGATGATGGGTAATTGGCAGGATAAATCTGTTGATTAATTAGGAAAATGGGAAATAAACAAAATAAGTAAGCACGAGAGAGATTCTTCAACAATTTAGAATGCTCATAAATGGCTATAATACAACCACCCCAACATGACGTGCATAAAGGAAAATCCTGGTGAAAACCCCACCAACCTTTCTCGGCAATGTCTCAGGATAAATATATATGTTACCAATAAATGAATACACAGGAAACAATGTCAAATCTCATCATGAATCACACCGATTTCATTATAATCAAAGTGAAATAAATAAATAAAATAAATAGCTAACTGGTAACGGAATTTTTACAGATAAAAGAAGAAGATTAAATTGATAAATAAAAAAGAGAAACATATTAAAGGATATCCATCTCTCAAAGAAACCAGAGAAGTACACCAGAGAAACAAAACAAATTAACAGAAATACTCCCCCACATTGGATGCTAAAAATGTTCTTAGAACTCCATGAATCCGGAAACCAATGAAAGAAACCAGAAAAACCATCTTACCCCACACCCAATTGTAAATATATATATCTCAAGTATCCCAGATACACTAAAATTATAACAAAAACTGCACATTTCAATAATCTCCAAGGATCTTTGTCCTGCCAAATTTCTAGATTTCAATTTTCAAGAACTTCTTTATTATCTCCAACTTACCTAGCTTTCCCGAAAGCACCAAATAAAGGATTCCAATCATATCATGAGTCAGTGAAGAAAAAGATGAGCACGAAGTGAACTCCCCTTCAAATACAACACATACTCCCATGAGACTAAGACTTACTACTTACCCATATTTGGATTATCACACAATGACCCATGAGAACTTTTCTTATGGTATGGTATCACCTATCAAGAACAGCATTTCAATTATGCTCACAAACAACAAGAACATTTTGCTGATGGAAAGCACAAAAAAAGGGGAAGACTTTGGCTTTTAATAAGATTGAACTTGCAACAAACAGGTCATATTGCCTACCCAAACGGGGCCATCATTGAAAAAGATGGATACAGCAAGACATATCTATACAAGAAAGGTAAAAGGTAAAGCAAGAAAACCTTGAAAATGATATGGAAAACCTTGAAAATGCTATGTCACTTCCAGATGTTGATATTTCAGGGGATGACTCAGAAAGAACATTGTTTTCCCCTTCCCATTGATCTGGCAGAGATGGAATGGAAAATTTCTTTGGCTTGGCATTCGTGGCTGACATTGGTGAGCCGCTATCACGTAGAATATTTCCATCTGAGAAGGACCTTTTGAAAAATGACCTAAATGCAATGAATTTTACATTTAAAAGATAAGCAGCAGCTACAAACTTATTCACATAATACATTTCAAATTGAGATAAAAAAAATCTTCTCATGGGGGAGGGGAGGGGAGCGTGGGGTGGAAGAAATGAATAAATAATGGTGAAAGTCTGAGACATATACTAGAAGATATATCAACTTGATTGGAAAAGGTTGAGCAATCATATGTAAGTATAAAGTTCTACGAAAAAAGTTTCTCAGGAAGAGTGTGTCAATAAAGAGAAATATTTTTTTGTGTTCCATTTCCCAAGATTAAGGTATATTGATCAAGGCTCTTTTTTGGTCAGTAAAGTACCTTCCATCTTCATCCACATAAGTTTGACCATTCCTCCCCACGCTGTAATGCTGGTCCAAATTCAATTCCCAGAGTACAGGTTTAGATGGTTGTGGCTGGAAGTGCCCCAAGAATCTGCTCAAATTGTTATTGTAGGTGTTTCAGTAAAAAGATAATGTAAATTTTAAATAAAGGATATATTATAATTCAGTTATACCAATGCCACCAATATTTTCTTCTGGTCATATCAAAAAAGGAAATAAGGGAAGATAAGCTACATTGTTTCAACAATAAAATGGCCATCTTGATATTTAAGTCCTAGGATGAATGGAAACTCATATGTAATAAAGCTTGTGCGCAGCATAGGAGGAATTAAAGATAGCCCTGGTATTCTCCCAGTTAAAACAAGACCAAGATCAACTTACACATTAATTGCATCTTGTTTCTCTGCATCCATATACGCATTGCTGTAATATCGTTGGAGAGTTCTGAAGAACTCCTGGGACTGTGTTGCTGCTCTCCATTGTCCCCTTCTCTCAGAGAATATCTATTTATCATCAAGAGTCAATAATTTTTCAGAATGAACTCACATTCATAATTGGGATAACTATGGATACTGGCAGAAATATTAACCAAAGAAGATCCACAAATGCATATCAAATTAAAGCTACAGTTATCTCCCTCTACCTTTGCCTTTTCTGGAAATACAAAGTACCTAAATTTTTAACCTTCCAACATCCAATAGCCTGAATATTTGATTTCTGCAAATTAGTTAATTAACTAAAGAATTTTCATTCTTAGGAGTTCCATTATATTCTAATCAAAACCTGATGTACTAAAAAAGCCTACATTTTTATCAGGGAAAAAAAAAACTACATTAAAAGATGCAAGGTAAATGAAGAAAGAAATCAATTATAGACACGGGGGAGACTAACTAGATTCTAAAACCTGCTAAATTGTGGCTTATGTTAGAATCACCTTATTATGTGCAGCTGACCCGCCATACTGATGTGCTAGTGTGTCACCCATTCTTTCATAGAATCCCATCAATTCATCAGCCAAAGGTTCATCAAGATCTATCTTTGACGTATCTATAACTCCTAGAGAATGAAGTTGGTGCCCTAGTGCAACCAATCCATATGCATACTGTGCAACATTTGTTCGATCGAGACAGTCTATGCAGTTGGTCCTCAGCACTCCTTGTTGGAATGTAGGATGCTTGATAGAATGATTTCCATTAGCAATACCATTACCTCCATTCAATTTTGTCTCTAAGTCAATTGCATCCTCACTACAATTGCTGCGTGTATTCTGGGATGATAGATGGCCGTTCTCAGTATTCCTGCATTATACTCGCCAAACATTCCAGCATTAAATGTGAATTTTTTATATGAGCCGTCAACACATTACTAAGAAGTAAAACTAAAATTAATAATGTAAATCTCACCATAATGTCATCATAATAATCAAATATCAGAAGAGATCTACCAACCACTCATAGCACTATGCAAGTACAAAAATGTGGCTATTTTTATGTCCCATCGTAACAAAAAACAAGAAATTTAGCATAAATATCTGGACTTGAGAAAAGGTTGAGAACTTGGGAGTGCGAGAAACCAGCAAATGGAGACAAAATCGATAAATCATTCTGTCAAATGAAGTACAACCTTGTATTTTTTTTAAAAAAAATTCAAATGGCAAGATTGCCATCAATCCACAAGGCAAATTAAATTAATAAACATTAAAGAGATACTTCAGACTCCAGGAGTGCAAGGTCAGTTGCGACAGAGGACTGAATTTTATATTGGCGATCGATAAAACAAACAAGAAAACAATATATTACATATTATAGCTAGAAGCATGCGCTCAAAATTTTAGTAGTTATTACTACTACTGACAACGAAAGTAATAAGTTTAAAATTGCAAGTAATGAAAGAGAAAGTTATAGAAATGCGATGAACCAACTTACTCAAAAGAAGGCCAATTTATGCACTCTTCAGTTCTCAAGGGTGCTGTTACTTGAAAGTAAAAGAAACCTGTCAGGGTCAAAGCATATGCAGCCACTTTGCCTAGAAGCAACAGAACATTTGTTGCCTTGCTGAGAGGCAAGAAAAAGAAGCAAATTTCTTGCCGTTAGTCAACTTTTAATGTCAATATATAATTAATAATTCTGGTAATACAGATATACCACTGACAAGCTTGAAATTAAGCTAAAAGATACATACCTTCGAGAATGCTTGTGCAGATCCCAGTGAAGAAACCTTAACTGGTTCTCCTCAGGCAAGTCTTTATTAATATACTCAATAGCATTTGCAAACTCTGTGCGAAGAATCGACTCTCGAGGCCTCTTCTCCTTTGTCTATTAATTGGAAAATATAGTAATATCAAAACAAGGATAAGACAGCGAAAGAAAATATGACAATAATAGCTCAAATTGATAGAAACAATATAGTTGCTCCTCATTCATTTTTTTGAGCAGCAAAATTGTCTAGAGATCTTTTATTGCTTAACACCAGTTCACTAAACCTGCAGCAACTCCCAGAAAGAACAGAGGAAGAAATGGGCTGGTGAACCAAACAAGAAAATTACCTTAATCAAATTCAAAATAATTATAGGATTTCCATATCGCTTGACAAGATTTTCAAAATGCAGCTTGGTTGCTTCATAATTTTGGTCCTTCTTCGACACTAGGAGAGACAAGAAATTGTATGAGAATAAAAAATATAATGCACTTCAATGAATCCCATAAGTGTAAAGACATACATATAATATCTGGTTTGATATTCAAACGTGATGTTTCCTGTGACCAAAATAGTGGGATAGAACCACGGTTTTGGACTACAGAACTTATTTGGGTGGGAAACCCTTCAGGAACATCCTCAAATACAATCTGCTCCGTCTCGACGTCATTGGCCACTCTGCCCTTCTCATTTACACCCCGTTTCAAATACCTAAATGGAGAAGCAAGCATACAAATGTGAGAACATAAGCATGTTTAACTATGAGACTCTCATCACCAAATTCAACCACCCAAAAATCAAAGATATATTTTGATCAAACATTCAGAAAGAGATAACTATGAAATCCAAATGAATTTAGAGTACAAAAGCACTAACAAAAAAAATCTGTACTATTATACAACTATCTATGCATTCCCATTACCATCATTAAATCTGGACCAAATGGCAAATGGAATGGTTAGACCAGGTAGCAGACAGGTTTTGAGCACAATACTTGCAGCCAAATTTCAGTAGTTATTTTCTATGTCTATCAATTGGGATTATTAATAATGTAAAATAATTCAAGGTATTTCTCATCTTTGTTCAGTTAGCCTGCTGGTTCAACGACTGATCCATTTGAACACAAAACCAATGACTGCTCAATGATCAAGTTGATCTCCAACTTAGGTTTGATAATTATGATTCCCATCTAAGCACAAAACACCTTGGGAGGAAAAACTACATGTGCTTCCCTACCTTGTACCGGCAAAATGGCGTGAACGTCTTGCAATAAGGGTAAGCTTGAAGTCCCGTCCATAGAGAGAAAGTGTAGCCTACATTCATATAGCATGAATTCATTCGTTAAAATTGAAATAATGAAAGGACCAGATAACTATTAGTATATATAAGAAAGCAAAATTAAGATTAGTGTCGGCATCTGATCATTAGTAATTCTTAGTGTAACTAGTAACTTGACAAAAAATGTCCTCAGCCACTTGCTTTGCTCATTGAGTAAACAACTCTAAACACAATAACTTTAGATATTTAAACTTCTTATTGTTTAATAGAAGAGCCTCAATTCAACAATTAAATTCTCCAAGAATAACGACAAAAGTTCACAGAAATAAAATAAATGAATTAACATTTGAAAAATCATTTTATGTCAAACTCGGGATTTGACAAAATCAAACAACTTTGCGTAAGGCCCCTTGCAGCACATCCAGCAAGACAAACTACCAAATGACCCAGCTAGCAGATAATAACCACCAACCTGACAAGGAAAACAATTACAAGAGATTGGTTAACTTATCTTGAAAGCATCCATTACATACCTGTTTAAAGAAGCCATACACTAATGCAACTGTCCACAGAGTATTTTGAAGGTGATTTCGTATTCCACGAGTTAAAAACTCATTCCATACGAACATTGTTTCATAAAGGACCTGGCCTGTTTCTTTGTTACACAAGTTCTTTTGAAGACTACGCATAACATGGTATGAGTAGCTAAAGAAGAAGTCCTTTGTCAAGTCCACCGTGCATAGGAGCTTCTTGTATCTAAGTTATCAAAGGAACAAAGATAATCAAATTCAGAAAAAAAAAACCCTGAAAACATAAATGCAAAAATGCTAGGCATAAAGTAAAGGGTTTTACTCCACATAAAGCCTAATATTCACCAATGCATATATAAAAAAAATGTAGCAGAACATTAGGCTTCTCTCCTTAAATGGAAGAATTCTGAAGGCAAAGCCACAGATAGGAAGATAGGGGAGAGATAGACAGAGAATGTGTAACTCAGGCATAACAATATTCAGCTAACTCTAAATTGAAAAAAAAATATATATATATATCACATTAAAATTTGTGATCATAAAGTGCGCTAGAGTTGTCGCCATATGACTTGAGGTCACAGGTTCGAGTCGTGAAAACGGCCTCTTGCAATTACTTGCAAGGAAATGCCACGTACAAAGGCCCAATGGGTCCGACCCTTCCCCGGACCCCACTCATTGCGGGAGCATTTGTGCACCGGGCTGCCCCCTAAAGTGCACTAGAGTGTTTTGTTGACAAGAAAATATATAATAACTTGAAAATAAGTGCAGAATAAAAAAAATACATAAGAAACAACTGTATCCACAAAAAGCAATATCCATAGCATCTTTCTTGGACTATTTACAGTTTTCTCTGAAGGTACAATAGACGAATTACAGGCAGAATGGATTAAAGACCTGTTCTCATTCTTAGAATTAATGATTTCGGAGTGAACAGCAGAATTTGGAAGTGGAATCATCTCGCTCTTGGAAACCGCATAAATATCATGACCACATATTGCACCAATCTGTCTTCTTTCCGTGATAAGCAGCATGTAATATGGCCCCAGAAATTTGATAAAGCCTAATAAAAGTAAGCCCACATGATTAAAATGACAGCATTGAGGGTCAAAAGTTTTTAAAAAAATGCAACCAAGATCCACATACCAACAATTCCATAACAAGTTGTGACAAACTTCAAACCACCAGTGGCCTTGTTTCCTTCGTGTATTCGCCTCAACAGATCAGAACATTGACTCTCTGTATATGTAGTAGAGTCTTCACGGATATTTAACTCAGAAGGGTCTAGACGGTCAATCTTTAACACTCTCCAATATGTCCTACTCTTATCCCTCCCAATCATGTAAAATTTCTGAAGCACAAAGTAAGCGGAAAAGTACTGATATGAATGCGCATATCTCCCATGCAGTGTTTAGACATGACAAAAGCAGTCAAAGAATCACCTACATTGTTAATCAAGTCAAAGCACCACATCCATAAAATATTTTGCAGTTTAAAAGCATAACCTCAACTAGGCATTCCAAAATTGTAAGAAATTTGATATATAGCAAAACACACCATCAAAATGTGCTTCGCTTAGATATAAAAACTTTAGTGACTTTATTGCATGCTCTATAGCATCTAATATTCTGAAAAACTCCGTAGCATTTGATCACTTGAAATTGGAATTTCGATAATATGTGTACAAAATAGCGAAATTTAATCAAAAGAACAAGAAGAGAATGCATTCAACCCACAAAAACAATTCCAAACTTGCCTTATCATAACCAAACAGAGGCACCTAAACACTAATCCATATACTACCAAAAACCAACAGCTAAAAGCAACCACCAAGAACAAAGAGATTCAATCAAATAAGAAGCATCATAAAACTAGCAATTAAAACAACATAATCTCAACCAAATTTTAGCATTATAGAAATATATAGATATATAATAAAAGGAATCAAGATCAAAGGGAATTGAATACCGATCGAGTCTCGTAAAGCCTGAATTTCTGCATATAGGCCTGTTCAGGACAGAGAAGCTCATGATGACTTGTATTTGGAGAGGTCGAAGTACTCCCATTCTCCATCGATGCCATACCTCAAAATCTATATCTATAATTTATTTATTTTCCTTCGGTTACTTGACTTCAATTAGATCTCTCTCTCCCCGAGCCCCATGCTCAGGGAATTTATCACGAGAGCATGCAACTGAAAAATCGAAATTGAAAAGATAAAAGAAAGGAATCAAACTTTCATCGAAAACAAACACAATCGCAGCCTTTGAATATAATGGAGCTTGGCTGCTTCAAATACAACATCCTTGACTTTTCTCTATTCCAGCTCCTTCTTCCTTTCCATTCACAGCCAAACAAACCTCAAATCTTCTTCTTATTTTTCTTCTTCTTCAATCAAATCTGTTGCAGAGATCGAATAATTACATGGAAACTAACTGCCACAATATTGACTATTACTGTTATAATTATTATTATTCAGACAGAAAAAAAGAAAGGTATATTGTGAATGGAAGCTATATATGGAGGGAAAGAAAGAGAAGAAGATGAAGAAGATCGAAACGAAGTGGAAAGAGAAAGGAAACGATTTTGGGAGGTTTCCATAAATTTTGGTTTTATTTTATTTTTAATTTGTTTTTGCTTTTTATTTATATATATTTTTATTTCTTCATATGCACAGCTAATTATTGATGATGTTATTGTTGTGTTTTTTCTTTTTAACCCGAATTATTTATTCGGCGGAACCATCATTTTTTTAGAGCTTGTCCAATTTATTAAGCAATTTAAATTTAGAGTAAATTACTCCAGCAGTTTACCGATCATGCCCCTACTTCGTTACGAGGTTATGAAAGGACTCCACCAAAGATATATTTAGCGACTTAGATGTTGTAAATTATGGTTCGAATTTATGATCTTGCTGACATACACACTTATATTTTATCAATTTTTTTTATTTATGGTGGGTTTATTATTGTGTTTTTTTTAGCTTTGTCTGGTGTTACTGTTGTTTTTTTTAAGCTTTGCTAAGTGTTTTTTTTTTTCTGAAATTTTATTAATGGCTCAGTTTGAAAAAAATAATAATAACAAAAATAAAACATGATGGATGAACTTCCGTACTACCGTACTAACAAAAGAACTTCCTTAGCCAGCAAATCGGCTCCAATATTTGCACTTGAAGAAACATTTGAGCTAAACATCATGGAGGATTTATCATAATTAACAACCTAACTTGAAGCTTCCTCATACAACTTTTAATAAATTATGAATTTCTTTATCCCCTTCTAAAGTTGCTCTGAAAAATAAGTAGTTGTCATCTATGAAAATAACGAGTTATAATTGGAGTTCTCTTAGCAACAAAATTATTGGAGAATATAAATGAATTCTACATCTGAAAAGTATAATAAAATACAATGACATATGAGGTAGTGTATATTGGACCTTAACATAAGCCAATTGGTTTTATGTTGAGATGAGGTTCCAAACCCATTTATATGGTCACTGTATATTTGGTCCAACACTCACAGAGCCTGTATAATTTCTATATGGTATCAGAGCTAACCAGGTAATGTACTAACCTCCAGATGATCTTGGACTCCGTTGTTAACCTAGGGCCTCAGTGAAAATAGACTTAGGTAATTTGTGATAATTGGGCTAGGCCCAGTTGCACTTGAGGGAGAGTGTTGGAGAATATAAATAAATCCCGCATCTGAAAAGTATAAAAAAATATAATGACATATAAGGTGGTATAGATTGTGCCTTAATATAAGCCAATTGGTTTTGTGTTGAGATGAGGTTCCAAACTCATTTATATGCTCACTGTATATTTGGTTCAACACTCACAGAGCCTGTATAATTTCTACAAAAATAACCATAAATTAAACCCTTATTCGCATAACTATAAATCAATAAAGAAAGCCTCTTTGCAAACAAAGATAGATAAATAGATCGAGAGAATAGAGGATTCACTTGTCTTAAACCCCATGTTTGGAAAAATTGAACCTGCTAATGATGGTTAATAGTTATATTATAACCATTCAAGTAACGAATGTCGTAATTAAATTCATTCATCTGGAAGGAAAATCAAGCTTTTCAATCATACTCTTCAGAAAAAGCCCAATTCAACCGGATGGTAACCCTTGCCCATATTATATTTTCAAAGCAAATAAGCTTTTTTTAGTTGTTTCTTCCATTTTAAATACTGAATTGCTTGAAAAGCAACTAAAATATTATATGTGATCTTCCTCTTTGGTATAAAACCACTTTGATAACCCCAAATTAAAACAAAAAGAGATTTCAATATATTTGCCAACATGTTTGCAATTTTCTTATGCAACACATCACAAGGTGAAAATGAGTCTAAGATTTGTCATCGTCTCAACTTGCTTTTCTTAGAAATTATAACCACATTAGTATCACTAAAACCCACCTACATAAAGCACTCATGATGATATTCAGGCAGACCTTTGTAATGCTCCCCAACCATATTTCGAATTTATTCACAAAAAGCAAAATCTATCCCATCCAAACCTAACAACTTATCAAAATGCATTTAAAAAAAAGCTTCTCTTATCTCCCATGGATCAAAAGGAACTAACAGGTCCTTTTTATACTAAATAATTTTTCAATTCAGACATGCAATTACTTCAATTTCAATACTTTTTTGCCAAGAATAAAAAATCCAAGAGAATACAGGAGAAAAAAAACTTTAAAATAAGAAAAAAAATATAGACACAATATGTGGCTTTTGACTTGTTTTATTTATATACACAAATAATATTGGGTATGAAGAAACCACTTACTTAGAAGATTTTCTTCATAAGTTCAGTGAGGGAAAATATTTGTGAGCCTAACACCATATTTTAACCCAAAATTTTAAAATATTGAATTTATGAGCATCACATTTAAAATTTCAATAATCTCAAGAGTATGAGTTTTCACATTGAGTTTGAGTTTCTCCTTAAACAGAATAATCCTTTTCAAATTTGAATATACAGTATTATCTTAAAGCCCTTTTATTTTTACCCGTCTTGGCCCACCGAAAATAACCTTGATCTTCCATGTGGAGATATCAACTATGAGATTCAATCATCATTTTCATACTCTTTCCTACCGAGCTATTTACTCTAATACTAATTATTAAGTTCAAATAGTCCACTTATTTGAGACATTTTCTATATTGGCTTAATGAAAAAACACATTTTGGGCATCTGAAGGTACATTCTAATCCAAAATATTAGAGGAAATTACATACTCTACTTGAATACAATGTTTTATTTTCATATGTATGACATATGGATTTTTTTTTTAAATTATGTTTTCAACGCTATTTTTTTATTTTTGTAATTTTTTATTTTTTATTTAAATTTTTTTAATGTTATATTTTTAATATATGCACAAAAAATAAATATATACATAATATATATATATATATTATACACACTCAATAATACAAACTAAATCTACAGTATATCTATATAATATTTTAAATATTTATTTAATTTAATTTTTTTATTTTTTATTCTAACAATATATACACAATATTAACCCAATATTTATATAAAATACACACAATTTAAATAACAAAAATATAACATACACACAACATATACAACATATTTATCTAACACAACTTAAATAATAAAAATATAACATACACACAGCATCTACAACATATTTACATAATAAAATTGTGTGTATTTTTTTATGTGCTTGATATATAAAATTTATTTCAAAATAAATTTAACGATTTTTATTAATGTAATTTTATATATTTTACTTTTTTTTTTATTTTTTATGAGTGTTATTTATTTTTTATAATTATAATTAAAATTTTGTCTTTTATAAAAATTATAATTTTTATATAATAAAAAATAATAAAAATATTAATTTTTATTATTTTATTAGAATATTTTTATTTAATATTGAAGTTTGAAAAAAAAAGATAAAAATTGAAGTAAAATATTTATTGTAGTGGGAGAAAATGTTTTTTAAAAAAAATTATTTTAATAAAAAAAGAGGTATTTTTAAAATTTTGCTTCAACTTTTTATAAAAGTATAAAATTTTTTAGCTTTTGTAATATTTTTAAATAAAAGTTATTTTTTTGAATAATTATATAGATGTCTCAAAATATTAAAATATTAAATTTATGAGTCTTTTTTTATTTATATAACCTCCATCATATCCATTTTTTCCGATGTAGAATTTATCTCGCGGTTAAAATTCCAATACATAATAGCATATATTAATAAATATGTTTGTTTAATGACATAAAATATTAACATGTGAAATTATAATTAAAAAGTTTTTTACTACTTATTTCAATTAAATACCTTCTATTTTACTTAGACAGAATAGTGATTGTTTTATAATTTAATTAATCATTTAATATTCAAGTATATATTTTATACATGCAAGGGATAAGAGTCAATAATAAAAAAATTTCCATTCGCAATAATAATAATAATAATAATAATAATAATAATAATAATAATAATAATAATAATAATAATACAAAGCTTCAAATAGAAAGTATGAATCATAAAATTTTTATTAAAAAATTCATACAAATTCAACTGTCAAAACTCAAACCTAAATATATTTATACATAACATATTACGGGAAATCAATTATATAAAAGTTTCTTCCATTATATTATTTTTTAATTAATATGTAACTTTTTTTTTGTACAATAATTCAAAGATGCTTCACTTTAGAAATAAATTTTTCTTTACTTTTAGTATTTAGGGAACGATTGTGATTTGTAATTTATGCTATTAATTTAGTGCTAGGAGAAGTTAGTTGATGGAACTACAGAGAAATCCAGTAACTATCTTGTTAGCTAGAGCCACTTAACCACCAAAAGGATGATGGATCATATGGATAGCCAGCCATTGCCATGTGATTTTGACTTTGAAGGCTGAACCTGAACCGAACAGTATTATGATTAATTTTATTTATTTATTTATTTATTTCATTTTCCTGTTTTTATTGCAAAATATTTTTAAATGGATGACTGTTTCTGCACAATAGATAAACTAATGTATAGGATGTGAATGTATTGTTTAGTTATAACTAACAAATTTGTGTGTTTTCACACTTTTTAACTCATAATCTCTTTTGTCAAAAAAAAAAAAAAAACTCATAATCTCTAATAATATGAACAAATTGAGGTCTTTTTTCTTGTATCTTTCTGATTATTTTCTATATCTTTTTATTTTTACGATATTTTTGTAAGTTTTTTTTTTCTTTTTTTAATAGTTAATATCAATTATTTTGAATAAAATTTAATCAGAAATTATAATTATTTCAGATAATAAAATTAATTTCTGATTAAATTTTATTCATAAACAATTATTTCAAATAAATAAATAGTTAAAATAATTAAAATATGTTGAACAATATAAGAGGGAAGTTTTTTTTCTTTTATTTTTGTTTGTTAAACGTTAAGATTTTTATAGAGTTATTTTTAATTACAATCATTATCATTTTAAATAATATATCAATATTTCTTTTTTTTAAATTTATATATTTAGTTTATTTAAATTATTATTTGTTCATTTAAATTGTTATTTTTTAATCAATATCCTCAACACACTCATTACAAGATTTAAATAAAAATAGGGATCTTTCATGGATTATATTAAATGTTATTATCGTTTTAAAGACAACTTCAACAGCAATAATTAAATTTTAAATAAAATGATACTTATATTATTTTGTAGTTTGACTTCATGATGTAAACTACATCAATAAATAAAATAGAGGATAAACCCCACTCGCCGTAACATTATAAACAAATAATTTATTTTCAATTAAAACTTCACACGTTATATTAAATTTACATTTAATTGATTATAAATATATATAGACTAATTCTCTCTAGAATTAAGCGAATGTAAATAATTTTTTTTAATTTGTAGTTCAACATTATAATCTCAATTATATTTTTTCACAGCTATAAATTATTTATAATTTAAATTTTGATTTATGAAGTAGAGTAAATGAATTTATCAACTTGAGTTAATCACTTGCACTATAAATTAGTTTATCTTTAATTAAATTGAAAAAAAAAAATTATTATTAACTTTAATATTTAAATCATTTTCAACGATTATGAACTATAAATTAAGTTTAATCAATAAAAAAAGTTAAAATTTAATGTGCTTAATGCCACTATATTAAAAAAATTAAATGAATTGGGTGCATGCAGAGGCGGAGATAAAGGGGGTCTCATGGGGCCCTGTTCCCCCCTCAGTTAAAAATAAAAATTTTTTAGGTATATTTAAGAATGAATATTACATTGGTTGAGATGGAACAACTTGGCCTTACTATGTGAGAGCACGCAACTTCGATCCACGCTCCCAACATTTTTCATCCTTTTTTTTTCAATCTTTAAAACTGGGCCTTTTAATCAAGCCCATTACAAACAAACAAGATTTGTCAATGACTCTGCCCATTACAAACAAACAAGAATAATTTAATTGTGACTCTTTCTCTTCTTTCTCGCGTTTCTTCTTCGTTAATTCCTTTTTCTTTCTTTTTTTTTTCAGATAACAGTTTCTTCCTTTTTCAATTTCATTCTTTCACCGATTGGCACCAGCAAGGCAGCGACAACAAGTTAAGAATAGGTACACCACTTACTTTTAATCTCATATTTATTTTGTTGCAATTTTTTTATCTTGCTAAAATGAATTGAAATTTGAAAAATAATGAATTAAGAAATTGGCTTGAATACTTGAGGACATTATAAATTTGAAATGTTTAATTTGATTTTGTAGTATGAAGTTTTTCTTTTTTGAGAAAAAGTAGTATGAAGTTAAATTGAAATTATTATTTTTTTGTAGTTTATAATCTGGAATTTTTTTATTTCTTTTATAATTTGATATTTTTAATGTTTAGTATTTAAGTTGAATTGGACCCCCCTTATCTAAAATCCTGGCTACGCCACTTGGTGCATGACCCTTTTTGTAAATTCAATCAATAAAAAATTATCAATTGGGTGATAATATAAAATAGATTTTATTTAATTTTTGTTTTTAAATTAAAAAATATTAATCAAGTCTATATATGAAGTCATGTACACATTATTCACGGCAGTATTTCCCTTTAAAAAAAAAAAGTAAGGGGATGTTGAGTCGCAAATCAGGCTACCTATATAAAGTTTACAGAGTTGCAGCCACGATCATCACCATAGTCACATGATCTGTAAATTCAAAGTATGTGGCAGCCAGAACTGCTTCTTCAAACTCATTCTCACTTTATACTACTCGTGGTGCAAATTGCACAGGATTTTTCTCTTGAAGATTAATATATTAATTAGCTCCTTAGCTGTGAAAAATAAAAAAAAATATTTTATTATTCTTAAAATATAATTTAAAAAAGAAAATAAATATTTAATTGAAATATAATCAAAATATAATTGAATTATTTATATCCAAATTCAATTCAAATATGTAGAGTTTGGATTCTAATAAACAAAATTTTAAACCGATACAAACACAATCTCATTTAATTAATTTTTTTCCACCAATTTTTATCTTTTAAAACATAATCTAGGTATTTTGCAATTATATTTATTTCTCAATCTATTTTCATGTGTTTTATTAGTTTATTCTCCTTTTAGTTTTTTTTTTAAATTATTAAAAAATCATATTTGCATAATGTCTGTATATCTTAAAATAATTTTTGGAATAAAATATTATATAAAATCATTGATATTAAAGATATAATTTAATATTCATAAAAATAACCATATGAATGGTCATGTGATGCTGTATCGTGTTATTGATGTGTTAATTAATGACAAGTGGAAGAGAATAGGTGTGTTGTGAGGCCTGTAGTTAAAGTTAATTCTTCTTTTAATCGCATTCATAAAAAAAGTCGCATTAATAATTTAATTTTCCCCCACATAAAAATTATTTCTTTAATTAAATCAAAGCAAATGTGAAACACACGTTATTATTATAATTATATTAAACACTAAAATTATTTATTAATTAATTAAGTCTCACCAATTATGAATTCCAATTTCTCAATGCTCCAAAAAACAAAAAATAATAGATACAAAAATCAAATGTCAAATAAAAGAGATTTCTCTGTAGCCTGATTTTTACTGATATATATATATATATATTTGTCAATTACTTAATTTTAATTACATATATATATACAAATATAAAAATTTTAAATATTACCTTATATTAATATACACTATACTAATTATCTTATTATTTATTTTAATTAATTTAATAAAAACTTAAAATTGCAAAAATTTAAAAATTTATGAAAAATAAATAAATGATTGTGTATATATGACGGGTAATTACAAATTTTTAAAATTAATTTCAATCTTTGACCAGTTAGAAAAAGGTAGCAGTACTTTATTATTATTTAATTAATTCAGAGAAGAAATTAATAGAATTGTATTATTTGGCAATCCATGTGTAGCCAATTAATTGAGTACATTTATAACTAATTATTGTTTGATTTGTTGGATGGATAGTAACAGGTCACAAGAGACCTACTCCATAGTTCACATGGGACGTGCTATGATATTGATATAAAAAATTTGGCATGTATCTCCGCCTCTCAACCTCATATATTAAATAGTAAAAATAAAAAATAAAAATAAAAATAAAAAACTAACTATAAAATTAGAATAAAAAATTATTATTATATAATACACCCATGAGTTTTAATTGATATAAACAAGTGACGTAACATAATTTTCTAACCAATTTCCTGAAGAAGACAATGCCTAAACTTTTGAAGTTTCAAACACTTACTAAGAAAAATGTTCATTTTTATTTTGACATATGCAAAATTAAGAAAAAAGACAAAAAATAAATCAAATGAATTTTCACTTTAATGAATAAGTGTAACATTAATAATTTTATTCCTCTCAAATTAATATGTTACACGGTAATCAATCATTAATAATAAAACATAATAAATAAAAAATATAATTAAAAGAAATTAAATACATTCATAAAACTAAATTAGTAGGCAAAGGGTGATAATTTTCCATAATTATTATTTAAATAACTATTGGGCTTTAAGGATTGCTATGGGCTTCACTTCTTCGACCCTTATGTACCAATATACATGCTGACGTGCAGACAGTTTGGGGCCTTTAGGGGTTCGAAGCATGTTAGGCTGTGCGGAACGGCAATTTGTTGGCAGCTGGGCACAAAACAAGGAATTTTCATAAAAATAACAGAAAAAATAAAAAAAAAATTAAATTTATCGTATTTTATAAAAATATTTTTAAATTTATTATAATTTATAATTTTTTATAAAAATATTAGATTTAAATATTTTATTATATATTTATTATGAATTTTTTATATATTTATTATGAGTTTATGAATTTATATAGTTTATAATGAGATTAATATAAAATAATTAAAATATTTTTGATAAAAATAAAATAATATAAAATAGTGGAAGGTCTAATTTTTCCATAATATAATGACCATTTCACAAAACTACACTAATTAAAAAAGATTGTATTGTTTTTTTTTTTAAATTGGATGTTAAAAAATAAAATATATAGAAAATTTACTAAAATTACAAAAATACCGTACGCCGTTATTTTAGTAGCAACTCGGTTATTTTTGGACTTTAATAAATAGTATATATATTATATATATTATGCATATGCTAAGTACTAGTTGAAAATATATGTACTAATTTTATATGTTCCTTAAATATAATATACATATCGTATAAATATATATGTACTACTACTAATAGTAGTATAAATATGCTATATATATTATGAATATGATTTGCATATGTTGTATATTTTATAAATATATTCTTAATATAATATACATATATTGAGTTCTAGCTAAAATTATATGTACTATTTTTATATTTTTCTTAAATATGATGTATAAATAGTATAAATGTAGTTTATATATTGAGTTTTAAGTAAAAATATAAATACTACTATTAATAGTAACATAATATAATGTATATGTTATGCATATATTATAAATATATATTTTTATATGTTTTATATATATTGTGCATATATATATATATTACTTTTCACGTCAACATTTATTATAATATATATATTGTATAAAAGTTGATTATATATTGAATTCAAAGCGAAGAATATATGTACTATAATAAGTATAAATATATTATATATATTATGAGTATATTTTGCATATATTCTAAATATAAAATTTTTTTAACTAATTTTAACACAATTCAAAATTATAAAATTAAAAAATATTACCAGATTACAAATCACTATCCAAAAATAAAAAATACAACAATAACAAAAAAAAAAAAAACTCATCAAAGAGAAGCAATAGCAAATAAGAATCTTTTTCAAAGAATAACCCAGAAGAAAAAGGAAAAAGACCAAACAAAGAGCAAAAGAAAATAGTGAAAGCATTGAAAGAAAACATAAATAAAATTTATATTTTAAAAAAAAGATAAAAATGAAAAAACAAAATATCAAAAATGAAAAAAGTAAACTGCATATATTTGAAAACAAACTTTGAAAAAACGTGTTTCATGTAATTTCTTTTAACATAATGGCAATATATAACATTCTATAAGGAAATTCATTTTTTAACATATAGCATTAGAAAATACTTAATTTCATTTACAGATTTTTTTTTGAAAAATATGAAGTTAATTCCGAATGTTGATAATAATTAACGAATACATTATTATTATTATTATTATTATTATTATTATTATTATTATTATTATTATTATATGCTCTAATATTATTTCTAATTTTCAATTTTTATAAAAAAATATTTTTAAATTCGTTTCAAGAAAATATCTAATGTATCAATAAAAGCATAAATTTACTCGAATAACTAGTGATTCAATAACATAGGTCGTTAAAATTTTAGAAGACCATATTGGCTTAAAAGGTTTTCGACATTCTTATTATTATTTTTTGTTTTTTTTATAGTTAACCACAATGATCTCTTATCTTCATTATGTATATTTTAAGAAAACTTATTATAAAAAATAAATCAGCATTTCAGAATTTATTCATTTCATAAATCACTTATAAATTTGTAAGAGTAACATACAATTTATTAATTTTCATATTTATGTTTTATTAATTATTTCCAACATAGAAGAGAGAAAATATTTTTAGTACATTTTTAATTTTCCTAGACAATATACATACATATATATATATATATGTATATATTAAAATAAAACATGATTAATAAGCCAAAACTTCCTTATTAATGACATGATCATAATCATCCCATACTTTTTCCTTACTGGAAGTAGTGGTCTGCATCTCCATGATCAGGAGCATCAACTATGTCAGCAATGGTGGTACTGAGCCTGTCCCGATTGAAGAAGAGATGTTCAAGATTATAAGGTGTCTTACAGAGGATGAGGCTCCGTTCCATAGAGCTTTTGCAAATTGTTCATGGATCCTCTCTGTTGGATGGAAAGAATCCCACCAAATGTACTCATTAGCATCATTATATAACTCCAAGTTGCTCGTTTTCTTGTTCCCTCCACAGCTAAAAATACCTCCATACGGTCCGCTTCCACAACAAGCTTTCGTTCTATCTCTAAAATCTGAAATCGATTATGAATTTATTATTCAGATAAATATATTCTTATAGTTAGACTAAATCTTGGTGTACATTAAAAATCAAATGCTATTAAAACATTTTTTATAGATATAAAAATTATGATCATGTTTTTATTTTCGCGTAACGTACCATAGGTGGTGGAATTTTTAATCCTCTCGATAAGCCAGTCAAAGAAAATTGCAATATTTGAATCCTTTGAGAAGATGTTCAAGACCTCTGAGAAGAGCATTCAAAGCATTATTATGTGCCAATGCTAATGAAGAAGCTGCCTCAAAACAGCCACCTTCACTAGCTTTAGGGTTTAATGCTCTCATAACTGAAAGGCAACCTAAAGGAGACAAGCTTAGAAAACCAAATTTTCTAGCACCCTTCTCATACAATGCCTGGAAATTAAAAAAAGAGAAAATTAATTAATTAATTAGTTGTGATAAATCAACAAATTAAAAGGCTTGATTAATTAATTAATTACCTGAATTGTATTGGTTAAGTTTCCAATGACCATCCCAGCATATATTTCAGGGATATAAATTTCTTGCATTTTTGGATTACCTAAATAACCACCCAAATAATCATTGCTTCCTATGCTAATGAAATAAACTGCTTCTCCTATGACTTGTTTTGCTTTAGCTTCTCCTAGCTTTTCTGTTAATGATTTATCCACTTCTTCAAAATTCTTCAACTGCGTTGGTAGATCAATTGCCTAATAACACCATCATCAAATTCAAGTTAATAACAACTAATGCTAAACTTATTCGTGATTAATATTAATTAGTAGTTAATAATTACTAGGCCTTGATTGGTTTCAGGAAGAACGCCGGCGCAACCGGAGGCGAAGTTAGCACCATTTGCATAATCAGCAGATGGTTGTAAAAATGGAGGAATTAATGGCAAATTTGCATATTCATCTGCCATTGATTTGCAATCAATTAGCTAACTAAAAAAAATTACGGAACAATTAATTAGAAATTACGTACCAATATAATCTACAATGACACGGCCATCGGAGAAACGACCGGTGGGAGCTTCAAAGAAGCCATTTTGGCCGTAAGGTTTCAAATCGGCTTGGTTATCAGGAATGGTATTGATGTAATTATTGTTGCCAACATCAACAGTGGAATCACCAAAGATGAACAAGGCGCGAGTGGCACTGTTAGTACTGCTACTAGCAATTCTTTCTTGTGAATTACTAGCGAATGTGCTCAGAAAAATTGAAACAAATGTAAGTATTACAAATTTAAAGAAGAAATTAGGCACAGACATTGTAAAGAGATGGAAGAAATTGGTTCTTGATCTTGAATTTAATTTATCTACTTTGTTTATATTGACTTTAGCAGGCGATTCTTCGATTCTTCCAATGAAATGTTGCCGTATTGGGACGAAGATAGATTAAACTATAGGAAAATTCTAATAAGATAATATTTTTTAATTTTTTTTATAGCTAAGAAAAATTAATATTGAATGGGAGATTTGGCGTAATAGTAAGTGTTATTGCAGTGTGACCTGAAATCACGGATTCGAATCGTAAAAAAGACTTCTTGCAATTAAAGAGAAAGCCGTGTATAAAAATTTAATGAGTTCGACCCTTTTTCAAACTCTATTTATTGCGGAAGTATTTGAACATTAAATTATCCTTTAAAAAAATTACTATTAATTAAATACATTGAATCATTGTCCTATTCTATTTGAATAGTACTTAAAAAATACATACCTTTTTTTTTATTGAAACAGAAAGATTAAGAATAGATAAGAGTTGAAATGCATGTAAAACTTTATTAATAACCATTTTTAAATAGGTAAATTCACTCTTATTTTTTGCCTATTTAAAATTATAGTATATTTATTATTTTAATAAGTTAGTTAATAAATTAAATTTTTATAATAATTTTATTTAATATTACTTATTAAATATATTTTATATTAAAATAAAAATATATTAGAAAAATTTTATATATATTTATATTTATAATAAAAATAATTAATTTTTTAAATTTTTATATGACAAGTAATAAGTCTATCTATGCGGGCATGTAATAATTATAAGAATGACAATGCAAGTAGGCAAAGTAGGTGAACAAGCAGGCAGCAGATGTAACGTAAAAGGAAAGCATTTATAATTTGTACCAATTACCAAGCCATCGGGCCGAATTCACATAATTATGCTCTTGCCTAGTGTAAAGTCTCCCTACCCTTTCATGGTCCTCACGTAGACAATTTGCATCAACTAATCTTCTTAACCCATTTACTAGGGATGTTCAGATTTTAATAATCCAACCGAACCCGCTCGACCTGAAATGGAATGGGTAAGTTCGGTCTAATGATAAGCTGAAATTGGGTGAAATCAGGTGGAGACTTACTAAATTTATTGAGTTCGGGTGGTTGGTCAGGTGAAAAATATTTGTTTCGTTCAAAACCAAACCCAACCGACATTTAAATAAATATATTTTAATATACATACATACTAAAAACGTCATTTTCTTATGTGTAAAATGTTGTCGTCCGAGATGCATATATAAGCATCCTTAAGCGTCTAAAATTAACCTTAGCCGCGTAAACTCACTTCTCTCATCTCTCTCGAAAATTAGAACTCTATCGATTATTTCTCTCTTCTCACAATTCGCAGGGTTTTTGGAGAGTTTCTCTCCTGAAGCCTCTCTACCTCCTCCCTCCGTTCATCTCAATCTTTCGGTCGACCTTTCTTCACCTTCTCCAATCATATGTAAGCATATTTCTATACTTCTTTTCGTTTCTTCTCACATAGCAGTAGTCAATTGAAGTTTTTTGGCGTGTTTAGGATAAACACAACCACTCTCTATCTCCTCCTTGACTACTACGTGAGAATTTTGAACTTTTTCTTTTAAAATGAGTGTGTTTTTATTTTTCAGATTCGAGTTTTAGAAGAATTTAGTTTTTTTTAGAGTTTTTTTATGATTTGGTTTTTAGTTTTAATTTTTGTTATTAGATGAGTATTTTATATAATAATATTTAGATTTGTTGAAAAATCAAATTTTTTTACTCATTCATGACTGATTCGTTTGCGTTTTCAGTGTTTTCTTTGTTCGATCACTAGATCTACCGATTGATATTTATTTTATTTTATATTTTAAAATGAGTATGTAGTTGTTTTTCAGATTTGAGTTTTAGAAGGATTTAGTTTTTTTAGAGTTTTTTTGTGATTTGGTTTTTAGTTTTAATTTTTGTTATTAAATGAGTATTTTTTATAATAATATTTAGATTTGTTGAAAAAAATCAATTTTTTTAACTCGTTCATGACTGATTTGTTTGTACTTTCAGTGATTTCTTTATTAGATCAATAAATCTATTGATAATGGTAGATCTATTGATGTTCATTTTATATTTAGTTGTGAAAATATGTATTTCGATTCTATTTTGGATCTTTGTTTTGGTTTTGTTTTAATGGTTTTGATTGTTTGATTAGTAGATTAAGTCGGTCAGCCACTGCATGCCTTTTTTGGTTTATTTACTCATTTTTTTTACTTTTTATATTTTTGTGTAAAAAAATGCCACTGCATGACATATTTTTGTGTCAAAATTCGTTTGCAATTGATTTTGCTTTTGTGTTTGTTTGTGGCTAATATTGGTGTGTTTAAGTGAGTTTTTTTGTAATTATATGTAGATTTTATGAAAATAATTTTTTTAATTGATTATTTATTTTTTTTCATTCACTAATTTGTTTGTGGCTCTGTGTTTACTATGTTAAATTAGTAGATTTGCAAACCACATTAGTTTTATTGATTATTTATGTCTGTTTAATTTTGGAGCTTTTGTGGATGAATGTATGTTCTATAATATTTGCTTTAGTATTGCTGTGGATTTGTTTCTATTTGATTAATTGATTTGATTTTCAGTTTGATTGTTGATATTTATTCAACTTTGTGTTGATTTTGATTATGTTCTTAAGAGTTTTTATTTTTATTTTATTAAAAATAATATTTAAACTAAATTTTGAAAGAAATTGGTGAAATTGGTTTTAGATAAATTTATATTAAGTAATCAGTATAAACTATGTACTATTTTTAATTATAAACTATAATGTATAATTATATGTATACATTATACAAAATATTAAAAGATTTTAATTTTATATATTTATTTAATTATTAAATTTATTTTTGTAATTTATTAGAATATGTATAATCTTATTTATTTTTGAATTAAATTAAATATTTTGAGTAAGAAAATAAATTATCTTATATTATAAAATATTTATTGTGTTTTACTGTATTATTTAATTAATTAATGTATATTTACTTATATTACTTTTATATGAATTTTTTTTATAAATTTTTACTGAGTGTGTTTTTTCTTTTGTATTGATGGTTGATGCTAATTGCTGACTACTGAAGAGAGATAATCACTGATATAAGTTGAGGCACTGGCGGTATATTTTTTATATTAGTATTTATATATATATATATTATATTTTTTTGTTAATATAATAATGTTTATATATGTTAATTGTTTGTTTAGTGTTCGTTGTATTTTTTTGTTTGTATGCTTTTTCATATAATTGTTATAGTATTTTTATTTGGCTATTGTAAATTTGTTGATATTCTACAAATTTGACAATTTGTAATGCTATTTGGTATGTTTGTATGCTTTTTAATATATGTTAAATACAAAAAGTTGATTACTGTATGAGTAGAATTTGGTTTGATGCATGTTCAACTTCAATGAGTACTTGCTATTTGTTTATTTCTAGTTGTATGCAATGCATATTATAAATAAGTTTCTTGTGTTTTTAATGTTTTTATTTTTTATGCATTATGAATTAATTGTCTATTTGTTTTGGTACAATGAGATATTGATTAATGACTGATGGAAATGTTTAGCTGTTGATTTTGCTTTGGGACTGACATGAATTATTTATTTTGTAAGTAACTATATTGTTTCTTGTTTATTACTTTCTGTATTCTTATTTTTCTTGTTCAGAATATGGTTTGAGCTGGAGTGTATACATCATATGGAGTTATGTAGTTTTGTTATGGTGGTGGAATTTTGAATTGGATTCCATTGAGTTTTGTTACTGTAGCAATGTAGTTTAAGTTATATGTAGAGTTTTGTTTGTTCTGTATATTTAAATGTGATACATTTTGTTGAATTCATTGTTTTGAGTTTATATGTGGGTTGTTTTAGTTTTGAGTATGTTACTGCATGCTGGTGAGTGATGACTTGTTTGGAGTATTAACTGATGAGTTGATTTTGTTGATTAAATTTTAAGGTCTTGGGTGGTTGGATTAAAATTTAAAACTTGAATGAAGTGTGTGTATTTTTAAATGATCTGACATCTTAGATTGTGATTTTTATTAGTTTGATTTACTGAAATATGATTGTGTTAAGTTGCTTATGAAAAAATTTATTTTATTACATGTATCCTTATTAATTTGTTTACTGAAATATGTGATTTAGTGATTTATTTTGTTCTGTTTCTAGTGTTTATGAAATATTTTGTGCTGTTGCAAGTCTCCTTATCGATTATTAAGTTCTTTCAATCACTAGTTATGGTTTCTGATGTAATCTAATTCTTCAATTATTTTGTTGATTGTGAATAGCAATCACTAACTCATTGATGATGTATATATTCTAATTTTGGGTATTTGTAGTTTTAGTATTTTCTATTTTATTTTATTTATATTAAATCAGAAAGCACTAAAACTATCAAATGTATGCAATTTATTTTATGATAGCTATCGTTTTAGTGCTTTCAATTATTTTTTTTGTTAAATCAGAAAGCACTAAAACTTGATTATTTGTGTGTATTTTTGTTGCTGCCATGGTTGAAAGTAGCTTAACATAATGGGGTAGAAGGTAAGCTACTTAGTAGTTATTATTTACAGTTTATATATCTGATTAATATAATCGATCAATTTTAGATATTACTTTTGCATTTTGTAAATAGATTTGAATATATAATATTAATTTATTCAATTAATTGCAAATGTGAGTTTAATAAATATTTAGTTAATTGATGTAAAAGAAATTACCGTACAAAAAATTCTCTGAAAAAAAATTAAATTTAAAAAAAAATGACAAAACTCGTAAAAATGACTTGATTTTGATTAAAAAAACATTTTAAAATGAAGCCAAAATAAAAGCTCAAATGGTCAGCCCAATCTAAATCCAAACGTTGCAAACCGGTCGAAACTGAAATTGACCCGGATCGGTTGAAATATGTGTTATCGGTCGTTGTCAGATTGACATTTTACACTTTTCAGCGGGTTAAAATTATTTTAAACCGACTAAACTCAAACCGTGCACATCCCTTACGATTTACTACATATCTCTAAACAATAAACTATTGTTTTTATTTATTGTTTAACTTGTTAGTTTTGATTTGTTACTGAAAAAACTCATAGATCTGTATATTTATATAGTACTCTACATTTCATGGTTTTTAAATTAATTTTCCTTTATGTAAATATACATATTTATGAGGTTTTTTTACTCATCGTGCTTTGCTTTTCTGCATGTTTCAGAACGCTTGATTCAGAGTTGTTATGTGTGATTTTGGATTCACAAGAAAGTTTTGTAAAAATTCGATGATATTAAAAAAATTTCTGTAGAAGTATATTTTTAACATACTCTGTATATTATTGGTATATTATTACTTTACTATTAATATATTTTATAGTATATGTTTGGGTGTTTATGATTTTTTTTTATTATTGTTTGTATACATAAGAACTTTTGGAAGATTGTGTCTTTTTTTTTTACTTTATTTTATGCAAATGAAACTCATTATACATTTAATTTTGCAATTTGTATATAATAAACTTAATATTTAATTACTTTCTTTGTCTAGTTGAAATTATCACTTTTACAAGGTAAATTTATTGCTCTTAAATTATCACTTTAAAATAAAAAAATTAATTATTTTTTAAAATTATATTCTTATTATTAATTACTTAATTAATAAAGTAAGAGTATAATATTAATAAATTAATAGATGATATTTTAGTTAATTTAATATAATTTTATATAATATTTAAAAAATTTAATAACTTTATTAATAGATGTATATGAATTAAAGTCGATGATTTTAATGGAATAAAGATAGTAAATAAACTCTAAACTCTAACTTTTTAATGTATGCCATTTAATTATATTTTATTTTACTCAAAAAGTGTAAGTTGATTTATTTTTTGTTATATCTCTACGTAACAAACTCAATATATATCTAATATATATTATGTAATGTATAATCAAATCCAATATATATTAAATATATATTTAATATATACTAAGTGTAACTTATAATTCTTGGTATTTGATATTATTTGATAAAAAATAAAAAAATATAAACTAATTGATAAATTTACTTAACAAAAGTTTATCTAATAACACACTTTATATATACTAAGTAAAACTATTAATATAAATTATAACTTATGTTATATTTGAATTATTGTTTAATAATATTTTGTTATATAATATAATTTTAAACTTATATTATTGAAGTATTATATAAGTAAAGAAAAAGTGAAAAAAAATAATAATTCGTAGTTTGTATTAAGTATAATTTTGGAGTATACACTTTTTCGGATTTAATATAATTTAAATAAAAAAATCTGATATTTTTAATAAATTTTTTGTGGCATGAAGAGTTTTTTTTTTTAACAAATTTATAAAAAGTTATTTTTATTTTTTTCGTCGGGTGCTTTCCGGTCCAGCCCAGTTCCAGGCTTAGCTGATGTTGAGAAAAGGGCAATACTGTATTTGAAAGAATCGGGGTCTTTTCGGAATTTAATTGCTCTCCGAAAAACAAGTCCTCCGTCTTCCTTTGCTGCACTCTGACCATCCTATCCCAATCGAAACCCTAATCCAGAGAAATTCTAAAAGCTTTTCTGTTCAATTTAAAGCTTTCCGACTGTAATTGAAGAACTAATTATAATTGGCACCAAATTCTTATAACAACTTCACTAATGACATCGTCAAAACGACATAATTACAAGGAGAAAATCGCTCGTCGCAAGTAAGGAACAAATTCGTGAATAGTAATATTGAGAAGTTCTGGTAATTTATGGAATTCAAGTTTCTATTCATATTTCTAACAGTGGAAATTGTGCAGAGAGGATAAACCAGAGGAACTAGAGACACGGAAATACAGGGACCGAGCAAAGGAGCGAAGAGAAGATCAAAATCCTGATTATGAGGCCACTGAATTGGGGTCTTTTCATGCTGTTGCTCCTCCAGGCGCGGTTGATCTCCGGTCAGCTGACGCCCATAAGATTTCCATTGAGAAGAGCAAGTACCTTGGAGGTTCGTTTTCTTTGTTACCAAAATACTTTGCCAATGAATTGCTAGGATCTTTTCTTATTTTTTAAGAGCTAAGTGGAGAAATGGTGTTCAGGTGATGTGGAACACACACATTTGGTGAAAGGATTAGATTATGCGTTGCTTAATAAAGTGAGAAGTGAAATTGACAAGAAGCCAGATGCTGGAGACGATGCTGATGGGAAGTCTAGGTAACTTGTTTTTTTTTTCTTCTGAACTGTTTAAAAAATTATTGTAGCCGTTCTATTGTTGGGTTTCAATTAATTTTGATATGGAAATATGTGAAATATGTTTTGGGTGAAGCATTGATTTTTAATGTTACAAAATGGTAGCTATCTTAGGAAAATGTATATAAGACCTGTGAAAGGAAAATTGTGCGTTTAAATAGAAAATAAATGAAAACAGTAGGGACTAACAGATGAAGCTAGTCTGGGGAGTGAGTTCCTCTTCTGTTGTGATTTGTGATAATATCATAAGAAGCTGCTAAACTTAGTCTTATTCAAGCGCTCAAAAGGGTGAAGCACAGCTCTCCCAAATGCGTAGTCAGTTTCTATCAGCTTAACTAAAGAGCACCTGTTTGGTTGTGGTTAGTTGTCAACTTTCTGTGACATCTATCAAGATTCATTTCTCTTGCAAGATGGTCAATACAGCTTCTGTTGGTTTTATTTTAGTTTCTGTGGATAATAAGCTTTATATTTTTGTCCTTGTTTGCATTGACATATTCTTGTTATTGGTTGCCAGATCATCTAATGAAGATCAACAATTGTCATTTCGCACTGCAACTGCAAAGGTGTGCAACTTTTTGTGAATTGGTGGAGTTCTGGATTATAAGCCTCTTTTTTAGCATTTATTGAACACGTTATTTCCTTGTTTCAGTCTGTCTATCAGTGCATAGTGAAGCCTCAAACTATTATGAAGACAAATGAGATGTTTCTTCCTGGTCGGATGGCATTTATTTTTAACATGGTAAGCCTATCTTCCTTTCCTGTGCTTATCTTAATTCATATCTGTGTAATAGTTGTTCAGCATGTTCATTGAGTTTTGAATGATCTTCACTCTTCAGGATATTTATGCTCTTCCGAGTGTGATTTTATCAACATGTCCTCGGTTTTAATCTTTACAGGAGGAAAAGTTATTTTTTTTTTCAATTTCTCTGATAGTAGTTTTGTAGAACAACATCGAGGAGAAAAGATGAATTTTAGTCCCCTGTGAGGAAATTACTTGGTGTTTTTTTTTCCATGTCACTTTTCACATATACCAACAGCACTTAATATCTTAGACCTTAAATGGCTAAGATAATTATGCTGCTTTGTCTGAGTTGAACTTGTTTAACAAATGAAACAAATGGATTTGCTTTGTTGCAGCCTATGGGGTTGTATTGGCCTCGGATTGCCTTGTGAAGTGTTGTTATTTTTGGAGTTGTAATGATATCATCCTTTTGCTTGTGCAAAGTAGGAAGGAGGTTTGGTGTTTGATTTACAGTTATGGCGTGGAGCTACATATGGCATATGATTTAACTGTTAGGACAGTTTCATAGACTCTACTTATTTTCTCTAAAATTGTTGTCACCTTTTTTCCTCTCATTTTTTGATGCTTTTTAGGAGGGTGGATACTCTCACGATATCCCAACCACAGTGCACCGGAGTAAAGCTGATTGCCCAGTACCCGAGGTTTGTATTTTCTTTATCTGTTGCATCAATCTTGTTGAAGAAAAATAAGAAGGCATATATGAGTTTATATATGTTTTGTAGGAAATGGTTACAGTTAGTGTTGATGGATCTGTACTGGATCGAATTGCAAAAATTATGTCATATCTTCGCCTTGGATCTTCTGGAAAGGTTTTGAAGAAGAAAAAGAAGGAGAAAGAGGCAAAAGGTAATTGTCATGCATTGCACTTTCTTGACCAAAGATGTGCATATTTTTGAATGTACCACTATATTCTCTTTCTTTATCTCAATAAAATTTATTTTCTTCTATAGAAAAGAATATGCTATCTTTCTTTATTTTCTCTATCCAAACTCTCTTATCCAAATTGATTTCATATGGGATATTGGCATTCTTCATCAAATGCATCCTTTGTGTAGTCTACTTTTTTTTTAATTATTTTATTTGGCATGACAAGGTTTTTTATCATCTATATTTTATCATACAGGAAAACTTTCAGCTGTTGGCAATGGATATGATGAAGAGGATAAGCATTCAAAACCTAATGGTGGGATCTCTACCAATAAAACTGAAAGAGAAATTTTGCCGCCGCCACCACTACCACCGCCTCCCAAGAGAACTCAGCCTGATTCTCGAGAGAAGCAGGCTTCAGTAGTTGCCAGGATAGAAGATGATGACATTTTTGTGGGAGATGGTGTTGACTATGATGTTCCTGGAAAAGACATGAGCCAAAGTCCTATTTCAGAGGACATGGAAGAGTCTCCTCGAAACAAGGAGAGAGTTTCCTATTTCAATGAGCCTGTTTATGGCCCAATACCCCCTTCTGGGCCTTCTCAGGAATGGCAAGACCTGGTAAGTAGGTAGCTATAAGCAGCTGCATGTACATATAGGGAAAAATATGAATTTTTTTGACAAAATGAAATGCCTCAAATTACCTTTTAAGTTTTAGTTACCTTAAAATAAGTTATTCCATCTGTCTTAATGCATTGATTTACTGGCTGTTTATTTCAGAATGGATATGATGCAATGCAAGCACAAGCATTAGCTAATGGCTACCAGGGTGAGTGGCAGGATTACCAATATGCTGAGCAATTGGCATATCCTGAGCAATATCTCCAGCAATCGGTGCAGGCGTATGACATGCAAGCAGCTTCAAACATTGTACAGGACCCACGCTTTATGACTCAAGAAGAGAAGGATCGTGGTTTAGGGTCAGTGTTCAAGCGTGATGATCAGAGGCTTCAACAATTGAGGGAGAGAGATGCAAGAGAAAAGGATCCTAATTTTATCTCTGAGAGTTATTCAGAATGTTACCCAGGGTATCAAGAGTATAATCGTGAGATTGTGGACAGCGATGATGAAGATGACTTGTCAAAAATGGACATGGGTGGACGGGTAAGTGATCTATCTCAGAAAACAAAGTAATTATCCTTCTGTTTAGTCAACCAAAAAGTACGTGATGATTAAATTTAGTCGTGTATATCATGTACCTTTAACTTCGTAGACATCACAAATTTCCATCTAGGGCTACATTAGAGTTTTGTGGATGTGTGATGTGAATGAAGGTAACATTAGTAGTAAGCTATTGACGAAAATAATTATAATGGTAATTTGTCTATTGAAATTTATCAATTGGGATTGATCCAAAGAAGTTTTGACAATTGACGCTAATTAATTGCGTAAATACTCTCCAACAGGCAAAAGGTCGGCTTCATCGGTGGGACTTTGAGACAGAAGAGGAATGGGCAAAATACAATGAGCAAAAGGAAGCAATGCCAAAAGCTGCATTCCAGTTTGGTGTGAAGATGCAAGATGGACGGAAAACACGGAAACAGAACAAGGACCAGAAGCTCAATAACGAGTTGCACCAGATTAATAAAATACTGGCCAGAAAGAAAATGGAGAAGGAGACGAATGGTGGTGATGGTGGCCATTATGATGAGGATATACAAGTTGCTAAGAAGGCACGCGTATGAGTCAATTGACGCACAGAGCTGTCTTGTACGAATTATTTATTTGTATAACATGTTGACATGCTCTTAATGGTTAATTCTAATGTGCAAAGTAAAACAGTTTTAGTTCTTCGCCTTCTTCTTTGGTAGGTTTTGTCATCTTCCCTCATTTTAAAATGGAAATGATAAGAATCTAATAATTCAGGACTCCATGCATTATCTTAATAATGAATGTTTGTTTTCTAAAGGCTATACGAGCTGTTCTGAGAATTGCGAATAGGTCGGATTGGGACAGAGATACAAGGCGCTTTTTAAAACTGTATTTTGATATTTTATTAAAAGTGCTATTATTATTATTTTTTTTTGTAAATAATAGTTTTAAAAACAAGATAAAAAAATTATTTTTTTTCAAGATAATTTTATAAATTTTAAATGAAAGTAAACACAATTTAGTAAGAACATCTTGACAGGAGTTTAATTGCAGTATCGAATACACATGGTAAAAGGTAGAATACAAAGGCTCTAGTTAAGCAGAATTGGATCGGTTGCATCAAAACACTAACCCTTTTTTTTCTACAAAAAAGATAATGCATAAAAAAAATCTAATAATATCTTTTAAATAAAAATCTAATAATGTCTTTTAAATTTATTTAACAGATTTTTGTAATTTCTTTTAGTAGTAGTACGCGAAACTATGTCTGTTATTTAAAGAAATATATACTTAACATTAATCTTTATTTTCATGTGTAGAATTTTTGCATTTTTAAATTATAAAGGTAAACATATTTTATATTATTTAATTATTTAAAATTTAACAATTTAATTATTTAAATTAATGGATGAATTTTATTTATTTTCATTTTAAAAATAAAATTTAAATTCAAATGAGCAATTATTTAAACAGATTTTTATATAGGAAAAATTATACTATTCATCATTTTTGATAATTTTTTTTATTTTTATTAGAGATATTTTAATTGTTTTATAATAAATTCATAATAGACTACGTAAATTTATTAAACTAATAAAAAATTTATAATAAATTATATAAATTTAGTATTTTAATAAATTAATAATAAATTCTTGTATATCTAAATATTTTTAAAAATATAATAAATTTAAATTTTTTTTATTTTCTCGCATTTTTATAGTCTTGCATGACGGTTAACTGGTATGGGCCTTGGCCCAATGAATTACACCCAGACGTTCAGTTATGAGCTTTTTTAATTCCCAAAAATAGCTTGCAAAGCACACTACTCCATATCCTTGAAACTTTTACAAACCTACAGATTTGTCCCTTCAATTCGAGTCCAACTAAATTACTTTAATAAAAAAAAAACAGAAAAAAAAATCTGTAAGTTGCGGGGGTTGTCTCGACTCAAGGTCAAAGGATCACAGCTTTTACCTTACCTAGATTATCTTCGTTTTCGTTGTTTTCGATTGAACAACACCAAAATTCTGTTCATATCAGAGCCTCCACAGTTGGAGAAAGCAGAAGGTATATTTATTTATATAATCTCAATTCACTCATAATTAAAACTTTGATTCCATTTTCCTTCTATGTTTATTTTTGAAAAGCCCTAATCAGAAAATAATTGATTTCTTTTTGGTTTGTGTTTGTCTAATTTTGGGAATTGAAAGGCTTCTTTTGTTCTTGATTAGGGATTAGGCTCTTTTTTATAGTTAGAATAAAGGGTATCGACTATTACAAAAATGTTTTGAATATTGTCTATCTCTTTTTTTCTTTATATTTTTTTTTATCGCAACAAGCCTGTTGGAATCTTCATATTAACTTTGTTTCTGTCTGCCTTTCTTTATAATTTCTTCTTCTGCTAAATTGCTTAATTGTGCGGTAATTTGGTTATTGCAGTGCTATTTCTTGTTATTTTGTATAATTAGCGGGCGAATGGTTTAGCACATGGCAACTTTTGAAGGAAAAGTTACATTCACCTCACTTTCTAAGCAAGAAAAGGAAAAAAATATGTACCCTCATGTCGATGACTATAGTAATCATGTATGGCCTGCTACGAAAGGCGTGACTGCTCACCAGTTAGGCTCACAGTCTGTGAAAGAAGATTATTCTGTTCAGTTTCCATTTGAGTCTGAAGATTTCCTTGATGGGGATTATGATTCAAATGAAAATCTTTGCAATGCAATGCAAATTCGTAGGCCTCCAGAGGTCAACCTGAAGAATGTTTTAAGTGGGATAGTTGCAATTTTGACCGGACGTAATAAAGGGCCTACTGTTTCCATGAATCAACAACTTCCTAGTTCAAATGTTTCCTTTCTTGGTTCTGAAAAGAATGGGGATACCTATTTGCATTCATCAGTTTATATACCAAGTGCTCCTCCACTTCTGGAACCAAGTGGGATTAACTATAGTGCATACAAAGAGGTGTTAGAAGCTGAACCGACAGAATGGCTACCGGATAGTTCTACTACAGTTTGCATGCAGTGCACTGCTCCCTTCACTGCGCTGACTCGTGGAAGACATCATTGCCGATTTTGTGGTGGTGTCTTTTGCAGAGCATGCACAAAAGGAAGGTGCTTGCTACCTGTTAAGTTTAGGGAGAGGAATCCACAGAGGGTATGCAATGCTTGCTATGATAGGCTTGATCCTTTACAAGGAGTTCTCATCAATACCATTAGCAACGCTGTGCAAGTAGCCAAGCATGATGTAATGGATTGGACATGCACAAGAGGATGGTTGAACCTTCCTGTTGGTTTGTCCATGGAACATGAATTATACAAAGCATCCAACACATTGAGAAGCTACTGCCAGGTTTGATTTTGTTTTTCATCAAGGTTCTCTTTATATTACTGGTGTGCGTTACAAGTTCTGTTTCCTGATTCATGGTTATATGTTTGCATTTTTCCCTTTCTATGCAATGTTACCAAGCTGACAATCTTGGTTCATTGCATGTGCATCCAAGCATTCATGTTCATTAAATCTGAAAATTTTTGTTTCCTTTGCATCTGATGTGGCAGGTCGCTAGGTTGAATCCTGATAGGTCAATTCCTCTGGCAGTTCTGAAGGGAGCTAGAGGCTTGGCAATATTAACTGTTGCTAAAGCTGGTGCTTTGGTTGCTTATAAAATTGGCACTGGTTTGGTTGTTGCACGAAGGTCAGATGGATCATGGTCTGCCCCATCTGCCATATGCTCAGTTGGTTTAGGATGGGGTGCTCAGGTGATATTTTATTGCATAAAATTCTTCAATCTTGAAAACTTTTTAATTGATACTGCTCTGAGCCTGTTAGCAAATTAGTTTATCTTAATAAAATGTAATCGAGGGAAAAAGAATTTCCTGGTTATGCTTGTATCCAGCAGATAGAAGGATATATTTCCCCATGTGCCTTTTGTAGATGTATGATCTTGGTGTTGTTGTATTCTATTGTAGTTGATAAATTTTGTATTCCATCCCTTTTCCAGTTTGGGGGTGAGCTTATGGACTATATAATTGTCCTTCATAATATGAAAGCTGTGAAGACATTCTGCAGTCGCATGCATTTTTCTGTTGGCGCTGGTTGCAGCGCTGCAGCAGGCCCTATTGGGAGGGTGCTGGAAGCAGATCTTCGGGCTGGGGATAGAGGATCCGGCATGTGCTACACTTACAGTTGTAGCAAAGGTATTGTATCCTGAATGAATGTTGGTGTTTTAATTGCTAGAAGTATCAATTTCTCTTTTGTGAGATGGTTTTTTGGATGACACAATTAACCTAGATGTGAAAATTCCATGAGATGTACGTAATCTCATGTTTCTGTGGTGCCAGGGACTTATGACTGGTTTTGTTGTCAGTTGTAGGGTATTTGTGGTGTGATCTGGGCATGTCTGCTTCCTTTTTTTTTGTTTTTCATAAGGCTATCTTTGGTGACTCTGTGTGATTGGTTGATGATGATTCCAGAGAGTTGTATTGTTTTCAATCACAGCCCTCCCATCATTGGTCACAATCTCCCATTTGTTTCTACCTACTCATTGCTGAAAGTTATTCATGTAATTCAGTTGTAACATACGACACTTTACATCTACTGTAAAATCTTATTTGATCTCAGGGTGTGCATGTTTGTTCACCTATATTATGTAGTCATTAGAAAGTCTGAAAATATGGATAACTGGGTATTTATCCTTGCAAATGTGCAGGGGCATTTATTGGAGTATCACTTGAAGGAAATGTAGTTGGAACAAGGATGGACGCCAATCTGAAGTTCTATGGTGATCCTTATCTCACTACAAATGACATTCTACTGGGTAACGTGGACAGACCGAAAGCTGCCCAGCCCTTATATGCTGCCCTTGAAGACCTCTACTCTAGCCTGAGGTTTTAGTTGCCTGTCTCTTCATGTGACAATGACTGCCTGTGCTGGATGAGAAGTCTCCATCTATCTGAAGTTCTCTTTGCATGTGCTCTGTTTCTGTTAGCTATTGAGATGTTAACTTGCTTCACAAATTGATTTCCCCCTTTGAATTGTATAGTTTCTCTATTGCACACAAGGAAAACAATTTCATGGGATAGACATGTCAGATTTATTATCAACTTCTGTCGAAATTAATTAATTTGAATCTGCATGTAAAAAACCAAACTTGATATAACAATGTAAATATGCAGTTGTATATAATACCATTATTTGATCAATACAATATCGCAAGGTGCAACTTGTCAGTTTTTTAGGATTGAGGCGTCTCGAATTCAAATTCAACTTTCTGATAAGGTTACGTACACGTATAAATCATTGAACCAATGTGTGCAATAGGTTTGGACTAATTAATTTTCAGACAGGAGTAAAATTAGTTTTTAGATTGAGAAAGTAGGTATAGGTTTTGAAGCTTCGTAATGGGAGGGCAATGGATCCCTTTTCAATTAAGCAACTGCCATAAAGTTAAAATTAATGAAAATTTTCTAGTTCCACGTTTAATATTTTATGACAAGTGCTATTTGTCTATTATCAAGGAAAAATAGCACGATCCACTCGCCTTTGTCTACTTCTGAGTAAAAAGCTAAGAAGCCAAAGTTATAAGGATTCCTTCACATTGAATACCACCTCAGCAACTGAGAAAAGATCGTTTCTTCTTCTCTTCTGCATGGCTATACATGTATGCCAAGTGGTACTGTTGTGATCAGACGGCCACGGTTGGATTTTTATATCCTCAATTTTCATATTTTTCTCTTTGATGCAAACGAGGTGGTGGTTGAGCTGGTCTAGAACTTGAAAAAGCTAGTGGGTACAAATCAAGCGGTGCTCTCTTCCCAGTAACCCAATTCTACCATACGATAAACAGGAGACCTGTAAGTTTAGTGCTTTAGAAGGAAGGAAGAAAGAAGAAGAAGATACGGGAAACAAGTTGATTTCATTTTTATCCAAATCCTGGAAAAATTATAGGGAACCTAATGCTTTTGTGGATTCAAAGTTGATTTCTAATGATGATGCTGTATTCTTGACACCCAAGTCATTTCACAGTGGGTCTGAAGAAGTAGAAGATCATCAAGACCACCACCATAAAGTTTCTGAGGAATTACAGTTTCTTGATTCTGAAACTGATACTGATTCTCCGATTTTCATATGTGAAATTTGTGTTGAGAGAAGGTTGTTAGATGACTCCTTCAATTTCAAGGGTTGCTCACACTTTTACTGTACTCAATGTACTGTTAGATATGTAGCTTCCAAGCTTGATGACAATGTGCTGCATATTTCTTGTCCCGTATCCAATTGTGAAGGAGTTTTGGACCCTGAATTTTGTCGCCTTATCCTCCCAAAGGATATGTTTGATAGATGGGGTATTGCTCTTTGTGAGTCTGCAATTGATGGTTCTCAGAAATTCTACTGTCCTTATATGAATTGCTCCGCGTTGCTGATTAATGAGACAGGGGCAGAGGATGAAGATACAGAGGAAGTTACAGAGTGCCCTGTCTGTAAAAGAGAATTTTGTATAAAGTGTGAGGTTCCTTGGCATTCTGAACTTACCTGTGAAAAGTTTAAGAAATTGAAGAAGAAAGGTGGTGATAATATGTTGATTGATCTTGCAAAAAGGAAGAATTGGAGGCGGTGTCCAAAGTGCAAGTTCTATGTGGAAAGATCAATTGGTTGCTACCATATTGAGTGTAGGTATGTTGTTTCTTTTAATTTAATTTTTCTTTCCTTGATATACAATCAAATGGGTATTTGTATTTCTTGTTATTATTGCATGATTATGAATTATATGCTCATTTGCTTACTTCTTTTCCTTTTATCAATTTAGAGCTTTTGATACCCTCTGTATGCTAAGAGTAATTCTGCATTATACAAAAACAAGCAGTCTCTGAGTTCTTTGGTTTTTGATTTTTTAATAACTATCTAGATTGATAATTTTAATTTCAAAAAATTGAGAGTTGGAATTTTGTCATTTTCTCTGCTTAGGAATTTATTGAATTAATTAGCAAATAATATAAGAATTGTCAATCATGTGTTTGATTTCTATAAGAAAATTGCATCACTAGATTTGAACTTTGAGGTCTCAGCTCTTGAGTGTTGCCCCTTTTTAGCATTTACTCTTTGAAAAATGAGTAGTTTTGAAGCTCTTACATAATCCACATGTCTGAATTTACTACGAAACATCACTTTAATTTTGGGGCATGCATCTGTCATTTCTTATATCAGACATTTTAATTTTTGTTATAATTATGCTGGCAATGTCTATATCGTCTCATAAACGTGTGTCTCTGTCCATCTCTGAACCTGCATGCTCTAGGTCCATTTGATATGGTTGATTTTATTCTTTATCTTTTTTTTTCTTTCAAATGTGAAAAAAAAATTAGTGTTTTATCATTAAATTATTTTTGTTCTTGTTATTCAGTGTTCTAAAATATAAAAATAGGTCCACAAAATAAGAAAAAACCATGAGAAATAGCTTTCCTATATTTCATCAAATCCTTATTTCAAGTTACAAACTTTCTGTACACAGAAATGAAAAACCAGAAACAGAAATAATCAAATAGTCCTCGTATGAGTTTTGCTCCTCCTATGTGTCTGAGTTGAAAGTTTCTGACTTGAAGAACCTGTCAGAATTGGGGGAGAGGCTGAGCTAACAATTTCACATATGTCTGGTTTTGTTTATTAATTCAATTTTTTCTTTGTGTAATCACAGGTGTGGATATGCTTTCTGTTGCCAATGTGGTACTCGAGCAAGCAACAGTTCCCACAATTGCTCTAAGTGTAAGTACTGAATTTGCTCATATTTTGGATATGTGTTGGAGTTTTGAAGACAAAATGAGAATGAAAAACAGAGCATAAGCTACTGCAACTTTTCATTGATTTTCTTACAATATATAGAGAGATAAGAGCGAGGATTTTGAGTACAAAGTTGGATAATAGCCATACCTTAACCATCCCCCATACTTAGATTACTTAAAACACTCAAAAACTAACTCATATCTACTACCATGCCTACTGATTTTCTTACCATTACAACAAATATTCAGATTTCAAAATATAAATTTCCCACCAAAATACAAAATATTTTGAGAGTAACCAAGGAAATTCTCAATTCTAAACACTCCTTGAGAATTTTCTTTGTTACTCCTAAGTTTGATTTTAGAATTTCAAACTAAGTATAAGGAAGAGCCTCAAAAAATGATTCTTCAAATTGTACTCTTGAATTGCAATTTGCCACTTTATTGTCAGCAGCTTTCTCATAACTAACAAATGAAACTACAGCCTCCTTAATTGCATTGCTGTAAACATCTTCCATCTTTGAATCATTAGAAATGGGACCACAAACAGCTATACAACATTCTTCATTTGCATTTTCAACACCAATGCACTCAATTCTTTTTCATTAGAGTTTGTTTTTCAACCATGCCTTTCTCCAAGTCTGTTACTTCATCAATTTCATCGGTATGTAAATCATCTTTCAGATTTAAAACAAAGCTTTTATTTATCATTTTTGCTTCTGCAATTTTGCACCCATATAAATCATTGATGATGCAGCAATTATTCTTAAATGAGAGTTCATAGCCCTTCTTCATTAGTTGTGCAACACTAAGAAGATATTGATAAAGTTTGGGTATGAACAAAACATCAGAAATAATTTTCATACCTTTCTTGGTCTGAATTGTAGTTGAACCTTTCCCTTCAGCATATACAATTTCTTCATTTATCATTCTCACTTTAGTCTTCACTGATTTGTCCAAAGTAGTGAAATAAGTTGCATCTTTAGCCATGTTATTTGTGCAACCACTATCAATATTCCAAATGAATTTTTCTAATGTCACATGGCCTGGAGCTTTCAAATGAGTTGCATAAAACAAATGATCTTCATCATCTTGTTGGTTTTCCATCACTCTAACTTGTTGGACAGCTTGTGGTGGAGAATGATTTTGTTTTAACCTGCAAAATCTTTCAATACGACCAATCTTCTTGCAAAAATTGTATTGAGCTTTCTTCCAACATCTTTCTTCACAATGACAATGATTTGTTTTTTCACAAGTGCCACAAGGTGGAAAAATTTTTCGGACATTGCAATATTGACTTCTAGCTTCATCCTCCTTTGGTTTTGATGGAATTTTTCTTTTATATTTTGCTTTGATAGCTAGGAATGCTACTTCAGTTGCATCTTCATTTCTCATAGAAGATCAATGTTCTTGAGCTTGAAGCTTACTAATAAGCCCAACTACTGTCATCTTTTTTAAATCACATGATTCTTCTATGGCTGATACTTTGGCTTCAAACTTTTCAGAAAAACCAATTAACATTTTTTCAACAACTTTATAGCCATCCACATCCTCCCCATAGAGTCTCATTTGATTTACTAATTCCAATAATTTAGAAGAATAATCTTTGACAAATTCATTCTCCTTCATATTTAGCTTTTCAAACTCTCTTTTTAGAGTTAACAACTTCACAACCTTGACCCTTTCACTCCCTTCAAACTCTTTAATTTTTTCCATATTTCTTTGCCTTTTCAAGATGCATAATTCTTGTGAAAACAACATCAGATAAAGCTGAATGTATACAAGTGACAGCTTTATCTCTTTTCATTTTCTCTTCCTCATGATGCTTGATTTGATCTACTGTTGGGTTAGTACTAAGTGGTGGAACCTCTCTATCATGCTCTACGATTTCCCATAATCCCATAAACTTCAAGTGAGACTTCATCTTAATTGCTCAAATATGGTAATTTTCACCAGAAAAAGTAGGGATAGTAGGAGCAACAAGGCTGGTTGAAGCCATTCTTAAAAAAGTGTTTAATCTCTAAAAAAAACTCACTTTAATTTAATTTCTCAAACCTCACATCCCTTAAGAATTTTGCTCTGATACTATGTCAGAGTTTTGAAGACAAAATGAGAATGAAAAACAGAGCATAAGCTACTGCAACTTTTCATTGATTTTCTTACAATATATAGAGAGATAAGAGTGAGGATTTTGAGTACAAAGTTGGATAATAGTCATACCTTAACCATCCCCATAATTAGATTACTTAAAACACTCAAAAACTAACTCATATCTACTGCCATACCTACTGATTTTCTTACCATTACAACAAATATTCAGATTTCAAAATATAAATTTTCCACCAAAATACAAAATATTTTGAGAGTAACTAAGGAAATTCTCAATTCTCAGCATACCATCTCTCTTTTGCCAAGTCCAAACATCCATTGTTCATGGTTTAAAACTAGTACAGATCAAACTGTTCTTTAAGAATATTTAGAGTTTTGCAATAGAAAAAGTTAATTTGTGGCCTTAGCTTGGCTTGGAGAATGGGGGTGTTGGTGGGTATGTCTTAAAGTTGATTCAAAGGTAGAGGTTGATGTGTTAACAGTCTTTTACTGTGTCCCTAAACGCTAATTCAGTTTTGTTTTGGCTGGCAGGTACGAACTTGGTATTTTTAAGGGTGGCCATTTTTGTAGCAGAATTTTTTAGCTAATTATGCAGACAGGCTACCCATGAGTATCTGTTCTTGTTGAACAGTCCTCCCCTGTTTTCTATCTTTCAGTTTTTAGTTTATCAATGACTTGTCTGAAATTTCATACTCTACAAATTGTCTGATGTAACAACTTTTGCTTTAGGAATTTGGTTCCCATCTATGGGGGAAAAAAACAAAGCTTTCCAAATCAAAGCTACTGTTAACCTTTATTTGGATGAAAATTTTGGTTTAATAATGTGTGGTATTTTGTATATTTGGATGAAAATCATGGTTTAATAGTGTATGATATTGTATGATAACTTGATAAGGATGGTTAATATGCTTTAATAAATTTTTTCATTTGATCTAAATATTTTTTGTAAAACTTCAATGGGTTGTGAAAATAAAAAATAAATTGTAAGAATATATTTGTTGTTTAGAAAATTTATTGGTTATTTTTTTGAAAGATAACTCTTTAAAATAATGAAAAAAAAATACAAAATTAATCATTTAACAAATGTATTAAAATTTATAATTTTTAAATTATGAGATTATTATAAAAAATAAAATAAATAAAAAATTAAATCATATATATATATAATGAGATAATAGAAAATCATCATACTTTTTAGAGTTTACACTGAGAGCCCTTCTCTAGCTAAGGACGATGCATCATTTAAACTATATATCAATTTATGTGAAAATAACTGTTTTGTATGTAACTATACTTTATTCAACTTGGCCTTAAAAAAAAAACCTTTATTCAACTTAATATATAAATATTTTCATTTAATTATTATTAAAATAAATAATCATATAATTTATCTAATTGTTAGAATTTGTTTAGCAATTTATCACGTTGTAGATTGTTGCAGTTAGAAGAAAAACGAATAAAGTTGCTCATCTCTTAGCAAGGATGGCATCGTAGTATGCTAGTCTTTCAGTTTGGAGTTAAGATCCGTTGTTTCTCGCTGATGTTCTTTGTGCAAATGCTAAGCTTGTTGACATTAATTTGCGTGCATAAGGTTAGCCTATTGGGTAGGTGCTAGTATTCCATGCTTTTGGTTTTTTGTTTCCATTTCTTTTATTAATAATATTAAATGTGAGAATGCGTAAATTTTTTAAAATTGATTGAGCCAAATAGATTTTAATTAGATTCTAAATGCACATTAAATTAAATTTATATTTTTAAAAAAATTTAAATTTATTCAAATGATTAAATTAAATTTTATTTTTTTAAATTTAAACTCGATTGATAAATATATATTTATAAATTATAATATATATTATATAATTCAATCCAACCTATAAATTTATATATATATTAAATATATTTATAATATATATTATATAATTTACTTTAATTTGATCAAATTGAATTAAATAAAAAAATATAAATTGATTATAAAAATATATAATTTTAATTTAATTTAATTTAATTTTTTAATATCTAATTGAATTAAAATATATTTTAAATCTAGCCTAATCCGAATAATGCACGCGGTCACAAGGAAACTTTTGAAACTTGCCATGGAGATCGAACAGATCGGGCTCTGCTCAAGAACCCAAAATATCCCAAACCCGTCGGCACAAGAGCAACAGATGAAACCAGGATCAAAAAAGAAGCCAAAAGTTGAGAAATCAATAGCCGAGATATGTGAGATTGTGGACCTAGACGATGGGGATGGCAATGTGTTGTGTGGTAAAATATGAGACAGTCCTAGATTTGGAGGAAAATTCAATTTAAGTGTGTTTTTTACTCTATTTTGATTGAGGAAGGGAAAAATAAAATGATTAATAAGTATGCAAGGGGTTTAATTCGAGAAAAATCAGAACCTTCAATGTAGATAAGCAAATGAATAGAAAATTTCAGTGCCTTTTCTTTATTATCAATCCTTATTTATATAGCAAAAATATAATAACTTAGCTAAAAATTAGCTACTGTAATAATAAAATAATAGATTTCTAGGAAGACTTAAAAAATTAAGATTTAGATAGCTACTTTGACCAAGATTTTTTATATGACTGATTTAACGGTACATAAATTTTAAATTCAAGAGAGCTTGACACATAATATTTCCTCTTTCTTAATTAGCGTACTTGTCCTCAAGTGCTAATTCAGAAAATCGAAGCACAAGATCTCCTTCATTCTCCCATGTAACATTTGTAGGTGACAATCCTTGCCAGTATACCAATATCTTCTTTTTTTCTTGTTTGGAGCGTCTTTCCATGATTGCTTGTGGACGGCAGACGAATGAATCACCTTCAATTTGTAGCAATGATTCTTGAATTGGCATGTTTTGTCTTACTTTCTTCTTAAGCCAAGAAACATGGAAAACATGATGTATTTTGGCTCCTTCAGGCAGCTTGAGTTTATAAGCCACACTTTCCACTTTCTGAATGATTTTAAATGGCCCATAAAATCGTGGAGACAATTTCATATTCTTCCTCAAGGCTGTGGATATTTGCCTGTAAGGTTGCAATTTTAAATACACAAAGTCGCCTACATTGAAGTTCTTTTCGGTTCGATGCGCATCATATCTCTTCATCATACGCTCCTGAGCCATGCTTAATTGAATTTTGATCTCTTTTAAAACTTGTTCTCTGCTTCGTAATTCATGATCTACTGCTTCTACTTGACTGATTCCTGGAACATAAGATAATAGCGATGGAGGAGGTCTTCCATACACTATTTTATAAGGAGTCTTTTTAGTTGTTGAATGCATGCTAGTATTATAGCAATACTCTACCCAAGGAAGCCAACAGACCCATTCACTTGGCTTTTGACTTGTGAGGCATCGAAGATACATTTCAATTGTTCTATTCACCACTTCTATTTGCCCGTCAGTCTTAGGATGATACGCAGAACTAAAATTGAAACTTGTTTCTTGCAACATGAAAAGTTCTCTCCAAAAAATACTAGTGAAAGTAGCATCCCTGTCATAAACAATGCTTGTTGGCATCCCATACAACTTAAATATGTGCTCATAAAACAATTGAGTTATTGTAGCAGCAGTGTAAGGATGAGATAAGGTAATAAAATGAGCAGATTTTGAGAGTCTATCTACTACCACAAGAATTGTAGTTTTCCCCTTAGAAAGAGGCAAGCCTTCAATGAAATCCATTGATAAATCGGACCAAAGCTGTGAAGGGATGGGAAGAGGTTTCAAAAGGCCCGCTGGACTGAGATTCTCCCATTTGTGTCGTTGACATGTATCACAGCTCCTTATGAAATCTCTGACAGATTTTTGCATTCCATTCCAATAAAAAAAAACTAATCTGATTCTTTGCAAGGTTTTATGAAAACCTTCATGGGTGCTTGAATGAAATTTTTCTATAATTGTAGGCACCAATGATGAATCATGTAACAAATAGATGCAACCTTTAAAGTAAAGAATGCCTTCCTTGAACTCCCATAGGCCTACTGCCTTCCTCCCCTTGTTTGTATAAACTAAGCAGATGATGTAAGGTAGGATTCTATTGTAATTCTTCTTTAATTGGCTCCAACCAATTAGGAGTAGGAGTTGAAAAAGCCATCAATTCACCATTGTCATGTTGGCATCACAAAGCATCAGCTACAATATTTTTCTTTCCCTTCTTGTATTCAATTGTGAAGTTGTACCCATCAATTTTGCTAACCATTTTTCTTGAGCTGCTATTGTAATATTTTGCTCCCACAAGTGCTTCAAACTCTTTTGGTCGGTTCGCACCACAAACTTTTGTCCCAATAAATATGGCCTCCACCTCTTTACTGCCAAAACCAAAGCTAACATCTCTTTCTCATAAGTAGAAAGAAATAGATTTTTACCTTGCAATAATCGGCTAAAATAAACAATGGGACGTTGTTCTTGCGTTAATACAGCCCTAATGCCGTTACCACAAGCATCACACTCAACAATGAATGGGAGCTCAAATTTGGGAAGGGCTAACACAGGATCTTGTGTCATAGCTTGCTTAAGATTTTTGAATGACTCTTCTGCTTCTAAGCTCCAAGTAAAGCACCCCTACTTTAGCATATTTGTCAACAGACCAGCTATCTTGCCATAATCTTTGATGAATTTACGATATTACCCCGTCAACTTTTTGATAGTGGTTGGCTTGGGCCATTCTAGCATAGTTTGAATTTTGCCAACGTCTACTGTAACACCATCTTTTGAGATCAAATGCCCTAGGTACTTCACTTGTTCCTGCCCAAAATCACATTTTTCTCTTTTCACAAATAATTTGTTAGCTCTTAAAACATCAAAAACAATCTTGACATGGTTCAAGTGCTCTTCCCACAACTTGCTATAAATTAAAATGTTGTCAAAGAAAATCAAGACAAACTTTCTTAAATAGTCTTTAAATACCTCATTCATCAAGGCTTGAAATATTGAGGGTGCATTCGTTAAGCCAAACGGCATTACAAGGAATTCATAATGCCCTTGGTGTGTTCTAAATGCAGTCTTGTCGATAGCATCTGGACTCATTCTTATCTGGTGATAACCATATTTTAAGTCCAATTTGGTGAAGAACCTTTCTCCATGAAGCTCATCCAGCAACTCATCAATGACTGGAATAAGAAATTTATCTTTGATAGTATTTTTGTTCTAGGCACGATAGTCAACACATAATCTCCATTAGCCATCATGTTTTTTGACAAGTAATACTGGTGAAGAGTATGGACTTTGGCTCGGACGAATCACTCCTGATGTCAATAATTCAACCACTAATTTCTCAATCTGATGCTTTTAGTAGTGTGGATATCGATATGGCTTAACACAAATTAGCTCAAGATCTTGCTTAAGGTGTATCTGGTGGTCATAGGACCTCGGAGGTGGTAATCCTCGTGGTTCTTGGAAAACACCAAAAAAAATTGTAAGACGTTCTTCATTTGAGGGTGAGTTCAATTGCATTCCTCTTGATTTTGGGAGTGAACAATAACAATTTATAGAAGAACACCCTCTTTGCTCTTGTTTAACTCCTTTGCAATTTTTTGATCATCCACCACACTATCCTTAGGAGCTGCCAATCTCTTAAAGACCACTTCTTTTCCTCCAATATTAAACTTCATTTGCAGTTTAGAAAAATCCCAAGTAATAGGTCCTAAAGTGCACAACCATTTAGTTCCTAAAACAACATCACAACCAACTAAAGGAAGCAAATAAAAATCAGCAATGATTGGGACCTTTTGCACTATGATACAGACCTGTTTACAGTACCCTGAACTTGTGAGTTTCTCCCCATTTGCTACAACAACTTCGAACTTGCTCCCACCACTTGAGGAAATTCCTAAATTTTTTGCAATTTTATCATTTAAGAAATTTTGAGTGCTACCGGAGTCCACCAAAATTGAGATTTGGTGATTACTCATTTTGTCTGGAACCTTCATAGTTTGTGGAATTTGTATACCGCTGATAGCATGAATGAAAATTTCTAGAGTCTCTACGGTTGTGAAATCTTCTACCTCCATATCTACATCTTCATCTTCCACTTCTGGACCGCTTCCTTCGATGAAAAATAATTTTTTGCACCTGTGCCCAGGACTAAACTTTTTATTGCAATTGAAACAAAGTCTTTTTTCTCGCCGTTCTTGTAGTTCCGCCGGACTTAGCTTTCTCACAGGTAGTTGGGTTTGGTTAGGCATAGATGGCCTAGTATTAATAACCCTTTTAGACTCCAACAAGTTGGTTCGCCTAGAGGAGTTCATACGAGCCTCATACAACCTTGCTAAACCAATTGCAGCTGATAAAAGCTTGAACATCAGTTTTAATTTGTTCCTTCAACCACTTATAAAGCAATTGACTTGTTGAGATGTTGTCAATCGCCCTACTCTTATTAACAATTTTTCAAATTGCGATTGATAATCCCTTACTGTGCCAGTTTGATGCAACTTTGTTAATTCACCAAAGAAATCTTCAAACTTAGTTGGGCCAAATCTGACATGAAGGTTGGATTTCATATCGTCCCATGTAACATATTCATTTTCTTCCTTCAATAATTGGAGCCATAATTGGGAGTCTCCCTCCAAGTTAATTGATGCTAACAATACCTTATCAGTGTCTGGAGTTTGATAAAATTCAAAGAATTATTCTGCCCTGCAAATCCATGTTGTGGGATCTTCAATGCCATTAAAGCGTGAAAAATCCATCTTCATTCTTGGGGGGTAATTTAAGTCTGCAGTTGTTCTGTGATTTCCACGTCGAAGGGGTTGGTTGTTCGAACTCTCCCCTGGTTCACGAACTGTGTGAGAAGAGAATTGATCAAGTCGAGCATTCATGGAGGCAAACATTTCCTGCATTTCCTTCAACATCCTCTCCTGCCTAGTTGATAACGAGCCGACTTCAGTTTCTAAACGAACAAGCCTTTGTTCCTCTGTGAAGACCTGGGCTTTGATACCAAACTGTTGTGTGGTAAAATATGAGACCTGTTTATTGGTCCTAGATTTGAAGGAGAAAAATTTAATTGAAGTGTGTTTTTCTTGTCTCTACCTATTTTGATTGAGGAAGGGAAAAACAAAGTGAGTAATAAGTATGTAAGGAGTTTAATTCGAGGAAAACCAGAACCTCCAGTTTAGATAAGCAAATGAATAGAAAAATCACAGTGCCCTTTTTTTATTATCAGGTGCCCTTTCTTTATTATCAGTCCTTATTTATACAGCAAAAATAACATAAACTTCAAATTCAAGAGAGCTTGACACATAACACAATGATTATGGGTTTTTCTTCACACCCATATCGGAAAAAGGTAACACCTAAAGAACTGCAGTTTCTGTTGAGCAGTATAGTGAAGAAAGAAACCTTAATCTCGCTATAATGGCCTCTCTGGTATCCACCACTAAACCCAAAAAGCTAGAAAATTTCATTGATCTGTCTCAGGACAATCAAGAATATTGCTATTTTGATGATGATGATTATGATATCAGGGTACTTAAATTCTTCAAGATTCAGTAACCGAAAATGGGCAATCTTCAAAATCCAAAAACTACCCAGAATTCGTGTGTGAGATATGTGTTGAAACTAAATCTGGAGCTGAATCATTTTCCATTAAGGGCTGTACTCATTCTTACTGTACTGACTGCATGAACAAATATGTGGCTTCCAAGCTGCAAGAGAATGTAACTAATAGTCCTTGCCCTGTATCAGGGTGTTCTGGCTCATTAGAGCCTGAACATTGCAGTTCAATTCTTCCTCAGGAAGTGTTTGATAGGTGGGGTAATGCATTATGTGAAGCTCTGATTCTTGGGTCTGAAAAATTTTATTGTCCTTATAAGGATTGCTCTGCCATGCTAATTGATGACGGGGAAGAAGTTGTAAAGGAAGCTGAGTGTCCTAATTGCAGGAGAATGTTCTGTGCACAATGTAAGGTTCCTTGGCATTCGGGGATTGGGTGTGAAGAGCTCCAAAAATTACACAAGGATGAGAGAGAAAGGGAAGATATACTGTTGATGAAGATGGCAGAAAATAAGCATTGGAGGAGGTGCCCAAATTGTAGAATCTATGTTGAGAGATGACAAGGTTGCACATATATGAGATGCAGGTATATTTTATATGGGTTTCTGTGATCTGCTGGTTTTTGCTTTATTCTTTTTATTAGCATGCTTATTTGTTTATTTTGTTTTATATTTGTTGTCATCAACGACTAATAGTATTTGGTTAATCAGTAGAATTAACTATTGAGAACAATAATGTGAAATATGAAGATGAAATTCAGCATGCTTGTAGCATTGTTTAGTTCAATTTCATTGATTGCCTTGTTTGTGCGATGTCAATATCTCACTCAGCTTCAGGTGTTATTAATAAAGCATTGTTCATTCTGGGCCCTGCAAATCCAGTATTTTCACCACAGTTGGGGGAAGGTTCAAAAGGACATTCTGCCTCATCACATTATTTCCATTACTTTTTTGCAGATGATCAGGATAAGTCTGCTTTGGTATTTCTAGCTTCTAGGTAGACAAATGTGCATGTATTTCTTGCTTTTCATGAAGGACATTGTTCTTTTGACGCCAGTTCTCATCACATCTTAAGTTTAGATGCTTCATGGAAACATTAAGGTAAGCTATCTCAGAATCATATTATGATTTTGCCTATCAATCAGATATCAGTTAAGCACAATCATTATATGCATATTCATCAATTTCTATATGGGCTGAAAAATTTTGTCAACTCTATCATGAAAAAATATCTAGTTAAGCTAACGACTTCAATCTTGAACGATTTGTGAAATTGAAATGTTCAAGCGACGAAAATAAAGCTTAGTGACATAATATTTCCTTAGATTTCTTTCTTATTCTTGTTGGATTTCATCTTTTTGCTTGAATGAAGAAAAATTGGTGTCCTTTCATTCCTTAGGAGGCCTGAAGTCCAATGGAGATATAATTCAAAGCTTAATGATATTACTATAAATAAACAGATAAGCTGAAAAGATGGAAGTGTTATAAAAATGATACTATCCTTCTTAAAAGAATTGCTTCTATATCAATTGTGATCATCATACTAATACTCTAATTGTTAGAGAACTTCAAATAATAGTCTTTGTTCATGTTATTGTTCATGCTCTGTTCATCCTTACTCAAATTGCACAAATGGATGCCTCTGCTTGGCTCTGAATCCCTTTTTTTTAAATATTTTTTTAGTGACATTGTTAAACTTTCAAGATTTGGTACTTCCTCTTGCTGAGAAAGTTGATCTTCATTTTAGTTTCTGGAAAAATATTATCATCTGCATAGTTTTGTATTGATTCACTTTATGGCCATATCTGAATTACAACTTATGCTTCAAAGTACAGAATGATGAATTTGCTACATAATTAGCAAGCTTTGTTAATTCTTATTAATTTAATTTGAGTATTTGAGTTGATTCTCTATAATTCTCAGTTGAATCCTTTGTAGACATGATTTTAGGTGAATTTTTTTTCCTCATTTCTGAATTGTTGACAGGTGTGCAGCTTCTTTCTGCTACACATGTGGAACTGCTAAAATAGATGTCCCCACCCATTTACTGTAGTTACTGCAACGGTTAGCTCTTCATTCAACATTGTCCAGTTAGAATTCTTGCATGTTTTTTTAGAAGGAAATGTGGCCATCCGTTTGGAAACCAGCTTATTATTATATTTTACTATAGCAGTAATTGTTTCAGTTTTTTTTTTTAATCCATTGTGCAGTGAATCAAAAGCTGCATTTTCTTGACTGATTGTGGCACAATTTTTCTTTAAGATGGTCTTTGACTTTGACCTGTTTATTTTTTGGATACTAAAGAGGCCACTAACGGACCGGATAACATTATGTTCTACACAGCAGGGGGTAGCCCTCCCCTGAGCACCATAGAGGTACTAGCATGCACTATAGTGGTGCTGAATGTGTGGTCGGCAGGAATCGAACCCGAGACCTCCGCATCCTACTAACTTTTTAGGAAGGAAGGATGACCAACCAGGCCACACCCTGATTGGCACTTTAACCTGTTTATTGAATTCGAATATTATTAAATATTGAATTTTCTTAGAAATTAAGACATATAATTCCATCTATAAATAAATTTGCTTTATAATTTAATTTAATGGTGTTGAAATTCTAAATTTTCATTGGTCGATTTTTTTTTTAATGAAAAATTGTAAAATTGTTTTAATTGGTAAGTTGAGTTCAATTCCACAAGATGAGCTCCAAAAAGCACGACGTGGGGATATTTATATATTCAATTACTAAATTCTCCCGAAGCAGTAGTTATGATTCCCAATATCGTGAGGTTAGTTTCGTCATTATGTATCAGTAGAACCACTAATTTCAAAAGGAGCTGAAACTTCTCCGTTTTATCCGGCGGATAAAAACGTTTCCAATTTAATTACGAAGCTGCCCATTTACATTGGGCTTTTACATTCTACTATTAATTATAACTATTTTTTTTAAAAGAAAAAAAAAACAACTTATTATTCAAATCAGAAAATCAAACAAATTAATTAAGATGTAATTACTGTGTCGAACAAGTTCATTACCTTGTTGAACTTAACAAGAAAATGATATTGCCACATGATTGAGAATACAATATGATAATTCTCAGCTCTAGCCCTCAAGAATCATAATAATTTATCGTTTAAAATAATTCAGAATATGAAATTTATAATGCTTTTTTTTCATTATCCAAACACATCTTCAAGTACTTCCTCCATTCTATTTGAAGCGTCCTTTCAGTAAACTTTTTTTTTTAATATTTAAAAAAGATAATTAATTAAATTATTGAGATTTTTTTTAAATTTATAATTATTAATTATTATGTTGGATTGTGTATTTATTTTTGCACGAGTGCAGCATTCGGAATCTTATAAGGGCATAATTGGAAAATAAAATGTCAGCGACAGCATTTTGGAAAAGTTGAATAGAACGTTTAACCCAACGGCGAAAAATGGGAGCGAAAATCGGCGGACGAGGAGGAGAAAAAACATAATATGATGACGTGGCCCAGCCGAAAATGACACGTCGACAAAGCTACCGAGAAAAACAATAAAATAATGAAATAGAAGATGATTTTTTTTTTCCATTTTATTAATAATAAAAAAGAGCGGCTTCTTTGTCAAAAGCCAAACTACTTCTGTGGCTTCTCTATCTCGCTCACGCTGAAAAAGGAAAAAGACTGAAACTGATACTCTTTCTCTATCAGCTCAAGTTGAATTTATGGGTTTCTTTACCTTTTTGCATGAAAATGTTGTTTAATAATTTGTTTATGAAGCTGATTTGAAGGTCCGGTGATTCTTTATTAAGTTAATTATTACTTTGATTTTTTTAGGAGTTTTAATTTTCTTAATTGTATTGCTTGCATGCATTTCTTGATTTATAAAAGCACAATTAGAATTGCATTTAATTATTTTTTTCCCTGTTATCAATTCCTTCCTTTTTAGCCTATCAATTTTGCTTATCTGTTTATTTATCTATTTAAAAATAAAAAGTCAGAAACTTTATATTGATATTGGAAATACCCATTATTTTTTTAGGATGGAATTCCTTTATATTAGTATATTTCTAATATTATATTTATTTATTGCTAATTGCAGTTATTAAGATCTGTTAGTAAAGAGAAACAGAGTTGCTGGTGCAGAGGAGTTGAGTATATATTGTGAAATACACTAAAAATCATTTGATTTGTGATTAATTATGGATAAATATAATGATCAAATGTCCTTTTCTTCATTGTGGGCTGATGGAGATTCAAAGGAAAGATCATCTCCGGGTTATGGTGATATTGGTAGACCATATGAAAACAACAAAGGAATTATTATTTCCACCAAATATGGGGATGATCAATCACGGTCACAGAAGGAAGATGAAAAAAAGTGCAATTATGGAAAAGCATCCCCAATTATGAATAGCTGCTTGAAAATTGGAAATATGGGTCTGGAATATGATATGTATTTGGGTCCACTAAATTTTAGTTATCCAAAGCTCCTTCCAGTTTTTGATGAATTAACATCATCTCCTTCCTTTACTGAGGCAGGAAATATTGGAAACAATGGAAATGTAATGCAAAATCTATCATCATTGCCAATATCATGTCCTTCTGCGGTATCTTATGAGGGTCTTTCTTCTGTGATCGGACAAGATGTAATGCAGCAATTCAGTCTTAAAGAAGGAAATTTGGAGGATGAGATGGACTTGATGGGGAAGAGATATGTTTGCTTGGATCAAATTCTGCAACTTGATAAGTTGTCTAATGCAGTCACCACAAAGGTATGAACTAGCTAGCATATCTGTTTTCATTTTGCAAGTTTTTACAATTTTATCACTTACTTTTGACTTTGACAATTTTATGTAGTAACTTTCTTTAACTTTGCAATTCTATCATCAATTCGATTTCCAGTTATATTAGAGCATTGGACTCGAATTTGCTAACGTGGAAAGCATTAGTTATTATTTTTGTTAATTTACGCTGTCAAGACCAAAATGGTGCATGCCTTCTGCTCTAACCTGCAATATAAGAAAATTCAAGCTTAATCTTCACCTGAATTAGAGCTATATTAAAATTGTCAAATTAAAAACTTGCTGATGTTTAAAGCATTGTTTTATTTCATTAGGCGTTTTCATTGGAGCTTATCAGATTTTAAGTCTCTTGCAGCTGAGATCGAGACATGCCTTTTAGCAGAAGCAAAGCCTCAATCATTTATAGTTGGATCAAACCATTTCTTAATTAGTTATCGAGTGAAGTTGAGAATTCCATTAATTTTGTTTTTTCTTTTTTACATATTATGTTGCAGGATAAGGAAGATTTGCAAAGTAATCCCGTCTTCTATCACAGCTGGACCCAATGTAACAATGGCAACCAATAGAGTTTCATTTCTGTCACATGTATTGCATATATTTCAGAGCTTTGTTGCTTTTTCAGTAACTCATCATGTATTGATTTATAAATAAAACTTCTCATATAGTTCTTATTTGCTGCTATAAATCAATGAATCAAGTATTTTACCAACTCGAGTTTACATGTTTGAATTGCAGGCTTCATCAGCTGCTCCTGCCGGTGGCTTCAATGGAAATGGAAAGCCACGGGTAAGGGCACGACGTGGCCAGGCTACTGATCCACATGGTATAGCTGAAAGGGTAAGTCATTCTCAAAGTATATTGTAAATATAAGTTATTGCTTAATGTGTTGTCTTCAATCCTGGGCTTCACACTTTTAGATCATGAATTTGCTGGGAGTTTGTGGGTACAATTGTTTGTCAATTTTATAAAAATAAAAACATGTCCGTGCAGCTTCGGAGAGAAAAGATTGCTAAAAGGATGAAGAATCTGCAAGAACTTGTGCCTGAATCTAGTAAGGTTAGTACCATCTTCTTTTTCTAGCTCTCCTATCGTAATTACATAAACTATAGTAAATCTGCTTGTTTAAATTTTTTGGTGAGGCTAACACAGGTTTATTCATGGTTTCCAGAGTGACAAGGCATCTATGCCTGACGAAATCATAGAATATGTCAAATTTCTTCAGCTCCAAGTGAAGGTATAATAATGGACAGCCTTTACAAAACATCTGCAGGAATTTTTCTCTTTAAACAGCCTATATGGCTTAGTTTACAATTGAACAGAGGTGAAAGTGCTGTTTTTCACATAAAAAAATCAATATGCAGGTGCTTTGCATGAGCAGGCTAGGAGCAGCAGGAGCAGTCATTCCTCTCATCACAGATAGTCGAGCTGAGGTAAATATAAATTATGCTTGTTTAACCCCTTCTTCAAATTACAAATAAGAATCAGTATTCTGAATGTCACCTCCAATGGATGAGAAGTGAAAAGGCCTGTGAGGGTATTATGCGGCCGTAATATTCTGATAATGAACAGGGTTAGAATTACAGTGCTACTATTGCTAGTTCTTAGAAATATCAACAAAAAGCACTGGCAACCTTAACCTGGTAGTAGGTGCATATCTCAACTTGAGCAAGGATAAAGATAAAACTTTATTTTATGATGTTAACATGGTATCTCCGGTGAGAAGATTCTAGATTACATTTTTATCTTTTGGGCTTAATTTTTATGGTTCTAAGAGCCTGAAACTCTCACCATCGGCTGGTTTAGACATCGATGTTACTCCATCTCCAGACCAAATTGCGTTTGAGGAAGAAGTACTTAAACTCCTGGAATCCGATGTGACTGCGGCCATTCAGTATCTTCAGAGCAAAGGTCTCTGCCTTATGCCCATGGCTCTTGCTGCTGCTATATCCAGTGGAAAGGCATCATTATCCAGCATCGCATCTGAGAAGGAGAAGAAATTTAGCTTCAGCAATGGTCTAGATAACAGTAACAATCAAAGGGGCAGCCGCAGCAGCAGCAGTGGCAGCTGCAGCTTTTCTGGCATAGAAACCCATCAAGTATCCCTCAATGGCAACATTACGACAGAGAAGCTCAGTAGCAAAGGCACCATAGCCAATGGTAACAATGGGATTCTTGAGCGAGAAAGGCAAACAGTACTTTAATTATCTCTATTTATACCTCATTTTCGAAGAAATCTTGAGGCTGATAGCTACAAAATGTAATAAAGTTATGCTCATTTCTTCCCTAATATGACTTTGTCTTTTCCAAGTTATAAGTGGTGCATCGTTAAGAAAATACACGCATGCAGACAATACATGCACGTTCATTCTACTTCTTTCTTTAGCCAATCTCTCATCCTTCACAAAATTATTACTACTAGTAATTACATTTTTTCAGAAAATATATAATACTTTAAATGTACTTATATAGATAAAAAAAACAATTCTTAATTCTAAACGTAAGGAGTAAATTTGAATTTACTTATTTGGTAGAATATAATTATTCAACAAAGTATGAATAATTAGAAAATGTCAACTATAAATCCATTCAGTGAAAGTAAATAATAACTTCTAAATCCATGAATCTCAACATAAATCATGAATTTCAAACATAATGTGTCGAGTTAAATGAATCATAATGGAAAGAATAAACAGCAGAAAGAACAATTAATTTTAATATGATCTTATATCTGATTGAGAAAGCTACCTCACTAAATTAATTTTAAGCAAAAAAAATATATATATAAGCTACAATTACTCTTCCTCGAAATGACTCTTTCCAGAATACAGGACAGATGTAGGGGGGAAAATTGGGGGTGAAGGGCCCTCTTAATGGCCTAATCTATATGGAGACTACAATTGGGGGGGTGGGGGTACAATACAATAATTACATTCCTACTTCTCTTATGCATTTATATATAAAGGTAAAAGAAACAAAAACAAAATGAAAGGAATAGGATAAGAATTGAGAACAAGGATCAAGAGCCTCAAGGCTTGTTAATATCCATTTGTTGTTTTTTGGGATTTCTTTCTGAAATTTGCAATGCTGCAATGGGGGCAAATGTACTCCAATCCATCTGTCTTCGCATAGTCCTGTCATTCACCATCTCAATGTCAAATAAAAGAAACTGATGCAGTTTGTTCATCTGTTCAAAAGGAAATGAACATAAATAAAAGAACAAAACACCCAAGTTGCAAATGTGAAGTATTGATCAATCCACATGATGCATAAATAATTATTTTTTTTAATAAATTGGAAATTTTACATACTGATTGCTCAAGTGTTCTTGCTTTTGTTATCTTTTACACTGATCCAATTCCTCGATAACAAGATGTCAGGCTCAGTAGATGAGCTATGAATGGACCAACCAGAATTTTTTCACAGATTAGCTAAATCAATAGTTCATTCACAAGTTGCATCTCCTTTAATTGATTCAAAGACACTAATGATTATACTGGCAGTTTCCAACTATAATAAAAATTATCAGCGCAACCATACCTTAAAGGCACCTAGCCCCTGCCTCCTATCACAACCAAAGTGAGCCCATTCACCACATATTCCACAGTTCACCCAATCACCAGCTGCACTACTGCATTGCATAAAAACTGGTATTAATACTGTGTATTTTACATTTATAACAACCAAAGTCCAAACTTTTGAATGGCTTAGGGAAAGAGGTAAAAAAAGGAGAGAAAAGAAGGTGAGGTATGGAGAGAGGGAAAGGGTAGGGACAGAAGGAGAGGAGAAAAGGGGGGAAAATTACTACTAATTTTTACTAAATGGACATTTTAGTTTGAAATTGATAAATTAAAAGGTGTGGTCAGGTTTAGTTTTTTTTTAGTTTTTTTTCTTTTAGAATATATATATATAGATAGAGAGAGAGAGAGAACCTGTGACACAACAAGCAGCACTCTCCATCTACATCATCATGGGCCAATTCATATTCTAAAAGGTAAGTTTCATAGTGTCTTTTCAATGTATTGCCAACGCCCTGGTAATGATTGAGCAAAGAAGAAGCATAAAGTTAGTTACTCCAAAAACGTGGGCATGAAAGCAAATCATTATTAGTAGCAGCAAGCAACAGGCATTGCCTTCCCATCATCTTTTTAATAATCAAGCACATTTCATAGTGTGATTTACCCTTCACCCAAGGTAACATCCAGTCACTGGTGTGAAGTAGGGGAAAAAAAAAGGTTATCTTGCCTAACATTGTAGGCCCCCAGAAACCCAGCTTGTTTATTCAACAGTGTTTTTGCATCAAACAATGTAAATGCTATTTTGATCATTCCACTAGATTACGACTAGTACACCACTATCCATTTATACAGTGTTTGAGCAAGAAAAATTTTCCATAAACTCTTATGAAAGAATTATATGAATGAAAAAAGGACACTACCGATGGCATTTCCAACAAGAATCAACGCAAAATTCTAAACAAATTGAATACAAGCATTATTACCTAATCAGATCATGCAGGCCAAAGTGAAGAAGTAGATACATTATATCAGATGTCACAATTGCCAGTTAAAATTTATTTCAATCATTCAAGGATGGGGCCAATAATAAGGGGAAGCAAAAGAAAAAAAAAAGGGGGGGATAGAGAACAGGTGCAGTGCAGGAACAAATCAAGAACTGACTGAAGAAATAAGGGTGATAAAAAGCTCAAATATCAGGCACCAGCAGGGTTATTTGGCCATTAAGTTATGTCAAATGTAACCCAAGATTAATAAATTTCAACAGGCAAGGTCACTGTTCTCTAATGCTGAACTATAAAGCATAGTTGCACAATGAACCTAAAGCTAAAGCAATGGCAAACCTAAGCATAGGGAAACATAAGCACAAAAATTTCAAGCAAGGTATCACAAACATAAAGCTATTAACATAAGCATCAGGAAAATCATCACAAGGAAAAACTGAAAAAGAATTAGAAGGCACATACGGTCATTCTATTGGTCAATGTGTGATTGCGCATCTTTGAGAAAACCTGTCCTTTCCAGTTGATACCATTCCCAACATGAAAACCTCCCCTTGAAACAACCTAAGAATCCAGTTTTGCCCGTTTCAATGTTATAATCTTGGCAAATTCCATCAGATGAAGCACACTATCAAACTTACCTCTCTATACAAGTTGAAAAGATCCAGGCGTTTTGCATTTAGTATGGCATCAGGAAATTCAGCTAATCCGCCTTGAGGAACAAGGCGAGTATGTCCGCGAAGGATCAGGAACTGCATTACATCCCTCAAAAAATCCTCCTGACAGATAATAAATTTGGGGGTAAAATGTTAGAAAAAGAAAGCTAATGCATAAGAGGTCCAAATAAAAAAAAATTACCATTACAAACAGGCCCCAGCTCTCAGGCCCAAGGATACATTAGCAAAAAAATTTCTTTTGTTGCACAATTTGCTTTGCTACACATACTTTCAACAGGCAATATTTATTGTGAAGTCAAATGCATTTAATATGGAACCATGGGATTAGCTCATCTACAAGAACAGAAAGGTTTAAAGCAACAGATATGAAAAAGAGGACGAGGAAGAAGCCTTAAACCCATGAGTCAAAGTGAAAACAAAACTAGTACAAATGCGAGCATACATGTGCAGACATGCAGAAGAGTTTGGGAGTAAAACAAGAGAAAGAAAGTACAAGTATCAAATGCAATTAGATGGCTTTCACCTCTGAGCAAACTTGTATGGGAGCTCTGCCACAACCATGTTTCTTCAGGGGCAATGGATTTAGAGAAATAATCTGCTGAGCCTGATAAGAACTCGACAGAGATTTGCGATGTGACACGGGAGCCGGGCCAACACCACCATGCTTCACAGGGACAACCGGCATATTAGGCTTTCCTTGATCTCCGTCATATCTTTCACCCTCAGAAAATCCAGTAAAAGGCAACATTTTATGATGCCTGGTATGAGGGATTGGCCTCATTGCAGCAGCATTCAGTTTATGTTTAACATTTCCTCCATTTTCACGTTCAAGCCCAGAAGTGAAAGGTTTAGTTTCTCGGCATGGCTCAGATCTTTTTCGGCTAGGTGCAGGAGGTATGAACCAGCTAGGAGGCTTGGTAAGAACAGAGTTGTTTGGATAGAGCTCTTTGCCTTGCTTAGTACAAAAGAAAAGCAGGCGTTCTGCATCATCTTTTTCAAAAGAAGCCACAGATAATCCTTGAATACTTCCAACTCCCAGCATAACTAAACTGCGGTAAGAGACATCTGGAGCAAGTTGCCGCAAAACCTGCAAAAACAATAACAAGTCACAATATTGAATCAAAGAAGAATTCAAAAGTGCATTTTGCGTTTCTCAAAGTACAATATAGTCACTTTGACTAAAAATGGTCATTAATCCGTCCAATCAATAGATTATTATAGCAAAAAACTTCTGATGATCACCAACAGAACAGAATTCTGCCCGGCAACATCAAACAAAATAACTTATTCAAAGGGAGGAACAAACAATAATCACACCATTGGTGCAGTTTCTTTTCCTTACTCATCAGAGCAATTTCTCTTGCTTCAACCCTAAAAAAAGGGAACAAATTTTCACATTTGACAATTACAATGCACACAAAAGGTGGAATTAACATGTAACCAGTAATAAATGCACCATGGAGCAATATGTGAAACAAGTTCTTATATCAATAATAAATGTACCAGTTCAACTTTCTAGTGGGATATATAAAAAGAAAGGTTTAAGATAATGTCACCTGTGAAGCCCAAGTAGGAACCTTCAAGCAAACTTCAAAAACACTTGCCCCACAGGCTATAGATGCAGACTTCCGAGGATAAGAAGCAGGCAATTTGCCATCCTCAAAACTAGGCAATGCATTGACTAGCTTATTATTCTCAATAAGCTCATTTTTTATATGATTCTCCAAAAGCTGAGGCAATAAAAAAGGAAAAAAATAAAAAAAGATGAAAGAGCATCAGCCATCAGAAACTATATATGAACTTAAGACCAAGATGGAAAGATCCCAAAAGCATACAACCAAGTAAACCTTCCTCCAAAAGAAGAAGGACCAAGCAGACAGCAGAAAGTTTGATAAGAGAATTTATCCTTGCCTGATCATTAAAACAAGTCTGTGCACTGCCAGACACTAAAAGAGATATATGAGCTGAACTACAGGTCGATAAATCACATCGCATAGTCACTACTCCACGAGAAAACGTCCCTGCCTGAAGAGGAGGTGGTGTAGCACTGCAGAATTAAAATGGCATTTGTGAGCAATATGTGGGAACAAAAAAGGAAGAAGTGAACATTGAAGAAGATGCTGCATTTTTTATTAGAACAATAGTTCAATTCACTAACAATGTCCCCCTTCAAATCAGAAAGAAATGCAGCCTCATAAAACAAAGGATCAAAAGCAAGAAAACAAAGACCAAATTATTTGTTACCTTGTCCGATTATGAAGTTTACTCCCACGAACCTGCAAAAACACCATCATGGGAAAAAGAAGTTGAAATGAGGCAACATAAAGCAATAGAAAACATAAAGGAATTAGTATAAGGTGGTGAAGCACTTAAAAATGTACATGACATGGTGCAGGTAACTGGATTAATCAACTGACTGAGTCTTGTTGTTAGTGATAAATTCGAATATGAAATATTTATTAATAAATAGCATGCTATTCTTGGGAGTGGGAGAAAAGTATAAGTGGAAGATAATGGAGGTGTTGGATTCAAATATCATTTGCTAGCCTCTTTGCGGTCTTAAAGGTAAAAAAATTGAAAATTATATTAACTAAAGATGGTGATACGAGCTGAAATTGAACTCACTTCAATGTTTAAAAGAGCATTTAGTCCATCCTCCAAAGATCCCAATAAGGATGCATCCTGAAGACAATACAGATTGTATACAGTAATACCAATGAATACCAATAATTAGTTGAATAAGAACCAGAAGGAAATAAACTAAAGAATTTATGCACCAAACATACTGGCGTGCATGGCAGTCCACAAACAAGAAACCTCATGGTCACATCATCATCATATATCTTTATAGCAGGAAGACTCCCAGAAGAACTTTCTTCATCCTGAACATCTGCCTCAGGTAGAGTAATATCAATCTTTGGTGAATCCCCAAGCAAGCGTGGTCCTGGTTTACCACTAACTTTCTGGCCATTGGAGGTTAGGAAATTGTTGTTTCTTACATAATAGAGCCTAAAAGAAGCATGGGCAAGTTGGAATGCATCACAGGTATGGCTGCAAGAACTGTGATCCCAAAGAGAGCACGGAACAATTATTTTTACTAATTAAAAAGCATGTAATCAAGCCCACAAAAGAAAAATTAGCCTTCTGAATGAATACATAAGCTTCCAAAAATTAAGCTCACAATATTAGTCCAAAGAACCCTTTCTTGAAGTATACAACAGCAACAAACCAATTATGACAAAAAAAAGACTTTGTATCCCTAACACAATTATGTTCTAATTATTCCTAATACATTTATTCCAGAAAAAATTGACCAGTGAGAAAAGAAAGCACTGATCATGTGCAGCGAAAAAAAAATTGTAGCCTGTTTATTCTTAATAAAGAAGTAGATGAATGAAAAAGTAAATGCCGTACCTTTGCACCACTGAAAATAGAGCTTGACGAAAGTGAGAAGCTGCATAACAAGAAAGTGTACTTTTCCAATATATGACATATGGAACTCCCTGCCATAAGCAAAGTGCCAAGGTCAACAATTTTTCACTAGAAAAATCAGGTACAAACATTTAAAGCTTTGAAATGCGATATGGACTTTCAGCTTAACCATCTAGAACATCAAAAAAAAATTATAATAACTTCTCCGTTGCCTTAGGTAATAAAAATCTTGATAATTAAATATTATATATATACCTATACAAACATAAAAATACATACATGCATATACATACCTTGGAGTGAAGTGCCTCAGCTAATTTTTCACCATTCGGAATCTCTAAATAGACCTACACATTTGACGACAAATTAGTTAAAATGCTATAAATAATGCAAAATATGATCAGCCTCCAGTAAGCATATCCTTGGGATCAAAGCAAAGTCCTCAGAGATCTTTGACTCCCCTTCTTCTGGAAGAGAATTGGCCCATTAATCACTAGCAAAGATAAGCACTATTCATTTAATGAAGCTAAAAACCTGATTTTTATCTTTTAAGTCTGTTACTTCATATTCTAACTTCATTCTTTGGATCCAATCGGTTAATCATGTAAACTACATTTGATTATTAAACCAGTACTGAAAAGCATTCGTCTATGAAATTAACCTCAACAAAATTGTAAAGAAGTAACAAAATAACTTGTTTAAGAACCCAAGTGCGTCATGCATTTGCCCAAGCGAAATATCCATAATCAAAATACAATAACTAAGGTTCAAACTATGAAGTCAAAAACCACCCATTTCTTGGTTCATACTCCACTGAGTAAAATAGACACAACGCACAAATAAAACACTCCGACTCAACTTCAATGCGTGGTTTGAGCACCTAGTTGGTGATTCCACAATATATCATTGTAGACCCAGCAATGAAGTTCTTGTCATCAGTGAGATAAAGAAAAGAGAAACAAGAATTTAAAATCAGTCCAGAATCACTCACCGTAGCAGGAAATGTGGAACCAAATAATTCACACAACGCTTCTGGAGTGTACAAGTCAACATCTCCACATCTCAGAGAACCAATTTCTTCACTGCCTTCAACCGTCTCTCCTTGCAAGTACACAATACTGGGCTCCGATGACTGAAGCACTCGCCGGAATTCATCAGTGCCTGGACTAGTCAGTAACTGTACCTGCATTCAGACATATGCATGAGCAAATGCTAAAGCTTTAAAAAGGCCAAGGATCAAAAATGCAAATTCAGAGCTATAAAAAGCAAAGGTGTTCTTGTACCTCAAGCCGCCCAGAAGAAGCAAGTTCAGGAAAAGGGTATCTAGGCTTATCACCAGAGGCAGGCTGCTTCTGCCTACTATCAGAGGTTTTGCTACAGACAACGGCAAGAAGACTGCAATGATTCCTTGAAGGACCTTGCGCATGAAACATCATGCGTACATGCCAAGACCCCTCAATATATGCAGAGTTAATTGCACCAATGCCTACTAAAACCTAAGCACCTTTATACAATCAAATCAAAAAACAAAAACCCTAAAAATTTTGGAAGAAATCTATGGATCCCAGATTAATAATTCATATAAAGCCACACAAAATTGGTTGGAGCAGCAGCCAAACAACAGAACCCCTAAAAGCATACTAAAAAAATCTGTAATTAAGAAAAAAATTCAACAACCCAGATGAGAAAGAAGAAGAAGAAAGATGAGAAGAAATCTAGCAACCCAATTGGGTTAAAAAGAAGAAATTTCTCGGATTTGGCAAAGAAAACCCAGAACTAAAGCAACCCAAAACAAAATCGAAAACACAAAACTCAAAGAGAGAATAATAATAAGAGTAAAGTTAAGGAACCCTAAATAGGACTTAGCAATAAAGAAATCTCAAGAAAACCCGAAAGGACATCTCTTTCTTTCTCTAATAAAAATCTCCAAACCTCACGCACCGAACCCAACCAAAAACAAAACAAAAAAGTAGAAAAAAATAGTAAATAAATAAAATCATCCACAAAATAGAGTCGCACAATAATTAAAAATAAATTATAAATAGAGACTATTAAATGTTCCTAATTGACAATCGAATTATCAATCAAAGACCTTTTTTTTCAGAGACAAAGTGTCAGTTTTTTTACTACAGTTTCTATACCCAATCGGGTCAAAACAAAAACGAAAACAAATAACACATTTAATATAAAAATCTAATCTTTTCTTTTTTAACAAACGAGAAAATACTCAAAAACAAAATCATTAAGCACGTATCTAATAACAAATACACTAATTATTCAGAATTAAGAAAATTAAATAAATAAAAAATTTGAACTTCTTGTTTCGCATTTGATTGGATAGCTTTTCAAAATCAAAACAGAATTGGTTTTTCTTATGACTTTTGGGTTTTGCCCTCAAGATTCGGACATTAAAAACCCAACAACAACATGTTACCTTGTTCTAAAACATTAATATAATAACAAAAATATATCATAATCTAAACTCTTCGTATTTTTATCAATTCTTTTTAAGTTCTTCAAAATTTCTGGGAAACAAACCCAAAAAACCATCATAAAAAAGGACTAATAGGAAGATTCTTCCCATGCGTGTGCCAGTGTCTTCATTTCTTTTCTTTTCTTTCCTTTTCATTTTTGGTATTTTGTGTGTATGGATTTTAGATACCAATTCCACGATTTTAACTCTGCTATTTTCATCATTATCCTCGTCGTCGTCGTGGATAAATCATGATCATTCATCAAATTTACATGAAATCTCACTGGGTATGTGTATTTTAAGTCTTTGGTAATCATAATTAAATCGGTAAATAGATTAAAATTATTCTATTGTTCTTGGTTTTGGTTAAGATCAATGGGCCCATGTCAACGGAAAATTTTCGTCTGTTAGAGCGTAAACTTGACTGTGGGCTCTGTACGTATGGGTCTCAGTCGTCAGGATTGACTTGTCTATGTCTTAATTTCTACTTAATGACTTTTGGGTCTTCTTAAATCTTAATTCACTTTCCTTCAATTAAGTTTATTATTATGTTGTCCAGGTGGGTTTCTTTATTATCTCATTAGGGAGGTGTTTGGCCAACACTATAAAAATTAGCTTATGAGCATTAACTATTTTTAAGCAATCACTAATTTATTATGAGTATTACAAATATTTGTTATATTTCTAATTTATTAAATAAAATATAATTTATAAATATATTTATCATTAAAATAAATAAAATTATATAAAATTATATTATCATAAGTATATATTTAAATAAATAAAGATAATATAAATAATTATTTAGTCAAGTTAGTTTATAAACTAAATACTTATAAATACCAAAATAATAATATTATCTTAATTTATGAGTTAATTTGACTATTCTATAAGTATTAAATTTAAACTGATTTATTTATTTAAGTAATTTTATGAGATTATAAGTCAAATTTATAAGTTAAAAAAAAATTAAGAGTGATCAGCTTATTATTTTAATGTTTATAAATACTTAACTTATAAATTAGTATGACGGTTTTTTATCTTAATATATGCTTTTAATAATATATTTTTATATTATTTTTAATTATTTTAATAATAAATATACTTATAAATTATTTTTTACTAAATATATTAGGTGTTTATCAGTTATCTATAAGAATTCAAAATAAATACGTAATTGATTAGCTTATAAGTACTTAATATTTATAAGTTAATTTTTACACGTTAGGCTAAATACTCTCTCATTTTCATAAAAAAAATAAATAAATATATTAATTTAAATTTATTAATTGATTAGCTTATAAGTCAAGCAAAATTCTCTCTACTTAAAATTAAAAATAATTATAAATCCTAATAGACTTTTCCTTAATACTCCATTTACTGAATAATTTCTAAATTTTAAAAAACAAAAAAAAAAGCTGAAAAAACAATAATTTAGATATGTCTGCAAATAATTATAATAAACAAGAAAGTAATATAATCTTTGATTTAATATGCGATATTGAATTATCATTTCGCAATATTATTGTAATTTTCTAAAACTATGAATTTACATAATTTTATTTAAAAATTAACTAATTAAAAATATATTAATTTTAACCATCAAAATATAGCCTAATAATTAAAAATATATATTTCTCGATTTTATATTTCAAATTCGAGTTTTGATATTTTCATTCCTCCACATATAATTAATAAAAAAATACATTATTTTAAATTTTATTTTTTTAGTTATAATACATATGTATTTATAAATTGATTTTGGTGTAATAATTCCAAAATTTAAACTATAATAGTAAAAGAAAAAAATAAAACTTATTATCCGTTAAACTGGTCTTTGAAATTACATGAAAGTAATTTTAATGTTATTAAATTGAGAATTTTATTAATTTAGTAATTAATGATCAGTTGTAATTTTTTTATTGAGATATTATTCGATTAATTTGAATTTAAATATTATCATATTTTTAAAAAGCAGCTCTTCTGACGAAATGTTTTTTATTTACAAAGCTCGAATTTAAAATATTGCTTAAAATATAATAAATCTCTTACTATTTATATCAAACTATGTTAGTAATAAATTAATTGTAATTATTTATTTTGTGTTTGATAATTTAATTGCTATAAAAGTCTGATTTGTTTAAATAATATTTTTAGTATGTATATAATTTGTAGTTTTTTATTGATAACATTAAATCAGTGAAAGATAAATTTTATATAAAATTAAAAACATATAAAAATATAAAATTATATGTAGATTAATAAAAGCAATACATAATGATTGCCATTAATTTAACATATGTAAAAGTTTCATCATTGATAATTGTTATTTTTTTTATAAGCATATATTTATTTATTTATTCGTTGCAACTGTTAAGTGTTCTTAAACATCAAATCACATAACTCGAGAGAAAATCATAACAATTTCAAATTTAATTTAATTATAATTTTTTTTGAACTCAATTTAATTATAGCTTAGTCTAGTTGTAAATTTATTTAAAAATAGATATCATAATTCAACCATTATAAAAAAATTTTTAAAAAAAATCATCCCCTCAATTAAACAGCTCAAATCCTGAAATATTTCCATGCGGTAGAGTGAAGACGAATCCATGAACCGGAGGAGTAATTAAACCGGAGGTTATAAAATTCTCTTATTGTCAAGTTTCTTCTCTCTATCTATAGAGTTTTATTTACGATTTTCTACTTGAGATATAAAATTGATGCTGGTCAGACTTTGTGAAGTTTTTCCTCTTTTTTTTATAATATTATTATTTATTATTTTCTGATTATAGATTTAGGGCTACTATCGACTTTTTATTTTTTTTTAATTTTGAGTATGCCAAAAAATTATTACATCTCACATTAAATAAACTCCATTTAAAATAAAAAAAAAAGAACTCAAAATTTACTTGCGAAAAATGAAATTTAAACATACGATCAAAAAAAATCTAAAGCCTGGTATTGCCGTATTATTGAGTTCTATAGCCTCAGTTTTAACTATTTCATTTTTCCTGATCAATAATAATAATAATAATAAAGACAAAGTGTCTGTCTTTAAGAAAAAATACTTTCCCATTTCAAAAAGAAATTCATTTTTTGAAAATTTTATTAATTTACCATATGATGAAAAATTATAAATACAAATTTATTAATACATCAACCACTGACATTTATTATTGGCAATTATCGATAATTGTTATCAACAATTATCAATAATCACTATCAGTTGCGGGTAAACAATCAAATTTCTTATTTTATATAATTTTCTTATATTTAACAATACTAAAATATGATTTTTTTTATAAATTTAAAGTTAATAATAATGTTATAAATTGAAATTTTAATATTATGACTAAATAATAAAAAATAATTTTATTATAAAAAAGTAAAAAAAATCTTAAAATAGTTTTTAAAAAATAAATAATTTTTGGCAAAGCAAACTAACTTTTATTTTTAGTCATTTTGACACCATTAAACTCAAGCTTCTTGTGAATTGTGATTTGTGATTGAAGTACACGTGATAAGAGGCTGAGAGATCAATAAGTCAAAGTCAAACCATTTGAAAATTTGGACTTTTTTTTTTCCAGAAAAACATTGGACTTTGAAAATGCATTGGAATAACAGGCCGAACCAAAGAGATATGAAAACAATGGATCATCATGCCTTAATCCTCTTTGCGAAATAATGGACATAATCTCATAACCGTTGAAACTCACTCGATAACAAATTAACCTCGTGATAAGATTAACTCAACCACTACAAAAATCCAACTTCAACATTATTACTTTTAAAAAATACTAGTCTACCTTATCATATGCCTTATTGATATCTATTTTTAGAGCAACATCTCCTATATCACCACCAGTCTTATTTTTCATAATATAGATAATCTCAAAAGCTATAACATGTTATTCATAATTAATCTATTCGGAATAAAAGCATACTGTGTTTCAGAGAAAAGTCCAAGCCAGGTAAGATTATCTTCAATCTATTAGCAAGAACTTTAGCTACTATCTTACAAATCACATTACATAAAGATAATGGTATTAGGTTCTTCATTTTATCTGGTTGAACTTTCTTAGGAATCAATACAATAATAATTTCAAATAATGAGTCTGGAAAACAACTTGAATTTAGCCAATGTTTGCATGAAGCTATTGCATCCTTCCTAATGATATGCTAGAACTTTTGAAAAAATGTTGGATTCGGTTTGTCTAGTCCCTAGGCCATATCAAGATGCATTTGAAAGACTGGACTCTTGAATTCTTCACTAATATATGTCTCCATAAGGGTTGTGTTCTCCTCACTTGAAACTCTATTTTGGATTGCATCAATGACTAGGCCATAAACCTCATCTCCGCCTTCAAAAAGAGAATCAAAATATTTTTTCACAATTTCCTTCATGCCTTGCTCATCCTTTATCAAAACCCCTTCTTTGTCCCATAAGCCCTTAATACCATTATTCCTTTTCCTTATTAATGCACAAAGAATGAAAATACTTAGTGTTCCAAACACCATGTTGTAGCCAAAACACATTTGACCTCTACGTCTAATATACCTTTTCATCATACAAAACTAGGTCATGTTATCGCTTCAAAGTTGCAAGACTCTCCGCTCCCTCATCACTGCCTTGACATCTTATTATTCTTTTCTCTAACTCATCCAACCTCGCCTTAAAATTACAATATCCCTAGATTTTCCTCATATTTTTAAATCCGTAATACATTTATTAAATCGATTCAGGAGGGTATTTGCACTTGATGATCTCCATGAGTTGCTCGCGGGGCCAATTCCTTCATCCAAAAGCCACGAATTCTCAAAACATAAACCTTCGCTTCCATCCATCCATTCTTCTTCCCTCAGTGTTTAACATAATTGATGAGTTATCTGAAACATTTGTCACTAAATTCCTAAGCAATGCTCAGGAAACAAAGAAAATAATTCAGCCGTAGCCAACCTGTATCTAACCTCTCTCTTATTCATCTCTCCGTACCTTGCCTTCTTTTCCATGTAAAAAAGTATCCAACCGGCTTCTTTTTCATTGATATCATGCAAACGGCGTTCAAATCATAAATCTTAGTTTTTTTTTGAAAATAAAATCTTAAATTTTAAATTATAAATTTTTACATATTATTTTAATTGATAAGAGGGGATAAATAAACGATACATGTGGTTTTTATTTTATTTGTAATAAAAAAGGAAACTATATAAATGGTTGATTTATGTACACAACAAAATAATAAAAAGAAAAAAAAAAAAAAAGGCAGCCTCCAAGGGAAGAAGGTAGAAATCCCGTTTGGAACCATATAAATTTCGTGAATATAAAATGTTTTTTGAATTAATAAATTAAAATACCTAAAAAAATCCAATAAATAGAACAAATAAAAAAATATAAATGGTCCAAAACGTGACAGGTGCATCTCAACCGTTTTTTCCTTTTCTTCTCCCACTGAAAAACCTTCATAACATAATCATATATATATATATAATTTAATTGATTAGTATTTGAAAAATAAATTACTCTGTATTTTATTGTAATTTTTTAGATAAGAACTGCTCAGTGATGTGAAATTGTGAATTTTTCTATTTCTTTATTGATTACAATATTTTAGGTGTTTTTGATTGGCTGAGGAACGAAGAATTTGAACAGCGTTGTTGTCGTTGGTGGTGTTTTGTATTTGAGTAGAGTTATGCTGGGAATTGGAATTGCGATGGAATTTCGACGGGTTTTTAACAGGATTTCCGACGAGGAATTTTGTTTTTGGATTTCATGAGAATTGAGCTGTTTTAAGTGTCAATTTAGTTTAGTTTTTGGTTCATTTTGAGAGGGATTGCCCGTTGTTATTGTTGTTTCAGCTTTGGAGATTTAGGAATTTTAGCACTGCTATTTAATACTTTACAGTAATTTGAAGGCGGTGGCAAGACTGGGGCAACTATTGTTGCGAGAATTGCAGGTAATTTTTTTTAATAACCGTTTTCTTGGTGTTTCATTCAGTTGCGAATTGTTTCGTTACATATTCAAGGAATCTCCAGCTTTTAGCTTTTAATTTTGTTACCATTACATGCAATAATAGTAATGAAACTCTCTTATGCTTAATGGAAATTTTCCGTTTTAATTTGGGCACTAGATTTTGAATATATCAAATTTCTATGGTGATTATTAGTTTTCCCTTTCTGGAATACCTATTTTTTTGAGGATTTGAATTTAAAAATGCATATTTTGGTTATTAATATATAAGGGTGGTTTGATTCTCACTAGGACTTTGAAGAGAGCATTTCGGGCGGATTTGTTTTGTGGTGCAGTTGTCAGGCTTTGGCAAATGAGTATTTCACAATGAGGTGGAGGATAGGGTGGCATTGTTGTCGATGGGCAACCCTGACAATAAAATATCGGACCTTGTTGACATAGTGAAGTCTTGGATTCCAAGGAGGAGTGAGCCAACGAATGTATCGAGGGATTTTTGGATGCCCGACCAAAGCTGCAGGGTATGCTACGATTGTGATTCCCAGTTCACTGTTTTTAACCGTAGGCATCACTGTAGAATTTGTGGCCGAGTTTTTTGTGCTAAGTGTACGGCAAACTCAATTCCTGTCCAATCTGATGACCCAAGGACCAGTGGTGAAGACTGGGAGAGGATCAGGGTCTGTAATTATTGCTTTAAGCAATGGCAACAAGAGATACTAACTGTTGATAATGGAACCCGTATGGCTAGCCCTAGGCTCAGTCCATCACCATCTGCAACAAGCTTGGTCAGCACCAAGTCCGGCTGTACCTGTAACAGTAGCAGCAGTTCTGTTGGTTCAACACCATGCTCAACTGGGCCTTACCAGAGTGTGTCATATAGCTCTGGTCTTAGTTCTCAACAATCTGCACAAATGGATCCAACTGTAGTCAAACAAGACAATTCAACATGTGGAAGGAGCACAGATGCCTCTGTGGCTGCATTTTATTCATCCAAGAACCCGTGTGGCTATTGCATGAATAGGTACTTGTGTATGTATTGTACTTAATGCTTTCTAAACAGTTGCATGCTAGTGAGACCTTTCTGTTTGAATGCTTTATTTAGAGTATGTGTGAGTTAGAAGGGAGCCAGATGGACGAAGGATCGGGATGGACAATTTTTCATTGTGGCCAATGCCTTCTGTTTAAGATATTACTTGGCTTCTTTACTTAATAGTCATCTTGTAATTTGATGCAGTTATGTACCAGAAGGTTTGTTTTGATTGTCATATTTAAGCATTACCATGTTCAATGCTTTCAGTTCTAAGTCTGATTTCTCATTGTTATCTGCCAGGTGTGATGATGAGGATGATGAATATGGTGTTTATCATTCAGGTTCAGGAACAAGGAATTTCTCTCATGCTGATGGCTATTATGGGCCACACACTATGGATGAAATTGATCACATGTATGGACCAGATGAAATGCTTCATGTTGGACATGGTGGAGATCAAATTGATAATAGTATAAGCTGCCTACCATTAGCAGATAACTTTGATGTACAGAGTATGAACAAAATTAGGAATGACAGAGAAGAAGTTTATGGACATGATGGTGATGAGTGTGAAGCTCCTTCATATGATGTGGATGGTGCCAATGTTCAACCTGTTGATTTTGAGAACAATGGACTACTCTGGCTCCCTCCTGAACCAGAAGATGAAGAGGATGAGAGAGAAGCAGTTTTATTTGATGATGATGATGGTGCTGATGCTACTGGGGAGTGGGGTTACTTGCGTCCTTCAAACAGCTTTGGCAGTGGGGAGTATCGTTGTAAGGATAAATCAAGTGAAGAGAACAGAAAGGCTATGAAGAATATTGTGGAAGGGCATTTTAGAGCTTTGATTGCACAACTTTTGCAAGTGGAGAACCTGCCTGTGGGTGATGAAGATGATTGTGAGAGTTGGTTGGGGATAATAACATCTTTGTCCTGGGAAGCTGCTACACTTCTTAAGCCGGATACAAGCAAGGGTGGAGGAATGGATCCTGGTGGATATGTGAAGGTTAAATGTATAGCCTGTGGGCGCCGTAGTGAGAGGTAATAGTTGGAAGTGTACTGAGTGTTATATAATTTGACAGCTAATGTACTTGTGAGATAGTGTGTATTGCTTTTTGGATATATCTCTGGTTCCTATTCCTTCTGTATGCCAGTGTTCATTTCTTGTTCTTTTCCATCAAATTAAGCAGATGCTTCAGACTATGTTTTGCGGCATTTAGTGTTTTTTTTTTCTTTTTTCTTGTGACAGAAGCCAATTGTGTTAAAAAAAAGACTTCAAATTCTTCTCTGCACTATTTTGTTGCTTCAAATATTTGGTTACAGGTGCTATGTCCTGTTATGAAAAAATCTTCAAAATTTGATTGCTCTCATAGCAGATTTTGTGATTGATATAGGGAGTTAGCAAAGATGGTACAGTGAGAGGAGTTTTTCTTTTCTTCATTTTTTTTGGTTCTCCAATCTGATTGTCATGAGATATGACCATCTTTATTATAAATAGACATATGATCTAGGTAGGGCAGTGTAACATATGGAAATTATGTTGCTAACTAATTCTGTGTCTGTTTAGTTTATGTGTTTTTGTTGCTGTCTGCAATTTTTTAGTACTGATGGGTTTTTGATTTTTTTCTTTTCTCCTAGTATGATGGTTAAAGGAGTTGTTTGTAAGAAAAACGTGGCTCATCGGCGAATGATGTCAAAAATAGATAAACCACAGTTTCTAATCCTTGGAGGAGCCCTGGAGTATCAGCGTGTTTCTAACCATTTGTCAAGTGTTGATACTTTGTTACAGCAGGTTATAATTGATTAACTTCTCCTGTGCTCTGGGCTTGTACAGAAACCTTAATTTTAATTCCCTTAAGGATGCCCAGGATACCAATGTTTCATCACTTGGCTTTTGTCTTCATAAAATAATATGGCTTTTTCTTCTTCAGGAAATGGACCATTTGAAAATGGCAGTTGCAAAGATTGATGCTCATCATCCTAATGTTCTCTTGGTAGAGAAGTCAGTTTCTCGATACGCTCAAGAATACCTGCTTGCAAAAGACATTTCACTTGTTCTGAATATTAAGAGGCCACTTTTAGAGCGTATAGCCCGCTGTACTGGTGCACAAATAGTCCCTTCAATTGATTATCTGAATTCTCAGAAACTGGGGTATTGTGACCTGTTCCATGTGGAGAAATTTCTTGAGCAGCATGGCAGTGCTGGGCAAGCTGGAAAGAAGTTGACCAAGACTCTGATGTTCTTTGAGGGTTGCCCGAAGCCTTTGGGTTACACTGTAAGTTTTGCCAGAATCTTTTTCCTTGTTCTTTCATTTAGGTGTCTTCTCTGAAAATAATGTGTAATTGAACTGGGAATCTTAATGTAGCAGAGACTGGAAAGCAACTCATAATAAGTGCTCGAGTTATGTCAAAGGTTCACTTACCAGTGTGGGATTGCTCCTTGCTTGGACCTCTGATTTTTGTGCTCCAAATGTATTATCTGTGACATGATTTGGAAATATATGCAGAGTTCTTTTAGGTGAATTGTTTAAAAAAACAATCCACATCCCTCTGGAGTTACCTGTCCTCGGAAAAAGAAGTAGAAAAATGACAAACATAGTGATGATTTGAATCTGTCATGGTAAACAGGAGAAAAATAGGATTTATTTCTTTGTCATTTCAAATAAATAAATGAATAAAAAAGAAATAACTATGTCACATTCACTTGAAAAAAAAAGGAAAAAACTTGCTTAGGGACTGCAATTGCAGGATAGATGTTATAAAGATACTTAAAATAAATGGATTTAGTAATGGAGTGGTTTTTCTTCCTTCATCAGATCATGCTTAAGGGTGCACATGGAGATGAGTTGAAGAAGGTGAAACACGTAGTCCAATATGGAGTTTTTGCAGCTTATCACTTGGCATTAGAGACATCTTTTCTGGCTGATGAAGGTGCTTCACTTCCGGAGCTTCCTTTCAAATCTCCCATAACAGTTGCATTACCTGATAAACCATTAAGCATTGACAGGTCCATTTCCACTATACCTGGTTTTACCGTCCCAGGAATTGGAAATCCACCAGGTTCCCAACTTCCAAACGAAGTACAGAAATCCAACAAAGGAGTTAGTTCAGATGTGGCCTTACCCACCAATGTTGAGCATGTTTCCAAGTTGAGAGGTGCTTGTTCTGATTGCTTGTCCAAAAGTCCATCTTCTCAAACTGAGGGCAGGAAACTTGCCTTAAGCTCAACGGAGCACACTGGACAGGATAACTCAGTTTCTTGCCTTAACACGCCCTCCTTTGATCATATTTTGGGGAAGGATGATAATGTGAGAACTTCAGAATGCTTTCATTACAAAGAGACCAACGCTGAAAAAGTTGGTGATGGTCCTCTATATTGTACGTCTTTAGGCACCTCAGTGGCATTGGATCAAGGTATTGGCAGTTGCCTTACTGATGGGAATATTTTGGCTGTTGAGCAAGATGGTAACAATCAGGAGGAAATTGGATCCTTGAAGGAGGAGTTTCCCCCATCGCCTTCAGATCACCAGAGCATTTTAGTGTCATTATCAGCACGGTGTGTGTGGAAGGGAACTGTGTGTGAGCGGGCCCATCTTTTTCGAATAAAATACTATGGGAGCTTTGATAAGCCTTTGGGGCAGTTTTTACGAGATCATCTTTTTGATCAGGTACTAATTTCTATTACTTATCCGATTCACTTGAAAAATATTTCCATTCCTATCCTATAATAATAAGTTGATTTTAGTAAGCTTATGTGTTTACTAGAACTACCGCTGCCGTTCATGTGAGATGCCTTCAGAAGCTCATGTTTATTGCTATAATCATCGGCAAGGCAGCCTTACAATCTCTGTTAAGAAACTCTCAGAGTTTCTTTTACCAGGGGAACGCGAAGGCAAAATTTGGATGTGGCACAGGTGCCTGCGATGTCCACGAATCAATGGCTTTCCCCCAGCCACTCGAAGAATAGTGATGTCTGATTCTGCCTGGGGTTTGTCTTTTGGGAAATTTTTGGAACTTAGCTTTTCAAATCATGCTGCTGCAAGTAGAGTTGCAAGTTGTGGTCATTCCCTTCACAGAGACTGTCTTAGGTTCTATGGGTATGTTTTCAAATTCCTTTTGTTTATGTGGTACAGATGAAGTGTATAAATTCCTAAAGAGGTGTTCCCTTGTGTTGCTGCTTCACATTGATGTACAATTAATTCTTTGCTGATGCAAAGATAATCCCTGCATTTCACTTGCAATTTTGTTTTGGCATGGGCAGATTTGGGAGAATGGTTGCTTGTTTCCGCTATGCTTCAATAGATGTTCATTCAGTTTATATTCCACCTTCAAAAGTTGAATTTAACTATGATAATCAGGAGTGGATTCAAAAAGAAGCGAATGAGGTGCAATATTTACTAATCCTTGTTCTAGTTCAGCAACAAGTCTTATGTTCATCAATACTTATGAGATTGATCTTGTCTAACAGGTACACCAAAGGGCAGAACTCCTGTTCAAGGAAGTGAAAAATTCTCTTCATCGGATTTCAAAGAAAATATTAGGTGCTGGATCACAGAATGATGACTTGAGAACATCTGAATTATCTCATGTTGCTGAACTTGAAGGGATGCTGGAGAAGGAGAAGGAAGAATTTGAGGTAGCTGATTTGGGATTCGTCCTTCTGCCTCTCACCTCCTACCTAAACCTAAAAGGAAAATGAACCAATTTGTAAAAGGGGAACAAATTACCTGCTATGCAAATACATAAAGTATGCCTACGTTTGTATCAGGCTCTTCACTCATGCCTGAACTAGCAAATAAAGATAGACTCCAAAGTCTTCTTGCTAGCTTAACTTATTCATTTAAGAGAGATTCATGGATGATCATCTGATCTATCTTATGTTTAGTTACATATTTGGACTTATTCCAAAGATTTTTCTTATCGAGCTTGCTTGATCCATGGTTTATCCATTCACAATCTAAGTTGTGAATAATTAATGTTTTAGTAGGCACATTGCATGAGGCAAGATTTTTTCCCTGTTTGCACAAATTGCACCTTGCACTAGAGGAATTTTAATTTTTCAGATTCTGTTTACTGATTGAAATTATTGGCCATTTTAGGAATCCTTCCGGAATATGCTATTCAAGGAGGTCAAAGTTGGCCAACCTGCGGTTGATATTCTTGAAATCAATAAATTACGGAGGCAGATACTTTTCCATTCTTATGTTTGGGACCAACGGCTGATTTATGCAGGCAGTTTAAGCAATACCAATATCCATGATGGTCGGAAGAGTTTTATTCCGAAATTCAAGGGGAAACGTGTCCATTCCGTTGAGAACCTTGTTGAGATGGATATGTCTCCTAAACTCGGTAAAGGTTTTAACAGTTGTAATTCAGTTCTGGTGGATGCAAAGCCAGAGGTAACTCCTAATCAAGGAGGAAATGATAGCTACATTAGCCAACCTGTCAGGGCATGTGAAGGAAGGGACATAGATCTGGAACCAAATTTGGAGGAGGAGGCTGAGCATGACTTTTCTTCTAGTGAAAATATGAATGAGAAAACTGGTCCTTTTGAATCTGAGAAAGATGTGCGAAGAACCCGTTCAGAAGGGGAGTTTCCAATTGTGGATAATTTATCTGATACTCTTGATGCGGCATGGACTGGCAAAAATCACTCGGCAAGCATGGTAATAAAAGACAATGGTTCTCTTCCTGATTCATCTGCAATAAATTCATTTTCTGCAAATTCAGATTTGGATCATTGTATTGTTGACAAATGTGGGATTGAGGCAGCTTATTCTCTTGATTCTCCATTAGCTTCAAAGGGGCCATTAGAAAGCTTGGGTAGCATAGGCATGCCAATTCCTAATTTCTACAGTTCATTCAAGAGGAATTATTCCTTGAATGCTCAAAGGGTTGGTATTGGTGCGCACAACTTCATCTATGTCTCACTTTTTAGTGAGCTGGAACGACAAAGTGGTGCTGGGTTGCTTTTGCCGGTTGGTGTCAATGACACTATTGTTCCTGTTTATGATGATGAGCCCACTAGCATCATAGCATATGCACTTGTCTCATCAGATTATCACTTCCAGATGTCAGAGTTTGAAAAACCAAAAGATGCTAGGGACTCGACAACTTCATTGCCACTTTTTGATTCGGCGAATCGCCTCTCGTTTAACTCTTTTGATGAATCAGCTTCTGATATGTACAGAAGTCTTGGGTCAATTGATGAAAGCATGTTGTCTATAGCTGGATCCCGAGGTTCTCAGGTTACAGATCCTCTCTCGTACACCAGGGATTTACATGCCAGAGTTTCTTTTACAGATGATAGTTTTCAAGGAAAAGTGAAGTATATGGTGACTTGCTATTATGCAAAGCGGTTCGAGGCCTTAAGAAGGACTTGCTGCCCTTCTGAGTTAGATTTCATACGATCTCTTAGCCGCTGTAAGAAGTGGGGGGCGCAAGGTGGCAAAAGCAATGTTTTCTTTGCTAAAACCTTGGATGATCGATTTATCATCAAACAGGTGACGAAAACAGAGCTGGAGTCATTCATCAAATTTGGACCTGCATATTTCAAGTATTTATCTGAATCATTCAGTACCGGCAGTCCTACTTGCCTTGCAAAGATACTTGGTATTTATCAGGTATTAGTTGTTGCTTGTATTTATCTTTAAGAAAAGTAAACTATGACCAACTTCTGGAGTAGTTTATAGAATGTGGCAATCTAGATCAAATTGTTGAGCAAACCTTCCCATCTTAATCTTGTTAAGAATACCCTCTGGAGCCTTGTCTTATTTGTAAGCAGGAGCTTCTACTCATATATGCCATGATATTGAATTTTAAAAACCTTCTATATGGATGAGATGAGGCTCTTGTTGAGAATGAGATTAAACAAGAAAAAAATCAATTGTGTGACCAAAGGGAATTCTTTGTTTTTTCTTTTATTAAATCATATTGTAATTTTCACTGAATGGTTCAGCAATTTTCTCAGCATTAATTTTCTTTTGTTCTATTTTCTTGGAGGTTTCATCAAAGCACCCTAAAGGAGGGAAAGAGTCAAAAATGGATGTTTTGGTAATGGAGAATCTCCTGTTTAAGCGAAATATTGTTCGGCTTTATGACCTTAAAGGATCTTCTCGATCAAGATATAATCCAGATACAAGTGGGAACAACAAAGTTTTGCTGGACCAGAATTTGATTGAAGCAATGCCAACTTCTCCAATTTTTATAGGAAGCAAGGCAAAGAGGTTGCTAGAGAGGGCTGTCTGGAATGATACTTCATTTCTTGCTGTAAGTTGGAATTTAGTTGCAATGTTTTTGGGATTGGTATGCATAAATATTGAAACACCTTGATGGGTTTTCTTTTATCTTATTTCCCTTCCCCAATTCTCTGCCATACCTCTTAAAGGTATTAAAGTTTACTACGTGGTCCCAATTCTGGGTAGTGGGGATTGGTATTAGTTGGCAAATTATATATTATGAGATGATTGTTAACACATTTTTCATTATGATTTGATTATTTGACTGGGTTATGATTCCTTTTGTCCTTGAATGCTTGGTAAATTTCATACATGGATCTGATTTAGTATTGTGTTGGCCATATAGTGAACATTATATATTCTTTTATATAAATTGTTGTTATATGTTGATGCAGTCAATTGATGTAATGGACTACTCATTATTGGTTGGTGTGGATGAGGAAAAGCATGAGCTAGTACTTGGTATCATCGACTTCATGAGACAGTACACATGGGACAAGCACCTTGAGACTTGGGTGAAGGCCTCTGGCATTCTTGGTGGGTCTAACACCACTCCCACTGTAATCTCTCCCCAGCAGTATAAGAAAAGGTTCAGAAAAGCTATGACGGCATACTTTCTTATGGTGCCAGATCAGTGGTCACCACCGGCAATCATCCTCGGTGGGTCTCAGTCAGACCTTGGGGAGGAAAACTTGTAAGGTGTGGCCTCCTTTGATTTATGCTTACTGCAACGTTTTTGCTTGTACAGTTGTCCATGCCAAGATGTAAGTCAAAATTTTAATTTTCCTTACCCCCTTTTTTTCTAATTTTCAACCTAATTTATCTTTTTTTTCTTGTAATTCTAGCAGGCTACCTCATTATGTTCTCATGATTTAGCATATGTTATTTATTCTTAATTTTTTCATAAGCAGGAAAAGTTCTTTCAACGCTTTGAATCTGCAAAATAATTTTTTTTTTGTATTTGTCCAATTTTTTGAAGTGACCATTTGTTGTAGCAGTTGTAAATCCTAATAAACAAGGAATGATGCTGTAGAAGATCAACCGTTATCGTTATTATCATCAGAGCATCAGAAGATGTTTCATCCATTTGATTTCTTCAAACATTACTGCAATTCAGGGAATAAACAGTTCCAACTTCCAATTCTGCTTACAGAAGCGTGCCAAGGATTATTGGCCATGCTACAGCTCTCAGGAGCATCACCATTTTTTATAAAATTTTTATTTTTTTATAAAAAATAATTTAGTTATTTTACTATAAACTCATAATAAATTCATAATAAATTATGTAAAATTTATAAATTCAGAATAAATTTATAATAAATTCATAATAAATAAATAAAAATATGATATTTTGATAAATTAATCATAAATTTTTATAAATTTAAACACATTTTAAAAATATAATAAATTTAAAATTATTTTTAATTTATCTTGTATTTTTATCAAAAGATTAAAATTTTGGCACCTAAATCATAAACCGCTAAGAATTAATTAAAATTCTGGCTTCTCCCTTTTGAGAGGGATTCCTTTTTCTAATTTCTATAGGGTCTTCTCTTGTATGTGGCTTCGACATTAGGGTTCTTACTGATCTGATCAAGACCCCTCTATTTTCTTCAAATTTTTTTCTTTTTTTCCACCATTAACAATCATGGATACATCAAAAGATGTTAATGATCTACTAGCCTCCCTAATTCTGACGGAAGAAGAAGCTCAAATAGGGAACGTAAACTTTGATCCAAATATTGAACAAATTAAAAAATATCGAATCTCCCTTTGTCTGATAGGGAAGTTATTTACCAAAAAAGATTTCAATGTACTTGCATTCAGATCAATGATGCTGAGAAGCTAGAGACTGAAAAAGTGTTCAGCCTAAGAGATCTAGGTCAAAATGTCTTTGTATTATAATTTTTTCTTGAATCTAATAGGCAGAAGGTGCTGGACATGGGCCCCTGGTGCTTTGATAACCATCTATTAATACTAAAAGAAATGAACAAGTATGACACTACTGAATTTGTTGAGCTTAAGAAGGTATGTTTTTGGGTTTGTGCTTATAATGTCCCTTTTGTATGGTTATAAAAAATGACAGCTAAAATAATAGCATAATTAATTGATGATTTGATTGAAATTGATGAGAAAGAGAGTTTGGGCTGGAGACATTATCTGTGTATCAGAGTATCAATTTCTGTCAATAAACCTCTTCGAAGAGGGGTATTGCTTCAACTGGGATCTGAAGTTAAATGGATTAAATTGAAATACCAACGATTACCACTATTTTGTCATGGTTATGGTAGAATGGGTCATGTTGTGAGTGATTGTGAATTTGGGGAGGTTAAGAAGCCGCATCAGTATGGGGAAGAGTTGAATGCATCTCCAAAGAAAACCTTCCAACCAAGGAACCCCACAGAAAAACTAAAAGAAGAATAACTTATTGCCAAACTCGTTCCAAAGAGCCAAGGTGAGCAACTAAAGCAAGTGGAACCTGAAATGGACAGAGGTGCAAATAAGGTGGCCCAATCTTTAGCTGAGGTGTTGCAAAAAGTAAATAGCAAGGAGATAAGAAAAATGACGGATATTCAGTCTAGTACATCGATTATTACCTCAGAAGTAGCAGAAATTACCCAGAAAATTATTGCAGAAGGTGTTGAAAAAAGTGGCACGATGATAAACCCCAAAGAAAAAAATCCAGCTACAGATATGAACTTATCTTCTGCCACGATTTCATCTTAGACTTATCAGGCGATGTTAACAAGTGAAGATGTGGACATTACATTGAAGGGTTATACTCAGGAAGACGAGGAAGACGATACTACCCTGCATACAACATCTAAACAAAGAAGTAATAAGGAATACTACATGGGAACTTGGAAATGGAGAAAAGGGGAAAGAACCACAAATCTTGTGGGCACTGAAACTCACAATAGGAAAACAAAAAGGGTGTTCAGGGATGTTAAGACAGAAACAAGAATAGAAGAAGACACTATGGTAAAGAAACATAAGGGCCACGGTGAAGAGAGACCAACGACTCTAGAGGCAACCGGGGGGACTACCACTGGTTGCCTACAGCCATGAAAATCATAAGCTATAATTGTCGATGTTTGGGGAATACCTCAGCAATTATGAATTTAAAAAAGCTTATACTGCTTCAAACTCCCTCAATGGTCTTCCTAATGGAGACTAAGGTGTTAGAATGTTGTTGGTTAAAAACAAACTTGGCTTTCAAAACAACTTTGTGGTTAGAGGAAAAATGCAAGTACAGGGTTGGCTTGCTTCTGGAATGATGATTTTGATATAAAACTTCTGTCATACTCCCAACACTGTATTGATTTGCAGGTTTTGAATTACGGAGAATCAGTACATTGGTGCCTCACATGCTTTTATGGTTGGCCTGCATGAGGTGATAAAACTAAATCATAGGAACTCCTTCACAGATTAAAAGATAAGTCAGACTTGTCATGGCTAGTTGTTGGTGATTTCAATGAAATTCTCTCTCATTTTGAGAAGGTGGTTGGAAATTATCGACCTGACTCGTATATCAATGCCTTTTGTAATACTTTATTGGATTGTGGTCTACAGGATCTATCTTATGATGGTTATAAATTCACTTGGGATAATGGCAAAGCTTCATCACATTTTATAGAGGAAAGAATAGATATAAGAATTACAAATGTAGATTGGTTGTTGTGGTTTCACAATTACCACCTACAAACTTTATTATTCTCTAGTTCTGATAATCTACCAATAATGCTTGATTTAGTGGGAAGGATGAGACCCCTACGAAACAAAAAACCCAAATTCTGGTTTGAAAATATGCGAAAATATCCAGAAGTAAGAGAGGTAGTCCGAGAATCATGGCTAGGTTCGGAAGATGATTGAACAATTTTGGTAAAAATGTAGCTCGGATTTGAAGAATTAAGGATTGATTGGTAATTTGAAACTCAAACGTCAAAGAATAAATACAAGATTAAAGGAGTTAGAATCCTTCTCTGCAAGCGAGATAATTGGGGAGAGAAATGTGCTAAAAAGGGAGCTAAACATCTTGTATATTGTGGAAGAAACAATGTGGAAACAAATAGCTAAGACACAATGGTTAGCCGAAGGGGACCGAAACACTAGATATTTTCATGTTATAGCTATAAAAAGAAAAAAACTAATACCATACGCAGTTTTATGGATGAAACAAGAACTATCAGGTCAACAACTGAAACAACACATTATCAGTTTCTATAAAGAACTATTTAAATCGAATGGATGCAAGGTGGTGGACTTGGATCTCAATTTTATCTCTCATAATTCTGAAATGAATGCAAATCTAGAAAAAGAATTCACCAGAGAAGAGATATATCAAGCACTCAAGATGACCCTATTAAAGTGCCAAGTTTGGATGGTTTCTCGCCAGCTTTTTTCCAACAATTTTGGACTACATTGGATAATGATGTGGAGATGGTGGTCAAAAAAGCCCTTTCAAGCAATAAAATTACTCTCAATTTTCATCACATAAATATTTGTCTTATCCCAAAAGTAAAAGCTCCAAAAATATAACAAAATTTAGAGCCATTAGTCTGGCGAATGTGATCTATCGTGTTGCTACAAAGGTTTTAGCTAATAGACTGAAAAATATACTTGATGTAATGCAGAGTGCCTTTGTACTAGGGCAGTTAATTACAGATAACATTTTGACAACCTATGAAGTCTTCCACGACATGAGAACAACATGGAATAGTCAAAGAAAAATATTTGAGCTTGAAACTAGATATGGCCAAAGCATATGACCGAGTCGCATGAACTTTCCTAAAAGTAATTATGAGCAATTACTCCCTCGAGAGGATTAAGCAAAGGGACCTACTTTTCCCGTACTTATTCCTTTTATGTACTGAAGGATTAATAAGATTAATTAGTGAAGCAATAAGAGGTAATCTTATCCATGGAATCAAAGTATGTAATACAACACCGATGATATCACACTTAATATTTGTTGACGACTGCATAATTTACCTACCGGCTGTTATATAGGAAGTGGAAGCTAATATTCTAGAAAAATATGAAAGGTTATCAGGCTAAAAAGTTAATCTGCATAAATCAGAGATTTGTTTTGGACGAAATGTTAGAGACGAAGTAAGGGCTGGTATTACAAACCTCTTAGCGGTTCGTACAGTAGATAGACATGCTCTCTATCTTGGTTTACCAACTGTTGTTGGTCGATCAAAGAAGCAAATTTTTCAGAGTTTAAAAGATCAATTATGGTCGAAGCTCAATGGATGGAAAGAAAAGGGTATTTTCATGGGCTGGCAGAGATATCCTTATTAAAACTGTGGCTCAAGCTATATTGTCTTATGTTATGCAATGCTTCAAAATTCCTACTGGGGTTTTCCATGATTTAAAAAGTACAGTGGGTCGATTTTAATGGAGTCAGAAAGTGCACGGGAGGTGTCTATAACTATATTCCTGGGACAAGTTATGCAAGCCAAAGAAAGAAGGGCGAATGGAATTTAGAGACTTTGAGAGCTTTAATAAAGCACTGCTAGCCAAGCAAGGGTGGCGTCTAATAACAAAATCGAACTCTCTTATAGCAAAGGTGTTAAAAGCTAGGTACTGCCCACAGTCAGATATCATGCATGCCACTTTGGGTCAAACACCAAGTTATGCATGGAGGAGCATATTACATGACAAGGAGGTATTGTGACAAGGATCGAGGATTATCATTTGAAATGGTAAGCCTACATCCATTTGGAATGATAAATGGATTCCTAAACCTAGTAGCTTCAAGATCATCACTCAACCAAACACCCTACATATGGATACCATTGTTTCTAAGTTGATTGATGAGGAAACAAGGTCCTGGAATTGGAGCATCATAAACTCAATCTTCCTTTTTGTCGATGTTGAACGAATATTGAAAATTCCCTTGGGAGATTTGGATGGGAATGACCAAACTATATGGTACTATCATTCAACTAGGAACTATTTGGTTAAAAGCGGATATAGGCTATGCTTTAGCGTAAACCAAAATCAAAGTCGGGCTTCCTCATCTCAAAATATGTGGACTGGTTTTTGGAAATATGTATGGAAGTTAATGGCTCCACCTAGAATTATAAATTTCATCTGGCGTGCAGCACTGGACATCCTTCCAACTAAAGCAAATTTGCAAAAAAGAATGAGTGAGATGTATGAAAGATGCTCGTTTGCCTTAATTGCGAATCTATTATTCATTTGTGCAGGGATTGTTGTTTGTTTCAAGGCATATGGCACCAAATAGCGATTCCACAGGTTCAATTGATGCTAGGCTCCTCTTTTAAAATCTGGTTTACAAATATTCTACAATCAAGCTCTAACAAAGTAATGACAAAAGTAGCTACAACTTGCTACCTCATATGACAACAACGAAATAATTTCTTATTCCAAAATGTAAAGGTTCAGGTGCAGAGTATTGAGATGAAATGCCAAGCAACGATAGAAGAAATGAATAGTTTGTTAGAAGTCAATGGGAGGAAACCTGCTTCTCATACAACCAACACACGAAGTAATTGTTGGGAACCTCCACCCGGAGGCTTAATCGAGATGAACGTGGATGCTGGAATTCTACAAAGGCATTTCATGGGGGTATGGAGTTATATGCCTCAACAACTAGGGACAACTTCTTCCATCTTCGCATCGCACATTGAAAGCAGATGTTGATCCTACTATAGCTGAAATGCAAGTGATTAAATACGGTCTTCAATTGGCATTAGATTTATCCTTCTCTAAAATTATCGCAGTCATATTGCAAAATTATCATTGATCTTTTGGAATGCAAGATTGTGTTGCGCAATGAATTGGGAATGCTCATTCAAGATGTCTAAACTTAGGTCATTTGTTCGCCCCTGCAAGTGATCTTTTGTTTCTAGAGTTGGCAAAAAAATTTGTAACTGAATTGGATGAGGACCTGGTTTGGAAGGGGGAGATACCTCCTGAGATCCTAGGATATCTTGACCATCATTCTCTTTGAGTAATAAAATTTCAATCTGTTTGTTAAAAAAAAAATCATAAATTGCTGATATTTTAATTTGGATCTAGACTCGTACCTGTCTAAATTTTTTATAAAATTACCATAAAAAATATAATATTATAAATTTATTAATTCAGAAAAATACTATCAAACTTATTAAAACTTCTTATCAATTCATAAATTTATTAATAGTATACACAAAATTTATTATGTATATGATTATAAAAATTAAAATCTAATAAGAAAATATGATTTTTCCAATTTATATTTTAAGTACAATGTATTTTTAATAAATGTTGAATACATGTCGAATAGATTTTTAATATATATTATAAAATATAAAAAAAATTAAAAATAACATTTTTATAAACTCAAATAAAAAGATAATAAAAATAAAATTTTTAAAAAATAATATTTCATGTAATTTCCTTTTCTATATTATTAGTTTGGGCTTTCGCCTATATCTGTTGTATAACTTGGCGTAGACCCAATCTAGTGTTACGTCTTGGGTCTGTAGTTTTAGAATTTATAGGACACGAAATGAACTCTAAAGTAGGATCATAACATCGTCATAAACAGCATATGGTGCTTTCTGTTGTAACAAAAATAATATTAAATAAAAAAAATTAAACATCGTATAGCCATGAGCCTGCTGTGATCTAGCAGCCTTCATGCCAGCATTATTTATTAAAGAGGGGGAAAATGAAAACAAAACCTTTTCAAGCATTTGTCATGGAGACTAGGCTGCTAAATATATTATTAAAAATGCAAATCAGGAAATATTTAAATTCACAAGGACTGGTTACAATAGACCACTTTCAAATAATGAATACAATCTGCTCTTCACATGGAAGTTCTAAACTACTGAATGATTCATTATATATTTCCCTTTATATCATGCAAAGGCCGGTGCACACTTTCTGTATCTTCTATAAATTTTCCTTCGCAGTTCTTAATAAACCAATGGCCTTAGCACTCACAAACCAAAACTGCTCTGTATGTGATCAATATGTTTGAGAAGAAAAACTGAATCGGCTATGCATCCTATAGAAGATTATCTAGTTGCGCTTGCAGCTCTTCTATGGACACCATATTAATGTTGCTCTGCTCTTCATGGGAATACTCGGTCTTTAGAAGGGATTGTACTTGACTATGTGCTTCCACAATATTTGTCCTGTGCAGATGCAACATAAAGAATGCGATTTTCAAGCTTAAGATGAACATTAACTACTTGAAACACCACAAAATTTTGCAATCATGTTATATAAAGATTTGTAGCTAGGCAAGCCAATGTATAGGTTGGAGATTTGAAGATGACTTACTTTATCGGCTTAAAAAGTATTGTTCTTGTCGATGAGTTCTGCAGATAAAGCTTCATCTTGGCAACCACCAAAGGTAATTCTTGCTGAATAGCAGCGTTTACCTGTTCCAGAAATGTCACACATGCAATCAGTTTTCACAAATTTTACCATGGAAGACTGAAACTTAAACTCATGTAACTTTAGTTTCCAAACGATACTGTTATGCACGTGGAAAATGTAATATCTGTAATCATGGTTGAAAGGAATTTTCTATAACAAGATCACAAAGCATGGCAATACAAGATGCCAGACTAGGTGGCTTGGAAGAAGCACTGCGTTGTGTATTAAGCAAGATCCCATTAAAATAGACTTGCTAATGCTTCTCAGCTGAACAGGCTGTATGATGCACAGGTAACAAAGCAAAATCACATGAAAAAATATATCCAATTAGGTTACACAATATACCTTCTGAACAAGTTCAGCCACCTTATCTGGAGTAGCAAAAGCTTGATTCTTAAGTGGTTTGGCCATAATTGAGTCTGCTTTCTGATTCTGATTGCCAGAAAAGAGTGCAACTTTTACAGCCGTAACCTGAAAAGTGAAAAATGTATCATGCTTGCAAATACAAGTAAAATTACGAGAAAATATAAATATGTAATATTGAACCTCTTTTCAGCCATGCTCTAGTCCCCTAACATCACCCAACCCACACCCCAAAAACCACCTCTTCTATGAGGGACAAAAAAAAGGGGAAAAGAAGTACGGTTGCTTAGTTGATCCTCTACTCAAAAGCTACAAAACTGTGCTGGCACATATAAAAGAAAAAATAATGTTGAAGGTTCAAAATTCTGCAGACCTACTAAAAACCAATTCATGCTTGTAAATCCAGGGAATTCACATTTCCGTTAGCCAGCTGATAAAACTATTTAGGAGAACAGCTAACCTTGGTAACAAATGAGAGCATAGGATCCACAACAAGTTTAGTGACTGACATAATAAACTCCTCACAAGTTGCTTTTAGGCTTTTCTCCAGTTCCTTGAAATAATTAGGAGAAAAAAGTGGGTCAAGGCACTTATACAGTAGGGAATAAGAACCTTTTTGAATTCGTTCAACTTGAGATTAAATTATCACCAAATCTAAACCAAAATTAATAATTAAAAAAAGAAAAAAAAAAGAAGTTATTTTCTGGGAACTTTTGTCATATTTCAGTAATTGCTGCAATTTAAAATAATAAGGATTTTCAATTAATCAATATCAGCTCAAATTAGGAGTATAAATAAGTCAAGCTACTAATGAGCTACTTGAATTTGACTCGCAAAATACTCGAACTGAGTTGAGCTCAAGCTTGAGTAGCTCACGTATCAAGTCGAGCCAAGGTAGAGTATTAAAATAATCAACCTCAGGTGACTCTGAAAATGGATGCTGAAGTTCTGTGGCATTTAGAAATCACCAATTGGATTAAAAAAGAGAGTAAACTTAAATAATGGTCCTCCCATTTTTCACCAGTCAATTCTTCCAAATCAAGCAAAAATAAAGAATCACAAATATAGTCTACCAGTTATCTGGAAGGGATATCAACTTACCATTATTAAAAGGAGACATTGTGCACTATTGGAAAAAATTAAATGACTTGATGGATGCACCAGAGAACAACAACAACAACAACTAAGCCTTAATCCCAACCAAGTTGGAGTCGGCTGTATGGATTCTCAACAAAATAAGCTCAAAAGACACCAAAAAAGATACTCCAGCCTTAGGCCCCTTCCAAGACACGGATTTTACGTCTCCATTCAAGTCTGTCATTAATCAAATCCACATCAAGATCTAAGGCACGTAAGTCTCTTGCTATCACCTCCTTCCACACAGTTCTAGGTCTGCCACGACCTCTAGCCCCCTCAATCAACAAATTCTCACACTTACGAACCGCAGCATTAGGAGGTCTTCTTAAAACATGCCCATACCATCTAAGTCTTCCTTCCCTCACCTTATCTCCAACGTCCGCTACTTGGACTTTTTGTCGAATATGAACATTCTTAATTTTGTCCAGTCTGGTATGTCCACACATCCATCTTAGCATCCTCATTTCTGCCACACTCATCTTATGCAAATGTTGTCCCGTTGGTGCCCAACACTCACTACCATAGAGCATCGCAGGTCTAACAACCGTCCTATAGAATTTACCTTTCACTTTCAGAGGTATTTTCTTATCACATAGAACCCCACTCGCACCCTTCCACTTCAACCACCCTACCTGTATTCTGTGAGCCACATCTTCATCTATACGGCCATCATTCTGGAACACCGAACCCAAATATTTGAAGTGCTTGGTTTTAGGAACCAAAACTCCATCCAACTTAACCTCATGTTCCTGCTTCTTCCTTAGACTGAACTCACAGTGCATATATTCCGTTTTTAAGAAAATGCAAATTAGAAAAAAAAATGGAGATTGAATGCAAGTTGAAAAAATACCCTAGTTGTGGAGTTGGAAAAAACTGCAGATAACCAATGAATTTCCAAATTTATCCAATTTCAGTTCACTTCCATGATTTATACAGACTCTCCAGAAATATATTGCAAAAACATTGCAAGCACTAGCTCATGATAAAAATGAGAATAGGTGTTAAAAATTCAGGTAACAGGCAGAAAAAATTACAACTAGGATATGTGGTAAAAACCAACAAAATAATCTAAGATACATTGATATTTTCTTTGAAGATTATTAATAAAACATAAAAATCTTTTTGGCATCTATTTGACTTTCGAGAACTCGAGGAGATAAAGTCCTTGCTAATGAGGTTGATCTTGACCAATCAAATAGAGAAGCCTGACCTCTAAGTATCCGTCTTAAGTGCTCCTGGACCATGGAAGTTAATGTGAATAAGACTATTTTTAGAAATGTAACAACAATATGCATTGAAAGGAAATTTAGAATGTCCACTATAAAGAGGTTCAGTTTTAGAGAAACTAACCAACAAGTGAGAGAAGTCAAGTTCCTTGTATGTGACTGAGAATTCTATATCAAATGGAGCAATCTGGAAAGACTTGACAGTTGTTAATAGCAGATAGCATAAATAGTTGATAACAGGCATTGATTAGAAAATAACTACCAAGAAACATTAAAAAAAAAGTGAGAAGGATAACCTGCTCCCTTAAGATCAAAAGATGTTTGATGAGAAATAGCTGCGCATCCATTGCTGACGTTTTCTTGGCAATGAGTTTACTTGCTTTCTAAAGAAAATATTAGAGGAAAAGCAAAGATATAGGAATTAATGGACAGAATTTTTTATTACCATCTATCATGATATCAATAATTATAGTTTTCCTACTCACTTGGATGGAAAGGGAGCAAGCTTCTACTGCTTCCTGATGTGAAATAGCAACAGAAGAAAAAAATAAGCCAATTGGTTAACTATAAAAGCAAAGAAGAATTGGAGTGAGAGGTCCAAGGATCCAACTACCTGAGCTAAACCAGTGAAGACAGTTGGTTCTAGACAACGATACAACTTTGAAAGGCATGATAGAGTTTTCTCCAGAGGTGGGTACCAAGTCTTAGAAACATCTGCAGTCTCTTCAACCTGCAGAACGAGAGAAAATTACAACAAAAGGATAACGCCGGTAAAGGCATTTTCACTCTTATAAATGCATATAAATAAAGACCAACTGCCAGAAACTGGCAATGACCAGAGAGCAACAGTTAGTAACAGTTCAACTTCATACTACATGGATATCCAATATGCGTCTGAACTGCCTACTACCTTGAATCAAATCAAATAGGTGACCAATGAACACAATTACAGCATCCAATCACCATAAGATACATCAAACGCTTAAATTTTCCGTTGCCGGGTTGCATGAAAATCTGAACATCAGAAAGGCACCCATGGAGGACATGACATGTCACAAGTACGTTTCAATTGGCCTTAAGGTTTAAAATGATAAAAAATGGACAACTAGACCATTCAGCCTTGTCCAGAGGTACTATTTTGAGGGATTAGAAGAACCAAACACCCAACAGAGTCCCGTCCTTTACGTTGGGCCAAGTACAAATCCCAGAAACCCTATATCCAGATAAGAGACCATTCTGAACCTGCTATTTGGGAGTCTTAGCATGCTCACACAAGGATAAACTGAATTAGAAAATAGAAAGGCAGAATGGAACACTTTACAGAAGTAGTTTCTGGTTTCATCTCGGCAGATCGCTTCAGCTTTGCAGGATAATCCAAGTGTTCTTCAGAAGGAATGTAATTAGCTATCTGCAAGAGAAACAAGATAAAAACTTCAAGATTAACCTGCCATGTCTGAGAAGCTCTATCTACTAATAATGAGGTAAAATATCCAAATTCCAAAGGAAACTGATTGCTTCTAAATTCCAAACAAAATTATATACAGAACGAAGAAATTTTTAAGTATAGCGTACCATTCAAGTCTGGCGGATAACACAGGCCATGGTTAGATAATGAGTTAACTATCTTTTGCTTAGATGTAGAAGAATCAAAATGTAGAGGGATTGTTCAGATTGTTAAAACCCCTTCATGTCAAATTACCACAAATAAGACAAAATCCTAGGCATACATGATCGCTGAAAAAATGGAAAAGTCACTTCCCAATGAGAAAACACACCTCATCACAAATATGTGTTCGAGCACGGAAAGTTAGTCGCTCATGAATGTCTGCTAAAATTCTGTCCAATGTAGGGTGAAGCCCAGCAAGTGACTCACTCCGTCTGCTAAGCTGCTCTCCCAAAACTTCAACTTTAAGTATATCAACAAGTTCACAAAGAAGATCAACATTTGTTTCATGAATAAGCTTTGGACGCAGTGTATCATACAGGTAAGTAGACCTGCAAAATAGGTATAATAAAATCGACAGTAAAGGAAGAAGTTAGAAAAGAGCAAACCTATTTACATATAAACACACCATATAATGTAAAACAAAGACATTAAAAAATGAGCTTGCCAAATGTGAGGTAGAATAAACTTACAAAGGATCAATCAATGGAGCCAAACAAGAGACATCATCTGAAGAAGATGGGAAAAAGTGATCGAAGAGTTGGTGCTCCAGTTGACAAACCTACAATATACAGTTGCATCAACCAGTTATGGCCCTAGACACAAGCTATATCCCTCTATATTTACAAATAATTGCTTCAGTTGTAGTTAAACTACCTGCATTAGATATGCACATCCAGATCTAGTTAATGCTGGCAAGGCCTCTTTCTTGGAAAATTCAGATATTCGCTGAAGTACTATGCCTTTAACCTAGGTAGCAGAAATAGATGGAAAGTATGTTACGGGCGGTGACCTAGAAGAGAAGACAAGAACTATACAGGAAACAGCAAACTCACAAAAGAAAGCCTCTGTTCACAATACAGTTTGTGGCATTCTGCAAGGATTAGAGTACATTCTTTTCTAGATGATCTACTTTCAATTTCCTCCAGTATGGGCTTGAGCTGCAATATTTATCTGTTAGTTGCCTCTACAGCATAGGCACAAAATTCCACCCTCCCCACAAATCACTTAAAATCCTATGACTCTACAGCTCTGATGAGTAAACTGTAGTTGAAATTCTGGTATTCATCATCTAAAACTGAAGGAAAAGAAAAAGCCAGCCATTACCGCATTTGCAGCTGCCTTGAATCGAACATAGATAACAGATGCCTCTACACCTTCAGAAACAGAAGACTTGCTGCCGCCAGTGCTCCGGATTGCTGTCTGGTCCTGAAGGATAAACAACCATGCCAGAGGGCAAGAGCATAAGAATATGCACTCACATATAGACACATACACTAACACTTTATGTCATACTTCACCTGAGATGAAGCACCTTTCAGAATAGAAAGCACATGAGAACGAATCATACCAAGGGCTCGAGACTGTTAAAACACACAAATATTTATTAATTTTTTCACTGGAAACAAATCTCAGATGTTGGCATTTGCCAACTGCTGATCAAACAACTTGCACAACTTGTTTACCTGGAGTTGCCGAAACTTGAGTAAATAAACACTAGATTCTGCATACTGCAGATTGCTCTCAACATAACTGAGGCAGAGAAAAAATAACAAATCAATAGTTTTTTTTTTAAAAAAAAAAAGGAAAGAAGGAAGAGAGAGAACAATGATATCCAGACAAGAAAGACAACTTCAGCATATTTCATTAAATTGCAGACATTTTACAGAGTGATATGATAATATCTGAGGCTTAGAACTAATACAACAAACCAAAAATATTCACTTACGATATGCACTCATCAAGCCGTTTGAGCAGTGGAAAAAAGTTCTCAGATCCAACATTCACTTTTGCAGAATAAAAATTTGTAGCAATCTGTGCAAATCACATAATTCATTTAATTCAGACCTATTGATACAAACAATGGTTAGTGAAATTTTTTATTGCATGTACACAAACCAAAACAGCAAGCTATTAGGAGAACTTCTAGAACTCAAACAGAGAAATAAATATAGATAACTAGAAGCTTCATACGCAAAATCACACACAGCAAACCCTAGCACTAGGGGGAGAAATGGATACCTTGGTACCAATGGTGGATCTAGAATTCAATACGGTAAATAACAGAATCAACAGCTGGAATCAGATACATGGTCAAATGATCAAGTTCAACAAGTTTTGTGCTACAACCCATCTCAAGTATAATTCAAGAATGAAAGTTCCAGAGAGGGGGTTTCTTCCTCTCGTCATAGAAACATGGAAAAGATCAGAATATTCCTAGAATTCTTCCAAGCATTATGGCCAAGTTATCTATAATTCAAAGACAAGATCATTTAGGTTTGTTAAATGTACATTTTGTGGATTTGTGAAGGCAGTAGTGGAGGTTCTTATAGCATACACTCCTATTGTATACAGCTTAACTCCAATGAGGTACGATAACTTCTAAGGTTTGAAGCCCAGTTAAATTTCTAAAGTTGTTGTAAGCATAGAAAAAGAGGTGAACAATGACAAAGTAAAATATAAAAATGAAGAGAGTGAATCTCTAGGCAAGATAGCATTCAAACCTTACATTCTCCAATTCATCAAAGTAGTGGAGCTTACTACGAAGTGCTTCTGCAAACTCAATCAGTCTTTGCTTCCCTATTAACTGCAAATGAGAACAAGAAATGAGAAAAAAGCTCAACCAATTTAAATTTTAAACTATCATTTCACATATTACATCATGATTTAAAATGGCTGCAACACTCCGTTATCATATATAAGTGTTGACAGCAAACTTAAAACTTGGATCGTAGAACATATGGAATTGATATCAAAAAGATATTGCCTATAGATTTATCTAGCTCATGCTATTCCTGGAGATTTGAGAGAGCAGCAGAGTTACACACTAATTATTTAATATCATTGCATGTACTCTACCCGCATCAAGCAAAAGCACTCTACTCTATATTTGCAAGTTAAAATCAGCAAATAAAGATTAAAAAAACTATTTTTTTCAATGCTTGATAGACCAGAAATTGTGATTTGTGGATAAAATAGAAGCTGATTCCAGTAAGAAGTTCAATGGAGAAAAGAAAGAAACCACACCAGTTGGTCACAGGCATCATGAAGAGTCTTAGTCTTTGTAGCTACAGCTTGGTGTTGTAGCTGCAGTTCATTAAACAAATCTAAAGTTTCATCCACCTGCTCAATATACAGTCAACAATCTTAATCATATGCTACGAAATGAAAAATAACAAGTAAAACAGAACAACAAATTCCAACAACTCAAGTACAATGACAAGCGAAAACAACAACATACCTGCTGAAGTATATTATCACATGTCTGGATGCGCTCCGTCAAAGTGCTGACATAGTGTTGATATTTCTCCTCTGTCTAAGAATAAATAACAACAAATTCTAATAAACAAAAATTCACAACACCGCCACGAAGCATTCTGAATTGAGAAACCACAAGCTAACCTCTGATTTCATAGCTGATTCAAGATCAGTAAACCATTTGTAAAACTGCAAAAAAATGAAAATTTTGGTATGTTTCATAAATACTACTACTTCTAAACGGTAATAGTGAAAGCAATTAGATAAAATCAAGCATCACGGTTTCCCGCACACAAACACACACTCAAGTATTTCCAATTGAAATATGAAAAAATGGTAAAAAGCCTAAATTAGAATAATTGCTACAAAAAGCATGCCATAGATAAGAAAGATGAGAGCCCAAGCCAACCTGATTGGTGTTAACTAAAACTGCTTCTACAGCTTGAGAATCTCCAAAAGCACTATCCTTAGTGGAAACATCAAAGCCACCATTATCCTGCCTAGAGATGTGATCTTGGGCCAATAAAATAACACAAGCCATAAATCAAATCATTTTCAAGATACAATCTTCGATTACCTAACATTTACAGTTTTTTAAAAGAAAGGGCAATTGAAAGTCAAACCAAAGTGGTTGGAAAAGGTCGTTCGGCGACGGCATGAGAGAGTGTGACGATTGCTGCTTGCTGTTGGTCCATCAGAGGAGTATTCTGCATCGAAAAATTGAAAGAAAGAGAACGAAAAACCGTATCACAGTTTTAAAGCTGAAATGTGAATTGAATAGCAAGAAATGAACAAGTGCCAGTTACTGAAATTGCAAAAAAGCCAGATCCAGCATTTTTAAATTCTGAATTATGGAATTAGGGATGATTTCTAAAGAGAGAGATCCAACACAATTATTATGTAAAATTGTTAAAGAGAAAGAGAGAGCATACAAAGAAGAAAGAAAAGAAACCAGCTCCCAAGTAGAAGCGAAGTTGTATCCTTTGGAAATGGCTACCGATTTGTGGAGATTTAGGTGGACTCTGTTTCGTTGCCTTAGTTTTTTTTTTTTTTCTCTTCTTTTCGATTTCAGAGAGAGAGAAATGGAAATCTCTTCCCGTTTCTAATACTGGACGACTGACTCCCTTATAACTAACGTGTTCTTCAACGTCGGAGCCTTTGAAAAAAACATATACTCGTTAAACGGCGTCGTTTCTTACACCTTAACTCTATCACTGCACCAGTCTCTGCGTTTTATGCATGATAGTATTGGCGTTTCACGTTTGGTGAATGAATGTATAATAAGAAATTATGAATAGTAAATCATTTTGTTTAACGATACTTGCAACTTAATTTTTTATGAATTTAAAATAAAATTTGAACATTATTTGTTTTTTATTTTTTAAAAAAATTAATTTTACCTTCATAGAAATAAACTGATGTTTAATTTTTAATTCAAAATCTACTATTTATCATGATAAGTCATACTAAATTGCTCCGAACAGGGATGAACAAATAAGCTGAATCAATTCAATTCAATTACTATTTGACCAACTCGACTGAACATATTAATTTAAACTAATTGAGTTAGTCAAATTTAATTTAAGATTTTAACAAACCGATATTATCGGTTTGATTTTGCTTTATGTATTTTATAAGTAAAAATTAATCAAATTCAATAAAATTGACCGATAGTGATTAATTGTACAAATTTTTTTTTCTCTGTATGGTCAATTTTTAAAGATATATTTTCAACTTGAACAATAATAATCGGCTTAACAGGCTTCTAAAACCCAGTTAATGATTATCTCTAGATCCAAAAATGACAAAGATGCTTGGTAGTGACACTTTTCTTCATTTTGAAGGCTACTTAGTGATGATGGAAATATTGGAATAGCTAGTTACCTTCATTTCTTACCATATAACTATTTTTCTAAAATAATATTACATAGGTGCGAGAGAGAACTTATATGGCTCATTAAAGAAAAAAAAATGCCAGCCTTTACTAATAGTTAAAATCAATACATTCCTTCCAAAATTTGGTATTGTAATTTTGTATATAAACAATTACAAAGCTATGATATCTCTACTTTGCAGCTCAAGTGATACAGATACATACAATTGAAAATACATGCTCATGAGGATGAAAAGAACAGAACTTTCACTTTCACAAAATCTTTTCTGAAAGCAGTTCAGTCTTTAACATCAGTTACCCCTTCAGTAGAAATCTGAAACCGTGCTTCAGCTTCAGCTAAACAAGGAGAACTTATTACTTTACATATCCGTTCCTCTCCTCTTCCTTTCCTCAGGGCAAGCCTAATAAAAGTACATAAAACAAGTTAATAATCTTTGAATTAAGCAAATCTCTTCCCTTTTCTTGGAAGAAGTTGGATTAAAACAAATACCTTGTCGTAGAAGCATGAGCCATGATATTACCACCTATAGGCTTTATTTGAGGCCCAGCAAAAATAGCTGAACCATCTACTTGTGCAACGACTTGGTTTGTGATCACAACAGCCACACCAAACTGCAATTGGCAGAATTTTACGACTTGTACAAAAACATGCATATATACTCATAACCCATAACGAAAAACAAAAAGAAATCTCAATAACTTGTATCAGAATCCTGAGTTCACTACCTTAAAACTTACAATAACTTGGTACTTGGATGTATTGAACTTTTTGTTATTAGTATGTTAATATTAGATTAGGAAATTAGTCTACCTCATCTGCCAACTTCTGAAGGCTCCTGAGGAACTTAGCAAGATGCATTTGTCGAGCAGACAATTCCCCCCTTCCAGAGAAATCTGTTCTATATAGCGCAGTAGCACTGTCCACTATCATAAGGGCAAACCTACAATACCATGATCCAGTGAAACAGTTAGATTTCAACAAGAAAAGCTGCAAATATATAATCAAAAGTAATGTGGTTGTTAATGTCAAAGAAATTGATACCTGTCACTAACTGGTGATTGAAGAAGTCAACGAAAACAATAATTATTCAGATATAGTTCTTAGAAGTAAAACGCATTATATTCTATGTTTTAATGAACCTGGAAATTGTAAAATTAGTTGCTAGTCAATAGACATTCTAAAGCCCTATCTTCAGCAAAATTTTTAACAGGATTCACAGCAGCTGCAAATAGGAGCTAATAAATCATGCTCATAATTCAAAAGAACCAATCCTTGGTCCTGGTAGTGTGGCTCATTATGGTCAAGATATGAAATCATTACGACATTGAAGACAAGTTGTACCTTGTTTCAACCATCATAGAAGCTGCTTCAAGCAAAAGCCTTGATTGATGATCAGTGTTATATGCACGAGCATAGGCCACATTCTCCAAAACATCAGCACCATTTAGTCCAAACCTAATGCATTTAAAATCATCATTAACTATCTGATATCAGGCAGGGTGGAGAAATGGGCATAATGCTCCTCCAGAGGGAGCATATTGTCACCTGTCTGCTATCTGTAACAGTCTCTGTGGCCTGAATGTGCCCTCAGCATCAATATACATTGCTTTTCCCTCACCTCCTCCTTGATCTAATGGAAGCTGAAACATAAAGTTCGTTAGAGAGACCTTCAGGTTTTTCTATTATAAATGGACTAAAAGCGCACCACCCAAGAATGGCCTGAACTAGGCAACAATACAGCAAAAGTCAAGACGCCAACTAGCTGTGAAAAAATAAATAAATGAACACATCATCAGGTGTGTGGCTATTAAGATCATTATTCAACCAGTGTAATTACTTGTTCAACTTTTTAAGTTTAAAAATGTATAAATCTTTTTTTCTAGAATTAGACCATCACTTGTAGTAGAAAAATTGCACAAAAATAAAGAAAGAAGCTTTTACTTGGCAAGTGACACAGAGTGTGTGGCACAGCTGAGTCTTCCCAGAGCGGAACTCACCATATATCTCGGTGATAGAACCTGTCTCAATCCCTCCTGTCAAAAGGCAGCCGTGTTAGAATGTACTACTCAAAAGTACAAATACTATCGTTTTTAACAATTATTGTTAAATTTTAAGCATATGTTTCAAAAATCATCGAGACGTGCCTTCCAATATCTTGTCAAGTTCTCTTGATCCAGATGTTATCTGAATGATCTCTGACCTCTGAGCGTGCAGTTGGCTAGCACTAGTAAAACCCAAAGGCACAAGTTTTGAAGCTGTACACAATCAAATGCAAATATATCAATGTTGAAACTAACAGATAGTAGTTAATTAAGGGTACACGAAATAATGACGGGGAAAACAAACAATAAAAGTAAAGATTAGCATGCCTGCTTCAATAATTTTATCAACTTTAGCTTCACTGATTCCTTTGATTTGCAAAAGCTCTTTCCGAGGAGAGTAAGCAACAGATTCAACAGTGCAGAGACCAGCATCTTTAAGCTTTTTAACATCAAGTGCAGCAATTCCCGACTCCTTGAGTTGTGGATTAAATATGTCAAGTTATAATAGATACATGACATCTAAAGTTTGCTATCTGGTTAGTGCAAGTGCAACATTCCTATTATCTATAAGACACAACCAAACATATTAACTGAAGAAGGGGGGTTTGATTTGAAATAGAGCCCCAAATGGGATGACACAGGAAAGGTTTTACCGTGATACCTAGAGAACCAACCAAACGTGAGAGACACTAACAAGTAATACATGAGGATGTAAAACAAATAAACAAGTATCAAATGAATCAAATCAGAAAAAAGAAACAAGTATCAAAAATGAAAAAGGATGTAAAACCCATTTCTAGTTCATAAACTTTAAGTAGTATTTAAGGTAAACAAACATTTTAAAAACTAGGCTTTCCGAGCATATAAATATAATCCAATTTGGATATGCATTTAATCTTCTACATTAAGGCACCTAGATATACCCAGCTTGAACAACATAATACAATGGTAAAATTCTCAAAAAGATGCAAGTCCATTTGTTAATATAATATTGATTGCTGAGCAAGAATTCAAGCAAATAAAACCCATTTTAGTGCTCAACAAATTAAAACCAAATCGACCAAGAAATTGGCAAAGAACATTCAAGAAAACCCATTTGGATAAATTTCTGTTCTTTAGAACTCAGATCCAAAAACCAACTAAAGATTGACGTAGCTCACATCGACCGCGGTACAAAACGACGCAAAACCTATTTCTAAAGGAATCTTTGGATCGACAATTTATTGGTAATTATATGGAAATGCCTCAATCAACTGTTAAGTCTAAATCGATCGATAAAAAAAAATAACAGAGAACCTTATTAGAAAAGGAAACCCGGGAAAAGAAAGTCAAGAAGGATCGCATTTAGGGAGAGCTCTAAATGAGAAAATCCAAACCTATTTAAGGAAACTAGGTCATACATTTGCAGGAGATTCAAGCCAATTAAACCCAATTCATTCCACAAGGAAAGTGTATCAAAAAAAGATAACTTTTTTAAGCAAAAATTACAAAATAAGAAAAAAACCCAGTTGATTATATATCACAATTTTGCCATACTGTTAGCAGAAATAAAGAAAAAAAATTTTTAAAAAAATGGAGGTGATTGACAATCGATAAGAAAGATTAAACCTTTATAGGGATATTGAATACCTGAAGTTGTTCAACAGGGAAAGGACCATTTTGCATCTCCTCAAGTTCCTCCTGTTGCTGCTGTTGTTGTTGATGAACCATCTTCTGGTATCTTTGTTGCTCCATTTCCAAAGATCTTTGAAAGGAGCAAGAACCAAGAAGAAAGAATGACAATGTGAACTGGAGGGGAAGTGGAGGGAAGTGATATATTCGAAAGAGTTTGGGGCCGCCAAAATGATATGGGTAAAAAAGCTTGTCATGAAAGTTTTGAAGTAAATGGGCCTAGTTGGGTTACTTTATGGGCTTTTATCAACATGTGACAAAAATAGCCCATCTCCACAACTATACTCGAGCTGAATCCAGCTCGTATCTTAAAAAAATAATTGAGCTTTTACAAAACTACCAAAAAAAAATTTTTTTTACCAAAATTTATCATATATTATGAATTAAATTGTAAGAATTAATTTAGGGAATATATTGGTTAGTATGCTATAATAAAATTATCATAGTAAAATTATGAGATGTCTTCCATCAATATTTTATACCTTATGTATATATGTGTTATTCTTTGAAAAAATAAATAGCCATAAAATAATAATTGCAATGTCTAATCAATATTATATTATATATAACAAAACATATTATGCGAATTATTTAGAATTTCTTTATGGTGTTTTAGATTTTTTTTATAGTGTTTTATGTAAAAGCTATTTGTATAAAATTATTTTATTAATTTTTAACATCATTATATTTTTGTATATTTAAATTAAAACCTTATATAGAATAAATTTATAAAGTAATTTTTATTATTTTTTAATTCATTCGTATAATTTTTTATATTAATAACTAATATTGTTAAAAAATATATATTAACATGGGACAAAAATAGCCCATCTCCACAACTATACTCGAGCTGGATCCAACCCGTATCTTAAAAAACAAGGGGACATTTCCGTAACCACTCAAAAAAAAATAAATGAGCTTTTATAAAACTATCAAAGAAAACAAATTTTTTTACCAACATTTGTCATATATTATGAATTAAATTTTAAGAATTAATTTAAAAAATATATTAATTATTATGCTATAATAAAATTGTGAAACGTGTCCGATTAATATTTTATGTATATATGTGTTACTGTTTGAAAAAATAAATAGCCATATAATAATAATTGCAATGTCTAATCGATATTATATTATATAAAACAAAGACAGATTATGCGAGTTATTTAGAATTTTTTTATAGTGTTTTATGTAAAAGCTATCGAAAATTAAATTTGTACAAAATTATTTTATTAATTTTTAATATTGATCATTATATTTTTGTATATTTAAATTAAAACCTTACATAGAATAAATTTATAAAATATTGTTTTATTATTTTTTAATTCATTCATATAATTTTTTATATTAATATCTAAAATTGTTTAAAATATATATATTAAAATTTATAAAAATAGTATTAATAACAAAATCTGTATTTATCAAATAATAGTACAACCAATGATGGTGTCTAATCTTAATATAATTATACAACTAAAAAAGTCAGTGTCTAATTATGATATTATTATTGCAGCAATAATAATTAATTAGTTAATAGAAAAGTTTTGGATTTGGAGAAACACTTAATTCCAGAATCTATATTTCAATATTGAAGCTAAAAAAAAGTAATGAATTAGAAAGGTATGACAATAATGAATTGTGATTAGAGTTTAGTGAGTCATATTATCGTATAATATGTATCCCTTTCTATCCATATTATATATATAATGAGTGAAAGTCGTAATCTATATTAGACAACCCTACTTTGTTGAAAATAATAAATACAATTGATTGATTATAGTGACCTTGATCATGACTTGATAGCCTTTTTAATTTTTCCTTTTTTTTGGTTTTAGGGTCCATGGACTACTTGATAAATGACGACCAATTATATTGTAACAAGGAATGTGAACCTCTTAATTCATATTATTTTTTTAGAAAAAAATAGTCATTTGTTAAGATATATATATATATATATATTTGTATAAATAATTTTTTAAAAATTGAGTAACATAAAATTATAAAAGCGGTTAAATTTTACTGTAACTGCTTATTTAATAAATTAAATTTAAAATTTTTAATTAAATTATAATAATTTTTTATCAATTAATCTATAAGATAAGTGATATAAATATATATTATTAATCCCTACTATACTCTTATTTAATGAGCGAGGGCTCGGAGGATCGACTGACTAACTGCTAATTAAATGTGAAGGCTAGGAGGCCAACTTAATTAACAATTAATTGGTTTAATTAAGTCTGAGTATGATGGATAAGTCTTAATTATATATAACCATAAACAGTGTCTCAGTCATGCAACTGTTATCTTGCTTTCCCCACCGACACGGTTATTATTATTTTTTTCATATACTGCATTGTCTAATAGTTAAAAGTAAATAAGTTATATTATGAAAATTTTAATTGTAATTTAAATAATCCAATTTAAACACAGAATAAGCAAAAGACAGAGGAATTAAGATTAGAGAAGAAGACATTTATACAAAATTTCAGCGATCAAAACTAGAGAAAATATTAATATATTTAAAAATAATGTATTTATAAAAATTAAAATAACTAAATTTATATGCCGTCAAATATGTAGATCATTTGGTAAATAATTATTCTATCTTAATTGATAGTTTTAAATTTAATTCGCGGGGGATACAACTGTATTAAAATTTAATAGAAAAAATTTTACAATAATTTGAAAAGAAAGAGAAAATTTAGACTTAGATTAAAATGTTTCACAAGCAACAAAATATTAATGATCGTAAATTATAAATAAGAGGTGATTGATTAAGAATAATTGTCCTTGGTTGAAAAATTGTATAAACCAGAGAACGACATCCCATTAAAGGATTCCAATGACCTAAAATCATTTTCACTACATTTTTACTGTGACTTCACGAGAATAATAGAGTGATTTAACCGCTTCGAAAAAAATAAAATAAAATAAAATAAAATAAACTATAATTCTGTAGAGATAATATTACATTTCAACATTAGTCAATAGTCATAAGACGATCATGGCACAGAGGGCATATAAACCTGCAAATGCATTAGTGATATAAGACAATCATCGATTAATTTTTGTGGGTTATATTAAATTTGTGAATTAAAAAAATATTTATTTTAAATAATTTATAATCTGGTTAACTAATTCTAAGCTTATAATAACCATTGGGATTTCATGATTTCATTATTGTTGATAAGTATTGAACTACTTATTTGGCTACGTTATGCAAGTCACTATATAGAACTATTTCCTTTTGATTTTGAAAGGGCAAAAAAAAAAAGGTAATGATTTATGATCCACATATAGAAAAAGCTTAAAATCTTTATTTGATGATGATTGAGAAGAAAGCTCTCTCACGCCATGCCATTGGCTTAATAATGATTTAAAATATTCTTAATTTTATAATTAAAGTGTCTAAACTCCATTTGTCACATTTGATGAGAGAATCTCAATTACAGAAAAAAAATAATTTGATTGTGAACTTATATTAATATAAATGTATTTATTGATTTAAAAAAAAAAACGAAGAAAGAGACAAGAGCTAGCTAGCCTTGGCTATATACATTTACAAAACCAAAACTAGAATATGATAAAGTTACAATACCTTAATTAATCAAACACGGAATATAATCACGTATACACATATATGGAGAAATTTTATCTTGAACCCAATATATATACACTCAATCAATGAAAGCTCCTATTATTTTTTTAGCAGTTAATTATTAGATGGGTACACATATGTATCGAGAGGATATAATTTTCATGTACATAAGAAATATAAAAATTACTGGAGATCAGAAATGAAAGTTACTCCAGTAGAAGGTAACCAAGAGGTTCCAGAAATAAAAGCGCGCACAGTAAATTTAGCAGCATCTTGTGGTCCAATAACATGAAATCCAGGCCATTTTACTCTATTAGAAGTTCCAGCGCCGCCTCCACTATTTGAATACTCTGCAAAATACAGTGTTTTACCATAAAATGAAGCACCAGGCCACTCGATCCACCCTCTTGAAGAAATTGCTTCATCAATGTTCGATTCCATTATCACAGCTCTCGAAAACTGTTTCCATGGCCTGCCCAAATACGAATCGAAATTGTGCTTAACAGGAGAGAAATCAGAGCTTGTTGTAATTCGACAATTTTGAAGTGAAAATCCGGTGTTTTGTCCAGGATCTGTTCTTCCATTTGCAAGAATAACATTGTAAGCGCCGTTGGGTGGGCGGCGAAGAACTATGTAACAGTTTTGGAAAACTGCGATTGCGTTGCCGAAAATGAAATCAACTGTGCCATAAATGTCGCATTCTCTGTAAAATTGACGGAGTGCAAGTGCATATAGAGTGTCTTGATAGCCGACTATGCTGCATCTATAAAGGGCTGAGCGATCTGAAGCTATGTATAGAGCTAAAGCTTGCCCTTTTTGTGGTCCTGCTGTGTTTTGGAATCCAATGTCTTTAGCAATGAACCCATCCCCTGTAATTGCTGCTCCATCCAACATGGAAGATGAAAATTATATCAGCCATTGTCCACGAATTTTTCCCCCTAATTAATTTCGTATTATTTCTGAACTGATAAATACATCATGTCTTTTTTTATTAATTTATTTAATTATTATGAAATAAAAAATATGTTTATTAATTTTTATAATCGACAGAATATATAATAAAGAGTAAGTATTTTCTCTATGTGCAAATTTTCTGATTTGCTATATATATATATTACTAGTTCAATGGGAAAATTCAGGTCTCACTTAACTATGTAGTGACTAGTTCAATATATAAGGATAAGAAATTATATAGTATGACGATAATTTCAATTAAATATTACGATAGAGATGACAAATTAATTAAATAATGTTAAGAGTGATATTTTTCATATAGGTCACCCATTTCATTTTGTGAGGACCCTAACAAACTTACCTAATGTGACTCGAATTTTGTAGTTAGATGAAAATGAATATTTTTTATTAATAAAATGAATTTTTTTTTATTATAAATTTTCTGAATTCGACGTGGATAATCATAAATTTGACTTACTATATAAAAAATTAAAAAATAAAGAAAGACACAAAAAAAAGGACGTATTGATGTTTAAAATATATAATGGACCGCATGAAATAAACGACTCGTGTCACTATGATAGAATCAATCAATAAAATAACATATATTCAGCAAAATTATGTATATCCTAACTAACTCGATCCAATTTAAGAAAACACGCAAAACGCTTGCAATTCAAACTTGCACGCTTGCCTCACCATATATTATATGCATGGGATATATATATATAGATATTGTCAGGAAAAACTAACAATATGGTTATATATTTAATAAATTTAATAAGTTACGTACCTTCTCAAGATAAATAAATAAATTCAGGCTATAACAGGAGATGATGAGATCAAAAGAGAAAGAGCTTACTGAAAGTAGCAGAGCCAGGCATGGAAGCGCCACCATATACGCTATCATCATTAGCAATAATAGTAGAGTATTTACCTTCTCCAATTAAAGTAATCCCATATTTATTAGTCTTAATTTTCTCATTATAAACTCCTGATTTCACATATATCACAAAACGACTCCCCGTTGCTGCATTTATAGCTTCTGATATCGTTTTATAATTCCCTGTTCCATCTTTTGCCACCACCGCGTTCGCCTTTACTGTACCACTTTGAAGTAATTTCCTATCTTTTGCAGATAACCACCTGGGAAAATCTTCTTCTTCCGCTAGATGTCGTTTGCTGTTTAATTTGGTGTTGTTTTGAGCATTATTAAACAGGTTCACAAGGGCTAAAGGATTGCTAACCAATTCAGACAAATAATCCATTTTGCGGGAAATATGGGAGGTGAGGCCACCGGCTGGTAGAGCATTAAGGTTGTCAGCAGAATCTTTGCAGGCTTGGTGGTAGGTCAAGGCAGCACTTAGCCATGTTTGGATGTCGTTTTTGTTCTTTTCTGGAGATTCTTTTAGCGCTAATAGTGACTGGTCTAGCCGTGTCAAAGACATCTTCATGAGCTTTTCACAATAATCTATATTGCACATAATATTAAAATTAAGTGGAGTTAATTTGATTAATTATTGATACCCAAAATGATTGACATATCACATAGCCAGCCACACACATTAAGCAATTGTTTGGCATGCAATTTTTAAATAGAATTGTAATATTTTAATTTAATAAATGATAACTATTTATAATTTATTTATTTTTTTGAAAAACAAGAGAGTTAGCATCTAAATATATACAATATTTAATTTATTTATTTATTGCTTTTTATTAATTTCATTTTTTCACGTTTTCACATACATGATGAAAAAATTTAAAGAAGAGAATATTAAATGAATGTCACCTGTGACGGATTTGACATGTTGAGCTTGTTGAATCTCCAATTGATCATCAAAGCTCAGTAAAGAAGAGAAGTAGGAAGAAGGAAGATTGGTTTCTGAAATGGTTTTTTCAACAAGAGCAGGCACAATATGAACAGGATGATGCTTAAATTGCTTCAAAGTTTGGAGACAAAGAGTTGGATATCTAGTAAATTTGCATTCCTTTTGGAAGAAATTATTATTGGCATCCATAGACGACCCCAGAGCAAGTCCTAGTAGCCAAAAAATCATCCAATATTGTAGAATAATTCCCATATCGAAAAGAAATAAACTAAAATTTTTTATTCAAAAGAGGGAGACTATTAATTGAATAATAGCTAAGGTATATTTCCATCCCAAGAAGGAACTAAATATTTATAGTGAAGGAAAGTAGTGTTTGGGTATGCTTTTGAATTTTATTTTATTTTATAATTAATTAAGAGAACATTTTTTGTTAGTTCGATGGTCTATTTTTGTATATTTGTTGAGTCATGGCAAACTAATGGTGCTCAATTGTCAAATCTTTTAGAGCCACCATATAATATATAATTAAATTACAATATATATTTATATAATTCTATTTTTGTGTGGATCTCATCATCAATTAGCTAATCTGCTTTTATATACTGTACATTTTGTACAGATGGATCCTTTTTAAATAGTCATATATATTGGGAGTTGAATAATATGTGTATATATATAATAAATGATCAATGACTAGGATTTTGAAATTTTTTTTTCAATTTTTATTAATTAGTGGGTATTACAGTGAAGAAAAGGGAAAAATATTTCATTCTTCTTTTATGAAGATTGAAATTTTAAAAGTCAAAATTTTAAATCAAATTATTAATTAAGATGTTTAGCAACTTAATTAATTACAAACTTAATTAATAAATTGTATGAATAGAAATTATTTCCTCATAAATAAATGTATGAGTTAAACCCAACTCTTATAGTATTGATTAGTTATTAACTTTGTTTTAATTCATATAATTATTAAACTTCTTTCACATCAAATAAATAATCTTATCAATTATATACATTAATACGTATGTTTTTGTATAGTCTATTATATGTATATTTGCAGCATTGATTATATATACATAATTGAGTAGCTTACTCACGTTTATGCATGTGCTATTTGATTAATTAGGCTTTTAGCCCTACTTTTCTATAATAAATTTCATACATCTATCACTTTAATTACCAACCTAACTAGATGTGTGAATATAAGTAATTATCTAGCGGCAATAGAAATTACTATTTCTTAATTATGGAGTATATGAATTGAGCCAGTGGAGAGGCTATGTGTTGTAGAAGGGGGGCAACTGCCCCCCTTCTATTTTCTTTTTTTTAAATAATACATATATATATATTAAAATTTGTTAAAAGTTTTAAAATTTTTTGTTTGCCCCTTTTAAAATTTAGCTTATAGAAGAAAAATAAAAATAAATCTTAATAAATATTTTTTTTCATATGCAGTATTTTTCTTCTAAACAAATCGAAGAAAAAAAATTAATATTTTCAAATGCGAAAAAGAGTAAGAAAAAAGAAATTTGAAAAAAGATAAATTCTTCAACTAAATTAATTTGAATCCATTCAATAAATTAAAAAGACTAAGAAGAATTTTCAAAAAAAAGAACTAAGAATAAATTAAAGTGCAATAAAAAGAATGAAAAATGAAAAAAATATAAACTTAAAATCTTTAACATTTTTAAATCTATTTTTGTTTTTCTTTTTTAAATTTCTTTTGTTTAAGATTTTAATTTTATTATTTTTACTTCTATATTATTATGTGATAATTTTAACTTCAATTATTTATTAAGAGATTATTCATAATTTAATATTTTTTCTCTGTCGTTTATTTTTTATGTATAATCAGATAAATTTAGAAATATATATACATAAATATATTAATAATTTTTAATTAATTTAATTATTTTTTTGATAGATAAATATGGTCTATTAATAAATTAATAAATTTATAAAATAAAAACTATATATGAATGATATATCGAGCAATAAAATAAAAATAAAGAGAGTAAAAGACTAAAATTTAAAGAGAATTTTTTTTGCCCCCCTTCCCTGTAAATTTTGACTTCGCCCCTGAATTGAGCTTAACTTTTTTTTAGTATTGATACGGAGAAGGGAGATTTAATCTTGGGTCTATTACTTAGAAAATATATTTTTATTGCTAAATTGTATTTCCACATATAATTAAGTCTAATTTTTAAAGTACGGAATAATTGTCATTTTAAATTCTACTGAATTCAAGTTAACTTCTCTCGCATAAAATATATATCATCATATAAAAAAAAGTTTTCATCTTATCAATTGATAACTATGTTTATTTATTGATTTAAAAATTCTATATGAACAAAAATCACTTATTATCATTTTATTATAGTTATAGAAAAAAAAAATTAAAATTAACCATTCCTTTTTCATCATGGAAAATTTGGTTATTTGATAGAGATACTGCAGTTATTGATTTAAAAATTAAAATTAACAGACAGAATTTTTTGTTGGTAATACCGACAAAATATATTTTCGGTCGGTAATTTTACAGACATTATATTTTCTGTCGATAATTTTTTCGACAGAAAAGTAGTTCTCTCAATAAATAAATAGTTGCAATCCAATTAATTGGGTGAAAATTTTATTGTCATTATTTGAGACATTTACCGAGAGAAAAGTTTTTTTATCGATGAATTTACCGGAAAAAATATTATCTGCTTGTAATACTGAGCGACTATATTTTATGTAAGTAAATTTACCGATAGAAAATATTTTCTGTAGTTAATACCGACATAATATATTTTCTGTCAGTAAATTTACTAACAAATGTTTAATTCTCTCGGTAAATTTTTTTTTTATAAAAATACATTTTTTTTTCAAATAGTCGCAACCTAATTAGTAGGTAATATCAACAAAAAATATTTTCTCTTAGTACCGAGAGAAAATATTTTATGTCAGTATTACCTACTAATTGGGTTGAAACTATTTATTTACCGAGAAAAAATATTTTCTTTCTGTAATACCGAGAAAATATATTTTCTATAGATAAAATTACCGACAGAAAATTTTTTCTGTGGGTAATATCGACAGAAAATAGTTTCTCTCGGTAATTATTCGACAGAAAATTATTCTCTCGGTAAATAAATAATTGCAACTCAATTAGTAGGTAATATCGACAGAATATATTTTTTGTCTGTAATATCGAGAGAATATATTTTCTGTAGATAAAATTACAGATAAAATTTCTTGTTGGTAATACCGATAGAATATATTTTATGTCGGTAATTTTACAAATATTATATTTTCTGTCTGTAATTTTTTTCGACATAAAAGTAGTTCTCTAAATAAATAAATAGTTGCAATTCAATTAAATGAATAAAAATTTTACTGTCATTATTTGAGACGTTTACCGATAAAAAATATTTTTTTATCAATAAATTTATCGAGAAAAAATATTGTCTGCTTGTAATATTTGACGAATATATTTTCTGTAAGTAAAATTACCAATAGAAAATATTTTATGTAGGTAATAGCGACATAATATATTTTCTGTCAGTAAATTTACTGACATATACTTAATTTTCTTGGTAAATTTTTTTTATAAAAATATTTTTTTTCTCCTCTCATTTTTGCTAATCCTCTTTATTTTTTCATTTCTCCTCTTCCTCTATTTGTTTCTGTCCCTTTTTTATATATATATTTTTTATTTTTTGCTTGTGGAAGAAAAAGAAGAAGAGGAGGATGAAAAAGAAGAATAAGATATTTATTTTAATTTTTTAATTTTAGATAATTTTGTGTAATATATGTTAAATTTATTTATTTATTTATTAGTTTTTTGAATTTCATATTTTATTTTGGATTTGTCAGTGTTATAGTTTAAGTTGATTATTTATATTTTGGTTGTATATTGTTTGATTTTTAATGTTATTTTAATTAATCATAACATTATTTTATAAATTTTTAAATTTTTTATAATATATTTAGAAATATTTTTGTATTTAAAAATTTATTTAGAGTGTTAGATTTTTTTAAAATATTTTTTTTAATTTTTTAAAAAAATTAAAAAGAATATTTATTTTTATAAATTTCAAAATAAAAATTATAAAAAATTAATTTTTAAAAATTTATCTATTTAAACACAATATCTTTTAAGTGATTTTAAAAATTTTTATTATATTTTTAGAAATTTTTTGATAAATAAAAATATTTTAGGGTGTTTTATGATTTTTTTAAAAAAAATTAGCTAAAATTTATTTTTTTTTGATAAATTTTAGAATAAAAATAATTTAAAAAATAAATTTTTAAAATTTATTAATTAAATAGAATATATTTTAGGAAATTTTGATTTTTTTATATTTTTAAATTTTTTTTGATAAATAGAAATATTTTAGGGTGTTAAATTTTTTTTTTAAATTTTAGGTAAATTTGATTTCAAAATTTTAAGTATAAAAATAAACTAACGAAAAATTTATTTTTTATATATTTTCTATAGGTAATATTGACAGAATTTTCTCTCGATAATATACCAATATAATTTTTTATAGACAATTATTGGCAGAAATTTCTCTATTTAATTTACCGACAGAGTTTTTTATCGGCATTACTAATAAAAAATTTTGTCTGTATTATCGATAAAAAAAAATTTCTCTTAGTAATTTACCGATAAATATTTATTTTTATCGATATTTTCAATACCGGTAAAAAAATAACTATTAAAATTTTCTGTTAGTAAATCTAATTAACGATAAAAAAATATTCGTCGATAATCCAGTATATTCTTCTAGTAAATAGAGGCAAAAATGTGGAATTATATGGGACACTTTGTTGCATATGCATTAATCAATTCATACTAATAAATAAATAAGCAACAATTGTGACTTAGCCCTGCTTGAATTATATTATATAATAAAATACAACGTTAAATATCTTAATATATTTATGTAATTAATATTTATGAATAGACAACACGCCGAGACATAACTTACTAGTAAATATATATTCTCTAGTTATATTTAAGTTTGATTCTAACTTCCTGCATTATAATACTAAAAAAAATATTTTTGAATGGACAATAATTTAACATATAGTATAATTTATTGATTACGCTTTATATTTTTTTATTACTATAACATTTAATTGTTGTTGTCATATATATATATGAGAAAAAAAAATTAGATAAATTTATGCAGATTTTGATCATGATCAAATTAATCTAAATAGCCTGACCAGTTTAGACTTTATCAAACTTGCATTCTATCATTATTAACTAATCTTAGGTCAGTCCAATTGGCATTTAGGTCAGTCCAACTTGGTCTATCAATAAATTAATTTTATACAATTAGAATATTCAAAACTCAAAATTTATTAAATTCTAGGTCTCAATGGAATTTATAAAAAAAAAACTTAAAATATTCCACTTTTAACTCGATTTATTTTGATTATAATTAGATGCTACTTACCTATGACTTTTTATCAGGACTCATATAGTCATTGATTTTAAGCACAATATTTATGCTTTTTATCATTATCTTTTTTTTCTTTTTTATTTTGTGCTAGAGGCTCACTTTGGCTATATGCTGGGCGTAACCAAGTGGGGTCGGGTGGGAGCTGACGACCCCCCTGGCCTACCGCTAGACATATATTTTCAAGGATAGTTTTTGTTAGCCTGAGCAGTAGAGGTGGAGTCCTAGCTCCTCAACCCCTCATCTCCTCCTTACAATTGTTGAGGATGAGTTTTACCCCCCTCTCCCTCAGCTGCTGCTTCCGTCACTGCCTATATGGCTTGAGAATTAACTAAAAGTCAAAATTTTAAATCAAATTATTAATTAAGATGTTTAGCAACTTAATTAATTACAAACTTAATTAATAAAGTGTATGAATCGAAATTATTTCCTCATAAATAAATGTATGAGTTAAACCCAACTCTTATAGTATTGATTAGTTATTAACTTTGTTTTAATTCATATAATTATTAAACTTCTTTCACATCAAATAAATAATCTTATCAAGTATATACATTAATACGTATGTTTTTGTATAGTCTATTATATGTATATTTGCAGCATTGATGATACATACATAATTGAGTAGCTTACTCACGTTGATGCATGTGCTATTTGATTAATTAGGCTTTTAGCCCTACTTTTCTATAATAAATTTCATACATCTATCACTTTAATTACCAACCTAACTAGATGTGTGATAGCGGCAATAGAAATTACTATTTCTTAATTATGGAGTATATGAATTGAGCTTAACTTTTTTTAGTATTGATACAGAGAAGGGAGATTTAATCTTGGGTCTATTACTTAGAAAATATACATTTATTGTTAAATTGTATTTCCACATATAATTAAGTCTAATTTTTAAAGTACGGAATAAATTGTCATTTTAAATTCTACTGAATTCAAGTTAACTTCTCTCACATAAAATATATATCATCATATAAAAAAAAGTTTTCATCTTATCAATTAATAACTATGTTTATTTATTGATTTAAAAATTCTATATGAACAAAAATTACTTATTATCATTTTATTATTGTTATAGAAAAAAATAAAAATTAACCATTCCTTTTTCTTCATGGAAAATTTGGTTATTTGATAGAGATACCGCAGTTATTATTTCTTTTTAATTCATATGGCAATATAATTTGAATGTGCAATGCTGTGGCAGTGCCAGAAATTCTTATAACTAATTGTTTGCAGGGCAGATTGATTTGATTTTTTTATTTAAATCAATTTTTTGGTATTGATAATTTTTTTACCACAAACTTATCACTAAATTAAAAAAATCAAATGAAAATGTACATAAACAAATAATTAAAGAATTAAAAATATTATTTTACTATATATTTAGTAATAAACTCATTACAAATTAGATATGATAAATTAAATTTTAAAAAAGATAATTACTTATTATCACATAATATAAATTAAAAAAAATATGTGTGTATTATACTTTATTTTAACAATTTTATTCTCTTTTTCAATTACAAAAATAAAAGACAGAGAAATTCATATATAAAACTTTATAGATATAATTAAGAGAAGTAAAACAAAAAAATGCTTATAAAATGGAGGGAAACGAAATGACGGAAAAAATAATAAAAAAATAACTATATTAAGTGCCTTAAAAATAAAAATACATAAAAATTTGTTATAATTTTTAGGTTTATTTTTAGCAGTATTAATATTTTTAGGTTTACAATATTGTGATTTTAAAATTTAATTAATAGTAAATTTTGACTATATAAAATATTTCTTAAGATAGTAGAATAAGTTCAAATTAAAAAATTTTAATAAGTCTAAATTAAATAATTATTAAAAATTTTAAATACATTAATAAAAAAGAATTTAAATGTTAATATAGAGTCAATTATGACCACTCATTTATATGTTTCGACGTCCCTGGTTGGCCCCATGCATTCTCATTACAATAATTAAAACCAATTATATGTAATTTTCTTATGAGACCACAAAGACTAGTACTAAGAATAGTATAAGTCAATTGTAAAGATAAAGCCCAAAGGACAGAGCTGGATGCCATTTTATTATGGCAAGGTATATATAAATATAAATATAAATACAAGTATAAATAAATAAATATATACAATAAAATTAAATTAAGCTACTCCCTTGTCTACTTTTGCAACTTGTGTTTTGCTTTTCTCTTTGCAGCCCATATATCACAGGTCTTCAATCCAAGAATTCATGGCCATAGTTTTAATATTATTTAATTAAAATTTTATCAGCATTACATATTTTTATATTAATTAAAATCAATTTTTATATTTTTTTAAGTTTTAAAATTTTAAATAAATAAATAAATAGTTAATTTAATTAATTGACAACACTTCTAATTAATTATTTTTTTTATAAGAAATTGAAAGTAACAACTCTTCGAAAAAAGTCCTTTTTCAGTTTACTCCATTGAAAATCAATGAATATATATAATTGTATTAACGGGACCAGAAAAAGGCCTCCAAATAGTTTAATTGAAGAGTCCACTTCGTTATTTCCACACCATATGTCTCTTGATAATAATCATCATAATTCTTTCTTTGGAAAATTTTTTACTTATTCATATTTTTTTCTTTTTATTTAATAATTCAATGAAAACAAAAAAAAAACCAACATATATGGGATATATTCAATGTTAAATATCATGCCAAAGAAATTCTATATATATATATATCTTATAAAAAGGACCTTGATGTTACAAATCAAAATCTAATTATGATAAGCATATAATAATTTCAATTATATATGAAATACACACATCTAAATTTATCATTAACTGATCAACTAACTAAATTCTAGTGGATGTTTTACAAGATTTCCACTACAGCTACTAGCTAGCAATGGCTCCAGTGGAATTTTATTTTATATATATATATATATATATATATTTTGCTCAAACTCTAATGGAATATTATAAATTATATAATCTTCATAAATCTTGTATGTTCTGTAGGTACATAGTCTAATCAAAATAGATGATACCAAGGCAGACATTGCTTTAATATAATCTCATGGTCTTTTTCCAAAAAGAGTCAGACACGACTGTGGGGCCTATGAGAGGCCAACACCAAACCGCCAGCCGACATGTACATATATATTTATTGCCTTCTACCCAATACAAAATGCTGTTTTTCTCTATTTGCTTGTCTCAGTGAATCATAAAAAGCATTTGGATTCCTGCATTTGGCGTACATATCCAAGTCCCACATCGGTTTTTTCATTTAATTTGTACTTAACACTTGTTATTTTTACACTATTTGACAAGATTAATTGTCCTTATTTTGGTCCTTTAACACGTGTCTATTTATGGTCGGCAGTCCTAATTATTTTTTTTATTATTTCTAATCAATAAATAATAATGTATTCTTTGCAAAAATGTTTTTAATTAGTAATTGATAAATTTTATTTTTTCAGATGATCAAATTCTGGAGTTATTCTTATAATGGTAATTTAGTTGGTAATTGTCGTAATTCTACGCCTACTCGGTTTAATGTTGAAGTTGAAATAGATAAAAAATGTTAATAAAGGTGTGTTTTTTTATTTTAAAATTGTCAAAAGAAAAAGAGCGTATTTGATACGTATATTTAAAATTGTTTGATGTGAACATTTTAGAGGGTATTTTTCAAAACTGGAGCTTTTCAGCTTATTGTGAATAAGTGATTTTTAGATTATAATCAGATTAAAAATAAGCAGTTAAACGTTTCTGTAAACTAGCTAATAATCAGCTGATAATCAGTTTATAATCAGTTAAGTGTTTCTGTAAAATCAGCTTATAATCAGTTTTTAATTGTAGAAACTGTCAAAATAACCAAACTGTCCATGAGTTTATTTATTGTATAAAAATAATTTTTTAAATGTCAATTCAAAATTTATTTTGCAATAATAATAATAATAATAATAATAATAATAATAATAATAATAATAATAATAATAATAATAAAATTTTTTTGATGGGAACTAAAGTGTATAAGGTGGGCAAATTTGAAATATTGAAGATTAGGTAGGGATAGTGTAAAACCCTTGATTTTTGGGGAAATTGGAGTTAGGGGCAAAATGGTAATTTTGCCTTCAATTCACATTCGGGTGAATTTTATAACGTTTGGTGCTTAATTTCATAATGTGGGTGTTGAGATGTTTGTTTTGAGTATAATATTGTGTTTTTGGCTTCGGGGGGTATTTTGGTCATTTTGGCGGTCGGAAAATTTTCGGGTTTCGTTTTGCTGTTTTTGATGTCATTTTGGTGACCGTGATGTCATTACGGTTATTTTAAGTATAATTTTGCTAGGGTTTGTGTTTTGGGAATTTTTCGGGTATTTATTAATTTTTAATTAAAATAAATTAAATTAAATAAATAAATTAAATAATTCTGAAAATAATTGAATTTGGGGTTATTTGTAAATTTTTATAAGTTAGTTGGGGTGTTTTTTTTAAATTTTTAAAGAGTTTTAGGGTATTTTTAAAAAAAAAATTAATATAGGGGTATATTGGTAATTTTCCACCTAAAACTAGTATAAATAGGGGTGTTAGGGCACCCATTTGAGTGTCTAAAATTATTTGCGCCGTCAGAGAGAGAAAGAGCAGAAAAATCAAAATTTTTCTTCAAAATCAGAGGCTTGTCGTTTCGGTCAGTGGGCGCGCGCGTAGCCAGTGTCGTTCGGCGTGCGGGCGTGTCGTTCGGCGCGGAACTCGGGCTGGTGGCGTTGTCGTTCGGCGAGCGGACTGTGTCGTTCGGCGTGGCAGCGGGAAATCGCGGGCTGTCGTTTTTGGCTTCCAATTTTAGGCAGTTTCGAGATTTGAGGTTTTTTTTAATTTTTTCTTTCAATTTCTTCCAACTTAATGACATGATTTGTGTTTTTGGATGTTTGTATGATGTTTAGGGTGTTAGAAAATAATATTTTTGATTTATTTCGATTTTTAATTAATTAAAAATAATTTAAAAGTTGTAGGATGATTTTAGAGGTTCTTGATGTTTAATATTTGATTTGTGAGTTTGAGTTAATGATCTAGTATTTTTGGCAATTGTAATCTGTTCTAGGGATGTTATACTTGATCTAGAAATTTATTTTTGAATTTTCATGTTTGATTTATATTTTTAATTCATTAATAAAGTGAAAAATTATTTCTGCTGTTGATTACTAATATTTCAGTAACTTTGTCGAATTTTTAAAAATTATTGGTAAATGATCTAGGTATGAATTTTTGATATGTTTTAGGATATGATGTTAGGTGTTTATAAAAAATATTTTGAGGTCTGGTTCAAATGTTTGTGTTTCGAAATAAATTTATTTCTCAACTGCTGCCAGAATGGTAACTGGTTGTGTGAATCCGTTTTAAAAATTTAATTGAGGGACTTAGAGGTTTCTAAAAATTATGAAATTTTGATATGTTGTTTATTTGGATGTTTTGAATCTGGGAAAAATAATTTTGAGTCTGTTTATAATGTTTAGGTTCCAAAATAAATTAAGAATTGGCACTGCTGTTGGTTAAGGGTTTTCTGATGATGTCTGATTTGAAAATTATTTTGAAGGTCTTAGATGTCTTGAAAAATTATGAAATTTTTATATGTTGTCCATACTGATGTCTATAATATGAGAAAATTATTTGGATAATTTTGTGGTAACGAAATGTGAGAGATTTATGATGATTTTTGCTGTACTGATTTTTAGTGGTTCAAACAGAACCAGAATGTTGTAAAATATTTTTGGGGGACCAAATAAATTTGGATTAATCTGAAATTTTACACACACGTTATTTTGATGTTGGTGAAGCTACTGGAATTTTTTCAGAGTTTTTGAATGATGGAATTATTTTCTGAAAATATTTGAATTATAGGGGCGACTTAAGAATTTTATCGGTTTTGGGTGTTGGTATGAATTATGATTTTTGCATAGGGAATGATATGATATTATTTGATAAATGAGTTATAAAAATTGAGTTGAGGTTCTGGTTCTAATAAATTTTAATTAATTAATTGATTTTATATTTTTGTGGTGCGATCTATTTAACCATTGGATTGAACCATAATTTTGAGTTGAGTCGGATTGATTTTTGATTTTGGATTATCTTGGTTAATTGTTGGTTGAGTATTGGTCTTTTTGCGTTCATAACATGCATTGCATCCCTCATGATAGATGAGATAGTGGGTTTGACTATTGGATTATGTAATTATCTTTCTTTAGGCAATAATCCGGCTGAAGCTCGAGGTCAATAGGTTGTGAGGATTTGGCTAAGCTTTCTTTGGATACCAAGTAAGTTTAATGGGTGTATGTGATTACTTGTGATGTGCTATTTGCTAACCAAATACTATATATATATTACAGCCCTTCTCAATATATAATTATTCTTTTCTATTTTGCTAGACTATTCTTTCTACCCAAGCTTTGCATGTGAATAAAAGACAGAGAAACGTATGTGTTTGATTTATTAATTGTATTAAATGAACTTGAAATTCTTTGTGTTGTGTGATAGTGTGTCATATGGGGACGGAGGTTATTGATTGAGATTGTTCATTGACTATTGCTATTGATTGTTCATTGAGGCTATAAGCCTGATTGCTCATTGGGGCTATAAGCCTGATTGTACATTGATATTGATTGAAGGAGGAGGTATTATGATATTGGTAGACCCCGACACACCATCTTGTATGAATTGATTGTGATTGAAGTTCTTGTTATATATATATTGTTTATTGTTATAGAAAAGTTTCTCTGCCTCTCATGAGCTTACTGGGCGTCTATATAACGCTCACACCCCTATAGATTGATTTTGCAGGTTCAGAGCGATTGTTAGCATATGTCGGTATTTCTCTGCAGTCGTTCTTTTGAGTTTCTTGTCATCAATCTTGGTTGACATTTTTCCATTTCTAAATAGAGATTTCTGGAATAATTATGGGCGGACCGAGTCCGAACCCTTTGCTTGTAATAAGAGTGAAATATTTTTTTTTCTCGTTTGTGATTGCATTTAAGAGTGGAACATTTAGATATCTTGCATTATCACTAGAACTTTTGGACACATGAAATTGAGTGTATTGAACTTGTAAAAGGATTATGTATTGTTTTAATTTTTGGGTATCCAGGCTTGTATTGTTGTACTTAGGTACAGCTATACGCCGGTCACGGCTTCCCAGTTGGGTCGTGACAAAAGTGGTATCAGAGCCTTAGGTTTCGATTTTGTTTAAATACTATCCAGAAATCATTAGGATACTTCATTTCAAATCCTTTGCTTTCTTTCTGCGTTAATCAACCTGTTTCTCTGCTAGCAGGTGCAATGTCTCAACGAAACACTCGTTTTCCTTTAATTGGTGGGACCAGCAACGCTGGGGTATCATTCGAAGCTGAGCATCAGCCAGCCACTCATGTTGAGGAGCCACCTCAGCCACGTAAACGTGGAAGACCTCGGAGAGTGGTAGATGAAAATGTGCAAGAGATGGAAGATCAGACTTTTGTAATGGAGGATGAGGAACTATTTGAAGTACCACTTAATGAAGATCAGGAGTCACCACCTCCAACTCCTGATAATGTGCATGTGCCAGGTGAGGCACCATCTCAAAGGGATCAAGATGCATATCTAAATACACTTCTAACACTACAAAGATCTATGGAAGCCCTTGCTGATGGTGTTATTCGGGTGGTTCAAGGTATGGGAAATAATGCCAATACAACTGTTCAACTTCCAGTTAGAGGTGCAGGGTCAATTGATGAGGTTGATTTGCATAAATTTATTAGAGTTGATCCACCTACGTTCTCTAACTATGCTACTGAGGACCCGCTAGCTTTTCTTAACAGGATTAAGAAGATCTGTGATGCTTTAAAGTGTACAGAGAAGAGAGCTATAGAGCTGGCTGGGCACCAACTCCAGAAGTCGGTGGAAGAATGGTACAAAGTCTCTATTCAGGGAAAAGTTGAAATTTGGGAGGATTTCAGCAGAATGTTCATGCAAAACTTCATGCCTCAGAATTTGATGAAGGCTAAGGCAAGGGAGTTTGAAACGTTGACACAGGGCAACAAGACTGTAGCCGAGTATTGGGAGAAATTTCAAGAGTTGAGGAAATTTGCTACACGAGTATCCCAAGATGAAGAATCTATGACAGATAGGTTTGTGGATGGCCTGAATGATAGATATTTTGAGTTGATATCCAGTCATAACTATAAAGAGATGCACTTGGCAGTTAATGCTGCTATGGGTATTGAGAATAGAAAAAGGAAAGAAGACACTGGGGAGTCAAGCAGAAAAAGGAATAGGCAAGAAAATCAGCACAATTACCAGGGACAGTATGGTGGACAGAGAAATAACAATGGCAGTGGACGTCATCCACAACAACAGGGTCCCACAAACCCTATTTGTGATTTTTGTGGTAATCGACATGCTGGAGATTGCCGAAAAATGACAGGTGCTTGTTATAATTGTGGTCAGATGGGTCACCAAGTTAAGGACTGTCAGGTTCCAAGGCGTAATCGAACTCGAACGGGACAACAAATTCAGTTCAGATCAGCCGGTAACCAAGGGCATCATAATAACTATCAAAACGGTAATGGTTATGGCAGAGGTAATGGAGGCCGTGCTCAGAATGGCAGTCATGGATACCGAGGTAGAGGCTACCAGGGTGGACGAGGTTACAATGGAGGAAGAGGTTACCAAGGTTATCAGGGCCAACAATATCAACAGGGTCGTGAGGCAAACCAGCATGGTAATCAAGGGCAGAATGATAGAGCTGCTCAGCCAATTGGACAACGTAATGGTCATAATCAGAATCATAATCAAGGCCAGAATCAGAATTATGCTCGGGTGTTCAACCTAAATCATCAGCAAGCTCAAGTTGACAACAATGTGGTGCAAGGTACTCTTTCTATTTGTTCTCTAGATGCACACATATTGATAGATCCTGGAGCTACTCATTCATTCATATCACCTAGTTTTGCATCTAGGCTGAGTATTACATCTGAACCTATGGAAATGCCATTAGTTGTTCATACACCTTTAGGAGAGGAGGTAGAATCTTTAAAGATATACAAGGATTGTGTTGTTAAAGTTGAAAATGTTGAACTTCTTGCGGATCTAGTGGCGTTAGATGTGTTAGAGTTTGATGTCATCTTGGGTATGGATTGGTTAGCTCGGCATGGAGCTAATTTGAACTGTAAAGATAAGGTAGTGGTGTTTGCATATGAGGCCGACAAGACTGTGACATTTTTTGGCTCTAAAATCAATGGGACCAGTCAACTAATTTCAGCTATGAGAGCTAGAAGATTGTTGCGAAAGGGTTGTAATGCCTACCTTATTTCTATTCGGGATGTGAATAAGAAAGAAGCGAAACTTGAAGATATCCCCACAGTACGAGATTACATGGACGTGTTTCCAAACGATTTACCGGGGTTACCACCGGAACGAGAGATTGAATTCTCCATTGATCTTGTACCTGGAACCAATCCTATTTCTATGCCTCCATATAGGATGGCTCCAGCAGAGCTTAAGGAGTTGAGAGAGCAATTGAATGACTTGTTGCAGAAGGGATATATCAGACCGAGTACCTCACCGTGGGGTGCTCCAGTTCTTTTTGTGAAAAAGAAAGATGGATCAATGAGGCTATGTATCGATTATCGACAGCTGAATAAGGTGACTGTGAAGAACAGATACCCATTACCCAGGATTGACGATTTGTTTGATCAATTGCAGGGAGCAAAGTTTTTCTCCAAGATTGATCTATGGTCGGGTTATCATCAGTTGAGAGTGAAAAAGAGTGACATACCTAAGACTGCTTTTCGCACGAGGTATGGGCATTATGAATTTTTAGTGATGTCCTTTGGACTTACTAATGCTCCTGCTGCTTTTATGGACATGATGAACAGGGTGTTTAGCCCTTATCTCGATCGGTTTGTTGTCGTATTCATTGATGACATTCTGATATATTCGAAATCCAAGGAAGAGCATGAGCATCATTTGCAATTGGTGTTGCAGACTTTAAGAGAACATCAGCTTTACGCTAAGTTCTCCAAATGTGAGTTTTGGTTAGACAGGGTTGTCTTTCTGGGACATGTTATATCCGCAGAGGGTATTCAGGTTGATTCACAGAAGATCGAGGCAGTGATGGATTGGCAGAGACCGAAGACTGTTACTGAGATTCGGAGTTTTCTGGGGTTAGCAGGATATTACAGAAGGTTTGTCAAAGATTTCTCCAGAATAGCCGCACCTTTAACAAAACTCACTCGTAAAGGTGTTAAGTTTATTTGGGATGATGCTTGCGAGGAGAGTTTTGCTACTCTTAAAGAAAGATTAACTACTGCACCAATACTTGTGTTGCCAGAAGGCACTGAGGGGTATTCTGTTTATTGTGATGCATCAGGCGTTGGTCTGGGTTGTGTGTTGATGCAACATGGTAAGGTAGTCGCCTATGCTTCTAGACAGCTGAAGAAGCATGAGGTAAACTATCCTACCCATGATTTAGAAATGGCTGCAGTTGTGTTTGCACTCAAGATCTGGAGACATTATCTTTATGGAGTTACTTGTGAGATCTTCACTGATCATAAGAATCTTAAGTATGTATACTCCCAAAAAGACTTGAATTTGAGACAGCGAAGGTGGGTAGAATTTCTTGAAGACTACGACTATAGCATCCAGTATCATCCGGGTAAAGCAAATGTTGTCGCTGATGCTCTAAGTCGTAAATCTGTGGGTAGTCTGTCCCACATTTCAGTTTCCAGAAGACCGTTGATACGGGAGATACATCAACTGCTAGGTGATGGTTTAACTTTTCATATGTCTGGTAAAGAAATTGAAGGTGATAGAGGTGTGTTGTTGGCTAATATGACAGTCAAACCTGATTTCCTTGATGAGATAGTTTCAGCGCAGAATACGGATAAGGAGTTGTCAACGATCCGCCAGAAAGTCTTGTCAGGTGAATCCACAGAATTCTCGGTTGATGAAAAAGGAGTTTTGCGGTTCGGTTCAAGATTGTGTGTGCCTTCAGTGGATGATTTAAAGAAAAAGATTCTGAAAGAAGCTCACTCTACCAAGTACACTATACATCCTGGTTCTACTAAGATGTATCGAGATTTAAAGCAGATGTATTGGTGGAAAGGAATGAAGAATGATGTTGCGGAGTTTGTTTCTCAATGTTTACCTTGCCAGCAAGTTAAGTATGAGCATTATAAACCAGCCGGTCTACTGAGAGAGTTACCACTACCCGAGTGGAAGTGGGAGAGAATCACTATGGATTTTGTTGTCGGATTGCCAAAGGCTCCTGGTGGCTATGATTCGATCTGGGTGATTGTAGATCGATTGACCAAGTCAGCGCATTTTCTTCCGGTTAATACCAAGTACACAGTGTCTCAGTATGCAAAGTTGTATATTAATCGGATTGTGAGTCTGCATGGGGTACCAGTTTCCATTGTATCTGATAGAGGTGCTCAATTTACATCCATGTTTTGGCAGAAGCTTCAGAAAGGGTTAGGTACAGATCTTCATTATAGCACGGCTTTTCATCCTCAAACAGATGGACAGTCGGAGAGAACCATTCAGACCTTGGAGGATATGCTGCGATTGTGTGTTCTGGATTTTAAGGGAAGTTGGGCAGATCATCTACCATTGGTAGAGTTTGCCTATAATAACAGTTATCAAGCTAGCATTGGCATGGCTCCTTTTGAAGCATTGTATGGTAGACGGTGCAGAACCCCATTGTATTGGGAGGAGGTTGGTGAACGTCGTATTGAGGGTCCTGATCTTTTGCAGTATAATGCCCAAGTTGTACCGGTAATTCAGGATCGGATCCGTACTGCTTTTAGTAGACAGAAGAATTATGCTGATCTTAAGCGAAGGCATCTTGAGTTTGCAGTTGGTGACAGGGTGTTTCTGAAAGTATCACCTTTTAAAGGTGTTATGCGGTTTGGTAAGAAAGGAAAATTGGCTCCCAGGTTTATCGGTCCTTATGAGGTCCTAGAACGGGTCGGTGATGTTGCTTACAGACTAGATTTGCCACCCGAGGTAGCAGCTGTGCATCCGACTTTTCATGTTTCGATGTTGAGGAAATATGTATCGAACCCCAATCATGTTCTGGCTTCAGAGACCATTGAGATTACTGATGATTGTACTTATGAGGAGCAGCCTATAGCTATTTTGGACCGTCAGGTCAAGCGATTACGTTCAAAGGATGTGGCTTCAGTAAAGGTTCTTTGGCGTAACCATTCTGTTGAGGAATGCACCTGGGAAGCAGAGGAACTCATGCTAGCAAAATACCCTCATTTGTTTGAGTCTTCAGGTGCGTTATTGATTTCGTGGGCGAAATCATTTTAAGGGGGTTAGAGTGTAGTTTATTAATAGTCTTGATATAGCACCATATGCATGCATATCATTACATCATTATTACATCATTATATCTTTGTACATCATAAATGTATATGTGTTTGTCTGGTATTATTTATGATAGTTTGCTATTAAATTGTTTATTGGAAGATGTTTTTGAAAATCTTGGTTTGTTGAGATCGGATGTTATTTTTGAATAAGTCTGGATTGTTGGTAGAACGATGAGTATTATATGGATAAGTGTTATATTAGTAATGGTTTTGGTTGATTTGGGTTTGACTTGAGCACATGAGTTTTGACTTTTTGGGATGATTGTTGATGAGTGAAAGTTGAAAAGAAAATGCTTCTGTTTGATTTTATAATAAACATAACCTGGAGCAAAACTGGAACAGTCTGTAGCGCTTAGTATTGTGGGGTTATGACCTGATCAACCATAACAACATGTACTAAGTGAGCTATGCTTTCCGGATTTGTGTATAACTTAAAATATAAAAGTGTTTTGATGATGAGTATGTTATTGGGTAAAATTTCGAGGACGAAATTTGTTTAAGGGGGTTAGATTGTAAAACCCTTGATTTTTGGGGAAATTGGAGTTAGGGGCAAAATGGTAATTTTGCCTTCAATTCACATTCGGGTGAATTTTATAACGTTTGGTGCTTAATTTCATAATGTGGGTGTTGAGATGTTTGTTTTGAGTATAATATTGTGTTTTTGGCTTCGGGGGGTATTTTGGTCATTTTGGCGGTCGGAAAATTTTCGGGTTTCGTTTTGCTGTTTTTGATGTCATTTTGGTGACCGTGATGTCATTACGGTTATTTTAAGTATAATTTTGCTAGGGTTTGTGTTTTGGGAATTTTTCGGGTATTTATTAATTTTTAATTAAAATAAATTAAATTAAATAAATAAATTAAATAATTCTGAAAATAATTGAATTTGGGGTTATTTGTAAATTTTTATAAGTTAGTTGGGGTGTTTTTTTTAAATTTTTAAAGAGTTTTAGGGTATTTTTTAAAAAAAAAATTAATATAGGGGTATATTGGTAATTTTCCACCTAAAACTAGTATAAATAGGGGTGTTAGGGCACCCATTTGAGTGTCTAAAATTATTTGCGCCGTCAGAGAGAGAAAGAGCAGAAAAATCAAAATTTTTCTTCAAAATCAGAGGCTTGTCGTTTCGGTCAGTGGGCGCGCGCGTAGCCAGTGTCGTTCGGCGTGCGGGCGTGTCGTTCGGCGCGGAACTCGGGCTGGTGGCGTTGTCGTTCGGCGAGCGGACTGTGTCGTTCGGCGTGGCAGCGGGAAATCGCGGGCTGTCGTTTTTGGCTTCCAATTTTAGGCAGTTTCGAGATTTGAGGTTTTTTTCAATTTTTTCTTTCAATTTCTTCCAACTTAATGACATGATTTGTGTTTTTGGATGTTTGTATGATGTTTAGGGTGTTAGAAAATAATATTTTTGATTTATTTCGATTTTTAATTAATTAAAAATAATTTAAAAGTTGTAGGATGATTTTAGAGGTTCTTGATGTTTAATATTTGATTTGTGAGTTTGAGTTAATGATCTAGTATTTTTGGCAATTGTAATCTGTTCTAGGGATGTTATACTTGATCTAGAAATTTATTTTTGAATTTTCATGTTTGATTTATATTTTTAATTCATTAATAAAGTGAAAAATTATTTCTGCTGTTGATTACTAATATTTCAGTAACTTTGTCGAATTTTTAAAAATTATTGGTAAATGATCTAGGTATGAATTTTTGATATGTTTTAGGATATGATGTTAGGTGTTTATAAAAAATATTTTGAGGTCTGGTTCAAATGTTTGTGTTTCGAAATAAATTTATTTCTCAACTGCTGCCAGAATGGTAACTGGTTGTGTGAATCCGTTTTAAAAATTTAATTGAGGGACTTAGAGGTTTCTAAAAATTATGAAATTTTGATATGTTGTTTATTTGGATGTTTTGAATCTGGGAAAAATAATTTTGAGTCTGTTTATAATGTTTAGGTTCCAAAATAAATTAAGAATTGGCACTGCTGTTGGTTAAGGGTTTTCTGATGATGTCTGATTTGAAAATTATTTTGAAGGTCTTAGATGTCTTGAAAAATTATGAAATTTTTATATGTTGTCCATACTGATGTCTATAATATGAGAAAATTATTTGGATAATTTTGTGGTAACGAAATGTGAGAGATTTATGTTGATTTTTGCTGTACTGATTTTTAGTGGTTCAAACAGAACCAGAATGTTGTAAAATATTTTGGGGGACCAAATAAATTTGGATTAATCTGAAATTTTACACACACGTTATTTTGATGTTGGTGAAGCTACTGGAATTTTTTCAGAGTTTTTGAATGATGGAATTATTTTCTGAAAATATTTGAATTATAGGGGCGACTTAAGAATTTTATCGGTTTTGGGTGTTGGTATGAATTATGATTTTTGCATAGGGAATGATATGATATTATTTGATAAATGAGTTATAAAAATTGAGTTGAGGTTCTGGTTCTAATAAATTTTAATTAATTAATTGATTTTATATTTTTGTGGTGCGATCTATTTAACCATTGGATTGAACCATAATTTTGAGTTGAGTCGGATTGATTTTTGATTTTGGATTATCTTGGTTAATTGTTGGTTGAGTATTGGTCTTTTTGCGTTCATAACATGCATTGCATCCCTCATGATAGATGAGATAGTGGGTTTGACTATTGGATTATGTAATTATCTTTCTTTAGGCAATAATCCGGCTGAAGCTCGAGGTCAATAGGTTGTGAGGATTTGGCTAAGCTTTCTTTGGATACCAAGTAAGTTTAATGGGTGTATGTGATTACTTGTGATGTGCTATTTGCTAACCAAATACTATATATATATTACAGCCCTTCTCAATATATAATTATTCTTTTCTATTTTGCTAGACTATTCTTTCTACCCAAGCTTTGCATGTGAATAAAAGACAGAGAAACGTATGTGTTTGATTTATTAATTGTATTAAATGAACTTGAAATTCTTTGTGTTGTGTGATAGTGTGTCATATGGGGACGGAGGTTATTGATTGAGATTGTTCATTGACTATTGCTATTGATTGTTCATTGAGGCTATAAGCCTGATTGCTCATTGGGGCTATAAGCCTGATTGTACATTGATATTGATTGAAGGAGGAGGTATTATGATATTGGTAGACCCCGACACACCATCTTGTATGAATTGATTGTGATTGAAGTTCTTGTTATATATATATTGTTTATTGTTATAGAAAAGTTTCTCTGCCTCTCATGAGCTTACTGGGCGTCTATATAACGCTCACACCCCTATAGATTGATTTTGCAGGTTCAGAGCGATTGTTAGCATATGTCGGTATTTCTCTGCAGTCGTTCTTTTGAGTTTCTTGTCATCAATCTTGGTTGACATTTTTCCATTTCTAAATAGAGATTTCTGGAATAATTATGGGCGGACCGAGTCCGAACCCTTTGCTTGTAATAAGAGTGAAATATTTTTTTTTCTCGTTTGTGATTGCATTTAAGAGTGGAACATTTAGATATCTTGCATTATCACTAGAACTTTTGGACACATGAAATTGAGTGTATTGAACTTGTAAAAGGATTATGTATTGTTTTAATTTTTGGGTATCCAGGCTTGTATTGTTGTACTTAGGTACAGCTATACGCCGGTCACGGCTTCCCAGTTGGGTCGTGACAGATAGTATGGTCTTTTACTTGGTCAAAACTGCTTAAAAAATAAGTGCTTAAAAAAAAGTAGCAAAACCCAACTTTTAAAAAACTGATTAAAATTATATTATAATCTACTATTTAAGTTTTCAGAAACACTTAAATAAACAACTTATAATCTAAAAACAGCTTATAAGCAGTTTTGACCAGCTTTTAAATTTTGAGAAACACCCTCTTAGTTAATAATAGCCACTCTCTCTAGGTGCTTCTAGCAGAAAAATAATTACTACAAACATATATTAGATTATCGACAAAAATTTATCAATAGAAATTTTTTTTATTAATAACATCAACAGGATACTAAGAAAAATAAATTAAAAAATACATCGACAAAAAATTTATTAAAAGATATTTTATCTATAATAATAGTGTCAATAATTACCGACAGACTTTATCGATAGAAATATTTTTTATAGATAAAATTAACTATAAAAATATTTTTTCTAAGTAAAATTACAGATAAAAATATTTTTTATAGGTAAATTTACCGATAAAATTTATTTTTTGTAGGTAATGCCTACAGAAAATATTTTTTATCGGTAAAATTACCGAGAGAAAATATTTTTTGTCTGTATTACCTACTAATTGGGTTGCGACTATTTATTTACTGAGAGAAAATATTTTATGTCGGTATTACATCCTAATTAAGTTGCGACTATTTATTTACTGAGAGAAAATATTTTCTGTCTGTAATACCGAGAGAATATAAATTTTGTAGGTAAAATTACCGACAAAATATTTTCTATAGGTAATACCGACAGAAAATGGTTGCTCTCGGTAATTATTCGACAGAAAATTATTCTCTCGATAAATAAATAGTCGCAATCCAATTAATAGGTAATACCGACATAATATATTTTTTGTCTGTAATACTGAAAAAATATATTTTTTGTAAATAAAATTACAGACAAAATTTTTTATTGGTAATACCGACAAAATATATTTTCGGTCGGTAATTTTACAGACATTATATTTTCTGTCGATAATTTTTTTCGACAGAAAAGTAGTTCTCTCAGTAAATAAATAGTCACAATCCAATTAATTGGCTAAAAATTTTACTGTCATTATTTGAGACATTTACCGAAAGAAAGTAATTTTTTGTCAATAAATTTATCGGAAAAAATATTATCTGCTTGTAATACTGAGCGAATATATTTTTTGTAAGTAAAATTATTGATAGAAAATATTTTCTGTAGGTAATACCGATATATTATATTTTCTGTCAGTAAATTTACTGACAAATGTTTAATTCTCTTGGTAAATTTTTTTTATAAAAATACATTTTTTTTCAAATAGTCGCAACCCAATTAGTAGGTAATATCAACAAAAAATATTTTCTTTTAGTACCGAGAGAAAATATTTTATGTCTGTATTACCTACTAATTGGGCTGCGACTATTTATTTACTGAGAAAAAATATTTTCTCTATCTGTAATACCGAGAAAATATATTTTCTGTAGGTAAAATTACCGACAAAATATTTTATGTAGGTAAAATTACCGATAGAAAATATTTTCTGTAGGTAATACCGACAGAAAATAGTTTCTCTTGATAATTATTCGACAGAAAATTATTCTCTCAGTAAATAAATAGTCACAACTCAATTAGTAGGTAATATCGACAGAATATATTTTCTGTCTGTAATACGGAGAAAATATAATTTCTATAGATAAAATTACAGACAGAATTTCTTGTTGATAATACCGATAGAATATATTTTATGTCGGTAATTTTACAAATATTATATTTTCTATCGGTAATTTTTTTAGACATAAAAGTAGTTCTCTCATAAAATAAATAGTCGCAATCCAATTAATTGGATAAAAATTTTACTATCATTATTTGAGACGTTTACTTAGAGAAAATATTTTTTTATCGATAAATTTACCGAGAAAAAATATTGCTTGCTTGTAATACTGAGCGAATATATTTTCTGTAAGTAAAATTACTAATAGAAAATATTTTATGTAGGTAATACCGACATAATATATTTTCTGTCAGTAAATTTACTGACAGATACATAATTTTCTTGGTAAATTTTTTTTTATAAAAAATACATTTTTTTTCTCCTTTCATTTATGCTAATCCTCTCTATTTTTTCATTTCTCCTCTTTCTCTATCTGTTTCTGTCCCTTTTATATATATATATTTTTTTTTATTTTTTGCATGTGGAAGAAGAAGAAGAAGAAAAAGAAGAAGAGGAGGATGAAAAAGAAGAATAAGATATTTATTTTAATTTTTTAATTTTAGATAATTTTTTGTAATATATGTTAAATTTATTTATTTATTTATTAGTTTTTTGAATTTGATATTTTATTTTGGGTTTGTCAGTGTTGTAATTTAAGTTGATTACTTATATTTTGGTTGTATATTGTTTGATTTTTAATGTTATTTTAATTAATCATAATATTATTTTATAAATTTTTAAAATTTTTATAATATATATAGAAATATTTTTATATTTAGAAATTTATTTAGAGTGTTAGATTTTTTTAAATATTTTTTTAATTTTTTTAAAAAAATTAAAAATAATATTTATTTTTATAAATTTCAAAATAAAAATTATAAAAAATTAATTTTTTAAAATTTATCTATTTAAACACAATATCTTTTAAGTGATTTTAAAAAATTTTATTATATTTTTAGAAATTTTTTGATAAATAAAAATATTTTAGGGTGTTTTATGATTTAAAAAAAAAAGCTAAAATTTATTTATTTTTTGATAAATTTTAGAATAAAAATAATTTAAAAAATAAATTTTTAAAACTTATTAATTAAATAGAATATATTTTAAGAAATTTTGATTTTTTTATATTTTTAAAATTTTTTTGGTAAATAGAAATATTTTAGGGTGTTAAATTTTTTTAGAATTTTTTTTATTATTTTTTAAAAATTTTAGGTAAATTTGATTTCAAAATTTTAAGTATAAAAATAAACTAACGAAAAATATATTTTAATATATTTTCTATAGGTAATATTGATAGAATTTTCTCTCGATAATATATCAACATAATTTTATATAGATAATTATCGGCAGAATTTTCTCTATATAATTTACTGACAGAGTTTTTATCGGCATTACTAATAAAAATTTTTGTTTGTATTATCGATAAAAAAAATTCCTCTTAGTAATTTATCGATAAATATTTATTTTCATCGGTAGTTTCAATACCAGCAAAAAAAAATAACTATAAAAATTTTTTGTTGGTAAATCTAATTACCGGTAAAAAAAATATTCATCAATAATTCAGTATATTCTTATAGTAAATAGAGGCAAAAATGTGAAATTATATGGGGACACTTTGTTGCATATGCATTAATCAATTCATACTAATAAATAAATATGCAACTATTGTGACTTAGCCCTGCTTGAATTGTATATATAATAAAATACAACGTTAAATATCTCAATATATTTATGTAATTAATATTTATGAATAGACAACATGCCGAGACATAGCCTACTAGTAAATATATATTCTCTAGTTATATTTAAGTTTGATTCTAACTTCCCATATTATAATACGAGAAAAAATATTTTTGAATGGACAATAATTTAACATATAGTATAATTTATTGATTACACTTTATATTTTTTATTAATATAACCTTTAATTGTTATTTTCATATATATATGAGAAAAAAAATAGGCAAATTTATACAGATTTTGATCATGATCAAATTAATCTGAATAGCCTGACCAGTTTAGACTTTATCAAACTTGCATTTTATCATTATCAACTAATCCTAGGTCGGTCCAATTGGCATTTAGGTCAGTCCAACTTGGGGGTGTTTCCCTAAGCTTAAGCTTTTTGGCTTATAGATTATAAGCTGCTTATAAATTATAAGCTGCTTAAAAATAATTTGATGACCTGTTTTCCTAAGCTGTGTAATAAGCGGCTCATAAGCAGTAGACCCGTTTACCTGAACTGTTGATAAATAGCTTATAAGTAGCAAAAATGGTTAAATGACCAAAAATGGTATGTATGCTATTAATTAAATAACAATATTTATTTTAATAATTGTTTAATATATTACATATATAAATATTAATTGAGATTAATATAATTATTTAAAAAATTAAAAAATTTATTTTAAAATTATTTTAATTAATTTTTAGGTTAAGGGGGTAGTTGAGGAATATTAAAATTACATGAGGCTATATGTGTAATTCTTTTGGTCAACTTAAAACTCCTTATAAGGAGTTTTAGAAAAAGCCAAGATTTATGGCTTATTTTAAAACTTCTTATAAGGAGATGGAGATAAGCCATGATAAATAAGCTTAGGGAAACATGTCTTCCCACAGCTTATGAGCTGAAAATTCCTTATAAGGAGTTTTGACCAGCTTATGAGCTTAGGGAAATACCCCCTTGGTCTATCAAGAAATTAATTTTATACAATTAGAATATTCAAAACTCAAAACTTATTAAATTTTAGGTCTCAATGGAATTTATAAAAAAGAATATACTTAAAATATTCCACTTTTAACTCAATTTAGTTTGATTATAATTAGATGTTACTTACCTATGACTTTTTATCAGGACTCATATAGTCATTGATTTTAAGCACAATATTTATGGTCTTTATCATTACCTTTTTTTTTTTGTGCTAGAGGCTCTCTTTGGTTATATGCAGGAGCGTAATCAGGTGGGATCGGGTGGGGGCTGACGATCCCCCATAGCCTATAGCCAGACGTGCATTTTTAAGGATATTTTTGTCAGCCTGAGTAGCAGAAGTGGAGTCCCAGCTCCTATCTCCTCCTTACACGCGTTGAGGAGGAGTTTTACCCGCCTCTTCCTCAGATGCTGCTTCCGCCATCGGCTACATGGCTTGAGAATCATTTTGAGAATGGTTGCCCATACTACGATTTACTATAAATTCTTAACTGTTAAACTTCTTTTTGTTATGATTATATTGTTATTCCTCTCTATTAAGGTATTTTGTGTTATTACATTATGATTAATTTCAGAAGCAATCCAATCTTCCAAATAGATTTTATATTGTTTTTTCTCCGTAAACTCAATAAATCGTATTGAATTTGAATTTGGTAAACAGTTAATTTCAAAAAATAAAATTTTTAATTCAATTAATAATAATATAATTAACTGATTTTTAAAATTCGATCAATCTACTGATTCTCATTCTTAGAGTGATGGGTCTAAATCGAATTTTAATAATTAATATTGATAAACAAAATTAAATTTAAATAAAAACTAATTATAGTTAATATTACCATTTAAAATTCTATGATATCAGGAACAATGTTAGTGCACAGTTGAGGGTTGCTCTCATAATCGTTAGTGGGATTGGTGCATTGGATAAATTGATGACACGACATTTGAACTAAATTTAACGCCTATGGCTTTTTCTTGCAGACATTAGCATTTAGCACATGCCTTGAAGTAGAAAGTGCGTTGACAAAATTTCAAATTTGACGAAGAATAAATTAGACTAACATTGAAAAAATCATTTTAATAAAATTCAATTTATTTTTTTATTTAAATTTTATTTCAATTCTGCATTTATAAATAAAGAAATCAGTTTATTTTATTTTTTAATAATTTATAATATTGAAATTTTAAAAGATTATAATATATCATGTGATTTGATAATAAAATAAACTTTTCATTATTTATTTTAAAATTATTTTTATATTAAAATAATTAAATTTTATAAATCATTTCGTTATTAATATTTAATAAAATTAAATGATTATGAAATCTCAATTTTCAAACAAAAGGCTTAAAATGGCTGCCCAAAACTACTAAATTAAAGCAAAAGCAACTCAGGGCTTAATATTTGGAGAGGAGCTTGTTAGGTGTCTCTTTTATTCTTTTCTGTTTTTAACATTTTTTTAAAAATGAAAATAAATTATTAAAATTCAAATTGCTAATTACCTCTTAAATTACGAAATATTCTTAATTAATTTGGCAGTTTTGGCTGCGTGCATGTTAATTTTCATGCAATATAGAGAATCCCAATATTTAAAAAATATTAATTTTTTTAAAAAATTCAAATTATTAATTCATAATTTTTATTATTAATGGAAACCCATAATCCGGCCATAGTCATTTCTATATATGATAAGCATTTAACTTAAACTAGAAACCAGCATAAATCAAAGAAAATCAAATTCAAAACTAATGATTGTTGATAATTTTATGCTGAATTTGGATTCCAAAAATTTTAAAAATCAAGTATTCAGATTGGATTCATTCTGCCAATAAAAATATTGAGTTAAATTGATCATTTGACACATGCCGATCGAGACTAAATATATCATACATTTTAATAACTAATGGGAAAAATTTTAATAGCATAATTACTGTTTGATAATTATCAAATATTCATATACGTACTATATATTTAATATATACTATATATATATATATATTTGTATATAACATTTGAAAATTAAATAATATTTTCAATACATAAATTAACATTTTAAATATTTTAAAAATATTAATTAATTAAAAAAACCACTTTAGAAGATATTAAATTTTTTTTATTTAAAATAAAAATCAAATATGACAAGTTATTAAATCTTTAAATATTTTTATAATTTAAAAAATTATACTAATTATTTTATTTAATATTTAGAATATTAAATATTTAATTTTAATCATTTACAAAATTTAAGAAAAAAATAAATGTTAACATTGTCAATCAATATCAAACAGATAAAATAAAGAATTCCTGAAACTCCACCTAACATTGAAGCCAACCAATCCTTTATTAATGGTTCTACAAAAAGATTTATGATTTATAAATAAGCGTAATGGCCAAGAAAAAAAAAAAAAGGAGTCCAATGCATTTTGTATATTTTAATTTTTCATTATTTTATAATCGGTACTCTATTTTTAATTATTTAAAATAATTTTATTTCTATTTAAAATTTTTATGTATAACTATTTCTCAAAAGATATAATTGGAAAAATTATCCAATTGTCTCTTCCAATTGACATATTTATTCAATAAAAAAATATTTTTCAAAATCCGTTAATAAAAAATTAAAAAAAGACAAAATAAAATTATTTTAAAGCAAGAAAAAAAAATTAAGACCTCTAAATACATAGCACTCAAGATTTTCCATTCACTATAAAAGAAAGATGGAAATCCATTTATTTGTTTAGTTGGCAATAAAAATGATTATTTTCTTCTAACTTTTCTTATTATCTCTATTAAACGATTAAGTCATTTAACCAATATTAATTTACTTTTTACTTTTTGTTTCTTTTTTTTATTAATTATATGTGGAAGAGATGAAATATCTAAATTTAAACCCAATATCTAAATATGAGAAATACACATTCCTATCTCCCAAACGTCATCTCAGTGATTTTTTTCTCTCTTTTCATTAAGATATTAGTGGGTCTCATAAAATAACCTTTTGTTATTATTAAGATATTAGTGATTTTTTGTTAGTAATTTTGTTTGTTATAAGATATTATTAATTATAAGGATAAGAATTATTAATTAAACAAATAAAAACTGTCAAATTAAAATACTATTTCAATTGCTTTAATTCTTAACCTTATAATTAATAATTTTTTAATGCCAAACACTTGTTTAATTTTGCAATAATTTAGCTTAATTATTTTCTTGTCTTTCTTTTTTAGCCTATCGAAATAGTAGGACAAATTAAGAGAAAGTACTTGCTTATCCTAATGATGGAAAAAACCAAGTGCTTGTTTCTTTAGTAATTTTTACATTAGCAAATAAGACCCCATTGCTTAATTATTTATTTGTTTATAAACTTAATAAAGGACAATTAATGTTAAGCGGCAAATCAATTTCCAAATAGACAATTAATGACTGATTGAAAACCATCCTTCAATTCATAGTTTACAATTTCTAAAACCATGGTTTTGATTAATTAATTATCATACCTCTAATTTCAAGTATTACAAAATAGATCGAAATACAATTGTATGTCAATCCAATCTCTAATTGTTACTCACTTGATTATTATATTATTATATATATCACACAACGAATAAAAGTTTTAATTTTTTAAGCTAAATTTTTATTAAATAAATGTCAAACAGAAAAATAAGTGAAAGAAGAGATAAATAATTATCTAATCCAACTTGTCAATAAGCTACTCAATACGTCCAAATCAAAATTATTATCTCCCTTTGCTACAATCAACAATAGAAACATTAAAATTAAGAATTAAAACTTAAAAAAAGGAGTAAAATTTCATATAATTACGTTAAAATATAGAAATATCAAATATTATAAATATTATTCAAAGTAAGCATAAATAAAAGTGAAATTTACTATTTTTTTCAAATACTAGTTAATTTGTATGTATTATATATATAAAATAACAATTATTATTTTTTTATTGCTTAACAATTATACATAATTGCCTTAAAAAAATTATGCATAATGAATGCTGTAATTAGATTTAATTTCTTAAAATGATTTCAAAGTGGATACATCTCAAATTTGAAATCCTTTTTTCACCGTTAATATGATTATTAAAAAAAAAACCAAAACAAATTATCGCTTATTTTGTATACTAAATAATGTTAGGATGATTTGGTTTAGAGTAAATAATTAAACTATATATGAGTGATGGATGAATATTTCAATAAGTTGATCATTAGTGACTTGCTTATCTAATATTGAAAAAAAAAAAGACATGCTTATCTAATTAAAATAACATAACATGTAGCAACGTGGCTTGACATAAATAGTAAAAAAATTATTGCCCCTAAGTAAGATATTGAGTTTGAGTTTTATACTTTTACAAGTGAAAAAAAACTATATTGGAATAGCCATTTTCTATAAAATCCGATAATGCTTGAATCTAAGACAAGGTCTTGGATATTGAATAGTTAAAAAAAACATAAAATGCGTAATTTAGTTATTGGATTTGACGGAAAATTTAGGCCCTCAACCGACACTTCGAAGAATCAACTGTATTCAATTTTCAGGCCCATGCTTTTGAACTTTCGAGTCGATTTTTAGGAGCAAATACAATGGCTTACCACAGCAGTTGCAAGGGGCTTACCTCCACAAGGTTCTTTGAAAATTCTAAACAGTGTTTAAACATAATAGCGAGTCAACAATGGATCAAAATAGTGACCAATTAAAAAAAAAAAGAAAGTCAGCCATAATAAAAATATTCTTTTTCATTTTATGTACTAATAAAATATTATATCAACTCAATATAGGTAGAAATCATGCGTTAAGAAATTAAAACTCACATTCACTGCTTCCGCACAAATAAAATTTATTTGAAATAAGTTTTGAAATCCCAATTTCAGCATGTTGTTCATAATGTCCCATCGTATGTTACACTGGCCTGTGGTAGCCACTGGCTTCCATCAATAAAAGGCTCTATGTAAATTTCTTTACTTCTTCGTACTTAATATTGGGCCTAATACCAGCCCATTTAACCCCTCTATTTATAGCTGAGCCAGGCCCATAATTTGGAAAATCGTCATAATAAACAGTATTTTCATTGGCCTCCCTAGAAGCCCATCACAGTGGGTCCAAACATTCTCCATGTATGATTGCATAATTACGGCTGTTGCATAGTCGCCATAGTCCTTCCAGGGCTTCCGATTAAAAAAAAAAAAAGTCCTTCCAGGGCCTACCAAGAAAAGTAGTAGCCGTCAGATTGTCAGATGGAATCATCTGACACCGTTGGATTGAAATACCGGTGTTCTGATTCGGGTCGGACTTACTCTGGGCTGTAATGGTGTTGAATTGGCCCAGCATGGGCTGTCTTGGCAGTATAGTACAATTTTGCAAAACGACAGCTGCGTTTCCAAATATGAAATCTATAGTGCCTGTAATTTGATAATTACCATAGAATTGGCGATTTGAATGGGTATAATGTGTCTTGAAATGCGTCAAAAGAGCAGCGGTAGAAGATGGATTTTGCCTTATGATGATCGTAGAGCTACTGCTTGTTCATTTTCCGGACCTGCTGTGTTCTTGAACTATCTTTTTGCAATTAATGAACCCTCTCCCATCAACAACTACGTAAAAAAATTGAAGTCCTTTTCATTAAGTTTTTTGTGTTAATGCATGAAACTGAAAATGAAAATATTCCCCTCTATGAAATAATAAAGGAGCTTACTGAAGGTGCCGAAGAAGTAGGTTTTGACGCCGTCGACGAAGTTTTGGCTGGAATGGTTTTATTCATTCCATCACCATAAATCAACACATTTCAATTATCTTTTCCAATTGTCACATTGCCCAAGTATAAACCTTCTTTTATACATAAATAACAAATCTTGACTTACTCTTCTTAGGAATCAACTTCGCTGCCTCAATTATGCTCCTAAAATCCCCACTTCCATCCCATGCTACTGTTACATTTGGTTTTGGTTTCTCCTCTAATAACAATCTCCTATCTTTCATGCGGACCCACATTGGAAACCCATCATCAGATACCGTTAAAAGTTTCCGATGACTTGGGATTTTGTTTTGTATGGATGATATTGATTCATTGATATGATCAATGGCATCGTCAAGACAGTCTCACAGACATATAATGCTGATTGGAGTAGAGGATCGTTATTATTGCCAGTGAAATTGCTGATCTTTTGGTTCAATAGAGAAGGAAGAACTTTTAGTTTATTGAGCGAGATATTTAAAGACAACAAAAATAATTCATGTGGTTTTGGGTTTGGATTGGTAGCAATTGAGGAAGCTTTGAGAGCAGACGACATGCTCGAATAGCACGTTGCAGGGTATCTTGTAACGTTACACATGACTAAAATGGACGAGGAAGTTGGTGAATACGACATGTCATTTTCTTTGGATTTACTGTCGTTTCTTGGCGCTAGTGTTCCTACTAATGCATCAATAATTATTATGACCAAAACGACAACAGAGACTACTATAACGACAAGACATGACAGTTTACGGATTTTCTGCCGAAATGCCTCCTCAGCTTGATCATCTACTTTGCTATAGCTCTTGAAGGAGTTGGCGGCAGCAGCATCCATTCCCCTTTGGTTTTATTTTAATTTTTTAAAGAAAAATCAATTATGTATAGTATTAATAGAAGCATAGATTTATAGAGTTTTAAGATTTTCCTTTTTGTTTTGGGTTTTGACAGTAATGGACGGCCGGCAATTAAATTAATAACCAGTCTTATTTTATGTAAAGATCATTACATGTAAGTTATTGTTATGATATTTCCTTGCTTTGCTCTTACACAGCCAATTGCCATTTGTCAAAGAAGTCTTAAATTACAATCAATAGAATAGAACCCAAAACCGGCAACTATTTTTTCAAATTATTCATTCATTTGTTTGAAGAATGTTAGTTAGTAGATCTTCACCGGAGGCGGAGATAAAGGGGGTCCCGTGGGGCCCTGTTCTCCCTCAGTTAAAAATAAAATTTTTTTAGGTATATTTGAGAATGAATATTACATTGGTTGAGATGGAACAGCTTGGCCTTACTATGTGAGAGCACGCAACTTTGATCCACGCTCCCAACGTTTTTCATCCTTTTTTTTCCAATCTTTAAAACTGGGCCTTTTAATCAAGCCCATTACAAACAAACAAGATTTGTCAATGACTCTGCCCATTACAAACAAACAAGAATAACTTAATTGTGACTCTTTCTCTTCTTTCTCACGTTTCTTCTTCGTTAATTCCTTTTTTTTTTCAGATAACAGTTTCTTCCTTTTTCAATTTCATTCTTTCACCGATTGGCACCAGCAAGGCAGCGGCAACAAGTTAAGAATAGGTACACCACTTACTTTTAATCTCATATTTATTTTGTTGCAATTTTTTTATCTTGCTAAAATGAATTGAAATTTGAAAAATAATGAATTAAGAAATTGGCTTGAATACTTGAGGACATTATAAATTTGAAATGTTTAATTTAATTTTGTAGTATGAAGTTTTTTTTTTTTGAGAAAAGTAGTATGAAGTTAAATTGAAATTATTATTTTTTTGTAGTTTATAATCTGGAATTTTTTTATTTCTTTTATAATTTGATATTTTTAATGTTTAGTATTTAAGTTGAATTGGACCCCCCTTATCTAAAATCCTGGCTACGCTACTGATCTTCACATTATTCATTAATGGACATTCATATATTTAGTAAACTGAAATAAATATAATAGTAGTAAAATAACTGAAATAAATAAACATATATGTTAGCTTCTTTAGTTGGAGAATTAGAATATGACTTAATCAAGAAATAAAATTAATCACTGAAATAGATGCTTATTACTTTGAACATCTCTCATCTAAAAATAGATGGAAAAAAAAAACAAAGAATTGAATCCTAAAATGTCTACAAATCAACGCATGGTTGAAGATCAATTGTCCAACACAAATTTCCCCCTCTTAAATACATGAATCTAAAAAACATTGTTAATACTTTGTGTGTTTAAAATTGAAGAAGAATAAAAAAAGTTCAAAAAAACGAATTAATTAATGTAGCTGTAGATAGTATTTCTTTTTAATGCTAGCCTTGTTCATGGATATATTAGATTTTAAATAAGATGGAAAAGAAAATAAAGAAAAGGAATTATTTTTAACTAATATAAACCAAAGTGAACAGGAGCCCCAATATCAGTAATCCAATCTCCTTGAATAAAATGCTCTATAGTATATTTATTAGCTTCTTTTTGATCTTTGATGACATGATAACCAGGCCATTTAACTCTAGCTTTAGTATCAGAACCAGGTCCTTTGTTGTCAAACTCTGCATAAAACAGAGTTTTTAGTCCTTTTTCACCTTCCCATGCTAACCATCCTTCAGGTTGGATTACATTATCAATTGTTGATTCCATTATAATGGTTCTTGAATATTCTTTCCAGGGTCTTCCAAGGTAACTCTTAAATTTTTTCTTATCAGGAGCTAATGTCTTGTCAGCTTCGATACGACAATTCTGAAACACAATTCCTGTGGTTTCATGTGGGTCAATTCTGCCTTGCGCTGTTACTATATTTTGTTGGTTTTCCATTGGTTTCCTGATTAATATCAGGCAATTTTGCAATATTGCAGCTGCATCACCGAATATAAAATCAATAGTCCCTACAACCACAGAACTCCTGTAATATTGGCGATGCGTTTGTGCATATAAAGTATCTTGATGCCCCTCGAATCTGCAGTTTAAGAATATTGCACGATCTGCTTGTACTCTTGCAGCTACTGCCTGATGCTTTTCTGGTCCTGCAGTGTTTCTGAATCCCATTGCTTGTGCCATAAATCCATTTCCTAAAGCCACTGCAATATGAAAATATATGTCACTGCTACAATAATGCATATAAAATTAGATACTTGATAAAGATTAATTACTGCTCTTTTATGTGTCTCTACCTACCAAAACTTGCAGTTCTAAAAGTCTGGACTCCATCCACAAAATTTTTTTTGCCAGTGATAATAGACTTCTGTGATCCATCCCCAAAAATGGTAACATTCTCCATATTCTTTTCCACCGTCACAGCCTCATCATAAATTCCTGCTTTAACATAGATGACGTACCTGCGTAGCAAAAACTACTAATTAAAAAATATTTATATATCAGGATATTAAATTCCTGATAACCTGCTTGCACTGCAAAACAGATTAATGTCCTATTAGCAATGTGGTAAAAGTGCATACCGTCCTTTAAATTTAGCTGGCATGGCTTTTAGTGCTTCAGAAATAGTCCTAAACTTTCCACTGCCATCTTTAGCCACAGTAACATTTGGTATTGGTTTTTCTGCATCTACTTTCAGTATTCGACGATCCTCATGGCTCATCCAACTTGGAAGGCCATCATCAAATTGGGTTGCCAGAAGGCGTCGACGACGACCAGATTGCATTTCGAATGATGAAAGAAAAGAGGTCAAGGAAGAAACCATAGCAAGAGAATTGCTAGTAAGTTCTTTAGAAGTGTTAAAAGTCTTTTCCATATCAGACTTCAATTTGCCTTCAGGAAAACCATCAATGCAAGTTTGTTGATAAGACATGACAGCACTTAACCAATTATTCATATTTGGTTCATTTTTCATAAGTTTCTTTATATCACCAGCAGCATGAGAAATTGATAGTTTTAATTCTTCTTTAGCAGTCTGAATAAGCTCTTTACAATCTTCAAAAGCTGCTTTCTCTTTTGGGTTTTCGAATTTGAAAGATGAAGCTTTCTTTAATACAGTATCCATTTCATCATCAGTTGCTTCAATAGCTAATTTAAGAATTTGTTTAGGATTAGCAGAAGAAGGGTCTTTTTCAACCGCTTTCTTGAGGGAATTTTGGCATGTATCTTTATAAGTAGTGGCATTACAAACTATTTTAATTACTCTATCAACATGAGCAACTCGCTTGGAAGAATCTTTAGGTTTAACTGGTGCTGCAGCAGCAGGTTTGCTTTGTGGTTTCGGATTTTTGCTGTCAGAAATCACTGCAAAAATTCCGCCAGCAATTATAGCTAGTAAAGCGAAAATCGAAAAAATTGCTATTATAATTCTTTTCTTAAATTTTTGTTCTCTTTCTAATCTTCTCCTCTCAGAAATTTGATCAAAATCTTGAAATACCATTTTTGATACGAAGGCAGAGGTCAAATGGGGTTTTTCAAGTTAAAACTTTTCTCTTTTTTCTTCTTCTTCTTCTTTTCTTTTCTGGGTTTTTTCTATGTTATTGTTAGTTTTTGAAAATTAGTCTTATTGTTATGGTGATGTTAAAACAAGGTCTGGACAGGAGTCTTTCAAGGGTAACTCTAATTTCAAAAGTTAGTTACCTTACAGAAAAAATGGGCGACACACATTTTGCTTTTTCTAACCGCATTTCCCGCTAATTACTATTTAGATATTGAGAGGAAAAAAAAAATATCAGTTCATTTTAATTATTCTTTCAATCTAAATAAATTAACCAATCAATTTTCTGGTTAATTAGTAACTAACACCACCACCAGTATGTTTGTTTTTATTTATTTTTGATACATTATTCGGATGGATTAAATACATTTCATCTATTTTTAATTACTCTCCGTGGTTCTATCTAAAAGTGGTATCATATACTCGTGATTATAAAATTGCTATGCATCGGCTAACCCACAGCCTCCCAAAATTAGCTACGGTTTGTATCAATGTTTTTATAACTAGACCGGGCTAATCTGGAATAAGAATTTAATTCAGTCCAAAATATTTAAAAAATCGAATGTACAAAAAATTCTATGGAAATGGATGAACTAGATTAAACGAGCAAATCCAATTTTATAAAATACTATGTTGTTTTTTTAATCAAAATAAAAAAAAAGAAAAAGAAAAATTGGCACCGCATGCAATCATTCGAGAATTTTGGATTTTTTTTATCATAACTTAGATTTAGTCTTTTATGGAGTTTCTTATTATTTAATTATTAAAGTCAAAATGAATGTTTAGACTACTGAAATTTATGGTTTAGTTATGTTTAGTTTGTTGTTAATTTTATTATTAAAATCAAGTTGATGATTGATAAAGGGGATAATACCCAAACCATGTTCACTTCTATTTATGCTAGCCCAAGCCCCTCACTCCAGAAACTTCTCTGGCCAGCATTGAACAAGATCTCAGCCAACTGACCCGGACCTTGGTGTTTAGCTGGAGACTTCAACGCCATAATCAACAACTCCGAGAGGAAAGGTGGCTCTGGTAGAGTAGTGGGTAGCTGACATATTTTCTGATTGGTTTGGTAATAGTCAATTGATTGAACTGGGCTATCAAGGGAAACAATTTATCTGGGCGAGAGGAAACTTACAACAGAGGCTTGATCGAGCCCTATGCAATGATTTATGGACCTACAAATTCCCAGAAGCTGTAGTCTTAATTGTACCTCGGATAGCCTCTGACCACTCCCCTTTACTTATCTAATGCCTAAGGAATACTGGATCCAGCAGTGTCAAGCCTTTCAAATTCTTAGCTTCTTGGACTTTGCATGCTGATTTTAGGAGAACTGTGAAGGAGTTTTGGGACAAAGGAGAGTCCTACTTCTCGTCCATGGACTCTTTAATTAATAGTTTGTCTGCTTGGAAAAAGAATGTTTTTGGAAGCATAAATGCTTGCAAGCGCTCAATCCTCCGAAGAATTGAGGGCATTCAAAGGGTGTTAGAAAGGGTGAACTTCAGAGCCGTCTTGGATATTTTAAAGGCCCCGAGCAGAAATTAAAATATGGACCCCTAATTATTATAGGACAACTGAGCTTCATATCGTACTAATTTAATAAATAATTCAAAAAAATTTTATTTACGATATTTAAAAATGTCTAAAGTTAAGTTAAATAATTTTGAAGTTATTAGGACAGTTGTAAAACATTTTGGGGTTGGAATTTATTAGCTTTTAATAAATTACATAAAAAAAGTATTTAAATGAATTTTTTTTCACTCCCAACCATTCCTCATTATTTGTTTATTATTTTTTTTTGCATAATCATTCGCTTGATTTTATGTATCCAGAAGGGCATTTCATAAATGAAATGGGGTTGTTCCTCTAGAAGCCGAAAGCAAAGAACAAGAAAATGCTAACATATATTCATAAGACATTTTAGAATTTTTTTTGGGGGCCCTGAGCAACCGCTCAGGTTGCTCCCCCCATGCAGACGGGCCTGGTGAACTTAGTGTTTCTCAAGCAGCTGGAAAATGAGTTGAGGGCAGAATTAGATGAAACTCTTGCACAAGAGGAGGCCTTGTGATTCCAGAGGGCGTCGGTAGAATGGATTAATGACGGGGATAGAAATACTGCATATTATCATAGAATTTCCAATCAAAAAGGGAGAAATAAAAGGATTGATCTGAGATTGGATGAGGGAAGGTGGTGTAATGAACAAGACAAAATAAAGACTGCCATTTTGGAAATTTACCTCAAGCTCTACTCTGATGATGGGTATACTGAGATTTGCAATGAGTATCTTGGTATCTTCACAACACTTGAGAAGGAAACAAAGGAACAACTCTACTCTACAATAACAAACGACGACATCAGGAAGGCACTCTTCGACATGAAACCACTCAAGGCCCCAGGGCCTGATGGCCTGCATGCTTTGTTCTTCTAAAGCCAATGGCAAGTAGTGGGACATGCAGTATGCGACCAAATCCTTGAAATACTTAGAACCAAGGAAGTGCCTAAAGAATTGAACAAGACCTTACTTGTTCTTATCCCTAAAGTAAACGGACCTGAGTATATATAGCAGTTCAGACCAATAAGCCTATGCAATGTGACCTTGAAGATCCTATCCAAAGTCATCGTCAACAAGTTAAAAGTATGCCATATTGGATAAGCACAAACCAATCCAGCTTTGTGCCGGGGAGACAAATCATGGACAATATCATTATTACCCAGGACATTATTCGTTCGATGCGCCACATGAGAACTGGGAAGGGCTTCATGGTGTTTGCAATTGAAACAAAGTTTTAGAGAAAGAATTTCTATATATTATTTTCTGTAGAATGAACATTACATATATATAGTTTGTATTTAGGTCAACTGTAATAAAAGAAAGAATATTTCCCTATTAAAGAGAATGATCTGTTCCCTAATTTGGTATTGTTTCCATATCTGCATTCTTACACTCCCCCTCAAGTTGGGTCGTAGGATCTCCAACACCCAACTTGGCTAATGCACTGTTAAACCACTTGATTAGCACTGCTTTGGTCAGAATGTCTGCCAGCTGATCTTCGGAACGAATGTAGGGTAGACACACACTTTCTTCCTCGAGTTTTTCTTTAATGAAGTGTCTGTCAACTTCCACGTGTTTGGTACGGTCATGCTGCACTGGATTTTCAGAAATACTGATAGCAGCCTTGTTATCACAAAACAATTTACAAACATTCTTTGAAGGAAAATCAATTTCAGACAGAACCCTTTTTATCCAGAGGATCTCAGCTATTCCTTTCGTTATTCCTCGGAATTCTGCTTCTGCACTAGAGAGGGAAACCACCTTCTGCTTCTTGCTTCTCCAAGTAACTAAGTTTCCTCCAACAAAGGTGAAGTAGCCGGAGGTAGACCTTCTGTCAACTTGGTTACCTGCCCAATCTGCATCTGTAAAAGCTTGAATTTCTAGGTGTCCATGTTTCTCAAATATTACTCCTCTTCCTGGAGTACCCTTCAGATATCTCACAATTCTGAGTGCTGCTTCCATATGGTCTACCTGTGGCTTGTGCATGAATTGACTGACAATCCCCACTGCATAGGCAATATCAGGTCTGGTGTGAGAAAGATAGATTAGTTTCCCAACCAAACGCTGATACTGACTTCGATCAGCTAATTCAGCACCTTCAATGATTTTCAGACCATGGTTAACCATGATTGGAGTTTCAGCTGGTTTACAATCTATCAATCCTGTCTCTGTCAGTAGGTCAAGTACATACTTTCTCTGGGAGATAAAAATCCCTCTGTTGGATCTCAAGACCTCAATCCCTAAGAAATATTTCAGTCTTCCCAGGTCTTTCATCTCAAATTCTCTAAAGAGCTTCTCTCGGAGTATTGTTATCTCATTTTTATCATCTCCTGTAATGATCATGTCATCAACATAAATGATGAGACAAGTCACTAAATCCCCTCTTCTTTTAAGAAAGAGAGTATGATATTAGTTGCTTTGACAGTATCCATAGTTTTTCATGGCCATAGTAAACCTTCCAAACCAGGCACGTGGTGACTGTTTCAGACCGTATAGTGCTTTTTTCAGTCTACACCCTTCACCTTCTTTGAATCCTTCTGTAAAGCCTGGAGGAGCTTCCATGTAGACTTCCTCTTCTAAATCACCATGTAGAAAGGCGTTCTTTACATCAAATTGGTGTAATGGCCAGTCAAGATTTGCTGCAACAGAGAACAGTATCCTTATAGTATCTATTTTTGCCACAGGAGAGAAAGTCTCTGAATAGTCTATGCCATAGGTCTGGGTATAATCTTTAGCAACCAGTCTGGCCTTGTACCTTTCCACTGTTCCATCTACCTTGTGTTTTATGGTGAATACCCATTTGCAGCCTACGGGTTTTTTATCATTTGGAAGGGCACATTTTTCCCATGTACCATTTTTCTCTAGTGCCTTCATTTCTGTTTGCATTGCTTCATTCCATTTTTGATCTCCCAAAGCTTCTTCCACTGTTCTTGGAGTGTTTGTGGAATACAAGGAAGCATCAAATGTCTTTGCAGATTTGGATAGTCCATCCCTGACCATATTAGCAACAGGATATTTTGAGCTGTGAGGAATGTGTTCAGGTTCATACCTCCTAGGTGGAACTCCACGATTGCTTCTTGGAGGAAGAACATATCTTTCTGTTTCTGTAGAATCAATTATCCCAACAGCAGGTATTTCAATAGGAACTTCAGAATTATGATTAGTATCACTAACCTCAGGATTTCGAGAAGGAGAGGAAGTGACTTGGTCTGTCATGACAGGTTGTTCCATGTTTTCAGACGGCGGTCCGGTGGCATTGCCTACTAGCTCTGGAGGAACAGCATCAGACATTACTGGGCTATGTAACCAACACAGAGGATCACTCTTCGGACTCTCCCCCTGACCACTGGGTTGGGTATGGAAAAAATACTCTGTTTCCAGGAAGTTACAATCCATGGTAACATACAAGTGGTTATGAACAGGATCAAAGCACCGATACCCTTTGGTGTGAATGCCATATCCAACAAACACACATTTGATGGCACAGGGATCCAGTTTATCTCTCTTGGCTTTTGGTATGTGAACATAGACAGTGCTCCCAAAAATTCTAGGTGTAAGGGTTAGAATGGATGGCATTTTTGTGTGTTTGGCTAGGGTATTGAGAGGAGTTTTGAAGTTGAGAATTTTGGTGGGCAAGCGATTGATAAGATAGGTGGCTGTGGAAATGGCTTCAGGCCAGTAGTGTTTGGGTACTTTAGATTCAATCATCAAGGCTCTAGTGATTTCAAGAAGGATTTTATTTTTCCGCTCCGCAATCCCATTTTGTTGTGGGGTATAAGGACAGGTGGTCTGGTGAATAAGCCCTTCTTTTTGGATAAAGGTTTTCATCTTGTGGTTTACATATTCCCCCCCGTTGTCAGATCTAAGAATTTTAATTTGTTTCTGAAATTGGGTATGGACAAGGTTATAGAAAGAAACAAATCTCTCAAAGACTTCAGATTTATGTTTCAAGAAATACACCCAAATCATGCGAGTGCAATCATCAACAAATAAGAGGAAATAGGATAAACCATTTTTACCAATAACCGGGGCAGGTCCCCATACGTCAGAATGAATTAAAGCAAACGGTTCATCATTTTTAGTATTATTGGGACGAAAAGTTTGTCTATGACTCTTAGCCAAAATACATGTATCACATGAAAAATGACTATCACTAGTAAAGTACTGTGGAAACAAAAGTTTAAGGTACCCAGATGAGGGATGTCCTAGACGACGATGCCATAGCCAGGCCTGCCTATCAACCGTTCCATGAGCCAGCATTGCTTTGCCTTGTTGGTCCACCTCGTCAACATAGTACAGTCCATCACGTTCAGAACCACGCCCAATGATCCTCCCCGTCCGAATGTCCTGTAAAACACAGAAGGTAGGATACATTAGTACCACACAATTAAGTTCCTTTGTAACGTGACTGACAGATAATAATTTATGGAATAAGGATGGAACAAAAAGGCAATTTTTCAGTTTCAGTTCAGGGGAAAAAACAATTTGGCCAGCAGCTTGAACTGGGATTAAACTCCCATCTGCCGTTTGAATATGTGTTTTCTTGGATTCAGTAAGAGTATTAAAATCCCAGGGTTCATTAGACATAGTGTCACTTGCTCCACAATCAAATATCCATTTACTGTCCCCTTTCTGTCCATTCTTATCACTTACTGAGCCTTTTTGTAATTTTTCAGACCTGTCAGATTTGTTAGTAACAAAGGCAGAAGATAGGCTATCATTACAAGACTTATTATAAAGCTGAGGATCATTTTGTAATTCTCCACCCTTAATTTCTTTAAGAAGGTTAGGGTTACCCTCAAGCCTTCTGCCTGCCGCCTGCATCGCCTTGCTCACTGCTCCACTGTCATCCTTGGGCTGGTGGTCGCCGCCAGCGCTGGTGGCGCCACTGGTGTTGCCCGCCGTTGTGGCGACTGCCCCGACACCTTTTTTTTTCTTTTCACCTGGCCACCAATCTGGATATCCAATGATTTCGAAGCAACCTTCCTTCGTGTGTTTTGTTCCTCCACAGTGGGAGTATTTCAGGTGCGATCTGTCCTCCTTGCGCTGGTATGAAGGTCTGCCACCTCCTTTGGCTGTGTCTGACCGGCTCCGAGCGGCGAGGCCTGTTCCAATTTCTGAGGGAGTAACTCCCGATGATGCCGAATCCACCATGATCGATCTCCTTGCAACTTCTCTTCTGATGGTGGCGTAGGCCTCATCCACCGCCGGTAAGGGCTTCTGGTTCAGTATATCTCTTCTATCTTTGTCAAACTCATCATTGATCCCTGCTAAGAATTGATAAACACGATTTCTTTGAACTAACTCATTGTAAATGGTGATATCTTCTGAGCACTTCATGGGGTTAGGATTTCTGCGATCAATCTCCTTCCAGATCGTGACCAATTTGCTGTAAAAAACTTCCAGGGATTCTGTCCCTTGTTTGAGGCTGTTGGCTTTGGTCATTAGATCGAAGATTTGGAGATCATCCTGACCACTGCTGTACATTGTCTCGATGCCCTTCCATAGCTCTCTTGCTGTTGGGTAGTCCAGATATTGATTCACCAAATCAGAATCGATGTTCTCGATTATCCAGGTGATGACATTCGAATCCGATTGTGCCCATTTTTGATAGTTTGGTTCGGTTTTAGCTGGAGGAGGTGTTGTAATGTGTTGCAGTTTCCCTCTTCCATTTATGGCCAGATACATCAATTTTGCCCATTTTGTGTAATTGTTGTTGTTGAGTTTTTCAGACAGATTGACTGCCTGGTTGTTTTGGTTTTCGATTGCAGGTTTTGCTGTGTTTAAATGCTGCAAGATTTGTAGCAGCTGGTTGATTGGGATTGAGCCTTCAAAGGCTTCGGTTGTGGATGAATTAACCTCGTCATCCATTGAGGTAAGGCTGGTAGATGATGAAGCTAATCAATGGTTGAGAAATATGACCGGAATTGAGGCTCTGATACCATGTTTGCAATTGAAACAAAGTTTTAGAGAAAGAATTTCTATATATTATTTTCTGTAGAATGAACATTACATATATATAGTTTGTATTTAGGTCAACTGTAATAAAAGAAAGAATATTTCCCTATTAAAGAGAATGATCTGTTCCCTAATTTGGTATTGTTTCCATATCTACATTCTTACACATGGCAATCGAGATTGACCTTGAAAAGGCTTACGACAGAATCAAATGGGAGTTTATAAATGAAACACTGTTGAAACTAAACATCTAAGAATGGACGAGGGAAGTGATTATGAGCATCATTTCTACAAGCACAATGGAGATCCTCTACAATAATGACATCACAGAGCCTTTTGAACCTACTAGAGGCATAAGGCAGGGAGACCCTTTATCTCCATACATCTTTGTATTGTGCTTGGAAAGACTTGGGCAAGCCATAACTCAGACAGTAAGCAAGAAGGAATGGAAACCGCTGAAACTCAACAGAAATGGCCCACTGATTTCACATTTATTTTTTACAGATGATATATTATTATTTGCTGAAGCTGACCCAACCCAGGGACAAAAGATCATAGAGGTGTTGGACAACTTCTGTTTGGCATCAGGAGAGAAGGTGAATATAGCCAAAACCAAGATTTTCTTCTCCAGAAATGTCAAAGCCAGTGTAAGAGGCCAAATATGCACTACTATGGGCCTTAAAAGCACTGACTTGGGGAATCACATTGGTGTGCCCATCTAGCATGGTCGATTCAAGCAGAGTACATACAAGTATCTTATGAACAACATTCAAAACAAACTAACTACCTGGTACTCGTAAGACTTTATCATTAGCAGGGAGAGTGACCCTCACAAACCATGTGCTCACTACCATCCCCTACTATACCATGCAAACTGTGTTAATACCTAATGTGGGTACGAGTTTTGGAACATGACGGTGCAAAGAGAACAAATGTGGGTACGAGTTTTGCTTAACAAGTATGGAATAAACCTGAACAACCTCCCTGAAAGTCTAAACCGAAATTGTTGCACTCCTTTATGGAAGGCATTAGGCAAGCTGTGGAGCAAATTCTGTGAAGCAATTCAATGGGATGTGAATCATGGAAAGCGAGTGATGTTTTGGAAGGATAAATGGTTAAGCAACACCCAAACACTAAAAGAAATAGCTATGAAAACAGTCCCTGAAGTGCTAGAAAACTGGACAGTAAGCGCAATGATCACAGACTCTGGACGCTGGAATTGGGAATTAATTTTTGAATTCCTTCCCAAACATGTACTGCCAATATTTGCTGCCACGCCCACCCCATGTAGCAGCAGTGGAGATGATGCAATCTACTAGAGATTGGAGTCCAATGGCAACTTCTCTGTAAAATCTGCCTATGAGGCAGAAATAGAAAGCTTATGGCAGGACAACAACAAAACATGGAGCATTATTTGGAAGTGGCTAGGCAACTACCGCATATGTTGTTTCCTTTGGTTAGCTTACAAGGAAAGACTGCTCACAAATCAGGAAAGGTTAAGAAGAACTGACTAATGATAGCAGTTGTATCAGATGTGGATCCTATACAGAAGATGTTATCCATGCCCTAAGAGATTGCATTAATGCGAGACAAACTTGGTGCTACCTCCTGGGCATCCCTTGGAGTGATCCATTCTTCACAAAAGAATTGAAAAGCTGGCTGTTAGACAACTTAATGATCCAAAACTTGGGTCGATACAATGGTAATGGCAATGTTGTGTTTGGAATTGCTTGTTGGATGTTATGGAAGGCAAGAAATGAACACATCTTTGAAGGAAGTTACAAAACAGTGGCTACTACTGTCAAGGCTATACAACGAGGGGTGAAAGACATTGAATTTGCTGCACAGGAAAAGGCTTTAATGGGTCAGAGAATCATGAGAAAGGAAGTTCTTTATGTTGGATGGAGTTTGCCTCCAATAGGTTGGCACAAGCTCAACATTGATTGAGCAATGGGAGCGGCTACAGGTTACGCTACTGCTGGGGGAGTAGTGAGGGATGAAAAAGGAGCATGGGTTGTGGGGTTTTTTTTTTTATGAATATTGGCAAATGTTCTATTACTCAAGCTGAATTGTGGGGAGTATATCAAGGACTACAGGCTGCATGGCAAAATGGCATTAGGAGAACACAGGTGGAAGTGGATAATGAAGTTGTGGTGAAGCTGCTTCTAGCACAAGAAGTGGAAAGAGGAAGGAATGCAAATCTCATCCAAAAAATTAAAAAATTGATGCAGAGGGAATGAGATGTAGAGATCAAGTACATCTACAGGGAAGCCAACAACCTGGCAGACCATTTAGCCTCCTTAGCCAGCAATTACCCATTTGGCACCTACAAGCTGACAAGTCCTCCACCAGAAGTGGAACGTTGGATACATCATGACTTCATTGGGGTAGCCTACCCAGGAAATGTAACCATTTGAGTTTCTCCTATCTTCCTTTGTAACAAAAAAAAAAAAAATCAAGTTGATTTTAAGATTATTGAAATTTATAGTTAACTTTGAAATATTAAGTTCATTTATTATATTTATTAGATTTAATATGTGGTATTTTTGCATTAATTATAAATATTTTTATTATTTTTTAACTTTTATTTTAAAATTTTTATGATTTAAAATTTTTTTTATAAATTATTATAAATCAAAAAATATTCATAATTTTAATTAAATAAAAAATATTATAAATCAATCTAACAAAATCAGTTGAATTTTAAAATAGTCATTATTTTGGTTCGATGCCAGATATGATTGTAAAACATTGATTTGCATGGGATTATGTTAGCCATTGAGCTAATAGTGATAGAATAATCAAATATCTATTTTGTACTGCAGTTAATAGATTTTCTTTTTCAATAAGAATTATGATAATAAGAATAAAAGTTTAAAAAAAAAAAAAGGAAATTGACTGTATGGTGGACTATTCTCATCCACCGGCGTCATTTATAGACAAATTAACTACTTGTTGAGTATATAATTACAATTAAATCTTATAAAAACTTTTACCAATTTTTGATAGATGTGTACTTGTGTTGATCCATTATCACAAATATCTGAATTCTGAATATGAATTTTAATGGTTGGAAGAACGTCATATTCACTTGGATTTGGAGTTCCTAGCGAAAGGGGCTGAGGGGTCTTTTGAAGTAAAAAAGATAGGCTTAAAACGACAAGCACAACTCTTTTAGATATCAGAAACTAAGAATAGATGGCAACCCATCATGTATACTCCTATGCTCTAAAAGTTGACCTCACATTTTAAAATATATATCGGACAAAGACATGCTAGGCTTTGTCATGCAAATCACAAACATCCACCATCCTCTCCTCTCCTTCACCAAATTCATCTTTAAATCTTATTGACAAATAATTTTTTTTGTGTAAAATATTTTTTCAATATCTAATTGAATATAACACAGTAGCAATAAAGTTTTCAGTAGAATCCAAATACTAGAATATTAACAATAAATAATTTAATAATTCAATGGCTGCATATTTATATTTTAAATGATATTTAAATTATAATTTAATTAATTTTTTTTGAAATGAAGCTTAAATTTTTAAAATAAATAATTTACATCAAAATTAGTCCTATGAAATCAAAATATCAAGTTGACGAGTAAGTTTGGGTTGAAGATTTTGTCTACATATATACATGACTAAGCCATACCCAATTCAGCGTTTGAATTCCCTTATTAATGCATCGGTCATATCATTCTGAAGCCTCTTTCTGCATAAACTAAAGTCTCTGAAAAAGTTTTACAAAATGAAAGAAATGTACACTAAAAAACGAGACACAAGTGCTTGAATGACATATAAAGAGAATTAGTATTAGGCCACATAGACAGCCCAATTGAGATAAAGAAACAAGTGCTTTAATAATTATGTAAATATGAACAGAAAATGACCCATAATTAACCTTTTTATTAAAAAAATTAAATTCCATCATCATAAGGAAATGAAGTGGAATGTAACCACTCATCACCAGTGATAAAATATGACACAGTAAAATTATAAGCATTATTATCATCCATCAAATGAAATCCAGGCCAATTAACTCTGTTATCAGTAGCAGAACTAGGTCCATAATTATTATACTCTCCATAATACAATGTGTCTAAGCCTTGATCATCAGACCACTTACTCCACCCCATTGGATCAATAAAATCATCAATGTAGGATTCAAGAATTACTGTTCTTGAATAAACGCTCCATGGCCTTCCAAGATAGCTTTTAACCTTGGTCGAATTCAAGTATAATTCATCGGTGGCTAGAATAGAACAGTTCTGTATTGAAATTCCAGTATCCTCTTCAGGAATATCTCTAGACTGAGCAGTAATTACAGTGAATTGACCAGGTAATGGCATTTGAGAAACAATGTTGCAAGCTTGGAAGACTACTGCAGCATTACCAAATATGTAATCTATTGTACCATAAATGTCACATTCTCTGTAAAACTGTCGAAATGAGTGAACGTATAATGTGTCTTGATACCCATTAATTGTGCATCTATACATTGCTGATAAGTCTGCATTTATTCGAAGAGCAACTGCTTGGTGTTTCCTTGGTCCTGCTGTGTTTTCAATTGTTATATCCCTTGCCAAGAAACCTTCACCTGATACAGCTGCAAAAAGTACAGCAGTAAAAATGCAATTAGCTTCTTTCTGCTGACAACAAAATTAGGCAAAGTAAATCTAATTTTCACCAAGAAAACAGTTAAAAAGATTGAAAGGGTAATTAAGAAATAATTAAATGTTTAAACTTTACCAAGAGTTGCAGATCTGAAAGTGGTCCAACCATCATCAAAACTTCTGTTACCAGTAATGAATGTAACATCAGTTCCATCTCCAATTAAAACAATATTTGTCTTAAAACTTGGAATTTCAACATACTCCTCATATACTCCTTCTCTAACATAAATAATTGCTCTATCAAAACTATTATTTGGGGCAAAATTTATAGCATCAGTGATTGTACTAAAATTCCCACTCCCATCTGCAGCTACAGTGAGAACTTCACTAGGATCAAATTCATCATCATAATCATTTATCTGCAAAATCCTGCGATCTTTTTTAGAAACCCAGTCTGGAAATCCTAAAAGATGACGATTTTGATTTTTGTTACCCTTATTAGTATTTGGAGCAGAGAGCATTGAGAGAGAGTTGCTTACATGTTTGTAAGTATTAATTAAAGAATTTACTAAAACAGGCTTTAATGGACCAGAAGCAGAGTTTAATCCTTCTAAGCAAGTGTTTTTGTTTGTGAGTGCTGCACTAAGATAAGCTCTTGCATCAGCTAATTTTTTGGAATTGTTTTCTTTGATTCTTGAAACTGATCTTCGTAAAGAAGATACTGTGATATGGTGAAGTTCTTTGCAATCTTGAACTGTCCCTCTCTGCTTTTCTATGATATTTGATCTGCTGACTGTTGAAAATAGATTGGTTAGCTTTCCAGCTTCAGAAATTGCTGTCTCGAGTGAGTGGAGAAGATAGGTGAGGATGTTTGGACTTATGTTTATGGAGATTGAGATTTTTAATGAATCAAAACAAGCATCTGGGTAAGGTCTGCTATTGCAGAAGTTTCTTAAGGAAGAAAGATGGGTGTCTAGAGAAGTTGCAGAAGATGAGTTGTGAGCCAATGTGGAAGCGAACAAGATTGGAGAAAGGAAGCAGAAAATCAGCTTTAGAATGGAGAAAGCCATTAGAGTTGATGCAAAAAGGAGGGGACTTCCCTTTATTAAAGATACATGAGAGTAAAGAGTACAAATGAGTTAAGTGGCATGACTTCAATACAGAAAGATTTCGATTTTAGTCACAGTCGCATTCAAAGTTAAAATAAAAAAAAAAGCATTCGAGTAAGAAACAATTGAAGAAAATTTATTGGTATTATAAAATTTTAATTTCAATTGAAATTTTTTAACACTCTTCTCTTTTAATTTCAATTAATTAATTACCCTTCTCTTTTATCAAAAACTTAAAAGTTGAATTTATAAAAATAATATTAGTGATTTTGAGAATCTAATTAATTTAAAAAGAAAAGAATTGGAGACAAGAGGCTAATGAATGTCTAAGTTGCATGGATTTTAGTATATTACTTTGAATAATGTAATGAAATTGCATGGAATTTAGTGACGTTGGGGTTTGAATTTGAATAGTAATGACAATAAAACATGGTATACAAAAACAATATATAAATTTAATTTTCTTCATATTTCACGAGGCTCAGCACCACTACTACATTTGACACGACGTGTTGATTAGTTCTATTTTTCCATATTGTTTGTCGTTCTGTTCCTAGTTAGAATTCCTAGGTAGAGTTTAAAAAAATAAAGGCAAAAACTATAGGATAAAATACAAGAAATGTAAGAGACATTTTTCATGTACGTAAGAGAAACATGAATGAATTGATTATTGGTTCAAAACTAAGTATTAGCAGGAAATTATTGGTTGCATGTGCTTAATTAGAATGTACCTGTAGATATTATTTTAAGGTGTGTTCTCTTCATATTATTACATTTACATATTGTGATCATATACCCAGTTTCTTTTTTCACAGTGAAACAGTAGATTTTGGGTGACATTTCTCCTGTTTATCTTTGACTTTGACGAAAATTTCAATTAGTGAAAAAAAATATATGCTAATGAATTGAGTTTTTTAAAAAATTTAGTATTTTTTGATCGTATTCCCCCGGTTCATGCCAAATCTAGACCGAATCATTCAAATTGATAAACAATTACTGCAATTTTATTTTTAAGATGATGAATTTACATCTTGTACTATAAAATTTTATAATACCGAAGTAGATTATTTTTTTTAATCCCAAATTTATCTCGCACTGAAATTAATATTTTTATTATATAATATTTTTTTTAAAAAAAATAAAGTTGCAACTATCAAATATTATATATAAAATTTGTATTCAATACATATATATATATATATAAATATAAGAAATAAAATCGAAATTCTTATTCGCAGTAGTCATCAGCTATTCGGTGATGGCAAGTACTTCCTTGCATGCAAATATTTATGCAAGTTGAGGTTTGTCTTGTAATAAAAATTCACGAGATCAAGTCAATTTTTGATTATTTTTTTTGTCCTTATATCTGCCTATATTATTCACATGATAAGATTCTTTTTACTTATTATGCTATTTATATACATATATTTTCATTGTTATTTATCTGTTAAGTGGCCTGCTGTATCCAACTGACAATTTTTTTTATCCTAAATTTAGTTATTTTTTTTTATAAGATCCTAAATTTAGTTACTTCTTTGGATCATAAATATGAATATTCATGGGAAAGAAATGAATAATGGGAAGAAAAAGTAGGAGTAAAAATTATTGTGTCATTTCTCAAATTTGATCTAATCAATTAATGAAATGATCATTCTTTTGTTTTTATCAAATTAATTAAATAGTTCTTGTTATTTTGTTTTGGTCATTTCATTTAATTTTTTTTTATTGAATTCCATTAAAAATCAAAAAAAAAAATTAAATTTTAATACCTAAGTTTATCCTCCCATCACTCTCTCCCATCTTTTTTTCCTCCCTCTCATGAATTATTACCAAATACCGACCACTCTCTTCTTCTTCTTTGTTTTCTTTAATTTCTCAGTTTTTCTTGGTTTTTTTTTATTCTTTAATTCCATTATTTAATTTGTTTGTCTCTGTCTCTTTCTTTTTCCTTTCTTCTAAGAATTAAAAAAAAAATCAAGAATATGAAATAGTAAAATCCAATGAACAAAGCCTTTGTTGTTGGTATTCGTTAATCCAATGAACGAGAACTTGAACAGTTTTGATTATTGGGTCTCTTCCAAGATCATTTAAAATTCTTCCTCTCTTCTCTAATTGCTTGTTCCTTGTTGTCCATCTAAATTTCTCTTCTAACTCTCCTTCACTTGCATAAGTGGAGCTCTCGCCGGAATTTCGATCCACAGCAAGAGATTATGTGCATCCGAAGATAAAAAAAAATACTTTTTATTTATTAAAATTATTTAATTAATTAAATTTTATTTATCAAATATAAAGTAAAATTTCTTTTATCTATTAAAATTATTTAAATAATTTAAATTTAAATTTTACTTTTGTAAACGGAAAATTATTCTCTGATAATTTTATCCATTAAAAAGGGGCTTAAATAATTGATTTAAGTAATTGGAAAAATTACACCTTCTATTATTTTTTATAAAATTTTTCATGTTTTACTAGAATTATTTTAGTCATTTTATAAAAATATATAATAAACTCAAAATAAATCTATAATAAATTTATAAAAATTATTATATGTATAATAAATTTATAATAAATCCATAATAAACTTATAATAAATTTATAATAAACACATAATAAATTATGTAAAGTTGGCAAATTAGTAAACTAATTAAAATTTTTTGTAAATTTGAACATGTTTTAAAATTTTGATATATTAATTTTTTTTTTGGTATTTTTGTCAAAAATCCTAAGTTAAATATGTGTTTAATTGAGCCTAAAATTAATTTAGATGTCAATGTTTACCTTTGTGAAAAGTTGAAGGGTTTATTTGTACTTTTCCTCTTTTCCTCTAATAATAATAATAATAATGATAATAATATTCAGTGTAAACAACAGCAACATATCACTCGAACAAACAAAAATTTCTTATAGAGGTTTTAAATAAAGCTGAAAAATTGTTACTTTATCCTACTGTTTCGAATTTGTAGTAATTGGCCATTAATTATATGAACTAGAAATATTATATGATATTAAGATTGTATATAAGATTTCTATTGATCTCTAATAAATTTGCATTAACTGTTTGTAACTATGATTATGAGTACAGATATAAGGTTAATATGAATATTTGTATTATGTTTCTACTTCAAGAAATTAACAATTTAGAAACAAAAATTAGAAACGGGCACTAATTCGTTTCTAAATAGAAATTTTTAAAATGGAACTATAACATATGAAAATTGAGCATCGAATTAGAAACGGAATGTAGAAACAGATTTATTCCGTTTCTAAATTGTTTTTATATTTCGAGAAAATAAATAGCAAAAAATATAAAATTAAAATTAAAACTATTTAGAAACAAAAAATTTTGAAACCAATTTTATTCGTTTCTAATAGTGAGTGAAAAATTTAGGCACTTAAAATTATGTTCAAAATTAGAAACGGATTTAGATTTCGTTTCTAAATAGCGTAATGGTTTGCTATTTAGAAACTGATTCACTATCCGTTTTTTTATTTAGAAACGAAATTAGAAATGGATAGTAAATCTGTTTCTAATTTAGAAACAAATTTAGGAATCGTTTTTAATTCTGTTTCGAAATCAGAAACGGATTCACTATCTATTTATAAATCTGTTTTTAAATTTTAAAGATATAAAAACTCATAATTCCCTTTCTTTTTTCTTCTCTCTTGCCTCACCATACTTTTACAACATCATTAGCCACCCAAATACTCTCAACCAGGAAATTTTAACACCCTTCACTACCCTCATTATTTTTTAAATATATCTACTCTCTCTCTTTCTTTATTTTCTCTATTCTTGAAGATTCAAAGTAGAAATTAAAAAAATTTTGGTTGTAATTCTTCAATCACAAGTAAGAAATTCTCTATTTTTGTCTATGCAATCTTTATGAAAGAAACTTTCAAACTATAATTTAATTTTTTTTATTTGATAGAAAAATGCTTGTTAATTTCAAAAATCATGAAGATTAAGCCAAGAAATTAAAGAATTTTTGGTAATCATATCATCAATTTTAATTAATAAGATACTTGTTTGACTTGCATTTATTTTAAATTATTATTTGATTTGACTCTATTTATTTATTTTTGTCATTAATTATTTGTCAATAAACTACTAAAATATATATATATATATATATGTGTGTGTGTGTGTGTGTGAAGATTCAAGATGAACAAATATACATGTGTATATGAACAAATATGTTTCATTTTAACTTTGTATTATAATATTTATATGAAGAGTTAAGATGAACAAATATATATTTGAGCATGTATATACATATTTTTCTTTATATTCTTTAACTTTAGTGTTGGGATTATTTTTTAGAAATAAAATTATGATGAGTTATTTATAAAGATCTTGCTTTTAGATTAATTAAAAAAACAATCCCAACATTTGTGTTTGTACTTGATGATGTTTGTTGGTGTTTTGATGTATTATCATATAATTAATATAGGATATATACAACTAAGGATAGTTAATTTAAAACTTTTAATTGCTCATATTATGGTTTGGTTGAACTTGCAATCCTAATATTTTATAGGTAGTTATTTCACTTCTAAAAATATTCATATGTTTCATAAAAGCTATATGAACACTATTATAATATCTTTATTTTGTGTTTGTTAAAATTTTTTAATTATTGCAAGCATTTTTACACTAATTATTGAAGTATTTTAACTTATTTATAAAAGATAAATTGTTACAAAATAAAATTGAAAAATATTGAATTTTTTTTATAAAAATAAAAATTTTAGTATTATATAGTAATAATTATTTAGGTAATAACATATGTTGCTTATTCTATAAATTTTCATTATATTGTGATATTGATTTTTATTTAACTAAAAATATGATAATATGTGAGACCTAGATTTTAGGTCGAGTATGCTTTAGTTTATACTGAAATTCTGTCAAAATTGTTTTAAAAAATATAAGAAATTGTGCTGATAAAATATATTTTTTTATTTGTATTTATTTTAAGCTAAGGAGTGCGAATATACGCATCGCCAATGAATGGACCGAATGGATACGCTGATGAAATAGTTCTAGCATCCATCATCCACTCGTCCTCCTATAAATGATGTTGTTTCTGATTAGAACTATGTTTCTGATGATCAAATTCTAAATTTATTGATAGTTTTTTTTTATATTTTTTATTTTTGTATATTGACTATTTTATAGATACATTTAACATTTATGTTTATGCATATTATTTCAATTATGTTATGTAAATATAATTATGTTATATTTTTATATATATTTCAATATTTTTTGAATTTTATTTTTTTAGCTTCTACTTAAATTCATAAACAAAAAAATAACTAATACCAATAAAAAATAAAAAATATAAAAAATATTTATAAAAAAATTAAAAATATATAAATAAAATTTAAAAATAAATAATGAAGTTTAGAAATAGATATTTTCATTTCTAAATTTTTCAGCTGGTTTCTAACATAAGCAAATTTTGTCAACAAATAAAAACGTATTTTCTATTTCTATTAGAAACGGGCATAAATCAGCTTCCAATAGAAACAGACAAGTCCGTTTTTGATAGAAACGGAGATTGATTCTCAATACAATTTCAAATTAGAAGTGAATTTTATTTTCCGTTTCTATTTTGAAACGGAATTTTCGTTCCAAATTAGAAATGTATTTTTTTTTTCGTTTCAAATTGATTAGAAATGAGGCTTTCAGAAAGGAAAAATTTTCATTTCAAATCCCTTTCAAAATTGTATTAGAAACTGATTTTTCTATTTTAGAAACTAAAAAGTTCATTTCTAAACTGTCAAATTCTTGTAGTGAAAGAGAATGTTGAAATATAACAATTGTGAGATGAATTCCACATTGAAAAAAGACAAAACATAACGAGGGGCATATAAGTGTAAAGGGATAATATACTCAATGTTGGGTTAGAAAATGTTGTCAAGTTCAAGAGTGTATTCATTGTTCAAGGCACATCAACCCGGGCACCAACAGTACCACGTTTTCTTCATGCAAGATCTTTTGTTTTTAGACAAATGCCATCAGTGAGGAAAAATGAAGGTTGAATGAATTTCATCCTGAAATTAAGCAACTTTTGTACATCCTTTTGAGAATGAAGAACTTGTAAGTTTGTTTTGCCTTGTAGACCATGATTTCTCAATGTCAGATAAAAATGAATTCCATATTTTTTTATCATTTTTCTAGAATTTTTGTAAATATGATGTGTGCTTAAATATAGTAGCAAGCCAATTCTTTTTCACAATAGTCAAACTGATATATAGAGTATTTAACTGAACTTATAGAATGGTATGGCAAGAATACTTAGCTGCTAGACCTTGTAAACCTTATTGTAGTATGTGGGGATAGAAGGAAAGAATCTAAAGATGTTGAAAAACAATAGCTGAGACAAAGAAGAAAATATATGGTCTAATAGACACCTATGAATTGCATGCACAACTCAGATGGATATCTTGTCAAATGAAATGCGTTAATGGTGAACTCATGTTACATTTGTAACACAATGTAATGTATTTTGGAGAACAATGGTCTTTGAGGATTGCAATTGGGCATCTAGGCTATAACCATACATTTTTTCTTCTTTATTTTAATTTCCTTTTGATTTTTGGATTAGAAAGTTTAGATTTTTTTATTTTCATTCTTATGTTTATCTATCCTATTCTATAGGATTATGATAGATCTTGTAAAAAATTTTACAGACGTGGTGTAGCCTGAGAATATTGCACCTACTTTTTGAAAAAAAAAAAAGCTAAAAGGTGCACATTGCATATGCAAAGAAGAAGAAGAAAAATGGCAATTTAGTAAGAGCAAGTAACAAGGTGATGTGCTGTGAATGGGACAAATTGGTTATAACAAACCTGCCAGCAAAGCAAGCACAATAGAGGCACGGAGAAATATTTTGAATTAGTGGATCAACAATTCGTTTTGTGTAGCTAGCATTCCTATATATGCCATTTTAATCAGTTTAGAAGTTATCAATCATTTTATCAAATATCAAAATTACATCTCTCCTTTCTCTCTTATGTTTCTCTCCCTTTTATGCTTTTTATTATCCCTTTTTCCTCAATTTTTATCTCTTATTACTAACCCTCTCTGTTTCAGTATTGGTTTGTTACAAATTGGTATCAGAGCGGTGGTCTAGGGACAACTAATATTTTTCAAATCAAATGAGTAAAACCACAAAAAATGGTAGAAACCAAGCAACAGAAGAAATCAAAGAAATAGAGGGAACAAAAAGGTTTACCTTACTTCAAATGGAGGTGAACAGCAGGCTTGAGACATCCCAAGAAGAGCAATATTGTACTTTTGACCAGCTGTGGAAGAACAAATTAAGTTGGGGATTCAAATGGACGAGATGATCCAACTCCTCTAAAATCTGCAAGATAAAGGCAATGAGAAGACCTCAGTGGAAGAAACTAATGTTGTTGGGGTAGAAATTTCACCAAAACCATATATTCAAATCAACACACCTGATGAAGCTTTTGTGGGTACAAGAGCTAGAGAGACTGAAGCCCTTTTTGTAGGAAATGCTCATGGTGAAGGTGATGGTAAAGGCTATTATAATCGACTCTTATCCAAAATGGACTTACCCATTTTTGAGAGGAAGATGATTGTCTCACAGAACCTATAAGGCAAAGGGAAAGGGCCATTAAGTCTAGAACCCATTGACGCTAGTAAGAGTCTGTTACCTACACATCCCATTACTGCTTCTCGATTAAGCGACATAGAGCACTTGTTTCTGTCCGGTAATGGCGAAGAGCTACATCGAGGTTATTATAAAAGATTATTACCGAAGATGGATGTACCTATTTTCGAAGGAAATGAGACGCAATCATGGTTGTGTAACTATGAGAAATACTTTAAGAAATATGATGTTCTAGAGGAAAGGAGGTTAGAACTCGCTAGTTTGTACCTCTCCGGTTTCGCAAAATGGTGGTTTTGGGGTTGGGTAAAAACTAATGAAGGAGTAAGATGGATTGAATTTTCAAACGCTATACTGAAGCGATTTTGCTAATCTCCAATTGAAGATGTCTTGTCTGAATTCCCCAAACTCAGGCAGAAAGGAGATGTGAAGGGCAATCTAGAGGAAATTGAGGAGATGAAGACTAAGAGGGGATGGCTTAAACTAGGACTATCGAAAATCAATTACCTGTTGAGTTTCCCTAGCATCTTGAAGGAGGAAATTGGAGCGACGGTGATGATGCTCCAACCGCCGTCCCTCAGTCACGCCGTCAATCAAGCCAGGTTGCATGAAAAGGTTTTGGAGGCTTCCCACAGAGGCTTTAAAAATCTATCTGCACCGTTTCACCGGCCCGTTCCTAGCCCAAACTTAAATAACCTGAGCCATAATATAATACCCATAAACCAAACCCAAATACTTAACCCGGACCTTATGAAACTAAAACCCAATAGTAATCTTCTCCCAAAATCGCAACAAAACAAACAAAACTCGATTTCAAATACTATTTCAAATTCTCCACTTCCCTGCTCTCTGTCTCTTTCTATATGGACACCAAATTTGGGTCTATCGCCACTTGCAAACCCACCAACGGAGATATGTGCAGTCCATAAAATGGTGTTGTTTCCACCATTCAATCTTTCTCTGTTTTGCCCACTGTTATCAATTTACCTGACTCCACTCTCAGAAGTCACCTTGCTCACCAGCTTGTTCAAATTGGCATCAATGATGTTTTCACTGTATCCGGTGACTTGGACCTTACTCTTGTCGATCATTTAATTACTAATGTAACACATTTATATTCTATATATGTATAATACATATATCCAGTATATGTAAAATATGCATATATGATATAAAAATATCATGATCCGGTAAAAATAAAAATTTTCACATTTTAAATTTAAACTCCAAAATACTTTTAAATGTAAAATTAAATAATAAATAAATATTATTTATAAATTATAGGTTTCAAAATAGAGTTTTATAGAAAAATCTCTAGAAAAAATTCGCCAGAATTTTATCTGTAATTTAGACAATTCCAAAAAAAAAGATAATAAACAACCTGTATAAAACAAGCACTCCTAATAATATCAATTCACCATTTCACTCATACTCCTCAATTTCTCCAAGTTTCTCAAAATATTTCTACATATACATATATATTTATTAAAAATGCATAAAAAGAACCCACATTATTCAATTTTCAACACATTCTTTATAATTTATAATATATACATCAAAACATAGTATAATATACATAATATTAAAATGTACGATAATATAAAATATATACATGCTGGCAGTGTCTTTGGTCTTGATATCCAAAAATTAACTCTACAAGTAAAATATCAAATTTAGACTTGACCCGATCTAGAAGAACTCTTCGGCTCAACTGGATTGCCCATGTCACCTGCGCGATGAGTTACAATTGGGCTAAGCTAAAAGTCTAACGGTACAAATTTCGATAATAATAAAATTATACACAATGCCAATACACAATGCCTTGCATAACATGTCACAATGTGTCATATAATTTCATTTTAAAGCATATTCTTCAATTATTTTACAATCCATATATGCACAAATACAAACATGGGCCCAAAAGATCTAATATACCATTTAAATTCTAGAGTTACTGTTTTAGTCTAAATTGACACCATGTGTCTAGTCCTGAATACAAATCATTATAATTACTCAAAAACTAGCTCTGAAGGAAAATTATATCACAGTGACGCCAAACGTCTAGCCCCGAAGGTAAATCAAAATAGTTGTTTAAAAGCTAGCCCCGATGGTAAATAATGAATATAACTTCATAGGCATGCCGCCAAATACAGAACTCTAGAAATTGAATAACATACTAGGTACATAATTATTTCATACTTTTCATTATCAATTTCTTTTCCATTTTCTCATAATCAACTAGGTACACTGCCTCTTTTCTCATTATAATTTAAACACATTGCTTCATTTTCTTATTTTTCTCAATGTCATTTCATTTCAATTTATTACATTTCATCATATCTCAATATATCATCACAATGTATCACATTCCACACAAAAATCATATTACCTAAACACTTTAGGTTATTTTCACATAACTCACATTTTATGTAATTTAGCTATTAACAATGACTTTTCACAGTGTATTTAATGTATATATAACATTACACATGCCATAACACATTGTTCATGAATAATCAATGCATTAAGTAGCTTAATACATATTTCAACCAAAATGTGTTAAGCCCAAATGTAATTTAATTATGCCACATTTATCAAGAGTTTGTACATACCTCTAAAAGCTCTCAAATGCAAGCCACAAATCTCCTACCAAATTTCACTTTCAAGTTGTCCTTCAACACAAAGGTTGGACAAACTACTTTCTCCCAATGCTTATACCAAATGTGATCATAAATAATCATTTAGTATCACATTTAAAGACATTTTCAATCTTAAACCATAATTAAACACCATTCAAATCAAAACCCTAAAGTTAAGCATAATCTCACTTTGACTTTGAAAACCCATTTTAAGCCATATAAATTAATATTTTAAGTTTATTAATATCATTAAAAATATATTTTTAACATGTTTAAACTAATTACATTAATTAAACACATGCCTTAGTTCAAAACTCTAAAATGATATAACTTTCACCATTGAAGGTTTTTCATTCCAACTCAATCCAATTATCAATCTAAGCTTATATCCATCCTTAATATCATTAAATAATATGCTTTAACCATTAAAACCAATTAATTCACCATCTTAGAAAATTTACTTTTCTAAAATCCTAAATCAACACTTTCATTCTCAAACTCTATCCAAGCACAACCAAATTCATTATTTGACTTTTAAATACTTGTTTATGCATCAAATTAACACATTTAGAATGAAATTGCACAATTAAATCATATGAATTCAAAAGTCCAATTCTCCCATAACCCTAAATTCTCTCTCTTCACCAAACCTCACTCAAACTTAACCATTTCTTCAATCCAACATTAAAATCATTGTTAATTACTTAAAATAACTTCATTTATACCCAAATAATCAATTAAAATATACTACTTTAAAGACCCAAAACACACATAATCAAATCTTTATGAAAATCCAAAAAAATAGTTATAAAACTTACTATTTTAAGTAGGAAACACCAAAACATTAATTAAAACCTTGAAAATCTATCAATTCATGAAGCACAGAAGAAGAAATATCTTGTCTCTTGGTGGCTATGGAAAAAAGAAGAAGAAGAAAAAGATCAAATTTTATTCTCTCTCTATATATAATATTATATTATATTTTTAATTAATTATTTAATTAATAAAACCCCAAAATTACTTCTTCCATTAAAAACAATTTATTTTTAAATTTTTTAAATAATTTTAAATTTTTAAAATTTATTTATCAAAATCCCCCTTGACTTTGACTTTTAACTTTTAAAAATTAACTTTATTGACTTTTATATATTTTATGTATATTTTACATATATATTCTACTTTTTCACTTAAAATTATTCAATTTTCTATTTAAATCATTTATTTAATTTATCCAATTTAATTTTAATTTATTTTATTTAATTTTTAAAAATTTTGGACAACTAAGCCTGGATTAAGCCTCATTGGAAGTTGTAAAAAGCTCAATGCAGGGTATGCTGCCGATGAATATGGTTGATCATGTGGAGTTGGCATTTATGTTGTTACAGTTATTGTGGGTGGTCTCAATGTTCTCAATGCTATCGTCGGTGCTTACACTGAAAATTTGCCTGTTATATATATCGTTGGTGGACCTAACTCCTATGATTACGGGACTAATAGGATTCTAAACCATACCATTGGATGGCCTGATTTCACCCAAGAGTTAAGTTCTAGTAGAAGAAAATCTGGTGCGTACGATGAATTGGTATATCAAGTTTGTGCAAGGAATATTGATGTTGTGGTGGGAGATATAACTATTCTTGCGAATTGGTCCTTGTATTTTGACTTCACATTGCCATATTTAGAATCCAATGTATTAATGCTTATGCAGATTAAGGGCAACAAGAATAGCAATGCATTGATATTTTTGAAGCCTTGGTCAAAGAGCCTTTGGGTGACAACCTTCTGTTTCTTTCTGTTCATTGGATTTGTAATTTGGGTTCAGGAACATAGAATTAATGCAGAATTTCAAAGACCTCCTTCTTATCAAGCTGGAACTAGCTTATGGTTTGTCTTCTCAACCATGGTTTTTGCACTTCAGCAGAGAGTGATTAACAACTCTGCTAGGATAGTGGTAATTATATGGAGTTTCGTTTTACTTATTCTCACTCAAAAGTTATACTGTCAGTTTAACAAGTCTTCTAACAGTCAAGCAACTCCAACCAGCAGTTACTGATGTGAGTGAGCTCATTCAGAAAAGAGAGTATGTGGGTTATATAAATCATTCTTTTGTTTTAGGAATCTTGAAAGGGTTGGGTTTTCAAGATTCGCAGATGCGCCCCTATAGTTCTGCTGTAGAATGTGGTCAACTTCTTTTGCAAGGGAGTAAAAATGGTGGTATTGTAGCTGCTTTTGATGAATCACCACACTTGAAACTTATTCATGCATGGAATTGCTCCAAATATACTATAGCCAATCCTTTCGTATTTATGTCAAAAATTCCGAGTCAGAATATCAAACAATTTAAAACTGGTGGCTTTGGCCTTGTTTTTCCTAGAGCTTCACCTCTAGTTGCTGATATATCAAGGGCAATTTTAGAGGTGTCATAGAACGACCGAATGAAAAGAATCGAGGATGCATGGATTAGTGAAGCAAGCAGATGCCCTGTCCAAAGCAATTCAGTTACCTCTGGTGTCATTGGTCTTGATAGTTTCTGGGTTCTACTCTTGATTGCTGGAGCAGTTTTAGTTTCATCATTAGTAACATATATGGCGATGTTTATTTATGCCCAAAGTGAAGTCTTGAAGCTCTCCAATTCAGAAGCTTCAAAATGGAAAAGTAATTTTGAGAATTGGGCAAGACATTCAGCAGGTGCTAGTGAATGGATCAACCTTCCATCAACCGATGCTAATTGGGAGGACTTGAATTTCATTACAGCCCAATTTCCTAACATCATGCATTCTTGGGGACAAGAATGGCTTGAAGGGAAGGGAATTGTTACATATGCAAGGAAGAAGAAGGGCAATTTAATAAGAGCAAGTAACAAGGTGATGTGCTGTGAATAGGACAAATTGGTTATAACAAACCTGCCAGCAAAGCAAGCACAGCAGAGGCACAGAGGAATATTTTGAATTAGTGGATCAGCAATTCCTTTTGTGTAGTTAACATTCCTATATACGTCATTGTAATCAGTTCAGAAGTTATCAATCATTTTATCAAATATCAAAATTACTTCTCTCCTTTCTCTCTTCTTCTCTATTATGTTTCTCTCCCTTCTATCCTCTTTACTCTCCCCTTTCCCTCAATTTCTCTCTTATTACTAACCTTCTCTGTTTATTACAGTGCACTTAACCTTATCATGCCACAGCCACGGTGGTGTGGGAGAATTGTGAAAAGAGATGAAAAGAGAATAGCTGTCGGTGACATTCCAAAGACGGCAGAAATGACATACAAATATACTTACGATTAATTATGAATATGATCTTTATACTATAGCTAACAAAAAGCCCAAACAAGCATTACATTGCGTAGGATACACATTAGCCAGTGGTTCATACATCAAATTAAAAAAAAGAATGTATAGATAAAAAAACTGAACAAGTATACCATGGATAACACCATTGTTTAGTTCAAACGTCTAAACCTGCTGTGAACCTCACTCCAGTTTCTGGTAACCATAACTTTCCTTCAATGAACTGGGACACTGTGAAATTATTGGCCTCAGAAGAAGCATTAAAAATATGATATCCAGGCCAATTCACTCTCGTAGCTAACCCTGCTCCTTGTCCATAATTCAAGTACTCACCATAATACAAAGAATCTAAATACATGTTACCATTCCACTCGAGCCATCCCTCTGGCCTTATAGCATTACTCATATAAGATTGCATTACCACAGTTCTTGAAAAATTTTTCCAGGGTCTACCAAGATAAGTATATGAAGAGTTTGTGTATGGCAAGAGATCCATATCTGCAGTGATATTGCAGAATTGGATAGAGTATCCAGTTGGTTGATTTAGGTCCTTGCGACCGTGAGCTGTTATGGTATTCTTTTGATTTGGCAAGCCTTTCTTAGCTAGAATTTGGCAGTTCTGAAATACAGCAGTTGCATCACCAAAAATGAAGTCTACTGTTCCGCTAATTCGGCATTCACGGTAGAATTGGCGCATTGTATGAGTATAAAGTGTATCTTGATAACCCTTAAATTCACATCGAAAAAAGACTGATAGGTCAGAATCGCATCTGAGAGCAACTGCTTGGTGCTTACCAGGCCCTGCAGTGTTCTCAAAAGTTATGTCTCGAGCAATGAATCCTCTCCCACTGACCGCTGTAGAAATCATTAAGCAAAAGAGGAAAAAAATCAACAAAGTAGCCATTGAATTAACGATCACGACATAATTAAGAATTCAGCTTCTGCCTTGAGGCAGTTAATCTAACATGGAAAGACTATGAAGCATAAATTCCTCAGATTGATAAATATGAAACAAAGATTCAGCATGGTGCACACGTGCAATCTTCCATTATTGTTACTGAGCAATGAAACGCAATAGGCCATAACATATTACCAGAATCATTAATGACATGTCTACAATATGATAATAAATAATAATTTTCCTCAAGATCATTGAGAACAGTAAAGGGTCTTCAAATTTCAACACAACTTAATGCACAATTTATTATTATCTCAATCCTTTTAAAAATGGCAAGGGGACCATCGGCAAACAAATGTAAAATGTTAATAAGAGACTGAAACACAACTTGGCGATAAATGCATACCGATAATAGATGCATACTCATAATCGATTTCTCCTCCCAGTAGGCCAGTACCAATGAATAAAAGTACAATAATTGTATGGCTAAAGTTAGCAGTCTAATTTATCAAATCAAATAAGACCAAAACCAAAATGAATTATTGAAAAATCCTTATATGCATGAAGCATACTTCAGAATTTAACCAAAACTATTACCAAAGCCAATAATATCCAAATACTACTATGTTCACGGGCTAAAGCAAACAAACAACATAGTTATTTTTTTTTTATACAGAAGAGATAAAAAACAAAAGCAACAGCTGCTAAGACAACCTCGTGGCACTCAAACAGCTGTTAACTTTATACATTACTTACCAAAGGTTGCAGTGCGAAAAGTGGTCCAACCATCAATGAAATTTCGGTTGCCGGAAATTACTGTAACTCCCATGCCATCACCAACCATCATTAGATTCCATTTCTTCTTCTTGATCTCAACATATTCTTTGTACAAACCCTTCTTGATATATATAATGTAGCGGCGCATGCTACAATCAGGTGCTGCTTTTACAGCATCCATTATAGTGGTGAAATTTCCAGTCCCATCTGCTGCTACTATAGCATCAGGACTCACCCCATTTACTAGTAACAATTTACGGTCTGCATGCATAACCCATGATGGGAATTTGCCATTTTTCCCATTTTTATTCTCAGTGAAGGTAACTTCATTAGGCCCTGAATCCACCATAGTGAGAAGTTGTTGGACCAATGAAGTGATCTGGTTAAGACCACCTGCTACTGATGCTTTAAGAATGCCATTAGTGCCCTCAAATCCATCTATGCATGTGTCTTGATTAACAAGTGCAGCACTTAACCATGTTCTTAAATCAGCACTCAAATTACCAGTACTATTATTTTTACCTGCAGATGAATTGTAAAAAAAAGAAAAGAAAAGATCTTTCTATCAGTAATCTTTAAAAAATATAAAAGCAACACTAGTAGGTCATTGCCTAGGATTGATCGGGACAAATTCAAGAAGAGAACATAGGATCTAACAAACAGGGTATGTGCAAATAAATTGTGGGTCAACTAAAGCAGAGGTCCCCCTGTATTTTAATTGAACTAGTAGAAATATGCAAAGAATTGATCAAAATTTAAATAAGAAAATGCATATTTTTTAAAAAAATTTAAAGTACAATACTAATTAATCTACCTCGTCATGAATCATTATCCCACATTGTTCATAGTAAAATTCAGACCCACATCACTATCTCTCTTAAAGATTATGAATAAACAAAAAACAAACCGAAGAAGAAGAAGAAGAAAACTAAAGAAGTTTGTTTAGTAATTTACCCTTAGGATTCTTTGAAGCAGACATGGTCCAACTCAACTCATCAGCAGAGTAATCGAGCAAGTCAAGACAATCAGTGATAGCATTACCAAGACGAAAATCACCAAAGAAATTACCAAATTTTGAGATAGTAGAGGTGACATCACTTATAATTTCAATAGTACTCCCCAGGGAACCAATAAATTCAGAAATGGGTACTTTTAAACACTCATTGTGCAAATAATCAGTAGTCCCAGAAGATGAACCGGAACATGGGTTGGAAGCAGAAATCAAGATTAAAAACAAGAAAATAAATAGTGAATGAAAAGAGAATCTGGACATAGTGACAATGGGGAAAGAATTAAAGAAATGCAAACGTAATGTAGTGTAATATAACGCAATGAAATGAGTGGAGGGGGTTGTAATTGTAATGAAGAAGAGAGGCGCTTGCAAGTATTATTTAAGGCAAAGAAAAGAGGCAGATGTTCAATGGGCAGGTAAGGGGTATTTAAGAGGGAAATGATAATTAAGGACTCATGGGTCAAATATTGTGTTAAATGAGGATTTGATGAGCTCTGCCTTCTCTTCTTTTTCTTTTTTCCTTTAATTTTTTTTTAAACTTTTTTGTCGGCGGTCACCATTGTTTAAGACTGATTCCGTTTGCCCCATGTAGCTAATGAGGTGGGGGCGCATATTGAGGCCTTGGCCCTGTGTGCTGGCTGGCGTAGCCTTGTTTTAGGCACAAAACATTTGATGCTTCATGTATTAATCCATTTTTATCATTTTATTTTTTATATTTATATATTTATTATTTTATTCTTTATATTTATCTATTTTATATTAATAAATATTTATATAAACACATATTAATTATTTTATCTCTAGTATTTATATATTTTATATTAAATATACATTTACATATACATTTAACATTAATTTTATTTAGATACTTACTAGATACGAAGTAGATAAAAATAAGAGATAAATTAAAAATATTTGTATATATAAGTGTTGTTTGTATAAAATAAGTAAATATAATAGCTAAAATGATAAATGCATAAATATTAAAAATAAAGTGACCAAATTAAATAAATATAGGGAACTAATTATGTGTTAAACTATTTTTATTTCTCTTTCCAAACATCAAAAGATTTTTTTTTCTTATTTTTTTGACATAAGATAAAAAAAAACTATTTTAAAATTATTATTTTGAAAAATATATTTATCTCCATATTACATTTTTGTAAACTTCTTTTCTTTTTCTTAATGAATTAGATTTACCCCAAATTTGGCGAAATACCTTAAAATTGGTGAAATGGAGATCCTCTAAAGTCCAAAAGAGTTTTTCTTTTCTTTTGTTTAGTGATGGGTTGGGACCCATATGCCATGTTATTTTGTAATAATTTGCCAAAAAAAGGTACTTGATATTTGATAGCGTTCATAGGAGGGCATGCATACGTGTGATATTCTATTCCCAAATTGCCACACTTTTAAGATTTTCTACTGCAAATGGCAGTAATCATATAGTAGAAGTGTGGAAAAAATTGCAATCATATCAATATTGAAGACTTTTTTTAGCTTCCAGCATTCCATCAGTACTGTGATTTGTGAATGAGCAATTACCCAAAAAAAAAAAAGAAAAGAAAAGAAATATAAAGCTGATTCCATTAAAAAATATACCATTAGCAAAGGCCAGGAATATTTCAAAATGAGCTGAAACGTGACAGAACCTCCCAGTAAAAAAAGTTATTGGAAGATTCAAGCTCCACCATATATTAGATAGGTGGAGGATGGCCAAAGTCGGTTGTAGCATATATAAATAGACTTGTGGCTCATTTGTACATGTAGAATGAGAGAATAAATGCTTGAATTCTTGAGAGGCAAAAGCTAGATTAGGGTGTCATTTAGCGTTCGAGTTTCCTTTGTAATCCTGGTAGATAGCCTTGTAAAGTTATTCTTTGTGTAATAAAATAATTCTCATTCGTTTAAACTCTCTTGTGTACGTTGCTATTTTATTGGCTAGGGTGAAAAGACTGAACTTAGCAAGGCTTTGGAGATAACTGCTTGCTAGGTGCCGCACGGACATGCGTGGACTAGTCTTGCCCATAACACATGGTATCGGAGCCTCGTTACTAAGCAAAGGGAAGCTAGTAACAATATCTAACAGCGAAGTAAAAGTTGGTGCTGTCCAGGTGGGACAGGAGGAGCGTGGTCGGAAGAAGACACGCAAACAACCTCGAAGGAAGGCAATGTCTAAGGACGTGCGAGCGGATGTCGCAGTCGTTTCGGACAAGGTGGATGCCTTCAATGCTAGGCTGGCCAAGCTAGAGTTAGCAATGGGGGACGTGCTGGATACACTTAACTCAAGGGAGGTGAGCAATAGTTCAGTGCTAAGGAAATGAAGGAGCTCGAGGGTCAGCTCCAAGGTGCGTTGAATGCTTTCATAGATGGTGTGCATAAGTCTATGAAAGAACTTCATACTACTGTGACTGTCGAAATTCAGTCTCTTAAGGAAAAGATGCGTGAGATTAAGGGGGATCTTGCGCTATGCAAGGCTGCCATGACTGCTGGAGCATTATCTGTTGCTGCTCTAAGGGTGAAAGTCCTTTATTCGCTGAAATACGCTGGCAAACGTGATGCCAAGGAGCTAGACAATTTCCTTGGCTGATGGAATGACACTTGGATGCGATCAAGATAGTAGATGATGCTACCAAGATCAACACAACTACTCTTTATTTGGAGCATGATGTAGCGCTGTGGTGACGTCGTAGGCATGTTGAAATGGAGAGAGGCCTTGTACAAATCGCTACATGGGATGCATTCAAGGGGGAGTTGAAGAAGCAATTCTACCCCAAAAATATGGAAGAAGTTCCATGAAGAAGCTGCGTGGCTTAAAGCAAATGGGTTCTCTCAAGGAGTACATAAGGGAGTACTCGTCATTGATGCTTAAGATCCTCGATATGCTGGAAAAGAGCCGCTTGTTATACTTCATGGATAGTTTGCAACGGTGGGCTGAGTTGAAACTTAAGCGAAGAGACATCCAAGATTTGGTAAGTGTCATTGCGGTGGTGGAATTGCTTGTGGAATTCTCCAAGGAGTCCTCCTCTAAAGGGGAAAAGAGGAAGAATGGTAATTTGGAGAATGGTGGGGGAGATAAATTGGATAAATCTCCCAATGCAACCTAAAACACCTCCAAGGGCAAGGAAAAGCAAAGTGAGGGAAATAGAAGACTCCAAAGGGGCGACGAGACTACTTCCTTTGTGGAGGGCCTCATTTTGTGCGAGATTGCCTAAAGAAGAACAGGCTGAATGCTATTATTTCTTCTATTGGAGAGGCAGCTCAAGGGGAGAGGTGTGATGCTCGGCTGAGTTTGTTGCGTATGCTGAATTCGGTGAAAACATTGGCATCAGAGTAGACCAAGGGGGCTGGTGCCAAAGCCAAGGTCAAGACGAGACTTCAACCAGGAAAGACCCTCATGTTCGTTGATGCTATAGTGAATGGGGAGTTCACCGAGGATTTGTTGGACAGTGGAGCTAATCAAAGCCTAGTGTTAAACGACGAAGCAATTATATTAGGTATGAATGTAGCCAAGTGTGAAGGCTGGACGCAAGGGGTTGATCAGTCGGCCAAGTGGTTGCTTGGCGTAGCACGGGGAGTCCCAATCAAGCTTGGAGGATGGGTTGGCACAGTCGATGTGAATGTTGTGCCCCTTCAAGAGTATAAGTTGCTGCATGGGTTGGACTTCATTGAGAAAGTCTTACTCTTGTCCTTCACATAGGATGGATATGTGAAATTCCAAAGTGAGGGAAAGGAATACAAAAGTGGTTGTGGATCGGAGGTTAGTGGGCAAGAGTATGGTCACAGCTACTTGGGTGTTGCACGATGACCTTGGCCAATCCAAGGAGAAATTGGCCCAAAGGAAGCCCAAACAACGCAAGGTTAGGCAAATGAAGCACAAGAGGAGTGCTAGTCCTTCTGCCAAACACGAGAATGGCAAGTCCTCTCCAAGGCAATCAATGGAGAGGCAAGGTGACGCGAATGCCACAAGGGTTGGCCAAGGCAAGGCAGCTCGCTCGGGGAAACATTGGGCTGGAAGGAGAAACAGCTAAAGCTTTAAGGGAAAGGATGTGGTGGTACTTCAAGTTCTGCCTAGTGGGAAGGTGAGAAAGCTTGAAGGTCCTTACCAGATTTTGCAAGGTGGCAACACAAAAGAGGTTAACTCATGGTAGTTCTCCAAGAAAGTCCTTAGGCATAAGGATGGAGATGCGACGAGAGCATTGCAAGCTTAGGTGGGGGAGAATTACCACCACCCTCTAATTGGCTACCAAATTGACAAGGGTGATTGTTTAAGAAATGCTAAGGATGGTGGTAGCAAGATTGGATTATAATTGATGAAGTGATCCAGAGTATCCAACGAAGCAGCATAGCGTCGAGCCAGTTAGTGCAGAAATTGACCTGTAAATAAGTCGAGGAGAAATGAGAATGCAAAGTATGAATTTGTAGACCAAATACATTGGCATTGGGGTGCAAAGGAAGGCCAAAGTAACTCTTGGGGAAGAGCATGACAATTGGTGGTCGAACTTGGGTACTCTCCTTCTAGCACCTTAGGTGCTATCCTCCTCGGACAGCCTAATTTGCTCCAGAAGCATATATAGATGATATCACAGTAGTGCATGTTGGCTCGGTCTAAAAAATCGGTGGCAAGGGACATATTGGCAAGCCATGTGACTTGGGGAAAAGCCAAGCATGATGATGAAAAATTGCCAAACTCCAAGGGCCTTTATGGTAGGCCAAATCGATGGCAGCCCGTAGGCATGTTAGGCTTGTTGGTGTGTGGATCCCCTGGCCAGTAGGCCAATTCGGTGGCAATTGTATGCTTGTCCCTCGTGGAAGTCTCTAAAGACTTGGGGAAGTCTCTAGGTAGATGTGGAGCAACGAATTGGTGAAATAATCTAGAATCTTGCGAAGAATTCTAGGACGATTAATATGCCTAGGGGCAGCCAGCCCGCACGGTGTTGGTGATCTGCGAGAGTTGGCTTCGAAAGGCTTTAAAGTGTGCTAAAGCTTGCTAGAACATTATGGAAGGCTGTGGACGATTGGGGAATGTCCAAGGCATATTGGGAGAGTCAGTGGAACTATCTAGGCCAATCTGAAAGGCAGCAGCATGCAGTGGCTAGCCAACCAGTAGATGCACAGGCCTGAAATATTTCAGAGTGGGTTGGAACGCGGCAGAACCTCCCAGTAAGGGAAGTTCCTGAAATATTCAAGCTCCACCATATGTTAGGTCGGTGGAGGATGGCCAAAGTCGGTTTGTAGCGTATATAAATAGGCTTGTGGCTCATTTGTACATGTAGAATCAGAGAATAAATGCTTAAATGCTTGAGAGGCAAAAGCTAAGTTATGATGTTACTTAGTGCTCGAGTTTCCTTTGTAATCCTTGTAGATAGCCTTGTAAAACTATTTTTTGTGTAATAAAAGAAACATCATTAGTTTAAACTCTTTTGCGTGCGTTGTTATTTCGTTGGCTAAGAAGGAAATGCTGAACTTAGCAAGGCTTTGGGGATAACCGCCTGCTAAGTGTCGCACGGAGAAGCATGGACTAGTCTTGCCTAGTGACACACTGCTCTTGTTTTGTGATATAATGGAATTTGTATATCTATATAGGATGAGCAAATGGCTAAATCAACCTGATTTGATTATCGTTTTAACCAATTTGATTAATTATATCAGCTTAAACATATTAAATTGATTAGATTGATTCTAAATTTTTAATAAAATGATATCACTTGTATGATTTCAGTTTGCACATTTTGCAAGTCAAAAATTTACTGATAAACTCGACCGATGGTGATTTATTTTGCAAAATTTTTTTTCTTTCGAGTGATCAGCTTTGAAAAATAAATTTTCCAATCTGATTGATAAACGGTCAATTTGACATACTTGTAAAAATTAACTAAACCAATCAATATACATCCTTGTATCTATGTATAACCAACTCATTCATCGGGACAAAGGTAATTAATTATTAATTAGAAGTGGAGTATAATTTATCTAACCCTTTTGTACTTTTATCTTATTTTAAGATTTCAATATTATATGAATGATCGATATTGATATTTAAACTCTATATAATAAATTTCATATTATTATATTTTTTATTTGAAAATTATCTAATCTATTAAAAAGCTTGAAAATGGAGTTAATTTTAGTACGTATATAAAAATCCGACAATTGAAAGACACTGAATAGTAGTTTCGCACGTCACATTGTTACACATGACCCTCACAAAATAATATAAATATAAAGTATATGATATGTACCAAATGAATGAAATGAATTGAAACATAACAAAAAAAATATTCTTAATTAAGGGTTTTTATGTCCATTTAACCTTTTAAATACGCTTCCCCAATAAATATTACTCTCTTTATCTCATAAAAATTGTATACTTTTTTCAATAAATTTTAAGAAAATACACCTAAGAAAAATAATTCAGTTAGTTGAAATAGAGCTAAGTAAGTGGGAGGTGACAAAAGTTTGAATTTTAATAAATATATTTTTGGGGAGGGTTAAGGGGTCTTAACCTGTAAGCTACACCCCAAATATAATTAGCCTTATACTTAGACCGTTAAACGGATAGGAGTAGAAAAATCTGTGGGATAACCAAATTTTTTTTTAAGAAAATACAATTAATGCTTTGACAATTCATGTATTTCTCATTTTTATCATTGTTCATATATTTATTTTATCTTGAAAATAGTTCAAACTATTATTAATTTTTTGTTTAAAATGTAAATTTATTAGATGGTAAAATATGAAAAATGATATTAAATATATTTTATAAATAAAAATAAATAATTATTTTAGAACATCCTAAAATAGAATAGTGGATAATCTTTATGGAACGAATAAAGTATTAGTGATAGAAACATGAGGGGTTTAAGATCTCTTCTCTAATTTAATACTTTCTCCGTCATACTGAAATTATCGCATTCAGCTCATACACATATATTTAAAAGGTCAATAAATATTTTAAATATTATATAAAATTATTTTGAATAGACTAAAATATCTTCTATTAATTTATTACTACTATATTCTTACTTAATTAATTAAGTTATTAATAATAAGAGTATAGTTAAAAAAATAATTAAATTTTTTAATTTTATAAAGTGATCATTTAAGAGGAATAATTTTTATTTATAAAAGTAACGATTTTAGCGGGATAGAGAGAGTATTTTAAAAAATATATTAAACAAATATATTATTATTATAATATTATAATTTTATAAAATTAGATAAATTCAAAATTTTTCAGCTAAGAGTAGGCATTAGTCGGTTTGGTTAATTAACCGATCAAACCGACCGGTTAACTGAATAAAATTTCTTAAAAATTTTTAACTGAATCGACCGAATTTCTATTTTGGTCAGTTCGATTAATTATCAAACAAAATCAGTCAGCTCAATTAATTAATCGAACCAAATAATTTTTTTAATTTTATAATAAAATGTTATTTAAAATAAAAATTAATATAACTAAATAACTAAATAACTAAATAAAATTTATTAAAAAAATTAAAAAAAATAACTTTATTATGTAATAAAAGTTTATATTTATAGTTAAAAAATTAAATAAATAAATTTTTTAAAAGAGTTGGATTAACGGTTAACCGATCGAGCCGAATTGGTTAATCGTTAACTAAATAAAAAATTAATTTTTTTTATAATTTTTTCAATGAAATCTATCAAATTTTTTTAAATTCGATTAACTAAATTAAATTTTCGATCGATTAATTAAAATTTTAATTGATCAACTAAAATTTGCCCACCTATATTTTCAGTTGAAGGAAAATAAGAAGACAATTCAAAGTAGGTTAGGCACTGTTGGGTTCTTTATTTTCAATTCTCTTTTTTAAAATTAAAAATTCTAAATTCTAAGTTCTAAATTCCAAAGTAATAAAGGCAATGGCCAATGGGTATCGCTTTAAAGAAGGGAACGCGAAAACGCGTTTTTACAGCTTGCATGATAAAGTACGCGGCCTTGTGGACATATATATTCTTCCTCTTTTTCAAAAATATTATATATTTATTTATTTTTTAATTTAGTACACTTTATTTATTTATTTATTTATTTTTAATTAATAATTAATACTTAATTTTATTTTTTCTTAAACTTAAATATATATTTTTAAAAAATATAAATTACTCTTTTCATTCAGTTGAAATAACCACTTTTATAAAAAAAATTATTCTTTTCAAATTATCACTTTATAAAATAAAAAATTTAATTAATTTTTAACTATTCTCTTATTTTTAATTATTCAATTAATAAAATAATAATATAATATTAATAAATTAATAGAAGATATTTTAGTCTATTTAAAATAATTTTATATAATTTTTAAAAATTTTAAATTTTTTTTTAATAAATATGTATAAATTAATAGCGATGATAATTTCAACTAGACCAAAGAAAAATCTATTGACCGGAAAAAAAGTGGAGAAAAATAAAATCAAAAGTATAGCTTAATGGAGTCTCTAATCCACTGAAAATTTGGCACAGGAAAAATTAAAATTTTTTTTTCTACTTTTTTAATAACTTTTGTTTATTTATTATTATTGAATTTCATGTTTATATGATGAGAACTAATTAAATAATTTGGAACATTTGTAAATTTACATAATTCCATTTGCCTAATATACTTAATATTATGACATTATAAGAATGTGAAAAAACAAATCAATTCACGTATATATATATATTTAGTTAATTTAGTGAAATATATAGTATACTTTTTTTATTGAATAATAAATTCACATTGATTGTGCAAAAAATAAATTGGACTGGGAATGCACCAATCTTAACATTGAATAATAAATGCACCAATCATAACACTTTAATATAATAAAATAAATTGAATAATAAATGCAATCTTAACATTTTAATATAATAATGTAATAATAATATAAACTCAAACATTAAAAATGTAAGAATTTAGGGGCTGGAAAGGTCAAAAGTGTTCTTATAAATCGGTATACCATTTGATTAAGAGAGAGAATTTATTTTCGTTTTTGTTAGTTTCATTGTTATTTTGTCAAAATCATGAGAGATATCCTAACTTAATTAATTTTTCCAGTCAAAAAAAACAATTATGCGACATTTAATAAAATTGGAAAACTGTGCCTCGTTAGTTTAAATGCTAAGAAATATATAAGTGATATGATATTTGAATTATAAAAACATTTAAAAATATAATCATTTATTATAAATTTTAAATTAAAACTTTTGATTATTACTTAAAAAAATTTAATTTAATTTAAAGTTTGAAATTAATATTATCAAATAATTTAAAATTATTAAAAATGATGATTTTTTTTTTCACTTTTTAAGTATTATTACAATGATGTTATCAAATATCACAATCACCATTATTAACAGGCCAAGTCACATCAATGATAATAAGTCCCCACTACTCAACATATACCAAGAACGGTCTTTTTTACATTAGTAGCCCAGATAATCACAATTACCATTATTCATTGTTACTATTGTTTCAACAAATTGACAATACTAGTTGTATCAAATATCACAATCAGGATAATTCACTGTTATTATTTATTTCAAAGAAATGATAATATTATCAACTATATCAATATCACAATCACAATAATTTACTATTACTATTTCAGTGTCATTGAATACATGTTAATAGTTATATATGCATTTGTTTGGTTTGAAAAAGGGTGGATAATATTTACAATAAGGTAAAACAATAGCATCAATTATTATTGTTGAGAAGGAAAATAATATTAAGCTGTAAATTAATTAAATTACAGGGAAACTGACCAACAATATCTCATAATTACATATAAATCCCAGAACCCCTTGTTCAATTTTAAATGACTCAACTGGCTTGGCTCAGCAATGTATCTTCTATTATCTTCCCAATTTATCATTTAAAAAACACACCAATTTATGTCAGAGGATACAAAAAATGCAGCTCATCTCAGGTAAAATGGCCTTGATGATTTCTTTTTTACTCTTATATATAGATGCATTGCTTGCACGATTATGAGTGATGGAGAGCTATTATAACAGACTAACAGTTACAATCCAACAATATAAATTTAACAACAGACTAACAAGCCAATCTCAACAACCAAAATAATACAACAATTTCCTATTTCTTATTCAGCATGATGATTCATTTAGGAAATTAACAATGCAAAAATCAAGTCAATTTCAAGTATGCTTTATCAATAATGAAAACATACCTGACAATTATTAACTTGAGTTGACATCCATTGTTGTCCTGAAAATTTTGAGAGATAAATGCAGTCATTGCAGATAAAGTTCGAGATATTTCCTCATGTTTAGCTTATAGCTCTTCATATTCAGTTGTCATCTCTTGCAATTGTTCTTTGAGCTTATCCACTTCATTTGCCTGATTTGAGCTTGTTGAATTCCAATTACTATATGTTGACACCTCAAAGTAACTTTTAGGAGTTGATTCAAATCCTAAACCTCTTACTCGACCATTATGTTTTTTGCCCATCACTTCTTGAAATATTTGTTCGTTCACTTCCACCATGTTGTCACTTGAAGCTCCACTTCTTTTAGCTTGAAGAGCAAAATCTTTCTCCTTAAAAATTAAATGATAGTTAGAATTAATGCTTTTAGATTCTCACATAATATATTAATATTAAACTAATAATATTACCATTAGTTGCTCAACATTTCTATCCACATAGTTGCTATCTTTTCTCTTGTGAATTGCCTCAAAAAAAGTTTGCCTATCAATTAAATTTCGACTTTCTTCTTCCTACAATACACAATGTTCATATTATTAATAGTGAAAATTTTGCAATCATTTAATTCAATACATATAATCATAAAAATCATATTATCATCTTCTTTTTGCTCCTTGCATAGCTTTTTTTACCTAATGTGTGCGTTTTTTTTTTCTTTTTAGCATTAGAGGTGTTTATTTTACTTAATTTCTGAACAAGTAAAAATGAATTTTCATTATATAATGTAGAATAAAATTTAAATATGAAAAGATATAATAAATAATAAAAGGATAGAAAAGATAACTTTTGACTGACTTTTTTAGCTAAACCATGCTTGGGTTAGAGTAGGCCATTGAGTAGGTAGAACTCTTTTAGGTGCATTTGCCTCTATTTGCTCTTTTGACTTGCTTGAATCAAAATATTTTGTCTTCAAGTCGCTTTTATATTTTACATGGATCTCTGAGGGCTCATTTGTATATGACGTTCTTGGACATCTACTCTATAAGAATGAGTATTACTCAATGAGACTAAAGATAATATACCACCAAAATACTCCTCTCCATGAAAAACCCCAAGAGTATACCCTTTGAAAAAACCATCACATATTAAATGTTCTCTAGCATCATCATATGATTGTAATAAGATATTAACACAGTTAACACATGGATAAGAGATTTTTCCATTCTTAGATGCCTTACGAAAGGCAAAGTCCAAAAAGTCATTGACTCCTGTTTTATATTCAATGCTATATCTAGGATAGTTCATTCATGTTTTATCCATTTAGAAAATGAATACAGAAAATCTGATAAAATCTTGAAAGAAATCCAAAACAAATAGCCCCAAATTAATTATTTTTTCTATACTATTATATATAAGTAATATATGTAGAGATATAATAATGTTAATTATGTATTAGTTACCCTGAAAAATCTGTAAGATTATAACTCTAGAAGAAGAGCATACACAGATTGAAGATGAGTAGGGATTTCCCAGGAAGAGTGAGAAAAGAAAAAGATTGGGGATTAATTTTGAACTATGAATCTCAAAAACAAGATGACTCCACTCTCTCTTTCTCCCTTTCTGTGAATTATGAGAATTTAGAAGAGAGAGAAAGAAATTAAAAGAAAAAAATCTGAAACCTAAAATTGATCAAAATTAATTAATTGCAAAGAGGATAAATAAAGAACCCTAAAATTAAAAATTTTGCCTAAATATATGAAGATGAGAGTTTGGCTAGAATACTAATTGGTGAAAGTTGTTGAATATTCATCGATGGTGAGAGGCTAGCCCTCGCTCGCTTTCTGAATAGTCGATGGAACGGAAAACGGGGATATAACAGAGAGTGAATAGTGAAGTTATTTAGTTTTGTCTAAAACTATAAGGAAATTAGTATAGAGCGAGTTTTAATTTTTTTTACCTATTTATTTAGAGGCGCTTTTGTAAACTGCCTTTATAGATTTGTTGCTAAAAGCCATTTATTTTGCAGTGAGTGTTGAAGATTCAAATTTAGGCTTCCACTCCATATAATAAAATTAAATGCGTGCTGTTTTGAGATGCTTAAATATCAATCAAATTTTGGCATCATTAAATCACAGTAATTAAGTTTTGTTTTGAAAAAACAATAATTAATTATCACTTTAAAATTTTTTCAGATTAATTAATTACTTTAAGTTGATAGTTAGCATTTATATTGGTTGCCATATCATAAATAATAATAATATATACTATATATATATACAAGCATATATACTACTTCTTTTATTTATAAATAATTATCTTTTTAAAATTTTACACAAGAATTAAAAAGTTATTTAATAATATACTTTATATAACTATTTTACTAGTTAAACTACCATTCTCCTTAATTTATTATACATTTTATTATATATTAATTACTCTATCTGTTCTGTTAAAATTATCACTTTTACAAAAAAAAAAATTTGCTTATCTTAAATTATTATTTTATAGAATTAAGAAAAATTAATTAATTTTTTTTAATTATATCTTTATCATTAATGAATCAATTAATGAAGTAAGAATATAATATTAATAAATTAATTGAGAATATTTTAATTCATTTTAAATAATTTTATATAATATCTAAAAATTTTAATTATTTTTTTAATAAATGTACATGAGTTAAAGGCGACAACTTCAGCAGAACGGAAGTAATATATAAGAGTAAATTTGGAATAAAATTATAAAATATTCTTAACTTTTGTAAAGTGATAATTATTTATAAATAAAATTTATCATCTAAAATGATAATTACTTGTAAGCGGATGGAGTATAATATAAGCATGTGGGCCCATAATCTAAGTAGCTAACTTAATTAAAAAAATAATACTCTTCATCATATTTTAAAATTTTTTACATTTTTACCAGAAATATATTAGTCATTTTATTATAGACTCATAATAAACTTATTATAAACTATATAAAATTTATAAACTCATAATAAAGTCATTATAAATTTATTGTAAACGCATTATAAACTAATAAAAATATGGTATTTTAGTAAATATTTTATAAATTCTGGTATTTTGATAAATAATTTATAAATATAATAAATTTAGAATTATTTTCAATTTTTCTTGTATTATTGTCAAAAACCCAACTTAATTTGGTTCATTTTATTTTAGGATTTTATAAAAAAAATCTAAAAAGTAAAAATATTTTTAAAAATATATATATTTTTTAATTTCACTTTTTGATTTTTAATTTTAAAAATAAAATTTTAAATTTATAAATTTAATATATATTTAATGTATAATAAATAAACATTAAATATATATTAAATTAGTGTTGAAGGATCTCATGATATATGTTGTTTCAATCTCAGCATATGAGTTTTGGGTCATCTGATTTAAATTGGCGTCACCTCTGGAAGCTCAGGTTGCCACCAAAAATTAGAGTTTTTGCTAGGAAATTGTTTCAGGAGTGCTTGCCAATGAGAGCTAATCTTCATCGTAGAGGTGTGGAGATCTCAACTGATTGCCCACTCTGCAACTTTGAAGCAGAAACTGAACAACATGTGTTGTTTGATTGCTATAGAATTCAAGAGTGCTGGACCAGTAATCAATGGTCTTTCTCATTTGCAGATGGTGTTACAACATATCTTCTTGGTTCAACAACCTGTGCCAGGTAGGAGACATGGAGAAAACAATCATTGCTTTGCCTATTTTGTATTATATCTGGAAAGGGAGGAATAAACTGATATGGGAAGTCGTGAAATTTAATATTTGGAAGATGAATAGGGAAGCTTCTCAATTTATTATGGATTGGAACACTTATAATTTGCCCAATGAATTAAACTTGGCAAGCATTTCAATAGCTAAATGGACGAAGCCAGCTGAAGGATCTCTCAAAGTTAATGTTGATGGAGCCTTGTTCCCTACAGAGAATAGATTTGGGCTTGCCATGGTGTTAGGAATCATTTAGGCGAATTAGTGTTAGCTAAATCAAAAAGTTTTGCGGGACAACCAGAAGTTGAACTAGTGGAGGCCCTTGCTTTTGAAGCATGCATGTCTGTGGCTTAAAGAGCAAGAAATGGACCCTGTCATGATAGAGTCAGACTGTTTTGTGGTTATCTCTAAGCTTAAGTCTGCAATCACTAACATTTCTCTTCTTGAAGAAATTTTAAAGGAAGTCCTAGACTTGCTTAGTCAGATTCATAATATATGTGTTTTTGTTAAGCATACGACGAATATGGCGGCTCATACTCTAGCTAGAGTCTCTTGTTCCCATGCTGATGCTCTCTCTTGAATAGTTTGTCCTCCTTTTTTTAGTGATGTAATTCGTTATGATATTGAGTAATAAACTTTCATCTTTTTGTAAAAAAAAATATAATAAATATACATATACAATATAATTTTAGTTAAATTTAAAAATGTATATATTTTTAATTTTTTCTAGAATTTATAGAGTACTTTAAAAAGTTAAAAAAAGAGAGAGATTATATAATCACCTTTTTTTTTATTATTATAATAAGCTGCAAAAGCTAGTAATTAATTATGATGTTCGTATTTATATATATCATCATATATCCTTCGGCCTGCCTTGATGGCTTCATCAATTTAACTGAAAATATTTCCAAACATAGCTCAATCATATTTCAATTTTATAAATTCTATTTTACTAGTGTTTATGTTCGTAAGAAGATAGTTGATCAAAAATTAATTATTTTAATATAAAAAATTATTTCAAAATAAATAAAAATATGTCATTACTCAAAATATTAATTAAGATTTGATTTGTTATTAAATTATACAAGTATATATTATAATATCTTGATTTTCAATATTATTAATTAAGAAAATAAAATAAATTATTTTTCTTATCAATGTATATGGTGCTGAAAATAATTATTGTAAAAAAATTTAATTTAATTAATACTGAAAAGAATTGAATTAAATTTTTTGAAATGAATTCATAAATCTTAAAATTAATATATACCATATAAAATTATAAAGATTATTAACTTTTTATGCGGCAAGATATTGCTCCATTAATTGAAAACCTTTGTTATAGATGTGTGAATTAATTGAAATAATTCTCAATTGATTGCAAGTCTCGTTTTGCATAACTATACCTAATTGTTAAATTAAGACGTTCTTATTAGAAGTGCTTTTATTAATACACACCTTCATTTTATATAATAATAATAATAATAATAATAATAATAATAATAATAATAATAACTCACCACACATAGAAAAATTGATAAAAACACAAAAAAATATGTCAGTAAAATCATCAATTTAAATCACAGTTCGTAACGAGGTCGCTAAATGCTAAAATACTGAATATATTACATGTGGAGTCATTCTATAAGTACATATTTAAATGGAGATTCTGACGATAAATTTACTGAGTTAGCACTCTCAAAATTTATCTTAATGATCAAGCTTTACATAAAAAAAATAATAAGATTTGGCCAAAAAATTTTCATTATAAAAAAAATAATAATAAAATTTACATATTATCAGCTATTTATTAATAAATTCACTGCATAGCAATAATCAAATAAGATACTTTTAGAACAGAATTCTTCAATTTATATAGATTTTTTAATAAAAAAATAATATTTTTAAAAATAATATAAATCAGTTAGTACAATTCATGGTTGTTGGCGCATGCAATTAATGGAACACATGAAGCCAATAAAGAGGCAACATGTAGATGAAGGAATTTGAATTTGATCGAACCATCTCTCTGTGACCTTCTCTCCGCCTTGTTCTTTCCAAAAATTAATGCAACGGATAATAATAATAATAATACAATCAAAAAGATGTTTTATTTTTCAGATATTAGTTAGCTAAGGTGATTAACAATAAAAATAAATTAAATTATCCCCTTCAAGTTAGTATTTTTATTTCATTATAATATTCAAGTTTAAAGAAATTATGATCTTAATTTTAATTGACGAGTAAATTCATTCGAAAATGTTTTTAATTTTATTTAAATAAACATTATAAAAGAATTGTTTCTATTTTTGTAGAAATATCTAAATTTTGACATAAGAAATTTATTTTTAACTAAATTAAAGGAATTAATTTTATATTATAAATGAAAATTAATTGAAAAAAGAAATCCCAAATGGAGAGGCTAAATACTTCATAACAATGAAGTGGATTTTCGGGGTTGCACAATTAATTGGCCGAATGTCCACCTTTCCAAAATATAATTCCCCTTTACGAATTTGCGGGACCGTAACAAAATTAAAAATCATAGCTAATTAAGAGTATGCAGAGATATAGTATAGTATGTTACGTGGCTACAATACTATAGTTGATTGTTATCTTTTAATTAATGGGAGTTGTGCTGGCTTTTAATTGTACTTAAATATCCCCAAAATTCTCTTTCTCAAGCTAAAATATAATATTATGAAAATCTAAAGTACACCCTAAATACAGTGATGCTGTTGCTTATCCATAAAAATATTTTTAATCTTTATCAAGACTTAGATATTATGAAAATTATATACATATATATGATGCTATTTTTATGGAAACGTTTATGAAAATTGTTTCTGTTTAATATTATGTTTCCATTGTCGAAGTGTATAAAATGAGTATAAATATAATCATTTAGAGAGTGCAAAAGTAATAACAATAACAATAATGAAGTTTATTTACGATTTTGGGGCCTTGAATTAAGTATCATTTGATTCCAAGAACCTTTCGCTTTGTTGATTCATATAATTGTTCGGTTCTGTTTAGTGCAAAAGCTGACAAGAAAACTGTTTAATCATTTGTGCCATTCTCTGGTTTTGATTCTTATTTGATTCCAAAACCACATTGTTATTCCTGACTACTTCATCAAATTCCAGGGAAGAGCAAGGGATAATATTAAATATTAACTACTAAATTTCTTCACGGTTAATTCTTGTTCATTACAACATATAACTTCATAAGATAGAATAGATTACCATGCAGGACACAAGTGTCTGCAACACAATTTTATCTAATAATAAGTATATATTTCAGCTATTAATCTATAGACCAAGGGAGTAAGGGAAACCAGTAGAAGGTAGCCAACTACTTCCTTCAATAAAATTTTCTGCAGTATACGGCTCTGCCTCACTTGCACTAGTCATCACCTTGAAACCCTTCCAGTTCACCCTATTTGTAGTGTCAGCACCAGCTTCAGTATGTGTCAAGGGCAAAATCTCCATCCCACTCGTACCAGCGGCGGAACCACCAAGAGGCTAACCCCCGCTCGAGCACCGGTCAGGCTGAGAGTGAGCCCTTGGTGGTCGCCGGCAGCACCAGTGGATTTGGTATCATCATAGCCTCGCCATAGATGGACAGAGAAAGAGATGAGATTTGTTTATTTATTTTGGGTTTTGTGTTTGATTGATTGGTAAGGGCTGTTGGGTTTTTAACATAAGAAGAAATGAAATCACCGTCAACCACCCTGAAACCTTTCCGCCTTTCTGAGAGCAGAACCTCATTCAGAATCTCCAATGAACCAAAAAAGAGAGAGATTTGCTAAGATGGTGTTTGGCTTAGCTTAATAAAATTAACTAGAGCAAAAATCTCAACTTTATCCCCTTAAATAAAAGATAGAGAGGTTAAATTTGAGATGGAGGCTCAGATCAGTAAGCCTTGAAACAGACAAGAAAGAAATTACCACGGCAGCCATGGCTGCAACAAGGAGCTTGTAGCACAAGCATGCAAAGGTTGCCCAGCCATTGAATCGGGTAATTCTCGCTCAATCTGATATTGGGTCAGTGAAATATCATCACAGCCTCAAAATTATTATTATTATTATTACTATTATTTCAGATAAAGAGAGAGAGAGGTGTTAATTTCTATTATTTCTATAATTTTCCTTTTCTTCTGCCAAGGGGCTGTTGTTGGTTGCTAACATGGAAGCAAAAAAATCACTGGCGCCGCTACCAATCAGAGAGATGGAGGCAACCACCCTGAAACCTTCTTCTTCACCTTCTCTGAGAGCAAAGCCTCATTCTTTCTTATTTTTTTTCGAGAAAATTAAAAAATGTTATTTGTTTTGGTGAAGAATGTAATTACCTAAATGTTTCTTTTTTCTTTCTTGGGTATACCATTTAGCAAGCTTGTTTTTATTTCAGATTCCGCATCATCTTTTTTTTTCATTATTACAGGTTTACCCTTACTCCTGCTTCGTGTTTCAGAGCCATCGTGTTGTGTTTTGAGAGAGAGCATAAGGGTATTACTGGTTTTCTAATTAGATTTGGATTGGATCTGATTCCAAATCCGGATATGTTCAGACTAGAAGTTTTGGAGTTTAATTCAAATGGTAAGACATAGTAAATTGAATATTTAATTTTATTTTATTTATAATTGTGCTTTTGTCAAATTATTTTTTGAATTAATTTTGAAAGTCTTCACCGGTCGAAAGTTTTCGTCGAAAGGTTTCGTCGAAAGTTTTCGCTGCCAGTCTATAACTGACCAAGTTAGCACCGGTAGAAATTTTTTTCTGGTTCCGCCACTAACTCGTACCACCCAGCTGGGTCAATAATAGCAGATATAGAAGTCTGCATTATGACAGTCCTCGAGTATAGCTTCCATGGTCTGCCTAAATAAGAAGAAACAGTGTCTTTCGCTGCCTCTAAATCTGCAGTTGCAGCTATACTGCATTTTTGAATTACAATGCCTGTGTTCTCATTAGGGTCTGTTCGGCCTGTTGGGGATTTACGCCTCAATCCCGAATTAATCCAATAATTACTGAAGTAAACCGATTCGGTAATACCTAGACCTAGGATGGACAACAATGATCTCCTTAGACAGTATTACCATTCCACGTAAAATTCCAATTGGGCGGAGGGGTCACAAACGGTCTCACTTAAAATCCGACCTTCTAGACAGAAGTTACGTGCACGGTATATTATCTGAACTTTCGTAGCAAAATGACTCCAATAATTATTGTCTGAAATTTGACCTCTTGACACCTCCAGAAAATTACGGCAGCAAAATAATAAAAATGAGACACAAATATTTAACGTGGTTCACCCTTAACTTTTTAAGGCTAAGTCCACGGGACAAACTCCTAAATATTCTTCAACTATAAAAATAGTAGGCTACAAAGAGATTAATACAAAAATAGTGGCACTCTCATTGTTTACAAAACACTCCCCAAAAATTATAATCCTCACTATATTTACTCTCCCAAAATTTTAAGACAGAATTCTTAAAATTTTCTTCACAGATTTAATTGTTATCTGTGGCTTTCCTCTACTCTCTATCTCTTGCAAGCTTGGCTCAATTCTCTATTTATAGAGAAAGGGAGCCGAAACTTTAGGTGTAACAAAATGCAGTAGAAAGTTTAGTTGGGTTTGGTTGCCTAACTCAACCAATTTTTGACCAAGAATGGTCAAAACCAAATTTGAGCCTTTCATTTCACGTTTTGTTCCCTTTATATATATATATATATATATATATATTATGGTGGGTCCCACTTGAGAACCAATCACCAACAAATCTCCCCCTTAGGCTTCAAGTGGAGATATTAACCGTACTCTCCATCATCCCCGCAGCTAACCGACAAAATTCAAATTTGTCCTTCGGAAGAATCTTCGTCAACATGTCTGATCCATTCTCGTCTGTATGGATCTTCTCAAGCTGTAACTGCTTCATCTCGAATACATCCCTGATCTAGTGATATCTTACATCAATGTGCTTTGATCTATAATGAAAGGAGGAATTCTTCCCCAGATGAATCACGCTCTGGCTGTCGCAGAACACTAAATACCGTTCTTGATGAATTTCGAGTTCATTCAAGAACTTTTTCATCCACAATAGCTCCTTGCACGCTTCCGTTAGAGCTATAAATTCCGCTTCAGTCGATGAGAGAGCGACACACTTTTGTAATCTCGATTGCCATGACACAGCTCTCCCTGCAAATGTGATTAGATAACCGGATGTAGACTTTCTTGAGTCAACATCACCAGCTATATCTGCATCAGTATAACCAACTAATACTGGCTTATCTCCTCCAAATATAAATATGTTTTAGTTGTACCTTTAAGATACCTGAATATCCATTTCACTGCAGCTCAATGTTCTTTTCCTTGATTTGAAAGAAACCGACTCATTACTCCAACTGAGTGAGCTATATCTGGTCGTGTACAAACCATGGCATAAATCAAGCTTCCAACTGCTGATGCATATGGAACCTTTTCCATTTCTTCCTTCTCTCCATCTGTAGAAGGGCACTGTTTTGAACTCAATCTAAAGAGATTAGCAAGAGGACAACTAACCGTTTTAGCATTCTCCATGTTAAACCTTTAAAGTACTTTTTTGATGTACTTCTCCTGTGACAACTATAATTTCTTGGCGCTTCGATTTCTTGTAATTTTCATGCCAAGAATCTGCTTCGCTGGTCCCAAGTCTTTCATGGCAAAAGACTTACTTAGCTGTTTCTTCAAGCTATTAATTCTGGCAGAATTCTGACCAACGATCAACATATCATCCACATATAGCAAAAGAACAATGTAGTCATCATCAGAGAATTTCTTCACAAAAACACAGTGATCTGAAGTAGTCTTCCTGTAGCCTTGCTCCCCCATAACAGACTCAAACTTCTTATACCACTGTCTCGGTGCCTGTTTCAGGCCATACAAGCTCTTTTTCAACTTGCATACATACTCCTCTTTTCATTTTTCAATGAAACTCTCTGGTTGCTCCATGTATATCTCTTCTTCCAAATCACCATGTAGAAAGGCAGTCTTCACATCCATTTGCTCGATTTCCAGATCAAAACTGGCGACCAATCAGAGCACTGTCCGAATGGATGTCATTTTCACAACGGGTGAAAATATCTCATCAAATTCAATACCCTTTCTTTGACTGAACCCTTTCACCACCAATCTAGCTTTGAACCGTGGTTGGAAGCTGTGTTCATCCTGCTTGATCTTGAACACCCACTTGTTCTTCAAAGCTTTCTTGCCTTTGGGCAACTTCACCAGCTCAAATGTTTGATTCTCATGCAAGGACTTCATTTCATCTTGCATGGCTTCAATCCAGCTCCTTCTATGTTCATTTCCTATTGCTTCTTCAAAGCATTCTGGTTCTCCCCCATCAGTAAGTAAAACATACTCATTTACTGGATATCTAGTAGATGGTTGTCTGATTCTACTAGATCTTCTTTGAGAACCTTCGGGTGCTGGTGGTTGAACTTGAACATTATCAGAATCATCTTCTCGTTCATTTTGATAAGGAACTTCTGGATTTTCTAACTCTAGCATTTGTTCTTCTGGAACATTTTCTTCATCTCCAACTGGTCTTTGTTCTGTTGTTGAAGGAACAATCTGTACATCTGTTGAATTACCATCAGATCTATCGACAGTCAACTTCTGAGTCTTTTCAACATCTTCAATAGTCTGATCTTTAACAAATACAACATCTCTACTTCTCACCATCTTCTTCTGGACAGGATCATAAAATCTATAGCCAAATTGATCTTGGCCATAGCCAACAAATACACATTGTCGAGTCTTGACATCAAGCTTAGACCTCTCATCCTTAGGAATATTCACGAAGGCTTTGCAACCGAACACCCGCAAATGATCATAGGAAACATCCTTTCCCGACCACACTCTTTCTGGAGTATTAAATTGTAGAGGAACACAGGGTGAACGATTTAAAAGATGAACTGCTGTAAGGAGAGCTTCACCCCAAAATCTTTTAGATAACTTTGCATGTGAGAGTAAACACCTGACTCTCTCCATCAAAGTTCTGTTCATCCTCTCAGCTAAACCATTCAATTGCGGTGTCTTGGGAGGTGTTGTTTGATGTCGAATACCATTCTCTTTGCAGAAAGCATCAAATGGCCCAGTGTATTCTCCACCATTATCTGTTCTGATGCACTTCAGCTTTTTGCCTGTCTGTCTCTCAACCAAGTTTAGAAATTGTTTGAAAATATCTAAAACTTGATCTTTAGACTTCAAAGTGTATACCCAGGTCTTCCTAGAATGGTCATCGATAAAAGTTACAAAATATCGATTTCCACCATATGACATCATCAATGGTCCACACAGATCTAAATGTACCAGATCTAACACATTCTTCATTCTGGTAGGTGGAGTAAACTTAAAAGCAACTCTGTTTTTCTTTCCCGCCATACAATCTGAACACTTTTCTAAGTGAACTTTATCTAGTCCAGGCAGCATGCTCTTTCTGACCAGAGTTGTCATTCCTTTCTCACTCATGTGGCCTAGCCGTTTATGTCACAATTCAACTGTACTGTCATCCTCTGCTACACTTAAAGCATCTTGAGAGAGCTTCGCATGCATCACGTACAGCTTTGGATCTTTCCTTCCTTTGGCTACCACCAATGAACCTTTTGTGAGCTTCCACTGACCATTTCTGAAGGTGCTACAGAAATCTTCATCATCAAGTCTGCCAACCGAGATTAAATTCGAATGCATGTCAGGTACATGCACAACACCTTTTAGACTTAATCTCGAACCATTTTCTGTCTCCAAGCAGACATCTCCCTTTCCAACGACTTTTAACAATTTGCCGTCTGCTATCTTAACCACACCCAAATTGCCTGGTGTGTAACATGAAAAATTTTCTCTCCGGGACATTGCATGAAGTGTAGCTCCACTATCAATTACTCAACTGGTCTCCTGGGTTGCAAGATTGATAGTGTCGTCAGTGAATAGCTGAAACTCAACAATGACATTGGCTTCATCATCACTGCTTTCTTCTTTCTTTGCTTTGCCTTTATTCTTCCCCTGCTCGCTTTTGAACTTTCGGTAATATCTTTTGATGTGCCCCCTTTTTCCCACAATGATGGCACAAGATATTAGCATATTTGTTTGATTTTCCTCTGCTCTTGTCTCTTGTATTTGAACTCCTGGATTGGCTCCTTCCTCTAGGCTGGTTATTTCCTTTAGCATCTGCTACAAGAATGTCTGATTGAGATGATGAGGAATTTTGTGCTCTTCGCCTCATCTCCTCGTTTAGAACAACATTTTTGACATATTCCCAGCTATATCCACTACGATGTGTAGAGTTTGTTACTGATATCTTCAAAGTCTCCCACGACTCTGGCAAAGAAGCGAGCACCATAAGGCCGAGGATTTTATCATCAAACTTTATGTCCATACTTGACAATTGATGAATGATCGCCTGCATTTCACTCAAGTGATCTGCTACAGAAGTACCTTCCCGGTATTTGAAATTCATCAACTTTGTCAAATAAAATAACTGGTTGTTGTCGGTCTTTGAGGCATATAACTCCTCAAGCTTGTTCCACAGTGTCCGAGCATGTGTCTCGTCAGAAATTTGATTGTACACATTATCATCGATAAATTGTCAAATAAAGCCGCAAACTTGTTGATGCTCGAAAGTCCATTCTTCATCAGTCTTGTCTTCAGGTTTATTTGTACTAAACACTGGCTCGTGCAGTTTTGTTACCATAAGGAGATCTCTCATTTTGTTTCTCCATATATGATAATTACCGCCATTCAGACTGATCATCTTGCTTGTCTTAGCCTCCATCACTAATTCACAAAATTTTAGTAAATAGTAACCGTATGTGTGAATAGTATCATACGTATGAATAGTACCTATATGTGAATAGTATCGTATATATGAATAGTACTATACACGTGAATATTACCGTATGTATGAATAGTACCATACACGTGAATAATACTGTAATAATAAAATATGTGAATAGTACCGTATATGTGAATAGTAACCTTGGATATTACTATTTACTACTATTCATAATAAAATAATTCCGCAACGGTTTTTCAAACGGACTGCACCAACGGACTCGTCGTAATTTTTTGATCGTCGTGATATATTTATTTTCAAAATATATTCACGGTTCCGGTACTGCTATCTGACCGGCTGGACCTGCAGAGACCTTCGGCTCTGATACCACTTGTTGGGGATTTACGCCTCAATCCCGAATTAACCCAATAATTACTGAAGTAAACCGATTCGATAATACCCAGGATGGACCACAATGATCTCCTTAGACAGTATTCCATTCCACGTAAAATCCCAGTTGGGTGGAGGGGTCACAAACGGTCCCACTTAAAATTCGGCGTTCTAGACAGAAGTTACGTGCACGGTATATTATCTGAACTTTTGTAGCAGAATGACTCCAATAATTATTATCTGAAATTTGACCTGTTGACACCTCCAGAAAATTACGGCAGCAAAATAATAAAAATGAGACACAAATATTTAACGTGATTCACCCTTAACTTTTTAGGGCTACGTCCACGGGACAAACTCTGAAATATTCTTCCACTATAAAAATAATAGGCTACAAAGAGATTAATACAAAAATAGTGGCACTCTCAGTGTTTACAAAACACTCCCCAAAAATTATAATCCTCACTATTTTTACTCTCCCAAAATTTTAAGACTCAATTCTTAAAATTTTCTTCACAGATTTAATTGTTATCTATGGCTTTCCTCTACTCTCTATCTCTTGTAAGCTTGGCTCAATTCTCTATTTATAGAGAAAGGGAGCCGAAACTTTAGGTGTAAATGCCTAACAATTAGGCAAAATACAGCAGAAAGTTTAGTTGGATTCGGTTGCCTAACTCAACCAATTTTTGACCAAGAATGGTCAAAACCAAATTTGAGCCTTTCATTTAATGTTTTGTTCCCTTTATATATATATATATATATATATATATATATTATGGTAGGTCCCACTTGAGGACCAATCACCAACATGGCCTTGTGCAGTAAGCATGTTCTTCTTACCTGACCTTGGGAGGCGAGCATGTATGTAGCAGTTTTGGAGAACTACTGCTGCATTTCCAAATATGAAATCTATAGTGCCAATAACAACACAATCGACATAGAATTGGCGAAGTGTATGTACATAGAGAGTGTCCTGAAAAGCTATCATGCTACAGCGATAAAATGTTGATAGGTCTAATCCCACCCGCAATGCAACAGCCTGCTCCTTATATGGTCCAGCAGTATTTTGAAAGGTTATATGCCCTGCCAAGAACCCGTTACCAACAACGGCTGCATTGGATGTAGAGAGTGAAACAGTCCTTATGTACAAAATAGAAACACTTAAAAGAAATAGATGCAGCTAAACCTTTGATGTTTAAACAAACTGATAGTTTTAAAAAACGACTTCAGTAAACTGAGCCAAAGCTCAATAAAAGTGTCCTGACGCATGAGACTTTCTATTTTGTGAACTACAGTGTCAAATGGATGCATTATTGTTAGTTCTTCATTGTATTTCATAATTCATATGCATCCCCCATTGAAAACTTTTATTTTTAGGATCACTTACTTTTATTAATCCAAACACATGCAGTTTGCCACTCACTTTTCCTTTATTAAGGGGTAGAGACCCATCTCTGTCAGACTCCATGTGCCTAAATCATCTACAATTCAAATCAAGTGATCAATAATTTAAGGTTCCATATCCAAACCCATATATACAGCTTGGCTCATTGGATGGACTTAGGCCCAATAATTTTTTTTTATTTTTGAATTTCTTTAAAATTACCCCAAAAAATAAAAAATATTTTTAAAATGTCCATTTTTATTTTTTGTTTAAAAATACTCACTTTTCAACTTTTAATCTTAAAAAATATCTCACTTTCATATGTATACATCTAATATATATTTAGGATATTAAAAATATACTCTATTTTTAGCAGTATAAATTTATTATATTTTTTAGTAGATTAAAAATATATAAAAGATTTAAGATATTTTTGAAAAAAAAATAAAAAAAAGTTTGTATTTTTCTTCTTTTTAGTGGGCCTTATTAATCTGGAAGCCCTTTGTTCTAACAAAAAATATTTACCTAGATAAAAGAAAATAATTTAAAAAAATAAAATATTTCATTTTGAGCATTGTTGGATTTATGCATACTATTTGCGGCTTAAGAGAATATTAATTATATTCACTTTGAAGAGTGATTATTCAATAATCTTTTTTTTATTAATTAAAAAAATATTAATTATAATATTTTTTAATAAATAAATATTAAATATTTTCTAATTAATAAAAAAATTATTAAATATTACTCTATAAAATAACTGTAATTAGTATTTATTGCACGGCTAAATATTCTTTGACTAATAGGAGAAAAATCATATCTATTATTATCATTATTATTTATGAAAAACTAAAATGAGTGAATTTGAAGTTAATCTCCCATTCCTTTTCAAACTCTTATTATGTTAATGAAAAAAAAATTAAAAACTTGTTGATAGTTATTAGATTTAATTACTATAGCCATTCAATTTACATTGGACTAACCAAAATTAATAGTAGTTCATCTCAATTTTATAATACATTTAAATTAGATATATTTATTTATAAAATAAAAATATGAGCTATGATATTGAAATAACATAAATACTGTAGAAATGTTGGGACTTTATATAATTTTAAAAGAGTTAACTTCAAAGGCTAATTATTGAGGTTGGAAAAACTAATTAGATATAAACACATCCAATGTTCTATATTTACTCTACGGGGAATTTGTATTATGCTTAACAAATGTAAAACAGGGATTGTTAAGCATAATAGATTTATTGAAAAATTTTTAGATAGACTGAAAAATGTAATTTCTTTTTAAAACAGTGATTGATGACTGTAGTTTTTTTTTATTCAATTAAGTGATATTCAATGTAATGTTATCCGACATTCAGTGAGTATAGAAACTCACTTATTACTCCAAATCACTATTTTAATAGCTAAATATGTAGACTGAAAAGTATTTTCTCCTTTCATTCATTCTAATTAAATATTCTATTTAGAATGGCAAGGCAATTAGATAATAACATATATTTTATATTTGATCATTAAAAAATTAAACAATTTATATAAAAAAAAATTTAGAATACATTTTTAAAATATCACTATGAGCTATTATTTAATTAGCTTGTTATTCTAACTAGAATATTTAGTTGGAATCACGGTTATAGCATATAATTTCTCTAATTAAAAAAATAAAGATTCTAGTTTATAATAATAGATATTTATTTTTTTAAAAATCAAATTTTCTTTATAAAATATCTATATTAACTATTATGAACAGTATTAATTAATTATATAATTAATTTATACATATTGAACAAAGTATATAAAATTAATGTATTACAATTAATGAAAAAAATACTTTAGAAAATTTATATTATGCTAATTAATTTTCATAATATATTTGAAAAAACAAAATGAAATATCAATTTAGACAGAAAAAATATAATTATTGCTTTTTTTTTGAATTTATTCAATTTTGACATTATGGTTAATTTTTATAAAATAGATATTGGAAATGTGATGCACATGATATGTAAGGTTATAGGGCTCACAAACATTAAATGTATTATATGCCTTTAGTGGGCACCGACAGTACCATGCCTTTCAAGGCATCGGGTGGGGACTGTATATGCTTTGTGGAGAAGAGCAATAGAGCATGAGTACAAGATTGTCCGGCCTCCGATAAGGCATGTGGTCACATTTTAAAGAGCTTAGATAAGTGACGATTGAAACTTCACCTCAAAAAAAAAAAAAATACATGAATAAAATATTTGACTTAATTTATAAATTGATGAAATTAATTTATAAATTTTAAATTTAAATTAATATATTTATTTAAATAATTTTATGAGCTTATAAGCTCGACTTATAAATTAAAAAAATAAATTATAAAAAGATAATTTATTATTTTAATACTTATAAATATCTAATTTATAAATTAATTTTATCAAATAAATTATTATATTATTTCTATTTAATTTTACTGGATGATCTTGATAATATAATTTTATATTTTTTTTAGTCATATTACTAATATATATACTTATAAGCTATTTTTTACTAAACATATTAAAAATTTATCAGTCATTTATAAACACTCAAAATAATTATATAACTATTTAAAATTTTATTTATTTATAATTCCAAATTAACTTATAATCACTTAATATTTATAAGCTAATTTTTATAAAGTAAGCCAAACACCCTCAAAATGAGCAAGGAAATTAAGAATGAATGTTTTCCTTAAAAAAAAGAAGAATAAATAATTTTTGACATAAAAATCCGGATTAATATCATCAATTCTTTTTTAACTTTAACACATACATCATTAAAAATTTTAAATTTCAATTTATCATCATAAAATTTCCTAACATTTAATTTCTCTCTATTAAAATATTTTACTTTATTTTTCGGCTACTGAATAGTAATAAAAAAAAAGAGCCTGATGTAGAATATTTTACAGAAAAAATAGGATTAGTAGAATGTTATAATTTTGATTATAAAAATAAAAATTTTCTTTGTGATTTGAGAATAAACTCTTTTCAAATTTGAGTTTTTTTAAAAAGTTAAAATTTAAAATTCACGATTTAAGATTTAAGATTCAGCATAAAATTTTCTTTTTCATCATCATTTTGTCACTGAAATATGAAGTCATGAGTTTTAATGAGAAAAAATTGAATATTGAAGAATTTTATAGTGATAAATTAAAGTTTAAATATTTTAATAATATAATTGTAAAAAAAATGATTGGTGATATCAACCCTAATGAACCCCTTAAGATATAAGATTATTTCATACTAATACATTTTTATTTTAATTTACTAATGTTACCATGCGTTTTTAATTTAATATACTAAAGTATTCATTAAAAATTAAGTCAAGCGGGCAACAAAAAACAATTTATAAAATTAAGTCCAATTGTTAAATAGAAATAAATTTATATAGGCCAAATATATATATATATATATATATAAGTTCTTTAAATTTATAGGCCAAATTTAATCAGTTTATTCTTTAAATTTTTAATTTAATTATATGGCCAATTAAATTTTTATTTTTATTGACTTATAAATATAAATTTATTGGATCACATTAAATCAGCCTGAGTCATATTTTTTTAATTTATAAACATATTTTTTTTTGTCTCTTTAAATCTTTTTTCTTCCAAAATTTATCATTTTTTATTCTAGAAATTAGATTTTAAATGACAAAAAATTTAAAGAGAAAAAAAGGCTATATGAAAATTGAATAATTACACTATTAGTATCTAAATTTTTTAAAATTAAATAATTAAGTTGTTGAACTTTTTAAAATATCAATTGAGTGCTAAAACTGAAAAATTAGATACAATTTAGTTATTTTAGCCGGTTGTAAACTAGTTACAGATAAATGTTCATATATAATTAAGTTATGTTAGCCGGTTGTAATAAATATTATATATTTAATTACATTGTCGGTGTTTAAATTTTTTAAAATTTAATAATTCAGTTGTTTAACTTTTTAAAATATCACATTTTATTAATACGTGTCATCCAACAAAATAGTTTTTGATTTATAACCGGCTCGAATAATTAAATTGTACATAATATTTTGGTTTCAATATTTAATTTATATTTTAAAAAATTAAATAACTCAATTGTTGAAATTTAAAAAAAATTCAAATATCAACAATATAATTATACTTATGAAAAAAATAAGTTATAAGACTTAACATAATTTGACGTAACTTAATATAACTAATAAGCGAATTTACATTTAAGTGGCATCTCATACAATTTCCTGTATAATGAGTGAAACGTGGTTAGGCTTTCACTGAAAATTAAAACCAAAAGAGAGGATGGTAGTTGGGCTTTAGCTAATTAAAACTTCACATCTAAATGGGTAAATCTGTAACAAATTAATTTGGAGTCTCATAGACTTTTTTAATTAATTAATTTTTTTTCCCTGCATCTGATCAACGTCGATAACCAAAGCACATTATTGTTTCCAGCTTATGTTTATGCCAATTAATAAAGTCTATGAGAGATTAGCCATTTTGTCCATTCCTAATTCAATCATATTCACATTTTTAATAATCAAACTTGATGCATCTGTTAGCATTTTATTGTTAGCAATTTTATAAGTGTAAGACTCATATGTTTAATTAATTATATATAATATACAATTTCATTAAAATGCCTAATTAATAGTGATATGATAAAAAATATTTTAAAAGACTATAGAAATATCATTTTATATAATGCATGGGGTTAATTAAATAAATAAATGTATGGAGACATTTAGGTGATATTAATTATTTTTATGGTACTTACATATAACTACTTGGCAGTTAATATACAAAGGTTATGGTCATGATGCAGATACATCTTTGCATTCTTTGGTTCCCCCACTAGCAAAGAAAAGAACTGTGAATGTCTAATGTTCAAAACTATCCCTCACTCATACAAGATTGTTCATCATCCATTATCCGATGTGTCTTTCAATGGAATCGGGTACGTTTCTTTATTTAATCATCTAATGATTCAACAAATAAATTCTAGGGTCTTGATTTTTGCTTATATGATCTATTTTGGTATTGAATTCATATGCATGAATCTTTCAAAGTCGCATTTGATTACCAGAAGAACTTCATTTTACAAGAAAATGAAGACTCTTTTTGTTTATTTTAGATATCCCACTTCATCAAATTCTAAGAATATATTGCAAGGAATAATATGTTTTCAAGTATTAAATTTCTTCTCGGTCAATAATTCTTTTATTCATACATATATATAATTAACTTGGCAAGATAAAGAGAACAAATTATAACATAGGATACAAGTGAATTTGCAACAAAATCATCAGATATAATCATATAAATTCAGCTAAGAATTTATACCGAGATTGTAAGGAAAACCAGTGGGAGGTAACCAACTAGCTCCTGCAATGAAATTTGCTGCAGTATATTGTTGTGCCTTAGTTACACTAGTGATCACCTTGAAACCTGGCCAATTCACCCTATTTGCAGTGTCAGCACCTGGTCCTGTATTTTGATATACTCTCTGTAGGTCAATGTTGCAAGAGCAAAATCTCCATCCCACGGGAACCGCCCAGCTGGTTGAATTACGTTACTTATATCAGTCTGCATTACGACAGTTCTTGAGTACAGTTTCCATGGTCTGCCTAAATAAGTAGGAAAACTTCTTATTGCAGCTTGTAAATCCTGAGTTCCACCGATTCTGCATTTTTGAATTACTATGCCTGTGTTTTGATTAGGATCAGTTCGGCCTTGTGCAGTTACCATATTCCTTTGGCCTGGATTGGGGCGACGAGCATGGATGTCACAGTTCTGGAAAACAGCTGATGCATTTCCAAGTATGAAATCTACAGAACCTATTACAATGCAGCTGACATAGAATTGGCGAAGCGAATGTACATAGAGTGTGTCTTGGTATGCAATAAAGTCATATCTATAAAATGCTGACTGATCTGATCCAACCCGCAATGCAAGAGCTTGGTGCTTTGATGGTCCAGCGGTGTTTTGAAACGTTATATCCCTGGCCAAGAAGCTATCCCCAACAGCAGCTGCAATGGATGTAGATTATAAAATAGTCTTTATGCATAAAAATTTCAATTAAATAGTAGCTGCAGGTGAACTTTCAAGAGTTCGAACTCATAATTTCACTGTCTAATTTGGCCAGTGAGTAACCTAACCTCTCTAAGTTGCCCAGATTAAACTACTTCTCGTCTCCCTCTTAGCTAACTACTAATGTATAACTCTTGTCAAAGAGAATGAAATAAAACCTAATGAGCCTTTGGTTTGGTTTAGTGGTAATATATCGTTTCTATGGTTGAAAAGTCTCCAATTCCAGTTCCGATTTGAGCCAAATTTAAAACAACAAAAGATTGAGGTAAAAAGAGTAAGGGTTTCAATGTTATTTTTGGTGAATATACACAAGTATAAAGCAAATAAAGAGTGTCCTGCTACATATATAAGACTTATCTGCACTGCAAACGTCAAAAAGAAATGCGTGCGTTATTACTAGCATACTACATTATATTTAATTTATAATTCAAATGCATCCCCACATTGAAAGCTTTTGTTTTTCAGGCCATTGTTGGGCATGGATCCAAACACAGTTTTCAACCAACTTTTCCTTCTGAAGTCTGCAGACCTTTTTTTGTCAGATTCATGTGCCTGATAGTCTTCCAATCACATCAAACAATAATAACATAAGGTCACATAGCTATCAATGTCCTATATGCACAGCTGGCTTATCTTCATCTCAATCGGTACAGCAAAATTTGCATGAATAAAACTGAGCAAAATTTGCATAAATAAAACTGACCCCTTAGTTTTTGTTTCTGCAATTACTGTAGTGAACAAATTGACATTATCAGGTAGCCGGCATCAATTAAAGAATATGCCACGTTTCCATCGTATTCTGTGTCGACCGTAAATAAAATTTAGTTGATCAAATAAATTTTTAATTAATAGAATAAAAATTTAATTTAATTAATTAATATAAAATAATTTTATTTTAGTTAAAAAATTTATATAAATTTAATTTTTAGTTTAATTAATAATTAATTAATTCAGTTCGATAAGTTAATCATTAATTAAAATTTTTTAAAAAAAAATTTTAATTATTATTTTTTAATTAATTATTTAATTATATTAATTTTTTTACTATAAATATAATTTTATATTATAAAATAAAGTTATTTTTATTTTTTTAATAAATTTTATTTAATTATATTAATTTTTATTTTAAATAAAATTTTTATTATAAAATTTAAAAAATAGGTGAACTAACCGGAATAAAAATTTGAATAATTTAATTAAAAAATTTTTAAAAATTAATTTAATTATTTAATTAATTTAATCGGTTAATTAACTTAATTAACCGGTGCACGCCTTTCATGCACGATTACAATTCCCACTACCCAAAATTAATACGCACCACCAACCAAAAATTATTAGTAACTGTTTCACTGTATTGAGGATATGTTTGTTTATAGCTATGCCAGCTCTTTGTCAAAACACAACTAACCGTATCTCAACCAACTTTAATACTTTGATCTAGAACTAACTGCAGACTGTTGATAGATCACCAGCACTTTAATTTTTGGAGTGACAACTTCATAAGCTTAAAGTCATATTCCAAAATTTAAGACATTTAAATATGTATGCTCAATAATTTTTTTTGAGCTATTTATTCCACCACTAAGTTATTGGCCATATATATATATTTGGACAAAGAACAAAATAACATGATACGCTAACAAGTGAGCAACACCATTAGCAGAATGTCATACAAAGAAAATTTAATGTTGTGAATCTAAGAAATCATAATAACTACAGTCATCAACAAAATAATACTATTTTAATGCTGGGGGAACTTGTAACACTAATTGTTCTGACTTAACACTATATTAATTAGTCATTAATGGGAAAATCTATTAAAATCCGCTATTATAACCCTTAAACATATGTACATTACATTAGTTTTCATTAGGAGTGAAGAATTGGGGAAACACTTACCAACAGTTGCAGAATTGAACGTAGTGCTGCCATCAACCACATTCCTATTACCAGTGATGGTGGTGGTGGTCCTTCCATCTCCCGAAAACATAATATTAGTCTTCCTCCTTGGCACATCCACATTTTCTCTGTAAACGCCAGCTTTTATCCCTATGATGTACCTTGTACTACTATTTTCTGGTGCAGCATCTACAGCAGCCTGCACTGTCCTAAGTTTCCACTCCCATCAGCTGCCACAACCACATTAGGAGTCAAAGTTCCAGACTGCAGTAGCCTCCGGCCCCCAGCTGACATCCATTTAGGCCATTCTATTCCATTCTCCTCCTCTTCAAGCTTCCTTTTTGATGATGATGATGATGAATGTGTCTCCTTATTATTGGTCATATCTGTGTCTGTCATGTTCTTGATCAAGGCCAATGAATTGCTCACAGCCGATACACATGTCTTTCATCGCCCAAAAATAATTGGCGAACCTATATATATGACAAGAAAATCAATGGTCTTAAAATGGGAAAAAGAACTATACTCAGATGTGAGATCGTGAACTTTTAATACAAAAAAATTGTTATAATTGAAACAGATCAATAATGTACCTTTTTATCTGCAGTTTAAAGAAAGAAACCATCAAGACAAGTTTCTTGATTAGTCATAGCAGCACTAAGCAGAATCTTGAGATCAACAGCATGTTCTGATATGGACTTTTGAGATGGATAGATTTTAAGGTCTTGCACAACCTTGTCAATCTCATTTAAAGTTTCATTTAGAACTTGTAAACAATCATTAAAACCAGTCTTTTCGCGCTCTGCATAGTTGCTCAGGCTAGAAGCAAGTTTCTTGATCTTGAAATAAGTTTTTTGGACTGAATCTTTGGTTACATTGAGTGATAAATCAATTACATCTCTTAAGCTTCTGATCTTGGTTGTAGCATCAGGTAGAGCTGAAATTGCAGAGAAGCAAAGGTCAGGGTACATGTGTTGCTGCAGGAGGATTTTAAAATGGCATGACTTTCTTGATGGCATTTATGATCAATGAGTAAAGAATTCTTTGTTGAAGCTACACCAATAACTGTGCCAATAATTGCTGTGATTAGAAGAATAGAAAGAAAAAGACCGAAGAAGAGCCTTTCCTTCGTGTTTCTTGTTTTTCTTTAATTAATGGTGGATATTTAGAAAGGAAGGGAAATGAATGAAGCAAGTGCAGATAACTTGGCGACGGAGCTTCTTAATTTTAATATTTAATTTTATGAGTGCTTACAATTATATCAGCAAGTTTGGATTTACCGTTTTTATAATATTTAATTTTCACTGACTTATCAATAATTTATATATATTTTATCTATGAAATATATATATATATATTTTTTTTAATTTTATATACAAGTATTATCACTTACAAAAGTCAATAAGCATGTAGATATTTTAAATAAAATTGACTTTATTTTTATAAATATAGTTCAGTGTCAATGCATGTTTGAATTTGGTGTGAAAATATTGCCTTACCTCATGATGATTAAAAGCTTAATAATGAATCATTCTTATTTCTTTTTCAATATAACAAAAAAAAATATTTTTCTTATTAAAAATTTAGTTATAAAATCTTTTTTCCCACTTTAAGTCTCATAATGCATTATTTTTATAGAAAGAAAGCCGCTTATATATATATATTTTCAAAACGAAATGATTATAAAGAGAAAAATGTAAAAATATTTCCTTTTTTATTGATGTAAAAATATTTTCAGAGTAATTCATAAAACCAAGATGAAACTTACAGTTGAGAAAATTAAAATGTGGCAACGAATGATGAAAATCTAGAATTTTATTTATTATAATTATCTTTTATAGATGTATTAATTAACATTACCTTTCCTTAATAGACATCAAGTATTAAAATAAGTTGATAAAAATATTTAAAAAAATATATATTTTGAAGGCAAGAGTCCTGTGAAATGGGAGAAATTATATGATATAATAATTATTTCAATTAGATATTTTAATAGAAAAATAATCTAATTAGATAATAATATATGGTGATATTTTTTAAAAAATATATCTTAAAAATTTTTCAAATGAAACTTTTAACTTTTGATGATAAAAATATAAAAAATATATTATTATCTAATTAATTTATTTTTTATATAAATTATTTTTTAAGAGTAGAGTTGATAAAATTATAAAAATAATAAAACTCTTTTCATTAAATTTTAATATAAATATATATTTAAAAATTTAAATTTAATGTCTCTAATTAAACTAAAATACAGTTATATTAGATGGGAAGGATTAGGACAGTTTCTACTTTCTACCGCAATAGATTTTTTTATTTTTTATTTTACTTTGTTTTTCTCAATTTTGGGCTAATTAAATTTATAGTAGAGCTAATGTTCTACTTGGTACAAGTGGACGGGTCGGACTGCTTGGCCTTTAGTGCACCGACGGTATCCATATTTTTCACGCAAAGGTGTGGGTACAGCAAATAATAGGACTGGCGAGTAGGACCAGTTTCTTTAGACTATCTTTCTTTTTTTATTTATCCAGATTTAGATAAGGCAAGAGTTTTTTTTTTATATATTTTCAAGAAAAAAAATCCCAGCACGGAAGGTTTTAAAAAGAGAATTTTGAAATTATTGACTATGTAGAGTATTCATCAAGCACTCTTTGAAAATTAAAGAATATTTAGTTGTGAAAAATATTTTTTATTTTAAATTTTAGTTTTAAATTTTAAATATTTTAAAATGATAATTAAAATTTTAAAAATATGTTTATATATTTTTCATTTTTATATAACATTTAAATAACTTTATTTCTTAAATACAAATAAAAATTAAATTATTTCAAATTGAAATATAAAAAATAAAAAATAATTTGAATCAAAGAGAAAAATAAAGATATTATTTTAAAATTTTGAATTTTTTAAGTAAAAGCAGTTTTTTAAAACTAACTAAACAACAAATTTAACTAAAGAACCCTAAAAACTTTTAAATTTTATTTTCATTCTTGTCTGATTATTATTTTAATTATTTTAAGTTATTTATTTGGTTTAATTAATTTGTATAATTTTTAATATTGAAAATGAGAAATTTAACATTCATGATAAAATTAAAATTCTATCTAATCTTATAAACTTATTTAATTTATATCTTAATTTAAAGTATTATGTAAATTGCAGGTGATATGTATACCAATATATGTTATCTACAAAAAAAAAAAAAAAAAACCCCTCAAGTCTTGATGCTAAACAGAGTGAGGTTTTAATATATACATGTATAGTAGATATTGAGAAAAACATCAAAAATTGATTTTTTTTTTCTAAGCTCTTGCAATTCCAAATACTCGTATAATGTTATAAGGAATAAAAAACTTTGGTGTAATAATCTATTTATATATTAAATTAATTTTAAATTTAACAATTTTAAAAGTTTATTTCAAATATATAAATATATTATCCTTATTTGCAATTCTCATATTAAAAATGGTATTATGATATAATTAAATATAGTTGGTGGAAAATTCCTTCTCTTAATCGAAAAGAAAATTAACAGGAATTTGCGCTTTATTGCGAGACAAATGAATAAATGATGGAACAAAACGAGAACTTGCAGATCTTTTGCATTGATATTTTGGACATTTTCTATTTACTAATAATAAGGTAATATTACGAATTTTTTGTTTTTAAATAAAAAAATAAATTAAATTAAAAAAACGTAGAGAAAACAAAAATGAAAACATTGTTTAAGCATACATAAGTGGTATAAAAATTTCTTATCTAATAAAGAAAAAAAAAAAGAAGAAGAAAAGGTTTGTAATTGTTAAGCACATCCAAGTGCAAATCCACTGTGCGGATCTACATATTGTGTCATATAAACCCTGTGATAGTTATTATATTTTATTTTTTAAATAACTGGAGAAGTTTTTTTTATTGTTAAAATTAAATTTAATTTAAAAAAATATTCAGAAATTGAAATTTTGAGCGAACTTTAATAAATGTTCTCTGCAGAGGCAAACCCACAAATTTGGTAACGTAAAACAATATATTTTTTAATAAAAATATCTATAAAAATAAAAAAAATTTTAAATTTATCATATTTTTATAATATTTTTAAATTGTTAAAAATTTATAATTATTTTTTAAATTTATCATATTTATATAATTTATTATATGCTGATGATTTTTATAAATTTATTACATATTTTTATAAAATGGCTGAAATTTTTTTTATAAAAAAAATGGTGAAAAATGTGTGTGTAATCGATGATGCACAGAGGCCCCGTAATAATTAATAACTAATGAAAAATTGACAATCACGTGGCCGCATCCCTAGTTATAGAAGCTAGATGGACCATTGGGTTTACCAAGCCCAATACTACCGAAGCCTGTTTATCAAAATTTCAGCAGCAGTCAATATAACTCCTGCTTTTTTCAGGATTGAAATGGCGAATCCAAAGTAATAAAACTTGTGTGTGCCTTCTGTCAAAAAAAAAGGGGCAATTTTTAATATACTAACAATAATTTTTTTATTTATTTTTATAAACAAATTTAAGATTGGCTTGAAAATATGTTATCATTAGACTATTCCAGAGAAATTACATAATAAATATAAAATTTAACATATTACTAATTTATTTTTTATTTCTTATTAAAAATGAATTTTTTTCTTCTTCTTTTAATTTTATTACTTCTTCTATTCTATAATAATTGGTATTTTGATATTATTCTTTTCCTACTTCAATTTATGCGAATAAACCTTTAACCACAATCAGAGTATAATTTTCATTGAGATTCCAAATATGATAATTCCACTGAAGTCAAATATATTAGGATTGAAATTTCTTTATACACATACACTCAGGTTGAAGTTAAAGAAAGGAAAAGAAAAAATAAAAGGGAGGATTTTTTTTTATTTTGTCAATATCATACATTTTTTAATATATTTTATATATTAAGAGGGTGTTTGGCTTAATTTATAAAATTTAGCTTATAAATACATAAAAATTTTGCTTATAAATACTATATATTTATAAGTTTATATATAAGTTAATATGAGTTTGTAAATATTTAAAATTTTAAACAGTTACTTATTTACTTTAAATACTTATAAATGACTAATAATCATTCGGCATTTTTAATAAAAAATAACTTATAAATATATTTATCGTTAAAATAATTAAAAATAATATAAAATTATATTATAAGAAAATTTATTAAAATAAATAAAAATAATATAATAAATTAATTAGTTAAACTAACTTATAACTTAAGTATTTATAAAAATTAAAATAATAAGCTGAAGAATACTAATTTATTTTTTAGTTTATAAATTAATAAAATTATTTAAATAAATATTTTAGCTTAAATTTAAAATTTATAAATTCATCAAATTAACTTATAAGCTCCATTAAATATTCTCTAAATATATTTTTGAAATTGTGATCGATGTATCATCTGTATTGTATAGTGTACTATTTTAAAATTGAAAAATAAAAATTAAATATTAAAAGAAATTGATATTTTTAAAATTATTTTTATCTTTTAAGATATTTTTAACAAATTCAAAAGAAAAAGGTCGTTGGACAATTTTGATGGGCACTACAAACAACAAATGTCACTAAAATAGCCAATCATTCTCTTATTGTTGTAAGCCAATATTCAGTGCTCACAAGGAAAACGTGATGGATGCCACGTGGCCTCCACGTCTACGTAGGTGTCATTAACAAGGCACTTTTTCTTGTCCTTATTGGCAACTGCCAACTGGAGAGAGTTTCGAAATTTGCAACGAGACAACAGTTCAAACAAAAAATTTGCAATGAGAAAAAAAACAATGAAATTGGTCTATTATTAATTTATGGAATCCACGTGGGCCAATATTACTGGATCATCCTATAATTCAGTTTTGGATGACACCTCAGTAAGTGGACCCCATTTACTCTGCTCCTTTTTGCATTATCTGCCACACCTAAGCATCCTTATCATAAGCTCTTGCACGCAAACAATCCATTCATCTTCATCCCCCCACCCTTATAACGGCGAAATTACCAAAACACCCTTATATAAAATGTTAAATGTACGATTATGCTAAATCATTAAATTTTTATTTTGTAATAATTTTACGCATTTATTTTTAAATTATTATCTCAGTAAATATTTTTTATATAGTTAAATATGATATATCAAATAAAACTATATTAATAAATTAAAATAAAATTTATTGAATTAATTAATTAATCTACTTTAACATTCAATTAATTTTAAATTAATTAAATTTAATCGATGAAATTTGACGACGTGGCAAGGGTAACAGCAATTTTATAATATATGCTTTGATAAGCATATCATCATCTTCACATTTACAAAGTAGTTTTCGCTTTTTTCATGCACTGATCACAAAAACCACCCTTTGTCTCTGTCTTGAGCTCTCTCTCTCTCTCAAAAGTTCTGAATCTAAAAACTTTTTCTCTGATACGAAAGTACAGGAATCTTAATTTTATCACACAGAATATACCTGGATTAATGAAGGAATAATTTTTTTTTTCAAGAACTTTGAGAAAGGTAATCATCTTCTTCTTTTAATCTTTGATTATACGTTAATTAAGTAAGCATTTCAGATGACAATGCCCGAAATTATAATTTGTATTTCCTTTTTGGTGAACTTTTGTTGTTTTTTTGTTGTCTGATTCATGCAAAGTTTAATATAATTAAATATGAAAGCTTTTTGTTGATTTGTTGACTGATTTGAAATGATAATGGATAAGAACTTTTGGACATAATTTCAATGATTATATATTAAATTATAATAGTGATTAGAAGCCATATCATATAATTGGTTGCGTGTTTGTCTTGCTGTTTCTTTTTAAAAATTTTATGTTTATCTTGTCTTTAATAAATTTTGTTGTTTTGTTTTTTTGAAGGTTTGTGTTTGGTTTTTATTCAATTCAATCTCTATAGTGTGTTTCTTGAAAAAGCGGATGTTAATTACAATTATTAGTGTATGATCAACTTGAATCAGAAATTCGAATTTTTTTAGAGAATACTTGTTTTAAAGTTGTTATCTTTTTTATGTTGGAAAAGGTAATTGAAGGTACAAAATGCTTGGCAACGGAGTTCTTGGGATTCTTGCTGAATCTGTAAACAAGTGGGAAAGAAGGGCCCCTTTGACCCCATCACACTGTGCTCGGCTTCTACACAGTGGCAAGGATAAAACTGGGGTGGTTCGCATAATTGTGCAGCCATCTACAAAGAGAATTCACCATGATGCAATGTATGAGGATGTTGGGTGTGAGACATCAGAGGATTTGTCTGAATGTGGTCTCATTGTGGGCATTAAACAACCTAAGGTGTCTTTCAGATTCTCAGTTCTTCAATTTTGATTATTTGGTTGGAAAGCTTTCACAAGTTTGATAATTTTTTCTCTTTTCTTTTTGGGTGTATATAGCTGGAGATGATCCTTCCTGATAGAGCATATGCCTTCTTTTCCCATACGCACAAGGCTCAAAAAGAAAATATGCCTTTGCTTGATAAGGTGTATATGTATACACACATCTTCTAATTCACATATTTGTTGATGGGGATATATAAATTGTTGATTTGGTTTTGCTTGTGCTGACTTCTTTTGCTATGTAGATCTTAGCTGAAAGAGTATCGTTGTATGATTATGAACTAATTGTTGGGGATCACGGGAAACGGTTGCTTGCTTTTGGGAAATATGCTGGCAGAGCAGGATTTGTTGATTTCTTGCATGGGTTAGGACAAAGTATGCTCCACTACTTAGAATCCTTTTACAGAGTTCCATCATAACTAAGTGCTTCACTCTTTTCCTTTTCCCTTATTTCCCAGTTTATTTTTTTAAGAGAAATGGTTTCTGACTTTTATTTTACTTCTATATGTCCTAACTTTTATCCTGACAAAGTATGCATGTCAATGTGTTGACTGTCCAATTTTGCTTAGTTATGCTAAATTGAGTGTCCTCTTCTGCCATATATAATTTTCCTATATTTCCTTTATATTTAATTTCAGGGTATCTAAGCCTTGGGTATTCAACACCATTCCTCTCATTGGGTTCACCTTACATGTATTCTTCCTTGGCTGCTGCTAAAGCAGCTGTAATTTCTGTGGCTGAAGAGATATCAACTTTTGGATTGCCATCAGGAATCTGCCCTTTAGTCTTCATATTCACTGGTTCTGGCAATGGTATAGTAAATTGAAACCTCACATTCTGTTTCTCCAACTACACATGATGTTCCTGGTTGATCAATTGGTATAATGAATATCAAACATGTCAGTTGTGATGCTAAATTGGATATTGTACTATTAATTGTGACACCATCAAATACATTTTGATATTTCTTACATGCTTTAAAGTAAAGCTTTTCTTTCAATTACCATTGGCAACAAAGTCTAGATTTCATGTTCATACCTTTTACTTTTTTCTTTATTTCTTAATTCTATACCTTGATTTCTAGTACAAAAGTTTGACATTCTAAAGAAATATATTTCTTGCATAAATGAATGTTTTTCTTTTGCAATTTCCTCTTTAGTTTCTCAAGGTGCACAAGAGATTTTTAAGCTTCTTCCTCACACTTTTGTTGATCCAAGCAGACTTCCAGAACTATTTGCACAAGTAAGTTTGAAACAGCACTGCCCTTGTGCATATATCTCTAATTGAGTGGCTTTATAGTTACAAACTATTAAAGTTCACTTGTAGAAACTTTTAACTAATGAATGCTTTCTTTCTTTCTTTCATATTAGTTTATTAAACTTTTAAAATGATGCATTATTCCAGTTTCTGAATATTGCATTCTGCAACATTCTTCTGGTGCTCTACTAATGTCACTTTTGTTCTTATATGTGTGCAGGCCAGGGATCCCAGTCAACTTTCAAGGACATCAAAGAGAGTATACCAAGTATATGGTTGTGTTGTGACAAGTCAAGACATGGTTGAACACATAGATCCTTCCAAAACATTTGATAAAGTAACTCCAACACCTATCTACTTGTCAAATACCTAATGCATTTTTGTCTAAAATGCTGATAACCATTATTTTGTGAAATTAAGTTTTCCTCAGGCTTGAAATCTAAACCAAATTGTGATAGGCTTTTAGTCTTTTACGTCTATAGCTGCTTAATATCCTAAAATGGGCTCAGCTATTTTACTTCCTAAATTTGAAGGATATGATTCTTTAAAAATTTTAAGTCATTTATCTTCAATATTTTCAGAGACTGCAATTTTATTAAAACAAAATATGCTAAATTGCTAATGTAAGACATTTTCTATGTATTTCAGGCTGACTATTATGCACATCCAGAACACTACAAACCCATTTTCCATGAAAAAATAGCCCCATATTCGTCTATTATTGGTACGTGATAATATTTTTTATAAGTATTTTTTCAGATAAAACATATGGAGAGTACCTTGTGAAATTTTGAACATTACAAATGAGTTTGTTCTTGTTTCTCTGTCCCAATTAGACCTGCAGTTCTCTTTTCTTTTTCATTGAAAAACAAGTTATGAATTTGTCTTAAAGGAGGCATATGCTTATAATGAGTTATGAGTCTAATTCATATGTAAGCATTTTTTTTGCCCTTTTTAGTTGTATGAATTCCTATTCACATTTGCTGACTGAAAGGATGCAGTTTTTATGTCCTAGATTGTCACTTCATTAATGAATTGATATGCAATCTTACTGCAGCATTTATGTTCTCTACTGTTGCTTCATGAATGAATTGATCTTGGAGAAAAAAAGATACATTCATCTGTAAAATTTTATGACCAACCGTCTAGTACATATTTCCTTTCTTGATTCAATCTGTGGACCTTTATTATTATTATTGTTATTGTTATCATTACTGCTGCTGCTGCTACTACTATTTTTATTACTATTATTATTTAAATGTGATGCTTAGCTTTGTTCCATTTCAGTCAATTGCATGTACTGGGAGAAAAGATTTCCTCGGTTGTTGAGTTCCCAACAGCTTAAAGATCTAACAAGGAAAGGGTGCCCACTTATTGGAATTGCTGATATAACTTGTGATATTGAAGGCTCTATAGAGTTTATTAACCAAACTACATCAATTGACTGTCCATTCTTCAGGTACCAATGTCAGTAGCTTTCTCATATGCCTTGTGAAAATGCATCATGTACCAGCTGTTTTCTGGTCTTATCCATTGTTAAACTTTTTTGTTCTTTGGTTTCACTTAACATAAGAGGGAGTTCTGGTATTTTAAAACCATTGCTTGCTTGTGCAAACACTGTGTTTTAGATTCTGGCAAATGGTCAAATGATATCAATTTAAGATTCCATTTGGCTTACAATTTTGATTATTATGCATGAATTGATGAACTATTTTAAGTTTCTTTGATTTAATACTGAAACAGACTTTGATTATATCTGAGAAAGAGGTGAAAATCAAACAAATGAAAGGTTGGGATATTTGCATTTGCGACTGTTGATACAGCTGGATATGGTTGTATCATGTTAAATGTGGTTTACAGGATATGTGGTACAAAAGGATAAAGGATAAAGGATACTTAACTGGACAGGGAAGTAATTAACAAAAATATGAAAAGTCTTATTCTTTGCCCCTGTCCTCACTTCCACTTGGTTGACTGTGAGGAATGTCGAGTTGACGTGAAGAAAACCATCACAAATGGTAACCTTATAAGAAGAAATTTAAATTGAAAATTTACTCCAACTTTTCCCCAAAGAGAAGAAATTATGGTCTGTGTGAACTGTGAACTCTATTTTCTTGAATATGTTTCTTGAATAGTTTTAACATGCACTCATGTTAGTAGGCATTATATCCTGAATTCTGTTTCCAGCAAAAGATTAATTTTTTTTTCTCTTTTTTGTTAATAATTTTTCAATACTGGTGGTCAGGTATGATCCCTTAAATGATTCATACCATCATGACATGGAGGGTAATGGTGTGATATGTTCTTCTGTTGACATTCTTCCTACAGAGTTTGCGAAGGAGGTTTGTTATTCTGATCCATGCATTCTTTTTAAATTACAATGGTTCCTTTTCTGTGCATGATAGATCTAGCTTACTGCAACTTCTAATATTATCTTATTAACATTTATGGTGATGACATGAATCATACTGTTCAATCATGGAAAGGCTTCTCAACATTTTGGTGACATACTATCCCAATTTGTTGGCCATTTGATTTCGACAACTGACATTATCAAGTTACCTTCACATTTAAGGAGAGCTTGCATAACCCATGGAGGAGCACTTACCCCAATGTTTGAATATATTCCACGCATGCGGAAGTCTGATTCAGAGTAAACTTCTGCTTCCAGTTTGTGTTTCCTTAACTTTTTATTGATATTCTTTATATACATGGTCGATAATTGTGAGGTCTATAAAACCTAAACAATGAATCTTGAGTTTTTTTTACCAAGAATCACAAGAAGTTATATGTCTCCTTGTGATGCAGTCATTGGACTTATTCGTAGTTCAATCCAGCTATCTAGCTATCATAAACTCTAAAGTATTGATATGCAAGATATTGAGGTAGCAAAAATAATACTGAGAATTTCTAAGGAATAGCAAATCCACTGTGGACTCAAGACTGCAGTTGAGTGGGGCCAAAATTGCTAGAATCAATTTCTTATAGGGTTATTATATGAATATAAATACCTAACTGGAAAACTTTTTAGAACTAAAGGGGCAAAAATAAAAATTTTGAGGGTCAATATGAAAATAAATATTTATGGGAGGGAAAATATGAAAATAAAAAATAAAAAATACAGGTACAAAATTGAAAAATTTTATGGTGGCCCTCTAAATCAACTAGTGGGTAAATCTATCTTGGAGATATCAGGAAGACTAAACTTCACAGTTGAAAAAACAACTTGGCCTCTGAAACTTGAATTTGGAGAGGAAAAGAAAAGAGGAATATCTAAAGTTGGATGCTTTCAATTTCCACTTTTGGTGAATTAAAATTTTCTGCCAACCTTGAGCTACCAGATCTAAGGAAATGAATTAATATTATTTTGCATGAGAATCAGAGAATAAATACATGTATTTAGGATTTCTTTTTTTTTTTACCTGTTTCTAGTTATCCTATCAGTTCATCTCATGCATGTTGTCATCTATTTATCAATAAGCATGTGTACCTTTCTTGATATGCAGAGATATGCCAGAAAATTCTGCAAATTCTCACTTCAGCAAGAAGGAATTCAATGTCTTGGTAGTTTCTCAGTTTTGCTTACATATCTATATATTCCACATTACATAATATGTGAAAATCATATTGAATCTTGGCAGTTAATTTTATTGAATTGTTTTTTTCTTTTGAGCTCTAATTTCAATCCTTATTGCCCAGCACTGATTCTTTTGTTCAATTCTACTTATTGTTATTATAACTGACAGGTATCTCTGAGTGGTCACTTATTTGATCAGTTTTTGATAAACGAGGCTTTGGATATTATTGAAGCTGCTGGTGGATCCTTTCATTTGGTCAAGTGTCATGTGGGTCAAAGTGCTAATGTTACCTCGTATTCAGAACTTGAAGTAAGTTGACCTATTAGTTACGTTTCATTTTGAAAGTAAAAGTTCTCCATATTAAAGTCAAAACTATAGATTGTTGACAGAATTTTTTCAGTTTCTTTGATTTTTTCTGGAACTAGTCTCTTAATTACATTTGATTTTACATGTGCTATTTTAAAAATGTTGTTTGGGAACAACAGGACAGCCATGTGGGATTTCATTAGGCAGGAAAAAATATCACAACACCCCCATCCTCCAAAACAAGAAAAAGAAAAAAAAAAATCAGTCTACTCCACCTATTACCTGTTGATGCTTTATAAATTGGCAATTTATCTTATTTAAAGAATATTTTAAAATGGAAAACTGAAATTGATAATTTTATGGTTATAAACTTCAGAGGCAACCAGTTTTGGATTTGTTGGAAATTTGAAACTGGGCTTGCACGGGTGGGATGGCATCCATGAGATTTCTATAGCACTCACAACAAGTTGCCTAATTGGACAGGTTGGTGCAGATGATAGGGAAGTTCTGGATCAAATTATCAATTCTTTAACTTCCCTTGCTAATCCTAGTGAAAAACAAGGCTTAGATAAAGAAACAAATAGAATTTCCTTGAAAATTGGTAAAGTTCAAGAGAATGACAGTAACGAGGTCCATGATGCAATAAGGAAGGCTGCAATTCTAATTATTGGTGCAGGCCGTGTCTGTCGACCAGCTGCAGAGTTCTTAGCATCAATTGGAAGCATTTCATCTGCTGAATGGTATAAATCTAGCCTAGATGTTGATTTTGAAGAGCAACACAATGTCCAAGTCTTCGTTGCATCTCTCTACCTAAAGGATGCTGAAGAGGTAAGCAAAGAACTCTGTGTCAACCTTTGTTGAGTATCATCAGGGTAAAAACTTCGAAAATTCTTTCATATGGACATTCAGTAATATTAAATTATATAGATATCTGCAACCATCTATGCATGTTATTGTGAGATAACAGACATTTATGTTTTTGTTAACCTTAATGTGCTTGTTTCTTTCACATTTGGAAGGTCTTATTTCATATGTATTCATTTGGCACAGATTACTGATGGAATTCCAAATGCTACAGCTGTTCAACTCGATGTGATGGATCATGAAAGTCTTTGCAAGCATGTTTCACAGGTAGACTTCTCAGAATGAGATTGTAAATTTGCTGCACCAATTTTTCAAAGAACCATGTGGTAATAATCTTCAGATTTCATCACCATCAACATGGACTAACTTGGATGCTTAAAACATATGATTTTAAAGACCATAGGTGCAGCATGGCATGCATTTATAGCGATTGAGATTGTTGTCCAGCAGAAATACTAGATGCTAGTTGGTGGCATAAGCTGAAAGAGAATTTGAATCACCATAATATCTTGCTTAGAAATTTGCATATGGTTGTTATAATATTATTCTCCCTTCTTCAGGATGACATATGAAGCTGGTTCACGACCTTATGTTGTTCAATGTTTTTTATTGCCATGTGCAGGCTGAGGTTGTTATCAGCTTACTCCCCCCTAGTTGCCATATTATCATAGCAAATGCATGCACCAAGGTATTTACCATTTTTTCTATATTTTCATTATTATATATTCACTTCAGTTCCAAACTATGTTAAATTGCTAATAAACCCCGTCTTGGCATGCAAATGACAAATTCTGATTTATAAGAATGCTAATTGGAATCCAGCTTACAATCTACCAATTGAAAAATGTGTCAAATAGTTGTTGAAAATCATCTTCACAAATACTAGCAACAACTTTTTTTTAAAATTTAAATATGCCTTCATTTCTTTGTTTTTCTAGCTAAAGACAACTTTTTTTTCTTGATTCAGCTTAGAAAGCATCTTGTCACTGCTAGCTATGTTGATGATTCCATGTTAGCACTAGACGAAAAGGCAAAAGCTGCTGATATTACAATTCTTGGTGAGATGGGCTTGGACCCTGGTATAGGTAATTTTCCAATTAACAATATGCCTGGTAACTACCTCCTTAAAGATATTTAGAAGTGTGATGAGAGCAATTAAAAATTTAAAAAAAAAAAAGAAATAGGCTTTCTGCTGCAATTTTTTCCCAATAAGTTCTAACATATAAAAAATAGCTCAACATATCTATGGATTGAAATCTTTTTTGCTGCATGAACCAAAAACTTATTAACCTGAGAACTAGCTAATGTACAATGTCCTTCAAAAGTACTATTTGCATTACACTAAGATTGACGAGCCTCAGAAGTTATCCTGTATTGAACAACTAGACTTTTTAAGGACCTTCCTGGAATTTAGGCATCTCATATCACATGATGATCATTTCATGTGCACAACATTGACATCTATGGCTCCATTGCCCTTGACAAACTTGACAATTCTAAAGTCTTTAATTTTTATATTTTGATAGAATTTACCATACACTTCGTGTATCATTTCAAATAGGTCTTTTCATTAAATGATAATAGTCTCTATGAGTTATCTTACTCATAAATGACGAAAAGAACAGCAATAGATGATGTTAACAAAGAAGTCTACATATTAATGACCATTGAACATTAAACCTTTATACACTAGCTATATTATTACTTTCTGTAAATAAATCAAGGCCAACTAATAGCTTTTATCGTATCTTTTTAGGATGTTAATATATAGCCACTTTTTGTGTGATAAATGTCAACTGAAAATTTTGACTACAAAGTTAATTTTTTTTATAAAGTTGGTGATATTCAGTTTTGAACCTTCACTCTCTCATTCTTTCATCAAATTGTACCTTTTTTTTAAACATGTTTTAGTTGTTCTTCATATATTAGTTTTCAATATGCAAAGGTATTCACCTAGAAGTTTCATTAAAGTGTGTAATGCTTTTGTGAACTTGAAAATCATCCATGCATGCTTCAGATCATATGATGGCAATGAAGATGATCAATCAAGCTCATGTTCGGAAGGGCAGAGTAAAGTCTTTTACCTCTTACTGTGGGGCACTTCCATCACCTGCAGCTGCAAATAACCCACTAGCTTATAAGTTCAGGTATCTTGCTTAAGGATTAAAATAGATTTGGTTTATTTTCCTTCAATATAATGATATTCTGCAGAATATTTTTAGTTTTTAATACTTACAATCTTTTAGTTCTAAAGCAGATTGATTAGAACTATCAAAGAGAAATTTTTAGGCAAGACTATCCTGTATTTCCTTGCTCTGAGCTCTCACAACCATGTATAACTATTTATATTAATTGTTAAATGTGCTTTTACTTTGTCAGTTGGAGTCCTGCAGGAGCCATCCGAGCTGGAAGAAATCCTGCCACCTATAGATCTAATGGTGAAATTGTTCATGTTGATGGTGAGTTAGCAAGCAACAGAAGTGATAAATCCTGGTGGCAGAATGTGTTGCTTTATATTGGATACTAAATACATGGTTATTTTGCCATTTTCACATTTCAAAAGTTTTTGCTTTATCTTATCTGCTGAATATAGATAAACTTTCACTTTCATCCTGGATTTTTTCTTTGCATTGATTTCACGATCATGGGATGCTGCAGCTCGAGCTGTATCTAAATATTAGAAGGCAATGTTGATAAGGATTTTGATAATATGATTTTTTTTTTCTCTCCTCATGTTTGTTGCTTATGATTTCTGGTTCAATTTATGGTACAAATTGCAGGTGATAAACTTTATGATTCAGCTGTCAAACTTCGTATTCCTCATCTTCCAGCTTTCGCGCTGGAATGTCTGCCAAATCGAAACTCTTTAATTTATGGGAAAGTTTATGGAATAGAAGAAGCATCAACAATCTTTCGTGGAACCCTCCGCTATGAAGGCATGACATTTTTTTTGGCTATTTTTAAGGCCAAAACTAAAAGATTCTCTTGTAACTTGAAATGGGAATGAGTTTAGACCAATATAAAATTTATTAACTTAAACTATAACAAATATCTTTTTGATACTTATTTTGCTGATTATTTGTGCAGGGTTTGGCGAAATAATGGGGACACTTGCAAGAATTGGTCTGTTTAGTCCTGAACCTCATCCAGTTCTTAGATGTGAACAGAGACCCACATTCAAAAGGTTCCTCTGTGAACTACTAAAGTTTCATGGTGAAAAATTGTTAGGGGAGAAAGACATTACTGAAAAGATTGTCACACTTGGATATTGTAAGGAAAAAGGAACTGCAGAAAAGGCAGCCAAAACTATTGTGTAAGCTATGCAATCTGCTTAAGAAATTTAACAATGGTCAGTTGTCGGAGTACACCGTGAATGAATCTAGCAGTATCTCTAATATATTTATAGTCAAATAATTGTTAGTGCTCAATTGCTCTATATTATATATTGTTGGATTCTGTTCGAATATCTAAAATTTGTTTCCCATGCCGATTAGATTTTTGGGATTCCACGAGCAGACAAAAATTCCCGCCTCCTGCCAAAGTGCATTTGATGTTAGCTGTTTCAGAATGGAAGAAAGGTTGGCGTATTCCAGTAATGAACAGGTATGTTTCCTTTCTGGTATGTACATCCCTGGGATTATTTGAGGCACTTGGATGTATGTTTTTGTTTCAATCAGCTGCCTAAAAGTTACTAACTTAATTGCCCTTTGACTTATGGCCAGGACATGGTACTTTTGCATCATGAAGTTGAAGTTGAATTTCCTGATGGAAAACGTCCTGAGTGTCACAGAGGCACTTTATTGGAATTTGGAACAACAAAGAATGGGAAAACAGTTCCTGCAATGGCTCTCACCGTCGGAATACCAGCAGCCATTGGTGCTCTGGTACTTATAACACACAATCAGCTTCCACCTGTTTTTTGGGAGAGAATGTTCTAACTACAACTTTTTGTTGCAGCTCTTACTAGAGAACAAGATCAAGACAAGAGGTGTCGTAAGGCCTATTGAACCTGAAGTATATTTGCCAGGTAATTGAACAAACATGTTTTCGCATTGCAGTTGCAGAACAGTTGACATGTAACATTGAATTTTTATGGACTTATTATGGACTTGCAGCTCTTGAAATTTTACAAGCCCACGGAATAAAGTTGATTGAGGAATTTGATTGACCTGAATTATGGACTTAAAATGAGATACCTCATTGAAGAATCGATGTTGTACGTCATACTCTACATAGAAACCTCCACGTCTGTTGAGCCACTTCCAATCTTCAATTTTGGAGCAGATAATCAAAGACAAGATAGAGAAGCTTTTGGATGTTGGCTTAGGCCAATACGACCCACATTTGATTGACAAAGTTTCTGTCAAGATGAATGGACAGATTCTGTTAAAAAAAAGATGAAATTTTTTTTCTCATTTATATATGTTGTTAACACTTGAAATCTTTATGTATTAAGATACTAGTTGATTGTGTGGACGGTAGCAAGGCTTATTTCAATAAAATGATACAAAAGCATTGGTAGGCCAAACTGATGATCTGATGCTATCCTATGGTTACCTGGCCATTTGCAATCAGAATTCATTTCTCAATTCTCATCCTCCACTGATCCGCCCTACAATGATGTGCACACAATCCGAGATAATCACCAAAATGTTGGCAATAAATGGGGGAAAATGAGAATTTAGGAAAAATTTATGAGATATGTAAACCATGACAACCTTCAAAGACACTAAATTTCATCCTATCTCAAGGGACCTCCAACTTTGTATAACAAGCATGATATGATCTCTGAAAAAGAAAAAATTTAAAATAATGTCCGTTGTGTGTTCCATCAAATTGGCAACTTATTATCCTAATTCTCTTTTACGCCTCAAAACGAGGAAAAAATATACAAGATCATCTCATAACTATTACAATTCTTCTTCTGTTTCTGTTGCTCATACACCAGAGTTTTATCTGGCTGGTCTCGTTATTGTTGTGTTCCCAAAAGCCACTACACTATCAAGGCCACCTCTGTCTTCGGTGTCCCAGGCACAAGAATTGGTTATAATATATTAAATTTTTAGACTCCATGTTTTAAAATCATTAGAAACTAAGAAATCCATGAAATTAATCGTTGCTCCACTTGTTCCCAGTTATGAACTTTAGTGACCAAGGGATGCTGATGAACTGCGTCAGTCTTGCACCAGGGATACGAGTTCTCATAATCAAAAAGTAGAACTTTGATTCCAATTTCAGCACACTCCATAGCATATCTTGGGTTATCATCAATCAGAGTTGTTGCACCTAAGGACCTACCAGACAAAATCTGGATTAGTACTACTAGCAACTCACTTAATTCTACACAATGGTGTCAACATATCAAAGACACTGAGCAACTCTTTCAGAGCCATGGTTTGGCACTTCGGCAAGATAATATAATGTATCTGCCAGTTAAATGCACATTTCAGAATCTTAGGAAGTTCAATATAATCTAAGAAAGAAAGAGCAGTCAAATTAGATAGTTGTAAGAAGATGAAATATACTGCAAATTAGCTCATCGAAGTACCTGCATATTTCTGACTTGGGTCTGGACTCCCCATCCATAGCAAAGTGATTGCCAAAGTGAATCTCTTGAAACACTCCTGGATAGTGCTTCTCTATCCACTCAATTGTGTGATCCTTGATAACATTCTGCCGAGACCTGTTCATAACATTTCAAAAGAAAAACTCTACTCATGTTCAAGTTCAATTATTATACACGATAGAAAGCAGTATGCAAGGAGTACATACGTCACAACAGACAGTTTACAAAGTCTTGACAACTTATGAAGCACCTTCTGAGCACCTGGGATTGGATAGATCCCAGACTTGAAATATGATGTCTTAAAGAATTCATGGACACGCATATTGGCTGCAACAATAAGAGGATCAAGGTTCTGAAGCAATTCAATATTATAAAATTGAGCACAGGAAATCTCAATGATGGCAGAACCTCTCATTAAAACCAAAATCACAGTTCAGTAAGCATCTAATTCAATGAGAAAATCCAAAAGCCATTTTTGGGTTCCAGTGCAACAATTCATACTAACAAGGATTTGTCCAACTCAAGAATTTTGCATTTAGAATTTGAGAAATCGTTCAAATTAGCATATTAACATGGTAAGGTTGAACAATTGCAAACTAAAAAGAACACTTTTTTTTAAGTTCAAAAAACAGCATTTTGGATTGTTGATAGGAGTTACACCATTTAATTTCACATACATGTGTCTTATTTGAGGGGAATCCATAAAGATTCCTCCACTACTACTGAATTTTTTATGTTGTTATTAAAAGCCAACCTACAACTTCTAAATGAACCTTTTGTCAAAATATAGCCTCCAAAACACACCAAAAAAAAAGAGTAACAACTTTAATGGGCCAGGGTAGCAAGACTATCATATACTGTTTATATTCTGCAAAATTCTGGAATTTCAAACAAAACTGCACTTTCTAAAGGGTAAATGATTCATCGCATGAAAACTAAAATTTAGCCTATGAAGCATGTCAATACAAGGATATGCTGGTTATACCTTCATCACGGGAACAGTTCCATATCTGTAACAATAATAGAGAATGTATTAGAATGGATATAAAAGAAAAGGGTTTGTTTCCAGAAAAATAAATTATTAGGACACCTGATAAGGCTTGCAGCTCCTAGCTCTAAGCCTAGGCACTACACAACATAATGGGTTAATGTAACATGAATATGCCACAAGCTCGGGTAAAATTAAAATGCCGAAAAAAGTACTTTTCAAATAACAGAAAGGCACAAATTGGATAATTCTGACACTGCAAAAAGAGTTCACAATGAAAATGTACATATTACAACATTATTTCAATAGGCTAAAAGCAAATTTAAAATTGAACTGAATAACATTTCCTACATTCATTACATACAAGGCAAAAAGAAGAAACCATAGCATTAATTCACTTGACATGCTAACCCAAAGACCAAGGAAGAGTTTGTGGTAACCCAAACTAATGTGGCACAGACCAAGCCATCAGCGTTAGTCAATTAGATATGTTGTTCAAGCTAGTCAATACACAGACTTGACCCCGACCAATGCAAGTGCTTCAAGTATCCATCACAATAGGATTTTTCGAACAATGCTAAGTCTCAAAGTTACTCATGCATAAAACTATATTTTTGTTGAGTTTATCTTTATTGTTTTGAAGATCAGTTAAACAGTAGTTCATCCATTCTGGCTTCAGAAATCTATATAACTCATCAGGCCACTGCTATTTACAGAAATATAGAAATGATAAAGCTGGGTATGCAATACCTTGAAAAATTCATAAACATGGTACTCTGACACTGAATGGTTGGAAGAGTAACGATCAGCAATAAATCTGTTCAAAGCCGATACAAAATTCCCAAGAACTGCTCAAAGCAAAACAGCAGAATCACAGATAACAAGAAGAAATTCAGTAATGACTGAACTAAACAAATATATAAAACGTGCTTGGTTAGAAAATGACCAGGATACAAACAGTGTCTTTTTGCAATCAATGGAATGGCGAAAAACAAATTAGATTTCCAACCAGTATCATAAAAGTGTCAACTACACGATAATTTTTTCATCACCTGTTTTCGTGACTGCCAATAAGGCTTATGCCAAAGCCTCATCTTTCATTCGCTTCAGCAGATAAACGAATTAGACAGTCAAACGATGAGCAGATAAACAACTCAACAACAAAGACTTTTAAAGCAAGACAAAGAATTAGAAGCCCAAAACACAAATGGACGAGCAAGCAAAAATACAAAATGATAAGTTGAGATATACCCTCATCAACATCAACAGCAACAACAATGTTTCCAGAGAGAGGATAGTCAGGGAAGCCAAGAGGCTTTCCACCTTGACAAGTCCCATGACCATTTACATATGGTGCACTCTTGACGGTACTGCTAATGCTGCTATCTTCCAATCGAGACTCAAACTCATGCAGCAGTTGGTGTTGTGGAGCAGCAAATGCTCGAGGCATTCGATCATTTCCAGGTGTGTGAGAATCAGAGCAACATTTTAGCGTGAACCCAACACTGCCACCACCGCCGCCTCTGTTTATCCTAAAACCAAGACTAGCACCACTTGTATTGTCAATGGAAACAGTATTGGTCCTAGGAAAGAGAATATTTGAAGAGGAATAAGTAACCGGCTGAGGTAGATTATGAAAACCCTTCAGGAAAGGATCACTACGGGTTATATAAGCCATGATCAAAGCTTTATAATGGTGGTGATTTAAAGTAGATAAACGATCAATGAATGAAAGGCGAGTTCTTTGCCTCTTTAACATAACTAATAACACTCACATTCCACCATGAAAACACAAAAATCCAGGTCTCTAATTTATCTACTCTCTCTAAAGTACTGATAAAACAAAATTGGGAAGCCGCCACGAATCAACCTAACCCTCCTAAATCAAGAAAACCACTCCAATGCAGGCAAAGAACAAGAAAGAAGATAAAATAAAACAAGAATTGAAAAGGGGTCAAAGAACACAGCAATTAACGTAAAAAATGTCGAATATCCCTCGCCACTATTTAGGCAGCCAAGAGCAAGAATCTGAAGAAAATGTCTAAAACAATAAAAAAAAATTACAAGAAACAAAAACCCTAAAATAAAAAATTAAAAAATAAAGGAATTTTATATTTGATTCGAATCGAATAGAAAAGGGGAAAATGGAATTTATGATTCGAAACAACTATTTAATCTCAAACCACACTATATAGAAGAAAATATTTAATTTTGTTTAACAACAAATTAACGATTGGTTAAGGCGCGTAATTTGCCTCGATTTCCTCTCTCTCTTCTAGCTCTTGAATTTAAACTATAGACATTTCCCAATCCCTAATTTTAATTGTTCCTTTTTCTTCTTCTTCTTCTTCTTTGCTTTTATTTTTTATTTTTATTTTATTTTTTAGCCTGTCTATATACATATATATAATATATATTTTGAGCCCCACAGAAAATGGAGTATCAGAAATTAAAAACCTTTTTTCTTTATAAACCTTTTTCCTATTTTTGATTTTTTGTCTATTTTTAATAATCTCATTAATTATGCGTAAAAATTATTATCATCTACTTTTCTTTCTTTTTCCCAACTAAAAATGGATATTAATATTAATATTAATTACTTAATTTATTTCTTTTTTTTAAGTTGCTAAGTTCTTACTCTTATCGTTTCCAATCCAAATCTTATAGTTTTCTTGTCATTATTCAAACTAGAACAATTCATTTCTAATAAATATGATAAAATGGATACAACACTAACAAAGGACTAAGAATTAAATTAAAAAAATTAAACATAAACTTAATCGTTGTAAAAGCCATATCAAAAAATGATATTTCATGTTTAAATTTTAAATTTATTAAAAAATAATAATATCGAAAGGCATTTTTTAAAAATTTAATTCAATAATTTAAAACATTTCAATTAAATTAATTTTAAAAATTAATAAATATTGAAACTTTTGTTAATAAATTATATCTGAAATTTGTATATCCAGTAATTAAGTATAAAATTTAATAGCATACCAAAATTTAGTATAGTGTTAAATGTATACTTCTAAATGATTTATAATCTTTTTTCTCTTCGCAATTATAATATTTTAAAAAAAAGTATGAAATTTAATATATTTAAAATAAATTTATAATTGAATTATTTTTTTATTTTTTAAAATATTAATAATATAATAAATATTAAATTTAATATATTTATAACCTTATATATTTAATTCTTTTTATCATTTCACTTTTTATATTTATCCATTAATTATATACACACTTTAACTTGACTTTTTACTTATCATCTAACCCTTTTTCTTTTTTTTGCTTATGCGACAATAGGGTATAGCTTCACACTTATTAGAGCTCGTGAAGCATCTTATTTACAATCAAATCTCAATCAAGTTGCATCATTAAATTTAAGCTTTTTAATACCAAATTTTCTCATTTTTATTTTAAAAAAATATTACTCTAAAAATATTCATTGCTTATTGATTTATTATTATCTTAAATCTAAAATAATTGTTATATTATTTGTTAAAAATAATTATATTTAAATTTATTTTATATTGTTATATGAAATTGCTTGTAAAACTAATTTAATTATTTTAAATTTAGTTTCCTCTAACACATATCCTTTAACAAAAAAGTAAAAAAAAGTATAAATTAAAATCCTTTAATAGTCATATAAGGGGGTGTTTTTCAAAACTGGAGCTTTTTAGCTTATTGTGAATAAGTGATTTTTAGATTATAATCAGATTAAAAATAAGCAGTTAAGCGTTTCTGTAAACTAGCTAATAATCAGCTGATAATCAGTTTATAATCAGTTAAGTGTTTCTGTAAAATCAGCTTATAATGAGTTTTTAATTGTAGAAACTGTCAAAATGACCAAACTGTCCATGAGTTTATTTATTGTATAAAAATAATTTTTTAAATGTCAATTTAAATTTTATTTTGCAATAATAATAATAATAATAATAATAATAAAATTTAATAATAATAATAATAATAATAATAATAAAATTTCTTTGATGAAAACTAAAGTGTATAAGGTAGGCAAATTTGAAATATTGAAGATTAGGTAGGAATAGTATGATCTTTTACTTGGTCAAAACTGCTTAAAAAATAAGTGCTTAAAAAAAAGTAGTAAAATCCAACTTTTAAAAAACTGATTAAAATCAGATTATAATCTACTATTTAAGTTTTCAGAAACACTTAAATAAACAACTTATAATCTAAAAACAGTTTATAAGCAGTTTTGACCAACTTTTAAGTTTTGAGAAACACTCTCGTAGATATACTTTTCAGAAAAAATAAAATTTATTCTTTAATATATTCACTTTCTTATCTTTCTCATTCTTCTTTCCTTCTCGCTTTGACAACAAGCTCCAGAACATCTCGCTCCCCCTGTTCTCATTATCATCAATATTATTATTTCTGTTGCTTACATGTAAGGGAGAACTAACTTAACAAACAAACATTGCAGATCTGGAAAATGGTAAAATAGGTTTGCGATCTATATCTGCAAATGAATAAGAAAAATCCCCAAATATCTTAAGGATTTGAGACAGTGGGTTTAACTAAAATAATAAAATTTTATGGCTAAATAATCCAAAGTCCATCACAAAATTCCCACTTGAAATAATTTGCAATTGAAAGGAACCAAACAGCTGGTAATTATTAAGCATAAATTTTAAAGAGTATACACAAATTAAAAAGGCCGAATTGCTACAAAACTTAAATAATACAGCCTGAGATACATTATATTGGAAGAGGACAACTTATGTATATAATACACAAAACAAACCCGAAGAGTATTCTGTTAAAAGAAGCAGAAAAGAAAAGGAAGCGCAACCTATATGACAGATAACCATAATTATCATTAGCAAAAGGCAAGCTAATGGGCCACCGTGGTTGCGACAATGGTGAGATAGTCTTGATTAAGGTTGTCGCTGACAGTGGGCTTGGAAAGCATGAGAGGTCGATCCTTGCATCTTCTTCATCATCTTCTTCGTTTTCCAACTCTGGTTGAATGTTTTATTTGCTTTTGGATTTGATTGAATTGTAGATCTGAGAGACCACGAAATAGATAGGAGAGAAAGGAGTTTTATCAGGCAAGGGTGAAAAAAAAATTTAGGGAAAAGTCGGTTTAGGGAGAACACAGATTTGGGGATACAGAGTTTCTTATTTAATTTCTATTAGATTTTTCCCTTTCAAACGATGTGTTAATTTTCTTTCCTACATGGCGCCACATATTCATGGTATGTTTGGCGTTTGTAAAACACGCTGTAGCAGTTCTCTATTTATCTTAAATTAAGTCAGTTTATTGGGTAAATAATTGAGTTTAGGGAGATTAAATGGTGGTTCAAAAAATTTAAGAAATAAAGTGATAAAAGTATTTAAATATAAGAGGTTATATATGTATTAAATCTAAATATTATTAAAAATAGTTTAAAATAAAATATATTTATATGTTGTATCATATTTATAATTATTAATAAATGACATAGTTTAGAGATAATAACGCATCTCCTGCTATATTTATGATCAATTTTTTCTCCCTTGATTGGAATACTTAAAAAAATAAATGGGAGAAGTCAAGTAATATATATATATATATATATAAAGTAGGGAGAGGATGGGGGAGAAAAGGAATACAATAAGAAAAAATGAGGAAAGATATTTTAGTTCATAACATTTAAAAAAAATCTTTATTATATTTTAGATGTTGCAACTTTTATTTGAAATTTGAATTTATATTAATAAAATTTAGTAGAATATGTGAAATTTCATAGAATTAAATCAATAGTATTAAACTAAGAAGAAGAAGAAGAAGAACAAATGGTTAGATTAAAAGAGAGAATAAGTTCAATAATTTAGTTTGGGTAAGATACTAAGTTTAGTAATTCAGTTTTGGCGGCGGCGGAATCAGAAACCGAACGAAGAAAGGGCAATTTTTCACCAAAAATTGAATAAGAGGGTCCAATTTTTTTTTTAAAAAAAATTACAAACGAACTAAAGATAAAATTAAATATTTAATATTATAATTAAATTTTAAATTTTTTATTATAAATTACTATTAAAATTTTTTTTATTATTTATTAAATTTTTTACATATATTTTTTTTAATTCTTGAATCTAATAATTTATTTATAGAATTTTATTAAAAATTAATATTTAAAAAAATATTAATAAATATTATTATATATATGAAAATAATATATTAAAAGTATATAATTTTATAAAAAGGGTATAATTATATATACATATGTAATTTTAATTTTATATAATTTTAATCATTTTAATTTAAAAGTATATAATTATATATAATTTCAACATATATTAAATGAATATAAATTATTAATTATATATATAATATTATTTTATAAAATTATATATAATATATAATAAAAAAATTATATATTCAAAATAATATATATATATATATATGTTAAAGGGGGTAGGGGAGGGGTCAGCTGACCCCACTGACCTCTCTATGCTTCCGCCACTAATTTTTGGTATATTAATTTTTTACAAGCTGTATTTGAAAATATTTTTATTATTTTATTAACAAAGTATAACATAACTAATTACAAAGTTAAAATCAGTTTGATAAGCACTTAGGCAAGTAACAAAATAGTTAGAGCAACTGACTTAACTATAAAAACTGAACTTCAAATATCAAAATAGTAAAAATAACAAAGTATAAATACCAATAATATTTTTTTTCCTTTTTATAAACAAAAACAATAGAGTAGCGGACAATAAAATAAGATTTTAGTATTAAGGACCATAGCTTCAAATAATAGTCAACAGAAACCCTGACGAAAATACCCTTATAACCTGACGAAAAATTTTAAGAAATAAAAATTACAAAAATACTTTTATAACCTTAGAATTAAATTTGTTAACATTGGAATGATAACTATAAGTAGTAGAACTTTAAATTAATTAATAAATTATTTTTATAGCCTTTCGAAATTTAAAATTAGATTTAAAAATAAACGAAGAAGGTTGTGCACCAAATTACGGTGAAACATACCTTATACTATTAAAACCCAATAATATTTTAAAAAAAAAACCCAAATTTAACTTATATTTTCTTCTTCCTTATCCCAAACCCGCAGCCACCATCACCTCCATTTCTATCTTCTTCTTTCTTATTCTTTTTTCCAAATATAACTTAAAAGTCATAAAATCTTTTCAAACAATTTAGATTTTTTATGAGAAATAATTAATTTATGAGTGAAATTACAAGAAAATTATCATCAAAGTAACGAATTGAATGAAAAAGTGATGAAAAGGCCAATTTAATAAGATTAGTGCTTGTATCTTACATATTTTGCTATTTGTGTTAGTTTATTTGAATTTTAATTGATTATGTCAATATTTGATTTGATTAAATAAAATTGTTATAAAAGAAATTGCATATTAAATGTTTGGTGAAGAATATGAGTATGGAATTATGCTTCTATAATAATAAAGTTATTTTTGTAATAAATATGATAAATAAAGTATGTATTTAGTTGTTATTAATTAAAATAATGTTTGAAACATTCATTGAACCATTTATGTGTTAATTTAGGGTTGTGAAAAAATTAGAATTTTGGCAAGTTTAGAGTTATGAGATGTTTAGGGTTACGTAACCTTATATTTTGGAAGTATGACCATATGTATAATAATCAAAAGTGTGCTTCCTAGATAATTAAATTTAAATCAAGCTTGGGAAGAATTACAAGATTATGGAATATTTGATCATTAAGAAAGAAAACTCTTTTATCTTGATAAATATGGTTTAAATTATATTTGAAGATATTGAAATATTAAATTAATTGATTTTGAAGTGAATTGTGTTGATGAAACTAAGTGGTTATTTGAAGTATATTAGTTGGAGAATTGAAATGTTGAATTATTGTTCATGGATAGAAATGTATCGGGAGCTAAATGGCTAATATATATATAACTTTGGGTAAAGTGAGTATGTTTAAAATTAAATATAATAGCGTTTACAGAAATTATATGATTAAGCTATGTATAGGAAAGAGTATGTGAGCAAAGGAAAACGAAAATACTACTGAATGAAAATTGAATTGAAAAAATTAACTTGAGTAAGAAAGACTAGCACATAACTTAATGGAATTCTTTGAATGAATAAATTGATTATTAATTCATTTTTGTTAGATATCAAGCATACTCACATAATTTTCTAACTTAAAATTAAGTTTAGAACAACCTTATAACTAGTAAAGAATTAGTTTAGAGTTTTGGTAAATTTAGGTTTTAAACTTGAATATGGAACTAAGTGATGGAGAAATTGATCGTGGATTTACTTTTGAATGGGATTAAGTGTATTTGTTATTATTTGAATTTTATTTAATTCTTATGCTTATAGAAGTTTATTAAACTTTAACATTAGAATTAATTGCAATAGACTAAATTATTTAGATTATTTAAGAAAGAATTGAAAATAGAGCTAAGAGAGGTAAGAATTGAATATGGATCAATTTGTAGTTGTAAATAAGTGTGTTGGTGAGTGTTCCAGAGATCTTTAATTTAAAACTTTAGAAAGATAAAATTTAAAGGAGAATTAACTTGTAAATTATGATTTATATTCAACTAAATTTAATTGATAAACAAGATAAAGCAAATAATCGATTTAAGATATAAAATGAAACTATGAAGTATATACATGATGTATACTGAAATTTCTGTTTCTGCTATATGAAGTATATTGTCTGAATTTTTAGACTAATCTAAAAATGTTCAATAAGCATAAAATTTTATTTGGAAGTTTATATATGTATTAGTAGTTGGTGTATGAAATTTCATAATTTTTAAAGATGATTTACTATAGAATAAAAATAGAAGAACGCAAGCTACCATGACTGTACCGGTAGAACCAAAATTTTAAGGTTTAAGAAACTTAATTGGAAAATATAGTAAAATAACTCAGAAAATTATGAAATTTTACATATAAGATAATATATTTATTTAAGACGTATGGTTAAAATTTCATAAATTTTAATAAATTTATAATGATAAAAATAAAATCAAAAGTTGAAAATGTCATAATAGTGATAGTAAAATCATAATTGGTAATATTAGGTAAACATATTTTAAAAACAATGTAAATGAGCATATAAAATTTTGAAATTCTAGATAAAAGTTTATATATATGTTTTGGTTATATGGTTCAAATTTCATGAATTGTTATGAATGTTTGGTACCTAAATAAAATTAAAAAAATGGGTACTATAGTAAAGTTATTGTAAAAACAGAATATGTGGATTTGAAAAATATAATTTTTAAATATAGTAAAAGAATCTAAAAAATTATAAAACTTTAAATATAAGTTTATGCATGTGCATAAGACTTGTGTTTAAATCTATATAATTTTTAATGGAAATTTAGTACTAAGAAAGAATTGAGAAAGAGAGACTGGCAGAGAAAATAAGAATGTGGCATATTTTCAAGAGTTGATAAATAAATTAAATTTTATATAGCAAACAAATGAAGTAAAGTTTAATAAATTGAATTATTAAAGTTTTAATGTCAATTGGTTAATGAGAAAAGTGGTTGTTATTTTAAAGAATTATTAAAAATAATAATATTATTATTGCATGTGAAATTGACTAAAAATGAGAAAATAATTGGATTGCCTGATTATACTAATAATAAACCTAGTATTCGAATTAAATGGCTAGTCAAAGAGTAGACGTTCATAGTGTTAGTGAACACTTTGTACCATTAGTAGACACTTTATATTATCAGTGATAGTAGACATTTATGCCATCAGTGGGACATTGATCATCTTCTTTACAGTGGATATTTACTTATTATCAGCTATCTCGTTATCCGAACCTAAAATTTAAAACTTAATATATGAGGACAAAAGTATAAAGATAAAAAAAGCTTATAGGATTATATATATATGTTAATTATTGTTTATATTAACTTATTGAATTATATAGATATGTACTGAAAGTATATAGAAATCATAATGAAAAGTGAGATTTAATAAAATTTTATTAAATTAAATATTACTGAATCAAATATAATCAAGGTACCAAAAGTATTAAATTATAAATTGACTGAAAATGTCCTAGAATATTATCTTAAATTATAGTGCTTAAAGTATCAAGTAAAACAAAAATGTTCATAGTGTTAACTGAATGAAAGTTTTCATTATAATAAAATTTATTGAAAATATAAGATATAAATTATATTAGAAAAATATTGACAATTACAGTGAATTTATGAAATTTATTAATGTAAATTGTAAACAAAAAATATAAAATGTAAATAGAAAATATTGATATTTCAAATGCAATATTTATTATAAAATAAATGTTGGACAACTGTTATAGTTATATATTATTATTTAATTTTTTAATTGAATTTAAAATATAAGAATATAGATCTTATTATAAATAATGTTATTTTGAAAAATAATTGCAAAGAAATTTTATTGTTATTAATATAAAGTAAAATTGTATTTATTTTATGATAAAATAAGTTTTACCGAAAATATTTATTTTATTAATTTATTTTAAAAAATTATGATTTACTATTTTATCGTTATAATTACTTATATTAAAATTAAATAGCAAAATATATTTATACAAATACCATTAAGCTATAAACTTAGTGTGTTATAATTTTCTAACATATAGGTAATACAAATCGAAGTGAATTTAGCAATTTGTAAATATGGGTTTCAATAATTAGTTGCAGAGAACGGACGAATAGTTTTACAAATGATGAGAATTATGAATTATTAACATTATATTATTTATTTGAATAAATTTAAAGATTGTATTAAATGTACATAAGATAAAATATTTGTATATATATATACATTAGTTTGAGTTATAAGATTTAGTGATTGAGTATTAATTTGGATAATATATTATATAGGGTTATATTTATTGATTTATTTATGTCTAAATTATTTTGAAATGAAATAGATATTGGGTTTATTGAAGCTATTTGAGTTGCGATCTATTGAAAGCAAGTTGAAAATATTTTTCTACAGGTTGTATAACTTGATGAAAATTTTTAAATAGTGAATATTGCAGAGGAGACTATGCCAAAATTTTTGTTAGACTATTTCTTAAATATGTTTTAATTTGAATATTATATTATAATAAGATTGTCAAGTGTATTGAATAACATCTTCTAATAGTTCTTTGAGAAGATAATCAGAGGGTGTTACACGTATAATAGCCAGATTTAACACTATATTTGCCTTTCTTTTCAAAGTGTCAAATGAGTTGATCTTTCACATTATTCAGACAAAAAGAGATTAAAAATGGTTGGAATATCTCTAACCACGAAAGAACTGAGAATTTTATCCACATATCACTCTTGTTTATTATCGATAAAAATATTTTTAACTTTTCAATTCATGTCAATAAAGTTAATTTCATTCTCCATCATAAAAAAAATAAATAAATAAAATAATTATTTAGTTATTTTATTCAATATTTGATAATAATTAGTTATTATTTAATAAAATTTATTATTTATTAGAATAAATAAATAAATAATTATTATATATATTTATTTAGAGAGTTTGAATAAAATTAGAACTTAGAATATCTTATATGATATTGACAATAATTAATTATTATCTAATCTATGTTAGTTATGATCTATTTGATATTTAAAATTCGTGATTTGCATTGCCAAGGGCTAATAAGCGTAAAATTAAAAAAGCGATTGAATGCTTATTAGTCTAAGGTTGGATGAAGAGAAAGCTAATTTTATTAGGATTTCATAGTTTAAGCTAATTTTCATATAATTTATATTATTTTTGTTTTATCACATATTTGTAATTATAATAAAATCGTTAATTATTGAAAGCTAATTGATATTATGTGGTAGAAAATGCGTATGATAATTATATTTTTTTACCACGAATTTTATACAAGTCTTTGAATAAGTATAGCTTTTAATAAATCAATAACTTTGCATTTTCGTATAAGCGAATGATTTATAATCCAATATTTTTTTTAAGGTTGTTTATAAGACATCACAGCTCAAATTTTGAATTCCAGTTTTTTATGGAGAGCAGGACCTAAAGCAAATTTAAAAGATGAGGTATTTTCTAATAGATTTTATATAAGATATAAATTTATTACTTAAAAAATATTTTTTTAATTTTTTGAGATATAAAATTATTTATTAGAATGAAAACTGAAAAGAGGGCAAAATGTTTGAACAATAAAATTTGATTACTTTTAAGTTGGACTGAAATATTTGATTTACTGATAAATTAAATGATTTTACTTCTCGTCGAATACAAATTAAAACTAATGAAATGTAAAATTTTTTTCTTTGGCTCTCGATGAATAACGTGAATGAGAAAATATATATATTTTTTATTTTTCTTGTGTTAATACTCAAGAATGAAAGAGATAAAAGTTTAAACAAGAGAAATTTAATTTATATATAGCTTTAAAAAATATAACATTAGCTTTTTATGGGTTAATAATGTTACTTTTGTGAAAATTACAAAATAGAATTAATATGAATAATAAATATTAGTATCTTTGAAAATTAGAAAGAATATAACCAAAGTTCTTATTTTTAAGGAGTAATAATCATACTTTGTTTTATTTTTTTTAAAGAGACATTAACTAAAATTTTTAGAGGCCTAAATTCCTTGCTTTAGAAGCCTTACTATTAAGCCGCTCTGATGGAGAGAATATTTAAACTTATTTATATCATACATGATATCTTTTTATAATTTCATAAGAAGTTGCTTAATTTTCAGTTGAAAATTTGTTGATTTTAAAAATAAATTATTATTTTTTAAAGCCAAAATTTTTTATTTTTATACAGCTATGCTTGGTAAGTGTATAATTACACCATAAGAATTTGTCTACATTGGGTGGTAAATCATTAATTTTAAGATTTTAAAATTTAAGATTATTATTAAATTTAAAGAGAAATTTTTTATAAAATAAAATCAGATGAAATCATATTAATTAAATAATTAATATGTAATTTTTATTACATAACAAATATATTTTATAAACAAAGACTATGATTAAAAATAATAAATCAATTAAAAAATTCTATACAAAATTAATACATATATAGAATAATAATAAGACATATTTATAATAAAATTAAGGCAATTTTATTGTAATATACACATAAAAATATTATGAAAAATACTTATTAATAAATTCAAAACAATTATTAAATAAAAAAAATTATGGCCACCTATTTTTTTTATGTTTATTTACTTGAATTGTTATATAATTTGATTTTTTAAATCATTATATAATTTAAAAATTAGTATATTTATATTGAGTAAAACAAATTTGGAATTGCGAGAGTACTTTTTCTAGTTAATTTAAAAAAAAAACATTTTAAATAGGTATATATTTGTGTATGCATGTTTGTTTTAAAGAGAATCAAATTATAATTTCAGACTGAATCAAACAAAATAAATAATTATTTTGATTTTAATTTCATTTATTTCGATTTTTAATTCTAAAATTTCAACTAAATTCTCAATTTGTTATGTAAAGCCTAAATTTATAATTAATTAGTAATTATTTTCAAAGTAAAAAAGAGGAGACAGAGCTGCTCATCGTTTCTTGTGGGAAAGGTCAGAGAGATTCTATTTAACAGAACGTCAAACTCTCTGCTTATCACATTTCAGAAACTAAAACTCTCTCTCTGTGCATAAAATTCAATTTGTTATTTTTGAAGTTTTTTAGATTTGGAATCGAATGGCACCACCTCTAACTCCAGAAGACGATGAGATAATCAAGGATGAGAAGAATCCTCGTCCTCTCGACGAAGACGACATTGCCCTCCTCAAAACCTATGTATGCTTCTTTTCATTTTTCTCTCTCTCTACATTATTATTTTTTATTTGAAATTTTGTGGGTATTGCAGGGATTAGGTCCATATTCAAACAGCATTAAGAAAGAGGAGAAGGAAATCAAGGATTTGGCTAAGAAAATCAATGATCTCTGCGGTAATTCTTTTTAAGATTCTGTTTTTTTTTCTTCAAAAAGATTTTAGCTTTTTGTCTATGGAAAGAGGGGAATCAAAACCTTATTAGTTCAAGCTATCAGCTGTTTGGGTTTTTGCTATTGTGGTATTATTTTCTGTGGCTGAATTATCTAATTTGTACCCTAATTTAGCTACTTATGTATGTGTGTACATGTAAATTTATGTATTTGTATTTATTTCAGCATTGGATCTGAGACTAATTTTACTCTTGTGGGTTGCTTTAGTTCATAGTGGATAGTGAGTGTATAGGTAACTTTTAGTTATAGGCTAATTTGTTCTAAATATATGACTTTGATCGCTATTTGTAATAGGTATCAAGGAATCTGATACTGGGTTAGCGGCACCAAGCCAGTGGGATCTTGTTTCTGATAAGCAGATGATGCAGGAGGAGCAACCACTTCAAGTATGAAGTTTTGCAATTTTTATTAGTTAAATAGAGGCCGCAGTAGCATCTGTACTTTTGCTTTTGGTGCATTGAGGAACAAACTGACGACGGGGATTTTATGTGATAGGTTGCAAGGTGCACTAAGATAATTAACCCAAACACTGATGATGCCAAGTATGTTATAAATGTCAAGCAAATTGCTAAGGTCTGTTTTATTATTTTTACTTTTTTTAAAAAATTAAAAATTGACGATGATGAAGTTCAATTTATTTTGGTTAAAATGCATGGTTCGATTGCTGACATTTCATCATGATCTCTGTTCTGGAGAATTGGATGTAGGAATCTCTATATATCAAACATGTTGTTTAGCCAGTTTCAGAAATGATGCTCCTGAGCGCCATATTAACATTTTGATTGGCTTTCTAATTCTAGTTTGTGGTTGGGCTTGGTGACAAAGTCTCGCCTACAGATATAGAAGAAGGCATGCGAGTGGGGTAGGTTCTCTTTATTAAAGTCTTTGCAATTTTCAGGTTTTTGGTCTTGAATATGAACTTTGAATGATCAATCGATATATTTAGTCATGATATATAAGTAGTGATCTTGCTACCTTTGCAGTGTTGATCGGAACAAGTACCAGATTCAAATTCCATTGCCTCCAAAAATTGATCCCAGTGTTACAATGATGACTGTAGAAGAAAAGCCTGATGTAACATATAATGATGTTGGTGGCTGTAAAGAGCAGATAGAAAAGATGAGAGAAGTGCGTAAACTGTTTAAAATATTTTATCTATCCTTGGTATATATGTTTCCCTTTCTGCTTTTGGAGCAGTTCATTTATATAGTCTTTTTTCTCTAGGTTGTTGAGCTTCCCATGCTTCATCCAGAGAAATTTGTGAAGCTTGGAATTGATCCTCCTAAGGGTGTTTTATGCTATGGTCCTCCTGGAACTGGCAAAACTCTTTTGGCTAGAGCTGTGGCCAACAGAACTGATGCATGTTTCATCCGTGTTATTGGAAGTGAACTTGTTCAGAAATATGTTGGTGAGGGTGCTCGCATGGTTCGGGAACTTTTCCAGGTCAAACCACTGTCTCATGATTTTATGGTTTTCTTGAATAAATTTTCCCTGCTGATTTTGTTTAATGGGTACTTGATTTGTTATAGATGGCACGGTCAAAAAAGGCCTGTATTGTCTTTTTTGATGAAGTTGATGCGATAGGTGGTGCACGTTTTGATGATGGTGTGGGTGGGGATAATGAGGTTCAACGTACAATGCTTGAAATTGTCAATCAGCTTGATGGTTTTGATGCTCGCGGAAACATCAAAGTCTTAATGGCAACAAACAGGTATTACCTAGCCATGTTTTAGTTTACTATTCTAACAAATTGCATTATTACATAGCTTATGTTTCTGGTCTCATAATGTGATCTATTGTTTGCAGACCTGATACATTGGACCCTGCATTGTTACGTCCAGGGCGACTGGATCGTAAGGTTGAGTTTGGGTTACCTGATTTGGAGAGCAGGACACAGATTTTTAAGATCCATACACGAACTATGAATTGTGAAAGAGATATTCGTTTTGAACTTCTTGCACGTCTTTGTCCAAATTCCACTGGTACATATGCTTTTCACTGATGTATCTACTCAATGGTGTGATTTGGCATGTCTCTTCGCATTATTCGGGAAGTGATTCCTGTGCCAATGATTTCTAGGCAGGACTTCAATTGCACACAACAAGTGTTTCATAGGCTGTGAATGCAGCCAAGAGAAATTAAGGTTAAATCATATTACAACAGCAAATAAAATTAGTCCTTTTAAAGGATTCTGTCTCTTTCTATGAAGAGGATTTTCTTTAAATCAAACATTTATTTTTAATTTCTATTCTTTGTTCGTAATTGCTATGGCAGATAGTTTTTTCACCACTGGCCATCATCTATTCTTTTTATGCTTCCATTCAATTTATTAAATTTGTTTACTGTGGATTGTTATGTAGGAGCTGATATTAGGAGTGTTTGCACTGAGGCTGGGATGTATGCTGTTAGGGCACGTAGGAAGACAGTGACTGAGAAAGACTTCCTGGATGCAGTAAATAAGGTCATCAAGGGGTATCAGAAGTTCAGTGCAACGCCCAAGTACATGGTCTACAATTAAGGGAGACACACTGCGTTTAGGGATTCAACATTTAATGTATTTCATGTTGGAGTTGTGCTTATTTTCAGTCTTATTTATGGAAACCTTATTCTTGTCCTATGTTCCTTTAGTTCTATTGGAAGCAATAACTGTATATCATTTGTTTGGTTCATGTTTAAGAATTCACCTACCTGATGGCAAGCCTATGATAAAAATTTGCAGCTTTTGGTATGCTGGCTTAACCTATGTTTGAAAAGCAAGTAGCCATTACCAGCTTTATAGTTTGAGAAGTACATGAGAGAACTATTGATTGTCATTGTCATTTGTTAGTTCCTCCTTGCATCTTATTTTTCATTTTTTAAATTAGAAGTAATGGATAGATGTAGAAAAAGGACATAGAAGTTGGTAAATCATGAATATTTGATATGTTTACTTACAATCATGGTCTCAAATTATCATAGAATTTGTGTTGCATGTAAAGAAACTGTAATGCAACATTTAAAAAAATCCCAAAAAAGTAAAAAAAAAAAAAAAAGGACTCTAAGAAAGTCTACATGGGGCCACATGTCGATGTAGACTCGGTGACAAACTCAGAAGGCAATGTAAATGATCAATAGCAGCAGTAATGCAACACTGACTGTCGAGGGATGCTGCTTCCTTCCAGCAACCGAGCCTGCAGTCTCATGCTTACCCAGATCGATCATAATCTCAAATCTGCAAGGATCATGAGATGGATCCAGAGTTGTAATAGTTGATAAATTGTTAAATGAACATGCACCATTCCTCTGATCCATAGTCTGATAGTACACATTAAAAGCATAAGAAGCATTGTTTCTAACATCCAGGCCACCACAGGAAGATCCATATCCAAGACTGGTGCAATCAGCGTAGGAGCAGGCATAGCTGAGGCTGTTAGCCAAACTAGGGTCTGCAATATTGGCATCAGGAGACATTACACACCACTTTCTGGCTAAATACTTCACCCCTTTTGCTGAAACTAGAGATTTTCCACTGCCTAAATCCAATTGGTACTTGATAGTACCATCAAAGTAGAAAATACCCCAATGTCTCTCAAAATTCCCAGGTTGCAGACTCTTGTTATCTTCATCAATAAGTGAAAACAGGTAAATATCAGGTGGAGTCCTGCGTCTCGGGGTGCCTTGGCCTTGCAAAATTCTACTGAGAAGGCCTTGATTGAATCTCTGAGCATTTGCTGCGTTTGCATTAGGATCTCCATCTGTTGGCCAGCCAACCTCACCAATAATGACAGGCATTGATGAGAAACCATTCTTTTCAAGAGCTGAAATAAGGGTGTCAAAATTTGCCTCAAAGACATTGGTATAAGCTATTGAACCATCAACAACTGGGGCAGCAGTGTTATTGAAAAAGGCATAATCTTTGGGGAAATTGGGGTCAGCATTGAGACTAAGGAAAGGGTAGATGTTAATAGTGAGAGGAGAGTTACTGTCACTGAGAAACTGAATAATATTGATCATCAAGTCATGAATATCAGGTCGAAAATCGCCCCCAGAAGGCATGCCAGAGTCAGTCTGATAAACATCTGCATTCAGTGGTACTGTAACTTTCACTTGTTTGGCTAAGCCAGCTTTGATCAATGCTGCTTGAATATTTTTGAGTGCTGGAAATGTTGTCTGAAGAAAAGTGTCTTTGTAGGTCTTGAGAAAAGGCTCATTTCCTACAGCCACATACCTGAAAATGCCACGTCAGTGTCGTTCAATACACAAAAATGAGTTTAATCAGGCTAATTAGGCCCAACTGGGTGGTTGAGAATGAGATAATTTCAGTATTACCAAAAAAAAATCACTGAAGAAAATTCAAAGAAATTATTTATTCTTTTTTACCTTATATCAGTATTATATTTGGATACATAATTAGAAACATTTTGCTGAACCCAATTTATAGCATTTTGGACACTACTTGCAAGAGGTGCCAATAAATCATTTGGTATCCCAACCATAACTTGGATACCAGAATGCCCTAAAGCCTTTAGAGCTTCAGGTTCAGCTTCAAATAGCTTAACCTTGTCGAAACCATTCTCTTTCAAAAGCTTAACCACAATAGTAGGTTGTAGAGGATGAGTTGATTGTAATCCCCAATTGCAAGCTAACCCTCCCATCACCTCCTTAACTAGGCCTTGACCCCCAATTAAACACAACAAAAACAACACTAACATGCTGTAGTGATTATGACCCATTTTTTTCTTTGACGCCAAAAAAAGGTTTATTGGGTTTCTTTTTTTCAACCCAATTTATAGAAACAAAAAATTGTAAAAAAAGTTTGAATCTTGAAGTTGTAAAAATAATGTTGTCCTTTAAGGGAAGAAAAGGGTAAGAATTACATAAAGATTCATCAAAGAATTGGATTCCAAGGAAAACCAAGTTGAATCATTAAGGATTGTATTGATAATAACAATAATAATAAACACATCAAGAAAGGAATTGAGTGTTATGGAGTGTTTGTGTGTGGAGAAAAAAAAACCCCACAAAGAAAGGAATTGGTTTTTTCCAACTTTGAACTTTTGTCTGGTCTGTAAAAGTTTTCTTGGAAAGTTTATCTTTGTTGATCTTAAATTCTTCCTTTTTGTTTCTAGCTTTTTCTAACACTCGTTGGTATTCTTTGGCCTGATAAAAGGGTTATTGATTAAAGCGACTGTAGTCTAGTGAATGTTTTTTTTTTTTGGTAGGACATTATAGCCAATGTTTGCCCAACGGAAATGAATCCACGTATTCATAATCCTAAAATGATACTTGCTTAATCAACTTCTCTTCTCTCTTCGTTAAAAACTGACTAATCACGTGTCAAGGTGTAGGTTAGTTAGAGAACTCAAATTCGAATTTTAATTATATAGTTGGGTTAAAAAAAATTTATAATCCTTACAATTCTATTCGATCAAAACTTTAAAAAAAATATTTACACAAAAAAAAAAATCAGTAATCACGTGTTAGGTATAAATTATCCTGACTCATCTTAGCCCATTTGATTTTATGAAAATTACAATATCATGCATTTATTTATTTATTTTTTAAAAATAATTTTTATATACTTTTAATGAAAAAATAAGTATTTTTAAAAAAATTATTTTTTCAATATTTTTAAAGAAATTCCTTTGATTTATTGCATTGACCTCATACATTAGATCTGGATATCTATTTTTTTTCAATAATAAATAATAATCTTATATGTAAAATAATTTGAATTTAAGTAAAACAATTATATAATTTTAATTCAATAATTGGCTTGATGGTCAAAATAAAATTATATTACAGTTTTATTGATCATAATTTAATTTTTAAAATTAATACTCAAAATCATTTTAAATGTATAAGTTAAATATAAAATATGAATTCATACTAAAAAAAATCTAATATCAGCACAAAAAAATAAAATTAAAAAATAAGCATTTTAAAAAGAAAGTCATAAAAATTTTAAAAAGAAAAATAAATATTTTTTAATATTTAATTTATTATTATATATAAACTATTAAACATTAAATAATATAAAAAAGAACAGACATCGTGGTATCGGCGAGCAAAGTCAGCCTCCAAAAAAGGACCGACTATGATTGACCGTCCCTCCCTTATTTGACATTCGATTTTATATAATTTTATTATATATATGGATCCTTTTCGCAAGGGGTGGAATATCTAACGATTGATTTTTTTTATATGAATTATAAATAATTAAAAATAAAAATAACTAATAATAAAAAAAATAAAAAGTTAATATGACCGAATTTTACATTAATTAAAATTTTTAAAAATCAATTATATCGACTGAATCAATTAAATTTTTATTTTAATAGATTTGATTAATTAATCATATTAAATTCTGTTCGGTTAATTAACCAAACCGATCAATTTTTTTATTTTATAATAAAAATTATTATAAAAATAAATATAATATAATTTTATTTTGTAATAAAAATATATATTTATAATAAAAATTTATATAATTAAAGAATTAAATAAAAAATAACTAAATAACTAAATAATTTTTTTAAAAAAAGATTCAGTTAACGGTTAACCGGCTGAACCGAACTGATTAATTATTAATAGAACCGAAAATTGAATTTATATAAATTTTTTGACTGAACCGACCGAATTATTCTACAATCAATTAACCGAATTAAATTTTTGATCGATTAACCGAATTTTTTCACCCCTACTTTTTGAGTTTTCATATCTGTTCTCTTTCAATTTTTTTTTGACTATTTTTGCCATTTTTCATTCTCAAATAATTTTTTCTCATTAATATTTTATATATTAAATTATTGCACTTATCACTTCACATTTATAAAAATAATTACATTTGTATAGTTATTTATTAAAAAGTAATCACACGATCCCCCTCACCGGCTGCCAGAAAGGGATAACTTATACTGGCTATAGGTGGAGTTAAACTCAGCCCTCCATTGAAGAATGCTGAGTTAAACGGTTGCGCAACGAGGGATAGATGAACCCCTTGCTGCAAATTTTTTTTTATAATTTAACCCCTGACGAAACGGCGTCATTTCGCTATAGGCTAATTTTTTTTATATATAAAATGACCCCTGACAAAACGGCGTTTCATCAGAGGTAATTTAAAAAAAAAATACAGCCTCAACAAAATGACGTCATTTTGTTAGGGTGTGTTTAAAAAAAAAGGGGGATGTGTAACCTGTTCCCCTCTCCCTCTTCTTTCCTCTCCCCCCTTCCCTCCCAAGCCACCAGCAGCTGCTCCCAGCCCCCACCACCAACTGCAGCAGGCCCACCTGTAGCAGCCACCTTCGGCCACCAGCCATCGCTCTTTCTCACGCCACTGATCTGAAAAGAGGGAGGCAGATATTTTTTTTATTGTCTAATCTTTTAATAATATTTTGTTTAATAAATATTATTTTTGTGTACTATTGTATTGTGTTTTGTGGATTGTAGTTTTTTGATGTTTAATTAGATTGATGTGTATTGAATTTTTTTTTAAATGTTGTTTATTAATAATAGGGTATTTGTAATTTAGGGTTTATTTGAAATATTGTTTTGTGAATTGTTGATTTTTTCTTTATTTTTTATTTGATTTAATTAATGTAATTTGAGATTTTTTTTAGAAATATATAATAGGATAAGAATTATTAAAAATTATATATAGTTTATTTAATAATTGTTGATTTTTTAATTTTATTTTATTTGATTTTATTAATGTAATTTGAGATTTTTTAAAAATATATAATAGGATGAGATTTATTAAAAATTATATATAGTTTATTTAATAATTGTTGATTTTTTATTTTTTAAAATTGATTTTATTATTGTAAATTGAGATTTTTTTAACAATATATATTAGGGTTTAATTTATTATAAATTATATATAGTTTATTTAATAATTGTGAATTTTTTTATTATTTTGATTTTGTTTGATTTTGTTATATATTGTTGATTATGTTAAACTAATTTATTTATTTATTTAATATACACTCAGTATAAATTAAAATGGAAATGGATAAATTTTTAATCAAGACAGAGAGTGCGGAATGAATGTGGTGAATACTCAAATATTTCTAAACCAATTTCAACATCAAGTAGTCATGCAATTGATGAAGAAACTAGTAATAAAAAAGAGCGTTAAGAGTTTAATTTTGATGTTATTATTAGCAATCCCGCATTGCGTAAATCCATTGACGAGTTTGATATTGAGATTAGAGATGATGTTAGGAGACAATATGTGATTAAAGGATCTTGTCAACCAATTGATCATAATTTTTCGCAAACAGATTTTTTAAAAAATTATGAGGAGTTTTAGAGATTATTGGTTCTCTAAATATGAGTGATTGAAATATAGTATTTCTAAAGATGCGGCATTCTGTTTTTTGTGTTATCTTTTTAGCTCAAATAGAGGCTCTAAGCGTAGGGATAATATCTTCACAGAAATTAGATTTCACAATTGAAAAAAAGCAATGGAGAGATTTAATGAACATGTTGAGGGTCCAAATAATCCACACGATTATGCTATAATGTAATATGTTGATTTTAAAAATCAGAGACAAAATGTGTCTAATGTCTAACTCTCTCATAGTCATGAGATTGAGATGATTTACCGCACCCGTTTGACCGCTATTGTTGATTGCATTCATTTCCTTCTAGTTCAAGGGTTGGCTTTTCGAGGGCATGATGAGTCGGTGAATTCAACAAATCGGGATAATTTTCTTTCACTTCTTAGTTGGTACAACGAACGCAATGTTAATGTTGAAAATGTGGTTAACTTAAATGCTCATGGTAATAATCAACTCACTTCTCAATTAATCCAGAAGTAAATAGTGAATGTTTGCGCTATGGAGACGACATTAGTCATTGTTAATGATATTGAAGATGACTTCTACTCCTTATTAATTGATGAGGCTCGAGATAATTCAATGAAAGAGTAAAAGACTGTGGTATTGAGATATGTTAATAAATTGGGACAAATGGTTGAGCGATTAATTGGAGTAGTACACGTGAGTGATACATCTGCTTTGTCTTTGAAAAGTGCATTCGATGATTTCTTGGCGAAACATGGGTTATCAACGAGTAGAGTTAGAGGACAAGATTATGATGGAGCTTCTAATATGCGAGGTGAATTCAACGGATTAAAAACTCTCATTTTACATGAAAATCCCTTTGCAATGTACATTTATTGTTTCGCTTATCAGCTTCAATTAGTACTTATTGCAACAGCAAGGAACAATAGATTTGTAAGTCATTTTTTTATTATATTGCAATGACTGCAAATATTGTTGGAGTTTTATGTAAAAGGAAGGATGCTCTCCGTAAAAAACAACATGATGAAATAGTTCAATGTTTAGAAAGTGGTGATATTCAAACTGGAAGAGGCTTGCATCAAGAAACAAATTTAGCTTGACTTGGTGACATGCGATGAGATTCTCATTATAAAATAATTGTATGTCTTCTCTCTATGTGGTCATATGTGAAAGAGGTTCTTAAGAATATTTTTAAGGATGGTTCTGATTTGAGAAATCGAGGGACAGTTGTAGGCTTGCTCAATAAAATGAAAAGTTATGAATTTATTTTCATTGTTTTTTTTATGAGAAAACTTTTAGAAATGACAAATGATCTATCTCAAGCCTTACAAAAAAATGATCAAAATATTGTTAATGCTATTTATTTAATTGTAACTATTAAGCAAGCATTGCAAAACTTCAGGATGGATGGATGGGATAAATTATTAAAAGTTGTTAATGACTTTTGTATAGATCATGATGTCACAATGCCTAATATAGAAGATAATACAAATTATCTAAGATCTAAGCGTGTTGGTACTCCAATTACTTATTACCACCACTTTCAAGTGGAAATATTTTATCAGGTACTTCTTTATTAATTAATAATATATTTAACTATTTATTATGCTATCACCTAATATTATTTCATTCAAATTATAAGTTATTGATTTCATTGCTCAAGAAATAAAAAATCGCTTTACAGAATCAAGTATAAAATTACTGTCATGCATTGCTTGTCTTTTTCCTATAAATTCATTCTCCAACTTTCAGCTATCCAAATTACTTCGTCTCTCTGTACTATATCTATATAATTTCTTGATTACCGATCGAATGATACTTAAAGATCAACTTGAGACCTACATTGCTGATGTAAGAAGAAATATAGTTTTCTCTGAACTAGATGATATTGGAGCTTTTGCTCAGAAAATGGTTTAGACAGTTTATGATACTATATTTCCTTTGGTATATCTGTTTATCAAATTAGCTTTAGTCTTACCTGTTGCAACTGTTAATATCGAAAGAGCTTTTTCAGCAATGAACATTATTAAGACGGATTTGCGCAATAAGATGAGAGATGAATTTTTGACAGACTGCTTGGTTTGTTATGTAGAGAGAGAGATTTTTTTAAAAATTAAAAATGAGGCTGTTATGTAATGTTTTTAAAAAATACAGAGTCTTATGATACAATTATCTTCTCTTAGTCGTAGTCAATCTAATAGCACAAATTAATTATTGAACTACTGAAACTGTAATATTAAATGTTCAATTTTATTGTGAAATCGTCTATAATTTTTATTCTGTATAAATTTTGACCCCTTCAGTAAATTTTTAATTCTGCCACTGATCACCGGCAACCCTAAATTTTTATCCATTCCTTATCTATATACTATTATAATCTATTTTGGTAATTTTGGCAATAAATCATTTAGATATTGCTTTTTTTTTTCTATTGGGTATATGGGCTCTCTTTTATGTTAGTGCTACAAATCTCTCTTTGTACGGTGCAAAATGATAAAGGGTTGTTTTACTATATGAAAAATCAAAGACCGATAAGGAGACGTTGGAGTAGCGCTTCTTTTTTTGCAAGTTCATAATCTCTCACATACGGCAAAAAAAAGTGGCTCAATCTTTGATTTATTATCGTACATTGTTTCTATCATGAACTTGTGTTTTACACTTATTGCAGATTCTTTTTTTTTTTTTGAGAGTCTTTGTTAAGAGTCCAGATAGACGTTGATTGTCTCTTCACACAACAAGTTAAAGTCTCTCACTTTACATCAATAGCTTCTCCTCTATTTTTGGTTGGCCCTCTGTTATTGTTCTTCATCCTTTATGGATCTTGTTTTCTTAAATCATAATAGGCTCTTTAATTTACTTCCTAGACTGAGATCTGTTGATTTAGTAGTCCAAATTATGATAGTATATCTGATGACTTTCAATTGTTTTTCTTCTCTTCTTTAATTTGCTATGCTAATATATCATCATGGTTCCTTTCACCTTGATGATGATATTACTATTACTTAGGGTTTTCTTATCTAATCTATTTTCCTTTGCCAATAAAAAAAATCAATTTTAACAACTTAATCGATATACTACATCTAATTGAGATACTTCTAAGAGTAGCAATGGATCATATATTTTTATGTATTTGATCCGTTTTAATACATTTATATAGAATATGAGTAATTTATAAATAAGTTTAGAAAAATATGAGTATTATTTTTACTATGGGTGACGAATTCAAATAAGGTTAGAGTATATATTTCTGTATATCTGCTATCTAAACTGTATTCAATAAATTTTTTATTAATTAGACTTGTATTAAATTTTAATTAATTATTTATTATATTGCATTTTAATTATATAAATTTATGATATGAAATTATTTTAATAAAATTATAGTAGTATTATAATTTTATTTATAATTATTTTATTAGAAAATTATAATTTTAAAATTTAAAATTTATTATATTTTTTATTTTGTGCTTAAATCAATAATTAAACCTAGGGTTGTAAACGAGCCGAATTAAGCCGAGTTTTGACATGCTCAGGCTCGGCTCGACACATAAAACTTGAGCTCGAGCTCGATTTATACAGATATTGCCGAGCTCAAACTCGGCTCGGCTCGACTTGTATTTAGCTCATTAATACGATAAACGAGCCAAGCTCGAGCTCGAGCTCGATTTTAATATTCATAAGAATTGAAACTCGTTATAGGCTCGAGCTCGTTAACATATCTGGATATATGATAAAATTGAAAAAAAAAACTATCATTATACATCACACATAAGTGTTTCATATCTAAAATTTCTTCAATCTCCATCAACTGACCAGAATCATTTTTTACTCAAAAGTATAGAGAAATATAGGGGTGAGCAATCAATTCAAATTGATGTAACAAAATTTTTCTAGGAGAAAAACCAAACCAATATTTATTAAAAAAACAAAACCAAACTGATAATAAGAAAAATAGAGGTAACAGAAAATTATATAAATAAATTAAATTACATTTTATTATTATATTATATTATATATACACTATTTTATGCAAATATTTATAATATAATTTTATACATAAATGTGTATAAAAAGCATAACCTAATTATATAATCATGCATTTGGTAATTAAGGCCAAAAATCAACCACACAATAAGATGTTCCTTTGTACATCACATCCAAAAGGAGGACTAACTCCTCCCAAACCCACTAGTTCATTTAGCATTGAAATAGATTATATTTGATATGATTTCTCTTCAAAACTCTAAAACAGTAGAAATAATAGATTTTTTTCATAATACAGTTTTAACCTCAACATCAAACATATACGGCATTGATAATTTTATAGAAAGCCCATCCACTGCACCATACCCCAGATTATAAAGAAATTTCCTCACCCCTCATCAGCCAAATATCGCATAACAATATCTGCTAACATATTTAACCATTAATAATTCTCCAAAGAGATAACAAATGAAACAGAATATTCAGACATGACCAATGAAATAGAATATTCAATCTCAAGATTTATGATTAGATTATGTTCAAAGAAGCCAAACAAATACATTGAAGAAATCTATCACTCACCTAAAACTAACTTTGAATATTAGGAAGGTTGTACTACATTAGACCAAAGTTCAGAACTAAGCACTCAAAAAACTGTAACCACACTAAATGATGTTTATATTACGCTTATCTAGAAGATCTTCATCCATCATCAAGTACTGAATTGTTTCTGCGAATACACTCATATAGGCTAAACAATAACATCTTATACAACAAGCTTACTCTTCATGAAATGGAGTATTTAGTAGCATTCCTGCTTTTGTATCACAGACACAGCTAATAGAAACATTATTAACATTTACAAAATATGATTTGTGAATCCCAAGGAGCATTTATACATGATACCTCAGCAACATAAGAGAAAGAAATTCGACCAAAAAACCGTAGATATAATTAAAAAGACAATAAGCTCACAAAACCAGCAAAGCAATAAATTTCCAGATACTTACAGGAGTTGCTGGGGATGAAAGCAAAGCTCACATTATCGATAAACCAATAAGATTTCAGATACAAAAGTAGGTGGGGATGAAAGTAAGGCCCTAAAAAGATAAGAGATAAGGGATATCAATACATTATCATTTTCAACTTCAAACTGGTCCTTCCCCTAGACATTCAAAGAGAACATAAATCAAATTAAAAATTGAATTACTTACACATACATAAGCTTTAAAGTTGAAGTAGCAGATCTCAAGAGCATTTGCCACCAGAAATGCAGTCCATGATTCAGATGGATTGAAAATCATTAGAATATATATATATACATATATGTAGAGATATAATAAAATATAAATAAAAAAATGGAACAAAAAAGAAATATTAACAGCAGGCTCAGCCACAAAACCATATAAAGGGCACACCACTAACATCTTGGCACATTCCTCATTCACACACACGTCGTGTAGAGGAAAAAGGTCTGTTAGGTAGTGGTGCCAGAGAAAATGAATAAATCAGAATGGTACCACAACCACAACGAGCAACACAAAATTAAATAACCACTGATCACTTAGACACAAAATTAAGACACTACTATCAAAACAAACACACAAAAAAGAAATATGAGAAAAATATTTTCAAGCAAATAGAAAATAGTGCACATAAATTCAAATCATAAAATTATTGGAAAACACATGTCAATGGATGATAGAAAATCAATGAGTACAACACACCTTTTTAGTAATAGGATCCTCCTCTATAGTAGATTCTTCACAAGAAATTTGCATGATCATCAGAATTCAATATTTGGTAACTCTACATAAAAAGAACTAGTTAGGTGGAGGAGAAGAATCTATTCAAGATTATTAAACACCAATTCAGAAATTCCAACAAAACCCACACACTGAGAGCATCCATAAATTTGAATCGAAATAATGCAAAACTTAGATAAATCCAAATGCATTTAACAAAATATTATAATAATTACTTGCAGTGCTCATACCTTTCCAACTTTAGCAACTTCCAAAGAGACTCTCTCGACCACAAAAATGATCCCATTTGTTTTATCTTTTGAATCACTGGGGACAATCGAAATGCCCTCTATTTCATGTGTTTGCCCTTCCGTCTCTTCTTCTTCTTCTTCTTCGGCTACAACATCATTAATGCTTGCTCATCACTGAAGCAACTGAGAGTCTGAGACATTAGTTAATTCAATTACAGGAAAGCATGCACTGTCCACATTATGAGTTTTAACTTTTCTTCTCTGAATTGTAAAGCCGTGTGGATTAAACTAAAATTAGAATCAAATTGGATAGCAAGAAGAAGATCAAGAAATTATGTCAATCAACAAATACCCCTTTTTATAGAAGAACTCAATAACCTAACTTTTTAACAAACAGATTTAACGAATTTCTTTCTCAAATTATGTCAATACTTCTACACACTCTTCCTCCATCAACAATTAAGTTAAACATATCAGCAAAGGTAATTAGAAAGTAGCTAGAAGAAATAAAAAAAAATGAACAACTTGAGAGTGAGAGGTTGCCATGGTCTTATCGGTGGCCGGTGGTCGGAGCTCCCTTGTCGGCATGCTGTGTGAATGCCTTGTGAGACAGAGAAAGAGATCGAGATAGAGATATAGAGCGAGGTAGTGAGCAAAATAGAGAGCGAGATGGTGGTCGGAGCTCCTTCGTCGACCTGCTGTGTGAATGGCTTGCGAGACAGAGACAGAGACAGAGACAAAGAGTGAGGCAGTGAGCGAGGCAGAGAGCGAGATGGTGGTCGGAGCTCCCTTGGCTGCCTGCTATGTGAATGGCTTGCGAGACAGAGACAGAGATCGAGACAGAGACAGATACAGAGAGTAGTGAGCAAAACAGAGAGCGAGATGGTGGTCGGAGCTCCCTCGTCGGCCTGTTGTGTTAATCCCTTGTGAGACAGAGACGGAGACTGAGACTGAGAACGAAACAGAGAGCCAAAAGGTGAGACTCGAGATCGATATGGTGAGAGCTGCGATAGAGATGGTTGAGGTTGTTGGTTGAGGCGGCTGCGATGGAGAGGGTGAGACAGAAACAGAGAGCGATACAGAGACAAATAGCGAGACAGAGCGAAATCGTGAGAAAGAAAAAGAGAGATGACGGCGATGGGGATAGGAGTATAAAGAGAGAGAGTGTAAACTGGATTTTTTTAAGGTTTTTTATTTTTTGACCAAAAATTTTATTTTATACTAAAAATATTAAATTTTAAAAAATTAATTAAATTATATCGATTATTTATTATTGTTAAAAATATATATGTATTATATTTTATTTTTATCATATATATTATAGTAAAAATAATATATTATATATTAAGTAGTATTTATATTATAATATATATATATATGTATATGTATACATTATATACTATCATTTAGCATTTTTTTTATATATTGTATATTATTATTTTTACTGTATACATATAATATATAGTGTTTAATATACATATACTGCATATAATATATAGTACTTAATATATATATGGTAAAAATAAAATATAATACATATATATGCTTTACACTAAATATACTATTCGTATTATAATATATATGGTATATATATATATATATTATATAATATAGCATATACATGTATCATATATAATATATAATATATATGGTATATATATACTTTATTTTTATCAAATATTATAGAAAATAATATAGCACATATTAAGTAATATATATATTATAAAGTTTATTGTACTATGTATAGTATATATATATATATATATATATATATAACATCATTTTAGGGTTTCTTGGTTTTGGATAAGAAATTTTGTTTTAAACAAAATGTTTGGTATACTAAAAAAATTAAATTTAAAATAATTAGTTAAATTATATCTATTATTTCTCTTTTAATCTCTATATTATTATTATTAAATATATATATATATATTAATATATGTATTATATTTTATTTTTACCATATATATTACAGTGAAAAATAGTATATTATATATTAAGTAGTATTTATATTATAGTATATATATGTATATATTTTATACTGCCATTTAGCATTGCTCTATATATTGTATATTATTATTTTTACTGTAGACATATAATATATAGTGCTTAATATATATATACTACATATAATATATAGTACTTAATATATATATATATATGGTAAAAATAAAATATAATACATATATATACTTTACACTATATATACTATTCATATTATAATATATATGATGTATATATACATATATTATATATAGTAAAAATAATAATATACAATATATTATAGTATATAATGAAAATAATTGGTAATATATATATAGCCCATATAATACATAATATATATAATATTATAATACATTATATATACATATTCAACATATAATATATAGTATATATAGCGTAAAGCATGCATATATAATATAGCATATACATGTATCACATATAATATATATATATAATATATATACTTTATTTTTACATATATATGCTTTATTTTTATCAAATATTATAAAAAATAATATAGCATATATTAAGTAGTATATATATTATATAGTTTATTGTACTATATATAGTATATATATAATATCATTTTATATTGATGTTGTTATATTAACTATAATTAACTTTATAACATTAATCATTTTATCTTATATACAATATATAATTAATCTTAAGTATCAATTATATCATATATACAATTCAATTTTTCTTATATTATTATATATATTAATAATTACTATAATTTGGGATATAAATTTTAAAAAATATAAGATTAATAGTAAAATTAATAAATATAATATATTAGTATATATATAATATATTTTTTAATATAACCTAATAAACGAGCTAGTTTACGAACTTAATTTGCGAACTTTTTAAATAAGCCAGCTCACGAGCCTAACGAGCTGAGTATCTATGAGCTTGAGCTTGACTCATTTAGTAAACGAGCAGGTTGAGCTCGAGTAGCTTAGCTCATTTACAGCCCGAATTAAATCGATTCAAGTAGCATACGATTAATATTAAATAAGTCTGGGCAGATATAAATGATAGAAAATTAATTATTAATGAATTTAAGACATACAAATAATTAAAATAGTAACCAAGTTCGAGATCAAATATGATGATTTTTATGGCTACCCTATCCATTATTATTATAAAATATTTTTAATACAAGATATTATATCATTTTATGAATTAATGATGCAAAGAATTAGATATAATTCGTTTTCTTTTAGCTAAATGATAAAAACCCGTAACTGTGAATCTGTGAATGGGTTTAGTAAAAAGTGTAAAAACCCTGAGAGAAAGGGTAGCCCACATTTTGAGTGAGCATAATAAATAGGCACAATCCCGGTTTTCTCGCTCATTGTAGAAATGGCTTTTTTTAGTTTTTGACAATCTGCCTCTCTTCACTCTTCACTCAGCTTCTTTTGCTTATTGAAGAGACAAAATAAATAAATAAATAAAAGGATTTTTCAAAATGCCCTTTTGGATTTGAAGCGATGCTTTGTCTAAAAGCAGAAGTCCTCGATGACCACGAACCCAATAACACCACCACTGTCTCTGTTTCTCCTTGTACTAACAATGGTGGTAGTGGGTTTGGGTTTGTTCTCCCAATGAATTTGTAAGACAGCCAGGACGCTACATTTACATACATATATACATACACTCTCTCTATGTATCTTTCTTCACTTTTTTTTTTTTACATTTTTTTAGGTTGGGGAAATGGGGGTTTCGATTTTGTGTAGAATGTGTTTATTGATTGTATTTTTTATTTTCTTTTACAGGGGAAGTTCCATTCATAAATTTTTGTGGAAGAGTGGTAGGTTGCCTACTCGATCTATTTCTTCTGGATATGGGTCTCCTTCTTCAATTTCTGATTTTGAGGTACTTAACAGCAACTGCAATTTGTTTTATTTTATTATTTATCTATTTATTTTAAACATTTAGAATCTCTTGATTTTATTGTGTTTTCCTTCAATTATGAGCTCTCTCTGTTTCTCTCTCTTGTGGTTGTTGCGGTGGAACCTGTGTAATTAAGTGAACCCTTTACTCTTTTTGTGGTCATTGATCCTTGCAAATTAAAGTTAGGCTTTTGTTTGTATTTGTTTATTATGATCTTCTGCCTTTTGCTTGCTTCCGTTTCTCTAGTCTTGCTGTAATAACATTTTATAAGGTTATTTCCTTATTGTCTTACGGAAATTTTAACCATATCTTTATCATGCAATCATTCTCCTTTCTATCTTGGTTGTGGTCTTTTTTTGGGTCAGGGCACCGGGGAATGTCTAGAATCAGTAAAAATTTGTACATGAAATTGAAACTGAATGGCTGGCAATGCTTGTTGCTTCAAATTAAGCTGACCTCTGAAAAATTCCATACTTTTACTTGCTAAGAATCAAAATTAGAACTTTGATAAACTAAGTTCAGAGTAAGCATTTAGTTGAATTTGCTATCATCCTCCACCACCATTGCTTGCCCTGCCAACAACTTTGTTCTTTCAATGGCTTTTCTGAGATTTGCTGTAGCGCTATAGTAACATACGGAGATTTTACTTCAACAAAGAGAATCTGAGTTGGACATATGGTATGGCCATATGAATTTGACGTGCGTACAAGCTCAAACAGTCAAATTTAGCAGATTGTTAAATGAGTAAAAGATTGAACCTTTTTGCCATATACTCCTGTGCATCAGGAATCTATTAGATTGGCTGATGTGAAAGTCATTGAGCTGCTTGTCCAACCACTATCCTCTTCCCCCACTCTCTTCCTGTCCTTACTTGGAAGTTTATGTTTTTTTTTTCCTGAATCTCATTGTCTTCAGGATATTAAATCCCTGGGCAAAATAAGTGAACAAATGAAAGGTGGGAGTACGTCTCTTTACAGATACCAACTGGAGGAAGAGGTAAGTAGATTTTATATCTCTACTAGTCTTTTTAATCTTCCTTTGATCGGACTTATGGTTAGATTTGATAAGTGTGCCACTGATATTTGTGAACCTTAGATCAAAAAGCTGCAACAGCAGTTGCAAGAAGAGATTGACTTGCGCCTAGCTCTAGCAAGTGCTTTTGAACATTCTGATTCATCCTTCTCTGGTTCTCCTGGTCAGCTTCCGGATAAGGTCACCTTGAATACTCTGATTCATCCGCAATCATGTGCTCTCTGTCTCTTATCTCAAACGTCTTGGTTTTACTTAATTGCATAATCTTTTCTTCCCAATCTTAAATCCTACCATGATATGGATAGCAGGCCCAAGAGCTTTTGGATAGCATAGCTGTTCTAGAGATCACAGTGTCAAAGCTGGAACAAGAATCAGTTGCCTTGCAATGTCGAATTAGTCAGGAGAGAAATGAGCGTCATCTTGCCGAATACCGTTTAAGGCATTTGCCCTCTCCAGTGTCATCACCATTGGATACCTCTCAGGCTTGTTTAACGGAACTGGTATATCTCATGCTGGTTTCCTCTTTGTTTTTGTCATGGATTCTTAGTTCAGCTTATTAGAAATGAACGAGTTATGTTCTTCTGGACAGTCATTGGATTGCTGTCTCCTGATTGAAAAGTAAGGATTAATTTGAGAAGCAGGTGACTTTAATAAGCTATACTTTGTTGCAGATCAGTAGACCCTGCAGAGGAAAGAAAGTAGAAGGGAAAGTGGAGGATAAACCCCACTGGACAGATGCAAATGAAGAACCAAATAGATATCTTGTTGAAAAACTATGGCACCACCCTAATCGGCTTTGTGAAGAAATGGTTTTGTGCATGAGAGATATTTTTATCTTTTTAGCAGATTCTTCCAAGCTTGCTTCTTCCGAGTGTATGGCCTCACCATTGTCACCTCAGGGGCACCTCTCCTACTCTTCTTTCGCATCTTTCTCTGACTCACCTGTAATGAATTCATTTATAAAGAGTCCCTCAATTGACATGGAAAATGGTTCTGAAGACTCTGCAAGTTGCAAGCTTGATCCATATAGTGTTCCTGGTAAGGTAGATTGGATAGAAGGCGTTGGAGGTTACAGTACTGCAGTTGAGGTCTCTTGGCTGTCTGTTGGGAAGAAAGAACTTGAATATGCTTCTGGGGCTCTCAAAAGATTTAGGTTCACTACTACAATTTTTCTAAAATAAATTAATTACGATCCTGCTTTCTAGTTCCTGGTATGCAATGATGTGTTTTTCTTCTCTATTTGAGCTTGAAGGCTACAATTTTGGCCTTTAGATTTTTTATCTCAGGAGGCTGAGTTTGCAAAACATTAGTGTGATCACCTTTCAAAAGTCTGCTTACCCTTTCTTGAGAACTACTAAATGGTGTCATAAACTGTTCTCCACTTAACCATACATCATCTTATTTCTGAATTATTCTTTAAATTTCTTCAATGAGGGTGCTTATTAGATTTTTTTTTTTGGTTATCCCTGTTTTGTATGTCGCATAGGTTGCTTGTTGAGCAGTTGGCTGAAGTTGACCCATCTTGCCTGACTAGCTGTGAGAAGCTGGCATTTTGGATTAATGTGTATAATGCTTTGATCATGCATGTAAGTCCCTTCCACACTTTCTCAATATATTCTCCATTTTCACAACCTTATCCATGTATTTCATTTTAATATGTGAATGTATCACAATATTCAAGCTATTAAAGCTAGGACATTGGGCCTCTCCAAGAACTGAGCCATCTAGACTTCAGTACAACCATTTATGCATCGGCAGGCCTGATGGATTGATAGATGCAGTCTTACATTACTAAGATTTTCTGCATCTTTAATGGCGATATTTCTTGCTTTTACATCTCATTGTTTCTGCTTGCCATTTTCATCAGGCCTTTCTAGCATATGGAGTTCCAAGAAGCGATATTAAATTATTTTCCTTAATGCAGAAGGTTCGATATTGTATTTTCTTTGCCGGGCATTTACTGCACTCTTTCCTTGTATTATGATTGTTGAAACCAATGTGAATAAAATGGTACACTGGTATGCAGGCTGCTTACACCATTGGAGGGCACTCATTTAGCGCTGCTGACATTGAATTCAGTATTCTGAAGATGAAACCTCCAGCTCATCGCCCACAAATAGTATGTTCCATGCATAACTCTCTACACCCCCTTGGAAAATGTAGTCTATGATGTTATGGGCAAGGAGTACTAACTCATTGATCCAATTCCCTTTTTCAATGGTAGATCAAAGACTCAGCATAGCAATATCACCCATTTAATTTTGAATTTTAGCTTTATCTTTCACATTCCTGATAAGTGAATGCACGTGTTTGTGTGTGTTGAATGGATTGAGTCACCTAACCTGTTCATTTTAGAGCGTCCTGCCGAGCAGGTGTTTGTTCCCAAAATGTTCAGATGGTGTGTAATCTTTTTCCATGATAGACTTTAAATACATATCTCACATTATAACTTTTATATCAGGCCTTGCTACTTGCCCTTCAAAAATTTAAGGTAACTGAAGAGCAGAAGTTTTCCATTGATCAACCTGAGCCTCTCCTGGCTTTTGCTCTAAGTTGTGGGATGCATTCTTCACCAGCAGTGAGTACTCATTGCTTCTCAGTTTCACTTTTGTCTAAATGAAGCAAAGCTTCCAGCATAAATGCAACTGATCTATGAAAAGAAATTAGAATAAAGGAGGCATAAATTTATCAATCTTCCAAAGAAGGCATTTTTTTGTCTGAAGATGGAATTCCTTCTGATATTCCCATTTAGTATTTTATTATACATGGCATAAAGAAGTGCTTCCTCTGGAAGAGCTGTTACATACTTGAAGTAATAATTACGGAATAATATCATAATAATAGATTTGTTAATCTACAAGAATTAAGTCTGACAGTGGACTATCAGTTACTCATGATTAACAGGTAGGCCAGAATCACAGTTGATTTTAGGAATTTCCATCCATAAAAACACATTAAAAAAGGTAAAATATTTTCTTATTTGTTGCCTTTTTTTTCCTTCAATGATCAGGTGCGTGTTTTCACCCCTGAAAATGTGAATGGATTGCTTAAAACTTCACTGAAGGATTATGTGCAAGCATCCATTGGTATAAGCAGTAAGGGTAAATTGTTGGTGCCAAAGTTGTTGTATTATTATGCCAAAGGCATTGTGGAGGACTTGCAGCTGCCTGAGTGGATTTGCCAGTTTCTTTCCCCAGAGCAAGCGGCCATGGTTAAAGATAGTTCATCTAATCACAAATGGAGGCTCCTTGGCGCTCGAAGCTTCTCTGTCCTGCCATTTGATTCAAGGTTCTGCTTTCTTTTCATTTTGTAGACTGGAGGAAAGTTTATAAGGGAATTTTCATTGTCAGCCTATCAATTTTCCATGAAAGATTGAATCTTTGCGCACCAAGAGAAGATTTGAGTGGCCTTGTGCTTATAGATGTTCTCTGAGACTCGAGAGCTTATAAAGTGACTTTTGTAAAGTTATATTGTAGTCATAAGTTCCATCAATAAATAGTATTTTTTTTTAATTGTAGAATCTAAATAGATCTCAAACTAGATTAGCATCAAGAATTTGTTGAACTGGCTTTTGAGTTTTTATTTCCTTTAATATTTAAAACTTATTATAGCAAACGGCATGAATTGACCTGCACAGTTCGTTTTAGCAGCTAGATTTTCAACGGCTGATGTATTTTTTTTAAAAGAAGAAAACTTAGCCATTTCAAATCAAAGGGCTGCGAGTTGAGAACGATAACACAGTCTTAAACGACGCATTCTTCTTTACAGTGAACTACAGCGGCTATGAAAGGAAAGCACCAAGCAACTGTTTAGTAGAGATGACAGGTCGTATGGTGTAGGACATGCCGTTTTTCTTCTGCTGGATTTTTACTCGATCAGAGGCTAAAAAATCTGTCACTGTCTTGAGAAAATAGAAATAGTGGGTAGCTGAAAAACATTCACAAAAAAGTTGTTTTGGCACTGTTTGGCCTATGACTTTGCCACACGAGAGAGGAAAATATCGGCCAACGACGAGAAAACAAAATCTGAAACGACAGGGAATCTTTTTTTCCTACAGCTGCCAACAAGAGTTTCATTATTGTCTGTCGATGACAGAAAGGTTCCTAAACGAGAACCAGGGTGAAAAAGATTTAATAATAATAATAATAACATTGGCTCTGAATCTCAATGGGAAATCAAATCAACTTGTGGATCAACACCGCAAGAAGACAAATGAAAATAGTAAAGAAAACCAAATTAATGGTGCAGGAATTAGATTTTCTAAGCTTTTTTTTTTATATTTTCCCTTGAGCCATCTCACAATATAATATTTAAATTAAAAAAAAAATGAATTACATCTATCTAGCATATCTTTCACATATAAAAAATGATTAAATAAACATATACACATGACGCAGAAAACCATATTAATTAATTTGTAATTTACTTCGCAAATGCAAATGCCGAACTAAAGTAAATTTTGATATCAATTTATTCGCGTCTGGCCTATCATTGATCTAATAAAAATCTTGAAAAACATTGATATGTCTAAATAAAACTGTGTATCCCCAAGCGCCAGAAGAGGGGAATTCTACATAGCTTATGGCTCAACCATAAAGCCTATGTAGTTTAGTTATAGTTACACTAGAAACACAGCAGGCAGCTGAACTAGAAACCAAACTCTACCACATACAGCTATAGAATCCGCTTGGTATAAAATAATTTACAGTATGATATGAAATAGCCTTATTTTAATAATTAAGGCTAAGATTAAGGAAAAATTCACATGATAAATAATAACAATAAAAAGGAAAAGCTCCAACAGTGGAATGATTGAGAAGAGAACTCTTATCAAGCAGATCTTCTGGTCGCCGAGTTAGCATGCAGGAACAATCATGCTGAAGATTAGCCAGCCAAGCTCATCCTGCAGCAAGCCCGTACCTGGACCTTTTTATACCAGACAAATCATCCTCTACAAGTAACAACCCAGAGCACCTCCTAGGCCATCAGGCCAACTGAAATTCTAAAAACTATTTTTGAAGTTCAATCTTAAATCATTCGGTTGGAGAATCAGATCGTATTCTCTCATACAATTGATACATAAGAGTAGATTTCGATATCTGGGGTTCTCTTTCTAACACTGCAATTACATCCTTGACAGAAATAGTGCGAGCCACAGCAACTTCCATTACTTGGTTCTTTCCCAATTTCCTTACTGCCCCTGGTGAAAGCAAAAATAGTGAGGTGAAAGGCTACAATGCAAAAACACACATAGCACAGTATAACAGGCATTGGCTCCACTAGATCTCACACTTACTTGACGCAACTGCAGGGCTCTTTTTTTCTGTCTCTTGATTATCCTTCATATTTCTTCCAGATGTTGACTGAGCCTTGTGGCTAATATCTTTAGCTGGCAGGGAACTAGATGTTGCCTCCATTCCACCTTCATGTTTCTGGCGTGCTTGCTCAGCCATGAGTTGCCATTTTGAAAGCACGTCATCTCCACCAACAGCAGCTCGAGCAGCAACATTTGCTGCAGTTGTCCTCATTTTGTCATCCTCCTCTCTGTTTGCCTGCACGGTAGTAGAAGTTTTTATGTACAAAAGATTTCCTTCATTTGGCTAAAAGGAGAACTCTTAATACTCAGTTACATGAACTGGTTTATACCTTTACTGATTTCATGCGACCTTCATCTTTGTCCTTATCACCTTCATCTACATTGTCACCTTCAGGCTGCATTCAGATAGAGATATATAAGGAATGTATGCTTAATCATATCTGCACAAATGCAGAAGATTCATTTCTATTTGTGAAATTTTCTTTCTTCCCGCAAATTTATGGGAAGTTTGGCAAACAAGCCATACAATGTATGTAGAGTACCTACTTCATTAACTTTTTGGAGCTTTTCTGCTTCAGCCTGTTTTTTCTCCCATTCTTCCCTAGCTTTCTGGTTCATTATCATGATTTGTTGTCGAACATCTGAGGTATATACAGTCCAGTGTCTACTCTTCTCAGCATCTACCCGCTGTAAAGATCCAACTAAGATCATGAAAAGAACGAAAAGAGGAGATGAGCCGGCAACATTATTCTAGCGGAAATAAGAAACCTGCTTTGACAGCCTGATCAAGTTGGTTATTAATCCACGCATTCTTTCCTCCACACACTAAGGATTCAGTTTCGTCAGAAAAAGTTCCACAGTTATGTTAAAAAAAAAAACAACAACAACAACAAAGGAGCCAGCATCTCACCAGAGATAAGCATCGCTCCACATCATTGTTAATGTTCTTCAAACCACATTTGGCCACTGGAACAGAACTAGATGTTAAGCCATATTATTGGTAATGCATTAAGTAAATATACTCAGAAACAATGAATAAAAAGACTATTAACTGATCTCTGCCATTTTTTTCTGAAGCGGAGTTTTCTGCAAAATCAGCCTTTCTTCTTCCTCTTGGACGACCCTCCGAGATGCTTCTGAAACTCTACTGTCCTCTTTTGACCCAGAAAATAGTTGTTCTTCCTCTTCCTGTTTTCAACAAGCAAAATGTCAGAAAGGTTGAGCATAGAGACAGTATGATTTTTGCTTGCAAAAGCACACTTTCACAAAAGTAAACTTGGTGGCAATGACAAATAACATACCCTCAAATTAACTCCACTGACAGCAGTGACATCATTGAGCTGTTCAATGCTTTGATCTGAAAAGGCCCCAGATATTTTTTGCTTCTTACTGGTATGAATCCATAAATTATGTGAGATAATCCAATAAATTGATTTATCAAGGATGGAAGATGTTAGCAATGCAGAACCAAGGCCACTGATGGTATATTCCAGAAGGGGCAGCAAAGGGAATAATGGGAAACGGAGTGAGAATCAAGAAAGAATTCCACATCAGCAGAGTTAGTTACGGGCTGCCTACTTAAGTGATAGCAAGGGAGAGAAGAGGATTATTTTTTTTTGGGAATCATTTTGTTATTTTGGACAGATTATTCTGTACGGGCTTAGCCTGGGGGTTGCTTGCAACCATATTCATCTTTTGTTATTTTCCTTTCCAGCAGAATTGATTGTAATTACAGATTGAGTTATTTTCATCCATTATCAATACAAATCAGTTTCTCTCCATATTGTTATTGTCTTGTTTATCTTCAATCCATTATATTTTTGTTCTTCACTCTAACAGAAGATAATCAACTACCATCTAAAACGTTCTCAATCATATGACAGAGTTAAAAGAGATCATTCACCTTGACATTGGTGGAGAACCAAGTGCTTCAAGCGGCTTCTTTTGGCCAACCAAAGGTTTCTTTGGAGGCGTTCTTGCATTCACTCCAGCAGAAGCAGTTGCAGATGGGATCCTAGAGCCTGCCTGATAAATGCACAAACAAAAAGCATATGAAACATTTATAGACAAACTATTAGAATGCAGCATGTTAGAAGTATAGAAAAAGAACTTATGTTCAGAAAATTAACTATTTAAAAAAATTTCTCCCTCTATCTCTTCAATGATGTCCAAGCATTTTTTTATCGTTTTTCCAATGAATCCAGCATATTTGATGAGTTCTTAGCAAAATAGTGATCTGCGAAAACTTTCACCAATGACTTGCTTTGTTTATAGGCCTTTGCCTTCAAATGGTCAATGAAAGAATTTATAATCTCTTGTAAAAGGACACATCCCATACAACATTCCCGTAACATCTCTGAGTAATAAATATCAAACCAAATAACCTCCTCATCAACTTCATGGAAAAACCAAATGGGCCCATTTTGTACACGTGGTTATTCTTTTAATCAAATAATATTTTTCATGATTTAAATCATAACAGAAAGACTGAAGAAAAACTGAGACCCAGAACAACTAAAAGCAGTAAATACCTTCATGATGAATATGAGATTACCTGGACATTAGGGTCCAATTGAGTTGAAATGGGAGGAGGAATTGAATTTGTGGGCATAAGACTAGTAGGAGTAGCAAATCCAGCTTTAGCGGACTGCTTCTGTAAAGATTCATCCTTCAAATTTCCTGGTGCTGCAGGCCCATGCTCAACAGGTGTTGTGGACAAGATATGAGGGTTAGGCAGCTGCGGTTTTGGCTGCTCAATAGCCTGTTCAACCGGTTCCTGTTTTACATAACTCGTTGATGAGAAAGTAGCAGAACTTTGCTCTTTATTTGTTGATGGATGCCACAGAACTGGACTTTGTTGTGGTGCTGATTTGTTTGTGTACTGGGACATAGAACCACTCTGCACTCTGCTGGGATCACTGACAGAATTTTGCCTATCAAATTTTGGCGCACTCATCATATTCATTCCCTGGGTAGAACCTCCTACTTGAGTTGCAGCCATGGTTTGATGTGGCATTTGCCTCATTGGTAAGTCATGAGGTTGTGGCTTCATTGATGATCCTGAAGCATTGACATTTGTTCCAGAATATGGATGATAAGTACTACTATTACTTCCATACATTGTAAAGGAAGTTTGTGGAAAATGCATATGCTGCTGCTGCTGCTTGTTATGCCCTGGTATTGAAATTGAAGTGCGTTCCCGATCTTGATTGGCTAGGGTGCCACTGGAGGACGGCACTTGGTTTACTTGCATTCCATGAGAATCTGGCTGACGTTCAACTTCTCGAGATTTCTGAGCACTATTTTCTGCAGGTTTATAGCTTGAATCAGGATGTACTTGGACTGATGAAGAGGCATTAGCACTGGCAGGTAGTCTAACATTGTGTTGGCGTGCAAAAGCTTGACATTGTAACTGGGATTGATTAGAATCTTGCTGCAAGTACAGGAGAAGCAACATTTCAATTTCATAACAACAAAAATATTCCTAAGTCCATTGCTATTATATCAAGCCCATTTTTTTAATTACCTGCGACTGCAATTTTGCGACTGCCAACCTAAGCACTTGGTCTCCCACAATAGTTCTCATAAGCCTGACGAATTGTTCTTTTGCAATTTCATTTTTCTAAGAGCAATAGCAGTAGAAAAACCAGGAAAACATATAAGCAATTAAGCACCCAGTCCAAAGCATAAAGGACAATTGAATGGTGGAATTGATGTCAGAGACCCACCCTGAGTTTACTAAACAGAGTTTGAAGCTGCATCTCTTTGTCTTTATCAAGATGGGGATTTAAGGCAGGAAGCAATAACATAAATGGTATCTGCTTGTTTTGGTTCTTTATATTACCAGGTTGCTCCGCACCCAATGTCTGTTGACCAACCATTTTTTGAGGTTCAGATAGTGGCATAGAATTTCTTTCAGAAATCTGCATCCCAGTCGTTCGAGGGGTGTGAAGGGGAACTTGTTCTGTCTTCACTTGCTGAACATCATCTTGTGGCCGTTTCTGATATAATGGGAGGTGACCGGGTTCCTGTTTGGCATTAGTCAAAAGTTGTTGATTCTCGGTGGCAGACCCATGCGGCTTTAGCTCCATTGCAGATGAGTGCTGCTCTTGCTGTTGTTGTTGCTGATTTGGGCCGCCGGCAATTTCATCTATTGAGGTATTTTGCCAATTTGAAAACGACAAACTGGTTGTTTGATTGACTTGGAGGGGCAAAGCTACTGCATTTTTCAGTTGCACAAGTCAAAAAATTTCACGGTACAAAAGATAAGAGGTGAAAGAAAGAAAATAAAAACAGCCAACAGGAAATTTATGAACTCATATTTTTCACTAAATATTTCTCCGACATTCCTGGATGTTAATTCCATCTTTCTATGTAATTGTGTGCTTAAAACCAGAGGGGAGAAAAAGAAATCATTATATATAATTAGAAAATAAAGCTCAGAATTCCAGCAAAATGAATTACCATTCTTTTCCAAATCACTTTCGAATTCAAAAAAGAAGATATTCAAATTTCAATTGAACTATCATCTATCCAAAAGAAATTAAAATTCACCGTAACCTATCAGTTCCCAAATGAAAAGAATAAAAAATGAAGTAACTATATCAATAATTTAATTTCCTAATCAAAATACCCGAATCAGAAGCCTGAGAAGTGAAGGAATCACCACCAATATCCCGATTCAGGGCAGCCTGGAAGGCATCCACATCTGCACCGGAATGCATAGTTTCGTCCTGTAAGCATGCCAAAATACCAGAAAAAAAAAATGAAACTTTTTTCTTTCCCAAAATGTCAATTTCGACGACTATGAGATAGCACAGCCAGTTACTTACCTCGTCGTCTTCTAGGATTTTCATGATTGAAGGATCCATTAGGCACCACGTCTGCGTCTGACACTGCCTACCGGCTGGAGACACGAAAGCTCAGTCTTCAATTGCACCGGCAAGAGGACACATTTCCTTTTGAGTTACAGGGCCAAACCCCACCCCCGAAAACTATATAGAGTTTAGAGATACAAAACTTTGTAGAAAGAAAGAAATAAAGAGAAGAAAATATGGAATCTCTATATTTACATGATCGGAGTTAAAAGAAATATTCATATTCTTTTTTATATATAAGTTTCACAAAAATTTCTCCATCCCTCCAGTTAATATTGTAGCTTTTGCAAAACAAAAATTAATTAATTTTTTTGAATTATATCTTTATTATTAATTAATAATTAATTAATAAAAGTGAGAGTATAAAAATATAAAAAATTGATAATTATAATTAATTTATATAACTATCAATATTTAATTTATTTATTTTATATAATATATAATATATAATTATTAATATTATTATAGATATCATAATTTTATTTAAACTCTTCAAATAATAATAAATTTTATATTAATTAATTATTAATAATATAAATATCATAATTATATTTAAACTCTCTAAATAATAATAAATTTAATATTTTAAAATTAATTTATATTATTAAATAAATAAATAATTATTAAATAAATATCTCATTAATTATTTAAAAATATAAATTATATTATTAGATAATAATTATTTATTAATAAAAATTAATTAATTATCTATTTTAAAAAATAATATTTTTTTAATATAATATTTTAAAAAAATTAGTATTATGCCTACTTTGACATAATATTATGTCAATATTATCTATTTTAGTATTATATACTTTTTCTATTTCAAAATAATATGGACGCTTTCTTTTTTATTTACTCTAAAATATAATTTTATTATTTTATTTAGATCATAGTTATATTGTAATTTAATATAATTATTTAAATATTTTAATCATTATATTCTCTATTTAAATATTTTATAACCAATAATATTATATTTAATTATTTATATTTTCTAAATTATAATTATTTTAACCTAATTAATAGCTATTTTGATTTTTTTTATAATAATTAATAGCTATTTAATATTAATGAAAAAATAAATTGAGTTGATTATAAGAAAAATTTTATCTACGAGCTAAATAGTTTAATTTTTTTTTTTAATATGTGAGTTGAGAAATATTTCTATTATTTTGAGATAAAAAAATTATATTGATATAGATATTTCGGTGCATTTAAATTAACTTTATATAATATTTAAAAATTTTGTGCATGAGATAGAGAGAATATAAAAGATACTTTATCAAAATAGTTATTTACAAATAAATTCTTTAAGGTTAAATATTTAACCTATTAACTATGAAATGACGAGTCCTTTTTTTTTTTTCTTATTTTTCTTATTTTTTTTATTTTTTTTTGGCAATTTGAGATTGTAAAACATAAGCTCTGGAAATGCAAAATTTTAATTTATAAAAAACAAAATTTATTTTAAATTTATTATCTTACTATATCTTTAAATTTAGATTTTTTTTTATAAAATTTTAATTATAATATTTAAATTTAGAAAAGCCTTTTAAATATTTTTATTTATATCAAACATTGCAGTATGAGTATATAAATGAAATCAAATTTTATAAAATTTATTTATATCAAAATATATTATTATTTTTTTAACTTTAAAAAATATTTTCTTTTAGGGGTGTCTATGGTTTAATTAACTAAACCGTCTAAATGAGAAAAAAAAATATTTCTCGGTTTTGGTTTAGAAAAAATTTAAATCTAAACCGAGATTTAAATAAATAATTAATTAATTATCGATTAACCACATAAAACAGATAGTTAATTTTTATTTTTAATTTTTAATTTCCACACTATATATAAAAATAAAAATAAAATTTAATAAATTTCATATATATTTAATAAAAAAACTAAATATAACTCATTGTAAAAATTAATCTTAACATACACACGTAATTAAAATATAAAATTATATTTTAAATCCAAAATATTATCTATCAAAATAATTTAATATACAATCTCTCTTTCTTATAAAAATAGGCTAACTTTTCTTCCTTTGTTGTCCTAAATTATAAGTCACTTATCATTTTAATAAATGAGTTATTATGTAAATTGTCTATAATGCTCTTATTTAATATTACTTTTTAAATATATCATACACTAAAGTATAAATATTATAGGAAAAATATATACTAATTTATATTTTCAATAAAATAATTAATACTTTTTAATCCTTATAAAATGAAAAGGAAAATTTTCTTTATAGGACGGGAAAAGTATAATTTATAATTTACTCTATAAAATTATGTATATAATTTATATATAATTTATATAGTTTATACATAATTTATAATTAATATATAAAAATTATAATATAATTATAAATTTATAAATTATTTATATATTTAATATATATAATTTATGGTTAATCATTTAATTTGTTTAACCGAATCGAATAATTTTTTAATAATAAAAACCAAAAATATTAAAAATTAAAAACCTCCAAAAATTTTCAGTTTAATCAATTTTTTTGAGCACCATGAACTAAACAGATAACTGGTACTGATCTTTAAGTTCTTTAGGTGGCTGTAACAACCAATCAAATTTAAGAGAAGCTCTGGATTGTAAATTCAACAAAATCTGCTGCGTTGTTACATTCTCTGGTGGCAAAAACAAATGAACTCTCTTTAAAGCCTGTTGCTATCTGTCTGATAAGAAAAACCATAGCTTCAATTTCAAGTGGACTCTCTCTTGGATCGTTGATAGCCTTGATAAGCTGGAGGCAATCTGAAAAAAATATTATTGATATCTTAATAAAAAAAGAAAAAACACTAGTGTTTAATTATGAAACTAAAATCTCCACCCTCAATGCTCAAAAGATGAGAACACTATAAAAGCAATTGCTTTCCAAATTTCACCAATATTAACCAAATATAATTAAAAAGGATAATCCGGTGTACGAATACTCCTGTAATAAACAGAGTATAAAAAAGATCGAATCCATTGGATCTTTATACGCGGCATTCTCTTACAATTAATTGCAAGAAACCGTTTTCACGACTCGAACCCATGACCTCATGACACACGACGACAACATTTATCATTGTGCCAAGGCTCTCCTTCAACATTGGTGCAACATGAGAACTTTCCAAGAGATCACCAATCTTGATACTATTCTCGCCCAAACACATTTAACTTCGATGTTCTGATAGGATTCGGTGCGTTGGTGCGAGTAATGATAACACCCTAACCAAATATAATTATATAATTATAAAAAAAAAGTTACAATTTTAGGATTTAAGCACAATAAGCGATGCTTGTCTTACAGGAAAATTTCCACTAATTACTACCCCTTTGACTAAAAACTCCAGTTACTGCGTACAAGTAGAAATGCCAAGCAATTACAAGATATGACCGTCCGCGATGGTTCCGGTTTGTTCTTGCATTACTACAGAAGATACATCTAATATTTCTTGAATGACTTCGAAAACTAATTACCGTATATCACAGATTAAAAAGAAAAAAGAATTATACAAGAAAAAAGAATTTCCTAAACTCTTTACACTAACAATGGCATCCGTGTACTTAAATCTGCAAAATAAGTGCCAAAAACTGAAAAATCGAGACAATCAGAATTCGAATGTGCAGCATTGCTGAAAATCATTCCCTTACAGAACACGTGATTGATTATTGACAATACTATGGTAATAGAGCTTTTAACTGCACCCGGAAAAGATCTCCAAGCGCTCCACGAATGTCCATCTAAATAAAAGTAGAGAATAGTAGTTTTCAGTACAAATTACCAACTCACCATTGGATAATTAATAGTTAAAAGCAGGAATGAGAGTAATGCTACTGATTCTATATTTTAGATTAGAAATGGAGGTGACATTTACTATACTAATTGACGAAATCATGCAAGGAATTATCTTTCACATATCAATAGAAGAGAATGACGCAGACTCTTTCTTTTCTGCTTCGCTTAATCATTCAAGATCAGAACTAAGAAATACCTGATCGCAGCATACAAGTTTGGTAAGCAAAGGATAGAAGTCTCTCAAATGTCTTTTGAAAATCTGACTGTTCATAGAACACATGCCTTTTAGCACCTGAAATATAAAAATGGCAAACAAATTCATTAAGTGCCACAGTTTGTAAAAATTAATATCAAGAAGCATTGTGTAAACCTCTCATCGGGAAGGAAATGAAGCATAATGACACTCAATTCTCTTCTTCTTTAAGAAAAAGAAAACAATACACAAAGTTCTAATTGCTTGAAACTAAAATTGAGAGGGAAAAAACAGGGTAACCATAAAAAGGGAGGAAGCACTCAATGAAGATATAGAGTACAATCATCCAACCATCCCTCATTACAGCATTGGTGGTAAATACCACGCAAACAAAAGTGAATACCACATTTTCTCCACCAACATGCAGATGTGGAATTACATTACACCCAAGAGCTGTAAATGCTCTTGAGATATTACAATGAGAAGAATATTTCGTCAAGCAAATCCAATTTACTTAATACAGATGATGAACTAAGTCAGCAGCAGCAAAGTATTATATCGTCACGATTATACCCCAAAGCTCCAAATACATAAGAGATATTCATTCATACCTTAACAATGATTGGTGACCGCAACTCCAAAACTCGATGAACATCCATATTAGTAACCTCCCCCATAGATGACTGAAGATCAGATGCTTCCTTGAGTACCTGCTCACAGAAAGAGAATAATTTCTCTTCTGCAATTATATCAAGTTTCTCATCCCTGGCAGCATTACTAGTGATGCTGGAACCATTTTGGACTGAACTAACATCAGTAGCTTCCAAAACATTAGATTGCAAAAGTTGCTCCTCCTTGTCATGGAGACCTGAAGTTGTTTTCTGTAACACATCCAGATATATGCTAGTCCCTGCTAATTCTTGACGAAGAAGGTTTAGAGGAGGCCTGTCCAGAGATTTATCTTATTATGATAATTATAAAATTTAAAAAAAAAACTACTACTGTCCAATAGAGGAGAAGATAAATTGGGCGATATTATTTTTCCTCACCTCTCAACAGGAATGTGGTGCATCCGTGTTCTGAGGTTTGGGTACGAATTATATGAAGCAGCAAATTCTAACATGGATAACAAAACATCCATTATAGCAATCTTTTGTTGTGCTCTTAACTTGCTCCAGTACTTCTTCTGCATATTTCAAAAAGACATTATGATTAGAAAAGAGAAACATTTCTCACAATCACAAGATCCCATGATGCATCAGGAAGTCTATCTCCTCATCCCTTCCTCAGCTACTCCTTAAATTACAGGTTACAGATAAGATTAAATACAACATAATAATTTCGATTTGGAAAACTGGTAAACTTCTAATAGGCTTTTCGACTTCAATGAACTGATTAGAATCATTTAATTGATAAGGAATATCTACAATAGCATGTAGAAAGAAACATAAAAGGAAAACAACATAACCAGCGACACATTTATTGAAGAATAACATCGATACCTGAATGCTGTCAATAGCACCTAGAAGTAATAACTGAGTGATGCACTTGCCCCTAATAGCTGCCATCAATGGACTTTCCTCCTCATCTTTGGAATCAGGATCCACAGCATCAGGAACCTAAGACACCGTCATATCAACAACAAAAGATTCAAAAGCAATGAGATACTAGAGGAAGTAATGTATTTTTTTTCCTTCTTCTCAAATATTTTCCTTAGTTTTACCCGTAGAGCAACATTAAAACAACAAAGGAAATAGTAGCAGTATCAGTAATATGACCTAGAAACATCAAAATTTCAAAATGTACAAGTTCAGGTTTCCTGTGTGACAAGTGGACATTCTTTATTTCAATATTTTTTCTTCAGTAAATTCTCTTGCCTTTTGTTTATACAATTGAAGGTAATATGAACACATGGACAGAAAGCAATCAATCATATCAGAAGTACAAAATCTGGAAAGAACAGTTGATCTTATTAAGAAGCCTAAGTTCTTTGCAACCTCAAGAATGTTAATTTTAATTCCTAAAAAGGAAAAAACTAAATGTTGACTACCTTAGTTGGAGATGATGGTACTGAAGTGTCTGAAGCACGAGCCTTAGATTTGGAGGTAAGATTCCTCAGAAACAGATTGTCCATTATCTTCTGACCAAAAGTTTGACTCCTTTGGAAGCCAGCAGCTTCAGTAGGTTTGTGTGTTCTTCCTGATGGTGATGGAAGGCCTACAATGATAAGCATACCCAAGTTTCAAGTACTCCCAATAAACATGTTGTAATACATGGCTTAATCATTGATTGTAAAGAGACTGAACCGCAACTAAGCACATCCCATGGAATTTATATATTGGTATCTGACTGGTATTCAGGAATATAAATTTGTAGAAATTGTAGGTTCCAACATCATCTCCCTAAACATTTAGCAGACTACTACTAAGACTCTTTACCTCCCTCTTTTCCGACTCAGAAAACCTCAGGAGCCAACCTCCTGAATTTTGTAGCATTTTTTTTCTCTCCCTCTGTTGCTTTTTTTTTGCCTGTTTAGCGTCCAAAGGGGAGATCTATTACACTATGGGCATACTACTGGCACCCCATTACACTTTATTTATTCTTTAAATAGCAGAATATAATTTAAAAACTATACAGACAAACCTTCTGATCCTTCCAAATTGCTTTGCGGCCCTGATTCTTGACTATGATTCTCCATGTTAGGATTCCCTCCATCACCATTATCAAAAAGATGGTTATCTGCAACATCACCTTTAAAAACCTCTGAACCTGCAACTAGCACCCTAGGGCTTTTTGGTTTCTCAAAACTCAAAGCATTAAGCAACTCAAGCGGTTGTGTTGTGTACGAAGCATCTCTAGAACCCAAAATAAAAATAATCAGTCATGAAAAATAATTACAAAAGATTCTCAGAATAGTAAACAAAAATAGATAATAAGACATGCACCTTATGCTTTTCAACAATGTGTCCCAGTCACTCTCACTAAACTGATGGCCTCCAACTTCTATGAGATGCACCAATGCACCCAAAGAGATGGAAACCACAGTCTGATCTGTCTTTTTAGCACAGTCCAGAAGCAAACTCAAAAGTGGAGGCAACATGAAGCACACTTCCTGCATAGGAGTAAAAAGAAAGATGATTGATATTTCAGAATAACAAACAAAAAATGTAAAGCATTAGTCAGATACTAATTGTGCAAAGTGCTCAGCGTCTCCATTTGCAATCCACTGAAAATGGTTTAATGGAACAAGTTTAAGACACTCAACAGTATCCTTCACTATAACCACCAATTTCTATTATTATAGACAATGCCTAACAATTGTTATGGCGTCACTTGGTTTCTGAAGTTGCACAAATTCCTTAGAATAATTGCAAATAATATAACAATGAATATTTAAAGGTTAAACTAAGCATTAATCCTAAGAGTAGATATCATAAAGACTTCATATTAGTTAAAAGTATAACAGCCTGTAGACCAAAATCACTTTCAAGAAAAGCTGGATCCTAAAATGGTTACTTTGCAAAATTATTCAACACCAACATTATGCAAGCCTCAAATAGTGTCATGGAGAAGAGGCATAATAAGTAAAGAGTATACAATAAGTCAAAAATATTTCTTATAAAACATGGTTCTGCCAGTCGGGTGAGACGGGAAAAGACCAGAATTTAAGATTTGATAAAAAGAAAGAAGCCGCAGCTCATTAATACCTTGTAGAATGTATTGAAAAGGTTACAAAGTAACTGAAGTGAATGAATGCTTGTTTCTCGAAACCACTCATCATCAGAAGAGATTAAGCTTTCTTTTCCAGCATGTCTCACGTGATCAAAAATGGGAAACAAGACCCGATGGAAAATGCTCTCCCAAAATGATGATGAAAACTTGCTACCTCTCTCATTCAGTAAATCAAACAAAACTTCTAGTGCACAGCCTCTAACCTCTGGTCTGGCATCTGATGTCAAATCTGACAAACCGGCTAGCATTGGGAACCAATAGTGTTCGGTCATGTCAAAGGTTGCATCAACATTGACATCAATGGGCTTCAGAGCACCACCAGGTATGAGGCCCTAAAATAGCAATTATTTAGAAACAATAACCAAAAGCATTTTAGTCAGCAAAAGGACCAGTTAGAAGATGATGATAAAGCTAGTTTTGTACATGATTTGTTAATTTTACAGTTCAGATTTATTTAGAGAAAAAAAAAAGAACAATTTATCTCGTTCTATTGAAATGGTGCTCCAATAGCTATAGGCCATGGACGGAAGGGAAAAAAATGAAGACAAAACATTAAAAGGAAAGGCAACCACAAAACTAGTATCACAAATGATACAATTTTAAAGCCTGTAAAATTATGTACCTATTGAAATATCAATTTATTGGCGTGTAAGATGAAGAGTAATATAACAAACCTCTGCCAATCGATCCTCACATATCCGGAGAAGCGCAATAGCCTTCAAACTTATACGGTGAGAGGTTTTATTATTGGCAAACCTTATTAGGCAGTTGACACAGTCCATAAAACAGTCCCCAACAACCTGATCAAAGTGTTCCAAGATAACTGCAATATCGGTAGTATTAGATTAGATATGCTAAAAGTAACAAAAACAAGAAAGAATAATGATTAAATCAAGGAAGAAATAACCATAAAAAAGAAAAATAGGTGCTTTCCTACCCTGTTCAACATTTTCAAAGGCACTTTCCACAATTGATTCAAGTTCATCATCTGCAGCTGCTGTGAAAATCATAAAAACACTGCGCCATCCAGACTTTATGCTTCCAACTTTTGATTTGATCATCTACAATATGACACCAGTCAAGTTATTTCTTGATAACATGTGCGACAGCTTGTACATAATGATTCTCAAGGTTAACAACCATTAAAGAAATCATAAATAAAAGCTAAGTAGCTTACTTGAACGATGCAGTCAACAATTAATCTCCTTATGGTATCACTTCGACTATTCCGCATAAGAACAACAAAAGGTTTCAGAATGTCATTCTGAAAAGTGAAATTGGCAAGCTCAGCACGCTCCAAATACTTCATACCAAGCTGCCTTAGAGAATCAATAGCATACATGGCAATTTTCTCATCACGATGGCTCCCAGCAGAAATAAAATGATTTGCAAGGACAGACCAGATCTTAGCCCAGACCTGCAAAAATAAAACAAAAACTGTAAGCTTCAAGAAGTTGGACAACATATGGTATTGGCCAGTCACCAATATGGCATAGCCACTTGTGAACCAATTGAGTAGTTTCATCATGAACAAACATACCATGCGTATACGTGCCATATTGTAATAGCTAATCTCAACAAGCTTTTGCAAACTGAATACACGAGCAGGAGTCTGTTTTAATTCTTCAGCTGATACACCACAAAGAGCAGTGAAGAATTCCACCACAAAATCACTGGGCAATTTAACACTATTGACAAAAACTTGTTCAGCAGGTTTCCCAGCCAGCTCCTTTAGGGATTGAAGAACAGCATCCCTGGAAATCTGATTTGATCCATGCATGACAGTTGCTGCAATAGCAGGAGTTGAATTAATAAATTCAAGCCGAGAAACGCATTCCAAAACTGCATTCCATGCGTCTTGAAGGGAATCAGTTTCTGAGTCGCATAGTGCAAGTAGGGTTCGCAATGCTTCAACATTCTTACTACGCATTTCCTTTGGGGCATGCAAGAAAGTAAATCTGACATACAAGTTTTTAGCTTCAATACCATGGTCATAAATATTTCTTTGGGCAATCGAAAATACTAATCAAACCAGTTAAAAGTAAAAAAGAAAGAAAACTATAGAAACAGAATGTTTATACAGCAAAAGAGAATAAAGAAATAAAGAAAGAACATGCTGCTAAAAATGGATCTAACCGGACCAATGATGTTAAGAAAGCATAGCGCATCGTATCCATTCCCAGAACATGGGTAATGTGTATGCCAGCTTTAAATCCCTCCATGCAGAGAACAACCCTTGGCTTATTTTCACCTTCCTCCATGGTCACAGAGAAAGTAGCAAGTAGCGGCCATCCTACAGCTTCAACCATAGGCCTTATGATTTCAATCTCTTGCACAGTATGGAAAATTCCTCTTCTTGCTCCTTGCTTCCGGAATATGGCCTGTGTTTGCTTAATTATAGTTTCACTCTCAGACTTGGCATCAGCTGATGACTTTCTTTTGGGGAGAGCCAGATTCAGAATATTGACAAGACGACCTCTCTCTTCACTTTCTGGTTTTTGTCTGCTTTTGCCAATAACAGTTGCATCATCTTTCATTTTTATTTCTTCTTTAACAATGGAGTCGTAGATCTCTACCAGTAGATCTGCTGGGGCACAATCTTCAGCATCATTCATGGCATTCATACGTATAAAATCTGACTTAGACATTTTAGGCCACACCATTGGGTTATGTGCATCAGTGTTCAGCATTATAACAGCATATGCAAGAACGTATGCAGTATCTGCATTTTTGAAGAGACCTTGATTATCTGCACAGTACCTGCCAGAGAACACATGATAGACAAAATCACAAAGTATCAAAAGTAATGCACAATCAACTATTTAGATAATCAGAATATACTCAATTCTATCCAGAGGCCACTTACCAGCTAATTACGAAACAAAATAAATCCCCACTGAACAAAAGACAAAATTAAAAAAAAACAAAACATGCAAGAATAAAGCAAAAGATCCAAGTCAAATCTCAAATCTATATTTGGCAGATTATCTATGGCTTCAAAAGGCAAGATCTATAAAACAGAGAGAGAAACAGAAACTGACAGCTCTTATGAAACAAGCCATATTGAATTCACAGTAATATGAAAATTTGAGAGAACTTCAAACTGATTAATATAATATAAGACACGCATAATAAAAGACTTCCATTGCATGAGTGTTTGACCCACATTAGATATATACTATGGCTTTTGAATGCTGATTACACAGACATACAAAAAATTGAGAGAGAGAAGGGGGCCTGTTGGCAGCAAGAAGAGGGAATTCTGTCAAGGGATACAAATTCAAACAAGATGAAGTATAAACCATCTAGAGAGTTGCGGGCATTAAATTAAAGTAAGCAAGATCAAAACGGACCATTAGACAATGCAAAACCAGGAAATGATGCATGGTTTAGAATAAGCAAACAAAAAAAACCACATTAACTAATAACAAAATTAAGAACAGTTGCACAGAAACACATACCTTTCTGCAAACTTTTCCATTATGCGATCAATCTTTTGAGCTTCCCCAGGAAGTCGGAACCCTTTAAGAAATTCACGGATTGCCGTATCAAACTTCATTCCCGAAAATTTCATGGAATCTACATAAGCATGCATGACAGCAAGGGGAAACTCTTCATGTTGACCCAAATAATCACCAATCATAGTCTGCAAATTCGTCAATAGTTACAAAAAACCAAATCAACATAAAAACGAATAATATAGAGAATAGGTATTCCACCTTGTTCAAGTTGGAAGTATTTTTTAGAAATTGTGCAACTGACGCAGGATTATTTTCCACCAGTTTATTTGATATCAGATAATCTATGCCCTTAGCTGGCTTCCGGTTGAACTGCAATACAATATAATTGCCAGTAAGTCTGACTATACCTGAGGTCAAATAAATCCTAAGTCTCAGTAACATTGTTGCACCACGGTTGTAAAGATAATGCAACGTCAACCACCTCTCCAATTGCAGCTTCCATGGTAGATTTGTGAGCCTTTGCCTTTTCAAAATTATTGGGCGTATCTTCCCTGTTTTTTATCTCAATAGACTCTCCAGCTGAAACCTCTTCTTCAAGAGACAGAGATCCTTTACTCTTTTTTTCAGATTCTCTACATAACTTCTCCCAATCAACCAGAGACTTAAGCATGTTCACTAGACACTGGAAAGATCAAGGAAGAATGAGACACCCAACATCTTCTGCTAGTTTAGTAGCACAAAAAGTGCTAAAGAAATAATCTGATTAACAGCTTATTCTCAAAAAACAGGTAATAGGTGCACCAACCTGAAGTGATGAACCTTTAATTGTAGTAGTTTGTGATATAGCAACAGAATTTGGATCCGCACTTTGAGTCCCTTGAGCTATTTTAGACAGAGTAGTAACCTATATGATAAGCAAGAAGATAACAAGGACATATTATTTGCTCGATAAATAGGTTTACATCGTTTGGATGCACAAAATAGAGAATAGAATGAAATAAGCTTAATAATACCATGCGTTCAAACAAATTTGGTGCCTCAAGATCACAGTCATAGTTCACATATACATCAACAAGTATCTGAGGATCCTTGCACATTTTGTCAAGCAAACTGCAAAACTACAATGGATCAGAAGATGACATAGGAAAATAAGCAAAATGAAGGACATAATTGTGAAGAAAATGTTAAAGCAGAAAACATAACTGACTGCAACATATACATTGCCATTGCGAGCAAACAATAGGAAAAAACATTATTACCGAAGAACACTCATTTTTTGGTTAATAGGACATTCTGAGCCATCCAATGATCGTAAAACAATCAACGGAAAGAAGACACCAACTTCACCCTGAAAAAGATTTGTAGCAATAAGTAATTGAAAAATGCAGCCAAAACGCCAAACATCGCAAATACATCAAGATAATAATTAAACATATAATGTCATTGTAGAAAGTTAACTATAACGAATCATCAACATGAAATACATACTTTAAGACTTTCCCTGAATCGCAACAGTAGTACTGAGAATATTCCAGTCGCATACTGCAATGAAAAGAAAGTACAATCAAAAGAAGAATAATAATTCCAAAGCAAATGTTGAAAAGAAAGGTGATAATTAGATTTTAGTAAACCTGAAAAATGACAGGAGACTGTGAAACTGAAGCCCGCAACAAAGCATATGATAGATATGCTTTTACAGAGTCAATAAAATGAAAGTTCTTTGTAAACGAATGGCTAACTCCTTCTAACAAACCCTGCATTAAAAGGTTGCAAATTTTTTAAATAGATAAGATTTACGAAGTGGCCAAACAAATATGTAAGCAACCAGCTTGAAGATTTATACATTACCATCATACTTTCCTCACCTTGTTCTTAATAGGGATGGTGAACAAAGGATGAGTTGCATTTATCTCATTTTTTTAACATGAAACATATGTCAATTTCTCCAATATGGAGCAATAGTGAAGTACATATAGTAAATTTCCACTAAAATAAATCAATTCTCAGCGGCAAGTAGATATCACAGAAAATATTAGTTTAATAAGGTAGAGACAGGAAAAATTCTTATCTATTATACATTATTGCTTCAATTTTAATCTTAGATTCCCATACAAGTTAAAAAATTAATTAGATTACAGATTAAAACATTAATTAGATTACAGACAGGAAAGCTGATGCCAATAGCATGAAAAAAGAAAAATTAATAAACAGATTAAAACAGAGCCAGTGGTCTTCCACAAAGCTATAAATGATTGGTGAAGGCATGCAGAAAAAACACATAAAAGAACCTATAATTTAACCTGCAGAAGCTCTAGAGACAAAATCCTGGTCTTGGTTGTAACTTCATCACTGTCTTCCTTCATACCCATCTGTGATGTTACATTTAAACAGTTATTGGAATGCATTGAGAGTGTTAACAAAAATGCGAAGATTAATACTGGGAAAACCAACCTTGCAAAGGGTGCGGAAAACCAGTAAAGCATCCCGTTGTCCAATGCTCATGCTCTCCAAGTCAATCCCTCTTAAGCGGTGATGAGAATAAAAGTTTAAAATAGATTAATAGATTGCAAAATATTTAACCATTCTGACTAAGAAATATTTGAAAGATGTATCAGAAGTCTATCTTGAGATCCATACCCTGTTACTTTTTTACCATCTTCAATTTGCACAGCTTTGTCAAGAACAGCCTCCAAACCCTGTATACAGATAAACAAACCTCCTTGTGAACACCACAACTAAATTAGCAAGACTTCAGACAAATAATATCCAGCATTAACAATAACCAATAGTTTAGTAACTTGACAAAAATTGGGAAATAACTTTTGATAAGTAATCACACAATAAAAAAAACAAATAAAAGGCACTAATCATGCATAAAAGAATCATATGATTCATTTTTTTAAATAATAAATAAAAAATTATCATGATAAGCAATAAATAAGAGAACATATGAAAAGATGCACCTTGATATCAGCACCGCCAGCAAGATTCTGGAGTTCCTCAACAGATGTCAAAGATGTCTCTTTGATCTGGTTTAGTGCATCTCCCAGAGTAGTTCCTTCCTCAGTTTGGTCCACATCTGAAATCTTTTCAACTTTTACATTTGATTTCTCAGTTGAAGCGGCTTCTATATTTCCAGCAGAACTAGATGAAATAGAAAACTGACTTTGCTGTTGGACATTATTGGCTTATTAGTTACAAACAGAACCAACTGATGTTTACTCCCTTCTAAAAAAAAGGATATACATATACATATATGAAACTTTAAGAAATTTATTTTTCATACAGGATCAGCTTCCATTCTTCTGAATACAATGCTGATCATCTGTGTCAACATTGCCTTTGATGTTGCTTGATTTATGGGGCTCTTGCTGCATATCCGAACTATAAATCATCAGTGCTGCTCCAAATTAATATCATACTACCATTCACATAAATACAAAATAAAAACCTGTGCAAGGCAATATTGTAGCATATCCTGATTACTCCCAGCAAAGGATCTCCATGTACTGCAGTAAAGGCAGGTGTCAGCAGTATAATTTAATGAATTGCACAGATCGGAAATTTTAACTCTAATAATAATGATGATAATAGTATCAACAACAACTATAGCAGAAAGCACATTTCTTCAATCAATACAAATTATGCATGTTTACTGCATGTGTACTTAGGCAAGCATGCCTAAAAGATTTGATGTCTAATTACGTTAAACAAAAATAAAAATAAGCATGACTGCATAAGATACAAAATCCAAATTAGTTGAAAACAAAGTCAAAGGAACTTAAGCTACTTGATTATAACTTATCAATCCTTTGAGACCGTAATAGAACCTAGTGTATACTTATCCCTAATCAACCATAAAATCCATGTAGACAGACTAACCAAACCTATCATGCATTTCCACTTCTACCTAATACCAAATCATTTATAAATATGCATGCACATAGTAGCAATTATGTTCCAGTAGCCAAGAAAAATTATTCTGTTTCTTTTCTAAGCAACATACCTCTAAATTTTGCGGATGCTACTGCTGTCAGAAGCACCTTTAATACTTGCAAAATTGTACTGCATGTGACCATCAAAAATTGAAATTAGCATCAATAAAATATATCGAGGAAAGAGTTAAATACATTCACATATACATACCTGTCAGGCGATGAATTATCAATACAATTGCAAACCATATTCAGAATGTCAGTGAAAAGCAGGGCATTTTTACCACCTTCCAAACCAGGATCTCCCTCTAAATGGTCATAGGCAATGAGTTTCTGTGCTTGTAGAAGTTGTATAAAATAAGTTAACAGTGACCATGCAGCAGAAACAGTATAGGCAATTATTTTACAAAATCAGCTTCTCTTGATACAAAGTAAGGACCTCGTAGAAGACTGATCAGTAAAAAGTATAATTTTAGAAGCATATGTCAATGGAGTTAGTTTACATACATGAAGACAATCCAAAGCAGGCTCTAAGATTTTTAAATTCTTTGTCTCAAATGCAAGGCGAAGTGGATTCAAAACAAGCTCTGCTTCAGCTCCATCTAATGTGTGTCCAGCTTTTGCTAATGCAACTGTAATGTTTCCATTGTTGCCTGCAGGCTTAGCCTTCCGTGCCTCCTCAGAACTCTCTGGAACAATATCTGACTGATCCATCTCACTTCCAGCTTTTGCAGCTCCATTTTCAGACTCGATTGAACTATAAAAAAGTATTAAAAAAATATAAATCAACAGTTTAGCTAAATTTTTTTATTTATTTGGTCATTAACTGTTAACACTCAAATACAGACCCCTCTGCTCCAGCCAATGATGCTGCTTGATTTGTGTCACTAGGTTTAGATTGCTGATTCACCAAGTTGGTACTATCTAACAAACACAAATTGCAACAAATGAGCTCATAATCATGGTCATTATAGGAGGGGGGAAATGATAAATGAAGTTTAAAATTGTTAAAGCCCAGAAGATAGATCATTAGTACATAGGAAAGACAACTGCAACCCATACAGTAGCACTCACGTTCTCTTTCCTTTGAAACCCCATCCTCACCCCCAAGCCTCTCACCAAAGCAAACAAATTAATTAAAATGCCATACATCCTACGCCCTCCAATTATCAAAACAGTAATCAAGCAATTAAATGTAACTATTAAGATTATAGACATGCCCATATTAATTCAGTACACATTTGCTACAATATATACATATAAAGGGACTGACAGACGAGAAACGGACACATTAACCCAGCACACTTATACTCTAAAGAGGAAAGTGAGTGTATGTGGTCGCTGCAATGGTTAATAGATTTCAAGTTCATCAGACAGATGCATAGCTAGAGAAAGGCAGAGAGCAAAATGATGAAGACACACGAGCGGGATCAACAAACCAAAGACATTGCCATTGAAAAACTGATAATTTCATTTATTCATACTCAATTCAGTCGATCGATTCCTCAAAAATCTAGTTTCTAAGTCCAAACAACTGTAATAGTGACATTACACAAATTGGGTTTTAGAAAAAAAAAATGTCTAACTTAATTGCAAGAGAGAAAGAAACACAGTCCAAATAGAGTTCTATTAATTGTGAGACAAATTATTAGAAGCAAAAAATTGAGATCCAAGAACTGACCGATATAAGTTTGAACAGCCTTTTGAAGATCCGGATATTTCTTGCCGGAACATTCCTTGAGCATTGACTCAAATGCACGGCTCACAAAACCTCCAGCAGCCATTTCTATTCCTACGAGAAGAATAGTTTGGGTTAGCGAATTCAGCTTGGAAATGGTAAAACTAAAGCAAACTATGGATCGGAACAGAGATCGAAACAGAAGCCACCGTGACATGTGACGAGCTTACAATTACCTTTGTTGGATTAATAGTGAAAAGTAGAGATTTGGAAATGGAGGAGATACTGGACTCGAATAGATCTCTCTTTCTCTGTGGTTTTGAGGTTTTTTTTTTTCGTTGGTTTTACTACAGATGCAGGTCAGTCGCGCGTAGCCCGGAGACGATGCCCGGATTTGAATACGACGAAGGAAGCTTATCGGGCTAATACGATACGAGTTTATGTTGCTTTTGCAATTTCGTCCCTCATTTTTTGTTGAATTCGTAATTCGCTTAATAATGGGATAATTAATAGATCGGTTCGGTTAATTAATTGACCAAATTAGTCGGTTGTTCAAATTAAAATATAAGAAAAGTATTAATCAAACCCACTAATTTTTTATTTTATTCGGTTCGATTAATTAACCGAACTAAATTAGTTGGTTCAGTTAATTAATCAAACCAAATTGCTCAGTTCAATTAATTAACCGAATCAATCAATTTTTTTAATTTTATAATAAAAATTATATTTATAAAAAAATTAATATAATTAAATAATTAAATAAAATTTATTATAAAAATAAACAAAAAATAATTTTATTTTATAATAAAAATGTATATTTATAATAAAAATTTATATAATTAAAAAATTAAACAAAAAATAATAAATAACTAAAAAATTTTAAAAATGGTTCGGTTAATTATTTAATCAACTGAATCGAATCGATTAACCATTAATCGAACTGAAAATCAAAATATTTTAAAGTTTTCGATCGAACTAACCAAATTAAACTATTGGTTAATTAATCAAACTGAATTTTTAATCTTTTAACTAAAAATTTAATCGGTTAACCAAATTATGTTCACCTCTAAGTAAAAAAGTAAAACGTTTAATATTCATATTATATTAGTATTTTGAGGTTTTTTTTATGTTAAACCACCATTTATTGAATTAGGAAAAAATGATGCATTACAAAAGAGGGAATCTGGTCCCAATAACGAAGGCTAGTATATAAATTGGAAGCTCTAGCTAAGTCACGAGCAACCAAGTTCCCTTGCCTCCTAGCCCAGCAAAGAGTAACATTACCTCTTTGGCTTAACAAACAACTACAATATGCTAAAAAATATCCCAACAAATATCTATCTTTCCCATCCCTTTTAATCCCTGGGAATACCATCAGGGAATCGATTTCCACAACACCCAGGCCATTAAAATATTGACACAGCCATTCCAAAGATTTGTGTAATGCTAAAGCTTCCTCCAAAGTCGGATCCTGCATGTTTGAAGATGACCTGACAGGGCTGCTAAAAACAGACATTCAAAATTTCTAACTACATCTCCAAAACCTGCCATCGGAACTGAGTGGAAAATAGTTCCATTAACGTTACATTTCCAAAGGCCAACAGGTGGACATCTCCATTGATGGGCAAAACATGGAGTAGTGCTGCTCCCTGGTGTCTTAACAATTCGTCTGGCCAGTTTCCAAGATTTTAAAAAATTCAAGGCCGATTCAATAATGTGCACAACATTTAAATCTTTGCAATTCCAAAACAAGTTGTTCCGCACATTCCAAATCTTTCAAAGTATAGTACAAAACTGCTCAAACCGATCATTCGCTTGGCACTCTAGTAGCTCCATAATCCATCTCTGAACACTTTCATTTCCAGGAACTTTCTCTAATCGCCATTGCTACCGTACTGAAGCACCAATGGGCAATAAAAGAGAGCATGAACCAAATTCTCTGAATGAAAACACCGGGGACAATCATATGCCATATTTATTCATGTCTTTATTAATTTCTCCTTTGAAGGCAAAAAGTTAGTCATCACCCTCCCAATAAAATTTTTTATCTTTGGCAGAATGTGAAGCTTCCACAAATATTTCCACATAAATGGAGGAATAACCAAATTGCTATTAATTTTAACCTGAATAAGGGTTGCATATGTTGTTTTCACCGAGTATAAACCATTTTTTGAAAAGTGTCATGCCCAGTAGCGGATGCAAAAACTTATTAAGAGAAGACTCAATTTTCACAGAAAATTACAGTGGCCAGTTTGTGGCTGGTATGAACTTTCTCGTTGGTGCTACTTCTCGTCTTATCGCTCGTTGTCGCACCCGTACTTATAGTGGCAAAATTAAAAATTTATCAAGAGGGCTAAATTTTTACAGACAAAAATATATATGAGTTTACTATTAAATTGAGTATTTAATATTTGCAGTTCAATAATTAATTTGTATTGTTAGATTAATTATACTTAAAAAATGATAATTATATCTTATAACTTTATATATTTAAAAAATGTTACATAATAGTTTTATTTTTAATTTTTTAAAAAATATTTTTTCATATAATACACGAGTAGTCAATTATTTATATATATATGAATTTTGATAAAAAAATTTATGAATTAAAATAAAATTCATTTAAATTCATATATATATATATTATATATATACATAATTCACATATATATAATTCATTTAAATTTAAATATATAAATGAATATATATAAATTCACATATATGTAAATGTGTGTGTATATATACATATATATATTTAAATTCATTTAAATTTAAATTTAAATATATAAATGAATACATATAAATTCATATATAAATATAAAATTTATAAATATATAAATAAATGTGTGTGCATATTTTATAAAAAAAATGTGTATATATATACACATGCATACATATATGTACATATATAATTCATTTAAATTAAATATAAAAATAAATATATATAAATTCATAAATATAAATTTTATAAATATATAAATAAATATATGTGTATATTTTATTAAAAAAAATATGTGTATATATATACACATACATACTGATATAGCAAATTAAAATGGATCGTATATAAAAATAAGTAACCTATGGATTATCTAAATAACAAGTAATCAGGCAAAAACCTCACTCGTAAATCTAAATAGATATTTAAATATATTTAAATAATCACAAAAAATAATATATAAAAAATATATATTTATTTATAATGATAAAGTTTTATAGAAAACAGTAATCAAATATCAAAGGCTACTGGCTTTAACAAATAAAATTTATACAAATAATTATAAAGAATCTTTAGTACGTGGAAATGTTACACCTAAGTATATACAAGACTACTGTCCATTCGGATTCAGCTTTTGAATTCATATCTGAATTTTCATCCGATATATATAATAATTTATATAATAAAGCTTTAAAGAAAATATAAAAATTTAAAATACAAATTTCTGATGCACCAGATTAAACTGAGTTGCAGGTGCAGAGTATAATTATATAAATATAAAATTTTACAATATAAAATATAAAATTTAAAATAATTAAATAACTTACCAGAGAATTTTATAATAGTAAAAGGGGATACAAAAATAGAAGAATATTTTTAGTGAAGGAAAAATGGAGACCTAAACTAAAGTTTGGATTTTTTTAGAGCTTCTAGAGATAAGAGGGTTCTGAAAAATACATCCTTAAGCTTCAGCGATGATTTCTTTTTATAGACAAAAAGCTTTAACTTTGTATTATTCTTTTTCACGTACTTGGTACTGTGGATAAATAGTAACATATCGTTACTATTTACTTTTATATTGTACCTTCATGCATCCGAAATGGTAGATAAATAGTATATTATCGGGGATACTATTTGCTTTACTGTAAAGAAATGAGAATGAACAGTTCTTCTGAATTTATTATTGATTTCCTCTGATAAATACTATAGATGAACAATATTTTATCAGTGGACATCTGCTATATTGACTTTACAAAAATTTAAAAAAATGAGATTCTTTCTGCCTTTAATTTTCTAACGAGTCAGAGTCAAATATTTTACCTTTCTTTTCTTTTTTCTTTTTCTTTTTCTTTTCTCTTTTTCTTTATTTTTTCTTTATTTTTCTTTTCTTTTTTGCTTTTTATTGGGGGTAAAATTTCATAACAATCATCACTATTACTATGACAATAGTCTGAATCAAAGTTAGACATTGTATTGGTAGATGATGACATCACGGATGATGTGGATGATGAATCCGAAGAAGAGGAAGGAGATTTTCTTCTTCTAGACTGAGCTTTAGATTTTTTAGACTGTATTTTATTGAAAGATCCAGTAGAACTAGTCTTATTAGGCGTTAGAGGCTCAGAGGTTGAAGGAATGAGTTCAATCATATGTTGCATGAGAGCTTTATAATCATCATAAATTTTTACAGCTGCTGAGAGGGCTATATTTTGGGTTCTTTGAGTTCCAAAGGAAACCAATAGTTTTGGATTAATACCATCATGATTTCTCTTTAGAATTCAAATTTTTACAGTGTGTTCATGGGTAGAATCGCAAAAGGTATTTCACCACTTGACTTTAGCTTCTTTTTTTTTAATACCAAAGATATATTGGTATCTGATTGAATAGAAGTATCAAAATACTATTGATATACTCAAAGTATAAAGAAAGTCATACAAAAGAGAAGAAGATGAGAAAATTTCTTCTCGTAAGAGCTTGAATTTAAATGGATTTTATAGTATTGGAATGCAAGTAGCACTTTCTGTGATAATATTTTATCATCATTTCTACAGTAATACCATCAATTAGCAAACCACATAAGAAGATTATCAGCTTTTATATTGGTATTGAAATATATAAGCCAAGAACGGATTTTACCAGAGTTTTAGAAAAATAAAATTTTAGTTTAGGTATCAATATAATCCTAATAATTATAGAAAAGACAAATGACTTTAGAAGAAAGAGTTTTAAATTACACAGAAATGTGCAGTGGTTTTCCTCATTCAGAAATATGGTGAATTTTATTTATTTTTATTGAAGAATGAGAAATGACATTCTTATTTTTCTGATCATAGTTATACTTTAAATATACAGATCCTGAATCCTCTAGAATACATAAATAGTACTATTGAAGTTTTGACAAATTATTTGGTTTAAAATATCAATTTTTAGGATATATAAATTCAATAATATTCCATGAATCTTGATGACTAGATCAATTTTCAATTATTAATTTTGTATTCCAAAAAATATTTTGATATTTTTATTAGAAAATTTGTTGAAATAATCTGGGTTGAAGGATTTGACACTTCCAACTCATTTTTTGAAATATTTTGAGATATAATTTTTATAGATGAAGATTCACCTATCTCTGTTTAAATAAAAGGGATTAGAGATTTATTACCTAAGGCTTCAGGAGAAGAAAAGCCTAAGTTTGATAAGGCTTTAATAATTTCTGGAGAAAGAGTTAGCTGGGAGACCTATTAATCTATTTTGGCTTTAGTATCTTCTTTTTGGACTACACCGGCCTAAAACTTTATGATTTTATTTTTGGTTATACCATCTGAATGATCAGATAAAGCTTTAGGAGAACCAGGCTTTAGGGTTCTTTAGCTTTATTAGCTGCATTCTTTTTTTATTTTTCATAATTCCTGTGAAAGAATTCACGAGTAAGAAAGTCAAGTATATTGTTATTTTTTCTTTTAATAAATTCTATATCAAAATCAAAAATACTTAAAATAGCTTGTCATCTAGCAAATATTTATTTTGAGGCAAAGTTTTTAATATTTTTTTGTAAAATCTCTTTAACACTTTTACAGTTAATATGAAATAATACCCTAAAAATTGATATTTTAAATCAAATAATTTGTCAAAATCTGAAGAATATTATTTACGTATTCTAGAGGATTCAGGATCTGTATATATAAAGTATAACCGTGATCAGAAGGATAACAATGCCATTTCTCATTCTTCAATAAAAATAAATAAAATTCTTCATTATTTTGAATGGGAAAAATCACTGCACATTCATGTGTAATTTAAAACCCTTTATTCTAAAGCCATTTGTCCTTCCTATAATTATTGAAATTATATTAATGCCTAGTATAAAACCCTATTTTTTCAAAATCCTGGTAAAACTTATTTATGGCTCATATATTTCAATAAAAATATAAAGACTAACAATCTTTTCATGTGGTTTGCTGGTTGGTGGTATTACTATGAAAATTATGATAAAACATTATCACATGAAGTGCTACTTGCATACTAATACTATAAAAAGTATTGATAAATTAATACCCTCAACTTGGTTGTAGCCGGAACTAAGCTTTGTGTGTTGATTGGTGGCACAACTATAAAAAGGATGTGTTCAATACTTTACACTGGAACAAAAATTGAATACCAAGAACTGTACCTGCTCAATTGAGGAATGGAGTTGCCATAGCCATGAGCAAGAAGATGTGAAGGCCTGGTTTTATTGAGTAGAATTAGAAATAAAGGAGTTAATCAAGCATTGACCATTCCATACCCAATTTCTGTAACTTTTTCACCTTCAAAGTACCACCAGTGGAATTGCTATTGAACTTGTTTTTCTGGTACAACCATCTTATTCTCCTTTTATTTTCACACCCTCTTACTGATGAAAGTAATTTTAAATTCAATATTATTGTCGGAATCTCTCCGACTAATGCCAATTTCTCCATTTTTTTCTCGATTTTCTGCAAAGAAATCGAGTTCTGCCACAATCGATCGATAGTTATTTATTTAGATTTCAATTTGGGGAAGAAAGATAACAAAAGTAAAACTCTTCTTTTTAATCCGTCCATTAAAATATTTTGCAGGTGAAATACATATGTGGCCCCTTAAACTTATTACGTTTAGTCACTTTACTCTTATGAACTTTCATTTTAACCACTTTACTCTTATGAACTTTCATTTTAACCACTTTACCCCTTGTACTTATATATTTTTTACTAACATACATTTATATTAATTAATATTGATTACTTTGTCCCTTGTATTTATATATTTTGTACTAAATAGATATTTCAGTGACTCGGTATAACTCAGTGAGTTTATATTTATAAGTTAAAAAAATGCAAATTCAGGGGGCTATATGGTTAAATTAAAAGTTTAAGGGGGCAGCATGACTAAATGTAACAAGTTCAGGGAACTACATATGTACTTAGCCTATTTTATAAAACTAAAACGTTTTTACACGTGATGTAGGCTGTACTTTTACATGCTGTACCATCTCAGCATCGAGGGATCAATTAGTTAACAAAAATGCAAGTTGAAGAAGCTAAGTGTTTAATCAAAAAGTATAAAGGGCTAAATAACAAATGTTGCCAAGTTTGAACGGCCATGAACATATTTCATATTTACTCAATTAAAATTTTTAAACTTCATTTTGTAAAACTAAAATTTATGAACTTTTAATTTTGTCTCAAAAAAATTTTTGAAATTATTTTATATCAATCGAAATATGATATAATAGCAAGATATCGTCATATTATAAAAAAATATAAAAAAATAGTTTCATCTCATTTTACATTAATACGTGGAGAATTAAAAATATAATAAGTAATTTTAGATTTATTAAAAACTAGTTGTGCACCCGATGCATATTTTTTATTTTTTTTATCGTTGTATTTTATATACTTTAACTATTTATTATGTTAATTTTTTTAAAAAAAATATTTTTTAAAGACCTAAAAAAATTTAGTAATATCTTATACTATTAGTATAATTTTTTTAGTTTAATTTATAAAAATTAATGAATATAAATTAATGTTAGGTAAAATGAATTTTTTATATAAAAAAAGTTATTAAATAGAATTTTGTGATAATATCGTTATTTTATTTTCAATTTCATGATAATAAAATATTAAATTTTACCGTTGAATTAGATTTTTAAATATATTGATTTATTTTTATTATTTAAGGAGTGTAATAGCATATGTTAGTATTAATCTATTAGCTGATGATTTTTTAGTAGAGTAATTTCTAAATTGTTTAATTTCAATAGAAATAAAGATGTGCGTTTACAGTTGGCTAAATATATATTGGTAATAATTATTAAACTTTTAAATTTTTTTATTCAATAGCTTGCATTAAATTGTAAGAATTAATAGTAAATTTTTTCCTTTGACTTTTGTTATTTTGAGATGTTAAAAATTAATGGTTGTGAACTTAAAAACTGTTTTAAATCTACTATTATTTTGACAGTGTACTAATATGTAATGTATAAAAATGGTGGTATATGAGTAAATATAAAATTAAAGCCAGTTCTTAACTTCACTTACAGTGTTGTCTGGTACTATAATAATGTTTAAAATGTAGGGGAAGAAGAGAGATGGGAATCTCTCTATATATCAGTGGATGCTATTGAAAGAGATTTTGCACAATGTAAATTATTAGAATGAGTAGAAAGGCTGATCTCATCAAGCAACTGAAGCTGTGCAACTCTTGCTTTAACCAAAAACCCCAAAACAAATTTAATTCCTTGCAAATTTTATTGAATTACCAGTTGCAGGATCAAAAGGACAGTTAACATTTCCTAAATAAAACAAAAAGATTATACATTTACTATACTTGGGTATGGCATTTTCAAAAGCAGGATATCAAATATACTAAAACTAAGAAGCACAGAGCATACAAAAAATGACCATCCTTTTGCTTTCTATAGAGGTAAAGAAGCATGTGTAAAATATACAAAGCTAATTATTTCAAGTTCTTTTCCTACCCTATTGCCTTCTCTCTCTTATAACTAAGCCAATTACTCCTTATATGGCTTGTTATATGTCTATTTGAAGAACGGACATCTTGCAATTAATCTAACTTTATATAAAATATTTTCATGAATTTTTGAAATAAATTAAGTAATAAGGTCCAATTATGAGATGAAGATAAAGACGTGCTTGCTTCACTAACTTGATAAACTTGTCCATATCATAGTTCCCCTCAGAATAATACTATAGCATCCAATCACATATAAAAGTTAGAAATATTTCTACAGTAAATGAACACATTGAAACAAAAATTACAATAAAATTTCCATCTTTTAATTTACTTTTCCAGGTGAAGGTTCATGGCCATTCTAAAAAACATAAGTGTGAATCACATCCAATCTTCCTTGTGCATTTTGTATAAGATCAAGCCACAACTGCCATATTCCCTACAAAATCCCATTAACTAAAGTCCAAAAATATGCCAAAAAGTACAAATACAAGAAAAAAACATATATATAGATAGCCATTTGAAAAGAAGATTAAAGAGGACTTGGGAAAGAAAGATAATGCAACAAAAGAAAACCATGAACCACATTTGGGAAAATACCTCAACAGAGCTTCTTGGATGGTGAATAGATCCAGAAATGAGGATACTTCTTTGGCCATTAATGGTGATAGCCTTAGAATCATAAGAAACAAAACCATTAACAGCAAAAACCAATGAACACACAAAGAAAAATAAAATTGCTAACACATGTCTGCACATTGCAAACTTATTCATGGCATGCCCATGAACCTCGAGAATAATGACCCTTCAAAACAAACCCTTTCTCTTTGTTCGCACTTTATTCTATGTTTCTTTACCTAAAGAGAAAAAACAAACTGGTTCACTGGTTGTGTATTTCTTTGTCTTAACAACCTAACTTTTCCTAATTTGAGCAATAAGGTAATGGAAAGAGAAAGAAATAACTTGAATTCTTGCTGCAATATAAATTAAATTAAAATAATAAAAGGATATAAAAAGCTACCGCCAATAAGCAGTCCTGAGTCAATTGCCGAGAAGACAAAAAAAATCGGAATATCAAATTGTGGACGATTTAAGTCTTTTCACCAAGGAGAGAAAGAGAAAAATTGAGAAATTCAAAAACATATTATGATTAATGCAGTTCAGAAACCGAAATTACCATATTTTTAAAAAAAATTTGATATCCGTCACAAACCATTTTTGATTGAAGACCCTTTTCATGAAGATGTCCAGCCAACATAAAGATTAGAAGCAAAAGAGAAACGTACTTGAAGATGGAGATCAACCACAACCAAGAGTGGCTAGGCCAAGCATGAAAAAACAAACAGCAGCAATTAGCCACACCATACAGACAATTGCTGTAGAAATCTTAGAGACATTTTGACCTCCACGATGCTCAAAATGAAAAATCATTGCAACAAGCATCAAATACAAGACAAATAGGAAAGCAGTAACCCATTGAAGAAGACTAAACCACTTAACTCATAAATTAAAATTTGGAGCAATGTAATTGCTGTCAATAGAATAGCATGTATTGAAAAAGTAACATCATTTGCAGCTACAGGTATCTTCTGCAATGAGAAGGGAAAAAGAATGATTAACAAACAAATATTTGCAAGTGCAGATAAAGTGCCAGAATTAGTGAATGATCTTCAATTGTTGGAAAAAAAGTTATCTCATTTAAATTTTAGAGGTCCACTCCAAATTAACCCATTGCAGCTAAAGCTACTCGTAGTTCTGATTCTAATACATACATCTCAACATAATTCTAATTCATAACTTTGGTTGAACATTAATTTAAACCAAATAATCGAAACTAAAAAGACTCACCAAAACTAAAATTCTTTCCACATCAAAAAAAAAAAAGAGAGCAGATGACAATATTAATCCTAAACAGAATATTTGTTTTTGCTGGGTAACCCAGGAAAAGAAAAAAGAAAAGATTTTTAGGGAGTTGAATTCTAAAAACTAAAAAGCCCAAATCGTATATGTAAATCACAAACCTGCCCATAACCATGCTTTTCAAAATACAGTTTCCGAATTGCAGAGCTGAAGTAAAGAGAACCGATGTAAATCAAAAAAGAAGTGTGCTTAGTCAAATTCAACAGCACGAAATCGAAGTCAAAATCACCACACTGTAAAAACCACAGAAAAAGGAGAATTGTTAAAGAAATAGAGATGGGAATTATCATATAAATGATGAAATTGAAAGAAATTAAGATGACTTATGGGTAGAAACCGATAGACCAAGAAAAAAGGGAATCCATCCGAATGCTTCGTATGTGATTTCAAGAGGAATTGAATTCCAGGACGTCATTTTTCTTCTTGGCCTCAGCTTCTGCTTGCTCTAATTACAGCTTGGCTGGAGAAACAGAGCTTTTGAAACCAATGCAATCATCATCGATTCTGACATTAGTAAATTGTGACTGTTGATTTCGACTCTCGCTTGAGAAATTGAAATGGGTATTAGATAAATTTGAAAGTAATGGGTTTGAAAGAAATCCATGAACTTCCCTTGAAAATGTATGGTGTGACGGGTATGAATAGAAATGGTGAACTGGGTTTACTTTCGAAAAGCCAAAGATATAATTTGTTGCTTGTAGTTATGGTGGGTTGGTTTGGTAAGAGTGGTGAAGGTTCTTTGAGGCTGAGAAAATAGAAGCGATGAATTTGTGGTGCTGGCTAGGTTTTTACAGGAATTTGATTTCATTAAGCGAGTTTGAGAGAAAGAAGCCTCTAGAGGTTGATAAAGCAATTTGCAATTAATTTATACTACCTGCAACTCACAAAATTAATAAATAGCGGTTACGAAGAAAGGAAAGTCGATAAATTGAGAAATCGTGAGAAAAAGAGAAATTGTAGATTTGCAGGATTCTTAAAAATAGTCGATAAATGTAATGTAATATAGATATAATTTTAGGCTCGTTAAAAAATATATAAAATAAATTAATATGTAATTAATTTTTTTATTATATGATAATTTATAGTTATCACAATACATTTTAATTGTTATAAAATAATTTTAATAATTTTATTGAGATAAAATAAAAATTTAAAAATTTTATATTTATAAAATGAAGTTTAAAAATTTTGGAGGGATAATAATAAAAAATCATATACCATTAACTTAATAAGCCCCAATTATTACCGTTTAGAATGAGCTTACAGTGTTCAACAATCACGCCAACATAAGAAAAATCAATTATGCTTCTGGTTATAAGTACCGCACTAACTAAAATCTAAGAATTATTCTCAACCATCATATTTCTGGTTATATATATATATATTAAATATTAAATAGAGATGTTTTAATTTTATTTATCCAATAATACAAATTAAATATTAAATATTTTTATGTTTAATATATTCTGAGAGAATTGAATTTATTCTAAATTTATTATAAAGAGAATATTAAATATTTTTTTTATGTTTAATATATTCTGAGAGAATTGAATTTAATTCTAAATTTATTATAAAGAGAAATATGTATTTATTGGACTATATTTTGATATAAAATTAAATATTAAACATTTAAATATGGAAAGATCCACAAAATTAATCGATCATTTTATAAGTTTTATATTTTTATACATATTTTTCTATAATTTTACTTGATACGCATGCATGAAATACGTACGCATTTACGATACTTTTTTAAAAGATAAAACATAACAACAACAACAAAAAAAAAAAGGAGATCTGTTATATATTAGCTAATAGCTACTCAAATGAAAGTAGTACAAATAACAGTATAATACGATTAAAAAAAGGTTGGAATTAACGGCATTAAAAATAAAATACATTAATTAATTAATTAATAATACATATGTACATCTCCCAAGGGCAACCCAAATCCAGGCCATACAAAAATTGATCTTACGGCCACTAATTTTTCTTTTTTTTTAAACCATTAAATAATATAATAATAATTATTAATTACTGTACAAACAAATCATCTCCAAATAGGTAGAGAATTCTCTCAACTGCCCAACTAGGCTCAGACTTAATCCAAGCCAAGCTTTGTGACGTAGTCAACAAAGGGGCCCTACATAGGGGACAAGTTTTATGATTTTCATCATTATCATCGTCATGATCATGGTCGTGGTCATGATGATCATCGTGGCCAACCCATCTATCAATGCACTCTTTGTGGAACACGTGGCGACAATTCCTTAACTCTGTGACTTCATCATGCTCCATTAAATGGCCCAAGCAGACAGCACACGTGTCACAAGCATCTGACATCTTGTGTGTTATATCACCAAAAGTGGTCAAGATCAGACCGTCCCTTATTTGTTGAGCAGAAGGAAGAGGATGAGATTGTTGTAGAGAATCATCATTACTAGAAGAAGAAGAAGAAGAAGAAGAAAAATGGGTTCTGAGAGCCCAAGACAACGCCCATCTCAAGACTGCTAAAATAACAGCTGCCTTGTAGAAGAGATGTGTTACCATTGCACATGAATCTTCTACGAAGAAACTCATTTTAGAAAAACCAATTAATCAAATTAACAAGAAAGCTAAGCAAGAGAAGGAAGAAGAAGAAGAGAGAGAAGGGGGAGGAACAATGGAGCAAATGAGTTCTTTATAAGGCAAAGCTTGAGGGTATGATGATGGTGGGGTGGAGCCCAAGTGCTTTTTCTTTATTATTTTTTTAATTTTTAATCATCAATTTTTTTTAATAATTAAGAGTTTATAGACTAACCCAAACTTATATCGAATACATTACTTAAACAGTAAAATAAATATATTTTTTAATTTTTAAAAATTATTTTATTTTCAGAATTTAAATATAATATATTTTTATTATCTCATTTTACGAGAATTTTTATGTTTTTATTTATTTATTATTTATAAATTTTTTTTAGTATATTTTAAGAATTTTGCTAAATTTTTTATGGATTTTTAAAATTATATTACTTATTTTATTGATAATTTATATAATCGAACTCAATTTATTTAGAATTAAGGTTCAGTTGTTTGTTGTTGTTAATTTTGTTTTGTTATGCTTAGAGAGAGAGAGAGAGAGAGAGAGGCTGTATAGTGATTAGGTCACCGTCATGTGCTTTCGTGTAAGTCACAACACCTAAAAGCGGGCGGTGGTTAATTATTATGTAATTAAGCTTTTGTTTTTTAATTATTGTGTTTTAAGAATAGTAATTATTTATTTAAGCTTTAAAAAGAAAAACAAAAGGCAAGGCAAAGTTAAAGTTGAAAGTAGAAACAAGAGAGATCATACATGATTTTTTAAGAGATTATGATGTACTATTTACTTTGTTTTTCTTTATATTGACACACACTTGTATGCACGATAAATAAAAAAAAGTAAATTACAATAATGTTAAAAATAAATAATTTTTATCAGCAAAAATAAATAAAAAATTTTTCTTTATAGTTAATTTGGTTAAAATTAAAATATAATGTCACCTAATAATTAACAACATATGGATCCCACCTCACCTACCATTGAATCCTCCTGTTTTTGTTTGTGTAATTTTTTTTATTAAACTATTTTTTTTACTGATTGGTTTATATATTGCTTTTCATTTTCTGCATAAATTATATTTATTTTTTGATTAATTATGTATAAATAAAAAATATCTAAAACTCAAATATGAAATTTAAACAACAACAACACACAATTTTAATAATTAAACTACAACTTAATGATTCATAAACTACATTTGTTAACATTACACATATACGAAAACTTTCCATACGCTTATTAAATATTATTATTACTGGAGCTTAAAAATTTTTATTATTACTGGAAACTTACAATGTAATAAAATATTATCAACTTTTAATTTTAATGATGGCATATTTAAAAATATTATAATTATAGAAGAATCAAATGTTACATTCATCATTTTCAGTTTTTTTATATATTCATTGAAAATAAAATTTTATTATGATTTTGTATTCATAGTTGATGTATGACTTTATTTTGAATATCCATATTTTATTATCAATCTTCTTCTGATGATCCTAATAATTAATTTATAGCTTAATAGAATTGTCTTATTTTTCATCACAATGTTATAAAAAAAATACTTATGAGCATCATTGATCAAACGCATAAACTACTTAATATTAAACTTGAATAATCTACTTATAATAGGGGAAAATCAATTTGAATTTATTGACTATAAAAAATATATTTATCGATAAATTATATCAATATTCATAAATTATTTAACAAATCACTAATAGATAAAAAATTTATAAAAAACCAATAAATTAATCATAATAATATATGAATTAAGGATTTGGGCACGTGCTTTACTGTCATTGCATCGTCAATCTTTTTCTAAGTGAATCACCGGAAAGAAAAATAAAAAAAAAAATGTTGGGTAAGAGAAAAAAAAGGGGAAGTCAATTCCATTTAGCAAATATCACTATTAAGCAATTGCTTGGCTTTTGATTTAGTCATATTATACGTAGGAAATGACCCCATTACACATGTAAATTCCACCATCCTAGTCAGACCGCACCAATAACCTTATATTTTTATTATTTACTTCTCATTCGAAATTGGAAAAATTGATTAATATTTTATATATTTAATTAATTAAACATAGTTTTGAATTTTGATTATGTATGTTCCCTCTTTCCAAGGATGGATCAAAAATTTGTACCTAAAAGTAGTCAATTACACCTCAGAAGCCATCGCGTTTTCTTCATCCACCTTAGAATGTCAAAACTTGTATTATCATACCAATCCAACAATTATGTTTTTAACAGTAATTTTTTTTTTATTTTCCGTTGGAAAGTTAGTTGATGAAGATGGCTCATGATGTATTTGACTTTCATAACGACAATCTCTTATTTTGTCGGCAAATAATAAATCAATAATTATTAATTTTTCAATAAGTTGATATTAAAATTATTTAGAATTAGTTGAAAACTTAAGTTGAAGCTTTTTCAAGAAAAACAATTATTGTTGATAAATATCCAAGACAATGATGATGTAACTTAACAATACAAAATGTAAGACGGAAAGTGGGTAAACATTAACAATCATCAATAATCTACCGTGACCAGCTGATTAAAGAAACAAAAGAAGACCCAAATCAAAGAGAGAATCGAATAATCTTATCCATTATCTCTACCAACATCATGCTCACGTCTTCCTCTTCACCATTACAAAAGCCATTAAAGCAAAGAACAAGATGATAGAAAGTATATCTATAGATGTCGTAATATTTAGCATAAGCATTAATGCAAGCAGAGATGATGAATATGAAGCTTAGTTTTGAGAGTTTCAATAACTGTTTATGCTAAATCTTTAAATAATTTGATAAAATTATGTTCATACTAAAACGTAACTTGTTATAAAAGTAACATTTGAAAAAATTATTTGATATTTTGATGCAAAAAGATTGTACGAAAGCAAAAAATTGCACTATATCAAGCGCCATGAAAATACTGCCATAAAATATTGAGTAGATACGGGTACCAAAGTTTGGTGTTCTGTTTGTTTATATATATATATACAGATGCTAAAATATTATTTCCATAAAGTTCATATACATAGAAAGACAAAGAATAAATTTTATATTATTGTTTTAAAAGATGCGATGCTCTATTGTGTGGCCAAAAAGAAAGAGCTCTACCGGACAGTGCATGGGCTACAGTTTAGATTCTCAGCACATTAGCTAGCTGCTAGCATGCACAACTAACATTATACAAATTAAAGCAGAAATTAAAAAAAAAAAAAAAAAAAAAACTATTTCGCCGAAGGAAGGAACGGACAACTTGCATGTGGAGGTTAAAGATAAAAAGCATGTATCTGCTCTCAAATGGTGGTATGTGGGACCTGCTGCCCATGTTCTTCCATTTTCATTCTCATCTTGTATTGCAAAGTTGCAGGAGCACAGTCCAATGGAGTTTCCCCTAGAAAAGGGGAAGTTGATTAGAATTGAAAAAAGTAAACTTTAATATAGATATATCTATCAATACCTTACTTAAGACTCTTCGGGCTTCATTGTTTGCTATAACTTTAACTTCCACCTCATTCACTAAAGTATGTATGTGCAATCTGACCACCTTCATTTATTTATGCATTTATTTTTTAAAATTTTCCTTCTTTGCCTTGGGCAAACTAGAAAGCATGAAATAGAGAGGGGGAAGGGAAATGTTGGGGAATAAAACATGCAAAGTCCAACCGCTCAATAATTGTGCAAAATCAAAAAGACTTCGCAGTCCCCACAAAAGACAACCTGGCAGGTACATTAAAACAAACTTCAAACTTTAGAGATCTCAAATAGTTAAGTGTATCTTGGCAATTCTATATGTCCAGCTTAACAGACAAACCATACACATATTCAAAGTCTTCCAACAAAAGTCTCTATGTCAATACCTTGCACATAGTTAGGAATTCCCTCCAACAGGATGCCACAGCTAGACATTACAACTGGAAATATAATTAATTACCTTGTGCATTCTTGTAGTCCAGGCTCGCTCCAGATTCCATGAGTGTAAAAGCAATATCAGTTCGGTTAAATAGTGCAGCCTACATCCAGTTAATCCTCTCATTAGTAACATATGCATTCTAAGAGCAACTGAATCAGCATACATGTACGTACATTTATTAGTATGTGCACACACACAAAAGTGAAAGAGAGCTTTACCAAGTGCAGCACAGACATTCCTTGTTTGTCGTGATAATTTGCATCCACACCCTGCCAATACGACAGCATTTAATGTTGTATCCAAAATCAATGTTGCAATAAAGATGGTATATACCTCGCTCAATAGCTTCTTGACAGCTGAAGTATCACCATTCTTTATGGCTTCCCTCAGACCCTAAGCACAGCACATTTAATCCAATAGTAGAACATGAGTAACTAATCAACAAGTTTTAACTCTTATGCACAAGTTGACCCCCTAATCTTAAATGGATTATACCTCCCCATTTACTTCATAATCCATCTGAGGTTTATCAGCAGCACCATTATTTATTTGACCATGATTGAAAGCCAAACTGCAAATTTTGCACAGGTTAATAAACATTCAAGAAATCAGCTTAAGGTAAAACTACTACTTGCAAGCTAGAAGCATATAATCTATATATAAGGACAAACTAGGTGTTAGAGTCCCTACTTACGGATCGAGTTATGGGTCTATGGGGGGTTGGTTTTTGGGTGTTTGGGGTGGTGTGCTTCCTTGAACGACCTATGGTGGATGTCAAGGAAGATCAGACTCGTTAGAGGGAGACTGCTACCTCAAAGAGAACACTTGAATTGATTTTTTAATCATATCCTTTATTCATCAAGTACTGCTGAATATATATACACAAGAGCAGAACTAACTCCTCCTACAAACAAGGAGCAGTAACCTATGTGGAAGAATAACCTCCCACTAACAGCATGAATAAGAAAATGGAGGAACTCCCTCCTACATAACTGGAAATAAAACAGAAATTCAAAACAGAAAGGAGACTACCACTGCTGACTAATTCAGCAGCTCAAACATGCAGTGGTTCAGTAACATTACTTCCCTCTCCCAATGGAAGCTTGTCCGCAAGCTTGAAGCATGGACTGAGGATTTCGAATAGCATTCAAAGAAATTTCTGGATCTGCATTAAAGTCATCTACGTCCTCCGTTTCTTCCAAATCGATCCAGAATAAATACTTACATTGATAGCCTCGAACAAACTGCTCATCACAATTAAAGCATAGTCCCTTTTTCCGCCTCTCCTCCATTTCGTCATGGGACAGCCTCCTCACTACCCGATTGGCGCGGGGTTCTGGTGGAAGTGCAGCGAGACGTGTATCTCTTGCAGCTGAAGAATGAGAAAAAAGTTTCCGTTCATACAGCCTCGACATGCTCATCGCCGTTACCAGATCAGCAGGGTGATGGAGTTCAACCTCCACGGCGATTGAGTCTTGCAACCCACTAAGGTACAGCTGTACTTTCTGAGACTGAGTGAGTGAACCAGCGCGAGAGATCAAGGCTTCAAACTGATTCTGGTAATCTGCAACAGAACCGGTTTGCTTTAATTTGGCTAGTTCGCCCAATTTGTTGCTGCGGATTGGCGGCCCAAATCTGAGGTTGCATTGATGAGAGAATTATTCCCAAGTTGGATTCGGAATATCGTCCAGCAGTTGCAAGTACCATAGCTGGGCAATCCCTTCTAGATGATAGGACGCCAAGCTTACCATCTCCTCTTCCGGCGTTTGCTGATGCCGAAAGAAATGTTTGCAGCGATTGAGCCATCCCAAGGGGTCATCTTTCCCGTCGTAGCGAGGGAAATCCAATTTTGTAAATTTGGGAACAAACGTACTACCTCCCGACTTATCAGAAGCAAAATTTCCTGAAATTCCCTTGTCCTTTCGCGAGCTTAGAGGACTGCCGGCGCTGCTGGATTGGAAATTCTGTTTGGTTGATTCCCATTCTTGTGTGAGAGCATCAAATTTGGCATGTAACTCTCTGTTAGATTGCTGTTCAGCCAGAAGCAAGTCAAATAATTTAGATAGTTGGTCTTGAACAGACTCGCCCATAACGGCAGGCTCTGATACCAAAATGTTAGAGTCCCTACTTACGGATCGAGTTATGGGTCTATGGGGGGTTGGTGTTTGGGAGTTTGGGGTGGTGTGCTTCCTTGAACGACCTATGGTGGATGTCAGGGAAGATCAGACTCGTTAAAGGGAGACTGCTACCTCAAAGAGAACACTTGAATTGGTTTTTTAATCATATCATTTATTCATCAAGTACTGCTGAATATATATACACAAGAGCAGAACTAACTCCTCCTACAAACAAGGAGCAGTAACCTATGTGGAAGAATAACCTCCCACTAACAGCATGAATAAGAAAATGGAGGAACTCCCTCCTACATAACTGGAAATAAAACAGAAATTCAAAACATAAAGGAGACTACCACTGCTGACTAATTCAGCAGCTCAAACATGCAGTGGTTCAGTAACACTAGGCATAGAAATTCAGAAGATAAATGTCTTGACAACAAATGCTAGAATAAAACAAAACAAATGGAAGAAGGATAATATTAAAAAAAATTACAATAAGATGACAACCTCTGCAGAGGAAAAGACGAAATGAAAACAGCTTCACATGAACAGTTCAAAACAGCACTTAGTTAAACTCGCTTATGGGTTTTTATCTTCAATAAACAAACCCAAAGTTGAGCATCAAATTCATTTTGTAGACAAGTTGAATTGAAAAAGCCCTAAAGATTTATGATTCTACTGCAATGTGCCTTTCAGGGAAAGAGTAATACCCATTTTATAGTACCTTCAACCAAAAAAAAAGAATAGCACGAGACTGAACTTCATTTCTCATTTGATGGAGTTGAGATCGTGTCAACTTTGGGTGTCAATCACATCATGTACTATTGTATATGAGTCAAAAGAGCATGATCTAATAATGTAAACCATAAATTCACATTCTCAAACCACATATTCAAGCATGGCAGTGCAAAGCTACTCAAGAGAAATTACAAATAAAACTATTTTATATTTTTCATGGCAGGGAAGGACAAGATTAAGCACCTAAACTGAGTTGAAGTGGAACCTCTGTTCCTAGGAACAGCGCCGTTCTTCTTTGGTTTTGGATTTGACTGAGAAGTACTGGTAGATGAGGTTTTCATCTGTCAAGTAACAGATTAAGCCTTTGATCATTATGGACTGCAAAGATGCATCAAAAACTATCAGAGTCATACCGGCAGGGGAGGAGCATCTGTGGTAGGAGCTGGAGCTTCACATATGCATAAAGGCATCCCACACTTGCAATCTATAACAGGTCCAACAGGACGACGCTGTACATTTGTTCCTGTTATTGATCCTGTTTCTGCACCGATGTCTAAACTGGAAACTTTATTTATGATAGAATTAAATCCATCTGAAGAAGCCTGTGGATCAACTTTTCCAGATCTGTGTCAAAGTAAAATGCAAGAGAATCACTTATTAAAAATGAAATGAAAGTTAAATTAAGGTGATACAGGAAGGAAAGACAGGTTCTGTAAGTAGTCCAAAGCTACCAGAAGATGACGAATATCCATGCAATTAACAGCTGAAGAACAATAACTGTGTGAATTAAATGCATCAACTTATCATGACTAGACATGCTTGACAGGAAAATCACTTCTTTGATGAAATCTGCTTCAGAATGAATCTACCGCATAGCTAAGATCCAAGTGTAACCAATAGTGGAAGAAAAGAATCTACCTTTGGAAAATAAAAATTTGCCTTCCATTGAATACAATTGATTTTTTTTTAATCTCAATTTATCAACAATAGTTTTCTCACATTTTTCACACTTGTGACGTGAGGAAGTAATCTGACTTAAATAGAAACCACATTCCATCTCAAGGAAACCTAAAATTTTAAAGCTAATGGCTGCCCATGGTGTTGCCAAAATGAAGAAACATAAATTTGCAAGAGTTTCAGTTATATTTACCAAATCAGATAATCATTCTAAGTTTTGATTTCATGACTGGCAACCTTACACAAAGTGTAAGAAAAACATGAACTCCATGTCTCCTCAGAATTTGCTTTATTTTGTTTGAAAAAATATCCGAATATCATCTTAAAAACATACCTAAATAGTTAAACCTTTTTTTTATCAACCCTCCCCGTCAGCATACCCTACACTCTAGGAGTGTTCCTATTGGAGCCTTGATAGGAACCTTGACTCTTTCTCCAAAACTCCCCAGCCTTATGCAATCGAGGGACATACCATTTGGACTAAAATGGCTCGTAAAGCCCTAACAAAAACCAATCAATAACAAGATTATTGGGACAGAAAATAGCTTGTGTAACAATTCCACATTGTACAAACAAATGAAATACAACTATTCCTCTTCATCAGTTCAAAGCTTTTACCAAAAATTTTAGCATAAAGGCCACTAACAACAACAGGGCCATAAATAATACCTGATATATACAATATTCACCTAAGACAGGGATATGTTAGTGATGTGACAATTTCTCTAAACATCATAGTCTTCACTCTTAACCACTTTGGTGCCAATCTGTTGGACGTTGGAAATCAAAATTTTAGATTCCAACCATAGTAGCTTTGGTTAAAAAACCGTTAATCCACTCCATTGCCAACTTAACTAATTTGTGCCATTGTTTTCACTTACAATGTAACAATTTTACTTTATTGTATTTTTTGGTTCTTTGAGATGGAAGGCCTGGTTTTGAAACCATGAACCCGCCTAAGATATTCTTCACTGTGCTGACACCAGATGCATTATGCCCATTTAATAAATCATTCAAATTACAAAACATAAAAGGGAATATTAAGACCTAACATTTGCACCATTCAATGTGAAAAATACGATATTAAAATTAAATACAAGTTCAAGTAAAGCAAAGAACAATTATCAAATTTAAAAGAAAGGGGTAAGACCTACCTAGTCGAATCATTAAAACAATCAGCGCAAACTCTAACATTAGAGTAGATACCAAATTGTGGGAGAGCCTGAATTAAAGAATAAAAATGAAAGCAAGCAATTGAATCAATTCAAGTTCATCCAACAGTAACAATAACGATAAAGATAAAAAGAAAAGAGTGGGAACGAAAACCCATACCATTTGATTTGATGAATGTTCATGGCATAATGTCCTTCCACAACAGCGGCAGTGATGCTACAAAATGAGAAAAATAACATAAAGTAAGCAAAACGAAACAAATAGTATCATCCAATTTCACTAATCAGCTCAATCCAAAATCCAAATCGAGCAGTTTTGGATCAAATCGCCGATAATGAAATTGCACGTGATTTAACGAATATTGACCGAAACGGATCATCAACCTGGTGAACTTACTTATAACTCAAAACAATTATTCGCTTCTATCAATAAACACGAAAAATCCGTTTTGTTCAATTCCGCAAGCAAATAAACGAGGAATTACTTACTCTTCGCCGGAAAGTGCTGAAGCTACACTTGCAGACATCGCAACGATCTGCTTCATGGAAAGACGGAGGCTCCAATGCCATTTCTCGTCTCCGATCTTCTCTGCTTGACCGCTGATTCACTTTAACTTCTTCAACTACGGTGAGCTTTTGGTTGGTCCAATTTCAATTGTCAACGCGAAACAGAGTGCTCTTCACTTTCTAATTTCTATCCGCATGATTATTCTGAGATTCGATCCACCCGTTTTATCTTCGGGTGGCCCAACAATTCTGGGCCTGATATTCATCTGATCCAAATCAAATCAATTGGTAAACCAGTACCAATATTGGATCATCATATGTCGAATCTGAAGGCCCGCTTAGATGGTCTGGTCCAGTGAAAAGTCTTATCGGGCTTGGTCGACTTTCCGGTTCGAGTGCGTTGTGAGGGAATAAAGATGCTTTCCATATAAAGTATATACATTATTAAAATGTACTTGACGTTAATTTTAAGGAATAATTTTATTGGTAGTTGAACATTATTTATTAAAAATTAAAAAAAATTTAAATTTTAAATTTCAATTATTTTATAATTATATAATTTTTGGCTTGTTATCAATGTTGTTATTTTTTACAAATCAATAAAAGAATTTAATTTATTTTTCAATAATATGATATAATAATATACACATGATTATTTCGAGTATAATGATAAATAATTATAATATATTTTTTTGAACAATGAATAAATAATTATAATACAATATATATATATTGATATATAATTTACTGATAAATAAATATATAATATAAATAGTATATTAATTTTTTTTCTATGCTCGAAATAAGAATATTATAATATTTAAATATAATGCATAAATAATTTGTAATTATGGTGTAATATTAATTGAGCTAATGTTTTAACATGGATAAAAAAATTAAAGTAAAAATTATAATTTATGATTATTATTTGTGAAATATGTAGTTTTAATTAAATAAATAAAATATTTAGCATGATTAAAAAATTATATAACAATCTCTTTTGCGATATTGAAAGAACAATTATAATACTATAACAAAAAATTATAAAAAAATAAATAATTAGAACATGAAAGTTCAAATAAAATTGTATGATTATTTGCACTGAAATAATTTTTTTAATTAAAATTATTAGTGAAAAAACAAATAAAACGTTAGGATTTTGAGATAATTGATCTCATCGTAATTCGTAAACCAGAAGTAGAGTATTTTGCTTAGCTTGTAATCAAAATACCAGAGGCATACCAAATACGTACACTGAGAAAAGATAAGATCCAGAAAGTAAAGGTTTCAAATTAAAAACGTGCTATATTTCAAAATTGGATAAAAATATAAAAAAAATAAATAATAGACAAAAACAACCGACAAGGAGATGAGTTGGACATTTGTGGTTGAGGGAAAAAGAAAATAAATTAATAATAATAATAATAATAATAATAATAATAATAATAATAAAAGATTCCTTAAATATGTCATATTTAAATGTGCATTTTTTCTTAATAATTCATATATAATTGATTTTATTAATTTTACAATTAATTATATTTTTTGAAATGTGGATTTTTTTCTTATAAAAAAAATCTTAGTTAAAGCTAATTACCTAACCTAATAACTAATGAGTGTGAATAATGAAACAAAATTAATTATTCTAAAAAAAAGAAAACAAAATTATAATAAAATAATATAATCATCTAATATAATAATGATTGTAATAATTAAATAAAATCGAAATACATACATATTATTTTATTTATTTTTAAAATTAATTTAATTATTTATATAAGATGATTTTTGACATCATATTACTGATTTTTATTAGTAGCAACGTGGTGGTCCATACATATATCCCATATTAATTTATAAATTATTATTTTAATATTTTTTTAAATAAAAAGATAAGGACAAAGTAATAAAAAAAACAAAGAAATACCTTAAATAAAGGCTCGTGCTAAAATGCCAACATTTTAAAAATGGGAAGCCACCCGAAACAACGGTGACCACGAGAGATGATTGGCTGATATTTTTTATTTTTTATTATAAGGTTGCCTTACATTGTGGCCAGCCTTTTTTTTTAATTATTTTTTTTATATTTATTGACTTTATATATTTTTTAACTTGTAATTTTTTATTAATTTTCTTATTAAAAAACTGATGCATGCCTTATTTCATATTAAAATTTTTCATTTTTAAATAATTCTCTAATTATTTTTATTTTTCTTCTAACACCAAATTATGTGATTTTTTATTATTTATTTACTCTAAAAAATATTTATATTTCTATTTACTTTATAATTTTAGTTTAATTATCTTTTAATACGATCTAATAATTTTATGTGATAGCTCTAAGTTACACCCATTAAAAAAAATTTATACAATTGATTCTAATTAATTTAATATTAAAATTTTATTGAAAAAATAATAAATAGTTTGATATAGGGTTATTTTTAAATGATTTAGTATAGAATTTTCGTTAATGTGTTAAATAAAAAAATTGTGTGACTATAATCTTAATATTAATAAAAAATTAATATTATCATAAGTGTAATAAATATTTTTGATATTATTATTATAAATTTAAAATAAGAAAATTTTGATGTTATTAAATATAAAATTTAAATAAAAGAAAAAGAACTGTGAAAATTTGAAAAATCACGGGTGAAGAAATTAGCAATGTGTCGTCTGCCTGGCCTGCTCTTCCGTTAAAGGACAACGCATTAAAACCGTTTTTTTTTATAACAACGTGAAAAAAAAATAATATAAAGCATCTGGCCAAGCTTATTCTTCTTCTGTCTCTCTGTCCTCAAAATCCCCTCTGTGTTCTCTCTTCCCCAAAAATAAGAAGAAAGAAAGAGAACAAATTGGTTGATTATATATTGTTTTGTCTGATCTTGATCAAATGGAAGGTGAATCTGATACCTACGAGGAAGTGAAGCCCAAAGCTGCTGAGGAAGAACCCAAAAAGGAGCTTGATAATTTGGGATCTTGCAAGATAGAGGTTGACACCTCCACCAGGTAAGACTTACAGGTTTACCCACATAATTTTAGAGATGGGATCTCTTGTATTTGTGAGAATAAGCTAAGAACAAGAGATATATTATGTGGGTATGAGGTTTCAATTGTAAAAGATGATGACTTTGTGTATATTATAGAGGAGATTAATTAGAAAAATTAGAAACCTATTGAGTCGGGGGAGAATTGAATGTTTTTTGTATATTGTTTTTCATTTATTGCCTTATTTTAGTTTATACATGGAAATGAAATCCAATTTTAAGTTGTTAAGTTGAGAAATGGAACCAAAAATGGAAGTGGAATTAAGGTATCTGGGATTTGAGCTTACAAGTTATAATTATCTTTAGACATCGTCTTTCTTTTTTTTGGTTATTTGTGAAGAACGCCTAGGTTGGAGTTAGGCCTTTGGGTTGCTTGGCTTCATAGATTCTGAAAGAGTTTGATGAATGAGTTGACTTCATGAAAGATGGTATAGTTATTAATTCCTATTTATTACTCAGTGAGATAGAGGCTTTCTTTTGAATTGCAAATAATTAAGATGTACCTGAATAGGGATTGTGCATCTTACATTTGAGAAGTTCTCGTCCAGATCAAGTTTATATGGATATCATATCATGCGAGAGCTGTCTCTTTGCATGTGAAAGAGATCCATGGACTTGGCCTAGGCAAAAATTTTTGCTTATATTAAAAATCTGGAGGGTAAACACTTTATGTATTTGTAATCTCACTAAAGGAAAAAATCAGTAGTTGTACTCAATAGGTCTGACATATTTGTTCACATGTGATGCTCTTGTTTCTCTAAGTTATTCGATTTGATCGGTAGGAGTTCTAAATATTGATAAGATTAAACTTATTGAAGGACAAACGAGTTGTATGCTTAAGGTTAAAGAAGGCAAGTGTTGAAACTTTAGCATGAATAAATAAAAATTGTTTCCTTTCAATGCGCCTGTAGTATTAGGAATATGGCATCCATGTATATGTGGGTGAAGATAGGCAAAATGTAAACTGTCATGTTTTATTAAACTAGTTTGCTCTAAAGAAGATTGTGCGATTTTCCCTATCTATTTTATGTAATGCTCAAATTTTGTGTATACTGGCAAAGAAAAAAATAACTTCTGGTTGGCATATATTTGGGTGCATACTTTGGATTACCGTTGATTATTTTAATTAATTGCTTGGTATTATCAGTTCTCAGCATGGATGTTTGTAAGAAGTGTGCTATCATTTATTGTAGACTTCGACTTTTGTGGGTTTTTCAGAGTGCCTTAAATTCTGTATCTTGAAGATGCTGGAAATTTATAGCAGAAGAGGGTTTTCTTCTCAATTATCTTTATTTTCTTTAATCTCCTTTTGAATAAAAATTTGTGGCTTCCAAACTGATGCTAATTTGCTGGTGTTAAGAAATGGAATTCTGCTGTGCATGACATTCCCTCCAGAATTTACTTACAGAAAAACTTGTTTTTTCTAAGTGCTTGAACACTGCTCACTAAATGGTAGAAATCCTGTAGGCAGCATGTTGATGCTATTGTGCAGCTAATGGATGAGTAGCCTATTGACAACCTAAGTGGCAGGACAAAGTTTCATTTTTTAATGCTATATATGCATCCTCAAATTTTACCTGAGTTCTCTTCTTTCTCCTTTACCTTTCCATGTTAACAAGGAGATATTTATTGCATGATCATCTGAGTGCTTCCTTTAGGTGTGCGGAGATTTTATTATCTTACAAAATGCAATTTCTTTCTCAAAAGAGAAACTGCTTAGAGTTGGATATGTGGCATAAAATTTCAACATTACCCTATCAAATAAGTTTTGTTTCAGGCCTGCATCCATGGAAGCATCTGTACCAAATGCTAGCATCCCTACCTCAGATCAGCTTACCATCTTCTATGGAGGAAGCGTTCATGTATTTGATGCAATTTCTGCTGAGAAGGTTTGCCTTTATTGAAGCTTTCAATAAATGAGTAAATTTATACAGATATCATTCTAACACTATCACCATTTTTGATGTTCTTAGGCTCGTGAAATTATGCTTATTGCTGCTGCTGCTGCTGCAGCTGCTGTTAAACCTGCTGGTGTAAAGAAGGCTGTGCCTGGGTCTCCAGCTTGTGGCACACCGGTTCTTACAAGGTCTCCTTCCCTCCAAAGTGCTACAAATGCTCTGCCTTCAATCCAAGCACAGCTCTACCCTGGTCGTCAAGGCTCCTCCCTTTGCAAATTGCAAGCTGGTAATATAGGACTAACTGCAGTTAGCATTAGCCTATTATATGTTCTTCCTCTTCCTTATTATGATGAATATGGTTAGATATAAATTCATTAATCCCACTGGAATTTTCTTTGGTTCAGAATTACCAATTGCAAGGAGACATTCTCTTCAGCGATTTTTTGAGAAGCGACGGGATAGGTAATCCTGCTTTCACACTTGCTGTGGTCTCTGTTTCTGATACAGCTCAAGAAATTCAGACAGAAAATTTAAGATAAATGGATGGACTTCAGGTTCAGAATAATTCCTGGCATCCATCTCCTTGGATTATCTCGAAAAGATTTTAACCAATAAAATAAAAATGTAGAGTTATTCTAGAGAAATAGACATAAAAGCAAATTATAGGAATTAAATTTCAAGAGCATTCAGAAAAACCATAAGCAATTAGAACTTTGAAGACTTTAAACAAATAAATTTAACTTAGATAACGATAAAAGGGCATATTCCGTCCTAGAAAATTACTGGTATCGTGATTTGTGTTATTTATTTTGCTACTGATCTAAGTTATGCATCTATATGACATGCAATCATATCATATCATATCAACTGTCATTATCTGCTTTATTTTCCCTTGCAGGTTGGGCAGCAGAAGCCCATATCCCACTCCAGCAACAAAAATGGCTGAAACCACAAAACCTGATTTCACTGCTGAAGTTACACCAGATGAAGGCTGCTTTGGAAAATCTCATGCACCAGAGAAAGAAATTCAACCGAAAGTTGCTGCCAATGTTGCTTGAATATGCACAAAAAGCTTCTAATGTACCAAGTACCATGGAAAACCTTATATCAGTTAATGTCGTTAGTCTTCTACTATTTTAGCAAATTGCATAGTGCATTGAGGATGATATTGTTTCCACTAGCCTTTTGGACATATCGGAGACAGAGGGTGCAATTTCTCATTGGAACTGATGGCAAATTGTTAACCCGATTGCCTCTTTCAGTCAAAGGCAATTGGAACATACTGAACCAATGCTTTTAGGAAATTAGTGTTACTATAAACTGCCATAAACATAAACAATTAACAAACGGTGGCCATGGGCCTTGTCTGCTTTTTGGGTGACCGTCTGAAGTATAGTGTTGACCGTCTAAAGTGTAATGTTCTCTGAAGCTGTTGCATATTATAAACTCTGTTGTGTTAATTGTGTTGATATTAGTTATTACTTTGCATATGGATCTCAGAAATTTAATCATCTCAAAAGCACAGGTCATCTTATCTTCCCTTGGATGTTTCGATTCTTTCTTTTATTTTTTGGCCTCCTTCATAAATCCATTGGAAAATGTTCTAGTTTTTTTTGCATGTTAGAATTATCATTGCCAACACGTCCGGTAGAAGAATTTTTCATAAACTATAACAAATATTTTTTTCAGTTTTTTTTTTATTAAAAATTCAAACCACGTCAATATATTTTATATCATTTCGGACGATGGCTCCGCAAAGGAAAATTGCAGCTTGAATATAACATGGCCTCATTCTTGCTTATTAGTTTCACTAGTTCAAGTCTATGATTTTTGATGAATGCTCAAGGCTTATTTTAAACAACTCTTAAACTGTCAACAAAGAACCTTACAGCTGCGATTTCGCGAGCTTCATGCCACTAGATCTACAAACAAAAAGGTTGTACTAGAGAAATGAACCTGCCTGATTTATCCATTAAAAGTTCCAACTCTCTGAAGCTCCACATTCTAAAAACACAGATTACACAGGCCAAAACAGGTTATATATATATATATATATATTAAAAAACAAGAGACACTGAAATAAGCTACTATAATATATGTGATGCCCCAAGCTCAAGTCTTAATTATTAACCATATGCCTCAGTGTCATTTATATTCAGCACATTTCAGTGCATGCTGCGCAGGACTCCATGAATGTAGCCACCCGTCATTATCAGCGACACAAGAGATACAATACCTGCAGGAAATACCTTCTTTGATCTCAGGAAACGAGATCCCATCACACCCAGCAGTATAGAAGACACGCCTGAAAAATTTGAACACGAATGCACATTATACTAAAATCATAGCTCCCTCTATGCATTGAAGGTGAGCTGAAGTGCAAATATAAACAGAGTCAGCCCTCTTATGCTAGCATTCGATAGTCCTTCAAGAAATTTTAGCTTAATTTTCAACCAAAAATCCATCATGATGCTAAAATGCTTTTATCAATTATGATATTATCAGAAATCCATCATGATGTCAAAGTGTATCCATCAAATTGCTTTTATGTTTAATTTTCTAAGACAGTAATGCCTCAAACAAACAAAATCCAGAAGAGTAGAACAACAAAAATCTAGTAATAGGGATAAAGTTTGTATGGATATCAGAAAGCGCACTACAAATCTACTAAGAAAACCTCAGAAAATGGCAGGTGCTAATCTCTACTGCAAAAACCAGTGGGAACATAACATGCGTAAGCTACATTTCTAGGAGACTAAACGTGGGAAAGTAACACAAAAGAATTGAATGAACTTAGAATCTCTTACCGAGGCCTATTGAAGAGGCATAAACTGGATTTGTAGGGAGCTGTGTATGGACATAATACAGTATTGAGGCAGCCAGCCCTCCTGCCAAAAGTGATTTCTGGCTACCACTCTTCAAATATCCCATGAGACCACCCACTGTACAATCAAACCACAATCAGCATCAACAGGAAATAAGCAACTGCTCTTATGATCAAATGACAGCAGTAACAATTACATGACCAATTAAAGAAACTTATAATAGAATAATTTTAGTTCCCAATCAAACTTCAGCAAAAACAAATAAAAACAATGATTCAATTCTGATTTATTACGTAAAGGTTAAAGAAAGATTTACTTCCAACAAGGGCAGCATAACCAAGAGTCAATTTCTGCGACATAGACAATGCCATCTTCTTCTTCTCACCACCGCTGTCGTCTGATGATCCTCCTTCACCTTCGTTCTTCCGATCACCACTATCTCCTCCTTTTCCTCCTCCTCCTCCACTATTATCACCACCGCCACCGCCACCGCTTCCACCGGTACCTCCTATATCACCGTAACCATCTCCGCCGCCTACTATTTCAGGTTGAATGTCAATTCCTTCCGATGAAAGGTCAACGTTACCAGTAATAAGCGTAGACGCTTCGAAATCCAAAGAGCCAACCCTAGCAACGACAACGGGATTCAAATGTTTACCACAAGAAACAGCAAAACTCCGACAGCTTCCCTTTTCAGTAGTAGATCGCTGCAAGCGTAGGACCGTCAATGGAGTAGCGCAAGTTCGAAATCCAAACTTAGAAGAATCTAGAAGAAGCAGCGAAGACTGAGACACTACACCTAACACAGACTCCGCCATTTCGTTTTCGTTTCTTATTACTTGGTTTTTTCAGCTTTTGCTTTTCTCCTGAGATTTGGACCTTCTAGTAGAAAATCACAAGTCCAGCCCATTCAAAGCCCAAGTTAAGGAAAAATAAATAGAGGTGGGCCTGAAAATGGAGGGGACCAACCGTGAAAACCGGGAACTGACATCGAGGTCTATGCAGTGAAACAACAGCGAGAAAAGAGATCGTAATTAACGGCTTTTTTGGTATTTTGGAATAGAATAATAAAAATAGATTATGATAATTAGGGTTCTTTAAAGAAATAATAAATTAATTGTTTGAAATGGTTTGGCTAAGGAATCAATTCTGGGCTTTGACTTGGAGACGCTAAACCCAAAGGCAAAGACAAGGAGAAAGAGAAAGAGCTCAAAGAGATTCCTCACCGAGGAGGCAAAAGAAATAGAGAGAAATTGCTTTGCTTTTCTTTCTTTCTTTTGCTTAGCTTTGTGAAGGTCAGCGGCAACAGCAAGCAAAGCCTTTGACATGGAAATGTTAAGTTTTGTTTGCTTTTCTTTTACTCTATCAGTGGTTACGTGTGTTTTCGCTTTCTTTTCATGGTTAAAGTGCCGCACACACCCACACATGTGCAACCCTAGCTAAAATGCTTCATTTTTCCCCTTTCTTTTTTCTCTTTTTTAATTTATTTATAATATTCATGACATGATTGGCTGTGTAATTTTAAATTATGAAACATTATACCCAATAATTGAGTATTGAATTTCTATCAAATTTACTTTATAAAACATGATAATTCATATAATGCTATTGTATCTGAATAAAAATAATGAAATTTAGATAATTGAAAAACTTTGAGAGTCGAGTTTAATTTGAAAGTTGAGTATGGTAGAACTATAAGATTAATAAACCTATTTTTATTAAGTTTTAGCATAGCTGTAGGTATTTTGACTTGAACTAAAAATCTTTAATTATATTAAAATATTTTTTTATCACTTAATTTATATAATCGGCGTCTTTATTGAATAATTTTTAAAATTATAAATATAGTTAAAAGTAATGTTTTATTAAAAAATAAAATTTAACTAATAAAGTGGGAAGTATTATACTCCACCCTCGTGCATTGCCAAGCAGCATATGTCTTTTGTTCTTAGTAAAGTTAAGACTTTGTTTGGAAATCAGCCAAAATCCGAATGCGAATCCAATGTTAAGTGCCATTAGATTAGATATTGTGTGTAGAGTCAACTAGTTCACTTCACCTCGCTCATCTTCTTCTTATTTTACTTATCTCTCTCTGTCTGTGTGTGAAGTGTCAACGCCAAAGCGAGAAAAGGAAGCTATAGCTAGCTAGCAAACCCAGGAAGCTTCCTACTCCCCTTCCTCTACTTAGCTTTTGCTTTGCTTTTCTCTTTTTGTTGGTTTTGTCATGGTCTCTTCTCTTTAAATTTGCCAAGAGAGAAGACCCACCACCACCACTATTAAGCCTTCTTCTTTCAGTATCAGACTTTCAGTACCAGTATCAGTATCGCTCTCTGTCTTAATTCTCTCTATTTCTCCATTCAGATATCAAAAGCTACAGTTTCTTGTTTCCATTCTATCTTGATTTATCTTTCCTTTTCTCTTTTTTTTTTCTTCTTCTTCTTCAATGTGGGTTCCTACTGTTACTGTTTTTGTTCACTTGTCTATGGAGCTATTGGGTGAACTTTATATGGTTCAGTTTGTTTAAAAATCTTGTTTCCTCTGGTATGTTGTTAAAGATTTGATTTTTTTAATGCTAAATTTGATAGTTTATCTGATTGATACTTGATTTCTACTTGTTAGAATAGAATCTGCACAAGAATAAGAATCTAGTGAAAAATGCCCTCATTTATCAATTTCCCATTTCCCCCTTATCTTTTTTCTCTTTTTGTTGTTGATGCTAATTTCCTCGTGGCTTCTCTCCAAAACTAAAGTTCATTTCTTGATCCTCTTTTACTTCTTTTCTCTGCCTTTTCTTTTCTTTTTCATTTATGTTAAGCAGACTCTAGCATGTTCTTCTCAAAATGCCTGCTTTTATTCCCATTTTTGAAGAATCTCTCTCTCTCCTGACGTTTCTCGATGAGTGAAATTTTTTTTTTAAAAGTAAATTTTGTAAGATTTGTATCTTCAAAAATCCTCATCTGATGATAAAAGGAGGATTTCTAGGTACTTTAATTTTAAATTTTCTTAACTAGTGTTATTAGTAGCTTGAATGTTAGAACTTTCTAATTTCTGGTATTGCATTTACTAATAATTCAATCGGTTCTTTTTGTTGTGACAGTTTGTATTTTTTCAAGTTCCGAGTCCATGGAGCACCATGATTCTTGGGCTTCAGTGCCAAGTCGTAAGAGGAAGTTGCAAGAAGAAGATGAGGGCATGCTCAGCTTCTGTATGGATGATGTCAATCAAGACCTACTTGAAAGAGTTCTTTCCTGGCTACCAACTTCCACATTCTGTCGCGTTAGGTCAGTGTGCAAGAGATGGAAATCAGTGGCAGATTCTGCAAGTTTCAAGCTTGCTTGCTCTGAGATTCCTTCACGAGATCCATGGTTTTTCATGGTTGATCCCAACCTTAACAAATGGACAATCTATGACTCTACTGAAAGAAGTTGGAAGAAACTCAGTCATCCACCTCTCCTCCAGCAAAGCTCTAACTGTGATTCTATGCCTGTGGCAGCTTCTGGTGGATTAGTCTGCTTTCGCAATGAATCATCTGGTGACTTAATTGTATGCAATCCTGTGACAGGATCCTGTCGTGAACTCCCTCCAATCCATCCAGCCACAGAAAATCAGTCACTTCATGCTATTGCCATGAGTACATGCTTGAGAAGTCAGCAATCTTATAAGCTGGTTTTGGTTTCTGGTGAACTACCAAAACTGTCATACCAAATCTATAATTCGAGTACCAATTTCTGGAAAGAAGAGGTTTTGTTAAAAAGAAAGGTTGATGAGTCTCATGAATTTGACTCAAATGATGACGATGCTGTGTATTTCCTTAGCAAGGCTGGAAATGTTGTTGCAACAGATATGCAACGAAGCCCATCTAAGCAATACTCATCAATTATGAGTGTTAAAGATGGAGAGGAAATTGCCTATTTCCTTAGCCCTTCTGGTACGATTGTAGCTTGCAATCTGACCCATAACTGGTTCTTTGAGTACCCTAGATTATTACCTGTCTTTTACGAATATTCGATTGATGTGGTGGAGTGCAGAGGAGAAATACTAGTTGTTTTGCTATCTGAATTTTTTGGAAGTGCAAGTCTTAGGGTGTGGAGTTTTGATGAGGATATTAGATCTTGGCATCAGATTGCAGCAATGCCTCCAGCAATGTCACACGAGTTCTATGGGAAGAAGGTGGATATCAACTGTGTTGGAGCTGGTGACCAGATATTTATCTGCATAAACTCCGCTGTGTTCTTCAGCTATGTTTTGTGTGATTTGACGACCAATGATTGGTCTGAATTGCCCAAGTGTTTCATGAATGGTGAAGCTGTAGAGTTCATGTCTGCCTTCTCATTTGAGCCAAGGATTGAAGCTTCTGTCTGAGAACAAAAATTATTTTGCGGATGATAGATGTACTCATGAATGTAATTGCTATTTGTGATTCTCCTTTTTCCCTCAAAATTGCTTTCTTTGTTTTCTTTGTTGTATTTTTCTTAATTATATTCTTTTGTGGTTGATTATTTTGGCAAATTAGCCAGTGGAAACGCATGAAGTTGACAATGGAAATTTGCCAGATTTATTGATAATGTGATAGCCTTTCAGTTTTCTTTTGCTTCTTTCCGTGCACCGTGTTTTTTGACTCCTTTAGAAACATTAGGAGAGAGAGTGACAACTTTTAAGAAAATGAAAGAAATGAAAAAGAATTTCTGTTGCTGTAAAATGTGAATGACCTGCAGACTTACACGAGATCGGCGAACGACAAGTCGTGCAAATTTTGAAAATTCTATTTATACGACGGAGATTTTTTTTTCTTAATCACACGTGTGGGAGCCCACAATATTGTGATAGTCTGGCTGACGTGGCTGAAAATGATTTGATAAGTAGATAATTTACTCACAGTTTTCGTCTTGGCTAAGCAAAAGAATAAGAAATAAATTCATATTATTCAGAGCAGAATTGCACAAACCAGAGAGCAAAATTGAAGAAAAGAAAAAATGGTTTCAGAGGAAGGATTGAAACAGCAATTAGAAGAATTACAGAAACAACTAGGAAAGAAACAGAAATTTGAAGATGCTGTATCTTCCACCAAATCTCTTCTCCGTGATTTCTACCCTTCTGCCTCCCCTTCTCTGCGCAAATCGGTAAGCAGCTTTCGTGATCGAGATCAATGACGTCAATTTTTAATATTTTAATTTCTGATGGTGGTGGTGGTTGGTTACAGTTCTATACTGTTGTTTGTCGAGTAGCGACGATTTTAAAAGCCAGATATACAGCGCCTGGTTTCTGGCTCGCTGGATTAGGGTTGTTGGAGCAAGCTGAATGTTTGGTTTCTGATTCTTCTGAAAAGGAGCATTTGAGGAATTGCATTGTTCAGGCCAAAGAATAATTGAATCTGTGTGAAAATCTGCCTAATGTTTCCCCAAGATCTTCGTCTCGTGGAGGTTGAATTCTGCAAAATTTCTCTCTTTTTCGTGGAAATTTCATGAATTTTTTTAATTGTTTGGTTTCCTTATTGTCTTATTGTGTGTGTGATTCTCTTTAGGGTATCTTTTTGAGGGGCATCTTACTGTGGATCCTGAGCCGCCAGAGCCTTTATGGCTGTTGCAGTCAAACTTGATGAGGGCCTCCTCTCTTTTGGAGGCTGAATCTTCTAGAGATATTGCTGACAATGGTAACGCAGCTGAAAACGTTTCCAATATAATGGCAGGGCTCATAAACAACCTTGATAACATCATACCTGAGGTACAATTCAGCTTCTGCTCAAGTTTTTTTTTCTTTTTTTTCTTGGAAATAAATTGCATGGTTTTAGTTTTATGCTTGAGGGAAGAATGCAAAGGAAACCATTTTGGTAATTAATTGACTATTTTTACTTTGAAGGGCTACCCATTTTGGAATTTACATGTAGATGTCCTGAAAATTCTGAAAAAAAAGGGCAAAAGAATGATTATCACAGCATTGTATAAATTCTACAAAAAAAATATTAATTCAAGAAGGTAACTAGTAAAATATAGCTTTTCCCCTTTGGTTGCATATTTTATCTGATTTAATGAGTCTGATTAATGGAATGCATACTTTGTTCGAGGATTTAACATCATTTTGATATTTCTGTCTCTAAGATTATGGCTATGGACAATGAATCAAGAGTTCCAAAAGCACCTCCCGCCAGTAAAGAGGTTGTTGCAAAGCTTCCAGTCAGTACTATAACTGATGAAATCTTGGCCAGGCTAGGACAAGATGCAGAGTGTGCCATTTGTAAGGAGAATTTAGCGGTTGATGATAAGATGCAAGAGTTGCCGTGCAAGCACACATTCCATCCTCCTTGTTTAAAGCCATGGCTGGTGAGTTTGTTAGCTGTGCTAAAATTGGAGAATACTGTGATACTAATTTTGTAATTCCTTCTGTCGAATACTTGAGCGGCATTATGTAACAAACATGCTAAGTGGAATAAAGTTGCATGTTTCTAATGCTAAGCAAATATTTTTTGCAGGATGAGCACAATTCATGTCCAATTTGCCGGCATGAGCTGCAAACGGATGATCGTGTTTATGAGAGCTGGAAAGAGCGGGAGGAGGAGCTTGAAGAAGAGAGGAAAGGGGCTGCCAATGCTGTACGTGGTGGTGAATATTTTATTATTTAGATGACTGTCACTCATTGGATTCATAGTCAATAATTTATCATCATTGTATTTATAGATGCGACAGTGTTGAGTTTGAAAAAAATATTTTAACTATTGTTTGAATGCCTCATTGTGGCATTGATAATTCATAATGCTTGGGAAACAATTACGGGGACTCGTGAGAATTACAAATGAGAAGAGAGCTTATGTTTGTTTATTTTGAATTGCATTTCATGGCTCTAAGCATCCATTGCCCAATGGACACATTGCCATTAAAATCTATCATCCTTTAAAAAGGATATCAAGTTAAGGCTGTGAAGTATCAAGCTTCGCACTTCTCTATTATGTTATTAAGTTGCACTAAAACTAGGGGCCGTGTTCGTTGTGGGAACGAGTTAAACTCATTTAAAAAGGTATTTTGTATTTAACTCATTAAACGAGGTATTTTGTATTTTCTTTTGATGGGTACTTTCTAGTGCTAATTCTGAATAGGTCAACAGGAAGCAGCACATCTTTACAGTTCTGTGCTCACCATGGTCTCTGTAATTTTTGATCCAGTGGCCCGGCCTACAAGTTCAAGTGTACACCAGCCACGCACCAGGTTTTAGATTTGAAATTTTGTCTTGAGTCTTTCTTTGGTCGGGCTACAGCATTACCAAAATTTTACCTATCCTGACATGAAAACACCTCCAAGTTGGACATTTAAACCCACAAAAATAAAATGTTCAAGATATTCTTGTTGAGCTTTGTTTTCGTTTCTCCAAAAGAGATGTAAATGTTCTGTTATAAAACGATACTACACTAGAATTTGGAATTTAGATTTCAATTCACATATCGACCCCAATTTTCTTCGTCGGTTGTATATAGATTAAAAGCCCGTTTAGATTGGGATAAGGATGGAGAGGGAGGATATAAAAGCAAATAGTAGAATTTTACCTCTATTTAGAAGAAAATGTACAAATTAAATGAAAGAGAAATAAAGGTAGGTCTTATCATTCCTAACCATAAATATATATTTATATTTTTTAAATTAGATTTTTATTTTATTATATGACTAACAGTTTTATAATTTCAATGTTTCTTACTCTTCCTTTAAAAAAAAGTTTCTTACCATTCTTTTTAATAAATGTATATTTATTTTTTTAAAATGTAAATTAGGTTAATGGGTCGTCTGATAAATTACTGAAAAAACTGATTACCGGAATTATATTTTACAGAAATATATTACTGATATCATATTTTATTAGAAAAAATTATATTATCGTGTTTGGAATATATAACAAAATACTGATATAGTATATTAAAAAAATATTAATTTATTTAGTTACAATCTAACTTTATTGAAAAAATTTAAGTAATACATAAACTATATTTATAATATAACTTTCTTAATTTATTATATTCTAAAACTAAAATATAATTATCTTTTGATATTCAACCTCACAATCTTCTTTCCCATTGAAATATTTTTTTTTATATTTCTCTATATAAAATATTTTATTAACTAGTCGGTAAAATTTAGTGGATTATATATTTTATTTCATATAGATTATTTACAAATAAATATGCTATTTTTTCTTAAAGAATATTATTTTGTCAACTTTTCTAGAATTATGATTCATAAGTGCTTAACTTCTCTTTTCCCTTTATTTTCTATCCTTATTTTTCCTTTTTCCTCCTTAGATGACCTTTCAACTCATCCTAACCAAACAGGTTGTAAGGGGCTAGGATGCCATTTACAGATGTACAAACAACTTGCTATAGGAGGCCTACTAATAAATGGGCTTAGACTCATTTAAATTTGTAATTTCATCAAAAATACCTTAAAAAATATTTAGTTTTTTTTTTTAAAGATATTCCTTTTTCAACTTAAAATTTTAAAAATATCTATTTTCAGAGATATATTTTTAATATACATCTAGTATATTTTATTTTTAAAAGTGTACATTGAATATCTGTTTGATATATTAAAAATGTACCTAAAAACAAGAAATTTAAAAAAAATGTTAAAAATCGTGTTATACTGTATAATTTCTTCTTTAATCAATACGAGTTGGGCTAGTTTAATGGAACCCGATGTACAATAAGATGAAGCGGATCCAATCCAGTTAGCAAACGCATCAGCACTAAATGGGCCAGTTCTAGCCCATGTCTATTTAAACAAGAATCGTGGCGTAACCATTAGCATACGTTAACTTTCTGCATCTTTCGCCATTAATTGTCTGATTCTTTGCTGTATAATGCCTCCGTCCACCGCTTAAACACCATCTTAAGTTTACAAAGCAACAAGCTTTCTTCTTCTACAGAGATCAGCACTTGTCATAAATATTAACACCATCAATTAGCAATGGAAATGGCAACCTCAGTCAGTTCCATTTCTGCAAAACATTTTACTCTTTATGGGTACCCACAATTACAAATTGGCTTCTTTTAGTGCCGGCCTGTTTTCTCTCCGTGGAGAACCTTTTCTGCACATCGTTCTACAATAGCAAGGTGTTCGTTTACGAAAATGGTTTCAAATGGGTATGCAGGTAGAGGCCGCAGTAGCAATAGTTTTAGATACCAAACTAGTGTGACTAATAGCAATAATAACAAGAATATACATAAAATAGATTCTTGTTTGGTGATAGCTCCACCTAAAGGTAAAATCCCACGTGCAATTATCAAATTCTTGGGTGGTGCCTTCATCGGAGCTGTTCCTGAAGTTACATACAGGTAATTTATAATCTTTCTTGAATCACGCTTGTTCTCTGTTTTTGCGTAATTTCTTAAATCTTTTGATGTGGTTTTACAGTTTAGTTGTTTCTATGTTTTTGTTTTACAGCTACCTGATAGAGTTATTGGCAAAGGAAGGGTTTCTTGTTATTTTGGTGCCCTATAATGTCACATTTGATCATGCTTATGCTGCTAATCAAGTGTATGAAAGGTTCAACACTTGCTTGGATTTAATATTAACATCAGGATTGCCTGATGCCAATTTAACAGCTGCCCAGCTTGTTGGCCTTCCAGTGTTTTCAGTTGGTCATAGGTAAGCAAGTCACTGCTTCCATATCCCACTTTCAATTTTGCCAGCAACTATGGTTCTATGGTAGCTTGTGGTTTCACTAAAGATCAGTTATTTACTGTTCCATTTGTGAGTTTGTTTTAGAGGACAGAATACTCTATACTGAACGGCATGATTGTTGATTTAAGCCGTCCTTTTGCAGTTAACTTAATCCATTGCTTAATTAATTGCCGCCTTTTTGCAGCAACGGTGCCCTTCTTCAAGTCCTCACAGGAAGTTATATCTGTGACAAGATTCCAAAGGTTTTCCCTTGCTATACTGGTCCTTGAGTATTTTTTCTTATCTAAGAAAGTGTGGTTTTAGGTTGTGAAGGCAGAATGCAGTTCTGAATTTTGTTTAGTTCTAAAATAACTGAAGCAATTCATGGATTGTGACAAAGAGTATTATCTCTTCTGTAAGGCTAATGTCATAATCTCATTCAACAACAGAAGTGCAACGGAGGCAGTTCCATACTTTGAGCAGATAAATACCTTTTAATATATTATTTTTCACTGCTTCATTTTTCCCTTGGCTTTTATTGCTGTCTGATGAAATGGCATGTTTTATTTTGCGAATCATATTTGTTTTTGATTAATATACTCACGGTCGTATCTCTCTCTCAAAAAAGTTCCTGAATGATCCTCAATAAACGGGATAAAGGACAAACAGTTTACCTACTTTTATTATTTGGTGTATCTCGGAAACAATTGCCATGCCCTTTGCTGGTAACTGAATTATTTCAAGTTTGGGCTAGCACATAAAAGAATTAATGAATTATGATAGTTCTTGCTATGTTTGATAAGAATCCTTTTACAAGGATCGGTCTTATGTGAAATGGTTGTGCATGTGCGCTCGCACATGTGTGCATAAGTTGAAACAAATAAAGGCTGATTACCAACAAGTCCAGCTTCATGATCATTTTCCTGTGCTCCTTTGTGTATTTATATGAATAGTAGGCTGTCCAAGCATTCTCATTTAGAAGATAGATATGGATAATTCCAGATATTAGATTTGGAGACAACAGGGAAAGGCCATAATGAGTGTATTGCTTTATGGAGTGAAATGTTCGCGTTAGCAATTATGTTTATGTCAGATAGGTAGATATCAATTTCCCAAATAATAGATGCACTTAGTAAACATGCAAGCACATCTTTGGCAATAAATTAGCAAATTGGCCTTGTTTACTTGTTGCATTGTAATGGAATATCGATGTGGTCAATTTTTAATTCAAAAAAAAATTGTGACAGAGTGTTATGCATCAGTAGTGTACATACAGAGAATTAGCAACTATTATGAAGCGGTTTTTGATTTCATAATACTTAAATTGTTGCTGGTCTCCCATAATGATGACTGTGCTCTTTATGGCTTTAATATTTTCTGCAGTTTGGTCCACTCGTTAATCAGATGATGCCAATTGTGGAGGCATCCCCAATGTATTCAATGGCTAGGACTGCTTCAGGTAAATCACATGTGAACTCTGCCTCTTACATGTTGCCTTTGGCAATGCAGTTTGGATTAAAAGAAATGTATTCGAGAGCTATTCAGAAAAATAACTCTAAATTGAAATGCCAATTGATGTCCTAGTCTCTGCTTGTGTTGCAGCCCATTTTTGTGTATTGAGATTTGATCCTGATTTCATGGTGACATATATCCAGGAGATGCATGGAAATTGCTAATTGACACTGCTGGAGCAATAATACCAGACAGCGAACAAGAAAGCCTAACATCATTTACCAAATTCATTGATCAGTTGCCTTCGGTGCTAAATCAGGTATGCTGATATCTTGTTCCAGTGGCTGTGCAAACAGATTTAACAGCAGATTCCAATTTCTGCTGGAATGGATTTATTCTCTGTACCTGACATGTGGACTAAACTATTCTTGTTAATTAATATCGTTTTGGTTTAAAAATGTATGATGGTGTTCTTTGCACAATCATAATCGTAAGTCTGCTCCTTTGTAACCGGAAGGTTATGGGTGCAATTCTTGGAAGCAGGTTCTCTAAAAAAAGGCAGGGGGAAGGTGGGGTATGATTGATCACCCTCCCTCTATCCCCTATGCACTGCATTTCCCTTTTTGGTGAATGATTACATTTCAAAATTTGGGTTGACGTTTCTTTCACTGTTATTTACCTTATTCAATGTCCTACAAGTAATAGGATGGCAATTTTGTACATTTTAATTAATAAATCTGAACTTGGTGTGGTTTTTGCTAGGTTGCAGAGGGGGTGTCAGAGTTCAAGCCCAGACCTTCAGAAAACCGTGAGCATTGTAAGAATTCCTATAATGTTGGTATGTATGACACCCTATGTTTCCAGTATTTATTGGAAGTGGATATCCTTCTTTTTCTGTGTATTCTTGAATTTATATAAAATGAACGAGCTTATATGTGCTGATGTATATGTTTGTGCTTAGGTGAAATTCACTTCTGACACAATTGATGAGACTGATCTCCTTGGAGAGACTTTGAAGCTTTGGGTTGAGTCCATAGGTGGGACAATAGAAAAGGTCCAATTAAGTTTTAACCACATCACACCGTGTATACAGGTATACTATGCATTCTCCTTGTGTGATAACATATGTTGCCATTTCATCTTGGCAAAGTATATCAATTTTTACCTGTTTGAAATTTGAACTTTCCAGAAACTACATTATGGAGGAAGGGCTATATTACAATCCTCCCTCCCTCTCTCATGCTAAAATTTCTTTATTGTACTTTGTTTATCTCATAAAAATAACTGTCCAACATAAGCAAACGAATTCTAAAAATGGAAGAAGAAACTTGTAACTCAAATCCAGTCCTACCTTTTGGGTGCTGCACTGTGGTACAGCTTTCCACATCCTGGACAACTTTCTTTATTGCCTTTACTATATTGGCTTTCTTGTACTGCTGCTGCTTAAGATTTATCAGGCATGGGACTTATTTTTGTTCATGTTTTGAGTTAAACTCTCTCTCACTCGGTGGTCCATATGGATATTTGTATCATTCAAATTAGTTGATAATCCTGGTACTGTCAATGTGAGGTATTCCTTTTCTTTGCTGCGTATGGATATTTGTACCCTTCCTGCATGCATCTTTCTTGATGAAAACCTTCAGCTACTATATCATGAATATCCATGCTAAAAAAAATTATTTGTTTGTTGTCTGATTAGGAACCAAAATGGCAAGTAGGTTATGTGTATACTCCTGCAGATGCCATTGCTCAAGGGGGCTTAAAACTCTCTCTCAATGAAACTAGAGTCCTCTCAAGAACCATTGTCAACTGGTTCAGACGCTTTGAAGATTGTAATGCAGCTAACAATAATATGATACAAAATACGGATTCCCTGTAAGTGTAAATTTCATGTTGACCAATTGTAAGCATAGTTTCATCTACTGTTGCTGATGCTTTTACTTAATTAGATATATGCTGATATTCAAAGTACTATTGTTAAATGAATGCTAACCCCCTCCCTCTTTACTGCAAATATTTGTTTTTTTTTTGCTTTTTTTTTTGGTTTTCTTAATAATATTCTTAACAGAAACTTTTTTTTTTGGTTTTCTGAATAATATTCTTAACAGAAACTCTAGAAGTCTACCTTCTGCTAGTTTGCAGTGTTAGGATATCACAACGCTGAAGGGATCAAGACATCAAGTATTGTAAATTTGGCCTCAGATACGAAGCTCAACTTCTCTTATTTATAGAACAAATACAAATGATAGAGTTCACCAATGCATACACTGTATTATCTTTTTTCTTGAAGAAAACAAATAACTAATTATAGTGTAAATCGAGCAGAAACTTTTAAAGAAAAATTGCCACCAGCAAAATAACTCAGCAGGATTTCTCTATGGCATTTATGAAAGCAATGAGAAAACAAGAGGATTGTTGATTCTAAGCAGAAGTTGCTTGAACTTTCTCAATGAGATCTGCAGCATCTTGAACAGTGACAATGTTCTCAGCTCCACTTTCTCCTATTGAAACTCCGAATTGTTCTTCCAAAGCCATCATTATTTCCACCTGTTAATTTTTTTTTTTCTAATTACAGTTATGTATATAATACACTTATTAAATATTAAATTCACATTTCTTATTATGAGTAGTAAATCACCGTGTCAAGGGAGTCTGCACCCAAGTCAGCAAACTTGGTTTCAGGTGTTACTGTGCTTTCATCAACTGACAATTGCTTAGCAATGGTGGTTTGTATAATATTTAGGGTTTCAGATGGGGCCTATTCAATGCAATTCCATTACTGTAAGCTTTGATAAATTTGGTATAATTTTAAACTGAATAGGGACCAAAAATAAAATAAAATTTGCTTACAGAGCATGAAATGGTATTCTTGAAGCATCTAGACTTGGTGGAAGAAATGCTAGTTGCCTTAGTGAATTGGATTTTTGGGACATGTTTTAGCCCCAAAAATAAAGGGACTTCCTGCATTATAAAATTTATATTTGCATCACTTATTTATTCAAAAACTAACAAAAAGAAAAAAAAAAGCTATAAACATTATTATTATTATTATTATTAGAAATTAAGTGTCACCCACATTGATAGAGAAACTCTCCTGTTGGGCAGTGGTGACACTAACTCTAGGGATTTTGAGGAAGGCGGCCATGGGACATGTGGGGGCTGCAAGAAAGCTAGCCATATAAACAAATTTTCAATAATTATACAAAAAATAGAGAAAAAAAATAATTATTTGTAATTATAAGGAATGGAATTGATTTAGGAACTTGAAATTTTGTCAAATTGTTGATGTGTATATATAGAGGAAATTAGAAGAAGTTGCTGGCCTGGAGATGATATTTCCAATGTTTGATTTTGTTTTTGGGCCTTTGAATTGGGCGGCCACTCCTATATTTTCTGTCTTCTTATAATTTGCAACAAGTTGTGAGGAAATTTTTTATTTTATTTTATAAGATTTATTATTATTATAACCTGTTTTTTATTAATTATATACGAGGAGAAAAATACTTAAGACTCAAATTCAAAACTTAAACAAAAATAATATATGGTCTCACCATCAAACTATATTTTGATGGTTATAATTAAATTTTTAATTAGTGAGCAAAGCTTGCCAAAATTTTTACTAGTTTTTTTTTTCTTTTTTTCTTTTTTGTAATTTTATTTTCATTTTTGCATCAAATTCTTTAAATGGAACAATCTTCCGATCCATCTTACCCTTCTTTTTACTGGAGAGAAGGAAAACGTTCAAATTATCTTATTGACTGGTTTGATCTTTTCCAGAAAAACGAGATTTGATTTTTGGTATGGTCAATAACAACTGTATACCAGTTATTGAAAAAAAAAATAACAAATTTTATACAATTTTAATTAACTGAAGATACAAAGATAAATTGAAATATGAAATTAGGACTAACTGAGTTTGTGATTCAGGTTTTCAGTATTATTATATGTAAAAATTGCAAATTCAAATATAAATGTAGAATTCATTTCATCTAATTTTATAATTTGCAATATATTTTGTATTCATACGTAATATATAATTTATAAATACAATAAAAAAATTAGTTAGAATAAAATAAGTAAAAAAATAAAGATAGAAAAAAAAATATATTAGAAAAAGAGAGGAGAAAGGAGAGAGAGCACGAATAAAGCGAAAAAAAATCAATATTGTTTATCCTTAATATTGTTTTTTTTGGAACTATTTCGGAACTTCCATTTATTTTTTTTTGGATATAAAGGAGGGAGACATCCGAATTAATTCCTAATCAACCGTGGCCAAGCCACTTACCATTGATCCTCTACCAAAAGATCTTGGATTGCCAAAGGTGCATCAGGTAGAAAAGTTATCCCAGCAGAAACATCAAGAGCCAAATTAGCAAACAACTATTGGAATTAAATTGGAACTATTTCGGAACTTCCATTTATTTTGATAAATTTAATTTAGTTACATGAAATTAAATTTATTTATATTTTCTAATATTCCAAACAAACAACTTTTAGAAATCTGAAATTAGGGTTATATGTGATAATTTTGTTTATATATTTTATGGTACTCCAAACACAAATATATATATATATATATATCAATATCATGCATGCATATAATATATATCTTTTAAGATCACTAATTAACTCATCAATTTGTTTTTAATATTAATATAGTTAGATTTTAATTATTATTGTGAAATGAATATTTTTCTCTCACCAATTTTTACCAATAAAATTACGTCAAAAATTAATATGGTAGTTGATGATTCTATAAAAACACAAAAATTGGACAGGAAGAAACTAAATATAAGAAATTTTCCTCTCATTGAATTGATTACGCACATAGCAACAAGACATATTTCATTACAAGTGAACAAAAATATGAATATATTTTATAGTATCTCCACTTTCCGAGCTCTCTGGCCGAGTTTCATACTTGAGTCTTTCATGACGTCACATAGCATCCTAGCGTCGCGATACAATTAAAACACTTCTGTACCGAGCTTTGCCAAGATCTTATACATGATCTGACTGCACCTTGACATAACTGTCAATAGACTTACGGAAGGCTACTGATGCTACCCATACTTTATTGGGCTCTTTGGAAGAGCTCGGTGTCCGATCACTTCCGTGGCCGGACTCTCTTCAGCACGATAAACCTCGGTACAAGGCATTTCAGGCCTGCCGGCTCCTAATGTCTTGCAGACACTCTACTGACACACCCATAAATCACGCTGATATAACTCAAACATTGTCTCTTTTCATCACCTATAAATAGGAGCTTTCCTCCGCATGTAAGGAGCTTTCTCTCTCTCTTCTCTTCTCTCTTTATTAAGAGCGACTAAATTAACTTAGGCATCGAAGTATCCCCCAGGGGAGCCCGGTCCCCTCTCTCTTTCTTGTCTTGCAAGTGAAAGAGCTACAACATCAGAAACACCGAACTCGAGCTACGAACATCGAACTCGAACTATAGGACCCCCTGAGGAAGCCACGTTATCATTGGTGCGATGAACATGGATATGCTATTCCCTAGCAGAGGCGAAACCTCAGGTAAGTCCTGCGGCTTTGGTAAGAAGTGCTTTTAACAGTGCCTTTACTATTTTATACAATAGTGCTCTCGCGCATAACATTCTTATACCACATTTTCATACCAAACTTATATAAAATGCTATTGCGTACACTATAAATTCATCACACAATATTCAATTACAAATAGCTCACTGTGTCTCACACACCGAGCTCAACGCCCAGTTGCGCCTATCTCAAATAGCTCACCGTGCCTCACATATCGAGCTCAGGGCTCAGTTGCGCCTATCTCAACACCTCACCATGCATAGCACACATGCTCTAGTTCCTTTCGAACCAAAGAAGGCTCTTTTATCAGCCGAACATCAAAGCAGGTCGTCTAATTGATCACTGTAAATAATATCTCGGATAGGTAATTACTTTATAACTTTTAATTTATTTTTATTTTACAAGTTCTTAAAGTGCATGTATAAATTCATATTATAGCATAAAACGAGGTTAGGTTCGGGTTAATCACCCTACCATACTTAACAGATTGCTCGGTACACAAGCTTCAGAATATGCAGTGTAATCCAAGCATGCTATACAACCATGCCTAAGGCATTATTTATAGAACTCTCTGATGTACCTCATGCCTGAGTAGATTGAATAACCCTCGCAAGCATATCAACATAACGTAGCAAGTAGAACATTGACTTGAAGTTCAGTTTTGACTGAACCCTTAGGCTAATACCAACAACATATCACAAAAAATACAAAACAAAATGAAAGTATGAAATTGAGTTCTAAACGAAGACACTTCATTAATGGATAAAAAATTTATTACACAAATAGCCCGGCCCTTATAATTGTATAAACTGAGCATAAGCACCTTATAACTACTTTATAAATTTCAACTCCTAGACCTCGTCATTCTAAACCTCATCCTCCTGGTCCAGATCCTCTTCTTCATCTTTATCTTATACTTCATGCTCGGCAGCTAGCTCAGCCATGTCTATCTCTATCATCCAGGACAAGTCCATATTCGAGTTCTTTTTCTTTAACCGGTTGGACACAACCTTCTGATAAGCATAGACACCCCAAGTGTAGCGCCTGTCGCTCCTTCCAGACTTGAGCACTAATCCCTGATGAGTGGCCTATAAAGTCTCTTATGCCAAATGCAACTGGCTGTCTTTTGCCTTTAAAGCTTCTTTTGTATAGTACAACTCTTCATTTTTTACTCTGACAGTCTCTCTGACTGAGCTTAGTTGCTCTTGAGCATTCTTCAGCTCTTCGTCAGTGGCTTCTAATGATTTCTCTAGTTCCAGACTTTTAGCCCGGTCCTCATCAATGTCCTTGATAGCTTGAGCAAAGTTGGCAGCCAAACCCTTTGCCCGATCCTCCATGGTATGGGCGAGCTAGGTAACATGCGATATTTCTTTCCGTTTGCATCTATGCCCAATTTGAGCCCAAGTCCCGTATTCAGATTTTATACTTACCATATGGGACATTGTCACCATCTTCTTTGCTATGTCTTCTGAACCCTTTGGCACATTATCACGCCTCTTCTTTGGGATGACTTGATATATTTGTCCAAACACTTTTTGAACACCCGACGTCCTATACCGAGTACAGGGTGTTGTGTGGACCCACCAGTTTCTCATTAATCGCTTCCACCAACTGAAATATCCTGTATCGATGAGTTAATGATTCTTCCACCTCTTCCCGAGATAGGTCCTTACCTACTTCTCCATGAGATGATCGCTCTTCCACCTCCCTGTCCTACTCAATCTCTAATACCATCTCAGTGGGAAGATCCAAATTCATTATAGGCTCCTGCTCTCGAGCCAGACTGGTCCTGAAAGTCACTTCTCTCGGTCGCTCGTGAGCGAAACTGCTTTCGGTTGCTCGCGAGCCATCCTAGCCTTCTTCAGAGCTTCTCTTTTTACTTTCTTCTCGGTCAAGCATTTGAGTTCTCCGCTCACTGACCCCGAGCCCCTTTCTGTCCAACCGAGTCACTAATTAATCAAAAAATTAAACATAAACACTTAACATATTAATCCTAAGCAGAATAAAAAAGAACTACAACATAGAGCATACATGTCTAGTATTCTAGTCGAATCTCCTCTGACTCCCTTCCAAGGGGAAAATACTCCCTTATCATTGCGATTACATTCCTCTTTTCTCTTAGAATGTCTCGTTCCACTGTGTCGAACATAATGAGTTCATTTTCATCTAGCCCACTCCTTTTCACTTATTCACCACTAGGGTTGACCAGCCATATGTTTGGGCAACCGAACCTCTCGCGGTTCTCCAAGATGAAAATTTTATCCTTTCATGCCTTTATGGAGTCTGGCTTCCCTGCAAACATTCTGAGCTTGGACCTTCTTTACAAATATAGAAAGTCCTCATCTGCTCCCGAGCATATTCTGAGTACGTACGCTGAAGGCACTCAACACTCGAGGGGTAGGCACAGCCAGAGCAACCCACAGAGTATCTCAAACCCTGTGATTGTTCGCCATGCATTATGATTGAGTTCACCGGGGGTGATGTTGTGGTATCACAAGAAAGCCAGAGGGAAGGGGGTGTAGAGGAAACCTTATTGCCGACCTCAGATCCTGTTCATAGATAGTCAATTGGTGTTTTGGCGGGCTATCGTAAGCTTGGGCATCCTCCTTTGGGATGAGCATTTTATACTTATTTGGTATTTGGTACTTATGCCGGATCCCAGTAAGGTCTGTTTCTGTTATTATGGATCGAATATCTCTTACCTGAGCTTTCTCTAAGCTCGAATGCACCTCTTGGACTTCAGTCGTATCTTCTTCCTCGTAAACCAGTTGCAAATGTCTTATTATGTTCGGCTTGTTCACACCCGACTCTGCATTTATATGAGCCCCTCCATCTTTATGGTGAGTCGCCTCACCCAATATGCTAGGAGAGCCCCTCTCTCCCAACGCCATTTTTGCTACAAAAACTTTGAGTGCAAAAATTACAATAGAAACTTAACACTAACCTCTGAAATCGAACACTTGAGTCTTTACTAGTCAGATTAACCGAACTTCTCTCTTTTGGATTGTGTGACCAGTGATGTGGTTGAACCCTTTACTTATAGAGGAGACTTCACCCATGCAAACCAACGTTAGTTTTTAATGATGCTGGCTTCGCGTCTTTTTAGTTTTCTCTCAACTATTACCTCAGTTTTTGAAGCATCGCCTTACCTTTGCGTGATTGTGTCCTTCTGGAACTCAACGGACTCTCCTTGACATAAATGCCCAAGACTTGTCAAGGGACTAGTGGTACTACCTGTACTACCTCCGGATAACCGGGCTCTTTTCTCGAGCTCCTCGGACACTTCTTTGAGCTCCATGAGCTCTCCTTTCCCGTACTTTTTTAGCTCTCATTTTTTGAGCTCCTCCCCTGCAGCTCCAACCGAGCTTGGTTTAACTTCTTTGAATCATAGGTCTTAGTTTGACATAAATGTCAAATGACCAGCGGGAGACTAGTGATAGTATCTCCACTTCTCGAGCTCCCTGACTGAGTTCCATATTTGAGTTTTTTATGACGTCACATAGCATTCTAGCATCACGGTCAAACACTTTCGTACCGAGCTTTGCCGAGCTCTTATGCACTATCTGACTATATCTTGACATAAATGTCAATAGACTAGTAGGGGGCTACTGATGCTGCCCATACTTTACTGAGCTCTCTGGACACTTTCGTGGCCGGACTCTCTTCAGCACGACAGACCTTTGTACAAGGTACTCCAGGCCTACCGAGCTCCTGATGTCCTACAGATATTCCACTGATATATCCACAAATCAAGCTGATACAACTCAAACCTTATCTCTTTTCATCACCTATGAATAGGGGATTTCTCCCCACAGGTAAGGGGTCTTCTCTCTTTCCTCTCTTCTCTCTTTATTAAGAGCAACCGAACTAACTTAGACATCGGAGCCTCTCCCATGGGAGCTCGGTCCCCTCTCTCTCTTGTTTTGGAGGTGGGAGAGCTACAGTAGTAAGAACACCGAACTCAAGCTACAAATATCAAACTCGAACTATAGGAGCTAGGACCCCCTAAAAAAGCCACGTTATCAATATCTACCCTGAGGAGACTACATCCATTATTTGAACTATGCATTTTTCCAAATTCATTTTCAGATTATCACAATAATAGCTAACAACCTCATCATCTTTGCTTGATTGATTTTATCCTATCTTGACCAAACGCTATCCAATGTTTATCATGAATTAAAAAAAATTACAGAACTTGGTAATGATAATACACTTGTTACAAGCAGGAATTATTAAGTAATTTTATTTTACTGAAATGCATTAATTAGATGTGTTTATTTTACTATATTTTATTCGCCTTATGATTCTACCCAGCTCAACCTTAAAAAAGATAATTTATAAAAAAAATTATTTATTGTACTACATTTTAACATAAAATATATAGCTTTAAGTCTGTTACAAATTTTGCATGCATGCCACATGCAACTACTATCATGTGCTTGCATTCAAGTCGAAATTAATTTTTTTTATAAATAATAATTATTAATTTTTATCATCTTATCTTCACCAACACGTAAAAATTTATATATATATATATATAGCTATAACTTTAATATAACAATAATAATAGTAATAATGTAAAATATTAAAAAAAACAAAAAGATGGAGTTATATAGTGGTCAACTCTACCTCTGTAGTTATGCATCCAATTGCCCTGTGATTTATAATATATTATAAAAAATTATATAATATAACTGTAATTTCAATTAATATTATTAAATAATTATTATGTTTGATTAGAATATCTAATTAAAATTATGATTATATTATATAATTTTTTGTGTATTATTAAGGGATGACAGATATAATTTATTAGTGTATATTATAATTATATATATACGTATTTATACAGTACTTCTAGAACAGAGATAGTACGTGCATATATATATATATAAGTATAGTGTGGTGTTGGTGGCAGATTGAAAAAAGAGTGGTCCCACCGCCACCCCCACTAATAGCGGAAAATGACCTTACAATTTGGAGATGAAAACGGAGGGTGAGGGTGGCTGCCTTGCATTATCATCACCACCCCTTCAATTCACTCTTCCATCTAAAAATTAATGTCCTCTTTAATATTTTACCATATCCTCACTATAACACACACACACACACACATATATATATAATTATTGCCATATATTATATAAGATTACATGCATATATATATATATACACACACACACACGCTAAGGCAGGCAGCAGCCAAAGTAGATATGTAGAAAATACAACGCCAAATTGGAATTGAATTATGGCATATTGATTGATATTATCATCAGCAATTTGGCCTGTTTTACTAGATGAGATGAACGTATATGAGTAAAGCACGCAGCCTGCACAGGTGGACGCGCACATAGAAAAAAGAGATTAGAAGAAGGACCCCTTTAACACAGAGTCTTTATTAATTGTTGCAGCAGACCAGTAGTCTGAATTGTTAGTTATGGATTTTAGGGACGGTTCAGAGAAAAAGAATTCGTATATATATATTAGCTTAGGATGTAAGTTTTTATTGTATTTGGTCCCCTTCTCTATTTCCCCAAGTATGGACTCTTGTACCATTCTTTGTTTTTGACTTGCTTCATTTCTTTTATAATATGTTTACACATATATAGTAGACTAGTAAAATCCATAATCAGCGCTTTTAAAATTAGACAAAAAATTAAATCTGCCTAAAAACTGAATTGTAATTTAATTAATTTAATCGGATTTATGATTTAATCAATTTAATCGAATTGACTCTAAATATAGATAATTTAAAAATTTTAATAATAATTAAATTTGAATCTATTATATATGTCATAAATATACAGTACTGCATAACTTATAAGATTAATTAAAATAACTAACGAAATAATCAAGACATTAATTTTGTGATAAAGGGAAAATTAATTAAAAATGAAAAATGAAAAATTTTGGTGAGGGGTAAGAAAAGTAATCCGAGGAGAAGGGTAAGGGTAAAATGAGGAAGGGCGAGTATGGGGTCACTTAGCAGGCTTTTTCGGCGGTGGGCAGCCAGGAACAAGTGCTGCCTACTTGTTGTCCCTATCTAAGACTCCCACGTGGCATCTCCTTTCCATTGGAGCCTTAAACCGCTGCCCATGTGGCATTATCCCTTTCCAAATTAGCCATTTGATTAGGACCCGTCAATCATCTCCCCTCCGTCTGCTTTTGCAGACCACCCGGTCCCACTTTCTCTACAATCTAATACAAATACTATGCTATTTTACTATTTACTTATTATTTTTTATTATTATTTATTATCGGGGAAAATACCATAATTTTTAATAAAAAAAACTATTTTTTTAAAAAAAATTAAAATTTGATATAAACTTTAAATAATAAATTTTTGAAATAATTTTTAAATTAAGAAGAAAAAAAATTAATATCTTAACTTTTTTATTTAGCCACAAATTTGAGACTATTATAAAAATAAACTTTGATATTTAAATTTTCATAATAATATTTTCTCTTAATTTTTTAACTAGTATCCATATATTAAAATAATAAATGAATTATATAACAATAACAATTTTATATTTCCTATACATTATTAAATTTGTATTTCAATTTTGTAGTTGAAAATTTAATTTCTATGATAGTGTTGGAATTTATATCTATATTTTAATGGTTAGTGAAATATTATCATATGCTTTTCTATTTTTTACAATAATGGAATAACCATTCCTCATTAATTTATTGTTTTATTTATAAATTATATGGGAAGAACGAAGAACATAAAATATTTTCAACTACTCTATTAATGATAAAATATAGATAATTTTACCATTAAAAAAATAATAATATAACATAATCAATATAAAAATTAGTTCTTCTATCTTAGCAATTTGCTTTTAAAATTGATACTCTTAAATTGATATTAATAAAAAATATATATAATATATAAAATTTAATATAGTATCAGAATATATACTCTTATTTTTACCCTTATTTGAATGATTACGATAGTAACCATTGAAATATAAAATTATATTTTTAGGTGGCTAGTGCAGTGATTACTGTGTATTTATCAAGTATCAACTAGGTAGTTGACATTAAAGAGAGACTGTTGAACTACTCTATTAATTATAAAGTATAGGTAATTTTATTTTTAAAAAAATATAAGAATGTGACCTAATTAATATATAAATAGATTCTTTAACTTTAATAGCTACCTTTTAAGTTTGACACTTTTAAATTTATATTAACAAAAAAAAATAGTATGTAAAATTTGACAAAATATCAACTAATTAGGTCTATAGAAGATTTTAATATATATATATAATTTTTTATAGGGTTCATATAACATAAAATTATTTTTTAAAAATTATTAGTTATATTGAAAATGTCGCGCTAAAAATTACAAGCTTATCAAATTTAAATAGGAATTACGAAAATTCTACTATCAATGCTAACATTTTATAGCTTTTGATATAACATGTATAGATGGTAACGGATTAAATTTTTAAAAAATTAATAAGTAAAATAACATATTTTATTTATCGTCTGATTCACCTTTGATAAGATTGAATAAGATATTAATAATGTTATTGTCATATATCAAGTTAAAATAAGTATGGTTGAATTATAAATGGAGTATGGTCATATAATGTATATATATATATATGAAATGTAAAAGAAAATCCAAAAAAATATAATTATATCAATTAACTCTCTTTACTCAAAAAATATAATGATATCAAATATAATCTTATTAGGACAAATATCTCTTAAAATATAAATAATATCATCATCAAAATGTAACATAATACATTGAATAAGTTTAATTAATTAATTAACTTAACTTAATTAATAAATTTTATTAATTAAATATATTTCACATCTCATAACTTTTATTCAAAATAAATTAATAAAATAATATTAAATAAGAGTTGCATAAAATTTTTTATTATGGTATTTAAAATTAAATATTATATAATTATCTAAAAAAAATATGCAATCAAATTGAGTATAAGTCACGTGATATATAACCACATTCTATTCAAACCCATCTCAAATATAATTTTTTAAAATCATATACCATTATAAATATAAACAAGTCATATACAATTTTATCCAATTTAATTGGGTATAATTAATTATCCATTAGATCATATAAAATTGATATTCCTAATGATATACAATAAGAGTATATTATACTCTTCAAGCAAGTTCAAGACTTAACAAAACTTAGAGAGAGAGAGAGAGGAACGTGAGATTTGTAACGGGGAAATTATATTGTATGTTAAGTTTTAAAAATTTTAAAATATATTATAGTTTTTAAATTTTTTTAATATATTAAAGATTAAAAATTTTGAAAATGATATATAATTTTAGTATATTAGATGTATGTAAATGAAAAAGAGATATTTTTAAAATAAAAAGTTGAAAAATTAATATTTTTGAAAATATTTTTATTTTTTGAAATACAACAGAAGAAATCCAAATATATTGGGAAGAAATTGCATGGCATATATATATTTTTATTTTTTATTATTTTTATTTTTATATTTTAATATTTAATATATATTTTAGATGTATTATATATTATTGAAAGTAAATATTTATAGAATTCAAAAAAAAAATAGAAAAAAGAGTAATTAGTTTTAAAAATATTTTTGGAAAAAAAGCCTTTATGTTAATTACTACAGGCATTAATTATTCAAGACAATAACAATTAATTAAAGGGGCCCAATACTTACTGTTTGTAACTGCACAATTTTCCTGTCTCTCTCGGCATTTTGTACTAAAATAAAATTATTAGTTCAAAATTTTCAAGGCGATAAACTGATAATATAATAATACACTGCTATTTTATATCTATATATATATATATATATATATATATACACATAAAGAAGTTTGATTGAGTGGCTAGAAGTTTGAGTTATCTCTGCTTAAATCTTAAATTTAAATTTTAAATATTTATATATATATATAATTAATTAGTAAAGAAAGAATTTAATAATAATATTATTAAAATAATAAGACTAATAATAAATTGATATATATATATTATACTAAAATTACTTAAATATAAATAATAAAAGATTTTAAATTTAATTATAATTAAAAAATAAAATTTTATCAGAAATTATATTATGTTTCTAAATTTAGAAAGAACTAAATTAAAATTAAATATTAAATTATAAATTGAGACATAATTTAACGATAATATATATTTTTTAAATAATAAATATAAAATTAATTTCTTTTTTTATATAATATTAAAAAATATTAAATTAATACTACAATAATGAATTATCTGCATACCATAGTTTTTTTTTTAATTTGATTATGTTTACATTTAAATACTTAATTTTAAAACTCACTTTTAATTTCAAAATTAATTGAATTGATTATAGGATTCTTTTTTTATCTTCCGCCTAAATGGATTTAGATTACATTTTTTTTTGAATAGTACAAATTCAAATTTTAGTATCTATTTTCTTTATTTTTTTATGTAATATATTTAAATTTGACTGAAGAAGGTAATTAAGAATTATTTGATAAAATATATTTTTTTAATAATAATAATATTAGTAACGATAATAATAATAAAGTCAAATAATTATAAAATTTTTAAAATTTTATATATTATAATAGTCAGTTTTTATATTCTTAACATTTAATTTTTACATTTCTTTCTTTTTAAAAACTAAACTATTTAATCTTAATATTTTCATTTTAAAAATATTAATAAACTATGTTATTATTATAAAATAATTTTTTTCTCTTTATTTATATATAATTTTTTTATTATTTATTAAATTATGTTTATTTTTAATTTTATTTATATTTTTTATATATAATTTATTTTAATTTTATAAATATTATTAAAAATTAATTTTAAATGATACGAATAATATATTTTATTATTTTGCAGACAATGTATATATATTATTTATTTTAATTTTATAAATATTATTAAAAAATAATTTTAAATATTATAAATAATATTTTTTATTATTTTACAGATAATTTATATATAAAATAAAATTTAAAATAAAATAAATTTAATAAATAACAAAAGAAAAATATATTTAAAGAAGAATAAAAAAATTATTTTATAATATTAAAGTAGTTAATTAATATTTTTTAAATAAAAATATTATAAAAAAATTAAACAATTTAATTTTTAAAAATAAAAAATATATAAATTAAATATTAAAAATACACAAAAATTAATTAATATCATTTGAAAAATTTCAGCCAATTTATAATTATTTATCCTAATAATAATAATAATAATAATAGAAGACATGAGAGGACCTCACAGTCGCAGTTGTGAGTGTTGAACGAGAAAAAGGGGGAAAAGAGCAGAGAAGGCAGAGACCTGCAGGAAAAAAAATATGTCTGGGAGTGCGAGTGGAAGAGGGGACTGAATTTATGAAGTTGGATTAATCTCATCTCATCATCCTTAAAATAGTGCCGGGGGGGTTTAGGATTTCCTTTTGGCGTTAAAGGATAAATGGGTAAAGACAGTTCCTTTCGTTTTTTTATCTCTGTAATTTTTTTTGCATTTGCATTGGTTATGTATTGTGTGTGAATGGAATCCAATGGTGAAATTGCTGTATTGGATCTTAAATTGGATGTATTATATATGTGGGGATTGGCTGCTGCTTTGTGGGTATATATGATTCGTTGAAACCAAACCCATCTATTTTTTTTAGCTTTTATTAAATTAATAATCTTTTTAATTGCTTCTATCTGAACGTGAAGGGGATTGGTGGAAGCTGGTTTTTTCTCATCAGATTTCAGAACCTAATGTCATATGCATCTTTATCCACTATAAACAAAAGAGGCTTGTTTTCTCTTTCTCTTCACTCTTTTAATATATATCCATTTATTATTTTTATTATTATTCTATTCTACAATTTTATCCTTTTTCTGCCTGTTCAGATGTAATTAAACTTGAATGCTTCTCCCTTTTTTTCCCCCTTTATTTATCTTATTTATTTTTTGTGTTGACTACCCTTATTTTCTTAGAAATTATTTGTTAATAGGCTGCAATCAAAATCTTTAGGTTTCAGTTTGTTCAGACATTGTGGTTATTTGATCATATGATCAGAGATTTAATCTTAGCAAAGTTCTTTTAGGCCTTAATTAGTATAGATAAATGAATTCTAAGAAATTTGTGCAAGTCATTTAGTATTCCATAGTTTCATGTTTGGTCTGAACCCTGAATGAAAATGCTAAATGTAATTTCATAGAGATTGATATGACGAAATAACTTTTATATTTTTAAATTTTATTTTACAAATTCATTTATACCAAATAAGGGCTTAGGAAGATCAAAGGTGTGACTAGAAAACTGCTATTTAAGGCATAGGGAATGAAAATTACTGAACTAATTGTTCTTTATATGAGAAGAATGAAATTGCATAAGACTATAAGAGTGAGGTAAAGAGATGGTTTTTGTGATAGGAAGTGAGAGAGATATGGGTAGAAGAAGATTTCCACAAGTCATGAAAGTTAAAGAGCATAACAAGACATTTTTTTTTATTAATCTAATTTAAATGTAGATGGGAGCCTTGGCGTAGCGGTAAGTGCTGTCGCCGTGTGACCTGAGGTCACGGGTTCGAGTCGTGGAAACGGCCTCTTGCAATTAATTACAAGGGAAGACCGCGTACAAAGACCCAATGAGTCCGACTCTTCCCTGGACTCCGCTCATTGCGGGAGTATTCGTGCAGCGGACTGCCCTTTTTAATCTAATTTAAATGTAGGTTTGACATTAGGATATGAGGAATCCCCGTTTCCTATCGGATTTGTATTGGATGGGGCAGGAATTTTTCGTATATTTCCCCCACTGGGACGGAGAGAAAACTATCCCTGTTGGCCAAGACAGGAGGAGAATTGAGAGTGTACTTCTCGCCCGTAGGAATCTCCGTCCCGCCCCGTGGGAATCCGTTATATTATATATATATATAATATTATAAAATATTTATTACATATTACAATATACATATTATATTTTGTAATATATTATATATATTATATTATGCATGTTGTGTTTTAATTATTTGCTCATGTGGAATAAATTTAACTCGATGTATTTTATTTTGTTGTATTTTTTTAAATTTTATATATAATTATTAGATATTATCTTATTAAGTGCATAATTATTATAGATTATTAATTTTTTTATATTATTAAATTTTAATTTTTAAAAATAATATACATATAAATTCCTCGCAGAGGTGAAGATGGGCAATTCTGCCCTGTTTGTGTGGTGGGAAATCTCCACTCTATTTCCCGTCAAGGCAAGGACATGGATAGAGATTCACCCCCACCCCATTGTCATCCCTGTTTCGATGATTATCCAACACAATTTTGTTATAGGAGAGGTGATTAGGAATTAGACTAATGTTGCTAGTATTCTACTTATTGGCACTTGTTTTATATGCATATGAGGTTTGCCTTTAAAGCACATGTAATGTACAACGTGCTATTGTTGATGGAAGAGTGTTGAAGAAGGAGGAAGAATTTTCCAATTAATTGGGATTATAATTAAAATTTTAAATTGTTAAAAGATCTAGAATTTGATGTTTCCAACATCAGCAAATGATAATGAAATCAAAGTTTGGTTTTCTTAAGGTTTTGGGTTTAATTCTTGGCAGCTTTTTTACTAAGAAATTTCGTTTCGACCACTTGTTTGGATTGAGCTTCAATTTGAAATTTAGAGTTGTGTTTCAGGTTTCAAGAATTGAATTAGTAAGAGAAATTGTGAAGAGCTTTGGCGTTTGTCTTACATTGTTGGCTTATTTCTTGAAGTTTAATCATTTAGGTTATACGTAAATGAATACTAGCAATACTTAGGTTCATTGATCCATCCCAGGCCTGATTTCTGTTTAGATTATTCTTGGGTGGTAATTTGCGATGCTAGTAGGAAGGCACTTTTTATGGAAGAATAAACATGGTTTGAAAATTTTCTTTCTTTTGAGCGAATATTGATGGGTGAGTTGTCACTTGACTTGAGATGATATGTTCATAACTTCAAATGATTTATGGAATCAATATTGTCAATTGTTTACAATCATATGGTTTTTGTACTTAAAGTTAGTCCTACATAAATTAATAGATAGAGGCTTCGTTACTTTCTTGTTCTTCCCTTCTAGGACTAAAATTCATGTTTGCTAGGATTAAATAAATAATATGTAGCTATGTCTCAACAGAACAATTTTTAGGAGATTGCTTTTGGGGATTGTTTAAGTGCTATATTTTCTGGATAAAATGCTACATCTGCTCCCCACAGGCACAGCAATTTATCCTTGTGAACTAACAGTGTCAGTTGCAAACTACAATATAAAATTAGATATTAGTTTTCTAAACATATTTCCTTTCCTTGTCTATCCCCTAAACAGTAGCTGCTGCTTTGTATTTATATTTACAGCAGTAATAAATTCTTTCCTCGAGGCTTTATTTCCACTGTTATTACTGCCTGAAAGCTCTGCAAACAACCACAGTAGCCATGCCTGTGGCTCTGCCATCACCAATGAGAGTGAAAACTTGCAAGTAAAATTATATAGCGAAAAAGGTGTAAAGAAAGGGAAATAATATGAAAAGGAAAGAAAGAGGAGAGGTATGGAGCATTTCCGTCTTTAACATGCCGTGGAATGCCTTTACAAAAGGTCCAAGTTCTCTGTTTCGTATGAACAGACTCAAATCATGTTTGAACAATTTGTTTTAAACAGAAAAAATTGGAATTTTCTCTCTTTATTTCTCTCCTAAAAAAAGGAAATGAAAGAAGAGAAGGTTACAACAGTAATGGAGATTCTTCTGCCAGTCTCCATAGGCTTTTGCCGACGTTTTCTTGAGCCTGGTCCCATGGTACTTATAGACAAGATACCAGAATACCCATCAACCATTTCTTCCCTAAAATGCCCTCTAGCTTTGAAGAATCAGCAGTAAATCTATGAATTATAGTTCAAAAATATATCCAATTACCAAAAGAACCTCAGTTCCCCATCAATTCAATAATCCATCTTTTCTATATTCCTACCTAGAAATGACCGATTGTCACTTTTATATGATAAGGACCATCCTACTTTGCCTGTGAACTAGATTTGTTGGTTCAGCTCTGCGAGCACTTCTCTCACAACAAGATACTAGGGCTGCACCATAATAAAGAAATCATAGTCTGTGCACAGCAGTAAAGGCATTCGTTTCCTAGTATACATTCTATATAATATTTTCTAGTTTTCAAAAAGATTTATTTGCAAAATTATGTTCTTACTAAATGCTATAGAACTTTCTATGGATTAATGTTTCATTTATATTTGCAATGTAGTTTAGATTTTCTTTTAAAGCTTTTATTACGTAGTCATGCCATTGAAGCGTTTGCTAAGTTAAGATGTTTTTCATATAGTCAGAAAAAGTTGGCAATTTAGTCTGTAGTTAAATGTAAGACTGCCCATGAGTGAACATTTGGTTCAATTCTCATCGATGACAACCTCCTCAAATTATTTATATATGCATATTTGTTATTTATCTAATCACTAATGGGACTGTCAAGGAAGGATTGCCAGTATGTTTAGTATTGATAGTTTGAGATTCAAAGGTAAATATTTTACATTTTGTAGGGGCAGAAAAGAGAGGCAGTAGAACTTCTTGTAAATGTAGTTGAAGAAAAAGGGTAGATTAGTAATAGAAACATCAAAACTGCTCATTTAAGGCGGTTGATAAAACGGTAACAAATGTAGTTTGCCAAAACAGGGAAAAATCCAAAAATTTTCAAAAACCCTAGACTGTTTTCAACTAGTATTTATAGCCCATGAGGCCCTTCCGGACCAGCACACCGGATCAGCCTCTGCCTTTCTCTGCTTCGTGTACTTTTGTCCCTTAGAATATAGGGGAAAAAAATACACCATGATTCTCTAGCCACCGCTTTCTATTGACAATCCAAATTTTTAGATAGAGAGAGAGAGAGAAAGAGAGAGGAATAGAAAGAGAGATGAGGGGTAGATCATCTAAGCAAGAAATGAAAGAAGGAATGGAAATAGATAAACTGAATAAGTTGAAAGAGGAACCTCATCTCTCTGGTGCTTACATCCGTAGCCTTGTGAAACAATTAACCTCCTCAAGAACCAAAGACCCCATGAATCCCAAAGACCGTGGCTGTGTTGGTGATGATAGTTTTTCTGGCCAAAATTTGACCAAATTTGGTGACGGTTTAAATGAAAACCAACATACCCAGCAACCCCAACAACCTCAACAACACAAAAAACAAGTTCGGAGGAGACTCCATACTAGTAGGCCTTACCAAGAAAGGCTTCTTAATATGGCTGAGGCTAGAAGAGAGATTGTTGCTGCCTTAAAGTTCCACAGGGCAGCTATGAAACAAGCCAATGAACAACAGCAGCAGCAGCAGCAACAACAATCATCATTGCCTGTGCAGCTTTCAGCCCCACCCTGTTTTGAACAAGAAGGAAAGATTAAGTCCAGAAGGAATCCTAGAATATACCCATCAAACACATCCAACTTCTCTAATTATCTAGACAACCTTTCCTGCAATTCTTTCTCTCATGCAGCACCTCCTCCTCCCCCTCCTCCATATCCTTATTGCTGGTCTGGAACTCCAGTTATTCCTTCAACTGTCACTGAAAATCTCAATTTCCCCCTTCCAAACCAAACCCTTGGCCTAAATCTAAATTTTCAAGATTTTAATGACTTAGACACCACTCTTTACCGCAGCAGCAACAATCCATCAGTTTACTCATCCTCATCTCCATCATCATTCTCTTCCTCCTCCCCTTCTCTTTCCATTGCCACTGAGGAAATTCCTTCAGTTGCAAAATCACAAGAAGGGATTCCTTCTGCAGCGTCTGACCTGACTGAAACTTATGGTGGAGGAGGCTTGCACCAAGTAATGGATGATGAGGAGATGGCAGAGATCAGATCAATTGGAGAACAATATCAGATGGAATGGAATGATACCATGAATTTGGTTACATCAGCTTGGTGGTTCAAGTTCTTTAAGACCATGGAATCTGGTCCAGAGGTGAAAACAGAATATGATGGTTACCATCCATTTGATCAAGTGATGGAATTCCCTGCCTGGTTGAATGCAAATGATGGTTGTTTCCCGCAACATTTTGATGATTACTGCACCCAAGACTATTACCACGATCCTGCCCTGCCTTGGTAAGACTCAACTTTCAAAATTCATATCAAATGGTTAAAAACAACAACAAATGAGCAAATGTTTTTGGTTCACAGCGATTGATTTCTTGTTATGAAATAAATTAATAAATTTATTTATATTTTGATAATTAATTTCAAATTCTAACAATTTGGTCTCAAATCATCAAATTTATGCTTTGAACCCACTTAATCATATAGAATTTAGCCAAGAGGTTAGCTACTGTCAATTCATATTCAAACTTTGACATTAGGCTTCTGAATAACTTAGGGCCTTTATTGCCTTTGACCCAAGCTAGGAATTGTAGTGTGAAAAAGCCCAGCATGGTCCATGTTTATATTTATGGGCTCTAATGTAAAGGATTGCATTAATTCAATTAGCCCCATGCTTTTTTTTCTCTGACTTTGTTTTTATTTATTTATTGTTATTGTTATTTGGTGTTAACCAATTAGTGTTGAGTACTAGAAAGAAGTTGATTATTTTATTCCATAAAAATACAAAAGCCGTTGACAATTGATGAGTTCACTTGATTGTGTTATTGTTTGATTTTTGTAATTTTGTGATGCACTGCATGGACATTGAAGAAATTGAAGGCGTGGATGGGGAATGGCTATCTTGACAAGGATTGATTGTTTTTTGTTAATCAAACCTTTGGCTCTCTTGTTCTTTTTGTTCCCTTTGCCTTTTGTTCCTTTCTCCATTAATCTTTTTCTTGGGGGGTAGTCTTTAGAAGCTTTTTTTTTTTTTCAATCTAAATAAGGTTTGCTAGGATGTTGAGTTTTGGAGGCAACCAAGATATAAAAAATAATGTAGCTAAGGAGAATGCTTTTTCTCCTTATTGAGCTTCTTATATGGGAAAAAAAAAATTGGTTTGATGTTAATTCTTTGTCATTTTTAGCTCATTTTTATCTCATTACAGTGTTTAAAGTTGCACCTCTTTGTATAATATTTCGCAGAATTGTGCATGTGTTGCTGCTTTTGCTTTGCTAGCAACATTTTTTATGAAAGGCCGACAATTGCCTTATTTGCCACTGCTTCCTTTCCCGGAATAGGGTGGTGATTGGTTTGGATTTAAGATGGAATTTTTCTTTTTCTTTGAAAAAACATCTTTTTAATCATATGCTTGTGAAAAAAAAAAATAAATAGAAAATTAGGACTAATTGTTTTTAATTTTTATGATTAGAATTTAGAATATGTGAATTTCTCTTAAAATTAAATTTTAATATGATAATTTTCTTAATAGTTTAACTCTTTTTAAAGATGTTTGTGAAATACAAGCAGCATAATTGCCTCCACCACTACCATCCTAAACTCTCCCAGGTTTTCATGTTATGGGATTTAGCATCATTCCAGACACATGTGTAATGCTTTTATTATTATTATTTTTAATACAAATGATGGCTTTTATTAAGTTAAGGTGGAGGGGGCTATAAGCTCAAACATGTTAACAAGGACACTTGCCACTTTCCAAGTTTAGCACAAAACCAAGTAATGTAATTCCTTTATTCCATCTTCTTTTACTACAAAAACACTTCATTACAAAGCGGATTCTTTTCTTTTTTTATTTTGTCCAAAATTACTTTTCTCTAACTACAAGTATTTATATATTAAGTGATACAAGAGTTTCTTATTCTCTATCAGAAAATATCAAGCTTCTTTTTTTTTTTTTTTTCTCGAAAATGAAGCTTCTATTATATATTATCTTCTAAAATTATTATTAGATAAGATCAGAGTTTAATTGTACTCGTTTTTAAGTTAAGCCAAACACTCCATTAATTTAATAATTATTTATATATCTTTATCTTCTTGAAAATAATCTTGGCTATTGTAAGGGCTAAAAGCTTCCAAGAACCAATTTTTCTTCCTCCAAGGATTCCATCCCATTTCCCTGCATATCTCATCACTGTGATTGATACTAAAAGTGGAAATACAATGTCTTTCGTAAAACCTGGTGGTTCTTTTCATAACTTCAATATCTTCAGTTGTTTGTTGAATCATTTTTCCAATACTGGGGAGCTTGAATTTGTCATCAGCCAATCTAGATAGCCATACGCACCTTAACTCTGCTGTCTGCAAATTTGACACACTCTCAATATACCCCACAAAACCCATGTTTGGAATCAATGGATGAATGGTTCCCCTGCCATTAAAATTGAAAATTTTCATTTTATCATCAGCTCTAATAAATCATCATTCTTTCTAATAATTATCAGAGAAAATCTTTTTACCTATACAAGGGCATGATTCCAGAGGAATCTGTGATTAGAGTAGAAAAAGGCTGAGGTAATAGATCTTGGAGCTTCTTTTTGCCATCAAAACCAGTGGCAAGAAGCACAACATCAGCCTCCAATTTGGTATGATCATCAAATTCAATGCCTCCATTCCAAAACCACCATTTGGATGCTTTTTTGAACAAAATTTTTCCTTTATCTGCCTCTTCAAAGAAATCCTCTGGCAAGATAGCCATTTGACAAGAAGCATAGTCTTCCACAAATGGGTGGTCTGGTTTCAATCCATATTTCACTAAAGGAAGCTTCCACACCAAATAAGACTCTATGAATTTTGATATTAACTTTCTCTGCTCAAATAATAAAGTAACAAATAAATAAATATATTATATAGTTTGATCAAAACAATTGTATCTTAACACGATAATGAAAATGTATTCCAGTAGTAGTGTGTTGTGTGACAGTAAATCAATTAATATACCAGTGGAGATAAAAGAAGGCACAGCAGAGACTTGAAGAAGCTTTGATTTGGGCTTTCATGGAGAAATTGAGATGACCTTGTTGAAAAAAACAAGAAAAATGGCAAACCCCATATCCAATATGATGGAACAGTCCAATGTAATGTCCTTATCACCATTGTGCATGCTTGTCCTTCTGCTCCTTTTAACCGTTTTCCGATAGCAATACCAAAATATATGTAAAGACAATATAGAAATTAAGCCATTTATGCATTTCTCTATCAGATTTCAAAATTAGTAGAAGCCAAATAAACCGACCAAGACCTCATCTCTGCTCTGCAATTAATTCTACTAGAGAACAAACTACATTGGTGAATAAAAATACACATACTATATTTCCATATTCCCTCTAGAATTTTTTTTAAAAAAATTTTCTTAGCCTTGCAGCTTTCAATGAAACTTCCATTATTTCACTTGTTCAGTTTTCATCTACAGATTTTTTTATTAAAAAAATAATAATTATTCATAATTTTAAAAATTAATTGAGTACTTTAGTCAATTATATATATATATATACTGTTACAATAACACCAATATGAATATTTCAAAATCCAGAATATTTACCTAAATATGAGAGTAAATTTTATATTTTACCAAAATATATTATTTGTTTTCATATTTATAAAATTATGTTACTCAAAAATATTAAATTAAAACTTTGACTTTCAGTTAGTTAAAAAAATAAAAAATATATATATAGATATTATTATTTTTAAGCCACCAAACCGAAAGTGTGGTTTTTTTTTTCAAAGTTGCTAAAAGCAACTTGTTGGCCACTTGGCTGAGGGACGTCCCCTCAGCCAACAAAAACTTTTTTTTTTAAGTTGCTAAAAAGCAAACTGCTGGCTGAGGGAAGCATAAATAATTTTTTTATTTTTTTAATTTTTTTAAAATCTTATTTTTAAATTTTTAAAATTTATATCATATTTAAATATATATATTTAAAATTTTTAAAATTTAAATTTTTAAATATTTTTTAATTTATTACAGTATATACTGTATTTTTCATTAAATTTTTTAGTTCATGTTCTAATTTTTTTAAAAAAACTTACAACTATGGATTTCATATGTTTAAAAAAATTTATTTTTTAACTTATTATATTATATGTTGTATTTTTCATAAAAAAATATAAATAATTTAAATTATATATATTTTAGCTAATGAAATAAGGAATTTAGTTAATATATAAATAATTTACAAACTGCTAAAGCTAATGTATTTTAATACTACAAAATATTAAAGATAATAATAGTAAAATTTTCATTATGAGTTTATTTTTTTAAAACTAAAACATAGTCAAAACTAAAAGATTTAATGAAAAATACAACATATAATATAATAAATTAAAAAATTTTAAAATTTTTTTAACACATGCAATTTCATAGTTTTAAATTTTTTTTAAAAAAATTAAAATCATAAGCTGAAAATTTTAATGAACAATACAATATATACTATAATAAATTAAAAAATATTTAAAAAATTTAAATATAACATATATATTTAAGAATTTTAAATATATATTTAAATATAATATAAATTAAAAAATTTAAAATTTAAATATAAGATTTAAAAAAATTAAAAAAATAAAAAATTATTTATGGTAGCTGAGGGACGTCCTCTCAGCAAGCAAGTTAAAGCAACTTGTTGGCCGAGAGGACATCTCTCAGCCGACAAGTTGCTTTTAGCAATTTTAAAAAAAATAATTATCAAACACTTTTAGTTTGGTAACTTTAAAAAAATAATAATGATGTCAACTGAAACTTTAAATTTGAATTTGACTCAAATGAAAATTTAAAATTTTAATTAGTTAAAAAATATATAATATATATATATATTCAAATTAAAATTTCGATTTAACATATTAAAACTAAGTCTATATTTTAGTAAAATATAAAATTTGCTCTCTTATTTAGGTGAATGTCCCCAAAACCTAACTAATATTTGGTGGAAGATTTCTCTTTTTTTTCTCGATTTTTTTTTTGGTTTGATATTGAAGAGAATGAGATTATTAGGAATTAAACCTTTTTTATTTTTTCTTTTTGTATTATTAAAAGATTAATTAATACAATGAAAAGTCAAGTTGGGTGAACTTTCCATTTCCAACACTAAGACTTGTTTGACTGCTCTAACCAACCAAACAAGCATCTTTGTCTATTAATAAACATGTAAGCTATCAGGGTATAAATTAGTCCGCAATAGACTATTTTAATTTAATTAAAAATTTTAAATTTAATTTTTTTATATTTGACTTGATTATAAAAAAATAATTTATATCAAATAAATAACAATAAACATGCAAGCTTTTGCATGAATGTCCTATCTATCCATCTTTTATTCTCCTATTTTTTCATATTATTATTATTATTATTATTATAGATGGGTGTATATAGCTTAATCAATTTCATATACATAATTAATTATATACAAATAAATAAAATTATACATATTATATGGAGGTATATATTTACCTTGGTTTAGTTTGGCGCATTCAACAGCTAAATCAATAGCAGATTTCCTGTAGCCAACAATGGCAACTTTCTTTCCTTGAAGAAGCTTACGAACACCATCTTCGTCTAGTTTGCAGTAATCCAATGTGTGCAAAACTTTTCCACCAAATGCATCTTCACCTTTATTCGGTGGAAACTCTGCCATTCTTGCTACATCTCCATACCTCCCTATGCATACTACAAGAAACTCGAAACCATACCACTGCACCAATATAACAATACTTTTTATTAATTCGATCAATATTAAAATTTCAATAATCATTATTATAAATTGAAAGTCCGACTTTCGATTTAATTTTTTTTTACTCTTATATTCCTATAAATATGAGAACAAGTCTCATATTCTGATAAATACATGAAATTACTCTCATATTTTTATAAAAAGACATTGTTATCAATCCATTTGCCATCAGGGGTGGACCTACGGGTCGGAGAGGCTCGCGACCCTCCTCGTTGGTGATCTTTCACCCATCGTTCCACTCTTGGTTTCACCCATGTGCGGCTGTGTCCGCCCTTCCATCTTAATATGGTGGCGGCGGCGGCATATGCAGAGGCAGATAAGAGAGGTCGAAGAAGATGAAAGGCAACTGTTCAGTTGAAAGTTTCAATTCCAATATACAAAACGACATTGTATTTAATTTTTAATTCTTTTTTTTATTGAAATTCTACCGGTTTTCTACTCTTATTACTTAGTCCCTCCATCCCATGAAAATTTATCTACTATTTCATTATGGGATGTTCCAAAATAATTATTCCTATTTATTTATAGAATATATTTAAAGTCTTTTCTATTGTATCATCTAATCATACTTTAAATAAGAAATTAATGATATTTTAAACTATTTTAAAGATAAAATAAATATATAAACAAAAATAAAAAAATACATAAATTATTAATGCATTAATTATATTTTCTTAAAATTTATGCAAAAAAAAAATTGTGATATCCTTTTTGGGATAGAAGAATTATCTTCATAAACATTTTGTGTTCACTAGGACCGACTTGGCTTTGGCCCATTTAACACAAAAACATTTGTTTTTTTTTTATTAATTTGTATTAAAATATATAATTGAGCATATAAATGATAAATATAACATGATATAAAATAAATAAATTACAATATAAATTTATGATGATTTTAATTATTAATAGTTAATTTTTAGCATAGTTTTACATGATAAATTAGTATAAATTTTGATTAAAAAGGATAATATTAATAAGAGAAAATAAATATGACTAAAGAAAAACCTAACTAATATAATTTCACACTAGTAAACTTAATAAAGCAAAAAAGGGGGGAAAAAAAAGAAAAAAAGGCCAAAACTTGCGTGCCCTGTAAGTTTGATATTTTAAGTTTTGTTGGAAACGACCCAACTTATTAAGTGTGGTCGGCCACGGTGTGCAATATGCATATGTTGAAAAGAGGCCCCCCACCTCTAATTTTCTGGTTCCACGTTCCGCCAATGTTGGATATATATATATATATATATGTATATTATATGTATAGATATTAAAATGTAAGCTGCTGTTTAATTATGATCAAGGAATAATTAAGTAACCTGAAGCTTTTGGGAGTGGTTTGACTGAACAGCAACCTCCCAAACAGGATAGCCCTTCAAGAGAGAACCATATTCGTCGTCTGGTTTGATGTCAAGTTGGGTTTGGCGAACACCGATAAAGCGAATGGCCACCACCTTAGAGTTGAACTTGACAAATTTCAAGACATCAAAATGTGTAGCATAGTTATGTAAATACTCCAAGACTTCAAGGTAAGTGGGAAAACTAGAATTATCCCTTTGAGGCCATGGATAATCGGAGAACTCAAAATCACAACGTGGGGTTTGAAGTCTAGTAGAAGCAAATGAACAATGCTTCCAGACTCCCCCAATTGAGTCTGTGGCTTCAAAAACCACTGGACTGTAATGGGAGAGCTGTTTAGCAGCAGCTGTGCCACTAATACCAGCTCCTATTATCCCCACTTTGTGAGATTGAAAGTGTTTTTGCTTATCACCAGCCATACTCAAAATTATTAGCAATTTAACTTATCAATTAGTTTATCTTGAGTGTTGGTGTGTGTAGGAAGGAACTATAAGCTTCGTAACCCTTTTTATAGAGTTGTCGAGGGAATGACCATTTATTTTTCCCATGAATTATTATTATTATTATTATTATTATTATTATTATTATTATTATTATTATTATTATTTTTGAGAGTACAGCACATGATATTATTAAGAGTATATCTCACATTGAGTTTAAATTTAAATTGTATTTAGCTTCTTTTTTTTAACTATAATTTATATATCAATTTGAAACACAGTAAAAATTTTAATTAGTAACTGAAATCACAACCCAAATTTATAATGACATCATGTATCATGTTTAATTTTTAATATAAATTTAGAAATATTGTTAAATTTAAAAAAGTTAATTTTTATATTAGTCATTTCATATGGTTGTGTTTAATCAAGTGAGACTCTTTTTTATATACTCTTAAGATTTTTTAAATTTTTTATTATTTTTAGTAAATCATTGTCTGAAAACAGCCAAAAAATATTTCACTTTCAAAACCATAACTTGATAAGCTCTCAATTTTCCAATCACATTTTGCTAAAAAGTGTTTAACTACAATGCCATACAAACAGTTCATTTAGTATTTAAAATATAAGAGCATATACTAACTAAACATTTATTTTATAATCTAAAAAGTAAGATAAAATAATAATATGTAATAATATAGATCTACTAACAAGATTTGAGACTACTTATGAGTCATTGTAATTTTTTTAAAAGGAATTAATGAAAGAAGTTGAGAGATGTAATTAAATTGTAATTGTCAATTCTACCTTCTGAAAAAATTCTAGCCTACAAGATATCACATATATACTTTTTTTTTTATTTTGTTTTACTATTATTATTTAAAACTATTTGAAATAAGTTATTATTATTATTTGACACAAACTATTTGAATTTTTAAAAAAAAAAACTAATCTTATCCTTCTCAATAAAAATTTTTAATTCCACTCCTGACATGAATTCAGAATTAATAATATTATTTTGTAGGTTAATTAATTCCCTAATGGTATACCTAAAATTAAAATAAGTGAAATCCCACGTTGATCAAGGAAGAGGGGTGTTATTATTTCATGCATTGAAAAAAAAAACATAAGAAGAAATAGAGGCTACCTCTCTTTTTGAAAAAAAAATTTAAATAAATCATCATGAAATGACAACAACAACAACAACAATAATAATTATGATAATTATAATTATAATTATAATATATAAATATAATTTCTTTATATATGCAAGCGTGAGTAATTCTTCTCGATCCACTTCGAGTATCATTTAAAAAAAATTTATTTTAACTATTACTTTTATAAATTCAAAATAATATTAATTAAAAATTTTCAAATTTATAATTATTTATTAAAATTTTCTACTCTTAATAATTTAAAAGGAGAGAATATTTAAAAAGTGTGATTAAATAATTTATTATAAATTTTTTATAGCATTTATGATCGCTAATTATTATTTAAATTTGTATGCTGAATTCTCACACGATATTTGAAATGAACTTATGACTCGAACTCGAAATCTAAACGAAAACAATATATACTCGTGACCCTCCAAACTACACATTAGTAATTTTAACTTCTCTTTTGAATATATTAAATATATATTCTTCTTTTATTTATTACATATTTATTCTTTATTCATTACATCTACGACTGTTTCTTGTGTGTGATCCTAAGAATTCTCTACCAAAATAGAATTTCTAGAAAAAAGAGACATTTGAAATTCTACATATGCATGAATCTCTATTCCTTTCATGCAAAAGAAAAAATGGAAAGAGGAAACCTCCAAGAAGTTAAAATACTGAATCTCTACATAAAGATGGTCTACACTTTAATTAATATAATTTAGAGTATATTAACCTTAATTAACAAAACCCATAAATATTAATTTATATATATAAGTAAATGAATAAAGATTTAATAATATGCACTTAATTAGAAACCTACTTGTCTTCGTGATTTTGATGGATTATGTAAAGCAAATGACTAATTTAATTAGTAAAAGACATTGACAAATATTAATAAATTTATTTTAGAAAAATTAATAAATTTTAGTTTAATTATATTGATATTATTATTCACACATTAAAAAGAAATTTTATTACATAGGTTAAGATTATTAGAGAAAGAAGATGGATCGATTACCATTTCATTGATTTGTGTAGTTTAAATCTCATTGTAAATACGTAATGTTTGTTTCAAAAGTATTTACAGTATTATATTATATTTAATAAAGCTAAATAATTTCAAAATAAAATTAAGTGAATATATTAATATAAATTTTCAAATTTAGAATTAACTTTTTTTGGAATAAAATTAAGTGGATATTTTGTTTAGTATGACTTTTTATTTCAAAGGAAAAAGCATTGTATTTTTGTAGTACGATTCTATAAATTAAAAGGTAAATATATATCTGAAACAATAAGATATTAATTTTACCTACCTTAACTTAACAATATCAATAAATTTTTAATTTATCACATGTGGATGCCTAAGGTTAATTTCTTTTTTACCCTTTTTATTAAATTTTAAAGGTATGAAACAAATTTTGTTGAGAAAATCACATTCTTAATCACTTTTTTTTTTAATTTTTTTTCAAAATATTTCTTTTTTAAATTTATATAATTGAAAATATATTCTCTCTATATATAAATTGTATATTTGATATTTTTTTTTCATTTGCTACCTGTTTTTTTTTTCGAGAACATATGCTAACTGTTACAAATTAAAAATAGGTATTTTTAAAATGAAAATAATGGGAGCGAATATTTAAAAAAAAAAGAAGATATTTTTAAAAATATTTTTATTTTTTTAATTATTTTATATAAAGTCGAAATATATTTTATTTTATAATTTGAATTTCCAATTCATTGTATATTTAGGGAATGTTTGAAAGCTAATTTGGGCTTTGCACCTGAAAAATTTGCCACGTGCTCCAACAACTGTATTAGTGCTGCCAATAATTTGAGCACGAACAGCCACCATGCACGTTCCTTGATATTGTGCTTGTTGCCTTTCAAGAAAACGATGTTTTCATTTGCTCTACCAAAATTTTAGTATTTTTTTATAATATTATCATAAACTTATACAATTTTGATAATATCATTATTTAATTTTTAATTATTAACAATTTATCATCGATTTGATTTTTATTTGAAATTAGACCTAATTTTTTTCTTTATGTGATACATCTAAATTTTTATTTTTTTTAAATCTTAATTTTACATTATCAAATCTAAAATTGTGCAATATTAACATGAAAATATTTAACTTTTAACTCATTAATTACAATATAGGAAAAAGGTATAGATGATTTTTTTAGAAAATTGTATTATATAAATCATTTTTTAATTTTTTTAAATATCTTATAATTTTTAGTAAATTTCCATAATGCTCATGTTTAAAATTTAACTAAAAGTATACTATATTTTTACTTTTGATATATATCAACTGTTGCAAATTAAAAGTGGGTGTTTTTGAAATTGAAATTTGAAATATGGATATTTTTTTTTTAAAAAAAAGGCATTTCTGAAAATATTTTTATTTTTAGTGTATTTTGTATAATTTTTTCATTATCGTTAAATAAGTTAGTGTATAAATATATATGTATATTAAATTTATTTTTTTTTAATTCATGGAGATAGATTTATTAATTTACATTAAAATTAGAGAATTTATATAAAATAAAAACAAATAAATGTAGGACAAAGAAGAAGAAAGAAAGTAGGCTTTCATGACCCACCAGGTTCCAAAAGGGCGATCAAATTCCAAAGAAAGGAACAAAATTAATGTAATCTCATTTTCTGAAAGAAGGAAGAAAACAGAATAGTTACGAAATATTTGGAAAAATAAAAAGAGCTTTTGAAATATCCGTCGGCTTCCCATTTAGCTGCCTTTGTCTTATTTTTCTGGCAATGGATAGAAAAATTCTATATCCAATGCATACATTGTCTCGAACTCGACATTGAGAGTTTTCGAATTTATTTTTTAATTAAAATCAAATCTATCAAATAAAAAAAAAATTCTATCGCTTGCAAAAAATAGAAAATAAATTAATATCTTATTGCTGAAATTTCGATCTCAGTAATTAATTTAATTTTGCACAATAAAGATATGTTTATAGTATTAGCAAAAAATTTCCTACATATAACTTGGAATTGTATACTTTTATTTCACTCTTTTATAATTAAGAAAATATTTTTCACTCGATTTTTTTAATGTTTATATTTCATATATAAATTGTCATATATTTTTTTTAAATTGACAATTATCAATAAAATATATTAATATTTATTAGGCCAAAGTATGTGAATGCTTGAATAATATTGCTATGGATATTTTTTTAAAAGATTTATTTAATTTTAATAATTATAATCTTAAATAAAAATAATGTGCCAAAGTTTTCATATTTTTACTCCATTAATTCGTTCATTCCTGAAAATTTTTTATTTAGTTTATTTTTTTCAAAAAAATTGACATTATTATTTAATTGTGTACATATATATATATATAATTACTACTAACCAATCTTTTCAATTAGTGCGATAGCTATAATTAAATAATCTTAAATTGACTTAATTATAATATATATAATTACTACTAACCAATCTTTTCATTGTGTGTTAACATTTTCTTAATATATTGGAGGTTTTATCTAGTTTTTTGTCAGCAGAAAAAAAAAATCTTAAATTTTTTATTTTGGTCAAAGCAATTGACTTTTATAAATGTAAAAAAACTCCATGACTGTGAAAGACTTTTCTGTGAATAGATATATATATATATATATATATAAAAACTTTTAAATAAGAAAAAATAAAATAAAATATCAAATTAGCTTTTCTGCAGAGAAAGGTCCAATTAAGGAAATGTCACTATCACTCGAAAGTGTTGTGCAAGTGATGAGTTTGCTGAATTGCTGCCTCCTTATTCAATTCATTTTTTTCAAATTACATCAAAATATGAATTTTTTTTATAATTCTGATAAAGAAGCCAAGTAAAATAAAAAATCTCAAAAATAAAAAAAATTAAATTTATCAGACTTTATTAAAAATATTAACACACATATTATCTAAACGAAAAACATATTAAATAATTATGTCATTTTAAATCTTTTTAAAAAAAACATATTCACCGAGTTGTAGTTTCTATAAAAAACATAATCACCGAAGTGTAGTTTGGTGGTAAAAAATGTGTGTTGATCTTATCTAAATTTTAGATTTTAGTCTGCTGGGTATTTTCTCTCCTCCATATAAAATTAATAAAAAAACATGTTAAATAATTATTTCATTTTAAAGAGATCATAGTTCATTTGATCACCTTTCCATTAGTAACAAAAGCCACTGCCGATAGCAATGGTCCCAGACTGCTAACCTCAAAAATTTGAAATTTCTTTTACATAATTTTACAAAAAAAAAAACTCTTATTATTTTGGTAAAAATTTCATATAAATATATATAAATTATCATATTATATATAAATTTTTATTGCAGATTCATAATAAGTAGACTTCGGGCTTACTTCGTATAGCTCAGGTTCAAGTTTAAGATTAATAACCTAAAAAATAAATAGAGAGACTGAAACTTTAATAAGACTCTGATATCTAAGTCAGAGCTCAATTTATCTGCATACTAAAGAGTAGAAAAAATATCTTTTATTTATAGAAGTTTACTTATATTTATAAAAGATGATGAGAAAACCAACTTTGATACGATCAGTAAAAATTATAACTGTATCAATACCGTATTATGATTATATCATAGGTTTGTCTTATTGTGGTTGATAGCATGGTTGGCCACACTCCAAGTATGTATGACTCTTCGAGTTCGATGTTGCTATCTTGGACCATGATGAGGACCCGGTCTGAAGACAGATTGGTTATTCAAAATGCTCGGTACAGAGCCTGGTATCAGAAGGACAATATCTCAAATTATTGTGGTATAAAATTTTTGGTTAAAAAAATTTATTATTTTTAGTGACTAAAACAAACCAATAAATTCTTAGTCGAGGAATTTATTTATTTCAGTTTTCTTCTTTTCCGGTAATTAAGAAGCTTTCTTTTTAGTGTTTTCTGATTTCATAGAAAACATGCATTTGACGATTTTGTTCAGTCCTCTACTTATAGAATAAAAATATAATTTATCAAAATATCATATTAAATTTCTGATAAAAATATTATATTAAATTGCTTACGTTATATATTAATTTTTTATAAATAGAGGAGGAAGACAATTGTAGGAGAGTATTAATAATATAAACACTCACAACATATATTGGTATATTAAGTATTATTAAAGAAATTAAATTCTTTTTAATTATTGAAAAAATAGATAAAGCTAAATAATTGAAATACAAAACACAATTTATCAATTTTCAGATTTTTGATATTTTTATTTTTATTTTATTTTAATAAATTAAGTAAAAAAAAATTCTTGCAATGTTTTTTATATTTTATTTTAATATTAAAGTAAAAAATATAATTATTATATTTTTTATGTAGAAATAAATATTTTAAAATTGACTTTCTAATAAAATCATTCTAGATGCATCACTACTAATTGATTTATTAAATTTCTTTAGTATATATATATATAATTCATATATGTTAGAGACATACGTTAAACTCATATGTAAAGTTTCAGCTTTGAAATGTTTTAGCCATATAATATAAATTTTTTTATGATCCAGGTGGATCCAACATAGTATGAGAAAACTGATATATGCATAATATTATTTATTTTAAAAATATAAAAATTCAAAAGTTTAAATATTTTCACGTAAAAGTGATCCTATTTTTATTATTTTTATATTAATTAAATTTTAAAATTTAACATTCAAGCTTGGATGAATTAAATGGTTCTTTTAGGACCATTAACATTTTCATTTTTATTTAATTTGGTTTCAAATTAAGATTTTTTTTAGCTCAAAACCTTATCATTTTATGAATAATTTTAATAAAATTAAACTAAAGAATTAATATTTATCCGAATAGTTTTGAGTGAAATATTGAAAATTGAGATTAAAATTTATTTTATATATATATATAAAGAGAAGAATAAGAGATAATTGGATAAAAGTCTTGTCACACCCTATTCTCTTAAGCCATAGGGTGAATTTATCTCCTAAATTACTATACTATTAATTTTTATAAAATATCACTCACAATTTATTTCCTTAGTATACTTCTTACACATACAATAATAATATCCAATAATTTCTAACACTTAAAAAAAATAATACATATTTAATTATTGTTCAACATAAAAATGTAATTACTTTTTAAATAAATCCAAACGATACTTATGTTGGCTCGACTTTTACTATACACTGATCGGAGTAAGAGTAGAGGTGATCTACTGGTCTATTCTCCAACGGTATCTGAAATGATTATAATAAGGGGGGGTGAGTCCAACTACTCAGTGAGAAGATAATTATACAACAAAGGGGAACAAATAAGTTTTTCTTATATACTTACTAATTAAATTCATACTGCTGCATAAAAATTTTAAGAACATAAATTCACCATATCATATAATAAATTTTCATCAAATATTTTTTTTATTTATTTACACTCAATATATCTAGTCCATAGAAAAATATAATACCTTAGGCGTAAGTAAATATATATATTTACTGACACTCTAAGGGTAAACATGGCATCTTGAGCGCAGTGATGACGCATGGCAGCACCAAGAGCAAATAAACATGGTCATACACATGTGCAGAGCTGCCCCCAAAGGGCGACCACCTGATATACGCCCCAAAGGCTATATGTATACCAAGCGCTGTCCCAAAGACAGTATCATATCATAATCCGTCAATTCCTTTAACACCCCGTCATCACAGGTGTCTCTATTAGAAAACATATAATGAGTGTATATAAAACATTTATTTAACTGTATCAATAAATAATTTTCATACCATAATTCAAACATTAACATACCATTATTTGTTCCCATTTTTTTTATATATAATAATAAATATTATTTTACCTTTCTAAATTATTTTATAAAAATTTATTTTAACAAATAACAATTTTAATAAATCATATATATACATAATAAAAATTACCGATGCTATATAATTACCCACTCACCTTATTCGATAGCTCAACTTATTTAATCGACCGGTCTCTCTCTATGTTCTATAATTGCAGTAGAATCCAAACCTAAAGTGATATAAAAATAAAAATTTACTAAAATATTATCTAGGATTTATCATTTCTATGAGTTAAATAACATGAAAAGAAAACGTGGAAATGATTCCTAAAATTCTAACGAATTTTCAGCAAAGTTTCGGTATAACTCGGCCATTTCTAAAAATTTTAAAATTAATATTCCAATTAATATTACACAATTATTAACCCAATAACTTATCAAATATTTCAATAATATTTTTAATGACTTAACATAATTTACGTGTCTAAATTTATTAAGTATTTATATATATATATATATATTTACATCTATATTATATTATTTTAGTTTCTTTAATTTAATAGTTTAATAATATTTATTTTATTAATTAATTTATGTAATTATATTTTAAATAGTATCTACTTTAATTTTCTATTTTCTTTTGTACTATTTTCTTATAATATTCCATAAATTGTAAAATAATAATAATAATAACATTAATAATAACAATAGTTATATAAATTGTATTTCTTTATACATTATTTAATTAATTCATTTTATTATAATAATTATTTATTTATGTCTAATTTAATCATAATAACTTATATTAAATTTATTAATAATTATATTAATAACCATATATATAATTTACTTTCATCTTAATAATTTACTTTTATTTTCTAATAACTACTTATAATAAAATCAATAACTTTAACAATAAAAATAATATTAATATTATGTATATAGTTAAATAATTATTTAATTACTATTATTTCACATTTAATAATTTATATTAAATTTAATACTAAATAATATTAGTAATAATAATTATAATAATAATATTAGTTATTGAAATACATTTATATAAAAATTAAAATAATAGCTTTAATATTTAATAGGTGTAATTGTGGTAAAAATAATGATAATAATAATATTTGTACTAAAATCAATAATTACTAATAAATATAATAATTTTAATAATACTTTACTACTACAACAATAATATTAATATTTAATAACTAATTTAACATAAATTCTAAAATTCTAAAATTTAACTTATTTTAATCCTAATTAATTTTTTTTAAGTAAATATTCATATACACATACTTATTTCTATTTAAATTATGATTTATTAATTCAATAAATCAACAAGTATATTAACATTTTATAATACATAAATATTAATTATTTTAAAAGTTTAAATTAATTAATTATCAATTTATTGATTTATAAATATATATAATATAAGAAATTTTCTATAATTTATTGGTAATATTCACAACCTAAATATTTAATTAATTTAATTATACTATATTTTAAATTTAAATTTTCATTCTAATTACTTAATTTATTTAGTCATTAAATAATTAATATCTAAGACTAATAATTTATTTTTTTAAACAAATGATTGATATAAATTAAATAAAAATTCCACTAATTAATCAAATTAATAAAATTTAATCTAACTCATTAATTATTAATTAAATTTTAATTTATTAGTTATAAATCTTAATTAATTATAATTATAATTATTATTCTAAATAAATTATATATATATTTAATTTAATTTTTTTATTAATTTAATTTATTTAGGTTACTATTCATCAAAATTCTAAATACATACCCTAAATTAGCAAATGAGGTGTCAAATTAAAGCTTATAAAATGAGGGTTCCAAAAATACCCGGATCGCCGGAAAATAACGTCGGAAAGTGGCCGGAATAGTGATGGGAAAATTTTTTCCGGCGAGACCTTTGACCGGCGCGTGACGGCGGCTCCGGCGTCGGTTGGGGGTGATTCCGGCGGCGTTTAGCTCGAATTTGGGCGGCACAGATGGTGGTCCGGCGCGTGTCACTGTTTGAACGGCGGTCGGCGGTAGATCTGAAGAACTCTCTCTCTCTCTCTCTTTCCCGATTTTCTTTTTTTTTTTTCTGTTTATGTTCTCTGTTTGCTTCTTTCTTTCTTTCTTTCTTTTCTTTTCTTTTCTTTTCTTTTCTTTTCTTTTCTTTTTTTATTCTGTTAGTATATAATATAACAAGTATTTTATTTTTTTTTATATATTTATTTTTTTTAATTGCCCACCTACTAACAAGTAGGTGGGCACGTTTTTATTATTATTATTATTATTATTATTATTATTATTATTATTAAAAAAAACAAGATATTACAAGTCTTGACACTTGAAAATTCGTAATGAATGATTTTATTTTCCATAGACTAAAGAGAAAGCCAATGGATAGTTTTGATTCTTTGGATAGTCAGTCTAATTGCATACTACTTGGAAATTTCTTAGGGAAAAAATTCCTTAGGGAAACACATAAACTCCTCTCAGTATCATTATACATGGACAAACACTTTCTAATTATTCATATTTTTCCTTTTTATATCCTAATTATTATTATTATTATTTTTAAATTTGAATGATTTTCCTTTAATAAGTCAACAGTACTATGTGGAAATTTAACAAAATAGGGCATTGATTTAAATTTTATTGTCTCCCTCTCAAAAATATTGACTTCCTTTTTTTTTTTTTTGAAAATTACATGAAATACTATTTTTTGAAAATTTTATTTTTATTATTTTTTTCTCAGTTTGAAAAATACTGTTTTTTAATTTTTTTTTTTACATTTTACGATATGTACAAAAAATATATTTAATGTAGACTAAAAATATACTCAATAAATTGTATTTTTATAAATTTCTATTATGTGTATAGTATTTTTATAAATTTTTAATATACATATAATATTTTTATAAATTTTTTATTATACAGTATTTTTTATTTTTTATGTTATTTTTTGTAAATTTTCATTTTTTTAATATATTATCACATTTTTATTACTTTTTGTATCCAAAGCACAAAATGGGCTCCATAAAGATCTACTTTTTAGAAAAAAGCCCAAACTCCACACACAATGTGCTGTGGCAGATATTTTATCACTAATATTATGCTTTTTTAATTTTTCTTAGGACTTTTTTTTTTGAAGGAAAAAAACCGTATATTAATTAAGGAAAATAGAAAAGAATTACATCCGGGATAGACTCCCACACAACATATCTAGAGTGTCGAATGGAAACTCGAGCAAGAGAGTGAGCCACAACATTCGAAGAACGCCTAATCCAACGAACTTTAGTGTTTGGAAAATCCACCAGCAAAGATTTACAATCCCCAACTAAAAGACCAAAAGGAGAGTTGTCAACATATGAAGAATTACAAGCATTTACCAGAAGTTGATTATCCGAAAATATAGAGCCATGGTCATCAAGATGGTTGATGGCAAAGAGAATTGTTGCACGAAGTGCTAACGCCTCAGCGATCTCGGTGGAAGTTGAGCCTTCTTGATAACCAGAAACAGCACATCTAAAGTCCCCTTCACTCGTTTCAACCACCATTCCGAAGCCTGAAAAAGCTTCTACAGGGAATTGGGCAGCATTAACAAATAAATTCCACTGCACATCATCAACTAAAAGAGCTGGAACATGGGCAGCGGTAGTGACTTCAGCAGCATGAGAGGAGCCATTTACCTGTAAAAGATGTCTCCTTTTCAAACCAGAAAGAGAGTTTCAATCTGCAATATGGGAGACTGCCGCATAGACAATAGATTTTGCGTTGGTAGAGATGGATGACCACACCAATTTGTTTCTAGAATTCCATAAATGCCAAGCCACAAAGGCACAAAGTTCTGCAACTTCTCTACCTTTAAAGTTCCAAACCTGCATAAAGATATTTGAAAAAGAATCCTGTGGGTTTAAAGAAAAAACATCAAGCAATCTCCAACATTCCCGAGCCATGGAGCAATGAAGAAGAAGATGATCAATGGTTTCCATGGAAGCACAAAATGGGCAATTTTGATCAATTCCAATGCCACGGCCAGCAAGATTGGATTTCACAGGCAGCACATTCCTTAAGGTCCTCCAAATAAAATCACGAATTTTCGGAGGTGTCTTCAAGAGCCAAAGACGATTCCAGATATCCCCATAAAGCACATTAAAATTACCATAGCTTCCTTGTCTACTTACATGGTAGCCAGATTTTACCGAATATTTGCCCCTTTTATCAAAATGCCAGAGTAACGAGTCTTTTTCATTACGAAGACTAAGAGGGATAGAGAGGATTGCATTAATGTCCCTAGCCGAAAAGAGCTCCATTAACTTGTTTATATCCCATCTTTTACTACCAGCCACGAACAAATCGCAAACTCTAATAGATTCGTTAATGAACAAATCACCATCATCGGCAACAAAAGAATCATCCTTTGGAATCCATGGGTCACTAGTAACAAAAATGTTTTTACCATCACCCACTCTCCAACGAATGCCTTTTTTAATAACTCAATGGATGCAAGAATACTTGTCCAGACAAAGCTAGGGTTGTAACCCTTTTGAGCTTTCAACAAGTCCCCCGTCGGGAAATATTTAGCTTTAAAAATACTATAGAATAAAGTATCCTTTTCCATGAGTAATCGCCACCCTTGCTTACCTAGCATCGCAAGGTTAAAGTGATGGAGATCCTTAAAACCCATACCTCCCTCCTTTTTTAGGCAAGTCATCCTTTCCCAAGAAAGCCAATTAATACCTTTTCCTGATTCTTTCTTTCCATTCCACCAATACCGGTTCAAAATGACTTGAAGTTCATCACATAAAGTCTTAGGCAAAAGGAAAACAGACATGCAATAGGACGGAATAGCTTGAGCAACAGATTTAATGAGGATTTCTCTACCAGCTCTAGAAAGAAAATGGTTATTCCAGCTGTTGATTTTGCACCATAACTTGTCTTTGATGAAATTGAAAATTTGCTTCTTGTTGCGACCAATAAGAGAGGGGAGACCAAGATACGAACCACCCACTAAGGGGCTATATACCTCTAGAACAGTCGAAATGGCTAGTCTCACACTCTCATTGATGCAAGGGCTGAACATAATACCAGACTTCTGAAAATTAACAGATTGTCTTGAGGCCACACTATACTCAAACAAAATATTCTTCACAACTGCAGCTTCAGAAACATTAGCCTCAAAGAATAATAAGGAATCATCAGCAAATAGTAAATGAGAGATGCGGGGGCAGCCCCTACCGACACTGCAACCATGAAGTAAGCCTCTTTGTTCAGCCTCATTAAATAAATTAGAAAGCCCTTCAGCACAAATAAGAAACAAATAGGGTGAAATAGGGTCACCTTGCCGAAGACCACGCCCAGGAATAACAGGACCAACCAGGGAACCATTTAAATTAACCATGTAGCTGACATTAGAGTAGCACATAGACATCCACTTAACCCACAAAGGCGGAAACCCCATGGCGATCAACATCGCATTTAAATAACCCCAATCAACTCTATCATAGGCTTTGCTAATATCAGTTTTCAATGCACAATAACCCAAATCAGAACTTCTTCTATTCTTTAAATTGTGGATCATTTCAAATGCAACACAAACATTGTCAGTAATAAGCCTATTAGGAACAAAGGCTGATTGATTCATGGAAATTAAGTGAGAAAGGACAGACTTTAGTCTGTTGGCAAGTACCTTAGAAATAATCTTATAAATTACATTGCAAAGGGCAATAGGTCTAAAATCTTTGACACATTCGGGAGAGGCAATCTTTGGAATTAAAACAATATTTGTCAAAGTTAAAGAGTCAGGAAAAATACCACTTTGCAGCCAATGTGAGCCAGTAGTAAAAATATCATCCCCAAGGATGTGCCAATATTTCTGAAGAAACGCTGGATTCAAACCATCCGGACCAGGAGCTTTATCAGGGTGCATGCTAAAGAGAGCATCCCTGAATTCATCTTTTCGAAAAGATGCCGTTAAAAACACAGCATCCTCATCTTTCACCACTCTCCTGGTTAAATTGACAATTCTGCTATAATCAACAGTATGACCCGCCTCAAAAAGCTTCACAAAATATCTTTTCACAAGATTTGACATACCTTCAAAGTCAGAAGCAACAGTGCCATCATCTCGTTGCAAACGTGAAATTTTATTTTGGGAGCGCCTACCTTTTATGTGCCTGTGGAAAAACTTAGAGTTTTTATCTCCATTTGTGTACCAGAATAATTTTGCTTGTTGTTTCCGGCGGATTTCTTCTGTAAGCAGAATATCGTTCCAATCTTCCTTTAGCCTAGAAATTTCCTGCCCATCCATAATACCTCTATCTAATTCCAGTTGCTTTACGATGATATTTCTTCGGATCCAGAAATTTTTATTCCTAGCAGCACCCCAATGCCCAACTTTTGCAATTAGCTCTTCCTTTTTACCCATAAAATCAAGTGAATCTGACAAAACCCAACTCTTCTTCACCACCTCTTCCAGTCCCGAATCAGTCAACCAAGAATTATCAATTTTGAATTGACGATGAAGACGCTGCGTTTGAGGCAAAGGAATAATATTAATAAGCAAAGCATAATGGTCTGACACAGGAGTGACTAAAGTAGAGGCCAAAGCATTTGGGAAAAGATCAGCCCAATTAGAGTTAGCTAAGGCCCTATCCAATTTCTCTTTCACTTTGTCCCCATTTGGATTAGTTCCTTCCCAAGTAAAATAAGGCCCATCTGAATCCAAGTCTATAAGCCCAGCATCAGACAATGCTTCTTTAAACCCATTCAACAAAAAATTTGCTTTTGGAGGACCTCCCAGCTTTTCCAAATTTGAGGCAATGTCGTTGAAATCACCAGAACAAAGCCAAGGAAGAGAATTACGAGCAGCTAAATCCCTCAATAAATTCCACGAAGCATGTCTCCTACCCGATTCCGGGAATCCATAGTAACCAGTAAAATGCCAAACCGTATTATTACTAACAATTTTGCAGTCAATGAAATTGTTTGCAAAACACAAAATGGATAAGTCGATATGGGATTTCCAAAACAAACAAAGCCCACCACCCATACCAACTCTATCAACACAAAAACAATTATCAAAAGAAATATCAATTATAACTTCTTCTAATCTACAAGCATGCATTCTAGTTTCCATAATAAAAATAACATCCGGATGGTAATTCGAAATCAAATCCTTCAGAGCTCTTACTGCCCGAGGTTTACCGATACCTCGGCAGTTCCAACTTAGAAGCCTCATTGCCTCCGGCTGTCCCGCGTCGCGGGGGTAGCCGATATCTTAGACACAGGAGAATTAACCCCTGGAGAAGTGCCATTTGCTGAATCTTTAGACTTAGAAACACCAAATGGTTGTTTGTTAGACTCATTTCTAGGCCTCTTCTTAACCTCTTCCGGAATGGCAGGCCCAATACATTCTTCAAGCCCAGTTATGCTCATTCTTCTCATAGAGTCCATATCCATTTGACCCAAATTATTTCCTTCATTAAAATTGTGTTTGAAACCAAAAAGAGAGGCCCGAAAATTCTGGGAGACAAGATGCGCAAAACCAGCATCAACAGGTTCCTGTAATTCTTCCGCAAAACAGGGAGCCGTTTGAGAACTTCCAGGTTCACGCAACCATTGACTTTGCTATCTGTTACGCCGCCGTGGTAATGCTCTCAGCCGCTCATCCCAACCGAAAGTGAGCTCCTCCGATTTCTTATGGAGTCTAACTTCGCAATAGGAATCCGTATGCCCTAGGATTCCACATAGATAACAGAAAACAAACAACCGCTCATAAGAAAATAGCGCATAAAAGGCACCTCCATCACTGTTTACCAATTTTTTCTTTCGCCGGAGAGGTTGCCTGATATCAAGATTAACCCTTATCCGCATTGAGTTATCATCCGATTCAGCAAGATATTTAGCATCATAAGTGATGAACTTTTCGATGAAATAATTTTTCTTAGGACTTTTAATCTAACTACTTTAAAAGAAAAAATCAATTTTTTTAAGCAAAAAGAAAAAAAAATCAATTTTAAAAATAGTATGCCTTCAAAAAACTTTTAAAAATATTTTAATTTTTATTATTCACAAAAATGTCTACTTTCTCATTTTAAATAATATTTTATTACAAAAATACTTTTTCATTCAATTCAAACAATGTTTATTTTAATTTTTTTTTCAAATTTACTATTAAATAAATATTTTTCAATAAAAATAATATAAATTAGTATTTTAAATAATATTTTTAACATAAAATATTATTAATTTTTAAATTTAATTTTAAATAAATTTTATATATTATACATATAAAATTAAAATTTAAAAAATAGTAATGCCTATATTATGTAGATATATATATGTCTATATTTATTGTCAGTGAAGGAACTACTATGGAGTCATGTATAATCACACTATCCTCTCTCACCGGTGTCCAGAAAAGGAGGTCATCGGTGGTGTAAAATTCAGCACCCCATTAATGGGGGCTGAGTTTGCATAGACGCACACAACGAGGGATTGACGAACTTTTCGCTGCAAATAAAAATTATTTTTTTAAATTAATTTCTAACAAAATAATATCGTTTTGTCAGGAATGTATTTTTTTTAAATTTAGCCCTTATCAAAACGACGTCGTTTCAATAGAGGTTAAATTAAAAAAAATAAATATATTTCTGACGAAATGACTGATTTAAAAAAAATAATAGGATTACATTAATCTCGCTGCCCTTGTCTCTGCCTTCCTCTCCCCAGCAACCTCCACCCCACCCTAGCTAGGCAAGCCACATCTTCACCAGAGATATCGCCACCCACCCTTTTCTTATCAGACCACGCTGCGTGCCGGCCCTCCTAAGCAAAAATCTGATTTCGTCATTATTTATTGTATATATACCGTGTATATGTTATATATGTGTTACATGTATGTTGTGTATGTATTCTAAATATGTTGAATTATAATTGATAAAATATATATTTTTTATATGTTGTTTAATTATATTGTATATATTAAATATATATTTATATATTTTATATTTATGTTGTAAATATAAAAAAAATGAAATTATTAATAAAAATAGCTCAAAAAGAGAAAAAACAAAAAGCATAAAAAGGGAAAAAAAGTGTAAAAAGGAAAAAGAACAAAACAACACTATAAAAATCCATAAAAAAGAAAAAAAAATTCTAATGCGGCAATAAATGAAAACTAAAAGAAAAGGTATATATGATGTAAATTTTACTTTTTCTTATTTTTTTTATTAATTTTACATGGAAAAAGAAGAATATCTATAATTAAACTCAAAATTTAAGTGAAAGCAATGTGCATTTCTCTCCATCAAACTAAACCTTAGTAATTCAGTTTTTCTTATTTATCCATCCTTAAGTTGCATTCAATTTCTCATAAAATTTAAAATTAAGTATATTTATTATACCATAAGAATACAAAGAAAAAGACATTTATTTTATTTATTGAATTGTCAATTTGTGTGAAAAAAAAATTACAATCGTTTAGGGATAGAAGTAATAATCTGATTAAAAAAGAAGAATATGAACGTTAAACCCATAATACTAATTTAATTGGAATTACTTCCAAATATCCTAATTAAATTCAGTTCAAAATACAATTTGGATTAAAGCCCAAAAAAGAAACGTAAACAAAAGCCAGTGGAGTTCCAATAGTAATTAACTAACTAAATAAATCCAAAAGCCTATCCTGTAAGAGAAGTGAAAACAGGATATCTATCAATGCAATCAAGCCATGGATTGTTGTTGGAAGGCTTTTTCACACGTCTCATGGACTTCCAAACAACACTATTGCACTTAAAACCAGACCCAAATGCAGTTTGCCAAACTCTATCACCTCTTTTCACTCTTTCTTTAGCTTCCAAATAAGCTAATTCATACCAAATACTGCTACTAGAAGTGTTCCCAAATCTGTGCAATGTCATTCTTGAAGCCTCCATGTTCTTCTCACTTAGTTCAAGATTTCTCTGAATCTCATCTAACACAATCTTGCTGGGTGCATGCACAAAAAAGTGTTCAAATGCAAGCTTGTAGTCAGGAATGTAAGGTTTTGTTGATGATTGTAAAGATCCATTCTTGTTGTTGTTTTTGCCAAATAAGTGCCTCCAAACCAATGTGGCAAAGAAAATGAGTTGCTCTGAAAAAGGAAGAACAAGAGGTCCTAGTGTTGTTATGTTGGTTTTGAGTGCATCTCCTCCTATTTCCAATAGATCTCTGCTCACTTTCAGTCCCTTGAACTTTTGTCCATCTTCTTCTTGGTAAATGCTCCTATTCATTCAATACCCATAACAGTTTAAGAAAACGAGACTTAAAGTATGTTAGGAATGATGGTACTGTTATTTGTACAAAAAAAAAATTGTACAAAATGTAAATCTTAAAGATATAAAAAAGAATGAAATAACCTTATTTGTCTTGAAATATTAAACTCTCTCTCTTTAATTATTTTCTTTCATTCCCAACAACAAATTCATTATTTTATCTTATATAATATACTCTGTTAGTTTTATTTTAAGTGTCGTATAATAAAATTTATTTTATTTTAATTCAAATATTATTTTTAAAAATTTATGAGAGTATTAATTAAAAAGTTTTAATATTGTCTCTATTAATTATTGAAAGAGAATAAATAGGATGAGAGATGAAAAAAGATATTTATGTAAATTATAATAAATTTTTATAAAATTTATAATGATTAATTATTTTTTATCTATGCGAACTGTTTTTACACGACATTTAAAATGAAATGGAATGAGTTACTAAAGAGAATTTATGACATATAACTTTGATTTTCTTCTTTTATATATATTTTTATTATTTTTCATATTAAGCTGTATATATATTTCATAGTGTACGCATGAGATTATTCATCACATTGATTTTTTAAGAACCTTTTCTATTATAATCAAATTAATATCATCTCAAATAAAATCAATTGAATAATTTTCAGTGACACAAATTCAAATTAAATTTATAGTTATTAATATAATTGAATCAGAAATATTTATTACTCATATTATTAAAGGGGAATAATTTTCAGATAAATTTTTATATTATTAAAGGGAATAATGATCAATTAACTATATTTTTTGTACTAGAGAATCCATTTAATATAAGTGAGAATAAAATATAAAAATTTAATTCTTAACAATTTTTTCATTTTTTCTGGACAATATGACACGAGGTATGCTGAAAATAAATATAATAATATTTTTATTATCTTTTATATTCGTATATTATTCACTTTTAAAATCTCTAGAGATTGGCTAGTTGAGAAATAAGTATGAGATTTGATTTTTCTCTATTATCCACAGTGGGTTAGGAACGACGCTTCTGCCTTGTACTCTGGATTTATAAAATTTTCATCCATATATTAGCAATTTTATAAATACTATTAGTTCATTATTACAATTGATATTAGGATTAAAATTAGTTATAATTTATAATTTTTACTTTTATTTACATTAATATAATAATATTTTCATTCATTTCACATATCAAACGTCTCAATCTAATAGTTAAAAGCTCTAAATAATTTTCTTCAATTTATGATAACATATAAGACTATTTTACAAAAAACTCATTATCTCAATTTTTATTAAGATCTATATATATTTTTAATTCTCTATATTTGTATTGTTCATGATAGTTTTTTATATTTTTAACTAAAATATATACATATAAACACATTATAAAATTTTTTATTTTTAAAATTTGAATCATTTTATTTTTCTTTTTTACTTATTATAATATTTTAAAGACAAAAATGTGAAATAAGTTTTGTAAATACTAGAATCTTCGCGGTGCATAGATGAAATGAAAAAAAAATCTTTTTATACATTTTTTAATTATTTTTGATAATTTTAAATATTAATAAATAATATATATGGACCATTTTTCTACGTAAGAAAGAACAAGTAGGGACTAAGATCAGAATATGAACTTAAAATATTGGATCTCTTATGGGTAAACTGAGAGAACTTGTTAATACTATGGAGAGAAGAAAAATTAGTATTATCTGTATTCAAAAGACTAAATAAGTTGGAGAAAAAAATAAATAAATTGAGAATACTGAGTGTAAAGTGTGGTATACAGGTACATATAGAAGTAAAAATGGAGCAGGTATAATTTTGGATCGAAAACTAAATGAGACGGTTGTAGCGGTGAAAAAAGCAAGTGATAGGATTAATTCAATTAAATTTGTAATTCAGAATGAGACCATCAACATAGTTAGTGCATATGCCCCTCAAATTAGATTGAATGAGGAGAGCAAATAAAAATTTTAGGATGATATGGATGAACTCATGTGAGAGATTCCAAATGATAAAAATATTTTTATAAGAGGAGACTTAAATGAATATGTAGGAAAAGACATAGTAGGTTTTAATGAGGTACATGGAGGATATGATTTTTGAATTAGAAATGAAAAAGGTAAGAGCATCCTTGATTTTTCTTTAGCCTGAGATTTGATTCTTACAAACACATAAAAAAGGACTCCCATCTAGTGACATTTAAAAGTGGGCAAAATAGAAATCAGATTGACTTCATACTCACAAAAAAAGTCAATCAAACTCGATGCAAGAATTGTAAGGTTATTCCAGGTGAGATATTGACCACTCAACATAGGTTAGTGATTTTGGATGTCAAGTTTAAGAGGTTGACTAGTAGGCCAAGAAGGAACAATATTCTTAAGATTAGATGGTGGACTTTAAAAGGTGAAAAATAATTATTGTTCAAGAATGAGTTGGTCAAAGTTGAAGGTTGGAAGGAAGATGTGGGTATATCATCAAATGATATGTAGATAGACATATCTACAACAATTAAAGGAGTAGCTAGAAAGATTCTTGAAGAATGTAAAGGATGTGGAATCTCTCGAAAGAGTCTTGGTGGTGGAATGAGGAAGTGCAAAAAGTGGTAAGAAGTAAAAGAAAATTGTATAAGAGTTTGCCCAAGTGTAATAACAATGATACTTCTGAGCAGTACAAACAAGCGAAAAAAATGCTAAAAAGGCAGTTAGTCAAGCAAGAACACAATCTTTATAGAGTTTGTATTAGAAACTTGGAACAAAGGAAGGGAAAAGGGTTATCTATAAATTGGCTAAGAAAAGGGAAAAGAAATGCCATGATTTAAACAAAGTTAAGTGCAATGAAGATAAAGATAATAATGTTCTGGTTCAAAAAGAGGATATTAAAGAATGATGAAGAAGCTATTTTAAAAAACTCCTTAATGGTAACCACAGTGGTAACATTGAGGGTTTAGAAGTTAGGCCGGAGAAAAATATGAAATATACTAGACGGATTAGATTTTCAAAAGTTAAGGAAGCTTTGAAGAGGATGAAAGTTGATAAAGTCTATGGACCAAATGAGATACTTATTGAGATTTAAAAGTATTTGGGAGATACAAGAGTTACATAGTTGACATCTTTATTCAATAAGATCTTAAGTATAAAAAAATGCATGATAAATGAAGATAAAGTAATTTGACACCTATTTTTAAGAATAAAGAGATATTCAAAATTGTTCAAATTATAGAGGTATAAAGCTTATGAACCACACTATAAAATTGTGGGAGAGAGTTATAGAACACCATTTGCAGTTAGATACTTGTATCTCCCCAAATCAGTTTGGCTTTACGCCTGGTCGATCAACTATGGAAGCTATTTTTCTTATAAGAGATTTGATGAAAAAGTATAGAGAAATGAAGAAGGACTTAGATATGGTTTTTATTGACTTGAAAAAAGTGTATGATAGATTCCTTAGAGAAGTTTTATGGTGGGTTCTAGAGCGTAGGGGAATATCTATACGATATATCCAAGTCTTGAAAGATATGTACGAGGGAGTCATCACCAGTGTCTGCACTGTGGGAAGAGATACTAAGAATTTTTTTTTATTTCTATTGTATTACACCAAGGTTCAGCTTTGAGCCCTTATCTTTTCGCATTGGTCATGGATGAACTAACAAGACATATACATGATCGCATCCCTTGGTGTTTGATATTTTTAGATGATATTGTATTAATATATGAGACTCAAGCAGGGGTAAGTCAAAAGTTGGAGTTATGGATAAGCACTTTGAAATCTAAGAGTTTTAAGCTAAGTAGGATTAAGACTGAGTATATGCATTATAGATTTAATAGCGAAAATAGAGAAAGAGGCAAAATTATTTTAGACAGAATATCAGTACCTCGTAGTACTCATTTTAAATACCTTGGCTCTATTCTTCAAGAAGATAGGGATTGTGAAGAAGATGTAAGTTATAGGATTAAAGTTGGTTGGATGAAATGGAGGGGTGCTACAAGAGTTCTATGTGATCGAAAGATGCCAATTAAATTTAAAAAAAAAGTTCTACTGCACTGCAATACAACCTGCGATGATGTATGGTAGTGATTGTTGGGCAGTAAAAGAACAATACATGAGTAAAATACATGTTATGAAAATGAGAATAAGAAGATGGATGTGTAGTCATATTATAATGGATAGAATCCGCAATGAGTGCATTAGAGAAAAAGTGGGGGTAGCACATATTGAGGATAAGATAAGATAGCATAGATTGAGATGGTTTGACCATGTAAAATGAAGACTTAGCGATGCACCGGCTAGAAAAACCGAACAAGTTAGGGTATATATAGCTAAGAGAGGTAGATGTAGGCCTAAACTGACTTGGTTAAAGGTCGTTGAAAATGATCTTATGATGTTATATCTATCAGAAGAAGTAACCCTAAATCGTACTGAGTAGAAAAGAATAATTTATATAACCGACCCCAATTAATTTGGAATTAAGGCTTTATTGAGTTAAGTTGAGTTGTATATATAGACCAAATTTATTATATATGAACAAACAAAAGGATCATAAATAATAATAATAATAATAATAATATAAACTTTATTAAAAAGAAGTAAAAGAGTTTTGAAGAATTGATTTAATATATCCTTATTATAGCTCAATCAAAAGTTAGTTTTAAAATTATTTTTAAATTCTAAAATATTATAGTTAGCAAATTTTTACTTCAAAAATTTTTAACTAAAATATATATTATATAATATTTATATTTTTTTAATATTCCTATTTCCATAATTGATATGGAGAGACGCAGTATAATGAGCGAGGATAATGAAATTATCCTATCTATTTTATCAAATTAAATAGCTTTTATTTTTCATCCCAAACTAAATACCATCTAATGCGTACAAATTTAAGGTATTTTAAATTTTGGGGAGGATTTTATACTTTTTGCAATTATAATTTATTTTTAAAAATATATAATTTTATTATAATCTAAAAATTATTACAATTATATTCTAAAATAAATAAATAAAACTAATAAAAAATTTTATTAGTGTGCTAAATAAGTTTAATAGCTCATCATCTTATAATTATTTTTTTAGCCCTTTACATTTGATATTAATCTATGTAACAATAGAATTTATCTGAAAATAATTTGTTAATATGCTAAATGAATTTCATATCATTTATGTTTAAAATAAATAAATTTAAAAATCAATTAAATATATATAATTTCATAAAGTATTAAAAAAAAACAGTAATGCTAAATGGAGGGGAGCTGCCCATAGCTACGTTGCCTCCAAAAACAAATTGAGTAATCTGAAGGAAATTTGGTTATTAATTAGTCTTAGCCACCTCTTTTAGGCCTAAACAAAATAATTAAAGAATTTGCTATTGGGAATAGAAGAAAATAATTAGAGAGAGAGAGAGAGAGAGAGAGAGTTTAATTTTTCAATACAACCAACGTTATTTCAGTCATTTTATATTTTTAAGATTTTAATTTTGTATATTTTGTATAATTTTTTTTGTACAAATAGCATTTTCCTTTTATTTTTTGGTTTTAATTTTTAAAAACACATTAAATAATTTTATTAAGTTTTAAATTTTCTAATTAAATAAAAATTATTTTCACACTAAATACGAAATTTATAAAATATATTTTAAAGATTTTAATTTTGAAAAAAATATTTTATATCAATAAAAACTCTTCTTTTATAATAATATATTTTTATATTAATAAGACTCCTTTATCACAAAAGTCAATTTTTGATATTTATCATTTTTTTAATTTTTTAATTTCTTTATTTTTTAATGATTAAATTATAATAATTATAATATAATTTTTAAAATATAAAAAAGATTTGTAAAAAATATAAAATAAAAACTGATTTTTTTATTTTAAAAAAAAGAAAAATTAAAATCTACATCTTAGACCAACACACCCTAAATATTCATTTCCTACACTTTTGTTATCTAACAGTAATCTTGCACCCTTTTTTTCTATTAATCTTTGTTTAGCAAGCTAGTGCAACTTTTTAATGAAATCTTTAATACCGTCCTAAAATAGTTTATATTATTTATTTCGTAAAAAAAAAAAAGAACAATTGATAAGATCATATAGTACAAGCTGGTAAGTGAAACACACAAGTTATTACACAAACGCAACATATAGAATAAATTTTAACATTATAAAAAAATAATTAAATTTTTGTCAAAATCAAGATTTAAAATACCCTCTCTATTTTATTTCAAGTGTCATATAAAAAAAATTTTATTTCACTTTAAATATCACTTTTAGAATATGAAAAAAATATTAATTAAAAGGTTATAATATTACTCCTATTAATTATTAAAATAAAATAAATAGGGTGAGATGATAAATGGTATTTAGGTCAATTTTAATAAAATTTTTATAAAATTTATAATGACTAATTATTTTTTTAGTTTATATGTATTATTCTTGTACAATATTTAAAATAAAATAGAAAGAGTAAATATACAGAAGTTTTTAATTTGAATCCAAAATAAAGTTATTACAATATGACATGAGTCATTAATTGTGAGTAAAAAGCAAATATTGAAAAGCGAAAAATCAATTTGGTAATAAATTTATCATTAATAAAAAAAATCTACTAAGTATTAATAGAATATTATATAAAAAAAATACTAAATAGATTAAATTGATCTGGATTAAAAATATTTTATACATTTCTCTAACGTAATTAATACATAAAACACTTTTAAAAATTAGAATAGCCAATTTTTTAATTTAATTAATACATAAAGCATTTTTAATCCAGATCAATTTGATTGATATATTATTTTTTTATTATATAATATACCACTTTAATTATCTTTTTAATCATAAATATTTTTTAAATTAAAATAATTTCTAACAATATTTAAAATTGAATGCTCCATCTTTTCCCAAATAATAATTTACATTAATTTTGGCATAAATATTAAAAATTTAAGTTTTTTTTTTACTAATTTACTTTTGCAATGTCCATTAATAATGTCAATTATTATAAAATAATATGATTAACTATATATCTAAAGATATAATTATTAGACAACTGAATTATATATATATATAATCTAAAATATTTTTTCAAATCCACAGTACTCATCACTCTTATTGTTATTCCTGCTTAAAATTAATAATATATGCATATTTCACAATTCTTATTTGTTAATAATATTCTAATTAGTCAAGAAATAGATTATAAAAATTATCAAAAAAGAAAAAAAAAGCAGCAAACCTGAAACTGCGATCATCAGCTTCTTTATGGGTGAGAACAATGTGTTCAAGGCGGTACTTAGCACGGTGTTCAAGATTATATAGCCATAGGACTTAGTCATCAGTCATCAAAATTTCGATAGTAAATCAAAGCCTGTCAAGCAAAGCATGATCAAACAAGGATTTAGATTTAAAAAAAAAAAGGTTGGAACCACTATAGTATGGAGTCACATATTATAATGTATTGATAAAGACATGGTACAACCAAAATACTAGCTTGGTCCATTTATAATATACCACCAACTTGAAAATAAATTGAAAAAGAAAATCTAGAAGTAATGGATTTAAATTGCGGGTAATATAGTCTATTACGTCAGTCTAGTGGTTGAAAGTTGAAACATTTAATGCCAGTTGCTCTAGTTTCCAAGCTAAATTCTGGGTTGCCATCCATGGCTTCTCCGTCAGAAACTAACCCAAGCATCATCTTTCAGTGTATGAAATACTATAAATGTCCAACTCCTTCACAGCTAGAGGCTTACATGTTATAGAGAGCTTCTTTTGAACAGTAATTTAATGGAGTTAAAATGGGCTGAGCCCACAGGGACATAAAGAGTTATAAGCTCAAATATGGCATAAGATGTATGCTGAAACAAACTATGATCTGGCACCTTCAATAGTTGTACACGGTAAATGTACACGAACACCACAAATGCTGCCAGGGTGATAAATCCAAAAGGCACTGAGATGAGCCAACCCCAATGCATCTAAGATCTAGGGTAAGGGAAACTAATCAAGGAAAATCAGTTAAATTTTCAAAATAATTAATTAGAACTAATTAGGATATAAAAAGGAAAAATCTGAAGAATTATATAGTGTTTTTCCATGCCAAATTATATCGAGATAGTATCGTGTCCTTCTATAAGGAATTTCCTAGCAGTATCAAGTATGCTATTAGACTGACCAACCAAAGAATAAAAAATAACCATTTCTTTTCTTTGGCTTTCTCTATGGAAAATAAAACCATCCTGTTTTACTAGAGATTAAGTAAAACTTTTGGCCTTAAGTGTGAATGAAATGCGGGTGTGCCAAAGGATGCTAATTCCTCAGCCGAATGAACTAATTTCTAACTTCTATCTAGCAACTATGTAGGTTTCTCTAAGGATCCCAAAGAAACGAAAGTTCTCAGACTCCTTAAAAATAGTTTGTTTGAATTCTACAGTTAAATGATCAGCTAATTAACTTTTTGCAAACAAATAGGTTGTGGAATTGATAATAGAATCTTCTTTAATTGCAAGAGTAACCAATAGAATATGATATTCACAAGATGCCTGTACAAAATAATAGAATCAACGAAGAGATTGCTAGGAACAAAGTGAAAATTTGATTTTTGGTAAGAAAAATTGTATTTTTCGGGTTATGTAGGAATCTACTTGGTGTCCCCTTTCTTCTTCCTGTGTTCTTTTTAAAATATCTTTCCTGATCATGGCCCCTAGATTTTAGGTTCCACTCTGTTGTTAGGATAGTTATTGTCTTCACGGGATCATGGGATTGCAACTCCTAAAATGCAGGAATAGGAGGCTTGAAACTATTCCAAGTTTGGGCTTTGGGCTTATTAGGCTCATTCATTTGGGGTAAAAACATATGCCCCGTTTTTGATAATCAGAAAGCGCGCTTTAATAGCCTATTGCTGCCCTCGGTCTGACGCCTAGGCTAGGTTGCCATAAGCAAACTAGGTTTCCATTTTGAGTTAGGTCTTTCTTCTTCTGCTCCTTTTACTTATCCTTTTACAATTCTTTCTTTTAATCCTGTAAAACTCTTATCTTCCTCAACTCCCTCTCATCCTTCATTGTCACTCTTTTCCTTCGAAAATGGCACTTGATGGCTCATTTTCACGCCGAGAAACTGAAGACCCAACTTTTGAAATATTTCCCCGCAAAGGATTTGCCACCATTTCCAAGGCTGACTAATTCCTCACAGTTGGCCCTGTTGACTCAACCCGTACACCAATTGTTCCCTCTTTCTAGTCTCTTTCGAATGCTAACACTATCTTTGAGAACTCCTCTTCTCTCTCCAAATCCAAGCCTCTTGGTGGCCAAGAATGGACCTCGTGGGTCAAATGCCTTTGCCTTCATTTCTACAAGGACTAGGCGAAGATGAGAGTTGAAGAAAGCCAGCTCATGCACTGAAAATTCACCTCCAAACAAACAAGCCTATTTTGTTGGCTCTAAATCTTCAAAAGAAAGAAAAATGCCAACTCAATAATGTCTTAATCTCAAGTTAATTATAATATATAAATTCTCTTTTTTCACTTATACAAATTCTTTTTTTTTCACTTAGCATGATTTAAGGCTACACTTTGGAAAGATATAAAGTCGTAAGATCATTCTAAACTACTTTTATCCAAATTTATTTAGATCTATCAATGTCTCTCGTAGCTATATCTCCCTTAACTTATTCAGTTTTTCTAACCAACACATTACAATATCTTCGTTTCACATAATTAAACTATCTTAATTTATGTTCTTTATCTTATTTTCAATTAGAGTTATTCTACATTTATTTTCTCTAATGCACTCATTATAGATTCTATCTATCTTTTTATATTTACATATCTATTTTAGTATTTTTATTTCCACAACATACAGCTTAACTATGTGTTATTTTTTTTTCTGTCCAATACTTGCCACAATATATTATGGCAGATCATATTATAATACGGTAGAACTTTCATTTCAACTTAATTGTTACCTTCAGATCACAAAAATAAAAATAAAATTCTACCAGAACACTTCACACAGACAAAAGGAAAGGGGAAAAAGGATCAAACTGCAATGTGATACAGGTATGAAATTCAAAGTATCAAACAGAAAATGAGGAAAGAAACCCAAAGGTGGCCCAACATGAATTAAAAGAGACGTGAGAATAACATGGATTAAGAAATTTACACTCTTATCCAATTGTTGAGTTGTTGCTCTCTTCTTGTGATGGATGGGGAAAAAGTACAATTCATATTTGAAACAGAATTTCCATACGTGTGGCGGAAATTCATAAGCTAGCAGCTCAAATTCAGAAATTAAACAATGAACATGCTAGACCTTTGTTTACGGGGGAGTAAGTTAGTCATCAAGTGGTAAGAGTATTCAAAAGCCAATTGCCTCTAATTCTTTTCATGTCTCTTACATAAACATCTCCTATGCCTTTCTGAACAAAAAGAAATAATTTACACTATAAGTAGTGAACGATGATCCAAAGCGTGCACTTTCTGGATCAGAACATATCTGCTCTGCAGCTACGAGCACAAAAAGGACAGAAGAAAGGGTGTTTACATAAAAAGTTGTAAGCATCTAACTAACAGAACCAGCATACTGCAATTGATTTCGCCTACTAAAATAAGAGGAAGAAGCTTATGAAGCTCCATCAACAAGAATATAAATTAAGAAAAGTGAGATCAAGCCACAAAAGATAAAACGCATGACCTCAAGATATATCACTCTCGTTGTATGCACTGCCAACCTCTCCAATCGCCATCTCCATGTCGTCCACAAGTAAAGCACCCTCTAAATCACCCACTGTCTCCTCATGCTCAAATTGCATGCTTATGCTTTCATTCTCAGAATCATTGTTGAGCAAATTAGCGTGCTCCATGTCTGATAGATCACTAAAAGTATAGATCCTCCTCTTCTTTCCTCTTTAACCATCAAGGCTCAAGAGTTTTTCCTTCCAAACAACCAAAGGGCCTTTGTCCATCAGCTCTTGGCCTTCGTAAGCTTCAGTCAAGAACACACTAAACCTCTTCCCCTCTCAGAAACATAGAAAATCCCAACATGCTTTAAAAACAGTCTCATCAGTTTTTGTGGCATCAGAAATTCCAGTCGGAAGTGGGTAAGGTGATCAGTAACCAGTCTCTTCTCAATGGTGAAACTTAGCATTTCATGCATTATGGCAACAGCCCTCTTATCAAATTCAAGTGATCCAGCAGTAAGACCGCTAGCATCTGCATATGGTGACAAATAAGACCTTTTCTGGAAGTGCTCAATTTTCCCTCCGTATCTGTGTATCTTCTTAAAATTAGGAGGAAACTTCAAAGGAAATGACAAAGAAAGCAATCCTGGTTCATGCCCACTTGCTTTAGTTACCCTAAGAACCTTCTTTTCTAACTCTGTGATAGCCCAATCAGGATTCCAAGATACAAGTTCCAAATACTCCACTTCATTACTGGGGTTAACAATCCTAAATAGTTTAGGATACTTATGGACCCATTTAGTCCTAAAATCCATAGGCAAACCAAAATCTCTCCTAAAATGTGCAATCTTTTGAACCGGAAGTCTTTTATCAACTGACATCACAAGACACCTAGTAACATACTCTGCAGCTTTACCAGAATTCTCCTCAATCAACCTTTCCTGTTCTTCCACTAAATCCTCAGCTTCCTTAGTCATCCCACACCATAGCAGTCTCCTTCGATCTTTATACAATTCAAAAAGCTTCGGAGATTTCTGTAGAAAATCTGATATTTTATGGGGCTTTGGTAGATTGAGTCGGGTCCTTTATTGTTCAAGCTTTCTTACACGTATCACCATTTCCGACTCCAGCTTCAAAACTTCCATAACTGCTAGTACTTTGGAAGCTATTTTCCACTTCTCTGTCACTATCTCAAGATCATGCACTCTCTTTTTGCTACTCCTGTCTTGAACACGCTTACTCGTGGTCATGAATCTGCTCTGTAACCAACCCGACAAAGATCCTTCTTTATACCAATTTCTTCTCATAGGCAAATAAACAAACCGATTAGCTTCATTCAATTTATTAATCAAAACACCTATTTTAATAATTTCGGTGGCCATTCTATGATTATATTAAAATCAAATATATACGTAAATCCTATATCAGCCGATACATTTGGCGGTTGTGGTTAGTGGGTCAATAGTTTTGAGCCTTTGGCGAACCGGGAATTGCCTGGCTGCCGGGAAAACAAGTGAAAGAGAAGATGAGGTGGACTGAAAATAGCGTAGCATAAGGGAAAATAGAATTTTCCAAAAATGCACGATCAGACGTTCTAGGATCACCTATCTCATGTAAAACGGCTTGTCGTTTGAAGATCAGCTGTGCAGCCCAAAACACATTCTGAATGTAGAGAACTGCACAAATGAACTTGGGCTCAGCACATTCGGCCATCAGACACAAAACCAATGGGGAAATTTAAAGAAATAATTTAAAAAGAAAAATTACAAAAATATTATGTAAATAAAAATTTAAAATAATATTGTATAAAAAATTATTTTTTACAAAATTATAAAATTATAAAAAAATATAATATAAATAATATTTTAAAAAGATAATATTTCCTTTAAAAAAACACTTTCTCCATTCACAAATATAAATTACTTTGCAGTCATAAATTTTGTTCCCAAATAAATATCATTTTATAGAAATTAAAATTATTTTAAAATATTCATTTCAAATTTATCTCTCTACTTTCAAAAATATTAAGTTCAAAAATTTAGGCCATGTTGATTTATGTCGTACGTTTTTAATTTTTTATTTTTCAAAATCCATAACTATTTTCAAATTTTATTTTATATTTTTTAAAAATTTATTTTATATTTATAAAAATTATATCATATATTTTTTTACTATACATAAACATACATCATAATATTAATTAGATATTACAAATAATTATTAAAATAAAATTAAAACAATAAAAATAAAATAAAAAAATAAACTGCAAAAAATGAAAAATAGTAAAGGGAGAAAAAAAATTACTTACATATATGTATCTCATCACAAAATTAAAACGTTCAAAATTATATTTTATAGATTTTATATTTATCTAAAATCATTTCTTATCTAATAAAATTATCTAAAATTAAGTGATATTACCGAATACATTTTAATTTTTTCTGCAAAAGTAAAATCGAAAATCAAAAACTATCCCAAATACACTTTTAATCTTTCAAAATTTCTATAACTCTCAATGAGTAATAAATTAAAGAAAAATATTGATTTAGCAAAATAATTATATAAAATAAATTACTGTGCAATTTTCTTAATTTTTATATAAATACTTAAAGTATGATTGGCACCGGGACAAAAAATCTCCATTTCTTAAGGAGATTCATCTCGAATGAGACAAAATTTTCCACATACTTATCCAATGAGAATGTAGATGGAAAAAAACTCCCTCCATTAGCTAGGGCGAAGGGACAAGGAGTACATTTCTACCATAGCGGAGATCTCCATCTCCGTTCCCTACTTCCCGCCTATTGAGGACCGTTAAATTACACACACTTATATATATATACATATATATAGCAAAACCAAAGAGACATAGAGAGTCTATTGTCCTCTCTTGGTTCCAATATATATTCTTTAAAATTAATTTTTAATTTATTATTTTGATAATATTATTAACTATTATAATTATTTATAATTATTATTTATTTTAAAATTTAATTTATAGGTTTTAGTTTATTATTTTAATAATTAGGTTAATTATTTTAAAATATAATTATAATATAAATTGAGAAATTGGGGTTTTAAAACTATTTTAATTATTTTTGTATTTTGATTATAAATCGGGTTTAAAGACTTTATGATTAGATTAATTATTTTACAAAAAATATTTTATGATATAAATTTATTAAAAAATTATTAAACACGTTTTTTAAAATATCTCAAAAAATATATAAATATTATTTTAAAAATAATATGTATTGCGTAATTTTTTAAATTAATATTTAAATATTAAAAAATGATAAAAATTTTAATATTTAAATATTTAATATGAAAATAAAATTGAATATAAATATTAATGTCAAATATTTTTATTAATTTTTAAATATAAAAATAAAATTAAATATAATTTCGTATATAATTTTTTTTGGTTAAAAATTTTGCTCATCTTCATCTAAATCTTAGTTCTGCTACTGATATTATGTATATTATATTTTAATTATTTATGTATGTGAAATAAATTTAACTTTGTGTATTTTATCTTATTGTATTTTTTTAAACTTTATTGCATATTATTATTATATTATTATCTTATTAAGTTATAATTATTATAAATTATAAATTTTTTATTATTAAATTTTAATTTTATAAAATAAAAAATATATAAATTTTTTGGCAGGGATCTCTGTCCCCATTGGATGAAGAAGGGGTAAAATTGAATCTCCGCCCTGCTAGGATAAAAATTGTCTCCTCTTATTTGCTCTACCCCCTTTTTTTCACCAAAGCATGGATGGGTGAACAGAATTAAGAATTGGGGAGAATATTATTCTCTCTCTCTCTCTCAAATTAATTCAGCAATAATTACAAGTATTTATAGTCCTTACAATTGTCTATTTACCTACTAATCCCTTAAACTAATATCTAATTACCAACACATCCTTACAATGGGGACTAAGATTGTCCCTTTCTCCTGCTTCTCATCATTGCCATCTTTAACTTAAAGTGATATATATATATATATATATATTCCTCGATCTAAAAGTAAAAATTTAAAATTGATTTTGCTTGAAATTTTTAAGAACTGAATTAATTTCAAGTTCGATTGAGTCGGATCAGTTTTGAATAGAATGATATTTAATATTAGAGTTTTATATTTAAATTTATTTTAATATTATAAGATTTGATCAAATTAAGTGATAAAGCATAATAAAAATATATATATTTATGTATAAATGCATAAGTGTATGTTGATTTCGGATTAAAATAAAAAAAAATTATTTTAACCCGATCGACCGACTAAACCTAAAATTTTTAAAAAATATAAACTCAATTTCACTAATGTATACAATATAAATCGATCAAACTCAACTAAACTAAATTCAATTTAGTCATATTCAATCATATTAGAAAATTTTACACACCCTTATATTTATCAACAGATAAAGTAATATTTCATATAATTCCTTGAAAACAAGGATGCCTTTTAACTCATAGGCTATTAACTCATCCGCACCATTAGCCACCCCATTATAACAAATTAATTAAAAGATCTATAATGTCTTTTTAGATTGGAAGATATTTATTGTTTTCCATTGAGCCGCGCAATAGGCAGACGTGATTGTTATTTAATTAAATTAATTTTTTAACATTGACTACTTTTTATCACAATAGTTAATATATTAAATTAATAAATTAAAAAAATAAATAAAAATATACATAAATAAATAATTATAAAATTAAAATATTATTTTATTATATATTTTATAATAACTCATTATAGATTAAATATAATAAATTAGACTATAAAAAATATTATCACTTATTATCATATAATATATATAAAAACTTTAACAGTATTGATAAACTGTGCTAAATTAGTATTTATCACTTGTCCATTATATATATATTATGTCTACAAAAAAAAAAGAACAAATAAAAATTTAAATGTTTTCTTTTAATTCAGAGTAACTATTATTACATTTATAATTCTTAACCCTTAAAATACTCATCCATTAATTATTAATTTCTTAATTAGTAATTTGTTTAACTAACTAAACCATAATTTATTATCTTTTTAAATTTATGATTTTTTGAATTCTAATTTTGTCTCTTAAATTTTTCACTTTCTAAATTCTAATTTGTTAGCCTATAAATCCTCTTGTTTTCCTTGACTTTTACATATATAATATAGAATATTGTTTTATTTTTTTATTTTTTTGTTCATCTAAAAAATAAAATATGAGAATTCAAAAAATAAGTAAAATAAACGAAAACAATAAGAATGATAAAATGGGAATTTACAATTCATGAATCTATTTATTTTGTTTACTTCAAATTCAATATATATTAAGTTTATAAATCAAAAAAAATTAAGAATGAAGAAAAATTAAAATAATTTTTTAATTACTTTCTCATGTTATTTTAGCATGTATACATGTGTTCATATTGCTGAATTTTCTTACGTACTTTTCTTATAATGTAGTATTAATCTATAACTGTAGAAGGTAGAACATATGAATTTTCACTTTGAAATGTTTGTTTTCACCATTGCACATTAAGTATGCTTGTCAATTTAGACCTTCTGGAATTCAGAATTTTTAAATTTAATATATTAATTCCATATTAATTTGTATCAATTTGACTCCACACGCGTGTACGTGTTGTATATTTTACTAATAAAGTGGTATGGATGCCAACTTTCTTTATGTTTTGTAGTAAAATTATTGGAACTTATTCAAATTAATTTTTTTAAATATTAACTTCTCAAGTTTTAATTTTAAAAATATTTTATTTTGAAAATTATATATTTAATATATATATATATTAAAAATAAACTCTGTTGTGAGAGGTATACATTTGATATACTAAAATTAAGACATTTTTTTCTCAAAAAAATGACAATTTAATTTTTGTGATCCAATAAAATAAACTAAATACGGCTAAAAGAATTTATAAATAACTCTTTTAATTAAACTTCAATTTAGCTTTTAAACCTTAGATCAAATTTAAATTGATAAAAAATGTAAATTAGATTGTGTGTGTACGGTATGAATATATAAACACACGAGACATGTTTTAAGTTTTAACAACGACAAGAAAATAAATGACTTTTCATGTCGAATATGAGTAGCGCGTCTAGTCCATTGACTCCAATTAATTAAACTTTACAGTAATCATATTTTATTACTTAATTAACAGAATATTTATCTTACCTTATAAATTAGTTAAATTAGTTTATAAATTTTAAATTTAAACTGATGTATTTATTTATATAATTTTTTTTTACCTTATAAACTCAATTTATAAGTTAAAAAAATAAATTAATATTCCCTAATTTATTATTTTGATATTTATAGGCACTTGGTTTATAAATTACTTTATTTATTATATGGTTCATATTTATTTTAATAAATACTTCTACTAATATAACTTTATATTATTTTTAGTCATTTAAATAATAAATATACTTATAAATTATTTTTTATCAAATATTTTAAGTGTTTATTAATTATTTATAAACACTCAAAATAAATATATAACTATTTAAAAATTTAAATATTTATAAGCTTGTATTAACTTATAAACACATTATACTTATAACCTAAATTTTATAAACAAAGCTAAATACCCTCTAAATGAAAGTCAAATTTATCAACTTTAATTTTCCTAATTAGCATTCTAATTGGATTAATGTGGGTTTTTTTCTTGTACTTGTCAAACATATTAAAAGTCGTTTTCACATGAATTAGAGTGAGATACAGAGAAAGGAAGGTGACAGGTTGGTCAATTTTCATGCATGATAGAAACGATTTAATAAATATTTTTCATTCCCAATTTTTTAGGAAAATAATGAATAGAAGATATTAATGAAAATATTTTTTATTCATTTAAATAATATTTTTTTATAATAATTTTAAAGAAGGAAACGAGAGGAAATTGAGAGAAAAAAGGCAAAGAGTAGGGAAAGATATTAAAATTTTATTTTATAATAATTATTAATTTAGTAGTATGAGTTTAATTTTAATTTAATCACATATATAAAATAATATTAGTGATTAGATAGAATTAATTATAAAATTTTCTGATGTAAGACAAATTAAGGAGATGTTTAAGTTTAAGAATTTGTTAATATTTAATTATTAGTGGTTGTTTTTACTTTTCTAACATGTTGTAAACTCGAGGGCGTAATCAAAGTGGGGTCTATGGGGTCAGGTCAGTTGACCCACCAGCCCTCTGACATTATATATATATATATATATGCAACGCTATGCCCTTGAGATAAGACAGGAATTTACAATGTCTTCTTTTTTTTTTTTCTTTTTTTTTATCTTCGTCTATTCTGTTTTTCTTCATATATATATATACATAATTTTGAATATATAATTTTTTTAATATATATTATATATAATTCTATAAAAAAATATTACGTATATATAATTATATAATTAAGAATTTTATATTCCTTTAATATATCTTAAAATTATATATATATAATTATATACTTTTAAATTAAAATTATATTTAAATTATATAAAATTAAAAAAATATATATAAAATTATATCCTTTTTTTATAAAATTATATACTTTTAATATATCCTTTTCAATTATAAATATATATATAATTATATATATTAATAATTTTTTAGATATTAATTTTTTAATTTTTAATAAAATTCTATAAATAAATTATTAGATTCAAGAATTAAATAAAAAAATATATAAAAAAATTTACTAAATTTTTAGAATTTAATAAATAATATAAAATTTTAATAGATAATTTTTTTAATAGCAATTTATAATAAAAATTTAAATTTTACTATAAAATTAAATCTTTAATTTTTCTTCTTTAATTTTTTTTTACTTAGTAAATTGTTCTCCCTTCGCTCCGTTCCTTATTCTGTCACTGTATAAACGAGCATTTGTATAACATTGAAAGTCAACTATTCAATTTTATTCAGCTCTTATATTTTATTCTCTAGCAAAGTCAACCTGAGTTTATATACATATATATATATATATATATATGTAAATATGTACTATATTATATAGTGTGAAATGCAAACGAGCTTGAAAAGTACATATGCATGTACCTGAAGCTGAACTGAAAATGAACAGTGCAACAAAGAATTGAAATAAAAATAAAGTGAAAATGATTGGGAATACAATTCGCAGCCACAGTCATTATCAACTTAATCACATCACCAAATCAAATTAAATAATTTGTTAATTAATATTAATTCATTAAGAAATATATAGTAATTAATAATGTTAGCAATGTATTTACATTATTATAATTAAGAGAATGGCCAAATTACCTAACAAAGTGCTACTTTAACGGTAATTATGGATAGAAAACGCAGATTCGAATGAAATCAAACTATAATCATTAGTTAATTAATTTAAATGAGTTTGTAATGATTAGTAAACTATATATTTTTTGCTATTTTACTTTTCTTGACATAACTACCATATATATATATATTATTATATTTTCCAGCATGCCTTAATAAAATACACTCATTTTTTTTTCTTATTTTCAAATGTAACAATTCTTTTATAAATAAAAATGGTTATATTCTCTCTCTCTAGTAGTGGACACAGAAAATTACTCAAAAATGCTTAATTTTAAAAAAAAATTACAAATGAGTTTACTATAAAATTAAATATTTAATATTATATTATAATAATATAATAATTAATTTATGTTATTAAATTAACTATACCTAACATATAAGAACCAAATCATATAACTTTGTATATTCTAAAAATATTATATAATAGTCTCATTTTTATTTTTTTTTAATATTTTTTTTACATAACACATAAAGCAGTGAATTATTTATATATATATTTTTTAGGAAAAATTCTAAGAACGAAAATACAAGGCCAGGAATGGTATATGAAGACAAGCGTAAATAGCAACTGTACTTTTTTATTTTTTTTAATATGAAAGATATTTACACGTATAAAAAGGTTATTTACACGTATAAAAAGGTGATTGTTTATATAATATTTTTATTTTTACTCCTTTTGTTTGAAAATCTTCCTTCGCCTTTGACCGTGTTTCAAATTCATATCATATTGAACTCATCTAAAAGTGTAAGGTAGCTATTGGTGGACCATAAAATGTAGAGAAAATTGAGCACAACGACAATAATTAAGGAGATACTGACATTTTCAATGTTTTCAGAACCGGATCGGAGATCAGACCGACATTCCGACTGGGTCATTGATTTTATTGGTTGAACTGGTTCAACCGAATTTTCGACTTTTTAGAACCGGCACTATTACGCATAAAAATATTAAAAATTCTAAAAGTAAAATTAAGGATAAACTAAATTATATTATAAAACTATGTCATGATAACATATAAATTATATAATTAAGTAAAGAAACTAAATACTTAACGTCTTAAACATTAATATTAAAATCAATATCATCTAAATTAACACCGAGATTTCCATCTTGCTCAATGTCATCATCTTCTTCTTCTCCAACTTGAATTGGATTCTCCTCTTGATCTAAAAATTAGTGCAATCAATTAAATAATGCATACTAATATATGTTTTACACAAATTAATTTTTAACTATTAGTATTAGTATGCATTAATTTGTGTAAAACATATATTAGTATGCATTATTTAATTGATTGCACAAACTTTTAGGAAGCAAAGGAGTCTTCTCTGGGTATTAAAAATTTAAAACAAACCTAATTAATTTTAGAATAAAAATTCAAACCGGTCCGGTCCGGTTCACCGGTTTCACGGTCCAACCCGGTTTTCATTCTATATCCGGATTAATTTACAAATCGGACCGGATAAACAGCCGGTTCCCGGTTTTTCCGGTCCGACCGGCCGATCCGGTCCGGTTTTAATAACACTGGACATTTTAATGGTAAGTGGCATATAGAGGATAAGATATTTTTCAGAATTAAAGTAGCTTTTGGAATAATACAGAGTCGGTCTTGTTATTTGGACCACATGCAACTCCATGCATATTATCTCCCTGTTATCAATTTCTTGCTTTAATTCTCTCCAAAATTACCATTAAAAAAAACTATATAATAAAAAGGACAACACACCACTCTCCAGTTAATATTGTTAATTTTCAGTTATCAATTAAATATAATTAACATATAATTAAATTTCCATAATAATCCTTATAAAATAAAATTAAGTATTCGTGAAGTTCCTATTTTAATTTTACCATTACTTTTTTAATAAATACAATTTTTTTAAAATTTAACCAGAAAAATACCTCCATACTAAGTATTAATATATTTTAAATCATACTCACCTTAAATAAATTCTTTTGGATAAAATTACCCTTGAAACTAAAAAAAATCAGATTTATCTCTTTCTTTCTTTTTTCCTAACCGCACACTATCATTCTCTTTCTCTCTACTTATTTTCAAACTCTTCTCTTCTCTCTCTCTCTCTCTATTTTCACTACAAATTGAAACTTTTCTTTTGCCGACAATCAAGATTGAAATAGGTAAGTTTGATTTATTTTTTATATTTTATTTTTTATATTTTTCTTAAAGAATTTATAATTGTGTATCAAAATATCTCTCAAATCAACTCAAGTTCGATGTTCTCCTTTACTTAAACAGTGAATGTAATGGATTTTTTGTGTATTTTATTTTTTAAAGAAAATGATTAAAAAATATTATTTTATCTTCGATATTCTTTAATTATCATTTTTTTTGAAGTGTTATGGTTGAGTAATGTTGTATAAATAGTTAGTTATTGTTTTCATAAAGATTTTTTTTAGCATTGTTATTATTATATTGATTTATATTGATATTTAAGGGTTGTCATTGAGTGTTAGATTAGAAAATATTAATTTTAATTTATATATTTTAATTTATATGAATTAATATGAGTTGATATGAATCAATATGAGTTGATATGAGTATGATATGGGTTTGATATGAGTTAGTATTAGTGATATGAGTTTGATATGAGTTGATATAAGTTAGTATGAGTTTGATATGAGTTAATATTAGTTATATGACTTCGATATAAGTTGATATGAATTTGTTATGAGTTGATATGAGTTATTATGAATTAGAATTATTGGTATGAATTGATATGAGCTTGGTATGAGCATATTTTTACTGGTATGACTTGGTATGAACTTGTTATGAGTTTATTTTTATTGATATGAATTGTTATGTGATTGAAATGAGCATATTTTTACTGGTATAAGTTTGGTATGTGCATATTTTTACTGTTATGACTTAGTATGAGCTTATTATGAGTTTATTTTTATTGGTATGAGTTAATATGAGATTGGTATGAGCATATATTTACTGGTATGAGCTTGTTATGAATTTATTTTATTGGTATGAGTTGATATTAGTTTGGTATGAGCATATTTTTACTGGTATGACTTGGTATGAGCTTGGTAAGTGCATATTTTTATTGGCATAACTTGGTATAAGCTTAGTATGAATATATTTTTACTGGTATGATTTGGTATGAGCATATTTTTACTAGTGTGACTTGGTATGAACTTGTTATGAGTTTATTTTTATTAGTATAAATTGTTATGAGCTTGAAATGAGTATATTTTTACTGGTATGACTTGGTATGAGTTTGGTATGTATATATTTTTTCTGGTATGACTTGGTATGAGCTTGTTATGAGTTTATTTTAATTGGTATGAGTTGGTATGAGATTGGTATAAGCATATATTTACTAGTATAACTTGGTTTGAGCTTGTTATGAATTTATTTTTATTGGTATGAGTTAATATTAGTTTGGTATGAACATATTTTTATTGGTATGACTTGGTATGAGCTTGGTATGTGCATATTTTTACTGGCATGATTTAGTATGAGCTTGACATGAACATATTTTTACTGGTATGACTTGGTATGAGAATGGTATGAATATTTTTTTACTGGTATGAGCTTGGTATGTGCATATTTTTATTAGATGACTTGGTATGAGCTTAGTATGAATATATTTTTACTGGTATGACTTGGTATGAGCATATTTTTACTAGTATGACTCGGTATGAGCTTGTTATGAGTTTATTTTTATTGGTATGAATTGTTATGAGCTTGGAATGAGCATATTTTTACCGGTATGGGCTTGGTATGTGCATATTTTTTCTAGTATGACTTGATATAAGCTTGTTATGAGTTTATTTTTATTGGTATGAGTTGATATGAGATTGGTATGAGTATATACTTACTGGTATAACTTGGTATGAGCTTGTTATGAGTTTAATTTTAATGGTATGAGTTGATATTAGTTTAGTATGAACATATTTTTACTGGTATGAGCTTGGTATATGCATATTTTTACTGGCATGACTTGGTATGAGCTTAGTATGAATATATTTTTGCTGGTATGACTTGGTATGAGCATGGTATAAGCATATTTTTAATAGTATGACTTGGTATAAGCTGAGTATGTGCATATTTTTACTGGTATGACTTGGTATGAGCTTGTTATGAGTTTATTTTGTATTAGTATGAGTTGATATGAACTTAATATGAGCATATTATTACTGGCATGACTTGGTATGAACATATTATTACTGGTATGACTTGGTATGAGCATATATTTACTGCTATGACTTGGTATGAGCTTGGTATAAGCATATTTTTACTTGTGTGACTTTGTATGAGCTTGTTATTAGCATATTTTAATGTGTTTTTATTGAATTAAAGGAAATTGATGTCATACTATATTATGTGCGCCAAAAACAAAAATATAATACAGAGTTCTTTAACAAAAAAAAACATGTGGATCTTGTTATGTTAATCAAATTTTTATGGCATGTCATGACGAGTTCAGTTTTGATTATTGGAGGACTCCCAGTTATATAACTGATTTTCTTGAGGGCAAGCAAAAATACTGTAAATATGTTAAAGATGTTGACAATATTTTTTTACCGGTGAACCAAGCTACACATAATTGGTTTTTAATAGAAATAAATTTACTAGCAATTGGTCAATAAAGTATATTTTTATTGGTATGAGCTTGATATGAGTATATTTTCACTAGTATGAGATGGCATGAGCTTGGTATGATATTTTTACTGGTATGACTTGGTAAGAGATTGGCATGAGCATATTTTTACTAGTATAAGTTGGTATGAGCTTGGTATGAGTATATTTTTACTGATATGAGTTGGTATGAGCTTGGTATGAGTATATTTTCACTGGTATGAGTTGGTATGAGCTTGTTATTATTGGTATGACTTGGTATGAGCATATGTTTACTGGTATGATTTGGTATGAGTATATTTTCACTGGTATGACTTGGTATGAGATTGATATGAGCATATTTTTACTGGTATGAGTTGGTATGAGCTTGTTATGAGCATATATTTACTGGTATTAGTTGGTATGAGCATATTTTTACTGGTATGAGATTGTATGAGCTTGATATTAATATATTTTCACTGGTATGAGTTGGTTTGAGCATATTTTTACTGGTATGAGCTTGATATGAGTATATTTTCACTGGTATGAGTTGGTATGAGCTTGGTATGAGCATATTTTTACTAGTATGAGTTGGTATGAGCTTGTTATGAGCATATATTTACTAGTATTAGTTGGTATGAGATTGATATGAGCATATTTTTATTGGTATGAGTTGGTATGAGCTTGGTATGAGCATATTTTTATTGGTATGAGTTGGTATGAGCTTGGTATGAGCATATATTTACTGGTATGAGTTGGTATGAGCTTAGTATGAGTATATTTTCACTGGCATGAGTTGGTATGAGCATATTTTTACTGGTATGAGTATATTTTTATTGGTATGAGTTGGTATGAGCTTATTATGAGCATATATTTACTGGTATTAGTTGGTATAAGATTGATATGACCATATTTTTATTGGTATAAATTGGAATGAGCTTGGTATGAGTATATTTTTATTGATATGAGTTGGTATGAGTATATATTTACTGGTATGAGCATATATTTACCGATATTAGTTGGTATGAAATTGTTATGAGCATATATTTACTGGTATTAGTTGGTATGAGATTGGTATGAGCATATTTTTACTGGTATGAGTTGATATGAGCTTGGTATGAGTATATTTTCACTGGTATGAGTTGGTATGAGCATTTTTTTACTGGAATGAGTTGGTATGAGCTTGTTTTGAGCATATATTTACTGGTATTAGTGGTATGTGATTGGTATGAGCATATTTTTATTAGTATAAGTTGGTATGAGCTTGGTATGAGTATATTTTTATTGGCATTAGTTGGTATGAGCATATATTTACTGGTATGAGCATATATTTACTGATATTAGTTGGTATGAGCTTGTTATGAGCATATATTTACTGGTATTAGTTGGTATGAGATCGGTATGAGCATATTTTTACTGATATGAGTTGATATGAGCTTGGTATGAGTATATTTTCACTGGTATGAGTTGATATGAGTATATTTTTACTAGTATGAGCTTGGTATGAGTATATTTTCACTGGTATGAGTTGGTATGAGCTTAGCATTAGCTTATTTTTTCTGGTATGAGTTGGTTATGAGCATATATTTACTGGTATTAGTTGGTATGAGATTGATATGAACATATTTTTATTGGTATGAGCATATTTTTATTGGTATGAGCATATATTTACTGATATTAGTTGGTATGAATTTGTATGAGAATATGTTTAATGTTATTAGTTGGTATAAGCTTGATATGAGTATATTTTCACTGGTATGAGTATATATTTTTATCGATATTTCATAATGCTCATTACAAGCTCATACCAGCTCATACAAGACTTAACAAAATTTGACCACGTCACATCCTGTATAATCAAACTTTCAAAACTCATACAAAACTCGTATAAAAAATAAGCATCATGCATCAACTCATTGCGACATACCACATTCGACATTAAGTCATAACATCTAATGATCAAATAATTACTTCCTGTTATATACTATAAATATAAATGAAAGTAATATTTTAATATATACAATCTAATATATTTACAATATTCGTATAAAATTTTAAAATGTTATTCGTTATCATAAGCATTGTTATTCTTGTTTGTAGCATGCACCCATAAATTAACTGTCGTATTATATCTAAATTATTCATATTTTGCTGGTTGCAGTCCCATATATCAAGGCCGGTCATCATTAAAAAATTAATAAAATTTGGCAACAAGCATCTCGCAATCTTTCCTGTTATAATATATTAATATTAGCAATATTAAAAGATAAATAATATCATTACATAATGACTGAGAATGGATAATTTGTACTAGTTTACCCAGCTTGGCACGAACAACTATTATTCTTATAAATTATTTCAGCTTCGTACCCTTTTTAGTCTTCAATTCGGGCCTATATCTGAAAAAATTGACTCATTCAAAGCACGAGTCAATATCTTAGCAATTGGATTAACATATTTTGTTCTATCGCTCCTGCGGGCATCGACATACAACAAATCGTATATCTTTATTGACCAATTACTGGTAAATTTATTTCTATTAAAAACCAATTGTGTGTAGCTTAGTTCATCAGTAGAAAAATAATGTCAACATCTTTAACATATTTACAGTATTTGTACTTGCCCTCAAGAAAATCAGTTACATAACTGGGAGTCCTCCAATAATCAAAACTGAACTCGTCATTACATGCCATAAAAATTTGATTAACATAACAAGATCCACATTTTTTTTTATTAAAGAACTCTGTATTATATTTATGTTTTTGGCACACATAATATAGTATGACATTAATTTCCTATAATTCGATAAAAACACATTAAAATATACTAATAACAAGCTCATACAAAGTCACATCAGTAAAAATATGTTTATATCAAGCTCATGTCAAGTCATAGCAGTAAATATATGTTCATACCAAGTCATACCAGTAATAATATACTCATACCAAGTCATACCAGTAAAAATATACTCATATCAAGTTCATATCAACTAATATTAATAAAAAATAAACTCATAATAAGCTCATACCAATTCATAACAGTAAAAATATACACATACCCAGCTCATACCAAGTCATACTATTAAAAATATGCTTATACCATGCTCATACCAAGTCATACCAATAAAAATATGTTCATACCAAGCTCATACCAAGTCATGCCAATAAAAATATGCACATACCAAGCTCATACCAAGTCATACCAGTAAAAATATGTTCATACCAAACTAATATCAACTTATACCAATAAAAATAAACTCATAACAAGCTCATACCAAATTATACCAGTAAATATATGTTCATACCAATCTCATATCAACTCATACCAATAAAAATAAACTCATAACAAGCTCATACCAAGTCATACCAGAAAAATATGCACATACCAAGCCCATACCAAGTCATACCAGTAAAAATATGCTCATTCCAAGCTCATAACAATTCATACCAATAAAAATAAACTCATAACAAGCTCATACAAAGTCACACTAGTAAAAAATATGTTCATACCAAGTCGTACCAGTAAAAATATATTCATACTAAACTCATACCAAGTCATGCCAATAAAAATATGCACATACCAAGCTCATACTAAGTCATACCAGTAAAAATATGTTCATATCATGCTCATACCAAGTCATGCCAGTAAAATATATTCATACCAAGCTCATACCAAGTCATACCAGTAAAAATATACTCATGCCAAACTAATATCAGCTCATACCAATAAAAATAAACTCATAACAAGCTCATACCAAGTTATACTAGTAAATATATGCTCATACCAATCGCATATCAACTCACACCAATAAAAATAAACTCATAATAAGCTCAAACCAAGTGATACCAGAAAAAATATGCACATACCAAGGCCATACAAAGTCATACCAGTAAAAATATACTTATTCCATGCTCATAACAATTCATACCAATAAAAATAAACTCATAACAACCTCATACCAAGTCATACTAGTAAAAAATATGCTCATACCAAGTCATACCAGTAAAAATATATTCATACTAAGCTCATACCAAGTCATGCCAATAAAAATATACACATACCAAGCTCATACCAAGTCATACCAGTAAAAATATGCTCATATCATGCTCATACCAAGTCATGCTAGTAAAATATGTTCATATCAAGCTCATACCAAGTAATACCAGTAAAAATATATACATATCAAGCTCATACCGGTAAAAATATGCTCATACCAAACTAATATCAACTCATACCAATAAAAATAAACTCATAACAAGCTCATACCAAGTTATACTAGTAAATATATGCTCATAACAATCTCATATCAACTCATACCAATAAAAATAAACTCATAATAAGCTCATACAAAGTCATACCAGAAAAAATATACACATACCAAGCCTATATCAAGTCATACCAGTAAAAATATGCTCTTTCCAAGCTCATAACAATTCACGCCAATAAAAATAAACTCATAACAAGCTCATACCAAGTCATACTAGTAAAAAATATGCTCATAGCGAGTCATACCAGTAAAAATATATTCATACTAAGCTCATACCAAGTCATACCAGTAAAAATATGCTCATTCTATGCTCATAACAATTCATACTAATAAAAATAAACTCATAACAAGCTTACACTAAGTCATACCAGTAAAAATATGTTCATACCAAACTCATATCAATTCATACCAATAATTCTAACTCATAATAACTCATATCAACTCATAACAAATTCATATCAACTTATATCGAAGTCATATCACTAATATTAACTCATATCAAACTCATACTAACTCATATCAACTCTTATCAAACTCATATCACTAATACTAACTCATATCATACTTATATCAACTCATATTAACTCATATCATAACCATTTGTAATACTCCATAATATTTACTAAAACATATAAATTAAAATTAATATTTTCTAATCTAACACTCAATGACGATTCTTAAATATCGATATAAATCAATATAATAATAATAACAGTGCTAAAAATTAAAAGAAAAACCTTCATCGGAATAATAACTAACTATTTATACACCATTACTCAACCATAACACTTCAAAAAAATGATAATTAAAGAATATCGAAGATAAAATAATATTCTCTTTAAAAAATAAAATACACAAAAAACCTATTACATTCACTGTTTAAATAAAGGAGAATGTTGAATTTGAGTTGATTTGAGAGATATTTCAATACACAATTATAAAATTTTTAAGAAAAATAAAAAATATATATATAAAAAAAAATTAAATTTACCTATTTCAATTTTGATTGTCGGCAAAAGAAAAATTTCAATTTATAATAAAAAAAGAGAGAGAAAAAAAAGAGAGAAAAGTTTAAAAATGAGTAGAGAAAAAAAAATGATAGCGTGCGGTTAAAAAAATAATAAATTTAATTTTTTTATATTAAAAGATAATTTTATCTAAAAAAAATCTTTTAAAATAAATATAATTTAAAATATACTACTTTTTTTATTAAATTTTATTTTTTTTAATGATTATAACTTCTACTAAAATATGAATCCGGAGCATAATGATTAGAATTAAAAATAACACGTTTTGGATTTATAATCATATTCGTATACAATGACGTCAACTCGAAAGCTCTATACATGCCCACTGTGGTCAAATCATCAGGCGGCTATGCTTTGAATTTTATTAGAATTTTTTTTTTTAAATTTGTGTATTTCATTTTTAACTAATTAATTTCAAATCTAACATCTCTCATCTCATTATCCACATTCACATATTTATCTGATTTGTTTTGTACGTATACTCGTATATGATTAATATATATTTGTATTTTATATAATATTTTTTTATATTTTATATTTGTATTTTAAAATATATATTTGTATTTTATATAATATTCTTTAAAAAGGATTATAATTTTATATTTTTAACATTTGTATGCGTTAATAATTTAAGTTATTTTTTTAAAAATTACTTTTCAATAATCTTCATGTAATTTCCATATTTAAAACTTTCGTATTTACTTTTTAGTAATATTTTATATAATAATAATAATAATAACATCAGCAGCAGGCCAGCAGCAACCACAAAAACAATAATAATAACAACTCATTGTATTTATTTTAATATAACATTCAAAAAAAGTGTTTTCAACTAATTTTAGTTCTGATTTCGTAGTTATTTTATCTTATAACTTATGGAATCACCCATGATTTAGATTCTAGAAATTGTTGAAGTTGAATATGAAAATTTCAGGAAAAATTAATAATGTTATAATAATTGTAAAAAAAATTATGCTAATAATTTATTTCAAAATTCAATATTTTGATTATATTATTTTGAATAATCAACTTGTACTTGTCATATTTATTATAACTAATTGGAGTAAATATATTTTAAAGGTAAAAATTATATTTAAAACTTTCCAAATGAATGAATGAAAACTGTAAAAATAATTATTAGTTGCATGTTTTATGGGGAAATTTATTACTGAATTTCATAAAGATAAAAGTGTAAATTTTAAATGAAAAATAAAAAAAATAAATTAAATGGAAATTTAAAGAATCAGTTGTAGTTGTTATTTTATGAAATTATTTTATTTGTTTACTCAAAATTTTAAATAACAAGTGATAGAAAAAGAAGAGTTTGATAGAAGATGCTGCCAATTTGATAAAATTACTAAAAAGTTAATTTTATTTGCAAATAAATCTTATTTAATAAAAAAAATTTAATAAAATTTATTTAATAAAATCTTATCAAATAAATCTTATTTCAAAAAAAATCTTATTTAATAAAATTTATTCCTAATAAATTTGTATGCTTGATATCCCTACTTCTAAGTATATTGCATTTATTTGGAGAATAAACTAGTTTAAATGAAGTCAACTTTATAATAATCTTACTATTAATATGTATTGTTTGTCTAAGACATGATAACTTTCGGTTTTTAATTTGGTGTGGTGTGCTAAAAGATTTATTAGGTTTCTCAATTAAAATACACTAAACTAACTTTCAATCAAATGAAAGTGCAAATTTTTTTAAATCATCATAAATTAATTAAATTTTTAAACTCTCCTTTTTATGGTTCACTTGAATTTTACAAAAATTTAAATGAAATTTGAAAATATTAACATATTTAAAACAATGAAATAGAGATTTTGGATATTAAGAATGAAACAAAACAGGCAAAATTGAGACAAGTGCTAACTAATTAGAATGAACTAAAAAAACTTGATATGTAACTGAAAAGGAAATTCAAATTGCTTGAGGATAAGAATAATTGCAAGTCTTGAGTTGTTGTCAGCTCACATGGCCTTGTTTCCATATCCTCTTCTACTGCTCATGTTTTTTCCTCGCAAAGCTATGTTGAAGGTAATTTTATAACACTCTTATATTCTATATATGTATAATATATATATTTCGTATATGTAAAATACGTACACAAAATATAAAAATGTTACCATATTTAATATTTGTATAATTTCCCATAATCATAAGAAAATATTTAAAACCTTAAAATCTACTTTAATAGATAAATAAATATAAATATAAGTAATTTAATTATCAAGAATATTAATTTTAATAAAAAATCTCAGAAAAAATTTATCAGAAATTTATCTTTATTTTGGATATCTTCCATAAACACAATTCAATATGCATTAAGAATTTTGCACTCCCAAGTATATATATTTAACTAATTCTCCTCATTATCTAAAACATTCAACATATATCAATATATATAAAATATTTCCAGATCTCAACATTAGACCCAAAAACTTTATAGTTTACAACTTTTTCAAATATATAAAGATAATATACATGGCTATGTTAAGTTTCACAAAATAAGATGTTACATGTCAGCAACTGGCTTTGGTCCCATAACAGTACAAAATCTTCTAATAAAATTTCAAAAACCCTAGACATGGTCAGATATAACATGACTCTCTAACTCAACTATGTTACATGTGCGATGAGCAAATTGCACAAAGCTTTTCGTCTAGCAGTACATACTTTGATAATAAAACAAAATACTTACCCAATGCATTGCGACCCTCTTTTAAAATATAACATAAGTGATGTCCTTAGGCATCAATTTTTCTTATAAAACAAACCATCATATGACACATTCACATGCATTGGGCTCAAATAACCCTATACAGTATTCATATTTCAGAGATATTATTATGGTCTATCGCGATATCGAAGATCTAAGTGTTATAACCGTCCCTCTATTGACACCTCTGTGTCTAGTTTTAAAGACAAATATCATCCATAAATGACACTCGGTGTCTAGCCCGAAGGCACATCATATCATACTGATGCCCAGCGTTTAGCCCATAGGCACATCATATCAATAATACTAACACAATTATCTGGAATAAGACACTATACAAGACTAACACACATTATAACATATTTTTCATAATCAATATTCTATCACATTGTCCAATTTACTCTTTTCTTTTCCATGGTCATTCATAACTCCTTTCATTTATCCATAACTCATCACATTTTTAATATTATATGTTATATCTACAATGTGACTTCACAACCCATGTACTTTAGGCATTATTTGCCTTTTTTTCACAATTATGTTCGTCAATGTTATCTACTATAATGATATATCTGACTTGAATGACGAAAGAGATAAAATCACTAATGAAAAAATGAGGATGAAACTGACACCTAATAGCTCTCTTTAGTGACAAAACGCAAGCTTACATCTGCGCCAAGCTTACATTAGGTTCTGAAAGCATATTCTAATATTTATAGAATATTCATATTCAACGGTTGCTTACGCTAATATGAGAAAAGTTTAGGGAATGACTAAAGAAGAGAACTACATGAAAAGGTAAACCCCTTCGTTCTATTCTTTTCTTCTTTTCTTTTTTTTATTATTCTTTGAATGTGACTACTCCGCTTTTTCTTCATGAGCACTCCAAATTGGTAATCGATGGTTGTCTGATGTGAAAAAAAGAGGGCTTCTTCTCTGGTGTGAGGTCCAATCTTGTTTTATGTCGTCTTTGCCAAAGGCTACTCTCCATTCCTTATATTTTCTATTTAGATACCTTAATGAATGTGGTAAGAAAAAAATGGGCCCAAAACGACTATAGCAGGAAATTCATTCATTTTAAGGACTGCCTGCTTATAGTTAGTTTTTGCTTCATCTTTCGATCCGGGCTTACCCCTCTCTTCTGGTCTAGGGGCAGAGAAAGCCTTTCACTAAAGACTAGCGAATGCATCATCTATCCCTATCGCAGCTCCCTCTGCTCTTTCTCGAGGAAACACTACTTTCACTTTCTAATTTTAACCTACTGACTCTTAGAAAAAAGGCCCATAACCGTTAATCAATAAAGCATTTCTTCCTGGCTCGGTTACCTTTTCCTTGACTACATCCCTTCTTTCTTCCCCACGGGATTCTTTGCTACTCCTTTATTACTACGCCGAAGCATTTCCCTTCCTGCCATCAACCTATAATTGAGTTCTGGGTAAAAACCTAAAGGTCACTCAAAATCAATAATGACTAATGAAATCTTTGATGACTATTATTTATAGGCTATGCTACTCTTCCTAGTTACTAGGACGGGAAAACTCTCCCCGAGAATCATTCTTTTGCTTACCACGTACATTATAGTATAGTCATGAGTTTTGTAAATTGAAAGTAGGTGGTATCCCCGCTACTCTTTCACCCTAGGCTTCTTACTAGGCCAAATGGAATTTCCGAGTTCTAACTCTTCTCTCCTTACTATAAGTAGGTAAAGCCTTCCCCTTAAGTGAAGTAATTCAAGAAAGAACCCCTCCTTTTCTAGAGGCCTAACGGTAACTTCTTGAAAGAGCCGCCAAAAGAAAAGCACATTTAAGACAGACTGAAGAGTCTGAAAGTTCTTAGAATACTGTTCAATACTATGGATCACTTTTCCTTTCTTTTATATAGAAATTTCCACTTTCAGGAAACAACTTCAATCTTAAGTAAGGAGAAGCCGATCAACGATAGCAGTTACCACAACATTGTACTTTGCGCCTGGTTTAGTGATGGCAGACTCCCTTTCACCCTCAAATAAAGCTACACAAATAATGACCACATCATCCTATTCAGTGAGAGAACTCTCTTATCAAAAGGATTACTGACCTGAGATGGCATTTTCTTCAGCTATAACCAATGATTGAGCAACAAAGCTTATATTCTCTTTATCTTTTCCTAGATACAGGGAAAGCGATAAGTCCAAAAGATACAAAATATCAAGTCAAGTACCGTATGACTATTTATTTTAGTTCTAGGAGATTTCACTTTCTTTTATTTCTTCTATAAGTAGGTTAAAGCTTTTGCCTTTCAATTGAAAGGAAACCTTGAACACTTTTATCTAGATAAAGACCCTTCTCTAGTTATCGGTATGATCTTGTTCTGGGTCTCCTGCGGCACCAAGACCAAAGAAGAAAGGAGAGGCATTCTACAATGGGGTGGTGGCAGGCTCCTTAGTACCAGACTCTCACTCCACAGAAAAAGAAGAGTCTCTTTCTTTAAAAGAAGTCTGCGATCGAGACCTTAACTTAATGAGAGGATGCTAATCAAAAAGTCCTGCCTCAAGTAATCAGTAGCAAGATATCTACTCTACCTTGGGTCTCCAATCTCAGTGACTCTCTTTGTATTAAATCTTGCTTATTCTATGCACATTTTCTAGAAGAAGGAAGGAATAAAAAGGATTTAAGAGGGGCCTAGCAAAAGGAAGAGTTCTGAGACTTCAGTAACTCCCGACTCTTTGAAAGGTAGAAAAGATACAAGTAGCTAGCGAAGGAAATAAGGCCGGAGAGTTAGGCATCGATTGAAAGCAATTTAGGATCAAGGCTTGGAACTGAAATTGGTTTTTTCTGGGCATAAGTCCATACTCTCAGTTTGATTAAGCTTCTACCAGAACTGGTAAAAAGTAAATAAGTTAGCCATTGGATTAAATCCAAGAAAAAAAAGACCTGGAACCAATTAAAGGCATTAAATAAGTCATAGTAGTTAAAGATGAGGGGAAGGGAAACAACACTTAAATAAGTTCTTGGGCATACTTGATTTAGCTCAATACAATTAGGTAACGAAAGGTCATTTTTTATGAAAGATCCCGACTCAATATAAGAAAGGATTGTTCATAGAAGGCATAAGATTGAGCTCTCCACTCTAGTAAGCTCGGGACTATTGGGAAAGTTTTTATCTCTCGAGTGAGAATCCACTGAAGAAGAATCAATAGTAAGGGCATACCACCAGCAAATGATTCCAGTGATAGGATAGCATATATTTGGGGCATATTCACCAACTGAAAATTCCTCATCGTATCATGAATATTTTTCAAGCAGATGATTTTTCCTGCTCTTTGCACTGGCATAATTATTTGATTTTTTACTTGCTACCATTTTTTTTTGCAAAGTAGCCTATATAGAAATATAAATGAAATAGGAACTCTTATCTTAGAAAAGCAAGCAAGCTCAAGTTGGCAGATGACCTTTTACAGGCCCAAACAAAACTAAGTCCCCAGCAAAAAGTAAAGGTGATCATTTGCTTCTATTTAAGCAATTGTTGGAGGCTTGGTGAGTGTGCGCTAGAAGCTTCTGATGGTTGCATCCTCTTAAATCAGCTCTAGGATTCATGCATCGAAGGAGCTATTACAACCTATTCGCAGAAAAATCGATAAGCCATTCGCATTAAGGCAAAGGCTAATTTGAAGATGAATATTCCTATAATACATTTATTATATTCTATAATGAGGACAGTCTAACAGGGTGAACCATTCTTATCCTTACTCTCTCATCACCCATGTTGGCAGAGACGAAAGGGAATCGGTCAGGCCTAGCGCTTTAGGCTTCTAGCTCATCTCCTGTTGACTATTTCAAATCCTCGCTTCGTTTGACTTTTAACTATGCAAATAAATAGGCGGGGGCTTATCATTGCATTAAACTTCCTTGAAAGGAAATAGGTTCTTCGTACCATACTTGAGCTTTGGATCAATTCCTTTGATCGGTTGTTTTAAGCTTCCAGTTCTTCTGGATTGCTGCCCAAAAGGGCACTGTGGAGTAACTTTTGAATGCGCTCGACCTTGTCCACCCTTTCAGCTAAGTATCTCGCTCTTCCCTTGAGTAGACAAGACAAAGAAGGCAGCCATTCCATCATGAGGGAATGTCTTATACCATCCCAAGTCGTAAGTGACAACATGCCCAATTTGTCATAGCCAATTCATTGCTTCTACCAAGCCCACAAGCTTGTTATAACTTATCAAAGTATGTACATACCTTAATCCAAAGAAAACTTCAGGCTAAAAATCACCCTTTACCCTTCACTTTCAAAATGTCATTCACTACTAGATTTGGACAATTACTATTTACTCAAAAGGTGAATATTTACAATTATTTAGAATCACATTTTAAGACATTTAAACTATTAAATATCAATTGAACACCATTCTCTCCAATTTTTTTTAAAAATTTTAACATTGACTCTCTTTAATTCTAAAAATTCATTCTACTTAATTACAAATGTCATGTTGAATTCATTTCTATCATTAAAAGTATATTATAACATAATTTAAATAATTTAATTTAATTAACAATAAATCTTTGTCAAGGTTCTACCAAAATCCTAAATTATCTACTAACCAATCTAAACTTCATCTAAACTTAAACAAATCAACTATCCAACTATAAAATCTTTGTCTCCTCATCAAAATAATTTCATTCATAGTCATATAACAAATTAAATAATACCCCATCAAAATTTTATATTTCACATAATCATAAATTTCAAAAAAAAACTTCAAAATTTTAAAAGAAAGCTTACCAATTTGTTGAAAATCCACCAAAATTCTCTTTCATACTTGAAAATCTTTCTAAAATTTAGTATTTTGATGAACAAAATTATCCTTAGCCATGTTGGAATCTCAAGTAAAAGAGAAGAAGATGAAAAAGATGGGCTTTTAAAATTTTTAACTTTTCTTCTTCTTTCAAATTCCAACCATATATATATATAATGTTTTATTATTTAAATTATTTAATTAATTAATTAATTTGAAAAATGCTAATTTTTATCTTCCACTAAAAAATATTTTATTTTAATATTTAATAAATATTCAAATTTCTTCATCATCTTCCACTATTCAAAAATCATTTTAATTTTAAATTATTTTTTATTTTTATCTTTTTAATTTTTTACTATTTATATTTGACTTTTACTATTTATTATTGACTTTTATATTTTATATATACATAACATACACTTCATATATATATTTCATATTTCTCACTTCTATCACCTTAAGTAACCTTTCCAATTACTTATTTAATTAATTATACTTTAACAAAAATTATAATCATTACAAATTCACTACTTAAAAGATTGCTTTGTTATTCATTTATACGTTCTTAGGTTTTGGTTTTTTTTTTGAATGTTTATTTTTGGATTTGGGAATAAACATTTATTTATAAATTTTATCGTAAGATTTTATTCAAAAATCAAAATATAAATAATTTCTTGAAATTATTTATATTTTTTAAATGAAATGTTAGAGTTAAATATGTTTTATATAAAAATTTTATAAATGTTAATTCAATTTTATATAGAACGAAGGTTCAATTTGAACCTTAAACTTATGAATTATATTTAAATTTTGATAAAATAATTTTTTTATTCAATTGAGGACTATACTTTTACTCATTAGCATAATTAAGGATAAATATTAAATTTGAGTCTTAAACTTATTGACCAGGCTCAAATTAGAACAAAATAACTTTATATTTTTTACAATTTTTTTAAAATATTATAAAAGGATCATTAATAAATTTTTATTATTTTCTAATTTTATTAATCAAAATCATTAATAAATTTTACATATTATATATTAATAAAAAATAGGCTAAATAATTATGAAGTTCTTGAAATTTTATATATTACACCAGTCAGTCCCTGTATTTTTAATATCTAATTTTTTATTTCTATATTTTTAAAAATTAAATTGTTTAGTCCTTTTGTCAATATTTTCATTCTAAAATCATTAGTCAATGATTTTGATATTATGAAATGACTTTTTGTCCTTCCTTTATATCTATTTATCTTTATTATTTATTAAGTTTATTTTATTTTAATTTTATTTTATATATAGATCGTCTATAAAATAATAAAAGATATTATTTATATTATTTAAAATTATTTTTTAATAATATAATTATTTTTAGTAATATCTATAAAATTAAAATAAATAATATATATGAATTGTCTATAAAATAATAATTATTTAAAATTATTTTTTAATAATATTTATAAAATTAAAATAAATTATGTACAAAAAATATAAATAAAATTAAAAATAAGCATGACTTAACAAATAATATATATATATATATATCAAGGAAGAGCAAAAAAGTTATTTTATAATACCAAAGTCGTTGATTAATATTTTTAGAATTAAAATATTGAGAGAAAAACTAAACAGTTTAATTTTTAAAAAGACAGAGATGCAAAAATTAGATATTAAAAAAATATAAAAGTTGATTAATGTAATATAAAAAATATCAGAAACTTCATAATTATTTAGCGTAAAAATATTATAGATTTTACATTAATAAAATATATTAATAAATATCATTAAATTTATTTTTAATATTTAAATATATTTAATAAAAATCATTAATAAAATTAATCTTTTTTTAATATTTATTTTTTGTGTATAATATACACATCATCGACAAAAAAAATTAATATTTAAATAGATTTTACATATTACGTATAAAAAAAATTAAAAAGCATTAATTTTTGCTCAGCAGATGTTATTTACAAAATATTATTTATATAACATACACATAACATATATGTAATATCTACATAATAAAATTAATATTTTTAATTTTATTTTTTATGTGAATATTTTAAAATAAATTAAATAATTTTTATTAATATATTTTTATATATTTTAATTTTTTATATTATTTTATGATTATTATTTACTATTTATAATCAAAATTAAAATTTTTTTAATAAAAAATTAATGCATTTTATATGTTAAAAATATAATTTAAATTATAAAAATATATTTATTTAATAGTAAAGTTTAAAAAAAGAAAGATAAAAATTATAGTAAAATATTATATGTCACGGGGTATAAGTTATTTTTGAAAAAAATTATTATTTTAGTGAGTAGTAAGATATTATTAAAAATTTATCTTAATTTTTTAAAAAAATGTAAATATTTTTTATTGTATCTAAAAAAATATTTTATTGGTAATTTTATAAAAAAATTAAAGTTATTTTGTTATAATTTAAGTTTAGTAAATAAGTTTAAGATTTCCAAAAAAAATTTAAGATTTAAATTGAATATTTTGGCTTATTTACACTTATGAGTAAAATTTCAGTCCTTGATTAAATAAAAAAAATTATTTTATTCTAATTGAGCCTTTATTTTAAGGTTCTAATGGGTTCAAAGTTCAATATTCAAATTCTGAAAAAAAAAAAAAAGTTCAATATCCAAATTGAATCTTGTTCATTTAATATATAATATTAATCCATGCTTTTTTTAATCTTTTAACATCCTCCCCACTTAATAAGGAATTTTCCAATATCAGGAAACAAATGACGAGCGCAAAACCGCTCGTAAATTAAAGCCACCCACAACTAACGGTTAGAATCAGGAGAACAAAACTAGGGGTGTAATAAACGCGCGAGAAAAAAAGAGTGAAAGAAAGCGTTTAAAACCATTACGGTACAAGGAAAGCTCGAGTGACCTGTGGTCCACCAACCGTTTCATTGGATTTTTTTCACACGAGTTAAATAAATTCTTTTTTACATAAAACTCTAAAAATAAAAATAAAACCACATGCCTAATATTGCATTTGTCCCGCGTTGCCACCTCACACTATTGAAGACTATTGCCACGTTTCCGCTGATTCTACTACTCTCCCTGTCTCCTACTCTGACTTACAAATCAACACGCTTAGACCTTCAAATTCTTCAGATCCCTTTCCTTATATAATTCTCTTTACAAAGCCGCCATTTTTATAATTAGCCACTCAAAGCTTACATAATCTTCCTCTTCCTCAACTTATATATACTATTATTATTGTAATAAAAAAGCAACAATGGTGAAACCAGCTGGAATGGCATCATCAGCAGCAGCAGCAGCTACAACGTCATCGCCGGAAAGGGTTTCAGGAAATGATCAGCTAAAGTACAAAGGTGTAAGGAAGCGAAAATGGGGGAAATGGGTATCAGAAATCCGATTGCCAAACAGCAGAGAAAGAATATGGTTAGGTTCTTATGATACACCTGAGAAGGCGGCGCGTGCATTTGATGCTGCTTTGTTTTGTTTACGTGGTAGAACTGCCAAGTTTAATTTCCCAGATAATCCACCGGACCTTGTTGATGTACATTCACTTAATCCTCAAGAAATTCAAGCGGTTGCTTCTAAATTTGCAAATGAAAACTCCAACTTCAACCCAACAACAAGTGCAAGCAGGAGAAGCACGATGACGACTACTACTACTACTACGACTGAATCATCAGAAGATGGGGCAGTCCAAGTTGATAGTGAAACGCCAATAGATTGGTCGTTTTTGGACATGTTGGATTCTAATAATAATGAAGGTGTTTCAAATTTTGGACTTTATTCAGGGTTGGATAATATAGATAACAATGATTATTATCCACCACCACCACTACCGTTTGATGATGAGAATAATAGGGTTGATGATGATGATGATCATAATGGTGACGAGGCTAATTATTCACAGTCATCTTTTCTCTGGAACTTCTAAAAACAAAAGGTTTTTATCAGGAATTTTCGGTAAATTTTAGCAGCCGATAGTCACTGATACAATTTTTTTTAGGCTACAAAACTGTCGCCTACAGCCTACAGGGGGAAATGGACCAGTTTTTTGTGCCATCTCCAGCATTTTTACGTACTTAAATTACAATAGAATTAACAAAGTAAATCAATAATTGTATATTTATGGTAGGAAGTCTTTTTATTTATTTAATTTTCTGTGGAGGCATATAATTATATGAAGTAAATGTTATTTTCTCTATCTGAAAATTTTTTTTAGCCAATTATAAATAATGATAGCTATACATGTATTATTCTTTCTGAAATTTCACTTAATAACTTGACATATATTTATATTTCTATTTTTTTTTCTAGCAATTCATACGTACAGTATTGAAGTAAAATCATAAAACACTGATGTTATATCGGAGGCTGACATAAAAAAAATTTCTGAGAGGCGAAAATTATTTTTATAAAAAGTGTAAATTAAATTTTTTTTTTAAATTGATAATTAAAATTGTTTCAAGAATAAGCAGCTTGAAGTTGCAGTAAGTCAGTAGAGTTGAACGATTAGCGCGTGGAGGAAGTTACCAGGTGATGCAGGCAGGACTAAGTACTGTTTAGTATATAAAGTACGTATCATGGTTTCCACAAAATGCAATGATTTATGAGTACGTGTTAGACTGTTAGTGTTTTTGTTCTTACACTTATTTGATGTCAACTAACTGGTTAAAATTCACTATGAATTAATATAATAATTTATAGTTAAAGATGAGACATTTGAAATACTTGGACCATAAATTTAAAACTGAACATGAATTATATTAAATACTTAAGTAAATTTATTTATTTTATCAATTAACTGTTATTAATAGTTGAATAAAAACTATTAAGAGTTTAATTACGGCTCAAAATAAAGAGATGTCTTTTTATTATAAATAAATACAGTTGTTCATAATTTAAAAAAAAATGTCTATTAACACATTATAAATATTTGTTCCTCCAAATTTTTTAACGTAGAAAATAAAAAACAATCCGGCTAATTTACTTAAAGTATAAATAAAAATATTAATTCATAGAATTAACATTAAAATATAATCATAAATTACTTAAAGTAGTGAAATGAGATAATAAGAAATCCTTTCTCCTTCAATTAAAGATTTATGAATATGGAGTAATTTTAAATTTTAGAGAAAACTATTTATTTTTTAATCGATTTTTTCAGTGCCAATCCATATTAGCATGTAAATTTTGAGTTGTAATGATGAAGACCAAAATATTAATATAAGTTATATAATTTTAAACAAAATATATATATATATATTATTTTTTATTGTATTTTCCATGTCCTATATAATAATTACTATAATAATAAAATCTAGGGGTATATATATATATATGTAAGTTTATTATTATTATTATTATTATTATTATTATTATTATTATTATTATTATTATTATTTTGTGGAAGTAATGGGAGTCGCTTGGAAACATTGAACGACCAAATACACCAATAGGCATTTAAGCCACGTGAAAAATCACTCTTACTATTCGACACACTAAGAAATCTCTATCCATGCATCATCTCACCACTTTACGTTTTTCTTTTTTCTTTTTCCTATACAAAATTTTCTAGTTATAACAATGCATTTTAATTTTTCTAATAATTTAATTATTGAATACTTAATTTGCCACAACGCAAGTGGAATAATAATAATAATATCTAATACCTGAAAAAATTCATAAAAATTTAATTTTTCTTAATCTAATGTTTTTTGTGTGTGTTAATTGGGGTTATACTTTTTTTTTTGCTTAATATGTAGCCCCTTGTATTTAGCATAATTTGATATTTTACTCCCTAAACTCGTCAAGTAACCATATAAACACTTTAACTTGACTATTTACTTAACAAATAAACCCTTTTATACTGATATGGCAGTGCGCATATGGTACACTCTCTTTGAGCACGTGAATAGATTAAAATCTACTATATTTATTATAAAATGACTATACTATCCTTGGTTTAGCATTTTATTTAATATTGTATGATTTTAATTGTTGAAAATTTTGTTTTAATTTTGGCTTTTTAATATTTTAATTTAGATATAATAATAACATTAACAATAATATAATAATAATAAACACTAGTTTAATTTCATTTAGTATTTTCTTTCATCTTCCTTCACTTTCTGTCGGCCAAACAAACTCATGCAACAATACAAAACTTAGATTCTTCAAAAAACTCAGGTGAAAAACTCCATCAGCCCACTTTCTAGAAGACCCATTTGGATAATACAAGAACTGAAAATCATCTCAATCTATTAACATTTTCGTCTCCAAAATCAAACCAAAATGCCCCAACCCAAATCTATCTTGGCTTGTCAGCAATGGCCATGAAAGTGTGAGATCTAACCTTGAAATCATTATCATTGAATTCCATATTCAAGATTCCGAGACAATTTTTTCTATTACTATTAATTCGAAAAATCAAATGGCCATGAAGGTCAATCAAGTGCAAGAATCAACGGCGAAGAATATGAACAAGAAAGAAGAAGTAGAGGAGAAATTGAATTCTTTTTTTTTTTAAATGGGTCCTGCAAAAATAGGTTCTTGAAAATTATAGATCCACGATTCAATTAATTCAAATGAGTTCTTGAAAAAAAAAGAAGAATAAGCCAATTAATTGATCTCTTCTTTCTAGAAATCAATGGCTCTACACTATTTTCCTGTTCACAATATAGCCGACAAATTGTAGCCAACTGGTTTGCCAAAAATTATACCCAAAATTGTTGAAGAAGCTAAGCAATAATGATGGCTTTGGTGGGTTTAATTGAGTTGGATATTTGTTGGTTTTCCCCTTTTTTAGTTTATCTCTCTATATAAAAAAGAAATTAAACCTGCTTTTTAAGATGGAATGTCTCGCTTGTGATGAAGAGCAAAAACAAACAAACAAACAAACAAACAAACATAAAGAAAAAGAAAAGAAGAAGTAGCGAATTCTGAAAAAATCAACAAATGACCAGCAACGAATTTAGGAGAGAGTAAGGAGAAAAGATACACCATGAATGACTCAAAGGTTATATGAAACAACCATTGTTGGCTAAGGCTTCAAATCAAAAGTTCATCAATTTGGGGAAAATGGAATTCGAGGAGAGAGATTTGGGAGAAATAGATTTTAAGATTCTAGGGATTCAGTTTTTTTTAAATATGATGTGTAATTTTATTTTCTATGTGGAACCTATGTATCGATTTTTTTTTCTATGTGGCGTCCACATATTGATAATGTTAGAGCCCTTCAAAATCACGCACAAATGGTGTTTTCTTTATTTTAAATTGAGGGTTAGTTTGTTAAGTAAATGGTTAAGTTGAAGTGTTTATATGGTTACTCAATTAGTTCAGGGAATAAAATGATAAATTATGTCAAGTATAAAGAGTTAAAGATGCATTAAAATTTTTTTTCTATGGTATTAAATCAATCCATGTCAAGTTTGGAGAAATCACTAATCCCACATGGTTTCTGGCATGGTAAATTCAAACCACATAACTTGAATCATCTAAAATTTATCATTTTGTGAAAAAGAAGGCATCCAAAATGTAGGATCGGTAAAATGATTTGAACCTGCCATGTCAGAAACTACTTAAGATTGGTAATTATTTCAAACCTGATACGGATTGATTAATGAAAAAAAATTAGGTATGACACCAATTAATACAAATAAAAATATTGGATTAAACCGAAAAAAGTCAAATTTTCTTAACTTTTTTTTATGTTAGGCCTACTTCTACTACTACTACTAATAATAATAATAATTTAGAAAGAGAATGCATTATGCATATGCACAAAATGGTGGTGGGGGCATGCAATTTGAAGTGATAGAGACAAAAGTTTTTAATATATTTAGGATATTAGTTTGTTCGGTATAATTGCGGCCACGTACAGTTATACATGTACGATATATATGCATATGTATTAATTAAATTTATTTGGTTTATATATAATTGATATGATAGACTGCATAGATAGATGCATGCATGTATCCTTTAATTAAGGTAATAGATTCATGTATGTAGATTCATCAATTAACTGAAATATTTATGTGATGAACGAATAAAAAAATTAAAATAAACGTCAATTAAAATATCATAAATATATAATTTTAAAGTTAAAATGATATTTATAGAGTCTATTAATTAATACGTATGTGTATAAAGAAAATAGAAGAAAAATAAATAAAGGGGCGGGGCAAAAGGAAAAACAAAACAGTATAGCAATATGGAAATCGACATTTCTATGCAAAATCACGTTAAGTCCAGCTGAGGCCCCCATTAATTCTACACGCGACAAAATGACTGCTTTCTTTGGTAATACGAATTGACTGTTTTTGTCTTGCACCCAAAAACAAATTAAGAAAAATAATTAGAAAATTCAATCAAATTTCAAAAAAAAAAAAATTCAATCAGATGAAAATTGTGGAGTGTAGAATGCAGTCAAAACTCAGAAACCGTGGAGGCTTACCCATCAAATGTAGTTATAAATCGGCTATTTTTGATAAATTAAATTATATATATATAAATTAGTTGAATAAGATTTTTATATAATTGTTATAATAATTATATATATGTGATAAGTAACAATTTCACTTTTCAATTTATTTATTTTATTTTTTAAAGCATTCGTTAGAAAATAGGGATACAAACAGACATATATACTGTGCGGTACTAATTTGATTTTCTTTTAGAAATGTCATTATTTTACACCAATGTTGGTGCACTGCATTTGTTGTTCCTGGATTTTGTTGACTGTCCGGATAAATTCTTTGACTTTTCCAACTAAGTAAAGTAATAATCATGGACGTCCCATCATCATTAAATATTAAGAGGGATAACCACCCAGCTTCATAAAAAAAAAAAAAGGGAATTACCACCCAGCACATACATTAATTAATAAAAAAAATTTAATTTAATTAGATATTTTAAATTTAAAATTTAAGTATAATATATTAAAATTTAATAAAAAAAATTCTATTATTTCCATTAATTTTATCTAATTTAACTCTAAAAAAATAATTTATATAAAAAAATACTAGGAGGATCAAAATCAATTAATATCTATAAGCCTTCATCTTGATTCACTAGTATAGATATTTTGACATATTAAAAATTTTGTAATTAATTATTCCTTTAGCTAATAGTTTAATTATATTTTGTTGATTAAAAATATAAAAAATAATAAATTAATCATTATAAATTAAAAAATTAATTATTATTTATTTTCTTATTGAAGATAATAATTATCTTTATTTTATTTTTAAATTGTATAAAACTTTTTTACTCATTCATAAATATAATTAGTCCAATTTTTTTTGTTGCTATAAGCATAATATTGCCCCCCTTTTATTTTTTTTAATAGTTATCAATATAAATTTAATTAAAAATACATTATTGCACTAATAAATTAAATAGAATAAAATTTTAATCTTAGTCGTATGATATAAAATTAACTGTAAAAAATATATTTCAAACTAAAAAAATTAGTTTTATATGAATGTTTATGAGAATTTATATGAAGGATAGAATTTAACTAGCTAGTATTACCAAAAGTACTAAGTTCAGTATTATTAAACTATAATAATTATTTAACAAAAGACATTGCAATTAAATATTTGACATTTAAAAAACAAATACATGTTGCAATTAAACATAAAATTTGTTTTTAGAGTTTTAATTTTTAAAAAAATCATAAATTTAGAGGATTAAAGAATAAAATATTGAAATAATAAAACATACTTTTAAAAAAAAAAATTAGTTGCTGCCATTAATCAAAATTCTGAACCCGAAACTTGCCGTTAATTGGGTCAAAATAATAAAAAATAAAATTTATATTATTCTTATAATTTTTTATTTGAATAAAAATAAATAAATAAAAACGAAAACCCGTGAATAGCAGGATTCGAACCTGCGCGGGCAGAGCCCACTTGATTTCTAGTCATGCCCGATAACCACTCCGGCATGTCCACTTTGTGCTTTAAGCTTGTAAAACATATTTCTAATACTAAATTAAGTGTACAAACATGGAAATTTAGTAGCAACTGGTGTTTCATTCTGTGCAAATTTAGTTACAGATTTATGTTTATATATGTTTTAATCATGACACTACCGTCTTAGTAAACAGAGGTTTTCAGGTTTTCCGTTGTTGAATTGAATTTGCCGTTAGATTCTATTACTTCTGTATTATCGTTAAGAGGGTTCCATCAAACATGAAAAATTCGTAACATCACTCTAGTTTCACTGAGTCAACAAATGAGAATCATATCATCGTCTTTATCTCTTTTTGATACGTCATGGCATGCAATTTCATCTTTCAATACTACAATTTAACTTATTTAATTTTACAGTTGCAGAGTCTTGACTGATACAGATGCATGAAGGCAGTCAACTGCTCCCTCTTTTTTCTTCATTAGCATTTCATTTGACCAAAGACAGCTGTTTTAGAGCGGCTTCTTTAGCTTGTAGTCAAGAAATCAAGATAGCAGCAGTGAAGACATGGTATCAGCAGAATCCGGTCCATCGTTATTTACACTTGGTATTATTTTTTCAGGAGATATAAACTTCACAAACTCTCTAAGTTCCGTAAAACTGCAATGCTCACTGTATGGAACTTCATACCTGTTACACATTGAAGCAAATTAGTGTCTGGTTACTCAACCTTGACAAGGATTAGAGTTTTTCAGATATTGTTTTTTTCCAGGTTATTTTACTTGGTTATTTTCCAGAGTTTTTCAGATATGTATTTCACAAGAGATTCCAAGAAATTTATTGGATAAATAAAAAACCAGATAAGCATACTGTACAGCCAATGGATTTTGCTATATAGATTAATTAACCTTTTACCTTATAATGGTTCCTTGCTGCCACCTTCTCCATGGTGATTTCTTCTTCCCCTTACCAAATGTCCAACCAGTTGGAGAGAAAGCAACTATAAGATTGAATCGACCCTGAACAGAAAGCAACACAACAAAGTGAATAAAATTATATGAAAACGCTTAAAAGTTCAATAGCTAAAAGTGTAAAAAAAAAAGATGGCTTCAATTCTAACCAAATTGGTCAAAAATGGTGGTTCAAAATTAGTGGCTCAAAATTGGTGGATTGGATTGAATTCCCACATGGTAATTAATTGCAAGTGGCTTGGGATTTTACCTATAAATATGAGCTCAATTCCTCAATTGTAACTTGTCCCAAAATAGCTTGTTCTAAAGATTTCTCTTCTCTCTCCCTTTGTAATATTTCTTTAGTGAAATATATTTTTGGTAGTGTCCGAGGACGTAAGTAAAATTTTGGCCGAACCTCGTTAAATTTTGGTGTTCTCTCGTTTATTTATTTAATAGCTATTTGTTGGGCAAAACTCTATTTTGGTGGTTATTGTGAAAAGGGATTACATGTCTAGGTAAATTCTGTCAAACGACTCGTAAGTCTAAGGAAAGTGGGTTTTAAGTGAGACCGCTTGTGACTCCTCCACTTTCCTGGAAATTTACCTGGTGTAGTTTTTATCACAGTAATTCACAAATTATTTGGTGGAAAAAGCCCAATTTCCACAACAATTGGTATCAGAGCCGAGGATTTGAAGTATTCACTGTGGTTGCGGCTAAGTCTGATCTTCCACATAAAAAAAGAATCCTTGGTTTTGTTTCCACATTTTTTGAAAAAAAAAAAATTTTGGTAGCTATTAAATAAATATTTGTAGCAGAAATGACAGACAACAAGAAAAATACCACACCTGTTACTGCAGCATCGTCCTCGTCAACTTTAGTAAGGAATGCTGATACAAATGCAAGATTTGCAGTGGAGATTTTCGATGGCACTGGTCATTTCGGCATGTGGCAAAGCGAACTTCTAGATGCTCTTTTTCAGCAAGGTCTAGATGTTGCTATTGAAGAGAAGAAACCCCAAGAAATGGAGGAGACGGAGTGGAAAACTGTCAATCGTCTGGCATGTGGTACAATTCGTTCTTGTTTTTCTAGAGAGCAAAAATATGCTTTCTCGAAAGAAACTTCGGCAAACAAATTGTGGAAGTCATTGGAGGAGAAATTTTTGAAGAAAAACAATCAGAACAAACTCTTTATGAAGAAGAGACTGTTTCGCTTCAATTATGTTCCCGGTACCACGATGAATGAACACATCACAAATTTTAATCAGTTGGTGGCTGATCTGTTTAATTTGGATGTGGTCTTTAAAGACGAAGATTTGGCACTGCTGTTGTTGGCATCTCTCCCTGACGAGTTTGAGTTTCTTACAACGACTCTACTCCACGGGAATAAGGAAGTGACTTTAAGTGATGTATGTGCTGATCTATATAGTCATGAATTGAGAAAGAAAGAAAAAGAGAGGACAAGTGAAGCAGAAGCTCTGGTGGTTAGAGGCCGTACACAAGGCCGGAAGAAAGGAGGGAAGAAAAGCAAATCCCGTTCAAAAGCCAGAGTAGAAAAAGATGAGTGTGCCTTTTGTCATGAAAAAGGTCACTGGAAGAAAGATTGTCCAAAGCTTAAAGGTAAGGGCAAAGCTGTTGTTGATTCAAATGTAGCTGAGTGTGATGATTCAGAATCAACCTTCTCATTAGCAATCATGACATCCGTAGACACTCCTGCAGCATGTTCGACAAGTTCTTCTAATGCATGGCTATTAGATTCTGGATGTAGTCATCATATGAGTCCCACTCGGGAATGATTTTTTAATTTTAAAGAACTTGAACATGAAGTTGTCTACACAGCAAATGACAATCCTTGCTTCACCGAAGGGATTGGTTCAATCCGCTTAAGGAATCATGATGGATCAATCAGGATCTTGACTGATGTTCGATATGTGCCGAGTTTGACAAAGAATCTCATTTCAGTGGGAGTCCTGGAATCAAAAGGGCTCACGATTACTGCGAAAGATTGAGTGATGAAAGTCATCTCTGGTGCACTTGTGGTGATGAAAGGAGTACGGAGAAGGAATAATTTGTATTACCATCAAGGTAATGCAATTATAGAAACAACAGCAGCAGCAGTTTCAAGTGATGACAAAGATCTGGAAGCGACCAGATTATGGCATATGCGCTTGGGACATGCATGTGAAAAATCCTTGAAAAGTTTGGTCGATCAAGGATTATTGAAGAATGTGAAGGCCTGCAAGTTGGATTTCTGTGAGCATTGCATCAAAGGGAAGCAGACAAGAGTGAAATTTGGTACTGCAATCCATGATACCAAGGGTATTCTGGACTATGTTCACTCGGATGTGTGGAGGCCTTCTAAAACTCCTTCTTTAGGAGGCAAGCACTATTATGTAACCTTTGTTGATGATTTCTCTCGAAGAGTTTGGGTGTATACTTTGAAGTCGAAAGATGAAGTGCTAGGAGTTTTCCTTAAATGGAAAAAATTGGTGGAAACTCAAACCGGCAGACGGATAAAATATCTCCGAACAGACAATGGGGGAGAATATAAGAGCGATCCATTTATGAAAATCTGCGAAGATGAAGGTATTGTTCGACACTTCACAGTTAGACATACACCACAGCAGAATGGGGTGGCAGAACGCATGAACCGGACATTACTGGAGAAAGTTCGGTGTATATTGTCTAATGCTGGGTTGGACAAGCATTTTTGGGCTGAGGCTTTGACATATGCATGTCATCTCATTAATCGACTTCCATCAACTGCTATCGGTGGTAAAACGCCTATGGAAGCATGGTCGGGAAAACCTGCTAAAGATTATGATTCCTTACGTGTATTTGGTTCCACTATATACTATCACGTTAAGGAATCAAAGCTGGATCCAAGAGCAAAAGAAGTCATTTTCATGGGGATAACCACAGGAGTTAAAGGTTACCGGCTATGGTGTCCAGAAACGAAGAAGATAATCTTTAGCAGAGATGTCACTTTTGATGAATCTACCATATTGAAAAAGGTGGCAATGGAGCAGTCAAATGGTACTCCGCAACAGGTGGAGGATACTCCAAAGGAGGTGGAGTTTGATAGAAAAATCCCAGTAGAAGATTTTAAAGCTGCAGACACTCCTGAGGTAGAAGGAGAGTCAGATGAAGAAGAGGTTCAAATCCAAGAACCTCCACAGCAACATGAATCAATTGCACTTGATAGGCCACGAAGAAGTATAAGAAAACCTGCTCGTTATGATGATATGGTGGCCTATGCATCCTCAATTGCAGATGATAGCATTCCGTCCACTTTTAAAGAAGCTGTCCAAAGTTCAGAAGAAGTAAAGTGGAGGAAAGCTATGAATGATGAAATGCAGTCCCTTCATAAGAATCAAACATGGAAGCTAGCAATTCTGCCGAAGGGAAAGAAGGCAATTGGATGCAAATGGGTATATACAAAGAAAGATGGATTTCCTGACAGAGATAGTGTTCACTACAAAGCAAGGTTGGTAACTAAAGGCTACGCTCAGACAGAGGGAATTGATTATAATGAAGTGTTTTCTCCAGTTGTAAAACATTCCTCCATTCGAATTTTATTAGCTTTGGTGACACAATTTGATTTGGAACTAGTTCAATTGGATGTAAAAACTGCATTTTTACATGGAGATCTGGAAGAGGAAATTTATATGACTCAGCCAGAGGGATTCAAAGTTGCTGGAAAAGAAAATATGGTATGCAAACTTGTAAAGTCGCTTTACGGATTGAAGCAGTCTCCGAGGCAGTGGTACAAGCGATTTGATAAGTTTATGCAAGGGCAGAAGTACACAAGAAGCAAATATGATCAATGTGTGTATTTGCGCAAGCTACAAGACGGTTCTTTCATTTATCTTCTTCTTTATGTCGATGATATGTTGATAGCCTCAAAGAATAAAGAAGAAATTGAGAAGCTGAAAAATCAGTTGAATCAAGAATTTGAAATGAAAGATCTAGGCGAAGCAAAGAAGATTCTCGGTATGGAGATATCCAGAGATAGGGAATTGGGGAGACTTTGTTTGTCTCAGAAGCAATATCTGAGAAAGGTACTAAAGCGTTTCGATATCGATGACAAGACTAAACCTGTTAGTACACCTCTTGCTCCTCATTTCAAACTTAGTGCTGCTCAGTCACCGAAGAATGATGCAGAACAGGAATACATGTCAAAGGTTCCCTATGCAAATGCTGTTGGTAGCTTGATGTATGCTATGGTGTGTACGAGACCTGACATTTCACAGGCTGTTGGAGTTGTGAGCAGGTACATGCATGATCCTGGCAAGGAGCATTGGCAAGCTGTGAAATGGATTCTACGGTATCTTCTGAACACCGTGGATGTTGGATTAGTTTTTGAGCGGGATAAGGAGAATGGTCAACGTGTAGTCGGATATTGTGATTCCGATTATGCAGGTGATTTGGATAAACGTCGATCAACTACTGGTTATGTGTTCACACTTGCAAAAGCACCAGTTAGTTGGAAGTCTACTTTACAGTCAACAGTGGCGCTCTCTACGACAGAGGCGGAATATATGGCAGTTACCGAAGCTGTTAAGGAGGCAATTTGGCTTCAAGGGTTGCTTGATGAATTGGGAATAAAGCAAAATAACATTGTTGTACATTGTGATAGCCAGAGTGCTATTCATTTGGCAAAGAACCAAGTTTATCATGCAAGGACGAAGCATATCGATGTTCGATTCCATTTTGTTAGAGAAATTCTTGAGGAAGATCAGGTAAAGCTCCAGAAGATTCAGACCGCTGAGAATCCTGCTGATATGTTGACAAAGGTGGTGACAGCTGTTAAGTTCAAACATTGTTTGGACTTGATTAATATTGTCCAAATTTGAAGCTGGCGCTGCGAAGCGCATTTGGAGACACTACAACGTTGCGAGAGAGAATAGAAATTACGTTTATAGAATTTTTGCCAAGGTGGAGATTGTAAAAAAAAAAAGATGGCTTCAATTCTAACCAAATTGGTCAAAAATGGTGGTTCAAAATTGGTGGCTCAAAATTGGTGGATTGGATTGAATTCCCACATGGTAATTAATTGCAAGTGGCTTGGGATTTTGCCTATAAATATGAGCTCAATTCCTCAATTGTAACTTGTCCCAAAATAGCTTGTTCTAAAGATTTCTCTTCTCTCTCCCTTTGTAATATTTCTTTAGTGAAATATATTTTTGGTAGTGTCCGAGGACGTAGGCAAAATTTTGGCCGAACCTCGTTAAATTTTGGTGTTCTCTCGTTTATTTATTTAATAGCTATTTGTTGGGCAAAACTCTATTTTGGTGGTTATTGTGAAAAGGGATTACATGTCTAGGTAAATTCTGTCAAACGACTCGTAAGTCTAAGGAAAGTGGGTTTTAAGTGAGACCGCTTGTGACTCCTCCACTTTCCTGGAAATTTACCTGGTGTAGTTTTTATCACAGTAATTCACAAATTATTTGGTGGAAAAAGCTCAATTTCCACAACAAAAAGAATAGAAGCTCAAGCAAAAAGTGATATTAGTTAACACAACTAGACCACGACCGCTTTTTAAATAGAAGTTGTAACCATTTGTTGCTAAAATAATTACTAAGTTTGCCTGCTGAAAGTATCTTAAGTATATCAGATGTCTATATATTTTCTTCTAATAATTGCTCACTCACCTGTATAAGAAGGGAATAGAAGGAAAGCTTGAATAAAGCAAAACAGTCAATTTAACAGAGTATAAAATACGCTCTTGTTAACTAATAAAGTCAAGCACAGGGACTTCTGCCTAGGGAGCAAGTAGGAAATAAGCTTATATGCAGTATCCTACTCCTAAAGCAATCTATGTGCCTAAAGCACTAGTCTAGGCTATCCAAGGTACTTCCATCAGTGTATTTCCGAAAGTTTCTGTTTCACGTCCTATAAAAAGTAACTCGTTCACTTTAAAATGATTTTTAACATACAGTATGGGATAAATTGGAGTTTAGCTGTCAAGTCTTAAAAGGAAAAGAATTAGCTATTGCTCACCGCATATTGGTTCGATATATGTTTCAGCCTTTTGAAGCTAGCAAGCGTCCACATAGGTACCACATGAATTTGGCTTTCATGTTCATTTAATGTGAACCACTGCATATCTTCCTTGGAGAACCCTAAGCATTCTAATAGACGGAACTTTGCTGCAGTAACATGAACCTTTCTACGGAGCAGACGAGCAGCCTCCAAGAACAGCCTTTCCTTCCCTTTAGCAAATAAACAAATAAAATGATGTACCATAATGAGAGGTGGCATGTAAGAGTGAGAAAAAGGATAATGGAGCCAGAAGAAAAGGATTAAGAGGTGGCATGTAAGAGTGAGACTCTACCAACTGTGTAGCTTCCAATTAGAAAAAGAGTTTTGGGGTTGAAAGATTCAGCTTGAATGGCCTCAATAACGAACTGGACTACAGCTTCCTGTTTTGGAAAGTCATACTGCAAGAAATCATGGAAAAAGATAAACTTCATTTACCAGACAGATCTTCAGTAAAATGAATTATAATGTGAGCTGATGCTTTTCAGTGAAAAAAAAAATAGACGGTTGAGCAATAAGAGATCAACTATTGCCTAGTTTTAGATATTGCCTATTTAGTTTGACAATAATACTTTAGTAACAAGGTTTAATTGGAATCCAAGTACCTAGAGTTCCAGTCGCTAAAACTTCATTAGTTCTGATGTGCAGACTTTGGTCAAAAAATCATACTAGATTTAGGAGCTCCTTTTCTCTATTTCTTCCTTTCTCTATCCTACACGGCCCAGATTTTCTCTGTCTGCAGCTACATATAAATATATAACAGTTGCAGTCGATTTTTGCAAGCAATAAGCCAATAAGCAAAAAATTCAAAATATTCTTGCTCATGGTAGGTTTTGATTTGCTGTCTGATTTCTAATGCAAGTAGTTTCCTAGCTGTAGTGAGATTGTTAACTCCTATTTATTCAGGTTTGTTTCCAAGTGAGATATGAACAAGGACCCTTCGCAGAGTAAGTTTCTTGCACTAATGATACATAGTTTCTTGCACTAATGATACGTAACTATGACTGTCTAACTAGAAAGTTTACATAAACTAATTTTTTACAGCATATTTTTTGGCAAGAGGTAAAGCAATTACTCAAATGCAGAATTACCTGGGGATCACAGTATGTAGTATCAAGGATGAGAGTATGGATACGACACATTTGTAAAGCTGTCATGCTTGCCATATTCTTACAAAAACGAAAATCTCCTGTGTGTAGAACTGCCTGGAAATTTAAATTTTGGGATTAACTTAAGAAATGACAATAAGATTAAAACTACTATATAACAGTAGCTTAAGAAGTCAATGTGGAGCATACCTTACCATTGGGAGGTTCAAATAGTATTATGATGGAACCAGGGCAGTGGTTTGCATCCAAGCATGTCACGTCGACACCAGCAATACTAATCTTTTGATTGAGAGGCAAAATTTGCAATCTATCCCACGGGATCCCAATCTTCATATTTACAAGTCTTGCTGTGATCAAGGAACAATAGATCTTCCCGTGACAGAAGTTCCTTGTTAAACCTTGATAATCTGTGAAAATAATCATAAATAATTCTCCTTAGAATGGCCAAGCTTTTACTGCTAAATGCATTATTTTGAAATACCATACGGCCTGCGATGATGTATGGTAATGAGTATTGGACAGTAAAAGGACAGCACATGAGTAAGATACATATTGTGAAAATGAAAATGATAAGATAGATGTGTGGACACACTAGCATGGATAGAATCCAAAATGAGTACATTAGAGAAAATGTGATGGTAGCGCCTATTGAGAATAAGATAAAAGAACATAAATTGGGATGGTTTGATCATGTAAAACGAAGATATAACGATGCATCGGTCAAAAAAATAAAACAAGTTAGAGTAGATATAGCTAAGAGAGGCAGAGGTAGGCCTAAATTGACTTGGTCAATGATGGTCCAAAATGATCTTATAATGTTATATCTATCAGAAAAGATAGCCCTAAATCGTACCGAGTGAAAAAGAAGAATTCATATAACTGACTCTAATTGACTTGGGATTAAAATTTTGTTGAGTTGAGTAGAGTAGAGTAGAGAGTACCATAAGCGCATAAGGGAAAATAGCTAGTCATTAAAGCTAAAACGTAATAAATTGTTGGCTTCCTTTGGGAAAAATGAAAGAGTTTTTTTTTCATGATAAATAATTGCATCAATCCACAATCTGAAAAAGAAAAAAAAATATCTATGCAACTGTTGGACTTCTGAAAGTTGATTTAGTGGCATGGTTGAATGGAATCAGCTTTGTGAGCTCCCCTAGCCCTTAATACATATGATACAGTTAAAGAAGGCTAAAACAAAAAAATTTAAATTAAGAAAATAAAAACTTAAATGAGACAAGATGGGTAAATCAAGGGGGAAAAAGAAAAGCTTTTGAAATTTGAAAGTGAAACATGAGAAGTAGCAGAGAAATTTTTAAACAGAACATATAAAGCCAATTAAATAACCAGCAAAGAAACAAAATCGAATATCAACATCACACAGGAAAAAAAAATCTTTACAGTGGGAATTTCCATTCTTTTGATATGGAAAATAATAGGAAGCATAAAAGTAGAGCAAGAAGAAAATTAAACTGAACTTACGATCCATATGGAAGTGTGTGAGAAACCAATGGGAACAATCACCCCTAAGATATTTGAAAGCATCCTGCAGACATATAATTTGAACAAAGAAAGCAATAGAACTCATCAACATAGGGAAATATATAACACTTGAATCCACTCCAAAAGCTGTTTTTGAAAAGCCACTTCGTATAGAATAGAAAAGGCAACATTTTGTGCATAAGTTCCACTAAAATTTTTCTATTAAAAGATGAAGGCCATTACCACTTGAAATGGCGTTCCAGGTATGGTGCACCACAAAGGAATATCTTTGAGTTTCCTATTATTTACAGGGCTTTTTTTTGCCTCACGTTTATGAACAGAATCTGGGCGACTCTTTGCTAGTCCTTGCTTCTTTGAAGAGGTGGAGCAAGTTTTCTTCCTAGCACTAACAGAACCGGGAAAATAGTCTGTAATTAACTTGTTTGTGATTGGTGTATTACTTCCACTATCAACAACTTTGGAAGCCTCCACTTGCATCTCTGCATCAGGGATATTCCACGATCCAACTTCAACAGACACGTGTGTATCCCTGTGTGTCTCATTCACCAGATTACACCCTTTTCTAAGTTCTGCAAGGGCATGCACAATCTTCTTCCTAGGACCAAGTGCAGTGACGCCTATGTTAAAGAGGTCCTGCAAATAAGGGGGAAAAAAAGAGCATTTATCAAGCGATTTATATTTTCAAGTAAAAGAAATAGCAACCAGAGAAAAAATTACAATTTCAACACTGTCTACATGAAGGGAAGCAAGCATACCTCTTCTGTTAGCCACCTTAAAGAGTCCCAATCAATCTCTTCTTGAACAAAAGCTTCCTGATATCTTTCTAAACCTAAACTTTGTAGCCATTTAAGAACAGGGGAAACATCAACGACTTGGCCTGGAGAATGAGCAAGATCATCAACAACTTGGGGTGCAAAGTGAGTTTCCCTGTCATTGCTGGCAGGAAAAACCTGCAGCAAACACGCATACTAACCATCAAGTCTTAAATTACACTTTATATTGAGAAAGTGCTGCAAAGAACATTTATAGGTCTTTGGTGAGGCATAAAAAAGATTAGTTTAGTATTAAAAATTGCATGCTTAAGTGGTCATATCTTGCTCAGTTAATGGATAAAAATGTACTGCAGCCAATAATCATATATTCAAATCTGATATATCCACCGAAGCTAGCTAGGCCAAACATAATCCCATTCTGGAATTATTAATATCTGGTGGTTATCGGAATAGCTATTATGTGCAAAATATGAACCAAATGAAATTTGTCATTCCGCCTCATCAAGGACCAAATTCTGAACTAATAATGAGCATGGAAAAAGAACTAAGGGCTAACCTTATATCAACTACCCGAGACGTTCATATCCAGTTAATATAGCAGATTCTGATAAAAGATTGAGTTTTACGATTGTTTAATTCGGTTAATTAGCTAATCTCATTCATCAAACACCTAAATATGTCAAATAAATAAATAAATTCAACAAGACAGAGAAATGCAAATGATAAACAAGGGGGAAAGCCAGAAACTCACTTCTTGAGCATTTTTCTCCTCTTTGTCTAGACAATCGTTAGTATGAACCAGTCTAGATTCCTCACTCAGATCCGAAATGTCAATCCCGCAAAGCGGACACTGAATTAAACGATCCCCATTATCTACACCGTTGGTAACTCTATTTTCCTCACTCGTTTCACCATCACACAACTTAATTAAGAAATCCAGCTGACCATCTTCATCAAAATCCTCGAATCCATCAACCTCCTCTAATCCAGAATGACCCACAAGATTGACCCCAGAATCCACTCCCGACTTCAGTAGCCTAGCTTCTATAGAATTGCACAAATACCGAGTATTTACTTCCAGCCCCTCTTTCCTCTTACTACTCTCAATCCCAAAACTCTCAAAACTCTTCTTTTGAGATTGCTTGTCGTCTTCTTTAATGTTATTATTACTACAAACAATGCTCGACTCTATAAAATCCAAGCTACAATCCTCGTCTAACTTGAACTCTTCGTCGGTATCAGGTGAAGTTTTCTGATTAGGTGCGGAGTAAGTGGAAGCAACGTTCTCCTTGCCGGAACTGATGGATCGCCTGGGCTTTTTGGGCGGGCGGTGGCGATAATTGGAGGGGTTAAGGGGCTTTCTGTAATTTGAAGTTTGTTGTGATTGTGAGAGAGGGATTTGGAAATCGTCATCGTCATCATGGTGTGGGATTGAGAGGGAGAGAGATTGTGGCTGAGAGGATTTGGGTTTTGAAGGCATTGTTTTTGGGAATTTTGAGTTCTTGTCTATGGAGTTCTATATTTCGAAAAGTTAATTTTCGTATTTTTGGAGCAAAGCTAGAGTTTTGAGGAGGGAAATTTCAAATTTTAAAGGACTAAAACGACACCTCGTTTATTCGCTAATAATTAAGATTTTTTGTTTATTAAAATTTGAACGATATAAATTCAAAAAATAATGAACGATATGGTGTGAGCGTGGCGATATCCATTAAATATTTTAGAAATATAATTTTCAAAAATTCATTTAAATATAAATTAATTGTTTATTTAAGCTGAAGCTAAAAAATTATATTTTAATTATTTCAATTGATGAAGTTGATAGCGTGTATGATAATACTTTACTCAAAGTTCATATATATAACCTAAATTTCTTTTTTTTTTTGGTAATCAATGGCAAAATTTCTTTTTATTTGTATTTTTTTTTACCAGTGACACGCAATTTTTTTTAATGTTTATTTAGAATTTTTTAATTTTTTATTCATCTTTATTATGTGTTTACATGTAATATTGTAATTATAAAAAGAATTGCAGTAGGGGTTGTCGTGCGAGTTATCAAAAGGGAAACACAAGGAGTGTTACGAGTGTATGCCACTCATTAGTGAGTTCATGTTGCATAATCCACAAGGTCTCTTCAATTTCACATTTTAAATAATAGCAAATTTTAATTATTTTCATACAAAAATTAAAATATTTTCATAAATAGTTATTCTTTTTTTTTTAAATTATTTATAACAATAAGGAAATAAAGCTCAATTCTCTCTCTCTCTCTCTCTCTCTCTCTCTCTATATACAAAGTCAATAAGTTTCTAATCCTATGAATTAAGGATGAAAATGCATACAATATTGGATGGGAACCCTTGTGAGCCTCCAGTAATAGGGGGTGTGAAAATGTATATAATATATTTTGATCGAATTCGGATGATTTGTATTATATATACAGATTAAATTAGATTAATATTTTTAAACAAATTTAGATTCGATAGGGTGATATTGAGATTTATTTTTTTGATTCAACCTAAATCCGACCAACATATATATATTATACATATATATTTATAAATTATAATATATATCACATAACCCGACTCGAATTAACTAAACTTATAAATTTGTATATATAATAATATATATTGATATATTTATAATATATATTATAATCTGATTTAACTCGACTAAACTAAATTAAAATTAAAAATTTACAGGTCGATAAAAAATATATATAATTTCGATAGAATTTAGCTTAATTTTTTAGTATATAAATAAATTTGATCGGATTAAAATATACTCTCAACCGATCCAACTTAACCAATATCCATCCATACACCGCACAAAGGCTATTCACTCCCATCTTGAGCTTTTTAATTCCCAAATTCGAATGCAACGAGACTCTTCATTAATAAATGGTGATCTAATCGATTTGAACTTAGTTTTTACTTTTTTTATTTTTATTGTTTTTAATTTTAAATGAATTTATAAAATTTTTAATGTAAGTATGAAGCGAAATTCCAAAAACATTTACAAGAAGGATGTAATTTATAAAAAGGTATTTTAATTTGAGAAGGAGACTCTTCATTCATCCATTTTGTTGTGTACCCGTGTTTTATGGCTACATACAAATTTTTCATCTTTCAACTTCCCTATAACAAATATACATGATAGAAATTCATTTAATTTATTTTTAAGGATTTCATTTAAATTATTGTGAATTTCACGCTTACATAGTTAAAAAACAAATAAAAAACAAAAACCAAATTCTATAAAAATATCTAAAGTTTTTGAAAAAATAAATTATATAAAGCTAATAAAAGCAATTTTATGGATCCAAACATATAATTTCTTTAATTTTTTTATTTCGCATTTTTCTGGTGATATTTCTATATTCTTTCCCTTCACCATTTATCTCTCATGTTGCCTTGTATAGATATCAATTAAAGTTTATAAAGTACCAATATATATATAATTTTTTTTCATCATTTTAATAGCTTTTTATATAATAAAGTTAATTTGTATGTCTATTTTATTTATTAATATTTAAGATTCTAAAAAGGTAATATTCATATTTAATTAAATAATAATAATAAGGATATAGAAAGAGAATTTTTATTATTGGATAGGTTTCAATATGTTTTTTTTTTATTAACGAGAAATTCCTACTTAATAGAATATCAACTACACTAATTTCAGGTGGATATCAACCATCAAATAAGTAAAATTTTGACAGAAGTAGCCTAGCAATAATGAATACAAATACTTAATCTCTTAATAATAATTTTATTAATTTTAAATAATCAAAATTTGAGATTAAAAAATAAGTATTTCAATTTAGAATTTTTAAGAATAAATATAAATTATTCATTAAGGTGTGGTGGTCATGAACCTTCTCACTTAATTTTTAAATTTAAATTTTAAGTATCATTCTCTTCAAGTATAAATAAATAAAATAGAAATTACAAGCCAAGATAGAAGGAAAAACTATTAAGAACAAATAAATAAATAAGAAATTAAAAAAAAACATAATAATAACAAAAAATAAAGCATTAGGAACAATTGCTTCGTCGTTTCAAAAACAAAATAATAAAAAAAAATCTTTGGATTTTGGAACAATTGCTTCGTCGTTAGGGCGACGCTACTTGAATGATCACACAGTTGCTACGACCGCTTATTTCAAACGACAGACGTTTGTTAGATCCAAATGTTCAGTCGTTTCGTTTAGTCCCCTTGCTAAAAAGCTGCGTCCACAAAAGATGACGACAGCGAAACTTGCTTTGCTTTGCCAGTTCCCATTTAAAACAGAACAAAACAGCAAGTTTATAAACAAAGCATAGCCTTGAGTCTCTCCATCAAGCATTGGCAATTAAGCTCTCAGATTCTGCAAATCAAGATCTTATCGGCGGCTAAGCAGCACAGACTGAAAGCGTCCTTATCACTTGATTGATTTGTAAGTTATATTCATCATCAAGCAGAAATTTCATTTACATTATGCAGTGATTGACTTTAAACGGTTTAATTTATTGCTCTTTTTTTTAGTTGCTGAAGCAGTAATATGTCAGAGGAGAAAAGTTGTTGTGTCGTCACTGGCGGTAGGGGCTTCGCAGCCCGGCATTTGGTGGAAATGCTTATTCGAAACAACATGTTTTTAGTTCGGATTGCTGATTTGGAGCCTACTGTTAAGCTAAGCGTTGAGGAGGAGAGTGGAATCCTTGGTGAAGCTTTGAAATCTGGTCGCGCTAAATATGTTTCCATGGATCTTCGCGACAAGGCCAAAGTTCTTAAAGGTCAGATATCTTTATTGACTGCAATTTACTTTGTGATTGAAAAAAAAAATGGAACTCTTTATGATATATTTTACAATTTTTTTTAATGATATTTTTTCATGTTTTGCTCGTATAGCTATTGAAGGAGCTCAGGTTGTGTTCCACATGGCTGCTCCTAATTCTTCTGTTAATAACTACCAGCTCCATTATTCAGTGAATGTGCACGGTAACATTAGTTGATTTTGAAGAGTTCACTAGTAATTATCCTTTTTTTTTGGGTTTCTTATACTTTAATTTGAAGAGCTGATTTTGTTCTTGTTCCTTGTTTTTTGACTGTAATTTGCAGGGACAAAGAATGTTATTGATGCTTGTGTTGAGTTAAAAGTGAAGAGGCTTATTTATACCAGTTCTGCTAGTGTGGTTTTTGATGGGATTCATGGAATTTTCAATGGAGATGAATCCTTGCCATACCCCGCTAAGGTACTCACTTGGTAGACGCTGCTAAATTTTGTGAATGTATTAACTTAACATGGGATATATTGAATCTTGAAATGGAGAGAGTCATTTTCTTCAACTGTTTCAGCCACTTGATTCGTATACAGCAACTAAAACTGAAGGTGAGGCCGCAATTATCAAGGCAAATGGCAGTAATGGGCTTCTTACATGTAGCTTACGCCCTAGCAGTATATTTGGCCCTGGAGATAGGTTGTTTATTCCATCTTTGGTTGCTGCAGCAAGGGCTGGGAAATCCAAGGTAAATTATCATTTGCTAGTTGTTAATGCAATTGTGTCTTGGGATTGTCCAGGTGAGTAATATGGCTATTTAGAACATGAGATGCTTATTTCAAAATTCTGTCAGAATTGCACCATTCAATCTAAAAAGGTTTTTCTGTTGTCAGCCTGTAAGTTTTGATGGGTTACAAAGTCTCTTTGATTGTTTTTAGCAATTTAGCTGATATTTAAGATTGCTGCATGGGATTAATTTTATACCAAAAACCAACTTCTGCGGCCATCATATTATATTCTCTACTCTCTTTTTAGTGTTCCAGCGCAATGCATGCAGTTATGGGGCTGAAATTGCTGTAGTTTCTTTGATGTGTTTTCCACTAAATCCAATGTCTCATTTTTCTTTTCTTTATTATTAATTGAATAGTTCATAATTGGGGACGGCAATAACATTTATGATTTCACATATGTTGAAAATGTGGCACATGCCCACATTTGTGCTGAACGAGCTCTAGCATCAGGAGGGGAGGTTGCAAAGAATGCTGCTGGGCAGGTACAATCCTTTTCTGCTTTGAGTAATAATGATTTTCCTATTGTGGGATTAGACTTTATTAAGTAGGTAACTCATAGTCAAGGAGATTTTATTTGTTGAAGTAAATTTATGTGTTATAAACCGTACTAAAGTAATTTAAACTAAAACATCAAGTGCAAAATGTGCATTTCGATTCCCTCTACCCTCTCCAAATGCAAATTCTATATTCATTGAGCATAAACTTAAGACATTCATGTACCACTTGTCTGGTTCATTTGTATCTCTGTGCATGCGCGCGTGTGTATATATATACGCATACACACTCTCTCACACACCCACAGAGACATATATGTAGTTCATGAGGCACCAAAATCTATGGATCCTTGTTTAGCCATTTGGAGATGCATAAGTTAATATGTTTACATGGCTCTGGCAGATGTATTTACTTTAATTATGGATGAATTGACTAATAAAAGACTTGGAGGTTTCTTTGGCCTATCCACTTTTTATATGAAAATGATGCGCAAGGCATATTCAATGCTTTTGTCCGTAGGATCATCATATTACATGCTATCAAGTCTCTTCTTGGACTGATGAACCAAAGCCTTGTGGGCCTAAGTTGGGTTTGCAGTGACTAAGCCAATTAGAAGCTTAGCTTAGGTTGCTTTGCATGCGTACAGGGCAAAGATCAAAGTTCACAGCATTCATGAAAGATACATTTTAGTTTGGAAAGGTCAATATGGATGCCGTGTTTCATCAAAATATAGTCCCAGAGCCCCAATTTACACTTTGATTTGCACAGCTTCATTTAAAGCCATGTGGAAGTGGTTTGAGGGTATGTTGCATGTCTTCTAGAGGATATCATCTTTCATCTTTAATTCATAAGGTCAATGATGATGCTAACAAAATTTTAAATTATTAAACTTTAAGTCTTTGACACTTTAGCATGTCACCTTTTGAGGAGAGTTTGTATTGTGTGCTTCATGTTAATCTGGGCTCTGAAATTGGAAATAACTGCTGGTAAAAGTTCTCTAGGGATATACTTTTTTTAACTCGTCTGATTTTGTCAAACACTTGCCAAAGAAAGATACTTAATATACTGTTCTCAAGTAATTTTTGTTAAATTATGCTGATTCCTTCTTTCTGAATGTAACAGTAGATGTTAAACTGGGAAATATGTTGCCTGTTTTTGACTAAGAGGTAATGGATTTGCAGGCATATTTTATAACCAACATGGAGCCTATTAAGTTCTGGGAGTTTACCTCACTTGTGTTGGGAGGTCTTGGCTATGAGAGGTAGGCACCTTTTTTTTTTTAATTTTTCCCTTTACATTGAGTAATAGGACACAACTGTCTACATGTTTCTTTCTTTTTATTAGTTGAATCGGGTCCTTCTACGGTTGCCCTTGCGCAAGTATTGAGGTTGCTTGGTAATCTTGCATTGATCAGTGCATTGGCCATACTTAAACTGGGCCTAATTTTTTATTGGTTGATCCAGAGCCCAGCGCGGCCTGGACATCTGGGCTTGAGCCTTTACCAGGTTTGGCCTTGCTGGTTACTAACTCTCAATCAGCTCTGATCTTGCATTGGGTTGTTGACTTAATTTTTTGTTTTTAAGAATTTTTCTTCTGGCAAGTTTGTTTTCTACCTAGCTTGTTATTGTTCATTCTGTTTTTTAGATGAGAAGATAATATTTTTTTGTTCATTCTTATGCTCTTTTTATAATGTAGTGCTCCTTATGCAGTGCTGCATTTCTAGCTGGACAGTGCAATATCTGTTTCTTTTATTTATTATTCTTTTATAAGTATTTACATGGAAACTCGAGCAAGAAAATTAGTTATACAACTTTCAATGCCAATGTCTTTCTCTGAACAAATGTAGCTTGCAGGCCAAGGATAAAGATCCCTGCTTTTGCTATGATGCCACTTGCACATGTGGTGGAGTGGACATATAAGTTACTGGGCCCATATGGGATGAAGGTTCCACAGTTGATACCTTCAAGAATTAGACTTCTTTCCTGTAGCAGATCTTTTAATTGTTCAAAAGCAAAGGATCGGCTTGGCTACACGTCCATCGTATCACTTGAGGTTTTTGAAAGATTATGAAAATTTACTTATTTGCTAGCTTTTATATCATGAATTATTTTGCTATTTGAAAGACTTCTATAAAAATTTGTTAAAGTTTTGAGATATATTACTTTTGCTGAACCTTTACGAGTTTAGTAACACCTTGCTGTTTGAGTTACATTTAGTCCCTGCTTTCTGAACTGGCCGTTGTTGGATATGAACCTTCCTAGTTGATTAGACATTCGACATTGTTTCTATGCATAAATTATATTTTGGATGGTTATTCTATAAAATATTCTGAGGTCCATCAGTATAATTTTCTTTTGTATGTAATGAAAATTGCAAGTACTTCAGATTGTTACAGCCCTATCTCTCTAATGTTATGGATGGATGACCCTTCCTTTCTGGCTGCATCCCTGATTCAAAATCTCAGATTGATGGTTCATTTGTGATACTGTAATTGTGACTTTTTTGCAGGATGGTTTGAAAAGGACTCTAGAATCATTTTCAGAGTTGAGGGCTGAAAATCAACCCAGGAGAGAAGGACCATCTAAAGCCAACAAATATCTTGGAGGTGGAAGGGGTATGAGTGTTTACTATCAATCCATGCCACCACTTTATTTTTTTTTGTTCAGTGCAGCTTTCCCGAACATTAGTATTTTGGAAGCGTTCTTACATAATAATGGGATGCCAAGTGCTACATATAATTCAAATTGAGCTAAGCTTTTTGGTTGCCCATAACAACTATATATTTTGGCACCTTAACTATGGTCAGCTAATTACGAAACAATAAAAAGACATGCAAAAATATGTGAAATTAGGATGAACCACTCTGCATGGATTTGGTTTCTAAAGACAAGAAAAATTGAGTGTTTGTACCTGGGTATAGATGTCTAAAATAGTGCAATAATGTACTTGGGATTTTGTTCCTCTTTAATGTTGACAGAAAAGGATGGCACTGAAATTTGTAAGGACTGCTTGGAATTATTGTACCCTATTGTCACAACACAATGATGATCATATTATGTTTCATGTGCAGTAAACCATCGTGGACTAATGTTGAACAGTTCTTTTAGCATTCACCTTCATGTCATTACTCTTCCTTTAATAAAGTCATGCCAATAGTCATACAGCTTCTCAAAAATGATCCTCTGCTCGTATATTTGTGTGAAGATATTTGTTCTGGGTTCTTAGACATGTTTGAAAAGTGATTAATCATACAATTTTACTTTAAATTTACTAATCTGCTGCTGCTGCGGCGGCCATTTGCAGCTGCTGACACACTACTTTGGAAGGATAAAAAGCAGACACTGATGACATTGTTAATTCTGATTGCAATTTACTACAACTTTATTGCATCTCAGTCTACCATCATTACTGCGCTATCAAAGCTTCTGTTGGTGACATTAATTTTCCTGTTCATCCATGGAATTTTACCGGAGAAAATGTATGTAAACTTCTTTATTTCAGTGGTCAGTGTGTTGATCTATTTTTTTCTTATGGAATTATATAATATCTTCTAAGAGTATAACCTTTTTATGTTCTCCAATCCATGAACATAGCATATTTTGTATGAGGTGCTGGGATGTGCTGTGCATTAACTTCTTACTGCAGCTTATCTTTCTTGAAAACAGTGAATTTTCACTATTGTTATGAGATTATGGCATCTATGGTTGAAATGGAGGTTATGCATTCTACAATGTAATAACAACTTCAGGAATCCTGGAGAAGTTAACAATTAAGATATTATAACTGAATAAACCGATATTTTCCTCTAGCTGATGGTTAAGAAAAGTAATATAATCTGTTTAATTTTCAGCATCATTTCATTTTTGTATTGAGCTTCAATTTGAAAACCTGCTTCATTAATTATAAAACTGTATGCACATGTTGTAATTCTTGTGAATCTTCTGATATAGTGGGAGAAATAGAAGCTTGTCAATGCTAAATCGATAAATGCTAGCTGCTGCCAATAAATTGGATTTTCTTTTCCTGCAGGTTTGGATATACAATTGAACAAATTCCTGTATCATATTTTCATTTATCAGAAGAGAAGTCTCGCCAAATAACTCTTTCAGTGGCTTCATCATGGAATACTGCCGTTAATGTTTTAGAATCACTTTGCAAGGGGAATGACTGGATGCTGTTCTTTAAGGTATTCACTAGTGTTCAGAACAGTCTCATCCATTTTTGTTGTCTCTATTATTATTCTTTTGCTATACTGCCCTTGATTGTCATAGTTATGTGTGTCAGTATAACATCTGAACAGGTTTTGAAGGCAAATGACCTCATTAAATAAGGGATGGAAAAAAATCAATTTATCCAACCTGGTGGGTTGGGTTTTTGTTTTCATTTTGCATAACTGACAGCTGACCAAATTGAAGTGCACGTAAAATATAATTAATACTTGTATTCTAACTCTTTTTTTATTAACTTTTCAGTGTGCTATACCTTGATATAGAAAAAAACAATAAAACGTATTGAAATAAATATATACATATATGTTCAAAATGTTCATTGTAATGATATTAATGAATATTAAAAAATGAAGTTGTGTTTAGGAGGGCTAATCCTTGTTCTGGTAACTGAACAATACCCATCCTTACATACTGTAGTAATAGGCATTGCTGTGTAATATGGTAGACATGTTAGTGACCATAATGCACCCTACTGGCTGGTCAGTCTAGCTTGAAAGCAAACTAATAACTGATTCTCATAGTAAGTTACAACAAAGACGTGGTTGCAACCTTTTTGTTTGCTTTAAACTTCCTTGATTGTACATATATAAATATGTTGCAGTTTAGTAAAACTTTCTTTGATATATTGCTGCTTTTTTGGGTTTTCTAAGTCACTCTATGGTTTAATCAAATAGGTTGCTGTGTTGCTATTGATTCTTAGCCTCCTTGGAGCCATTTCATTTCAGAGTTTATTTGTTATAGGTGTGATCTCAATCTCTCTCTCTCTCTCTCTCTCTCATACACATACATGTACATACAGACACATATGGGATATATGCACGTGCATGCATATGCATACACAAATGCATGCGCATACATACCCATATGAGCACTGCCTGTTAATGCATGCCTGCACACATGAATGCATGTGTATGCAGAGTCAGAGTTGTTCCCTTTTTGAAAGGTTTCTAAAGGTGATATTTTTAAGTTTTTGCCATTCCATGTCAGAACATCAAGAAGTGATGATTGCAAGTGAAAATTCAACTCAGGATCCTGTTTGGCCTTCTGAAATTATTTTTCACTTGGTGTCCCTTTAATCTAGTACAATGATGCATGGACATAAGCATCTTTCTACCTTTGCCTTTAGTGCTACTTTTTTCTATTATGTAAAAGTTGTACCACCTTAACTGAGTCACAAACCGACTCTTTTTTATATTTTTGCAGGACTTCCTGTTGCTTTCCTGGCATTTTTTGTGTATGAGAAAAACGAGCAAGCAATTGATGCCACATTTTCGGAAGCTCTCTCTTTCGGATGCAGATTAAAATCTGATGTGTCTAAAAAAGTATTTGGCCCCAAGAAGAGGGATTGATGGACGGCTTCCCAAATCCTTTTCCCAAACAAAGCATACATATTATCTAACGTGTTGTCCAGTGCTAGTAAGAACCTTCCACAAAATGGTTTCTTTTTTTCATTTTGCTTAATAGGGGATACCCGACTTGTATCAATACTCATAAACTCTTTGTAGTAATCAGTTATCCAAATTCTATTTTGTTAATTGAATGATGAGGCTGAAAATTTTCTTTTTTGTTTAATTTATTTTACAGTTTTAACGTAACTCCTAAAACAAAAATGAGAGGTAATTACATAGAATACTGATTTTTAAGTTCTGTTTTCGAATATACGGTGCTAACATTTTTTTTTTCATTTTGATATGAAAGTTGTATAAATAATTTCAACTAAAGTAGTATCTCACATTTTGTTGCAAGATAGACTGGGATGACGATTTACTATATTTTTAAAATTTCAATAACTTTTTTTGTACTTCGAAAAATTTTAAAATCCATATTTATAAAATAAAAAAAGGTTCTTTTTTAGTGTAGTTTTGTAAAATTCTCTGATAAATAATCTCAAATGAGATGTTATAATGGGCCTTGAGTCTAACTCAATGAAATGGGCAGTTCTTCGATTGGACATGTGGACCGATTGGTCCAACCCAATATCAAAAGAGAGGGGAAGAGATGTTCTAATCGAATTAAAAATTTTAAAAAAATACATTTCCATTGGGAAATTAAAAAGAATACTTAAATCAAACAAATGAACTTTAAAAAGAAGAAAACCAATATTGAAATTGAAGTAGTCAACAAGACTCCAAAAGAAAAAGAAATAGAATTTAGAAGCCTCGATCCTCCCCTCCCTATTTTCTTCTTCCTCTTCTTCTTTTCTCTTTTCTTCTTGGCACGTCTTTGCAGCAGTAGATTGGCACTACTTTTTTTATTGGTTTTTGGAAGTTGACATTTCCTAGCGACTACATGGAAAATTATAAAAAATTCCCAGCAATGGTATTTCCAATCCACACTATTTTTTTTTCTCTTTTTTCTACTTTGAAGATTAGGACATTTTCCAACTATATATATATTTTTCACATTTATTAAAATTAAAATTTTTTAAAAAAGATTTAAAACATATTTTCCATATTTAAACAACACATTCATAAATTATTTTATAAAATGGGAGTTAATATCCACATAATATCCTTTGTAGGTCGTTGACATACATACATAATATAAAATAGAAATTAATATAATGGTATGTACGTGGTGGAGGAGGAAAATGCCAGAAAGACAAAAAGGAACTTGTTGGCTTACTCTTTCATACCAACCCAAAAGGAAAATTATTCTCAACATTAGTTTATAAAAATGCCTCTTGATTTCAGTTGCTAGCATAGCAAACTTATGTTTATATATAAATGTATGATCAATAATCAAATAAAAACTTATCTATAATATAAAAAACTATCGCTAGCAAACTTAATTATGTTTATATATAAATGAATGGTCAATAATTAAATAAAAACTTATATATATATAATATAAAACTATGTCATTGTGTGATGTTTCACATCCAATTTCTTTAAACAAAATGGTATTATCATGCTATATTAATGTGATACTCACAAATGATGTTAACTTCTTGTCTTTCCTTATAAGGTTCAAATCAATTATTAATGTGTTATAATTACTGAAAATTTCTCTATCTTTTATTTTTTTAATTAATTTATTTTATATATTTAAAAATATTGAGAGAAAAAAAAATCTCCAGTCAAAAGTTTTTATATTGTTGGAATTTTTTAAGTATCAATTAATGATATAAAATTGAAGTAACGACAATTATTAATTTATTAAGGATTTTATTTTAAATAGATAAATATATTTTTTTATAAAATATATTTAAGTTTATGTTTTTAATAAAATAATTATTTTTTATTTTTTATGAAATAAACCATATTTTTATTGATTTAGGAGAGAGGAAATTTTTAATTATATATATATATATATATTGCAGTGAAAATAAAATAATGAAAAAACCAATAATTATTTAAAATTAAGGAGGAAATAGACAAAGAGAGGGGTTGCGTTGAGATGTGTTATGAAAGATGTGATTTCGGGCATAAGTAGATGGATGAAGATTTAGTATGACCCACCACTTTCAAAAATAAAATTATTACTCAGAATGATCACTTGCTGGTGGACTTTCTTGCAACTTTCCATTACAAAATGTTCTTACTATTTTGCAGTAAAATTGCTTCATTTTTCTTCCTCTGAATCTCTGCCCTCTGCCCTCTTCATTATTTCAAAACCTGACTCTCATCCAATTTCAATTCATAATATTATAATTTCAAAAATGTTTTTAATATTATTAAATTATATATATATATATACACCCCACATAACCAGCCTTTAGTTTCACATATCTTCGGTTTCTTAGTATGGAATCAATCGTAATTAATCATATTCACAGGCAAGAAACAAATTAAACGCTCACTATCATCTCATATATCATTAATTTTGTACATTTATATAGGTGTATTTAATTAGTTGACAATTTTAAATTTATGAAGTTAAAAAATTTTCAAATATAAATTTGTTGCTTAAATGTTATACATATATATATTATTTATAAATAAGATTTAGATATGTTTGTTAACATCATTAAAATGACTTTTTAACATATACTACATAAATAAATTTACATTTAAAAATTGAAATGTGATATCATCCTATAATTAAATAAAAAAAAAAAGAAGAAGAAGGTATAATTTGGTTAATTTATTTATTTGAGCAGGTATTTGGCACTTAAGAAGGTCAACTATAATGGAGCTTTTAATCCTTTTATGATGATGGGAAGGCCATTTATTAGTAGACATGAAAAACTTAAAGCTTTAGGTAACCCAAACGGGAGTTTCATGGAAAGGACTGGACTTCTGTGCTGTCATGTCCGTGACTCTACCCTTTTTAATTACATTCTTCTCCGTCTACTCTTTCTCTATTTACAATTCTCCCATCTCACATTCATTTTCTACACATGCACGGGATATGCAATCCGTCAATTTAGTTGATTTTTAAAAATATGATAAAATTGAATAATTTATCCTTTAAAATCAATTACTTATAAGAAGTGAAGTTTTATAAAACTTACCACTATTGGCCAAATTCAATTAAATTAGATTAATTTTTATTTGTAAAATATGTAAGTCGAAATCAAACCAATAATATTAATTTGTTAGAATTTCAATTCAAAGTCAACTAATTCAATTGATTTAATTCAACGTAAACAATTGAGTTGATCAAAAATGCGATTCAGTCGGATTGATTATGCCCATTTTCCCGTGCCTGCACGCATACTTGAATTTTGATTTATCTATCTAATACCAATTATGTCTAATCATGCTGATTAGGTTAAGAACTCAAGACATTCGAAAAAAATATTTGAGTTTATTTAAATATGTGTTTCATGTTTTTATATTTGATATTTGCATTATATATAATATCTGTTTTTCTTTTTTTAAAGGAATGCTCATTTAACTTTATAACTCAATTCATATGTATTGATCTATAAATATTTGATGATTTTCCACCCTCTTATTTCATTTATTCATGTCCTTCAAATTCAAAATTCTAATTTGAATTATAGTTTTTTGTTACTCAAAATATGTAACAAACAGAGACTAAAGCTAGAATTACTTTAACTTTTAGCTAAATAAGTTAATTTCATATACTGGAAATTAGAGTCCATTCAATTTAGTTTCTAATCTAAACGCATTAAAACTAAAAGAAAGATATAGATTTCATAAAGTAAAACTAGCACGAGACAAAGTCACCCTGACTAAATTACGAGCAATCTTGTTAGCTTATCTCCACAACCATAATAATTTGTGACCCTCTATATTATAGAATAAAGTACAACAATATGTAATTATAGAACCAAATTCAGAAATTTGAAATATGGTTTTTATTAAATGATTTGTTGATTATATTTATACTATACTTTTTATTAATTAATTACATTTTAATTGGATTTCAACTAATAATTTTATAATCTTAAATTCTAATATTACTCGCTAAAACTATGAAAATATTTTTCAATCTCAACAATTTAGTACACGTCACTTTCACTATCAGTGCATGGCTACATGCATTAAATTTCAATATCCCAAAATACCTGTATTATTGCATAGGAGGGGCTAGAATTTATGGAGTTTTTGGGATATTAATTAATATAATTTACATCACAAATTTTCATCTCAACATCAATCATTCTCAAATTTGCACAAATATTTATATAAATGATAAAATAAATGTCTCTAAAATATTACAATAAGGGGAGAAATATATATATATATATATATAATGATTGACAAAAATGAAGTTAATTAAAATAATCATATTTACACAAGTAATAAAATATATTTCATTTATCAAATATAAATGTTTATGATTTCGAACGAATAAAATGATATTTGTCCATTCATTCTCAATTAAGATAAAATTTTATATTAAATTTAATTTCAGAGAACTTTTTTAAATATAACCATATATATAAAAAAATTAAATAAAATATCTTCTCATGGCATAATAATAATAATAATAATAATAATAATAATAATAATAATAATAATAATAATAATAATAATAATAATAATAATAATAATAATAATAGAAAAAAGCACGATATATGTAAAAGGGAATGATTAAGAGAAAAAAATCAAACCTTTTTCTTCTTTTACATTAAACATTAACATGAGAGTTTTCAATTGGTTTTTAAATTAATCACCAATACTAAAAATTTGGTGACTATAAATAAATTTATAATTAATATAGGATTTTCCGATTTGCATTTGCAATTTTTATTGTCTTTAATTTTATGTAACCATATTGATCAACTACAATATTTAATCATCAGACCTCTCTCTTACACTCAATTTATAATATAAACTCAAAATTTTTAAATCATACTAGAAGAAAAAAAAAATCGCATTAAAAAATATGTTCCAAAACTCTGTGATACTTGTATTAAATATGAAAATTTGTATAACATTTTGTCATTTAAAAAAAATGAGCAACTAAATTGGCAAGACGATTTATTTAATAAAAAGATAAATTAAAAAAAAAACCGTTTTATAATCTCAAAAAATCTTACATATATATGACTCCAACTTTTGAGATGTTGACAGAATTAAACAATAAAACTTAACAAATCTTTACACAATCCATTTTTTTATCAGATAAACAATCTTAATATTCCTATATAACTAAAATTACGAAACCAAAAAACTGCTTTTCTAACTGCTAAAGTCGCAGTTAAAGTTGAATCCCCCACCCCATCAGTACATTTAGTTTTGAAGCAACAAGTTTGTAAGGCTTATTAGTTTTTGCTTTTCTCTTATTTCTGCTGTGCTGGGAAGTAAATAGCACGCAAATTACTTACTATTATACAAATAAATAATGTATGAAATATTATACTAAAAATAAATACCAAGAAAATTTTCAGAAAAGACTGAAGGGGTCACAGGCGGTCCCACTTAAAACTCAGTCTCCTTAGATAGAATTTCACTCGGATAATTAATAGCACAATATAACAAAACAACTACCCTTGATAATAGCTATAAAACTGAGATAAAATAACACACCGAATTTAACGTGGTTCACCATTTTACTTTGGGCTACGTCCACGGGACAAACTCCGAAAAATATTCTTTCACTATTAAAAATAGTAGGCTTACAAGAGAGACTTCTCTAGAAATATTTCTAGAGGTACAATTATTACAATTGAGATAAACCCAAAATAGTGGCACTCAAGTATTTTCCAAACACTCCCAAAATTAAACTACTTCACTATCTTGTCACTCCCCAAATAATTCTCTCTCTCTCTCTCTCACACACACACACAATTCTCCTCTCAAATTGTGTGTTTTGAAGAAGAAGAGGAAGGCAATATATATAGGCCTTCCCATGAGGTTGTTGGCCTAACTTAATTAGGTCAACATCCATTTTCAACTTATTATTATTATTTTTAATTTGTCAAAAAAATACCAAATGGTTAATTATCAAATGGTTGGTATTTTCCAACAATTCTTCCCCTACTAACCATATGAATTAACTGTCATGCCTGTAAATGATCGACAAAACTCAAACTTTTCCCTTAGTAGAATCTTTGTTAACATGTCTGCACCATTTTCTTCAATATGAATCTTTTCAAGCCGTAAAAGCTTTTTCTCCAACACATCTCTAATCCAATGGTATCTCACATCAATATGCTTTGATCTTGAGTGGAAGGAGAAATTCTTCCTAAGGTGGATAACACTCTGACTATCACAATATAGTGAATATCTATCCTGCTGAAATCTTAGTTTATTTAAGAACTTTTTCATCCACAAGAGCTCTTTGCAAGCTTCAGTTGCAGTAATAAATTCTGCTTCAGTTGTTGAGAGAGCAACACACTTTTGCAACCTTGATTGCCATGACATGGATCCCCCTGCAAATGAAATCAAATAACCTGATGTAGACTTTCTTGAGTCAACATCGTCTGCATATCTGGATTTGTGTAGCCAATTAATACAGGTTTACCATCACCAAAACATAAACATATTTTGAAAGTACCACAGAGATATCTGAGAATCTATTTTACAGCCGCCCAATGTTCCTTACCAGGATTAGAAATGAATCGACTTACTACTTCCACTGAGTGAGCAATATCTGGCCGTGTACATACCATGACATACATCAAACTGGCAACTGCTAAAGCATATGAAACTCTAGCCATCTCTTCTTTCTCTTTATCTGTGGAAAGACATTGTTTTGAAGTTAATTTAAAGTGGTTAGCAAGAGGATAACTAACCGCTTTAGCCTTGTCCATATTAAACCTTTGAAGTACTTTCTTAATATACTTCTCCTGTGACAACTACAATTTCTTGGTGCCTCTATCTCTAATTATCTTCATGTCAAGAATTTGTGCTACTGGCCTTAAGTCTTTCATAGCAAAAGACTTGCTTAACTGCTTCTTCAGATTGTTAATTCTAGAAATGTTATGGCCAACGATTAACATTGTAACACCCCTTCCCGACCTACATGTGTAAGCCGAGTAGAGGCGCCACACTAACCTAATGTTGCTACCAATTTTACTTAGCCAATTTTTAGTTTCGGTTTTTACAGAAATTTTACCAGAGATTCGCCTAAAAATTGGGTCCCAAGTGTTGAAAAAACTGGTTTTTCTGAGTTTTGAAAATATTTTTTTACATAAACCAACGCAAACACAATCAGTATCAATACACTCCCAATGAATCCCCCTTATAACCTCAACTACAAACCTGCAAGAAGAATTCACACTTCTAGTGCAAAATAAAGTAGATGTTTATTATTATTACATACTACTAATGTACAAATTAACATAGTAATTCTCAATCTTATATATACATATACATGCCACAACTAGCTAACTCAAAATGGAAAATAAGAGATCTACTCTGAGATGTTGTGGGTCTGGTCGTCGCTTCCCAAGAGTTAGCTACTGCTCCGAACCTACGAGTCAAGGAAAACTTAACTCGCTGAGCAATGTCGCCCAATGGATACTTTACCAATGGAAATAATAGTAAAACATCGAAGCATTTGAAATAAAAGGAAATAATTGAATAAAAAATCAACCAACATTAAACCAATGGAAGTTATTGTACATTCAGTGTAAATATGCTTTCAACAAATGTAAAAACCATAATTCAAACTCATTTTGCATTACGTAGTTTAGAAAAACAGAACTTTGGCTCTACTGGTATATAGGGAACCATAGAGATAAGGCAGTGGCCCTCACCACTGTAACATAGGTGGCCCTCACCACTATTATCATATCACAGGAATGGCCCTCACCATCCTGATTATAACCAATGGCCCTCACCATTAAGTTCAGATCATAACAATTCAATCACAATATCAAGTAGTAATGCATAAGTTAGTATAGTGCACCATACCCTTATCTACCACTCTCAACTACCCAGTAGAGAATAAAGGTTAAAATGATTCAATTTAAGTCTCAAACTTCATTTTAGAATGACTCGAGAAATCATTTTAATTCCCATCGCGCTTTGCCATTTATGCCGCGCACCACATTCTTTAGTCAAACTATTACCCTTTTTCACATATTTAACATCCATAATAAACATATCAAACATTTCAAAGCATTCCTCAAAAGGTCACAAATTGACCAAATGAATAGTATCGCGGCACGTAAAATCGGCAACGCAAATGGCATGACCATATGAATAGTAAAATCTGGATTTTAGTCAAAATTTCAGTCCACTTCAGTCTTGCATTTGACCAGGTAAATGATCTTATTTTTGGCTGAAATTTTACAAGAAACTTATTTCATATGTTGACTAATTACACGTAAAATTTCGTTAAAAAATTCATTCATTTGCTACCTCAAACAACTGTCACAAAAAGAGTCTAGAAAGCTGCCATTTTGGGACCATTTCGGCCCAAACATATGAAATACATGGGATAGTTTATTTTTTTCTTTTTCAAATCAATATGAAGGCTTATTTAATGATAAAGTAAAGATTCAAACACTTTCCTTTGACAACTTTTGCATGTTTAACTTAAATCAAACTAATTAATATTCATCAAATCAACTTGCCAAATTTTTCTCAAAACATTTGGTTTAAATTAAATTTAAACAACTCAATTACCATAAGAAACCAAGAACATAACTCAAATATTTAATTTAAACTCAATCAATACATTTAAGCATCAACATCAAAAATTCCATAACCCAAAGTTTGTAAGAAAAATAAAATTTCTTTTATGGTAAAGTACCAAACCTTGTTCTTTTAATTCCCCTTTGCTTTTCCTTCTTCTCCTTCCTTAATCCTTGTTTCTCCTTCAAGAAATTCAAGAACACAACCTTAAACATAAATCTTAGCAATTTAGAACAATAAGCTATCCTCCATTTCTTTTCAAATTAAATCCTAATATAACCTTATTAAACCTTAGAACCCTTAATTCTTCCATTTAATTAATCAATATCATCACTACTTAAATTTTTCCCAATTCCACCATAAGAACCCTAATTTTCAACAGTCCAATAGATATATAAATACTTAAAATTGATACTAGAATTGAATTCTACATACTTGAAAACCTTAAAACTCACCTTGAACTTGAATCAAACTTGACAAAAATTTGAAAATTCTTTAGTTTTCTTCCTATGGAGGCCGACGGTTTGGGAGAGTTGTGAGAGAGAGATTTTGCTCTTCTTATTATGATATATATATAGTGGAAATGATGTCCACTTTTAGGTTGGATGAATGTTTTATGACCATTTGTCCACACCTTTTTCTTTTCTTCTTTTTATGACTTCTAAATGGCTAATTTCCATTAGTCCATTTGTCTCTTTCTTTTATTTATTTAAAATCCAAGCCCTTAGAATTTATTTTAATTATATTTTGGCCCCCCAACCTCCTTGTGCTGTAATTTTATGGTCTATGGTGTGAAAAGACCAAAATACCCTCCAGCGATTAATCGATCGTAACTTTTAAACCGTACAGTTCCACGACGCAAACTATATATGGTTTTGATCATCTCGATCTCTACTTTCTATTTTTGAAGTCTATTTTAGGTTTTCAAGTCATTTTAAAAAATTACTAATAAGCCCTTGACTTTTTACAAAATTCCCTTTAGGTCCTTTCTTTGCTCGGGTTTTGCCCGGCTCCGTTTTTTCTGATGATCATTTCATATTCAACCCCTCGACGTCCTCTACTCACTCTAATGTTTATTTTCTACTTTAGATTCATGTATAAATTTTTATTAATAATGACCAAAATGGCCCTAGTCTACATGACTTCATTTCTCTCTAACGGGGCATTTTCTGGAAAAACCGTTACACGTCGTTGCGACCCGATTTTTCTATACTCTCCATTTTTGGAGTTTGTTATGTGCACTATTAAGAATCTCCAGTACAAATTTTGAAAATTACAGTCACCTCCCCAAAACTTTACATTTTTTTCAATTAGGTCCCATTGATCCTATAGCCTTATCTGGGACCGTTGTCAAAAAGTATCTTCTCCTTTCCCTTTCTCTCACTGTGCACATGACTACTATGCATAAATGCGGTGGGCGGATGTGACAAACATGTCATCCACATAGAGTAAGAGAATTATAAAATCATCATCAGAGAATTTCTTCACAAATACACAGTGATTTGAAGAGGTCTTTTGTAGCCTTGCTCCCCCATAACTGACTCAAACTTCTTGTACCACTGTCTCGGTGCCTGCTTCAAGCCATACAAGCTTTTCTTTAACTTGCAAACATAATCCTTTTTTTCTTTTTCTTTGAAACCCTCTAGTTGTTCCACATATATCTCTTCCTTCAAGTCAATATGAAGGTATGCAGTCTTTACATCTATCTGCTCAATCTTTAAGTCGAAACTTGCAGCAAATCCCAGTACTGTACGAATGGATGTCATCTTCACCACTGGTGAAAAAATCTCATCAAAGTTAATCCCTTTCCTTTGGTTGAATCACTTAACAACTAATCTGGCTTTGAATCATGGCTGGAAATTGTGTTCATCATGCTTTATCCCGAACACCCATTTATTCTTCAAAGCCCTCTTGCCTGTTGGCAAATTTACAAGGTCAAAAGTTTTATTATCATGCAAAGATTTTATCTCATCTTGCATGGCTTCAATCCATTTCTTCCTCTTCTCATCTGCCATAGCATCTTGGTAATCCTCAGGTTCTCCCCCATCAGTGAGTAACACGTACTGATCATTAGAGTATCTAGTAGAAAGTTGTCGAGTTCTAGTAGATCTCCTCAATGGAACCTGAGAAACTTCTACTGGTAGTGGTGGCTGATTTTCAATCTGGTCCTCATCATCATCCGATTGGACCTCTATAGGAGCATCGATGTCAACATTTTCTGGCTGATGATTTTGTATTTCATTTCCAACTTGTCTTGGCACCGCCTTTGAAGGAACTAGCTTTAAGTTTGTTGAATCACCATTGGATTCAGAAAATATCCTTTTTCACTTTGTTAATGTCTTCAATAGTTTGATCTTCAACAAATACGGCATCACGGCTTCTAAGAAGCTTTTTTTGAACTGGATCATAAAATCTATAGCCAAGGTGATCATGATCTTGACCATAACCAATAAATACACATTCACGTGTCTTGACATCAAGCTTTGACCTCTCATCCTTAGGAATGTGCACAAAAACTTTGCAACCAAACACCCTTAAATGATTATAGGAAACATCCTTTTTTGACCACACCTTTTCTGGTGTATTATATTGAAGAGGAACACGAGGTGAAAATTTGAGTACATGTACTACAACGTATAGAGCTTCACCCCAAAAAATCTTAGGCAACTTTGAATGTGAGAGCAAACATCTAACTCTTTTCATCAAAGTATATACCCACATCTATTACTTGGTCTTTTGACTTCAAAGTATATACCTACATTTTCCTTGAATGATCATCAATGAAAGTCACAAAGTATTGAGCACCACCAAGTGACTTTGACATTGGTCCATACAGATTTGAGTGAATCAAATCTAATACATTCTTCATTCTGGAAGGAGTGGAACCTTTGAAAGCAACTCTATTTTGTTTTCCAGCCAGACAGTCAGCACATTTCTTCAAATCCACTTTATCAACTCCAGACAATACATTTTTCTTTATCAATTGTGCCATCCCTTTCTCGCCCATATGACTGAGTCTTCTATGCTATAATTCAGTCATATTTTCTTTCTCCACTGCATTCACAGAATCACTGGAGAGCTTTGCTTGCATCACATATAGCTTGGAGCACTTTTTACCTTTTCCATATACCAAGGAGCCTTTAGTAAGTTTCCATTGACCATCCTTGAAAATACTGCTGAAACCTTCATCATCAAGCATACCAATGGAAATCAGGTTTAACCGAAGGTTGGGAATATGTCTGACATCTTTCAAAAATGATCTTATCCCATTTTCTGTCTTTAAACAAATATCACCTCTGCCGATGATCTTGGCTATACCCTTATCTCCCATTTTGACAACACCAAAATCTCCTTGTTTATATGCTGAGAAAATTTTTTTATGTGATATGGCATGAATGGTGGCACCACTATCACCTTCCCAGTCCAATTCACTAGATGCAATATTCACATCATTATCATAAGAAATAACATGAAATTCTTCAATGGTGGCAGTCGTGGTTTCTCGTTCATCATCACTGCTATCATCTCGCTTAATCTCTTTGCCTTTATTCTTCTCTTGTTTGAACTTTCGACAGAATTTCTTGATATGTCCATTCTTTTTATCTCTGGTATTTGAACTCTCTGGCATTCAACATTTGCATATTTGTTTGATTTTCCTCCGCTTTTATCTCTGGTATTTGAACTCCTGAATTTTCTCCTCCCTCTAGAATTAGTAACCATAACATCTGGCTGAGATGTAGATATTGAATTTTGAGATCTCCTTCTCATCTCTTCATTCATAATTGAACTCTTGACGGATTCCAAACTAACAAAACCATCAACTGCTGAATTGGTGATGAAAATCTTCAAAGTCTCCCAAGACTCTGGCAAAGAGGAAAGTAATAAAAGACTGAGCACCTCATCATCAAATTTTATGCCTATTCCTGACAACTGGTCCACAAAACCTTAAAATTCATTCAAGTGATCTGCCAAAGATGTACCTTCTCGGTAACTAATTTTGACCAGTTTAGTCAAATAGAGCAACTTGTTATTCCCTGTTTTAAAAGCATATAACTTTTTAAGCTTCTCCCATAGGGATCTAGCATGAGTCTCTTTACAAATGTGATTATACACATTGTCTTCGATAAACTTTCGGATAAAACCACACACTTGCTCATGCTCGAACTTTCAGTCTTCATCTGATTTATCATCAGGTTTTGATGTGGTGAATACAGGCAAATGTATTTTCGTCACAAATAGGAGATCATTCATCTTGTTTCTCCATATGTGGTAATTCGAGCCGTTTAGGCTGATCATCTTGTTTATCTTTGTCTCTATCTCTTTAATATAAAGAGGTCAATTCCAATACTGTGTGCTTGAACCATAGCTCTGATACTACTTATTGTGTAGCGGAAGTAAATAGCACGCAAATTACTTACTATTATATAAGTAAATAGTGTATGAAATATTGTACTAAAAATAAATACCAAAAAAATTTCCAGAAAAGGCTAGAGGGGTCACAGACGGTCCCGCTTAAAATTCAGTCTCCTTAGACAGAATTTCACTCAAATAATTGATAGCACAATATAACAAAACAACTATACTTGATAATAGCTATAAAACTGAGATAAAATAACACACCGAATTTAAAGTGGTTCACCCTTTTACTTTGGGTTACGTCCACGGGATAAACTCTTAAAAATATTCATCCACTATTAAAAATAGTAGGCTTACAAGAGAGACTTTTCTAGAAATATTTCTAGAGGTATAATTATTACAATTGAGATAAACCCAAAATAGTGGCACTCAAGTGTTTCCCAAATACTCCCAAAATTAAACTACTTCGCTATTTTGTCACTCCCCAAATAATTCTCTCTCTCTCTCTCACAATTTTCCTCTCAAATTGTGTGTTTTGAAGAAGAAGGAAAATGCCATATATATAGGCCTTCCCATGAGGTTGTTGGCCTAACTTAATTAGGCCAACAACTATTTTCAACTTATTATTTTTTTTAAATTTATCAAAAAAAAATGCCAAATGGTTAATTACCAAATGGTTGATATTTTTCAATAATTTTTCCTTCATTTTATTGTACACTCTCCAATTCCTTATTCTTACAAGAAATTTTAGTTTTGAAAAATATATTCACAGTGATTTAAATTATAAAAAATAAGGTTAATAGGTTATTTGGGGGCAATTAAATTTTAATTTTTTACAAAGAATTTTTTAATGTGATTTATTTATTATCAGGCCGATCTAATTTAATTAATATATATATATATATATTATTTTTTTAACAATTTAAAATATTTAATTTAATTTTTTATTAATTCAAAAAAATCTACATTAAATGATATATATATATATATATATATTACATTAATGCGACGATATGTGCATATAATGCTTATTATAATAAAATTTTTAATAACATATAAATGGAAGCGATTACCACTCCACTTCCCCTAAAAATTCAACACTAATTACAAATCCTATGTTTATGCAACAAGACATCAATGCAAAACTATTATATTTCTAAAATATAATGGTAGTAATAAAATAAAAAAAACAATTATTTTCTTTAGTAAAAAAAGATTATTGTTATAATTTTATATAGTTTTTAAATATATAAAACTAAACTTATATTTGAATTTCTTATAAGTTATAATTAATACGATGAGGTGATTACTAAATAGTCATTTAAAATTTAATATCGAATTTAATATTATAAAACTAAATCTAATATAACATTGCATGAAAAGCTTAGCATTATACACAGTGTAAGATGCGAAATAAAAAAAAAATCTTTGACGTGACAACCTAACATTAAATTGAAACAAATTTATTTATTAATATTAATTTTAATGAGAAATATAAAAAGAAAATATATGATATTGCATAACCTATAAAATTATTTTGGTTGGTTAATTTAAAAAATTATAAATAATAAGAAATTAATTTTTCAGGTAGCTGCATATTATTAAATATACTAATATTACATTAAATTTTTTATTTGTATTATTAATAATTTTAAAATTTTATTTTATTCAATAAAATCTCATGATTTTAATTTTTAATTAAAATTTCTGATAGCCAGAAAATAATTACATAAACTTTATATATCAATATATATAGTTACATGCATAAAAATAAAATAAATAATTTTTTTAGTCTTATTTTCTTACATATAAATCAAAAATTGAAATATCTTTTTTAACTTAAGTGAAATTCATTTAATTATCTTTAATGATGTAAATTCCAAAGATTAAAACCGGTACCTGCCTGTATAAAAGCTACACCCAATGAATTAAATACGGGAGTGAACCCTATTGTTCAGAAAATAACCAGCAAAACCAGTTTAAGCGGGCCATCACGAGCACCGTAAAAAATATTTATACAATATACATATAAATAAATATTTATAATTTTCATACACAATTAATAAATTTAATTATTAATTAATAATAAAAATATCAAAGCTACATACAACAATTGTTACATGCATAAAAATATAAAAAAATTAATTAAAAATTTTACGATATTGCAATTAAATAAATTATTTAATTAAAAATGTGGTAATGCAAATTAAATAAGTTATTTTGATTCGATGCAAGTTGTCATAGATTTTTAATGAAAAGATCATTACACGTTAGTATTGTTTAAAAGTTGAATAAAAAATAAGATGTAAATTAAATTTAAATTGGTGACAAAAAATTAAATTTAAATTTAAAAAATTATTTTTTAAAAATTTTGATTTGTTGAAATATTTTTTTCATGAATTAAAATTTTATAATTTTATGCGCACAGTAGAGCCGGTGGCCTGTTGAGGCCGTTCCATACGTTTCGTGTTCGACTAATAGCGCACCACTAGGCACCATTTTGAGCTTAAAAAAGGCCAGTTGCTCGCTCTTTGCTGTGCTGTAATGGCACTTTCGTAATTCTCCAATACCCACATGCCCATTTAGATTCTGAAATTATCTTTTGAATATGGGCTAATGGCAGAGGCAGAGAGTATAAACTGCCCGTGCTGTGTTTCGGAATTCTCTACCTGAAAAAAATGGTGCGATTCCCATTTATTTGAACCAATAAAGGGGAAAAGAATCAAACAAAAGCAGAGTTAAAGTACTCATTTTAACGCCATCCAGAGTCACAGAGAAGCTCGAGACAGTACTGCCTTCAAACACTATTTTTAAAAGAGAAAGCTTTTTTTTTTAAATTTTTTTTTGAAGGGATCTCTGTTCAAAATTCTCAATTTGTCTCAGTCTGAATATCTGAATCCCACTATCCTTGTTCTTTGATTCTCTCAATCTCTTTCTCTTTTCCTTATCAGCAATAAAAATTCAAGTTCTTTTCCTGTTTTTAAGCCTCTACTCCCTTGACCCTTTTTTGTTTTCTTTTCAAAGACTATACGGTCTGATTCAGATTTTCTTTTTTTGTAGGCTTTTTGGATAGTATTCTCATTTGTATGTACAGATTTGAATACCTTTTTTGTGTTCTTTGAATAATTAGTTTTTCCAAATTCTCATCATTACCTCGTATTTATTAGCTTTTGATTACTTGAGAAGCTTTCTTTCCCGCCCATTATTCTTTTTTCTTGAATTTTCCCCTTTTCTAATGTTTGAAGTCATGGGATTTCATTGTCTGCTTTGAAAGGCCGGTGCTTTGTTGGTTTTTCACTTTTGTCCCACTTATAATGAGTGGTGTTCTGTTCACCTGCAAAATTATTAATCACAAATTAAGGAGGTGATTATGGGCGGAGTTGGTAAAGTGGAAGTGATCGATACTAAGGGTTGCTCAAGACTGTTTGTGGATTTTCAATCTTCAATCCCTTCTTTTAGAAGTTTGCAATCTTTCCAGCCAATGTCCCGTGCAACATCCTCTGTTGGGTCTGAGCCTGTGGTGGTTAGATCAAGCGGTCCATTTGCTGGTCTGGTTATATGTGTTACAGGTCTATCTAAAGGTATTTACTTTACAGCTTTAATATTTTTTTGTTTTCTATTGATTTAGATGTTTTTAAGAGTTTATTTCTCATGCAAGTTGGGGAAAGAAAAAAGGGATATGTAATTTTGATTCTGAGTTAGAAGTCAGTTTTTTTTTTGTTATTATTATTTGTTTTAGTTCCTGGCAATATGTGCATGTCCTTTTCTTCTTGTTATGTATCTATGTCCATTAGAGAGGAAATATTTAATTCTGTGTGCAGTCATGATAGTGAACTCCATAGTCAGAATTCTATCTCTATGTCATTTTCTTTTGGGAGGAGTTGTATCCTTTTCCAGTAAATTGCCCCCTTGATGATAATTAAGGTTGAAGCGATGGCTTATTTCTAGTAGTTGGTAGAACTCCAAGTCGGCAGCCGATTTTGCTGAGATTCGCTGCTTGTCATTTTACTGTTTCTTTTTAATTTTTTTGCTTGGTTCTTCTTTTTATATTTTATTAAGTCTCAATGATCTTGTTTGATTTGATTATTTACTTTGTGGTCATGTTTCTATTCCTTATGCAGAAGCAAGGAAACAAGTTATGGAAGCAACTGAGAGATTAGGTGGTCAGTACAGCCCCAATTTGCATCCACAGTGCACCCATTTGGTGGTCCAGATATCCTTTGATTTTGTTTTTTGGGCTAACATAAAATTCATATTTTTGTGATTTATTTGGAGGAAATGATGTTTGCTCTTACAGTCTCTCTTTGCTTATTACGAGCGAGTTCGTGCGTTGGATATATCTAAGAAGAAAATTTTGAATCATCCTTGATTGGATTAACAAGTGAATCAGAACCTTTAAAAAAAATAAATAAATAGGCACAGGTGACCATTTATCAGGCTGCATTTTTTCCATCTCTTTGTTGAAAATGCATGGCTTCATTGATAAATGACGAGAGACTTGTAAATGTCTTTTAATCCTAATAAGTGTTATGTTCTCACCAATGCAATTCTTTTGTGATACCTTAACACTAAAAACAGTTTTGGCGGACGCAAGTTTGAGCATGCTTTGAAGCATGGATCAAAAAACGGTCTCTTTGTTGTCACACTTGGATGGTTTGTGGAAAGTGTCAGGACGAATGGTATATGTTGGCCACTCTTTTGTTACTTTTCCCTTTCTATAGCATAATCTTCACAGCCTGAGCTGGCTTAGATGCTGGTGGCCCTCTGATTTCTTTTGCGAATTCAATGGTATTAAAGCCCTCTCATGATATTAGGAATTGGGTACAAGCAATATTATGCTTTGCAGATTCTCTCTCTCTCTCTCTCTCTCTCTATCTCCTCATCTTGATTGTATTTGAAGATGGTTTACGTGGCCCATCTTGTTTTTGAGTATATTCCTTATGCAAATGAATGTTGATTGTTTTTATTTAACAAGAATTCAATAAGGATTTAATTAAAGCTACTGAGATTTTTATCACTTGTTGCAGTGAGGTTGAGCGAATCGCTGTACAGTGTCAAGACTGTCAGAGAGAATGATGTGCGCTTGAATGACTTACATAGACTTGGTTTTGGCGGTGTTCAAAATTCCTGTCTTCCTATTCGTATTAATGATGCCAAGAAATTTGAAATGACTGAAGGACTACATAAACAATCATCTGGAAGAAGTTCTAACAGAAGTATTGAACCAACTTTGTCTGGAAATTCCATGTACATTGACTCGGACATTTCAGATGAATTGCGGAATAAGGTACCTTGAATTTCTATGATAAATAGGATTTCTTGTAGTTTGCTTTGAGCAACTCCTGAAGCACTTGATATGCTTGGTAGGTTCACGAGGCAGCTACCAGAGAAGGTGCCACACTTTTAGAACAATGGTTTGTAGGTTGCAGTGCAACTCATATAGTATGTGAAGGGGCTTCTAGCCAAAGATACCTTGGCCATTCTAACTACCTTGTAACTGTGAGTGCTTCTTCCATCACTTTATAGATTTTATAAAAATGAGATTCTTCATTTTTTTTCCTTCCTCTAGAAAGTGCTTATTATTGCATATAAGGTTGCTTTGGTACTCTCTTTGCATATTCTGCAATATGTTTGAAAGCAAAGTGTGCTTATTATTGGATGCAGAGTTGCTTTCAGGCAGTTAATTGTGGGCATTATGTGCAACTTTAAAGCCATTTATGTGACTGATTATAACAAATTATTACTTCTATCTCAATCAAATTCTTTTGGCAATTGGTGTCTCAGCCACTTTGGGTTCTAAAAACAGCAAAGGAGAAACATGTCCAGAGGCTTGTTCAGATATCTGCTGATTTGGCCAGGCAGGTGGGAATGATGCTTGAAAATTTTCAAAATGGCATTGTAGGGCAGGTATTTTTCAAAATGTTCAATCATTTAAAGCTATCATTCTTATGGTTTAATCAGATTCCAAACTGCATGTAATCTTCATCTTTGATTTTTTTCAAGGAAATAAATGGGAGAGAAGTACCACAAGATGTTCAAAATTTGAAAAGTAAAGCAAGCCATGGAGAAAGGCAACAGATTGTGAATTTTGCTAAGAATGGGGTTAGAAGTCGCCGTGGTCGTCGAATGCAGGTTACTGATTATTCCTACGCTGTGCCTTTTCTTCTCTAGTTGATTCGTCTTGAAGGTGAAAGGCTAAAAGAGGGTCACATTCTTCAGTATTTTGCATGAAGTGACTTCTCAAAAGAATTGGAACTATGCTGAGGCACGGTTTTCTTCAGCGTGGTGCTAAAACAGCCCGGGCAGCGAAGCACTATTGCATGAAGTCATATCTTAGTAGTTGTTGCTTCATTCAAAATACTAAAGGATAAGACCATGGCCAGATGGAACCTATGGATATAGAAAACAAATAATTTTTTCAACTGAAAATTCCCTTGGCATATCATGCATCAGTGGTTCTTGCTTTGTGTATCACCTGCTGAGCTGATTGTTAGCAGTGCAGGTGGTGATATCTTACAATTTGTCATTTGTTTTTAAGAGTGTTTATTTGGGATGGTTCATCTGGCTTAATATTGAAATGCATTACTTGTGTTGATATGAAATATGGCATTTGTGAATTCTGTGGGTTCTTACAGACCTGTCAAACCCCAATACATCCAATAACCCCAAGCTGCCTTCTGGATTCAATCTGCTGGTCAATATCTGAGCCAACTTCAACTGCTTCTATTTACACAGACTCTTTTAGTAGTGAAGATGGTGGTGAACATCATACATCTGTGTTCTTTGATGCAAAGGAGGACAAGGATTCAGAAGCTTCCTTTGCAAACCTAACACGACCCCTTAAAGAAAGGTTTTGATCTTCCCTCTGTCTCTTTCTAATCTACTGGTATTCTCTTAATAGTGTGTTGCCGTAGTAATTCTTTTACCCATGTGCCTTGCTTGCAGTGAGAAAACTGAGTTAGTATTTAAGAACCACTTCCTGACCATTCTGTTTCCTGTGGACCGGTTTTCTGAAATGGGTCCTTCCTCAAGAACGTTTTTCAGTGAAAATGGCTTCACATGTTTGCAGGTGTTAGATCATATATATGCATTTTATCAGGTATGATTGAAGGTCTTTCCACTCCCTGCATCGTGATCCTTATGTTCGTACTGTATCATGTATCTATACTTTATTCTCTACTTTCTTTGAGTTGAGAGTAAGCTTATTGTTATCCATTTGCACCAAAATATAAACATTTTTACTAGCTGTTTGACTTTTTGGACGGATTGTCTGTTTTGACAATCAATCTGTTGGAGCTAATCCTCACAATTTTCTTCTCTTCCCCTTCTCTGAACCCTTGCAGGAGAATATGTCAACCTCGGAAGTAGAAGTTGCAATTCACACTGATTCAAGGCATGCTGACCAGCTCCGATCTGTGTACTCCAGTAAGGAAATGGCGGAGCTTGGTTATGTGATCTTTAAACGGATTGACTTCTTGGGGAGCCGCAAGAGTTTTGAGATGTTGAAGCGTGTCAGTGGAGATAACAACAGTAACGTGTATGAACTCATAGTTAGAGCATGATGTTATCTTATCAGGTATCAACATCATAGCAATTAGCAATATAAGGGGCCAAGTAACTGGTAATTGGTGACCTGTCAGAGCCATTAGCTTGAAGACAAGAACAAAGCCTTTGAACATGATCTGTCCACGATTTTCCAAAGTAGGAAATGCAGTTTTCTACTTAATATGACATAATGGTGTTTTTTTTCCTTACAGCTTTTTGCCTACTTGCTTGGTTACAGTGTTTACCCAAAAAGAGACATTACATTTAAGGAATCCCCCTAGTTACCAGGGAGTCTCTTTCCATCTGCCATGTATACGTGTACTTTACATACACAAGTGGTCGAGCGAGAATAGACGATGCAGGTCATTAAGTGGGAGTTTTCTTTAAGGTATTCCTTTTCCGTCCTGAGCAAGCCTCTTTTCATTCTAGCCCGATCAGCCAGTTGCAGAAGCTCAGCTTAAAGCCAGTAAGCCAAGTTACAGATTATACTCATTCAAGTGTGCATGAGAAACAATAAAAGAGTGAAAATGCCAACAGATTTTATTATTCTTCTCTACTATTCTTTTTTACACGTTCAAATTCATTTTTTGGGAAGGAAAGTGCCTGTAATATATCATACTATGTAAAATTTAAACGCTGTTGAACGGCTTAGTTTGCAAATGGGAAACATTTGATTTGTGCTTTATGTGTGTTCTTTATCAAAGCAGTGGTTAGAAGGACTGGGAGGGGGAGTGAAAAAGGAAAGTTAACTTTTGACTGATTACTACCGGCTTTCTGGTGAAATTTCAGTACTTTCCAATGTCTCTGTCTCGCGCTGACAGGATTGTAAATTTTGTTCATCTTCAGTTTAAATAAAAATGAAATTTACAAGTTTTTCTTTTAACTCGGTGTTGTGTTCAAGTTTATGAAATATGAAATCAAATCGATAATCTTGGAACTGGAGTTTTCATTTTCTGCTCCCAATGACAACATATTTCAATAAAACCATGGATGGGATAAGAAAATAGCCATTAACTGATGCTGAAATACATTCTGCAATATGACATGCTTGTTGTTCGCAAAACTCTGCAAGGAATGAGGCATTTAAATCTATTTACAATTGCAAATAAGAGAAAAGTCTAATGGTACACCATCAAGCTCTACTGTCAGAACCTAGACTTTAAGCTGAAGCTACCGCCGATGATGGACCATGAAAAAGAATTCCTCCTGATCAGCTATTACCCATTAGTGCAAGGTGGGTACCTGGGTTAGTTTCTTAATTGCTTTACATTTCCTAAATTAGAAAATAGTAACTTCTACTTGCAGCAGAATTAGTTCTCATCGTTGATGATGAATTGCCCCCGATCTCGAAGCTCATAAAGCATTGCGAGTGCAGCTGAATCGAAAGAACTTTTCTTATCAGATTTAGGATCTCCTCTGCACTCGACCACACCATAATTGGGTATGTTCAAGGTTATTTCTGATACAAAAGTTATTTGTGTCTGTTTTCTTTTACTGCCTTCAGACATTTCTGCAGAACTGCATAGAGGAAAAACTTACAAGTGAAGCGAAAAGCATAGGATGAATTATTGCGAAGAAAAAATAAGTATACTGAGCAGTTATTAATTGCTTTGAGTTGCCAGGGGGTAATTTGAATTTAATAATTTTATGTGCACATTACTGCATGAGGTGCGCATAAGAATATGTATTATGCAAAAGATGGAATTTGGTTGAAAATGGCAAACCCTAACCTCTGTTCTGTTGGTGTAAATTTAGGCATTGTCCAATGCAGTTTCTTGCAGAGTTCAAAAAGAGTAATTCGAGGTCCTCCTTTCTTCAGGTCAATGGACTTTATAACTGCAAAAAGTGAATTCAATGAGATAATTCTGGCTTCAAGCTTGAATATTTCAGGAATCAGCAGGTTGCTAATTTTATCAATAAATAAAAAGATCACTGCAAGCATCAGTACTATGATTTTGTTTTTGGATAAAATTCCAGAGAGCTATAACACACATGCTGACAGGAAATATCCTCAATGAGTGCAAAAGTAGAACAGAGAAGTCCTGCATAAATTGTCTTCTCAGTTATTATATCCCCAATTCTTTCACCAAAATAGAAATCAAGTAAAAGTTTAACCACCAGTTCAACGATGCAGATATAATAGATATGTCCTAAAAGACAAGCAAGTAAAGATTTTAGGGTTGGCGAAAAGAGGACAGAGATGCAAGAAAGGAATCAAACTGAAGGATCCTATGAAATAGTATGATACGACCTCTGTGCAAATGGCACCGTATAAATTTTTCTAAATCAAACTCATTATTAGAACAAAAACCCACAAATATGGATGGTGCATACCTTGGGGACTGTGTTTGGGACTACCAGCAAGTGAAGGAACTCCACTTGGTTCTGCAGTAGTCAATTGGTTTTCTGATTTTTTCTGCTTTTTATGGTTTGTTGGCTCACTTGTGCAAGTGTTCATTAGTTCTGAGGAAGATGAAACGTTTACGACATGATCATGAGCTTGTTTCCTCCTTTTTGAATCACATCGGGAGTGTGTTATTCCTCTTTTCTGTTCCATTAGAAATTAACAATGTTAGGACAAGACAATTAAGAAAAATAGAAAATTGAATTACTGAGCTATCTAGAAGAGTTATTTAATTGTTCAATGGTTCCAAATAGTGAAAACAGTTTAAATGCTAATTCCAACAAATGCATTGCAATTCACATAATTGCCAAGTGAATCACCACGACAGGAGAACAAAAATATCACAAAACTTCTAAAAGCATTTTTTTTAAGTATGGAAGTTCAAAAACAGGTGCATATTTAAGAAAAACAAGATCTTACGAACTAAACATCTTGTGGATTTTTTAACTCAACAAGAATTTTGAACTATTGAGTAATTGTTGATTGTAATCATGGTGCAATTCTTGGAAATAACATAAGAAACAATCAACAGATGAAAATCAAACCTCAAGTTGCTTCAACAAGAGAGAAGCTGCTTTTCCTCTTGCACTTTTTCTGCTCCGATCACAACCATTTCCAACCAAAAGCACATCATTTAGCTGTAGCCTAAGCTCAGCATGCACATTTTCATTCATAGTTTTACATTTTTCTTTAACAAAATACCCAAGGAAGTCACATAATCCAGTCAGTTCACGCAGTGGAGGCAACTCAAGACTTTCAGGTGTTGCGATTGGAGATAACAGAGGTTTAAATATTCTCCACACTTCATCAAAGTTAAGTTTTGTATCAATTAAAATTGCCCCTGCAATACTTTCAAACAGGTCTCCAAGTGCCTGTAGTAAATAAAGGAATTGTAAGACCAAATATAGTTAGTATCTAAAGCAATTAATTGCTTAGTATCTACGCAAGTGTTTACAGCTCCTAACCACTTGACACTTAACGAAAATAATGGATGTACCAACAGCTTACTTTAAGTCTAAATCATAAAAGAGTTAAAAGGAATGAAACGTTCCAAGATTACTGGGGGTGAAAGTTACTAAATATTTCAAACTTGTATGGTGAACTCTATAAATGTGGGTCAACATTAAATAGGTGGGATTGATCAAGTCATTAAAAGGTAGGGGGATAAAAAACTTTTCATGCCACCATACCACTACCCTACCATCATCACTGCCCTAGTAGCACCACTACACTACAAACGAACATTGTATTTCTGTTGCAACTGAGACCACCATTGCAACTGATGGACCTCCTCCAATGTCCTCCACAAATATAACTGAACAAACTTGAAAGGAAATTACTGTCCCTTCATCCTTCCACATTATGAAATGCCATAGACAGTAATGTTTCAGCCCATTTTTTGAGCCTCAAAACAAACACAGCATATGATAACTACACAATGAATTTGTGTCAGCAGAACTGCATAAGCACTTATCTTGGGACCCTTCAGACCTGGGGACAATTTGTTGGCTTCATCGGATTCACAGAAAGACTCCAGATATTCTGTGAGTTGAGTTAGAAGTAACGCAGAGCAATGTTGAAGATGCTTGTATAGGTCCCGTCTTGCAACAATTTGAGCAAAGTTTTCATTATTAACACAAGCAGAGCGCAAGTCTGTCAACTCACCAGGATCAATATCAGTGTGAGTTTGATAGAGATGCCGTGTAATGACCAAGTCCAATACAGAGTCGCCAAGAAATTCAAGCCTCTGTAAAAAATTTGAAAGGTTTACAGAAAAAAATTAATCTGTCTTGGTATACATATTTATAAGAATTTTATGCATCTTATATCCACATATAAGAAAAGGAACAAAGCCTGAGCATTGTAATAATGTTATATAACATCAGTGAAAAAACTCCTTGAGATCACTGCTGTCTGAAAAAAATTGTTTTTCAAGTTGTTTTTATCCAATTAATGCTTTTATACTGCACATAAATTGTTCCCCTTCCAAGGAATTTCACCCATAATCCAGTATAAAATAGGGCAATTTTCAACGGGGAAAAACAAAAAGAAGACAATTGAAATTCAATACCTGGTAACAATAGTCAATTCCTTGTTCTTGCATGGTTGCATGTGTCATGGCCTCTTGTAACAGAAACTTGACAGAAAATCTATAACCAAGTTTTGACTCTAGGCTCTTGACTTTATTTTCTTTTGGTGTATATGATCGCAGAGAAGCGTTGGCAATAGCTTCGTCAGCCCATGAAGGATCAAATTCCACATCTATACCAAACCACTTCATCACGTGAATTGCAGAATCCAATCCTCCAACAACAAAGTATGCCCCTATAATGGCTTCAACACAATCAGATATGGTCTTGGAACACATCCATCGGTGGCCTATAGAACAACATCTTGCAATCACAACTTGGTCTTCAGTTTGAAATTTGGCATCCAAAGGCACTTCTAAAGTATCAATTCCACATTTACAAGGAATATCATATGTGGGTTGTTGTCCTGGAGCAACCCAAAAACATGGATTGAATACACCATCTCGTATATATCCCTGTTTAGAGGAATGAAAACGTTATCAAGATATACAAAATCAAAATTTTTACTGACTTGGAAGGAGGTTTGTGGTATAGTGGAGAGCATGGTATGTTGATAATTATGTCCATAAACCATTCAATGTCCTATTAATTTCTGGAGTCATCTCCTTAACAATTTATGAAGGGTAGATTCAGGAATCCTGCTTTGTTACTTCTGAACAATTCAACTTTCATTATTATAAGTTGGTGGTGACATACAATGACCAATCCTGAAAAACAACTCTTTCATCTAACAATGCTTAACCGGTGCACTAGAGGGGCGCATTGTGAGGTGGATAGTTTGTCTAGGGCAATGCCTCACCGTCTTTCAGAATTTTTCTTGGCTCCTTGATGGATGATGTATCCTTATTTAGAAGAATTTTGGTTTTCTTGAGATTTTACTACAAGCATATGATTGCTAATCATATTCTCCATTAACTTCTTTCAATCGGGTTATGTGAATGTGATGTGAAAAGCCCTAATGCAAAAGTATTCAAATTATTCTATAAATATGTGAGTGAGTTGGATGTATTTTAAATTCCACAGATTGATGGCCTTTTTAAGTATGGCACAACTTTCCTAAATAAAACAATGGATTAAATAACACATTTCAAGAACTTAAATTCTACAAAAACAAAATAACAAGACATAAGTAACCAAATAAACACACATAATGTGCAAATTTTTCGTGAGACCAGTTTTACTTTATTAGCAACATATGAGCCATGGATATCAGGTACAATGCCAAATACCTGTAATTTGCGACTTGTTCCAAATCTATGTAGTGCTGAATTAGAAATGATCCTTATGCGCTGAGCAGTTAATTGGCCCTCATGTTTTGTAGGATACCTTAGAAAGTGGTTACAACTCACAACATACTTTAAAACAGAATCCCCAAGCAATTCCAAACGCTCCATGGAAAAAGCTTCATTACATCTAAGCGTCGTTATTGCTTCCAGTACCTAAAAAAAAGATCATATTATATTAACCACGATGTAAATGATTCATGACAATACAGCCAGATCAAGCAAGCAGTTTAAACTTATTTATGGGACAAACCAGCAAACTTGGAATATGGAAGTTGGGAATACAGCAGTCAATCTCTTGTCTAATTTGACTGGCCAACATAAGAGACTCCAAATGACTCATCACAGATGGAAGCAAGTAACATGATTTTAGAACCTGGACTGGTATATCAATACTGACTAAAAGTTCTGGTGGCATATGAGCGAAGTGTCGCTGTTTTCCAGCAACTGGAGTATCTGCATAACAGCGTATTTGAAATAAGATAAATAGAAAGAACAACACCCTGCTCAACCATTTTGACAACTGTATTAACATTGCCAACAACCCCAGCTTCTGCAACTAGGCAACCAGACATGCATTAGCAAATTTCATTTATCCCAATTAACACTCTTCTGAAAACCCTAATGTAAGAAATCACTTGGAGATATTAGAATCAGTGTCGGACAACGAGACTAGACTGATGGCTTGACGTACAAGAAAAATCCATCTCATAAAAATGCTTAAGTGTGGAAATTAACAAACCTTCACCATTAGGATTGAGAAGTAGATTGTGCAGCTTATGGCTTTGCTTTAACAGCAACAAAGGCTGTCCTGGATGCTTTAGCACAATCCCATAGCTGACAACAGATAGTGTTCATCTAGTGAAACCATAAACAACAACCAAGGAGGAGAATATGCAATGAAGAAAAAACATCATCTGCAAGCACAAGTAACCTACTTTTGGTTGAAGTATTCAGAAAATGAAGAATACTTTGCTGGCAAACCACTAGCATTTTGGTCAAAAGGACTCTCAGCAGATGTATCATTCTTTACTTCAACAACAGAGTATATTTTTCCTGTGTGAATTGCCAATACCACTGTATCTTTCAGTTTATTAGCATCAACCAAATTATTGGCAAGGTGCATTGCATTTGTGCCACTGAAATCAGTAACAGACAAGCCAACCCTACTTGGTGATGAACTTCCCTTTTCATTGTTATAATGGTCATCACCCAAAAAAGAGTTCTTCGAAAATTCTACCACATAGGTGCAAGCATTAATTCCCTTCCAATTTATTTTCCAAGATTCATCACTTGAAGCACTGATTGTCTCGAGTGGTAGCAGCAAATACATGTTTGATGGTATCCAAAGTAGAGTTGTTTCCTTCTGAAGCAAAAACTCCCTTGGTTTTCCACATGATTTGAACCCAGTAAACAACCTCCCAAACAAGGCATTGAAAAACAATTCATGAAAGCATTTTGCTTTCATTATCTGACATTAAAAGAGAAAAAGTACAAAAAGACATGACCTTAAGTAAATAACTTCCCAAACTAGAAAGTAAAAATTCAAATTACAAGATATTTTTACCTGTTCAGCATCTAAATGTATTTGTCCACAAGCAGAAACAGAAGCTCTAACCATCTTCCGGACCAAGTAAAGGTTCAACTCAAAATTCCCAACATCATCATCAAGCTTTGACGCAAGGAGAAGAATAAACCCAGAATATATCTCAGTGGCAATACTACAAGAGAAGTGAAACTTATATGCATGATAGGTGACCCCCTCAAGCTTCTGCCCCCAGCTTCCAGATAAAGCATGAATCTTGGTTGTTCCATGTAATTCCTTCCTTTTTGTAGTTCCTACATTTTTTTTTTAATGTTGGAGATGGGGTATAAAGGGGGAGAGGTAGACAAATGCATAGAATGAGTCGATACACAAGATGAAACTAAATTTAAAAGTAAAACACCACGAACTCTTTCAGAAATGAAATCCGATAATTCAAAATATTCTCGAGTAAATGCCATTAATAGTATCCAAGTCAACATTTTGCCAACATACTGAGTTAAATAATAAACGTGTTTATAAACCAATGTCGCCGAGTGAATCACTATTACCAAATCAAAGCATTTTTATAAAATTTTCATTACGACTTTAGATCAGCATAGATGGTGTAGATGGCCAAATAACATTACCGGTGGTTCTATATTATTATTATCCAAGCAATGTTACCATAGAATGGCAGTCAACAACTGTAAGGGTGATATGTTCTTATGTACAATTCTTACAATTAACCCAAGAACATAAAAAACTGAACCAGTGGAATATTTATTACAAACTTTATACTAAAAGAAGGTTGATAAACATACCAGCACCTGTTGATGCTTCTTTGCCTTCCACAGCATGATTATCTTCTTTCGGATCGTCAACTGACGGTAGGAGATGATCGTCCAGGGAACCCATTTGATGAAGCTTCTTACAAGCTTCCAAGCATACAAGCTTCTTTGCTAATTGTTGACTCTTGCATGCTGGACCAACTATTGTTTGAAAAGCTGCACTGGCAGGTAACTTTAGTTTACATTGGCATGACTGTTCAGAAGATTCGAACTCAAAAATTGGCCTTGGTGTGAAGTACCTAGGTTATAAAGTAGCCAATTAAGATTGAATGCAAAACTGGTTGCTTTGACAATTATGTACTGGGAAAAACAAAGCATATTTGACATTGTTGTCCACAGAAACATTTCCATACCGGTCTCCAGGGAGCTTTCCACAGTATTGATGTATGAGGCTAACACTAGAGTCTGCAGTAACAGATGCTCCAGTCCCATCCACAATATATGCCTCGGTTCCCACAGCAGTACATGCCTTCAGAGTCCAGACATCAGGATCTCTATTTATAGCTGTATTAATCACTAACCATTCACTCCTGATTAAATTACATAGTTGATGCCTTTGTTTCACATTTCCCCTGCAGATATGCATACATTTGCACTTTGTTCAATCTTCAATGATACTATAAACCAAAGAAAGCAATAATCATTAAGAAAACTCAAGGCTAGAAGACTTGGGTTATTTGGCATCGTTTTGGTTTTTAGTTTTTGGTTTCCTATACTAAATCTTGCTTCTTGGAAAATGAGTTGATGAAACAAAGAAAGAGCACTTTTTGTGGGTTTTCCATGCTGTGGAGCCTGTTTTCCTCTTTTAAGACAGCAAAAAATATATTTTAATGAGAATTTTCTTTTACAATTGATAGACAAAAAAACAAAAGCAACAACTATACAAACACCCCCTTGAAGAGGATGTCTGGTATAAATGTTATGGCCAATTACAAATCAACATTCCACGACACAGAAACACACACAGAGACCCATGAAGTTTGTGAGGATGGAGAAAGCATCACCTCTCGAGCATGATGATATATTTGGAATCATTTTGTCGAGCTCGTCCTCGAGATTGGACATAACAGGAGACTGCCTTGGGCAAATCAAAACATATCACAAAGGAGCAATTTGGTACATGAATTCCCTCCCTCAACACATCAGTGGAAAATATTAGATTGACCTAGAAATATATTGGATATTAGGTTTACAACACCATGACTTATGAGATAATTCATGATACACAAGATTGCATACCTTCCCACAGCGAAATGATTCTAGTGTTTCCTTTTGTGCTTTAGGTGTCAGTGCATCAACTGAGGCATTAGCTTCAGTAACATAGGAGACTGTGAAATGCGCTAACCCGGCAACTTTCTTCACAAACCTTTCAATTACTATGGCTGTAATAATTCTATCAACAAAAATGAGGCACAATATTTGCTTAGCTCCTCTGCAACCACAAAAAATGAAAGTTAGATTTGGCAGTTAATGATACTAAAAGAAACTGAGAACTGAAATATATTCATTACCCAAATGATAGGAAAACTTGAAGCAGTTCATATAATTTTGGAGATATGTAGCCTAAATCTATTGCCTTTAAGTAGTCAAACCCCAGATACAAAACAGAATTATCACCTGAGCAAATGAAAAGGAACTTTATTAGCAAAAACATATCATTCTTAAAGCAATAACCAAACACCAGAAGATTGTCTAAGGTAATGGACTCCAGAAAGGCTACATGGATCACAACAAGCGCCAGGGGAAAAAAAACTCTGGTAAAAACACTGGACTTTGGTTGAATATATTGTCAGAGAAAAGGACAACACAAGGAAATGATGAACTAAGTACATGAAAAAGGTTACTATTTGATGTTGACACATGCAAGGGAAAAGGAAAAGTTAGTTCAAATATAATAATTTATCTGATGGATTCCTTCAGAAATGAAAAATGAAAGAGAAGTCCTTATCATTTGCTCAGGTAATGAAAGAGGATTCCACCAAAGGAAACAGATCTTTGGGTAAAGCATGATCTGCTAGGTGTATCATATAAAAGAAATGTGAGTACTTAGGCTCTACTGATTGTTTTTCTCCTCTGTAACTTAAAAAAAAAGTCCTTATTATCTTGCAGCAAAAAATAAATATTTCCATTGGATGAATAATTTCTACTTATCTATAACTTTTGCTCAAACAATCAGCTTTGAGTTGTATCTCTTTTGGCATTATGAATTATGTTTTCATGCACAAGTATGATATCCCGTAGTATAACAGTTGTAACAGAAAGTGATAAAAATGTGATATTCCTTTTTACGATAATGGCGACAAAAAGAGGTGGGAAGAATCGCCAAAAAGTAGCAAGGAAAGACAAAGTAAGAAGGGAGTGAATGCTATTTTATATTTTCTTTTGACATGGATGATGTTTTCTCAACTTTTCTAGTGGATTTAATAGCAAAGAACCTGAAGGAAGTCAGATAATGCCAAGTGAATGAGATATTTTAATTCATCAACAAATTTTCAACCATTGCAGAACAAAAACACTTTAATTCGTAGATAGATAGCCTCCTGATTACACAACTAAGCACAAACAAAATGGCAGAAAAGGTTTCCTATTATAGAATCTGTCATTAACAGTAATAAGCTAGAAAATAACAAAAACATATACTTTGAAGAATTGCAAAGGTTTAATAATTAATTAATACAATGGTAATTACAATAGCAATTAATATTATGATAACTCAACCACTAACGCGGATTAAAAAGAATCAACTATACAGACACTCAAGTATCAAACTAGTCATTAATGCCATTGAAAAGGGAAGCTCACTACATGGACATGTCAACATCCACAAAACAAAGGAAAAATAAAGAAAGAAATCTCAAATTGATTGCAGCATATATAATTAATTAACTTGTAGCAAAAATGAGATTAGTAGCAAGTGAATATTTCCTTTTTCAATAACAACAAAGAGAAAGAACAAATCGAAGAGCTGATGTTTAGCATACCAAGTGGAAAAAACTCGCTAATTATGTTCGACACTTCCTCGAGGAAAACTTTGCACTTCAGAGAAATTTCTCTATAAATCCCACATGCTTCAGTGGAGTTGGGAGCATTCTGTAGACAAACTTTGACAGCCTACAAACAAGAAATGTCAGTCGTGATAAATTAAAAAGGCAATAAGTACAAATTCATGAATCTGCAACTAGAAACAAAGGCAAAAAAAAAGAGCTAAATGTTCTTGAAGCCCTAGGAGACCTTGTACCTATATGAAATTTTCTTGGCAGTAAATTGCTACATGTATAAAGAAATTATTCCTTTTATTCCTTTTAAAGGAGGAAAAATAAACCCTAATATTAACAAGCAAAAGTCAAAATAACAAATAGATGGTATTGCTTGCCTTCTAAAAAATCAATCTCTCTTCTTTAATTAGAAATTACTCTCAGAAGAATCATACCTCATAAGCACATATGATGCCCAGATCTTCAAGGCAATTCAAAATCTTTGCATAGTCACTGGAAAGTCGCTGTCTCAGAGCCTTGAATTTGTCGTCCACATCTTCGTAACCACTTTGGGGTGACCCTTGCAAACTTTGCATTGAAGCATCAAACTATCCATAAAAATAAAATATCTCAGCATTCCTGGAAATAAAATATGCACTCAGAAGCACTCACATCTCTAAAAGCGGTGAATTTTCGCAGATGCAATTTCTAACACAAGGCCACATATATATTCATGTATATGTAATGCAAAAATACCTTGGACCATGAAGCTTCAATCTTAGATTTTAAATCTGAACTATAAAGCTGTGCTTTGTCATATAATCTACATATTTGTCTCGCAGAAGGAATTTGGACATCCATTTCTGTCCTATCTTCAATAGTATAAATCTGCAGAAAAGCACAGCAAGACATGGTTGCATAATAATTGAAACCCAAGGATCAATGCAAGGCAATCACAAGCTAACATCAAAGATACCTGAGAATCCAATATGCTCTCAAGTACTGATATTTGGCCCTCACAGTCCATAGCAGAAGAGACACCTAGCAAGCAATCATTGACATGATAGGGGTAACTTCAGACACTACAGATACAGAGGAATATCAATGTCTTTAAAATAGTTTATAAAAGAAGATGAAGCAAATTTGCAAATAAGGATAAGCAGCCAAGAATTATACATAAAAAGCTTTCTCTTCATGGATATGTTCCCATTGATCAGTCAGAAAATAAGTTAAGTTGTGAAGTTAGACTACATACTCAACCAAACTTAAGTTCAGATGACAAATTACCACTTTAGAAATCTGGATAGGAGTCTGAATCCACTGTCAAAAGCAAAAGGAATAGGATTTATCAAAGAGACAACTGATATCAATACCCCACCTACAATGATGATTACATTTGGTCTATGATCAAATATGATATGTTTTCTGTTAAAGAAAATTTTCTTTTCCAGAGGAAATACTATTAACATACTTAAAGCAACTAAAACCAACTAGCAGCACAGAGATATTGAGTTGCCAGCTGAGTACTGACTGCCCCTACCGCGCACTGACATCCTATAGAAAACTTAGAAGAGACATATGAAGGGGGAATTGAAAAACTTGCATAACAGGATTTTCGTACAATGTATTCAGTAATTTTTAGGCTTCTTGGGCCATTTAATCATCCCAAATATACCACCAAAAAAGAAAGCCATACCTTTTCTAACTACAGGTGATGCCGTCATTCCAAAAATCTTTGGTTTGTTACCCAATTTGTGGTAGAATTCCTTAACCAATCAATCATTTTGTTATGTCATTTTCTCATTATGAAAATCAAAATGTAAAAGGCAAAGGAAACTTGGCTTTAGAAAAGATGAAATCATAGAACAAAAATAATAATGGAACTCATGGGAATCGGAAGCTAACCTTCATTATTTTTGTATAAGGGTGATTACCAGTAGCACGATGACACTCATCAATTATCAACAAAGATATCATTTCTGGATTCAAGAATGCCTTTCTTAAGGCATCCAAAAGGATCTGGGGTGTCATGACCAATACCTATGAGATAAGAAGGAAGGATAACCACTAACATTACACCAGCATAGTCATTAGTTGATAGTATTAAAAAAATTTCAACTTTTTCCACATGATAATAAGTTCATGAACAGGCAACATCATCTATTTCCTGGATATATGATTAAACTTTTCTTACTATAGCAAGCACACTGCTAATTCTATCCTTCATTAGTTTTCAGTAGCCATAAGCATAACCATGAAATTTGAGATTGCACCAAATTAAGTACAATATGCTGCAATTTTATTTCTTGGTGCACAGCAATGCAATAGGTCAATGGTTAGTCAGAAAGGTATAAGGACGACAGACTGATCAAGTGAAGTCTACAGGGAAGAAGGGTCAAAGAGGGCTTCTTCTACTCTAATAGAAAATTCAACCAAATAATTTATCTAGCATCAGGACACAAGCAGAATGAGACTTAATACAAAGATACCAAGAATTGCAGCTAATTGTACAAGACATACGCAAATTAAAACCATTTAAGAGACAAAGTTCAGCAAAATCATCAGAAGGCCATATTTAATCAGCAGATATAATAGTTCTACATCAGATATTAAAAACAGCACTTACGTCATGCTCATCAATCTCCTTTTCCCAGAACTGCTGAGTCCACTCATCTACCCCCTTAGCTCCATAGTATTCTCCCACATCAAAATTTGTATGCATTTTGATAAACTTACATTGCTGCATGCAGAAAACTCACTACATTTTAGCATGTGCGCCTTGCAACTAACCACATTGTATATGGATAACTAGAGAGGGGAAAAAATTACAGAAAACCAACAAAACAAATCTTTCTATTCTTTCTGTTAAACAAAAAGTTGGAGTAACAGACACATCTAAGAAGCACCCATTCTATATCTACAGAGTGAATTTATAATGGAAGGGAAAAAAAATAAGGTAGAAGAACATGCCTGAATGACAAGATGAACTGTGGGTGCTAAGAAAATAATCAATTTTTTTATGGCCACTGGACTTGATAGTTTGGCCAATTTCTTTAATTACATCACAGCAATCATGGTCTTTCCAGCACCTGTCTCCAACACTGATATGGTATTCCTCTTCATAGCCACCTCAAAAACCTTCACTTGATAACTGCACACACAAAAAAAAACCCACAAAGTAAGAAGTGCAGCTACAAAAAGCAAAAACAAGACGCATTAATTCAAACAACCCATTGAAATTAAAAACCTTCTAGGAGTAAAATCAATTAGATTATCAGTAGAAGCTGGTTCTTGGGTAGAAACATCTTGATCCTTACAATCAGAGTTGCTCATCTCAGATAACGTTCTCTTAAGAGGAGTAAGGTTAGCCATTGAGATTGCCAAAGACGAAAACTATTTCATATAAAAAACAATGAGGAAACCAAAATAAAATATTAACTTCAATCAGAGTCAGTCCTAAGGTTCATGCAATGCGAAGAGAGAAAGCACTAAAAACAGCTAAAGAAAACGCAAAAGATGTAAAGTAAAGAAAAGGAATAAGAATGGGTTGGTATCTTCATCACACACACGGCGTCTATGTGCTCCGTAACGTGTACTTTTATCCCGGTTAAAATAAAAACTGATTGATAAAATAATTGAAATTAGGTTTTACAAGGGGTTTTTGTTTTGATCATTGTTCATTATGACCAGGGGCTGTTTAAAAAATTAACCAACAAATCAAATCAATTCAGTTTATATGTAACTAAAAACTGTGATTTTATCAAATCAAACTAAAAACTGTCACTTTTATTATTAATATATGGATTGGTTTTAAAAATAATTATCTAAATTTTTGTTTTCGATATAATTTAAATATATAAAAATTAATTAATTCAAACGGAGTGAAAATATATGAAGTGTGAGTTTATTGTTTAATATTTTGTTTTATATTGATTTTCAGATTTTTATACATTCAAAATGGAAATTTATTATCATTTTGATCTTCAAATTACATCACACTTATTTTTATTTTCAAAAATAATTTTATTTTATAATTTAAGCTGAATAAATTTATTTAAATAATCCGATTTAGATTTTTGAATAATTTACATAATGATTAATTTGATAAAGGTCATCTAACAGACTTTGAAACGGGGAGTAATTGTGGTCAAAACGGCAAAGAAAGCAATTTGTTGGTGTGTACTGTGTACCCTTTCCAGGGGCAGAGCCATGTGAGGGCAGTGGAAGCTCAAACTATGCGTGCTGAAGTCCATACTCACCAAAGCTTTATATCAGATTAGGAAAAGCCATTCCTCGCTTTATATTAGTTTAGGAAAAAGCTATTGCTGCTCTTCGGCATATTTTTTTTATTAATAAAATAATAATATTTTTTATTTTTTATATTTTTAAAATTATTTTAAAATTAATAACGATAATTAATTAAAAAAATATAATTTCTTTTTTGCTATTTATTTAGGATTAAGTAGAATTTTTTTAAAATTAATATCGATAATTAATTAAAAATTTATTACTTAAAAATATATATTACATTAAATTATAATAATTTTTTACGTTAAATAATAAAATATAAAAAATTAAAATAAAATAAAATAAAATAAAAATTTCAATTAATATAAAAGTAGATTATAAAATTAAAAAAATAATAAATATTACAAATAAAATTAATTTAATATAAATATAAAAAAAATAGTTTTAGACGAAAAAAGAGTTAATACTGTATATATTTTTATTGAGATCAATAAATAATTTGATTAACAGATACAATAGATATAATATTCATAATAATAAATATATGTGTAAATTTACCTAAATATTAACATATTACATAATAAAAATACTATAATATTTTAAAACATTGATAGAAATAAGATAATAATTTGGTGAATAAAAATGCACTATCTATTAGATTCGCTTATATTATAGATGTGCAGAGTAAATACATAAAACTTGAATCAACATAACTTTTTCTTAAGGAGAAGTTTTGTCATGATTTTTTTAGAAAATTTTTAGTTCCACTCAATGTTAAAATTCTTTTACATATTTAATTAGTTATTGTATTGGTTAATATTTTAATTTAGTCGTAAATATATTTATTATTTTATTAAGCATAAAAATGTCAATATGCAAATATTTATATAATTTTTTCTATTAGATATAATGAATATTAAAAATCAAAATTAAATAATTACGTAGGACCTGTTGGATCAAAATTAAATAATTACTAGAGTGAAACTCTTATGTTATTTCAGGATATCTATAAATATTTATTAAATTATGATCTTACTTAAACAATGCAAATAAATTTTAGTTTAAAAAAACAACTAACAACTGATATATTTATTATGTCACTACATCATAAAATAATATTTCTTACTTCATTTTTAATTTATATAATAAAAGATAAATAGGTAGATTGATAGATAAATAAATAAATGGTTATAACATATAAATAAAGTCTTAATTTTATAATTACATTATTAAAAATAGCACATTTAAAATAAACCCTATATATATTATATATTTTATCTTTGAATATATTTAAATGACAAAAAAAGCTTTAGCCTTTCTTGATTTTTGTAAATTTTTATTACTAAATTTTAATTGAAATCTATAGGCATGTATACCAAAAAGCATTTTTTTGCTCTTTTTTTTATTTTATTATGAATAGTATAAATAGTGTTTTTTCTTAGCATGAGTAGTAACTTTGCATGAATAGTAAATAATAAATTTAATATTTCACTCTTTACTTTTAAATATATATTATAAAAAAGATAAATTTGATAATTTACTGTATTATGAATAGCATTTTTTGCTTAGCATGAATAGTATTTTGAGTGAATAATAAAGAATAAATTTGATATTTCACTGTTTCAGTTTTAAATCTATCATGTAAAAAAAAGAGTAAATTTATTATTTTACTGTAGCATGAATAATATTTTTTGCTTTAGTTTTAAATTATAAGATAGATGTGAAGCATGTTAGATGCACTTGCATTATAGGCTTATAATGCAAAAATATCCGACTTTAATCTATATAATAAATATTTAAATTTAAATAATATATAATATAAATTTATTTTATGATATTTACCATTAAAATATATTTTTTTAAATTATTATTTTTATTTTTAGGAATTTTTTTATGTGTCATTGACCTTTATCTTTTTTTATCAATTTTATTCTCTCTCTTTTTTTAGTTAAGTTTTTCTTATATAAAATAAAATTGTAAAATATTTTCTTTAATCAATTCTGTCTTCTACTATGTCTCAATTTTATTTTTATTTTATTTCTTATTTTTTATTTCAGGATTTATAAGTTTTTATATTAATAGATTTATTACTTTTATATTTATATATATATGAATTTTTGTATAAAATTATTATTGCATTATCTATGCAATAATCATTTCAATTTGCTCCTTATTTATTGTGTTAAAAATGAAATTTTTTAAAATTTTAATTTATTTTTTATATTTTTTCTCATTAATTTACATTATTTATTAGTGAAAGTAAAATATATTAATAAATATCAAATTTATTATTTTAAAATTATAAAATATTCCTTGAAGTAGAGATTCAGCATAGAATAAGTTTTCACTGGCTTTTTAAACGATAATTTAACAGGTGTATTATTATTCGGTAATAAATAAACAATAATATTTGAGTTGTTTCCCTTAAAAAATAATTCTAAATTTATATTTTTTAATAATATTCCTTTTTTTAAATTCTCCTCATATTTAAAATTTTAATTACAATTTTATTTATATTAATCTCTGAAGATTAATTTAAATGTAATATTTCTTTGAATGAGTAAAAAATAAACCTAAATATGATTGCTCATCGTCCTATTATTAGTATTATTTCTTATGTTAGCTACTTAGCTCTCAAGTATTTTTTTCATACATTGGTTTCTTGTTGGCTGCTTGATAAAGTTTTCCTTTAAAAAAAAATGTTCCTACCTGTATTGATGCGCTTAAAAAGGGGAAATCAAGTGATTGCAATTTGCAACCAAGACAAAACTTTTTAAAAAAAATCTACTTAAGCTTCCTAATAATTATATCTTACTTTATGTAACAAAAAATAATCAATGTCTACAATCAACAAGAATGATAAAATGGCTTGGTTGTGTTGCTGTCGAAGAAAGGGTGAAAACTACTGTCAAAAATTTATCAAGATGATATCATTTTTAAGTTTTAACGTCACCAATAATCACCACAGGAGCAGTTTCCATCTTTGAAACAATGGAAGCGATTTGCATCTCTCAACACAATTTCTCTTTAATATACTTTTGACACTAATTTGATAGCATTGTGGCAATCTCCACAGACACGAAGGTTTTTTATCACTCTAATCCTGCTGGTTGTTGGAGTTCTTAAGAGTCCGTATGCAATTGCTAGCTTTTCACTATGGTAATATAAAGAACTTTCCTTTTCCTCTTCCTCCACATCAAGCAACACAGAGTCATTATCAGGGACATACCCTTCTTCTTTGATCCTTCTTATCAAATCCTCCACCTTATCATATATTGCATCAGCTTCCGGATGGGTTCTATCATCAACCACAAAAAAATGTACCCTGTTCCTTAAATCTATCCAACTAAATCCTGGATCATTCTGTATATTCTGTTTCTGCATTGTTTTTCTAGCAGTATTTACATCATCCCATTGGTTGGCACTGGCATAAATATTGGATGGTTCCAAGGCTAAGAGCCGCACTGCTAGCCGTTTTCCGGTATCCATATCCCCCACAACACGACAAGCACCTAGCAAGGCACTGTACATTGAAGCAGAAGCTTCATAAGGCATTTATAAGATCAGCTTCTCTGCCTCACGAATGTGCCCTGAACGGCCAAGGGCATCAACAAGACAAGAATAATGTTCAATCTCAGGCTGAATACCATAATCTTTGAGCATCGAATCAAAATGCCTAAAAGCTTCAGAAACAAAGCCAGAATGGCTACATGCGGAAAGGACACCGATGAAGGTAATTCTGGCAGGTTGAATACCATGGCATTTCATGACTTCGAAAAGGTGAAGGGCTTCTTCACCATGACCATGTTGAGCTAAACCCACCAACATGGCATTCCATTATGCAATATTTCTAGAATCCATTCTTTTCATTAAGCAATGTGCATCTTCTATGTTCCCACACTTGGCATACATATCAATGAGTGAAGTTCCAACAAATGGATCTGAAGCACAATCCAGCTTGATCACATTTGCATGGATTTGTCTCCCCTGTTCCAATGCCGTTAGGCAAGAGCTGGCTTTGATAAGGGTAGCAAAAGTATATTCATCAAGTAGCACTCCAGAGAGTCTCATCTGATGGTATATGGAAAGTGCACGGTCGTCTTCTGCGTTTTCAACACATCCTGAAATCATAGTTGTGCATGCAACATCATCAGGCACAGGAATATCATTAAATAACAAGTGTGTATCTACCATGTCTCCACATTTAATGTACATGTCAAGAATACCACTACTGACAAATAAGTCTGAGATGAACCCAAATTTATTGCATGAGCATGACTTTGCTTCCCTTGTTCCAACCTCACAAAGCAACCACAAGCTTTAGCAACAGTTGCTAGTGTGATCTCATCTGAACTCTCTCCCTTTTCATGCATCAAGGTGAAATGTTCTAATGCTTTAGGACTCTCACTACTAGTAATGTACCCAGACATCACTGCATTCCATGTCCCCAAATCAAACTCATTTTTGGGTATACAACTTCTTTAAAGCGAACATCTCTACTCAAAAAAATCTTCTTTGAAGACAAATCATAAAGGCTATAAGCCTTTACACTAGATTGATACCCCAAAAAAAGAGATGGAATTGCTTGATGAGAAAGTTTATCTTTATGAGGATAAACATTAGTGGCGTAAGTTAGGCCTCTAAACCTCTTTAGCAAAGAATAATTTGGAGTTTTATGATAGTGCACCTCATATGGTGTTTTCCAACCCAAAAACTTAGAAGTCTGTTAACAAGGAACACGACATGCATTAATGCCTCTCCCCGGAACTTCACCCGCAATTTCAATTGAAACAATAACGCCCTTGTAATCTGCAGCAAGTGTCGATGTTTACGCTCCACAACACCATTCTGTTGTGGAGTGTAAACACAGCTACATTGATGAAGGATTCCCAATTGAGCCCGTGTAGTTTGTAGTTGTTGACACAGAAACTTACATCCATTGTCACTGGTGCCAAACTGGTTTTCCATCATCTTAAAGAAACGCTGCAAAATTGAACATGTCTGACTCTTTTGCTGCATTAAGAAGACCCATGTGGAACGACTGAAATCATCAACCAAGGTCAGAAAATATTGAGCTCCACTTAATGAAGGTAATCTGTAAAAACCCCACACATTAACATGTATTAATTCAAAAACATGTGCTATAAATAGTACTAGCTAGAAATACTAATCTTGTTTGTTTTGCTAAAAGGCAGAATAGAACATTCGCCATCAACTTCAACACTGGATGAAATAAAAGGAAGATGTTGCAAAATAGAATTACTGGGATGACCTAATCTCAAGTGCCAGAGAAAACCGACACTCATGGTCTTATTAATGGTATTTACAAAGATTATGGAATTAGTAAGTGTTCTTGAATAAGCAAATTGTTCATTATAAGAATTGTATGTACAATTCAGTGAACTATTTAAAACACCATGGTTTACTTGAACAGGATTATACTATCTAAGGACATCAAGAGCAAAAGATTGTTTATCCAAGGAACAAAGGTTACCAATCAGCTTTCCAATAGCAAGGACCTTCCTCCTCTTCAAGTCCTGCAAAAAAAACTTGTTAGTAAAGAAGGTAAAACAAATGGGGTTTGTTTTCCAAAGCTTATGCACGGGTAGAAGGTTATAATTGAAGGAAGGTAAGTACAAAGCATCTTCAATTAGTAGTTCATCATGTAAGATTATCTGCCCAATGTGAGTGACTATTTTAGTTGTTCCATCAGGTAAATGAACTGAGGCCACAGCTGGCAATTTGCATAATTTTGAGAATAAGGCTGGATTTGCACACACATGATTAGAAACACCAGTGTCCACAATCCAAGACTCTCTTGCTTATTATATTTGGAGTAATTGTTGCTTGTCATACCTGCAAACTCTGCCACTTATGCAAAATTGACAAAATTATATGATCCTAGTTCTTTTTCTTTCATTATCTTTGCTACTTCAAGTTTGATAAAGTCAGACATCTAGCTTTGTTGTTGCTTATCACTCAACTTCAGCTCTGTATCTTGTGTAGCCGCAATGTTAACTTGTAGTTTTCCATAGTCCTTTTTCCTCCTTGCTCTCAATTCTTTATACCAGTCCGGATAACCTATAATTTTGAAGAAAGACTATCTGGTGTGGCCATTTGCTTTTACAGAAATCACAGTGTCTTTCTTCTTTCATATCAGGATACCCATTAAACTTGAAGTATGCATCTCTTGTGTGACCTGAATTTTTGTAGTAGTCACAGGACTTGTCTACTCTTCTTACACCATCTCTCTTTTTCATAGGAATTCTACCTTTTGTCATTAACACACTGCTCTCCAAAGGATCCTCATAGGTTCTTTGGACATGCCTTTGAGACTCAATAGTTTGGATCATTGAAAAAGCCTTGTTTACATTCGGCAATGGATCCAACATCATAAGATTCATTTAGTCCCATTAAGAATTGCATCATTTTATTTCCGATATCTAAGGTCCTCATCTTCGTGTTTACATCACAAATGCATTTGTTACAGTCACAATAGGCCAAAGGATTAAGTCTATTCAAATCATCCCACAGTCTAGACAATTTGTTGAAATATGTTGTCAGATCATCATTTTCTTGTTCAATCGAGTTAACTCGTCTTTGTATTTGATAAACCCTAGGACCATTACTTACACCAAATCTTTCACTTAACTGATCCCATAAGACCTTAGCAGTGGAACAATATAAGAAATTTCCAGCTAATTCCTTAGAAAGTGATCCAAGGATCCAAGTCCTCACTATATAATATGATTTTCTCCATTTTAGAAACTTTGGACAACCTTCATTTAGTTTATTTGTTGTTCCATCTATATAACCAAGCTTATTTTTTGCTCCCAGGGAAATTTGAATTGTAGTGCTCTATGTTAAGTAGTTGTTACCTGTGAGTAGTGTTGTGACCATATTAAAACTTGAATTCTCGATATTCTGGATTATTGTTATCTCTCATGTAGAAGTAGCAATTGAATTTGCAGCAGCTTCTATACTCGTGTTCTCCATCACATCAACTTAGAGTTATAAATCAAACAATAGCCAATCGATTTTGATAAAAGAAACTGACAAACAAATCGATTAAGTAAAGTAGAAAAGGAAATATAGATCAAGTAAACAAGATACAGATTAATCTCAGGTCTCCATGATCAAATGCTCAAGTACCATGTTAGAGTACAGATAAAATGGGATGAAAAGGAAATGTAATGTGTAATTCATGTGTAAAGTAGTATTGTACAATTGTTCCTATACTACTATTTATATTCAGCTGTAACTACTTTGCCAGATCAGCTAAACTAACTAACTACTTAGCTGGATAATAAGTCTACAGACACGAATTTGATAAAATTGTGGCAACATCTACAGACACGGACGTTTTTTATCACCCTGATCCAGCTGAATGGAGGAGTTCCTAAAAGTCCATATGCAATTGCTAGCTTCTGACTATGGTAATATAAAGAATGTTCCTTATAGGGGTGTGGGGTGTGCATCAGTCGAGTTGAGGGTATATTTCAACCCGACCGAACTCAATTAAGTACTAAAAAATCAAACCGAGTTCGACGAAAATTATATATATTTTCAATCGATCCGTATATTTTCAAGTCTGGTCGAGTTAAATTAAATTATAATATATGAAATATATATCATAAATATAATATATATATATATATATAAATTTATAGGTCGAGTTGGGTCGGTCTAGATTGGATCGGGTTATATAATATATATTATAATTTATAATTATATATATAATATATATTTATTATTCGAGTTCAAATGAAAAAATAAATCTTAATCCGACTATCCGACCGAGTTAGAAATTTTTTAAAATACAAATTCGATTTTATCCAAATATGTATCATAAATCGACCAAACCCAATCAAAATCTATTCGGTTGAGTTGAGTTTGGTCGGTTTTAAAAAATTTGCACGGCCCTGGTTCCTTCTACTCGTCCTCCACATCAAGCAACACAAAGTCTTTATTAGGGACATATCCTTCTTCTTTGATCCTTTTCATCAAATCCTCCACCTTATCATATATTGTGTCAGCCTCCGGATGGGTTTTATCATCAACCACAAACAAATGTACCCTGTTCTTCACATCTATCCGACTAAATCCTGGATCCTTCTTTATATTCTGTTTCTGCATTGTTTTCCTAGCAGTATTTACATCATCCCATTGGCTGGCACTAGCATAAATATTCGATAATAGAACATATGCTGCTGAGTCAAATGGTTCCAAGGCTAAGAGTCGTACTGCTAGCCGTTTTCCAATACCCATATCCCCCACAACACGACAAGCACCTAGCAAGACTCTGTACATTGAAGCAGAAGCTTCAAAAGGCATTGATAAGATCAGCTCCTCTGCCTCTTGAATGTGCCCTGAACGGCCGAGGGCATCAACAAGACAAGAATAATGCTCAATCTCAGGCTGAATATCATAATCTTTGAGCATCGAATCAAAATGCCTATAAACTTCAGAAACAAAACCAGAATGGCTACATGCAGAAAGGACGCCAATAAAGGTAACTCTGTCAGGTTGAATACCACGACATTTCATGACTTCGAAAAGGTTAAGGGCTTCTTCACCATGACCATGTTAAGCTAAACCCACTAACATGTCATTCCACAAAGCAATATTTCTAGAATCCATTCTTTTCATTAAGCTATATGCATCTTCTATGTTCCCACACTTCGCATACATATCAATGAGTGGAGTTCCAACAAAAGGATCTGAAACACAATCCAGCTTGATAACATTTGCATGAATTTGTCTCCCCTGTTCCAATGCTGTTAGGCAAGAGCTGGCTTTGATAAGGGTAGCAAAAGTATATTCATCAGGTAACACACCAGAGAGTCTCATCTAATGGTATATGGAAAGTGCACGGTCTTCTTCTGCATTTTCAACACATCCTGAAATCATAGTTGTCCACGCAACATCATCAGGCACAGGAATATCATTAAACAACAAGTATGCATCTACCATGTCTCCACATTTAATGTACATGTCAAGAATACCACTAATGACAAATGAGTCTGAGATGAACCCAAATTTTATTGCATGAGCATGAATTTGCTGCCCTTGTTCCAACCTCACAAAGCAACGACAAGCTTTAGCAACAGTTGCTAGTGTGATCTCATCTGAACTCTCTCCCCTTTCATGCATCAAGGTGAAAAGTTCCAATGCTTTATGACTCTGACTACTAGTTATGTTCCCAGACAGCATTGCATTCCATGTCCCCAAATCAAACTCATTTTTGGTTTCAAACAGATGTTCTGCCTCTGCCAATAATCCACTTCTCGAATTAACATCTATAAGAGCAGTTGAAACAAAAGTATCAGCAATTGTACAGGTTTTAATAGCATATTACAGAGACACAACCCCTCCGCAAGCGAGGAGTAAGCCTGTAGCACGCTTGCCAATGTGAAATGATCTGGTTGAAGGCTATCGTGTAATAAACAAATAAATAGATTCACTGACTCCTCTTCTAAATTATTCTTGGCGCAACATGATATCATTGAGTTCCATGAAATCAAATCCAGTTCATTCATGCTAGTAAATACTTCCTTTGCAAAACACACAAGTCTCATCTTTGAATACATGTTGATAAGGCTATTGGCAACAGAAACCACAGAATCAAAGCCTGATTTCAAAATCAGACCATGGATCTGTTGCCCCAACTTTTTGTCATCTGTAGCAGCAGCTGCAGCCAAAACCACAACTGCGGTTATACTATCATGTTTCACATATGATCTTCTCATATTTATGAAACAATAAAAAACTTCTTGATATCCACCAGCTTTTTAGATATTCTGATAATTTCTTATTCCACATAACCACATTTGAATTATCTTCACATAAAAACCATTTAGATACATAAGCTTGAATTTGCTCCTTGTACCTCTTCCCTATATCAGAACCATCATCAGATATCCCACTGAGAGCACACTTTACACTAGCATCATCAGGGCATAAGCCACTCGTATGAAACTCTGAGAAGAGATTGAGTGCGTCTTCTTGCAGACCTATTTCCACACATGCCTTAAGCATTACATTCCACAAGACCACATCCCTTTCCTGCATCCTGTCAAATAAAACTCTAGCCTCCCTGACTAACCCAAACTTCGAATAGATATTCACCAGGGATCCTGAAATAAATGCAACCAATTCCAAACCAATTTTCACTGCATACCCATGAACTGCCTCAGAAGCACAAACATGCCCGGAAAGTAGGCACAGCTTCAACCATGGAGCCAGAGTAAACTTATTGGTGGAAACAAAACACTTACGAAGAAGGCGAAAAAGGTGAAAACCCTCTTTAATGTGGTCAAAATCAGAAACAGCTGATTGCGCATAGGCAGCTAATATGGAATTCCAGGTAAAGATATCTCTGTCAAGAATTCTATCAAACAATTGGCATGCAGAAGAGAGCGACCCGCATTTGGAATAAATTGAAATGAGATTGTTGACTAATAGACGATCTGAAGTAAGGCCAGAGATTATGATATTTGCATGGACACATTTGCCAAGAGGCAAGTTGGAGTTGGAGATGGCGGCGCGGAGGAGAGAGAAGCATTGAGAGGTAGAAGAAGGAGAATGTGAGGTAAGAAAAGAGATGGGATTTGGGAGAGAGGAGAAACGCAACCAAAAGGAAAGTAAGAGAGTAAAAGATGGAATGAGGTTTCAGAGTGGATTTTAAGAGCATTTCTGCCGTTTCCTCCTTCCAAACTTCAAATATTTGGTCGTTTTAACCGTCATAATAATTGTGATTTATAAGCGCACTGTGGTTTATTCAAGTTATTTTGCTGATATTGTGGACCAACGAGAATGTCATTTTGTTTTTTTACTATCATTTGCACACGTGTGGTTTATAAACGCTACGTCGTTTGTTCTTCCTATTTATTCCCTCTTCTTGTGTTAAAAGTGGTAATTATAGTCATTATGCCTATTAAAACTCGGTGTTGAAATTGCTAAATAGGAAATTTTATTATTCCTCCCGTTTTTTTATATAAAGAAGATTTTTATTTATATTATTATTTTTATATATAGAAAAGTACTTAAAATAAAAATTATATGAAATTGTTCCTTAAAAAAATTTCAAATTTGCTCTTACAAGTAATTATATTTTGCACAATAAATAAAATCAGTGACAGATAAATATAAAATGTATAATTAATATATTTCACTCTTTAATACATGAATTAATGTTATGATTACGAGAGATTTTATTAAATTATACTCTATTTTATTAACTAAGACACAATTATAAGTTAATTTTTATTGTATATCACAATATAGGTATTAATTTTATCTATCGAACTCTAGTTATTTAAAAGAGGTGACAGTATTTATATCAGACTGATAATTGAGCATAATTTTAAATTGTATCGATCAATATGATTTAATATTTTAATATCAAAATTATTGACTAATTTTGAAATAAATTCATTTGCATTAAATGACACATTGTCATTTTCAGACTACAATTACGATTAATATTTATATCTAAATTTGTAGATATGTACACAATCATCATATATTTTTCTTTCCTCTTTAATATTTTATACAAAAATTTATAAAGTATTACACCATATAAAATAATTTAACTATACATAATAATTCACGTTGTTTGTGAATATGTGTTCTTATTATATAATTGGAGAGCAATTTATCTCCTTCATTGTAAAATAAAATTTTAGATCATAAATATTTTTTAAAATATTATATTTATTAGTATTTTTTTTCTTAATATTATAAATATACAATGTTAGACTTATTTAAAACTAATTAAAATAAATTATAATCAATAAATTCACTAACAACCTCCTGAAATTTTATTTCTTTTTTTTCAGTGAAAGGAGTATAAGATTTTTTAGTACCATTAATTTTCTTGGTTATCCACCTTGTTTCCCGCAAATTATCTTCCACAGTGACACAGTTTATTGGTTTATTTCTTGAATTTCCGGGGAGGAATGCAGCCGACTGTAACATTCTCGTCAATTGCAATCATGACAAGAATTAAGCTTTGGTCAGAGAGATTTATCAATTCAACACCATGCGTCAGGTATCATCTCACCATTGATCATTGCAGATAAATAGCTTTTTCTTCAAAAAAAAAAAACCTAGTCCTCGTATGCCAGCACAAGCTGCCATTTCGAAATGCAGCCAAGACAACAGGAACTTCCATAAAGTCAAACTCATCATTTAAATACACATTGTATCCCCACAGTTATACTCATCATCTGCAAACAGTCATGGCTGACGTCGCTTTTCTGGTCTAGTATCCACCCATTGCATAATAGTCATGCTTGAAGAATTGTACTATCAGGTAATTCAATTCTATCAGTTACATCTGAGAAAAAAAAAAGGAATGTAACAAAAAATAAGGTACAAAATTAACAAAATGTAAAAGTCCTACAAATGGTCGGCTGATGGCTCCGCTCCACAAGTAATGCTGCTTTCGACCTGCCAAACCTTAATGATACACTTCTGCTTCCTTATCTTATACCCCCCCTTCTTTTCACTATTTTTTTTTTTCAAGTTCTTTCATTTGTTTTTTTTTTCTTTTTTCTTTTTTTCCATTTTTCAGGCTTTCAACTACTCTCGTCTTCCATTTCTTCTCATGTACAGATACAAGAATGATTTAATGACTACAACTTGGATGGACTTTTGCATCATCTCAAAAAAACTCCTATACCTCACATTGTCTTGTCTGCGGCTCAATAGATCACTACTCGAAGCATCCCTGGCTGTGGTTCAGTGTAGTCAAGGCCCTCCTCTTCAAGCAGGTATTGCTGCACAGCAATTGGAAGTCTAGCTGGAGTGCGGGAACCCCTGGTGTGATGGCCCGTCCCAACACATATATAAACCTGCAGACGCTGCTCTGCAGCCCGGGCTGTGCTCCTCAAAACATTTAGTTCATGCTTTAGCACATGAATGGCTTCACTGACATGGAGACCATGAAGGTCTATCATCCGTTCATGTCCTCGCCCATTTCCTTTAATCTCTGGACTAACTGGGTTCCTGAGGAGGCGATAAAACCTTTATAAACAAAGCAATAGAGAAAATAAACAGCTAAGCTACTGGCAATATGCCCGAACAGAAACTGCCAAAACTCCAGTTTTTTTTTCCCCATTTTTCCCTGAAACTCCAGGAACAACTACAAGAAATCACAATTGAATTTCTAATCCAAATAATTTCACAAATGTGCATCCCTATCACCTAATAACGAAGATAAGATGAAGCATCTTAAAAATTCAACTGCAGTCCCTTTTCTGTTCTTTAAGAGACCTGGCCGGACAGGCAAAATGCAGGGTGTCAACACTTGTAGAGGACAATTCTCATAAACAAATCAGAGCAGACGAAATAGTGAGGACAAGGGGGAAACTAATGATAATTAAGGCCTTAAGGGTTTCACCCATACCAGTATCATCAAAATCCCTTCAGCAAGCAAATAGACACTTCAAAGTACTAAGCAAATAAAAAAAAATAGCAAGAAATCAAGAAAGTAAAAGAAATCACCTCAAAAACTCAAGAGAGCAGCTTCACACAGCAAAAAATAAAATCAACGCTTTAAAGTAAAAAATGTAATAACCATTAACCCAAACAATCCAGATTGTTAATTGTACCAGTTAAGCTCAAGTAACAGTTACAATAATTAACCAACCTCAGGCGATAAATTGATTCCTGTGCCTTCCCATGAGCTGCTTTCATATGCATATTATGCAGCTGCCCTTTTCCACTCAATTCCTTTGCTAGAGCCTTATTTCCAATAAGGTAAGCTTGCCGTGCCTGTTTGCAGATATAAAAACAATTTGATCCATTGAATGACAAATTCAATTACACTAGTACATCATTGAACATGAAATAGCTTTTTGAAAGATGGATGAAGAACTCCACATGGTTTAGCTTAGCAATAGCAAACATGCTTGTATAAATTTGCTGAATATGACCTACTTGGAAATGGATCTAAGCAGTGGCACAATACATCTGGAAGAAGATTCATGTCTAGCACATTTTAGAGTTTAGTAGCTTGCCTGCCATGCACAACCACAACTTGTACTAAATTTGGTTATTTAATTTTCATCTTGATAGGCGGCCAGCAGCAATGCTTATCAACTGAGCAAGCCAAGTTCAATTCTACTTAAAAGAAGAGCGCCGGGCGATGCAGAGGTGATTATATATTTTCAGATCATTGTGCTCTGCACCTATTTAAAGCATAAATTCTGTATAACTACCTACTGTGTAAGGGCCCTGTCTCAGTCAGTGTACTTCAAAACCACACACAATATATAAAATGCATAGTTACAAGTTTCTTTATCATAAACACTTTAAGGGAAGTCAAAAGGGCAAACAGTCAAACAGTATACTCTTAACAAAGGTTACCTGTTCCAAATAGGCATTCCGTAATCGTGCATGATCTCTAGCTTCTTCCCGCAGCTCAGAATATATTTTTGCTGCCATCCAACAAAGTTAAAGCAAATATATAGGCCGAAGGCATTTGTCCCACAAATAAAAGGTGCGAAAATGCAAGTAGCTGTGTTGGATGAGGAACATTACCCACTGCTTCTCCAGTTTCAAGCCACACAGGAGCTGCTCGAGCTGAACCGCGATTTTGCGCCCTATCAGTGTAATTGCTTCTACCATTCCCGCTACCATAAGAGCTAGCTAGAACATGGGAACTTCTGCTTGAGCCAACGGTGGAATCAGAAGAACCATTTCGTTCATACTTCCATATGCCAGAATCCTGAGATGCCAACTTCCTGACAGCTGAAGCAAAATCTACTGCACCACCTCTAGATGGAATAGAAGAACTAGATTTGAATAGAAGTAAGTTTTCTTTGTCAGAAGATCGATAAGGATTGCTGCTCTGCCGAAGATCATCATATTTAGAAGGACCATTCTGATTATCTGGCACAGGAAGTGCTGGAAAGTCCAGAGCACTGAGGTTGGGAGCTGACAATGCCTTTGAATTCATATTTTGATTGAAACCACCATCGACTTGAAGCTACAATTGAAGACAATCTACTATAAATTTCTAAATATAAAGAGCACTGGAAATATATCAAGAAAAAGATACAATCTAATGTAAAAGAACAGTTATAAAGAGTTGCACATTTTAATGCAATATGACTTTTTAAGACCAAGTGCCTCGAAACACATTGAACATCAACATATACACCTGTTAGGTTATCCAGCCGAACAAAAGGTAAACAATAGGAGAGAGAACCAAAACAGAATCACTAACCCCCAGTTACCAGGACACAATGTCTTCAGAACTGAAGGCCACACGTAAAGACTATAATCGAACTGATTCACCTCAAAACTCTTAGGGAAGCAAGCTCTTCCCAGCCAAAATAAGGCATAAGAGGCATTTGCTCAGTGGTTACAATCCAACAAAATATAATCACCCATTGCAACTCTAGATTCTTAGATGTACAACGGTTAAATTGTGTCTTCCTGCACTTATTGCAATAGCCAAGGTAGGAGGAATATAAATTAAATATGGATAAGAAAATACAAAGGCATTAAGCCTATGTTTGGTAAGAAGGATGGAAAATAAGAAGGGGGATGAATTAGTTGAAAGAAATAGGCAAGTTCATTATAGGGAGGAAATGTATGTTGACTAATACAAGTCAATACATTTCTTTCCACCTTGCCATCCTCCCATACAATCAAAGCCTAAAAAAAGACCCTTGAAAACTTATTATGATTCAACAAATAATAAAAAGGCATTCTTTCTACCCATCAGAGATTATTCTATTAAATATGACCTTAACAAATCCTCAAATGCTAAGCCGTTAGTTTCTGAAAAAATATTTTATATGATTTAATTCTTGAGGATGAGAAATAATAGCTTCAACATTGATGAATGAACTTTCCAAAGTCTTATAATCAGTGACCAGGAAAACCATCGAACACCTGAAGATTTAAACAGCAGATGCAATCACAAAGACTTCACAAATTTAGCAAGGTACTTTATTGCCTTCCACACCCATCATTTCAGATTACAGGGAAATTACTTGCAAAAAGATGAGTTTACCTCTAGCTGAGTAAGCATCTCAATAGTGAGATTTAAGTCACATCCATTTGCAAAATAAACTTCTGCAAGGCTTTCAGCAGCAAACCCAGGAAATTGTGAAGCCAAAAACTCCAAAGGGTTCATGTCATTGCCGTCAACTATTGCATGCTCGCCGAGCATATCATTCATGAATCCAGGTCTTGAATTGCCATTGTATGAGTGTACCTCCCTACAATTGTGATCACCACTAATGATGTGCTTGTCCCATGGCTTGGTTGTCAAAGTGAGAAAGTTTGCTGATGTTGGATCTTCTCCATAAGAAGCAGCAGCATATCTCATCTTTTCACTGTAGCTGCTACCATTTATATTTCGTGGAGATGGTTCCTGTTGCTCTGTCAAGACATATCCACTGCCAATCGAAGCAGGGAATTTTGGCACTTCACTGCTATCATGTAAAGACAAGCCTGATAAAGAAAGCCCTCCAAATGCTTGAGACTCGTCTTCACCCATGACCTTGAAATCAGGTGTGATATCATCAGGTAGCTGGTGGCACCAGAATTGATGCACCTCATCATCAGAAGTATTAGAAACAGATGACTCTGATCGATCAAGCACTGCTTTCCCTATAATCCCATATGTAGCAAACCTTGTAGCAGCAGCTGTATTTGAGGAACTTCCAGATGGCGAGGATGATGACCTGAGGGAAAATGGAACAAACTCTGCTGCATTTGGATTCAAATCCACCTTGTTGGAAATACTAAGTTTCGTATTGTTGGTTTGAGACCCTTTATTGGATAAGCTCATTTCTATACCAAAATGGAAACAAAAAAAAACTCTACATACATTAAAAGACACAAATACAGAGCATAACCTCGAGTTGCAGTAGGCTTATCCAAAACCTGCAGAACATTTTCATATGCTAATCGGTTAAAGCAGACAAATGAGCTAAATTCCATTGCACAATCACATGCATAAACTCCAGTCTATGTCACAAATGACTTCAACAGCCTCATCTCAAACAATACCAATAACTGCAACTGCCATATCTCAACAACAATTCCTCAAGAAACTTTAATATAACTGTTTTCAAATTGCTTACCATCTCAGCTTCAAAAGTTAAGTACGATAAAGTTAATTAGCGTCGAACAACAAAATACTAATACAGCATATCATTTCCTTAAGAAATATGTAGACGACCTTAATTTGATAGCAAGGGTCACGCATATAGAACTATAAGGTAACATAAAAGAAAAGACTATATACAGTTGCAATTAACAATTGTTGAATTGCAGAAAGCAACGCATAAAACTGCATAACTAACAAATTAATAAGATTTAGCAAAATACATATATACGTATGAGGGATAAATTAGCTCCAATTCCAAAAATAAAGGTAAAATATAAACACCCCAAAAAAAAAATCAAAACCCAGGAGTAGCAAATCAAAAAAGACCAAGACTTTACACAAAATCTGACAAAATCAACAGCTATAAAAAGCTAAAACAAATAAAAGGCACAAAGAAGTAGAACAATAACAACAAGTTAGCATTATCCAGATAATCAATGGACAGAGATCTCAAAAAATCAATAACCCAAAAAAAGTCAAAGCAAGATGAAGAAAAACGGAGAAAGATAAATTGTTAAGAAATTCAGAAGATCTATGAAGAGATAACTATAAAATATATACCTTTGCGAACCAAATCGAATGGATCCATCGCAGAAGATGAGAATCAAGATCGGGAAATATTTGTAAAAAAAAAAATGAAATCGAAAAGAAATAAGATGATAAACAGTAACAAAAGAGCAAAAGAAGAGAGAGTAAAAGGTGTAAAGAAGAATTGGGAAGTGGGTAATGAAGCTTATGTGAAGCGAAGCTCTCTCTAAGCTATTGTTTGAGGTCTCTGAATATTTGTAAAAATTTCTTGTTTGTTTGCTCTGTGTCTGTCCGTGTATTTGTTGTTAGCGAGAAACCCTTAAAAGACCAAATTGGCACCACCACCACATAATTATAATTACAAACGCACCACACCCAACCCCTTCTCGCCATTCGATGTGACCCTTACCCTCCCTCTTCCTCTCTCTCTCTTTTTCATTCTTTCTTTATTCCTTATTTTTAATTATTATTATCATCTAATCATATTTTATTTAATTAATCATAAAAAAAATTGGAATAATCTCAAAAATTAATTCATATATTTAATTCTAAATCACTTAAAATTATTATTTTTTTGTTGAGTTGAGATGAATTTTAAAAGGTATTTTGAATTTACTCACTTCTTATTATCATTGGTGACATGAATTATTATGTTAGTGTAAATTTGCATTTTTTGACATGAATGATTGTAAATTATTTTTTTATTTTATTAGTTATGTAGTGAATAATTTATAAAAATTATATTAAATCATCTCATATCTAATAATTATAAAAAATTATAAATTTATAACTAGAAAAAAATCAATCAAAATAATTTAAATTGTTTTGAATTATAAAACTCTATATATTATAAATTTAATGTACCCTAACTGTGCCTAAATTATTATGATCTATAAAATTTGATAAATTATATAATTTTATTTGATTCAATTTATTTATATAATCTCTTAATCCTATTTATGATATATATATAATTAAAAATTATTAAAATTAAAAATTTCCCCATACTATTTTAAATTTTAACAATAAATTTAAAATTAACTTGAGATGGAGTGAGGTAAATAATTTTTAAATATCGAGTTAAAAATTTTATTACTATTTTAGGTCAAGAAAGATTATTAAAAAAAATTAAAGTTAATGCGGACTCACTGAATTAATTAATCAATTTAATTAATTAAATGTTTTGTAATGGTCGGGATTTGAGAAAAGTGGCATACTCGCCCTTTTATGATAAGTCAGTTTCTTATTTTATTTCATTTTTTCTTCCCTTGGACGCTGCTAGGGACGCAGGCGGCTGTAAACGGGCAATAAATAACATAACATGGTTTTATGGCTTTTTAAATTTTTTTAAAAAAAAAGACTAAAAATTTTGACGTTTTATTTAATTTTTGACTTTCAGTAAATGATGCGTAATTAATTGCAATTTAATTAGCTTATTAGATGTAATAAGTTCATTATTTCTAATAGTTTCTTACCAACAAGTGAAATTCAACAATTGTTCAAGCATTAATTAATTAATTAATTAATTGATATAAAAATTCATTCAGCATTTGAGTTAATGTTTAAGATGATTGATATTATGTTTAAATGATATTAATACTATGTCCATTTTCTTTTGTTTTATTTGTTGTAGAAAATATAATGAGAATTTAAAAATTTTAGTTTAGTAATAATTTGATAAATCATTAGACATACTTCATGATTATACTTACACATTACTATAAATTATAATTTATTTTTTCAATTATAATAATTTTAGTGCGTAATGAATAAATCAAATAACAAAATAATTTATTAAAATATATTGATTGAAATCAATTCATAGTGTTTAAAAGTCAAATGAAGTTTTAAAATAATGGATTAAGATTTAAATTCAAAATTTAAGCGATAACAACACATTTTTTTACGATCAAACTATATTTTGATGGTTAAATAATATATAAAATTATTAGTTAATGTAATATTATTATTTTACTAATAAACATGTATGGTTCCATGTAAATATATAATTAAGTTTCAAAACATGTTCCTTTTTTTTACCAGAACAAGAAAGGATTCATTAACTGTAAAAAAACATAACAAGAAGCCCTGATGAAACAAGATTAAAACCACATAGCAATATCAATTTTTGCCAGAGTTTATAAGCAACAAACCAAATAAATAAAAACCCCTCATAAAAAAAATGCCATAAAACAAGAGAGAGGCCTACTGATATAGAAAGGATAGCAACCATGAATCACAATAAAAGACAATTATAAGTTCCTATAAACCTCAGATTCTAGAAAAGATGAGTGGAATAGAGGCCAAAAGGCTAAGCTTGGAACTCATGTACTAGCAGCTCAAATGAGGCAATAAAGACAAGTTGAGAGAAGGCAATAATCTCCATTAACTGGTCGGAGAATAATTGTACCGACCAAAGAAACATAAGGGATAGAGAGCATCACACATCAATTTGTAAAAACCCAAAGAAAGAGGGATATTCTTATATAAACAAAACGATCATCGGTAGCCTTTAGTCATGACGATGACTCTATCGGTAGAGAGAACCTTCATAAATGCACCACCGCCAGAGAAATGCCTATGGACTATAAGAATCTCCCATGGATGAAATAGGAAAAATGCCTCGAAGGCCAAATCTAAGTATAAAACACACAAAAACCATGAAAACTTAACAAAACAAAACAAAAAAAAAGTAAAAATGGAAGGTTTAGGACTGTTGCTGACCAAACCTGAGAACTAGATGGGTAACGCCGCTAGTGAGAGAAAGAAAGGGAGCCCTAAACGCCACTAGAGAGAGAACCTTCACAGACCAAACATATTCATTTAGCAGTCAAGTTTCATTCATGGGAATTCAAAGGATTTGTATGTTGAAACTCGAGCCTAAATTCAGCATTCCACAATAATCTTCTAATAATGAAATTTTTATATTGTAAATTTAAGTTAATTATTAATCTTCAATTTATTTTTTATTAATATTCTACATGTTAACTATTATTACAACATAAATTTACCATGTTATATGATCATTTTATTTTTACATTTCAATTCATGAGTTTTATTATAAATAAATTTGATGAAATCAAGAAAATAAAATGATTATTTTTTTAATGCGATATAATTGTTTATTAATAAATTAAAAATACATCTATAAAGTATTAAAAAATTATATAATTTTAAAATATATAATATATAAATAAGTTATTGGATCTCTTTGAACTTTTAATATAAACAGTAAATAATGATAACATTTTACAGGTAATCTAGATTTCAACGGAACACTCATTTTATTTATTAACTATAAAAAAATATCAAGTCACATTTCATTCGAGAAAAATACTTCTATTAGAAAATGATAAATTTTCGTTAAAAAATGACCGAAAACATTCATTAAATAAGGATAAACCAAATTAATTAATGAATGATTGTTAATTATATTTTTTAACTCGAATGTATATTGTTTGCTAAACTAGTTTAGGAAATAAGATCTCGCATTGTCGAATTGAATTAGTAAAAAGCTATCATATTCATGAAAGATTTGCTGGAATAAAGTAGTGTTTACTATATGGGTAGACATCGATCTGGTTGAGAGTTTATTTTAACTGATTGAACATGTTTATATACTAAAAAAATTAAATCGAATTTGACCAAAATTATGTATATTTTTTACCTATTTGTATATTTTCGATTTTGGTTGAATTAAATCAGATTATAATATATATTATAAATATATCTAATATATAATATATATATATATTTATAAGTTAGATTAATTTGAATCGAATTATGTAATATATATTACAATTTATATGTATAATATATATACGGATTCAGGTTTAATCAGAAAAATAAATCTTAATCGACCATTTGATTGATTTATAATTTTTTTTTAAATATAAATTTGATTTTACTCCGTGTATATAATATAAACTGACCGAATCAGATCAAAATATATTCAGTTTGGTCAAATTTGGTTGGATTCAAAAAATTTGCACACTCATAATTTACTGTTTAGTAAAAATAAAAAATGTAATACTTGAAAATTTTAAGTATAGAATAAATAATAGATATAATTTTTAATTGATAAAGAATATTTAAATATTTAATTACTTATTATTTTCAACGTAGACTATAAGTTAGAGATTTTGAGTAATTTTTAATTTAATTGAGATTTTCAATATAAATATTACCAAACGGCTGAATTATTAAGTACTGAAAATTGTAATTTTAAATGTTGAAAAATTAATATCATTAAACATTCATAAATAAAAGTCAAATTGAGTTATTTTTTTATTAATAATTTGTATGATGGAATGCAAAAAAGATAAATATTACAATGATGATTTGGATGCATATATTAGAAAGCATAAATTAAAATTAAAATGTTATTAATAAAATTTTGTCAGTGAAATTTTTAAGTAGTAAGTGTTTGTATATATATTATAAATAAAAATATGTCTTAAATTTAAAATCATTGTATTATTTATGTTATGAGTTGATATATCATTTGCCTAAAAATGCTAAAACTACGGACATTCCATTTTTAATAAAATTTCTACGAATTTTAATTATTTGAGCTTAATTAGCTATTTTTTACAATGAGTTGGAAAATCAAACTCAAACTAGGCTCAAATTAGTATAATAATAAAAAATTATAAGAATTTTCATCGAGTCCAGCCTCAAGCAGTTTATAAACAACTGGATTGATTTTCAATTCTAAACCCTTTTTATATGAAATTTCAAAAACTATAATTATTCCAAGAAATTACTTAATATTATTATAAGATTGATAAACAATTGGTTCCTTAAGAATTTTTAAACTGCATAATTTCCTCTCTTTTTTTAATCTAATGAGTGGGTTATATTAATTTTTATAAAAAAAAAAGTAAAATAAAATTGAGTATTTTAATTATAAAAAGAAAAAAATTTAATTATAAAAGAAAAAAATCTAACTAGGAGCAAAATGAAAGGGGAAGAAAACTTGATTCCCTAAATGAAAGGGGAAGAAAACTTAATTCCCCTAAAACCTAAAATATGCATAGATCACTAGATTATTCAAATTAAATTGCAAAGGGCAGAATTGCGTACCTGACATCATCGTATGTTGATGCTGAAGACGATTCTGGAATTTGTCGCCTTCTAGGGGATACACACTTTAGGTTATGCAGAAGCACTACTGAAAGAATGTAATGTTCTCTAAAATTGTTATGTTCCCCCGGAGACCACGACCCCTTATTTATAACTGAATAAATGATGATTAATTTCTATTTTGGTCCTTCAACAAAACAGAAATTCTTATCGGTCTCTACACTTATAATCCTATTACGAATAGGACACCTCAATAGTCAACAATCCTAATTTGATCACAACTTTAATTTGACTATCTTAATTTGACTGCAATACACATTTAAATATTAAATATATTTAGCCCACATTTAGGATTAATTTTAATCAATATAAAATTAATTCTAACAATCTCCCACTTGGGCTAACATATATTAAATGTAAATGTATATACCTTAATGAGCTCATAAAAGCAGTCATACTGAAGGTGCCTCAAACAATCTCGTCCATTGATTATATCGATAAAGGACTGAAGGGCCAGTCGCCGCATTCATCGTGACTCAAACCACCATCAATCACATTACCAATACTCTCAAATAACATAGATCAATAATAGGAGTGTAGCATGGAAACTACATGTAATGTGATCTAATCATGTTTGTTTCCAACTGGTCACACTTTAGTGAGATCAATCAATAATAATACAGAGTGTAACAAAATAAATTCTTTTTTTTTCTGCAGAAACTAAATGTACATAACAAAATATATCCATTACAAAACAGAGCATACACAAATATAATGTAACCATAATGAACAAACTCCCACTGAAACTAATCAGTCTCAAATAATGTGACACCCATATGAGTAGTGTGCTCATGAAAAACTTTCGGTATCACAGTCTTAGTGAGCGGATCTGCAATCATGGAGTTCGTGCCAATATGCTCTATGAATATCTGTCCACTCTCCCTCACAGCCAGAAACTTTATCCCAATGTGTCTCGATCGAGAAGAGCTTCTGTTGTTATTGGAGAATAAAACTGCTGAGTTATTATCACAGTATAACTTTAATGGCCTTTCAATGCCATTCACAATACGCAGCCCTGTGACAAAGTTCCTCAGCCAGATTGCCTGATTGGATGCCTCATAGGTTGCTACAAATTCTGCTTCCATGGTGGAGGTAGCTACTAGAGTTTGTTTCACACTCTTTCAAGAAATAGCACCACCAGCCAAGAGATATATGTAGCCTGAAGTGGATTTTTGACTGTCTTGGCATCCCGCGAAATCAGAATCAGTATACCCAATGATCTCAAGCTGATCTGATCACCTGTATGTGAGCATATGTCCCTTAGTTCTTTGAAGATATCTCAAGACTCTTTTGGTTGCTTTCTAATGATCCATTCCTGGATTGCTGAGATATCGCCCTAACATACCAACTATGAATGAAATATCTGGACGATTGCAAACTTGAGTATACATCAGACTCCCAACTGCAGACGCATAAGGAATCTTCTGCATCTCTTGAATCTCAAGTTCACCCTTTGGACACTGATCAAGACTGAATTTATCTCCTTTAGCAACTGGGGTATCAATTGGTCTACTGTTGTGCATACTAAATATCTTGAGCATTTTCTCAATATAGCCCTTTTGTGATAATCCAAGAATACCTCGAGTACGGTCTCGATGTATTTGAATCCCTAATACAAAAGAAGCTTCACCTAAAACTTTCATCTCAAAGTGTTTTGAGAGAAAGACTTTGGTCTCGTGTAGCAAGTCTTTACAGTTAGTATCAAGCAATATGTCATCCACATATAAGACCAAAAAGATAAACCTACTCCCACTGAACTTGTGATACATACAATCTTCCACAGCATTTGTCTCAAAACCGAAAGAGACAACTACTTCATGGAACTTGAAGTACCACTGACGAGAAGCCTGCTTGAGTCCATAAATGGATTTCTTTAATCTGCATACCAGTCGCTTTGGGTCTCCAGACACAAAGTTTTCTGGCTGCACCATATAGATGGTTTCATCAATGTCTCCATTGAGAAACGCAGTCTTCACATCCATTTGATGTAACTCAAGATCAAAATGTGCAACTAGAGCCATGATTGTCCTAAAAGAGTCCTTCGATGAAACTGGAGAGAATGTCTCTTTATAGTCAATCCCCTCTTTCTGAGTGAAGCCTTTAGCTACAATACGTGCCTTATATCTTTTCACATTACCTTTAGAATCCCTCTTGGTTTTAAATATCCATTTGCAACCAATGAGTTTCTTTCCTTCAGGTAATGGAACAAGATCCCAAACTTGATTGTCTTGCATTGACTTAAATTATTCACTCATTGCCTCAATCCACTTATGAGAGTTGGAATCCTGCATGACATGATGAAAGCTGATAGGATCATCTTCCACCATGTCTACAGTGTCCTCATGTTCCTGAAGATATACTACATAGTCATCCGGAATAGCATTTCTTCTTTCTCTAGTGGACCTTCTTAAAGGCACAGGTTCTGGCTCAAATTCTTGAGGTTGTTGAGCTTGTACTTGAGGAAGAACAACTTCTTCATCCTGATGGGGAAGTTGATCAACATTGTCTTGTATTGGATCCGGAATTGCTTCTGGGATATTAACAATTCTAGGAACCTGAACAGTCCTAGGAGCAAAGATAGGAATCGTCACTGAGTGTTCCTGACTCGATCCCTCCTCAAAGACAATGTTTCTAACCTTATTTCTCCCCCAAACTCAACATCCTAAAAAAAATTTGCAATTCCCGTCTCAAAAATAGACATGGAAGTAGGATTATAAAACTTAAAACCACGAGATCGCTCAGAATAACCAACAAAGTAGCTACTAACAGTTTTGGAGTCCAATTTTATCTCATTAGGCCTATAAGGCCTAGCCTCAGCAGGACATTCCCAAACATGAAGGTGCTTTAGACTGGGCTTGCGTCCAGTCCAAAGCTCATAAGGTGTTTTTGTAGCTGCTTTAGTTGGTACTCTGTTAAGAAGATAGACTCCTATCTTTAATGCTTCTCCCCACAGAGACTCAGGTAAAGAAGAATGGCTAATCATACTTCTAACCATATCCATAAGAGTTCTGTTACGTCTCTCAGATACACCATTCATGCTGGGTGTACCAGGCATGGTGTATTGAGGGACTATACCACAGTCCTGCAGGAAAATAGTAAATGGCCCTGGACGTTGTTCACCTGAACCGTCATATCTGCCATAGTACTCACCTCCACGGTCAGATCTAACAGATTTAATCTTCTTTCCGAGTTGATTTTCAACTTCGGCCTTATAAGATTTGAAAACGTCCAGAGACTCAGATTTCTCATGAATGAGATATAGGTACCCATAACATGAGTAATCGTCTATGAATGATATAAAGTATCTTTGACCATTCCTAGTTGCTATAGGGAATGGGCCACAGATGTTCGTATGTATCAACTCTGAGACGTTTGATGACCTATTGGCACCTAATCTCTTTTGTTTAGTCTGTTTACCTTTAATACACTCAACACAGGAGTCCAAATATGTGAAATCAAGTGTATTTATGATATCATCTGACACAAGACGCTCTATTCTAAACTTGGATATGTGACCCAAACGTCTGTACCATAGAGCAACTGAGTTATCCATATTCAGCTTCCTTTTGGTACCTATAGTACTAACTTGCAGGGTCTCATTATAAGAGGCATCGATATCTAACATATATAGATTATGAAGTGCATACAAGAAACCAGTACCTAAAATTTTTGAATCCATAGATAAAGTAAATTTATTGTTTCCAAATGAACAAGTAAAACCAGATTTGTCCAAATGGGAAATAGAAATTAAATTCCGCCTAAAAGACGGAATAACAAAAGTATCTACTAGATCCAAAAAATTTCCAGTTCTTAAACGCAATCTAAAATGTCCTATTGCCTCTACTTCTACCGGTTCGCCAGTTCCCATATAAACGTATCTTTCACCGTCAGTTGGCTTTCGGTAACTTAGGCAACCCTGCATTGAAACACTTATTTGACTAATAGCACCAGAATCTATCCACCAAGTGTTTCTAGGTACCGAAGTTAAATTAACTTTAGAACAGACTAAAACCAAATATTTTCCCTTATCAGCAGTCTTATTATCAGTATTTTCATTCATAGGGACAGAGTTGTGATTACACGACATGCTAGCTGAATTCAGAGAAAATAAATAATAAATAAATGACATAAGCTCACAATCCACAAAAATTGAAACAAATAACAGAAGTAGAGTTCAAATATTGGAAACAAGATACCAGACACAACATTAATATTCTCATCTTTGGACATAAAATATTAACTGTAATTGGTATCTCAACGCAGTAATCAAATATTGACAATTCAGTCCTGTCAAATAATAAACCTTCCTTTGGGCCGATTTATTATCCACATGGATGAACACATAATAATTATTACATATTTATTACCGCAATGTATTCTCAATTCAGCCAGATAGCAACCTTCCTTTGGGCCGGTATGCTACCCGCAATGAATTTTAATATACATGTCTAATATCCCAAATAAATCAATTTACACAATAGAGGTCATTTTGGTGACTTTTTGCTTCAATTAATTTATTATTAAAAATATTAAACACAATCAGGACTAAAATACCAAAATTTAAACTCAGTTGAATTAAATTTTAAATTACAATCAAAATTGCAATTTTAAAATTAAATAAATTTTTTTTAAATAAAAAAAAATGAAAAGGAGTAAGGTAAATTTTTTTTTTAAAAGTTTACTGTGTTCTTCTAAACTAAAACGAAGAACAAAAAAAAAATAAACGTTTACTGTGTTCTTCTAAACCAAAATGAAGAACAAAAAAAATTTTATTTTTTTTAATTAATTAACTAAATTAATTAATTCCAGAAAAAATCACAAACCCAAAATTGAAGTCTAAAAAATTTGATTTTTCCAGAATTAATTAAATAATCTCAATAATTTAATCCAAAAAACAAATCAAACCAAAATTGATTTCAGATTACTAATTTCGATTCCAAATTAATTCTAGAAAATTACAATAACCGAATTAATTTTCTAGAATCAAAACAATAATCAATACCGCAATTTAATCGAAAAATCTAGCAACCTAGCATAGGGCTCTGATACCAATTGAAAGGGGAAGAAAACCTGATTCCCTAAATGAAAGGGGAAGAAAACTTAATTCCCCTAAAACCTAAAATATGCATAGATCACTAGATTATTCAAATTAAATTGCAAAGGGCAGAATTGCGTACCTGACATCATCGTATGTTGATGCTGAAGACGATTCTGGGGTTTGTCGTCTTCTAGGGGATACACACTTTAGGTTATGCGGAAGCACTACTGAAGGAATGTAATGTTCTCTAAAATTGTTATGTTCCCCCGGAGACCACGACCCCTTATTTATAACTGAATAAATGATGATTAATTTCTATTTTGGTCCTTCAACAAAACAGAAATTCTTATCGGTCTCTACACTTATAATCCTATTACGAATAGGACACCTCAATAGTCAACAATCCTAATTTGATCACAACTTTAATTTGACTATCTTAATTTGACTGTAATATACATTTAAATATTAAATATATTTAGCCCACATTTAGAATTAATTTTAATCAATATAAAATTAATTCTAACACAAAAATGTTTGAATTTTTAACACTGTAATTGAGAGGATTAATTAAGCCCATTTTCTTTTAAGAATTTTGAAAGAAAAAAATCCTTTTTTTTAAAGGAAAGAATATAAATAATTCATATATTTATTTTTATGAACCACTAAAAATATAGTCTAATAGTTAAAAAATATATATTATTCTCATCTAAATTTTAAATTTGAGACTTTTAAATATTTTTATTCTAATGTGTAATTAATAAAAAAAAATATTTATTTGGTGTATAAAGCAAAATGAAGTGATTTTCAATCATGGGAGTAACTTTCTTCGTAAGTTTGTAACTTTCACTTGCTTTATTCGAGCAATCCTTATCCAAATCGCTGAAGAAAGGAGTGGGGGAACAGCAGCAGCCGTTGGATTATATATGAAACTGTGCCATCCGTCAATTATGCCATCTAACAATTTCATTGTCTAAATTAGAATATATTCTGAAAATTTTTCATTGCCACCTATTAAATACAGTTACTATATTTTAAAAAAGACAAAATTTATTAAAATTAGAATCCTTAATTATTTTTTTATATTAAGATTTTGTCATTCAAACTCAGTAATCATATATGTCATAAATATGCTATATATTAATCATTAAAAAAAAGAGTTTCATAAAATTTTGCCATCTCATTAAAATCGAAGGAATTAAATCCAATTGATTTGAAATCAATCAGATGCTAAAGATTAATCTAATTGATAATAAAATTGAATAACTAGTTCATTAAATTAATGAACCATTTCCTTATTTATTTTAAATTAGCTAATGCAATATTATTATAAACTAGTTGCATATCCGTATAATACTCGTTTATAATTTTTTATTTTATTATAAAATTTTTATTATATATAATAATCATTAGTATAGTTTAAAAAATAAAATTAAAATATAATCTAACTTTTTATCTTTATATATTATAATTTCAAATAATAAATTATGGAACATAAATAATATAAAGAGATAAATAATCATAATATATGATAATTTAATATTATATATATATTATGTGATAACCCATTTTTCATTCATGTTTTAGTTTTTATTAATAAATTTCTTATATATAAAATATTTTATCTTCATATATTAATAATTTATTAAATATATAATTTTTTATTTTTACATATATTAATATTTTTAGTTAAAAATTATCAAAAATTATTAATTTATTAATAATTTATTAAATATATAATATTTTTTATATATATTAATAATTTCAGTTAAAAATTTAATAATTATTATTATTTTATTATTAATATATTAAATATATGTCATTTTATCTTTATATATTAATAATATCTGTTAAAGTATTTATTAATAATTTATTAAATTTAATAAATATATGACATTTAATCTTTGTACATTAATATTTTCAATTATTAAATTTATATTGATAATTTATTAAATATAATAGTTTTATTTTTTATAAATTAATAATTTAAATTAAAAATATTATTAAAAATTTATTAAATATATAATTTTTTATATTTATATATTAATAAGTTTTTTTACTAAATACAAATGAATATTATTATTTTTTTAATATTATATATATATGTATTTTGTGGCACCATAAAATGCTTCCATTTTTTTATTTTATATATATTTTATGAAGCATCCACCCGTATATTGCGCAGGTAGAATTTATTTTTATTATATTTTTTTATTATTGAAATTTATAGAACATTTTATAGACTTTAATTATTCTTTATGGCAATTATATATTTTTCTATGTGCAATTTTTTTTTGTAAAAATATTTTTAAAAATGCATTAAAAAGTTTATTAGCATTTCATAATTATATTGCTGATAAAATATTTTTCTATAAATGAAATGTTTGTATATAATCGTGAGTTATATTAAATTTATAATATTAGGATAAATTTTAATTTACTTTAATTTAGACAAATTAATGAATATAATTTTTTTCGTTAAGATGATTTTTTTAAAAAAATTAATAAATAGAATTTGATGATAATATTTTCGTAATATGTTATTTCATTTACAATTACACAACAATGCTTCATATAGAGCATTGATTTGAGTTTTGTCGTTAATTATACTACTAAATAATTGACTCGTTAGAGATAACCACCTACTTGCGGTATGCATTACATATGGAATAAGGAATAATCAACCTCTTATCTCTCTGACAATATATATATATATATATATATCAACGTCTTACCTCTTTTGTGATACTCAATTACTAATTCTATTGTGATATTTCAAAAAAAAAAAGCATGGACCTTAAGACAACATAAATACTATGAGGTCAGTATTTGTTACTCAAGAAAGCTTCTAAGTAGTGGACTAATGATATGAGATCTATTCACTCAATGAAGAAGTAGCATTGCTTCCATATTCTATAGCTCCCATGTACCGCAGCATACAATATTCAAGTTCTACAAATTCCTGCACTCCGAATTAAAATTTTAACAACAACAACATACCATATTAAAATTTTAAAGCAGCTTCAAAAAATCATATTGACTTTCAGAGTGATCAAATATTTAGTGTCATTAAAACGAAGACAAACTCCATGCATATCAAGATGCACTGACAAAAGAAGCAACCTTGAAAAGATCCAATAAGCAAAGTTGTTAATGTTGGTGGTAGCACACCAAAATTGAAAAATAAAACTGAAAAAAAAAGTCAAAAATGCAAGGTGCCTAACAAGGAAGAAATTGTCAAAAATGTGAGGTGAAAATGGGAGGTGCCTAATTTAGCCTAATTTTCACCTAATTTAGTTTGACAATTTATTTGCATTTGAAGCCTATAAATAGGCTCATTCTCTCCATTTGTAGACACACCAAGCAAACACAAAATATAGCTTAAGGAGAGCTATAGGTTAAACACCAAAACACAACAAGTGTTTTATATTAGAGATTAGAATTGAGCTCTTGGAGTATAAATATTCGGGGTACTTTGGGTATCGGGTAGAAAAATATTTTGTATTTGTGGTTGTAATAATTTTCCTCATAGTAAATATTTTTCTTGGTTGTCGTTAGGCAACGGCAGTGATTTTTCTTTATTTGGGAGTTTTTCACGTTAAATCTTTGTGTCTTTATTCTCTTTAATTTCTCAATTGTTATTTTATTTTCTCATTTATTCCTGCTTAAAGACAGTCTGAGGGGCGAAAAAATAGCGATTTTCCCAACAAGTGGTATCAGAGCTTATGTATTATAATTTTTGTCAAAAATCTTAGTATGCTCTGTGGTTGCAGCTTGGTCTGATCTTTCACATCAGAAAAGATTTTTGTTAAAAAGTTATTTTTTGTTTTTAAGCTGGTGGAGCCTTTGGAGCTGGTGGAGCTTTGAAAAATGTGGAGCCGTTTTGCTTTGGTGTGCTTGAGTATTGGTGGTGAGAGAAATAATTACATGTCTAGGTAATTTCTGTCAAACGACACGAATTTAGTCTAAGGCAAGTGAATTTTAAGTGAGACCATTGTGACTCCTCCTCTTACCTGGGAATTTATCTGGTGTAATTGTTTATTTCTAGTCCTTTATTAAGCACAAAGTAAGCATGTCGGCAATGAGATGCGAGATTGAGAAATTTGACGGGAGAATGAATTTTGCACTATGGCAAGTGCAAGTCAAAGATTTGTTGATCCAGTCTGGACTGCATAAGATTTTGCAGGGTAAACCGACAAGTGGAGATTTAGAAAAATCCAAAATTAGCGACGAAGAATGGAGTGAGCTAGTTTTAAAGGCGGCAAGTCAAATCTGCATGTGTCTAGCAAAAAATGTTCTTGCTAATGTGGTTGGATTGTCCACGACAAAGGAACTGTGGGAGAAACTGGAAGAATTGTATCAGGGGAAAAATATATCCAACATGTTATATTTGAAGGAGCAATTTCATACGTTGAAAATGGCGGAAGGTACAAAGCTGTCCGATCACCTGAGTGTCCTCAACGGTATCATCTCTGAATTGGAAACTCTTGGAGTGAAAACCGAAGATGAAGATAAAGCTCTCCGGCTCACCCTGTCACTTCCTTCAACATATAAAGCCTGTTCTGAAATATGGTAGTAAGGAAGTGGTGTATGCGGATGTGGTTAGTAAGCTCATTACTGAGGAGAGAAGACTGAATGAAATGGAAAATATATCTTATGAGAATTTAGCCTTATCTGTCGGTATCAGAAAAAAGAATAAAGGCTCCGGAAAGAGGAAGGTTGTCTGCTGGGGGTGTGGTCAAACTGGACACGTGAGGAAGGATTTCCCGAACGGTGGAGCTGATTCGGCTAGAAGCTCTAATGTTGTGTTGCCAATGTGATCTCCTGTGGCGAAGGAGATGATAAATTTTCTCTGTAGTTGAGAGAAATGTGTCCTCATGGCATGATTGCTACCCGTTGAGATGTCATGGAAGATGACGGATTATTGGCAGCTGGTCCACAGAAATGCGTGCGACATTGGTTGACAGTTGATGCAAAGCATGTGGTAAAAAAATGATGTCTATGGCTAATGAACTCTCGGAAAAGTCAACAGGAGGGTTGCACCATAAACTATTAGCGGGATCCGACATGGCCGATGAAAAATTCTTGGAGTTGGTGAAATAATTCCAAGTGGCGATACTCTTTTATGGTGGAGTATGTTAATTCTTGACGTTAAGAATTATGATTGTCGGTAACAGATAATGTTGTGTTTTTATTTTTCAAGGTGGAGATTGTTGGTGGTAGCACACCAAAATTGAAAAATAAAAATAAAAAAAAAGAAAGTAAAAAATGCAAGGTGCCTAACAAGGAAGAAATTGTCAAAAATGTGAGGTGAAAATGGGAGATTACTAATTTAGCCTAATTTTCACCTAATTTAGTTTGACAATTTATTTGCATTTGAAGCCTATAAATAGGCTCATTCTCTCCATTTGTAGACACACCAAGCAAACACAAAATATAGCTTAAGGAGAGCTATAGGTTAAATACCAAAACACAACAAGTGTTTTATATTAGAGATTAGAATTGAGCTCTTGGAGTATAAATATTCGGGGTACTTTGGGTGTCGGGTAGAAAAATATTTTGTATTTGTGGTTGTAACAATTTTCCTCATAGTAAATATTTTTCTTGGTTGTCGTTAGGTAACGGCCGTAGTTTTTCTCCATTTGGGAGTTTTTCACTTTAAATCTTTGTGTCTTTATTCTTTTTAATTTCTCAAATGTTATTTTATTTTCTCATTTATTCCTGCTTAAAGACAATCCGAGGGGCAAAAAAATAGCAATTTTTCCAAATCCATTGTGGGATCTTGAAAAGTAAATGAAACATAGTTGCAGAAGAAAAATACCAGAATATTAGCATTTGGCACCACCCAACAAACCACGAAGCTGAAGAATACTATTTTCAAACCAAAATCTCAAAAGAACACAAATATCGAAGTTGTAACCTAGAAAGTTTTAACTCCATTATCATGCCAAAAATTCAAAGCTTGAAACTTTCACTATAACAACATAGAAATATAGAATATATGCTATTGCTTCTCCCTTTCCTGGTCTAGCACTTATACTGGGGTCAACAACAACTGAGCCATTTCCAATAAGATAAACCTTAATCTTTTACTAACATGGATTGGTAGTATGGATGAATCAAGGGAAGCTATGGCTCTATTAATCTAAAGCCAAAGCATTATGCGAGGACTAAAAGAGGTTTCTACGTTTAGCTGTAATGATGCGGAACTCATGGATCAAAAATTACATTTAGAACTTCACATATACATCTGGCATAAAATTTTAAAATTCAAAAATAAATCATCCCTACCAAACCCATAACTAACTTGTAATTGAGAATTTGGGTTATTGAGATTTAAATCTAATTATAATCAATAACATATATCAAAAATTATAATTAAAAATTTTCTTATTTTAAATTATTTTTAAGATAATTAAATTTATATTGATAATTTAAAAATAAAAATAAAATAATAATAAAGAAAGTTTAAAATTTTAAAAAGTCACTGTTCTTATAAAGTTTACTAAAAGTTAAAGTAAAAAATAGAAATTTAAGCAGTGACTCTTATTAAAATAGTAATAATAATAATAATAACACATGAATTACAAAATAAAATTAATTAAGAATAAAATATAATGGCCTATGAATTAAAAAATAATAGTTAATAACTTTAAATTAGTGTATTTATGTTAAAAAAAGATAAAAAAAAGTTTGTTATTTATTTTAATTAATAAAAATAAATAATAAATAAAAAGGATAAAACATAAAAAAGGAAAAATAATTAATTATAAAAAGAAAAATAAAAAAACACAATGAAAATAGTGGGTAAAATTAGAAATTCAATAACCATGGCAGCACCTTCAATGCCATTAATAAAAAAAAATTTTAAAAAAGGGGTGTTAAAATTGGACTATCCGCTGCCACAAATAGTGCATATACATAATTTATATATATAATTGTAATAGCCAATTTCGAATCAGTTAAAAATTTAAATTACTCATATTCATAGTAAATCCAATTATAATTATTTTTTTACTGTGTGTATCCATTCCAAAGGTATTTAACACTATCGATTTATTATCCATATTCATTTAAATTTTAAATTTTAAATTATAAAATTATAATTTTTTAATTAAATAATTATAAAATAAAATTTAATATTAATAAAATTTTATTAAAATAATTTTATACCATACAATTTTATAATTAAAATAAAATATAATAAATATATAATTATAATTTAATAAAATATAACTCATATATATATTTTGATTCAAATAATAAATACCCATAAATATACGGTTGAACTCAAAAGTAATGAAAATGAATATTTACAAAACTATTTTAAAAAACTACTACACCTTTAAAAAAAATTTGTAAAAACACTACAACCAATATATATTTTTTAAATACTTCACTCCTAACTAAAATAATATTTTTTAAAATATTTAAGTAACTATCTAAAAAAAATTATTTCAAAAATACTATACAAGCTGAAAATATTTATATTTTAATAAAAAATTAAAGCAAAATTTTAAAAATATCTTATTTCTCACTAAAATAATTTTTTTTCAAAAATACATTTTTTCTCGCTGTAATCAATATTTTAATTCAATTTTTATTTTTTTTTCAAAATTTATAATTAAATAAAAATATTCTAATAAAATAATAAAAATTAATATTTTAAATTAATTTTTATTATATAAAAATCATACTTTTATAAAGGAGAAAAATTTAATTATAAAAAATAACACTCAAAAAATAATAAAAAATAAAAAATAAAAAATATATTAATAAAAATTATTAAATTTACTTTTAAACAAATTTTACAAATTATATATATGAAAAAATAAAAAAATATATATATACACAATTTCATTATATAGATATTATAGAGATATTTGGTTGATTTCTTTTTCATGTTTCGTAGATATTGTAGATATTTTATAAATATTATGTGTATGTTATGTGTTTGTTATCTAAATTGTGTGTATTTTATATAAAAGTTGTTGAATATTAGGTGGATGTTTTAAGAATAAAAAATTAAATAAATAAAATTAAATAAATATTAAAAATATTATGCAATGTTTAATAGATATAGTTTGTATTATTGAGAGAATATCTTATATAATTGTATATATATATATTTTTATGTGTATATTAAAAATATGACATTAGTTTTTTTTAAATAAAAAATATAAATAAAATAAAATAAAAAAACAAAAATAAAAAATTACAAGATTAGAAAAAAAAAACAACGTGGAAAAGCTAATTTTGGAGAAAAAGAAGAAGCAATAGTTGTATTAATGGAAAAAAAAAACTGCCAGGTCTCGTGTAATTGTAAAATCAGTATTTTTTTTAAATATTTTTTCTCTCATTTCAAATAATATTTTATTATAATTTTTTTTCTTTTTTTTATTGCAAATTTTACTATTAAATAAAATATATTCCAATAACATAATAAAAATAATACTTTAAATTATATTTTCGACATATAAAATATATTAATTTTTATAAAGAAAAATTTTATTTTTCATTATAAGTAAGAAATATACACTCACAAAATAAAACTAAAAAAGTAAAAATATATAAAAAATATATTAATAAAAATTATTAAATTTATTTTTAAACAAATTTTACATATTATAAACATAAAAAATTCTACAAAACATTAAATAAAGTTTAAAAAAATATTAACTTGAATAATATATTTTTATTATTTTTGGTTAAATAATAAAAATAATAAAAATATGGTGGACTTTGACATTTAAAATATACTAAGCCTGTAAATTATAAAAATATTATTTTTATATGTAATATATACGTACACATATTATTATTATTTAATTAATATATATGTAAGATATATCTACGTATATCTATATATATATATAACATATACTATTATTCTTTTGTAATATATATCTAGTTATATATAATATATATCAATATATAACTAAACATATAAAATAATTATATACTGTTATTTTTTTTAAAATCAATACATATATCTAGTTATATATAAATATATATTCACATGTAACTAAATTTTAATATCATACTTTATTTATTTTTAATTATTATAATTTATTATATATGATTTTTTTTCATTCCACACTGAATGTTTTCATTATCTATTACTTAGTCAAATCCCTTTCCAATTACTCATTGTTAAAATTTTTCAGTTCTTAGTGTAGATATTATGTGTATATTTTATATATATTGTATATATATTTATGTTTTTTATGTGTATATTAAAAATATAACAGTAAAAAATTATTTATTAATAAAAAATATAAAAAACAAAACACAAAAAATGAAAAAGAAAAAAAGAAAAAAATCCAATGTTTTTTACCGTAAAAAAGAAAAAGAAAAAAATCCGTAAAATTGAAAACCAAAATCAAAGTGGACACCGAAATCACTCATATAAGCTCATTTATAAATTATTCATACTCTATATAAATTAATTGAATTCAATTGGATATTAGAAATACTTAATAAATTACCATTCCTAATTTCCTATCCATAAATTACTCTATTTTCTATATTGCTTCTGGTTAGCTAAACAGGCAGTAGTGATTAACAATGTTGTTTGCTAACTAAGAAAACAGAAGAAACAATAGAGAAATAACAAAAATGAATAGCAAAGAAAGAAAGGAAGAGAGAGGGATTGGACAATTTTAAGAAGACAAAAGGATAAGAGGATTATGTGAAATACTAATATATTTCAACTTACAATCTTTGATAATGAGATACTGAGTGCTAGCACTCAAGTGCTCATTTCTACTAATAACTGGTTTGTAAGTTGTTACTAATACTTACCAATTTCAATGTTAAGGATCTTTCTTGTTGATCCATTAAAATATTTATAAACCTGGATTAAAAATTAATTTTCATATATATTTAAATTACAATTTTTTTGAGTACGCATTTTAATTGTACCCTCGAAAATTATGAGTTTGTATTAGCTGTAACTAGCTAATAGCTGAGCTATTTATAATTAATAATTTAAAATTATTTTGAAGTATTTGGCATTCAACCGTTTAAATTGGATAGTTGTACGGTAAAATAATAAATGAGTATTTTATTTTTTGTTATATATATTATTATAAATTTTATTTATATATAATTAATATTTTAATATTATAAATAAAATATATTAATTCCTTCAAAAAAATATTAATTAATAAAATTAATCGCAAATTTTTAAATTAATTTATATTTAATATATGAATAAAAATATTAAAATATTCAAAATCAAAATAAATTATAAAAGTGGAATCTATTTCATTCTGGCTTTTGATAACAATATAAAAAATTAAAAAAAATTAAATTTACCATATTTATAAATTATTTATTAAAATATCAAAATTTATAAAATATTTACTAAAATATTAAATTTTTATTAGTTTATAAAAAATTTACAATAAATTTATTTTGAGTTTATAAATTTTATATAGTTTATAATGAGTTTATAATAAAATAACTAAAATAGCTCCGGTAAAAAAATTAAAAATTTTAAAATATATGATTTAGCATGTCATTTTTCCTATTCTAAAATAACTGAATTGAAAATATTTTTAAAATAATTATTTTCTTTTTTAAAAAATCTCACTTTTTAATTTTTAATTTTAAAAATATCCATTTCCAAAAAATATTCAATATAATTGAGATATACATACACTATATTTCAATTTTAAAAAATAATTATTTCTAAAATTTTCTAAGAATTGTAAAATATTTTTAAAAATAAAAAAAAACAATATAACAACAATTTTCTAAAAAAAAGGAAAATTTACATAATTACCTAAAGAATTAACTTTTATTCCCAAAATACTATAAAAAATAAAAATATTTACACTTTTATAAAAAATTAGAGCAAAATTTTAAAAATATCCAATTTCAAATTTAAAAATATTTTTTTTTCAAAAAATACATCATCTTTCACTATAATCAATATTTTACTATAAATTTTATCTTTTTTTTAAACTTCATTATTAAATAAAAATATTTCAATAAAATAATAAAAATTTATATTTTAAATTATTATTCCAACATATAAAATATATTAATTTTTATAAAAAAAATTAATTTTAATTATAAAAATAAATAACATTTATAAAAAATAAAAAATATAAAAATATATTAATAAAAATTATTAAATTTATTTTTAAATAAAATTTTTATATTATATACGTAAACAAATAAAAAAAATATTTTTATTATATATATGTTATGCAGATGTTTGGTAGGTATTATATATATATTTTATAGATATTTTATAAATATTGTGTGTATATTATGTATTTGTTATCTAAGTTGTATATATTTTATGTGAAAGTTATTGTATATTGTATAAATATTATATGAATACTGTGTGAATATTATAATAATAATAAATTAAAAAATATTAAAACAAATATTAAATATTTTATATAGATTTATAATAGATATTTAGTAGATGTTGTTTGTATTATTATGCATATATTTTATATATGTTATATATACAGTGGCAGGTTCGCAATGGGGATAATAGCGGCGTTTGCCCCAGCTGATTTTTTTTTATTTTAACAAATATTTATATGTAAATTTTTGTTTGACCACTAAATTTTTATATTTATATGTAAATTTTCCCCATTGATTTTTTTAATTTTTAAGAATATTTATATGTAAATTTTTTTTACCTCCACTAATAACAATATTTTGTCTACAAAATTTTATCAATATTAATTAATATATATTTTATAAATTAAGTCTAAAATTAAATATAAATTGAATTTGATTAAACAAATATACTAGATTTTGGCTAAATTATAAAATTTAAACTCATTATAATATTTTTAATAAATAATTATTAAAAGTCTAATAAAATAATTATTTTTCTATATATTTTATTATAAAATTTTATATGTACCACCATATATCTGACATCTTTCTTTGTCTCTCTTCTATCACATTTTTCACTTTATAAAAAATAATCCTTCCATCTTTCAACATTAATAGAAAAAGGTTAAGAATTCCACATTTCTAAATTCTTTCTTTTTATAATCTTGATAGCTAAGTTGCTATTATTATGAACATATATTTAATCTTAGAATTAATTTTTATTTTTTAATTTTTTTAGTTTGATTTAAGTTAAATTTTTTAAACATTCCTTATAAATTATTAGTTAATGTTTTATTTTTACGTTGTTGGTTTTTATTTTAACAATATTGATAATGAAAAAAATTATATAACAATATCAAAATATGAAGATTGATGGAGAATAATTGTGATATATTATAAGTAAAAAGATTTAGATAGAGATTTTTCTTTCTATCATATTGGGATTTTTCTTTCTTTTAGATTCATATTGAGGTTTATTTTATAGAGATAAATGCTACCATAAATATAATATTTTTATTTTAATTTGTATGATGATCTATTCTCTTATATTGAATATAGAAATGCATTATAATTTTTTTGTGATATAAGATGTATGATTGTATTAAATTATTCATGACGAATATAAGTTTGTCTCTGTATATATTGTGTATATCTTTATTTTTTTTGTATGTGTACTGAGAATATGATATTAAATTTTTTAAAATAAAAACATAAATAAAATAAAATAGAAAACAATGAAAAAATGAAACAGAAAAAAAATAAAAAATTACTGTTATTTTCCATAAAAAAAAAGAAAAAAAATAAAACCATAGTTTTGAAATTAAAAGGCCATAAAAATGAAAAAAGGCAACTGAAAGACCGTAAGTCAAGTAATTTCCCAAAAAAAATAAAAAATTACATCATATACTACATTTTAAATTTCAATTTCAATTTTACTATACTTATTTTTTCTTTTCGATTTTAACTTCTTCTTTTTTTCAATTTTACATTTTATTCACTTTTTAGTTTTCAAAACTACGGAATTCTCTTCTTCCTCTTCCCCAAGCTTTCTATTTCAACTTTTCACTTTTTTGTTTTTTTTTTGGGGCTTTGTACTGCATCTTCATCCTAAACTCTAGATCAATTGGACTGGAGCTTCTCCAACTCTTCGCTACAGCATTGACTGCATCAGCCATCACCAGCTGTCCAGTTTACTTGAATATGCCGCTAGCAGTGATGTTGAAGGCTTTAAACAATTGATAGAGCGGGATGCTTCCTTGATTGATGAGGCTGGGTATTGGTATGGCTGTCAAAATCAAAGAATTTTGTTCTTGACTAGAGGACTCCACTGATGTTTGCTACTACATCTTATTAAAGAATAAACAAAAATTCAATTCGATAAATTTTACCGGTTGTTCAATGTTGATTTTTATTTTTATTTTGTTTTTGGAGAGGAGTTTAATTTTTTTTTGGTTTTGTATATGTAAATAACTTTTTTTTATGAAACTTGTAATGGTTAAACAATGAAGTTTTTTGTTTATATATATAACCATGCATATTAGGTGCTTGATAAAAATCATCAACCAAATGCATGCTGACAGTGCATGCTCGATTCTATGAAGAAAAAACTAAGCAAGCGGTATTACCATTTACCAAACTTTCCTTGAGTGAGCTTCTTTGGTTGGCCATGGACTTATTTAGTTTAGATTTGTTTAGACTTCTTCTCGGAAAGTTCATAGATAACTATTCCAAGAAGACAAAAAATAAGCCAATACAATAATATACATATATATATATATATATTATATTTTTTTTATTATTAATTAAATTTGAAGTTTGAGCTCCTCCTTTTATGTCTCCCACATACAGAGGTCAAACAATTCTTTTATCATCATTATATATCGACAAATGTTATTTATTTTTCTTTCTTGAATCATTCTTCTTTGGAAATGAAAAAGGACAATAAAATATTTGACCTTACTATTTTTTTTCTCAATTCAAAGTAATTATAAGGATTAGTCATACTGAAATTAGTGGAGAATTCTCCACATATATGCATACCCATGAAAAAAATTGTCAATGTTATTCTTTTAGGGGTATTTATTATTGTTATAAAGAAATTTAAAAAACAAGGGACACAGAGAGAAGTTCTGATATATATGGATATATTGAATCTAAAAAAAATAACAATATATAATTATTTTAAAATTTAGTAATATTTTTGTATATGTTATTGTAATAATATATATATGTTAAATTTTAAAAGAATAAAAATATATGAGTATATATTGATTTATATGGATATATATAGATATATATCGGTATATATGGATATATAACGATATATAACTAATTTATATATTTATTTATATTTGGGTACATATTATATATAAATAGATATACTGAAAAGAATAATAATATATGTTTATATATATTACATATAACTAGATATATGTGAATAAATATTGCAAAAAAATAATAATATCTCTTAAATATATGTGAGTATATGTTGATATATATTGTGGTTTATATTACATATATTTTAGCTAAAAAATAATAATATATATTGATATATGTCGATATATATTACATATAATTTATATATTTATATGGGTATATATGAATATATATCAATATATAACTATTTCAAATATTTATTTATATATGGATATATATTATATATAACTAAATATGTGAATATATGTGGATATATATCGATATATAACTATTTTATATATTTATTTATATGTGAGTATATATTGCATATAACTAGATATACCAAAAAAAATAATAATATATGATGGTATAAATTATGTATAACTAGATATATGTTGATATATATTGCAAAAAGAATAACAACATGTCTGGATATATGTTAATATATATTGATAACTTAGTATATATCGGTATATATTATGTATATTTTGAATAAAGAATAATAATATTTATTGGTATATGTCGCTATATGTTATATATAATTTGATATGTATATATTGCATATATAAAAATATATATTAGTATATATTAGTATATGTTGGTATATGTCAGTATATGTTATATATACTTTAACTAAAGAATAACAATAAATGTGGGTATATATAGATACATGTCGGTATATGTGAATATATGTTGATAACTATTATATATATATTTATTTATTTATATGTAGATATATATTACACATAATTAGATATACCGAAAAGAATAATAATATATGGTAGTATATGTTACATATAACTAGATATATATAAATATATATTGTAAAAAAATAACAATATACGTTATATGTATGTGAGTATATGTTGATATACTTTACATATACTATAAATAAAGAATAATAGTTAAATTAATATATGTGAATATAAGCTGATATATGTTACACATAACTATATATATATATATTATAAGTATATATCGGTATATATTACATATACTTTAATCAAATAATAATAATATATATGAATATATATCGGTATATGTAAATTTATGCATGTATATGTAAATATATATCAGTGTATGTACATATATATTAATTATAAAATAACAGTATATGAGGATATATATCGATACATATAAATATATATTACATATAATTAAATACGTATGCATAAAGTCCGAATTATGTTATATGTAAAAATATAGTATATGTTAAAACTATTTTAAAAAATATATCTAGTTATGATTAATGACTAATGAGTAATGAAATAGAAAAATTAATTAATTGAACGTATTTGCTAATCACGTATTTTTTTTGAAAGATTATTTTTTAGTATTTAATTATAATATTATAAATCAATTAATTAATATTAATAAAAAGTTTAATTTTTAAAAATATAAAATATTTAAACTAAAATAAGTTTTATCATCTAAATATATTTTAAGACATTTTTCCAATTGCCAATTAATTACATGTATTTGTGGTTTTTGAATATTATAAAAAAAGTGATGTTAACATTTAGATTATAAAACATCAGTTAACCAATAATAACTTTTACAATATAAAGAGGGTGTTTCTCAAAACTTAAAAGCTGGTCAAAACTGATTATAAGCAGTTTTTAGATTATAAGTTGTTTATTTAAGTGTTTCTGAAAACTTAAATAGTAGATTATAATCTGATTTTAATCAGTTTTTTAAAAGTTGGGTTTTGCTACTTTTTTTTAAGCACTTATTTTTTAAGCAGTTTTGACCAAGTAAAAGACCATACTATCCCTACCTAATATTCAATATTTTAAATTTGCCCACCCTATACACTTTAGTTCCCATCAAAATTCTTTTACGTTTCTTCTTAAATAAATTATTATTATTATTATTATTATTATTATTGCAAAATAAATTTTGAATTGATATTTAAAAAATTATTTTTATACAATAAATAAACTCAGGGACAGTTTGGTCATTTTGACAGTTTCTGCAATTAAAAATTAATTATAAGTTGATTTTACAGAAACACTTAACTGATTATAAACTGATTATCAGCTGATTATTAACTAGTTTACAGAAATGCTTAACTGCTTATTTTTAATCTGATTATAATCTAAAAATCACTTATTCAGTAAGCTGAAAAGCTTCATTTTTTAAAAACACAAGCAAAGTCTATGAGCAAACTAAATGACAGGTGTTCAAATCATATATATACTCGTGCAGACAATACGAGTGCTCTGTAAATGAATTTCTGATAGTGCAAAACTCGCTCAATTCTACTGGATACATGTGCTTTAGTGGACGAATAAGGAGAGCCCGTAAAAATGAAATTTTGTTTTAACTGCAGTGTTTTTTAAAAGTGTTATAAAAATATCAAAATAAAAAAATAAAAAAATTAAATTTATTATATTTTTAAAAATATTTTTAGGTTTATCAGAATTTATAATTTTTTTCTAAAAAAATATAATATTTAGGTAGTTTATTATGAATTTATTATATATTTATTATGAATTTATGAATTTACATAGTTTATTATGATTTTATTATGAATTTATTATAAAATAATTAAAATATTTCTAATAAAAATAAATTTTTTTTTATAAAATATAATAGAGAGTGTAATTTTTTTATTTTTAAGGTATTTATATAATTGTGGAAAAAAGAATACATAAATGGTATAGTGGCACGGCATTCCCCACTTAGTTGATCCAAAAGTGTGAACCCAATTATAGACTCAGAACATTATTACTGGGTAATTACATGTCTGGGCCCAAATAAGGCGGTGGTTGTCCTAATTTTTCAATGATAATAACATTACACGATTCACGAATGGAGAATTATAGTATACACACCAAACCATGCAAATTATTGTAAAATAAATAGATTTTATTTATTCTATCAAAAATTATAAAAAAAAAGATTTTTGATGCAACTCTGTTTCTATCTGAGAAAATTCTTATTTTAAAATAATCGTAAAAATCATTTATTGAGATTAAAATAATAAAATAATTAATTTTCTCATACCTTAAATAATTACAAATTGATTTATTTTAAGAAGTTATAGAATTATTAAAAAAAAAGGTAAATTTTATTTAATCAATATTATTTTATCAATATATTTTATGTGAGACTCCATATTTCTTAATTAGGTTATGAATCTTCCCTTCACTCAAATTCTTAAAAAAAAAAAAGTAAAATTTATATTTTAGACGGAAATGTAATTACAGAATATTTATAAGATAATAAGATGAAGAAAACATTCACTTTTGGGGTTAGAAATTATGAATTTTGAAATATTAGATTAGATTGGATTCACGAATCTATATTAAATACATAACTACAAATAACAATTCCATTTAAATGTTGATTTGAAAAAGATGTAGAAAAATATCATTTCAATCTTTCTACCAAGACACTTTTTTTTTATTTTTATTTTTGCAATCTTCTACCTCAACACTTAAATAATAATAATAAAAAGACATTATTTCCATTGAGACATTACATATTCTTTTAATCGTATTTATAGTCATAAATTAATTTAAATTAAAATCATGTGTAAATTTTCCATGAGGACATTACATATTGTCTTAATCATATTTATAGTTATAAATTAATTTAAATTAAATCATGTGTAAAACGTCTAATATTTAAACTTATAAATTTATCTAAACTTACCAAAGAAAAAAAAACTTATTTTATATAAACTTAACATCAACAATAAGAAAATTAAAAACGAAAAAGTTGCTGAAACAACAAGCGATAATGAAAACATTGAAAAAGATGACACTGATTTAATAGTGAATTATTGCTTCAACTGCATGTCCGTAAGTATTATTAATAGTCTATTTATGATTAATTAATAAGAGTTGTTGCCCCCCTTAATTTGAAAGGCAGTCTTCATGCATAATAAATAAAAATAATTTATAAAAACATATTATTTATTAAATATAAAAAAAATTATTATCTAAACTGAATATATATACATCAATTATTAAAAAAAATTATAATTAAAAAAATAAATTATTTTATTAGTTAAATATATATAAATCTAGTCAAAATAATTTTTTTTAATTATGATTTTATTTTTTTAAAAAATAAATTTTAATAGGAAACTCGTTTATCAATAATTAAAATTACATCCAATGAACCTCTTGCTGCAAGAACAACGTCATCAAACAGCCTAAAATTACCTAATTCTTTCAATTCTTTAAAAATAAAAAATAAATAAAGGGTTGTCTTCACAAGTGTATGAATTTGGTCATGTTCTGATAAACTGAACACAATCAAATATATAAATACAACCCATTTTCAATGCATAATTAGAAAAAAAAAAAAACAACCAAATGCTAATGATCCATGATTATAATTTATTAATATCAAATTTTCAAATCATTAATATCAAATTTTTTCAATGCATTTTCTTTAATTTTTTTCTTTTTTTTAAATATAATTTATTAATATCAAATTTTCAAATCATCAAATCAATCCGTTTGAGGCGGCGACATAACAAAAGGCGACAAGAAATTTTCCATGATTATAACTTATAATAATCACTCCGCAACAAAAGAAGGTTGATTGAAACGTGGCAAAAACCCATTTAAGAAGTTTGTATTAATTTAGATTTTTATGGAACCAGTTGCTACTTGAATTTGATGTTTTTGGAGCTCTCAGGATTTTGATCCAGAGATTAAAAAAAAAAAAAACTTAAATGAGAAAAATAAATGAAAAATAAAAAAGAAAAATAAATGAGAAGTTAATTTTATGTTTGATATTTATTATTATTGAGTAATTATTTAAATTGTATCACATTAACGTATTTATTTAGTTAATTAATCCCATTTGTAATTGATTATATATGGTAGATAAATTTTGAAGTGGATATCTATTTCTGAAATATCTTATGAAATTAGAGTTTTAAATAAATAAAATAATCTAAAAGTTTCATAATTAGAAATTTTTTATTCAAAGCTGTGTGTCCGAAATTCAAATTTCATTGAAAAGGGAATGGAAGTAGTTGAGAGTGGGAGATGATATAATCTAAGTCCTAAGATGTGTCAATGACTAGAAATAGAAAAACAACATTTTAAATGATAATGCAATCAAATTATTATTATTGGATCTTAATTAAGTCATAATATCAAAGTTATAAGGCAAGCTTCATGTCTTAAAACTTGGTGGTTGGTAATTACTAATTACTTAACAAGTCAAACTACAATTGCATTAATCATGCAATATGCATAAATATTTTTCTAAAAAGTATAAAATGTATATGCAAGGTGTTTGGTAAAATTCCTATAAGCGACTGAGGTGGTTGTGGGTAGATTGATTTGTTCACCCTTTTTTCTTGACCTCTTTGGCTTTCGTAATCCCATGCCATTACTTGATAATTTCACTTGTTTCATTTTAAGCCTTGATCCATTTATTACATGCTAGAATCTGTTTAGAATCGATAAAACACACTTTTATTTCATAAATTTTTTAAAAAATAATTATTTTTATTGAAAATAGATATTTATATATATATTTTTAGTTATATTTTTATGTTAATATGAGATATATTTATCAAATATTTTAATAAATATGATATAACAGAAATTTAACATATTAGTTAATAAAATTATAATTTAAAATAAGTAAAAAATATATATTTATTAATTTACAATGAAAGAAATATAAATTATAAATTAAAATTTAAGTATTGAAAATTGAGATTTATGATTTGGAATGCAGTAACTGTGAGGTCAAATTTGTTCTAGAAGTTAATCCGTAGGTCATCAACACAAAATGCTCTTAGGAAAATCTAAAAAAGCAAGCACTTGTCTAGCGGTTGTATATATATATATTTATATATATATATAATGATATATTTTTTATTATATTTTTAAAAATTTTTATTTTTTTATTAGAGATATTTAATTATTATTTTATAAATTCATAATAAAATTATTATGAATTGTGTAAAATTTATATTTATTATAAATTTAAAATAAATTTATTATAAACTCATTCTAAACTCTTTATAAACTAATACAAATTTAATATTTTGATAAATATTTTATAAATTTTGATATTTTAATAAATATTTTATAAATATAATAAATTTAAAATTATTTATAATTTTTTTTTATATTTTTATCAAAAGCCTGTATATATGACCTCTGATTCTGACCTCCCAACTCCTCTTCCAATTGGCTTTGGATCTTCGCCGCCTCCTCCAACGACATAAAATTAGCCATGTCAAATAAGCAACTCAATTCCAAATGGATAGTTTTTAATTGAAGGCTCTCTCTATATTTAAATTTATTGTCTCTATCACTTACAGCTGTTCAACTATATAATATTTCTTACTTAATAAAGAATTATTTCATTATGTACACACATTTTAACTGTACACTTAAAAATCATATTTTAAAATAAAAAACACGATTTAGATGTTTGAAATCCAATTATGGATGATTTTTTTTTTAATTTATGAATTGGCTAGTGCATAGTTTGTTATAATAATGATAACGTATGAATGAGATGTGTAAAATGGATATATTAAAATAAAAATACTAAAATAGATATATGGAATAAAATTCGCAATAAATATATTAGAGAAAAATTACAGATTATTTTTACTGAGAATAATATAAAAAAATATAATTGAGATAGTTTTTTTATGCACTTGTTAAAAAGATAAAATAAATATGATATGTTTAAACTAATTTAAAAAAAATAGTTTAAAATAATTTTATTGTCCTATATTATTTTGGAGATATAATTCATAATCGCTTTAAGTGGATAAAAAAAATTTATATTATTGGCTTTAATTACCTTGATTTTAAAATTTTACTTAGAGTTTTGTGAATTGATAAAATTTTCTTATTTTATCAAAGAAATGAACAATCAATTGGTAAAGAAGGGGAGGGGATTCACATGGACAATAATTGCTCTGAAGAACAGATGTAACTGTACAAAGTAGAGGAAGGAAGAAAGAAAGTGGAAACTACTTGTACAAGTTAAGAGTTTAGAGGGGGAAAAAACAACTTGAAAAGACATTTATTTGTTTGTCTAATTGTCTTTGTTTTTCTATTTGGTGTGGAAAGTCAAGAAATAGCCAAGTCATCTGTGATCTCTCCCTAACTAATATGTAGACTCTGAGGTTGATATTTTATTCATTTAAGCTATCTTTTACTATATAAATTACAACTCTTGGATTCAAGTACACAACCCAATATATTAAAAAAAGAAAGATTAAAAAAATTACTACCCTTCTATATATATATATATTTATGTATATATATAATGTATGTGTACGAGTTCAAGAAGTTGCAGTAGTAGTAGGTGAATAAAAAAGAAAAATATAAAACAGGGTAACTCCGTTTCTATTATTCAAATTTATGTGAGGGATTGATCAATAATTCTGTATAGAACTTGTTCTATAAGATATAAGATTGGGATTTTGAAGATGACCATGAAAAAGGGTACATGGAAATGTATGATTTTGAGTTGTTACAAGAGTGAGCCTTTGCCAGAATCTGAAAAGCAGGTTTTGAAGCATTCTTCTTTTAGGAGATTTTCCCTTTCAGATGTGAGTAATACTAGTTCACCTCTCTGTGTTGAAGATCTTTCCAACTCTTTCGCCGGTCCAAAACTGCATATTTTTGCATTTGAAGAGCTAAGATTCATAACACACAATTTTTCAAGAAGTAATCTTCTTGGTGAAGGTGGGTTTGGACCAGTTTATAAAGGGTTTGTTGATGATAAGTTTAGGCCTGGATTGAAGGCTCAGCCTGTGGCTGTCAAGTCTCTAGACTTGGATGGCTTGCAAGGCCACAGGGAATGGATGGTTAGTTACTTGTACATAGTTTACATAACCTCTTCTCAATTTCGTGATTTATAATGAAAGAATTGGTGAACCGATATACATACTCTAAGCTTGTTACGAGTTCAATCTTAATCAGAACCTGAATAACCTAAAAAAACAATCTTCTATTACTTATAGAGATGATTTTGAATCAATTAGTGGTTATTTTCTTGCAGGCAGAAATAATCTTTCTAGGACAGCTGAGGCATGGCCATCTTGTTAAATTGATTGGGTATTGTTGTGAGGAGGATCAGAGACTCTTGGTATACGAATACATGCCAAGAGGCAGTTTAGAGAATCAACTCTTCAGAAGTATGTTGCTTGTTCTCTTTTATATTTTCATTCAATTCTTCTTATTAATTCATCTCTTGGATCGTTTATATAATGCATCGATATTTTCTAAACTTGATATGAAATCTCACCATTGTGAAATAAGAGATGGCTGAAAATTAATAGAATCAAATAGTATTAGACAAATTTCAGAAAATTGAGACTGATTTACATGGTCTTATATGAATTATTATTTAAAGGAAAGATGTTCATTACTTTCTAATGGGTAGTCTTAGTGCAACTATAAGTATTGTTGATCTGAGGTCAAGGGTTCATTGACTCCATGGGTTTAATCCTTTCCTGGATCCATATATTGCAGAAGCGTGGGCTTCCCTTTACATTCATTACTCTCTTAAAGAAATTAAAGTTATATTATATATTATTATTATTGTGCTAATTATTATTTTATTTTGAAAAATTCCTTGTTTAATATGTAGGACATTCAGCTGCATTGCCATGGTCAACCAGGATGAAAATCGCATTAGAAGCAGCGAAAGGACTGGCCTTCCTCCATGAAAATGATAAACCTGTGATATTCCGAGATTTTAAATCTTCAAATATTTTGTTAGACTCTGTAAGCTCTATTTCTTGAACTTTCATTTTCGTTAATAAATCAGTAGTTTTGTTTTTTAATTTACATTCCAATCACTTTTTGTCCTCCTATTAGGATTACACTGCAAAACTCTCAGATTTTGGGCTTGCAAAGGATGGTCCTGAAGGGGAAGAAACGCATGTAACCACACGTGTAATGGGCACACAAGGTTATGCTGCTCCTGAGTATGTCATGACAGGTACAGTAAATCTTTTATATATTACAGGTTTCTTTATTGCTCATATTGATGTCTGACATATATTATCATATAATATCTTTTACATATATAAAAAAAGTTTTCCTAAGGCTGTTTCAGGAACCTAATTTAGTGTCTTGATTCCTGATTCCAGGTCACCTAACCACCATGAGTGATGTATACAGTTTTGGCGTAGTTCTGCTCGAGTTGCTAACCGGCAAACGCTCGATGGATGATACTCGCCCTGGTAGAGAACAGAGCCTTGTAGAATGGGTAAGGCCTGTGTTGAAAGATCAAAACAAGCTTCACAGGATTATAGATCCTAGACTTGAAGGGCAGTTTTCTAGTAGTGGAGCTCAGAAGGCAGCTGCATTAGCATACAAATGCCTTAGCCATCATCCCAAGCCAAGGCCTCCAATGAGTTATGTGGTTAAAGTCCTAGAGTCTCTTCAGGATTTTGATGATACATATTCTGCACCATTTGTGTACATAGTCCCAGATGAAAAACCTGGCAAGAAACGCTTTGAAAGGGAGGAAGATGTAGAAAGTGAAGAAAATGAACACCAGAAAACCAGGCAGCATCACCGTCGTGGCTGGAGACATCGGATCAAATTGCCTTTGTCTCGAGTAGCATTTTCAGATCCTGCTCTTTATGAGAATATTGAGAATGGTTTCAACTCTCCCTACAGTGCCAGCAAATAGGAAGTATAGATAATAGAAATATAACAATACACTACATTTTTTTTCTCTTTTAGTTTCCAAGATTTGATTCAAATCCCTCTTGTTTTTTTATAAGAAAAAAAAAACACGAGGAACATTTCTCAGATTGTAGTTAAAAAAATAATGTAAAAGTTTTGATTTCTGCAAAAGAACTTATTTGTTTAATAATAACTTGTATTGGCAATTTCTTCGTCATTTAACTGCTAGAATTTACAGGCACCAAATAATATAAAAAATTATCCACAGATGGAAGGATATTATCTTCATTATTAATTAGATTGAAATAGACAAGCACCAACCTTACATCTTAATCAGAGGCATAATTCCATTCTAAACAAAAATTTAAAGCAGTTTGATCGCATGAATCACAAATTTCAACAACTGCTCACCAGCTCTAACTGTTTATGTTTCTCTTTCTACAAGCCGCCCCTAAAATTCATATCAGCTTAGTTAAAAATTCAAAAAAAAAAATTTGAATTTTGAAATAGCTTTCTGTATGTCGGGAGCAACCCAATATTTCTGTTTCTTGACATATAATTTCATGGCTCTTCAAGATTTTTTTAGTGGTTGGTATGATATCTTTCTGGAAGCAACAAGCATTTCTAAAATTCCTGTATTGCAATAGCGATTAGCAGTTATAGAAGATTAATCAGATCAATGCTCCACAATTGAAGTACACAACTTCAACTAGTCTAAATCCTAATTCTTGTGGCAATTAAGAACATAAAGAAGGCACAACTAAAGGCACGGTGATCGTGCATCTTACAGGGTCTGGAGAGTCGCAGGTTTTGAATTCTCTTGCATTCCTCTGCTTCTTGCAGGGAGTGAATTCAATTTCCTTTGCTTCTTGGAGGGTGTGAAACTGTGGATGGTGGAGGATAGGATAGAATTACTCTGCATCTTGCAGGTTGTGAAGAGACTGAGTTTGAGATTCTCTAACCACCAATATGATAGAACTTTTGAATAGAAGCTGAAAAAAGGAAAGAAAAAAATATATTAACATAATTTTTTTTATTTTTATCATTTTGGTATATAAATTTTTTTTATTCATTTTGGTATCTAAATTTTTTTCACAAAAAATAACTTAATTGTTAAGACTAATTTTTTTCGAATGATTTGCTATTTTTTGATAGATTGTAACAATCAAATTATTTCCTATAAAAAAAATTTAAACATTAAAACAAAAAATAATTCATATATCAAAATAATAAAAATAAAAAAATTCAAACAACATTGATATATTTTTTTTCAAAAACCAAAATGGAGAATTTTGCTTTGATTTGAGCAAACTTGCATGCCTTTGTTGTTCTTCAGAGAAACAGAGCAATGAACCCATAATTATGCTCAACAATTGTACAACTCTTGAAGCTTCAAGCAGAATCAAGAAATAAATAAGAAAAAGAGAGTCCCAATTGTTAATTTCTTGATGGATTTGTTCAATCAGTGAAAAAGCTGAAGATCTATTCTAAACATTCCAAATTTTCGACAAAGTAAAGATTTTTACAAGCAGAAAAACAAACAAGAAAAAACCCAAATAAAAACACGAACTTTATTTGTATGGATCTAAGCACAGGCGCAGGGGTTATCAACAATGGCCAACCCCAAAATTATAGCTACAAAACCCCCTCCATTAAATGACATCACAGCAAGCATTAACAAGTATCCGATCGCCGAATTGAATCCGAAAAGCGCGGCTCCAGCAATTCTCGCCGCTGACCATTTCTTTCCTCTGTTTTTTGATTGAAGCAGAGGCTCTGCTGTGGTCTCTTCCGATGCAGAGGGTTTTGATGCACTGGCGGTGGAAGTGATAACTTTGAGCCGCATGCGGCGGTTTTCGAGGTATTGGTAGAAGGCGTAGACGATTACACAAACGAGAAGAGACAGAGCGCAATCAAGCCATGTCTTGGTGCTCCACGAGTTGACCAGAAGAGCAGGGGCGTACGCTCAGGGTTCAGGGGGCTCTGGACCCCTTCATCATATATATATATATATATATATTCATTTTATATATATAAAATATACTCACATTTATTTATATATTTATAAATTTTTTATTATAAATATATATATATATATTTATATATTTAAATTTAAATAAATTATATATATATACATATTTATTTATATATTTATATATAAATTTATATATTTAGATAAATTTAAATATATATTTAAATATAAATAAATTATATATATAATTTAAATGAATTATATATATATGTGTGAATTATGTGTATATAATTTATATATATATGAATTTAAATAAATTTTATTTAAATTTATAAAATTTTTATCAAAAATTATATATGTATATATATAGATAATTAATTATTTGTATATTATGTAAAAAATATTTTTTATAAAATTAAAAATAAAATTATTATGTAACGTATTTAAAATATATAAAATTTTAAGGTATAATTATCATAATTATTATTTTAAGATATAATTATTATAATTATTATTTTTTAAGTAAAGTTAATATAATTATATAAATTAATTATTAAATTATTATAATATTAAATATTTAAATTTATAATATTTTTTTTAATTTAGGCTTTTCAATCAATTTTTAATTCTGTAAGTATAAGTATGATTGCATCGCTAAGTGATAAAATGAAAAATAATACCGACTAAAAAATTTCTATTAATTATAAATCGATTATTATAATTTTTTTTTTTTGGTGAAAATTGAATCTCCTTCTATGGATTTTTGCGTCCACCGCTGCAGAAGAGTCACCTTTCGGCTCCAGTAAAAGGTCATGTGCATCATCTCCGGTGACTCAGTGAGTTACAGAGTGAGAAAAACTGCCGAATTCTAGGGAGAGAAAAGGAATCCGGCGAGAGGGAAGTGTCAACTCAGCAACGGAGATGCCAATATCTTCGTGAATTTGTGAAGTACAATGGAGTCCTGCAGTACAATTGGTCATCTATATTACGATAGTACCCTTGAGGGTTGAGAATTTTTATATAAAATTAAGTGTGAATAAAAATTGTTGTATTTAGATTTATTAAGAGAAAATGTATAAAATCAAGTCTAATGTTATAAATTTAAGTTTAATATTTTTTTGCTTATTTGTATTTTAAAATTTTAAAAAATTAAAAAATTAGTCTATTTTTTTTAAAAAAATTAATTATAGTTAATTATGTTTAAATTTTTATTAAAATGTGTAAATATGTTCCTTAAATTTTTGAAAAAATATGAATTGACACTAAATTTTTATTTTTACTTAATTATGTATTAAAATAATATTTTTATCTATTTATAAATAAATTGCACATATTTAAAAATATTTTATATTAAATAACATTTTAATTTAAATAATTATTTAATATTTCTTTTAATAAAATTTTAAAATCATCAATTCATATTATATATATATACATGTTGCATCAGATTATTATATTATTATAAATATATATTTAAGAGATTTTCTTAAAAATTAAAAAAATATATTTTGAAAATAACCATTTTTTTAAAAAATTGCTTTTAATTTTGAATTTGAATTATTTTTTATTTAAAAAAATTAAATTTTAATTAACTTTAAATATATACCTTATAATTAATCAATTAAAATTATTTTTATTTTAAAAATATTAATTTTTAATTTTAAAAGCAATTTTAAAAATAAATTTTTTTCAAAGTAAATTTTTTAAAGATTTTTAAGAAAATCTCTTAAATATATTAGTATAATGATATAACACATGTAATATGAATTAATGATTTTAAAGACTTATTAGAATAATTATTAAATAATAATTTTAATTAAAATATTATTTAGTATAAAATACTTTTAAATATTTTGATTCATTTATAAATAAGTAAAAATATTATTTTAATGTATAATTGAGCAAAAAAAAATAGTACCAATATGTACTTTAATGCAAATTTAATGGACATATTTATATTTTTTAACGAAAAAATAAACAGAAAGTTAACGGTAGTTAACTTTTTGTTAACAGATGGGCTAATTTATTGATTTTTTAAAATTTTAAGGGTATAAATGAGTCAAAATAAATATTAAACTTTAATTTATACCCAAGCAAAAATATTAGGATTATTTTTTGTATTTTTCCATTTATTAATTTTATTCTCATTTTAATTTGCAAAAACATTATCAAGAACATATATTCTTGTAAAAAAATTATCAATCACGTATATTCTTATAAAAATAATTCTTGATTTTTATGCAAATTTAATATTTTTTTATACAACTAAGCTAAATTCTTCCTAAAAGTTCACTCATTTTAATACTTTTCCTACACCAGCATGTCCAATAAGAAAGAATGTTAACTCTTTTTTTGAACTGTAATACTTCATTAGCAGAAATTCAGAAACATCCAAATCAACCAGTTTTTGCAACTGGGATGGAGGATTACATAGCCAATCTTGGCTGAGTTGGCTGTAGAAACAGCTTTTGATAACCAATCAGCTACCCTATTACATTCTCTGCTTACAAACACAAAAATACATTGTTGAAAGGAATGTCTGAGTCTCAAAATGTTCAATACAATACCATCAATTTCTGTGGGACAAAAATCAAAATTATTGACAGCTTGAATGAGTTGCTCATTATCTGATTCAAACACACAGAACTTGCAGTTTAAGAAAATAGCTTTTTGGACAGCAATGAGAAGAGCTTCAGCTTCATTTCTGAGTGGAGAGAAGGAATGAATCGGATAAGCAACTCCATCCACAATCTTTCCAAAGTGATTCCTAACCACAAAAGCTGCTCCTGCAAAGGAGTTAGGAGAATAGGTAGCATCAGTGTTTATTTTCAACTAGTTCTCAGGTGGTGGTTTCCATTTGTCTATCCTTCTACCAGTGCTAACACCGATTGGACTGTCAATCTCACAATCCATATTTGATCTCTCATTTCGCATAGCCAGAGTGAGATCTGAGAAAATGCTGCAGGCTCTATGAACAGAAAAAATGGGTCGGGTTTAGTTCCTATGAACAACCACTCATTTCTTGCCTTCCACAAACTCCACAAAAGACATGCAATTCTGGACAAAATATCTCTTTTATTATCAAGATTCAGTTTTTGCAACACATCAGCCCACCAGGATAGAAAAAATGTACCATTAAAAGAGAAGGGTTTTAGCCCAATATCTGATATAAACCACGTAGCCCTTGCATGATCACACTCAAATAATAAATGCATACTGGACTCCACAGCATTACAACATAAAGAACAACAATCAGATGGACTTAGATTTCTTCTTTTTAAATTCACAGCAATGGGAAGTGCATTTACACAGGCTCTCCGCATAAAATTTTGGATTTTGAGAGGGATTTTCAGTTTCCAAAGGGTATACCATGCCTGGCTCCCAACCTGTCTGTTGACCCTTCCCAATCTATTAGTTTCATTCCTTCTATTGCACAAAAAATGGTATACCGATTTGACAGAAATATTCCCAAGCTTATTAGGGTGCCAAATAAGTTTGTCTGGTTCATTTGTTTATGAAATGGGAATTTCAATAATAGCTTTTATTTCATTTTCTGTGAAGAAGGTGGAGAGAATGTTATGTTTTCAACTGCATGTTCATCCAATAAATCTGATACCCAAAATACAGGAGGTTAATTGGCATCGTAGATAGGGGCGGACGCACGGGTCCAGGGGGGGCTCTGGACCCCTTCATATACATACATACATATATGTGTATATATATGTATGTATATATATATATATTTTATATATAAAATATACATACACATTCATTTATATATTTATAAATTTTATATTATGAATTTATATATATTTATTTATATATTTAAATTTAAATGAATTATATATGTATATATATATGTATGTGTATATATATACACGTATTTATTTATATATTTATATATGAATTTATATATTTAAATTTAAATTTAAATGAATTTGAATATATATTTAAATTTAAATGAATTATATATATATAATTTAAATGAATTATATATATGTGAATTATGTATATATAATTTATATATATGTGAATTTAAATGAATTTTATTTTAATTTATAAAATTTTTACCAAAATTCATATATATATAGATAATTGACTGCTTGTGTATTATGTGAAAAAATATTTTTTTAAAAATTAAAAATGAGATTATTATACAACGTATTTAAAATATGTAAAGTTGTAAGATATAATTACTGTAATTATTATTTCTTAACTGTATTTAATATAATTGTATAAATTAATTATTGAACTATTATAATATTAAATATTTAAATTTATAGTAAAGTTATTTATTTATTTTTAAAAAATTTAGACTTCTCGATGAATTTCTGATTCTGCCACTACAAGTATGGTTGCGGCGACAAGTGATAGGACGACAAGCAACATCAGTGAGAAAGTTTTTATCAGTCACAAATCGACTATCGTAATTTTTTATAAAAATTGAACTCCCTTCAATAAATTTCTGCGTCCGCCACTGATCGTAAAGATGATTTTGAAGTTAGGGAGATTAGGAATCCAAGGATCAACCCAAATCTGCACTTAATCACCCTTCCTAATTAGTCATCTAAACTCATCTTTTATTTGTTTTTTTTTTTAACTCTAATCAAGCTTCTCCAACTCCAAGAGGGTCTATATCCCAATTTTGCATCTTGAAAAGTTTTAGCAGGAAAGTAAATTGCTTGCATGATTCGGTACCACAAACAATTAGGGTTAGTCAATAACTTCCAGTAATTTTTAGCAAGCAAAGCCATATTGAAAAGTTCAAGTTCCTTAAAGCCTAACCTCCTTTACACTTTGATTTGGTTAACTATTTTTACTAAAAATTTATTCACAGCCCGCAAATCCTTACGCATATTATTTTTCCCTAATGAATATTTCCTTAAAGATATTTTTATGCACGCATATATGCGTGTTGTTTTGTTTTTCTTCACAGGGCCTTTTTAGGGAAGTAAAAAAGTTTGGCGAAGAGTACGCAATTGGATATAGAAAAGAAAACGGATTAAAGCGGCAAATAAGGAAATTGGTATTAAGTGAAATGTGTCTATTTCAGGCTGGCTGGAATTCTACTTTACTCCGCCTAAAGCCAAATATAAAAAGGAATAAATATAATTTGAGGGTATTTCTCAATACTTAAAAGCTAGTTAAAACTGATTATAAGCAGTTTTTAAATTATAAATTATTTATTTAAGTGTTTCTGAAAACTTAAATAGTAGATTATAATATGATTTTAATCAGTTTTTTAAAAGTTGAGTTTTGCTACTTATTTTTTAAGCAGTTTTGACCAAGTAAAAGACTATATTATCCCTACCTAATATTCAATATTCTAAATTTGCCCACCTTATACACTTTAGTTCTCATCAAAATTCTTTTACGTTTCTTCTTAAATAAATTTTATTATTATTATATTATTATTATTATTATTATTATTATTATTATTGCAAAATAAATTTTGAATTGACATTTAAAAAATTATTTTTATATAATAAATAAACTCAATGACAGTTTGGTCATTTTGACAGTTTCTGCAATTAAAAACCGATTATAAGCTGATTTTATAGAAACACTTAACTGATTATAAACTGATTATTAACTAGTTTATAGAAACGCTTAACTGCTTATTTTTAATCTGATTATAATCTAAAAATCACTTATTTACAATAAGCTGAAAAGCTCCAGTTTTGAGAAACACCCTCTTTATTTGGTAGCTTAGCTTTGGCCTTCGGGTGACAGTAAGAGCAGTATTTTTTTTATTAACATTAAGAGCATGTTTGTATGACATGTTTGCATGATATTACTTAATTGTTTTCACTTCTACAGTTCTATTTCCATGGTTTTCGACAATAATTTTATTATTTAAAAATTATGAATTTTAATGAATTGATTAATTTGGCTAGCTTTTATAATTTTATTTCTTAAAAATATTTTTGATGAATTTTTAAATATTAAATATATATTTATAATATTTTATTTTTATAATTTATTACAATTTTATAAAATATTATTAAATCAAATCATAATAAGGTGGAAGCGATAAGAGTTTTCTTATTGACGATGAAAAAAAAAAAACTCATTAGCAATTTTAGGTAGCACCATTCTAATTAACTTTTAAAAAGATAATTGTTTAATATTTTTTTGAAGAATGTTAAGATGAATATATATATATATATATATATATATTTTCTTCGCTGCTCTTGTAGCAGTTTTCTTTCGTCTCTATGCACAATGCGTCTTTGATTTCTAGGATTTCTTTCTAGTTTTTAATGGAAATCAAGTAGCGAACTCGGCTATTGATGATGATGAGGAGGATGCTTTGTCATTGGCAAATGGGGGGGTTCGATCATATGAGTTCTGTATGGTTGGGATGTTCCTTACTATGAATACTATAAGTTTCCTTTATATGAGAAATACTTTGGCAGATTTATAGCATCCACTGCAAGGCATTACTTTTTCGCAATTGGAAGGTAAAAGGTACTTGTTCCGTTTCTATAATGATATTGATATTGAGAGGGCTAGGGATCTCCGTGGTTTTTAATAAACATTTGCTTATTTGGAGAAGAGTGGGGAAGGGGGAGCATCCTCGATCTGTTTCTCTTACAAAAGTAGACTTTTGGGCTCAAGTACATGATCTTCCAACAGGGTGTTTTACTGAGACAATGGCTATGTTACTGGATAATTTTATAGGGACATTTCGTTCGTATGATACTTCTTCTCTTACTGCTGAAGTTGATGATTATATGCGAATAAGGGTTGAGTTTGATATTTCCAAACCATTGAAACGTCATAAGAAGATAGTTGGGCAGGATGGAGTTGTGTTTTATGTTTCTTTCAAGTCTGAACATTTCCAAAATTTCTACTATATCTGTGGTAGGCTTGGGCACACTGATAATTATTATGATATTCGTCTCCAAAAGTGTAAGGCGAAAATTAAATTAGGATGGGATGACGGAATTCGGGCTGATCCTCGTCAAAATTTTCAATAAGTTAGTACGTGGTTACGAGGGGTTGAGAACATGGATCCTAATGGACAAGTAGCATAATGGGTCAGTTAGTACTGATTTTTCAAAAATCCAGGAATTCAGGGATTCCTTTATAGGTTTGCTAACTGCCAAGGATACTATGGTATGTGGGAGGCATGTTAGTCTCTATAGATAATTGTAAGGATGTGGGCTATGCAGATATGGATTTAGGCCTATGTGAGGATGATGGGCTGTCTAAACTAGAATATTTAAAGAAAAGGCTTGGAAGTAATACTCACAAAGCTTTTGTTGTTTCTTCATCTAAGGAGTCACGAGCAATACTGATCTCTTAATATGAAACTAAAGGCAAATGTATATCGGTTGTTCCTGATAGTCGGGATAGCCAGGAGCCATGAATATTCTAAGTTGGAACTGTCGATGGATTGACAACCATAGCACAGTTTGAGTCCTCAAGGAATTGTCCTTGAGATATAAGCCATATGTGATATTCTTAATGGAGACATTGGTGCATTCTGATCGCATTGAAGTAATAAAGAATGGGTTATGATTTGATAATTGTTTCTTTGTTAACAGATTGGGTAGAGGTGGTGGATTGTGTTTTCTATGGAATGATTCTGCTTTTATTTCTATTCAAGGCTATTCTCGAAATTTCATAGATTGCATTCTTAATATTGCAGGCCGTGAATGGTGAATGATGAGGTTTTATGGATTTTCAGAGAGGTCTCATCATCGATCTTCTTGGAATCTGCTTCGGGCATTGGCAGCTAAAGAATCGCCCTTAGTTGATATTTAGAGATTTTAATGATATATTGGATCCTTCTGAGAAGATTGAAGGTAATTCTCATCCTAACTATTTGTTTCATGGATTTTGTTCCACTTTATCTAATTTCCATTTGAGTGAGATTCCTATGATGGGGTACTCTTTTAAATGGGAGAAGGGGAGAGGAACTGCTTGTTGGATTAGAGAAAAATTGGATAGAGCCTTAGCTAATTCTGACTTGTTCTCACAATTTGCTAATTGTTCTGTGAAAAATTTGGTTGCACACGTTTCTGACCATTCTTTAATTCTTGTAACCACTTCTCCAGTTGAGACCTAGGTGTCATGTAGGCATTTTCATTTTGATAACACTTGGTTGTTAAAGAATGACATTTAGAATATAGTTCAGCCTGGGTGGTTTGGTAGTGGTACGTCCAATGTTATGGGTAGAAAACTATCATATGTTCAGTTGTTAACTAAATGGGGAAGGCATCGTAACCAAGAGTTTCATAGAAAGAGGTAGTATCTATTGGGTTATTACAATTAGGGCGTGATTCCCTTTCTAATCTCGAAATGAATAGTTTGAATGAGGAATGAAATTTACTCCTTGAACAAGAGGATATAAGGTGGAAGCAAAGGGCTAAACAATTATGGTATAAGCATGGTGATTGTAATCAAAATTTTTTCATGCTTCTATTAATGAGAAAAAGAGGAATAATAAGATTTTTATGTTGAAAAATATTGAAGGGGAGTGGGTTTCGGATAAGGTTGGGATGTTTAATTTGGTGTTGTAATATTTTCAAGGTGTGTTTGAAGGAGGGGAATCAATTAGTGAGAGGTTATTGAGTTTGGTTCAATGTCGAGTTTTGGTAGAGGATAATATGCATTTAATTGCTCCTTTCTTTTCTGATGAATTTCGTGTTGCTCTATTCCAAATGCATCCGGATAAGGCTCCTGAACCAGATGGTTTAAATCCAACATTTATCATAAATTCTAGAGTGTTATTGGGGCTGATGTGGTTAGTGGTTGTATTCAATTGCTTCAGCAAGATAGTTTCCCTGATTCTTTGTCTGATACATTAATTGTTTTAATTCTCAAATCAGCTAATCCCGAGGTTGTTAGTGATTTTTGGCCTTTTTCTCTTTGTAATGTATTATACTAGTTAATTTCTAAGGTTTTAGCAAACAGGTTGAAAAAGGTTTTTCCTTATGTTATTGATGAATTCCAATATGCTTTTATTCCTAAAATATTGATTTCAAATAATGTCCTTGTTGCTTTCAAATTAATTCATAATATGAAAAATAAGCTTCGTGGGTGTATTGGGGAGGTGGCTCTTAAGATTGATATTAGTAAGGTGTATGATAGGTTTAATTGGGGATTTCTGAGAGATATGCTCTCTAAGTTGGGATTTCATAAGGGATGGATATCTTGGATGCATATGTGTGTTGAATCGGTGTCTTATTCTGTTTGTTTAAATGATGAAATTTTAGGTCCAATTATTCCATCCCATGGTTTAGATAGGGTGATCCTATTTTCCTATACCTCTTTCTTATTTGTGCTCAAGGGCTATCAACTTTCTTTTTGGAGGCAGATATGAGGGGTTGGATTCATGGGTGTAGAGCTAGCTCTCATTGTCCTAGAGTATCTCATATCCTGTTTGTTGATAACTTTATTTTTTTTCTTTAGAGATAATGTGGAAGAAGTTAGGACGATTAAATGTATTTTGGAGGAATATGAAAAAGCTTCAGGATAATATGTTAACTTTAGAAAGTCGGGAGTGATGTTTAGCTAAAATGTGGATTCTTCTACTAGAGTAAATATTATGAGGTTATTAGGGATGTCTACTTGTGTAGGCGGTGGTTCATATTTAGGTCTTCCCTCTTTCATTGGTAGGAATACGAGGCAGATTTTCAGTTATATTAAAGATAGAGTTTGGAAGAGGTTATATGTGTGAAGTTCAAAATTATTATCTAGGGCGGATAAAGAAATTCTTATAAAATATGTTATCTAAGCCGTTCCAACATATTGTATGAATATTTTTCTCCTTCAAAATCTATATGTGATGAGATTCAAAAAATGATGAACTCGTTTTAGTGGGGTATGAAATGAGATGGTCATAGATCTATTCATTGGTTTTTATGGGATCGAATGTGCACAAGTAAAAAAGATGGTGGTATGGGTTTTTGAAATTTGCATTGTTTTAATCTTTATATGTTGGGAAAACAAGGCTGGAGGCTGTTTTCTAGACCAAATACTCTTATTTTTAAGATTTTCAAAGCTAAATACTTCTCATCAGGAGACTTTTTATCAGTTGGATTAGGTTTTTGTCCTAACTATACACGGCGGAGTATCTTACAATCTAGAGATATTTTAAAACTTGGGATTTGGTGGCAAGTTGGGAATGATGAGAAAATTAGGGTTGCTAGAGATCCTTAGATGCTAAATGGTGAAAATTTCTATGTTGATAATAGGTTTAATTTTATTCCTCATGATATGCGGGTTTGTGATCTTATGAAAAATGAAGGGAAAGAATGGGATTGAGAGAAGATTATTGATTTATTCAATGTACGAAATATTAATACTATTCTTAGTATTCCTCTAAGTGTTCGAAATAGGGAGGACATTTTGATTTGGTGTCATGATAAAAGGGGGCAATATACTGTTAAATCTGCGTATTATGTTTCCTTCAATTCTATTGATGATCATTCTTTGAGGTTAGATGATTGGTTGTGACATAAAATCTGGAACATTGTTGTTCCACCAAAAGTAAAAGAGTTCATGTGGCGAGCTCTTCGTGGCATGTTACCATCAAAGAGTAATCTCAGGTTGAAAGGTGTTGAGGTGGACCATTCTTGCTTGAGTTGTGGGATTGATAAGGATTCTGATCATGTTCTGGTGCAGTGTTCTAAAGTTATTGCTGTTTGGGAAAATTGGGGCTTAAGTTTGCCATTTGATTCTTATGCTTTTGAAGACTTGTTTGTGCAGGTTCTGTCTAGATTGTCTAGAGATAAAATGGTGGAAGGTGTTATGTTATCTTGGCAATTGTAGCAATCCCGAAACAATTATATTTGGAGTGGCCATGACCTTACTCCTTCTCAGGTTATGATTCAGGCTATGATGCTTTTAAGAAATTGGCAGTATGCAGTTTTGGTGCAATCTCAGAGTCCTCTTCATCCATTTGTTATTCTTAATGTTGTTCCTTCTTATGGTCTTCAAAAGAATTTTGCATGGTATTATTTTATTTATGGAGCATTTTTTGCAGATATCTTAACAGGGGGGTTTGGTACTATTTTTGAAAAATCTGGAAGGTTAATTTCTCTAAGCTTTATCTAATTTTTTTTCCTGCATTGATGAATCTCTTTTAATTAAGGCACATGCTCTTTGTTCATCTCTCCATTGGCTCCAATTGAATTTTCCAAATCCTGGATGTATCTTCACAGACTCACAAGTTGTTATTCACGCTTTGAATTCTTCAATTTCAGACAATTCAGCTTTTCGTCTTATTATTTCTTACTATAAGTATATGCTTTATAGAAAGTCGAATAATAGTGTTAGATGGGTTCGACGCCAAGACAATTTGATAGCTCATAATTTGGCGGAGGTCTTTTAGATTTTCTAGATTCCATGTATGAAATTCCATTCCTGTTGATTCTATTTCTCAGTGATATAATTAGTTTCTAGTTTTTATTTTAAAAAAAAAAGATGAATATATATATATAAACTACCTTAATTATTTTTAAATTGAACATATTAATTGCATTAGTCACTTGATCATATACTAATTTTTACTTAAAAATTTAGATTTAGTTTAGAGATATTAAAAAAAATCATGGGTTATCATATGTCTATAGAAAAATTCTTACATAGGTATGGTTTATGTCTCTATTTATGGACCAAGTCAATCACAAATTATAATTTAAATTATAATATTTTAAAAAATAATTTAAATTATTTTTTTTAAATCACAGTTTATAAATAATCTAGTTTATGAGAAAAAAATATGAATCAAACCTATCTAAGAATTTTTAATGTCTGTAAATAAATTATTAAATCGAAAATTTTGACAATACGATCACAAAACGACAAATGCAGGAAAATGCAGTCAAAAGCTAAGACTTTTTTTTTTTATATTATCAAGTCAAAAGCCAAGATGGAGAAGGTGAAAATCTATGTAGTACTCCGCGAATATATATATATATATATATAAAGGCTCAGCCGATTGAATAAAGCTCCATATCCGTTGCTTATGAGTTTGGATTTATCCGATTTATATAAGAGTTATGCTCAATTAAAGCATGGGTCATGATTATTTGCTCGTGCTCAATTACAAAAGCGATGGGATATTTACCAAGACCTCATTATAGTTTGGGATAAAAGCATTCGACTTCTGGAAGTGGAAGTTACAACAAATGTGTTATAGACTTAATTTGTGGGAGGAAAGCCTTACACAATGCCAATGCAACTCTTCTAATATGTATCTAAATATGTTGAAGATGGAGTGGCAGATTACCTTTCATCATGTCTACAGAGAGACAAATTTTGCAACTAATTGGATGGCCTTATATGCGATGAACTTTCTTATTTGCATTCATATACCTTGGATGATCCCTCAGAAGGAATCAAGCACTGATTAATTAAATTGCAAGATTTAATCAAGATGTCTCATAATCGATCTGTCATATGAAATATTTTTAGATTTTACCTTTGTATGTATGAAAAAAAAAGCTTGGCCTCTAAATTCTAACAAACGATGGGTTTTTATTATCTTATAATAGACCTATCATAATGTAATGTCTTTAAAATAATAATAATAATAATGTAATGTCTCGAGTTTTTACCTCCATATGTATGAAAAAAAAGAAGGAAAAAAAAACTTGGTCTCCGGGTTTCTAATAAGAGCATCTCTAACCGGACGACATTTTGCCGGATTTGGAGTAAAATGCAGCTCCAACGGGATTGCAAAATCTTGCTGCATTTTGCAGCCAACCCAAAAGTCCCTCAAATTTGCGGGAGTTTAATTGTCCCGCAAATCTGTACGGGCTGATTTATTTTTTTTTAATTGATAAAAAATTTTAATTTTTCTTAAAAAAAAGTAAAATTAATTGATTTTAATTAATTTGTTGAGTAAATTTAATGTATGTGGGTGTGATTTTCATATTATTTTTTTAAAAAATTTATGACAAAATAATTTAATATAAAATAAATAATATATAAAATTCGTTTAAAAAAATGATATATAAAATAAAATACCATAATACTACATTCATAATAATTTTACATATTACAATACATAAAATAAAATACAAAATTAAATTTAAAAAAAAGACATGAAGCATAACATACAATACTATAAAATTATCTTAAATAGACCATATTATTTTGCACAATATGATAATTGAGGATGAACGTGACCTGCATGCACCTATTATTGAAGCGATAGAAACACCAGCTCCAACTATAGAAATAATTGAAGATAAAAATATTCTATTTGAGCAATTCATGAATCGATATAGAAAAATTAAGGACAGGGAAGCTCATCATGCTCTACGTAATGCTTTAATAGATCATTTATGGGAGCGATATTCTAATTCTTAGGATCATTAAAATTATTAAATATTTTATCTTATTTTTCTTCGTGATTAAAGTGTGTTTTATTTTTTTTTCTTATATTATGTTGTAATTTTATTATTGTGCCAAAGTATTATGAATTTTCTATTATATTTCAAGGCTACAATTTAATTTAATTTAATTTAATTTAATATTTATACAAAAAATAATATTAAATATTTATATGGTAAATAATTATATAATATAATTTTGTTGATAAAATAATGAAATTGGGAATATAAAATTTTAAATAATTTATAAAAGGAAGATATTAAAAAGAATATGCTAAAAATATTCTTTTTGAAGTTAAAATGGGGGATGCTTGTTGGAGTTAGTTTTTATCAATTTTCTGTATTTTGGAGAAAATTTTCTGTATTTTAAAGGATGTGGTTGGAGATGGTCTAACAGATGGGTCTTTGTTTTCAGAGCTTAGGTTTTTGTGGTGCTGCGTTTGTATAGATTTTTTGTTCAAATTTTCTTCTAGGGTTTCAATCAAGCTTTATAGATATTAGCACCAAAGATAAAACTTTGCTATTTGCTCTCTCCTGTAAATTATTGTAGTCTCAGTTAAGAAATAATACTTGCTTGATATTATAGATTCGGTTGGGAAATCTGTAAAATATTATTATATCTATAGTGTTTAATTAAATAAAAAGAACCACTAGACAAAAGCAGAGAAATTAAATGAGATTGAGATTTGGTTCAACTGCCCTATTTCAAAGGACTAATCTCTACATCCCAGTTAGCTATAACCTATAAGCAATTGTTTTCATGAGAGTTCTCCTTTGTTTATGTATGTGACTAAAAATTATAGTTTGACTGACACGCATGGCCTGTTGTCGTTCTCAAAATTACAACTCTTTCTCAGTATGTTAAACATAACTTTGCTAACAATGAACTTAAAACACACCAAACACAAGAAACAATATAAATAATAATGCTGTAGCTAAGAACTATATATATATATATATTAATTTAATAACTTAATCATATATCTAACTGCGTTAAAATTCAGTAAAAAAAATTTTATCGTCTTTATAATTTTATCATACTCGACTTCGAAAAGACGAATTATAAAAAAAAAAAAAATTAAGCATGCCAAAAGATCACATTTTTATGACTACTAATTAAGGGTTTGATATAACATCTGCTTCATGATATATCATCTTACTATAATGTTAAAACTATTCAATATATAATTTCTTAAAAGGAACCATACTTCAACTCCTAAACTATAATTAATATAATATATAAACTATAATTAATATGACAACAATTGATTAAAATCTTGATTAATTAACTAATTAATTCAGTTAGCAAGCTTATCCTCGGACTCTGGAAATACTGACAAATTCTTCTTCTTTGGGGAGCTCAAGCTTCGTCGGAGCAGTTTTTTAACCTCAGAAATCAAATCCCCTGTAGGAGGAGTCAATCTGAATTGTCGACAAAACTTCATATGAACTTGTAATGCTTCTTCGGTACAGCCAAGATTTTTACACGATTTACAGTCTTTCACTGCCTCGCCACACAGTCCACGTACAAATCCACTGACCGCCATAACTCTCACGTATACGTGCAATGTATGCCGGTGTGCACTCCTCCGTCAAACCACAGCAATCACACTTTGCAAACTCTTCAGTGCTACTATCTACAGCTGCCGGCGGCGCCAGAGACGTAGTTGGAGTATTATTGGGTTTCGCAGTCATAATGGGTTACTGCAAATTCTTGATCAAATAACTCGATTTCTTGAATTCTTGTTTCTTTGTCTCGATCTTCTCTTCTTCAAGAGGCACAACAAGTAGTAGCATTATAGACGATTGGTCACCTCTCCTTGTATATATAAAAAAAAATTATAAAAAAAAGCCTTTTTCAGTTATAATTGGATCTCTATGAAGAAAACAAGAATCATAGTCCTTGTTAGAAACTGAGTCATTAATTTTATACGGAGAAGGAGATTTTTTTCAGCACTTTGCTTTGCTTTGCTTTTGCTTCTGTGTTTAAGCTACGGCACTAATTCCCAATCCGTGTCGTTTTATAACCAAAATTTCGATTGCTTCCACGTCAGCTGTTCTTTTTTCAACTTTTCCAGTAACTACTCGACTATTAGCACGTGGAATAGTTTAACTGGTAATGAATAATTGGTTAAAAATTTATAATTAAAAATCATATAATATATTGTAATTCTAGCTAAAAATTTTAGTAACAGAATATAAAGCAGAAACGAAGTCAGCGGTTTAATAAAAGAAGATAAAAATAAAAAATATTATATATATTAAAAATAATATAAATAATAAATTTTTATAAATTTTTTAAATTAATATATAAATTTTTTTAGATAAAAAAATTATAGTTACTTTTCTCGTAATAAAATATTAAAAGTATAAATAATAAAATTAAAATAAAAATATATTAAAAATAAAATTTTTAACCTTATATTAATTTTTAATGAATTTAAAAATAATAAATAAAGATTTTAAAGGGAATAAATAAAAATTTTAATAAAAAAAATATAAAAGAGAACAATTGCCCCTTGACTAACTGATGTCAAATTAATTAAATAATAATAAAATTTTTATATTTTATTATTAAAAATTAAAAAATTCACTAAAAAAAATTTATGATATATTATAATTTAATTAATTTATTAGTTTAAATAAAATAACTAATTTAAATTACCATTATTTATAGTGTGCTTGAATGTATAAAATTGCTTTAACTATGGGCCACAGGAGTAGCTGTCAAATGAAAGTAACTGCGTGCGTGTTGCTGGTTTTCCAAGCCGAAACCTGCAAATTTCGTTTACAGGATGAACTGTGCTTTAACAAGTTAATTAAATAGTTTCTATAGTAATAATATTTTCACTTATTCAAATATAATTGTCTTATCAATTTTCATGATAAAAAAAACATATAATTGTCTTGTTATTAAATTTTCTGTTTCATAGACTTAAAATGCCATTTTCACCTTCAATCTATATTCTGGCTTTCTTTAATAATTACCACCCAAAAAAAAAAAATTTGTTGGCTACTTAATTTGCTCCCTTTTATTTCACTGTAAATTGAACTTTACTAAATTTATTATTATAAATTCATAACCATAACTACTCAAATTATCTATTATTCAACATTACCTACTTTGGAGTGACAAAATCTTTTAATTTTTACTATAAATATTTTTTTTATTATTGATGATATTAGTTCATTTAATTTAATAAATAGTTTTTATTATTTATATAAATTATTATAATAATATCATAGAATTATAATTTTTTTTATAATTTGATAACTACTCAAATTATCTATTATAACAATTGTTGTGACAATTGTGGTTTAATTGACGTTCATTTTTAAGGTTCTGAATTTACTTGGGAAGGAATTAGGCAGACTGGCCATGTCTGGAAGCGTCTGGATAGATTGATGTCTTCCATTTCTTTTTTTAACTTTTTTGAAGCTGTGTCGGTGATTCATCTTAATCGCATCACTTCGGATCATACTCCGCTTTTGTTGAAATGTAATAAGGTTGACTTTAAAGGTCCTCGTTCCTTTAAATTCCAACATATGTGGACTTTTAATGATTCTTTCATGAAAGTAGTTAATGATTATTGGAGCTCTACTTTTAACAGAGGAGGTATGAGAGGTCTTTTCTTCAAGTTAAATTCATTGAAGAATGTCTTGCGTGCTTGGAACAAAAATTATTTTGGCAACATTTTTTATGCAGTTCAATCTGCTGAGAAGGAGGCCTCCTTGGCCGAACATAATTTTGTGCTGGATCATTCAGAAGCCAATTTAACTGCTATGGGAGAGGCGAAGATGAAATACGAAGAGGTATTTTGGCAGCAAAAATCAAAAATTAATTGGCTTAATAATGGTGATAACAACACAAAATATTATCATAATTTTGTGAAGATGAGGCGCGTTCTATCAAATATCAATACTGTTATTTCTTCTGAGGGCACGGCTTTATATGATCAAGGGGCTATTGGAATTGAAGCTGTCTCTCATTTCCAGGCTTTATTTGCTTCGGAGGAGAATCTCTCACAAGACAGTGTGGACTTTATTCTGTCAAATATTCCATCAGTTATTTCGCAGGATATTAATAATGCTTTAGTTGCCATCCCTGATGATTTAGAAGTTAAAAACGCAATTTGGCAGCTAGATCCTGGCAGTGCGCCCGGCCCTGATGGATATGATGGGTTTTTCTTCCGTCATTGTTGGGAGATAGTGCAGGTTGATGTGATTAGTGCTATCCAAGAATTTTTCTTTGGCATTCCTATGCCTAAAGTTGTCAGCAGTGCTGTTATCATCCTCCTTCCTAAGGTCTGCAATCCAAATTCCTTTAGTCAGTATCGTCCGATATGTTTAGCTACGTTCATTAGTAAAGTGTGTACCCGTATATTGGCAAATCGTTTATCCCCTGCTCTGGCGTTAATTATTTCTCCTGAGCAAGCAGGATTCATGAAAGGCAAATCCATTCACACTCAGATTTTGCTTGCTAATGAACTGTTCCGAGAAATTGATAATCGTTCCTGGGGTCACAATATTGCCATTAAGCTTGATATGGCTAAGGCCTTTGACCGAGTGTCATGGAGTTTTTTGCAGGTAATTCTGATTAAATTTGGTTTTTCTAATCAGTTTGTGCAGCTGACTTTGGGTCATTTACAAGCTACTAGATTGTCTATTAGGGTTAATGGTATCAGCTATGGATATTTTCAGCCAAGACGGGGCGTCAAGCAAGGTGATCCCCTATCCCCTTTGCTTTTTATCATTGCCTCAGAAGCTTTCTCCAGAGGTTTAAAATTTATGGTTAATTCTGGGCAAATTTGACCGTATAGAACTCATAGAGGTGGTGACATTATTACTCATCTCTCTTTTGCTGATGACCTTTTGGTGTTCATTAATGGAGACGTCAATTCTCTCACTAAGTTCAGACAGTTTTTGAATCATTATCAGAGTGCTTCTGGTCAATTTATAAATTTTGATAAAAGTTCTTTTTACACTGCTGAGTTTGCTAGTGAGGAATCTATTAACAAGTTTGGAGATATTCTAGCTATTAATCAAAGCTCATGGCCTTTCACCTATTTGGGAGCTCCTGTGTATAAAGGCATAAATCGAGCCGCTTATTGCTCGGATTTACTTAAGAGAATTGAGGATAAACTTTCAGGTTGGTTAAAGAACTTCTTGACTCCGGCTGGTCGCTTAATTTTGATTAAGCATGTGTTAGCTACGGTGCCAATTCATATTATGAATGCTTTGCAGCTACCTAAATCGGTTATCACGGCTATTGAGAAAAATTTTTCGAATTTTTTCTGGAGTGCTAATGGTGGTGATAAACGTCATTGGATTTCTTATAATAAGATGTGTCTCCCCTATAGTGAGGGAGGATTGAGCCTGAATTCTCTGCTAACGCTGCAAGATGCTTACGGTATTAAGCGTCTGGTTCTATATTTTAAGAGTGACTCGCTTTGGTCAAGATTTATGTGGACTAAATATGGTCGTAGGGGAGCGATGAAGGCTTTAACTTATGACTCTCGGGACTGTTTTACTATTACTAAGGGTTGTATTGTTTGGAAAAATGGGGCCTTTAAAATTGCTGATGCTATTGAAATAAAGAGGGAGAAAGGCAGACCTTCTGATTTATACTAAAAAATATGGAACTCTAAAATACCTATGAATTTGTCTGTGTTCACTTGGAGACTTTTCCGGGATGCTTTACCATTGCCGCATCATCTTCAGCATTTGGGGGTGAGCATTACTTCGATTTGCCCTGTTTGTTTTGCTGGTCCTGCCACCGCTGACCACCTATTCTACTCTTGTAATTTTATTATGAAGATCTGGAAATTTTATGGGGCCTATTTCCTACCTCAAGCTCGTTGTCGGCAGACTCTAATGCATGAATTTTCTGGTTGGCTAAGTCTTGTTCAAGGTAAGAATCTTCAATCTGTTCTTGCCTGCCTCGTTCCTCAAGCAATTGTTTTTGAAATTTGGGGTGTTTATACTTCATTTTGTTGGTGAAATATATGGGTTCATCATGACTCTCTACTTCGTAAAATTCAGAGACGAATTCATGACTGGGGTGCTGCTCATATGTCTGATAAATGGCCCATTAAGGCTAAAGAGTACGATTTTCTGTCTTCTGGTTTTGGTGCTCACAAAATCAAGCCATCTTTGATCTGTTGGCAGCCTCCTGTTGATGATATGCTTAAATTAAATACCGATACTTCCTTCACTTTAAATGGCTCGTCGGGTGGTATGGTATTGCGGAACTCAAAGGGTAATTTTGTTGCAGCCAAGACCTTTCTTTTTACTGCTGGGTCTGCTCTTGCAGCAGAGTTTGAAGCTTTATGCAGGGGATTCTACTAGTACCGTAGCAGATGGAGGACTAAACTCCATATTGAAACAGATTCTTTGGCTTTATATCAACGGCTTGCTAACGTTATTCCTGCCACTCTTCCTGGTTTTACTAATCATCGGATTAATCTTAATAGCTGCTCTTTCAGCTACACTCCTAGGGAAGGAAATTTGGTGGCCCACTTGCTTGCTCAAAGGTGTCGCTTCTTAGGCTCGGAGGAAGACTTTGCCCAGCTTATCAATCTGCCTAAGCATGTGATTGGTGCAATTATCACTGAATCTAATGCTGTGCCATATGTGTGTTATAAGTAACATGGCTGGTTATAATTGCTGCTTATCAGCTTGCTCTGGTTGGCTCTCTCCATCTGTGTTTGTCCTTAGTTTTTCCTATTGTTGGTTCTTTATGCCCATTTATGATTTTTATTTTTGGACTCTCATATCTTGGGGCTTTTTTTTCCTTATGTATGCTCCTGATATGATTTTGGCTTTATTCTAGCCATATTTTTTAATAAAAATTTACCCGTGGCCCCCGCAATTTATTAAAAAAAATAGAATTCAAAAAAAAAAAAGAATATATGGGGGAGTATTTTTCTTTTTTCAGAAAACTATGTCATATACTACTTTTTAACCTTTTTTAAATTTTACTTCTTTTACTTTTTTAATTTTACGTTTTATATATTTTTATTTTTAAAAAATATAGTAGTTTTTTTTTTCTTATTCTTCATCTTCCTTTCTATTCACTTTTTACATTTTTTTTTCTTTAAATACGTTGCTTATTCTTCTTATTCTTCTTCTTCTTCTTCTCCATCTCAAATCCTCTTTTAGCTTCTTTTATTTTTGTTGGAATTTGTTTTTCAGTGCATCAAAGCCAACTTAATTTCTTTTATATTAATATATTATTATTATTTATTTAATTATATATTACATATAATAATATAATAATATATAACTATTATATGTTTAATTATATATATTTATTATTTATTTATATATATTATATAAATAATTAAAAAATAATATTTTTATAAATATAGTCTTATACCATCTGTTAAAACATGACGTGCGCGTGGTGACATTTTTGTCTTCATCGAATAATTTCAACTGTAGCACGCTGAGTTATTGATGACTGCGTTTGGTTTTCTTTGTACAAAGATATTATATCCAATAACATGCTTTTTGAAGAATATTAAATAGTTCTTAATAAAAATACCAAAAAAATAAAAAAAAAATTAAATTTAATATATTTTTAAAAAATATTTTTAATTTATCAAAATTTATAATTTATTATAAATTATATTTTTTTACAAAAATATTAAATTTAAATAATTTATTATAAATTTATTTTAAATTTATTATGATTTTATTATATATTTATTATAAATTTAAATTTATATAGTTTATTATAATTTTATTATGTGTTTATTATGAGTTTATTATAAAATAACTAAAATATTCTTAGTAAAAATAAAAAAAAATTATAAATTATGATAGAGATTATAATTTTTTCTATTAATTATAGGAATCTCATTTCTTGATATAATAACATTTTCTTTATTTTTTAGAAGTAATAACTTCATTAAAAAAAAGGTAAATTTAGTATTTTAATCATATCTTCCAAATTAATTTATTATTCATTAATTAAAAATAATAAAATATTTATAAATTTATATAAAACTTTAATAATAGAATTTATATAAAATTTTAATAATAGACTTTATTAAAATTTTATATAAATTTATGTTCAAAAAAATTATATACGTTTAATAGTTATTGTAATTAATATATGCATGTCAAAAGTTTTATTAAATACATTTATAATTCAATTTTTATTAATAATTTATGATAGAATCGTAACAATCATCTTCATTTTATAACCCACTAAAATTGACAAAAGTTTATATTTTATTGCAATGATAAATATGAAATTCTTATTTTAAATCCCATTATTCTAATACTATCAAATAAATACAATTTGGAAAAGTAAATAATTAGGGTTCAATTAAATTATTGGTTATCTATTTGGGCAAACTGAGTACACAATAACAAACTTTGGCGTGGGCCTAGGCGGCTCTGTTTTGTGCATGAGCAACTCTCTCTTATTTTTAAATTAGTTAAAATAAAGAGACATTTAAATGACTATACAAAAAATAATTTTTATTATATAAATACTATAAAAATAAAAAAATATTTATATTTTTATAAAAAAATTAATATAAAATTTTAAAAATACCTCATTCCTTAAAAAAATAAAATTTTTTTAAATACTTCTTCTCTCAATACAATCAATATTTTACTTCAATTTTTTCTTTTTTTTAAACTTCACTATTAAATAAAAAATTTATAATAAAATAATAAAAATTAATATTTTAAATAATTTTCATCATACAACATTACTGTTTTTTATTAAAAAAATTTAATTTTAATTATAAAAAATAAATAACACTAAAAAATAAAAAACAAAACAAAATATATAAAAATACATTAATAATAATCATTAAATTTATTTTTAAATAAATTTTACATATTATAAACATAAAAAAAATAATTTTATTATGTAGATGTATTGTAGTTTTATTGTAGATATGTTATAGATATTGTATATATTATGTTTATATTATATTTTTGTTATTTAAATTGCATATATTTGATGTAAAAAATATTGAATATTGTGTGAATATTATATAAATATTGTGTGGATATTTTGAGAAAAAAAATTAAATAAATATTAAAAATATTATATAGATGTGTTATAGATTTGTTATTGATATATTATTAATATGTTGTATATATATTGTAGATGTATTTTATATTGTTAAGTGTATATTTTGTATTTGTTGTGTATGTGTTATGTATATATTTATTTTTTATATATATATTAAAAATATGACAAAAAATTTATTAGATAAAAAATATAAATAAAATAAAATACAAAAAAATGAAAATAAAAAAATAAAAAAAATATATTTTTTACACAAAATTGTAAAAAAAAAATTGACTTATTTTGACAAAACTGAAAAAAAAGGCCACCGTATTCTTGAAAAGCAAACATCCAATACAGTGTAATTTTTCCTAAAACAAAAACTATATTTCCTTCATTATGAATTGATAAATATAAAGTGATATATTAAACATAAATGCAATAAAAGTTTAATATATTAATTAATTTATTAAAATTGATACGTCTCTCTTTATTGCTAATCTGTTGATACAAAGATGAAAAGTAAAAGGCAGTTATAATTGTGGCAATGGCGTGCATGCATGCAGGAGAAGGCTAGAAATAACTACTAATTTTGTTGGAAGACTATATACTCAGGTCAGTTTAGGTCGCAGATTTTTTTAAATAAAAATTATATCTTAATTTTTAATTATACATATATTAACACATAATTAGTAGTATATAATATAATAAATATATTTAAAAAATAATTAATAATTATCATATTTAAAATCCAAAAAACCATCAATAATGAAATAAAAAAATCCAACATGATTATATTTTTCCTTCAAACTTTCTCTAGTTTTGGCTAAGTCTTGAATCATTATTTTTTTTAATTTTTTTTATCATTCTATAATTAGATCTTCTATTACTTGCTTCTTCTTTTTCTAAGTTTTTTTTTAATTTTTATATATGCCTTCACACTCCCCATTAAAATTATTTTTTTTATTTTTTTTTCATATTTACTAATTAAAGAACTTCTAGTAGGATAATCAGAATTAGCTCTTACAATAGTTATATCACTATATATGATAATTTTTCATAAATTATATTAGTTTATTCAAACAATGGATATTATATAATATTAATTAGATATTATAGATAATAATTAAAATTATTAAAATTATTAAAAATGAATAAATTAAAAATAAAAAAGATAAATATAAATTAACCTTTATGATTGAATTAAAAATATATGCAGAAAATATAAAAAAATAAAAAGAAGAAAATTTATACAAAATATGGTGAAAAATAAGAGGAATATAATAAAAATATTTTTATTTAATTTGATAATATTTCTAGAATTTTAATATGTTATGAAAATAAAAAATTATCTATTAGCACATTTTTAGTGTTTAAAAAATTTATTTTAAATATAAAATTATAAAAAATCACTAAATTAGTGATTTAAAAATTTATAATTTTAAATTAAAAAAATTATAACTATACTATATAAAGTAAAAGTCAAAATAAACAATAATTATATTATATTATATTACACTATATTATATAATGAGACACCATCGAATAAATTAGTCCTAAGATGAGTAAAGAGAGCGAGAAATAAAGTGATTATTATAAAAAATTATTATAATAATCATAAAATTATTATGAATAATATTTTTTAAAGTATAAAATTATTATAAAAAATCATAAAATATAAAATCAAAATCAAAATAAATAAAAATTAAATCATTCTATTTTATATCATATTATATTACGACGAACGATCAACAACAAAAAAAAAAAAGGCTAAGATGCTTAGAGAGAGCGAGAAATAACGTGATTAGTGCGAGTTTATGATTGGTTTAGCGAAAAATTAGCTTGGCAGGTCCAATCAACTAGTAAGACCCTATATAAGACTACGGATGATATTTTCTTGAGAAATATCATCGCCTACTTCAAAATTCGTTTGCCATTTTCAAGTTTTATTTTTTTTTTCACACGTATCATTTTTTTTTAAATTGACCATTATATTTAATCCAAAAAATTAACTCTTTATATTAATTTTTTTTCTTTTGATTACATTCTTCAATTTTATTGCATAGAGGCAAATTCATAATTTTTTTTCCGCTCTAGGGCAATGTGTATGCAAATGAATAACTATTTAAATATTTTTATTTTGTTTTCTAAAAAAATGTGAAGTTTTTAAACAATATATAAATATATATACAGGGCCGTCTTAAATATTTAAGGGGCCCTGTTCTTAGAGAAAAACAGAATAAATTAGATCCTATTTCTAACTTGAACCAAATTATTTTCAAAAATTAAAAAAAAAGAAAAAAAATTATAATTTGAAATTTTGACTTTAAAATTCGTGAGTGAACACAATCTGAGGCCATGGTATCAACCTCAATTGCCTGGAAACCAAGCATTTGACTGATGAACTTTACTGCTGTTATTTTTCCTATATCAGGTGTTCCACTTAATAGTACTGCTTTTTTTATAATAGAATTATTTAATGAACATATAAATAATTTTTCTTTATTTATTTTACTACGTATATGAAAAATAAAAATATCTGTGCACATTTATTTTGCAACTGCGAGGGTGAGTTTTATAATTTATTTTATTGTAAATAAAATAAATTCATTGTGTTTGTTATTGTTTATTACTTTAGTATTTAATGAATGAAAAGCAAGGAAGGAAAGTAAATTGAGGGCTTGTTTGTCATCTATTATTGCCTTTTTTTTTCCCCTTTTCCTTTGTTTCATCTTGGGGCCCTGTGCAAGCTGGGGGCCCTGTGCAGTAGCCCAGTTTGCACAGGGCCTTCATCGGCCCTGTATATATATATATAGCAAAATGTTGACTTTTGAGCCTATTGCATTTGTTTATACTAAGGTATAATTCAACAGTAATGTGTACATCTCTTATTCCTTAGATACCGAATCGATTCCTCCTCCTTTAATGTAATATTAAAAAAAAATTCTATTGCATACATATAACTATAACAAGGTGTAAGGGAGCATTGAGATGAAAACCCCATTATATATGGGAAAAAAAAAGAAAAATATTTAATTGAGGCAAAAAGTTTTTTTTCTTTTATTATTTTAAACTTAGAGATATATTGGATTAAGATTTTAATTAATTTTAAAATTTTAATGGTATTTAATTTAAATTTATTTATAATAATATCAATGATATTCAATAATATATTTTTTAAAAAATCTATTAAAATTTTTATTGAATTTTAGGATGCCACGTATATATAAAAAAGCCTTTCACAAATTCGATATTCATCCCAAAGATTTCACTATGGTCCAAAGTTTGATATCTTTTGTATAAGACCAAGCTTTTAAATATCTGGTCTGTCAACTGATTTATGGTTTCATGCAGTTCATATATTGATCATTTCTACTATAGGTGCTTGGTTCAGATGGGTTCAATTGATGCAACCATTGATGGAAGGATAATAGAAAGCAGATTTGCTAGACGAAAGGCATTTTAGATCATCCGATAGTCATGAATTCATTGCCGAATATTACAGAATTTACAAGATTCACAATGGTCCCATCATAATCATCATTGCTTGGATCTTGCAAAGAACCAATCGTGTATGGTGTATACCCCAAGATTAGCAGAAAACAGATGAACGTTATTGTTATATCATGCCAAGCCTTATCTATTGAGGCCCCGCCCGAGCCCACAATGTTATTGGAAATAAAGATGAACATACAATCAATGTTAAGTCTGAGCTTCAATCTTTGTTAGCAATCGAGATGAACATCCTAGATGTATGGCGATCCTTGGCTAAGCTCATTAATAAGCTGGGTAAACCTATCTTTTGTCGCTTATCGCTATACGTGCCAACCTCACACACATCCCTCGACAGGTTATTAGTATCTGCTGCCATCTTCAGAATCTATCCCCCACTTTTGACAGGTTATGGGTATCTACTGCCATCTTTAGAATCTATCCTCCACCCTCCATCTATAAATAGGGGTTACTCCCGCAGGTAAAGGCTCTGGAATTTTTACTATTTCTCTTACTATTACTATTACAGATAACTCGAGCTCTGACTTAGACATTGGAGTTTTCATACTAGGACTCGAGCCTATACTCTATTTTGCAGGTGAGAACCGTCAGCCATCAGGTCGTAGTACCGACCCTTGAGTTCAGAGGTCTACCTCGTCATCAATGGTACGGTGAGCGTGGATTAGCTAACCCTTAGGGATGGGTAGCATGACTCAAGACCCAGCCCAGTACGAACAAAACCATTCTCTTGCACCACAAAACCAATCTACCTTGTCGCCCTTCACACCGCGACCCCAGCATGCTACTCAAGACCTTGTCCAACCACACTCTGAACCCATCAAGCCTAACTATAGCTGGCCCCTTCGCAACCCAATTTTTATAGCTGGACCTTCGACAATGGATCCATCCCAACAATATTCTCCATCACCTCATATAAGCCCCACATCCAGCTAGAGGGCCTGACAGAGCGAATGGCCCAGTAGTTGTTTGCCTCCATCAGAGACTTAGTTTCTCTTATAAGACATCAAGTTGACCCATCTCCTCAAAGCCTAACCTGTCCAGCTAACCAAGTCCCGCCTCATCAATAACCTCATCACCGAGCAAACTCTCCCGATTGTTTTCCCTCTACCCTCAATAAAGAATGTGATCAACACTTTGGGAGAGATGATTCTCTGGAGCCACAAAGTCTGGTAAGGAGAAGACTATATTCTTCTGAGCGTCCTGGAGCCCAGCCACAGACTCAATTCAGCTCGTACTCTACCGGGCTCAAGTGTAAAGAGGCAACCATCTTGGGGGTGATCTCAACGCCCTCGTGGATGATAGAATTAAGAAGATGCATAAAAGAACCATATTGCAATATGATACAACCTTTTGATCTCCATTATCTAAAAAATTTTAAGCGACACATATCCGAGCTTCCATATACTAAAAATGAAGGAGTACGATGGCTCGTCTGATCCCAAAACACATGTGGACAACTTTTACAATACTACTATGGTGTTTACCACCTCCGATTCTGCTTTGTGCAAGCTCTTCCCAAAAATCTTGACTGGCAATGCATAAATTTGGTATAAGAGCCTAGAGCCAAACTCTATTTATAACTTCAACCAGTTGACGGAGTTGTTCATCAACAAATTTGTGGCATCAATAGACCCAGGCCGAACCATGACTGACCTACTCAAGATTGTGCAAAATTCCAATGAGACGCTTCGACACTATATTTAGAGGTTTAACAACACCATGAACAGAATTCCCAGAGTGAACTTTGAGTTGGCCTTAGAGGCAATGATATGGAATACATAATGAAAGCAGTTTTCTAATTCTCTGAGTAAGAATCCTTCAGAGAACTTTGTCGACCTCATGGACAGAGCTTATAAGTATATCCTCATGGATGAAAATGATTGAATTTGGGAGGAACTTCAAATTTTAAGGCAGGACCGAACATCTAATACCATGGAGGTGCACCTGAAAGCAGAACCCTCAAATTTGAGCCTGGCTAGCACGTCTAAACCATAAAATCTGAGTTTCTCATATAGGAGCCACAACTGGAATTATAATAGAGCATCTGGTTAGTAGCCTCATTGAATGCCTTACCTGTGAGTGTATTGCGATGACTCAAAGATAATGTAGAGGTTAATTGGCCTAGGCCAATGAGAGAGAACCCTAGTCAGGACTAGAGCCAATATTGTAGCTTCCACAAAGGTATCGGTCATAAAACCAATGATTGTGCTAAACTTAACAAGAAGATAGAGAGGTTGATATAAGTTGGGGAATTGAAGCAGTTTGTAGCTAGAGCGAGAGTGAGAAGCAACTCAGACAGCACCACTGAGCCCTCTACGCTAAGTAAAAAGAAGACGCCCACTGGGGTGATTCATGTCATAGCAGGTGGGGATTATTACGACGTTAGTACCTCTTGAAAGCACAAGGCTAAGAAAGTCCTTTCGGTGACCGAGGCTCTAAAACCAAAGAGCTTGGTAATCACTTTTCATAAAACCCATGCCAATGCTTTGGTGGTTGAAGCTGTTATCCAAGAATAGCTTCTACAACACATTCTTATGGATACATATAGTGTAGTTAATCTTTTGACTCTAGATGTCTACAAGAGGCTCAAACTATCGACTGACTCATTAAGGCACATCTTGATTGTAACACCCCCACATCCAATGCACACACACTACAACTACAACCATGTAGCATAAGTGCACCAAACATAGGGATGCTACGGTTTTCTTCAACATTCAAAACATTTAAATAGATACAATACTATTATCATTATATAATACAGAAAAGTAGATCATTTACTTTTAAAATAAAACACATTAGATATATATATACATACATATAGTTATTTCACAGCGGAAGTCATAAAATATTTACATGTTTGAAAACACTTAATTCCATATTTACAAATATACAAATATGTACATTTAATCAATACTTTACAAAATATAAAAAGAGTTATACATGATTGGCAAATCTCCTTTGATCTTTAAGTCTCCAAAATCAACTCTTCAATGTCTACCCTCACTCGGTCTCGAAGAGCTCTCGGGTTCGATTCTAACAGTTCTATCACCTGCGCGATTAAACACTATCGCGCTAAGCCAAGGGCTTAGTAAGATAATCATGCTAATGATATGACTTCGTGCAATGCAATGTCATTTCTCAAACCATAATATATATGTAACATCATATATGCAAAATTAACAATATACTTTCACATTACATATCACATTTTATTATCTTTTCATATACCTCATTAGTATTCATTTAATCATCAATACAAAGCAAAACAAACATCATTCATGACTCACATTAACCATAGACAAGCATGGGCCCAAGACACACTAATATGCCATTCAATTTTCAGAGTTAATGTTTTGGTTCTATCATCACATTTATCAATATCAATATCATAGACCCAACTAGGCTTCAAGGATTAAGTTCAACCAAGCTTCAAGGGGAGCAAAGCATGCTAAGCTTCTACCCAACTTGGCTTCAAGAACTAACCCAACCTAGCTTCAAGGGTGGTAACATCTCAATTAGGCTTCAAGGATTCAATCCAACCTAACTTCAAAAGATTGTTACTATCATTAGGCATGCCACCAATAACATACTCTGAAAATGGAATAACACATTAGCCACACAATTCATTTACATATCAATTATCATTTCCATTCTCAATTCTCATCAACATTTAGGCAAACATGCCTTCATTCTCTCAATATTATCATCATATAGCATCATTCATCATAGCCAAACACAATGGCATTGTCTCATATCATATCTTATTTGAATTATCATTTCATCTTTGATACAACATTTCAAGGTACATTACTCATAAAATACAATACCTTTCACAATGCATAACATAACCTTGTTTAAATCTCAACAATGCAATTAGGGCAAAGAACAACTTATATGATTCATAGCTTTAGGATCTTCCATATGCATTTGATTAGTTCATTCATTGATTCAAGTGTGTTTAAAGTGTTTTAGGGTTAGGTTTAAGAACCAACCCACCTTTGAAGAACCAAAACAATGCAAAAAGAACAAAGAAACAAAACCCTAACCAACTCATTTGATGGACACGGGCAGCACACATGAGGGACACGGCCAAGCTTGTGGCCGTGTCTCTCAATTCAACTTTGGCAGTAGCAAACACGGCTTAGGGACACGGCCGTGTCTCTTCAACCAAAACTCACAGTAGCTCACACGGCTTGGGAACACGGCTGTGTCACCCAAAAATTAATCCAACACGTCCAAAATCATATGACTTGGCCGTGTCTCACATGGCCTTTGGCCGTGTCTCCCAAAACCAAAACCCTAATTCTAACCAACTCTCTTCCAAATGCATTAAAACTCAATATACATCATACCACATGCTTCAAATGAACATCATCAATGTTCTAAATACATATTCATTACAATAATCACTTTAAAACACCTTAATATCACAATTAAACAAACACCATCTCAAAACCCTAACTCAAACTCTACTCTTGATTTTCCACTATCAATCTTCACTTATTTTTCCATAATCACAACCTCCAATTTTTAACTTACAATCAACTCTAACACTTATAAACACATATCAACACACTAAATCATCATCTCAACAATTCTCAATACACCTTAACCACAATTTCCAAATTAATAAAAGAAAACAAGAAATTACTTACCTAAAGTGAAGAAATTCCACAAATCTTCAACTTGATTCTTCAATTCTCCCTTCAATCTTGATCTTACTATCAAGAACACTTCTCCTTCCCTTTTGCTAATGGAGAGCCGGCCACTACCATCAAGAGGAAGAGAAAATGATCAAGAATCACAAAGTCAATCTTCCTTTTAATCTCTACCACAAAATTTCCAAAAGTAAATTACTATAATGCCCTCATACATATCTTAATTCTCTTTGTTATCTCTTGCCCATTTTGGTAATTTCACATGCCCTAAAAAAAATATCTCCTCTTGCCTTGACCAACTCTTTTGACCAATGTATATGTTATATATATCACAATATACACAACATATAAACTTATCTCTAAACCCTAAATTCTTTCCCAAAATACTTATACTTTTCTTTTCTCAATTTAAACCAACAATACAACAACAACAACAACAACAATAACAACAACAACATGCAAAACTTTTAGGGCATGAATGAGGATATTACAATTCTCCCCCTCTAAAAAGAAATTTCGTCCTCGAAATTACCTGATATCAAGGCCGAAACAATTGAGGATATTGCTCTCGCATGGTTTGTTCATTTTCCCAAGTTGCTTCTTCTTTTGCATGATTCTTCCAAAGAATCTTCACCAATGGTACTCTCTTGTTCCTCAATTCTTTCACTTCCCGTGCCAAGATAGCAACTGGTTCCTCTTCAAATGTCAAGTCTGGGCTCACTTCAATAGATTCAAATGGCAACACATGAGATGGATCCGACCTGTACCTTCTCAACATAGAAACATGAAACACATTATGAATACGATCCAACTCAGGTGGCAAAGCAAGCCGATAAGCCACTGGCCCAACTCTTTCTAACACTTCATACGGTCCGATGAAACGAGGACTCAATTTTCCTTTCCGACCGAACCTCAAAATTTTCTTCCAAGGAGATACCTTCAAAAATACCTTATCCCCAACATCAAACTGAATATCTCTCCTTTTCAGATCCGCATAAGACTTCTGTCGGTCCGAAGCTGTTTTCAACCTGCCCCGAATCAACTTCACTTTCTCTTCAGTTTCTTGAATCAAATCAGGCCCAATCAATTTGCTATCACCAAGTTCACTCCAACAAAGAGGTGTTCTGCACCGTCTGCCATACAATGCCTCGAATGGGGCCATTCCGATGCTGGATTGGTGACTGTTGTTGTAAGCAAACTCCACAAAAGGTAAGAATCTATCCCAACTTCCAGTGAAATCAATGACACAGCTTCTCAACATATCCTCAATGATCTGTATCACCCTCTCAGACTGTCCATCCGTCTGTGGATGAAAAGCAGTACTGAAGTGTAGTCGAGAACCCAAAGCTCTGTGCAAACTCTTCCAAAATCTTGAAGTAAACCTGGGATCTCGATCAGACACCAAAGAAGTTGGAACACCATGCAATTTCACAATCTCCTGGATGTACAGCTCAGCCAACCTCTCCAAAGAATAATCCATCCGAACTGGGAGAAAATGAGCTGTCTTAGTCAACCTATCCACAATCACCCATATGGCATCATGTTTCCTTTGTGTCAAAGGCAATCCAGACACAAAGTCCATTGTCACTCTTTCCCACTTCCATTCTGGCACTGACAACGGTTGAAGCAACCCAGTTGGAACTTGATGCTCTGCTTTAACCTTCTGACAAGTGAGACATTTCGATACAAACTCAGCAATGTCTCTTTTCAACCCAATCCACCAGTAATGCTGTCTCAAATCATGATACATCTTGGTGTTGCCCGGATGCATAGAAAACATCGACTGATGTGCCTCTTCCAAAATGACCCTCTTCAAATCAGCATTATCGGGTACACACAATCTGTTCTTGAACCATAGGCTCCCATCATTCCTCACAATAAAATCTCTAGTCTTTCCACTCTCACAATCTAAAACAATCTTCTGAATCTTCTTATCAGTCAACTGAGCCTCTTTGATCTGATCCAACAAAACTGGCTTCAATTGCAACTGTGCCAATAATGCACCATCATCACAAAGTACAAAACTGGCACGCAAAGCTCTCAACTCAACAAGCAACGAGAGCGAGTAAACTGTTAAACCAGCTAAAGACTTCCGACTTAAGGCATCAGCAACTACATTTGCTTTACCTGGATGATAATCTATCAAACAGTCGTAATCTTTAATCAATTCTAACCATCTCCTCTGCCGAAGGTTGAGCTCTTTCTGAACACCCAAATACTTTAAACTTTTGTGATCAGTGTAAATGAAACATTTCTCCCCAAACAGATAATGGCGCCAAATCTTTAATGCAAAAACAATGGCAGCCAACTCCAAATCATGGGTAGGATAGTTAAGCTCATGCGGTTTCAACTGTCGAGATGCATAAGCTATAACTTTCCCTTCCTGCATCAATACACATCCCAAACCACTATGTGACGCATCACTGTAGATCACATATGGTTTGCCTTCTACAGGTAAAGTGAGAACAGGCGCTTGAGTCAACATATCTCTCAACTGCTCAAAGCTAGCCTGACACTGATCCGTCCACACAAATCTCACTCCCTTACGAAGCAATCTGGTGAGTGGAGTAGCTATCAAAGAAAACCCTTTCACAAACCGCCGGTAATAGCCTGCCAAACCCAGAAAACTTCTAACCTCTGTCACTGACTTGGGTGGATTCCAATTCAAAATTGCTTCAACTTTACTCCGATCAACTCTAATGCCTTCTGCTGAAACAATATGTCCGAGAAAAGCTACCTGATCCAACCAGAACTCACACTTCGACAATTTGGCAAATAACTGCTTTTCTCTCAAAATCTGCAACACAATCCGCAGATGCATATCATGTTCCTCTTCATTCCTTGAATACACCAGAATATCATCGATGAAGACCACAACAAACTGATCCAAATAGGGCCTAAACACCCTATTCATCAAATCCATGAAAGCTGCAGGTGCATTCGTCAGACCAAAAGGCATAACTAAAAATTCATAATGCCCATACCTGGTCCTGAAAGCTGTCTTCGGAACATCTTCAGCTCTGACTCTCAGCTGATGGTACCCAGATCTCAGATCAATTTTAGAAAACACAGCTGCATCCTTCAATTGATCAAAGAGATCATCGATTCTAGGCAAAGGATATTTATTCTTAATTGTCACCTTGTTCAATTGCCTATAGTCGATACATAACCTCATGGTACCATCCTTCTTCTTTACAAACAGCACAGGAGCTCCCCAAGGAGAAACACTGGGGCGAATGAATCCTTTATCCAACAGCTCCTGTAACTGCACTTTCAACTCCCTCAATTCTGCTGGTGCCATTCTGTAAGGAGTAATGGAGATAGGAGTGGTACCCGGCAACAATTCAATACCAAACTCCACCTCTCTCTCAGGCGGCAATCCTGGCAACTCCTCAGGAAAAACATCAGGGAACTCTGCAACTGTGGCAATGCTATCAATAGGAGAACTTCTTACTCTAGTATCTATCACATGAGCAAGATAAGCTTCACATCCCTTTCTAATCAACCTCCTGGCTGCAACAGCTGAAACAAATAAGGAGGCTAACTGTTCCTGCTCATTAGATACTATCACCTCTCTACCATCACTAGTTCTCAAAGAAACAATCTTCTTTTTACAATCCACCACAGCTCCATGTCGAGATAGCCAATCCATGCCTAAAATCACATCATATTCCTTAAATGGCATCTCAATCAAATCTCCAAGGAACTCCTCACCCTGCACCCTCACTGCACTATCCCGATGCACTTTACTCACAATCACACTATGCCCTAACGGATTTGTCACCAAAACATCAAATCCTAGGGACTCAGCATGCACATCAAACACAGGCAATACAGATGCACTAATATAAGAATGGGTGGAACCCGGATCAATCAAAGCAAGTACTGCAGTATCAGATAAAGAAAAAGTACCAGCTATGACCGCCGATGCATCCGGCTGTCTCTGCATAACATACATCCTCTGGGAAGAACCAACCTCCTCCGGTCTAGTCTCTCTGGATGCAGCACCACCTCTAGAACTGAACCCTGCTCTACCACCTCGGCTGGCACCTCTGCCTCCCCTCACACTGGCTCGAGAAGCGGCAGAATCAACTGACATCTGCCTCTGCCTCTCAGGGCAATCTCTCACAAAGTGATCCGGTGACCCACACCTGAAACAAACCCCTGCAACACCAGCCTTCCAACATGGACCACCATGTGGCCTCCCACAATGGATGCAGATAGGTAAGGTGGATCTCTGAACCATAGGGGTCGGAGCACTTGCCACTGAAGCTGCAGGTCTATATCTATGCCTCTGAAACTGCACTGATCTACCTGCTGGTCTCTGGCTCCTACTACTCCGAGGAACAAAGCTTCCTCTACCCCTCTTTACTGAAGAAGACCCTGCCTCAACCTGGGGCCTTCTCACCCTAACCTCATCCTCTGAAGCAGCTGCAATCACTTGAGCCCTTTCTACATCTCGAGCTACTGCCACTAGCTGGGAGAAATCGTGATATCTAGACCCGGCCACTAAGCACATGATAGAGGGTCTCAATCCCTCCTGAAACCTCCGGCATCTATCTATCTCATCAGCAATAATGCCACCAGCATACTGACTCAGTCGAATAAACTCAACTTCATACTCAGTAACAGTCTTGCTATCTTGCTTCAAGCTCAAGAACTCCATCTTCTTCATATCCTTATACTCCCTAGGAGTATATTTCAACTCGAATTCCCTCAAGAAATCTGCATATGACAAAGTTGGTGGATCTTCCATGGAATGTGGCACAGTCTTCCACCAATCGTAGGCATCCTTCTGTAGCAAAGATCTTGCATAGTCAAACTTTTCCTCAGGGGTGGCTTGTAACTGAATAAAGATCCTCTGAACTTTGTCAAGCCACTGTTCTGCCACAGCTGGATCAGTGGTACCAATAAAATCCTCAGCTCCATACTTCCTTAACTTGTCATAGTGCCTCACTGGCACCAAAGGCTGAGGGGGTGGTGGCACTGGTTGCACAGGTGCTTGTCTCATAGCTTCCATCATATTCCTAAACCAGGCTGGCGGAACCTCATCACCTACTGGTCTACCCGACCCAGAAACAGGTGCCTCACCAGCACTATCAACCCTAGCTCCATCCTCAGGAGCAACACTCTCCTCACTACCCTCAACCGATTGTCTCAAATGAGGATCCATCAACACCTATACTGCAAACACAAAAAGAAGGACACACCTTATTAAAGATCAGAGGTTGCCAATCCCAAACATATGTGTTATTTAAAACCACTTTTTAAGTAAAAATATTCTTTTTATTACATTTTACCTAGGTTGAGAATCTCAAACCTAGGCTCTGATACCAAAACAATTGTAACACCCCCACATCCAATGCACACACACTACAACTACAACCATGTAGCATAAGTGCACCAAACATAGGGATGCTACGGTTTTCTTCAACATTCAAAACATTTAAATAGATACAATACTATTATCATTATATAATACAGAAAAGTAGATCATTTACTTTTAAAATAAAACACATTAGATATATATATACATACATATAGTTATTTCACAGCGGAAGTCATAAAATATTTACATGTTTGAAAACACTTAATTCCATATTTACAAATATACAAATATGTATATTTAATCAATACTTTACAAAATATAAAAAGAGTTATACATGATTGGCAAATCTCCTTTGATCTTTAAGTCTCCAAAATCAACTCTTCAATGTCTACCCTCACTCGGTCTCGAAGAGCTCTCGGGTTCGATTCTAACAGTTCTATCACCTGCGCGATTAAACACTATCACGCTAAGCCAAGGGCTTAGTAAGATAATCATGCTAATGATATGACTTCGTGCAATGCAATGTCATTTCTCAAACCATAATATATATGTAACATCATATATGCAAAATTAACAATATACTTTCACATTACATATCACATTTTATTATCTTTTCATATACCTCATTAGTATTCATTTAATCATCAATACAAAGCAAAACAAACATCATTCATGACTCACATTAACCATAGACAAGCATGGGCCCAAGACACACTAATATGCCATTCAATTTTCAGAGTTAATGTTTTGGTTCTATCATCACATTTATCAATATCAATATCATAGACCCAACTAGGCTTCAAGGATTAAGTTCAACCAAGCTTCAAGGGGAGCAAAGCATGCTAAGCTTCTACCCAACTTGGCTTCAAGAACTAACCCAACCTAGCTTCAAGGGTGGTAACATCTCAATTAGGCTTCAAGGATTCAATCCAACCTAACTTCAAGAGATTGTTACTATCATTAGGCATGCCACCAATAACATACTCTGAAAATGGAATAACACATTAGCCACACAATTCATTTACATATCAATTATCATTTCCATTCTCAATTCTCATCAACATTTAGGCAAACATGCCTTCATTCTCTCAATATTATCATCATATAGCATCATTCATCATAACCAAACACAATGGCATTGTCTCATATCATATCTTATTTGAATTATCATTTCATCTTTGATACAACATTTCAAGGTACATTACTCATAAAATACAATACCTTTCACAATGCATAACATAACCTTGTTTAAATCTCAACAATGCAATTAGGGCAAAGAACAACTTATATGATTCATAGCTTTAGGATCTTCCATATGCATTTGATTAGTTCATTCATTGATTCAAGTGTGTTTAAAGTGTTTTAGGGTTAGGTTTAAGAACCAACCCACCTTTGAAGAACCAAAACAATGCAAAAAGAACAAAGAAACAAAACCCTAACCAACTCATTTGATGGACACGGGCAGCACACATGAGGGACACGGCCAAGCTTGTGGCCGTGTCTCTCAATTCAACTTTGGCAGTAGCAAACACGGCTTAGGGACACGGCCGTGTCTCTTCAACCAAAACTCACAGTAGCTCACACGGCTTGGGAACACGGCTGTGTCACCCAAAAATTAATCCAACACGTCCAAAATCATATGACTTGGCCGTGTCTCACATGGCCTTTGGCCGTGTCTCCCAAAACCAAAACCCTAATTCTAACCAACTCTCTTCCAAATGCATTAAAACTCAATATACATCATACCACATGCTTCAAATGAACATCATCAATGTTCTAAATACATATTCATTACAATAATCACTTTAAAACACCTTAATATCACAATTAAACAAACACCATCTCAAAACCCTAACTCAAACTCTACTCTTGATTTTCCACTATCAATCTTCACTTATTTTTCCATAATCACAACCTCCAATTTTTAACTTACAATCAACTCTAACACTTATAAACACATATCAACACACTAAATCATCATCTCAACAATTCTCAATACACCTTAACCACAATTTCCAAATTAATAAAAGAAAACAAGAAATTACTTACCTAAAGTGAAGAAATTCCACAAATCTTCAACTTGATTCTTCAATTCTCCCTTCAATCTTGATCTTACTATCAAGAACACTTCTCCTTCCCTTTTGCTAATGGAGAGCCGGCCACTACCATCAAGAGGAAGAGAAAATGATCAAGAATCACAAAGTCAATCTTCCTTTTAATCTCTACCACAAAATTTCCAAAAGTAAATTACTATAATGCCCTCATACATATCTTAATTCTCTTTGTTATCTCTTGCCCATTTTGGTAATTTCACATGCCCTAAAAAAATATCTCCTCTTGCCTTGACCAACTCTTTTGACCAATGTATATGTTATATATATCACAATATACACAACATATAAACTTATCTCTAAACCCTAAATTCTTTCCCAAAATACTTATACTTTTCTTTTCTCAATTTAAACCAACAATACAACAACAACAACAACAACAATAACAACAACAACATGCAAAACTTTTAGGGCATGAATGAGGATATTACATTGATACCCCTGGTAGGCCTTTCTAAAAATGTTGTACTTATGGTAGGGTCGGTAGTTCCCCACGTTCAGCTGGGTGATGATTTTATCATTCAGAATTATGGAGTCTATTTCATGATAATTGACATGAACTTCACATACAATGCTATCTTTAGCCTACTATTGCTAGCAAGTATGGATGCTTGTATCTCCATGAAAACCTTACTGCTAAAAGTACCCACCAATTCAGGAGTTGCAGTTTTGAGAGGAAACCAAAGGGTTGCTTGGGATTCTTATGTTCCACTCCTTAGGGACCCCAATATGGTTTTCCCTATGGATTCACTTCAACCCTGAAAAATTATCAGCCCCGGGCAGAGCTTGGAGACATGTTAAAAGAATTAGAGATCGTGCATGACCGACCTTTAAAGATCGCAAGCTCCTCAAGTTTTCAGAAGGAGCTTTCACTTAAACACATGCTCGGATAGTTTCAGGACATTTTTGCCTGGGTGCCATCTGATGTCAAGGGTATCTCACCCAAGCTAATGATGCATGAGTTGCATTTGAATCCTAATGCCATCCCGATCAAGCAAAAGAGGAGAAACTTAGAGTAAAAAAAAAAACAGCTAGCAGCTAAGCAAGAAGTTGAAAAACTCTTAAAGGCTGGGTTTATTTGGGAGATCCTATTCTCGGTCTGGCTCTCAAATGTGGTTTTGGTTAGGAAACATAATGGCAAGTGGAGAATGTGTATAGATTTCATAGATCTTAACCTAGCATGCCCTAAGAATTTCTACCCCTTGCCTAATATTGATTGACTTGTAGACTCAACAATAGGGTATGAAGAATACAACTTTATAGACGTCTCGTTTGGGTATCACCAAATCCCCCTAAAGCTGGAAGATCAGAGCAAGACCTCCTTCGTAATTAATAACGACACTTTTTATTACAAAGTCATGTCGTCCTATCTCAAGAATGCAGGGGCCATCTATCAAAGGCTCGTTAATAAGCTATTTTAGAAGCAAATAGGCCACAACATCGAGGTGTATGTGGATGACATGATCATTAAGTCAAAAACCTAAGCCGAGTATCCCATAACCTGAAGGAAGTATTTCAGATACTGCGATAGGCAAACATAAAGCTCAATTCAGAGAAGTGCACTTTTGGGGTTCAATAAGGGAAGTTCCTGGGGTTTATGATTTCAAAAAGGGGGATAGAGGCTAATCCTGAGAAGATCTGAGCAATCCTGGAAATTGAGCCCCCTAGGAAATTTAAGGAGGTGCAGAAACTTAATGGCCAGATTATAGCTCTCGGCATGTTTATATCTTGTTCTGCCAAAAGGTGTTTGCCTTTCTGTCAGATCCAGAAGGGCTTGAAGTAATTTTAGTGGACTGAAGAGTGTTAATAAGCTTTCACCGAGCTTAAAAAGTTTTTGAGCTCACTTCCTTTTCTTAGTCAATCGATCCCTGGCGAACCGTTATTTTTATACCTCTCAGTCTCGCCCTCGGCCGTGGGCTAGGTTCTCATCAGGGAAGAGAGCAACCAATAGTACCCGGTCTATTATGCCAATCACACTTTGAAGGGTCCCAAACTCAGGTACTCATCTGCTGAAAAATTGGCATTGGCTTTGAGGTCCGTTTTAGAATGACTATTACCATACTTTGATGTGCACATCATTATTATATGCACCAACTCATGCCTAAGGAAGATATTTCAAAGGCCAGAAACCTTCGATCGGCTTACTGAATGAGCAACTCATCTTGGAAGATTTGACATTTGGTATGAACCTAGGTGAGCCATGAAAACTTAGATCATAGCAGATTTTGTCATGAAACTCTATGAGCGACCATGTGAGTCAGCTCCCAAAGAAGCATAGGTTTTGAATGTAGACAGAGTGTCTTATACCGAAGGCTCAAGTATCGGGGTTACCTTTAAAGGTCCAGAAATTTTTTTGGTCAAATATGCAGCCAAGATTAATTTCATTTCATCCAATAATAACAACGAAGTATGAGGCCATTTGCCTGGGTCTGAGACTCGCCGAGGAAATGCGGCATCAATTTCTTCAAATCCTATCAGATTCCCAGCTGGTAGTCAGTCAACTAACAGGGAAGTATGAGGCCCGCAATACAAATATGGTCTAATACAAAGAGTGCATATCTAAACTCCTATCCTTACTCCAAAAGTAAGGATGTTCCTAGGAGATTCATCAGATAGTGCGGGCAAAACTGATAAGCTAGCTAAAGCCCCTACCACTAGAGAGGGAGTGGCTCTGCACAAAATCCTCATAGAGGTTATTACTCAGCCAAGCTATAAAGAGACTTCAATGATGGTGGCAGAGCCTATGAAATTATGACGGTTGCCAATCTATAAGTTCCTCGATATGGGCGAACTTCCTGTAGATTTAGTGGAAGCCAAAAAGATAATAAGAAGGTCAAGCCTATACTCCATCAGCAATGGAGTCCTTTACAGGAGATCTTTTTTCCATCCATGGAGTAGGTGTGTGTCTAAAGAGGAGAGGAATTACTTACTCAGAGAAATACATGAGGGGATTTGTGGCGCGCATGAGGGGGCCCGAGACATATCTAGAGAGGCACTGTTGCAGGGTCCTCTATGGACAGTGACGCAAAGGATTTGGTACGAAGGTATGACAAATGTCAGAGGCACGCTAATATTCAACATCAACTCGCTAAGAAACAAATGCCTATCCAAAGCCCATGGCGGTATGGATATTTTCGGACCCTTCCCTCCAGCTACAACACAAAGAAAATTTTTAATTGTTGTGGTTGATCACTTTACTAAGTGGGTCGAGGCCAAACCTGTGTCTATAATCACCCCAGCCTCCATCATAAAATTCTTTCAAAATTCGGTGATCATAAAGTTCAAAATCCCATATACTTTAATCACTAACAACGACAAGCATTTCAATTGTAGGCCCTTTAAAGAATATTGTGCAGAGATAAAGATAGATTTGAGGTTCACCTTGGTGTATCATCCTCAGTCAATGGGCAAGCAAAAGTTATGAACCAAACTATTCTCGCATGGTTAAAGAGAAGGCTTGATGATGCTAAAAGTTCATGGGCGGAGGAGCTATATAATGTATTGTAGGCCTATTGCACATCTCCAGGGATGGCCATAGGAGAATCTCCCTTCGCATTAGCTTACGACACATAGGCTATTATCCAAATTAAAATCAAAATCCCATCAGGCAGAACTCTTAGCTACTCAGATGACTAGGACCTGAACACCAAATACAACCTAGACATCCTCTAGTTTAAAAGGGATCAAAAGGCTATCCGAGTGGAGGCTTACAAAGCTCAAATAGCAAATTTTCACAACAAAAGAGTACGGCACAAGCAGTTCAACAAGGACAAGTTAGTGTTAAGGAGGACCGTCTCAACTTATAGTACGGAAGGACCAGGGAAGTTCGGTGCCAATTGGGAGGGCCCATATATGATAACCGAGGCACTAAGTGGCGAAGCATATAAGCTTTAAGCAATGAACGACAAAGACTTGCCAAGGACTTGGAATGCTGACAACCTGAAGCGGTATTTTCAGTAACCTGTTCTCATGAACATATCTTTTTCTTCTTCAAGTTTTATATAAGATGTACATATAAGTATAAATAGTAAAAAAGAAGAAGTTCGAGCACATACTCATTTTCCATACTTTAATCGTGCACTCGTTGTCGTACTTTGTTGCATGCCTAGTTCTGCACTTACACCGTGCTTTCATTATAGTGCTCTACCGAGCATTCGATTCATGTACTTCAACCGTGCATTCTTTTTTACAAGTTACTTGTGCATTAAACTTAGCATGTCAATTAAGTCTAAGTGAAAGGGGTAAAATCCGAACATATTTCATAAATTTAAGAAACATGGTTTCACTTACAATTTGGCCTGGGCATAGCTTTACATTTACCCAAGAGCTAGCTTGAATTACAACTTTCCTATCTATGGAACACTCTACATTAAGCCAAACTTACAAAAAGCTCTATCGAGCCAAAATTACAAAAAGCTCTATCGAGCCAATATTATAAAAAGCTCTCTGTCGAGCTAAAATTAGAGGTAAGAGATACACCTCACCTGAAAGGCTTTATAACTTTACAACTTTCATAAATTACAGCACGACCTCTTCACTTTCGATGTTGTTTGCCTCTGGAGTGGCTTCCTTAGTCACCTCCTCTTCATCTTCTCCATCAAGCTCATCCACTAGTCGGTCAATGTCAATATCGATCATTCAGGAGAGGTCCATGTTCAGATTTTCTTCTTTGAGGCGCTTAGACATGGCTTGCCTGTAGCGATATATGCCCCGAGCATATCGCACATTATTGTTTGTTCTCTCTTGCTCCAGCTCATCTAGAGTTATCTTCAGCATGTCCTGAGCCTCCTAGAGAGCCTCATGCTCAAACTTTAGTTCATTTTCTAGCTTGGTCACCCTTTTTGATGCTAATTTAGAGTCTTGCCGAGCAGCTTGAAAATTGGTTGCGATGCTGGTAAGCCAGCTCGCAACATCATGACATAATTGAGCGAGTTATAAAAAATCAAAAATGAAAATGCTTATTCCTGGACACATAAATTCTGCTTATCACGGTTGTTGATACAAAGACCTCAGATGCTAAAGCATTTATGTCCATGCCCAAATGCTCTCGCCTCTTTTAGGGCATTCCCCCAAGTATCATAGATAAAATTCATTGAACGGTGGGATCTCTCACAGAGAATTTGATCTGATAGGACCACTGAGCCTTTCAACAAGGGCAACTGCCAACCTCATATGGTTGAAATGACCAGGCATAAACTCAGTTGACCCACCACTCGGAGGAGTCACAGCCAACGAGCTAGCCTTGATTGCCTTCCCCCTTTGGGAATCTCCACTGGATCCTCCAGCTTCTCGGTGTTTTCCCTTGTCATGTCGAGTTTTCTTCCTCGCTTCATGCTCGGGTGCCTACTTAGCAAGATATTTGAACTCTTTTGAAGCAGACCCCTTTGACATCTCTGCACAATAGGAAAATAAGTTGAGTAAATAAATCCAAACATCATAAACTAAAAGGTGAAGGGCATTCCTCCTCTCTCTCAGAACATCTTGCTTTATTTTCTCATAAAACCCTCGCTCTTTCGGATTGAGATTTTGTATGTTAATATTACGGCTGCTGCATGCGTACACCTACTCTGTCCGACACTCAAAGCCTCTCTCCTTTTCTAATACAAAAAATCGGTCTTTCCAATTCTTGATCGAGTTTGACTTTTCGGAGAACAAGCCTCTACCGAGCCTCCCCTGTAGATAGAAGAAGTCCTTGTCTATTCAGTATCACAACTTCAAAATAAAGAAGGCACACAAGACCCAAACTGAATCTAAAATTTCAAGCAATCTGGATAAAAGCTCGAACCCCACTATAGTTAACCATGCATTTGGGCTTAGTTGCCCTAGGGCTATGTCATGATATTCTAGAAATTACAAGACAAATGGTTGTAGTGGGGACCTCACTCTGGCTCTCAGATCCTCTTCGCATAGTATTAACTGACCATTCGAAGGATCATTCATAGCGCACGTATGATCCCCTAGGATGTACATCTTGTACTATAAAAGAATCTAATATTTATCTCATATGCCATCAAGATCTGTCGTGCTTAAGGAAGACCTGATATTCCTTACTCGAGCCTTATCTATCACAATTGGGTCTTCTCCCTTACCACTGTCTTCTTCGACAGGACCGGATCGAGCTACGATAACTCTTTCTAATGTCTCGACTAGCTTGGCCACGGGCATTATCCCACCACTGGTGCCTCCTCTAGTGCCTAAGTCGGCCTCCTCGAGTGACTGGGAGTTTTCTCCGGAACTCAACTCCCTAGAGCTTACAGAAACTAAACTATCCGAACTCATTATAGAAAAAGACAAAGAACACTCACCGATTTTGTCAAGAAAAGCTTGATAAATGGTTCTACACCGTGCCACTACCACGAACTTTTTTTGTTTGTTAAACAAACCGAGCTACCACTAAAACGTTATGCTCATGCCTTCATCCCTCTCCAATTCTATTTATAGAGGTGTAGCATCAAGAGTCGTATAGACGTAATTAATGCATTGCGCAGGAAATTTGAAAGTTGAATATCCTGACTCTACCTCACGGTTCCCCAAATGTCGCATGATCCCTGCTTGCCATATGCCTACCAACTGGCATGCACCTCCCACAATAGTTGCTGCCATAAATGTTAGCACGCCAAGGAGGAGCTAGTGGTGTATACCCCAAGATCAGCAGAAAACAGATAAATGTTGCTGCTATATCGGCCCAAGCCTACAATGTTATTGGAAATAAAGATGAACGTACAATCAATGTTAAGTCCGAGCTTAAATCTTCGACAACAATCGAGATGAACATCCTAGATGTATGGCGATCCTTAGCTAAGCTCATTAATATGCTCGGTAAACCTATCTTTTGTCGCTTGTCGTTATACATGGCAACCTCACACACATCCCCCGACAGGTTATGGGTATTTGTTGCCATCTTCGGAATTTGTCCCCCTCTCCTGATAGGTTATGGGTATCTGCCGCCATCTTTAGAATCTGTCCTCCATTGTCCATCTATAAATAGGAGTTACCCCTCGCAGGTAAAGGCTCTGGACTTTTTACTATTCCTCTTATTATTACTATTATTATTACTATTGCAGACAACTTTAACCCTGGCTTAGACATCGAAGTTTTTACACTGGGACCCGAGCTTCTACTCTGTTTTATAGGTGAGAGCCGTTAGCCATCAGGTCATAGTGATGAGCCTTGAGTTCAGAGGTTCACCTCGTCATCAGTGTATGTTGTATTCTTTGTGAAGTGAGGTAGATGAGAGAGCCATTCTTTCGTTTTTAACAAAAGTCTCAATAGATGCTGTGCAATTCTACTTTACTGCTTAGTTTCTTTATTAATTATCACAAGTCTGTTATGGTACGGATTCAAAGTTTGCCTTGGCAAGCCAGTGTTGAATTTTACAGCCCTTTTCCTGTAACTTTGTAACGTAGAATTGATCATTGATTTTGGCTGTCTGAGAATGGATTTACATTGTTCGTTTAATCCTTTGAAGTTTGTCGTCTGCTATTGTCATGTTCTGACTCATAACAAAGAGAAATCACGTTGTTGGTTGGAATTGGAAATTCCAACTTCCAAATCATTAAAATATTTTTTTATGGGACATTCTCTGAAATGGGTGATTTAATGGGCAAAATGCTATTTGCTGATTTCTATTTTTACGTGTGAACCATAAATTTTTTTCTTTATGTAATATCGTTTATATAATAAAAAGTATTTATTTAACAAAATAAAGGGGCTATCTCTCTTTTTTTTAATCAGCGTGTCATAATATTAGTTTAATTTTTATGAACTTCAAAAAAATTCACTATTTTTTTTTTCTTATTTTGAAGAAAGAACAAAATAGAATAATTTTATTGCAAATGTCATATAGTGCAAAATGTAGAAACATAAAAGCCTTTCATGCATTTTATATCCTTAATTTGGTATAGCAGAATCAATGAAATTTAAAAACGCAGAGAGAGTTTTCTTTTTTATATCTTTTTTTTTTCTCTCTCATCAAGAAGCCTACAAGATTACCTTAAACTATGCAATTTAAAGCAAAAATATAAAAAAAAAAATTGAAAAATTGAAAATAAAAAAAAGAAAAAGAAATTAAACTTTCGAGTATTCAATTTAGAGAAGTAAAAAAATACTTGTTTAATAAAAAATGTTGAGAAAAGTATGATGAAAATTAGAAAAGAATTACTTGTATTGAATATTTTATACTTTTTCAATAAAAAATAATATATATTTTACACTTTCATTTACAAAAGTTATTTTTTAATCAATTTTTTTTAGCTTTGTGAGGGAATTTTTACTTTAGAGAATTTTAATATCAGGAAAAATAAATTAAATTATGCCGTAATATGCTTTTTTAAATTTATAAAAAGATATAAAACCTCAAACATTATATAAAAATAATCAAAATCAAAATAATGAACAATGAGTTTTTTTATAATAAATATTGAAGATGATATAATATTTTGATATATTTATCTAATATTATTTTATATTTCAATTTATATTTATATTTTTTATTTTATAATTTTTTTAATCTTATAATGATAACATTTAAAAATTTTGATATTTATATATTTATTTATTTACTATAAAATTTTATAATATTTATTAATTTATCTAATATCATAAAATTTATATTTATAATATAATATTTTTAATAAAATATATTATACTTTTATCAAATTATTATATAAAAAATTAAAATTCTATCAAAATCTATAATAAAAATCTAATAAATTCCATATAAAATTCTAATAAAATCTATAGAATTCTATTTTCATTAGATTCCATATAAAATTTTAATAAAATATATAAAAATCTATTAAAATTACCAATTCTTTTAAATTTCATTAAATGAGAAATATTCTATTGAGGCAAAATATATTTTTTGGTTTAAACTTAATGTTGGCCAATTATTATAAATGTGTTTTTGTAGTTGGAATTCGCCATTTCACGTATCTATATCTATATAAATATATAAAAGCTGCCACATCAGTCATTTTCTAAAACAAAGCTTATCCCTCCTTTTACGCCTTTTGCATTCATTTTGTTTTTTTTTTTTCTCAGAAACCAAAACGGCAACTTTATTTCATGCCAAAAGAATTCGATCAGTCTCATTCATTGCTGCCACCGAAGAAATAAAATGAAATGTTTATTTTGATTCGATCGGTCCTATTCATTTCCGCTACTGAAGAAATGAAATCAAGGACATGGTGGCATCGGTTGGGGAGAAAAATTCGGTCTTCTTCCAGCCAAAGATGGGGATATCATCGTCGACCAGCTAATTAAGTTCATCTTTATCATATTATGAGTGAAGAATATATGATGTTGGATTGATGTTGGGTTGAAGAATATTATCCCAATTTTATTCTCCTTCCCTGATTATGCTGAGAATCATTTGAAGGGAATGATGCTGGGTTGTTTGCAAGATGAGGACAATAAAGAAGCCGATGCTATTTGGGAAGCAATTGATAAGAGGATGAACTCATGAAGAAAGGATCGGAGAGAGGGGAGGTTGAATACTTTCTAGCTCTCTCTTCAAATCAGGTCTCTGTGTCTTCTCCTTCTCCTTATACACACACACACACAATACATTAATCTTATTTTACAATCGCATCTCTAGATCTATTTCTCTTGATCATTTGTTCTGGATGAATTTTTTATTTCGATTTTTTATTATATATTATGAGTTTGAGCAATGCTTTGTTTGGTTTTGTTGAGAAATCGCAAGAAAATGAAGGGAATGAATATTTTTAGTTTAGTATTTTGGGCAGCTGTTCTCTGATGATGACCTTAAAATTTGTATTTTTTTTCCTATTTTTTCTTATCTCTTGTGTTTTTCTATTTATCAATTGAAGAATTATAGTTTCACATCTTGAGGTCTTTTGTTTTAGGTCAAGAAGAGGGGAATTTATAGTGACATTTTATTCCAGAGATTTTTATTTTTACTTCATATTTTGAATATGGTTGGGGTTTTTGTTGTGATTGACAATAATTTCCAGCTCTATGTATTTTATTAGTGAAAATTATCTTTAGGTGAGTTCTTATTTATTTATTTCTATTGTAATTGTGTTGGTTAACTAATGTGCATGTGTGTATGCTTTATTGGAGGTAGTTTTATATTTTTGTTGATTACTGATCTAGAAATTAAGTGCTTTGATTTGAGTTGTTAACATTTTTTTTGGAATTTGACTTTTTTTTAATTTCTTATGAGGGAATTATTGACCTTTTTGTATGGTATTTTTTTTGTTATTTCTAATTAGCATATGGTAGTTTCTTATGGTTTCAACTTTGGGTCTGTGGTAATTCATTCAAAATATAAGTAGGTTTCTAGTTTTTTTTACCTGGTTAGTTTTCATGGTTTTTTCTTTTTGTTGGATTTTCGTAGTGTAAAGGAAACAAGGTATTATATGCTTAATATATATATATATATATATATATATAAATACTATATGCTTGATCATTGATTAATATATATTCTATAGTGTTTTTATCATTGATTTTGTCTTAACATTATTAGGATTTTCGCATTGATTTTTGTAGTAACTAAAATGATTGTTTTGATTTTGAAAAAAGGAAAAAAAAAGGGAGAGAAGAAAGATTTTGCGATGGAAAAAGAGTGTTAAGGGCAATATGAAAAGGGGAAGGAAGTTGCATCCCTTATTCAGAAAGCCTTTTCTTTAGGAGTTTTGAATCACTAGAGATCTTTGGTTTTTAAAGATTGTGGTCTTTCTCTATGTTCTATTTTTTTTAATATTTATTTATTATGGTTGTTGCAAGTGATATTCGATTTATATTTTATTTGAATGTAACAAACATTTAACAAAATTTTGTTTCTGGGTCATATATATCTTTGTTTCTTTGTTTGGATTTTATTGATGCAGGGGAGTTATTAAGTGCAATCTCTGAGTAATAACTGGTTTTAAAGATTTTTTTCTCCCCCTTAAATAGGTAATAAATAAGCTCTATTATTTTTAGGAGAAACATAACAAAGATTATGTGTATTTGTGTTAAATTTTGGAGAAACCAGTTTTATCTTACATCTTTTTGTCTTTTCTATCAACCTTTTAATATAAAGAAAGCTACTCTTATCAAACTTTTTTACATCTGGGACTTGTTAGATTTTGTTTTCCTATCTCTTTAGAATAATCCAATGATAGGCCTGTAATCTTGCTTATTTGATCATTATATTTATTGTTGAATTGCAATGGATATAGGTAGTCTTTTCTGTAGATGATTTGGGTTATTCTTGACATCATATAGCGTTTTGCCTAATTAGCCGAGCTTTTGAAATTGTTAACTTATTCAATTTGGCTTTGATGGAAAATCACTAATTATTGGATTGTCTTTTATGTTTTTTTTTTCAGCTGACCTATTGCAGTGAACCTTTCAAGTGCTACAACAAAACTTAAAAAAAAAAAAGTTAAAACAAAGGTTGCTGCTACTGCTTCATAATCTAAAAGTATTTTTCAGGTGGTGTGATTTTTATTTTGCCATTGTTTTAATACTATTGATTGTATGTAGTTGGCTTGAAATCCATGTCAGTCTTTATTGAGAAGATGAAACCTAAAGTATTGCTCTAGACTTTGATTATCTTCTTATAATATTTTGAATTAAGTGTATACAACCAATGTCATTTCTAATTTTTCATTGCATTACTTTCATTACAAATGTGATAGACTTTCATAAAACTGCTGAAAATATTTTTGGGCTTTAGGGTTTTGATCAGAATATGCTTACTTAGGATTTTAATTTTTTGGGACTCATAATTTTCTTTACTGTTTTAAATTGGTTTTTCACTCATATGTCTTCTCTCTCGGCAAACTATTTTTAAAATGCCTTCAAATTGAGGTTCTTCTTTACCAGAAACATAGAAGTTCTATACTAACAATTATTTAAAGCACTAAACACATCAAATTAAATATAATTTATTTGAGTTTTTTTTGTCTTTTTACCATAAATGAAATTATTACTTCTACAGTTAAAAGGGTTGTATGTTTGAAATACTAATTGTTCTATGCTTGCCAATCTATGATTAATTTTTAGTTTGGTAATTTGTTTTTATAAATATCTTGAAGACAAGGAGGGCGTTGCGAGCTCTAAAGCATTAGTAAGGCTTAAAGCACTGGTAAGGAGTCACATTGAGAGGAAGAGAACTACAGCATGGCTTCATCGAATGCAAGCAATACTAAAAGTCCAGGCATGAGCATGTGTAGAGCATATAAAGATATATAAATCTTCACATTCAAGTAATAAGTCTTCCCATTTTCAAAACCCTGTAACTGGCATTCAATTTTCCCTCCAATATATGCATTCTTTTTGTTGGAATTTGTTGAGAAGTGAATTAAGTAATTTATGAAATGTGGGTTCCTTTTCATTAGAGCTCAAGGTGACCTTTTTGTATATTTGGCTCTAGACAACTTTTTCTACACGTGCATTATTTTGTTAGGTTTTAAACCAATTAAGTTGGTTAGATAGGAATTACAGTAGTCATGCTAACACATCAAATTGTCTATGTTATTCATTGCTTTCTTGGCCTATAATGCTTTATAGAAGTTACAAACTGGAATAATTTAATGCGGAAATTTAATCATCTATTTTTTTGAATTGAGCAAGACCAAATTCTAATTTCAACCGTTTATAAGGTCCACCAACTCTTAAAAATTTTGAACTTGCATTTCGAGCTAGGAGTGAAAAATATAAGCGATCATCAATGTTGAAGGTATCTTTGTTTTTCTTTCTGGGTCTTTGAAAAATTATGTAAATGTAATTATCAATGTCTGATACGTCCCTTTTAAATATGCAAAGGACTGGATCAAAATCTAATGATGGGGAAATTAGTGACAAATTCATAGTGTACTCATGCTTCAATTGGTTAGAATGTAGGATGGATGAAAGAACATGGGAGCAAAGAGTGCATTGACAAGAACTGGCACGGTGGATGATGACAAGCTCTAATACCAAATGATGAGGAAATTATAAGCAAACTTGGTGAATCTACACAATGCAGAAAATATGTTGATGATATCATTATGCCAAGTGGACCAATCACAAGATCACAATCAAAGAAACTCCAGCATATGTCTCAACACTTTATTCAAAGGTGGATTAATGGAGAGAGAAACCAACTTGTACTAAGTATAAAAAATCATGAAGAGGAAGTCAAAAAGTCACCAAAATGCATGAAGAATCTGCCCATTAATATTATGGGAGTCATTAGCACAAATTTAGAATATAATATTGAAGTGGATAGGTAATTAATACTAGTGTGACTAGATACATGTGTACCCAAACTTTTATTAATGCTAGTATGACTAGATACGTGTAAATATGGATTTTTAAACTATTAATACTTTATTTTCAGTTATATAGAGAGGGGTGGAAAGAACTCAAAGGGGAAATATGAATTTATAGATTATTTTCATTGTAATATATGTGTTTTAAGTATGAGAGGTTTTCTTCGTATTCTTGTTGCATGGAAAAATAGTTCTAACTTATTAAGTCTGACATGTAGTGTTTTAAATCAGTTCTTTTTCTTTATCTCAATCACTCAAGTTCTCAATTACAGGTTAGTTATGGGTTTGGTAGGGAGGATTTGTTTTTGAGTTATAATATTCTATGTTGAATGTATATATGAAGTTCTAGATGTAATCTTTGATCCATGAGTTTCGCATCATTTGGTATCAGAGCTTTGGCTTGAAGATAAATCTCTAGGTATCCTTTATGTTTTAGTTATCTCAGTTTACTTGTTCTTATTTATCATCTTCATCTAAGTTTTTTCATTTTCTATTCTTGTTGCACCTTGTTCTTTAAATCTGTGTTTTTATCTTTTCATTTTCTATTATTGTTTACTGAAAGTTTAAAAAAAAAGGAAAAGATAAAAAAAAGTGAAAAAAAAAAGAATCAGATTCAGCTTTTTCAATATTAAAAAAATTTGTACATGTTTCTGTCCATTAGTTTTCTACACAAGTGTATAAGAGTTGATGTATATTTATCCTATTAACAACTCTCTATCTTATTATATTTGATTAAATTGCATCATTTTCTCATTATGAATACATTTAGCATTTAAAATCTGATCTTACATTGGAAATAGATTTAGGTTGGATATTCAAATTATTCATTGGAGTGATTTGAATTCTATTTTTCAATAATCTAGAATTTTTTTTTTTTGCATACTTAGTATCATTCTTTCATATACCTCTTATTTCCTGTATGTATTAAGTAGCTAATTTGCAATCATAGTTACTTTGATTTGATTAATTAACACAATACTTCTTGCTTCTTGTGTTAACTTTTAGTTCTTGCTAATTTAAATTGAATTGCTTCTAGAATTGTTGAATTCATTTTGTTTATTAGGTTCCTTGAAGAGTCTTTAAAATAAAACTTTTTTTACTTGATTTAAGTGGATCTAGTTCTAAAATTTAACTTGATAAAAGAAGAATTGAGAGGTAAAAAGGCTAATAATTTAAGCTTATCAAAAGGAAAAAAAAGGGCCAAGTTTTGAGTGAAATACAAGAGGAGTGACACTCTATTCTTGAGTGAAACACGTAAGGGAGTGTGGTAAGAAAATTTTCTTTACTAACATTTTCTTGCAGGTTCTTCCACTAGGTCAAATTCTGGATATGATAAACGTGATATGACCATAAATGACATAGCATCTATGTTAGAGGCAATGTAAAGAAAATTTGAAAGATTTGATTTGGTCATAAACAACATGAGAGGTGATGTAGATAGCATAATGCAAAGGCAGCACAATGATACTAATCGAAGGGAGCAGAATAGAGGGAGAGGAAGCATGATGAATGATGATGAGGTAGAAAGGAAAGATGATGAAGAAAGTGAGGAATCAACAGTCCAAAAAAGACCTGAAAGGAGGGACAACAACATATCTTCAATAAAAATGAAAGTACCATCATTCAAGTGGAGAAATGATGCTGAAGCTTACCTTGAATGGGAAAGAAAAGTTGAGTTTGTATTTGATTGTCATAATTCTAGTGAAATGAAGAAAGTAAAACTTACAGCAGTTGAATTCACATATTATGCACTAGTTTGGTGGGATCAATTGATGATTTTCAAGAGAAAAAAATGGAGAAAGAACCATCACTACTTGGGCTAAAATGAAAACTATGATGTGAAAGAGATTTGTACTATCTTACTACTATTGAGAGCTTTACCAAAGATTGCAACTGAAACTCAAGGAAGCAGCAAAATAATTTTTTAATTTTAGCTCTAGTTTCACTTCAAAATGACCAAAAGAAAGAAGATAAACCTAAAAGGAAAGAGGCTACCTAGAAAGGCAAGGAAAAACAAGTTATAGCTGACCTTAAATGTAACTCTAAAATATCTAACTCTAATCAAAAGCATAGTACCATTAAATATTTTAGATGTTTAGGAGTAGGGCATATAGCATCTTAATGTCCAAATAAGAAAATCATGCTGATAAGATATAATGGTGAAATTGATAGTGCTAGTGAGCATGAAAGTGATGATGATAATAATGAGAGCATGCCACCATTAGAAGAAATTGAACATATCATTGAATATCTTGCACATGGTGAATCTTTGGTTATTATAAGAGCTTTAAACATGCAAATTAAAGATGAAGAAAGTAATCAAAGAGAGAACATTTTTCATACTTGTTGCATTGTGAATGAAAAAGTGTACAGCATAATCATTGATGAGGGTAGTTATGCAAATATTACTAGTACTGATTTTGTAGATAAATTAGGGTTAACATGCACAAAACATCTTAGTCCCTACAAGCTGCAATGGTTGAATGATTGTGGAGAGGTGAAGGTAACAAAGCAAGTTTTGTTTTCTTTTGCAATTGGGCGATACAAAGATGAAATTTGTTGTGATATTATGCTTATGCATGGTAGCTATATTTTTCTTGGTTGTCCATGACAGTTTGATAGAAAAGCTTTGCATAATGGCTTTAAGAATCGTTATTCTTTCGGCCTGAATGGTTTAAATTTCACTCTTGTTCCGTTGTCACCTAAACAAGTGTATAAAGATCAGATGTATATTTTGAGATCACTTGAGAAAAATTCTGGTGGTGAGGATAAAACAAATAAAAATAGAGTAAAAGAGGCCAAGTGTGAAAAAAAGAATGATAAAAATGGCCCATTGGTGAAAAAAAGAGAGAAAGGGAGAGAAAATAAAAAGGAGTATTTCTATGCAAAAGAAAGAGAGTTAAGGAGTGGTTTTTGTGAGAAAAGAAGTATGATTATACTTCGGTACAAAGAGACCTTGATTTTTACTTCTGACCTTAATAATTTTTTGTCTAGTTATATTACTTCTCTTTTACAGAAATTTGGAGATGTCTTTCTAGAAGATGTACCTAAGGGTTTACCACTTTTAAGAGGGATTGAGCATCAAATTGACTTCATTCTAGGCTTAATAATTCCTAACCAATCAGCTTATAGAAGTAATCAAGAGGAAACCAAAGAACTTCAAAGGCAAATGGAGGAGTTGCTAGCAAAAGGACATGTGCGTGAAAGTCTTAGTCCATGTGCTGTTCTAGTTTTATTAGTTTCAAAGAAGGATGAATCATGGAGAATGTGTGTGGACTGCTGAGTAATCAATAAAATTACGGTGAAATATAGACATCTAATTCCTAGACTTGATTATATGCTTGATGAGTTGAGTTTTTGCATTTTTACTAAAATTGATTTGAAAAGTGATCACCATCAAATTAGAATGAAAGAAGGAGATGAGTGAAAAACTGCATTCAAAACAAAATATGGTCTTTATGAGTAGTTAGTTATGCCATTTGGTTTATCTAATGCACCTAGTACATTCACGAGATTAATGAACCATGTTTTGCGTGCATAACTTGGTAAATTTATTGTTATATATTTTGATGGCATACTCATTTATAGTAAATCAATAAATGAGTATGTAGAACATATTAGGACTGTTCTTGATGTTTTGAGAAAAGGAAAATTGTATGCCAACTTGAAAAGGTGTATGTTTTGTAGTGATAAAATCATATTCTTAGGTTTTATGGTTAGTGCATAAGGTATTGAGGTTGATGATGAAAAGGCAAAAGCAATAAGAGATTAGCTAACACCTAAAACTATGAGTGAGGTAAGAAGTTTTCATGGTTTAGCTAGTTTCCATAGGAGGTTTGTTAAAGATTTTAGTTCCATTGCTACACCATTAAATGAATTGGTAAAAAAAGATGTAAATTTTATTTGGACTGAAATTAATGAAAATGCATTTAATTTGTTGAAAGAAGGGTTAACTGCTGCTCCAATTCTTACTTTACTAGATTTTGATAAGACGTTCGAATTAGAGTGTGATGCTTCAAGTGTGAGCATAGGTGTGGTTTTAATGCATGAAGGGAAACCAATTGCATATTTTAGTGAGAAGCTTCATGGTGCACAATTAAATTATTTCACTTATGACAAGGAGCTATATGCTTTGATAAGAGCTTTACAAGTGTGACAACATTACTTATTGCCTAAAGAGTTTGTTATTCATATAGATCATGAATCATTAAAGTATCTAAAGGGATAAATCAAGCTGAACCGAAGAAATGAAAAGTGGATAGAGTTCATTGAGTCATTTCTATATGTGATAAAGTATAAGCGCGATAAAGATAATGTAGTAGCAGATGCACTTTCAAGAAGATATTCTTTAATCTAAACTCTTCGTTCTAAGTTATTAGGCTTTGAGCAAATTAAGGATATATATGTCAATGATGTTGACTTTGCAAATGTTTATAAAACATGTGAGCATTTTGTATTTGAGAAGTTTTATAGGCATAACGGGTACTTGTTTAAGAATGGAAGATTATGTATGTCTAGTTGCTCATTAAGTGAATTGCTTATGCGTGAAGCATATAGTGGAGGGCTCATGAGATATTTTTGGGTATTTAAGACTTTAGAAATTCTGCATGAACATTTCTATTGGCTAAACATGAGAAAAGATGTTGAAAAAATTTGTGCCAAGTGTATTGCATGTAAACAAACAAAATCTAAGTCTTTACCTCATTAGTTGTATACTCCTTTACCTATTCCTAAGGCACCTTGGATTGTCATATCTATGAACTTTGTTTTGTGATTGCCTAGGACTAAAAAAGAGAAAGCATATTTGTTGTTATTGACAGATTTAACAAAATGGCTCATGTTATTGCATGTCACAAAACTGATGATGCAACAAATATTGCGAATTTATTTTTTAGGGATATAGTTCGTTTGCATGACATTCCTAAGATAATTGTGAATGATAGAGATGTGAAGTTTTTGAGTAATTTTTAACGTGTTTTATGGAATAAGTTAGATACTAAATTATTTTTCTCGACAACTTATCATCCATAAATCGATGGACAAACAGAAGTGATAAATAGAACTTTAGGTTCTTTGTTATGTGGTGTTGTGGATAAGATTTGAAAACTTGGAAAGATTATTTGCCATTAGCTGAGTTTGTATATAATAGAAGCATGCATTCTTCTATAAGTTATTCGCCTTCTAAAATTATTTATGGTTTTAATATGCTTCCATCACTTGATCTATTTTCTTTGCCATTAAATGAGATAACTAACTTAGATGGTGAAAAGAAAGTAAAACTAGTTAAGAAAATACATGAGAAGGCACGAGCTCATCTTGAGAAGAAATATGAATCATTTGCCCATAATGCACATAGAGGAAGGAAACATGTGGTTATCCAACCTGGTGATTAGGTATGGGTTCATGTGAGGAAAGAAAAATTTTCTAAACAAAAGAAATTCAAGTTGGATACAAGGGGAGATGGTCCATTTCAAGTTTTAGAACGAATCAATGACAATGCCTACAAAATCGATCTACCAAGTGAGTATAATGTTTCTGCAACTTTCAATGTTAGTGATCTTTCTCCTTTTAATGCAGGTTCATATTTAAGGACAAATCTTTTTTAAGCAAGGAGAGAATGATGAGGAAACCATAAATAAGCTTGGTGAATATACACAATACAGCAGATATGTTGATGATATCATTATGCAAAGTGGACTAATCACAAGATCACAATCAAAGAAACTTCAACATGCGTTTCAACACTTCATTCAAAGGTGGATGAATGGAGAGAGAGACCAATTTATTCTGAATATGAAGAATCATGAAGAGGAAGTTAAAAAGTCATCAAAATGCATGAAGAATCTATCCATCAATATTATGGGAGTCATTAGCACAAATTTAGAATATAATATTGAAGTTGATAGGTAATTAATGCTAGTGTGACTAGATACATATACACACAGACTTTTATTAATGCTAGTATGACTATATACATGTATACCCAGACTTTTATTAATGCTAGTATGACTATATACATGTGAATCCTGATTTTTAAACTATTAATACTTCATTTTCAGCTATATAGAAAGGGGTGGAAAGAACTCAAAGGGGAGATACGAATTTTCATATTATTTTTATTGTAATTTATGTGTTTCAAGTGTGAGAGGTTTTCTTCTTATTCTTATTGCATAAAGAATTAGTTCTAACATATCAAATTTGACTTGTGGCATTTTAACTCAATTTATTATTTGGCCTTATTTTTAATAGACTTTTTATTTACTTAAAAATATATTTTTTATTATATCAATTTAGTTTAAATTTTAATATATTAATTTATTTTACCACTTATATATTTCTCTTTACTTATATTATTTTTAGATAAATTTATAGTTTTTCTTTCTCTAAGAAAAATAACATAAGTAATAAATTCACTTATTTTTTATATCAAAATTATTAATTTTAATTATTTTTATAATTTTTAAATAAAATAATAGAATTAAAATTTAATTTTTTTATCAATGAATTTTTGAATTAATTCAAAAAATATTTTAATATATTAAATATATCTTATTAATTATAAATATTTTTATAATATATAAATATAAAAATTTTAATATTATATATATATTGTGTAATAATATTTTTATGTTTTAATTATTTTGATAAATAAATTATTTTTATTTAAAATAATATAAAATATTATAAATTGCAATATAATATGAAACAATTATTTTCTTGTATCATACTATCACCTAATTTTCTCCTTTTTTTTAAAATTTTTTAAAAATGTCAAAAAATAAAAGTAAAAAATTTACTGTATTTTTAAAAATATATTTAAATTTATAAAAATTTATAATTAATTTATAAAAATACAAGATTTATATTGTTTATTATAAATTAATTATGAATTTATTATGATTTTATAAATTTATATAGATTTTATGGATTTATTATAAACTAATTAAAATATTTTTTATAAGAATGAAAAAATTTTATAAAAAAAAGTCGTGAATGGCATTTTTTTTCTTTTTTCTAAAAAACTCGAACATCATAAATACGTTTTTGAAAGTTTGAATTCTTGACCTTCCGTGAGAGTAATATCAGATGACCCGTTTAGCTAACTCCAATTGTATAATATTAAAATACGTGAGAGTAATATTAGGTGGTCCGTTAAGCTCGAACCTTAGAAATACGTGAATGACATTATTATTATTATTATTATTATTATTATTATTATTATTAAAGTTTAATGGCCCACAATTGACTGGCGATCAATTACAATAAGTAAATTTGTTTGCAGAAGTCGAATTCTGAATTCATATGGCACATTCATATGTACGATCTGAAGGTGAAGGTGATAACGTTCATGAATCAAAGCTATTACAGCTTGTTCTGGGTTGGCAACTTTAAAACAATATCAAATCTTATTATATATTTAAAATTTAATATTAGTTGAAAAAAATTAAAATATATTAAATTTCTAATAACTAATGCATTATCCACTAATATTGTCCAATTTATTTTTTTCGGAAAATAATGTTGTACGTCAATGTAAGTAATGATACGGTCACAAAAAGCTTTTTTTTTGAGAGTGATAGTTACAATAATGGCTGACTAGTTACAAAAAGCTATTTTTTTATTATGGCTGACTTAGTTTATTTTTTAAAATACGATAAAATAAGAAAGAGGTGTATAAGAATAATTTAGATATTATTTAAATTTTTTATCTAAAGTTGAATTGTAATAAAATAAGTTAATATTTTTTTAATCTATTTTTTTAATATTTTATTACATCTTTTGAACACATTAATATAAATTTTTTTAATAAAATATAATCTCTATAATATATATTTGTAAAATATATTTTTAATAATCAATTTTTTCAATAACTTATAAAAAGCAATATAAAATTATCATAATTATGATTATTTTCTTTAATAATTAATAAATTTATTATTGAAATTTTGTAATGATTATTACATTTCATATCACAAGGACAAAATTCACTAATTTTAATATTGTATCAATAAAATTAATCCTATCAATATTTAGAAAATATTTATTTTTCTATCAGGCGAAAATCTAATAAGCTCAAAATTTGTTTTATCAAAATATATAACTAATTATTACTATTCAATAAACCCAAATTAAAATTATTATATAAATATATACTCTACTAGAAATTCAATAATCTTAGTTCGTACATGCAGGATTTTGTCTGCTCACAGGAAAAATAAAAAAGTCCAATGGCTAATTGAATATGGACTGAATTGGAGTAAATGATGCAGAAGAGAATTAATTACCTGTCAAGTTATCAAGTACAAATCGCTTGTGCTGTTTTAAAAATTAACCAAATTAAATCAATTCAAATTAATTTTTTTTGAGATAAAATCAATTCAAATTATTAATTAAACATTGCTCTTTTATTATTAGCATGGTTCTTAATTTTTTTAGAAAAATAATTAAAGTCAATCTTTTAGTTTGGTAATAAAATGGACATAAATCCAATCAAAATAACCTATATTATTGTGTATTGTAAAACTCAATTTTGATTTGAATGCTTTTTTTTTTCTGTGTACCTATAAAGACCTTTTTATTTATATTAGTTTTTATTAATTTTTATATATTTTAAAAAGTAACATTTTATTTTTAATATTTCTATGTATGGATTTGAAGTATAATTTCATATTCTAAAAATATGATAATTTTTATCATATTTATTTTTTATAATTTTCAAAAACATTTTTATCTTATTGTTTAAACTGTAAATATATTATTCATCTAAAACTTAATAATATTGGTTTGGATAAATTATTTACAAAGAAATATCATTAATTTGATTAAAATTATTCATATTAATTGAACTGGCCAAAATCCAACCATAATTAAAGTCCACTGATATGGCAAACTTTATGGGATTAAAAAAAGTGACCCAAACAAGTTTTGGTTTTCAAGGTCTTCTGTAATCTTTCTGAAAAATATTCTATGAATTTTGTATATATATTTTTAGTATATTAAATTTATAGCTTTGAAAGTATATGTATGTATATCTTAAGATACCATATCAATATTTTTTTGAAATTAAAAATTAAAAAATTGTTATGAATAGATAATAAAATGGATGTCTATAACTCTTGTTTTTTATAATTTTATAACTCTTAAAATTTTATAATTCATTTTCTATTATATTAGGTTTTGTGATCTTAATTCTATTTATAATGGGATTTAAACCTATGTTAAATTTTACTCTATAAATAAGAAAACTTTTACCATTATAGAGATAACTTGAAACAATAAAAAATTTTCCTTTTTTCATTATCGTTTTTCTTGTATTTTTTTACTATATTTTTTTAATTTTTATTAATAAAAATAAATATTTTCAAATGAAAACAAGTATTTTTAAAAATATTTTTATTTTTTGAGATATTTTGAATGAAGTACCTTTAAGTAATGGTAGTTAAGGTTCTTAATTTCAAACTTGATGTTTTATAGGTCCACCTGTTGTCCAAAATTTAAACCACTTGTTGAATCTATTTGATTCTGATCAAATGCATTTTATATTTTAATGGTATTGAAAAATTACTATTCTATCTTTATGTAATATTTTGGAAGGAATAATAAAGATAGAATTAATGAAATTAATTTTATGAGATTATTAATGATCATTCAACACCGTTAAATTAATTATACATTCATAAATGAAATTAATTTTAAGTTTTTTAATGTTTTTCATATAAAATTTAAAAATTGTTGATATTTTTTTTTAAAAAAAGTAGTATTAACAAATTATTAACTATTTTGTTAACCATCTATTCTTAACTATTTTTTATGGTGTAAATGATGAATATTACGTGGCAAACTAATGTTACAAAGTAATATTTTAATAGTGTAAACTTGGAGTAAACTACTGTTATGTATAAATATTTGTATATAAAACTACTATAGTTTATTTATAAACTGCTGTTAGCTGGATATAATATTTATATAATACAATTTATATTTTTTTGAAAGATATAACACAATTTATATATAAACAATTATTACATCACAATTTTCATATCTCGACTTACGAATTGGATTTCATGGCCTAAAAAGTATTAAATTGAATCAAAATTGTATTATTTTTTATATATAAAAAGAAATTAGTTAAAGTCCTACTACATTTCATTTTTAAAATAAAAGAGTTATTAATTTTCATGATTTTAAAATTTAATTAATTTTTTTTCTTAATTTTAATTATCAACTAGTACTAAGCCGTTTTAACTAAGTATTAAACCCCGCTACATTTTCGAAAGATTTTAATTAAATAAAATTTTATTATTATTAAATATTATAGAAATTAATCACTACAAGAATATCACAAATTACTGATGAAAAAATTAATTGATAATCATAATATTTTTATCTGTAATAAAATTTATCGACAGAATATTTATGTAGATAAACTTTTTGCCGAAAATAAAAATGGAGACAAAATAAAAATTCTGTCGGTAAATTACCGACTGAAATATTATGTTGGTAAATTACCAATTGAAATATTCAGTCGGACAGAAAAACTGTCATCAATAATTATCGATAGAAAAGTTTTTCTGTCGGTATGATCTACAGAAAATAAATCAGTCTTTAATATGGACAGACAATCTCTCGGCGTATAATTTATCTGGCCGATAATATTACAGACAAAAATAAATTTTATTGGTAAAATTTTGTCATAATTACCGACGGATAAATTTTTAATACCGATAAAAAAATAGTCTGTCTATAAATACGTCGGTATTTGAGACAATTTTTATCGGTAATAATCTGACAATAACATTAAATAATTTAAATTATTTAAATTTAAATTTAAATTTTTATAATTATATTTATAATAAAATATTAATTTTTACAGATAAAAATTCTATCGGCAATAATCTGACAGTAACATTAAATATTAATTAAATATTAATTATTTTTCATTAAAAAATATTAATTTTTACTTTTTATGTAATTTTGTTTTTTTATTTTTATTATTTTTTATAATTTTGTATATAAATTTAATAAAGAAATAAGAAGATAAAAATTTTCATTTATATGTAAATAAAAATTAAATGTAATCAATAAAAAAATATGAAATAAATGTACGCAAACACAATAAAATATTAATAAAAAATAGAAAAAAATATAAAGTACAAAATATAATAAAAAAATCTAAAATAAGATTTTAGATTTTAGAGCATGGGGACCTCCTGAAGGACGCTGTTGTGATGAATCGAAAGTCTCTCGCATAAAATTGGTTATAAACTCATTCAACTGCTGTTGGATCAAACTCTGCACCTTTGTCTGTATCTTCTTTTGAACCCAAGCATGCACCTCCTACAAGATCTATTACTGAAAAGTCTGATCACGATCTGCTAACTGTTCTTTTAAATATTTATTCTTCTCCCGTAGAGTAGACGAGCTAGAAGACGAAGAAGAAGAGGCTATGCTGCAATACTAGGAGCCAAGTCCATATAACTTCTTCTTCTTTTCTCCGTCCACAACAACTTTAAATAAATTATCATCATCAACGGGCGTATCAGACTAGATGACCCCCCCCCCCCCCCCAAAAAAAATGCAATATAACGATCATATACAATAGAAAAATATTATTTACTTTATATTATAAATTTTATTGTAAAATTTAAGAAAAATATTATGAAATTACGTACATTTACATTCTGAAGATCGACGATCCACAAATAAATGCCTGTTGAGACCCATAGTGTATGTATGCACAAATAACTCATAGTTGCTCGGCGGTCGACTCAGGCTAGACTCTTATTGAAAAAAAATATTAATTTTGCAAATCAAATTAATACAAATAAAAATTTTAAAAAATATATAATCATACTTACAAATGCATGGGCATGAGTACGATGTAATCTGATGCCCCCTATATGGATGGATGGACCAACACTATCCATAACACTGAACATTCTATTATAAGAAGTTATAACAGAACGTGCTTGCCCCTCGGGAGAGTTTCACTGAAACTGAAGGTTAGCCCACAATTGATCATCAATAAATGAAGACTGCTTCCTCGCAGCCTTCACCTCGCTCAGCATATCGCTATAGCGAATAGATGCCTTCTTCATAAAGGCAATCCGGACTAGGTGATCAATGGTCTGATCCCAGTAAAAATATTTCTACAAAAAAAAATAAAAGATAAATTAGTATATGATAATTGTAAAAATTTAGCTTTTACATATTAAATATTAATATGTAGATAAATTTTTAACCTTAAACTCTTCAAACAAAAAATTCTCCATCTCTTGAGAAATGGCCTTTTAGGAAATTCCTCCAGGGCCCATTTTTTTCTTCATGATCTTTCGAATACATCTCGTGAAAGACCCAGATGGATCCAGCACATAGCTGTAAGAAGAACAAACAGTGATTAATTATAAAATAATGGTTAAAATTTTAATATTTAATATAAATAACATAAAATAAATAAAATAAAAATACTTACTATTTCTCCCGAGCTCGGAGACGCTCCATCCTGCCATCTGGACCAGCAACTGATGCTCCAGTATTAGTACTAGCAGCACCAATGAGGGCATCAGTAAGAGGCGAGTCGATAGAATGAGGAGGATCCTTTGTGGCCATATTCTCAATAAGCTCGTCAACATGAGGGTCCTCAATCGGAACATCATCTACAATATCACACAGAGCTTCGAACTCCACTAGATCGACCACTAAACTCCACTCGATCCAAATATCTGCCCAGTCCGTGATGCATATCTAAATAAATAACACTTTATAAAGTTAATTTACATATTGCAATTAATACCAAAATTATTAAAACAATATTACAACCTAAATAATTTATTGATATTATGCATACTTATTATTTTTATTCATCGCTTTTATCTGATTAAGATGATTTAGATTTTGATATAAGTATTGATTCATCTGATTCAAATTCTCTGTCTCCAGAATCAATATTCATGAATTGTCCATTTGGATCATTCAATGGACCTGGATCAACATCATTCATCAAATCTGCAGGTTGTATATTTTGAGAACTATCTTCCTGAAATGAGTATCTGACTCTTGATTATTGGCAAATGATTCGGGTAGATTAAATCTTGATCTAGCTTTTATTTTATATACCGCCAACCAATCACAAGTATCACACCTTATGCTAGGGTAAGGAACGTAATACATCTAGACAGCTTGACTGGCTAGAATGAATAGTTCATATTTGGCATATATTCTTCATTTGTTCACATCTACTAAATTATATTGCGGATGAACTCTTGTCCCATTTATGGAGTCATACCAGTCACATTTAAATAATATTATCATCTTAATTGGTAGAGTTGGATATTCACTATAATTTGATTCCTTCATACAAACATCACTATTCATAGTTGCTCTCATTGTACAGTGAAATTCAGTGTAAAATTTATAACCATTAACGAAATATATTTTATAACATCTAACAGTCGATAGTGGACCGTGAGCTAGATCCTTCAAACATTTATTAGGAATCATTTGATCATTTTCGGTTACCTAAAACAAGAACAAAAATATTATATAACTTGAAATTCTAAAAAATTAAACAAAACATAATGAATTAATTATATTAGCATAACAAATTAATACTTACATATTTGCAGAACCATAAGAAAAAATTACTCTCTACCTCTACATCAACTTGTGAATTTGTTATATTTGCATCCAACTCTTGTAAATATTCAATAAATATGCTGGAGTATATTAAAAACACATCAACATCATATACATTAATGATGATTTTATGTTTAAGGTACATTTTTAAATATTTTTATAATTAAAATTTAGTAACTTACTTGAGGTAAGATGTAACTTCATCACAATTCAACAGTATATAAGTATGAACTGCAGAATATTTCTCTCTGATCCAATCTTCACTTTGTTGCTTTACCATATGGTCGTCCAGGAGGTTTGAAAATAGATAGGAGACTTTCGGATTGGTTTTTCATTCCTCTATCATCAATTCGAGGGACTTGACGCAATTTTATTATGACATGAGACTCAAAGTAATATCAACAAAAAGTTAATACCTATTCCACTATAAAAGCATTACAAATTAAAGCTTCCACTTTCATTTTTTTTTATATATATATTTTTAAATGCCGCAGGTATCTTTCAAAAGGATACATCCAATGGTACTGTACCGGTCCAATAATTTTAGCTTCATATGGCAAATGAACAAGCAAATATTTTATTGAATCAAAGAAACTTGAAGGAAATATTTGCTCCAATTTGAAAAGAATAATTAAAATTTTTTCTTCAAACTGCTCAATTTGAAAAACTTTAAGGGATGTTGCAGTAAATTCTTTAAAAAAAACTTAATTTACTGAGAGCTTCCCAAACTTTAATTAATCAAATTTATATATCAACTAATGTAATAAATATTAACTTTAAGATTTGTTATGCTATTTTTTTAAAGGAAATGTTTTTCTCATGATATTTGGGATCTTGTAACAAAAATATAGTCCAAATAATAGCAGAATAAAATAAAATAAACTATAATATCAATTATTCACCAAAAAAAAATTCAATAAATAAAAATTTCCATTATAAACATTAATAAAAATTTTCATAAAATAAAAATAAAGTAAAAGTTCTCATAATATTATAAATTTTAACTAAATCCCTAACAATAAATAAAATAATAAATATATTATTTCATTTAACTAAAACCTAAAAATTATTAAAACAAATGAATTTAAAAACTAAATTACTATAAATTATTAAAATACCAAAAAATTTTATTTTTTACTACTATTTCTCTGCAATTTCATAAAATAAAAAATAATAATATTTTTAACACTAAAACACCTAAAAATTTCTAAAATCATAAGAATTTTATTTTTTTAACTAAATTCCTAAAAATGTATAAAAACAAAAAGAATTTTAATTTTAAAAACTAAAAACAAAGAAATTACTAAATGACCCAAAATTTGTAATTTTTAAAATAGAAACCTAAACATTCCTAAAATATCAACTACAATATCATTTTAAACACTAAATCCCCATAAATTAATAAAATGTGATAAAATTTTAATTTTTAATGCTAATTACCGATAAATTCATTAAATTAAAAATATTATAATTTTAATTTTAATCCTAAAATTACAAAAGACCAAAAATTTTAATTTTTTAAATAAGAACCTAAAAAATTCCTAAAACCAAGAAAAAAAAATTAATTTTAAACATTAAATTCATTTAAACTAATAAAATACATTATAATTTTTTAATACTAGTTATCAAAAAACCATAAAATCACATTCATTATATATATATATATATATTAAAATTAATCCACAAAATTCCTTAAAAACTAAATGTTTGTATTTTTAATTGTAAACCTATAAATCCGTAAAATCTAATAAAAAAATTTTATTTTAAACATTAAATTTGTGTTAAATTAATAAAAACTTATATAAATTATTATTTTATATTAAAAATTATTATTTTAATTTTCACACATCCCCTAAAATAAAAAAATTAATAATTTTTTTAAATTTTATAATCAGTAAATTATTTTAATTTTTTATACTAAAAATATATAATACAATTTATAAATTTATAAAATAACTTAAAAACCCTAAAATCACATATTTATAATTTTACCTAAACCTCTAAAATATCAAAAATAATTAATTTTTCACAAATTTTTTATATTTTATAATCAGTAAATTATTTTATTTTTTATACTAATAATATATAATACAATTTATAATTTTATAAAATAACCTAAAAACCATCAAATCACAAATTTATAATTTCACTTAAACCTCTAAAACAACAAAAAATATTAAACTTTTTTACAAAATTTTTTCATATTTTATAAATAGAAAATTAATTTCCGTTTTATACAAAAAAATTATTAATGTTATAATTTTTTTTTCAAATAACAAATTAACAAAAAAACAAAAAAATATATATAATCAAAGCAACACATACACATATAAAAACAAAAAATTAAAATAATTACACTAAAAATCCAAAAAATCTAAATTAATTCAATAAAAAAATACAATAAATAAACAAAAAAATAATTATACAAAAATTAATTATATATCAATCATCACATCAATTGTTTATAATTATACACAAATTATCAACAAAAAAAAACATCAAAAGTTCATAAATACTGAATTTGAAGAAGAAAAAAAATCTAAAATAATCCAAAGATGCCCCAAAAAATGAACTGAAATTTCAAATAAAAAATTTAAAAATTTAATACATATATACATATATACACGAAAAAGAAAAAAAAAACCTTAAAATGCCGTTGTCGGACCGAAGAAGAAAAGGAAACCGACCAGAGAAAGAGACAGAGACAAAGAACTGATCGATAGTGACATAGAATCAGAGACACAGAGAGAGAAGATAAGCAGAAGGAGAGAGAAGGCGAGGTGAGAAAGAAGAAAAAAGAAGAATAGAAGCTCTTACATCTAAGGTAAGTTTACTGGGAGACAAAAGTGTCTCTCGGTAAATAAGATAAAAAAAAGATGAAAAAATTACTGCCACTATTAGATATTTATTAAGAGAATAGTACCGAGAGAAAAAAATGTCTCTTGGTAAATAAAATAAAAAAGGCAAAAAAATTACTGCCACTAGTTTACATTTACTGACAGAAATTTTTTCTATTGGTATTAAGTAAATTAAATACACTTAAATTAAATGAAATAAAAATGAAAATTTTCTACAGAAACTCAGTTTTGTCAGTAATACAGGGAGATAAAGTAGTTCTCTTAGTATATTAAAAAAATTTTGCTACTATCATTCGTTTACCGAGAGCAATATTATTCTCTCGGTATTACCAACAGCACAGTTGTTCTCTCAAAAAAAATAATATAAAAATGAAATATTCCAAATTCTATTTTTCGAGAGAAATAATTCTTTGGGTAAATTTAAAAAAAAAGAAATATCCCTCTACTATCATTCATTTACAGAGAGAAATATGTTTCTCTCGGTAGTACCGAGATAAAAATATTTCTCTCAATAAATTAAATAATTTTATCGATAGAAAGAAATTTTCTCTCAGTATATTTAAAAAAGAAAATTATAAATATTATTTACCGAGAAAAGTATTATTCTCTCGGTAAGTTTACCAAGAGAAAAAGAGAAGCATCTTCTCTCGATATATTTAATAGGCTTACCATAAAAAATATCTTCTCTCGATATTACCGATAACAATTTTATTCTCTCAAAAAAATAATATAAAAATTAAATATTTTTTATTTTGTTTCTCAAGAGAAAACAATATTCTTGATAAATTAAATAAGCTTACTGAGAAATTTTTTTTTCTCTCGGTAAGTTTACTCTCAGTATTAATTTTATTATCGAAAGAAGCATCTTCTCTCGGTATATTTAATAGGCTTACCAAGAGAAATATCTTCTCTCGGTATTACCGATATTAATTTTATTCTCTTGAAAAAATAATATAAAAATTAAATATTTTTTATTTCATTTTTAAAGAAAAATTAATTCTCTCGATAAATTAAATAAGCTTACCAAGAGAAAAAAAAATTTTCTCAGTAATGTCGATAAATAGAATTTTATCTAGGTAAATTTTGTCGGTGCTAAAATTTGAAGATATAAATTACCGATTAATATTTTTTTCTCGGTAAATTTTGTCGAAAAATTATAGCGCTATTATCTTGCTTCAAAATTGCAGACAAAACTTCTCTCAGTAAAATTCATTCTCGGTATTCGATCGGTAAGCCCTCAGAATATTTTTTATTTATTATGCTAATTTTTTTTCTTAATATTTTATCAGTATCACCAAGAGAAAATTTTTTATCGGTAATATCATATGTTTTTGTGGTGAACCAATATTAATGTTTAGTATTTTTATTTTAAAATCAAGAAAATTTAATTATTTTTTAAATTCACGTAGCAGAATTTTAATGATTACATTGAGAAAATAAAGGAAAAAAATATTATTCACATTAAATTTAAAAAATATATACATATAAAAAAATTGAAGGGAAAAAAGAATAAAAAACAATGCCAATAAAATATAAGAAAATAAAAAAAAAATTAAATTCACATTGTAATTACTAATTTGATCCAGGCAAATTCATAAATGATCTTCCTATAAATGTAAAAGAACAACCACCAAAACCATGAAATAATTAATAATTTCCCTTTAGGGCTCTACAACCATAGTAACTATTTTTTCTCTTGTCTCCCTCTTCCAAAGGTTATTTAGTGTTGCAAGAAACTCTTTCAAACCACAATTTACTGATCAGCAATGGCACCCGCTTTCTTCAGCCCTATTACACTCTATGCTTTCTATCTCCGCTTCTGCTTCACCTCTTCCGGCCTTTCACGGCAGTCTATCCAAATAGACAATGACACCACCATCCACTTCTGGGGCCCTAATTCTACTAACAAACTAAATAAACCATCTCTGCTCTTTCTCCATGGCTACGGTCCTGTGGCTCTCTGGCAATGGCGTCGACAGGTTCCTTCTTCTTTAGTTTATATCATTATGCTAAATTTGGTGCTACAGTGACTTCCATAAGTGGAGATCTCAATTCATCTTCTTCTTTTGTTATTGAGAATAACTTGTCCCAAAAAGCTGCTTATTTTGCAGGTTCAGTTCTTCTCTCCTCACTTCAACGTCTACGTCCCTGATCTAATATTTTTTGGCGAATCAACCACAAAGTCGTCCGAGAGATCAGAGATCTTCCAGGCAAAGTCGATGGCCAAGCTGCTTGAAAAGTTAGGAGTGGAGAAGTATTATTTGGTAGGCACCAGCTACGGCGGATTCGTGGCGTACAACATGACTAGAATGTGGCCGGAAAGGGTGGAGAAAGTGGTAATAGCGAGCTCTGGAGTTAACTTAAGAAAAAGTGATCATGAAGAGTTGTTGAGAAAATCGAAGTTGGAGAATATTGTGGATCTTTTGTTGCCAAGGGAGGCTTCGCATATGAGAGCTTGGTCGAGCCTTGTTGTTTTCAGGAGTCTCCATTTTGTTCCAGACTTTCTCATGAACGACTTTATTCATGTAAGTACTGTACATATACATGAATATATTTTCCATTTTCTTGCTCTCTATTGATTCCTGAATTTTTGTTGTAATTATTTCTTTCTTGATTCTTAAATTCTTGAATTCTTGCTCTTTTCTCTTTAATTTTGATTTTTGAAAAATACATGAATGGTTGGTTATTAGAAGTTAATTAGTTAGTAATTAAGTTAAATGGCTAAAAAATGCAGGAAATTGACTGACATTAGTTAGTAATTTGTTTTTTTCTATCTGATTTGTGAGAGGAGACTTGAGTCTCCATCGATTCATATAATTAGCCTAAATAGACTAAAAAAATATTATAAAGGTTGAAATCTAAAATGTTGTTAGCAAATGCAAAAGGTCGCTTTTGTTGATAGCTAACGTTGTGATATATGTATGTTTATAAATATAGCAATAATAATTGGTAATTTATTTTAGTACACTTAAATTTAAAATTAATTAATACTGTAATCCTCTTGATTATTTCAAATAAATATATTTTTTTGTTCAGTGTTAAGTATCTCACATCGTTTAAATATAACAATGATGTACTCCTTATAATAATTTAGACAATCATCACCTTATGAGTTAACTTTTGGGATTGAGTTAGGCCCAAGTCTATTTTTTCAATATATTATCAGAGTCATCGATTCAATCTTTCGATGTTGGAACATTCACAGATGTCTAGTCCTGCAAATTTCACTCTTCAAATGTCTAGTTCTGGATACGAGAGGGTATATTAAGTATCCAACATAGTTTAAATATAACAATGATGTGCTCCTTATAATAATTTAGACAATTCTCACTTTGTTAACTAGCTTTTGAGATTTAGTTAGACCCAAGTTCATTTTCTCAATAAATAAGTTAGTTCTTATTTCGTAAAATTATGAAATTTTAACTATGATTTAATTTATATAACATTTTAAATCCCAAAAGTTTTAAAATATAATTTATTTTAATGCTTCATTATTATATTATATAACATTTTAAATATCCCTCAGAATTTAGAATTTTTTTTTCTTTTATTGAAGTTGGTTTCAGAATTTAAAGTGTTAATTTTGAAACAGTGAGAATTAAAATATTATTTATTTCAAATTTTAAGAATGCTATAATAAATTATTAATTATGTCAAGTTATTGATAATTGATACTTTTACCTTTTTTTAGAACATTGTTAAGATTCTAATCGACAAACTACTCATAAAAATGTTTTTTATTTTTAAGAAATTGTACTCAGAAAACAGGATGGAGAAGATGGAACTTCTAAATGGATTAACTATTGGAAAAGATCAAACTGTAAATATTTCTCCGCTCCAACAGGTAATTCTTATACATGGACATACCCAATTTAATTGTTTTCTTCACCTTAAAATTGCTTATATAGATATTCATAATTGATATATATCTATTGGAATAATTTTTTTTTATTTCAATATTTACGTTTTGCCTTTAATTTTGACAAAATGTTACTCAAAGACAAATTAATTGAATATTTAGATGACAACAAAATTAAATAAAATTTCTAAAACTGAATATATATATATATATATTTATGAAATTTAGTTTTAACCATAACTATTTCAGCTCTAAAAATAATTTCAACCACTAAAACAACTCAGATAAATAATCTATAATTGGGATTTGAGTGAGTTTATTTTCTAACAGCTAATGAATATATTAATTTGTTTTAAATTGGCATTTAGGATGTGCTGCTGGTATGGGGAGCTCATGACCAGATATTTCCCTTGGAGATGACAAATGAACTCAAAGAGTAAGGATTAATTTCAACTTCATTACCTAACATTTTACTTGTCTTATATTACCAATTAAACAATATTTAATCACTGATTCACAATTACCTTCGTTAAATGGGTAGCACTTTTGCATATCAAATTGTTAATTCGTTCATCATTAGAATAGTAAAACCAGAAAATTTATATACTTCAAATTTTTTATGTGAAAAAAAAATTTAAAAAGCATTTAGAAATTATATTTCATTTTAAATTTAATTTTATAAGAATTTAATTTACTTAGACTTGTTGTTTAATCAAATTACACGAAAATATTCTTATAATAATTTGTTTCCTAGTCTTTTAGTTCTCTAATAGTATTAGTTATTTTTAAACAATAAAGTTAATTAATAAAAAAATATTTTAAATTATATTTGAAACATTTTTAAACCAAAACTTAATTTCATTAGTAGAATAGAATTAAATTATTATAGAGAAGATTTTCCAAACAGAATCAATATATAAAATAAGGGGGGAAGTCATCGGCTTGAAAATCTTGCTCAACGCGGTACCAGGAGCAATTGGGACAAATTGGGCAGGATTTTTAAAATATCAGACTGAGCTTAGGGTTGAGAATTAAAAATTTTAAAAAAATTATTGGGTCATAATTTTAATTTGGAGACTTGTCCTCTTAGATAAGCCCTGTTGACAATGAATGAAATTATATATAAAAACACCAAAGGATACCTTTTTTCTCTTTTTAAAGAATTTTAAATGTTGAAAAAATAAATTAAAAAAAGGTATTTCTGATCAACTATGTACATGCATGCATGCAGGTTGATTGGGATCAAGGTGAAGTTGGAAATAATAAAGGATGCGGCTCATATACCCCAAATTGAACGCACCCAACAATTTAATAATGTCCTCTACAGTTTCTTGTGTGGCTCTTCATGATATTGGTTCGCTATTTTGGCTTTTTTTTACCTCTATTAGTTACAATTATGTTTTTTTTATAGCCAAGCAAGATAAGAATATATAAATAATAAAATTCTCTGTATTAAATTTTAATGCACGACTTAAAACTTTTAATTAAACTAAAACAGATTTTTATTAACATATTTACGTGTTGCAACTAGGTTTCTTTAATGTAGTGGCCCAACTACTTCTGTATACATATTAAATGTTTTTCTTATTCATTAGCTTTTATTGTTTACCCCCTCACTTCAAGGATTATGGATTACGGTTTTTGTGCCAATTAATTTTGCAATTAATGCAACTATGTGAAAATTTTATGCCAAAAAGTACTAGAGATTGATAATATAGTACTTAGAATATAAGTTAATATAATAAGAGATGAACATAATTTTGGATATAATAAGAGATGAACATAATTTTGGATTATTATATGGATAGTTGGAAGGAAATTGACCTTAATGGGTAGTAGGTACGTAGCCAATGAGGTTTGACCTCCTTCTATCAATGGTTTGGTTGGCTTGATACCACATTCGGCCATATTTTTCAAAATTGTATCTTGACAATATATATATATATATACACATAAAATATACATATCAATACAATAATATAATATAAGTAAGTGTATATATAGTTTAAATAATAAATTTAGATTTGATTCATCTTTTTTATGTTTTAAAAAATATATAAAATGTAACTATTTTTTTAAAAATCATTTATCATAATTTGCTAAGTTCTCTAAAAATAATTTGTAAAAAAGTGCGTACATTTAAATATTGATGGTATAATTATCAAATCTTTTCAAGTTAATTTTTAAATACAATTATTTAATTTATCTTAACCTCAATATATATTTTAAATTTAAAAAATTATATATTTTTATACATCAGTCTAGTATCAATAAATCAAATTATAAAAAGATCATTGATTAATACTTTAAATATAGGAATTTGAATATTAAGTTATTACATATTGTTAACTAATTAAACAATCAAATATTATTTCAATACATATAATCTAAAATATTATCTTGCTTTCAATGCAATTTAAGAACTATACTAAATTTACCTCTTGAAAATAAACTTTTATGCATTGAAAAATCAAGCCTTAAATTAATTAATTAAAATACACTTAAGGATATGTTAATCTTAAGACATATTTGAAGATATATACTCCATTTGTTCCACTATAAGTGTCATGTAAGAATTTTTTTTATTTAACTTTAATTGTTATTTTTATAAATTTAAGGTAGTATTAATTATAAAATTTTAAATTTAACCTTATAAGACAATATTAGTAATTAATGAGGAGAGAATAGTGTTAAAATTTGTGGAGACAATATAAAATTAGGTTGCCTAATTTTGTTGAACTTGAACCAAGAATTAGGTTGCTTAATTTTGTTGAATTTATACCAAAAATTAGGTTGCCTAACAAATGTCGAAAAATTTATCATTTGGTTGTCTATAAATGACAATGATCATAGAGAGAAAATTATAATTACAAAATCCAAAAAAAGGAGAGTTGTAATAAGAGGAGAGAAAAATAGAGAAATGAAGAAAAATTTAATAGAATTTTTCTTTGTGTGTTTCTTTAATTTTTTTTTGTATTTCCTTAAGAGTGAGTGTGAGTAAAATACTTGTGTGCTCTTGTAATTAAAATTTTTTCTCTTCATAGTGAAATTCAGGAACCACAGCAGATGTAACCTGTTAGGTCTAATTGACCGGGTGAACTACTATAAATTTTTGTCTATTTATTATTTTTAGTCATTATCTTTATTGCTCTTATTTAGAAAGTTTGGGGGTGAAATCCCAACAACTGGTATTAGAGAACTATTTACTCAATAGTGATTTTATTCATCAGCAAGTCATTGGAGATCCGCATTAAGTGGGAACAATGAGTGGAGATAGTGTCAAAGATGTTGACAAATTTAATGGGACCGATTTCTATCATTGGAGAATGTAAATTACTGATTATTTGTATACAAAGGAGCTAGAAGTACCTTTGGAATGAGTGGTTCCAACATACATGAGTCGATCAGAATGAGAGAAGCTTGACAAAAAGACTTTAGCGGTTGTACGACTTACACTTGCTAAAAGTGTGAGTACACATGTCATAAATGAGACGACAACGGCCGAGCTTATGAGTACTCTATCAGACATGTACCAAAAACCGAGTGTTGTCCAACAAATTCATTTGTTAAGGTAACTTTTCACCTTGAAGATGTCAAAGGGATGCTCAGTGAATCAATATGTGGTGTTGGTAAATGAAATCATTGATAAGCTATAATTCGTTGGGATCACATTTGAGGAACACTTAAAGTGTTTGATTTTGTTAACTTCTATGCCTAATGATTGGGATACTATAGTAAATTCAATTTGTAACTCCAACGGAAAAAATGATCTTATATATAAGGAGGTACGTGACATCCTCCCTAGTGAAGAGTCAAGAAGGAGAAATGCTGGAGAACTTTACACCGGCTCCGATCTCAACACCGAAAATAGAGGAAGAACTTTCAATAGAAATTTCAACAACCACGGAAGATCCAAATCCAAAAGGAGAGATCAAAGCAAGTCTAAAACCAGAAAATGGGCAGATGGATGTTGGCACTGCGGGAAGCCAGGAGACTTGAAAAAGGATTGTCGGGCTTTGAAAAATGAATATGGTAGAGCCAATGCAACGCAAGAGATTGATAGTGATGCTTTGATCTTAAGTGCACATAATCCTCTAAAATCTTAGGTGATAGATTCCGGAGCATCATTTCATTCAACTTCAAATCGGAGTATCATGAAGAATTACGTATCTGGTAACTTTGGCAAGATCCACCTTGCAGATGATGAAGCTCTTGATATTGCGGGTAAGGGTGAAGTCCGAATTGATTTACCCAATTGCAATATGTGGAAGTTGCATGAAGTAAGATATGTTCCAAGTTTAGCACAAAATTTAATCTTTATATGTCAATTGGACAGAGAAGGTTGTGTGACTGAATTATCAAATTACTGTTGAAAAGTTACTAAAGGAGCCTTGATTTTAGTTCGTGGGAAGATGTCAGGAACTCTCTATATGATCGTGAATTCCAAATGCTTAGCAGCTACTGTTGAGGTTGATGATGCTAATCTTTGGCATCATCGGCTTGGGCACATCCGTGAGAAGGGGATAAAGGTTCTACAATCAAAAGGCAAGCTACATGGTGTGAAATCAGTAAAGATTGGGCTTTGTGAAGATTGTATCTTTGGGAAACAAAAGATTGTTAGTTTCTCAAAATCTGACAGAGCTCCAAAGACTACTAAGTTAGAGTTGGTTCATACTGATGCGTGGGGACCTTCACCAGTTCAATCTCCTGGAGGTTCCAAGTATTATATAACATTCATTGATGATACCACAAGAAAAGTATGGGTTTATTTTTTAAAAAAATAAATCCGATGTCTATGATACCTTCAAGAAATGGAAAGCTTTGGTTGAGAATGAGACAGACTTGAAGATTAAATGTCTGAGATCAGACAGCGGAGGAGAGTACACGAACAAAGAATTTCTCGAATATTGTGCACATAATGGGATTAGGATGGAGAAGACTATTTCCAAAACTCCACAACAAAATGGAGTGGCCGATCATATGAACAGAACTCTGAATGAGCGCGCAAGAAGTATAGGGATACATTCAGGTTTACTAAACATGATGTGGGCCGATGCGATTAATACTGCTGCTTATTTAATTAATAGTGCACCTCCGGTTCCACTGGGAGAGCTCCTATCGGAAGAAAAATGGAGTGACAAGAAGATAGATCTATCACATTTGAGAGTATTTGGTTATGTGGCATATGTTCACATTAAGTCTGACGCAAGGAGCAAACTTAATCCCAAGTCCCAAAAATGTATTTTCATTGGCTACGGTGGCGATGAATTTGGCTATAGATTTTAAGATGAATAGAATAAAAGTTTATTCGAAGCAAGAATGTCATTTTTAATGAGAAGGTACTCTACAAGAACAAGGTAGTAGTAGTCCTAGAAATGATAAGTCCTATAAAAGACAAACAGTTTGTTAGTCTAGATGATCTTGCCGATGATAAAGTGACCAACAAAAATTAGAGAAAGTTGGAAGTTGGAACATCACAAAATGCTCTTAAAGTTATCAACTTTGAAGAACCAGTTTCTATTCCGGAAGTTGGGCCAAGTACACCTACTTTGAGAAGATCCAATAGAGAAAGGAAGGCACCACAAAGGTACTCGCCAACCTTAAAATATTTATTATTGACTTATTGCAGTGAACCTGAGTATTATGATGAGGCAGTGAATCATGAAGAATCTGTCAAGTGGGAGTCTGTTATGCAAGATGAAATGGATTCTCTCATAACCAATCAAACATGGAGTTTGGTAAATTTACCTCTAGGTAAAAGGGCACTACATAACAAATAGGTTTACAGAATCAAAGATGAAGAAGATGGTAGCAAAAGGTACAAAGCAAGACTGGTGATAAAAGGTTTGCAACAAAAGGAGGGCATAAACTATACAGAGATATTTTTACCGGTTGTGAAACTCACTACAATTCGGTTGGTGCTTAGCTTGGTAGTGGCTGAGAATCTTTATTTGGAGCAGTTAGACATCAAAACTGCTTTCCTTCATGGGGATTTAGAGGAGAACATCTATATGAAGTAGCCAGAAGGTTTTATAGAACATGGAAAGGAGGAATTGGTATGCAAACTGAATAGAAGCCTTTATGGCTTGAAACAGGCCCCGAGACAGTGATACAAGAAGTTTGATTCTTTCATATGCAAGAATGGCTACACCAGATGCCATGCTGACCACTGTTGTTACTACAAGAGGTTTGACAATTCCTACATCATTCTTTTACTTTATGTAGATGATATGTTGGTTGATGGGGTTGATTTAAGTGAGATTAAAGAATTAAAGAAACAATTGTCAAACAAGTTCTCTATGAAAGATTTAGGTGAAGCCAAACAAATCCTTGGAATGAGGATTATTAGGGACAAAGAGCGAGGTACTCTTAAACTCTCACAAGAGGAGTAAGAATTCAAAAGATCGTTGGTAGCAAGAATTCAGCTGATATGTTTGCTAAAGTTGTATCACATGGAAAACTGGGGCTTTGTACAGCTTCAGCTGGTCTCCAAAACTAAAATATGGAGATGGTGGTTATTGATGAATTTCAGTGCTTGAAGAGCATATGGAATGTTCTTTGCAACATGATAGTTGAATTGTCTCCAAATGGGAGATTGTTAAAATTTGTAGAGACAATCTAAAATTAGGTTGCCTAATTTTATTGAACTTGAACCAAGAATTAGGTTGCCTAATTTTGTTGAATTTATACCAAAAATTAGGTTGCCTAACAAATGTTGAAAAATTTATCATTTGGTTGCCTATAAATGACAATGATCATGGAGAGAAAATTATAATTACAAAATCCAAAAAAGGAGAGTTGTAATAAGAGGAGAGAAAAATAGAGAAAGGAAGAAAAATTTAATAGAATTTTTCTTTGTGTGTTTCTTTAATTTTTTTTATATTTCCTTAAGAATAAGTGTGAGTAAAACGCTCGTGTGCTTTTGTAATTAAGAATTTTTCCTCTTCATAGTGAAATTCAATAACCTGTTAGATTTAATTGACCAGGTGAACTACTATAAATTTTTATTTATTTATTATTCTTGGTCATTATCTTTATTACTCTTACTTAGAAAGTTTGGGTGGTGAAGTCTCAATAAATAGTTGAAAGTGGTAATTAAGTAAAATTTATTATATTTTTTTAAATTTATAATTACTAATTATTATCTTGATATACTTAATTATTTTTAAAAATTATATTAATTAAAGTGAAATGAGGAGAGTATATATATATATATATATATGTTAATTGTAATTCGTAACTGACAAAATAAGAGACTCAAATTTAATTCAAGATATTATTTTTCAATAAATAAGAAAAACAATAATTAATTGGTTTGGCAATTGGTCAACCGATGCATTGATTTTCCCTTTTTTTTTTAAAAAAAAAATTAATTTTGTCCACTCCAAAGGCCAGTTATGGACATGGATTTTCCCCTATAAATTAACAATTCACCAAAAGAAAACAGAAGTAACCGTTTTTTCTCTCCTAATCTTTCCTTCTCTCCCTCCTTTCCAATTCTCCAATGGCACTCTCTTTTTTCAGCCCTGTTTCACTATACGCTTACTATCTCCGATTCTGCTTCACCTCCGCCGGCCTTTCACAGCATTCTATTCATATAGACGATGACACCACCATCCACTTCTGGGCTCCCAATTCTGATAAACGATCCACCAATAAACCATCTCTCGTCCTTATCCACGGCTTCGGTCCTTCCGCTATCTGGCAATGGCGTCGATAGGTTTGTTGAACTGCATAACTGATATTCGAAACTCGCAATCTATGAGCTGAAATTGGCCTTAATTATTGATTCATACCTGTCCTGCAGGTTCAATTCTTTTCACCCTACTTTAACATCTACGTCCCTGATCTAATATTTTTCGGCGAATCAACAACTAAGTCATCAGAAAGATCGGAGATCTTCCAGGCAAAATCGGTGGAGAAATTGCTGGAGAAGTTAGGGGTGGAAAAGTATTTTGTCGTGGGTACCAGCTACGGTGGATTCGTGGCGTACCAGATGGCGAGGTTGCGGCCGGAGAAGGTAGAGAAAGTGGCAATTGCGAGCTCCGGAATTAACATGAGAAGCAGCGATAATGAAGAGTTGGTGAGACGATCAAAATTGGAAAGCGTTTTCGATCTTCTGTTACCGCGCGAAGCCTTGCATTTGAGAGCTTTGATGAACCTCGCCGTGTTCAGGCGTCTTCATTTGATTCCAGACTTTTTCTTGAACGATTTCATTCACGTAAGCCAAGAATAATTTCTATTTTCTTTAATATTTAATTACTGCTCTTTCTTTTTTTGATTCTTGATTGTATTTGCTAGATGCTTTCTTGATTCTTCAGTCTTGAATTCTTAACAGGATTTTTCTCATTTAAAAAATAAAAATTAATAATATTTTTCTCTTAATTTTTTTAAAAAAATAAAAACTCAATCATTAAATTATAAATTTATTTATATTTTTCGTTAATAATCAAACAAATAAAAAAATTAAAATATTTAAACAAATACTAAAAAATAAATAGAGAAAAATATATAAATTAAGTTATGAAAAAAAGGAATATTTAAATTATTTTAAAATTTTCAATATTAATGTTGCTTTCTTTGTTCCTTGACCATGAATAATTATATGCTACAACTGTTGTAGTAATAAATACCTATAACAGACCAATAAAATTTTTACACGTAGATTAAATATGACACGTGAATTAAATAAAATATTTTATTTAATCTACGTGTAAGAATTCTATTGGTCTGTTGTAGCATATAATTATTCCTTGACCATTGAGAAACCATTGAGAAATGGCTGATTAGAAGTTAATAAGCTAAAAGAAAACGAAAGAAATGACTAAATATATATACATATGTGTGTGTATTGAAGAATTAATTAGGACCACAAGGGTGTGGCACTCTTTTGTGTTAGACTTAATTTAATACAAATAGTTAAATTTATTAGTCTCAACTGGATGTTGTGTGATTTAACAATAGTCAACAATTTTGTTGTCTTCAACTTGTTATAAGTGATAAGGTTGGGTTAAGAAATCAAAAAGTTAGCTGACAAACATATGGAATACAATCATTTAATTAAAGTGGTACATATAGTTGTAACTACTACTGCTAGAGGAGGTAACTCACGTTGTCTCTAGAGGGGCATGGCCATGGCTCCTCAAACTCTTCATTTCAAATTTTGTTTTTAATTCTTATATTTTTTTAATATATATATATATTAATTTTTAATTTTTTTTAAAGTTTCACATCGCAAAAAATTCTTCAATTTAGATTTCAATTGAAATTAAATATAAAAATAGAAAATTATGTATTTAAATTTTAATTAAAATCTATAATGTACATATATATAAAACATGTAATATATACTAGGAAGTTTTTTTTTCTTAAATAGATTTGATTTAATAAGGTTTGAAATTATTTTTTCTAAGAATAATAAAAAAAGATATATCCTAGAAATATCCTTTGTATGTTGATTTGATAATAAATTAATAGGATTGAAATATGTAGAAATAATATTCTTGAACAAGATTGCCCATAGATATGAAATATAATTGGCAAATGGGTACAGTTCAATACTAACTTATTGACAAATTCGTAATTTTCATGTATTGATTTATTTTGCAGAAATTGTACTCGGAAAACAGGAGCAAGAAGATGGAACTTCTAAATGGATTAACCATTGGAAAAGATCAAACTGTAAATATTTCTCCACTCCAACAGGTAATTTTGTTATATAATTAACTGTATTACAATTTGATAATGATTATATTGACCCATTTATTCTGTAACATATAAATATTAATACACTTGTTTTAAATTGGTTTTTTACCATTAATAAGGATGTGCTGTTAGTATGGGGAGACCACGACTATATATTTCCCTTGGAGATGGCAAATGAACTCAAACGGTGAGACATCACCCATCATTTTAATTGTTTCAGTTTTAATTAACTCTTAAATAATTATTTACTAATTTACAATTAACTGATAAATAAATAATATATTTATCTAGCATTTGTGTCTAAAACATATTTTAAACAATAATAAATGATTATAATAAATTTAAAAGAGTATAATGAGAGTTTAATTTCCCTTTTTTTTTTAAAAAAATTATGAATGTTTGTGATTGCAGGTTGATAGGGGAGAATGTGAAGTTGGAAGCAATAAAGAATGCATCTCATGTACCCCAAATTGAAAGTACAAAACAATTTAATAACATTATCTATAGTTTCTTGTGTGGCTCTTTGTGATTTTGATTTGTCACAATGGCTTCTTTCTTTTTCTCTAATTAATTATAACTAAGTTTCAAATTGTAGAGGCAAAGCATTTTCCCTCTTTAATTATATGTTATTAATTATTGAACATTAATTAATTTTAGTCACTATAATTTATTGTTTACTCCTCACTTGATGGGTTATAGATTTTCAGCCTATTTATTTTTCATCTAAATTATTTAATAGAGTCGGTGCATACGTGATATGAATGTATTGTAATTAGCCGAGAATCGTTTCTCATTTTAGTATATTTATATATTTTAGGTAGCCTTTAACAAAATTGAAAATTTAAATATGAAATAGTGGTATAATTTTTAAATTAGAACAATATTTTTTTAAAAAATATATATTAAAGAATTTATTAATTTAAGTGATTTTTAACTTAATTTAAAATTTTATTGATAATTTGAAATGATTAAGTGTTAAAAATTTTAGAGTTTTATATAAAAAAATGCACTAAGAGTAAAAGTATTAAAAAAAACTCCTTTTTTTAATATTCACTTTTTAACTTCTAATTTTAAAAAATAATTATTTTCAATTTGTAACAATTGATATATTCAAAGTATATATCATATATAGATAAGCAATATATTTTAAATTAAATTTTTAAAAATAAATATTTTCAAAAATTTTAAAAAATTATAAAATATTTTAAATATATATGTGTATAACGTAATTTTATCAAAATTGTAACCTTAGGTTAGTTAGCAATGAAACCACGTCAATTTCATGATGCCCAAATGTGCTGCATTATAGTCTATTGGTATTGGGTTCTGCTTTGTATGGTGCTATTTGGGCTTGATGTATGACTTGTTGGTCAATGCATAGCCCGAAGTACTTACAGACCTGTCAACAAACTAAACAGAAAAATGAAGAGGTTTTTATAAAAATACCGTAAAAAAATAAAAAATTATATTTATTATATTTATTATATTTTTAAAAATATATTTAAATATATAAAAAATTATAATTAGTTTATCAAAATATCTAATTTACATAATTTATTTATAAATTTATTATTTGTTTATGAATTTATATAATTTATTATGAATTTATTTTTTTTTTTATGAATTTATTATAAAATGACTAAAATATATCTAATAAAAATATAAAATTATAAAAAAATGGTGAAGGATTAATTTTTACAAAAGTAAAGTTAGAAAATATTTGTCCCTTTTTTTGTTCAATGAATCACCATAAATTTATGCTTTAAAATAAAAAAAACATTGATTTTATAACTTGTTGAACATTGTTATTCTAATATTATTATCATGTAAAATGTAATTTTTCATAAAAATACATTTCCTTCTCAATATTTTTTTTAATTATAAAAACTCTAACCTTAATATTATATAACTATTTAATGATATTAAAATATTTTTAATATACCTACGAACATTTAATTCAGTGATATTATAATTATATTTAAAATTACGAGTACACAAAATTTTTAAATACTAATACAAGTTAAATTAATAAAGTTATAAGTCCATATATAATAAGATTGAGTGGGGAATTGTTGTTAATGTGATATTTATTAAGCAATTATATATTGAACACATGGTCCTCAAATTCTAGTAGAAAGTTAGATGTTAAATTTAGGGTTTGAACGGGGAGTTTGGATTCTGGCCGGTCAAAAACCAAAGTCCACACGAAAAGTATTGAAAAAGAAGGGGCAACTAAGTAACAACTACCAACTTATTGAATATTCTCGTTTTCATTTTTTTGTCAAATGCCATTACCATTGCGTTTGTGTTTTGCCCTCTCATTTTGTTTTCTTGTGTTTTGAGTGAACACAGCTAACTTGATTCTTGATAGCCTTTTAAGTTAAAGCGAAATATTGCCCGACCAATTAAAACTAATTAAAATAAATATTTTTTTATTAATAACATTTTATTTAGTTTTAATTGGTTCGGATGTATATACAAAATGTAAAATCCGAGTCATTTTTTATAATATAACAACCGATATCCTTGAATTTATTGGACCATAACTAATATTGTTCGTACTGAGTTAAACCATTAAGGGATAAAATGCTCTCAATAAGTGATAACTTCATTCACAATGATCGAACTTACAACTTCTTACTTAAGAAAAAATAATATCGAATTACTCATATCAACCACTTGTTGGTCTACTCTTTTTTTTTTAATATCTTTATAATGAATATATATTATTTTGTTAATCCTTTTAATTTTAATGTGAATGTGTCCTATTTAAAAATAATAAAAATTAAATTTAATATATTTCATGTTTTTTTCGTAGTATATGAAATTAATTAAAAGTTGAATATCTATTTACATAAAAAGATGATAAAAAAAATACCTATCAATCTAGCATTTTTTCTTATTTGAAAAAAAATAAAAATAAAAAACAAAACAAAAGCAAAGTGATTGTTGATTTTGAATTTAATTATTGAGTTTTTAAAATGTAAATGTATATATTCTAAAGTTTTCAATTTCAATTTTTACGACAAATCTCAATCACTGATTATGTTTAAATGCGAAGTTGGTAAAAACACTATAGGTTACATTCCTAATAACGCCCAGGTAAGTAAATTCGTTAGGGAGGCCGAGAAGTATTGCTCCAAGTTTTAGATTTTTTTTTTTCATTCAAATAATTGGAGATTGGGAAATTTTCTAATAGTTTGTGATAATTGAATTTTCTTATGATTTCTAAAATATAGAAGGAATTACTTGGTGTGGCATTTTTTTTTAAAAAAAAATGTTCTGTAATTTTTAAGAAATTCGAATAATATATATATATATATATTTTAATTTAAGGGAAATATATTATATGTATATCTCTGATATCATATATATATATATATTAAAAATATGCATCTAAAATTAAGTGAGCATTTTTTTTTGAAATTTGAAATTAAAAAATGGATATTTTTAAAAAATAATATATTTTAATTTTTAAAATATTTTTATATAAAATCCTAAAATATATCTTGTGTATGGGGCATGCGCATTTTCATTGATGGGATCATTGGGATGTGATGAAGAATTTAAGAATGGTTAATAAAGAAAATGAAATAAATTTAGCAGTAATTGAAAAAAATATTTATATAATATTTTTAAAAATAAAATATAATAATATTAAAATCATTTTAAAAGCAACAATTTTTTTTTTCTTTTTGCTAATAGAAGTGTATAATTCATTCATAATATATAGTAAATGCAGTAGCTCGCAAAGGGGTAGATTTAAGCCATTTGGGAACAAATAACCAGATACTGGCCAAACTACATTCGAGGGTAAATACAACATAATCGAACATAATTCATAAAACCATAAAAGAAGTTTCTTAGATATCAAACAAGAAAAGAAAAGCGGAAGCTCAAAGCTCGAAGCTTCCACATGGAGAGAGGAGTTGCAGAGAACACCTGAACTTGATGTAGGGTAAATAAAAAAGCCCAGTATTGAGACCATAGTAGCTCTCTAATGTCCTGAGAGAAACACACTGATAGGAGATTTCTTTGTGTATCGATATTGTGCCTTTTTCTAAAGGAGAAAATCGCAAAAACGCTTCATAAAGAAAGGCTTCTAAAATGTCAGAGGTAGGTAAAACACTTTCATTTACCTATTTTGTGAGACAGTGAAAGAGAAAAATCAGAAAACTTCCTCTCCAATGGGTTCCCAAATCCACTGAAAAAGAACAAAAACCTACAATCTAAAAACTAGACAACTTTAGAACACATCCAATAAAACCAAACTAGACTCAAAATATCCAGTAAAATGGCATGGGGAGTCAATATAACAATAGAAATCAAAACCCGTAGATATAGAAGTTTTTGAATCTCATTTGAGATAAGCTTATAAACAATCCACAATAAATCTCCCTACTCAGGTCGGATATAGACAAGGTGTTGGCTGATATGCATGAAAACTAAAAGATAAAACTATAATCATGGCATAAAAGTCTCATATTGAAACAACCAGAGACTAGGAGCCAAAAGACTTCAGATTTTGAGAGCTCCGGAGAGATTGCGGCCAAGAATAGCATATGAGACACTATTAAAAATGGTATGAGAAGCCCAAAAATATCTAAATTAGATACCTTTGCCTTGCTACTGAGCAGCGAAGCCTTAGAAGGGTAATAACTCGCTAGCTCGAGATGAAAGCCACAGGGAGTCGATGCACAACAACTGCAATATTCAAAATAAGCCAATATTGAGGAGCTTTTATATAATTTGAGACCCTCTGAATAAAACCTCCAGAAGAAAGCATACTCATTCTAAAGGAGAAGACTTTGCCAGTAATAAATTCACATAAGAGAAGCCTACAAATGCTCAAGAAATTCTGTTCAAAAAAAAAGCTCAAGAAAGGACAGGAAAAAGGTAGGAGATGGCCTAACATAAATGTTGTGAAAATTGAATTAATTTTCCACTAATAATATGTATAGTGTGTGAATAATTGCACCAATAATTATATTAGAAAATTTAAAAAAAAAGAGATGGGTCACAATGGACACTCCTAAATACCAAGTCTTTCCTTAGACAAAATTTTTCTAGACATATAATCACTAGCACAAAATGTCACCACAACTATACCAAAAATAGCTATTAAATAATTAATAAAGAGAACACCAAATTTAACGAGGTTCGGCCAATTTGCCTACGTCCTTGAACACCACCAAAATAATATTACTAATTTCAAAGAAGAAATACAAAAGAGAGAGAAGAGAAAAATAAACCTTATAAACAATTAGGCTTATTTGGGATGATATTAGCTAAAGGAGGAGGGGTCATTTTATAGCCTTAGGACCCCTTTTCATATTCTTAATTTTTTTAATGGGGGATAACCATTTAGCCACTATTCACAAATTTCTACCTTGACTAAATCTATAATATGCAAATCTTCTCTCAACAGAAATTATTTTAGTAATGTTTCTAATTGCACTGTAAAACGCTCATCTTCAATTTTTTAAAATATTGATCAAGTCCAAATAATGGTTGAACTTGACAGCTGTCACTATTTTTGTCAACATATCTACAGGATTATTAGTGGTCCAAATTTTATGAAGTAATATTTTACCTTTCTCTAGAATCTCACGTACAAAATAATACCGAATATTGATATGTTTCGTCCCTGCATGGTAAACTTGGTTCTTTACTAAATGAATAACACTTTGGCTATCACAATGCACTTTAATATGCTTTTGTCTAACTTCCAGTTCACCAAGCAACCCTTGAAGTCAAATTACTTTTTTAACAGCCTCTGATACTGCCATGTACTCTGCTTCCGTAGTGGATAAGGCAACTGTTGACTGTAATGTAGACTTCCAACTAATCGGCCCCTTAGCAAGTGTAAATACATAAACCAGTAGTTGATTGACGTTTATCCAAATTACCAACATAATCGAAATCACAATATCCAACTGCACATTGACTATCTTTCTCATCCTGCTCAAATATCAATCCAACATCTACGATGTTCAGAATATACCGCAGAATCCATTTCACAGCTTGCCAATGCTTCTTACCAGGATCATGCATGTACCTGTTCACAACTCTAACTACTTATGAAATGTCTAGCCTTGTACACACCATAACATACATCAAGCTACCAACATCATTTGCATATGGAACCCTAGACATGTACTCACATTCCATTTCGTTTTTAGGAGATGAAGATGAACTGAACTTCATATGAGGTGCAAGCGGTGTACTTATAGGTTTTGACTTTTCATTCAGTTCAAAACACTGTAATACCTTCTTCAGATAATGTTTCTGATTCAAACAAAACTTCCCTTTCTTCCTATCTCTGTATATCTCCATGCCTAAAATTTTCTTTGCTTCTCCCAAATCTTTCATTTCAAACTTTTGATTCAGCCGAGTTTTCAACTTCTCAATTTCTTCTAGATTCTTTGAAGCTATCAGCATATCATCAACATACAGGAGAAGATATATGAAAGATCCATCTTGTAGCTTGTGCAAATACATACAATGGTCGTATTTGCTCCTTGTGTACTTCTGCCTCATCATAAAATTGTCAAATCATTTGTACCACTGCCTCAGAAATTGTTTTAAACCGTACAATAATTTTTTCAATTTACATACCCATTTTTCTTCTCCAGCAACCTTGAACCCTTCTGGCTGAGTCATATAGATTTTTTCTTCTAAGTCTCCATATAGAAATGCAGTTTTTATATCAAGTTGAATGAGTTTCAAATCCAATTGTGCAACCAAGGCCAATAAAATTCTAATGGAGGAATGTTTTACAACTAGAGAAAATACTTCATTATAATCAATTTTCTCCATCTGAGCATAGCCTTTAGCTACCAGCTTTGCCTTGTAGCGAACATCGTTCTTGTCGGAAAATTCTTTCTTTTTTGTATATACCCATTTGCATCCAATTGCCTTCTTTTCCTTTGGAAGATTAGCTAGCTTCCATGTCTGATTCTTTCCAAGTGACTGCATTTCATCATCTATGACCTTCTTTCACTTTTTCTTTTCTGAACTTTGAACAGCTTCATTATAAGTGCTAGGAATGCCATCATTTGCAATTAGGGAAGCATAAGCCATCATATCATCAAATCGAGCAGGTTTGTGAATCTCTCATCATGACATATTTGTTGCAATGGATTCTTGTTGCTGTGGGAGTTCTTGGGTTGGAACCCCTTCTTCATCTGACTCCACCTCTACCATACAAGTATCTTCATCTGTTTTATTTGTTGTTGGGTTAACAATTCTTCTTTCAAACTTCACCTGCTGCGAAGTACCATCTGTTTGCTGAACAATTTCATTTGTTACATTTTTCAACATGGTAGACTCATTAAAGGTAACATCTCTGCTAAAGATTATCTTCTTTATTTTTGGACACCAAAGGCGAAGTCCCTTCACACCAGTGGTGATCCCCATAATGAGCGCTTTATTTGCCCTCGGATCTAATTTTGATTCCTTAACATGGTAGTATGCAGTGGAATCAAATGCACGTAAGGAATCATAATCAGTAGCAGATTTTTCAGGCCATATCTCCAAATGTGTTTTACCATCAATAGCAGCTGATGGTAAGCGATTAATGAGATAGCATGCATATGTAACAACCTCAGCCTAAAATTGTCTTCCCAACTCAGCATTAGACAACATACACCGAACTTTCTCTACCACTGTCCAATTCATGCGTTCTGTCACCCTATTCTATTGTGATGTATCTCTAACTGTGAAGTGTCTAACAATGCTTTCATCTTGGCAGAATTTCAAAAATGGATCACTTTTATACTTTTCATCATTATCTGTGTAGAGATATTTTGACTTTTCTGCCCGTCTGAGTTTTCATCATCTTTTTTCATATGAAGAAAGCTCTCAACACTTCATCATTTGTCTTCATAGTATACACTCATACTCTCCGAGAAAAGTCATCAATAAATGTTACAACCTGTCTCTGATACCAATTATTGTGAAATTTGGATTAATTTTTCACCAATAATATGTATAGTGTGTGAATAATTACACCAACAATTATACTATAAAAATTTTTAGGAAAGAGAGATGGATCACAATGGACACTCTTAAATATCAAATCTTTTCTTAGATAAAATTTTTCTAGACATATAATCACTAGCACAAAATATCACCACAACTATACCAAAAATAACTATTAAATAATTAATATCGAGAACACCAAATTTAACGAGATTCGGCCAATTTGCCTACGTCCTCGGACACCGCCAAAATAATATTACTAATTTTAATGAAAAAATACAAAAAAAAGAGAAGAGAAAAATAAGCCTTATAAATAATTAGGCTTATTTGGAATCATATTAGTTAAGGGAGGAGGGATCTTTTTATAGACTTAGGATCCCTCTTTATATTCTTAACTTTTCAATGTGAGATAATCATTTAATCACTATTCACTATAAACACACTAAAAAACTAAAACCCTTCCACCATTTCTATTTAAATATCCCATTAAGTACCACAAAAAAAACAGAAGAAAGAAGACATCCGCGTGAAAGATAAGATGAAATATGGAAAGAGATGAGAAAGAAAGGGAGATCACTGCCGTCTACGACAGCTCTTGCTCTAAAGTACAAAGCTAGGTTAGACTCTCTCTCTATTGAGAGATAAGGCTTCACTTGAAAGTAGGGTTTGATGAGTGAAATTAAAAAAAAAAAAAAGTCAATATACCACGTTTGACCAAAATAGAGTATTGGTAATTTTATCCATCCAACAATTATTTATTGAAAAAAAAAACTATAAACAAATTGCAGATATTCAGCCAGTAACCAGTGCTGACTGGGCTGTACACTGCCATGAGCATGGCTTGTCCTTGTAGCCTAATACACTGACTAAACGGTCAAACAAATGAAGGTGCAGTGTTCATTATTTTATATATACAGGAAAAAACATAAAATTTTCAGCATCAAGACAATCATAATTCTTTATTTTAATTTATTTGTGTAAAAAATTCTTAATAACACACTTATTAAATTAACAAATATAATGTTTATAAAATCAACAATTTAAGAACATTATCTTTATGTTTCTTCCACCTAGTAATAGTAATAATAATAATAATAATTGCTTAAAAAATAATAATAATACCTTTGTGCTAATAATTAAGTGAATTTCTCACTATATATGAGGTTAAAAGTAAAAAACTTTAATTAGTTCTTAAATTATTAAAATATCTTGTAGGATCTCAAGTGTTAATTTAATGGATAAAAAAATAATTTTTCTGTATTTATTATATTCAGGTATTAAGATTAGCACTTGTGAATAAATTTTTAAATATAAAAATTTATGAAATGGTTAATAATGTTATTCTTTTTCTTGAACTGTAGTTAATAATGTTATTCGATACTTAATCATTTTAAATTATTTAATAATGATTATTTTTAATTAAGATAATCTTTTAATTTAAAATTTTTTCTCTCTAATAGAAAACTTTAGCCGTATTTTTCTTTGAATTCTCATATATTTTTTCTTTTTTAATTTAAGAGTGAAAGTATTGTCAGTTCATTGACAAGTGACAGCCCCGTTTATCTTTATTTATCTTAATTTTTATATCTTTTTTTATATTTGTATATTTTTATTGCGTTTTTTTATCTTTAAAATAATTTTTAGATTAATATAAATCTAAAATTTAATATTTATTCTTATTTTGTATTGTTATACCTTTTACAATAAAATTGAATGCCAATTAAGTTTTATTATAAAGTTGTTTCCTTTTCTATTTGATTATTTTATATCATATTCAATGAAGATTTGTTATTCTCTAATAGATATTGTCTATCGTTCTTTATGGAGGAATTTTGCTTGTATGAAAAATGATTACAGGCGATAAATAGAATGAGTATCCCGCTGAAAGTCATATTCATTAAGGCATATTATTATTATCCACTGTTTTCATCAAAAAATTTATGGAGTTAAAAAAGATTTAATAACTTTATTAGTCACATGTATCTTGTATATTTTTAAATTACATATTTGTTATATGTCCCTTGCAGATATACTTTTTGATTTATCAACGAAATTTTATTTTGTATTAAAAAAATATAAATATTTAATTTAGTATTTGCACCAAATATAGCAAATTAGCAATTGATTAAATTTTACAATTTAAAAATTGTATTATTGATTCTATTTTATTCAATACTTAAAATTTAATATTTAATTATCAATTTTATTAGGTACCACCTAAGCTTACTAGCTTAGAATGTGTATTGAACTTCCTTGGAGAAAAAATAAATTATAATAACTGTATAAACGAATGAATTTTTTTTATTTATTAAAATGTCAAAAAAATAAAACAATTCAAATATTTTATCAAACTTGATATCGAGTATAAATTAAAAAAAAAAGATTTTAATAATGATTTCAATATCACTGAAATAAAAGATGAATTCTGATAATAAAAAATAGAAGAATTAATATTTAAATATTGAGAATTGAGTTTGTCATTGTCATGCAAATTACTATAATATTTTAATATTTTTAGATATTATGATATGATGATGATGAGTGTAAAAAAATAGTATGGTACTTTTGTTGAGAATCTAAAATGATGTAAATATATTTATATTTATGTTTATTTATTTATTAAATAAGGTGATGCCAAACTTGTCGATTAGTAAAGGTGATGTTCTTTGGTCATACTGATAAGTACAGAGAGAGAAGAAAAAGGAGTCAGGATTCAGGAAGCAATTAGTACGGCGAGTCCCAGCCTGTAGATTCACAGGCCCTGTTTTGTATCTAACTCTCTGTGCTTTCCCAAGAAAACGTTCTTCACCCTCCTTTCCAAATTCTAATCATACCCGAATCAACGCTTTCGCTTTGGCCATTGCCGTCCGTCGATTCACGCAGCACACAAATATTTGTATATTTGTATATGTAAACAGCTTAATGCACCAATGCTTGTATCAGTAACAGGCGGAAAAAGTTATTTGAATTGCGGCTCAATTTTTACACAGAATTATGATGGTAAATATATGATCAGTAGAAACTTTTTTAACAGTGTTGTTTGTCTTCTTTCATAGCTGCATCGTTTCCGTGTCCACTGTGACAGAATTAAAAATTTATTAAAAGAGATTAAATTTTTATAAAAAAAATTATATATAAATTTATTATAAAATTAAATATTTAATATTATAGTAGTTTAATAATTAATTTATACCATTAGATTAATTACACTTAAGTGATGATAATTGTATTATATAACTTTTCATGTTTTAAAAATATTGCATAACATCTTTATTTTTAATTTTTTAAAAAATAATTTTTTATATAATACACAAACAGTCGATTATTTATGTATATAAAAATTCTAGTAAAAATTTTATAAATTAAAATAAAATTCATTTAAATTCACACACACATATATATATATATTATATATAATTCATTTAAATTTAAATATATAAATGAATATATGCATATAAAATATATATATATAAATATATGTGTGCATATATACATATATAAAGGGCAGTCCGGTGCACGAATGCTCTAGCAATGAGCGAAATCCGGAGAAGGGTCGGACCCATTAGGTCTTTATACGCGGTCTTCCCTTGCAATTAATTGTAAGAGGTCATTTTCACGACTTGAACCCGTGACCTCAGGTCATACGGCAACAATACTTACCGTTACACCAAAATATGTAAATGAATATGTATATATTTTATAAAAAAAATATGTGTGTATATATATATACACAAACAAAATATATACATATATATATATAAGTATATAAATGAATGAAGGGGTCCAAAGCCTCCTTGGACCTCATAGATCCAGTGCTGAATTATATAATATAGAGTTTAAAAAAGGATCAAATTCATATGGTCTATTATATGTAACTCTTTTTTTTTTATAATTATAAGATACTATTTTCATGACTTAATATTTGTGATCTTTGAACATATGTGCTTATTATTGTAAATAAGTGTTTATTTTTTTAGTATAAATTATTTTTTAGAGTTTAGCCAAATAGAACTATAAAAATAGTAAAATTCTCTCTGCATAATTTTAACGTAGTTATATATTAAAAAAATTAAATTCAAAATTTTTAATTAACATAGTATAATCTCTTAATAATAAATAAGTATTTATTAATTTGAAATAAACAGAGTATTTGAACTATTAAAGAAAAAGTAAGAATTGAAGTGAAATTGTAAATTTCTAAATTTGAAATTTCGGCATCTTTGAAATACATTAGAGATATATATATTTTTTCCAAATTGTTGTTTGAAAAAAGTATATAATTTTTCGAGATAGATAATTTAGCTTAAATTCTAAACACATGGTTAATATCTTAATCAAAATATTAACGTGTAATGGATGATCAAGGGTTGATTTTTTTTTTCATTTTAAAAAAGAAACATTTATTATTATTATTATTATAATATATTCTGTTTCTGCTCCTTTTGAACTTTGACGGGAAGAAGAGAAGTACAAGCAAGAGAGAAAAGAGAGGCTTAGCTTGCAGCTTTCGGCGTTCTCTCTCTCTCTCTTTCTCTCCATCTAGATTTCGCCAGCCTTGATTCCTCTCTCTTCTCTCTTTTATTTTTGTACATAAAATTATAATATAATTTATTTTTAGTTTAGAGCTTGCAATTTTAGAAGAGCAAAAAACAAGAACCTGCCAATTCCTCTCTTACTCTATTATACTATTAAACGCAAACCAGCCAAATCCATTAGCTAAATTGGTTTTCTTTACTACTACTATTACCAGGTAACGTTCTTCAACCTTACTTAATCCCTCTCTTTATCTTCTTTGCTATTCATTTGCTATTTTTTTTAATCTTTCTGGATCTTCCCCTTTTTCTCGGTTTGTTTTTGTTTTGGGATCTCTGTGCTGCTCTAAGAATAGTAGATCAAGAGGTTTTTGCTTATTTATTATTGATTCTCTTCTGGGTTTTGATTATAATGGTTCTTTTTTGTGTCTCCTGATTTTAAATTTAATGGGGGCATTTGGATTCTTTATTTTCTCTGAACTCTTTAAAATGAAAAATTTCAATTGGGGTGTCTTGACAGCAAATAATTCTTTTGCCATTTGTGACCATTAGTTCATGAATCCAATACTGTTATCCCAAAAACAATGCACGCTTTCACTGGTCTAAGGGTATATTTATTGCGGGTATAAGTGGCTGATATATTTTCTGGGCATTTATATTTGTATTAATTGTCTGCATAACATGTGTTTTGGCTGATGGGTTGATTTAGATTCATGGGTTAATGCTTACCCCTTTCTTGGGGTAGCTGCAACTCCGTTCTAAAATAGTTTTGCAACTGTATTACCTTGTTGGTTCTCATTTTGCTCTCTCTCAATTTGGGATAACTTCAAATGTATTAGACATCGAATTTTGGGAATTTAACTACTTTAAATAGGTGATTACGCTTTTAAGTGTAAACATCTCTAACAAAGATGTGCATAATTTTTAATGTCTTGTATAGGTTCAAGAATTTTTTTGACAGCTGGTCAAGCCTGATCATTGTGTTGTCTATGCTGTCAATTGCAATACAAAATATGGGCTTACTCTGCAGTAAACAGCGTCGATATAATGAAGCAGACGCTGAAGAGAATGCACAGGTGAGTTATGGTTAATGAAATGCAAGCTTCTTTGCCTTCTTTACTGGTACTGGAGCAATCTTGAACAATCCAATCTCTAATGAGAGTTATCCATTCTTTCTTTCCTCTCTCATAAGCTTTAGTCTTCATATTGATAGTTAATGCATGGCATTTCCAGGCTGCAGAAATTGAAAGGAGAATTGAACAAGAAACAAAGGCTGAAAAGCATATTCAGAAACTCCTATTACTTGGTACTCCCAATTCAGATGCACCTGTGATTGCATTATTTATTTGGCATCTATGAAGTAGTTGTTTCCACAGTTTGTAAAGGTTGCAGACTTACATTTAAAGGGTTAATAACAGTAGGGGCCATAGGAGCTATCGTACATGATTTCCATGAAAATATTGTCTTCTTACATTTGTTGGTTGAGTCGGTGTTGTGCACTTCCTTTTTGATGGTGTATGTCATTAACTGAGGGCTTACGCATTAATTTCCTCAATTTCATTGGTCAAAACTATTTTTGTTTCCATTTCTTTACTAGAAATTTTTCATTTTTATTTTGCTTTCTTTTTAAACTTTGATTTGTGTGCTTTTTAATGCTTTAGCTAACTTTTCCATTTCTTTTATCTTTCTTTTTCCTATTCTTGGGCTGTTCTAATGTGCTGTGTGTTGCAACTTTTCATGATCAAGGAGCTGGAGACTCGGGGAAGTCCACAATATTTAAGCAGGTAAATGATAATATCTCATCCAATTTCACTTGCCAATGATTTTACTTATAAATCTCTCATTCTATTTCACTTGCCAATAATTCTACTTATATACATTTTTCATGCATGATCTGTGTGCAGATAAAACTTTTGTTTCAAAGTGGTTTTGACGACTCAGAACTGAAGAGCTATATCTCAGTCATCCATGCCAATGTATATCAGACAATAAAAGTATGCAATACTTGAAAGGGTGTGTTGGTTATTTCCCTTTTTGCATAATGTAAAGAATATGTAGAGTCAGCTGTGATGGCAAAGTCTTGAATATGACACTTGTGAATGTATACTGAAAGCAAAAACAATGTATTTAAACAGATATTGCATGATGGATCAAAGGAATTGGCTCAAAATGAAACAGATTCCTCAAATTATGTCATATCCAGTGAAAATAAGGTTTGAATTCATCATTTCTATGTCTATCACATTGCTTAAAGCGAGGTTATGTCTTTCAAGATTTGGTTTTGCAATAGTTTATTACAAATCCAGTGTTATGAGTCATCCACATGACACATGGATTGTTTGAATAGATTATTGGCAAGCTTGATGAATTATTTGTTTTCTTGGGTAGTTCTGTGTTCAAAAGAGGTGGTGCTATAATCAATATGTTCTTCTTTGTACATCAGGAAATTGGAGAAAAATTATCAGAAATTGGAGGCAGGTTGGATTATCCATGTCTCACCAAAGATCTTGCACGTGAGATTGAAACTTTATGGAAAGATGCTGCAGTTCAGGTAGGTAGTTTATTATGTAAAATACATTTACTGATCACTAAATGCCTAGCATCTCTGATTACTTTACATATTGTTGTTTATTTTCCTTATTAGAAAATCTAGATTAATCTTCTCAGCTCTTGTTTCTAAATGACGTGTTCATAGTGTTAATGCCAGTTTATACTTTTAGGAAACATATGCCCGAGGTAATGAGCTTCAAGTTCCTGACTGTGCCCAATATTTCATGGAAAGTTTGCAAAGATTGTCTGATGCAAATTATGTTCCAACCAAGGTATTTTTAATATTTTGCTTATTCTTTTCATGTAATGCCTAAGCTATCCATATACGTTAAAACTAGGATGTCAGGATAAAGTGTTTGATCATTTTTGGAAATTGGTAGGCGCATTCAATAAAAAAAAACATGCTGAGTAACATTTTGGGAACAGATTATACTATAGTGTGCATTAATTAAGATGAGATTTTCTTAATGCAACAATTTCTATAGAGAAAATTTTTTACCATCTTTATTATGAACAAATATTGGATTAGCTGTGCAAGGTTATTGCTAGAATTTTTTAGTTTGGACAGTTTGTACTGCCATTTACAAATCAAAATTTTACTTGATCAAATGAAATTGATAAATAAACTTAAATAATCATTTTTTTTATTTTCCTGATGTTCTTAATTTTTCTAATTCTTATTTAATTGTTAGCAAATGTTAAATTTGCTATATTGCAAAGCTGATTTACAATAAAATCTGTCATCAATGTGACAAAAGTCTGATGGTCTTAATTTTATTTCCTCTTAAGAAGTTTTCTGTTTGCATGGCACGCATGGTTAAAGAAAGAGGAGTAATGGAAAATCAGGGGAATGGGGGGAGGATGCAGGAATACTACAACTTGCTTATTTTACATATGATAATGAGAATGTTATTTAATGAAAAAACTTAAATGACCTCCACTTTTGGATCTGGCATGCATTGGGTTTTAGACCTTCCCTTCTGTATCTGGCATGCATTGGGTTTTAAGTTTGAATAGCAGTATAGCATTTTAACTTCAGTAGGCAACTTATTCTGAAAACTTTTCTTAGATATGGTATAGATTATGATATTTACAGTTATTTTTAACAACTTTTTAAGTTTGTTGATATTTCAGGAGGATGTTCTTTATGCGAGAGTTCGTACCACTGGTGTTGTAGAGATCCAGTTCAGGTAAACGTTATTAGTTTTATTGATAGGTTAACTTGTTCGATTTGCAATTTGATGTGTTCTGATATGTGCTTTGGAACCATGTCTTTTTGTTGATGGAACTTAATGAACATGATGATGTTGGCAAAATTGATACTCCTTATATTAGTTTTACTTGATTATTGTAGTTTTACTGTTGAGGAGATTCTTGACTTCCTTCTTAACTGCATGTCTTCTTCAATAGAATAGGTTAGATCGTATGCAATTATGCATATATACCACCTTCCCCTAGGTCTCGACTATGAGCTACATGACAGTTCTGTATAGTTTAATACTCTGGTTTCTCTATCGACTGTTCTTGACCTTTTAAATGTGATTTTGAGACATAACATCGTTTTATAGCAGTTTTAATTGCAATTAAACTACAACCTGATTGGATAGAATGCTTTCCTAGACATCCAACATTATAAATGAATGGTCTTCCCATTTATTTATCCACAAAGTTCTTTGCGTGTGCATGAGGAATATAATTGAATTCAATCAACAATTCATGTTGGCTATATTTTGACAGCCCTGTTGGAGAGAGCAAGAAAAGTGGTGAAGTTTATAGACTTTTTGATGTTGGTGGCCAGAGAAATGAGAGACGGAAATGGATTCATCTATTTGAAGGAGTTACAGCTGTAATCTTTTGTGCTGCAATTAGCGAGTAAGATTCACCTGTTTATGTCTCTTGGATATTAAACCTTATTTTTCGAATGAGAAGTTCTTCCTTTCATATATTTGGCCATCTCTGGCATGGATGTTGTAGCATGTTTCTTGAGTGATAGTTGTCCTTGCTTTCTTGTCTGTCAAGTCTTAAACCTACATTGTTGGGACTTGTCTGACTAGTATGTACGATCACTAAGGACTAATTGAAGTGGTAGCAACTTTTTTTATATTATATTACTTGATTACTCTAAAGAAATATCGCCTAAGGCAAAATAGTTTGTGTAATAACTTGTCATGTAAGTATCATTAGAAGAACCCATAGTTGATTGGCCAACACCACTGGCTTAGGGCACGAACTGTTAAAGTTTTTAGACTTCCATTGGGGTGAGCACAACTCATTTGTTGTTATCTGTTAACATGTGACTTGACAATTGTAACACCAGAGCATATGTCTATTGGAGAAGTCCTTGAATTGGTAATTGTGTTTTAGATATGACCAGACACTCTTTGAGGATGAAAACAAGAACCGCATGATGGAAACAAAGGAACTTTTTGAATGGGTCCTGAAGCAGCCATGTTTCAAGGTGTTCCCTTGTGCTACTTGTTTTTATTTTCTTGTTTTCTTTTATATCACATTTGAATAAACTTCTGAATTTTAGATGGTTGTGATTTTTTTTCTTCTGTAATTTTGAATTCTTGTTTGCAGAAAACATCTTTCATGCTGTTTCTTAACAAATTTGACATTTTTGAAAAGAAGATTCTAAAAGTAAGAGCTAATAGCTCAGTTCATTTTATTCTGTAATTACAAGTTAGTATTTGTTTGGATCTTTGATATTCCACATTGTATAGATACCGTTGCATGTATGCGAGTGGTTCAAGGATTACCAGCCAGTTTCAACAGGAAAACAGGAGATCGACCATGCATATGAGTAAGCATTTATTTATATATTTTCCTGTTTCTTGCTTGCATTGAATAAAGATATAAATCCATTGAATAGATAAGAAATGCAATAGTTGTAGTTCACTTGCTGCCTACTGCTGATGTGATTTCTCCCCCTCACCCCCAACTTGTAGATTAGTTGATAGGTTTTTGCAATTGGTTAAAAATTCAATTGTTCAATTGATAGTTATACTGTAATTTTCTAGAGTTGATGATTATATTGTCAGGTCAGTTTGTTAAACTTGTTGATACAGCCAGTAGTTGGAGCCTATCAAAATATTTTGTGAAAGCTTCATGGCTTGTTCTCAGTGGTCAAGACCATAACAGCATTCACCGTGCCTATATTAATTCTTTCTGAACTATACAATTTTTTTTTTTAATTTTGAGACGTTCAATGGTGATTATCATTGATCTTATTCTTCAGATTTGTCAAGAAGAAGTTTGAGGAGTTGTACTTCCAAAGCACTACCCCTGATCGTGTGGATCGTGTGTTTAAAATATATAGAACCACTGCCCTTGATCAGAAACTTGTGAAGAAAACTTTCAAGCTTGTAGATGAGACTTTAAGACGCAGAAATCTCTTCTTAGCTGGCTTATTGTGACCAGGAAAGGGTTACTTCAAAAAGAATGTTCATAGTTTGAAGAACTTGATACTTTTAATGCTAAGAGTTGGAAGAAACACCTTCATCTGATGACTGCTGGGATCATATTTTCGCAGGCTAAAAAAATTTTGAATTTTCATTTCGTTTTATGCTTGCACGCATCGAAAGAAGAACATATATGCTTCACCCATGAACATGATTTTCTTTGACTGGTGATTTGTCTTGAGAAATGAACTTCCCAGAGGATCTATTTTCTTGGCAATGGCTATTCTGTTCTCTTCCTGAGTGGATAGAACATATGAAAAGGAACCTTTATACTTTTTCTACCCTAACACAGCATCATGATGTTTATTCTTGCCTAAATTTAACTTTCAGTTTAAACTTGAAAATTTTCAACTTCTGCACTCTGCAGTCATGAGAGGAGTATTCTTAGCTTATGCTTTATGTTTGCTGTTGAAATGTGCTTTGTTTATTTATTTTAAAATTCATAAACTGAATTGAAAGAAACAAAGTTTATGAAAGTAATGAATAATATCTTAGAACTTGTCCAAATAAAAATTTGTCCTCAGTGGAAAGAAAGATCTTTCTTGGACCTTTTGTCTATTTCAGCTTGTCCTCCATTTCCTATCAAAATCTATTTGATAGTTCAAGCATTTTTTTTTAGCATGATAATTCAAGCATTGATACCATGATAAATGGTTAAATAACATTTTTGAACCTTCTATCTCAATATTTTGAAGTATATTTTATAAAATAATGCTCTTAAGAAAATATGTTTCAACGTATGATAAATGAATTTTTCAACTTTTCTGTAGTTTATTATCTCTTGATTGGTTCCTTGCTTTCTATGTTTTTGAATATTCAATTTCTTTTTATGATGTTGAAACTTGAAAATAACAAGAAACTTATTTATTTATATGTTTTCTTTTTTCGGTTCTTTGGAAATTATCTTGTTATGGAAAAGGTCACTATTTTACGTTATGTATTAATAATTTTGTATTTAATACTGCCTGCATTTTAAGTTTTATGAATTGAAAAAATAGTTATTGTAATTAAAATTTTAAATTTTGACTAAACTTACTAAAATATAATAACTTGTAACATGATTTCATATAAGACTAGTTTTTCAAAAATTCATTTACATATGAATTTTTTATTTAACATTAAAGACTAAAGAGGAGAATTTGACGTGAATTAATTATTTCCTAAATGAATATGCATTTACCTCGCTGAAAATTCTTACAGTATTTAATTTTTGTCACACACATATTTGTATATACTATGGATATGCATGTGTATAAAAAGGAGGAAAAATTAAATTTAACACAGATTCTCATGTTATGATATTTAAAACACTTAGTTAAAATGCTAAGTCAACATAAATTAATAAGTTATAAATGATCTCATTATTTAAAAAATCATGATGTTTATTTAATTATTACAATTTTTTAAAAAAATTGTAATTCATTAAATCATTAACCAATAACCCCTAATAATTTTATTTTCCATCTTAAAAAAGTACAGTAATCACTACATCAAAATTTAATCTCCTTTTTAGTTGTAGATATTAAAAAAAAAAGTATACTTCTCTTCTTAAAAAATTATAAATTGTTTTAATATGAGGACAGGAGTTAAAAAAAAAAAAGAAAAACATTTAAAAAAGAGTTGTGCTATGCATCACAACTAAATTAGAGCAAATATTTTACAGAATAACAAAGTATTCTTTTGTTTTGTTTCGATGGAGTTGTTATTTTAATAAAAAAAAAATTTATTTCACTAAAATTATCACTTTATATAATAAAAAAATCAACTAATTTTTATCTAATTATATTATTATTATTAATAAGTTAATTAATAAAATAAAAATATAATAATTTAAATATTAATAAGCCAATAAAAATATTTTAATTTATTTAAAATAATTTTATATAATCAATAAATAATTAGTGTAAGCTTTTTAATATTCTCATTTTCTAAATAAAAGGTCACAAATTTAATATTGTACATGATTCTTTCAGTTCAAGATCAAGTTTTGAGATGTGGGTTATTATAAAAAAATATATATATATATATAATATTTAATGAATTTAATTTTTTTTATGAATTTAATGTTTTTCTTAAAATTTAAAAAATTATAGTATACTAACGAATAATCAACATTTTTAAAATTTTGTCACAGTAATAAAAATATTTATTTATTATTTTAAAATTATTTGTTTAAATAGTAAAAAAAAAATGTGAAATTTAATTATCCACTACAAAAGGGAGCGACAAAGCGTCAAAATTGTTGGCTTTCTCCGTCTGCGAAAAGCAAACGAACCTCACATCACGTGTAAAAAATACGGTGGAATCTTCGTCAGTTGGATTCGGATACCTTGTCGACAAGTGTATAATGGTCAATACATTACATACTCTCTTCTTTCCTGAAAATGAATCCCAAATACTTAGGAAATATATATTTTTTTTTCATCTAAAAAAGAAAAACCAGAGTCCAATTTCTTTCTCTTTCTTCCGCGCCACCCAAGCAGGCAAACACATCGCGCCTTCTCCAAAAGGCAAAAGCCAAATTAGCTCGTTTCTCTGCAAATCTTTTGACTTTTATGGGTTTTGGCTAAAGACTTTTTTCAATTTCGTAAACCAAGAATATTCTTTTTTCTGGGTCGCAATCTACGGGAAATGCATTAATTTGATTTGTAATATTTCAAAAATTAAAAGCAGGAATAAAGTTAAAAACCCCAATCTTTGTTTCTCTTTCTCGCCATTGGGTTTCTCCTGTGGCTATTTCAGGTATGCATTTGATTGTTTTGTTTTGGTTTTCTTATTGGGAGTCAACATTAGAAAACAGAATTGAAATTTCTGCGTAAATGTTGCTTTTTTAAAAAAAAAAAAAAGATATTTTTCTTTTTTTTCCGGTTGCATTTTATTGGGTAATTTTCCTTTTTGCATTATTGACAAGAGACAAGCTTTACTTAGTTGATTGTTTATTTTTCAGGTGCTAATTGATGTAAAAATGTCTACTTTTTTTTATATATGATGACAAGTAAAGGGTTAAAGACTTGTCTATTTGTATGATCTAGAGCTAGATTGTTGCTTACTTGCTCTGTAAGTTATAAATTGTTAGCTTGGATGGTCTCATTCAATCTTCTTTCGTTGGTTGAATGCCTGCTTTTGGAATCATATTGAGCTTGTTTTATGGGGTGCTGAAATGGCTTTCTTTATCTGATTACTTGAAATATCTTTGTTGAAATGGGTTCTTAGTAGTGCAGGCATGATGTAGTATTTGAAAGATGAGATCATATTTGGATGAGATCATGAGAACTGCCATTATAGAATCTGTATTAAGAAATCAAATATTGTATATGGTGTTAATTTAGTCTTCTTTGGAACTACCTGCAGTAATGAACTCTTCTTATTATATATGTTTCCTTGCAGATACTTTGTATTTGGCTTACATTGGTAGCTGGTGTAAAATTTTGAGGCTCCTGAAATTCTGCATCAGCTTGCATACACACTCGTACATAAATGGGGAATAATTGGTTGTTTTTCAGGAATCTAGATGACGGATCTCCTTATATCTTACCAATAGAGCCTCTTCTATCCCAACGTTTCAGAGGTCATGTATTTTCCCAATTAAATTCATTTGTGGACAATTCTTTAAACCAATCTAGATTCTTATACATCCCTGGAAGCATGGCATTTCAAGAAGCTCTTAACTGCATGTCAAAGTTTGCGGGTGCTTTACTTCTTTGGTTAACTAGTGCATCCAGTTCAAATTTGAGCCGACAAATAGCAGGAAGGCAATCAGGACCAAGACCTGGAAGCAGTCAGCCTCCTACTCAAGTTAAGCATATCACTTCCACTAGAAATAGTCTTGCTGGGTTTCAGTTTGGCTCTAAATCAAAAGTAGAATCATCTTCTCCTATGGTTTTTGATAAGATTTCAAGTTTTATGTTGAGGCTTCTCTGCAGAGAAGTTGAAAGGCTTCAATCATTCCCTGTGCTCTCATTAGCTGCTGCTCTGATACCACCATTTGATAAATTGTGAGTCTTGATATTTAAAGAATTAATTCTTTAATTTGCGTTCAAGTATTTCTTACTGAACTTTTCTTGTACTTTGTGAATGGAATTTTCCACTTACAAATTGATTTGCTATTTATGTTTATCAGATCTTCTAAGGTATTAGCTATTCCATTGGAGAACGGAGATGTACAGATCCGTGGATCCGTAGATCAAAGGCATTGTGAAGTTGAGCGACATAGATGTTCAGGCCTTTCATTTGCTGACTTAAATTGGACAAGACATGCTGTAGAGCCCAGAACTGGTATTGAGTTTCCAGTGATTTTGGACATCTTAGCTGGAGAGAAAAGGTCTGGTTTAACTTCAGAGGTAAACATCAAAACTTCTTGTTTTCTCATATTTAATTTGTACTCTTATATGAGCTTAATTCATATAGACAACGGTGGTGTCAATTTGATACTCTGGCAATGATTGGTTCTGTGCAACCTTAAAATTTCTGCATCTTTTGGTGGAAACCCATTCCTCATTTGTAGGCTAGGTGTGTAATTACTCCACCTTTGAAACTAATTTGTTTCTTTTGTCAACTATAGGGGCTGGTCAAGGTAATTTGCCAAGTAATTTGGTAAAAGATTCTTAGAAAATAAGGTGTTAAAATCTGAAGATATTAAGTTGTTAAGCTTGGTAACTTATCCAGAAATTTGATTTTGATATTTATTTTTGCCACTCTTATATCATTGATTTTTCTGAACTTTCACCTATTCAACATAAATTTTAAGAAATTGCAATTTTTATACTGTTGTCCTATATTTGTCGCTGTGCTGTAAGCTCTATTGCTTAAACAGTTATTTGGGATACATAGTGGAGCTTAGATTTGTTTTGTGGTTTAGTATTTTTTGTCGGGATATTGGTGATTTTGAGTTTCCTGGCTTCTGGTGCTCTACTTGTCTCTGATTGGCTTTGCTGCTTCTACATTATATACTGCAGATCTGAGATTGTGAAACAGTGAAATTCTTAACAGCCTCTTTTTTTTTTCTTTCATTTTTTTACATTCCTTTCAAGTAGATTTTTGGATGGTCTCATTTGTTGTCTTTCACCTTGAATGGATTCCTTTCTAATGTACAACTTTTATTATCCTTCCAAGACATGTCCTAGCTTCCATTAAGCATGAGGCTGAAGGAATTTTCACTTGCCCCCTCAAAAATTGTAGAATTTCTCATTCTTGTGCTCATATGATTAATGTTATGATTTCCAATGTGGCTACATTTGCTACTTGTTAGTATGAAGCTCTATAAATGGCATTCATTTTCTTTGAGATCATATCTATCCCACCTTGTGTGTTTACCATGTTTAACTTCTAGACTTATTTTCAGGTCCTTGTTGGAACTGGATCAAGAACTATGAAAATAATCAAAATAAAATCTCTGAAGGTTTATGCATTTGGTTTTTGTAAGTATTCTTACACTTTCACTGCATGGTTCTTCGTTCATTTTATTGAAGTAACACTTGATTATTACTTCATGTCAGATGTTCATCCTGATTCACTCTGTGAGAAATTGGGCCCAAAATATGCTTCTGTTCCAGTGGATAAATTAAACAAATGTCGTGACTTTTATGAGGATCTTCTCAGGTATGTGATTTCGTTGCTTTATATTATTGTTGTTATCTTTTGTCATTTGTTGACTTGTGTGTACAAACCATCGAGTCTGAAGTTTTCTGGACAATTCTTCTTGTTAATTGCCATACCCTTAATCCCAAATTGCTAGTCCCTTAATTTCTAATTACTCCAAAAAGTTGTCTGTTTAAAAGATTCATTTGCACCATCTAATAGATTCACTAATTATTCTTGAATTGTGTATGCGCCTTAAATGATATGAGTTAGGGAAATCAGGTCTGTAAGATAGAGTAGTATTTTAGGACAAGAAAACAAAAGTTCTATGTATTAGTTTCCAGGTGAGTGCCCATCATTTGGTAGATTTGTTCTGATCTATTTTTTTTTTCAGGTAATACCTAGCATGTGATGAGCTGCTCACTTACTTTCATATTGTTGGACCTCCATTTCCATGACTATCTCATATTTTGTTCTTTTTTTAAAAAAAAAAAATTCTATTACTGTTTTTATTGAAGTTTGAGTGTGCTGTAGAGAGGATATTGGCATGACTATTCGGCTTGTCATTAACTGCAATGGGATGAAGATCAATACCGTGAAAGAGTAAGTCAAGCTTTATTTGTGTATTTACTTGAAAGAATTAGTGGATTTGGTATCTGATTTGAGCAATGCGTTGGAGCGTGCTGGAAATACTCAATACAATGTGGAAAAACCATCATTTTATGCACTATCTTGGGTTCAGATCTTTGTGACATTTTTATCACATTTTAGCAGTTCAGCAGGCATTTTAGGTTTTATGAAACCTGATTGAAAATGTGTCTCAGCATCCAAAAAGCTTCCTCGTCTGACCATAGGATCATCTTGGTTAGCATTTGATTCACTGCATTTTCAAAGCACTCCTGCATTAGAATGTAGTTGGACCACTAATAAGATAGGTTCAATTCCAGTTCAGGCTCCAAGGATGTCTTGAAGATTGAACTGAGTTTTAGCTTAATACTTTCTCTGGGTTGGCTTGGTTCAACCAATTGATCAGGCGCTTTAAGACATTGGACCATTTAATTGTATCTTTGCCTCTGCTCGGTAGAGCTATTAACAGCCTCATTCTCAAGTCATAGATGTTTAGATTGTGATAATTGATGCTGATAACAAGCATCGCTACTCATTCATGCACTTATTTTTATGTGTTTGCAGTGCTTTTGAGAAATCCCTTCGAGCCCGTTTGCTGAAGGTAAAATTATCCAACTAAATTAATTTTTGTTGATTCCTATTGCATCTTGAAACAGGCAAAAACATATGCTTATAATTTTCTCACTCTTGAAACTTTTATTGATTTATTTTAGACAAACCCTGACACTGATTACAATTGCCTGAGAGAATTTGGTTCATTCTTCACAAAAGATATCCCCCTACCTGTGGTTAGTCCTTCAATGCTTAACAATATAATATTTTATTCCTGATCTTTGTTATATCAAGGTTTCATCACTTCAATATGCTATGGAATTTCTGCAGGGAACAATAGTTGATTTTCGACGAACAGCCGATGGGAAACTAATAACTGAAAGTAAGTTGACTCTATTTGTGCTACAGCCTGCATGTCTCATGGCAGGCCATTTGCCTGAGGGCTTTCCGTTTTAGTAAAAATGAGGAAAGCTGTTTATATTCAAGTTTATTACAATTTTATCTACATGCATCTAGATTGAGAAATATTAATGGATAACATTTATTTGTACGCAACCCAATTTCTATTAAACTTTGGCAATTTTTTTCTTGCAGTTGGAGGAAATCAGATTGGAGCAGTTCCTAGCAAGGAATTATGTAGTAAGTGAATTCTCCCTTCTGGCGCCTTAGGTGCACATGCATGAGATGGGTAGACAGAGAAGTAGAAAGGGAGAGATGGTAGGGCGAAATGGCATAAAAATATTCTGACAACCATTTTCACTTGGCAGGGGCTTTCTTTGATATGTACATTGGAGATATTCCAGTTTCAGAGCAAACAAAGGAAGAGATTGGCCAAAATGTAGGCAGTATTATTAGGAAGTGCTAACCTGATTAATCATCCATTTCAATTGTCTCAGTTTTTAGATGAGAAATTGGTTACTTCAAGATCCGGCTGTAGCTCAAATTTCTATCTTGAAGGAGCACAGCCTGAAAAGAAATCAGTGTATTTCTTGGTCAATTGATTATTGCAATAGGTTTAGTTTTATCAGCATTTTATACTCTAAAAAAGGAGAGGAATCAGGAGGAGAACAAATAGTAATATTAAAAAAAGGGGTGCTTGTAATTCTTTAGTTTTTATGGGGATTTCCAGTTTGGATGGTGGCCCCTAACTAAAGACAGTTATACTCATTTATTCAAATTGAGCGGGTCTATAAGATTGAAGCTAATTTCTACTGCTATGATGGTGTGAAACCCCTAAAGCCAGCTTCTTCCCAGTCCTTTTTTTCCCTTTTTTCAGAATTATACTACTAACTTGTTTGGTTCACAGTTGGATGGGAATAGAAATGGTGTTCCAGGTCATAATTGCATTTAAGTTTATTTATTTTTTAAATAACTGCTAAAAAACTAAATAGAGTGTCTTGTTTTAGGTATTATACTTAAATTATGTGCTATTTTAATATAAAATTTAGCATCATTCAAATGTGAAAATATATATAAAAAAAATTGAAATAAAGTTGTATATCGGGAATGATATTCTATTTTTCCGATCAAAAAAAGAGAATGATATTCGATTTCAAATTTTAATGTACCATAAAGTGGTTCATATTCTATTTCTATTATCAGCTTCAATCATTCCTACAAATTTTATATGAGATAAGCGTTTGCTTGCATATTTGGCAAACGATAAAGAAACAATGCCCATGCTAGCTTGTTTGATATGTATAAATTATAAATTTTATTATTTATAAAATTCATTTATACATTTTATTTTTTTATTTTCAATATAAAAGTTTTTTAAAGTTTCTCTCAATTAATTAATCCATAAAATTGATTGCACAAATACAATCTCGTTAAATTAGCTAGGAACTTAGAATTTGTAAGAGTGTGTTCGCATTGTAGATTTTTATTTTTATTTTTTTTTTAAGATCAAAAACTATTTTATATTTTATGTCAAAATTGGAAAGAAAAAAGGGTTAATATGATAAAATTTTGATAGAAAAAATTCAGTTCGATTAAAAAAATAATTAAAGGCCAATTTAATCTAGAGAAAATTACACTCTATAGTATATTTTTTAATTTTTTTAAATATTTTATATTTTTAGTATATCTATACTAAATATATATTTAATATATATCTTAAAAAATGAAATATAATTTCAATATACCAAATATATATTAAAAATATATTTGAAAAGAAATATTTTTGAAATTAAAAGTTAAAAAAATAATAATTTTGAAATTGAAATTGAAAAGAAAATATTTTTAAAAATATTTTTATTTTTTAAGATATTTTTAAAAAAATGTCAAAAATTAACCTACCATGCTACATGGTCCAAATTAAATTTTTGTGCCTCTACAACTCCAATTCTGAGCCCAATGTTTTACATTATAACTAAATTAAGCCCATTATTTCAAACTAAAAGTTAATATTTTACACTACAAGCCCAAATCTCAAATATTCTCAAGGGTTTTTTTATACAAAACTGTAAAAACAAAAAAAAAATTACCAAGCTTATCAAATTTTCAAAATAACTATAATTTATAATTATTTTATAAATTTATCAAATTTATATAGTTTATTATCAGTTTATTATTCATATAATAACTTCTATAAATTTATATGAGTTTATTATAAATTTATTATATAACTCAATTTATGTAAACTTTAATCCTAACTCTTAAGTTAATTGATATCGGTTATATATATATTTTTTACTCGGAATGATTATAAGTCACACTTTTAAAGAGATATAGAGCCATAATATTATTCTAGATAACTTTTATTTAAATTATATTAGGCCTATTATGTTTCTCCAAACTATATATATTTTAATTTATTCAGTTTTTATAAATAAACACATTATAAATTTTTATTTTACATGGTCAAATAATATCAATCTGTGTTTTCTTATTTTATTTTCAATAAAAATTATCTTCATATTTTTTTAATGAACTAATTACAGATTTTATCCATCATAGCATATCTATATATTTATCTTAATATTCTCATTTTATTAAAGCATATTTTATCTATATGTTATCCTTTCAACGTAAAGCTTTTTACCAAGTGTCATAGCAGGCTGCATTACACTCCATTTCATTCAACATATTTTAATTTTAGGGCTTTTAATAAAAATATAAAAAAAATTAAAAAAATTTTAAATTTATCATATTTATAAATTATTTATCAAAATACCATATTTTTATTAGTTTATAATAAAATTACTAAAATACCCCTAATAAAAAATGACTCATTCCGTTTTATTTTAAGTATATTGTAAGAATTATGAGCACAGACCAAAAAAATAATTACTCACTATAAATTTTATAAAAATTTTATTATAATTTACTTAAATAATATTTTCCATCTTTCTTATTTTATTTTTTTTTATTAATTAATAAGAATATTATTATAACTTTTTAATTAATGCTCTTTTGAATTATTGAAAATGATGTTTAAAGGTTAATAAAAAAATTTTTCTCATACCACATTTGAAATAAAACGATGGAAGTAAAAATTTAAAAAAAATACTGTGAAAGGATGTCATTTTTCTTTAATTTTATATCTAATATTTTTTTGTAATCTTATTCTCTTAAATAATTAAGTCAAAGTACTTGAAATGAGTTATAAAATATTGTTATTTCATTCAAAATAATTTTATCTCTTTTTTTTTTATTTATATTGCGAATTTATTATATATTTTTATAAAATAATTAAAGTGACGGTCGTTAAAATTTTATAAATTTTCATTGTGAGGGGGTGTTATTTTTCCTACATGCATCACTCAACTAAGCCCAAGGTTTCAAATATATATATATATATATACACACACACACACACACACACATATAAATATGTACATATACACCTTTTTTGTTTATTTGATTTGGGTCGACCTTAAATTTATGAAACAACACTAATACTATTAATTAAAAGATTCACTGCCATTTAGTAGCGTAAATAAGTCAACAATTTTACATCCTATTTATCATGAGGAATGGGATATAAATTTCTGCTGGGCGTTATACATGAAAAATTTAAAACATAATACCATCAACTGAAAAAACCATTCACTAAATATATGATAGAAAAGGTATAATTAAAGCCTGTAATAAGGTAAACAATGTGTTCCTAATTTAATTGCTTAATAATCAATTGATTGCAAATGCTAATTGTAATTTACTTTTGTTATATTATTATTAGGTAAATGTTGTTGTTGGGTTAGAGACATTTTAGTCCAAAAAACTAAATTTCTAACCCTCTATTTTTGCCTCTCAGAATCTCTCCAATAAGCTAGCTAATAGCTATAGCACAATTATTATTAAGCGCACATAAAAAAAATAAATAATTTCTAAAAAAATTTAATTTCACTCCATAAAAAATCTAAAACCAAATAAAATATCTTGCAACCATAGCCATCATTTCTTTATACACTTTCAATTCTAAAAACAAACATTCTATTATCACAAAATTCGCAACTACCTATTTTGTTTTTTCTTTTTAAAGTTGGCAACACAATGCAAGAAAATTCATTCCCCCCACTAATTCATTTTCTTATTTCTTTCTTGTGTTCTTGATAAAATTTCTTCTTTGTTTTGAGGGGGATAGATAAGTAGACAATTATTTAAACTATTATTAAATATTTTATTGTCTCCTGCGAATTTTTTTAAACTTTTTTTATTAATTCATGGGTAATTTAAAAAGACCATCATTGGCCATTATTGTGGCATGGTTGGCTCTCTTTCAAGGACTTTTGGTAGCTGTTAATGGGCATTTTAATTATAAAGAAGCCTTAACTAAGTGCCTTATTTCTTAGAAGCACAAAGATCAGGAAAACTACTCCAAAATAACAGGCTACCTTGGAGAGGAGATTCTGGCCTTGATGATGGTAAACTTGCAAATGTGAGTACCTTGCATCAAAATGGAATTGACAATTGATTAATTTGGTCAGATGAGAATTGTAATATTAATTGGTTTTGAACCGTTGATTAGGTGGACCTTGTTGGAGGATATTATGATGCGGGAGACAATGTTAAATATGGATTACCAATGGCTTTTACAATAACAACTCTGTCATGGAGTGCTATTGCTTATCATAGAGAATTAGAAGCAACTGGTGAGATAGGAAATGTTCGTGCTGCTGTTAAATGGGGAACAGATTATTTTCTAAAAGCTGCTAGTAGAAGCAACCGTTTGTATGTGCAGGTAATCTTGAAATTAATTAATCCTGAAATCCTGTCAGAATCAAGTTTTGTCAAGCTAATTGGATTAATGTATTAAGTAGGAGATCCAGAAAAGGATCATCAATGTTGGGTTCGGCCAGAAAATATGAGGACACCAAGAGCTGTATTAAAGATTGATGATCATGACCCTGGAACAGAAATTGCAGCAGAAACTGCAGCTGCAATGGCTACTTCTTCTATGGTTTTTAGACCAGTAAATCGAACCTATGCCCGTAGTCTTCTCAACAAGGCCAAACTGGTTATCTTTGTTTTGTTTAAGTATATTCGAAGGCCTAATTTAGTTAATTAATCAAATCTTAATGTTGTTACGATGTTTTACTTTTCTGGGTTATTAATTTCTTTTTCAGCTTTTTACACTCGCTAAATAGCACAAAGGAACCTATGATGGAGAATGCCCCTCCTATTGCTCTTACTCTGGCTACAATGTACTCACTACCTATTTATACTTCAATTTTATTGAACATTTAATGTTGGATAATTTAACAAAAATGATTTATTAACTAATGCAGGATGAGCTAATGTGGGCAGCATCTTGGCTATACATGGCAAGCAAGAAAACCACTTACTTGCGCTATGTTATAGATGAATCTATTAATGCTAATGTTGCTGAATTTAGCTGGGATCTCAAATACGCTGGAGCCCAAATTCTGCTGTCTAAGGTTCATTTTTAATTAATTAACTTTTCCTCTTCTTCTCTGTTTTTCATATATATATAATTGGAGATGAAAATAAGTAAATGACAATTGAATTTCTTGATCATTTGCAGTTTTTCTTCCAGGGAGAGGGCGGTTTAGCCCCTCAGAAAAATGGAGCTGATAGTTTTGTATGTTCAGTTCTTCCTGATAGCCCTTACCATCAAATTTATGTAACCCCAGGTGGTGTTCTTCACTTAAGAGATGGAGCCAACACTCAGTATGTCACTGCCACTGCTATGCTTTTAAGTGTTTATAGTGACTATCTCAAACACTATAATCAAAAGGTCACCTGTGGAAACAAGCAAAATGATCATACGTGCCTAATGAAATTTGCCAAGCAGCAGGTATATATATAATTCAAAACTCAAAACCCGCCATGTCTAATGAAAATTGCTAGGCGCTAGGCAACAACCAATAATTTTTTATTGTTATTATTGCAATACAGGGAAAGGGGATCGAACCTGGATCTATTCAGGGGAAGTACACTTGTTTGTTAAGTTATGCCTCGTGGCAACAACCATTAATTAATCAATGTAAAATTGCAGATGGATTACTTGCTAGGAGACAACCCACAAAAAAGATCATACATGGTTGGCTTTGGAAACAACCCACCAGTGCAACCACACCATAAAGGAGCTTCAGTTCCAATGTCACAAGCAAATGAAGACGTGAGTTGTCCGATGAGCTTTGTGCACTGGTTTCAGAAGGATGGGCCAAACCCTAATGAGCTGACCGGTGCTTTTGTTGGAGGACCTGACAAACAAGACAACTTCGTCGATAAACGCTCTTCTTCATCATATACTGAGCCATGTACTTATGTTAACTCTATTGCTGTGGGTGTTCTGGCAAAGCTGGCAACACACCCTGTCTAATGAAATTCAGAATTTGTGCCCTGTAAATTTAATTTTATATTGAGCATCAAAAAAATTAAAAACATTGGCTCAACTTTATTATCATTATCGACTGGGATTTATTATGCGTGTATCATCTATACTTTGATCTCAATTTACACAATTTTTGTAAGCATTGTAGAGCCAAAACAAGTTGATTTTATTCGGTATAAATTTAATTTCAATGGGAAGTGAAATTCAAGATTTCAGTCTTGAACTCCTAAACCAAATTCTCATTCATCATTCTCCATTTGGTGTTCAAGTTAATTGAATTTTATTAACTAATTACATTATTAATCCATTAACATCTACGAGTTTATGTTGGCAATTAAATCCAAATTTTCAATTAATATTATGACTTTTTTTTTGGTCCAATTATAATTTAATATGCATATAAAAAAACTAGAATCTATTTTTGTAAATTAAAATTTATTTAATAAAAAAACCTTATTACTTTATATTAAAATTAATTTTACATTTAAATTGGCCATATTTGCTGTAATTCAATTTTTTTTTTTGGAAGAATCTAGAAACCGAATCAGACAATTGGTTTACTCTGGCGTTAAGAAAACGCAAGCTGTTCTATGCTTCGTGGAAACAGGCAATACCCAAATAATATTCAAAGGCATTCTATTTCTAGCCTTTATTACAACAGCCTTAAACAGACAATGGAATGCGGATAAGGATAAGGTTTCTCTGTGTCTCTTTCATCGAAATATTATTATTACTCATCAAATTACTTTAGAAGACAAATGATTAGATTGCAATAAAACATTTGTAAGACAAATTAAATGACCATGCGCTTGATTTTCCAGTCGCCGGCAGAGACGGAGGAAGAGAATAATTTAGCTATTCCACGTCCTCGTCCATTGGCAAGAACAGCAATCTGTGGGGGAGTGAATCATCAGACAGTGAAGATTGCAAAGAGGAGCATGAGGTGCAAAGCGCCTGCAAAGGCAAATGCAATTCCCTGGATCCTTCAGAGGAGGCTTTGATTATCAGGTAAATAATTCTTCTTCTTCTCTTTTTTTTTTTTTTTGGTACCATATGCTTCTATCGGTATAGTATGAAAATCTAAATGCATTAGTTCAAAAAAAAAATCTAAATGCAATGTTTGAATTAATAATTTAATTTTTGTTTTCGGACCATAATCTCATTGGTGAAACTTTTAACAATTGAATTGCTAATAAGGCTAACAATTGTTATATATATATATATATACACTATATATATATACGTATGTATATGGGGGAAATTTTCACTCATTACCTCACGAAATTTGGCTAATGTATATTGTTGTTTATATAATTCGTGTTTTTTTTATCGTCTCTTGACCTCATATTGGTAGTTTTCTCTATCGTTAAAACCTTAAATGACAGATGATGTAGCACTGTTAGCTGACATGCACGCATAATATTTTTAAAATATGCCGCAACACATGGGCGAAGCTATAACTTCAATAGAATGGGGCTAAATTTCTTTTATAGTTTTGCCTTTACATTTGATTTTTTATTTATATTGTTATCTCAATACTCACTAAATAAATTAATTAAATATATATATACACACTTATAATTTATCTGATGAATAAAAAATAAAAAAATATTATATCATAAAAATAATTTTTTAAGAAAATTTAAATAAAAAAATTATCACACAATATTAAAAATAAAAATAATAAAATCAAAAATTAAAAGCAAAAAAAAAAGAAAATTAAATGAAAAAAATTTAAAAATTAAAGATTCTAATCTTATATTATTTCTTAATTTCTTTTCTTTTCATTTTCTTTTAATTTTTTTCTAATCTCTTGATTTATTGGATGGATTTAAATTAATTTCATTAATTTGTCATTTTTTTAATTTTTTATTGAAGTATATATGTTTTATCATTTTTTTAGGAAAATATATTTATTTGGTAAAAAAATAATTTATTAGAATTTTTTTACTTAATTTAAAGAAGAGATAGGAAATTTTTGGGTAGAGGACTTTGGGTGAAATGTAGACAAGCTTCGTCTGTTTCTTCCTCAGAATATTATTGATTTGATTATGCCTCTTTGCCTTGTGGATGGAGAAGTTGATGATGTTTGCTGGAGTAGGTCCAAGTCTGGTTCATATACAGTTAAAACTGGGTATGATGTGGCGATGGGAAACAATGCTGGGCATGATAGCAAGTTATGGAAGCTGATTTGGAGAATTTCGGCTACTCAACGTATCCGTTTCTTCATTTGGGAAGCTACTCATGGGAAAATTTTGTGCAACGTCGAAAGGAAGAAGAGGCATTTTACTGACGTGGATACTTGCCCAATCTGTAATTGCCATGCTGAATCCATTCTCCACGCTTTGAGAGATTGCCTTGCTGTTAAGCAGGTCTGGCAACAAATCGGCGCTGCAACTGTAGTTAATGATTTTTTTTTATTATTCAGGATGTGAAGGTCTGGATTCATAGCAACATGAGGGTGATGGATCAGGGACCGAATGGTATTCTGTGGCCATCTCTTTTCTCTGTCGCAGTTTGGTGGTTTTGGCGGAGCAGGAATAGTAGCATTTTCGGTATGGGTGTTGATGGGATTATTGCAGATAGGAATTTTTTGCTGAATCAAGCTTTGCAGATAGAAGTTGCTTGGAAGAGAAGATTGAAGGTTAATGAGCATTGTTGTCCGTCGATTCTCCTGGTAGCGTGGAAGCCTCCGTTGCAGGGGTGGGTGGTCTTTAATACAGATGGAGCTTCTAAGGGTAATCCGGGTAGAGCTGCTTGTGCTGGAGTGGCTCGGGATCATCTTGGGAACTGGATGGTGGGTTTTTGGGGTTGTATTGGTACTTGTGGTTCTCTTGAAGCTGAATTGTGGGGCGTGGTTTTTGCTCTTAAGATTGCTTGGACTAAAGGGTGGAAGCAGGTTGTTATTCAAAGTGATTCTAGAGTTGTTGTTTCTCTTTTGATTGAGGGAGGAGCAGGGACAGTTAGAGTGAGAAATTTGCTGTCTACTTGTAGGGCGTTAATGAATCAAGATTGGAGTGTGCAGTTTTGTCACGTCTACAGGGAAGCAAATTCGGTTGCCGATGGTTTGGCCAATTTGGCTTTTGGTGATGCTTTGGGTTTAAAGGTTTTATCTTCTCCACCGACGGCGATTCTTCATTTATTGGATGCTGATAAAGTTGGGGTTGCTTGGCCTCGTTTGATTGTTTAAGGGCTCTATCCCTCCGAAGGAGAGAAAAAAAAAGGAGAGATAGGAAATAATTAAAATTTTGAATGAGATAAATAAAAAATTTTAAAATTTTATTATATATATATATGTATATTCCCAAAATAGAAGGGGGCAGTTGCCCCCTTCTATTACGTAACATATTGATATTGTGTCATGTTAGCATGTATTTGACATAGCATGCTAATATCAACGCCATATCATGCTACATAACGCCATATTATTTGTTATAGTTTTAATGTAAGTGTTACTTATGTGAAGTTGAAAAACGATCAATACAAAAAATAAATTATAAAAATAATAATAAATATTAGTTAATTTTTAAGATACGAGTCAAAATTATATATATATATATATATATATATTATTGCATTAAACTCGTACATTAATTGAATTGGATTTAAAAGTAAAATTTTATTCAATTTAAACAGGATATTTTTTGATGTAAAATCTTTTGTTGAAGTCCATTGGGACGTTAATCTAATAAATTAGAAACAAAATGAACACGTTACGCATGCACAAATTTATCATAAAATCGAATTAAGTTTTACGAATAAAGCAAAACATATGGCGGTTATTTTTCTTAATCTAATAAAATTAACAAGAATTACAATTGCAGGAGGCATATCAGAGTTCTACCATGGAAAATAAAAGTCCTTTATGTGTTTAGCTAAGGCTTCTTCTTTTTCCTCCATTGCAAAGCCAGAGGATATATACACAAGAGCACGTAGAAATGAACTTGCCCATCGTCTATGGAACAAGCACAAAAGTACTGGGTGTGGAATAGCAAAGAAACTGACAATTAGTTCAAGAAAAAGCACATTAGCTTCAGGGCTTATTTGAAAGGGGAAGAAAACTTAATTCCCCTAAATGAAAGGGGAAGAAAACTTAATTCCCTTAAAACCTAAAATATGCATAGATCACTATATTATTCAAATTAAATTGCAAAGGGTAGAATTGCGTACCTGACATCATCGTATGTTGATGCTGAAGACGATTCTGGGGTTTATCGCCTTCCAGGGGATACACACTTTAGGTTATGCGGAAGCACTACTGAAGGAACGTAATGTTCTCTAAAGTTGTTGTTATGTTCCCCCGGAGACCACGACCCCTTATTTATAACTGATGATGATGTTTAATTTCTATTTTGGTCCTTCAACAAAACAGAAATTCTTATCGGTCTCTATACTTATAATCCTATTACGAGTAGGACACCTCAATAGTCAACAATCCTAATTTAATCAAAACTTTAATTTGAATATCTTAATTTGACTGCAATACATATTTAATATTTAAATATATTTAGCCCACACTTAGGATTAATTTTAACAATAAAATTAATTCTAACAATCTCCCACTTGGGCTAACATATATTAAATATAAATGTATATACCTTAATGAGCTCATAAAAGCAGTCATACTAAAGGTGTCTCAAACAATCTCGTCCATTGATTATATTGATAAAGGACTGAAGGGTCAGTCGCCACATTCATCGTGACTCAAACCACCATCAATCACATTACCAATACTCTCAAATGACATAGATCAATAATAGGAGTGTAGCATGGAAACTACATGTAATGTGATCTAATCATGCCTGTTTCCAACTGGTCATAATTTAGTGAGATCAATCAATAATAATACAGAGTGTAACAAAATAAATACTTTATTTTCTGCAGAAACTGAGTATTAATAACATAATATATCCATTACAAAACAGAGTATACATAAATATAATGTAACCATAATGAACAAACTCCACTGAAACTAAATAGTCTCAAATAATGTGACACCCATATGAGCAGTGTGCTCATGAAAAACTTTCGGTATCACAGCCTTAGTGAGCGGATCCGCAATCATGGAGTTCGTTCTAATATGCTCTATGGATATCTGTCCACTCTGTACTCTCTCCCTCACAGCCAGAAACTTTATCCCAATGTGTCTCGATCGAGAAGAGCTTCTGTTGTTGTTGGAGAATAAGACTGCTGAGTTATTATCACAGTATAACTTTAATGGCCTTTCAATGTCATTCACAATGCGCAGCCCTGTGACAAAGTTCCTCAGCCAGATTGCCTGATTGGATGCCTCATAACTTGCTACAAATTCTGCTTCCATGGTGGAGGTAGCTACTAGAGTTTGTTTCACACTCTTCCAAGAAATAGCACCGCCAGCCAAGAGATATATGTAGCCTGATGTGGATTTCCGACTGTCTTGGCATCCCGCGAAATCAGAATCAGTATACTCAATGATCTCAAGCTGATCTGATCGCCTGTATGTGAGCATATGTCACTTAGTTCTCTGAAGATACCTCAAGACTCTTTTGGCTGCTTTCCAATGATCCATTCCTGGATTGCTGAGATATCATCCTAACATGCCAACTATGAATGAGATATCTCCCAACTGCTGACGCATAAGGAATCTTCTGCATCTCCTGAATCTCAAGTTCACCCTTTGGACACTAATCAAGACTGAATTTATCTCCTTTAGCAACTAGGGTATCAATTGGTCTACTGTTGTGCATACTAAATCGCTTGAGCACTTTCTCAATATAGCCCTTTTGTGATAATTCAAGAATACCTCGAGTACGGTCTCGATGTATTTGAATCCCTAATACAAAAGAAGCTTCACCTAAATCTTTCATCTCAAAGTGTTTTGAAAGAAAGACTTTGGTCTCGTGCAGCAAGTCTTTACAGTTAGTAGCAAGCAATATGTCATCCACATATAAGACAAAAAAGATAAACCTACTCCCACTGAACTTGTGATACACACAATCTTCCACAGCATTTGTCTCAAAACCGAAAGAGATAACTACTTCATGGAACTTGAAGTACCACTGACGAGAAGCCTGCTTGAGTCCATAAATGGATTTCTTTAATCTGCATACCAGTCGCTTTGGGTCTCCAGACACAAAGTTTTCTGGCTGCACCATATAGATGGTTTCATCAATGTCTCCATTAAAAAACGCAGTCTTCACATCCATTTGATGTAACTCAAGATCAAAATGTGCAACTAAAGTCATGATTGTCCTAGAAGAGTCCTTTGATGAAACCGGAGAGAATGTCTCTTTATAGTCAATCCCCTCTTTCTGAGTGAAGCCTTTAGCTACAAGACGTGCCTTATATCTTTCCACATTACCTTTAGAATTCCTCTTGGTTTTAAATATCCATTTGCTACCAATGAGTTTCTTTCCTTCAGGTAATGGAACAAGATCCCAAACTTGATTGTCTTGCATAGATTTATATTCTTCACGCATTGTCTCAATCCACTTATGAGAGTTGGAATCCTGCATGACATGATGAAAGCTGATTGGATCATCTTCCACCATGTCTACAGTGTCCTCATGTTCCTGAAGATATACTACATAGTCATCCGGAATAGCATTTCTTCTTTCTCTAGTGGACCTTCTTAAAGGCACAGGTTCTGGCTCAAATTCTTGAGGTTGTTGAGCTTGTACTTGAGGAAGAACAACTTCTTCATCCTGATGGGGAAGTTGATAAACATTGTCTTGTATTGGATCCGGAATTGCTTCTGGGATATTAACAATTCTAGGAACCTGAACAGTCCCAGGAGCAAAGATAGGAATCGACACTGAGTGTTCCTGACTCGATCCCTCCTCAAAGACAATGTTTCTAACCTTATTTCTCCCCCCAAACTCAACATCCTCAAAGAATGTTGCAATTCTCGTCTCAAAAATAGATCTGGAAGTAGGATTATAAAACTTAAAACCCCGAGATCGCTCAGAATAACCAACAAAGTGGCTACTAACAGTTTTGGAGTCCAATTTTGTCTCATTAGGCCTATAAGGCCTAGCCTCAGCAGGACATCCTCAAACATGAAGGTGCTTTAGACTGGGCTTGCGTCCAGTCCAAAGCTCATAAGGTGTCTTTACAGCTGCTTTAGTTGGTACTATGTTAAGAAGATAGACTGCTGTTTTTAATGCTTCTCCCCACAGAGACTCAGGTAAAGAAGAATGACTGATCATACTTCTAACCATATCCATAAGAGTCCTGTTACGTCTCTCAGATACACCATTCATGCTGGGTGTACCAGGCATGGTGTATTGAGGGACTATACCAAAGTCCTGTAAGAAAATAGCAAATGGTCATGGACGTTGTTCACCTGAACCGTCATATCTACCGTAGTACTCACCACCACGGTCAGATCTAACGCATTTAATCTTCTTTCCGAGTTGGTTTTCAACTTCGGCCTTATAAGATTTGAAAACGTCCGGAGACTCTGATTTCTCATGAATGAGATATAGGTACCCGTAACGTGAGTAATCGTCTATGAATGATATGAAGTATCTTTGGTCATTCCTTGTTGCTATAGGAAATGGACCACAGATGTCTGTATGTATCAATTCTAAGACGTTTGATGATCTGTTGGCACCTAGTCTCTTTTGCTTAGTCTGTTTGCCTTTAATACACTAAACACAGGAGTCCAAATCTGTGTAATCAAGTGTGTTTAGGATACCATTTGACACAAGACATTCTATTCTAGATTTGGATATGTGACCCAAACGTCTGTGCCAAAGTTCAGCTGAATTATCTATATTTCGCTTCCTTTTGGTACCTATAGTACTTACCTGCAGGGTTTCATTATAAGAATCATTAATATCCAACATATATAGATTATCACATGCATTCAAGAAGCCAGTACCAAAAATTTTTGAATCCATAGATAAAGTAAATAAACTGTCTCCAAATGAACAAGTAAAACCAGATTTGTCCAAATAAGAAACAGAAATTAAATTCCGTCTAAACGTCGGAATAACAAAAATATCTACAAGATCCAAAAAAACAACCAGTTCTTAAACACAATCTAATATGCCCAATTGCCTCTACCTCCACTAGATCGCCATTTCCCACATAGACGTATCTTTCACCGTCAGTTGGCTTTCGGTAGTTCAGGCAACCCTGCAATGAAACACTTATGTGAGCGGTAGCATCAGAATCCATCCAATAAGTGTTTCTAGGAGCTGAAGTTAAATTAACCTCAGAACAGACTAAAACAAGGTACTTACCCTTCTTGACACGCCATGTGGCGTATTTAGGACAGTCCTTCTTTAAGTGTCCAGACTTGCTGCAGAAGAAGCATTTTAATTCCTTAGGCTTCTTTTGTACCGGACCTTTATCAGCAGTCTTCTTTCTTTTATTGTTCTTGCCCTTATCTGCTGAAGAGACCAGATGAGCACTCTCCCTCTTAGTAGCCAACAGCTTTTCCTCCTCATCCACACAATGAGCAATGAGCTCGTTAAGAGTCCATTTGCTCGGCTGGCAGTTATATGAAGTCCTGATATGCCCATACTGTGGTGGAAGAGAATTCAAAGCTAGATGGACTAACAGGTCATCTGGTAAAACCAAATCCAGGACCTTTAGCCTCTTGGCTATTTGGGACATGCTCAGTATATGCTCACGAACACTACCATTGCCAGTATACCTTATGGAGGTGAGTTTTCCTAAAAGCGTCCCCACTTCGGCCTTGTCATTTTTGACATAGACCTTCTCCAGCTCAGCAAGATAGTTTTAGCATTACTTTCTTCAGCAGAAAATGGCTCCTCGAACATGTTCTGGGATTCCCTGCTGCATGATCATAAGACCTAAGCGGTTAGAACGCTCCCACTTCTCATACTGAACCCTCTGAGCATCTGTGCTCTCTTCAGTAAGAGGAGCAGGTTTGTCCATCCTGAATGCAAGGTCTAAGTCCATACAACCCAGATAAATCATGATGCTTGATTTCCATGAACCAGAGTTTGACCCCTCAAGCATAGGGATAGTGTTAGGATTATACGGCATGCTAACTGAATTCAGAGAAAATAAATAATAAATAAATGACATAAGCTCACAATCCACAAAAAAATTGAAACAAATCACAGAAGTAGAGTTTAAATATTGGAAACAAGATACCGGACACAACATTAATATTCTCATCTTTGGACATAAAATATTAACTGTAATTGGTATCTCAACGCAGTAATCAAATATTGACAATTCAGTCCTGTCAAATAATAAATTTTCCTTTGGGTCGATTTATTATCCACATGGATGAATACATAATAATTATCACATATTTATTACCACAATGTATTCTCAATTCAGCCAGATAGCAACCTTCCTTTGGGCCTGTTTACTACCCGCAATGAATTTTAATACATCTGTCTAATATCCTAAATAAATTAATTTACACAATAGAGGTCACTTTGGCAACTTTTTGCTTCAATTAATTTATTAAAAATATTAAACACAATCATGACTAAAATACCAAAATTTAAACTCAATTGAATTAAATTTTAAATTGAAATTTTAAAATTAAATGAATTTTTTTTATTTACGATTTAATCGAAGATCAAATCAAAATTTCATAAAAATTTAATCAATTAATTAAAATTCTTAACTGTGTTCTTCTAAACCAAAACGAAGAATAACAAAACTGTTCACGAAATACTGTTCACAAAACACTGTCCACGAAATATTGTTCACAAAACACTGTTCACGAAACACTGTTCTGGAAAACTGTTCACGAAACAACTGTTTTATACAGTTTCAAAACAGATTTTTTTTAAATTAATTAATTACATAATTAATTAACCCAAAAATTAATTAATTCCAGAAAAAATCACAAGCACAAATTCAAGTTCAGAAATTGATTTTTCCAGAATCAATTAAATAATAAAAGTAATTTAATCCAAAAACAAATCAAACCAAAATTAATTTCAGATTAATAATTTCGATTTCAAATTAATTCTCGAAAATTACAATCACCGAATTAATTTTCTAGAATTAAGTAATTTTCTAGAATTAAAACAATAATCAATACCGCAATTTAATCGGAAAATCTAGCAACCTAGCATAGGGCTCTGATACCAATTGAAAGGGGAAGAAAACTTAATTCCCCTAAAACCTAAAATATGCATAGATCACTATATTATTCAAATTAAATTGCAAATGACAGAATTGCGTACCTGACATCATCGTATATTGATGCTGAAGATGATTATGAGGTTTATCGCCTTCCAGGGGATACACACTTTATGCGGAAGCATTACTGAAGGAACGTAATGTTCTTTAAAATTGTTGTTATGTTCCCCCGGAGACCATGACCCCTTATTTATAACTGATGATGATGTTTAATTTCTATTTTGGTCTTTCAACAAAACAGAAATTCTTATCGGTCTCTACACTTATAATCCTATTACGAGTAAGACACCTCAATAGTCAACAATCTTAATTTAATCAAAACTTTAATTTGACTATCTTAATTTGACTGCCATACATATTTAATATTTAAATATATTTAGCACACACTTAGAATTAATTTTAACAATAAAATTAATTCTAACATTATTGCCTTAAGCAGGTCAGAAAGCATTAGTAGTTCAAATTCAGATTTTAGCTTAAATTTTAAGTCTCCAGAACCAGAAAATGGGCTCCCACGATCAATGGGATCTCATAATAATCTAGCCTCTTTAGTCTTTACCCAACAAAATAGTCTTCCTATGATTCAATCATTTTCCTTGCCTGAAATACGACATTCTGTAACCTCTAAAACTACAAGATTCAGTTGTCGTTTTATTGTTTAATTAATTCTTTATTTTGTGAATATTACAATGTGGAGGGGGAGAAATGGAATTTAAATCTATTTAAGATTAATGCATTTATGGCCAGACAATGGCTTTGCGTGCAATTAAAGCTTTATTTTGATCCAAGAAGATATGATATATATGTCTCAAGTTTGCAAGCCAAATACATCATTGGCCACCAAAAGAAAATTATGGCCGCGGAAGTTGAATCAGCATAGATGTAACCTTTTTATTTTATTTTTATTTTTAAATTAAAACTAGCGCATGTACATGTATGTCATAATCTTTTTTTTATATATAAATTTGTTGTCTTATCTTTATAATTTAGTCAGGAAATTATACCTAATAGTTAGTTGAAATGCAATTTAGATTCTAACATTTTATGTTTAGATTTTTAACCATTAAATTGAAATATTTTCTCATTTTAAGTATTATATAAAAAAAATTATATTTTACTTTAAACGTTACTTTTAAAATTTTAATAAAATATTAATTAAAAAATTTAATATTATTTCTATTAATTATTAAAAGAGAATAAATAAGCTGAGAGATGCGAGAGAGTATTTAGGTAAATTATAATAAAATTTTTATAAAATTTATAATAATTAGTTATTTTTTAATTTATGCACATTGTTCTTACACAATATTTGAAATGAAACGAATAAATTATTTAATAAAATTAATTATTAAAGTTTTATTTCTAAATTGAATATATAATGATTTAGAATACATATATAATATTAAAATAATTGCTACAGTCATAATATTACATCATATATTTTAATTAATTTTTTAAAAATTAATTTATTATTTAATTTATTTAGTATAATATATATTTATTTATATAAATATAAATATCTAAAAAAATAAGAGATAAATTTTTAATAATTTATTATTTTATTAGATAATATTTATTTATTATTAATATCAAATATATATAATATTATAATTATATTTAAACTCTTTAAATAAATATCTCTAATAAATAATTTATTATTTATCTATAATATTATAATTATGTTTAAATTCTCTAAATAAATACATTTAATAATAAATTAATTATCTATTCTAATAAATAATAAATTTATACTAAAACTATTGTTGCTTACAGAATATTATGCTACTTGTGGTTATCTTAATGTGTCTTAATTTTTTACTTTTATTAGCATTACTTATCGTTGTTTTAATGTATTTTAATTTTTTAATATTTTAAATTAAATTATTATTTATTATAATAGATATTTATTAAAAGAGTTTAAATAGAATTTATATTAATAATAATTATATTTAATTTGAGAGTTTAAAAATAATTATAATATCATATTTAATATTAATAATGATTATTTATCTATATATTATATAAAAAAATAAAATCATAGCTACTATATTATAAGTAATTAAAAATATCTTATTAATTTTTGGCATAATCTAAACATATTTACTGTCGTAACAGCATGAATAATACTATTATAATATCTAAACTTAAGTAGATTATTGGTCAATTATTTTAGAAATGGGAAAGATTAAGGCCAAAAAAAAGTATTAAAATCATTATCGCTGGCATAGTATTATCGTTGTTTTAATGTGTTTTAATTTTTTAAAATTTAAAATTAAATTATTATTTATTATAATAAATATTTATTTAAAAAATTTAAATAAAAATTGTATTAATAATAATTATGTTGAAAAAACTATATAAAATTATAATATTATATTTAATATTAATAATAATTAATTATATATATATATTATACAAAAAAAACAAACTCATAGCTACTACATTATAAATAATTAAAATATCTTGTTAATTTTTTTTTGCAATATCTAAACCTATTTACTACTATAATAGCATGAATAATATTATTATAATACCTAAATCTAAGTAGATTATTGGCCAATAATCCTAAAATCGGAGAATATCAAGGCCAAAAAAAAGGTACGGAAAGGTTCTATTATTCTCCCTTTTTTTTCATTTTTTTACAAAAAAATATTTATTTTTCTTTCACCTGGACTAATTAGAGGGAAAAAAAAGTTTTAAGAGAGTAATTCCCTCTCTTCATTCTAAAAAAACGTATGATTTATTTTTGTAATTTTATTTCTATTAGCATGACATGGGGTTATTTTTCTAGAAATAAAACCAAAAAAATCAATTTAACATTTAATTTAATTTGTAATTTATAAAAATATATTTTAGTATTGCATATTTAATCACATTGTGTTCTTTAATTTGATATTATAAATTATTTACTGAATATATGAATTGATTTTATTTTTCTTATTTACAGCCATGAATAAATAATTATTTATTTAAAATTATATAAAATTTTAAAAAATAAAAATATTTGCAGTATCATATGAAATTTTTTTTAGTTATAATTGAGCGATAATTAGTACTCATTCCGTCTTAATAATTAATAATTATATTTTTTATTTTATTAAATTTTTAAAAAATAAAATATAAATTTATATGTATTTTTTATATTTTTATTTTAATATGAAATACACTAAGAAATATTTTTAAAAGACGTCGGCAAGTCCATCAAAATAGAGATTAAAATAATTTTAATAAGTTCATGAATCATTCTAAAAAAAGTAAAAGAAATATAAATGAGAGAAAAGTTATTATGATTTAATTCTCTGTACAACTTATTTAGATGGATGCATAGGTCGTCTTTTTTAATAAAATATTTTCTTTAAATATCGTAATACATTTTATTTTTCATTATATTAAAAGGACATTTCTAATTTTTTTATTTAATTTATATCTTCAAGAAAGAAAAAAAAATATCTTTACCTTTTATTCCTTGAGTTATTAAGCATTTATTTTAATGAAGCACAGATGCCGGTGGTTCTCACTTATAATTACTTTAAAATATATTATTTAGATAATTAATTTAAATTATATTCAATAATAATAAATTAATTAAATAACTTTAAAATAAGTATGTTTCTTTTAAATTTCTAATTTGATAATCAATATTTAAAATATTTAAATATAAACAAATTTCAAATTTAATTTAACTTAAAAATGAGAATTTAAAATCAAAGTTGTTAGGTAGCAGGTGTAGATTTTTAGCAGCGAAAGTAGAGGCCGCGTTGAGAAAACATGTGCGCAGACACGTGGTCGTATAGGATTATATTTCTAGAGACACGTGGGGTCCATCGGGATATCATCGTTTTCGAGACTATCCAAAGGCTAAAATATTTGGTCTTCGGCGGAGCCCACTTCCATATCCATTCTCTAATATCAAAATCCTACTCGATTTTATCATTTTTTTACTTTATTATTATTATTATTATTATGATAAAACTCAAATTCAATTAAGCTTGAAGGCTTCAAGCTGGCTACCCTCTTTAAATACGTATAAGCCACCTAAAACTCCATTTTCACAATTTAATCCTTTAAATATTTTCTTTTTTCTTAAAATAACTTTTTTAATAAAACCCGTTTTATTTTAAATCATCAACTAAAATATTGACAATGAACGGAGACGATAACTCACACTTCATTATCTGACTCAGCCCTGAATCGCTCTAATTAATAAATAAATTACACAATTTGCAGATTTTTTAATAAATTAAATTTTAATACCATTAAAATTTAACATCAAATTTAAATAATTATCAATAATAATTTCCAAATAAGAAGCAAAGGACTTTCTGTGCAAAAATAAAATTAAAAATCTCTTTTGTATACTTTAATTTCATCTCATATATTTAGAAATATTTTTTACATAATGAAAATAATTATATTCTAATTAATAAATTATAAAGTATTTTTAGTAAATAAAAAATAAAGCATACAAAAATATTTAATACAGAAAAAACAGATTCTAAAGCTTTGGATTTTTTTAAAAAAATTATTTTAAAAAAATTATTGAAGAAATAATTACCCTATCACTCTAAAAAAGATATTACTATTCTTTTTTAATAAATTTTAAGAATATATAATTAATACATCAATAATTTATATATTTCTCTTTTTATTTTTATTTATATATTTATTTTATTTTAAAAATAATTTAAATTAATATTAGATTTTTATTTTAAAATATAAATTTATTAGAAAATAAAATAAAAAAATTTAAATATATTTTATAAATAAAAATAAATAATTATTTTTAGATATTTTAAAATAGAATAATTGCACAACGGACGAGAGAGTAGTTGATAAAAAAAATAGAGGCTTAGACATGCGGCTTCTGGCGCTTAACATAACTGAAGTCGGAAGAGATGAGTGGTCCATGAGATTAGTGAGAGATTTAAAAACAAATAAATTAAAAAAAGAAAGATATTATAAAAAAACGTGTAAGTGGGGGCCACAGATATGGATAAGGCTCACCAGACCCAAAGAAAAGAGATAGGGAGAGGGAGAGAGGGAGAAACGTCAGAACCACGTCAGCACATCCAAAGATAATTATTTGTTTCTCTCTCTCTCTAATTTTATTTAGGACCAAGCATATGCTTCAACGTGTCATACTCTCAAAACTGTCTCACTATAACACTGCCACGTGTTTCCTCTCATTTCAATTAATTTATTTTTTAAGGAATCATCAAATTTATCTTAAATTTTTATATATCGTCATATTTATACATAATTTTTTTTATTATGTTTAATTTATAAGTTTAGAAATAATTCTTTTTTTTAATTATAATTTTAATTAAAAATTATTTGTTATTAATTAAATATTGAAAATTAAATTATTGTTAATTTATTTTTCAGTTTTAATCATAATTAACTAAATTATTTATTTTTATCAATTTAATTATTATTATTATTATTATTATTATTATTATTATTAAAATTACACATTAGGAAGATGCAATGGGTGAGATTTTAGATTTTCTTTTTCTGTAGTTGAATTTATAAAAATATATATAATTAAGTTTAAATAAAATTTTAAATTAATTATTTCAAATGTAATATTTATTTTTTATGTAATGGAATAATATTCATTATTTCTGCCTGTAATGTAATAATTTGTTGAATCTTCTGTAATGTAATAACTGAACCCTCCACAATTTTACATAATGGGGATCTATAGTTTAAATTTTATTTACCAATTATTTATTCACAAAATAATTTTGGATCCCTAAATTACCAAATTTAAGTTATAACAATTTCCTAAAAATTATTATAATAATAATAATAATTGAACTATACCAACTTATGCATAATAAAATTTAAAAAAAAATTCTAAAAAATATATATACAGATGTGACACATGATTTTTTTTCTCTTATAATTAATCTTTATTAAAAGATACACAAGGTAAATATCATTTTTAAATGAAAAATAAATTAAATTTGTTAAATTATTTTTATATTATTTTTAAACAAATTTCAAATTGGCTGTTTAAAAAAAAGAATTAATTTCATAAAAAAAAAGAGATAATAATTATTATTATAAATAAAGAAAAAAGAAACTAAAAGAAAAAAGTTAAAAAAATTATAAAGAATCTTATCGTTTTCAAAGCAATAGACAATAAAATCCAAATTGGAAATACAGAAAAAGAAAAAAGCTAAAAATGTGAGATCGGAAGTAGAGTATAACTACTCAATGCATTAATAAAATACACCACTAAACAAAAATATCGAATATTCTAACACTCAGTGGATGAGGATAAGGCCTCTCTCTTTCTTCTTTGTTTTTATTTATTAATTTAATTATTATTATTATTATTATTATCAAATAAAATATTTAATTTTTCTCTCTCTTCAAGTAATTGTATATTTATAAGAAAGAAACGAACGAATCGGAGCTCCATTTGTATATGTTTTCTGTGTATTTCTGAATCTATCTTTTCAATTTCTACACAGTGTTGTTGTTTTGTTTTTGCTTATATTGTTATGCCGATAGCATTAGAGAGTATTAGCGGTGGAGGGATGAGAGAGATCGAACCTTCAGCATACGCTTGTGTTACCACGCCCCGGATCTTTGAGTCGCCGGCGGAGAGGAGAGTGGTGGATGTTGAGGCGGAGCCGGAGGACGAAGAGGACGTCAATGAATGTAGCTCATCGGCTGTGTCTTCTACGACTTCGTCGATCGGAAAGAATAGCGATCTACCTGAGAGAGAGTCGTCAGATGGTGAGAATTGCGAGGAAGAAAATGAAGTGCAGAGTGCTTTTAAAGGAACTCTTAATTCTATGGATGCCTTGGAGGAGGCTTTGCCTATGAGGTAAAAGTAATGGCTTTCTTTTTTAAAATTTTCCATTTTTTTTATGTTAAAATTTCGTTTAGAAGATAGTTGGTTGGAATATGGAGGTTTCATTTTTGGAGTTTGATTTGAAAAAAAAAAGTGGGCAATTTTTAAATTTTTTTTGTCAAGTAGATTTAACGGATAAAATGCACTCCTTTGTTCTTAAACTGGTTCAGTTTTTTGGATGGGTTATTGAATTTGTTACCATTATCAATGGAATTAGAAAATTAGAAGAAACCCTAAATGCTTGGTAGATTTTAACTGGACTTTAAAATGGGCGTGTTAAAGATCGGAGAATTGGAAAGGAATAATATTAGTAGTAATGGACTCTTATGAAACTAATTATTGTTTAAGATGCACCGCAAATTGATTAGTGGAACAATTCAATTGGTTGCAGGAGAAGCATATCAAAATTTTATAATGGGAAATCGAAATCCTTCACAAGTCTTGCGGAGGCATCTTCTTCTTGCTCCATTAAAGATATTGCAAAACCAGAGAATGCATATACCAGAAAACGCAGAAATTTGCTTGCATTCAATTATGTCTGGGAGAAGAATAGGAGTTTCCCTCACAGAAGTAATGGAGGTGGTATATCGAAGAGACCGATTAGTTCCAGCAAAAGCACACTGGCTTTAGCAGTTGCCATGAGCAGCTCTGAAAGTATCAGTAGCACAAGTGAAGATTCAAGTTCAAGCTCAAATTCAAAGTCTCCACCACATTTTCCACCTTTACACCCAAGATCTAGGACTTCTCATAATAATTTGGATTCAATATCATCTCCGAGGTAAAGTTTATCGCCCTGGCGATCATTCTCAGTGGCTGATTTACAACATTGTGCCACTAGTACATCTACGAGCTTTGACAAAACTGACTCAACATTTTAATATAGTTGCTGTGTCCAAACTGTGGTGTGACTTCATTCTCATGGGGTTTCAAATGGAAGGCTTTTCTTTTTCTTTTTCTTTTTCTTTTTTTTAAGTTTTCAGTTGAGTTTCCATTTTAGGTACCCCTTGTATGCTTCCTTTTTTTTTGCCTTTTTTTATTTATAAAAAATACAATGAGAATGTTACGAGAGGAAATAGAAATCCGGTCATCCTGTCGCTTCAGTCGAGTAATTGTGGTGCTTTTTACGTTTAAACCTCATGGAAACAAAATAGATTACGAACTGTAATATTCGTTATCAGTTCAGTGAAAGTGTAATCCGATAAATAGGCTGTCGGTAACACCCTTGTCAGAGGGTGACCTCTCGTAATCTTAACATGCTTGTGCTTTGGGCATACTGAAGCTTAGGTTCAAAGCATTGATAGTAAACATTATGAGAATAGGTTGCAAGAGATCGTACGTGGTTATGGTTAGTTTCGATAATAAAAAACAAAATAAGAGCTATGTTGGACTACAAACATAGTTGGTGCATAGACTCAAGGAGTCTAGTTGGAGCCCCATCCCGTAATGCCAAAGAAAAAAAAAGAAATGAGAATAGCAAAACGAAATAATTGATAGGATCATTCTATATTTAATAAAAATGGCTAAAAATTTAGATTTCTTGATATCGATGAAGAGCTACCCCACTAATTCCCAAGCCACAAACAACTTCCTTTTGTCGAGAAAAAATCAGATGTTATTGGTCTTTGTTTGAACATCTAAAAACTAGACCTTGATAATAAGAGCCACAAACTTGTCATTCAACTGCCATCTACTGAACCACTCGGTCGGTTACATGGAGCCGCGTCAGTCAATTCTTAATTAATCCAAAACCTCTAACGATTGGAATAGCCAAACTTTAAAGTAGGAGACGACCCCAGATAAAAATTTCAATGTACATTATGCTGAAAAAACATCTACATCAAACAAACTTAACGTTCTCTATATACTCGTCACAAGTAATAAAAAAATCATCGTGATACAAAAAAAAAAAAACATGTACAAAGGAAGAATGAGGCTTCGTGAAAAGAAGAAGCATCAATGACCTATAACTAATTGTGTGATAGTGGCTAAATCTACAAAATAATTCAAGAGGCGTAATGGCAGTAGCAAACCCCAAAATAACAACGAAGATGTATTTTCCACTCACAAATGCAGAGATCATGAATTGTGAAGTCTCTGCTATTAAGTATCGATGAAAATTTGATTCCTGCATGTAAGAAGATGGCCCCAAAGCTTAAAAACAATACTTTAAGCTTAAATCAGCAGTTCGTGCAGAGTAATACCGGACCATTTACTTTTGTTGCAGGACCAGAAACTGAGCACAAGGATATTCCGACAACAATTTAGGGATTTGAATATCTGAAGGATCTATTGGAGGAATTGCCATGTCTATATCCTCAGTGGAGAATGGTATGCTGTCGATACAAATTGGTAATAAGACATGATTTAGCCATATTTAGTAACAAATTTATAACATCCTACAAATTATGAAGTGAAAAATGTAAAATAAAGGCAACAAATAAATAATTTACATTAGGTAATTCAAAAGGACATCAGTTGAGACTTGCATGCTTAGAGATATTTCCAGCATTCATTCCTAAATGATATTAATAACTATACTTATGAACCTAATGTATGTCCAATTCACCAAGCATTACAAAAGTCAAGTTTTTGATGAGTATTAGACCCTGGCCGATGCAAAAATTTGTTATGAGAATATCTTACTTAATTTTCAGCTTAGCTTATATTGCAGTCATGGTTTAGTCCAAGAAATTATTGTTATAGTTTTCTACAATCTGATCAAGAAAGAGCAGAGCAGAATTTCAAACCCATAAACCCAAACCACATTAATTCCATATAATGGCAGAATTTAGTCTCAAGTCTTTATTACAAATCCTAGGCTTTACCAGCAGGAATATGCCAAATAATGCAGATAGTGAATGCAAACTACCTCAAATCATCATCCAACAAGAAAGAATTGGATGTCAAATTCTGATTGTCCTTATTCAGCATCTCCCTCATTTGAGCAACCACCTGCCAATGAAATCAGAATCAGAAATTTCAGGAACATCATTTGGGGAAATTAACCAGAGAACAAGACTTCAGAAACTGCAACTTGCCTCATTTGACACACTCTGAGTACCATACTTATCATCCCAATACATGGTACTTATACGATATATTTGCCGAACAGTCAATGCCTGCCCAAGTAGCATGTCACCAGGAAGTTGAGATGCAATGTCAAAATAATTTCCTTAAAAGTCAATGAGATAAGAAAGAAATTTCAAAAGGGCAATGAGTGAGAAAGAGCATACCGGACAAAGATCCTGCATAATCTCTTCAAGAGATTTTTTCCTTTTCTGATGTATCACCTAAAAAATCATCTTGTATGAGGTGATGATATAACTTATTGTTCACAGATGAAATTAAAAAAACAAGATATTATTCATACCAGAAACCCAACAGCTTGCCTAATATAATTCAGCTCATGCCATGAGGTTCCTGCATACTACACATGAAACCACTTCAGACACATAAAACAATGAGGTCAAGCTTTGACATTCAGAGCAAGTAGCCAACAAGATTAGGATGTACTTACCTCTTCAGTCACACCAACTATCCATTTCTCAAGTTCTGCTAGACCAGATTTTACGTATTCCCCATTTGAAAATGTGCAACATTCACGCCGCAACAGAAGGCTAAGAAGAATATTTGAGTTCAGCAAGAAAAGAAAAATCTTGTCACATATGATGCACATTGGACTTGTTAATTATGATCACTCACCTATTGAAAAGTGATATATTGATGAAAGAGAAGACTTGGGTGATGAGTTTACGGATAAAAAATGATGGTACCTACACACATAAGGTTAGAGAAAGTGATTCGCAAATCTCAATGATAAAATATCTACATAGCAAATGCATGACCTTAATAATATTTAAACAAGCATTGACTTTGTGGTATTAATCATCTCCAGGGTTTTATGGTTGCATTTTTGAACCCATTGAGAATCTAATTAGCCAAAAAATAAAATAAAAAAAAGAACCATTCAAATAAAGGGCAATTTGGGCCCTCTTAATTTTTTTTCCCTGACTATGTATAGTTGGTAACTAACCAAGCAAGTTGTTTGTGTGTGGTGCGAACAAACATTCTCTTATTCCATGCATAGAGGCCTAACTAATACAAAACTAATTGATTGAATCATTGAAACAACAGTTAACAATGTGTAAAATGCTGCGCGTACATGATTCCCACGTAATCGATCCATAAGAGAATCCAAAAACTTGATGATGCTCTCCCACTGGCTACTAGTTGCTTGCTGCGGAATGCCACCAGGTGATCTAGACGTTTTTCCAGCATGCCGTGAAGTTTTTGGCGCCTATTGAATGACCAAAACATATATGAACAATCAATTACATGGAAGCAGTTTTAACAACTAAGACAAATAAATCAAACCAAACAAGAATTTTCCTAGGCACATAAACAGTACATACATGGCATAGTTCTTGGCTATAAGAAATAGCCATATACAATGTAAGACAAACAACAGGACACAGGCAACAAGGTTCATGATCTATCTCAAGAAAATACACCATAAAAGCCGGGCCAAGAACTTCTGGCTATTTGATGAAATACACCATAGAAGCAGCTAGAAGTTTATACTTCTCGCTTGTGCATTTTTCTCTTATCGAACAGTTGGTTTTCAAGCTTAATAACTTCAATTTGCCAACCCAAACAGTTAAAAGGTTTGCAACTTGATCATTGCCCAGGAGTAACAGATGATGAAACCAGAGAGATCAGTACCACTTTGAGAGCAGATCAAACCACCAACTGGGCATATTAGCTTCTTTTTTTTTTTTTTCAGTATATGCAGTGAAAGTCGAATTATATTACACATATGAAACAGGAAAACAAAGACAAAAATTGATAAAAGCTTATGTACTGTGTTTTTATAACTTTACCTGAATGCATAGACCCAACAATGGTGACAATTCCTTCTTCAAATTGTCTCTGATCAAACCAAAAATCTTCTCCACACAAGCCGTTAATTGTTGTTTAAACAGTATAGCTGGATATCTAGCTTCAACATGTGACAGAGCATCCTCAAATCCAATATATTTCAATGGAGATTTCAGACCCTGGTTATACGTAGATTCATGCACACAAGCAAAATAAATGTGGACTATGATAGTAGAAGAAAGATTGTAATATCCAAATCTAATGACTAAGCTTACATGCATAACCCTTCCTGGCAACCCAGAAGATGCAGAAAACTGAGTAGCAGCATTCAAAAAGCCATTCGATCGCAAGTTCCTCTGAAGCAAGCATAGAAGTGCAGAGGTATTGGACAGCCAATATGGTAATGTTATGTTCTCATTCCCAACCTGAAACAGAGTAATGGAATAACTTGCAAATTATAATAGCAACAAACTAACAATGATATATGGAGCATCCAAAAGCGAATCACAATAATAGTCATAGATTCTCAAACAACATTCCACAAACTAATAAAACAGCTTCTGGTTCTGGGATGTCCTGAAATGTTTGCCCAATGCAAACTATATAGGTCAAATTATTTGAACTTTTCAATGTGAGCCTCGATTAGAAAAAGAAGAATGTGTTTAGAAAGTTTTTTTACATATTAAATGCATTTTCCATGGAAGTGCAGATACTAGACAAACATAAAATTCCTTTAACAAGTTACTGTCAGAAGCACTGAATATGGAAAAAAGGGAGTGAAATTTAACTGAGCAGACAAATAAAAGCATGCTTAACCCCTAATCATTAGGTTAAGTAACACCATTTGGAGCAAACAAGGCCATTATTCTTGTTCTCAATCATGAAAAATTCGAAGACTAAAGTGACTTACCTTCAGAACTTCATTTATTCCCTCAATTATATAGTCAAAAATAACAGTTCGCTCAGATTCAAAAGCATGCCAGTGAAGAAGACACCGGTACATGATACAAGCTGCCAGAGGTTTAGCATCTATAAATCCAATATCTTCCTTGATACACCTTGAGAGGAATTCATAGTTTTCCTGTATGTCAAAAATGAAAGATCATTTGAAAGTCCAGGTAACATTACTCTCTCAGAATGAAAATGAAAAAAAAAAGTCCATTATTTTGAAACTGGTAAATGTAATATGTTACTAATGATAACGGCTATTCATCACAAGATCTAAATCAGTTTTCCCAATCTTTAAAGTGAAGGATTTATAAACAATAGAGAAAACCTGGTGTCTTTCTGCAGTTAACTTTGGCCGGCGTGATTCTGATAAACCATGGGAAAAGGGTAAAAGTTTTGAAGGGGTGGGAGAATCCTGAACCAAAATTGTGCATGTGAGTTCATATTATGGCTAGAAACAATACAGTCAAAAGAAAAACCAATAAAAATCATATCTTACAAATAAAGCCTTTCGATCACTTTGACTAAGAGCAAGCGCACCAGAGTATTTCTGTTCCATTAACAGCAACAAAAACATTAAAAAAGCATGATTCATATGCAAGTCAACAATTCCAGCCATAGCCATGGCAAAGCTCAAAAAAGTAACAAAAAATCTCAAATAAAACCTAAAAAAAAAAGGGCAGCCAGATGCACGAATGCTCCGGAGTCAGACTAACGTACGCCGTGTCCATCATGAGGAAGAAATCTCGAAGGAAGCCTGAGCAATCGATTGAAAATTCTAGTGATGGGTTAGAAAATGAGGTTTTGGGGCACCAAGAGAAGGATTTAGGGAATAATAGTTTAGAGGTTGATGCCCTTGTTAATCATGAAAGGAGGAATTAGGGTTTGTTGTTGATATGGATCACGATTCGGAGGTTATGATTAATGCTAATTTGGAGAATGAAGGTCAAGAAGGCATGGAGTTGAATAAGGCTAGAAAGTTGGGCTGAGCTTTTTGCTAGTAATTGACAGCGAAGGCCCGATTGTGAGTTGAAGTTTATTCCACCGGGGGTGTCAAATGGTACTAAGGTCATGAAGTTTACTACAGAAGAGATTATGCCGGAGGTTCAGAGGTGGAAGAATGCTTTGATTGGAAGTGTGTTTGGTAGTTCTCCGAGATTCACAAATATCCACAGTTTTGCTTTGAGTAAGTGGAAGAGGTATGGTCTTACTTCGGTTCATATGATTAAGGATAATCTGTTTTTGTTTAATTTTGAGTCTGAGGATGGTAAGGCAGAGGTTCTTAGGGATGGTCCTTACACTTTTGATAGAAGACCTTTTATTTTGGTTCCTTGGAGACCTAGGTTGAATTTGGATGCTAATTCTCTTCAAGCTAACAGTTTGGGTGCAATTTCCTGAACTTCCTTGGGAATTTTGGAGTCCAGTTATATTGAGTAGATTGGGATCTCTTTTAGGTCACCCTCTGTTTTCTGATCACTGTACTTTGGAGAAGACCAAATTGGATTATGCTCGTATTTTGATTGAAATGGAGTTACATGGCAAATTTCCCAATTCTGTTGTGCTTGAAGATGAAAATGGGGTTCAGTTGGTTCAGATGGTGGAGTATAAATGGAGGCCTTTTAATGTTCGAGTTGTATGCAAATTGGTCATGAGAAGAATGAATGCCCTAGTAAATATAAGAATGCTTGGGTAGAAAAGAAGAATGTAGGGGAAGGTGGTAAGGGTAATGTAGAGGGCCCACAAAGAGTTTGTTCTTTTGTGGGATCGGAGTTGGTGAAGGCGGTCGAAAATAATTCTTTTGTTCCTGGGTCTGTGATGCATGGTGAGGGGAGTAGTAGGGCTTAGAATATTATAGTTAAGAGTGATATTAATGGGGGAACTTTACAAGTTTTGAATAATGGGGTAAAGCTCAAGACTCCTGAGTCTAAGGGAAAATAGGTTATGATTGGTGTGATTGGAGATATGAGATGGGTAGGGAAGAAGAATAAACCCCCTGATAAGGGGCAATGATAGCGACATGAAATATTAGGGGTCTTAATGACCCTAAGAAACAATCAGAGGTTGCTACTCTGATTGGTAAACAAAAGTTAGATGTTATAGGTATTTTGGAGACCAGGGTTAGGCAAGGTAATGTTAAGAAGGTCCAGAAGAATTTAAAGTTGCATGGTTGGAGTTTTATTTTTAACTATCAGGCTGCTCAATTGGGGCGTATATGGATTGCTTTTAATACAGAAAGTATCAAAATACAAGAGATGGAAGTTGGTGATCAGTTTATTCATTGTCTAGAGCATATTAATAACTTGTTTTGTTGGACTGTTGTTTATGCAAGCAATTGTGAGAGTGATAGGAGAAGAGTGTGGGGGCTGCGCTAGTTAGACTTGCTGGAAGTATATCTTGTCCATGGTTAGTGCAGGGAGATTTCAATGACATCTGTGCTAACCAGGATAAGGTGGGTGGTGATGAAGATGATGTGGTTTTAAATAGTGCGTTTCGGGTGTGTTTGGAAGAAGCAGGGCTAGTTGATATTCGTTTTAGAGGTTGTTTTTATACTTGGATAGATAATCAAAATGGTCCATGTAAAATTTGGTGAAGAATAGACAGGTGTGTTGTGAATGATAAGTGGCTAGATTCTTGGCCTTTGTCTGAATGTAATGTTTTACCAGCTGGTATATATGACCATTCACCTTTAATTGTTAGATTGAGGGTGGATAGGGAAAATATTAAGAGCCCTTTTAGGTTTTTCAATATGTGGACCTCTCACCCTGACTTTAATAATATAGTACAGAAGGTGTGACAAACTAGGATGGAAGGTACTGCTATGTACAGGGTGCGGTGTAAGTTGAAGATACTTAAGAAGGAATTAAAGGAACTAAACAGATGAGAATTTGCTGAGATTTCGAAAAGGGTTTCTGATTGTAGGTAGCTCCTAGAGAAGTTGCAAGGTGATCTGCAGAATGATCCTATGAATGAGGTACTGCTGGATGAAGAAAGGGCTGTGAGTGCTCATTTGAAGTTGTTGCTCACTCAAGAGGAGTCTTTTTATAAGCAGAAATCCAAGGTAAATTGGATTCAATTGGGGGATCAAAATACAAAGTTCTTTCATGATCAGTTAAGAGTGAGAAAATCCAGGAACAAAATTACTAGTCTTTTGCTCTCTAATGGATCTTTGGTGGAAAATGAGGAAGGTATTAAAAGTGTTATGGTGGAGTTTTATGTTTGTTTGATTGGTGCTAACTCTTCTCAAAGACAGCATATCTCTTCTGCAGTAATTTGGAATGGTCCTTTAATTCAAGAGTATGATGCAGAGGTATTGTGCTCCTATAACTGATGATGTAGTGAAGGAGGCTTTTCGGTCTATTGGATCAGATAAAGCTCCTGGCATAGATGGGTACAATAGTCTGTTCTTTAAGAAAGCATGGGATGTAATTGGAACTGAAGTTATTTTGGCAGTTAAGGAGTTTTTTGTTTCGGGTGTTCTGTTAAAGCAATTTAATGCTACTACACTCACTATTATTCCAAAGGTGAGTAATCCAGCTGGTTTGACAGATTATAGACCGATAGCTTGTTGCACTGTCATGTATAAAGCTATTACCAAGATTTTAACTAGAAGATTGGGGGAAATTTTGGCTAGGATTATCAGTAAGGCTCAGTTAGCTTTTGTTCCAAATAGGAACATAGTAGATAATGTTTTGATGGCCCATGAATTGGTGCATAGTTACCACAAGAGAGGATATAAACCTAAATGTGCTATGAAAATAGATTTAAGAAAATCCTATGATTCTGTACAGTGGGATTTCCTTGAAGAAGTCTTGTTGGGGCTACAATTTCCTCTTCAGTTTATCAATTTGGTGATGAAATGTGTAAGAACTCCTTACTTTTCTGTGATGGTAAATGGCTCAGCGGAAGGTTTTTTTCCAGGGAAGAAGGGGTTGAGACAGGGAGATCCGATGTCCCCTATGCTTTTTGTGCTGGTGATGGAATATCTTTCGAGGCTCCTGGTTAGTAACATTCCCGAGTCTTTTCAATTTCATGTTGTGTGTAAAAATTTGCAGATTAACCATCTATGCTTTGCGGATGATTTGCTCCTGTTTTGCTATGGAGATATAAATTTTGTTCAGTTCCTCCATGAGTCCTTACAGCATTTTGAAGCTTCTTCTGGGTTACAAGTAAATGAACAAAAGAGTGTTGTGTTCTTCAGTGGTGTAAGTCTGGAGGTGAAAGAGCAAATACCTCAATTCCTTAAATTCAAAGAGGGTGAGCTTCCTGTGACCTATTTAGGATTGCCACTTGTTTCTACTAGGATTTCTAAATTACATTGTATAAAGCTAGTGGATAAAGTTACTGCTCGAAACAATTCATGGGTTGTGAGAAGTCTATCGTATCCTGGCAGAGTGGAGCTTATTAATTCTGTGCTTAGGAGCCTGCAGGTCTATTGGTGTAGTGTTATTATGTTGCCGAAGGCTGTGATAAATGATATAAACAAAAGGTGTAGACAATTTTTATGGAATGGTTCTATAGAGCAATCAAAGAAGAGCCTTGTAAGTAGGCATTCTGTTTGTAAGCCTAGAAAGGAAGGGGGCTTGGGTATTAAGAAGATTTACGCTTGGAATGTTGTTGTTGTTGGTAAAAATGTTAAGAAGTTGGTGGTGAATAAAGATACTTTGTGGGCAACTTGGGTTATTCAGAATAAATTGAGGAATCTTAGTTATTGGGGTATCACTAAGCCAATAGAAGCCAACTGATCGTGGAGGCATTTGCTGAACCTGAGGAGCAATTTTAAGAGGCACTATAGCTATGTTTTGGGGAAAGGTAACTTCTCTTTCTGGTTTGATCCTTGGTTGCAGGGGCTTAGTATTGTGGATAAGTATCCTGATTTGAGTATCAGGGATGCTGATATTCCAAAAAATGCTATAGTTAGAGATTATTGGAGAATGGTAGTTGGAAGTTGTCTGATCCTATGAATATTGTTACAGAGAGAGCATAGGAGGAGGTTTGTCAATATAAAATAAATGAGCAGGATGATATTGTTACTTGGAAGCTTACCAAATCTAGGAGTTTCTCTATCAAAAGTGCTTGGGAGGCTTTAAGGAGCTCTATGAGTGTAGTGAGCTGGTGGAAGCTGGTTTGGGGAAAGAAATGTGTGGGTAGACATAGCTTTATTATGTGGTCGGCTTTGAAGAATAAGCTGTTTAGGTGGAAGGTTACAGGTGATGATGTTTGTGTGATGTGTAATAATGATTCAGAAATAGTGGGACATCTCTTTTTTGAATGTCAGTTTAGTAAGAAGATTTGGGAGAGTATTTTACAGAAATGTGATATTAGAAGACCTGTTCTGAGATGGCAACGTGAGGTAAGATGGTTTACAAGGAAAGCTACTGCTAAAAGCTTTATGGCAAAGGTACGTAGATTGGCTTTTCTAGCTACTGTGTACTGGAGTTGCATTGAGAGAAATGGTTTGATTTTCAAAAGCATTAATGTTGATAGTAAGAGAGTGGAGAGAAGAATTGTTAGCTCTGTTAAGTATAGTTTGTTTTGTATAAAGGAGAGTGATAAGTTGTCTGTTTTTAGGAACAAGTGGATGAGTTTATAGTATGTGTGGATTTACAGTTGTACAGTGACTGTTGTATTTGTTGATTTTTTGGCAATAAAATCATATTATTAACCAAAAAAAAACCTAAAACTATCTGAAGGATTCAATAATGATCAAGTAACACAAACAAGCACTCAGAGTTTGAACATAATTTCAAAATACACGCATAAGCACGAGGATGCAATAACTTACGTCAGAAAATGCTTTCACCAAACTTGAACGATTACTCTTAGGAGACACACTTAATGCTTTTTGTCGAATGACATGATTCTCATCTTCTAAACGTGAGAGCTTTTCCTCGAGACTACAATAAAAGAAACATGTATCATGATATGCAGAAATAAAAGCCCAGTGTTTGCAACGGTTAAGTAAGCTTACAAAAACAAGAAATGAAAAAATATCCTTGTTATACAGTCAATCAATGGTAACATTCAGATGTTTAGTAGTTATACTGACACCATCAACTGACTAACAATCATCTAATTACTCAGTAAGTGGAATGTGCAAATGATGTGGGTACATGTAAACATTCCTGATAAATTGAATATATGATAAGTGGATCAGCCACATTTAGAGCTATAGAATTTAACACAAAACTCAAGTTGAAAAACACAATAGGGAAGAAGGTACAGAAGCAGAATGAATATGATGTGAGAAGTGGATTAATCTTGTTGGCATAATTGAAAAGTTGGCTAGTTATTCCTAAACAAACTTCAATACCTTTGGACATTCTGTTGCAACTGAGAACACTTCACTTCAGTATCCATCAACTTCTTGATAGTATCATTACTATCCTTTTGAGCCTTGATAAGCTCATGCGCTAGAGCTGAGTTCTTCTTCTCCAAGGAATCAAAGGAACTCTGTCAAAGCAACAAAAAAGAGAAAAACAAAAAGGTTAAGGGAGAGGCAGGGTGATTTTAAACAGATCAACCATTATTAAATCAATCAGAGTGACAAAATTATTAACCAAAACTGTTAAATTCATGAAAAAACACCCAAAATGAATCTGGAAGATGTAACAATAATACCACTAAATTCAATAACGTTTAAATTTACTAGCTTTTAGATCTGCATTTAAATAAAAATATTGATCTCGGCAACCGTACTCAAGAATGAAGACCTGGAAAATACAATCATATATGCATTGTTTACTTCAAGAAACCAACAGAAATTAGTTGGTTATTTGAAATGTAATCATATCCATCATCACAACTTCACTTTCTCCAAATGAATGACTCTTCAGTCTTTGATAAATAACTGCAGGCATTTCGATACCATTTTCATTTCAATTGCTATAAATATTTTAAGAATTGTATAAACCTCCAATTAACACTACTACAATCTCTCTAAACTCATCATTCAAGTTAATGATATTAGAACATGTAGCTGAATTTGTTGATAAAAAGTTTATACTCAATAAGGATTAGGTTAGCATATGTAGAATTAAACATAAAAGAATGAAGGCGCAAGAAGTATAGTGCAGCCAAAACAAAAGAGCGCCTGATACACTAAAGCCACATCCAGAATACATACACACAAGCACACAATATTAAGCAATTCTGTATGAATCACCTTTAGCAAAGCATTTTCTTTTCTCAACTCGGCCATTGCAGTGAGTTCTCTTTCCACAGCTGATTTTTCCTTCATTGATAGATCCAGTTGATTTAGCAACACCACATTCTTGTTACACTCATTGATAGTAGTCAACTTGGCTGCATCTAGCTCAAGAGTCAAGGATTCCAATGTTTTCTGAAGCTTTGAAATTTCAATAGACTTAGCCTCTTCATTTGAAATCTGCATTCCAGTCACAAAAAGCCCAGCAAGAATATTCAAAGAAACAAGAAGAGAAAGCAAGGAGATACCACAAACATTTGAATTACAAAAATGAAACAAAAAGAATTGCCAAGGAAAATAAGCTATCTGATCAAATCTTATAAAGCTATCTGATCAAATCGTATGAACATTCAGCTATATAGTAATTCATTCTTCATTTAATGAACAAGTTTTTATGACTAGTAAGAAGTAAATTATGAATGCCAACAGCAAGCAAGATCTTCTAACTGCTTCTGAAGATTGGACTGACAAAAAAGGCAATACATATAGCAAAAAATATTTGACTGGAATGGCACTCAAATGCACTCAAAAAGAATTTAATACTGAAACAAGACTTTTTAAAGTTATATACTTTAATATTGAAACCAGATTGGAATTAAAAAAAAAAAAAGGCAATACCCGCAGCCGTTTTTCCAGATTCAATCGCCAAGCAAGATCTTCTAACTGCTTCTCAAGTTTATTCTTAGCTAAACGCAAGGCACCTGCTTCATTAGCCTCCTGATAGAAGTAATGAATAAAGAGGTGCTCCTGTTAAACACTTTTGGATAAAAGTGGGACAACAAGGATTCATATATATATGTAAAGAAATAGATAGCAATTTTCCTACTTGTTTAAGTCTACGGAATTCTCTTTTTGCCAGCTTTTGTCTCCAGCGACATTGTATCGCAATGATTGAAGTCTGATGACGTCGTATAGCAGATCGGAACTTGTACATTCTCCACCAAGCCTAGAATATTTAGATTACATATCAAAAAAGGAACAATGCAGTGAATATATATTGTGAAATATTCTCTCATTCCACACAAGGAATGAACTAAAGACTAATATCAGTTGCATTCTGCAAGCATCATTATCAAGTTCCCAACATGAAATCAATGTACTCTCAAACTATTAACTGATAAACGCTGCTCCACTTTCTATAAATTTACCTGAATTATATTGGCAGCTCTGCACTGCTTTCCATGTAAAAATTTTTGGCGAGCTAAGAAACCACGGATATTTGACTGCACAATAATGGCAGCCAATAACAATTTGGAATAAGCACGCCTTAGTAACCACTTGCGGACATATTTTTGTATTGAAATAGCAGCTGCTGTTTCTTGCATCTCAATATACATCTTCCGACCAAGACACCCTGCAAAGGAACAGCTAAGAGCTAAAGAAAAAGAAAATTACCTGGAGAAACAGAAAAATACTCATCCAACAAAAATATAATACATTGATTTGATTTGTGATACAAAAAAAACAGTTAAATAATAATAATAATAATAATAAATGTTCATCAAGTTTTGAAGGGTAAGGCAACATCGAAAAAAACTATTGAAGTGATGCTAATGACATGGACAAGTACACGCATAAACCAGTTAACCACAAGGGTAATGCTATTGGAATTACAATACAAACACAACAATGGCATTGATAGCAAGTACTGACAGCTTCTACATCAAGTTTGCAACCCTAAATATCACACTGGAAAACTTGTTGAGCCTTTTATGCCAGTACCAAGAGGACAGCAACCCTTACAGAAATATATTTCAATCTTTGCACACATAGGATAGAGGAATGTACACACAAAATTATGGAGGGTAACAAACATTTCAAAGATAAGTTGATGATATTAAGAAATTACAGAAAATGAATCATAAATTAAATCAGAGCCAGTAACAAAAAATGAACCTCTGCAAAATGCTTGGACTGTAACCGCAGCAGCCCTTGTTGAAATAAAGTTCCGGTGAGCAATAAATGTTCTCAAGCGACGCTGGATGCGCTTTGCAGCATTGTCCAGAACCTCGGCCCGTCGTGAGTCTAAAACCCCAATCTGACCTGCCCTGAGAAACACTTTGGTCTTACCCAACTGCAAAAGAAATTTTAAGAAGCGAGAAAGATCAGAAGCACTTAACATTGGAAAATATGAAAGAAAATCAACGATATTTAAAAAGTGTATATCCAGAAAATTATTATAAAGGAACACCTGAAAGTTCTCAAGCTTTAAATCTCGCAGAATTTTCTCTGTCCAAGCTTTTTCATCATAACTACAACTGTGTAAATTTATGCATATAAGTATAATTTCTCAGCAAGCCTGAAATATATAAAATAAATCAAAACAAAATAAAAACACAAGAAAATGGACAAACACATGAAAAAAATTTATATTTTTTCAGAAGCCAATTTAAAAGATACAAGCATAGTAAAGATACACAAGTGCATCTTGTACAGACACTTGAAATTATCCTGGCCTCCTAGGAATTCATATCTCTAGCCATTATCTATATGGGAATTTTGTGAGAAAAATAAATGAGAAACAAAAATATCATAGCAAATGAAAGTCTATGCATCATCCAAGCAAATAATTTTACTTTCATTTTCATGCGGAGGGAAGAAGGGAAAGGGGATAATAGAAGAGGTGCGAACAATCAGATTCTTAATTGAGCAGATCTTCAAGATATTACTCTCAATATACTCCACCTTCCATCTAGAAATTCAGGAGATAATAATCCAAAACGATCGACAAACTCTGAGTATGTTCTTCGAGTAGGATATCCAGCAAGACTAATCCGAACAGCCTCCAAAACACCCTGCATGAGTAAGAAACTTATCCCATCATCCTAGTTTGTAATATTGAAATTATTTTTTCAGTTGCAGGAAATTACAATACAAGGAAAGAAACAATAATCACAATAGGCAATAATAATTACAGTATTTTGTGAGAACTAAAATCCAACATATAGAAACCTTCTTTCAAATGGTAACAAAAAAGAAAGAAAGAAAGAAAAGAAATGAAATGAGAATAAGAATAAGAAGCAACAGTAGACAGAAGGATCCTAGTCACTAATATTGCAAGCAATAAGATTTAAGGAAAAAAAAAAGGAAAAGAAAAGCAGCATGCCAAAACAAGAAAAATAAATAATTTGGTACAACTAACCCCACAGCGTAGTTGATGTAATATGCTCATATTCTCAAATTTCTGAGGTTGATTCAAAGAGTTAGGCTTCACGCATCGTATATAATGAGGCTCGGTTGAGTTGAGAGTCTCCATAAGTGCTTGAAGTTGTTGCTACAAACAAAGAGAAAATTATTACAAGCACAAACATCAATAAATTATTGACAGCAAATTGCTTGTGATCATATACAACTGAAAGTGGCATTGCTAGAGCAAATGAAAATGGGCAACTGGTCAGGTGATACGTTGTCACTTGATTATGACACAGTAATATAAAATCCATTATAACAATTATAAAGAATCTCCGCTGGGGGAAAAAAATAAGATTCCTCTGGTCAATCTGGTAATATGCAGACACATCAGGATTCTAGTAAATCTAGGATTACTAGTCCTACTCTAATTAATTGAGGATTTAAAATCAAATTAAGATTTTAACATAAGCTTTAGTTTCCTTGGTAGCTTAAGATTTCTATTTAGTAAAGAAAAATATTTTATTAGGTATTTTCCTTCTAAAATTAGGATTTGTACTAATTACTATAGATAGGAATTATTCAATTTTTCTATCATTCTTATTATTTTCAATTCATATTTTAAAGTAGAAATTTTATTCAAACCTAATTATTTTGTTATTCCAACCACAATTACTATCCTACTCTAACCCTAATTGTTGAGAGCTAATTACCGTAAACTTTTCCATCACATAAATATTAACTCAGCTGAATACATCTTCCGCTACTTTTCTCAGGCATGGGGAGATGGGAGAAAGAAAGGCTAATGTGACAACTCAATGAATTTTTAAACTAATTATCATGCATGTCATACACAAATCGAGATAGAACATTCTATTCCCAATCCGCAAAAACCTAACTACAAAAAGAACACAACACAGATCCCATAAAAACATAAAATAAAGCCGTATCAATGATTCAACCAAGGATTCTAGTCTGTGACATGCCCATCACAGATATGGACTACTCATTAGGGGCAATCATACAACACAAATTCATAACTTAAAGAAGCACAGAGCTTGTTTTTGCTATCACAATCTTGTATCATTCTCGTCTACCTTTTTACAGTTTCTAGAGAATCAATTAGCAAACCAATTTTGACTGCAAAAAGTAAGGTGGTCAAGTCAAGAAATTTTCACACCTTAAATCTAGACGACACAGAAGAAAACTTATACGATGATCGCGAAGATTCTTCAGGTGGTGAAGGGAAAAGAGCAGCGACAAAAGGGCACTTGGAAGAAGACAACAGATTGCAATGGTCTACCACAACATAATCACGATTTTTATCTATAAAGGTTTCTGTTTGATAGGTGACCTACAGGAAAATTTAAAAAAAAAAAGAACCAAGAAATTCAGTATAAGAATTCTTCCATGGATCACAATACAATGTCTTTTGCGGTAATGAAGTAACATATGGCATACCTTGCCAGCATAATGAGAAACTGTAAAATCCGTTTCTGAAAATTTTGCCTTTTCCAGCCTTGGGTGACCCTGGAAATTCTGGAACAGCTTGGTTGAAAATGTTTCATGCGTTGATTTTGGAAACATGCTGCATAAAGATGGAAATCAGGATAAGGATAATCTGCTTATGAGCAATTTTATAAAGCTAAACGCACCAATTCATACTGAAGAACACAAACTGTACCAAGCTTCATCCAAAAGAGCAATTATCCCAATGGGTTTCTGCAAATAAGTGCATGCTGACGTAAGGTCCAGAGGTTATAGAAATTAGTGCCATATATAGAAACAAGAAAATCTGGAGAGGAAATTCAGAAATATTGGCCAAAAAAGGCCCTACAATCTGAAGCAGAAAAAATGTCTTTCTATGGAAGGTAAATGCTACATATTAAAATCCCAAGTTCACGTAAATGCATGCCAAATATTTGAGCTGAAATAGATACAAATCCAAAAAAGGAAAAATAACAATTTTAAACATGCTAATTCATCATGGTATGAGTAATACAATTTCACACATGCTAATTTATCATGGTATGAGTAATCTATTAGCCACAGAATTCTCTTTTGCAATCCCATCCTATCAACAGACATTATAGCATTCACCAATAAGAATCAGAAGTTTGAGAGTAGTACATGTTTTTTCCCATTAAACCTATCTTTTACACTTGTCACACCTTCAATACCATTCATAGAACCAAATATATAGAAGAATTCTTCATAACACAAGGAAAGACATATTAATCTACTTCTAGATTCAGAATATTAGAAAGGAAGGGGAAGGTATTTAGAAGAAAGTCACAAGAATTCCATGAATAACATAATAGGCCAGACTATAAAAAATCTTTGGAAGACAGAACATATGTGAACCTTCTCAATTAGATCTAAAACATCCTGGTTGTCTATAAATTCAATGTAGCTCCAATTAATTTCTTCTTTTTTATACTCCTCCTGTTCCATTTTGAAGACATGCTGAAATAGACATGCAAAGAATAAGTTAAACCAGAAAAACAAAATATTCATGGAAAATGTCATTAAATCTTGAATGATAACATCGCATACCTCATTAAAATGTTGCTGAAGTTTTTCATTTGCAAAATTAATGCAAAACTGCTCAAAACTGTGGAACATAAAACAGTAATCACTTGACGGAGAAGAGCATGGTAACAATATTAAAATCAGAACTGAAAATGATAGCAGAAATAGTAAAGGAAAAAATTAGGGCACAGAAATCAGTGGTAATGATGCCGATAATGGAACACTAAGGATGTGAAACATAAACACCTATATAAGTTTAGAAGGACAGAAGATAAACATCTTAGAAACACATTTCTTCAGGAAAAATGACCTGCAAAAAAAAAATAATTGACAAAGGGAATGCACCCTACAACATCCAATGTTTGAATAGAAGAAAACTTAAATAAAACTACATATACATGTTCAAAAAGACAGATTTCAACACACCAGAAAACTTATGTAGTGCAAGGATGAAGATGAAACATCTTCCAAACATCAAGTGCGTTCACAGCATACAGCAAGCCCCATAAATTATTTCTCTAAAAAGATGCACATTATATTACTGAAATAACATGTGCTAGTGTTAATGCAGTTCAAAAAACACCTTGTGTATTACCTGTTATATTTAAAGCATTCAAAGCCATAGATATCCAATACTCCAATTTGTATCTGGGAAGTCAGGTCTTGCCCGACAGACCTATTAATCTTATCAACAAGGCTAAAAGAAACATTCAACCAAAAAAAGTTAGAATGTCACAAGAACTCCACATAAAAGCAAATGGCAAAAGCCCTTTCATGCTAAACGAGAACAAGCATACCAATCAAACAGCCTAGCATAAACTGTCTTTGCTAAGGCATCCCTACTAGCAACAGCAGCATTACAGTCAAGAGCTTTTATAATTCTTCCTTCGCGGGTTTGAATTGTGCGAGTACATAATGTTGCCAGCAAGAGGTTGACATCACACCTGATGAAAATATGCAATTAGTTGCTTAAATCATGTAGCCAAGAGTCCTTAAACAAAGAGAAACACTTGCACTTTGGAATGTTAAAACTCCTAATAAAGAGTCAAAAGATTAATTTCCATTAATGGAGCATGTTCAAAATGCTAAAGAACTTTTGCGAAGCGTCGTGATATTGAACTGTAACAGGCTCAACTTGGCAACTGTTGATTTCTCAAAAATAAGCAAAATAACTCAAATTCATAGTTTAACTTGAATTTAATTGAATATACACATCAATTATGCTTCTGGTAGCAATTGGTTAACAGTTTGTAACCTTTTCTTTATAGAAAGAATAATGTTTAAAATTGACTATCAAGTGTACACTACAACAACTCAACTCAACTCAACTAACCTTAATTCTAGTTTAATTGCGATCAGCAATATAGATTCTTTTTTTACACTCAGAATGATTATGGGCTATGATCTTCGAAGAAATGTAGGGCGATAGAATCATTTTAAACCACATTTTTTCAAGTTAGTTTAGATTTACCCCATTTTCTCCTAGCTATAATTTATAAAAAAAAATAGAACAAAAAAGCTTAAAATATTAAAAAAATAACTCTCAAATAATTTGTAGAACAAAGATTATTTTTTAAATGAGCAGGCAGCCATATTTTTCATTTAGAATATAGAAGGTGAAACTCAGACTATATAGGACCTTTAGACAGAGGAACAAATAAGAGTTATGGTTTTCACAAGGAGAGTTAAAATAGAAATGTGGGGGAAAAAGAACATGAAAAAGAAGATGCAAAGAAAGAGCCACACAGCTATGCAGCCCTCTCCTTTTATTCTGCTCCTCGCACATAATGATGCATATCATTTTTTTTATATGCACCATCATGCCCAATTCCATATCAGTCTCTCATTTCCAATACTGAAAAATCTAGCTGGTCTTTAAAACCCTGGTCCCATCATTGTATGGACTTCCACATTCTAGCCTGTTAATGCAACTTCTCTTCCCTAAGCTTAAGGTAATAAGTCCATTTACAATTAAAATCCAAAAATGAAGTAATAACCTGTTTTGGCTTCTGAGCATGCTTAAATAAGAATGATTGAATTTTTATCAACTCCTGGCTAAACTAGTGTAAAACAATTTTACAATCCTTGCAGTTGCAGCTGCAGCTGCACTTTCACTTTAGATGAAAAAACACAGTGAAGAATTGACATTTAAAAACTAATAAACAAACAAGTGAATCAAAGTAATAGATTGGTCAACAATTCGTTCAAGTCATATATATTTATTTACCAAGGTATCAAATATAATCACCCACATAAAAAGATTAGCTGCCATCTGCAAATGAATGCTAGATTTCTGATCTTTTACAATTGAAGAATCATGTTCTTTGCCAGGAGAAAATTCGATGTTCCCAAGATGAAGAATTGCAGCCAAGGTTCGAAATATAGCTTCCTAAGACGGTAGTAACACAAGATAAGTAGAAGATCATCAAGAAGAAAGTGACATAGGGAAGAGTAAGACATAAATACACCAAGCCATCACACAATGTTCATAAACCTGATCTTCATGGCTTATACCAACAATATCCATTGCCCTCCTCGTCTTTATGTACTCCTCTGCATTGCTAATTCCATCTAATTCATAGGCCTTACTTTGATTTAAGTAATGGAAGTGGCTCGGATGATCCAAATTGTACTTCTCTGCATCCTAGATGATATGCAGACAAACAAAAAGGCAACAACAATTAGCTACAATTCTACCATAAACAATAAAGAACAGATAAGCCATATAAAGGAACTCAACTCAGAAAATCTCAACCATTAAGAGCATTTGCTATTAGAACTAAACAACATGCACGAGAGGGATGAGGGAAGGGGATGATAGGGGAGAGAGAGAACGAGGTAGATGTTACCCTCCCAGATGCACATAATTGATAAAAGCAATGATAGTTTCTTTCAGGATCTGTTATCTGAACTACACGAGACCGCTCCAGAAGGTAAGTTCTAATAGCAGCACCAGATATTCGGCCATTTGCATCAAATTGGATCTCAACAAATTTTCCAAAACGACTACCACCACAAAGCAAAAGAATTAGGCAAGAATGAACCATTTAGACAGAAGATTAGCATTACTGAATTCACAAGATAATAATAATATTTGATTTATCCAAAAATCTTTAATAATATAATCTTCGAATGGCAGAAAATATGCAATATAAGTAAGCTACAAGATATCTCCATCCTTCAAATGTTTTCATATTAGAGCCATGTTTAGTTATTTCCCTTATAGTAGAAACTTCTTCCAGTCTCAGTATTCACATGCCTGTTTGTGCCCAAAACTCCTTTCCCTCATTTAGTCATACAAACTGAAAACACGAGTATACTCAGAGAATGACTAATTGAACACCTGATATACGGAATATGAGTGGAAAGAGAGCAATTAGCATAGCATAAAGGTAAGCAATCAAAAGCTTCAAGCCGAAAAGATATTGAAAGTTAACTTTAACCCACCTCGAGTTGTCATTTCTAACAGTCCTTGCATTACCAAATGCCTCCAACAGTGGATTTGACTGGATTATGCAAAAATCACAAGTCATCAACACCTTGACAGAAAAGACAGGTACATATGACATCTAAACACATACACACACACACACATTATGGCACTAATAGAAAATTACAATAGTTTATAGAAATTTTTACTAGACACTAGCATTCAGATTAAGCCATACATCTAGCTCTCGTTTTTAGAGAAGGGTGCTAGCAAAGTGGGACAAAGTACAAAGCACAGTGAAAAAGAGAAATGCCAGGCGTACTTCAAGAACTTGTTGCTCAGCTGTTCTGTCATCACCAGAGGCTCGACCACCAACATAAGTGAGATACTGCATAATCAATTTTGTTGTCTCAGTTTTTCCAGCCCCACTTTCTCCACTGACCAGAATAGATTGACTTCTACCTTCATTCATCATTGCTCTAGATTTAAAACCAAACAGAAGCTAATTAGATATCTGTAAGTAGGTGCTATAAATATGAGTCATCAACGCTAAATTTCTATATTCTCAACTCATTTTCCATACTAATAACTCTGCTATGATGTACCTATAAGATGTATCTGCCACAGCAAAAACATGAGGACTTAGCTCGCCAAATGTTGCTCCCTTATATTGCTCCATCATATGCACATTATAAAGATGAGGAAGCTTGGTGAATGGATTAACAGCAATCAAAATGCTCCCCGTGTATGTCTATCAATGACAGAAATGAGGGAAAAATGGTCATAGAAATGCCATCTCAAAATTTTAAATAAAAAAAAAGAAAAGAAATTAAGTTCCATATTTCACTATTAACTGGGTAGAACAAGATTCCATATTTCACTATTAAGTTCCATATTTCCCCGTGTATGTCTATCAATGACAGAAATGAGGGGGAAAATGGTCATAGAAATGCCGTCTCAAAATAAAAAATAATAATAAAAAAAATAAGTTCCATATTTCATTATTAACTAGGTAGAACAATGAAATGGCACAGAATGCAGAAAAGGACCTATTTAATTAATTTGCCAAGAAAATCATTTCAATCCAAATTAAGCTTTGAGATGGCCTGCCATCATTGTCAGAACAATGCAAAAGTAATCACTTCAACACTTAAATAACGGCATAGTTCCAACACAAACTAAAAAAAAAAACTCAACTTAGCATGTCAGAAGCCAACTAAAAGTGCAGACCTAATTCAAGAAAATTCCGTTTGCCACCAATTATTTAAATACAGCCACTGCGGCGGCGAAATAACTCAGCTAATGAATTACCACGACTGAATAAAAATTCTTAAAATTAAGCAAAAAATCACAACCGCCCACATTAGCCAACTACATTACCGAGTATTACACAAAAAAAAACTTACATAAATATCATTGAGAGCATATCTCCTCTCAAGATTGTAAAGCACTCCAGGCTCGTGCAAATAAGTCAATTTTGTCATATCATCCACTCCACCATGCTCCTCTTCATCATCATCCCTAAGAAACAATTTCTCCGGAGAAACCGAAATCTACAACACCACACACAATTAGAAAGCCAGAAAACAACTAAATATTCCAACAAAAAAAACGCACACGCACACACGCAGAAGAGAAACAACAAATTTCACCTTCTTGCCAGAAGCAGTGAGAACTCGGACTTGTTTCCCAACAAAATCAGTAACTTCAGCTGCAATCCATGCCGAATTTTTATCTTCAGCCCAAACCTTAGAGCCTTTACGGAGATTCATCTTAAGTTTCTGATAACCAAAAATCGAAAGCAGAAATGAAATATAAAAAAAAATCATAAACTAGAGAAGCTTAAATTTGAAAGAAAAAACCCTAACAGAAAAAACAGAGAAGAAGTTACAGGCATAGATTTAGGGTGACAAGTTTGGGTTCCCGCCCTTAACAGGTGTAGAAGAGCGAGAGTCAAAAATGGCGAAATATGAGCGTAAATTCGTATCGTAATCGACACGTCACCATCAAGCAATACTGTAGTGTCGAGGTTTGCTCATTTCCATTGTTGTTTGTAAATATTTTTTGTTACCATTAGCGCGCTCTCGCTCGTAGGTCTTGGGGTCACCTAAGTAATAAGTACACGATAGCTACCTGTGCGTTTGCTAGGAAATTGCAAGTTTCTGTCATGCGATTTGGCTAAAGTTACGGTAACCGGCTAACGCCACGCCACTTCAATTCTTAGTTCAAAATTTTTTGAACCGTTAGTTTTATAATTTTTAAATTTTAAACTCTTCTGCTGTTGTACTGTGTACTTTACACCTTCAACATTTTGGTACGTTGAATTGAATTTCTTACCATCTGGAATCTTTTCAAAGTCCTAATTCAGAATTAGTGATATATTTAATTTAGATATTTAAATTTTAAAATAAAAAATATCTCAGTTGCGAAATTATTAACGGAGAAACCGAAATTTTAAATTTTTAACATTAGGATAATTTATGGAATGTTTTTGAATAAATGATGGGCCAGTTGAGTTCTGTAATCTAGCCCAAACAATTTCAAAATTTCGGATCTTTGACACTTTTTTAGGTACGGTTGGCTCTAGAATGTAACTGACGAAAGAATCTTGTACATGCCGGTACTCCTACTTTATGCATGGTACTGTCTGGCCACATTAAACATAAAGCATTTGATAAAATGACCCGCATGTCATGTAGGATATTCTTGTTTTTTTTTTTTTTGAGAGCAGGATATTATTGTTTATATCGAAATTCGAATTATTATAGAATATATATATATATATATTATCAGAAACAAGGCAGGATATATTAAAAATATCCCATTACAAAAGTTAAACTCAAGTAAGAATAGGAAAGCCTTACTAAGCAAAAAACTTGGGATAACCGCAGAAAAGCAAACCAATCACATACCTTGAGTGCTAATACAACATTTTGAAATACAACAATAAAAATCTCAGACAAGATAGTGAACGGAATTAGCCTATAGAGATTCAGTGGACTAAACCAAATGATCGCTGTTATAATATATGATTGATCGATACAGATAAGTACTGAAGTCCAACAGTCCATTTTGAGCCATGGATAGCAACTTGATGAGACTCTGAAATACGGATGTTAATCTGCAGAAACAAGCAGAATTCAATAACTTTGAAATAGGAGACACAACCTCCTTGATTAGAGATCACCACAAAAATATTAATAGATTGTGGAAAGAAATTCAGTTGGTGAAAGTCTGCTGACATTTTGTGAGAGATTGAGTGACTTTCACTGGTACACCACGAACTGTTAAAAGAAAAAACAAATATATTGGCTGGTTCAGCAATAAAAAACAAAATGAACAAAAAAATCAAGGGGATATATGTAAGAACAAAAAAATTATAGAATATATATTTTCTCCTTATATATTTCACCGATATGTGGATGTAGTTTAAAAAAATAATTTACGCATATAGTTTTTATATTTTCCTTTTTTACAAAGTAAAAAAAAAATAACCATGGACACAATATATTATTGTATTTGATAATACTACTCAATTTTAAAAATAAAATTTTAAATATTTATCAATTTTCTATTTAAATTATACCATAAAAATATTAGTAAAAAATTCAGTGAAATTAAATTTAACTTAAATTGATAAATTTAAATTTTATATAACATAAAATAAAAAATTAAATTTTAAAATGTTTTCATTTAATCAATTTTATTAAAAATCCAGTATTTAACTTTTCATTTCACCAAACAGCCATACCGCCTTTACACTTTCATGAAAACTTTTTTTGGTGCTTGTTGGTGAGAATGTTGGTTTTTCTGCAACTAACTAAACCTCCAATTATTCTAATCATGCTTTTCTCATATGTATTAAAAATATTAAATAACAGATTATATTTTGGTAGGACGATTTTCAATTTAAAACCTTCGTTTTTTCTAATATAAAACATATTTCAAATTCTTTATAAAAAAAACATATTTCAAAATCAAATCTCATTTATGCATATTAATGAAATTATTTAATAAATAAAATAAATTATTATAACTTTCTGATAACTATTTCTCTTAAAAAGACAATAAATTAATTAATAAGTCGAAATTTGATTTGTTTTTTTTTTAGTATGACAAACAACTTGGGTTTTAAATGTGCAGAGCGTTTGGATAAGGATTTTGATCTCTCGTATCGAAAAAATAATTGTACGTTTAACAAATATATTAATTAATAAATTGCAATAAAATTATTATGATTTTGTTATAGAATTAATTCAATCATTTTTTTTTATAAGCGTGTGTCTTTCTGAACAAAAAAAGAATTGAGTTCTAAAAAATAATATTTTATTTTTAAGTAAGTTTTTTCAGCATTATAATCATCGAAATTTAAAGTAAAATGTCTAAAAAAGTAAATTTAGGGAAGTGAGAATCTTAAATTAAGCTTGAAAGCCAAACAGATACAGATGTGCCAGTTTGGTCAATAAAAAAGCAATGTTATTGGCGAGAAGGGATTTTTATGCTGTGTTGCTCGGACAAGTGTCTTCCATGTTTTAATTACTGTACTCAAATTTCTCAAATTGATACAAACATTGAACAAAATCCAAGAGATAAATTAACTCCGATTCTGCTAATTTCAAAGTTTTCATTGACAAAGCGAAAAGCGTCTGTGTGAGCGTGTGTCTGTAATTTCTTGATCAGGAGATCAAAAAATGGGAAGAAAGAAGCTAAAGATAGTGAAATTGGAAAACACGAAAGCTAGACAAGTGAAATATTCAAAGAGGAAAGTTGGAGTTCTTAAGAAAGCTAAGGAACTTGCTACATTATGTGATGTTGATCTTGCGATTATCATGATTTCTCCTACTGGAAAACCAGCTCTCCATGTTGGCCATGACAAGTAATCATTTTTTTTTTATTAATTATGCATCTTTCACCATTTATATCCTAATTTGCTACATTAGTGATGTATGTTTATTAATAAAGTCCATAATTAAAATTTTGCTTTTATATAGGCCTTTTTTTTCCTCAAATATATTTATTAATAAGGTCTATAATAATTTTTGCTTTTATATGTCTTTTTTCATGACGTATATTTATCAATAAGGTCCATTAATAATTTTTACTTTTATACGTATTCTTTTTCGTACTGTACGTTTATTAATAAGGTCTATAATAATTTTTTTCTTTATGTATCCTTTTTTAGTGACGTATGTTTATTAATAAGGTCTATTCTATAATAATTTTTGCTTTTACTTATAACTTTTTTGACATTTAATGTTATTTTGTAGAGAGATAATCGACATTAAACCTATTATTTAAAGAAATATATCTTTTATCTACATTTTTTTGTTTCCGCAAAAACAAGTTAAAATCATGGACCAACCAATTATTACATCATCTTGATTTATAATTATTTTTTAACTTTTCTTTTAGATTTATTAGTAGATTAATATTATGTGCTACTTTCTATTAATATTTTGGATCAACCAACTATATAAAGCATGTTGAATTACAAGACACAAGAAAATGCATAGTATTATTATTATTATTACTCCCATTAATATTATGAATCCGCTAATTATATTATGCTGGCTTATATATTAATGTTTTTACTTTTTTGTAACTCTTTTTTTCTAGTTGTGGATTAATACTTAGGCTACACGACTATCAATCACTTATTTTATGTCAAATCTAACTAATTTGGGATTAAAATTTAATTGAGTTAAGTTGAATTGCATCACTTTTAAATTAATATTTCATATAGTACTACACCATGTAAGAATGAAGATATTTATTATTCCCATCAATATTATTCATAATATTATGCCCAAACTTATATTAAAGTTTGCTTTTTAATTCAATTTGTGCATTTCGGTTTTTGCAGAGATCTAGCTACTGTTTTAGAGAAGCTTGCAAAATTTTCTGTTGAAGACCGAGAACAAAGGTGCCTGCCCCAGCCTGCTTTTATTTATTTATTTATTTTTTGTTCATTATATAAGATTTCCTATTCTATTACTTATGTTATTATTATTATTATTATTATTTAATAAATTTAGCTATCATGGAGATTCAAACTCGAAATTTTACAGTCTTCAAAACAATTATAATGTCCAAAAAAATTGCTAATTTTTGTGCTTTATTTCCGTTTTCAGGAGGACCTACACCGCAGAAGTAAGAAATCAACAACACATTAATACTTTGTTGTATCTACACATAAATATGTAATATGTGTATGCTATTTTTCCAGATTTCCTTTTATAATTATAATTAACTCAATTTTTCATGATCTTTATTTGAAAAAAGTTATTAAAGAAAATATACTCAAAGTCCAGTACTGAAGCTGATCTAGGTAACTTCTCATCTGAAAGGTAATACATAATTTTTTTTTAAAGAGGATTTTCTTTTCATATAAATAGGTGGAAACGAGTTAATTATCTGAAAATATTCATACCTATAGTACATTCTTTGCGTATATGGCGTATGAGCTTACTTTTTTTTTTCCTGTCTACCTTAATTTCTTCATTGCAGGGAGAATGAAGCAATCAAAGTAGGTCCCTTTCATATTGAGTTTTTTTTTTTTTTTCTATTTTCATTTTCAGGGTAAAAGTATTAAAATTGTTTTAGTATTTCTATCAATGTCTGACAAATGTAGCAAAATAATTTATACAGTTGCAAAGGGGTCTACTGGGAGAGCTGCAACAAAGACTCATTAAGAAGAGAAAAATTCTGAGGTTTCTTAGCTATGCCAAATTAATAATTATTCTTAAAATTTATAATTACTGGATTCTAATTTAATTTCATTTCCTTAAATACAAAATTACCCATGTCAGGGACTGGAAGTGTCCATATGTAGTTGACAACTTAGCACAGATAAAATTAATGGAAGAACATCTCATGTCAACTCTTGACAGAATCGCTGATAGAAAGGTATAAAAATTATTATTATTATTATTATTATGGATTCAATTCCTTTTTATTTCAAATTAGAAAAGAGACAGTCTAGCTAATTGCCAAAAATAAGTATGCTTCTTATTTGTTTATCAATATTAAATTCCTTTAACTATAGAATCATAGATTATAATAAAAGGAGATAATTTATTTATTTGATTAGGTAGAAAATCAATAGAATTTGAGTGTTCAACATTGATTTTAAAGATTGAAGAGTCAATTTATACATTAATCTTTTTATGTATGTGTTTAATCAATGTGGGAGTTTTTGTTAAATAGTTATTGTTATTTTTTTCAGATTGATTTGTTGAACCAGGAAAAAGGCATTGAAGGCTTTCAGGTTTGTTTATTCTGAATGTATTTTTTTTAATTTATTTTTGGGATTTCTTTAAAAATACTTATAAATATAAAATTATTTTAAAAATATCAATTGTTTTTTTGTTTTCAATTTTTAATTTCAAAAATATTTCTTTTTAGTAGATATTTAATATGTTAAAGATATATAAAAACAGTAGAAATTTTTTTATAAAAAAAATTGAAAAATGACAAACAGTGTAATTTATATTTTTTTTCTGTATGCATCTAATACCGAATTTCAACTAATTTTGAACTCTGTGTAGAAAATCATAATCATAATAATTTTAAAAAGGCAGAAATTTTCTATATTTTCAAATTATAATTTGTCAAAATCAATTAAAATTATTGTTATCAAAGATGCACCCAGTATTTTATTAAATTATTAGTATGCATTTTTCTGGGCGGAATGTTCTTTTTTAATTTATTTTTTAAATTGTTGCTGTCAGTGTACATTTTTTTCTACTTACAAAACCACAATATTCAATATTTACTTTATATATACTTTATTCCATACGAGTGAACCAATCTAGTTTGAAATATTTTTTTTAAATGAAAATTTTAAAATTAAAATAGTAGTAAAAATATTTACTTGACTCGTAAAATTACTCGACTCTTAAAATATGCAGGAAGCCGATGCCTTGCCTTCTGAGAATGTTTAGTCAGCTGGGTCCTTAATGTCACCTTGAAGTTGCCCTGCCAACACACAACCAATAATTTACCTTAAGATTATCTGAAGATGCTATAACCTGCTAATATTTGTGTCGTCTTTTTACCTTTTTTTTTTGGAAAAAGAACTATATACTTTTGGGTTATGGCTTAAAAACTTATTAAATGTTTAATGGATGTTTAATTATGGATGTTTAATTCCCAATCAATTTTCATTTATATCGTACTCTACTTTTATACTGGTATTAATATGGGAAAGATGAAAATATATAATATCGTCATACTATGCTCCGATATATATTTATATAGTTATTTTATGTGATAATCTGATTATATTTATAAGTTTTTTTTATTTCCCCGACTTAATGATGGTTAAATTGTCATGGTCTGCCTCACTGCCCTACAATGGCAGTAAATACTTAAAATCTCTTTTTCCCCGTAGAAAAAAATTCAGCATTCAATTAGTTTCAGATCATAACTCAATGAGATAACGTATTGGGAAGTGGGAACCATCAATTATCTAGATCTTAGGTGAATGGATGGATCAAAGCAATTCCCAGTGAATTATTGCTGGTCATGCATATAATGCACTGCACTGTTACTCTGGCAAACTGGCCTTTACTTATCAGAGGCCAGAGCTTGCCCTCACCCTTTAAGCCCACCAGGTCACCGCTGGTCCCAGTATGACACGGACAACATTGCAGCAATGAAATGATTTTATATTGCACATGATGCTTACATTGAGTTCTGGTCCTAGCACCTTTCAAATCTATTTGAGTAAAGTAGTCATATTTTTTTCCATTTTTTTTCTTTTTCATAGCTACAATAATTGATACCAAATCTTTATACAATTTCCACTCACTAATCCACTAACCCCTTGCCAAAACAACTACACAAAAAAGAGCATCCATTAACCCAATACCCAATGTTGGAATGTCTAGTTATCTGCTATCCTATTATGATACTTGAATATTCCTTTCGCTGTTCTGGGAAATAACCTCGCCGAACTTCAGGAAGAGTTGTGCATCTGAGGTGCTCATTGAGGGACAATTCACCATGTGTGGAGTCCTGAGATTTGCATATTCATCCACGTAGCAAGACACTTTGGCAGATGGGAGTGGAGCAGGTGGTGCATGGGTGCATTCTTTTGATGGCGCTGGGGCTGTCAGAAGGCTGCCGAGAACCCGTGTTACTTCATGCATAGTTGGCCGGTCTGATGGCTGTCTCTTGGTGCATAGAAGGGCAAGCTGAAAAACCTTCTTAACAGCTCCTAGATCTTTACATGTAGCAGTAATCTCGGAATCAACAGTTTCCATAACAGCATTGTTGGCCGTCTTTGATAAGATCTGATGCAGTTAAAAATTATGATGTTTGAGACATTGTTTTAAGATTTAAAAGCAGGCAGTTTCAGAGTAGATATCCAAGGTCAAGAAGAGCCAGAAGGAATGCTAAATCCTAAACTCAAAAAATCTGCAACAGCAGGCTATTAAATCTAGGATTGCAGTCTGATCAGTTATGACCAAGTCTAGCCAATAAATCAAAAACTGCAAACAGATAAACAAGACAAATAAAATGCGTACTTCATCCGTGAAACTATAATATTTACTGTTAAGAATGAATTACCCACTTCACAGACAGTAAGAGGTTCAGCGTCAAACTGGAAATCACAATCTAATCCATGACTCGCCTTGCTCTCTGACCAGTATTATATAACAGTTACTGAATAGGGAAGAACAAAAGGATGAATAGAAGACAAACCAGATGATGGAGATTGCACTCATTGTCAACTGCTTTCCTTCCAGTCAGCAACTCAAGTAGAACAATCCCATAACTGTAGACATCAGACTTTTCTGTAAGACGGGAAGTGCGGGCATACTCAGGGTCTATATAACCAATAGTGCCCATTATGTAGGTAGAAGTATGAGATTTTGACACACATAAGCTCTTTGCAATTCCAAAATCAGTAAGGTGGGCCTCAAAATCCTTGTCCAATAAAATGTTTGATGACTTAACATCTCTGTGAATGATCCGGGGGCTGCAATCATGGTGTAAATATGCTAACCCTTGAGCTGCTCCAATAGCTATCTGAAGACGAGTGTCCCAATCAAGCTTTTTCTTCTTTGTAGGGCCTGAAAGACAAAAGCTACATAATAATTCAGAATGCACATGAATCTAAATGAACTTGCAACAAGACTTGTGAATTCAGCTACACGTGATTAGGCAACCACAGAATTAGTAATTCATTTCCATAATCTCACAAGTCTAACAAACACAGTATCTTAGATAGAACAGCTTCTTCAAAAGTTTTTCCGTGTGGCTCAACTCAGCCTAGAGAGTTGTTAGACTTGTGAGATATCACAGCATACATGAGATATCACAGAATTAGGGGCTCCATGCATACAAAACAGTAAAAGAAAAATACTGGCACAACACAAAATAAAGCTCTGAAATGAAGATATCACAGCATTGCACCTATCCATGAACACTCAGAACTCACCATGAAGGAGATCCCAGAGACTGCCATTCTCCATATAATCATAAAAAAGAAGGTTCCCAGAAGGGGACAGGGAATATCCTTGAAGGCTAACCAAATTCCGATGCTTAATGCTCCCAACTGTCTCCAGCTCAGTCTCAAATTCCTTCAAGCACCGAGGATAGTGAGAGTAGAGCCTCTTGATAGCCACTGGTTTGCAATTTTTAAGGACACACTTGTACACAGTGCTAGATGCACCATAGCCAATTATATACTTCTCACTCAAATTCTCAGTCATCCTCATGATATCCTCGTACACATGGAGTGCCATATTCATGTGAAGTATCACCAACTTTGGTGTTGAGTAAGTAACTGTTTGTTCGACAAGCACAGAACAATTAGTATTGGCACAACTTCAATTTGAAAGGAGAACACACACTTTCCAGATATGACTTGAGAAAGAAATAAACAAAATAAGCCACATGGAAATTACTGCTGCTTACTCTTATTAGTCTATCTAGTGATTATTGTTCCCTCCCAGAATCTAATCATTATGATAGTTTAGATAATTTGGTTACTTAAACAAGAGCGATTAAAAACCTCTAATGGTTGTTCCAGCACACCTCAATCCAACAACTTGACAAAACCCCATATAAAGTTAAAAGCCATTAAATTTGATCTGCACAGTATCATAGAAATTAGAGAAATTACCAGGTTTGTCAAGTGATCCATCTGGAAAAGGTATTGAATTGTGCGGCCGGCATGCCGCCACTAAAATCATGAGTAGAATGACAAGGGCTCCAAGAGCAATCCCAAGGATAGCTGCTTTAGAAATTGTAACTGCATAAACAATAGCAAGAAAATAGTAAGTATTACCATTACTTTGGCATAGCAAAAAAAAAAGGCTTGACCATAAAATATTAGCAAAATCAAATAAAGGAAACTTTTTGTCATTTTCCCTTCACAATAATATGAAGGGTGCTAGGGGAGGCATGTGTTTACATTCAATTTCTTACGGTCCACATAAAACATTAGCATCATTATAAGAGTGAGTTGCATCTTGCACTCAGTTTTCTGGTGCAGACATTACACAAAGTGTGCTACCAGCATATAAATCACATCAATACCTGCCCTTAACTTAAATCTTATGACCTGACATAGCATTCAAAACAATTTAAGGTACAAGATAGTCTATTATTGCTCCAGAGAAATGAGGTTTTCCCAAAAAATTAAAATTCAAAAAAGCCGCAAGCTATTCCTCCAAGATGGGCAAAAAAAAAATTGAAGGTCATGAATACCTCGCTCTGCTGGATGAGCCTCATTGCACGGAGAATTAAGCCAGTCACCACAAAGACCAGGATTTCCAATAAAACTGCAGGTAAAACTTGTATCAGTTAAACAGGATACTAAAAACTGACTGGGAGGAACATCTAAACAGTGCAGCAGAACAAATTTTAAGGTTTGAAATCCAGACAAGTTCAGTTAAGAACAATGTAAAAGATACAGTCAAAGCTTCTAACCTGTCAGGTGAAAACCTTGAAAAGTTATTGCCAGTAGGAATAATGCCAGCTAGGTTGTTGAAAGAAACATTTCTGTATGTACGCATTTAAATTAGTTTTGCCAGGTAAAAGATTGCAAGTATAGCACCTTAAATTAAATATTGAAGTACAAATTCCAGCAAATAGCAAACTCACAAGAAAGTGAGACTGAGGCAGTTGATCAGCGAAATCACATCGCCAGAAAGATTATTCTTTTCCAGTCTCCTACATTATTTGCATAAAAATATGCAACATGATCAAAATAATCACATCAATACAGCATCTTAGGCCATCACAACTCAATTGCAGCTAAAAAATATATGTTTCTATGGATTTAAAAACTCATTAAGACTACAAGCACACCATTAATATGACGACTGTTAAACAAAAACAAAGGCCAAATATTGAGAATTTGATCCAGCACAGGGCACAAATTCATTCGCCCGTGCCTCACAGATACATAGTCACAACTTAGAGAAGTCAGAAACTCTAACTCACAATGAGAACATGTTCTGAAGTTGACTAAGTTCCTCAGGAATCACTCCATATAGATGATTATTTGAAAGATCTCTACAATGCCATGAAACAAGTTAGAAAGGGCCAAGACATCCTCCAAGTGCGTTGAACAAAACATTGAGTAATTCCTTACATCTCCATAACACTTCTCAGGTTACCAAACTCTGCTAGAATAACTCCTGACAGTTGGTTCTTGCTTAGATTCCTATCGCATAATGCAGCAGGCGTCAGCAAGAAGAAAATCTTTCAGATGATAGGGGGAATTACTTGGCATTTGTACTTACAGCTTTAGGAGGTGCTCCAAGTCACCAAGGGGAGAAGGAATGGACCCAGTGATTTTGTTATTAGAAATATCCCTGAGCACGCGGCAAGGCAATTAGTAATTAAAAACAAAATGAATAAAAAGGAAAAAAGTTAAGCAGCCAATACTTACAAAGTATCCAAATTACCAATCCGAGATAGCTCAATTGGAATACTACTCCTGATGCTGTTGGAAGAGAGATTCCTGATAGGGCAGGGAGCAAAGAATCAACTCAAAATTCAATAAACCTAAAAAAATCTGCACCTTTAAAAACATAGATGTACATGTATTCGTTGTGTGGAAGGTACAAGTTGCCAAAACAAAAAACATTTATGCCAAAAGTTTAAATGGACCATGGATCAAACTCACAAATACGTCATGCTCTCAAGCCTTTGAAATGCACGCGGTATAGATCCATTCAACTTGTTACCATGGACATTACTGACATCAAATGGAATTGTTAACAACCATCTAAAGAGGTTAAGCACTTCAATAGAAAGTAACAGGAATGGGATTAAATGCATACAGGCTGTTGAGATTTGTACATGAGCTAAGATTATCAGGTATAGGTCCTTCAAGGAGGTTGTTCGCAACATTTCTGCAAGAACATTGCATTAGTAATTTATAATATACAACAAGCACTAGAAACAAACTTACAGAATAACAGATCATACAGATCAAACAAATCTGTGAGTTTTCCAAGCTCTGGTGGGATGCGCCCTGTCAATTGATTACCATTCAATTCCCTGAAAAACGTACAGTACTTCAAACAGTCAAGAATTATACATGATGCTACAAAAATAATAAAAAAAAACACACAGTGCAGATGATATTTATAATAAGCTGTAACAAATATTAGAACCTTAAGTTATCACATCCAAAGTACTTAAATTTGACCAATTACAAAATATATCTAGAAAGGCTGGGCACCAATACATAAAATAAAACAAAATTATGTATCAAATTTTCTATTGTGAGATTGCCTACAAGAACAAATTTTCCTAGCACACTCTCTCCATGATAATTTGGACAAAGACTATGGATAGGAAAAATAAATTATACAGCATCAGTGCAGCATGTAGTCTAACCATCATCTGATGGCAAATGCTCAGAAGAGAGAACCATGTAGTGAATGTCTAGTACTGTTCTTCTGGATATTAATCTCAATAAATGATGTCAAAATGGCTAAAGTAACCAAAATGAAAGCTAAGAAGCTACATAACCATTTTCACAGTGCATTTCACCATGAAAATGATAACTCCACTTACAAGACCGGCATACAAGTCAAAAATAACATTATTTATGATGTAATCTCCAAAAAATGGGGCCAGAACAGTAACAGCAAAGTGTTCATACAAGTAGTGAAGCCTTGTCATATTCCCAAGCTCTGGGGGAATAGGTCCAGTTAGCTTATTACCATGCAAATACCTGCAAAATATGACAACTGCAATCAATATTGAATTTGGCAACTAAAGAATATCAAATAATAAAAAAGATCCAGGGAAAAATAATTAAAAATAAAGCAAATTTGATCATACATGCAGCAGTTTTAGATTCACAAACAAAACAATTTTCCCTTGATGCTTGAGAATTTACAACAAGGAATCATAAAAAGCAAGAAAACCACATGCTTACAATTTCTCCGTGTAAGTCAAATTTCCCAAAATAGGAGGAATGGGTCCACTTAAAATGTTGCAGCTTAGATCCCTGATTTTGAGACAAGGAAAAATAATGGCATAAGATAAGCGAATCTACCAAAAACAGTATAAATGCAAATAAAGTATACAGAATGAAGATAAAAGAAATCCATAAAATTTGTCTACTGAAAACACCAAACACTGAAGAATTTTAACTTCGAATAAAGAAGTTATAAAAAGCACTTACAATACAGCAAGTGCCTGCATTAGACCAATTACAGATGGAATCTTTCCCCCTAGCTGATTGCCTTGCAAGGATCTAGCCAGTGAAATGGTGTAAGAACCCTTCATAGATAGTCACCAGCAAAGCTGTTAACCAAACTACAAGATATTGCAAGAACTTACAATGTGGCTACTTGCAGGAACCCAATGTTGAATGGAATCTCTCCTGTTAGCTGGTTGTAGGACAAGTCCCTAGCAGTAAAAAGTAAAAGAAAATAACTTTCAAACATTGACAGAAGGCATTGCCCGAAATTCAGTCCCTGGAGTTGGTTGAAGTACATACAAGACCTGGAAAGAAGTACAGTTGCCTATATTTTGAGGAATACTCCCGGTCAAACTGTTGTTTCTCACATCACTACAACGATGGCAAAAACAAGGTTTCAAAATATGAAAACTGCAAAATAAAGAAGACTCTTGAGTTCTTTGGATGAAAACATTTGATACTGAAAACTTACAAATACCACAGCCCAGTTAGCTGGCACATATCTGGAGAGAGTGTACCGGCCAAACTGTTTCCCCGCAAACCACTAAGAGGGAAAGAAAAGAGGAATATCATAGAATAGCGGTAACGACAGAGAAAATCTAAACCTAAAAAAGCAAAAAAAAAGATGTTTCAAATCACATCAAATCTTCATCTACTTACAGGTATTGCAAAACTTCATTCCAGTATATCAGTCTAGGTATCTCCCCACTGAGTCGATTCTGTGCCAGATCTCTGTAACAGTATTTAGAACATAATAATTCAATATGTAGAGCACTAGATTTGAGCGACAAAATTAAGGATGTTAAAATCTTACAAAACTTTCAAGTTTGGAATCTGGGATAAAGTGGATGGTATCGGCCCAATCAGTTGATTGTTCTTCAAAATCCTGAAAATCATGCAAATGGAAATGCAAATGAAAATGGAAGTTCATATTTTTAGTAACAGAGCAACAATCCACAGCTTTGAAACACGGAGATACACTTTAAAAGCTACTCACAGAAATTCTAGTTGCTTCAACTTTGAAATTGAAAATGGTATGTCTCCATATATCTCATTAAAAGACAAGTCCCTATCAATACACAACAATGAATATTAACTGACCTTGTAAAGACCAGCATGAGACTCGAACAACAGAACAAAATCTCTTTCAAATTCAGAACTTACAGGCTTTTCAAAGAAGAGCAATCGCCAATCTCATCAGGGATCTGCCCAGAGAGACGATTTCCCTTGAGATCACTGCATGAAGAATGCACGATAACATTTAAATTTTGACGCAAACCAAGTCCACTTGAAGGAATACAGCAGAAAAAATTGTTTAGGCTCCAAGTCTTTGAATGAAAAACAGTGAAGAGGGAGTTTCTTCAAATTCAGTAAATCACTTTTTTGGGAAAATAATCCAAATAAGAGAGCATGTATATGTATTTCTTTTTTCCAGGACCAACTTAACTACAAAATGAAGGTATTGAAGTAGGAGAAAGTACATGGAAACCAGCTTTTTGAGATTTCCTATTGCAGGCGAAATCTCCCCATCAAAATTTAAACCTGACAGATTTCTACAATAAAAACAAATCCGATTAAAAATAAAGAATCAGCTAACGAAAACCAAAAAATATGCAACGGATTAACAGGGAAAGAGAACAAATGAAAAGCATTCAAATGCCAGAACAAGAAAATAAGAAAAAAGACTCACAGTGCAATGACATTGAAGGTGGCATTATCACAAGTGATACCTCTCCAAACACAGTAATCTGAAGATGGATGCTCCGTCCAGTCATATAGAACATTGTCGACGTCTCTAAATGACTTCTTTAACTCCAACAGAGTTGCTCCTTCGACATGAGAAAACACCAATGTCAGCCTACATAAAATATCACATATAAAACAATACCATACAGGTGACTCAACACATTAAAAAAAATCTTTAAAAAATGCTAAAAGCCCTGGTTTGGGTTCTTCAAGAAACATAAAACCCTAAACTTTTTTTATAGGAAACTTGCCATATAAAAATGAAAATGAAACCTTTAAAGAAAGAAAAGAAAATTGTTAAATATTTGACCTTTATCGACCTCACACCACGTTGACATTCGAGGTTTAATAAAAATATATATATAGCTTGTGTGCAGTTATTGGTTTCAAAACAGAATAAACTTTAAAAAATGAACACATCAAAGATTTTTCTTGCACTAATTTTCCCTATAACCAAACAGAACTCACCATCGTCGGAACTCACAGAACCAAAACCCAAACAGAGAAGAACAACCAGGAAGACAAACTCTACTCGAAATGCCATAACTGCCCTTGAAAAGCAAACCAATTTTCAAACCAAACTACCCATCTCTCAGAAACTTTTTTTACACAACAAAGTCTAAGCACCAATCACCCAAAGATTAGACCTTCCCATTCAATTACAACTCTTAAGAAGAAAAATAAGGATAGAATAAGTAACAGTTAAGTTCTCATTGAGGTCGCCGACATTGAATGTAGCTATTGCAGTGGAAGTAATGAAGTGAGACTGTGAGAGGAACCAGGGCAGGGGGGGCCTAATGATATTATCATCTTCTTTTCTTTTTTCTATATTGGGCTTTTTGAATTTCGGGTTTGCTATGATAGAGCAGAACAAGAAGAAGTAGAGTAGCTTAGCTTAATCGTTGCTTGTGCAATAACATCGCTCTGGCAAGACAGACTTCTGTAAATATACAGAGCTTTCATTTATAGTTCGGTACAGAGAAAAAAAAAACAGAGTGATAGAGAAAGAGAAGAAATAGCAACAGCTAGAAAGAGAAAGAAAGAAAGAGAGAAAATAATTTCACACATAAAGTTAAAAAACACTCTCTTTCCCTCTTTCTCTCTCTGCCAGAGCTCTGCAATAAAATCTGCAACTTTCTCTCTATGCATTTTTATTGCATTGGTTTTTTCTCTTCCTTTATCTCTCTCTAACTCTTAAAGATAAGCAATGGCAATGGATATATGATGGGTTGCTTTCTCTTCGGTTTTTTTCAGGCTTGTGCAAGGTAATGTAAAATTCTCCAGTTATCGTTTCGGGTTATTTTGACGGGGCCAAGGAGTCAAACGACAAAAACCATTTTTATTTTGTGGTGAAAGTAGGAAGATAATAATTTAATAGGGGTTATTTTGTAAATAATTTTTTAATTTTATTGTGTTTTTTTCCTGATCTTTTTTTTTTTTGCCTAAGTTTTCTTCCTAATCTTAAGAGTACTAAATTTTTTAACTGCGGCAGTATCTAGTTCGGGAATTATCCGTCGTTTCTGTTATTAAAAATTGAAATAATCGGCATAGTAAAAAACATAGACGGCGTCAACGTCCACCGTTAGGCCCCACATTGGACTATAGAAGGGCAAGGACCCCTTTGCCCCAAATATCCAACATGCTATGTTTCGCCTTCATTTAATTCTTGAAAAAATGCAAATTCTCTTACCTCTGTAAAAATTATTTTAACAAAAAAAAAAGGTGAATAATTCTACTTTATTATAATTTTATCATTATTTATTTATATCATCATATTATTATAAATTTTATATATTTCTACTTAACCATTGATTATATCTTACCTATTAAGTATGTTTAAAATCATAAAACTAAATTGACAATTAACTTATGAATCAATTAGTTCAAACGATTGACTCAAATTTAATATTTTTTTTCTATCTTCAAATAATATGAATATTTTTTATTTTATACATATTAAAAAAAAATTAATTAATTTAGTTAATAGATAAAAATTTTTCTATAAATTATTCATTTTACCATTTATTTATACTATATAACTAGTAATTATTGCAAAATAAAAAATTAAAATAATTATTGATTGGATTAAAGATAATTATAATTTAAAAAATATAAATAAATAAATACAATATTTGATTATAAAGTATTTAAATAGAAATATAATAATTAATTTATAATGTAACTATAATTTAAATAAAATAATAAAACTATATTTTAAGACATATAAAAAAAGTATCCCTATGATTTTGAGATATATTAATAATATTAAAATTTTTTTACTTATAAATATTAATAAAAATTATAAAAGCATAGAAAATTTAAAAAATAATGTTTAAAAATAATAAAAATATTATTTATTAATTTAAAAATATCACGTATTAAATCTAATACATATAAAAAATAATCTATTTTTTTTTCATTTTACTCTAATATGACTTCAATTTTAAAAATTAATTTGGTCTGATTTCTCCAAATTTACTTGTATTCAACTAAATTTATAGATTTTGACAAATTTTTATAAATTTATTTTTTTATTATTTTTAAACTAGACTAACCTCTAATTTCTAATTAATCTAATTTAACCAACCGCAACCAGATTAATCTGATTTTAAAAACAATGATTGACAACAACATGCACCATTTTCACTTAATTTTCTCCACTTTAATAATTTTTTTCATTTATTATATGCTCTAACACTATTATTACTATAAATAATTCTACAATAATATATAATTCGTATACTATAGTAACTATTATTATTATAAATAATTTTATGATATAATTATAATATTTAGAAAAAATTAAAATAAATTCAAAAATATATTTTAGGATATCATAAATAAGTCAACATGCTATTTAAAATTCTTAATTAATATTAAAACTTCAAATTAATATAATTGATATTAAAACCATAGTTAGAGTTTTTTGAAAAGAAAAATAATTTTTTTTACGTTGATGATTACGAATATTGTTTTAGTAATAAGAGTATGTGTATAATTGCATTCATATTCTAAAATTTTCCATTTTAATTTTTTCATATATAGTTAAATATTATATTAATACTACAATTGTTTATGATAAATTAATAAAATATATGATTTTTTATCAAGTAAGATAAAAATTTTCTTAATTAATTTTGTATTACAATTAGTCGTAATTTATAATTTATGGTAATACATTTAGAAAAAATGAAAAAAAATCTCACACGCATAATTTTTATTATTTAAATATAAAAATAAAAATTGTTTTATAATTTTTTTATTGATAATGTCTATTATTAAAAAAAAAAGTTCATGTAATATCATTTATAATTATTATTATTATATATTTTTACATCACAAATACAAATTAAAAAAAAAGTGAGCATATAATTAGCTATACTACATTATATTATAATATTTAACAATTATAACTTTATAATTTCTTATAGTTTTATTTCCTCATAATTAAAATAATAAAATTTTGTCATCTGAAAAAGAACTATATATGTAAATAAATACAATAACCCACTAATTCAATAAATTCAATATAAATATATATTTTTAATTATAAACACCTTTATAGTAAATATTTTAATATTAATAAATTTATAAATACTAGTAATATTTTAATTATTAAAAATATAACATAATTTGTTAAATTATTATTATTATTATGAATTGTGATGGGTTGATAATTATATGATAGTGTTAAGGTTACAATACACGCATATATTAATATAATGGATATTATCATGACTAAGATATTTAGTACTAAAATCTTATATTACAATCTCTCCTTATACATTAACCCGTTTAGTTTTATTCACCTCATTCTATACTCTTGTATAGGGAAATAAATACAGAGCATGTGATTTTAAATATATTGAGAATGTTATTTTATGTTGGCTAAAAAAATATAGATGAAAATAGAGGTGAAATTGATTTTTTTTTATTATATGATAACTTGTGGTCACATCACATTTTAATTGTCAAAAAATAATTTTAAAATTTTTATTGAGATAAAAATAAAAATTTAAGAATTTTATCTTTATAAAATTTAGAAATTTTAATAGAATAAGGGCACAAAATAAAAAATTATTAGTATAATTATCCCTGTATATTAACCTGTATAGTTTTTTTTATCTCAAATATGTGTAATATCAAATTTATGGTAATAAATTCATTATAGTATCATAGCCAAAATGATATTTATATCTATCTTCAATCATAATTATTTTAATATCATAATTTGAATTGTGACTTATCTTTCAAATTTCTATATATGTTCAGAGTTTAGCTTCATTTTAATTCATACCATATAGCGAGTTTCATTCATTCAATAATGGACTTATAAAACTAATTATTTGTTTGGTATAAAATATGAAGAAATTATATCATATACTATATTTTAAGTTTTAATTTTAATTTTACTATACTTAATTTTTTTTATTTTTTAATTTTTATTTTTTTCAATTTTAACCATTATTGTATTTTTTTTTTTTAAATACGCTATCTCTATTGGCCTTGTGTCACTATTGGACTTATGTTGAATGTGTTGTATTTATTATCGGAGAAATAAGTATTTGTGGACTTATGTTATTAATGGAGTTTTTTTTGGTTTTTTTTTTTTATATTTGTACATGTAAATCTTTTTAATTGTTTAATACAATTATATTATTATAGAAATATAATATATTATTATTATAGAGTATTACTATTATTATTTTTTTATTATTGTAAAATATATTATTATTATAGAGTCTGTTATTTTTTTATTTAAATATTTTATTTATAAATAATTTATTTAAACTACTTAAATAAAATTATGTAAAAAAAATTTATTAAAATTTTAATTATTCATATTGATCATTTTATCAATTTAATTTAATTTAATTATCATGTTTTAATTTTATTTTTGGATTTGACTATAATGACTGAAATTTTTTTTTGTTCTCCTAGCATAATATGCTCCGCATATTGTTTAAAATACTTTAAAGAAATAATTTTTTTTAATTTTTCAGTTTTATATTATATATTGATATATGTTGATACATGTCAATACATGTTATATATTTTTTAATAGTATATGTTGATATATTTGATATATATCGGTATATACTAATAAATAATGAATTTTAAAATAATAATAATATAATAATAATATATATTTAGTTATATGTTATATATGTTGTACATAACAATATACATATATTAAATTTCAAAAGAATTAAATATAAGTGTGATATATATTTAGCTTATATATCGGTGTATATTGCAAAAAAATAATAGTACATGCACATGTTATATATATATGGATATATGTTATATATACTTCACTTAAAAAATAATCACATATATGAGTATATATCATTATATATTACATTTAAGTAATTAGATATATGTAGATATATGTGGACATATATTATATATACTTTAACTAAAAAATAATATATGTGGATATGTGTAAATATATGCTATATGTATTTTAACTGGAGAATAGTATATGTGAGTGTATATTACATATACTTTAATTAATAAATAGTATATGTGGACATATTTTCAGATATGTATGAGTATATATTACATATACTTTAACTAAATAATAGCATGTATAGATATATGTAAGTATACGTTACATATATTTTAACTAAATAATGACATTTATAGGTATATATGGACATATGTTATATATTTTTTAACTAAAAAATGGTATATGTGGATACTTATAGGCATACATTACATGTATTTTAACTGAATAATGATTTTTGTAGGTATACATTATATATATTTTAACTAAAGAATGATATATGTGATATATTTAGGTACATGTTATACATATAGTTTAACTGAATAATAATTGTTATAAGTATATTTGGATTTATGTTACATGTATTTTAACTAAAAAAATAGTATATATGGATATGTGTAGATTTATATTATATATACTTTAACTAAAAAATAATTTTAGTATGTATATGTGGGTATATGTTATATATATATTAATTAAAAAATTATATATGTAAATACATTTAGATATATGTTATATATATATATATATATACTTTAACTGAAAAATGGTTTTTGTAAGTATATGTGGGTATATGTTATATACACTTTAATTAAATAATGATAAATGTGGATATATATAGGTATATGTTATATATATTTTAACTGAAAATGATATTTGTAGGTATATATGAGTATACGTTACATACACTCTAATTTAAGAATGACTTATGTAGATATATATTAATACATACTATATATATTTTAATCGAAGAAAATAATATATAAGCATATGTTGGTTTATGTGTATATATATCAATATTTAACTATTTTTTTATTTTTTTATTTATATGTAAGTATATGTTACATATAACTAGATATATAAAAAAATAATAATATATATTGATATATCTTATATATAACCAAACATAAGTGGATATATATTATAAAAAAATAATAATAAATATTACATATATGCTAGTATATACCGGTAAATACTATATATATTTTAATTAAAAATTAACAGTATACGTAGACATATGCCAGTATATATATTATATAAAAATGATATTTTTATAATTTATAGGCTTCATTTATTTTGAATGTCCAAATCTACTATTTTTTTAAATACTTTTAGTATTTAAAAAAAAACTTTTTTAAAAAAATTAATTATGCAATTTCCCAAAAAAATAGAAAATCTCAAGGTGAACCCAAATAGATCTAGATGTATAGCCACCATTAGCTCCATTATATAAAATATAATAAAATTTTATTGTAAACTCATTATAATAATTAAGCTAAAAAAAACTCATCTTAATAATGAAAAATTTTATATGAAAAATCCTAGTATAAATAAACCCATTATTAATAGAAAAATAAACTTTTTATTTACATTTTGTAAGATTTTGTTAGAAATTTTATTTTATTTATTTTTCTGAAAATTCTGTCAAAATTTAGATAATTTTGATTAATTCGGGATGCCAATTAAATATTAACTATAATAATTATATTTATAATTAATTATGCATAAGTTCTAAATAATTTTTTCAATCTTGAAATAATTATAATTCTAATTATAAAATACGCTAGTATAAAAAAATATACATAAATATATTATAATTTTAATATTTAAATTGCAATACAAAATGGTCAAATTTAAATCTATATTATTTTGTTATTTCTACTTATACAAAGGTCGTACCCCGTACTCTTGTAAAATATAAAATTGAAGTACTGTAAATGTGATTTTTTTTTATGTGTAGTATATTTGAAAACTAAATTTATTTTTAAGTTAATTACGTAAAAACCCTATAAGATATTTCTTAAATTTTTAAATTTTTTGTCTAATATGAAAAGCCTCACATATTATAAATTTTATTAATCTAACCTATATCATAAATTTATAAATATTAACTATATTTATTAAAAAATTTATTAATTCAGTTGTCGAAAGCTATTAAGTGTAATATAAATTTTATATGAATTAAATATAAATTATTGAATATATTAATATATAATTGAATTTTTCAACACCGATAATTAACTTTTAATATTGATTTTATTAAATTTATATTGAGAAATTCTTTAAATTTTAAAAATTATATTAAACCCTTAGAACCTACAATGAGGGACTCCCTTCCCCCAAAAATCTAACATGACGTGTATCATCTTCATTGAATTCTTGCTAATAGATTGTGAAGAATGATTTGAAGAATATTAATAGATCATTTGCTCTTGCTTTCACACGAGCTCCTCTTATGGTTGCTAAAAAACTCAGTATATTTAAGGGAGTTCCTGCTATCTCCTTTTCCAAAGAGGAATTGGATTTCTTGGTGCAGCCTTTTTATTTTGCTTTAATTGGGTCTTTTCAATCTGGCCGTCCATCTATGAAAACTTTGAAAAAGCACCTTGATCAGATTGGATTCAATGGATATTTTACCTTTGGCTTGCTTGATCCCAATCATGTCTTGATTAAGTTTGATTTGGAAAGTGATTATCATAGATGTTGGTTAAAGCAAGTTTGGTACTTTAATGGATTTGCTATGCGTGTCTCCAAATGGTCGAGGGATTTTCGATCAGATAGAGACAGCTCCATCATTCCTGCATGGATCTCTTTTGAGGGTTTGCCTGTTCATCTCTTTAAAAAAGCGGCTTTTTTCCCTATTGCCAATTTGGTTGGGCCGCCACTTAAAGTTGATGCAGCTACTGCAACACTAACAAGACCATCTGTGGCTAGGGTTTGTGTCGAAATTGATTTATTACAGGAACTCCCTTCCAAAGTTTGGATTGATGACGACGGAATTTGTTTTTTCCAATCAATCACATAAGAAAATTTACCGGCTTTTTGTACTCACTGTCATAAGTTAGGCCATGACAATTCCAATTGCCAATCATTAGCTAAACAACCATCATCATCTGTTCCTGTGATCATCGAGAAGAAGAATCCTGAGAAGGTTTGGGTTCCGAAACATTCAAGCAAAACTAAACCCTTAGATAAAGCTGATGGTACTCCCAACGAAACTCATAATAATGCAGTTGCTAATGTCTCACAACAGCATGATACTTCTCTAAATTTAGAGCAGCTGAAAACTAGCGACAAGATTACTGTACAAGCAAAAACTCAGGAATCCGGACAAAATTCTGATGGCGACGAGCCTTCTACCGACTCCTTACCTAATTCGGATCATATTCCTGATCATGATTCTGGTTCTGAGGTTGAAAAGAATAACTCAACAACAGTTTTTGCTTCATAAAATTCTTAACCGGAATAAAATTCTAATGACGATGAGGATTCATACCAGCATAACTCTGATTCAAATTTGCCTAAAATTGTTTTGCCGACTGATGAGCTGCGTATTTCAAAGCAAGTCCTTAATAGGAAGCTGCAAAATGTTTTAAATTCTTCATTGGAAGGGGAGGACCCAGAACAGGCTTTCACAATGGTCAAACGAAAAAAGGTTGGTAGAAAACGAAAATCACAAGTTCACAGGACTACAAAATAGGGCAAACATTCTCCAGCTCTTAATTCTGATTCTCATCAATGAATATTCTCCAGTGGAATCTCCGTGGTATAAACTCCTCTTTCTCTAGATTACTCAAGCTCTGTTGTGAACATAAAGTTTTTCTTCTTATTATTATTGAACCTATGGTGAATCAATCTAAAAGTTTGTATTTTACTTCGAAGCTTGGATTCAACAACGTTGAATGTTCATCAGATAATAAAATATGGTTCCTTTGGAAGGAACAATATGTTCGGCTTATGAATTTTCAGGATGTGTCTCAGGTTTTTACATGCTCGGTGCAATTTCATTCTCTTTCTCTAGAATTTACCTATTCGGCTGTCTATGATAAACACTCCAGGTCGGGTAGACAAATGCTATGGGATAAGTTGATTAGCCTCTCAGAGTGCATTTCAGAGCCTTGGATTGTAGGTGGGGATTTTAATGTGATTAAGTCGCCAACAGAGTATAAAGGCAATACCACTCCATGCTTAGGCAGTATGCAAGACTTTGTCACGTGTTCGGATGATTGTGGCCCTATCGATATTCCTTTCAAGGGCTGTGATTTCACTTGGATAGGAGTTAGATATTCCGGAAGGGTCTGGGAGAGCTTGGATCGAATTATGGCTAATGAATCATTTTATGATCTCTTCACGGATATTAGCATTCGTCATCTTGGCAAGACTTCATCATAACACTCCCCATTGTTACTGTCTTGTCAGAATTCGAATACGTCTGTTCTAAAAGCATTTAAGTTCCAGCATATGTGGCTTTCTCATGACACCTTCTTGCCTATGGTTAGACAGAGCTGGAATTCTAATTTTTTCGGTGGTGGTATGAAAGGCCTTTTCATGAAGCTTAATCTTCTCAAGAAATCAATCAGGGAGTGGAACAAAAACACTTTCGGTAATATTTTTCATGGCACTGAAGAGGCAGAAAATGAGGCAGTTGAGGCTGAACGAATTTATGTCTCAGATCCTTCAGTTACTAATCGAATAGAATGGCAGAAGAAGTAAGCTTTCCTTTTGCAGAAACACAAGTTACAGGAAACCTTTTGGAGACAAAAAGCTCACATTAAATGGCTTACAGAGGGAGAATCTAACTCAAAGTTTTTTTTTATCAATATGTAAAGATATCCAGAAAATTGCAGCGGATATCAATAATAAAAAATTTAGAAGGAAAGTGGATAGCTGATCAAGCAGAGATAAGCAACGAAGCTGTATCATTTTTTCAGAAGCTATTTGGTGATGAAAACCATGGATCATTCGACTCTCTCATTGAGGTAATTCCCATGGTAATCACAGAAGCTCATAACGCAGCTTTAGAGTGAATCCCAGGCGACAAGGAGATTAAAGAAGCTGTTTGGCAACTTGATCCTAATAGTGCTCCTGGTCCGGATGGTTTCGATGGAACATTCTTTAGGCAATGCTGGGATATCATTGCTAGGGATGTTTGCAGCGCAATCAAGGAATTTTTTCTTGGTCTGCCAATTCCACAGTCACTTAGTGCAGCACAGATTGTTCTCTTGCCGAAGGTTTAACATCCATCGGACTTCAGCCAATTCCGCCCCATTTGTTTGGCTACATTTGTTAGCAAGGTATGTACCCGAATAATTGCTAATAGAATTGCTCCATTACTTACTCTTATAATCTCCCAAGAACAGCAGGTTTCTTAAAGGGACGTTCAATTCATAAGCAAATTCTATTAGCAAACGAGCTGGATCATGATATGGACAAGAAGACTAGGGGACATAACTTAGCAATCAAACTTGACATGGCTAAGGCCTTTGACAGAATCTCATGGTGCTTCCTTGAGCCGGTTCTTCTTAAATTCGAGTTTTCAAGCAAGATTGTCAATCTGATAATGTCTAATCTCAAAGCTACAAGATTATCGGTTATGGTGAATGGAGTCAGCTGTGGGTTTTTCAATCCTATGTGTGGTGTCAAGCAAGGAGACCCTCTCTCTCTGTATTTGTTCATTATAGCGGCGGAATATTTCTCAAGAGGGCTTAACAAACTAATTGGGGAGGGAAAAATAACTCCATACAAGGCTGCTAAAGGATGTGAGGTGATATCTCATCTTGCTTTTGCTGATGATCTGCTCATATTTTTGAATGGTGATGTTAAAAGTGCTAAGCAATTCAGAGTCTTTCTCACAGCATATTAACAAGGATCCGATCAAGCCATCAACTTTGGAAAGTGTTCTTTCTATTGTTCGAAAAAAGCTAGCCATGGTTTTATAGACAAGATAGCACAGATTCTTGACATCAAGTGGCATTCACTTCCCTTCATTTACTTAGGGGCCCCTATATATCAAGGGATCAACCGTTCCACTTACTGTCAATATCTTTTACAAAAAGTGGATACAAAAACTACATGGTTGGATGAAAAAGTTGTTGTCAACTGGTGGCCGTCTTCTGCTCATTAAACATGTCTTGAGTTCAATTCCAATTCATACATTGGGGGCTATGCAACTGCCAAAACAAATTATTGATGCTTTGGAATGAAAATTTGTTTCTTTTTTCTGGCATTCAGGTGTTGAACGGCGCTATCATTGGGCCAGGTTTGAAAAATTCTGCTACCCCACTTTTGAAGATGGTATGGGAGTCCGATCACTTGTATCTTTGCAAAAAGCCTACTCAATAAAGCTTTGGTTGAACTATCAAAAGGGAGATACTCCTTGGGCAAGGATTATGAGGAAAAAAATATGGTAGAGCTAGTCATATGAAATTTTTGCAAACTGACTCCCCTACATGGAAGAGAATTTGCAAGATCTCGACCACTGCTTCTTCTCTTTTTACGCAGCAAGAGAATGACGATTGGGTTAGTAACAAGACAAGCTCCAAGTCTTTTGTCTTGGCAGAAATTTATGATGCTCTGAGAGAAAGAAAAAGAGAGCTACTATCTTACAGGATGACTTGGAATTCATTAATTCCCATCAAGTATTCAATACTTGCGTGGAGATTATAGCACAATGCCCTGCCGTTGCCGGAAAGACTTCAAATGATGGGGATTCAAATGGCCACCTGCTGTCCATTTTGCTTATCTGCTGCAGCTACTACATCTCACATGTTCTACCTCTGTGCTGAAACCATGAAAATCTGGCAGTTTTTCAAACAATCTTTGTAGTATAATGCCTCAGTCCAGCGCACAATTAAACAAGAATTCATGTTGTGGTGGTCCCAATTCTCTCCTAACTTGCTGGCGGGCAAAGTCATGGCCTTCTTCCCTCAGGTAATTCTCTATCACATATGGCTAGCCTTTTGTAAAATTACATGGGGTGGCGAGGAGGTATATAGTCCAAGCATTATCAGGTTCATCCTCACCTCGATTTTTAATTGGGGAGTAGCTCATTCCTCTGCCAAATTTGCAAAGTCCATGGCTTTATTTCAAGAATTCTTGCCAGAACAATTTGGCAAAAGATGCAAATTAAAGCCAACTCTCGTATATTGGCGTAAACCAATTTCTCCAAGATTCAAGCTTAATGTCGACGCTTCGGTTACTGTGAATATGGCAACCGGTGGAGCTATTGTCAGGGATTGCAATGGATGCTTTATAGCAGGTCTCAGTTTTTTCTTACACGCTTCTAATCCCAACCAAGCTGAATTGCAAGCTGCTTTTGAAGGAATCCAATGGTGTATTCAGAAACATTACTTACCGCTGAAAATAGAGACTGACTCAGCATGGGTTCATCATCAAATTACATCCTTCGGGATTTCTACATCAACAACAATGGCCAGCCACATTAAAAGCTTCATTGACAGTTCAAACTAGACTATACTACATACATTCAGGGAGAGTAATCAAGCCGCAAATTTCCTTGCCATAGACAGTAGAATGAGTATGAAGCCTGCTATCTATTTGTCTTTTAATTCTTTGCCAAATTTTCTTAAGTGCATTGTAAACTCAGATATTATGGGTTCTCCATATATCCGTTACAAATAGTTTATCAATAAAAATTACAGCTTCGAAGAAAAAAAAATCTACGCCTTGCGCAGTAATAAAATGCAAATAAATATAATTATTTATCATTTAAAAAAAATAATAATATATATTATATACATGTGGATATATACCGGTATATGTTATATATACTTTAACTAAATATTAACAGTATATGTAGACATATGTCAGCATATATATTATATAAAAAATATTATTTTTATAATTTACAGGCTTCATTTATTTTGAAAGTACAAATCTACTGTTTTTTTAAATACTTTTAGATCTACTGTTTTTTTAAATACTTTTAGTATTTTTAAAAATAAAGTTTTTTTTTAAAAAATTAATTATGCAATTTCCCAAAAAAATAGAAAATCTCAAGGTGAACCCAAACAGATCTATATGTATAGCCACCATTAGCTTTACTATATAAAATATAATAAAGTCTTACTGTAAACTCATTATAATAATTAAGCTAAAAAAAATCACCATAATAATGAAGAATTTTATATGGAAAACCCTAGTATAAATAAACCCATTATTAATAGAAAAATAAACTTTTTATTTGCATTTTGTAAGATTTTGCTGGAAATTTTATTTTATTCATTTTCTGAAAATTCTGCCAAAATTTAGATAATTTTGATTAATTCAGGATGCGATTTAAATATTAACTATAATAATTATATTTATAATTAATTATGCATAAGTTCTAAATAATTTTTTCAATCTTGAAATAATTATAATTCTAATTATAAAATACGCTGGTATAAAAAAATATGCATAAATATATTACAATTTTAATATTTAAATTGCAATATAAAATGTTCAAACTCAAATATATTGCAATTTTAATATTTAAATTGCAACACAAAATGGTCAAACTCGAACCTATATTCTTTTGTTATTTCTACTTATACAAAGGTGGTACAACGTACTCTTGTAAATATAAAATTGAAGTACTGTAAATGTGATTTTTTTTATGTGTAGTATATTTGAAAACTAAATTTATTTTTAAGTTAATTATGTAAAAACCCCATAAAATATTCCTTAAATTTTTAAATTTTTTGACTAATATGAAAAGCCTCACATATTATAAATTTTAATAATCTAACCTATATTATAAATTTATAAATATCAACTAAATTTATTAAAAATTTTATTAATTTAGTTATCGAAAGCTATTAAGTGTAATATAAATTTTATATAAATTATTGAATATGTTAATATATAATTGAATTTTTTAACACCAATAATTAACTTTTAATATTGGCTTTATTAAATCTATATTGAGAAATTGGTTAAATTTTAAAAATTATATAATACCCTTAGACCCTAGCACGAGGGACCCCCCCTTGCCCCCAAAAATCTAACATGACGTGTATCATCTTCAATGAATTCTTTCATTTTCAAATGCAAAATATAAATAAATAATTAAATAAAAGCTTATAATTGAGGCCCTAATTTATCTTTTTATATTTTTTGTGATATGTGATAGTTTTCTTTTTTGTGATATGTGATAGTTTCATAAGATGCAGGGGTTTATATCACATCAAATCAATTTCTTATATATATATATATAATTAAATAAAATTGACAAATGAAGCTTATCTAGAACGTTGGTATCATGATTTTGACACGTACATTTTTTAATGCGTCATCAATTTTTTTTTCGTTAAGTGTTTGAATTTAAAAATTGTATTTAATTAAATATTCTTTGATAAGAATTATTATTTAAATTTTAAAATAAATTATTTTATACAATTTTCATCTACATTATTTAATTAAATATCTATAAATGGATATTATTTATTAATATTAAAATAAATTATTTTGCTCAATATGTCACTTCATTCATATCTTTTAATTCTATTATTTTTTCAATTTAATTTCTATTATCTACTATATTTTATTTTTAATTTAATTTTTACTATCTTCTCTTATTTTTAAACATATTTTATTTGAAAATAAAAAAAAATTGAGAATTTTTTAAATGAAAGAAATGAGAATTGAGAGAGATAAGTTGGATGAATAAATTTATTAGGTAATTTTAAATTTTAATTGGAATAAATTTATCTATAAAAATAAATTTGAAACTTTAAAATAAAAGAGTAACCATAAAAAAATCAGGCACCCGCAAACCCATAATGCATAGAGGGAGTTAGGGAGGAAGAGTTCACGTATTATCAAATTCAAATATCAATAATTTTAGAGTTGACCACGTATCATGGATATATTTGAACAAATTTGAATATATTGATCAAAATATTTATAATTAAAAAAATTTATTAAATTTTTTATTTTCTTCAAATCAAACCAATTTTTAAAATAAAAAATAATTATAGATTAAACTATACCTGCTTCGAGAATTAGATTGAACTGAATAGTATTAAATCGAATTAAATAACTGAAATAATAACCAATTTATTATTAATAATATAAAATTATATTATATTGTGATTTATTTATTACTTAATATTTAATATTTTTAAAACATATTAGAATTATTTTATTGATTTATATTATATCATGTTATATATTTATTTTGATAATTTTAATTTTTTATGTTATAACATTTAAATTTAAAATTATTAAAATTATTATGTTAATATCTAATATGGAGATTTGAGATTATATGTTAAGTAGTGTTTAACGTTGTTGATTGCTAAATTATTTTTTAGGTTAGTTTACAAATTTATTTTTTGCATTGAATTGGATTAAAATGCATATTACTTAAATTGGTTGATTGCAAAAAAAATTATATTTATTTTTATATTTATTGGATTGGAGGCAAAATAATGCAATTGATATTATTTATTGGATTCGAGGATAATATGGATAGCAATTTAATTTTATGAATAATTTATAAATATAATTAATTATTATTCTATTAATTAAATTAAAAAATAATTATAAATTTTCAAATCTCTTTATCCGTTTAGAATTAAAATCGCTCTGTTAGAATTGAATATTTGAATCGTATTAATTTTTTTGAAATGGTTGGATATGAATATTTTATATAAACTATTCGATTTTAATTTTAATCATTTTAAAATATTTAAATTTTGCTTAATTTCGAAAACTTTTAAATCTCCGAACTGAAACTATTAATGTTCAATCCTAAACTCAATATCCTTCAAATACCAAATGACACTTTTTTAGCACATCAACGGTGGAGGTTCAACACCGACAATAATATATATAGATACCAATTATATTTCCATATATTATTTTCATATTTTTAAAATAAATATCACTCTATTTATTTCCTAGTTAGTTAATATGAATAACACCAATAAAATTATGGACTGATTAAATAAATGTAAACTTTCTTCCTTTTAAATTAATATACATATTTTTTATTTTATAAAAAATAAGAATAAAATAATTATTTTTATTATAAATATTAATTTATTTATATTTTTTATTATAATTATAATTTAATATGAGATATATTTATTAAATATTTTTAATAAATAATATTAAAATAAATATAATAGAACTTAATATATTATCGAATTTATTAAGAAATAAATGAATGAAAAAAATATATTTATATAAATATAATAAATTTATATTTTGATTTTTTTTATGGATAAGAAGAATAAAATAAAGTTAGAAAATTATACGAAAAAAATTTATCGAGATTGGAAATGATTGAAGTTTTTAACATGTCAAAAAATCAAGGAGAAAAATGTTGAATGATGTTCAGCTCACGATTAACACTTTAACAGTGCCTTTGCGTTGTTTCCCCATTCATCTATCATTTTAACACAGTAAACAATTCAATTAACTTGAAATATAATTAAATTAACTTTTTTGCTTGCCGATTAAAAAGGTTACTCGGCGATTACCCAAAAAAAAAAAAAAACATTGGTAAATGGGAGAGAAAAGTAAGAGCTGCAAAACTGGGAAAGTTGTCCAAATAGTACAAATTCAGATTTTCACTTGGACGTCCTAATCACATCATAAGAAAGTAAAAAAGAAAATCAATTTTTAATAAAAAAATTATTAATTTTTCCTCGGGAAGGTCACTTGTCTCGTCCATTCAGTGTTTCTGACACATAGCATCCCCTTTGATTATTATCCCTGGTCCCCACTCCCTTCTCTTAACGCCGTTAACGTCCCTGTCTCTTTTAACAGTTCTCTTCACCTTTAACCAAGCCTGAATACTTAAATGGAAAAAATGAAAATATGACACTAATGTTTATTGTTAGAAAAATGTATATACGTCGTGTTTTTATATCTAAAAAATATATAGTAAATTTATATGAGAGAGTAAATATGTGCAAAAAATAGAAAAAATTACGTAAAATACTAATTCATCTTCAAATTTTCAATTTACAAAAATATTTTTTTTCTAAATTTTTTATATTATACTCAATGTATATTAAAACTTTTATAAATTTTTAATATGCGTACGATATTTTTTTTTATTACATAATATTTTTGGTATAATAAAAATTACAAAAATATCATGTATATAAAAATTTTAAAAATATTTTATATTATATATATATTGAGTATATTTTTAGTATATATTGAATATAATATAAAAATTAAAAGTATTTTTTATAAAATGAAAAAAAAATAAAATAAAATTTAAAAAATAGTATTCTATGTATTTGTTAAAATTTTATGCATATTTACTTCATTTTATAAATTTATTAAATAATTTAAGACAAAAAAATATATAAAATATATATATACTCATAAACTTGAACATTAGACTCATATTTACACTTTTTTTCATATTTAAATAATTCACTATACCTCTCTTTATATATATGTATTAAATTATTATTTTATTTCTAAAAATTTAATTTAACTAATGAATTTTTTTGAAAATTGTTTTAATAATTCATGAATCTAATATTGAGATATAATCATTGAATGTTTTTAATAATTAATGTTAAATATAAATATAATAAATATTTAATACTTTAATTATGAGTAAATAATAATTTTTGACCAATAAAAAAGAAAGTGTACCAATAGAATAATTTAATTTATTTTAAATAAATAAAAATATTTAGTTTAAAAATTGTTCTAAGTACGCTTACAATATTTTATTAAATTAAATAAAAAATAAAGTTGTTAATTAACGAACTTTAAGCAAGTAATAAAATAGTAAAGTGTTTCCCGGACTAGGAGATGCTCCTCTGAAAGAAGCAGCTTTACCGTACAGTGCTTGCCTATTTCTGGCTAAGTTTTATGATCTTATATTAATTCTACTAACAATAAAACAATCATAATTATAATCATAAACATAATATTTTTATTATTTATTTCATTTAATAATATTAAATATAATCAAATGATCGTGTCACGGAAAAGCAGAGGATACTCTCTGTCTCTTTTTAAATTATTATTATTGGTCTATCTACAGAGATGCATATAGTTTTTCTCCTGCTAAGGTTTCATAATATTATTATAATTACTCCTTGATTCTGTATTCTCAACAACTTTTTGTCTTTCTTGTTTTTATTGTTTAAATATGTTATTTTAATTTTATATTTATTTTTTTACATTGATATGTGTTTATTGTTCAACTATTTTTTCACCGATTAAATTACTAATTTATTTATAATAGTTAAATTATAAATTTTGATCTTAATGTTCTTAAAAAATTTATGTTATATCAAATTAAAATAATAACTATATACTTTAAGTTTTTTTAAAGAAATAACACACACATAGAAAATAATAATCAGATACATTTCATAATAAAATTATAACAAATATAACTTAAAATCATATGAATTTTTCACAATTTATTTAAAATTTGAACTCAAATTATGGGTATTGTTTATATAGAGGATACCATTATACAAAGGTAATCAACTTGCATTTCCTTCCTATAACATACTTGCCTATATCTTTCATAATAAATTCACTTCCCTTATATTTTTCATCCTTCCTACCAAACATAGCTCAAAATTCAAGCTCTTAGAAAAAAAAAAGCCATTGTTAGATTAATTTAAATACATATATACAAATTAATATTGCACAATTTTGAGAAAATGTTTTAAATTGATATTTAAATTAGTTAATTCATACTAATAAATTTTGTATTTGTATGATTAAGAGTGTAGTTTTTTCATTGTTTGTCTTCTTAAAGATATTTATTAAAGAGATAATAATTAAACTTTTGATTTTCATAAAAAGAAGGGTTGTTGAGCTGAACTGTCAATCTGAAAACTCTGCCTAATCCGATGCATTCGAACAGAATTGAATTGGCCTGGAAGAATAATTTTGCAGGGTTGTAAGTAGGAGTGCCAAACTCGAGTATAATTCATATCAGGCTCCGAGTTCAGCAAAAAACCTTTAGAAAAACCCAACTTAGTCGAAGAATTTTTATTGTTTTTTTCAATACTAGAGTCCCAAATTACAGGTTCAAGAACATTAGCATGGTACCCTTCCATAGGAGCAATATATATGATGACGAGGTGGATCTCAAGACTCCGAAACAACTTAGACTAACTGAACTCTAACTCAGTTAGTCTAAGTTATTTGGGCTGGTGTTGTGAAGAGGTCTTGTGCGCATTGTCAGTCTAAGGTTTTGTGAGCAGTTATCTATTAGTGGTGAGTTCGTGCTCTTATTTTTGTTTATTGTTGTTTGATTTAAAAATGAGTTCAGAAAGTGATCATGTGTCGATAAACGAGCAAAGGGTGAGGGAAGAAGACATTCAATATAATAGTTTGGGCGAATCAGGTGAGAGTGAGAGCTCGCTCACTGGAGGGAGCTCGGCAGATGTCGTCATAGCTTTAACAATGGTTGATGGGCCTACTTCACATTGCCCCGCTCTAAACGTTGAGGTGGGAGAAGAAGGTGACTCAAGCGTACGCGTGGCTAGCGATAGGGCTCGGGTCAAGGATATTCAATCTACACTGAGTACCCTGGATCTTAAGGGTATTCGAGATAAGTACAAAATACCCACTGATTATGAAATGCGGCTGCCTTGGGTGAGCGTTTGGGGAGATGATAAACCTAGAGCGGACCAAATGATAATATATGAATAGGACTTGAGGGCGGGGGTTTGGTTTTTGCTTGATTCTTCGTAACAAGATTTTTGAACATGAACAGGATATGCCCGGGGCAGCTTAGTCTGAATATATGGAGAACTGTAGTAGGGTTTGAGGTTCTTTATAAATTATTAGGCATGGAAGCTTCACCCAGGGTCTTGGCAGCCATGTGCCTTATTAGAGCACAACCAAAGTCGAATGGAGATTTTTTATTTTTTCAGGCACAGCCTGGTCTTGGACTCTTTGCTGGAAAGCTGAACTCTATCAAAGGTTGGAAAGATCAATTTTTTATTATAGAAAAACTTGGGGGTTTTGGTTGCCTCACAAGTTGGAGTTTGGATGGGAGATGGCCTCAGGTGAAGAGGGGAATCTGACAACTGAGGACCGACCTATTTTTTATAAGATAGCGGAGAACATTTAGGGAGAGAGATTGAATGCGGTGCACTTAATATCACGATACTTTTCGATATGGAAAGATCCGATTGAGCTTTGCCCTGAAGACTAGGTTGGTAATATCTGTAATTTTATTGAAGTTGACTTGAGAGTAATGTTCTGATTTTTTGTTTTCGTATAGAGATGGAAGGTGGCGGTCTAAAGGGTAGAGTAAAGGCCATCCAGAAGGCGAAGGCTGAAGCAGAGAGACAGGCAAAAGAGGTCCAGGTAGAGGCCAAGAAGAAGAGGAAGGGTGGTTTTTCCTCCCCGGGCAAAAATGTAAAGCCCCTGAAGCGAAGGAGAAAAGAGAAAGAGCCATAGCTGATTAGTGTGGAGGAGAGCGGAGCCTTGGTGAGGCTTGCAGACCAGCCAGCTGAGGAGGCCTAGAGCGGAAGTGTCGAGCTTCCAAGGGAGGTTCAAACGGGGGGGACTTCCTCTGGTCCTGGGGGTGCGACCCATTCTGAAGAACAAATACGAGAGTTTGACACTAAGGAGCTATTGGTGGAGTTGGTGAGAGCCTTCAAATCTCGTTACGGGGATGACTATTCCATGAATTGGTGTGAAATCGGTTACTTTAGTAGAGAGTCCTTGAAAAGTATTCCTCGGAAGAACAATTGGTTTGGGAAAATGGTCTCAAAGAAATTCCTGGAAACATATTGGGCTGTTGCGACTGAGGTACGAGAGTGATATTATTTGTGTGGTTATTGGGTTTCTCTATATTTCGTACTGACCGTAGGACTTGCTTGTCTAATATGATATGCTCAGTCAATATATGGGGGACCACTTTGCTGAAGTGACGACCTCGCACCTGGAAGCAAAGGTAGAGATAGAATATTTAAAGAAGAGGGAAGTGGAGATCGATCTTCACTTGGCAAGGGAGGAAAAAAGAGTAATTCAGACAGAACTTCAAGCTGAGGGAACGAGGAAAGAGCTCACAAAATAAAGGATGAGCTCACCCAGTCGAAGAATGATCTGTCAATTGCTCAGAGCTCGCTAGCTAAGGAGCAGAAGGCCTTGGTGAAGGAATAAGATGCATTGGCAAAACTGAAGGATGGCATGGAGGATCGGATAGCTCATGGGATTATGAAGTTCCAAGAGCTCGTTGTTGCTCAACTAAAAAGAAGATCTCCTGAAGGGGAGTATGAATGGGTGTTCAATGTTGATCCCAATCATGCTCTGGATGCCGAGCCAAATGATCCAGAGGGGCAGGAAGAGGTCGTGGATCGAGTGAATGATAATGTACAATAAATCCCTTTTTTTTAGATTGAGTTCAGTGCCTTTTGTCTGGCCTTCTTTTGTGAATGTAAAGGCTAGACTATAGATGCATGTAATTTTAAAAATTTATGAAATGAAAATTTAATTTGTTGAGATTGATTGATTTGCTGAGATTATTATGAATGGTTTTTGTTTTATTATCTAAATGTGGTTAAGAGCTCGGGCGTGACGGGGGAGCTTTTATGAACTTAGAGCTTGGGTGCCACTAAGACACTTTTAAGAGTTGAGAGCTCGGGCGTGACAAGGGTGCTTTTAAGAGCTAAAAGTTCATGCTCGACGAGGGTGCTTTTGAAGAGCTGAGAGTTCAAGCACGACGAGGACGTGTGCAAAGAGCTGAGAGTTTGGGCCCAATGTGGATGCTTTTGAGCTTAGAGCTCAGGCGCGATGATGGTGCTTTTAAGAGCTGAGAGCTCGGGCACGACGAGGGCACTTACTATTTTGCTTAAGAAATGCTTCGATGCCTTAGCATAGATTGTTATATGGAGTACATTGTTAAGATATGCTTTGGTATCTAAAGTAAATAAAAAGTATAAGAAAAATATGAAATTATAGTACAAGAAAATTACAGTAACTCTAACAAAAGCCACTGAATGTTACTGAAAGTGTTTCCTTAAGTTATTGATGTTCCAGGTTCTAGGTACTTCTTTGCCTTCTGTTATGCTAAGCTTGTAGGCCCTGCATTTGAGCACTTCGGCTATCTTAAATGGTCCTTCCCAATTAGCTCACAACTTACCTGGTCATGCAGTCCCATGAGTGGAGATGGCTCTTCTAAGGATGAGGTCCCCTTTGTTAAGCTGCTTGTGGTGCACTCTTTTGTTGTAGAAATTGGTTATCCGAGCTTTGTACGACACTACTCTGATGTTGGCTTGATTGCACTTAAATTCCAACATATCTAGATTGTATCGAGAATGCTCCTCCGATTCTCCTATAAAATTAAGGGTTCTAGCTGATGGGAGCCCGATTTCTATGGGGATGACAGCCTCAGTGCCATAGACTAAAACATAGGGAGTTTCTCTTGTAGTTGTTCGTGATGAAGTGCGATACGCCCATAAGACATTATACAACTCTTTTACCCAAAGTCCTTTAGCTTCATCTAACCTTTTTTTAGGTATGCCAGGATTGTTCGATTGGTGACTTCTGTCTAGTTGTTTGACTGGGGATGGTAAACTGAAGTGAGTCTGAGATTGATATTAAGCCCGACACAATATTCCTAGAATTATCTGTAGTCAAACTGCTTGCCATTGTCAGTAATGATAGTGTGCGGGATGCCAAATCTTGTGATGATCTCCCTGTTAAAAAATTTGATTACAACGGCTGAAGTAATGGAAGCCAAAGGTTCAGCCTCTACCCACTTAGTAAAATGGTCCACTGTCACAACCAAAAACTTTTGCTGAGCAGTGGCCTGAGGGAAAGGACCTATGATGTCCAGCCCCCACTGGGCAAAGGGCCATGGGCTCGGGATGGGTTTCTAATCGGCTGCGGGCTAATGTTGTAGGCTTGCATGCCTTTGGCATTTGTCGCACTTCTTGACCAGATCTTTTGCATCTCTCTTAATTGATGGCCAAAAGTATCCCTACAGTAATGTTTTCTGAGCCATTGCCTGGGCTCCCTCATAAGCCCCATATATCCCCTCATGAATTTTCCTTAATAAGTAATTGCCCTCTTCTTTAGATACACACTTGCTCCACGGATAGGAGAAGGATCTTCTATATAGGAGACAATCATGTATGAAATATAAACTAGATTTCCTTATGATCCTTTTGGCTTCGGCCATATCTTTTGGCAATTCATCGGACTTCAAAAACTTGTATATTGGGAGCCTCCATCCTTCCATAAGTTCTGTTGTCATTATGGTCGCGACTTTAGAGCTCGGACATTGTATAATCTCGGTTAATATTCTGAGCTCTTGGGCTTTCTCCCCGGTCATTGTAGCTTTAGCCAACCGATTAGTAGGCTCGTTCTTAGCCCAAACTATCTGACATATTTTCTATGAGCATCCATACTTCCCTAAAGTGGACAGGAGTTCAATTATGTGATCTTCATACCGTACTATGTTTGGCTTTCTTGCTTCATATTTTCTGGTTAACTGACTGACCACTAGTTGGGATTAGATAGGATTCGTAGGGATTCAGGTTAGACTTCTTGGGCAAGGTTCAACCCTAAACATATGGCTTCATATTCTGCCAAATTGTTGGATGCTGCAAAGTTAAGCCTGGCTGAGTATTTTATGAATATCCTTCCTGGGCCTTGGAGGACTACTCCCACACCAGACCCCTCACTGCACGATGCCCCATCTATATTGAGTATCTAGGTCTCCTTGTTGGTGGTCTCCGCGGGCTGTTCGTACAATTCTGTCATGAAATTTGCCATGACCTGTGCTTTCATAGCTCCCCTTGGTTCATATCTAATGTCGAATCGTCCCAACTTCGCAGTCCACTCTGTGAGCTGCCCTGAAGTCTCAGGCCATTGAAGAATCTTCTTTAAACATGAATTGGTATGTACCATAATGGAATATGCATTAAAATATGGGAAAAGTCTTTCCGGTGCGGTGAGCAAAGCTAATGCCAACTTTTCAAGGGGTCGTAATGAAGTTTGGGCTCCTTTAGAACCTGGCTAGCATAATAGATTGGGAATTGCTCACTGTTCTCTTCTCTGATTATAACTGAACCAACTACCATGGGCGAGGTCGAGAGATATAGGTACAGTGTTTCCCCTTTGATGGGTCGGCTAAGTAAGGGGGAGCTCAAAAACTGCTTTAATTCTTCAAAGGCTTGTTGACATTCGCCCGTTCATTGAAACTGCTTTAAGTTCTTTAAAAGTTTAAAAAATGGCAGGCATCTCTGGGCTGAGCATGAGATAAACCTCCTAAGGGCTGTAATCCTCCCATTTAGCTTCTGAAATTCCTTGATGCTCTTGGGTGGTTCCATTTCCATGATGGCTCGTATCTTTTTGGGGTTAGCTTCGATGCCTCTCTCAGAAATCATCAAGCCTAGGAATTTTCTGGATTGGACTCCAAATGCACATTTTTCTGGATTAAGCTTCATACCCGCTTGCCTCAATATCTGAAGGACCCCTGCTAGGTCTTGAGAGTGCTCAGCTGGTGTCTTAGATTTGATAATCATATCATCCACGTAAACTTTCATAGTTTGACCTATTTGGTGCTGAAAAGTTTATTGACGAGCGTCTGATAGGTGGCTCCCGCATTCTTTAGGCCAAATGGCATAACCTTATAGCAATAAGTGCCCCTCCTGGCTATGAAGAAAGTCTTGCTCTGATATTTGGCTTTCAACGATATTTAGTGATAGCAAGATGAGGCGTCAATGAAACTGTACTTTGCGTATTCAACTGTTGAGTCAACCAAATGGTGAATGTTAGGGAGAGGGTATGAATCTTTGGGGTAGACTTTATTTAAGTCAGTGAAGTCAACAAACATCCTCCACTTTTCACTGGGCTTCTTTCCTAGTACCACATTGGCCAACCATTCTGGAAACAGAATCTATATGATGAACCCCGTCTAGAGGAGCCTCTCCACCTCTTATTCTGTAGCTAGTTGCCTTTTTGGCCCTAGTTTTTTTTCTTCTGTTTCATCGGAGTTGTATTAGGGTTCACATGGAGCTCGTGTGTCATTAGCTTAGGAGAAATACCATAAACATTGGATGCCTCCTAAGCGAAAATGTCTTGGTATTGTCTCAGTATCTATGTTAGAGTGAGCTCTTTTTTAGGGCCGTTAGAACTTGCAACCTTCAAGGTTTTGTCGGCCTCGATCTGTATACTCAACAACATATCAATCGGCACGGGTCTAGCCTCCAAGCCATTTGTTACATCCAGCGAATCAACTGGGAGTACCATGTTGGCACTACTTAGGAGGGCTGTGTAAGACTCCCGCGCCGTTTGCTGGTCTTCTCTTAGTACTGCTACTCCAGGATGGGCCAGGATTTTCATGGTCAGGCCTCTCATAGAGATGAAAGCATCCACACCAGGTAATAATGATCAACCAAAAATTGCATTATAAGCGAAGTCCATATCAACTCTAATGAAATAAGCTTGGTAATTGTGAACAATGGAACCATCTCCTAGCTGCAGGTCGAGCATTACAGAACTGACCACAGGGACGCTATGCCCGGATAAACCAACCAACGGTGTCGAGCTAGCCTTTAATGTACTCTGAGGTAGGTCGAGCTTCTTATATATGTCCAATTTCAATAGGTTTACTATGCTACCTGTATCAACCAAAATTCATTTGTACAAGGTACTCCTAAATTACTGCTACTGCCTCGACGACCAAGGTGTCCATGTGTGGTCCAGTGATTTGACAAGATTCTTCGGGCCTAAAGGAAATGATTGTGCCACCTAAAATTGGGGTCTTTGCTACAAATAATATTTATCTCTCTTTTAGCTTTTGCGAGGCACTCATTATGCTATAAGGGTCTCCTCCTGCTATAATATGTATAATCCCTGCTAGTGTCTTCCTAATAGATCATGATGATTCTACATTGAGTTGCTCATCGCCCTTGGCATTGAGCACAAAATGCTTCAGCTACCCTTCTTGAATCAATCATTCTACTTCTCTCCTCAATCTGTTGCAGCTGTTGGTCTTATGACCATGGCCCTTATGAAAGTCGTAGTACAAACTTCGGTCTTTATTGGGGTCTTCTATCATGGGCAGAGGCCAGTTTACCTTGGTGTTATCTCGAAGCCACCTCAGAATGTTAGCAGAAGATGTTGTGAGTGGGGTAAAGTGTTCTGAAGCTTCTGATATATGATAGGCTCTTATGGGACCTTGGTAAGTGAGAGGCTTTCTCGAGTTACCGCTATAGGGATTCCATGAGGAGCTCAACTTGCTGGACCTCCGGGGATAAGTTCTGGCTGGTCGGGTGTTTTTGTGAGGAGCTTCCATTTGCTCCTCTCTGCAAGAAGCTCGGAGCTCTTTCTATGTTTTGGCACTTTCATCCAAACGGATGTACTTATGAGTGCGAGCCATTAGTTTTGGAAAATCTCACGGTGGATTCTTGCTCAAAGTTATTGAGAACTCAAAGCATTCTGTGTTCCTGATTAGTGCTTCCAGGGCTAGCTCAAAATTGACTCTTAGGATCTTCCTCACCATGTTGTTGAATCTTGTGATGTACTCTTGCAATGTCTCTTTTAGTTTCTGTACTGGTTGGAAGAGATCTGCTGATGTTCTTCCAGGGTAGATTGATGCCACAAACTTATTAATGAATAGTTCTGTTAGCCGCTTGAAGTTGGTGATAGAGTATGGCTTGAGGTTCTTATACCATATCTGTGCATGTCGATTCTTTCTTCAACACCATCCTCATCTATTCTGCCAGTTTGGGTATACGAAAGTTTGGGTAAACTTCTTTTAAGATTTCTTTTGACAGGGGGGAGTTAAAGGTGGCCTCATACTACAACATGGGTCCCCTATGCATCTTTTTTAGTTTTTTTTTTTACACCAGGGTATTAACGTCATCTTCAGTCATGATGATGCTCTTTCCCTTGAGTTCGGCTGCGCTTTTGGTCAAGCAAGTTTGTGATTGGGATTCAAAATGTTCAAGGGAATAAAGTCTCCTACTGGCCTGACTTTCTAGCACTCGGAGGTCCTCTGCAGGCTTATGCAGGTGGTCAACGGCGGGTGGCGGGATTGATGGGTAGTGTTCTTTAGGGGCTGTTTGTGTCTGTTGGCTTTGTGATCTAAAGGTCATAATGAATTCTCAGAGGATGGTAGTGAGGTCTTAGGCTGCTTCGCTTGTTATGTTTAGAGATTGTAGCATTTTCGCTGCTGTGTGGGCTAACGGGACGAAAGGGTTTGAAAATTTGGGGGGTGTTGTTTCTGCAGCATTGATAGTTGTTGAAGGTCCTAGGGCTGAGGTATTAGTCAGATGGTAAGTCGAATTGCTAGGGTTGTTTTTGGCTGTCTGATCTTAGGGCATACATGGAGGTAGGGCGTGTTGCTATTTGGATCACGGGTTTCATTTTTAGGGTTACGGGCTGGGTCGAGAGTCCTGTCGTCCATGACTTGGGGAATTAGCCAGTCCACGCTCCCGTGGAGGTACTCCAATGCCTAAGTTAGTCATGTTCTCAATAAGAAAAACTCCAATATAGTTCGGGTTGAGCAGAAATAGGAAAAGGGAAAAAGAAAAAAAGAGAAAAGGAAGCCCTCAACTGTAGGGGGTTTGTCCCTCTTTATAAGTGGTGCCTAGCGGACAAACCTTACTCATGTCAGTAAATATTTGGAATGTTGAGGTTGTGCATCTACTGTTAAAATTGTGCGCCCGCCGTCGTTATGGTGTGCATGTCGTTGTATAAGGGTGCTTGCCGTATCGGGGTAATGCGCCTACCGTTGGTATAGGGTGTCAACTGTCAGAGTAGTATGTCTGTCGTCAGAGTAGTGCACCTATTGTTAGAGTAGTGTGTTTGCTGTGTCAATATGGTGTCAAAAATTGTCAATAGAGTTTGGTTAGAAAGCGATGCTGGGATCGAGGTTCTAGCTCAGCCTGTGTGCCCACGATGAAGAGATTGGTGGCTAGATTCAATGTTAGGGATAGTATCAATATATAATGGATCAAAGCCTGATTTATTCTTCCTTAAAAAGCATTCTATGCTTGAATACTTTAACAACTCCTTTACCACCTCGAGATGCCCTTTATCTACCATAGTAAATAGTATAGTATCTTCCAACTCATTCACTTCATTTTTTTTTCAATTTTTCTTTCTTCATCTTTATTTTGTTTCAATAGATCCATTTAAATTTCTAGCAAATTTTATATTAGATAATGTACTAGATTCATATGAATGTTCTTGGAAACAACCTAATTTTTCTAGTATCGCTTCCTTTAATTCAAATATATTTAAGTTTTATTTGGGTGACTGATGGTGTCAGTTATTAATATATAGTATATAATATTATATAGTATGGTATAATATAGTATTGAAAATAATATTTATCATATTTGAAATATATATATAGTATGGTATAGTATAATTAAATAAAAATATTTTTATTTAATTTGATTATATTTTTAAAATTTTAATATGTTATGGAGATGCAAATTTTTTATTGACATTTATTTGGTATTTTAAAATTTTATTTTGAAAGATAATAATGTAAAATCATGAAAAACTATCAAATTTGTGGTTTGAAAATTAATAATTTTTATACTATGAGATTACTATAGAATATGAAAGTTAAAACAAACAAGAATTAAACTAAACTATATCATATAAAACAATGATAAACCATGAAACAAATATGGTGTTAAGATTAATAAAAGAACAAAACAAAAAGAGAACATCAAATAGCAACAAGTGATTTATCATAGAAGATTAATAAAAAAATTACAAAAAAAAAAACTTGCTAGCCCATCTAACCCAAGATTTAGAACCAAAATGCGGATTCAATTTGTAGGCTCAAGTTATTCTCAAATCAGACTACGGGTTAGAAATAAACCTAATATAACCCAACTCAATTCGAGTATACGTCTAATATAAAATAATAATTGTAACGTACAGTCTTTTTTAATTTCATACAAAATTTATCAACTAATTAAATTTAATTGATTTTATTTTTCAATTAATGCTAGTGTAATAACAAATCTGAGGCTATTTCAACTTTAAAAAGTACAATTAAATATCAAAATTGAAATATTGATTATGATTGTTTTATTTATTATTGATAAAAGATATACTAACTTTAAAATTAATTACTAAACATAATTTAATAAAAATAGGTAATTTATCTCATATTATAAAGAACATTGTATTATTCATCATAAATATAAATATATAAAGTGAATATCTTAATTTTTTTTCTTTTGGTGTATCAAAATTTAGTTGTGTATGGACAGTTTTTTTTATTTTTCGATAATTATATCAATCGTTTAGTAAAAATAATAAAATAACATATGATAGTTGTTGGGACTTCAAATAAAATCCTATTTTAAAAAAGTTGATATGATTTTTTTTCATCAACCAATTAATTTAAATATACATCCGTGTTGTCTTTATAAACAATTATACTAAAGAAAGAAAGATAAATTTAATATCATGCACAAGAAGTAACACAAAAAATTACTTAACCACCAATAAAAAACAAAGGTATATTATTCATATGAGATATCAATAAAACTTCTAATAGTAAAATTTACCGAAATCAGTAAATATTTGATATAGGATGGACAAGAACAGTATAAAAAAAACAAATTTATCCGCAAAATGGTTGTATGTACCAGATTCTATGAGAATTTGATTTGGATTCTTTAAGGCAAGAAACTTTTCTAGATATTTCATTTCGACTTCCACCTTATGAACTCTCAAGTGCTTGAGCTACGAAAGCTCGTGTTTAACAGAAATTGCTTCATCGTAGAAAGCTTGAAATTACGATATAAATACTCAGAGAAACCACGCAAAAAAAAAAAAAGAACTTCTTCGTCTTTGCAGCATATTCTATAGCATTTTATTTTAGTCATTAAATATCGAGACATTTACATTGCATTTGATCCAATCGGTATGTGGTTTAACTCTATCATTGAAAACAAGCAAAAACAATTTAAAAATCTTGCTATTTTTGCAAATAATTAGCAACAAATTTAACAATATCAACTGAGTAAGTAATTATTTTGCTGTTCGCAAATCTATTTAAAAACACATGATGTTAATCTTGAAAATAAATTTAAATTCAATGTTTAGATTCTATATAATATTTGATATGCATATATATATATATATATATATATAAGGGGATCGGGAACTTGTCACGAACAGTATCAAATCAGATGAATTGATTTCTATATAAATACTTCGATGAATTTCATATATAGTCCTTTTAAAGAATAGGAATATTTTCTATGCCGGGTAATGTGCCAGAAATCATGTACTGCGCCTGTCCAATTTATTAGCATTTATGCCCGACAAAAATTGCTCACACTTCTCTTATGTTTTGCTTAATTTTATTTACTACACACATAATATTTAATGTTTAATTATACTATTCTACGGTTAAATTTAAAATTTTAAATGTTTGATTATTTTAAATTATTTGATGATATTTATTTTAAAATTTTAAATTAAATTAAAATTTATATCAAATATATTATTGATTAAAATTTTAAATATTTTTATTATTGAAAACTATCATATATAATGTTCATCACTTAAATTTTTAGCTCTTACCAAACACTAATAATCGCTAATAAAATTTAGTCCAAATATGAAATAAAATTGCCAATAAAATTTATTCCAAGATAAATTTTTTTTTGTATATGCTCCATATTATATTTTGTTTATGTTTTATACATATTCTGCATTTGAAAACATAGTTTTAGTATATATGTAAAATTTATAAACATGTACACTAGATATAAATAACATTTAATATAAATAACAAATATACATTATAAAATTCCATATATGGTTTTTTTTTTAGAAGAATCTGATGCTACATGTATTTTTATGAAACTTGCCGACCGAGCCCCGTGTCCGGTCATTTCTATGGCCAGGTTCTCATCAGCATAATAAACCTCAATACCGGACACTCTGAGCCTACCGAGCTTCTGATGTTCAATAGATACTCCACTGACATACTCGCAAATCACATTAATACAGTTCAGACTCTGTCTCCTTACATCAACTATCTCTTCTCTTTTTACTCAGAACGACTAAATTAACTTATATATTGGAGCCTCGCCCAGGAGAGCCTGGTCCCCCCTCTCTTATTTTACAGGTGGAAAAGCTATAGCAGCAGTGACACCAAACAACAACACTGAACTCTAACTACAAACATTGAACCCGAGTTATAGGAGCTGACGACCGCTCCTGAGAGAAGTCCCGTCATCATTGGTGCGGTGAGCGTGAACAGACTATTCTCCAGTAGAGGCAATAAAATCTCAGGTAAGTCCCACAGCTCTTGTACAATATCGCTCTCCCACGCACATTCTCATACCGTACTCTCATGCCGAACTTAAATAATGCTATCACGTACACTAAAACTCAACACACAATATTTAGCTCACTGTGCCTTGCACACTAAGCTCTTCAATTATATTTAGCTCATCATGCCTCGCATTCAGTCCTATAATTATATTCAGCTCACCGTGCCTTGCACACCGAGCTTTAGAATTACATTTAGCTCACCTTGATTCGCACACCGAGCTTTATTATGCCTTAGCCACGCACTCAACTACTATTCTTCACATTACAACAGGAAGCAATATTATATACTCATAACATATTAAAAATAAATGACCCGAGCTCCATACGAGTAAACAAGCTTATAAAAGCAATGAATCGGGTAAAACCGAGCAATAAAAATTATTTAATTTATTATACCGAACTATTTAACGCTTTCTCAAGCATCAAATTCATTTCATTAGTAAAGCCAAACTTTTTAGCACTTCCTCGCGCACCGATTTCATCACATTTATAATAATAAACTTTATTAAAGACTTGTATGTTATAGTGCCCTCGTGCACACCGAACTTTCATTACTAATGTATGCTATAGTGCCCTCGCCACACTGAACTTTTATTGTGAATGTGCATATTATACTGTCCTCGTGCACATTGAACTTATTGCTTGTAGCGCCTTAGTGCGCACTATTATTGTAGCCTAATGTCGAGGGTCGAGCCTTTGCACTCTGACTGAGCCTCAATGCTCTATTTGTAAAATTTATATTCATCTTCTGCACTTGTAATTTCAGGAGCCTATGTAATTGCAAGTTTTGTATTTATTTTCGAGCCCCAACTCTTTGTAAAAGTACGCCTCTATCTTTGTACAAAAGAATCACATGTTTGTAGTTTGGCTATTTGCCAGTCCTTTAAATGCATGCCCAAGAGACTACTTGACATAAATGTCAAGACAATGAAGGGAGGCACTGACACCTCTGAATCCCGAGCAATGACATCCCCAACATTCAAGCACTTGCACCCCCAAATGCCGAGCACCAGCACTCAGGATCATCCAAGAGCTGAGTTTAGGCACTCAAGCTCAACAAAGCCATGGTCAGGCCAACAACATGGACAAATGATATACACCTGAAAGAGAAGTCAAGGATATGCTCAGAATACAAGAGCTCACGCAGTTCCACCAGAACCATGAATTTGATTGGCACAAGGAGAGCTCGAGTAGCTCCTTTAGACCAAAAAGATGTTCAAAGAAGGCTCTCCTAGGAGCGCACTTCAAAACATATCGTTCAATCGACCATGGCAGATATCGCCTCGAACAGGTAATTGCCCTACTTCAATTTTTTATTTTTTATAAGTTCTTAAAATGCATTTATAAGTTCATTTTATGGCAAAGCACGAAAAAGAATTTCGGGTTAACTAACCCGCCATACTTAGGAAACCGCTAGGTAGATGAGCACCCTGTATAGCCTTGCCCATGATACTAATAACATAATGCTCAGATACACCTTGTGCTCGAGCTTACTGAACAAAGACCATAACCAAGTTAATAAAACACAATAGATAGAACATTTATCTCCAATATCAAGATTAGTTCTGGACCGAGCCTTAAGTTAAAACCAACAACATATCATATAAAAGATAAAATAAAATAAAGTATTAAACTTCGGTTCAAAAGGAAGATATTTCATTAATCAAACATAAAATTTCATTACAAAGTAGCCCGGTCCTTACAATTGTGTAGATTGAGTATAAGAACACCCTACAGTTGCTTCACAAAACTATGCTAATCTTAGACCTCATAAACCTGGATCTCGTCCTCTTGATCCAAGTCCTCTTCCTCCTCATCTTCGTCATCCTCGGACTTATGCTCGGCAGCAAGCTGGTCTATGTCTATCTCCATAATCCAGGACAAAGTCCATATCCAGGTTCTCCTCCTTTAGTCGCTCAGACACAGCCTTTCGATAGGCATAAACTCTCCGAGCATAGCCCTTATCGATTCTCGAGAACTCGACAGCCAACCCTTGCCGAGCAGCTTCAAGGGCACCTCAGCCAAGCGCAGCTCGCCATCCTTCACTTTTAGAGCTTCTTTCGCAGAGCGCAACTCTTCAGTTTTGGCTCTCAGAATTTTTTTAGTCAAGCTTAGCTTTTCAGTTTTTCTCTTCAGAGCTTCCTAAGCCTACTTCAGCTCTTCGTCCTTAGCCTTCAGGGATTTCTCTATTTTCAACCTTTTGGCAGCTTCTTCGTCTAGCATGGCCAAAGTTGATGTTTTTAAATCATAAGAATTGCTTTATTATTTTAATTTCAGAAAGAAAAAAATTAAACCTTTATTTATTTTAAGAAAAATAAATAAAAAAGAATAAAATAGAAGTTTTATTTTCTTTATTTCATTTATTTGGACAATAATAAGAGGAAAAAAGATGAAAATATTTTTTATATTTTTTTTGTACACCGAAATATAGCATAGTGATAAAATGTATATTCTTTTAGGCAATTGACTTGGATTAATTTTTCTCTTTTAATATAATATTCAATTTTCTTGAATTTTTCTCAAATTCGGCAAAAAAAAATTTTTCCCACCAATATGGAGAGAAATAAAAAATATATATATAGAATAGAAATTTATTAATTTAGAATAAGTAATAACGAAAATAAATTTTATAATTTTTTCTTTTATGTTTTAATTATTATATAATTAAATAAAGAAAAAGAAATATAAATTTTCTTTTTTATTTATTTTCTTTTCCTTCTTTATATTTTTTCTGTTGCACTACTAAAAATTTAAACAAAGGCTAAGAAAAAACAAATTAGATAGTGATAAATATTTTTTAACGAATCAGTGTAGATAAATTAAAGGAAAAATTAATTATGTAACTCTTTTTCTTTTACAATTATCAGTATTTATTTTTTTTATAATTCAAAAAATATTTTATTATAACCAATTAATAATAGTAAATGGGAAAGAGTAAGGTGGGCCCAGTATTCACATGTAAAGCGTTTATGCATTTGGGTACTCAACAACAATTGCTCCAATCACGTGCCTATTTAATGTCTATATTTAAGGTTTCGTGGGTCCACATATATTACTATAAGTACGTAATTGATAATGAATTTGATAGTTTATAACACAGCACCGATTAAGCATTCTCTTGGAGAATATTCTAATTTAATGTCTCTATTCATTGCTAATATAAATGTAGATGGAGCATTAAATATAGTATCCTCTTAAGGAAGAATTTTCAATGGGAATCCAAATCAAACAAACTCAAATCAAAGCTTACTAAATAAAAAAAATTAAATTTGATAATACATAAAAAAGGTTTCACGTACCGACTTTAACCTCACCATCATATTAAAAATTCGTGAAAGAAAAATGAATATTAAATATAAGATTAAAAAAGCTTAGATTTTATCAAAATCTTATTTGATAATTATAATTTAACGTAATGAGATCTTTTCCAAAATAGTGAAAAAAACTTGACAAAAATATAGAAACTTCAGTGAATTTGTAGAGTTGTTTTAGTTTTTAATAGATAAAAAAGTATATATTTTCTTGGATTAGGTAAAAAGAATAGGAGAAAAAAAATAAAACTAGAGATGAATAACTGCCAGGTTGGTCGGATTTAAGAGTTGGCCAATCTAATTATTATTGATGGATCGGAAAAAAATATTTTAAAAATCGACTATTATTGATAAGTTTGACCGATTTTATCGAATTTGATCGGTTTTACTAGTAAATATATAAGTTAAAACCGATTAACTCAATTAATTTAAATTGACATAATATGCCAGATTCGATTTTTGGCTAATTGCTAATCCTTAAATAAAACAATATTTATTATGCATAATATGTTGGCATACTTGTACAAGGGAAAAATGCAGTTTTAATATTAATTATAGATTAGATAATTGTGATGATTCAAATAATGCAACGGACAAACGATCTTGATGAAGAGTGGGCCACTAAGGACATGTCTCCATCACTATCTAACTGGTTTCTAGATGGTTGGGAAGGATTAGGATGTGTTGTGCCCTTTTTGTAATTGTGATCTGTGAACTTTCATTCTCTGTATTCCTTCTGGCAGGGCCCTGCAAAACACATGCTTCTTTGAAATTTAGAAAACTCAGTGCCAACTGCCACCTTATGCTCCTTCATATGGCATAATACCCACATTTTGACTTTGAGAAGCATTTCATTGTTTTGATGAATTTCTTGCACTTCTTTTTTTTGAACTCAGGAATTTCTTGCATTATGCATATACCATTTTTTTTCTTGTTAAATCGAATATCACTTGAGATCAAAATAACGAACTAAGAATTTCAGAATTTACAAACAAAGGAAACAACAAATTACATTAAGGCAATTGTCACTCTTTATTTTTCTTTATTTACTAGTTTTTCAATTAAACTAACTATTACAGAAGCAAAATCAAAAATTCAAACTCGAGTGAGGAGATATATGGATATGAAAATGGTAGCTCTATCTGCTTTTCTCAGGTTCATGGAGCAATAGAAGTAACGAGTTGGTGACAACAAATATTGAGCTCAAAGCCATCAGCCCACCAGTCAAACCAAATACAAGCAAAATAAGCAATGAACCAACCAAAGAAAGACCATCTTGTAGGTCCATACGGTTGTTAGCTAAAGAAAGAATGATGTGGCCTAGGCATAGCATTATTTGTAGGAACGGTATTGCCTTTCTTTCCAATGAAGAAATTCTTCAATTATGGAATGAATGGTAATTTATTCACCTGAAAGTGGAGTCATAGCAAAATCATATTGGGGAAGAAGTACTCCAGCAGCAATGGGAATAGCGACAACGTTATAAGCGATGGCCCATGATAAGTTTTGGTAAACTTTGTTCATTGTTGCTCTTGCAAGATCCAATGCATCTACAACCTGCCATGAATAGATCCGGAGTTTGAAATACCATCACTCTACTACCATTATATTAAATATTCATATGCTTGAATAATCCTATTATCAATTAGAATAATTCAATTCAATAATGAATTTCTATTGGGTAAAAAAATCTTGATCAGGTAAATTTAATACCTTTACTAACAAATTACAAAGCGAGTCACCAAGATTCATAAACCATCTAACCATGAACCGTTCTTAATTCAGCAGCAGATCATTTTTAGTTGTCCATTTCTACATAAAGTAGATCACCTTTAGAAGCCCACTTTCTAAAGAGTTCAACTATCTTTCATGCTTTCTGGAAACCTTTATAGTTTCCCTCAACCTTTCTAAATTCAACTTTAAGGTACTATGATAACCATAAAGCTTCTCCCAGCAGGCCAATTCTCTATATGGCAAATACCTCAACAAGCTAAGGATCAGAGTACCACAATTACTCCGAATACTGAATATATAAGTATAAATTATTTTGATAAAATATAATCATAAGATTATGGTTAAGTGGTAGCTTCTTATCATTATGAGGTCTAGGATCAAATAGAAAAGTTCAATCCTACCCTGCGGCTGATGTTCTTGACCTAGGAGTGTTCCCAAGTAGTTTGGGCTTAAAGCTCTCCCTCACAAAAAGAGAAAATGTTCATGCTAGCTCTAGCACATCCAGGCTCAGAGAACTAATAAAATCACCATTTCCATTGGGATCAAATCTCATTGCAAGTTATTCATATACTCGAGAATACAAGTTGTATCAAAAAGTTAAACAGAACTTTGAGATTCATCCTACACAAAGAAGAGAAGAAAAAGAAGTATTGAAGAAAAAAATCATACCTGTGAAAGTCTGTTGCCAAGAAGTATAATAGATGCTATATCGGACGCAGCATTTTCTTGGGCTTCATTCTGCAGGGCAATCCCAACATCGGCAAGAGCCAAAGAAGGCGCATCATTTATTCCATCACCTACCTTCAGAAAGCTAACCAATTAGGTGATTATCAATTTGACCTAAGCTATAGCAGATGGGACTTCTAACGCAAATCAACATTTAACAACCAAATTGGTGCATCAGCAAATTTTCTGTAAATGTATTGAGAAATCAAAATTTCCACAGAATTCACTCATTTAATATTTGATGGAAAATATAACAACTCCTTACCTTCCTGTGATGAATGCAGTTATTAAACAAAGTTAAAAATTAAAATTCAAGACAAAACATAGATTAGGTAAACAATGGTTACCATTGCAACACGATGTCCTGCAGCTTGAAGAGCTGATGTAACATCAGATTTCTGCTGTGGAGACAGGGATGTATTGATATATTTATTTCCTATGCCAACTCTGTTTGCAATGTTTGCAACTGCCTCTTCCCTGTCTCCTGATACAAGAACTGTGTTGATGCCCTTCAGCTGGAGCCTACACACCAAAGTGAAATAAGAAGCATATAAACCAAGTAATCTTGTGCTTAAAACCAAGTAATCTCGTGCTTACTGCTTAGATAGCATGTAAAAGATTCCAAGGTCAGGATACTAGAGAAAAAGGACAGCAATAGGGTCCAATAATTAGACAGAAAATTGGGAGAATTCTTTTGCCACTAGCTTGAGACTTGAAATCCATGGACATTCTTACTTGTCCTTTCAAGTTCCTTAGTTCCACCATCCTTGTTTATGTTTTTGGATGGTTTGTTTTAAGAGAAAAAAGTAGGAATTTCGTTGACGACTTCAATTCAGTCTACAGAAGAATAGACATGCAATTGTGGTATTGAGATATTAAACAACAAATATAAACCCTTTTAGTGATTTAATAAATCAGATATGCTTAAGTAATTTTTTTGGTTTTTCTTAAGCTCCTGTATGAACGTCCAGTGTATGCATGGTGTGTTCCACACAATTCATTAATAATTTCCCTTTATCATTGATTAAAGAAGAGAAAAATTTCACAACTTGTAAAAGTAACAAAAAGCAACTCGACACTAGAATGTAGTACTATTTATATCAACTGCGAAGTCTACATCTAACTTCACAATACAATTTAAGAGTCAGAAAAATGCTACTGTTGCAGGCTATATAATTGACTTACTAAATTTGTATATCATGATTTAAGGAAGATAATTAGGCTAATTTCTGGGGATATTTGTAACATTTGTAACCTGTATAAATTAACTTGTTTCCCAGCTAATAATATAAAAGAAAACACCTTCTATTTTTCTGTTCTCAACTACGAAGCTAATTTTTAGCAAGTCAATATTGTGATAGACTTGACCTTTATAGGGAAAGGATAACATTAAGTGCAATTGCGTCAGTTTCAATGAAAGCTTATGCCTGATTTTTATAGACATTAGACTGAATAAACAAAAAAAGACATATATGATAAAAGAAATAGAGGAAAAGATGGAAATCTTTTCTTTGAAACTCAAGTAGTATTCTTATGGCCAGATGTGCAAATTAGAGCAGGTAGTATTCAACTAGTAACTTAAGCTAAAAACTTGAAATGTTCAAGAACATAAACCATAATGAAAATTTCCTCAAAATCAGATATGAATGGAAGAGAAAATTACCTGTTTACAGTTGATTCAGCATCATGACGCAAACTATCAGATATCGCAATGGCACCAATGATACCTTCCCCTTTCTCGTCCAACATAGACAACTGTTTTTGAATGGTTTGATGATAAAAACCTTTTGACGAATGAAATGTTACCGCAGTTTCCAAATTCCTTAGATCTGATAGGTTTTTCCTTATCTGGAATCGTTCATGAACCCAATATAAAGTACCAACTGCAACCAGACGTCCATCTACTTCTGCTAAGGCTCCAAAACCTGGTTCTGTCAATTGCCCTCTTGTTGACGGGATAGTCAATTTCAATGATTCTGCTTCACTCACAATAGCTTTTGCAATTGGATGTAATGCTGTTCTCTCTACGGCAGCAGCAATTTGAAGAATTTCTTGTTCTGTGTAAGAAATTGAAGCCACAGCAGAAACAGCAGGTTTTCCTTCTGTGAGGGTACCAGTCTAAAGATTGGAAAAGGCCAGCAATAGTACATCAAGTTGTTGATGATCAAGGAGTTAAAAGCATAGAGCAATTCAATACTTGTTTGAAATTTCCATCTCAGTTCCAAGTGAGAGCGTGCATGTGTGTGTGTTGTGTAAGAGAGAGAGATTAAATGTGTATCACTACCTTATCTAAAGCGATGTAATTAATGCTTGCCAAACATTCCAATACATCTCCTCCTCTTATAAGAAGTCCTTGCTTAGCTCCTGAAGTTTTCAAACAGAGGGGAATTCAGGACTTCTAACAAGAATGCTGACCATTAAATGCAAGATAACTAACTAGCTGGGACCTTGTGGAAGAAAGTCTAACAGCACAAGTATGTTTTTACACTCAAATGTTAAATTTAAACTCATCTGGAAAGCTCGCATTCTTTGTGACTTAATTTGGGTATTCGGTAAAATATAAGCTACTTTGACATTCTGTTTTAAATTGCAATTTAGAAAAGCAACCTTTCAGACACTTTTGACAAAAAGTATTTAGAAACAGTTTTGAAGAGGTTTTAAAATTTTAGAGATAAAATATCTCAATTGAAAATTACAAGAAATTTTTAATCGTTCTCAAAAGTAGTGCAACAGTTTCAAAATTTGACTGTTTATCATAATATCTTGATGTTAAGAGTTCATCTACGAATGGAAAATCAGAAAAAGAGCAAGAAAAGGTAACTCTCTAGGTCAAAGATAAAAAACACAGAAGTTACAATTTCCTAATGCTACTTTCAATATTCAAGATTGAGCGTTTCCATGAATTACTATGCCAAAGATAATTCTACCGTGGATGCTTGAAGATGCCACTGGCTGTTATACAATTTAAGCTTAATTTTGTCATACAGTATTGAACTTTAAGATAAGTACAGAAGTTAGAAAATATACCAAGTCAAGTTCCCACAAGAATTGCAGTGGGTGTGGCAAGGCCAAGTGCACCCGGGCAAGAAACTACCTGGATCAAGAAAAATACTGTTACAAACCAGTTTTTTGTGTTTTTCTCTTAGCTCTACAATAATATATCAAGGATCACTCACAAACTTATATGCCTCTTTATTTATTGATTTGTCCCTAATGTGTTAGACTTCCTGCTTTGCAGGGATAGGGATACTCTATTAAAAAGAAAAAAGCATGCCAGCTGTAAATGGATAGAGCAGGGTGGCTGAAGAACATGTGAATATATGTAAGTTATTTCTACTGGCAGTTAGTTACGCCAGCTCAAGCTCGTGAAGTCAGTTGTAATGAGCTGAGCAGCTTCTAGTTCCTTCTAGATATTTTCCTTCTTCCTCACTTCTCTGTATATAACCCTCAGTTTTATCACATGAATCGCACTGATTATATTCTTCATTTCTACCCTACTCTGTTAAGCTCTGTTATTCTGATCAGAGGCAGATCAATGCATTATTATTTCTCCATTACGACATCATTACTACAGAATGAAAGCCAATCAAGAGTAAGACTGGCCAATAACTTGTATAGTGCAGATTCCATTTTTTGGCCTCTTTCTATTATTTTGGGCAAGTAGCAAGTCCTATTGTTATCCTAGCACTTTCCAATCAACAAGAAAATTCAATATTAAAAGCTTAGCCCGCAAAAATTGGCACATCTTCATGTGTGCACCGCCATTGGATCATAAACTGCCACTAGTTTTCGAGTGTCAAGAAGCTGAATCAACAGTAGTACCCCTGTCCACATATGCAAATATGGCACTAAAGTTTCCAGTAACCAATATCCGCCAAAAATAATGATGCCAGTTGCCAGTCGAGAAAATAAAAAGAGAGAGAGAAGAAAAAGGAAAAAAAAAGGGAAAAAAGGAAAACAGATGCATGAAACTCACCAAAACATCCACAGAAAGTTTCAAGCTTAAAAGCAAAGCATCTCCATCAGGTCCAGCAATATCATTGAGTAAAACATCAGGAAAAACATGTGACCCAATGTAGTACCTGAATGTAAATGAAAATCAGAACATGGAAGGAAGAACAAGAAATCTATTTACTGACAAATATAATAACTCAAAATAGTTATTTGAGGAGAAAATGATAACAGAACCAAGAGCATGGCTAGAGAAATTCCTGTGAGAATTCCAATGCCAAGAAAACAATGTTGAAGTACTTCAACTTCTAAGTAAGCAGTAAACAGTAAAATAAATTATCTGCTTCAATTTTTAGGCTAGCACTAAGAAGTGGGAAGGAAACTAAAATCAGGGTAATTTAGATTTACGTGAAAACTTGATTGCAAAAATTAGGAACCGAATTAATTATTTAACAAATGCATACAGATAAAGGGTTAATCTGGTAATCAAGTCCCAGATAAAGAAAATACCGTATCACCAGACAAAAAAAATTCCCATCAAATGAAGTGTCTTCTCATGTCATCATTGAGTTCAATAGACGTTATTGACATCAATTCACCATCACTCAGCATGTCACGTGATCTTAGATTATAACAATTTCTATCTGTAACTCAAATAATAGTCACCACTTTAGATCTCCAAATACAGTTATGATTTCCATTGGTACTTTAAGGAATTAAGTTCGATTCCAGTTTTGGTTTTCCCTTCTATCTCCTTTTAAGCACCTTCAATATGAGACTTAATCAAATGATGATATAAGGAAAAGAAATGACCCCCTACCAAAAAGCAAAAGTTAGTGTTGATATGCTCATTACACTGTATACAAATGGCCCAGCTATTGAATCTGCAAGTCTTTGTATAGGCGCTTCACGACCTTGAGCAACCTCGACCTGAAAATCACACCATCATGCTTACATATGGTAAATACTTCCAGAACTAGCTTGTATTCTGAAGTTAGATACATTGCATACTTACAACCCACAGAAAAGCCACTCATTTAGAAGTCAATTTTAACATAATACGTCAAAATTGGTGTAGGATGCGGCAAGTTACTGTCACAAACTCAGGTAAATATCTACTCCCTTTTGTTTTTAAAAAAGACGACAGACAAAGATATGAAAAATCTAAAGGCTACAATGTGTTGCAGGACCTACTTTATTACGATTATACTCTGAATTGCAATTTGGTGGTTTATCTAACATGACTAACCCATGTCTGCAAGTAAAAAAAAAATCTTTTTAATGCTCAACAAACCTAGCTTTCATCAAAAGCCAATTTTACTATATATAACCATTTTGACACTTAAAAGAAATCAATAAGATACTCGTGATTTCTGGAGAATGAAAATATTACCTTTAGCACAATGAGGAGAGAATTTTTGCGTTCTAACAATAATACTGATATAAAAAATTAATAGTGCACTCAATCAGTCACGAGATGTTTTAAACACTCAGAAAATGTCCATTTACTTACTCCTTTTCATGTCCAAAAATGTAATTTTGAAATTGAAATATCCTATTTAACATGTAGTGATAGATGTTTTTTGAATTAATTGTAAAATGATCAGTGCATATTTTAGTACTTCTAATGAGTTTTTCAAGATGTTTGTGAAAGGTAGCAAAAATGATTTATTCTAATGTGTAAATAACTAAATAAGAATGTATACAGGATAATATGAATATGTCCATATACTTATTTTGAATTAGAATATTGTTTCAACACATCATGTGAAATGCTATTGATTTCTTATAAACCTGTTAACTCATAAACAAAAAAGTGCAGAATAATAAAAAAATCATTTTGTAGCAATTCAAAGTACTGTTACATAGAAAAACTTGGGTAAGGGAATCAAAGGTTACGATCACCACTTATTTTACTTACAAAACTTATTCTCATTCCCCTTTCCCCTTCAGTGTTTCCAATTTGCATATTTATACTCATAAGTACTATCCTTTCAACATACAGGATGCACTTATTGATAGAATGTTGAATAGATCCACACCTTTGATTGTCATCAAGTGAAAACAAAAAGTCAAGCAATATTGGCAGTCTAACCGCCTTAGCTGCATTACATATATATATGTCGTAACTGAGATAATAAAAGGGTTTGAACAACGAACCATGCGAACAATCCTAGTTATTGTTGAGTTGGAACCAGTAGAGGAGGCTTCAATCCTTAAAGGACCATCCTGGAATAGTTTTTGACAATTGCCCATTGTTAAGAGAGTGGAAAAATATCAGAGAAAATTGCAGAAAATTAATCACCAAGAGTTTCTCTTATCTCTTGAATGGGTGAATGAACTGAGCCCCATATTAATATAAGTTGCACTAAAAAGCTTTGAAGTGATCTGTGATACTATCTATCTCAAGGCAATAAACATACAAGTATAAGAAGAGATATTACTACTACTTGGTAACAGAATATAAGCAACAATTATAAAATGTTAGCATATTGAAAATCTCCCTGCAATTCAAAATATATTATACCCAGTTCATAGTTCCAGATGAGACTTTGAGGCCTTCTTCCTTAAATACAGGTAGTGATTCCCCTGTGAGCATGAATTCATCCACAACACTTCTTCCTGCAATAACTCTACCCTGTCCAGGAAAGATAATCAACTAAATTAAGAAGGAATTGTATACTATTAAAGCTCACATGTAGTTCAAAATCATGGCATGTCCCCCCCAACACCCCTTCATATTTGAAATATTAGCAAAGACCATCCGAAGGGTCCTTTCATTTCCGAGGAAAAAGTTCAGCATCAACAACACTTATGAAATTTTCATAATTTGCTTGATATCTAGATCAACATTCATAACCAAGTAGGCAAGCAAGTTTAATATCGTATCAGAACACTCAACAGCAAGTAAACCAGTTTGCACTTTGAAACATTAAGTAGACAGAACCACACAATAGATACTAGATACAAAGAGAAATATATCTTATGCAATAAAATAACCATTGCATTAATGCAACCAATATGTTACTTCTCTAATGACTGGAAACAGATGCCTGCTCATGATATTTATAAATCCATGCCAAACTAATATACATTCATCAGTTTCATAAAAAGGAGCACTCACAAGCTGTATATAGGTTTACAGCCTTGGCTTGATGTGAAAGTTTTATCACATATAAATCTAGTACTGAACAATGAAATAAGAAAGCAATAACCAGATGAACAATTTAAAATTTTTACATCTACACGAATTGTTTCTCCAGGCAAGACCAACACTGAATCTCCAACTTGAACTTCATCAGTGGGGACTTCAACACATATTGAATCAGAGCAAAGAACAGTAACTCCACGGGTGTTGCTATCTGATGAAGTGATAACAAGACGTGACTGAGTGGATATGAGTGACTGCAGAACACCAGGACCAGCGAAATTAATCAGGTGCTAATTATCCCCCTATATAATTGCAAGGTATATGATACAAAATAAATACAGTTTGTACACATTGATTAGGACATCTTCCAAAATTAGAATGTATATATCTGGGATAACCATAAAGTATCTTGATGACATTGTATGTCCACCAAACAATAAAAGAGGAGCAAATGTAAAACAAAATACTCAAGTTAATGAAAGTAAACTGTGCTCTATCTGTGTTAAAAAAATGTTCTATATGTCTGAAACAGTATATTAAGGCAGGTGCTTCAACAAAAATGTTCACCACCATCAGCAAATCAATCAGATGCAAGAAATCTTGTAAAATGTGTTGAAGTTCAGAGAAATAATTGTCTTGGAATGAAGAACTTGTAATGCAAACATTATTGCATAAGCCATGCACCAAGATCAACCAAGTCAAAATTATTGACAAGGGATTCAAGTGTGCATAAAATTTTACAGCCATGAAAAAAAGATGTGAAACTGATACTAACTTACCAGAAGTTCATTCATAGCACTAGATGCCCTGATCCTTGCCGTTTCTTCGAGAGAACGTCCTAGCAAAACAAAACCAAGAAGCATGACCTGCACGCTAAAAAACAAGTCATCCATGAGCAAATTATTAAACCCCCAAACTAAAAGCTATTCTGCTAGATTTAACATGCGCAGAAAAGCAGGTGACACACCTAAGTAAAGGTCAAATCAGATGCCATTCTAAGTTATAGCTTTGGGAGGTGTCTACATGACTGAAAAAATAAGCTTTTTAGCAATGTTGAGAACTACATCCCTTCGTCTCATTTGAAAAAATCAACAAAATTTTCATAAAACATGACCTAGAAACTTTGACAAGAAAAAGGGCAAAGAATGAAAGTAAGTAAGCCACCGGTTCATCAAAGAAAGATGCATCCCATTTGAGCTCAGGGTTAAGAAGTGAGACCAGCAAAAGAGAAAAAAAAATTCAAGAGCACACAAAATTAGCATAAATGAAACTACATTGCAATTTGAGTAAAATTGGTATCTCGGAGTAAGGTAAGGGTCTAACCGCACTGATGAAAAAAGCAGCAACTGATCCAAATCCCATAACAGAATTCATGTTTGGCGATCCCTTCTTGAAGGCCCTTATGCCATCAAAAAATAAATCTGCAAAAGAGTTCTATTTTGATATTGAACAAATAACAAAATGTGTTCAGTTTTGGGTTTGCTTATTGCATTAGGAAGCCAAATGAAACATTGTTAAACAGCTGAGGGAAGAAAATTCAATTATGAAGTCCAATTGACAATTGCATAATACCATAACCTCAAATCTGGTAAAGGACAATACTTTATCACAAGAATAAAATATCATTGTTCAGAATGATTATCATATAATAAGATGAACTACCTGTTTGTAAACTAAATCAGAAAAATAAAGAAGTCTTCAAAGAAGAGAAAAAAAAATGTAAAACGACGCTACCAACTAACCTCTTCCAGGTCCCAGTAGAGCTGCCAAAGCCAAACCACCTTTTAAATATGAATTATGCAGCATCTCCCAAAAAGAGCCTGCATCATAGACAACCAAGTTTTGATTGTGATATAATGTTGCTTCAGTTGCCAATCTCTCCCATCAAATTTTGCAAAATGTGACAGCTAAATCAATCATAACTTTATACCATGAGCCACATAAATGTCAAGAGAGTGCAAAATATGCGAAGCGTGCGATCCGCAACACAAAGCCACCAAAGTCCAGGCAAACGCCGCCCGATTCATACTCTTGACGAGCAACTCTTCTTTCTTCTTCACCATCTCTCGCCACTTCGTCACATTCTCTGCCACTCCCAGCCCCGAAACTCTCCTCTTCGCTTCAAATCCGCAATCAGTCAATTTCGCAGCAAGACTGTCAGCGACATCAACCGAGATTCCACTCTCTACAACATCCGATTTCAACGGAATCGCGGCGGTCTCAGTCAACATATTGACAACAGTATTAAATTAATTTTTGGCCACAATAATAATACCAATAATTATATTAAAATTTTTTTTAGGAAAGATAAATGATTAACAATGGATATTTTTTAATACTAAGTCTTTCTTCACATAATTTTTTTAGATATATAATCATTTGCATAAAATATCACCACAATTATATTAAAAATAGTTATTAAAAAATTAATAAAAAAACACCAAATTTAACGAGGTTCGACTAATTTTATCTATATCTTCGGACACCATCAAAATAATATTACTTTCAAAGAAAAAATACAAAAAGAGAGAAGAAATTAAATTATTAAGCCTTAAAATAAGAATGCTTAATAATTTTGGGATGATTATAACAAAGGGGGAGGGATCTTATTTATAACCAATAAGCCCCTCCACATATCCCATATCTAAAGATGTGAGATTTAAAAAAAAAAGGCCAAATACAATAAATCTCCACATTGGCTATTTTTTTTCATTTACAATTTTCAAATCTTCTTTCATAAAAAACTATTTTAGTGGTATATTCAAATGCGCTGTGTAGCGCTCATCTTCAATTTCTCAAAATATTGATCAAGTTCAACAACAATGGTTGAACTTGACAGCTGTCATCACCTTTATCAACATGTCTGCGGAATTATCAGTGGTCCAAATTTTTTGAAGTAATATTTTACCTTTCTCCAGAATCTCACGTACAAAGTGATACCGAATATTGATGTGCTCCGTTATTGTATGATAAACTTGGTTCTTTGCTAAATGAATAGCACTTTGACTATCACAATGCACTTTAATGTGCTTTTGTCTAACTCTCAGTTCACCAAGCAACCCTTGAAGCTAAATTGTTTCTTTAACAGCCTCTGATACTGCCATGTACTCTGCTTCTGTAGTGGATAAGACAACTGTTGAATGTAACGTAGACTTCCAACTAACCGGCCCCTTAGCAAATGTAAATACATAACCAGTAGTTGATTGGCGTTTATCTAAATCACCAGCATAATCGGAATCACAATATCCAACTGCACATTGACCATCTTTCTCATCCCACTCAAATATCAATCCAACATCTATAGTATTCAGAATATACCGCAGAATCCATTTCACAGCTTTCCAGTGCTCCTTACCAGGATCATATATGTACCTGCTCACAACTCCAACTGCTTGTGAAATGTCTGGCCTTGTACACACCATAGCATACATCAAGTTGCCAACATCATTTGCATATGGAACCTTAGACATGTACTCACGTTCCATTTTATTTTTAGTAGATGAAGATGAGCTGAGCTTCATATGAGGTACAAGCGGTGTACTTACATATTTTGACTTTTTATTCAGTTCAAAATGCTGTAGTACCTTCTTCAGATAATGTTTCTGATTCAAATAAAGCTTCCCTCTCTTCCTATCTCTGCATATCTCCATGCCTAAAATTTCGGTTAATGCGTTCTGCCACCCTATTCTGTTGTGGTGTATCTCTAACTGTGAAGTATCTAACAATGCCTTTATCTTGGCAGAATTTTAAAAATGGATCGCTTTTATACTTTTCACCATTATTTGTGCGGAGACATTTGACTTTTCTGTCTGTCTGAGTTTTCACCATCTTTTTTCATATGAGGAAAACTCTTAACACTTCATCCTTTGTCTTCATAACATACACCCATACTCTCCGAGAGAAGTCATCAATAAATATTACAAAATAATATTTTTCTTCCATTGAAGCTGTCTTATAAGGACTCCACACATCTGAGTGAACATAGTCCAAAATGCCCTTGGTATTATGGATTGCAGTACCAAACTTCACTCTAGTCTGTTTACCTTTGACACAATGCTTAAAGAAATCTAACTTTTGAGGTTGCACTCATTTCAATAATCCTTGACCTAACAACAGTTTGAAGGATTTATCGTTAGCATGTCTCAAGCGCATATGTCATAATCTGGTTGCTTTTAACGCTTGATCATTACTGAAAGCTATTGTTGTTGTTTCAATAATTGTATTACCCTAATAGTAATATAAGTTATTGACCTTTCTTAATCTTTTCATTATCACCAGTGCACCGGAGATGATTTTTATTACTCTATTTGCTGCATTTACAATGAAGCCCTTTGATTCTAGAACTCCCACAGAGATGAGATTCTTCTTCAAACTAGGTACATATCAGACATTTGACAGTATTCTGATTGATCCATCATGATTCCTCAATTAGATTGAACCAATTCCTTTAATCATACATGGACCGTCATTTTTCTGTGTTAACAGTTGTTCCTTCTAGTTCTCTAAAGTCAAAAAATCAATCTTGATTGGGACACATATGATGACTACAACAAGGATCAAGTAGCCATACACTAGAAGAGCTTGTTGATGACACAACAGCTAATGTAAAATCTGAGTTTTCATCATCACACTCAGCTACATTTGAATTCACGACAGTTTTTCCTTTATCAGATTTGCTTTTATTACTTAGCTTGGGATAATTTATCTTTCAATGTCCTTTCTCCCGGCAAAAGGCACATTCATCTTTAGATGGTCTGGATTTTGATATCCCTTTCTTTTCTCTCTTCCTGCTTTGAGAGAGACCTCCCACAATCAATACTTCTGCTGTTCCACTTGAACTCTCTTTCTTGTCTTTCTTTCGTAGTTCGTAATTGTATAGTGCAACAGTTACTTCAGAGAGAGTCACTTCAGCCTTTCCATGGAGTAAAGTTATTTTAACAAGCTCAAACTCCTCTAGAACGGACCCCAACAACATCAAAGTCAAATCTTCATCTTTGAAAGTCACATCTAAATTCATCAAATCAATTACCAACTGATTAAAATTGGTGACGTGTTCATTTATAGTGGTACTTGGAACACAAGTGAAGCGAAATAATCTCTTCTTCATATGAAGCTTGTTCTGACTGCTTTTCTTCAAAAAAAATTCCTCCAATGCCTTCCACAATTTACTTGCGGAAACTTCCTTAAAGAACGCATACTTCTGTTCTCTAGAAAGACATAATCGAATTGTACCACAAGCCACACGATTGATGACTTTTCAATTTTTTTTTATCAATATCTTATGGTTTCTCTTCTTCAATGGTAATTTCTAGACCTTGCTGAAAGAGAGCGTCTAGAATCTCATTTTACCACATACCAAAATAACCCGTACCATAAAAAATCTCCACTGCAAATCTAGCATTTGACACAGCAGTCCTTAACCAAATTGACGAAGTGGATATTGTCTCCTTTAGAGTGGATGATTTGCCTGAGTCATCTGTCATTTCTGCTTTAAAAAATTATTTAATAGCTAACAAATGAAGAATACAAATAATTTAAGAAAATTTTTTCTGATGTGGAAGTTCAGACTCAGCTGCAACCATAGAGCATACTAAAAAAATCTTGGCTCTGATACTAATTATTATGAAAATTGGATTAATTTTTCACCAATAATATGTATAGTGCGTGAATAATTATATAATAATTATACAAGAAAAATTCTCAGAAAACAGACATTGGTCACAATGGACACTCTTAATAATCAAGTCTTTTTTTAGACAGAATTTTTGTAGATATATAATCATTAGCACAAAATACCACCACACTATAACAAAAATGGCTATTAAATAATTAATAAAGAGAATACTAAATTTGATAAGGTTCGGCCAATTTTACCTACGTCCTTATACACCATCAAAATAATATTACTTTTAAAGAAGAAATACAAAAAGAGAGAAGAGATAAAATTATTAAGCTTTAAAATGAGAATGCTTAATAATTTTAGGATGATTATAACAAAGTGGGGAGGGGTCTTATTTATAACTAACAAGCCTCTCATATCCCACAACTAACAATGTGAGATTTAAAAAAAAAGTCAAAGACAACAAATCTCCACATTGGCTATTTTTTTTTTCATTTACAATCTTCAAATCTTCTTTCATAAAGAAGATTATGGAGAGGGGTCCTAAGGATATAAAAGGACCCCTCCTCCCTTAGACAGAAGATTATGGAGAGGGGTCCTAAGGCCAAAAAATGACTTAACACGTTAAATTCTGTTCATGTTAAATCAACATGAACTCGTTAAATTCTATTGGCTATCCCACATTGTATAAACACGCCATTGTTGTAAAAATTGGATTAATTTTTTACCAATAATATATATAATGTGTGAACAATTACACCAATAATTATATCAGAAAAATTTTCAGGAAAGAGAGGTACACTCTTAAATACTAAGTCTTTTCTTAGATAAAATTTTTCTAGATATATAATCACTAGTATAAAATACCACCACAACTATATCAAAAATAGCTATTAAATAATTAATAAATAGAATACCAAAATTTAACGAGGTTCGGCCAATTTGCCTATGTCCTCAGACACCATCAAAATAATATTACTAATTTCAAAGAAGAAATACAAAAGAGAAAGAAGAAAAAAATAAGCCTTATAAATAATTAGGCTTATTTGGGATGATCTTAGCTAAGGGAGGAGGATGTCCTTTTATAGCCTTAGAATCCCTCTCTATATTCTTAATTTTTCAATATGAGATAGCCATTTAGCCACTATTTACAAATCTCCACCTTGGCTAAATCTATAATATGCAAATCTCCATTAATTATTTAATAGCTAACAAATGCGAAATACAAATAATTTTAAAAAAAATTCTGATGTGGAATATCGGACTATGCTGCAACTACAGAGCATACTCAGAAAATCTTAGCTCTGATATTAATTATTGTGAAAATTAGATTATTTTTTCACCAATAAAATGTATAGTGTGTGAACAATTGTACCAATAATTATACCACAAAAATTTTTAGAAAAGAGAGGTGGGTCACAATGGATACTCTTAAAATACCAAGTCTTTCTTTAGACAGAATTTTCCTAGATATATAATCATTAGCACAAAATACCACCACAACTATACCAAAAATAACTATTAAATAATTAATAAAGAGAACATCAAAATTTAACGAGGTTCGGCCGATTTGCCTACATTCTCGGATACCACCAAAATAATATTACTAATTTCAAAGAAGAAATACAAAAGAGAGAGAAGAGAAAAATAAACCTTATAAATAATTAGGCTTATTTGGAATGATCTTAGCTAAGGAAGGAGGAATCATTTTATAGCCTTAGAACTCCTCTTCATATTCTTATTTTTTAATTTGGGATAGTCATTTAGTCACTATTCCCACACGCGCCACAATTCAACATGAACAAAATCAACATGTTCATAGCAATGACTTGACACGTGAAACACACGCGCCACAAATCATTCCAGTAAAGTGAAGGAGAATAAGCGAGTCATTTGGCGATTAAGATACTTGAAGCTGCGATTGTTGAAGTTCAGGTTCGACATCGAAGGAATTCAAGGGGGTGAGATGGCGAAAGTAGCGGGCCCGGAGGTTGAAACTCTAACGTTTTGGTTGGTGAGAACCGAAGTCAAAGGCATGAAAATGGCGTGTTGTTGTGATGTAGCCGAAGCTAAAGTTTAGGCGAGGCGAGGCGAGACAGAGAGCCACAGTAAATCAATCATTTTGAAGATTGGAAATAGAGGCTGTTACAGAGGCATTTGAGAGAGAAGCTCGGTAGAGGTAAAGGAGAAGCGTTTTGTCATTGTAGTTTAAACTGGAGGAATCATAATCTGACATATCAGATTACATATCTGGTCTCTTCTTGCAATTCATGGCGGTTAGCGCCACCACCACGTGTTTCTATTTTTTTTTTTTGTAATATTTATGAATACTTTATAATAATTAATGGTTTAAATAATAAATTATCCATTGAACTTTGTACTTCGGTCATTTTGTCCAATTTATTATTCATGTAATCAACTAACCTTTTAAATTTATCTTTTTTATAATAATATAACTCTTAGTTTAATTTAATTAGATATATAATAACACGTGATTTATATTTACTTTCCCAATACTATGACAGCATTGATGACATATTAAAAAAATAAAAAAATTTAATTTAAAATAAAAAAATTTAAAAATTATAATTATATTTTTAAATAATAAAAAATATTAAAATTAAAAAAATTAAAAATTAAGAAAACCTTTTAAACCCATCTCCTTCAACAGTAGAAAAAGAACAATAAAATCCATCTCCCTCGCTATTGCCGATAAAAAAAATTTAGAAACTCATCTCTCTTGCCACATGAATCTTAGATTGAAGACCAATTACAGCTCTGGAGACCAATTATTGATGTGAATCTTAGATTGGGGACCAATTGCCGACATGCATCTTGTTCCGTACTTCGGCAATCGACAATCTTAATACTTTGCTTTGTACAGAAAAATCAGAAGAGCCAGAGATACCAGCTACACTCTCCATTGATGGCTTCTTCTTTATCTCTACCATGCCTCACTTTCCTGAGCTCTTCATGAACTAACACTCGTATACATCTTTTTTCTCTCTCTAGATACTCTCTCTCTAAACTTCCTCTTTTACTACAAATTTTTCTTTCAGGCCTTGAGCTCAAGCTATTAGAGAAGAGAGTGTGTTGGTTGAAGAGAGGGAGACTGAATTATTAAAATGAGCGAATGAAAATAACAGTGCTCCTTCGTCAGATGACTATGGTTTTAATGGATCATCATCCATCGGGTGTTATACCAAAGTGTTGTCAGTATAGTGGAGAGTGAGGAGAGGAAAGTGATCAGTAATGAAAGTTTGGTAAAGTATGTGAATGGATATGGCAACAGTCTTACATCATCCGAAATGGTGGTGGAAGAAATGGCAAAATTATAGGAGGATGTCCAGAAAAAAAGGATTGAAGGGATTGGTAAAGAAGATGCATTAGATTAATTTCTGATTCTTGTGTTTGATTGATCAAATAGGGATTTGAGGTAGGTAATTAATTTATTTCTTCTGTGTTTCTTCTTTGTTAATTAATTTTTTTATTCGTGTTTGTTTGGTCAGCAAAAAATTGAGAAGAATTTTTTTTTTTTTATTTTTCAGTAAGAGTTCTTGGCCATGGTTAGCAAGAAATTAGAAGAAATTTCAAAACTCATTTCTCAATTTCACTTTTTCTTTGTTTGAATCCTTTGCCCGGTGTGTTTGTGGAGGTGAAAATGATGGGTTTATGGAGGTGATGATGATGGAGGTGATCGTGTCGGGTTCTTCAGCGTCGTTCCTTGGCTAACGGCGCGCAAGAAATTTCATCACTGTTTCTTGGCTGACTGATGATGAGCAAGAAATTTCAATATAATAATATTAATTTAACATATAATCAATTTAATATAATATTAATTCCAAATAATTTACTTAACAAGGGGGTATGTTGGTCATTTCAAATACATGTCAACATTAAAAACTATGTTCACGCGCGCTCCGAAAAGTAACATCACATTCTCGGTCAGATAAACTGATAAGGGTTAAATTATTATAAAATAAATAAATTTGAGGGACTATTTAGTCACTCAAATAATAGAGGTAGCAAAATGATCTGTCGAGTTGAAGGGACAATGAATGTATTAAGCTATAATTAATTTATGTATGTATACATATAAAGAAAATAGCATTACATAAAACTAAGATAAAACTTAAATATTAATAAAAATTTAAAATTTTATCAGAAATTTTAGTAAGAATTATTTTACATTTGAAACTTTTAAAAAAAATTCTTATAATTTTTTTTATATAATCGTAATTTAAATTTAAAAACTTTAAATAAGAATAAATTTTTTTTATTTAATTATTATCCTTTTAATAAATTTAGCAGAATGCTTAAAATATAATCAATTCCTATTAATTATTTTTTTATATAATCATAACTTAAGTTTAAAAATTTTAAAAATTTAAAAAAAGAATCAAATCATATCATTATCATCTTGTACAATAAAAATATTATTAAAAAATAAAAGGCAAAAAAAGGCATAAAAATAATTTAGAGAACTACTGTTATTTCATTTATTGTCACTTTAGTTTAAATTGCCAAAAAGAAAAAAAAAATCCCCCTCTCAACCAGTGTTGTTAAAATCGGACCGGACCGGCCGGTTGAACCGGAAAAATCAGAAATCGGCTGTTTATTCGGTCCGATTTGTAAATTAACCCAGATATAGGATGAAAATCGAGTTGGACCGTGAAACCGGATAAAACCGGTGAACCGGACCGGACCGGTTTGAATTTTTATTCTAAAATTAATTAGGTTTGTTTTAAATTTTTAATACCCAGAGAAGAATCCTCTGCTTCCCAAAAGTTTGTGCAATCAATTAAATAATGCATACTAATATATGTTTTACACAAATTAATGCATACTAATACTAATAGTTAAAAATTAATTTGTGTAAAACATATATTAGTATGCATTATTTAATTGATTGCACTAATTTTTAGATCAAGAGGAGAATCCAATCAAGTTGGAGAAGAAGATGATGATGACATTGAGCAAGATGAAAATCTCGGTGTTAATTTAGATGATATTGATCTTAATATTAATGTTTAAGACGTTAAGCATTTAGTTTCTTTACTTAATTATATAATTTATATGTTATCATGACATAGTTTTATAATATAATTTAGTTTATCCTTAATTTTATATTATACAAATTGGTCTCTCTTTTAGAATTTTTAATATTTTTATGCGTAATAGTGCCGGTTCTAAAAAAGTTAAAAACCTGGTTGAACCGGTCCAACCAATAAAATCAGTGATCCAGTTGGGGTGCCGGTCTGATCTCCGGTCCGGTTCTGAAAATATTGCTCTCAACCATTGAAATTCAACTACATAAATTCTCCACATAAATTGATGAATTCACATATTAATTTCATCAGCGAGATGAAAGAAACCAAAATTCAGTGAAATTTAAAAGTATGCATAGTGTGATTGTGAAAATTTCAAAATATTTATTCCAAACAATGCATTCTTTCTTGAATGATGCTACACGATAAAAATGAAATTTTTTGATATTTTTATTTTTTAATAATTTTTATCCTATTTAATATATTTATGAAAGAGTTGTTTTATTCAATTATTAAATGATTTAATATAGTGAACTAGAGTTAAGTATACAAGTAGTACAAATAGCAGCTTTTTAATATTTCAAATATTTGTAATATTAATTTATCCATGGACTTATTCTAAAATTCTATCCAATGAAACCGCAAGGCATGTGAAAATGCACTTAGTGGTTCCATCACTAGAAGCACACCAACAATCGCAAATACAAAAGCAATTATGCCAATAATAAAAATATTGATATTGTTGAACCTGTAAACATTCATAAGACATTTATTATAAAACTAATTCAAATTCAATATCTCAAATTGCTGTTGTTATAGCCAAAATAATTATTTCTCACTTAGTCTGCAAAATTTGAAACTCTAAGTGATAAATAAATTTGATTTTTAGTTTAAAATATTATATTTCCATTTTGAGTTGGATTTGCATTTTTGAATACATATTAAAATAGTTGTGCTTCTTTTATTTTTATTGATGGTAATAAACTAATAATAGCTTAATATATTTATTTTTTAATTGATGGAAACAATTCATTCAATGGATTAGTGCTCGCAAATTTTTTTAAAAAAGAAAACTTTAATTCTAATTATTTTTAATTTTTACGATTGTTTTTAAAATTAATGTCACGATTGGAACTCGAGGGCACGTGACTGACACTAGAGAATGAAAAAACACATAATTTTCAGAATTCGTAGTCAATCTGACAACTCATTACCCAAAAAAACTAGATAATAACAGCAATTACTATATCAAATCGGGCCCACAAGCCTATTAAAATTGCACGACTAATGCAACATTATATTATCATCATTAGATATCAGCTGATGAATACATCTAATTAAATAACAAAGCTAAATATGAAGATAGATAAGGAAAAAAATATCATGCAAAGTTCCTAGAATACAAACAAATATGAAATAGTTATGTAATGAAATAAATAACTTTTGTCGAGAAATAAAATGTCAGATAACCTGAATAAGTATTACTTTTACACTCAATTTGCAATCTCAATAAAAAAAATAGTGAACAAGAATGGATGTATGACTCAGTAAGCTATATAGTAATTGATATAATACATCGTTCTCATGCAAATAATGTTAATGCAAATGTTAACTAGACACATAAATCACATAATCATACAAAGATAAAAGTAAGTCAATGAGTCTACACTAAACTTAAAATGGGGAGTCGATCCCCCTATATGGCTCTTTTAGTCCACATATTTCTCTTTGAATCCAATACATAGGGTTTGTCGTTATAGCCGTAGCCAAGTAGTACTATCCGACTGACAAAAAACGCCGAGCATGAGAATACTCCCGCCGTCACGCCAATCATAATTCCATCCTCATATAGTATTATTATATCATAACTCGTATCCCCGATCATGTATGGTCTTACATTATTCTAACCCTAACTGAAAAACATATAGTATATATATCAAAGACCATCAACTTATGAACTGACATATATTATATTTCTATAATCTAAGTTTGATAATAATAATTGCATATTTACTATACAACAATAAAATACATGCATGCAAATGTAGCTATTAATATAAATTAGAGGAGCGGAATATTATATTAATTTGTATAACTCACTATAGATAAAATTTAATAACTCTTCTCGAAGCATCTGACTGAAAATAAAAAATACCTGAAAATTATTTTCAAATAATAACATGATCAATTAAAATATAGAAGAATGAGTGACTCTAAAAATTCTGTCGAAATTTTGACATAGTTTTCCCTGCAACTAAGATATTTTTTCATGAAATAGAATAAGAAAAATAACACTTTTAAATAGTTCATAATACCTGCTATAACAACCAATAATTATTGATGCCCCATCTAGACCTCCAACATTAACAATCCAACATAATTTTAAACACAATAGTTTATGAAACTATTATAATATATTCATTAAATAATAATAATAACAACTAATATAAATATTAAATTTAATGTTAATATTAATAATATTAATAGTATTGATATTATTAATATTAATAATATCAGTATCATTTAGTTACACATTCTTTTTATTCAATTTGTTATAGTTACAAAAATTATTTAAATTTTAAAACACATTTTAATTAAATTTGAACAAATTTTAAAGATTAATTAATCTAATTATCATTCAAATAAAAATAATTATTATTTACTTTAATTTTCTTATTTTGAGATACTTTAAAATAATAATAACAATAATATTAATTTCTTAGATATTAACATTATTTAATTAATTATCATTATAAAATAATTTATTAATTATCTTTCTTTCAAATATAATAGTTTATGTTAAATTTAACATTAAATGATAATAATAAAAATAATAAAAATAATAAAAACTTTATAATAATATTAACAATTAATATTAACAATAATAATAAGTGTAAATCAACTGATTAATTTATTTTAATTAATTAATTAATTTCAAAATCTATCTATCCATAATTTATATATAAGCATAATCAATAAATTCATATATAGCAAATATAATTTACACCATCAATTTAGCATTTAATTAATCTCTTTCAAAGAAAAGCATTTAATTAATCTCAATTACTTAGTAAACATTAATTATAATTAAAATGTTTAGTTAGTTTTAAATCAAATATTAAGCTAATTTTTATTTTAAATTTGATATATATATATATTATTATTTTTAGAATTTAATTTTAAATTATATTATTTTTATTTATTATTTTTTGACCGGAGCGTCACCTAAAAGTTCATTGTCGTCGGATTTCAGCTAAGACTAAAACTAATCCAAAAATTACAAATGAGATACTAAATTGAAGCTCGTGAGGAAATGGACTTAACGATACTTGTCTCGCTAAGAAAGGAGGCTGGAATTGCCATCGAAAGTGGCTATCGTTGGTGAGTATCACAGAAGCTCCAGAAAGTGCGTGAGGCTTACTCTGACATCAGACGGTGACGATCTTTTGCTCCTCGGACTTATCGGCAGACGATGCTTCTTCTTGGCCTGTGCGTATCAACGGAAGATCATCAGACTGCAACAGATAAAATGATTCTGCCCCTCTCTTCTTCTTTTCTTTCTCTTTCTATCTCCCTCTCTAATAAATATCTCTCTTTCTTCAATAAATGCTCAATTTTGACATGTTGGCTTTTTTTTATAAGTATGTATTACAACCATAATTTAAATATTGTTCAAGAAGGGATTTGCTTAAGGTACAAGTACTTAGCCTAGCGGTAAACACTCTCACCTCCTCTCTAATTGTTTTAGATTCGAACCATGAATTTGAAATTTTTTTTTTCTTTTCTTCTATTCTTTATTCTACTTTTGTTTTCATCATATTATTATTATTATCATTATTATTATTTTAATTATTTATATTTAATTATTCATTTTTTCTTTAAAATACTAATGAATAAATAATATTAGTAGTTATATAAATATTTTATTAATATATGTATTATATTATTATTTTTATATTTTTTTACATAATATTTTAAAATATTTCAAAAATTAGATTATTACAATTAAAATCTTGATCTTATTTTTTAAATAGAATTTGTTTTTGCTGCAGCCAAAAAATAATTATTTCTTACTTGATCCGCAAAACTTGAAACTGTAAATGATAAATAAATTTAATTTTTAGTTCAAAATATTTTATTTCCATTTTAAGTTAGATTTGTATTTTTGAAGACATTTATTAAAATAGTTATGGTTCTTTTATTTTTATTGGTGGTCATAAATTAATAATAGCTTAATATATTTATTTTTTGATTGACAGAAACAATTCGTTCAATAGATTAGAGCTTACAAATTTTGAAAAAAAAATGTAAACTCGAATTTTAATTATTTTTAATTTTTACAATTGTTTTTAAAAATTAAAATCTTGATCTTATTTTATAAATAAAAATTGAATTTGATATATAACTTAATAATATTAATGAAACAACAAATATTATAATATTCTCAAGTTAATAGTATTATATTCTTTGCATCTTGTCACAATATAAACAATGTCATATTTGGAAAATCCAAACTCATAATTGAATAAACAACCAAAAATATGCATTCATGGAAAGATGCCAACTCAGCTTGAACAACATAATTAAAAAATTATGATGCATAGATATTTTTTTACCAAAGTGTTCATCCTAATTAAGTTTAAAAATGTTCATCCTAATTATGATGCAATGTGCGGTTATAAAAGTGTTCATCCTAATTTACCAATGATGCATATATATATATATATATATATATACACCTTGTCATATCCAAAGTTCTTATTTTATTTACTTGTTGCTCGTTGAGGTTTATGGTGATTGGTTTAGAACAATCTGGTTAAACTGATTAAGATTTGTCTAAATTGTTGGTTGCTCTTGGTTGCCCATAAAGTGTTTGATTTATTGCCTACAAGAGGACAATATATTTTGGGTCAGTGTTTTAGTATGTGAATATTATACTCCATTTGACCGCCACGGATCCTGTCGCTTCATCTCCGGCCACCCATAATGGGTCGGCCGGTCGGCCGTTTATCGATGCTCTCAAACAGGGAGTGGTTCCCAATCCCATCAATCGCTCTTTTGTGGATGCTTCTGCAGATTTTCCTCAAATAGCCAATAAACAACCTTCAAAGCACAGAGGCGTTCCTGCAATTTCTTTCTCGGATGAAGAGATTATTCTTCTGTCGCATCCTTTTAGATATGCTTTGATTGAATTTTTTAACTCTAGTAGACCTAATATGAAGGCTTTACATAAGGTTTTTGAGGCTGTGGGCTTTAAAGGGAAATTCACATTGGGTTTACTTGACTCTCAACATGTTCTTATAAATTTTAGCCTGGAGGAAGATTTTTTGCGATGTTGGCTTCGTCAAATATGGTCTTTCTATGGATTTGAGATGAAAGTCTTTAAATGGTCCCCAGATTTCCAACCATATGTTGATAATCCAATCTTTCCTGCTTGGATTTTGTTGAAGGGACTGCCTATTCATTTTTTCCATAAGGCTGCCATGTTTCCTATTGCTAGTTTGATTGGTTCTCCTTTGATGGTAGATGCTGCTACAGCTACCTTGATTAGGCCATCTGTTGCTCGAGTGTGTGTTGAAATTGATCTCTCCAAGGAGTTACCTGAGAGAATATGGATAGGTAATAGCGAGAAAGGCTTCTTTCAGGCCGTGGAATACGAAAATCTTCCTTCTTATTGCCAAGAATGTTATAAGTTGGGTCATGATTTTCAATCTTGTAGACTTAAGAATAAGCCTACCCTCAATGATCAGAATATCAAAGAAACTGCTGCACTTAATTTAGAAAATTCTTTTGCCCTAGTTTCTAAAGTTTGGGTTCCAAAAGATCCTGTTATGGCTTCAGATGCTTCTATTAATGATAATCCCTCTATCCTCAATAACAAGAAATCAGCTCATACTCAAAATTATGCTCATATTTCAAATCCTGCTGCTGCACCAAATCTTGCTAAGATTGATGAAATTGTGGAAATCATCGGGAAAGATATTAATTCAGTACCGGACACAGCAATTAAATCAGTACCAGATGGGGTGCTAAACTCTTACTGTGTAGCAAAAATTGGTCCATCTAATCTTAAAGTTCAGGATGATGTCTCAATGCATGAAACTTGTGTTGAGCTTGAATACCAGGCTTTTACAGCTTCTATGGTTGATAATGTTGGCCTCACTAATCATATTGATCAAGGGAATAAAACGGTAACTGAATCAAGCACTCAGCTAAATGACACAGAAAAGCAACATACTTCTCCTAACCCTACGGACCAAGCTACCATGAGTCCCAATATAGATTCTCCAAAAACTGCTGCCACCAATCTCCAATCTACAAAGAAATCAAGATATAAGGATTACTCTTCATTAGAAGAATTTAAAAAAGACCTCAAACTTTCCCAGCAACTTATAAATCAATCTTTGGCTGCCATTGAAGCTAAAAGAATCCCTGCAGCCTCAACTTCCAATTCTTCTCTTCCAACCCCTGTAGTGGATGATGAAGACATCAGGGAGATAGAAGCTAATGATCTTGAATATCCAATAGAAGATGATTTCACCCTGGTGACCTCAAAGAAAAAGAACAAGAAGAACAAGGAAATCAATCAGATCGAGACTAGAAAAATGGTCACCCGAGGAATTAAAAAAAGTTATATCTAGTCTCTTTTGTTTCTAATTTATCAGGATTTTTGTTTTATCTTTGTGCTATTACGTAGTATCCCTGCAATAGTTTCTTTCTTTATTGCAATATGCTTCTGCTGTAACCTTTTTGTCATATTTTAATAAAAATCTACTGCTTATATAAATATATATATATATATATATATTCTCTTTCTCTTAAAAATGTACTCAATTTAGATCAACCATTTGTAGATAAAACAATGGTTATTTGAGGTGATTTCAAATAAATTTTACTTGTCATTGCCAAAGGTAATGACAAGATATTATCTATACTACTCTAAATTTTTTATATTTATGACTTTATTTCCAACTTTTGAAAATGACAAAAAATATGGGATTGCAAGGAAACCAGTGGAAGTATATTTAGATGAGTTGAGAAATTTTTCTTATTGGTTTTTGCCAATTGGTAATGGAAGGATTGAAAATTCAATTGTTGACATTAAAAAGTTTGAATCTCTAATGATCTTCTCATAAATGATGATCCATATTTGCAACTGTCGAAAATATATATCATGATTTCTTTAGTCATTTAAGTGATGTGAATTATCTCCAATATAAAGTGTTTTTCGCTCATATTTTTGACATGGTAGAATCAACCAATCAGTATACGATTTTACTTAATCAGAGTCTTGATAAATTATTTGAGTTCTTATATAATTTATATTTCTAATAATCCCTGTGGATCTTTAAAATATGCACATACACAATAATTCTCAAACAGTATCAAATATTTTGGAGTTTTAAATCACTCTATCATACTGAAAATTGGTATTTTTGTAATTTTACTAAGAAACATAGATTAATTATCAGAATTATATAATAGTATAAGATTAATTATTAAAAAACTTAAAAATCAGGTTATTGAAGCAAAGACTTTATTTAAAATTATGACTGGAGAAAAAATATTCATCCCAAAAATGACATTAACTCTATATGATGCAAAAATACCTTTTAAATTTCAACGAAGTCAGTTTTCAATCACATCATTTTTGCCATGACTATTAATAAAAGTCAAACACAATCATTATCTCATGTGGAGTTATTTTTAAAGAGACGTATTTTTACATGGGTAATTTTATGTTATTCTTTCAAGAGTGACAAATAAAAAGAAGTTAAAGATTTTTAATTTATGATGATGATGAAGAAATTACAAATAAAGTTATAAATATAATGTATAATAAAGTTTTTTACAATTTAATTTAAGATATTATTAGATATATTTTTATTAAATTATTATGAATTATTATTTATTTTAAATCATATTATATTTTAAATAAGTTCAAATATATTTAAATAAAATTTTACAGAAAAAATATAAATATAATTTTATTTTATTATAGATTAATTTTTTTAATATTGCATCGTGCATCACGCGTATTTTTAATACTAGTTAAATTATAAAATATAAATATATTTTATTTGTATATAAAATTGTTGAAGAGCTCTCTATAAGAGAATTATTGAGATTTTCTCTTTTCTTTTTTTCTTTTTTTTTAAATAATGGTATTTTGAAATATATACATCATCTTATATAATAAACTATATCCATTTCCATCTATCATAGTGTAACTTTTTCAAAATTATTCGTATATTAAAGTTGTATTATTATAAGGGCAGATCAATAATTTTAAATATTTAAAATTAAATTTAAAATCAAATATTGTATCATTTAAAATATATTATAACCAAAATTTTGAGACCTCATAATCTATATTTACGCAAGCTGTTACATCTGCATGCAAATGAAATTTTAAAAAAAAAAAAAAAAGGAAAAAAAAGCAATAAAACGGTGCGTTTTATATGATGGAATTGAAGCGTTAGCCATAGTGGAGCAAACGAAAGCATAACACGTGGGAGATACAAGACTTGAATTAAATCCGTTCGTTATCTTCTTCAGCTCTCTTTGCCAGGGTGACAACAATGGCTTCCAGCGAAGAGAATTCAAAGAGCGCAATGCCAAGTTTTACACCCAATTGTGTTCTGCTTTCTTCATGGGTTGCTCAAAACCCATTTCTTAGACCACCCATAAAGCAGAATCTCTCTTCTCCAAATTGTATAATTCGTGAACTCCACACCTCTCTCTCTTCAACTGCTGACAAATTCTTGAACTTTCTTCAATTTTTTGCCTCTCAAAATCCTATTCTTAAGAAAATACTCTCTTTATCTTCCAAATTTAGAACCCATCTCACCCAGGTAACTCTCTCAATCTTCTCATTAAACAAATTTTTGTTTTTAGTTTAATTTTAGGAGTATTTATTGAGATTGTCTGTACTTCAGATTCAATGCAGGGAGTATAGGAATCAAAGTTTTGTTCCTAACCACAATTTTGCTGCTATATTGCCTGGCGATTCAGTAGCAGGGATTGTAGTGGCTAATGGCATTCTCAATTTTCTTAACATTTACAATACGTTGTTGATTATAAGGCTTGTTTTGACCTGGTTTCCTAACTCTCCTCCTGCCATTGTTAGTCCTCTCAGGTGAATATCTCAACCTTTTTTTTTTTTTTAAATTTGCACTCACATATTAAATTTGTCATCGTTTAAGGCTAGTATGATATAAAGATTATCAAAATAGCTTGACCCAATTAATCTTGGGATTAAAGTTGAGTTGAGTGGTGTATGTCTGTATGATATAAAGATTATAAGCCATTAATAAAAAGAAATGTCCCCTATGTACATTCATGGGTATAAACTTGAGATTTCTATCAGAAGTCTCGTATTTAACTCCACTATCATCCAATTTAGAAAAGAAAAAAACTTTGCCCCTCCATTAATGCAATGGGGCAAAATTTGAACGGTGATGAGATTTTTGTGAACTGTTTTTTTAAATTTGAAGATGGATGTATAAATTCTAACGTGGGTATGAAATTTTGAAAACAGCACTTTGTGTGATCCCTATTTGAACATATTCCGTGGAATAATCCCACCTTTAGGAGGAACATTGGATCTCTCTCCAATTCTTGCATTCCTGGTTCTGAATGCCTTTACTAGCACTTCTGCTGCACTTCCTGCTGAACTTCCAAGAACAGGAGCTTCTCAAGGAACTTCTCCACCCCATACAACCTTCACTAATCTCACTACATCACAGAAGAAATGGATGAGAAGGCTCTCTGGGAAGAAGCCACAGAACTCTACTGGTGCCAATTAGGCCATTATCACTATAGTCTTCTTCTAGGTATACAGTGTGTATTTTTTGTCTTTTTAGCAATTTTGAAATATTGGGTAGCGTTCTTCTGGGTAATGATCGACTCAGTTTGCTGAATTATATAAGAATTATTTTACTTTTGTTCATATTAGTTATATATTGTATATTATTTTCATGGACAAAACTTGTTGATTGAATTCCTGTCATAGTTTGATAATAAGTTATTCTGGCACAGTTGAATGGATCAGTATTAGAAATTAGAAGATTTGAGTTACAATACATGGTGAAAGTTGAAACTAAATCCTTGTAACTTGAGGGAACCCTGTAAAAAATTTACTTATAATTCCTTCTCAGCAACTCTGAAACACAAGGATTCACTGTTAAGCTTTGGCTTAGTGATATTGGAATGGTAGTTGTCTTCAAGTTGTGAGATTGCGAGTTTGAACTCGAGTTAGAGACTAATTACAAATAAAAGATAAAGATAAAAACACAAGGCATCTACCTATTCCTCTTTCTTTAGCTGGGGAAAGTTCGATAAAACAATCAAACGATTACTGTACTGATCTTTTGGCCCATTCCAATGTTGCTTGTCTCATTTTCTCTATATTTTCAAAAGCTGATAGATCTTGAAGATTAATCAGAATTTTCTGAACATGACTAGATAAAGTTCAAGAAGTAAAAATAATCAATGATACTGAAAGCATCGGATTCTATCCATTGTGAGGTTAGCATCTAATTTAAATTCTTTTTAATGGGGAATAGTTTATCCTATCTTTTTCCATTATCTTCTTCACATCCATCCAATACAATACCAACTTCATGGACAAGCTGCCACCCTAATGTTTTTCCCATTGAAGAATTTCACAGCTTCCAGAAGGATTCCCTTACAAAGCATGGGTTTAAAGAGAGTTTAGAAGTGAATCTTTGAAGAACTCTCTATATTGTAAGGCTCCTCGAGATCTTTAAGCAAATCCGACACTAATTTTGTTAATAATTTCAAGAATATTCCATCTTAGTGATGAATATGGGAAGTTCCCCAAATATTTTAGCTGATTGACTTAGCACAAGTACCACAAATATTTTAGCTGCTTCTTTATCCTTGTGCTATGAATACGCGTAAAATCGGATAATTCCAACCATCTGATATGATATCATGAAAAGTATGCTTTGACACTCCAAAGAAATATAACTAAGAATGCCGGAAAAGGAATAATCCAAGGAGAGCAAAGTACTAGAGATAAACAAAGAGGAAGTTCTTGAGTCTGTTTCTTAAATGGAGCCATTAACAACTACTACATGCAGGACTAACAAGTTTTCCTCGTATGAGAGGCTTGTGTTGGTAGGCTTAGGGCTTCTAGCTGTGATTTCACCTCTATATGTTAACCGGACACCCGTTGCTGATTCAGACATTGATGAGGAAGCCATCAATCTGACTTCCTGGTTGCCTTTGCTGCTCTTGCTGCTGATGTTGGCTGTTGCTTTATCTCAGTATATAGACAAGGGCTTTACAAGGTATGATATTTATTAGATTCAGAATCTAGTTGATATTGTGGATGAAAATAATAATCATTGTTGTTCTTGCAGGACTAGCAAGTTTTCCTCTGGTGAGAGGCTTGTGGGAATTAGCTTGGGTCTTCTAGCTGTGATTTCGCCTCAGTATATCAACCGGAAACCAGATATCGATTCAGAGCTTGAAGAACAACCCACCAGTGTAGCTTTTTGGTTGCCTTTGCTGCTTCCGGTGTTGATTGTAGCTATTGCTTTGTCACTGTATTTAGACAAGGGCTTTACCAGGTTTGATCCTTACTGGATTCACAGAGTTGGCGGGTCTTCAGGTGGGATCATTATCCTTCTTGTGATTCTTGCCTTGGTTTTGAAGTGCAAGGCCGGATGAAATTACAGAACAAGCAACTTGAAGTTACCATTCTGCTGTATTTGATAGAGAAAAAAAATATCCCTTTTTCCTTGGTTTCAGGAGAGAATTTCCTTTAAAAACTAAACACTACTTCCATCTTCCGGGAGATTTTTGTCTGCAAGTAGTCTCTGCATCTACAGTTCTTTAAGTTCTAAATACTTCGACAAACTGGTAAATTGAATGGGTAGTAAATGGATTTGAAAATTGCCTGTAAACCATATCCTGATTGGAGAAAAAATCTTTCAGGAGTAAGTTCAATGTGTATATTAGCATATTGAACAAATCTGTCTAATGATGATACTGTTTGTGGTTTGTTCATAATCTATATATATATATAGAGAGAGAGAGAGAGATCAGAAAAACAAACCATATAAACCATAAAAACTATATTTCATATTGTATTGTAACATTTAATATTCTCTTTAATCTGATTATATCAACTGTTCAAAATTTCCTCCTGCTTTCAGATGCATCATGTAATTCTACATCAACAAAAGATGAATGGAGATTATCCAATCAAAGAATATCCCCAGCTCCGTTTGCTGTCAATAGACTTGGGGATGTCTTCAAAGAGGTGAAGGTTTTTCATGATTCAGTTAGAAGTCGGTTAAAGTTCAGGTTGAGTTATTTGTTGTCCAGATTTGTATGGATCAAAAAATAGAGATTGGTTCTCAAACCAGAAACTGGGCCATTTCTTGTACAACAGAGATGTGATTAAATCTTCAGGAAAATTATTCATTCTGCTGATCAGCAAAAGGCATCAATGGAGAATACCGTAAAGGAGCTTCATGAGGTCTAAGTGAATCAATGTGTTTCAAAATTGGTGTCAGCTTAAGTCCAATGATATGTACCGAGGAGTTTGAGTGGCCATCCAGAAACACATCCATTATCTGCTCAAAATGCAGCAAAACATTTTAAATCAAACAATATTATGCATTGCCTTCCAATTTGTGTTGCTAGTATCGTGATATGGAAACACCACCACATAATGGACAAACAAACATATGCACAGATCATAAAAACTTAACCATAACCTCATAGCATGATGTTATGTGCTGAGATAAATAGATAATTCCAAGTAATTGTTTAGCAATATCATTTACAAGGGCAAAATGGCAGCTATACACCTCTTTATAAGTATTTTTAATTAATCAGGTGCCTAATTAACTGTGCATGAACCAGTAGTATGCTTAAATTATCCAGATACTCCATAGAAATCCATGCCTTTTTGTCACATGTAAAAGTTACAAATAGATCAATGTCCTATTAATGAATAACAAATACAACTGAAGTAGTATGAAAACCTATTTCTCGATAAAGACAAGCGTACACTAGGTGGATTCATGTTGATTCCATATATGTCGTTCAAAGCAATAACAAGGTGAAATGGCCTACTGTTTCTTAAATGGGTATCAAAAAGAGAAAATAAACATGAAAAGAAAATACACAAAAGCCAAGCATATTTCTAAGCATACTTCTTTTTTTAGAAAAATATAAAAAATATAAAAAATGGGTATCAAAGTTCATGGCCCAAAATCAAAATGAAACTGGCTTTACATTTTGCTTGTGTACCTGTGTGCATCCAAAGAGTTTGAGCTCCTTCAGTGACGAGCAACTGTCAACAATCTGTCCCACTGCCTCATTTGTTAATTTGCGGCACCATGATAAGTCCAAACTCAACAACTTTCTTGAACATTTGGCAATTGATTCGGCAGTGTTGAGATCAACCTGTAAAAAGCTACCAATTACCCATTAAGTTCCCCAAAAAAACCGTTAGAAGACTATAGACCGACTCCAACTATAAACTGCTATCCCCTGATAGCACACTTTTGGCCAAATTAACCCTTTTGACTTCAAATTAAGATCTTATTTCTGTTAGCACAAATTCCTAAGTCCAGGCATCAGCTAGTCCTTTTATTTTAAGGGGTGTCCTACATCTTTAAGTAAAGCAAAAATGCATATTAATTGTTTCATACAATGACCACAAATATTAACAATCACATGTTAATATAGTCCATAAAACCACATTCTTATCAGAATTCCACTTTAACAGTGAGTTAAAAGGGGTGCGATTAAATATCTTCAATATGTGACAACAAAACCATAAGATGTTGAAAAATAAAAAGATAGAATATTGCAGCATAGAGCTAAAAGTTAATAAAGCATCACAAAATATGATACTAATATGCATCATCAATTACCATTCTAAGACAATTTATCTATGGTTCTGGGATGAAAGAAAGGGAAAAGAAAAAAAAAGAGAGAGATTCAATAAGGCTGATGATATCTCACCCTGCTGATGTTATTCAGTGAAAGCACATTTAGAAACTTTCCAGAGACTTCCAAGAAGGCAGCAATAGCTTCATCACTGTCATGAGCAGAAACTTACATATAAAATAATGTAAGAAATAAACCAATCTACAGGTAATAATTGGTGGAGTAAACAATAAAGGTTCAATTATCCTTAAGAATCAAATCAATATCTGAACATAATATATAAGAGACTTAGGAATTTTAAAATCTCAAAAGTAGATATATTAGTACATTATTTGATGAGAGCTATTGTATCATGTTCAACTTAAGTTTTATCAAAGGTCATGATGCTGGTAAGAACTTGGGCGTATTTGCTTGTCAATTTGTGTTTTTTTATTACATTCCAAAGTATGCGCTTAGCATTCTTTTGCTTTCCTTTTCTGTATTATGGATCTTAAAGCAGTTGTTAACACTTAATCATCCAACATCAGAAAGTGTTCCATAATTCTCACGCTTGCTCATACCTTGGTTCTTGCCAATCATCTACCCCATATTCCTCACCTTTGGTCAAGGTGACCAACATCCAAAAAGCTGAATGCCTACACTGCAATGCATAGACTACCCTCGTGTTTTCTGTTAAGTGGATGTTGCAGTGGTGAAAAACTCATAGAAACACAATTCCTTTTTGCACTCTCAACTCTCAGAAACCTCAACCTTCCACTCCTAGTAAATGACTGCAGACTGGGCAGCAATCAGGTTCCTAACTGTTAATCCAAAGGTTGACAGAATGGTCATGAGGGTACATCATGCAACAGGTGTAATTTGAACCACACAGCAAACAAGCATGAATAATTCATCAAACTAAATGGTAAAAACTTTCTTAGAATATCAGAACTAGCTTCAGCAGAAACTTTAACAGTGAAAAATGTGCAAGTGAATCCTAAAGTCATATTCAGTTAATAAATGCACAAACGAAAATAACGACTGATACAGGATTGCAGGTATAAAACCTGAAATCATTGCGGCAAAGTTTGAGTTCACAAATTGATCGGCAACCATTGGCTAGATGTTTTAATGCTGAATCTGTCAAGTTATGCAAGTATGAAAGATCAAGGGCACATAAATTGGGACAGGTTTTGCCCACATATTCAATTGATTTATCAGTCAGTTCCCTGCATCCAGTCAAAAGTATCCTAATTATCAATAAAATACATAAACATGGTGATGATTATTCCAAAACTTTTTTAATCTTTAAAAATAAATTATTACGACAAGTTAGAGAAACTCACTTGCAATTAGCAAAAACAAGCTCCTTCATATACATGCCACACGCTTCAACCATTTTGTTAACAAAATCATCTGTAACTGTCTGAATGCCAGACACTGACAGTACCTCTAGATGCTTGAATTTCTTCAGTGATGGTAAAATAAGCATGGCCTCTATATTGTGACAATCATCTACATATAGCTCCCTCAAGGTAGATTCAAAATGACTAGCTAGAGCATTGATACCAGCAGATGTAACAAGAGAGCACTGGCTCAGGTTTATAGACTGTAATGCAGGAGCAGACACAGCAAGTTGACCTAGCCAACAATCCGATAAACGTGCACCCCTCAGAGATATAGTCGCTAATTTAGGAAATCTAGGAAATGCCCCAGTTAAAATGTCGCGCAATACATAATCAGGCAGACATTGTCCGCAAAGATCAAGTCGTAGCACCTGTCCCATATCCCAAACAAAATCACAACCAATTGTCAAGTCTTAATTGTTTGATTTTAAATCTTGATTCTTTTCTTTGAATTAACACGGCCAATGGGTTACCCAATATTTTGAATATTATGATAATAACTAGCACGCATAAACTTCATCATATATGTTTGAGAATTGTAATTTCAAAATAAAGTTACTACTCACAATCAAGTTCTTGGTATCACAAGCAACAAAAATTTGGGTACAGTCTCCTTCTGTCAAAAGTGAGGCATCCCTCACACGAATCTCAGTTGGAGATTCCCTTGCAAGAAGTTCAACAAAGCGTGCATCCATTTTTCTACAAGAACAAACCATCTGACTTAGTTTATGCCTTAAATGGTCAGGAACATTTTCAAGTGACACAATTTTATCAGAATTACGAGCAAGAACATTGAGACAAAGATCCAGCAGTGTAGGAACATGGGGTCCTCTGTTATTTGCAGGTGCCCATTTAAATAAAGACAGTCTATGAGCATTTTGTTTCAAATTTCTTTTCTTGGTTGCTTCCATTGCCAGTGAAAATGGACATTGGGGATCAACTAATTCTTTACAAACGTCACTCGATTTTTCACCCGCTTCTTCTTTACTTGTTCCTTGTTGATGCGGTTCACGATGTGCAAGTCTTTGAGCAGTAATTCTGGGAATGGAACGCTGCTTTGTTGTTTCTCTTCTTGATACTCCTTCATCTGCGTCAAAAAAGGGATTTGGCCATTCAGTACCGATATCTTCTGCGGGCCGATCAGGTTCCTCTATTCCTAGATTTTGCTCTACAGGTTCCATTTCTGCTTCAATTGAGCAGTGTGTCCCCAACATCCTCAAAGAAAGATCGAGATCAAGATCAAGATTCACTTCATTCTCATCGATTATAGCCTTTGCTTTCTCTTCGATGGAATACCTCCTTCTCTTATTCATAGAACTACCACTCAATTCAACATCTGGTTCTCTCTCCACTATCCTCAAGTCACCACCTTCACCACTGTAATCAACTAATCGGTCGGATTCGGTAAGTTCCTGGGAAAATTTAAAAAAATCTTGAAACCCTAATTCATTTGAAAAATCTTCAACTGGTAAATTAAGATCCAATTTAGATTTTTCCTCTATTTCCCCCAAATCCATATCTGTTCCCAGTCTCTCTGATCTCTACCACATAACTGTAACTTTCTCGAGAAACTATGAATATTAAAATGATAATGTCTTTTTCTAAGTCACACCAAGTTCTCTACCTTCCATTTCTGAGCTGTTTCCGTGCATTTATGCACTTCCCGCTTAAGAAGCAACTGCCATTATGGGCCCTTTCAGTCAACTGAGTATAAAGATTTTTCTACTATTTAGTTATATATATATTATTTTTTTTTATATATAATTAACCAATGATATTAGACTCTTGATTTTTTTTTAGAATATCAAATTTTCATATCTTTCCACCAAAAAACAAAATAAAAATAATTCAGCCAACCTGAAAAGTCCGAAGTTTTAAAAAAAGGTCCAATTGCAGGTCAATGTCTTCCTTTTGTATTAGAATTTTATCTAAAATTTTATTAGTATTTTGTAATAACATAACATTCTGTTTAAAAAAGAAATGCATTTTCTATGAGCAGACTTAGGTAATATAAAAATACTATACAGATGAACAAAATGAACGACACACGGTATTGCATATTCTTACACTCAGAATGGCATGAAAACAATGGCAAAACAGAAAATGAATTACAGAAAACAATTACAAAGGCCAAGCCAACTCATACAAATAGTACCCAAAAAAAGGGCTTCAAAATCAAGTGGAAAATAGTTTAAGGTTCTGAAAAGAGATGAATGAACTATACGCCGAATGCATAGGTTAATGCAAACAAAGCAGCAGTGATATAAGGCCATAAAGCAAGCGACCAAGGCCCATCATTAGCACCGCTGCATTCATCATTAGCACCGCTAAAGCATCCAGGTCTTGTTACCTTCGCCACACCTCCCTCTAAAGCAAAGCTACTATTTCGCTTGCCATTGCTGAACAAGACACACCAAAAATAGGGAGACCCACCATCAGTGCCGGTAACTGCTGCCCCTACTTCAGTGTGATTCTTGTTGTATAGAATTTCTAAGCTCTTGCTGTTTTTCATGAGAATTTCTGAGAATGCTTCTTCTGGATCAACATACTTGGACTGGCAAGCAAGTAAACGACCTGTGATTGGAGTGAGAGTTGAGACTGTAACACCACAAGTAGGAGCAAAAGTTTCGGCAAATTCAGATTCAGCAGGTTTCTTGGCATCAGTTCCTCCCACAGCATCACAATCCCCTTGGTATGCTTTTATGTATTGCAAAGCAATGCAAGCTAAACCTGGATTGTCATAGAGAGTTGATCCCTTGTGTGCAGTCCGGTTGCTATTAAGCACAGCCACCAGTTTATCCGCAGGGTTATCTGTTACTTTTACCACATCTGTGTCCACAATGAAAGGAAAAACTCATTAGAGCAAGGCAAATGAGGTAAAAAAAGCAACCTAAGTATGCAGCACGGATTTGAAGCTCACAAGAGCATAATTTTGCAAAAAAGACCAAAATTTATACACTTTTTTTGTTCCAACTCAAGAAGTGAGAGTGTGCTTTTTGGCAAATTTGAACAAGGGGTATATAGCCATTGCATCATTTTTTTTTGGTAAAAGGTCCTATATGACAAGATGCATGTCATTAACCCGTGGGGAAAGCTCCAACATGGGACATCATAATTTCTTAAGAGAGAAAATAACTTTGCTTTGCCACAGTTCCCATCCCTTTCTAATTTGCAGTTGCACTTTAGTATATCTCTCAAGCAAAGGCCTCAACTTGGTAACTCAGGAACTCTTCTTCATCTTATCCATTAAAACTGCCAATAAAATCTTTCACAAGTTTATGAAGGCCTGAAACCACAAAATTTTTATGCCGACATGCCCTTGTTTATGAGATGCACTTTTTTCTCCTATGCAAAATAAGCATTAAGGGACTCTTTATTATTGGAGAGAGACAAAAAGGTAGATCTGGGTGGAAATAGCTATGTTTTTTTTTCTTTATAGTCTGACATAAAAACAGAGACAGAAACAAGAAATATGATTCAACATATAAGTGGGAGTTGCATGAAGAAAAGGATGGTTTTTGTCAAAATCAAGCAGGAAAAGACTGAATTCTACGCACATGGAACATAAATAGTAAGCATAAAAATACAATATACACTCTCAACTCTCAAGCAAAATAACAATCAGAAAAGATAAAATACTCCTCAACACCTTGGTCTCTTAAACATAAAATCATCTTTTTTTTGTTACCTCAAGCATCTAATACAAACTGAAAGTAATAAATTGGCTAAACACGGCCCCATTTTCACAATTACAAAATAAAAGGGAAAAATTTGAAGCTAGCGTGCATATATAATCAAGTAAACAAAACTAAAGTTGGTTAGGGTTGAAGATTCTCAAGAAAACCATTTATAATGCAGCCTAAGAAACATATATTAGTCTAAGCAAATTGAAGGCTTTTCAATGGCTAAATTGCTTTGCGTGGTGGGAGCAATTTCTCCTGTTGGTAAAAATATTTGCTTTAGGAAGATGGATGTTAATGAATGCCCAGACCAGTTAAACAAAAATCACCAATTAGCCAAGACGACATATTAGCTTGATTAAACAACAAAGGATCCCAAAAGATTAAGCAAAAAAAAAACAAAAGCTGTAACAAAAACATGCTCTAATGGTCTCTCTAATTCCCACATTAATCATTTTTAACCTTCAATTAGAATATCGAGTCAACAAATACTAAATTGATGCATCAAGCTTCCCTAAAGTTGACTTTCTTAGAAAAAAAAGATAATGAAGAATCCAAGATCCAAAAATTTGAACCTCTCTCCATTTTCCTCAAATCCTCAACTCAAAAAAAAAATCCCAAAACAGAAAAAAAACCAAAAGAGTTCCATAAAAATAAACTTGGGTCCAAAGCAGAGATCTAATAAATGATACAAATTGCACAAATACCAAGTTAAAAGAAAATATATTACTACAATGCCAAGAATATAAATGTAATGAACTCAAACAAAAACAAAACCCACATAGACAAACAAATAGAAGGGCATATTTCTAATGTTTTAAAGCAGATCAAGAAGTTAATGCCACTAATAGACACATTTGCAAGTAAAGGTTCTATTTTTATCAATAGATGTTTAAAGAAAAGGGGAATGGAAGCTCTTACTATGAGGATTTGCAGAAGCAGAGACAGACAGAAGAGAGAGAATGAGAAACAATGTAGCCATTGCCGTGTAAGGTAGCTGTAATAGGAAGTTGCGAGAGAGATCGGATATGAAACAGAAGAGAAGGTGAGTCAGTAATACGTCTACTTCGTTTCGGTTGCTTTACAACTGTGGCTCACTGGCTTCTGGTTTTGGAGATCATAAAATAAAAAAATTTAACGCCGACATGTCACCAACTGGGTTTTCGGGTCTTACCCGACTTCATTTTTTTTTATTTGAAAAAAAAAATAAAGATCTCCTTAAGCAAAAAACTAGTTGAAAAACAAACAAAAGAAACTAAACACTATCTAACCCAAGCCAATAAGTCCCCAATACAAGCAAACTAAAGTCATTGCCTCTCATTGCGATAATCAATTGTGCAAATATTGGAATCAATAATTGAAACTAAAAGAGGAAGAGTAGAATGTCCATCCGAAGAATTTACATAATATAAGGCCATCCTAGTAAGACCATAAGCCGTCTTATTAACATTATTTTTTGTCCACATAAAAGATAAATTTTGAAACTGATTTTATACAAAGATGCAATCTAAAATGATAGTATCAAGTCCTACAAGAACTCATTTTGAATTCTTTAAAGTATGGAAAACTTCAAGCAATTCATTTCCACTTTCACCTTATCGACTCTCAGACACTTGAGCCAAGAAATCACCTCTTTTCCGAGATTGCCTCTGCAACAAAAGGCTTAAAATTACACCCGAAAAAACTCAGAGAAACCAAGCAAAAATACCTCTTCTTCGTCTCGGATCACTGTAGCATATGCCACTTAGTATTTTCATCATTGAATATAGATACATCTATATTACATTTAATCCAACCAATTTGTGGTTTTGCCGACGCTTTTATAGATGGACCTGTATCAAAATTCACATCAAAACAAGCAAAAGTATTTTTAGCATCTTTCCATTTTTGCAAATCGTTGGCAACAAAATTAACCATATCAACAGTTGAATAATTATTTTGCTGCTAGCAAGCCAAATTTCTAAGATACCAAATGACCTAGTTTAGGATCTCAAATATGCTCAGAAGCTGATGCTGTTGATTTTGAAAATAAAAATTAACTCAAGCTTCCACTGATTCAAAACCATAGTAAAACCTGTTAAGACCCAAACTTCCTTAACTTTTATACAATAAAAAATTACATTCAGTTCATCCTTAGGTTTATCACAAAAAGAACAATTCGAGTTCAGTAGAATTCTTTTGTTTACAAGATTAAACTTAAATGGCAAAACACCACATAGTAACCTCTATATAAAATCTTTAACCTTTAGCGGTAGGTTATTACTCCACATCTTTGTCCAATTTCCTTCAACAGCCCAACTATTAATATATGTGAATTTTCTAACTGCAATTCTATATCCAAGTTTCACCTCATACTCTCCACTGTTAGAAAAATACTAAATGAATTGAATTTATATGGAGGCATATAGATACTAATAGAAACTTTCATGATCCAGCGGAATTTTCATGATCCTATTAGCATACGTAGGAACAAAAAAAATCATTGAATGAATCAATACCCCCAACAAAAGATCCCACCAATCTCATATTTTCCTAACTCGGCAATGGAAGAGAATTAATACAAAGGTCCTTATACACATTAATAGACATTCCATCTCCTATTCTTCAACTAATCCATTCAACAAGCAATTTCTTTGCTAAATAGATATTCTTCCATGCAAAACTTATATTCGTTTCAATGCATTGATCGGTTTAGTCGGTTTTTAAAAATCTGTCAAACTGATTATTATTGATCGAAATAAAAATTTTAGAGTCTGAAGCTAACATTCAAAAAAAAAAAATTTATAAAATCAACTATTATCAATTAATTTTATAAGGTTCGGTTGATTTTAAATTATAAAATATATAAGCTGAAATCAAAACTGATAATATCAGTTTACTAAAATTTTAAATAAAATTTGATAATTTTTTTTTAGTATAAATTGATATGGGCAATTGAATTGGTCAATCACGAGGAGGTGAGGATTTCTAATAAGAAATAAGCTTGGCCTCAATAGTCTATTGACATATGTACATAAGGTTTTCATTTTCTCCTGTAAATATAAAAAAAGAGGCCACTTTTAGACTCTTCTCTCACCCGCGGTTTCGTCCTTGCAGCCCCTCATACCATGAGTTTACCATCATACAAATAAGTTGATTTCCTTCATATGGCATAAGTAGAGGAATCAATAGTTACAACAAAATAAAAGGGTAAATCGGTCATTTCAATCAACCTCTTGTGATAGGCTCGAGTTAAAAACAAACGGATAGGAATCGTTTCTCTTTCTTTCCCTTCTCCTTGCGTGAGAGTCTATTGCTGTGGAGGCATGGCTATGGCAACACCTCACACCATTGCCCATGGTAGCACCAGTACTTTAAATTCCTCAGTTTTATCTATTCCTCTCTCTGCAAAACATCCAAAGAAGAAGAAGAATTTTCATCCAGTGAGCTGTGCGTTGCCCACCCCGAATTTCCGCTGCAGTAGCAGGCGATTGGTCTCCATCTCTCTCCTTGTCTCGCATCTCTTCCTTGTCCCTAATAGTATTCCCCATTCCCACCATTAATTTATTGATTTACATATACCCTTTTGCTTAAAAAAAGCAAAGGAATTTCCATTACTGATGTTGTTGGATGCAAAAGAATTTCCAAGTTTGATGTTGTCGGATACGAAAAGTTCAAGTTTTTGTGAGTTGTTAATGCTAAATATTATTCTAAATTAATGGTTTTTGTTTTTGCAGATGCAATTGCAGCTGGCTTTTTTGATAGGTATGTGAAAAAGTAAGTCAAGACTTCGATATAGAATAAGATTTCAAATATTTCTATTATGTCAATGAATTATGATATCTATTGTCATAATTAATCCTAAATATGTGTATTTACTGTTAACCAGGAAAAAGCTTGACCCGCTTGAGGCTTACGTGCCTGCTGTTATATTGACCCAGTTCCAGATTAAGGACTTGGGTAATTTCCTCTTTTTGATAAAGTTTGTGGCAAGATGTTTTGCAAAACTAAGCTAGTTTCAAAATTTGGGTAGTTTCCTTGACTTCCTCAATATTTTCTAGAAATGTAAGTTTGATTTCTTTCATATAGAAGATATTGATAGGTTAACATGATGTTTGTATTTTATTCTTTGCTGTAGAGAAAACTTTGGAGTTTGATCAACCCCAATTTGCTATTTGTCGATCTTTACTGCGCTCTGGTCCTGCAGCATCTCTTCGCGTAAATATTCGAGCAGTAAGTTATATTTCCGGAGTTCTTGGGTGTTCTTTTATAGTTCCCATGTATTTTGTATATGCGAATGATGATAATAAGTTCTATCTCAGAATAGTTCCGCAGTTTCTTAAACTAAAATCCTGTGTATCTAGATTGAATACAAGGCATGATCAAAGAGAGAGGAGTCTCAATCTTGGGTTTGTCTTAGACTAATGGATAGAATTCTACAACAGTACCGGGAAACAGGATTCAGCTTGAATTGGATTCACCAGTTACAAATCTGACATGGCAACCTTCCAGGAATCCACTTATGAGCTATGGTCCAAACTGAGAGATAACAAGGAACAAGCAGCTTTAGCTTTGAGCGGTCCACATTTGCATCTGTTAGGTCATTTCTAGTGAGATTTTGTTTGAAATGCAACTGAACTTTAATGATTTTTTTTAAATCAAATAAAAGTTACTCGTCATGCTAAAATTTACCAATTTAAATGTGGACCATCTGGAAATTCGTCTATGAGCATATGTTTAATGCAAGCATTCAATTTTCTCATTTGGATTTGCTTTATGGCAGTCTTTGTGTACATGAGTTTTTGAGCTTTGGAAATTTTCTTCGGAACTTCAGGTAGCACAATATGCTTCTGATGCTGGAAGTGGCAACACTGCTTTCAATGATGTTGATCAATGTCTCAGGTATCATGTCTGCCATAATCTTTCAGCCACTTACATAACGTCATTTTGTCACTGAGGTGTGTTTCTAATTGTGAGCATAATCATGTTTTGAAAGCCTATTCAGGCACAAAACGTACTGTTTCAATTTTAAATTTAAAAAAAATATATAAGTTGCTGAAATGAGCCAATGTTGAACATGTAGCCAGCAGCTTAACAAGTTTACAAGGTAACATCTAAATGACTTTTGAGTTTTGACAGTAACGCATTTCATTGTTGTAGAGCCTTGGAAGAACTTGATTCTTTGCTTCTGCATGCATCAAGAAATGATCCAGAAGCCTCAGTCAAATCAATGAAGGCAAAAATAGGAGTTGCTCTTGGTGCCCTGGACAGGTAATTCTTTTTTATTTATGCTCTTTTCCCCCCCAAGCAATGCAGTACTGTATGCCAAAGGAATTCGTTCTTGTTTATAGAATATTATCATGAGCTTTTTCCTCTCCATTTTATTTTACAGCCTCCTCAAAACCGTCCCTCCAGATGTTTTGGATCAAGGGAAAGCTGTTGCAGACGCCAATAGAAACCCACAAGAAGAAGGACCGGAAATCATTGACCCAGAACTGAAGCAATTGGAATCCATATTGTGATATTATCTGCATCATTATCTTGTGTCATGTTTGGCAACGTTAAAGACTTCTATTCACACTATGATCGATCAAGAGCCTGAAACTATAGTTTTTTTTTTTGGTCAATATAATTTCCTTAAAAGGAATTGATACATAAGACAATTGGCATCAGCGCTTTAGAGCTTTTGCATGACCGGTCTGTATAGTAGCATCACTGGTTATTGGTTAAGCATACCTAAAAGCATTTCCATGTGAAGCTAAAAATGCCTAAAAATTTTGTGCTTCGGCCTGCATTTTTCTTCAATGCTAACTCCATAAAACGAAACTTATCCACCAAATATCGGTGCTTAAATAACTCAACCGCCAAATATTAGCGGATTTTAAGAATGGTTTGCCATTAAAATGGTAGAGGCTTACGCCCAGGATGAAAAAATTGCAAGGCCAAATTTACCAGACCTCGGTGGAGTTAATTTAAATTAAAAGGTAGACATTAAAAATATTTAAAAATTTAATCCGTATCATTCATGGGACATTTGACTTTAAAATTTGACTTCCCAAGAACTAGCAATGAGAGCAGCAGTTAACAGTTCCCAAGAACCAAAATATATGGGAAGTGCAAGCCGAAGCCACTTCGGAATTTCCTCCAAATACAAAAAATATTATAAACAAGCAATAATAATGTTGGTTAACATAGAAAACAAAGATCATTTATTGTATTGTTACACTAAGACGCTACTACAACATACAAGTACCTATATACCCAAACAGACATCATCAAGACAGCAGGACATTTACAATAGTGCATAGCAAATATAACGGAGGATTGCACACCAAATAAAGTTGCCGCTTTTCACCTCAAAGTGAATCAACGCTGGAAAATTTTAATAAAATCCCTTGTTCACGTCATGCTGCTAAAGACACGTTTCAGACTTGGGCATACTGAACGCAATCTCCTCATGCTTATCATGCCTATCTGATATTTTACCAAATTAACTCTGTTAATTTCAATTGCTATGTATTGTGTGATAAATACAATTAGTACATAAGAAAAAGTAAAAGCAAACTGAAAAGTGCATTCCGCCATCAAGACAGCAACTTATAGTGGTTCTCATCTAGATGGCAACTTCTAGGAGGGTGGAAAATGTTCTCTCACCTTCGGACAAAAACGCACATCTAGAGTCTCCAGCATGGTACATCGAGATATGGCAGCTTCAACATCTTCCTCATCAATGTTACAGGACTAGAAGCCCATTAAGCAGATAGTTAGAATTCAATGGGCAGTTATAGTTGATAAAAAAAAAATGAAGAATAATTTGAGAGATGCATTAGGCAAAGTGGGGAAACCAAAAACAAAAATTAAGTAAAACCACTTTAGTAAAAAATAAATAAATAATTAGGCCATCACTCTTTGGCAAAAGTTTAGGATGCACATATATAGAACCAGCAACAGATGCAGCTAGTATGGATACCAGAGCATATCCAGTTACTACTACCCACCCACACAAATTATCGACAGCCATATGGACCATTTGAACCACTGCTACAGGTAAAGTAAATAAACAGCCATAAGAATAAGAAAATGACAACCAGAGTACAACCCACTAAAATTTCTTTTCTTTGCCCCTTCTAGATTAGCCATGTTAAGATAGTGACTGGAAATTCAATCATAAGACACAAAGCACATACCGGAAGGAAGAGACTGGTCAGTCTAGGGCACTCGAGCTTTAATATCTCCAAAGAATAACAATTACTGAAAAGTGTACAAAATGAAGAAATTCACTTGTAGAAAGCATAAATGAAAAGGAAAAAAATCATAACATCAAGCCAAAAAACATACCTCAAATTAAGAAAACACAAATTAAAACAAGCAACATCAACTTCCTTCAAATTGGCAGATAATGACAGATTTAGTGATGACAAATGGAAACAACGCGCCACTGGTGGAATGTGAACTTTTCTAATATTTGGACAGCCTACACAATTGAGGTTTTGTAGCAATCGGTTCGCTTGCTCAATTGGCTCATTTGGCTCATGAGAAAGCAGGGCAGATGAATTATATACGCTTGACAACTCAGAAAACTGACCTCCATTACATCCCCAATTAAGGTCATGCATATTCACACAGCCATTCAAGCTCAAATGAGTGAGATGTGTACAGCAAGCAAGAAGCTCCTCTATTGCGGACAGACCCAGGGTTCCATAGGACAAATCCAATTCCTGAAGCATTGGCAGCGCACCTTCCTTGTAAAGAGGCTCCAATGATGTGTCAGTGAGATACTTACAAGCTTGCAATTTCAACACCTTCAAGATCAAAAGATAAAATGAGGATCAACATTAAAAGCCACCAATTTCACAATATATCATTACAACCAAGTAGGAAATGAAAAGAATCATTGATATCAAGAATTGCAAGTGACAAAGTTAGACCAGGAAAAATAAGATGAAACAATTAGAACTCTCATTTGGCAAACAGAATTTCTTAAATTTTCCCCTTAGTCTGAAGTGGCTTAGTGTCATCTTGATGGCCAAGTATCCTGATCCAGCTTGAGTACTTTAGGTGAAGTGAAGAGTTGAAGAACCCTTATAATTACCTTTAGTTGCAAACAAGACTCAAAAATGGGTTGGAGGTTCGTCAAGAAAGTATAAGACAGATCTAGCAGAGTCAGATGTGGAAGCCAGCGCAAAGAAAAAAGTCCATCAGAACCAACAGACGGGCAAGACATCAATATCAATGACTCAATCAGTGGGCATGATGCAGCTGTTGCAGACAAACAGTCATCCTTGAGTTGGCTACACACACAACAGAAAGATGTCAGCCATAGGAACACAAAGGACAACAAGAACACTAAAATAGGCAACATGAGATACATAACCTGCAAAAGGAAGCATCCAGAGATGTTAGGAGTGGACAGTTGATGATTGCTTCAGACAATACACCACATCCTTTCAACTCAAGTGATACCATATATGGTGCTTCAATATTTAGCACATTCAATTTTGGACAAATTCCCAAATTGAGTGACCGAAGAGCAACCTGAAACAGGGGAGACCACATTATGCTAATCATTGACTATACATAACAGATTGAGAATTTTATCATGGAGATAAAGCAGCATAGGCAACCATCATTGTCACTTACAAGAGAAAATGATGCTCTCTCAAGATGATCACAACCATCCAAACAGACTTTCTCAAGAAAAGGGCATGTTAGTTCAAGAGCAGTAATAGCACGGCAACCAACTAGGGAAAGACTGACTAAAGAGGTACTACAAAACTTCACAGCTGTCAAGCTCTGCAAAAGCGCATTTGTTAAATTCAGTTATAAGGGAAAAACAGTTTCAACTGCCATAAGCTCACCGCATATCATTACAGAGAATTGGTGATGATAACACAAATAAGCGATAAATCAAAAGGCATAGCATAAATGGCTCACTCTAGAACTGCGATTAGAAAAGCTTAGTTCACCAAGGCACAATTTAACAAATGGCCAAATTGTGAATGCTTATTGCTCGCAACACTGACCCACAGATGCCAGTGTAGTTGATGCCTTCCAGAACCTTATCCACCCTAGCCTTCCCCACATAATCTTCAAATGTCTTTTAACTTAGCAATTCTTTCCTTCTACAGGTCCTCTAAACATAATAAAATATAATCCTGAATTCTGAAAACCCAATATATGCAATTGGATGATTCTTTGTATAAAAAGTCTAATCCCTAATTCTAAAAACCAGATTTCAGCTGATCATTTACAAGGGGCGCACCTAATACCCCCAACTGAGCTCTTTAGCATAGGTGACTGATAAAGTGACAAGTTTCAGAATTGAGAATTCTACAAAAGGGGCCTCACAACATATTTTTAATGATAATAAAAGAAAATAGAGACAGCAAAAACACTTCTTTTTAACAATAAAGAAGGAAAATAGAGACTGAAACAATTTTGGATTACTAACACAATGACAACAGTATCAGCAACTCTCTTATTCTTAATAAGGAAATTCTACTTGAGAACATACTAGAGATGACAACAATACATCAAGCCAGATAAAAAAATTCCCCTAACATTCTGTGCAGAGCATTAGCATATTTCAGAAAACCAAAAATAGAAGGAAAAGCGGAAAATAAAAGGAATGGTTTCAGCATAAGTCATTTGCTAACCTCGCAATTATCAAGAACCAATGACTTTAGCATAGGGCATCCACCGTCATCACTAAAAACTTCACAAATAGAATTTGTCACAGATTCACAATCTGTGAGGTCTACTTCTTGCAAACATTGGCATTGTAATTGCAATGTTGTTAGGTTTTCCTGTTTCTGCAATGCTAATTTCTGCATGTCATAATACAATTCTCTAAGAATTGTAACTTTAAGTAAATGATTGAGGCAAAAAAAAGAAAGGTATAGTTGTGTAATTGTAAGGCATACTTGAAGTGAATTTGACATGATATTAATACGATGGAGCGCTGGGCAATTTGATACCATTATAGATGATAGCATGATGCTTCGTAAGCTCAGATCAGCAAACCTATTGGGGGGGGGGGGGGGAGGGGGGAGAAAATATAAAAATTAATGGAAAAAACACATCTGCCCATGCCCTCTTCACTCCCTCAAAAGCAAGAATGCAAGATTACTTTGAAGACATAAGAAAAGGGGTAGAAAGGCACTCTTACTTGCGACAATGTACTAGCCGAATGTTCTGCAGGCGAGGAAGATCCAAGGACACAGCAGTCAGTAGGCTGCAATTATCAAGCTCCAAAACCTGAAACAAATTACAATGTTGGTTTTGATGTTCAAAGCTGGTAACTTAGAGAGCATGCAGAGACAACCAGGCTCAGAATATGATTTGTAGGAGAATACAAACCTCTAACATATTACTATGAGCTATTGCAGCCATTGAAGCTGAAGTGATTCCCTCACAGCTATGAAGCTTGAGAACTGTCAACATCAGCAGTCTTACAGACTTCAAAACAAAAACAAGGAAGCGCGTCACAAAAATGTAGAACCAGATAGCTAAAACAAAGGCAGTTACTACCTACAAGAACTGACCTCAAGTGATATGTTTGGGCAATATGATGCATTAAGAACATGGAGATTGGCACAATGGAAGGCTATTTCACGCAGTGTTTCATCACTAACACATGAACAATTTGACATATCTAAGAACTCCAATTGAGGACATGATGTTGCTGCTGAACGGATTGCTGCATCTGAAAGTTTGTGGCAAGACCCTATATCAAGAAGATGCAAGAGAGGACAAACAAGTACAGCTTGAGCCATGTTGCTGCGCTTCAAAGACAGAGTTTCAAGCTGTGGACACCTGCAAAGATATATTGTATCACAAAATTGAATGCATCAAAATTAAAGAAGACGAGAGTTTGCTAAAGAAACCACTGATATTTCACCTGACAGATATCCTAACAACACGACATTTTGTAAGTTGTAGATGACGCAGTCTATCATGGTTTATAGGGATCTCCTGAACACCATTACCCAAAGTAGCATCATTAACATTCAAACTCTTCAGCATGCTGCAGTCTGCTAAGGCATGGAAAAAAGGATCCCCTAGCAGTCCTCTTCCCAAAATTAAAACCTCAAGATTTCTGAGACAAATTAAGATATTAGCAACAAGATTTTCCTTGATCAGAAGAATAATGAAGCAAAGAAGCACATGTACCTCAAAGAAGAGACAGCTTTCATAACAAGCAAGTGAATGTTAGGAGTTCCATATACATTCACTTCAGTTGCATTTGGGTATCGGTGACACATGTCTTCAACTGAAGATCAAATTACAGGAGACCAATTTAATTTCCAAGATTAGTGTTTACAACCAAGAAAAGGAAAGTGAATGTGATTCATTATATGAAGCATAATCTGATTATTTAGACTACAGGTCATACCAATATAAATAGTATCCCCGCATTAGTAAAACTTTAGTAAATACTTTGGATGAGAAAACAAACAACTATATTGTTCAACAAGAATGCACTCGTGTGCAGAACAGAGCTGTATCTATACCTATCTTGAACTCTAATAGAAGTTTTTGAAGGAAACCACATGGATGGTTCTATAGATTATAATATCAGCAGCATGCATATGGGACCCTGCTGAATGTTAACATATCCTACAAAATTTCCTGACCTTATAAGACGCCGGTACTCATAATTTCTACCACATTTCCACACAAGGCAATTGTGGAACACATGCCCTGATATATATACTCAGCTGAGCCTTACTTCAACATTAAGACAGACCATGTCTTAAAACTGGTACTTCATAACAAATTGAACTTCCTGAATATATTTAACTGGTATAGCACACCTGATGCCTCTTCCACATACATAATAGTTAAATAAGATATATCTCCCCTTAAACATAAGGGAGGAATGAAAACCCATGTAACTAACATACTAATATAAGATATCTAACATTGCATTACAGATGCTTAGGTGTTTATTTAATACTCCTATACAATACCTAATATTGCGATGCATATGCTTACATGTTTATTCAAGAATCAACTCATCATCCATGTGTCATCCTAAATTATTCAATCATGTTGTATGCTGTTGTGGAATACCCACATCCCACAACATCAGTATTTACTAAAAAAAATTATTCCCTATTGTTGGCTAAAACATTTTGGAAATTTGTAATCTAACTAAACAATATTCCAGATTTCATATCCTACACCATCAAGACAGGAAGCCCATGATGAAACAAGGACCATGTTCATACACAAGATGGCAACATCAAATAATAATATGAATAAGGCTCAGCTAAATTTTTCTGAAACATCATCTCATCATATGTATCTAAACTAAATCATCTTCACCCTTTCAAATCCCATTAATCCCAACTGAGTGACAAGGACGACAGATTAAAAAGGCCGTAATCCACCAATAGACATTGTGTACCACTCACATTGTTGTACAGATACATTCCGATCCTCAAAATTCAAACACCTCCAGAAATCTTCATGAGCGCTAGCTGCTCGCCACTGCCTACAAACCATCGCAGCTCGACAAAGATTGACATGGTCCAAGAAGGAGAAAACCTAGTAGAAAACAACAAATAAATTATATAGATGGAAGCATGCAACTAAAATAGATGCCTCAAGAAGATATCAAGAAATTTTACCATATGCAATAAATCATCTGTAAGATCCATTCGAACTTCTAAATCTTCTGACTTAGAAGTCCCATTCTCATCTCCATCATCTCTCCCACCGCTATAATCACAGGGATTCTCATCACTACCGCTATTCCACATGAAATTATGATAAAAAATCTCATTCCTCGTCGGAACAGAAGAGTTCTGACTCAAAATAATATCTCTATCAGCCGATGAACTAGAATTGCCAGCATCTGAAGACATAGCCACCGCCGCTGCATAATGACAATCACTGAAAAAAGAGAACGAGTTCAATAATAAAAGAAATCGCAGCCAGCAAAACAATGAAGTGCATACTACCAAAGAATTCACCACAGTATATGCAGCATTAAAGCCTAACTGTAGATTGATAAAAAGGCCGCACTTTCAAGCATAATATCCAACTGACAACATGGATTTCTTCTGTGAAGGGTAAAGGATCCAGGCATTGAGAAGAACAATGAAGAAAGGCACTTATATCCAGAAACTGTACCTCATACACGGCAGCCATGGGTAAAAAACACAGTCAAATATTATTGCACAATTACTATATATGCAGCATTACGATCTTATAACTCAACACTTTTTCCAGGTATTCACAACAGTTAGCATTATTTACCAAAGCGACAATTTGCAGATTCCCCCATAAGTTGACTATCAAAAGAACAATAACCTCATTATATTAATATTATTCACTCTCAAAAAATGAAAATAAAAACTGTATTTTCAGGCAGGCAGATGCCACAATTTGATGTACCAATCAGCGAAAAAGCAGAAAATTAGTAAATTTCTCGCAGAAGCTGTCATTTGACAGTTGATCTCATTCAGTGCAATAAATCCTCCAAAAAACTAACCATGCAATGCAGTGGAACTGGAATGCAATACATTCCCGTACTAACCATATTAAACAAACCGAAAGAGCACATTGAAACCAAAAGAGTAAGAGGCTTACTGAGAACCAAAGTAAACTTTAGCCCGCTTATTATGCATGTCCCGATCACAATCCTGGCTAGCACTCCCCGTCACCGCCACTGCAACAGCTGCACTAGAACTACTACTCTCTCCCTGGTTCCGCCAGGAGCAACGAACCCCAGTCTTCTTCAAAGCAAGCGGAGCAACTACATGCACGACCTCATCCAAAGCCGGCGACCCATCATCCCAATTAGCTCCACCGCCGCCACCACGCATCTCTCTAATCATCTCCTCAAACAATCTCAAAGGGTCTTGATCATCACGCTCCCGTCCATTATCAGTCAATGCAAGCGCTAATCTGGTAGCCGCGGCTTCCTCTGGTTCTTCCCCGTTATTCTCAATGTTGGTCTGAGAATTGGTATCTTTCTCGAAAATGTCCTCTCTCATAGCTTTATTATTAGTAGTAGTATCCTTTAGCGGTGCTTCTTCGTCGTCGTCTTCGAAAGTGAAACAAAGACAGTACCAAATCTTCATGCAATTGAAAGTAAAGGCAGAACCTTTACGAACCTAGGTCACGATCCGGAGCATTTCCACCGCGAAATTTCAAGAAAATCTCAAATTCGAAGTGAAATTGAAGAAACAAATTGCCGCCAAAAAAAGAAATCGGAGTTGAATTTTGGGTGATTAGGGCAACAAGAAGAAGAAAGAATCAGCCGATATGAACATGCATAAACAATTGAAAATTATAAATGAGCTAAGAGAGTGTTTTAGAGACAGGGGGAGAGAGAGAGAGAGAGAGAGAGAGAGAGAGAAGGAGGATTTGAACGGATCTGATCGGATCTTGATAGGCGCTTTGGTGGCGAAGATATTTTTAATTTTTGATTTCTTTGTTATTATTAATTAAAAGCTTCCAAAAGAATAAAAAGAAATAAAAGAAATGAAATCGGCGCTAATGGTGAAAAATAAACTGATAATTTGGTATTTAAAATTGGGAATTTGGGAAAAGTTTTGTTGATTTCATCATTTCTTTTTTATTTTTATTTTTCCAGATTACAGTTTTTTTAAGAAATTTCCTAAAATGAACGAGCATTATACGACAACGTTGTGTATAAGTTTCCTTCCCCAGTATCCTAATGGAAATTCAAACGGATTTGTTATAAATGGTAATGAGTTAGATATTTTTAGATATTTAATATATTTTAATCTATTTATATAAAGTATGTATAGCTTATAAATGAATTTAGAAAGATATAAATATTATTTTTACTATATATAATATGTTAGAGTTGAGACTCTTTAATATTCATTATCTGAATTATCTGAATCTAATTATATATTATTTATATTTTATTAAAATTTTAATTATATATTTATTATAGTTTATTTTAATTATAAAATTAGCTGGTATGAAATTATTTTTAATAAAATTATATTAATATTAAATTTTTATTTATAATTATTTAATTTAAAAATTATAATTTACATTTTAAATTTTTTAATATTTTTAAATTTTTATATTTAAATGGGTAATTAAATGAGTTTGGGTATTAAAGGATAATATTAAATAAGTTTTGGATGAGTACGGGTATAACTATAATTATGTTTAAATAAATTTGGGTAGTTTAGAAATTTACATAATGACCTATTAAGGTTTGGTCTGCCTTTTGGCACGATTTTGTTCTCATTTTTAGTTTGTCTTTTGGCACGCTTTGTGCTTTTTTTATTAAACCCTAAAATTCTTAGTAGCCTTTTGGTTATCTTCCTGTTATAGTTGGATATCTTTAGGATGGAGCAGGAACCACATCTTACTGCACTTTCTATCAATGATGCTGAAAGAGGGAGCGTGGGATCTGGATGAATTGGCTCCAAAACAAAAGGAGTGCCATGAATTTTGTCTCATGGGAAGATTTCTTACAGAAGCTATAATAAAGTTTGAACCAATGAGAAATACCCTAGTAGATGTATGTCATCCTATTGGAGGTGTTAATATCAAGGATTCAGGTTCCAAGAGATTCCTTTTTCCGATTTTTTTAAGGTGGATGTTCAACGGGTTATGGATGGCGTCCCTTGGACTTTTAATAACCATCTACTGATTCTGCATAGATTGAAGGATGGAGAGAAATCACTGGAGGTGGAACTCAATTTTAGCCCTTTTGGATTTAGATCCATGACTTGCCTCCTGTTTGTTTCTATGAGGTTATGGCTAGACAGTTTGGTTATTTTATAGGTCATTTCTTGTCATTTGATTCTAAGTCATTATCTAATAACTATTAAGGGTATATGCGAACTAGGGTGCTAGTTAATCTGTCCAAACCTTTATTCCGCGAAAGAAACTGAGCTAGAAAAATGGAGTAGTTACTTATGCCAAATTCAAATATGAAAGGCTCCCTATTTTATGTTACTTATGTGGAAGGTTGGGGCACTCTAACAGTTTTTGCAAACTCATAATCAAGTTAGGTTCACAACCTATCAATTGTGAATGGGATGAGAGTATCCATACATTGCCTCGCCGAAGTAGATTGATGATCAGTAGCTGGTTAAGGGATGATGATGGAGGGTTCAAAAGACTTCATTTAGATAAGGCAAGGGTTTCAATTTTAAATGTAATAAAAATCATGCCTAAAATTATGCTTCGTGATAAGCATTCAAATTGCATAGGTGACGTGGATATGCATGCAGGTTCAGAGCAGGATATTTTGATGGCTAATATGGATTCGGAGATCATAGGCCTTGAAATGGGCAGGGTTGAGACTCAAAACTCTGAACAATTTAGTTTATATGTGGATAATGGGAAAAAATGTCAGCATTCTGAATTAAATATAGGGACGGAGTTTTCTATTGTTCCATCTTCAAACTCAGCCATGGAGGGCTCTATCATTGTATAACATAATGTTTTATCGGTGGGACCTAATCAGCAGGCCCACTGACAGCCATGAAAATCTTGAGTTGGAACTGCCGAGGGCTTGACAACCCTCGTGTAGTTATGGCTCTTCGGGAGCTCATAAAAAGGTATAAGCCAAATGTGATTTTCCTACTAGAAACTTTAGTAGAGCAATAAAAGTTTGAGCAAGTTAGTCAGAAAGTCGGTTTTGAGTATTGTTTTATTGTGGATAGACTGGATAGGGGTGGTGGCGTAGCTGTTTGTTGGCGTAAGGAGATTAATTTGTCCATTGAAGATTTTTCTCCGAATTTTATTGATATGAAAGTGATGGAGACGTCTGGGAATATTTGGTTTCTAACAGGTTTCTATGGTTTTCCTAACCAAAGCTGTAGAAAGGAGTCTTAGCAGCTTCTTCGTAGGCTAGCAATGAATAAATCCTTATCGTGGCCTGTTATTAGAAATTTTAATGATATGTTATTGATAGAAGATAAAGACGGAGGTGTGAGTCCAAATCTTAATTTGATTTCAAAATTTCAACAAGCCTTGACATATTGTGATCTGGTTGAGTTACCATTTATAGGCCACCAATTTACCTGGGAAAGAGGCAGAAATTCAAGTAATCTTCTTCATGAACGCTTAGATTATTGTGTTGTGAATGAACACTGGTCACTTAATTTTCTAGCTGCTAAATTAGAGAATCTGTGTGCCTTTGTTTCTGATCATTCCCCTCCACTGCTCACTTGTGATGCGAGTACAAATGAAAGGGTGACAAAAAGGTTCAAGGTTGAGAATGCTTGGCTAATGGATCCTAAAATTCAGAATGTGGTGTCTTCCAACTGGAGGTCTGATAACTCCAAAACTCTAATAGAAAAGATTGAGGATTAGTCTGCTGCCTAGATGCATTGGGAAGATGATGAGTTAGAAAATTTCAGTGTAAAAAAGTCTAATTTATATAAAAGAATGATTGTTGAAGGGGAAGCCAGGCCTTATAAGAATGTTAATTATTTGTCAAAACTCAATTCGGATTAAATTTGTCTTATAGAACAAGAAGAAGTTTTCTGGAAGCAAAGAGCTAAGAATTTTTTTGCTCTAGTATATGGACTGCAATTCCAGTTATTTCCATAAGCAGGCCTCTATTAGACAGCATAAAAATTGTATCTTAGCTCTGAAAAATGATGACGACTCTTGGATTAGCGATACTGGGGCCCTCCATGATCATGTAAGACAGTATTTTTCTAATTTGTTTACTAATTCAAATGATGATTGTGATCAGGTGCTTGCAAAAATTCTCTCATGTGTATCACAAAAAGATAATAACAGGTTGTTAGCTCCACTCTCCGCTGATGAAATTAAAGTTGTTGCCTTTCAGATGCATCCAAAAAAAGCTCTAGGTCTTGATGGCATGAGCCTAAGCTTTTTTCATAAATTTGGAATGAGGTAGGGCCAGATATTGTAGTGAATTGTCAAAGATGGTTTATTCAAGACCATTTTTCGAAGAAGTTAAACCGCACAACCATTGTATTTATTCCAAAGAAGGATAGACATGATGACATGAAAGAACTTCGGCCTATTTCGTTGTGCAATGTTATCTACAATATTTTTTCAAAGACCACTGCGAATAGACTACAATTGCTATTGCCTTCCATTATTTCAGAAGCACAGTCAACTTTTTATGCGGGGTAGAATGATTACAAATGATATTCTATTGGCTTTTGAAATAATTCATCATATAAAGGGAGCAACAAAAGGAAGAAGATAGAGATGGCTCTTAAGATTGACATTAACAAAGCCTATGACCGGGTTAAATGGGAATATTTGAAAGGTATACTTTTAAGAATGGGCTTTATAAGAAAATGGGTGGAGCTTATTTTATTCTTTGTTTCATTAGTCATCTGTACGATAAATGTGAATAGATGTGAGATTGGGCCTGTAATTCCACATAAGGGGTTGCGTCAAAGTGACCCTTTATCTCCATACCTATTCATTATTTGTGCATAAGGGTTGTTTGCTCTTCTTCAGGAGGCAGAAAGAGGTAGAGTTTTGTATGGGATTAAGGTATGTTTGAGGAGTGCTAGCAATTCTCACTTATTTTTTAATAACGACTCTTTCTTCTTTTTTAGAGCTATAAGGGAGGAGTGCCTTAAGTTGAAAGGTATCCTGCATGTTTACAAAACTACTTTTGGCCAGGCTATTAATTATCAAAAGTCTATAGTGTTTTTCAGCATGAATGTTTCAGTTGATATTCAACATGAGTTAAGCCATATTATGGGTGTGTTCTCGCACATTGATCATGGGCGATATTTAAGTCTTCCATCATTGGTGGGCTGAAACAAAAAGAGCATCTTTGAATATATTAAATCCAAATTAAAAAGCCGCCTTAATAATTAGAGAACAAAATTTCTATCTAAGGTTTAAAAAGAAGTTTTATTAAAGTCTGTTGCTCAAGCCCTTCCAACCTTTACTATGGGAGTTTTCCTTATACCCGTCTCATTAGGGGAAGAGCTACATAGAATAATGAATAGTTTCTGATGTGGTTCAAAATGGGATGAGAGAAGAATTATACATTGGGCATCATGGGATAATCTGTGCAAGAGCAAAGATAAAGAGGTATGGTTTTTCGCAACCTTCATCATTTCAATTTGGCCATGCGAGGAAAGCAGTATTGGAGAATCTTTAGCAATCCTAGTTCCTTGATTGCACGCATATTCAAAGCTAAATATTTTTCAGATAGAAATTTTTTAACTGGTTCATTGGGTTCCAATTCCAGTTTCACTTGGAGAAGCTTGTTTACTACGAAAGATGTATTTATAAAAAGCTTCACTAGATAATTAGTAATGGGCAAACGGTGCAGGTGTGGATGGATCCATGGATCCCTAGAGGTCAGCAGTTTCAGGTATTGAGTGACTGCATCCATAGTTTCAAAGACTTGAAAGTATACATGGGCAGAGGGATAGGGTCCTAGGAGGCAATGGACCCCCACACCCCCCCTCTCCTTATATACATATATATGTATAAACACACACACACACACATATATATATAATTTTATAATATTTTTATATACATATAGTATTTTATATGCATATTAAATTTTTTTATCATATATATATTTTTAATTATTTGGGTATTTAAAATTTTATAATTAGATATTTATATATTTAGTATTTTTATAAAATTTTAATATTATTTTATATATAGTATTTTATAAAAATATAAAAATTTTGTATAGGTAGTATTTTGTATACATATTAATTTTTTTTACCATATATATTTTTTTAATTAGTGGGTATTTAGAGGTTTATAATTAGGTGTATATATATATGTATAGTATTATTTATATATTTTTATTTTTTTCATCATATATTTTTTTAATTAGTGGATATTTAGAATTTTTGAGATTAGTTGTATATATATATTATTTTTATAAAATTTTATAGTATTGTGTATACATATTATTTTTTTATCATGTATATTTTTTTAATTAGTGAATATTTAAAGTTTTGTGATTATATATTTATATAGATATAGTATTATATATATATATATATTGATTTTTTTATTATATATATATTTTTTTATTTTAATTACTGAGTATTTAAAGTTTTATAATTAGGTATTTAGGTTAATAATAGAATTTTATTATTTAATTATGAATTAGATAAAACGAATACTCTCATTTGAAATAATATTTAATAAAATACTATAAATAAATTAATAGATCAAAAAATTAAAATGAAGATATATGTAAAATTTTTAAAATTCAGTAAATAATAGAAATTTGTGATAGAAATTTATAACAAAAATATAAATTTTACTATAATATTAAATATTTAATTTTATTTTTAGTTCATTTATAATTTTTTTAATAGAAAATTTGCCCCTCATTCATTTTGTTTCTGGTTCCGCCATTGAAAGTATATGATTTGTTTTTAGAATATCGTAGGGAATGTAATCGTAATTTAGTGGAAGGTTTATTTGTAGAAGATGAAGCAAATGTTATTATGAGTATCCCACTAAGTTACAAAAATGTGGAAGATTATTGCATCAAAAACTTTTTAAGATCTAGTCGTTATACGGTTAAATATGCATATCATCTTTTGCATGGGATGTTCCAGAGGTAGCCTAGGATCACAGAGTGTTTGGAGGAGGATTTAGCATGCTGATGTGCCGCCTAAGATTAGGAATTTTGCATGGTGTTTTCTAAATAAGAGTCTGCCGGTAAAAGCATCACTCCAAACAAAGGGATTGGCTATTGCAGGCAATTGATAGTGCCTTTGAATAACTGGGCCATACTCTATTTGACTGCTATAAGGCTAGGGGTTGCTGGAACTTATTGAGCGTTCATGTACAAACACCTACGGATGACAACTTCCAAGAGTGGTTGGCGGCGATAATGAGTATATGCAGCAAGGATCAATTCGAGGAAATACTAGGGTGCTTGTGGCATATATGGACTGAAAGGAATTTATTTATATGGTAAGTGAAAAGCTACTTTGATCATACTTCGCTATTGCTAATGAGGAAGTTTATCTGCGATTGGAAACAAGCACAAAGCTTGTATAAGCGAGTGGTTCCTGCTATTGCTTGTTCTACCATTGAAACTTCAAATTGGGAAGCGCCTCAATCTAGTTATTGGAAATGTAATGTTGATATTGTCTTTAATCTTGCCAGTTCATAAGCAAGGTTTAGAGCTATGGTTCGAGACTCTAGTGAAAATCTTTTATCTACTTACTCAGGCTATTTTGGTGGTTGCTCTTCCTCTTTCTTAGCTAAATTGTTGGGCTATAGGAAAACAATCCAGTATGTGGTGCATAATTCTCTAGTCAATGAACTTTTGAATTGGATGCATAGTAGGTGGTTCAGGCACTGGCTTCCATAGAAGAGGATTGTTATGAGTAAAGTTTTATATTGAAGATTGTAAGGCGATGCTTAAATGAAGGCTAGATGTTAATGTTTGTTGGGTAAGGAGACAAGTTAATGTTGTAGCTCATGAGATTGCAAGGGCTTCACGTATTTTTCTTTATTTTCATGTATGGGATGGTATCTCAACTGTTGTATATGTATTTATTCATTCTTCTTAATAATATTTTTCAGCCATTCTTTAAAAAAAAATTAAATAGGTTCAGTTTCAAATAGAATAATTTTCGCAGATATCTTTTCTTTTTCAAGAGAGTTATTATTATTATTATTATTATTATTATTATTATTATTATTATTATCCAGCTCCTCTTTGTTGATTTTTTCTACCTGCAAAAAATTAATTAAAAAATAAAAAAATAAATGAGTACATGGTTGTCAATATATTTCTAAATATATACATATATATGTTAATAAATTATACAATAAAAATACTTATTTGAATTATTCTTAAAATTAATAAAAATCCCTACCATAACAAGGAATGGGAAATTTTTGGATCCTGTATCTCACATTATTTCTGTTGTTTTATTTTCGGTAAAATTTTCCTTCTGATTTTTTTTTTATCAAATTGATTTTCATATGCATAATAAAGCTAATAATGATTTATGTTTTTTTATTGGATTAAATGATTTATGTTAAAAAAAGCTAATAATAATTTTTAAAAAATACCGGCAGAAAATTTTAAAATAAAAATTAAAATAAAATGTTGCGGTGGTTCCAAAAATTGAAAGCAAATTAAAATACTCAATCACTTGCATAACCTTTTTTAATTATAAATTAATGTCAATAGTAAGATGACCAATTCGTTGCATGCAATTTAAATGGAATAATTCAGGGAGTTACGAGAGTTATCGTTTAAATAATAAAAGAAAAACAACTGTATTATGAAAAGCACTAATATTATTTAATCATAGTACTTTGAAAGGAAAAAAAAAAGGCATAATCATGCATGTTTAAATTGCAATTGCAATTTTTTTTACCTCTTTTTTTTTTCTAAAAAAATAGTTTTGCAAAATAATTGCCTCCAATTATGAATAAGTCTTTTGTCTAATATAAGATTAAAATCGGAAGCTTTAAAAGATTTTAAAATAATAATATTTAATATAATTATTAATTTAAATTCTGAAATTTTATATTTTTTTAAGTTTGATAGGCTCAACTAGATTATCACTGACGTACATATTATATTTCCTTTGTTCAAAATTTAATTATTTTTAATGATAATATAAAATATATATATTTTTCTAATTATACTTTTATATATGATACATATTTATTAAATATTTTTTATCAAACAATCATAAAATAGATATAATAAATATTTAATATATTAATTAATTTATTAAAATAATAAATAAATTATAATTTGAGATAAATAAAAAAAAATATTCTTACCAATTTAAAATTATTATTTAAAAATAAATAAAAAAACAGAAACATAGTAATAATTTATTAATTGGGTTGGGCAAAAAATTAATGGTAAAAACAAGATACGGTGGCCTCATAATTTGTGTCATTAAATTAACCAACAATAAAGAAAATGAAAGATGCTTTGTTCTTTTTTCCCTAATTGTACGTTAGTGTAAGATTGCAATGAATATTCTTGAATGTGGACAGCAGGCAGTAGCACCAGAGCTGCACCCCGTACTGTGTAATAATAATTTTGTTGCCCCTCCTAAAAAATTAAATATAAAATTAAAAAAATTATTATTTACTTTCTCAACTTAAAACAAATTTTCTTTTCCTTTTTTAAATATATATATATAATTAATATTTATAATAGTATACCAAACTGACCCGAACTCATACTCCATCACCACTACTTTACATAGTACATTGTCACATGAGGTGACATTGGAATGGATGTCATGTTTACGGTAATGAATAATTGATTGTTTCTTTACAATATCAGCAACTAAAATCTATTGTTTGCCCAAAAATAGGTAGGATTTGACAAGCCCTCTCTAATGCTGTATTTGTATTGAGGTATCTTTTTATTTTATGATTATAGTTGATCGAATTTCAAGACTCAATTAATTTAATTATTTAATAATAATTAAAAAATTATTTTTAAAAATTAATTATTAATAATTGATTTTATTAATTTTTTTATCAAATTCGATATATTTTAATAGTAAATATATAAATAAAATCGACATAATCGATCGAGTTGATTATATAATGATCAAGTCAGTCAAATTTTAAATTTTTTGCACATTTTTAAAAGTAATATGATTCACTTATTAAAATGATAATTTTTGCAAAATTTTGAATATTTAAAAAAATAGAAACCTTAAAAATAAAATTTTGATCATTTTGAAGATACGTGGGATCATTAAATTTAATATGGCACCTTTCACTTAAATCTAGAGATGGTAATAAGTTTGGTGTTTTTAGACACACACTCATCTTAATTCATGCATTTATGGTATATATAGTTTATAAATATATTTGAGGGAATATAATAGTGTTTTTACTACTATTATGAGTTCATATATAGGTTATAATATATATTTTTGGGTATTTATTATCAGAACTTAATTATATATTAATTATATTTTATTAAATTTTAATTATTTATTAAATTTTATTTTAATTATAAAATTATATAGTATAAAATTATTATAATAAAATTGTATCAATATTAAATTTTTATTTATAATTATTTAATTTAAAAATTATAAATTTATAATATTTTTAAATTATTATACTTAACGGATAATTTATGTTAGTGACAATTTTAGCAATTATCCTTTCATTGCCACTCCTGCTTAAATCCCATGTCTGCTCGTGTAAAATGTGTTTTAATTAAATTGTCTACCGCCAATTTGAATATATATAAACTGTCAATTTGAGTCGGTCATATTATTTGGAAGTGTTACTCCATATTGGACTCCGCAATAATTTTAAACTAGCAGCGTACCAGAGAATAATTTTAAATTAGCCACATACTCAGGATGCACTGATATAAATTTTTATTTTGTTATAAAAATTTTATCGTATATATTATATATTATATTTATATATTAATAATTTATTAAATATATATATATATATATATTTTATATTAATAATTTTAGTCAATAAATTTTAAATTTAATATAATTAACAATCATTAATATCACTATAGAAAATAAAATTGAAATGAAATATAACTTTTTACCTTTATATATTAATAATTTTATATAATAAATTATGATACAAAAATAATATATAATGAATAAATAACTATAATACATGATATTTTTATATTATACATGTAATACATAATAATTTATTTTTTATTCATTTTATAATTTTGGCCAATAAAATTCTTATATATAATATATTTTACTTTCATATATTAATAATTTATTAAATATACGATATTTTATTTCAGTTAAAATTTTATTAATAATTTATTATATATGTGATAATTTATCTTTATATATTAATAGTTTTAATTAAAATATTTATTAATAATTTATTAAATTTATTAAATATATGAGATTTGAGCTTTATGTATTAATATTTTTAATTTTTAAATTTATATTAACAATTTATTATATATACTAGCTTTTTATTCTAATGTATTAATAATCCTAAATATTAATTGTCACACCCCGTACTATAAAATTAGAGATAGACTTAACCTGCACTCAATCAGAGTCTCCCTTATAATATATAACCTATTATAGTATTCTCATTGGTAATTTAAATTTTATTTATCTCCACATATACATAACTATAAATGTATAATATTTATATCACCATTACAACGTTAAATACTATTATCCTGATGTCATTAAGTATATCTTTAATGTTGTTCACCTAGATAACATAAATAATCCCAAAATAAAAACAAAGCTACAAAAACTAATTTGTTAAATTTCATAATATTTGATTAAAATTAACTAAGTATTTGAATTATAATAATTATTTAGTAACTTATAAAATAAATCAATTAATTATTATTTTTATTTTTATAAATTAATAATTTAAGTTAAAAATATTATTAATAATTTATTAAATACATAATTTTTTATATTCATATATTAATAAATTTTTTTACTGAATGCAATAAATGCTTAATATTTTTTTTAACATTATATATATTTTTAGCACAACATATATAATACTTTTATTTTCTTTGACTTATATATATATATATTAAATATGATTAGGATTTATGAAGGTCAAATATCATATATTTATTATTTAATTTTTTAAATTTCTAAAACATACAAATTAATTATTATGATGAATAAATTATTTAATTTATAATTAATTTATTATGATTGTTAATAGTTTTATATTTTTTAACTTTTAAAATTTTTTAAAAATATAAATATATTATTAGATTATATTAATGCACAATTAATTTATAGAGTACTAAAAGTCACAAATATAATTTATTAACTATTAAATTTAAAATTTAAAATAAATAAAAAATTAACTAAAAGAATGTGAGTTAGCTTTTTATAAAATTTTATGATGTGTCTGCATATGTATATATATATATATATTAGGAATGTTAAAAATTAAAAATTTTATTATTTAATTTTTAAAATTTCTAAAATATATAAATTAATTATTATTATAAATAAATTATTTAATTTATAATTAATTTGTTATGAAAGATAAGAGTTATATATTTTTTAATCTTTAAAATTTCTAAAATATATTATTAAATTATATTTATGCATAATTAATTTATATTTTATAAAAAGTCATATGTTTTATTATTTAATTTTCAAATTTTTAAAAACTTATAAATTAATTAATTAATTTATTATTAAGGTTAAAAATCATATTTTTTAACCTTTCAAATTTCTTAAAAAAATATATAAATTAATTAATAATATTTAATTATATTAATGTGTAATTAATTTATAAAAAAATAAAAATTACAAATATAATTTATTTAATTAATATTATGAAATTATATTAATATATAATTATTTAATAGAAGATTAATAAATTTTAAACTTTATATAAATTATTAAAATTAAATAAAAATTAATTAAAATAGAAAAATGAGATAATATTATTTTAAAAAATTGATGATATGTCACTTTTTCAATTTTTTTTATCCTTGGCTCGTACACACACATATATTTATATGAGTCATACTAATTATGAAATGTAAAACAATGTAAGTATCATATATATAAAAAATGAAAGCTAATCTATTTAGTTAAAGAAATGACAGAAATCAACAATAAACAAAATATATTTTATTTATTTATTTGATTATTGGTTTGAATTTGTGCACATATTATTCACCATAAATTGTTTATAAAATTACTTTTAAAAAAATATTTTTTTTGTCCCAAATTAATAGATATATTTTACATTTCACAATAATTAAAAAGTTAAAAATTCAACATATTAACCAACTTATTAAAATGTTAAATAAGCTATAATTTTGAATAAATAAAAAAGAAATGTGACTATTAGTTTGGAATAAGTAAAGTAATTCTCAAATATTGAAAAAAAAAAAAACTAATCTCATTAGATATATAAACAGATATTATAATATTTTTACAGTGTTAAATAAAACAAAATCAGTATTTTATTGATAAACGAACTAAAAAAAATTTGAACTCTAACAATTTTTAATTTACGAAGTATTGAAAATTGAAAAACAAAACAAGGTATAATTAGGACAACAAATCAATACAGTAGGCAGAAGTCTCAAAATATATATACTGGGAGCACTAACAGTTTTTCCATGCATAAATCTCGGAGGAATTATTGCATTTTTTTTCTTCTAATCCGTACTATTTTTTTTTCTTGTTTCTTGTCTTCAACATTGTTTAGTAATTAGTACAATATTCAATGGCTTAGTTAGTGGGATACAAACACCTAATAAACCATTTTAAAAAGAAATTAAAGTCATTAAATTGGCCTGCCTGAAAAATTCTATCATAGATTTGTAGTATATGCGTCTGCTAATAAAATTTAAATAAATTGGCTTAGTTCAGTTTTTTTTTGTTTGTTATATATGCCTTAGGCCTTAATTTCTTGTTGCTAATCTTAGACCTTAGTTTCTTTTTGCTAATCTCCTTGACAATTAAGAATGATTAATTCGGCATTATCGATAAAAGCTAAAAGTTTAAATGGCTAAAAAAAAGGGTCCAAGAAGAAGAAGAAGAAGAAGAAGAAGGCGGCTTCCTAAAATGGGAGTAAATGGGTCCCATGTACCCATAATCAATCGGCCATGAAAAGGTGTTGGAAAGATGAGGTGGTCTATCAAAGGGCTGACAATCCCTCCAGGTGTAATCAATAACCAAATGGCCGACCAGTGACTATTTATAGTCACACACACATAAATATAAAATATTTGACTATTTTAATTTTGCCAAAACGCTTTTTTTTTTTTAAATTAATTTCTTCATCATTTCAATACACTAGTGGACTCTCCATGTATATTTTTCCAAATACTTTATTTTCCTTTTATTTTATTTTTTATGAGCTTTTGAAAAAAAAGTAGAGTTTAGGAATTGAAAATTGTAATAATCTAGTTTATTTTGATTAGCATTAATTCTCATTATTCCTAAAAAAATTTCTCATTACAATTAATTAATGTGTGATTTCTTACTTATTATGAACATTTTATTTTTAGTATATTTAATTAATGAGTATTTTTTACTTATTATAAGTATTTCATTCTTATTACATTTAATTAATATGTGATTTCGATTATTCTAAAAACGCACATAAGCATTACATAAATATAATGATACATATTAATATGTAAAAAGATGACATTCAAATTCTCTCTCTCTCTCTTCCATTAGTAAAAGAAAAAAGAAAAAAATTACACTTTATACCATATTTTTTAATTTTTTTTAAAATACCATACATTTTTAGTATATTTTTAATATACTAAATATATACTCAATATATATTTTTAAAAATAAAATATATCTTTAAAAATAAAATGTATATAAAAAAGTATACCCTTAAAAAGAATATTTTTGAAATTAAAAGTTTAAAAAATATATTTTTAAAATTAAAATTAAATAAAGGATTTTTTGAAAATATTTTTATTTTTTAGAATATTTTTGAAAAAACCCCAAAGAAAAAGGGGTTTCTTGAAAAATGCCCTAAAAAATACGAAGGCTGAAATTAGTTTGGCAGATGGCCCAATAACTGATCAAAGTTTTCATGCGGGCTGATTTTTTCATTCCCCAGCAAGCCCAAACTCAAGCACTTGCGCGTGCTGTAAGCGGTTGATCCCAATATTTATCAGCAAGAGCAATTATTATATTTTCTTATTTACTCATTCGGTAACAAATATAAGTCATTTTAGTGTTATAAATTTTATTCATAAATAATTATTATTTTATAAAAATTAAATTAAAGTTATTTATAACTTTCATTCCAAAATTATCTTTCTATAATTTAAAAAAAGTTGAAACTTTAATTTTTTTAAGTCTCAATTTTCAATGAACAGTAAAATAAAAGAAAAAGAGTAATTTAGTAAAATAATGATATGAAATATATTATTATATAATATTTTTAATTATTGCATGAAAAATTTAAAGTGATATATATTTATAAACAAAAAGAGTAGTACTTTTTATTCTCAAATTAATAAGTTCATTTTTTTTATTCGTCTCAAATTAGAATTCACTTATTATTTTTATAAGTTAGTTAATATAATAAATTTATGCTGTATCCATATTTAATATTATTTATTAAATATATCTTATATTAAAATAAAGATATTATAAAAATAATATCCTCTTCATCTTAAAATAATAGAAATATATTTTTTTATCTGTCCTAAAATATAGTCTTATTATTTTATTTAAATTATAGTTACATTGTAAATTAATTATTATACCTATATTTAAATATTTTATAATGAATATATTAAATTTAATTATTTATATTTTTTAAATTATAATTATTTTTTATTCTATCAATAACTATTTTTATTTTTTATTTTTATAATAATCAATAGTTATTTAGTATAAATAGAAAGTAAATTAAGTAGTTTATAGAAAAAATTTAATCTATTAACTAAATAACTATATTTTTCTTAACATATGTGAGATAATAAATATCTTTTATTATTTCGAAATTAAGAAAGTATTGTTTATAAATTTATATTTTTAATAAAAATAATTAATTTTTATTTAAGTGAATCTCTCAATTTGACATAAAAGTATATTTTTATTGATTGAATGTACAAGTTAATTTGGCACAAAAAAGAGTAATTTTAGTGATTGAATGCGCAAGTTTTAGATACCCCGTAGGAAAAATTTTAAATTTTTATGAGTAAATTTCACATGTCGTCTTTCAAATTTAGGTATTATTTTAGAGATATTTGAACGTCATCCCATTGGTTTATGATGAAATAAAATTAAAATAAAACTAGCATTCAATAAAATACAACTATAAACTAATTTTATTTAATAATTAAATAAAATTTATTAATTAAATTAATAAATCTACGTCTAAATTATGAAAAGAATTAAAGTTTTCAAAATTTTCTAAGAATTAAGATTATTAACTTAATAGATTATTAAAAAAACTTAATTTTAAAATTATTTAATTTCAAAATTATTTTTTATAATTTTTTATTTACAAATAATCTATTTTTTTTATTTTTTTACATTTACATAATCTAAATTCTTCTCAAATAATCGAAAGTTTTCATTTTTATTGATGTAATTAGTACTTATTATAATATAAAATTTAATTTTTAATATTTTAAGTGAATTATATAATTAAGTTAAAAATTAATTATTAATTATTATTTTCATTTTACATTATAATTATTCAAATATAAATAATTTAAAATTAGATAATTTTAAAAATTTAAATTCTTTTAACAATTTATGTATAGATTTATTAATTTAATTAATAAATTTTATTTAATTATTAAATGAAATTAGTTTGTATTTTATTAAATATTAGTTTTATGTTAATTTTATTTAATCATATATTAAAGGGATAACGTTCAAATATTTTTTAAATTTAAGGAATTATGAATATAAATTATTATTATTTATTTGGCAAAATTAAAAATTACTGATATAATATATAATATGGTGCTATATTAGCACTAAAGCGATATAATAATTTTATATAGTTTACCATATTATTTGACATATTATTTTAGAGTAAATATAGCGACACATAATACATTATATCAGCCAACACATAATCATCTGTGCCAACGGTGTTGGCAAATTTTTTTTTATTAAAATAAAATTAAAAAATTAAATGGTATTATTGATACAAATAATAAATAATGACTAAATTTAAGGGACGACACTGACTTTGGCAAAGCCGCTTTTCAGATTTGCCGTTATTTTCATTGATTATAGGCTGTACACTGCGTCGTTTTATATTGCTCCTTTGAATTTATTTTTCTCATTTCCCGTTTGATTTACAAATTGCCCTTGATTCCATTGTTGCCATGTTATAAACATTAAACAGCGTCGTCTTTTTGGTTGATTCCGCAGGGCGTTTGAGACGAGAAGAAAGGCAGAGAGAGAGAGAACTACTGCAGCTCCCTTTTCCTGATGCGCCGGGGGATGCGAACGATGAATACAAAGGCTACAAAAGCTTCCCATAATAGTTATGGTTCACTAATCGATAAGCTCCTCTCAGGTAATTTGGGGTTTCGATAATTGATTACTAGTTTTGAAATTTTTAATGCTCTTCACTAAAAGTGTTGAATTTGGCCATTATCTTCTTTTTTTTGTTCAAATTCTAATTCCATCTCCTACACTTCTTTTTTTGTTTTTAACTGAAATAATTCTTTTTGATGCAGAGAAAGTTCCAAATGCTGGAAAATAAGGCCTATGCTGGAGGCTTGGCATAAAGAGCAATTGCCGTTACTCTCCCTCCTCAATATATCTTTCAAATTTTGTTATTTTTTGATGGTTGTTTGCCTAATTCGTTTGATAATTTTCTATCATTTTCTGTAAGTTGTGTTGGCATATGAAAAAGGTTTTAAATTTTTGGCTGAAAATCTTTAGCAAAATTGACATCAATTCCATCAGAGGACAAACAACACACTGACATTTTCCAATAAGGTACAGTCGAAATCATCTTGATGATTGTATGCATATGGTCTCGTAATTTTAAATAGAATGGAATAAAAAATTGCAGCAATTGCAAGGTCGCATGCTAATACACTTACTAGGTTCTGCAACTCCAAAATTTTTAAGTTATCTGTTCACTGTGTCACTGCCTCTTTTGTGCAAAAGGTTCCTATAAACTGGAGTCTCTAAATTGAAATGGTGTTTCGAAGGTCTAAATTATAACTTTATTTGATCTTGCTAACTCAGTAAATTATTATAGCCTAATGCAAAATGGATATTCCTGTAAGAATCATAACGTGAATCCTGAAAGTTCAGAATATTGTTTTTCTTGAGGAATTCTCTGTCAAATTTAACATAGTCTGAATATTTCCCTATCATTATCATAGTTTGAATATTTCAAATTGAGCATGATTTGCATTTATATAAGTTGATATAATATGCCATCTTTTTTTTTCATCCCTTACAAGAATTTTCTTGCCAAAATGGTGCATTCATATGCTAAACTATTTCATTTTGTTAGCAGGACTGCACTTCCTTGTTTAAGCCACTTGGGATGGTCATAGCATCACTTCAATTTGATCATTCATGGGCATGTCAGAAGAAAGGGCCTGTCTGTACTTCCATGTTTAAATCCTGAGATGGCTTTCTGCATTGAAAAAACTGAGGCAGCAATGGAATTAGGTGCTGAAGTGAGTAAAGATAATTTCTGATAAGAAGTAATTTCATTATCTTATTTTGGTCCAATTATTTTACTTCTAGTCCCACGTCACATTATTTTACACTTCTCAGCCTCTTTAACCAATCCTTAAACCTCTTTTACAGTATATATACTCTTTACAATATTTCTTTTTCTTCTTAAATTTAAGAATAAGGCTTCAAGAACATGTTCTGAACGAGTTACATAATAACTGTATTAGATGTCTTGGACTTTCCTTTTGGAAGACAAGACTTAGACCTTTTAACGTGTCAAACAATTCCTTCTGTTAGTCAAAAATCAGTATCAAACCATAGTTAAGATCTGATAATGGGGCAGAGTTTATCAATAACCATTGTCAGACTTCTCCTATAGTATATAATGCACCAAATGACTCGTCCTTTCTGAAACACAAATACCTCCTCCAGATAGCAAAGGTCTTGTTATTTCAATCAAGACTCATGAGAAATTTTAGACTAATGCTATTCTATTGCCACTTACAACTAATTACCTTATTAATAGATTACCAACAATTATCCTTCAGTGGAAGGCGCCATATCAAATTTTTACACAGTAAACCACCAAATTCCTCTAATTCTAAGACATTTGGTTGTCTTTCTTTGCAACCAATACCAAGCCTTGTAAGAATAAACTGGACCCATATTCCTTGGTTATGTTCCAGTACTAAAAGGCATGTAAACTTTTTTAGTTTGGAGTCATACACGATTTACGTTTCGAGAGCATTTTCTACGAAAATGTATTACCCTTTTCTCTTCCAATCGTTTAACTCCAGATGAAACAGTTCTTCCCAATATTCACAAATGGTGATCCCATAACCATTCCCAGTCGCACTTCTTCAGTACTAGAAAATGCAAATACCTTAAAATAGCAGTTCCCAATATATCTTTGAGCATTAATAACCAACCAACTATTTCATCAGTGACTACTAATAATCATTCTTCCGCAAATTCTACATTAGAACTATTCATTTGCTCTGATTTTGCAAATTTGGCCATTAACTAAATTGCAGGGGTAAAAGATGAGTAGGTTTCTCAACCAAGTACGCTAAAAACGCTTTTAACTTCTATCAAACAAAGTATATAATTCTTTAAAGGACGAGGAAAAGAATATAATCCCCAAGCTTCCCATTTAGTTCACTTGAATTCCACAAGATATTTGAATGAAAAATGCAATCTATTGTCTTTAAAAAATTATACAAATTTATTGCGTTTAGTTTGCAAATTTCTTTTTATTCCAATTTGCGTTTAGTTTATGAAGCTTTGATTATAAGGTTGGAAATGCTGCAAGACCTCAAGGCAAACGACATATTAGTCATAGGTGATTCTCAATTGGCGTTGAGACAATTAACAGGGGAGTATAAATATTACCATTTCTTTCTTTGGCACCCAATTTCACTATTAACATTCAGTTAATTGATGGCTTTAACAAAGTTTCTTTCATGTGTATCAAAGGAAGCTAATGGAGAGGCTGATGAATTAGCCCAGATGATTACTAGTAAAATTAGAAAGTGGGCTAATTCATCTGCTTCAGATGATAACTAGTAATTTGAGGGAAAAAGCCCGAATAAAAGTGGGCAGTTGAGTCAACCCAGTGATTGGCCCATATGAATTAGCCCAGATGATTGCTAGTAAAATTAGAAAGTGGGCAATCACTAACCATCAACGCATAGCCTGATGATAGCCTGATGATCAGGAGCATATATTACTCCTATTTAAGTATTGGGTCGAGTTTCTTAGGTGTTCTCCCTCTCTTATGTGTATAAGTTATCAAAAAAAAAAAAAAAAGAATGCGGGCAATCACTCTTACTAATATTACTAGTAATCAGAGGTCTATTTATCATATCTTGTAAGATTAGTTGGTGACACTATATATACTCGTCTCTTAATAATATAGTATCTCAGCTTAATACATACAAAATATAAAGCAAGACATTATTTTTCCATAGGAGAATACCTGACCTCTATTGGTAAAAGTATTCTGTTCAGATAATACACGGTCTGCTGCTGATCAATCAAATTGCTCTGAGTCAACAAGCGTCCAATGGGTGCATTTGCTGCTGATATGTTTAATTTGACCAGAATATTTTCTCTAAGTGGCATTAATATTGAAGGTTTAGACAAGTACTCCTTAATCTTTCCGAAAGCTACTTCTTCTTGTTTTTTCCATAACAAATTCTTGTATCGATTTCAATTTCAGAAAATCAGGAAACTTTTTTTTTGTTTTTTCTTGCCAGGTAAAAAATAAACCATCTCAAATAATTTATTGGGTCCAGGAACCTCTCTGCAACTCTTTTTAATTTTTTGGCTGTTTAGCCTCAACGGTGTCTCTGGCTTTCTTGTGGTCCATCTCAACTCCTCTCCACTCCATAGCTATTTCCACTGCATGTCTGTTTTTCAATGTTCTTTTCCAATTTTTTTTATTGACAAAAAAAAAAAATCTTTTCCAATTAAGAATCATGGCTTGCATCATCTTCTCGGGTCACGTAGAAAAATTAAAAATAGATCAAAAGTTTTAATTGGCCCAATACAAGTTCTAACCACACTCGCATCTGATCGTTTTATATCAGCTCCTACTTTACCTTCTACACATGTTCTTAGACATAGTAATATAGGTAGAACTAAACCTAAATTATTATAAATATTATTATATAAATAATGTAAATGATAGTTTAGCAATAAAATTGTTAATAACCCACCACGGGTAGAAAAGACGGTGAAGCACTTGGTTGATGTCCGGGAGGTACTAGATTCGATCCACACAGGGCCGGTGGCCCTCAGCTTGCACGGGGCCCCAAGATGAAACAAAAATTTATAAATATATTTATTTAAATATATATATTTTTTTCTCTCCCTCCAGTGACAAAATTTTTTTTTCTCTCCCTCCAGTCTCAAATTATAATTTTTTTTTCTTTTTTTTTAATTTTTGAAAATAATTTGGTTCAAGTTAAGAATAGGGTCTAATTTATTCTGTTTTTCTCTAAAAACAGGGCCCCTTAAATATTTAAGACAGCCCTGGATCCACAAAATGGTGACACGGAAGTTTCAGGTATGAAGCTCTTTACTAAATTCGTATTTAAGCGAGGTACCTTGGTGGTGGAATGCTGGGCTAATTCTCTTCGAAATGATGCTATTTGGTGAATTGGGTTGGCTCCGAATGGGTGATCATCTCACTAAACAGTAGTTTCCGAATACTAAAAAAATAAAATAAAATAAAATTGTAAATAGGGTTAATAGTTTTAGCTTAGCTGACAATCAATTGCTTTTGTATAAATAGTTGAGAATAATATACTTTCCCTATTCTCTTGTAGTTGTCTACTTCAACTATTTCATTAATATTAAAAATATTATTTATTAGCATTGTTTTTATTAAAATACCCTTTAATAAAATAAGACGAATTTTCTATTATTATAAATTTATGAGGCACGAAAATCCAATTTCCTTAAGTTAGTTTTTCTATTTTATTCTTCAAACTAAACTTTTAAATAAAAATGAAAATTAAAAAGAAAATCAATATGAAATTTTTAGAAAAAAAAAGTTCATAAAAAATTTCTTGTTTTAGTAATACTTGGATAAATTGCAAGAATATTGAGTTGATTAAAATGATTAAGGAGTATTTAATAAGCAAGTCGCTACTTTTTGGAAAAATAAATTTTCAAATATTTTAATAACCGAACAAGTAAGAATAATATTGAAATAAAATAAATAATTTTATCTTATTTTTTTAAATGGATATTAATTTTTTTTTTAAAAAAATCTTAAGTGGATACGTAAAAGAAAATAAATTAGATGCAAATGGTGTGAATTTTCTGAAATAAATAATATTCTCTAAGTTCTCTGTTTTTTACAGATTGATATTCCTATAAGCTTCACTGGCTGTACAACAATGGTTTCACCCTTCAAAAATCCAATGGATATATTTAAGATTTTCTTTTAAATCTTGCCCCACTTTTTTTTTTTTTTTTAAATCTTGACCTTTGTTTTTTTTTCCTGATTATTTAACTATTGTGTTTGATATATTTTAACGAAAAATATTAGGTATGATGCATATGAAAATAATGCATCATCTTTCACATTTAGATAAATTGGTGCATATAGAAATAGTGAACCCTCTCTCACATTTAGGTGAGAATTATCTTTCATAAATATGGACAGTACACGAGGGGTTAAAGCTCGCTAAGGACTTGAACAACCAAAGCTTATTGTTGAATGCGATAATAAATTTGTCATTGAGATGGTTTAGAGAAATTGAAATATGTTGGTCAGTTATCATAGTTTGTTCTGGTCTTTGAAAGAATTGATCAAGACTTTTTGAGGAAATTTGTTTCTGTCATATTTATTGGAATGTCAATTTTGTAGTTGACTGTCTAGCAAATCAAGGGAAGAATTTTGAGATTGGCACTACAATATTAGAGCATCCTCCTATTAATCTCCAACTTTGATTTCTTCATGATGGCTATGGAGTTTGGTTCTTTTAATAAGTTATTTTTATGAGCTTGCTGGCTTTTTAGTACAAAAAAACAACAACATTATTTATCTTTTTTTTTTCTTTTCAAATATTACAATGCATAGACAGAAAATATAAAGTTTGATAAATATAACCGTTTTACAATCTCATGGATTGCAAAAATGTTGATTTTCTGTATCCCAAATCCCAACCAAATAACAAACAATAAATTAAATTAATTCTCAAAAAAAGTTTTTTTCCCAATATATTTTTCAAACATATATATAATTTGAATGTTGTTTGTCAAAATGAATGATTTGGCTTGGCCTTCCATTAAGCACTTAGCAGATACGTACGTACAGTTGTAAAGAAAACTTTGGATTGGTTTGTGGGTGAGGACAAAATTAAAGCTTTTGAAACTTTTGTTATATTTATATAAATTTATATTGTAATAATATATATATATATATACACACACACACTATTTTGAAGAAGAGACATAATAAGAAATCATGGCAACAACTGTAAAGCTCACAAGCCATGACTAACTTTTTGTAATTATGCACAAGAACAGAACCCTACGTAACCCTCAACTGACTATAGTTGCCATATATATATATTCAAAACTGATTTAACTAAGCTTGATGATGATGATCTTTTTACCCTTTTGCAAATAAATAAATGAATCACTTAATTTTTCTTTTTTTTTTTTAAAAGATTGAGCTTTAGGAAAATGCCAAATGAATGCTTCTAAATTAGAGCCAAATTTGATTCTTTGTAAAATCTAATGTAAATGCTTTTTAAGAAAAGATTTTATATTAATTTTATCTAATATATACATATGCTTTTTAAGTATATAAAGAATTTATTATTTTGATTTTATAATATATGTTTCCTATAAAGAAGATATAATTCACTTGCCAAAAAGTATATTCTATGCATGTATCAAAAACTTTCTTTGCTTCTACTTCTTTTTAAATGTTTCTTTTAAAAAGAAAATAAGGAATTAAAAGGAGGGAGAGACCTAATGTTTGTCCTCTTTTTGGGCCACGAAATTCTTAAAACATAAATATTATTTTCGTATGTACTTGTACACCAATGTACTAATTAAATTAATTAATTGCAGCTTGCAAAATTATATATAATAAACATATGGCTATTTTTATTGATGGAAGGATATATACAATATGCAGTTTCAAAAAAGAAAAAAAAAAGAAAACTAAAATGAACAATTGGTATAAAAATTTTCTTTAAAAGATTATATTAAAATACGCATATGTTTCAACCTTTATTTATTTAATGTATATAATTAGAATTTCTAGAAGGGGAAAAAAGGAGATGTGGGTGCATGACGCGTTTGCCAAAGAACGTATAGACCTGAGTTTGCATGGGAGATTAAACAAAACAACATTTATTGGGTGGTTCATCTTACAAGAAATCATGATCTTATTATGGTCTTCTAAAACCTTTACTCACTGTTCAAGTGGGACCTTTTTTTAGTTTTTAATTTTATCTTTTCTCTTATTTTTTTTCTTCTCTCTTCTTTTTATAAAAGAAAGCAACTACTACATACCAAAACTAAACAGATTTTTTAGTGTTAAAAAAAAAGCCAAATAGATTTTCTTTATATTATTTTGCATGAAACCAGACAAATTAGCACGAGTTTAATGAAAAAAGAAAAAAAAAAGAGAGGAAAAAACATAATATGTAAAAAGCTATAACACCAAAAAGTAAAGGCTTTTTGATTTTGATCTTTTGCAAGAAAATAAAAAAGAGAATCTGATACACAAAATTTCAAGCTAATTAGGTTTAGATTTGATCGACTCATCATCGAAATTAAAATAGGAAAAAATCAATTTCTTTTTTTATATAGAAAAAGGAACTAATTATTTGACCTATTACAAATTGCAACATGGTAATTTTAACTTTTTTAGAAAAAAAGTCATGGAACTGAAACATCAAATGCCATTCAAGAATTTTAATTATATCAAATAAGACATAAATTAATTGGGTGGTCTAAACATACTCAGGTGATTGGATTACAGGCATGTAGTATAAGAGCATGATAAAGACAACCCAATTTCTGCCTTTATATAGCCTTTATTCTTTATATTTATTTATATACTTGATAGTTAAGTTATGACAATGATCATGGCCGCATTATTGACCTCAAATGGTCCAATTAGTCATATCAATAATTTAAAAAAAAAAAAAATTTTACTAGCATGACTTTTGAACAAGTTTTCAACTTTTAGTTGTTGGCTTCTTGTTGAGAAGAGGATATACAAAATATTAAATTAATTATAACAAAAAGAAAAAGACCAATTAATTAATTTCTTCTTGCTTTTTCTTTTCATTCAAAAATATAATATTTTTCCTTTACATTGCTTCAATTTATATTCTTTCTCATCAACTAATTGCAAAGGTACATTAATTGAAATGACCCACTAATTTGTAATTAACTGGCATAAACAAAAAAAAAACAAGTAATCATTTGATTGATTGGAATTAATTGTAGTACGTACTATGATTGATGAGAAATGACCCTCTTAAAAATTTTTTGCCCAGGAGCAAGAATAGCCATGGGATCAAAATTGGCCTTCCTGTCAACAAATATTGACCATTGATTACCAAAGTGTCGCTTCCAGCCTTCTTGGGAATGGTAGTGAGGGAGATATAATTTAAAATCAAACCCCTTCTCAGTACATAATTGGATAATCTCTTGGTTTTGAGATACCAATTCTTGAACATAAGGACTCTTTGGAAATGGAGGAGTGAATCGGAGCAATGCCACTATATAGAAGATTTCCCCTTCATTTGGTATCATTACTGAAGTTCGATTATCCCATCTGAGATTCACCAAACAAATTATACAACTATCAGTAAATAATTATATTCAATCAATTACTTATTTATTAACAAGTGATAATAAAAATTTTAATTTATTCATTTTAAAAACGTATAAAATAAATAGAAGAAGTTCTTTTCGAATGTAGAAACCAATCAGTATTTGACATTGGATTCCAAAGGAAAAATCGTATGGGAAGGATGGGTTAGTGCTATTATGTGACTGAGCCATTGAACTGAAACCATGTGTCAATTGTCGAGAACTTGGGAGAAAAATGCCATGCCAAATCATATCTTCTTGAAATCAACTTCATCCATATACTTTTTTTTGACCCCTTTTAACACCTTTTCTATAAAGGACTCTACTACTATTCATCCATTCACGTTTCAAACTATAATAACCTTTTTTATTTTTATTTTTTTGAATGCAACTATAATAATTTAATATCTACATTCAAAAGCCAAAAGCCTATCCGCCACTTCCTAATAATTTAATACTTAAATTTAAAATAATACTAAATTAATTAAATTAATTTGAATAAAAAATATTTTATATATTAATTATATTAGAAAAATATCTATTCTAATATTGTATTTATTATTATCTTTAATAATAAATATAAAATTAAAATAATTATTTTTATAATATAATTAATATATAAATATTTTTAATCCGAATTAATTTAATTGATATAATATTTTTATTAAAATAATAATAATTATTATAACTGATATAATTATCTCGAGCAAAAAAAATCCAAAATAAGTATTCTTTGCCTTCTTTTTAAAGATTTCCAAGAACGTTTTTCTGCCCATTTCAGGCCGAGTTCCCAGCACGTCGTAATGGACTGTGGACCGTTTTGACCCTTATCATTTTTTAAATTGATAGGGTTATGCAAAATTCGAGGGGTAATTTCGGAAATTAAAAAATAGGAAAAAAAAATCCCTTGTTGGAGCACAGACAAATTATGGTGTCATTATAAGCTCGGTTGGCCAATAAATCTCTTTGTCGTTTCTCGAACGGCAGCACTCTCACTCCCTATGACCCAAAATACCCCTCCGGTACCGTACTACCACGGATGACTATAAAATTACACTGATACCCCTATGGTAAAAAAGGGTGAAAATTTTCTGTGGGGCCTTTCGTATCTCTGTCCCACTACAGTACTATTCTATCTCCAATTCTAGGGCTGGTTTGATTCTACGCACAATGAACTCATCAATACCCAACCACTTATGGGTAAATAGATGTATCATAGTATACTGTATAAAAATTAGTAATTCTAAAAAAAAAAGGGTTTCAACAACTGCAGCTGAGCTCACACTAAAAGAGTAATATTGGGACCCAGTTTTCCGGAAACATAAAGATCTTAACAAGGAAAGGGCGGCTCAGTTAAGATGTAGATGAGGAGTGGTAATGGGTCCTCAGCTTTAATGGCTGCGGAGTGGTTGACACGTGTTAGAAGTAGAGGCTGTTAGTTCAAACCTCGTCTCTTTCACAGAAATCTGAGAGCCTATGTATAATACACGTGGATGACATGCGGGGGCAACAATTATAACAAACTGAATTTTATGATGGGGGCGGGGGTCAAAATTTGAGGAAGCGAAATGGGGTGGGGGAATACTTACTTGCTTCGCAGAAGTGGGTACACGAGCATGGGCCCACCGACGCCTTCCTTCAATATGTTCTTGAACACCTCGCGATCGAAATCAGCGATGTCACGTTTTGATATAAACATGTTTAACCAAGGGTGAGGAGAGTCCCAAATCCCATTGGATCTAGCGTGTTCCTCTGCACGTTTCACACGCAATAAAAACTTCACATAGGTTACGTCTACTTGGAATTTCAGACCCTCGACGAATCGTAGCCGTCCAAGCAACCTGTTGACATCCTGAAACGGAATAAAAAATTTAAGAAACCTTAAATTAAAATCGTGGGGCATTTGAGTCATTTGGAAGACCCAGTCTACAGATTCCAGAAAATGATGGCTTTTTGGCCATTTGTGGGATATGCCAGCAAACTCTCAATGAAAAGCACTATTAACATCTCACATCTTCTTCCTATAAAATTACTATATTAACCCTCATAACTACAAATTACACACCTGATTTGCACTGCCATTTCCATGCTCTCTTTGTGCCAGACAATCCAATGAGAGATATATTATTCACCGTATAGTCAGTTTCAATTTATTTTTATTTTTAAATAAAAAATAAAATTTCGTTTTCACGCTGTTTTTTTCTCCCTTTGTCTATACAGAGGAATGAATTGCCGGTGTCATGATACAGAAAGGGAATAAGCCTCCAGCGCTTGCTCAGCACCGTACACGTGTTAATAAATTTTAAGCCTTTTGACTTATTCACCATCTGTCCTCCGTCCGGCGACACGTATTAGATTGTAGGACCTCTTTTTTTTTTTTTCTGGGGGGTTTATGATCAAATCTCTAAATGGGTCCAACGCAATTAGCAACCACCTAGGTCAAAACTCAGTCATCACTGGACACGCACAGCATGGGACCCGCAGTTTCTATGTTCTAGTAATTCTCTTGTTTTATTTTTTTATAGTTTTTTAATACTATATATGCCCTGTATAGTAGGCCCTAAATTGAACGATCTGCATTGGGTTGCAATCAGTTTATTGTGAGACAGAATGCAGCAGAGCAGATAGGTTTTCAAATTTTAAATATTGGATTTGTTGAATTTAATTAGTTACCGTGTCAACCGTTGAAGGGCGGTCACTATTTTGGTAATGTAGAGCCACTTCAAGACAGTAAAGAACAGAGCCAGCGGTTCGAGGGATAGCAGTATGGTCGAACCCATGGTCTTCGCACAATGGTACAGAAGGCCACCCATTTACAGCGTCATCATTGTTCACGAACACGAACCCTTCCACGTAATCAAAACAGTCACCCTCTGGCCTAGTCACGAGCCACTCTGCATCCCGGGTGAACTCTTCGAATTCTGAATACACAAGCCTTATCCATCTCACCTAATCACAACAACAAATTAATTAAGTTTATCTCCATAAGCAAAAGCAAATTACGTAGCTTGAGCGTATCATTCATGCACTAAAAAAGCTACCAAAATTCTGGTAAAAGCAATATTAGATTTTGCAGAGTGAATTAAAATTGAATATAAAGTAATTAAAATAAAATTATTTAATATCCACCATGTCTGGTGCTGACTGCAACTTGACTCTTGCTCTGGTGATTATACCGAACTGGCCAAGACCACCTAAGGCTCCAAAGAAGAGTTCTGAATTTTCCGTTTCGGAGCAAGTCAATATCTCGCCTTTTCCAGTTACAACATCTAACTCCGTTACGTTTGAAGTTTGCGGCCCGTAACGGAACGATTGACCACTCACGCCGGCGTTAGATAATGTCCCACCTACGGTTAGACCCAAATAATCAGTCCATGACCTCGGAGCTAAATCGGACATGACGCATCGTTTTAACACATCTTCCCATAATGCCCCTCCGGAAACATCAACCAAGGTTTCGCCATTCATTGTCGCAATTTGGAAATGGTTTTCTTCTGTAGACCGCATATCTATCACCAGACCACGATCCGCCATGGCCTGACCGTTGATAGAGTGGCCGTTACCTCTCGCCGCCACAGTCAGGTTAGGCGACCGGTAAGCAAATTTCACCGCTGTAGCTACTTCATCGGCTCCGTGAGGCCTGACTATAGCTAGGGGTACAAAAGAATACAGTCCGCCGAAATCTTTACCGGCTGAACCGGTAGCCACGCAATCGATGCTGCCTTGAAGGTCTATAGACTCGCATATGGTTGGCCATTCGTCGTCTTTTTTTGATTCGGTGTCGCTCTCGTGGATAAATCGTTCCAAGTACGCTATCATCATTGCCGCCGAACTGAGTTTCTTCTTTCTTGCAAGTCAAATTATCCGGTAGCCTGTTACTCTCTCTCTCTCTATCTCACAGCCTCTTTCTCTCCCCTATAAGTGTTATGTTGGATGTGTTTGGAGTTTATGGGTTTAAATAGCGGCTGTTTTGGATTATTTAAAGGAAATTAAAATTATTATTATATAGTATCAATTAATTAATTAAATTAAATTAAGCATTATTAAATATTTGACGTCAGCCTAAAACTTCAATCTTCTGTTGGCATAATGATCCAATCGACATCTTCTGTCTGCCACTTCTATATTTATATATAAGCTATTTTTATTTTTATTTTTATTTTTTTTTATTTTTAAAAATATAAAAAATTTAAAAAATAAATCAATTCTTATAAACACCCTCATTTTTCTTATCATGGACACGCACTTTTATTCAGATTAAATTATTTACTAGTTTTAATTATCATTTTTTTTATATTTGGTATAATTGAATATGAATTTTTTTATATATTAATTAAAAATTGAATAAAACAAAATTAAAATTTGTTGTTTCAATTAATTAATACAACCATAAAATAAATATTTGATTAGGACAAGAAAAGAAATGTTAATTAGCATTATATTTGTTATGCTTTTTTTTTTTTCTATATCCACATCTTTCTTCTTGTGATCCATACATATAACTTTTATGTAAATTAATGTTTTAATTATGCGTCTATTAAATGTATGAGGGTTACAATTTATCTTTTTCAAAATTATATATTTTAAGCAATTTTTTCACAATTTTTTTTGTTTTAAATTTTTATTATAATCAATGAAATTTTAAATTAAAAATTCACGTAAAAAAATTATGAATTGCAATATATATAATAAATGCTTTTTGATTCAACTATTTCTTTATAGCAACGCATCAAATTGCCAACAAGTCACTTTTTCTTTTCTTTTCTTTTCTTTTTATTTTTAATCTCTCCTCTTCAATCATATGCTTATTTTATTTATATACTTTTTATTTTTACAAATGTCCAAATAAATTAATATGCTCAAGAGTTGGTAAAAAAAAGGGCTGCTATTATTCCAGCAGCCTAAAAATTAATTTTATTTGCAAGAGTTTTAACAAGTGAAATTTAATCCACTAGCTCGCCTTTTTTAAATGTATAAAAATTTTAAAATAATCTTATCAATTTAAATTTTAACTTCTATATATTATGAGGCAATAGAATTTATTATTAAATTAATAATTTAATAAGAATAATATTAAAATTTTTTCTGTCATTACGAACCTGTAAGATGAAACGGGAGTCGTCCTAAAAAAAAAAAATTAAAACCCAATTACATATTTAAAAATAAAAATAATATAAGAATAATCCCATGCTATTCACGCTTTCTGTTAATGCCGCCCTTGAACTATATATTAAGAGAAATTAAATATAACTTCTAGTAAGTTCTTGCCAATCTTTGAAGAAAAAAAATTATATATAGTATAATATTGATCAAATTTTAGTCAACATTTAAAAATAGTGCATTATTGATATTTTAAATGGTTTTTCATTTTATTTTATTTTAATTTTTATAAATTGTAAGTCAAAATTTTTAACGACCTACAAATTATTGATTTAATTTTAAAGGTCAATATATAAGCGGCCCTGTCCCTTTCCAATGGATAATAAATACCTAAGTTGCATATTCACTATTTTTTTATAGAAATAATACTTAAATAAAAGAAAAAAAAAAAGAGATACTAGTAGATGGTGATTAATCAATAATTTAAATATAGAATATCATATCGACGTTTAATATAATATGAAGTTTTCTAAGTTTATAATAAAATTGGAGTGATGATTGCCTATATATTCAATATTTAATTAATTACGTAGTTATAGGTACTTTGTATATGACACAAAAATGAATTTAAATTTTCAAATTTCAATCAACAGATATTTGAAAATTTTAAAGAATTATTAAGTGACAATTTTTTATAACAATAAAAAATATACTTAATTTTTATTTTTATACATTAAATATAACAACAAAAATCCAGCTATAAACTTGTGTAAACTTTTATAGTTGGATTACACTCTTCTCACTGGATTATTAGTTTAATGATTAACTTTAGGATTTCGACAGAAAATTAAAGAAAAAAAGTTATAAGAAATTATATTGTTTTTGAAATTCAAGTTTTTTTTATTTATATATAAACACTTTTCAAAAAATATAAAAAAAAATAATTGAACCTAACAAACAATTTTAATTTGGAATGCAAGCCGTCCGAGCATGCGTGCCAAATTCTCTCCACATAAAATGGATAATTCACATTGATTATTTAATTTGAGTTTGACTTTAACTCTAAGCAATTCTATATTAGGGCTAAGCTCAATAACTTTGAAATATAGATTTTTTTAAAGGCAGAATGAAATTTAAAAAAAGAAGGAATGAGAAAATTAAGGAATATTATTATGTATAATATAAAACATATACTAAATTTTATTCCAAATAATTAATTAATAAAGTATTGTATAGGACACACGGGACAGAAAATAATATAGTATCATCAATAAAGAAATGGGGAATGGAAGTTATAGTGTCTTCTACTTAAATTATTTTATTTTTCTTTTTCAGTTTTGATTTCTTTATGCTTTTCATTAACAATGCAAAATAATTATATATAGGTCTAAGAATATTTGATGCATAGTTTATTGACCAAAAAAATAATTGATGTATAGTTTATATATATATATAAGTCAAAAGCAAGTGTAAGTCAACCAAATTGAGCACTCAAGCTGCTAATAGAGAGTAGACTACTTTGTGTAGATTAAAAAAATTAATTGAAGTCAATTAATTAACTGACAAAATAAAGATTCATGAAACTGAACTAAATTTTGGCCGTATAGTCAACTAATATTTAGAGATTAATTATATTCATCATGTAAATGACTCATTTTATTTTATTTTATTAAAATAAAAATAAAAATAAAAAATATGAATTAATTGATAAAAAAAATATGAGCAAAACTCGTAACAAATTAAAAAAGTAATGAATATGAGAAATTCTTATTAAATCACGAAAAAAGTCAACAACCAATATTATTAAGGGATTATAGCAAAAAAATGTATACTCAAACTAAAATTATAAACCAAATATAAAAGAAAATTCGCAGAAAAAAAATTGTTTGAGGCCATAACTTTAATTTTAGCTCTAAAATGTTTTCAATGGCCAAGGCTGGCAAGAAGAAGTCGCTCTGAGGTACAATTATATACATATATATATATGTATTTAGCTAATTAATTTTTTGATTATATTATATAGTATATGCACGTTTAGGAGAAAAGAAAAAGAAAAATCTGACCAGTCAATATATGAATGGTTAATTATTATAAGATGGTTTTGACAATGTTAATGCAATTAATAATCTTCATGGTATATGATTAAGGAATTAAGTCTTTTTTTTCTTTTTAGAGAAAAAAAATTATGATTAATTAGTGGCATCACAATTAACATTTAGTCCCAATAATGAGTTTGATGCACAACCTGAAAACATGTCTATTTGCATGACTAAGAGGGTGTTTGATTTAGCTGTTTGATGCAGCTGATAGAGGTTTGAACCCCAAACAGCAGCTGTTTGGTAAAATTTGATGTTTGGTAAAATTTTAAAACAGCAGCTGATAGCTGTTAGGAACCCCAAACAGCTGTTGTTTCAATAAGCTTTTACTCGGAACTTTTTCATATCAGCTGATAGCTGATTCATATTAAGACTATATTAACCCTATTAAAATAAAATAAAAATTAATATTTATTAGATAATGATATGCTTATTGGTAATTTTACATTCAAACTGCAACAGCTATTGTATTTTTACCAAACACTAACCCGAATCAGCTACCAGCTATCCGCCACCAGCTATCAGCTACCAGCTGCTATGAACAGCTAAACCAAACAGGTCCTAAGAGGTTATTTTTCTACAAGTTTGCAAGTTCTTATTCCATTTAGTAATTAATATACATAATAAATGTGTAGAAGTATAAACTGTTAGTGTTTTTACACTTTTATATATGTTAGTTAGCGACGAAACATCTAAAAATGAATAGAAGTAAAAAGTGTGTATAAACGCTATTGTAAAAATTTGATTTGAAGTAATTGGTGGGAAATTTTGAAGAGAAATATGAAATTGATTATGAATTAATATAATAATTTATAGTTAAAGATGGCACTAGAGGCCTAAAATGAAAAAAATATTATTATATGTAAATTTATATTTTCCATAAAAATAATTAATTTTTCTTAATTTTTATGAAATAGAAAGTATGTTTAATAATTTGAAAAGAAATGAGTATTTTTTTGAAATATTCACATTGAATTTAAATAAATAAATCTAAAAATAAAATTTTACCGATTAAATTAATTAAGGAGAATTTTTTTACACTATTTTCCAATTATTAAATGATATATATATTATATAAATTTGAATGGGAAAATGCAATACAATTGGATGGGCTATCAAAAAAAAAAAACATGGATGTGTTTATTGTTTCTATAAATATAAAAATGTGAAAGATAAGCAAATCTCCGAATCCAAACGGCCAAAGGCACAGCATTTAATTCTCTCCACACATAATTTATTACTCTATATCTCTTATGATATGAACACCCAACTTATAGTATCTATGGCTTACAACAACATATATATATATATATATATATAAATGAGAATCCGAGGCACATTTCATTTCATTTATTATGAATTTACATTTTTTAGCTTTTTCTTACAGTATGTCTCCTAAATTTATCGTGAGTTTGTTCAATCGCTGTCTTATACAGATATTCAAAGCGCGCGCGCGCACATATATATATATATATATATATATATATGCTTTCTTTGTAAAAGAAAAAGATCAAAAATTTTATTTAATGAACCTCCCAAAATTTGGCCTTTTTAATTTCTTATTATAATCAAATAAATTCAAATTTTATATTTTTGGTGCATGATTTTCTTTTTAAAATTTACAAATGTATTGTTTTACAACTCTCTAATTCCATTTAAAGTCTTGTTTAGTATTCAACAATCTATAACTTTCTCTTTTTTTCTTGTTATAATTTCAAACCTTATGATTTAAAAATTGCAAACCTGTACCAAAAAAAAAATATAACTTACATATATGACATTGTTTTAAAAGTTGAGAAACTCGTTAAATAAAAAAATTGTTCATACGTTAATATAATATATTTTAAAAAGTTCAGGCACTAGTTATGTAATTTTTTCAATACAAATATATGATTTTAAACCAATCTTGGCATTTCTACTTAATTAATTTAAGTGCTTGAAAAATTTCAAATATCAAACTGATAATTTTGGAAAAGAAAATAAATTTGAAAGTCGAGCACATGGTCTCCCAACACCAGGTGGAAATTAGTGATAAAGGTTGTTATTTGTTTAACTTTTAATAAAACTTTTTCAGACAATTAAAATAAAAAAATATGTAGACAATTTAGGTCCAAAATATCATGTATAAAAGATCAAATTCAAATGAGCACTTGATTATTTTATTTTTGTTGATGAGTACTTGATTGTTAATTCTATGGTCTGGCACAATGTTATTATTATTATTGTTGTTTTAATTTAATAATAAATTAGTAAAATTATGAATCAACTTTCATAAATACGTATCTATGTAAAGCCATGAGAGAACCAGAGTATAAACCCCTCCAAGCCTCCTATCTCCCTTGTTAACACCCAAAAATCTCACCCAACCCGGGTTAATCTCATTCTCAGAAACCTATCATACTCTAGATACATCCTTCACCCTAAAGCCTCCCATCCTGGTAAGTCTACATTCGGCAATGAATGGAGGAAGAGATTCGTCTCTCTTCATTTGATAATATTCCAACTGATTTTTCGTTTGAAAAACTTGCGGCTTTGTTCCAAAAATTCAGAAGGGATGCTCTTGAGCTGAATGGACTAAGGATAGGGGAACAGATTATTGGTTAAGCTTGCTAATCCACTCTTGCAGAAGTCTACCGGGTTGCCTTCAAACTGAATGGTGAATTTCTTGAATTGAGGCTTTTGATTTGGGCTTGATTTCTGGTCTTGGGCTTGGGCTTGGGCTTAAGCTTGGGCTTCTGGTTGTTTAATTTCCTTTTAATCCTTCAATTTTTTGAACAATCCGATATTGAACCTCAAAATTTCTAATAATCCTCTTTTCACCTCAAAACTTTAAATTTATTTTAATTTAGCTCGAAATTTCTTTGTAAATTCAATTTAGCCCCAAAATTTCTAGTTTTATTATTTTTTATCCAAAATTTAATTTATTTATTATTTTGGCCCAATTTTATAATTTAGTCATTAAATTAGGTTTGTTAGTGACTAAATTATTTTTTCCGGGGGAGGGGAATTTATTTGGTGTTTAAAAAAATTGCGATTTTTAATTATAATTTAAAATTTAATTTTATTACATTGAGTTTAAATTTTGGTATTTTAGTCCTGATTGTGTTTAATATTTTTAATAATAAATTAATTGAAGCAAAAAGTCACCAAAATGACCTCTATTGTGTAAATTGATTTATTTGGGATATTAGACAGGTGTATTAAAATTCATTGCGGGTAGCATACCGGCCCAAAGGAATGTTGCTATCTGGCTGAATTGAGAATACATTGCGGTAATAAATATGTGATAATTATTATGTGTTCATCCATGTGGATAATAAATCTGCCCAAAGGAAGGTTTATTATTTGACAGGACTGAATTGTCAATATTTGATTACTGCGTTGAGATACCAATTACAGTTAATATTTTATGTCCAAAGATGAGAATATTAATGTTGTGTCCGGTATCTTGTTTCCAATATTTGAACTCTACTTCTGTGATTTGTTTCAATTTTTGTGGATTGTGAGCTTATGTCATTTATTTATTATTTATTTTCTCTGAATTCAGCTAGCATGCCGTGTAATCCCAACTTTGTCCCTATGAATGAAAATACTGATAATAAGACTGCTGATAAGGGAAAATATTTGGTTTTAGTCTGTTTTGAAGTTAATTTAACTTCGGTACCTAGAAACACTTGGTAGATAGATTCTGGTGCTACTAGTCACATAAGTGTTTCAATGTAGGGTTGCCTAAGTTACCGAAAGCCAACTGACAGTGAAAGATACGTTTATATGAGAATTGGCGAACCGGTAGAAGTAGAGGCGATAGGACATTTTAGATTGCGTTTAAGAACTGAAATTTTTTTGGATCTAGTAGATACTTTTGTTATTCCGTCTTTTAGGCGGAATTTAATTTCTGTTTCCCATTTGGACAAATCTGGTTTTACTTGTTCATTTGTAAACAATAAAGTTACTTTATCTATGGATTCAAAAATTTTAGGTACTGGTTTCTTGTATGCACTTCATAATCTATATATGTTAGATATCGATGCCTCTTATAATGAGACCCTGCAAGTTAGTACTATAGGTACTAAAAGGAAGCTGAATATAGATAACTCAGCTGCTCTATGGCACAGACATTTGGGTCACATATCCAAATCTAGAATAGAGCGTCTTGTGTCAAATGGTATCATAAATACACTTGATTTCACAGATTTGGACTCCTGTGTTGAGTGTATTAAAGGTAAATAGGCTAAACAAAAGAGATTAGGTGCCAACAGATCATCGAACGTCTTAGAATTGATACATACGGACATCTGCGGTCCATTCCCTACAGCAACAAGCAACAAGGAATGACCAAAGATACTTTATATCATTCATAGATGATTACTCACGTTACGGGTACCTATATCTCATTCATGAGAAATCTGAGTCTCTGGACGTTTCAAATCTTATAAGGCCGAAGTTGAAAATCAACTCGGAAAGAAGATTAAATCTGTTAGATCTGACCGTGGAGGTGAGTACTATGGCAGATATGACGGTTCAGGTGAACAACATCCAAGGCCATTTGCTATATTCCTACAGAACTGTGGTATAGTCCCTCAATACACAATGCCTGGTACACCCAGCATGAATGGTGTATCTGAGAGACGTAACAGGACTCTTATGGATATGGTTAGAAGTATGATTAGTCATTCTTCTTTACCTGAGTCTCTGTGGGGAGAAGCATGTTAGTCATTCTTCTTTACCTGAGTCTCTGTGGGGAGAAGCATTAAAGACAACAGTCTATCTTCTTAACAGAGTACCAACTAAAGCAGTTACAAAAACACCTTATGAGCTTTGGACTGGATGCAAGCCCAGTTTAAAGCACCTTCATATTTGGGGATGTCCTGCTGAGGCTAGGCCTTATAGGCCTAATGAGACAAAATTGGACTCCAAAACTGTTAGTAGCTACTTTGTTGGTTATTCTGAGCGATCTCGGGGTTTTAAGTTTTATAATCCTACTTTCAGATCTATTTTTGAGACGAAAATTGCAACATTCTTTGAGGATGTTGAGTTTGGGGGGAGAAATAAGGTTATAAACATTGTCTTTGAGGAGGGATCGAGTCAGGAACACTCAGTGTCGATTCCTATCTTTGCTCCTGGGACAGTTCAGGTTCCTAGAAATTTTAATATCCCAGAAGCAATTCCGGATCCAATACAAGACAATGTTGATCAACTTCCCCATCAGGATGAAGAAGTTGTTCTTCCTCATGTACAAGCTCAACAACCTCAAGAATTTGAGCCAGAACCTGTGCCTTTAAGAAGGTCCACTAGAGAGAGAAGAAATGCTATTCCGGATGACTATGTAGTATATCTTCACGAACATGAGGACACTGTAGACATGGTGGAAGATGATCCTATCAGCTTTCATCATGCCATGCAGGATTCCAACTCTCAGAAGTGGATTGAGGCAATGAATGAAGAATTTAAGTCAATGCAAGACAATCAAGTTTGAGATCTTGTTCCATTACCTGAAGGAAAGAAACTCATTGGTTGCAAATGCATATTTAAAACCAAGAGGAATTTTAAAGGTAATGTGGAAAGATATAAGGCTCGTCTTGTAGCTAAAGGCTTCACTCAGAAATAGGGGATTGACTATAAAGAGATCTTCTCTCCGGTTTCATATAAGGACTCTTTTAGGACAATCATGGCTCTAGTTGCACATTTTGATCTTGAGTTACATTAAATGGATGTGAAGACTGTGTTTCTTAATGGAGACATTGATGAAACCATCTATATGGTGCAGCCAGAAAACTTTGTGTCTGGAGACCCAAAGTGACTGGTATGCAGATTAAAGAAATCCATTTATGGACTCAAGCAAGCTTCTCGTCAGTGGTACTTCAAGTTCTATGAAGTAGTTGTCTCTTTTGGTTTTGAGACAAATGATGTGGAAGATTGTGTGTATCACAAGTTCAATGGGAGTAGGTTTATCTTTTTGGTCTTATATTTGGATGACATATTGCTTGCTACTAACTATAAGGACTTGCTGCATGAGACCAAAGTCTTTCTCTCAAAACACTTTGAAATTAAAGATTTAGGTGAAGCTTCTTTTATATTAAGGATTCAAATACATCGAGACCTTACTCGAGGTATTCTTGGATTATCACAAAAGGGCTATATTAAGAAAGTGCTCAAGAGATTTAGTATGCACAATAGTAGACCAATTGATACCCCAGTTGCTAAAGGAGATAAATTCAGTCTTGATCAGTGTCCAAAGGGTGAACTTGAGATTCAGGAGATGCAGAAGATTCCTTATGCGTCTACAGTTGGGAATTTGATGTATGCTCAAGTTTGCACTCGTCCAGATATTTCATTCATAGTTGGCATGTTAGGACGATATCTCAGCAATCCAGGAATGAATCATTGGAAAGCAGCCAAAAGAGTCTTGAGGTATCTTCAGAGAACTAAGGGACATATGCTCACATACAGGCGATCAGATCAGCTTGAGATCATTGGGTATACTGATTCTGATTTCGCGGGATGCCAAGACAGTCGAAAAATCACTTCAGGCTACATATATCTCTTGGCTGGCGCTGCTATTTCTTGGAAGAGTGTGAAACAAACTCTAGTAGCTACCATGGAAGCAGAATTTGTAGCAAGCTACGAGGCATCCAATCAGGCAATCTGGCTGAGGAACTTTGTCACAGGGCTGCGCATTGTGAATGACATTGAAAGGCCATTAAAGTTATACTGTGATAATAACTCAGCGGTTTTATTCTCCAACAACAACAGAAGCTCTTCTCGATCGAGACACATTGGGATAAAGTTTCTGGCTGTGAGGGAGAGAGTACAGAGTGGACAGATATCCATAGAGCATATTGGAACGCACTCTATGATTGCGGATCCGCTCACTAAGGCTGTGATACCGAAAGTTTTTCATGAGCACACTGCTCATATGGGTGTCACATTATTTGAGATTATTTAGTTTCAGTGGGAGTTTGTTCATTAAGTTTGCATTAAGTTTTATGTATGCTCTCTTTGACATTGGATATATTTTATAAAGTACATTCAGTTTCTGCAGAAAAATGAGTTTTTCTTTCATTTTATTATGTGTTTTACACTCTGTATTATATTTATGTTTGATCTCACTTAAGATTGACCAATTGGAAATAGGCATGATTAGATCACATTACACGTAGTTTCCATGCTACACTCCTATTATTGATCTATGTCATTTGAGAGTATTGGTAATGTGATTGATGATGGTTTGAGTCACGATGAATGTGGCGACTGGCCCTTCAGTCCTTTATCGATATAATTAATGGATGAGATTGTTTGAGGCACCTTCAGTATGACTGCTTTTATGAGCTCATTAAGGTATATACATTTACATTTAATATATGTTAGCCCAAGTGAGAAATTGTTAGAATTAATTTTATATTGATTAAAATTAATCCTAAATGTGGGCTAAATATATTTAATATATTTAAATGTGTATTGCAGTCAAATTAAGATAGTCAAATTAAAGTTGTGATCAAATTAAGATTGTTAACTATTGAGGTGTCCTACTTGTAATAGGATTATAAGTGTAGAGACCGATAAGAATTTCTGTTTTGTTGAATGACCAAAACAGAAATCATCATCATCAGTTATAAATAAGGGGTCGTGGTCTCCAGGGAAACACAACAATTTTAAGAGAACATTGCATTCCTTCAGTAGTGCTTTCGCTAAACTTAAAGTGTGTATCCCCTGGAAGGCGACAAACTCCAAAATCGTCTTCAGCTTCAACATACGATGATGTTAGGTATGCAATTCTGCCATTTACAATTTAATTTGAATAATCTAGTGATCTATGCATAGGGCTCTGATGCTAATTGAAAGGGGGAGAATATTAAATTGGTATCAGAGCCCTATGCTAGGTTGCTAGATTTTCCAATTAAATTGCGGTATTGATCTAAAACTCTCGCCTTTCTGTGGATCTGTGTTGTCTTTGGTGGCATTTCATCCGTGGTCTATTGTTGCTGAAAAATCTCTTTAACTCGTAGAGCAATTTGTATTATGGATGTGGCTTATATGAAACTATTCAGTTGATTTAGTGGTTTGCTACTATAATCAAGTGATGGTGGAGCCTTCTTTCGATGCTTATGTTATTTCTTGGGCTTTATATCTCTGTCCGTTATTCTTAGTAATTTGAGTAATTTTTTTGCTTATGTATCTTATTTCTTCTATATGTTCTTTGGAATTTTGGGGTTTTTTTCACATTTTTGTGGGTTCTGCTGGTTTTGAGTATTTTACAGGTTTTTGTTTTGGATAGTTTCTTCCCACAATTATGTTTTTCTCCATTATAATTTAATAAATAACATCTTCTTTCTATAAAAAAAAATACGTATACATGTATCTTCTTAGATACCAAACTTAACCTGCTCCTTTGGAATTGATACGTTTATTAGGTTATTAATCTTATCCTAAGTTTTTCCTATGGATTCTATGACTAAGGTTAAAAATACCACTCTTATTCCAACACTGCATTTTATTATGTTTTGTTTAATCTTTTGATGGCAACTTAATTAATTAATTAATATTAATTAACATACTGGCTTTGATTAAGACTTGTTCCAAGGCGGGCACTTCTTTATTTGTTTGTGGTTTATCTAAAACCACAGTTCCTTGTTTGATTTCGACTTGTTCCCAATTTAATAAGTTTGGCTATTCAATTGCTTGCTCAAATTATTTCTTACTCCCCATTATTATTATTATTATTAATTACTATTAACATTATTTAGAATACCATAGGCCATATATTTTGACAATTTATTAATATTAATCATACTATGTTAAGTCTTGTAAAAAAAAAAATAATTTAAAAAGATTGGATTAAATTAGTAATAAATAAGAATTATATAAAATCACTGAAATTTAACTTAGTAGTTTAAATTCGAGTATTAGTTATTCACTCTCTCCATATGTAATGAGTAATAATAAAAAAAGATTATATAAAACTAATTCAGTAGAAATATGATTTTTATATATCATTTTTTAATCTTTTTATACTTTTTTTTATTTATAAAATTGGACGGATAGAATAAAAAGTCGAATTCAACATCCTTTTAATTTTTAACGGAATTTAGAGATCAATCAAGTTGCTTTTTGAAGGATAATACTATAACTTGATAACTACCTAATTAATAGTCTTTTTCTCCGAAAAAAATAAAATACAAAATGTCAAATTGTGTATGATAAAAACAAATTAGTTAATAGGATATATTCGTTTTCTTAGATATTCTATTGTCGAAAATCCAATGTATCGTGATGTAAAGATTGAGGACGATGATACAAAAATCATTTTGATAGTGAAGTTACATGGCCATAAGTAATTAGAAAGAAATTAGGCGCATGCACATGGAATTTTTTTTTAAAATTTAATGGTTTAATTTTGACGGTAGATTTTCTAAGATTTTGTTCTTTTGTAAGGGTAGTTAAGATTCGCATCATTCATCCAATTTTTTCGATGTTATTGATGTTAAATTAGGGATCACAGTTTCCAACGCTGGCGCAGCAAGTTCGTTCCAACGCTGCACTATTACTGCGCTAATTTGAAGATTTGCTAGCGCACCATTGTAGCAACGCTATTTTTTTATTATTATTATTCTTTTTTTAAATTTTTTTTAAATTTTTTTAAATTTTTTAATTTTTTTAATTGTTTGGCTATTTTTTTAATTGTTTTTCTATTTTTTAATTGTTTTTTTACTATTTGCTTAATGTATTTTTATTATTAATATTTAATTAATATTTTTATATTTAATGTATTATTATTGATGTCTAATATATGTATTTATTTCATTTATTAGATCCTAATTTTTTTAATTTATATAATATATTGTATTATTAATTTATTTTATATTTTTAATAATTATAAAAATTTAATTTGTATTAATATAATATTAAATATATGTAATATTTATAATAAATTATTTATTTAGGATTTTTTTTGTATAGAAATAGTAATATTATATATATATTATAATTAAATAAAATACATTAATAGAAAATTTTTGTAGTGAAATGAATAAATAAAGTTAAAGATAAAAATTAATATAATATTAATGAGAGTAGAATATAAAAAAAATATTCTTTTTGATGTTAAAAATGATGTAAATGGTTGGAGATGATATTACGCTATTTTAGTGTTTTATACTAAAATAATGTAAAAAATGGTGCAAACCGTTGGAGATGGCTTAAGATAACAATGAAAGTTTCGAGATTACGTTATTGGTACTTAAATTTTTAAATATTAGTAGTACATATTTTGCCATTTTTATTTTATTTGATAAAAATATTATATGAATTAAATTTATTCGGATTAAAAATATTTATGTATTAATTATATAGAATTATTCTAATATTACATTTATTATTATAAATAACAAGCATTTATTGATAAAAATAATAATAAATACAGTTTAGAATAATCATTTTTTTAATGTAATTAATACATAAAATATTTTTAATCCGAATCAATTTGATCCATCTAGCATTGCTCTTTACTGAAATTGTCACTTCTATAAAAAAAATTTATTCTCTTCAAATTATTATTTTATACAATCGAAAAAAATTAATTATTATTTTTTAACTATATTCTTATTATTAATAATTTAATTAATAAAATAATAAAATAATATTAATAAATTAATACAAAATATTTTAGTTTAATCAAAATAATTTTATATAGGGTGCTGTTATTTATATAAACTTAGTTGTACAAAATTTATATAAATCAATAGAAAAATATCAATTAATAATTTTTTTCCTCTGCTTTTTTGTTCACATTGTAATGAAATGCTAGATTACTAGTTCCAATACTTCATTAATAGCTTATATTGATTTAAATTTCAAAGGTTTCTTAAAATCTTCAATTATATCAATTATCTAATAAATAAAAGAGTACTATAATTATAAAAAATATTAATATTTCTATATTAAATAAAATAATCAATATATTTATAATAAACTTATTTTAAAATTCTTCATTTAATATGATAGACACAATATATATTAATTAATTATATTTTAATTTAATTACTTTTGAATATATAATAAATTAAGAATAAGAGTTAAGAAAAAAATTATTAATTATAATTGAATAATTTTAAAATTAAAATAAAATTCTTTATTGTTTCATTTAAAATTAATTTAAAATAACGTGAAAACTTATTTTCTCTCAATTATTATCGATGCAATTATTTAATATAACTTTCTAGCTGTAACAATTCTCCAATATAATTTATTGATCTTATATATTGGGGACATATATTAATAAAACTTCTTTTTATTAATATTGATATGTATCTAATTAGCCACAAAAATAAATTATTAATAATTTATTAAAAAAATTAGTTATATATTCAATAACATTTTAATTTATATTTTTCACTCATTTCACACTCTAAATATCTAAAGTTTATTATATTAATAAAAATTAAGTGATTTGCACAAGCAATAACTCTCTATATGTCCAAATAAATTTAAGGATACTGTGACTTATTCTTCTATATATAATCTATTATCTTTACTATAATAATTAAACTTTTGTTATAAAATGTAAAATTCCAATTGAAAGTTAAGTCATGCAAGTAGAAAAAAATAAATTTTTTTAACTAATTTGCTTATATGATTAGAATTAAATGTTTAATTAATGATTCAATTAGCATAAGTATATGAAAATTGAAGGATCAAATGACTATTTGTGGACTGCAATAAAAATGAACTTTTGACAAAAATATAAGAAAAACTAAAAAAATTTAAAATTTACTATATTAATAAATTATTTACTAAAATATCAAAATTTATAAATTATTTATTAAAATACCAGATTTTCATTAGTTTACAATGAGTTTCTTATGAGTTTATAAATTTTATATAATTTATAATGAATTTATTATGAGTTTATAATAAAAAAACTAAAAAACCTATGATAAAAAAGTAAAATTAAAAAAAAAATTATGGAGAGTATTATTCCTCCAAAATTAAATATATATAGAGAATTTTGAATGCTCAACACTCAACACTTAAAATTTTAAATTTTATCAATTTTAAAATTTATTTTTTAATTTGAATTTAGTTTTCATTTTTTAATATTTTAAAACCATCATTTAAAATGAGTCCCGTTGACAAGTGCCAAACTCTTATTTTTCTTTCTCGAACCGAGAGATCTATGAATTGGGATTCTAATGCATATAGATACAAATGATCTAATGGGAGCAAGAATAAGCTGCTTGTTAAACAACATTTTATGCTTTTATTTTTAATACTATTTTTTTTGAAAAGTAATACTATTTTTTTTTGTTAAACAAAATAAATAGCCTTAATTGTATTAATCTTTTCATTTTCCACGTTGTGAAGCAACATTTAATATACCCTTTTAATATTTTTTTATTAAACAAAACTAATAGTCTTAATTGATTTTTTCTTTTCCATATCATTAAATATTAAAATTATAAAATTTCAACCAAATTAAAAATGAAAATAATAATTAGCTTAAATATTAAAATCAAAATAATTCGCTTGCATTATTATTAAATTTGGAAGATAAGTTTTTGCTTTTTATAGTCTTAATTGATTTTTTTAAATAATTTTTTATTAAAAGGATAAATCTATCTCTTTTTAATTACAATAATAATAGATATATAAAAAAAAATCCTAATTTACACTTTTAATTGAATAATGCATATTTGAATTTGAATTTCTCATGCTTGCAGGATAAACAGAGGAGTGAAGAAAAAAAATTCATAAAATATTATCATTTTCTAGTTTTTATTTTTTATTTTCTGAATGGAACTTATAAATTTTTTAAAAATTAAAAATTACTATTCACATTTATTTTAAATTTTAATATATTAATATAATGTACTTTAAGATAATTGAAGTTAGTTTATAAAATTATGAACCTTAATCTTAAAAAGTTAATGCATTAAATTTAAAGAAAAATTAATTTTATCAAATTTATAAGCATTAATTATTTATTATTCTAATAATAAAAATTAATTAATTAATTAATTAAATTTTCCCATTTATTGATCCTTAATAAGTATTTGTATTTCGTAATTAATGATCACATCAATAGAAATTTATTTATTAGGTTATTTTTAACTAAGGGTAATAAAATCATTTTAAGTCATATAATAGTTTAGTTTGTACATTTTGGATAATAAAATTTGGACAAATATTTTTATCCTTTTATATAATATCTAGAGAATTTAATGATTTTTTTAATAGATGTGTATTAGTTGAATATGATAATTTTAGCGGAATGAATAGAGTATTATTATTATTTTTTTTTTGTGAATTTAGTGTTTAACTTTAATGAATACTTATAAATTAGTTGTTTTGATTGTGATTGAAATAATAATAAATACTAATTGAAACAATTCATTTCCTAGTATTTATTAAAATTGAGATATTAATTTAATACTAGTTTCATCCCGTTTAAATTGTCGTCTTTATATCATACATGCTTATTAGGAAAATAATTAATTTTTTTAATATTATATGAAATTATTTTAAATGGACTAAAATATCCTCCATTGATTTATTAATATTAAAAATATTCTATCATTATTTTATTAATTAATTTATTAATAATAAAGGTATAATTGAAAAATGTTAATTAATTTTTTTTTTATTTTATAAAGTGATAATATATGTTGGATAATTTTTTTTTTTTGTAAAAGAGACAATTTAAACAGGACAGAAATAGTAAAACCAAGTTCAAACACATAAAAAAATACTAAAAAATTCAAATAACAATAGAATAATTTTTCTAAACATGCTTGATAATACAAGAAATATTTAAAATTTATTATGGATTGTATTTAAATCTTAAAATTCATCAATAAAGTTAAGCCAAAAGAAAAAAGAAAAAAAATATTTTGCTTGCACACAAAGATTTGTATCTTGTGGCTGATGATGTTTAAAAGCTTTTGTTATTGTAATAATCTTGTACTGAAGTATTGATTCTTAATTACGCATCATTCATCCAATTTTTTCGATGTTATTGAAGTTAATTCGGTATCACAGTTTCTAAGTTGAAAAGCCGCAGCAAATCAAATCAATTTGATGCTAATAAGATAATAATGGAAGTTCGAAGTGGAAAAGTTATATTATTGGTGTTTACATTTTTAATATATTTTTTTAATTTTTTTATGAGTTCAATGTTTAACTTTACATAATATTTATCTTATTGTGATTGATAAATACTGACCGAAACTACTTATTTATTAGTATTTGTTAAAATTGAGATATTGAATTGTTAAAAAAAACTGAAACACAAAAACGTGAAATACTAAAAAGTTCAACCACCAATATTAGTGTAATTTTTCCAAACATGTTTAATAATACTCTCTCCGTCTCACAAAAATTATCCACTGTTCTGTTTTAGAATATCTCAAAATTATTGTTCATTTTTATTTATAGAATATATTTAATATTTTTTTTTCTATTTTACCTTCTAATAAATTCATATTTTAAATAAAAAATTAATGATAATTTAAACTATTTTCAAGATAAAATAAATATATGAATAATAATAAAAAAATATAAAAATTATTAAAACATTAATTGTATTTTTTTAAAATTTATAGAAAAAGAAAGTGGACAATCTTTGTGGAGTGTATAAGAAATTGGAATTTAATACGATGATGTTTAAATCTTAAAATTCATCAATAAAGTAAAGAAGCCAAAAAAAAAAAGAGAAAAAAAATATTTTGCTTGCAAATAGAGGTATGTTTCTTGTGGCTGATGATGTTTAAAAGATTTTGCTTTTGTAATAATCTTGTACTGATGAAGTATTGATTCTTAATTACCTGCAACAATCATTTTCTATGGATGATAACTATAAGATATATAAATATAAATTTGGAGGAGTCAAGCCTAAATAATGAACTAAAAATCCAAATTCTATTCACAACAATTGACTAAAATTCTATGCTTATATATATATATATATATATCGTTGAGATTGTATTTATGAATTATTTCTATGTCTGATATTTAGATTTTGTATAGATTTTATATGACCGAACTTGGGATTCTTGTGTCTGCTTCAATTTTTTTTTTAAAATAAATATTATCTACGTATATTGATTATTTGTTGTTTCATTAATTGATGGGGTCTTCAAAATTCAATGCTTTGCCTTGGCATGATTTGCTTTGTTTTTAGTCGAAAGAGAAGCTAGGAATTAATGTCGACATAAGCATCCCACCAAAAGCACAGAAAAAATTGAGTTGTTAACTAGTAGATAATTTAATATGATATATAACTAAATGTGATATGACATAACAAAAAATAAATTCCAAAGAATACAAGACTATATTACAAATTGTATTTATTTTAAAAAGACAAAAGAATCTTAATTGAAAACTTAGAAATACTAATAAACTATTAAAATATTCATAATTTAATTTTATAACATTACATTTTAAATTTCTACACGCAAATAAATTTTGTATAAATTATTTCTATAATTGTCTCATTATTATAAGTTATATAATTAATATAAATAATGATTATCAGAAAATTAAAATATGAAAATTCTCATTTTTTAATTTTAAGTTTGATTAAATTTATTAAATTTTTATTTAATTATTAATTAAAATATTTTTGTTAGGATATTTAATAGTTGATAATGTATAATTACTGGGTTAAATTTCACAATAATCATGCTTAAGTCAATTATTTATTATTTGAATGGAAGAAGTCCAAAGAGATCAAATAACTTCATTAGTTAATTATATAATTTTTATGTACTTTAAAATTATATAATTTTATTTATATTTTATAACTATATTTTTTAATTTATTTATATTTTATAACTATATTTAAAAAATTAAATCCTTATGAATAAAATCTCATCATTTTACCATCTAACCTTATAATTAAATGATTTTGTCTTGCTAGTAAATAAGGGACAAATTAGCATAAACTAATAAAGTTATAACTTTAATTGGGCAGTCTAACTTTCTTCACTCTCCCTTATTTTTTATTCTCTCTCTCTCTCTCTCTCTCTTTTTAGTATCCAATTCCAAACAAAGTAATAAAGAAGTTGAGAATTCAATTATTTCCTCTCCAATTAGTCAAAAACAGGCCAATTGCGTTTTAACATTAGTTGGTGTGTATATATATATTATAACGTAAAAGAATTTTAAAAGAAAAACGTATCCAAGTTAAATTGATCAATCCTTATTATTTGTATATTATTACAAGTCACTTGTATATAAGAGTTTATTATTCACTAAAAAACTATGCGCATGCGTTTATTTGACTTTAATAATATATGTATTATGTATAACGACAAATTAAGGTGAAATTTTACCAGACAAAATTTGTTAATATATTCATTGAAATTCTAATTGACATTATTCCAAAAAAAAAAAAAAAAAGAGGAAAGAAATAGACTGTGAAGTTTAGCATGAAGGGTAATACAAAGAATCATTGCTTAAACGGAACTAAAGAAGCCATAGACTTTCTAACACTAATTGTGATACGCTATCATGTTAGTTGATCAGATAATTTGACTTTTATATTGATGGAGATTCAAGTGTAATATTTTGGTTCTAAAATTTCAGTATATTACTATTCTGAAATTACATACTAATCTAAATTTGTATCGAGCAGTCTTATTAAAAGGATAAAAAATTCGAATTCAAAATCTCTAATTAATGAAAAAGAAATTTCTATTATTTCATCTTATCTTTAAAGATTGATTCAATTGTAATATTAATTGCTATACTTCACTCATTTTCTTATTGAGTAGTGTAAATTTAGTTTATTAAAAGAAATCCTCTAATAACATTGACTATGTCTCAAAGATAAATAAATATCTTATTATATAAATACTCAATCATAAATTACGTATTTATTTTTCATAAGAAATTTGTCTAGTTACCAATTAATTCAACAAACAATTTTCTTTCTTTTTTCTTTTTTTGCACATTTCTTGTATATAAGCATGCGCATCTATTTAAGGTGCTGAATGACATTTTAGACTGTGTTCAGATACGTGCATTGACCAGTTGGGTCAGAAAAAAAAAAAAAAAAGAATCCAATTACCACTATATAAATACAGAAAGAAACTTCAATTTATGCGACTCATAAATTAGAGACGTGCTCAACTATTTTCTTGCAACTGTAGCTGTAACGAATATCTTTAGTATATGTGCTATAATTGGTAAAGAAAATTATAATATTATTGTACTTAAATTACTGTTTGATCTTTTCGATGTTTAATTTAAAACTCTGAAAATATAAATCTGAATTTTGCTTATTAGAGCGAATTATTAAAACAAAACAATAAATTAAGTAACAAATTTATAATTTTCACATCATAGTCTAATTAATCAAAAAATACAAAAAGAAATTTTGAAATTTTAAAACTAATACTCGAAAATTAGTTTTCTTTTTTTTTTTTAAAAAAAAGAACAGAATTGAATAATAAAGTTGTTGAAACCCATGAAATAAATCTACTTTTATAAAACAAATGGGAAAATGAAAATCTAAGTGTAAATATTCGTTAAGATTGCAGCGTTGGATATGTTGAGAATATGTGATTTTCTAAAAAAAATGATATGCTTTCATTAGCTGAAAAAATTAGTCTTTCATGAGACACCTTCTTTGCGTACACATATTTTGCTGCAAAGAAGCAAGTAATTATAGTTCATAAAACAATATTCCCTTCCCATTTAAGGCATTTACATGCATATGCTATGTGAGGCAATATCATTTACACATGAATATGTGTGTGTGTGTATATATATATATATAGTTTGTATTTGTATTCGTATTAAGTTCGTAGATTTTTATGAACTAAATTTCATATAGTTTGTGTTTGTATTTGATCATTAATGTTTAACAATGGGGCTTAAACACATGTCTCTTAATACAATTTATTTGAGCTTGAAATTTTGATATTATATTAAAATTAATGTATTTGTTTCGCATGTTGACTTATAGCTAGATAAATAAATATTGAATTTTTTTGTATAAAATTAATTAATTTATGTTAAATTTAATATTCGCTCACTTATAAAATTTTTTATATGGTATTTTTTTTATTTATTTAACATGAAAGATTTTTTTTATTTATTTAATATGGAATTTATTTTTCAACAAATATTAAATTGTGTTTATTATATATATATGATCTACTTTTGATATATATCTATATAGTGATAAATTAATATCATAAACTAAGTTTTGGTCACTTTATTAATTAAACTTTTTTTTTTCAAATTTCCTTTAGGTGAATTTTTAGACCAAATCTATATATGTTCTAATACTATATTTTTCTTCTCCAAATGAATTTATGAGTATACTATGCTCACTTTATGCATTAAAAAAATCTTAGTGTATTTTTAATACTGAGTATGTAGATCAATTACTAAAAAATTATTCTAGTTTAATCAGAAGTCTTGAGTTCAATTTCTTAAATATGCAGCTATATTAAAATTTAATAGAACTTTACTGTCTTTGTGATCCTATCTAACTCAACTAAGCATATAATATTTATCATGTTCTTATAATTAAATTCATAATTAATATTAGTCATTTTTTTGAACAATGATAAATTCACAGAATAACTAGTAACAATATTTTACAAAACATATTTACCAAAAAGATTAATAGTCATTAAAAACTAATATTCTTCCATAATCTTTTATGTATTTTGTTCTTAGAATCCCAATCCATAAATGGAAAAAGTTGGGCCTCTTTTTGATATGTTAATATTTTATGTATCATATAAAATATATTCCTTTTACTTTTGGAACTGATCATCTCCTAACCCACCACATCCAAACATCATATATAGGCATTATCGTTTCAATCGATTGGATTTAATTATGGATCTAATTGATTTTTTTTTTCCAACGGTTTAAAATTTATTTATCAGATAAATCTGATTTATTTTGTTAAAATTTTTAAAAAACATGTTTTTATTGTTTGAAACTAAAAAAAATCATTAAAAACTTGAATAGATTAGTACTTGGTATAAAGATTCTAAACTCTGCAATTGCGAAAGCAGATTCCTGAACAAAGAAACCAGTGGCGTAGCCAGGATTTTAGATAAGAGGGGTCCAATTCAACTTAAAATTTATAATTCACAAAAATAACATTTATAATAAAATAAATAAAACAAGAAAAAGGAATTAACGAAGAAGAAACGTGAGAAAGAAGAGAAAGAGTCATAATTAAGTTATTCTTGTTTGTTTGTAATGGGCAGAGTCATTGACAAATCTTGTTTGTTTGTAATGGGCTTGATTAAAAGGCCCAGTTTTAAAGATTGGAAAAAAAAGGATGAAAAATGTTGGGAGCGTGGATCGAAGTTGCGTGCTCTCACATAGTAAGGCCAAGTTGTTCCATCTCAACCAATGTAATATTCATTCTTAAATATACCTAAAAATTTTTTATTTTTAACTGAGGGGGAAATAGGGCTCCATAGGACCCCCTTTATCTCCGCCTATGAAAGAAACTGCTATTTTGACATGAAATAACTGTATCAATTTCTGATTTCTCCATGTATAGCCACCTAGTAATTTAATCCAATTAATTAATTTATTTACTTGTTAAGTAAATTGAGGAGCTTTGTCAAATCAGAGAAAAGTGATGGCTCAGTAATAATTAATACTCAAAAGGCTCAGAAATTCCCCTAAAAGAATGATCTCTCAAAGTCCAATCAAAGCTCCTTAATTTGTTTTTTGAGCAAAAATCAAAGCTTCTTAATTCACTTGCACAACATCATAAATCACTGCTACTGCTTATAATAATTTTCAATATTGTCAATTTTAATTTCTTTCAAAGTGGTAATTTAATAGGTTAGATTGACAGAATACCCATCTCAAGAATCTAGAAACCATATAATAAAACCTAGAAAAAAAAATGTATTATACCTCTCTTTATTTCTGACTTGTTTGCACTTTGCTCAACTAAATTTTATTTCAGTAATTGAATATATGTTTTATTTTCCAGTATAGAAAATTAAAAATTCGAATAATGACACAATTAATGGTGGTTCTGGGCCAGTCAACAAATACGCCATATACAGCCCAATTCAAACGTGCAAAAATTGGTTTGAACTTTGATGTGAATGACAAAGACCGATTCTTTTTCACCAGTTACTTATTGGAGTGATGGCATGATTGGGCTTTAGAGACATTCTGGGCTGTGCCTTCTTCTAAGACCTAAAAAAGAAACATTTTCTTCTGCTAAATGGTAGTGTGCAACACAAGGTTAAAATTTGAAATCATTTGGGTGAAGAATGAATCAAGTGCTTATAAGCTGTAAACATGTGATCATCGAAAAATAAAAAGAAAATATTGATTGATTGGACTTTGGAATTTTTTTAGAATAAATTATTCTACCTTTCTACTGGGGCATCCACAGAGAGAATCACTGTGATTAAAATCAAAAGAGACTATTATTTCATTTCATGGCCATAAAAAGGAAGAGTTAAGGTTAAGTTATTATTTGCTAATGCCAATTGCAATGAGAAAAAAGAAAATTTCAGATGCCATGATTGTAAATAAATCAATTTTTTTGGCAGTGTAGGATGGGATTTTTGATGGGTATTCACTAGAATTCTTAAATGCTTTATAATTATCCCTTTCAAGGGCCAAACAAAGATTAAACCTAGACTATGATTACGATTTTATCATGGGAAAATAAGCTGTTTGTAATATGAAGTGACATACTCAATTTTCTTGCAACAGTAATTCGTCATCTTCCCTTTTTGAAGTCTGATCACAGGCCTATTATTATTTTATCTTTAGAAGCGAGCGGCCTTTTCATTTTCAAGCTGCTTGGCTTACGCATGATGATTTTAAGCAGTTTGTGCATGATAAAGTTTCCATTAATGGAAGTTAATAAATTTTTTGTGGAAAGGGTGCAAAAAAGAATGGAACAAGCCAATCTTTGGCAAATGTAGCTTAAAAGACATTCTTGAATCTAAACACTAGGATACTTAATTGAAGAACAAAAATCAAGGATTAGAAAATGATTAAAAGTTAATTAATATTCTGCAAATATACATTGAAATAATAAAACTGTTCTTCAAGTTCAAGGCAGATCTTTGTCATAATATTCGTGATAATCTATGAAGATTTCGTCATCAAACGACAACGTGGGTTCGTAATCATTTGACAAAGCAATAATTTGCATTATATCTTCAAAAATTCTTAAAAAAAAGAATGATGGTTTTCTTTTTATTTGATCATTTACCAATTTAAACGTTCATCCAATGGTCAAGATAAAAAATTTATTTAGTAGATCACTGTTACACAAATATTTTAGTATGAATATATGTAAGTTACAAATTGATACTTTTTAAATTAACAAAAAATAATTTAGAATTTTATAAAACTAATTATACATGTAAATTTAGTTGTATTTGAGTTAATTTATATGGAAAATGATAAAATTTGTAAATCAATGATAAATAAATAATATTTTAAATTTGAAATATATTAATATTTGATATATAAGAGTTCAATATGATAATTTGCTTACAAATTAATTGTTTAAAAATATTTAAAAATTAAATAGTTTTCATATTAATTTAATCCATATATTTTATTTTATACTTTTTAGTTAAAGAAATTATATTTTTCTTATTCAATTCAAGGATAAAAAAAATATAAAGATTTTAAAACTGTATACGTGATTCTTAAAATAATTTTACAAATTTATTGTGTCACTTAAATAAATATGTTCTTATTTGAAAGTTAAAAAAATATTAAATTTCCGGGGATATATTAAAAACTGAATTAGATTACATATAAATTCAAGTAAAAAGACAACGTACATGTACTTCAAAGAATTATTAAATATTTAAGATTTTATAGCCAAAATTTAAAAATAAAATAAAATTGTGCAACATATTAATAATTGAGGTGAGGCACTAATATATATTTTAGGGAGGATATAATTATAAAACACATAAATTGTAAGAATTTAAAAACATTTTGAAATGAGCAGGCCGGCTGGCCTTCATGGCTATTTTGGCAATTTCCTAAGACACCCCAACAGCCAACTCTTTTTTTATTTGATAAAAATAAGTTATTTTTTTAAAATATAATAACCTAAAAATAGCTAAATAAAATATATAAAATTAATAATTTATAGTTTATTGAGAATCTAAAAAGCAAGAAAAGTAGATTTTGTATAAATTATAACATTATAATTAATATATAATAAAAAGATAAAATTTAAATTATTGCCTAAGATCTTAAAAAATATTGAGCCACTCTAAAAATGAATCATCTAATATTTTGACAAATTTAAAAGAAGTGTTTTAATTAAAATTGGAGTTTTTTTAAAAATATTCTAAAAAATAAAAATATTTTTAAAAAAATACTCGGTTTCAATTTTAATTTTAAAAATATTTATTTTTTAATTTTTAATTTTAAAAATACTCATTTTTAGAGATATATTTTTGGTATACATTTGATATATTAAAAATATATTTTATTTTTAAGATATATATTAAGTATATATTCAATATATTAAAAATATACTAAAAATATAAGATATTTTTTTAAAAAAAAATTAAAACATGTGCTATAGAATGTAATTTTATAATTAAATTTTTTAGTAAAATTACCATTTTAAGAGCATATAATTAATAGGATGAGATACATAAGTGAATCGTTTCTTCACATGTTGCTATCTATCTAAATTAGATAAAAAAAATCGATTATTTTTTACATCTCTTTCAAGATAAAATGATTGAAAGTTTTGATTTTGAATATTCCACTTATCACTATAGTATAATTTATAGTTTGATTTAGTCCATTAAAAAGAGAAAACAATAGTAATAATAAGTAGTAATATTAATGGCGTTTTGGGTGACATTTGAACTCGAACAACATTGATTCTCAGTTGTATTTATTTTCTTACTGCTAGTTCAATTTTGTAGTGTCTTTGAATCTTCTTCTTCAGTTTCAGCTATAACTTTCTGAAGTTCTAAGATTTTTTCACATATTTACAGGGCTATTAAGATGTCTGAGTTTTTGAATTTTTTTTTATGCACTGAATAGTTTTGGCTCCATAAATATATATTTTTTCCATTATAGTAATAATAATAATAACAAAATCTTTTATAAAAAAAAAAGTAGTTTAACCCTACATATGCTACTTAAAATTTTTGACAAAAGGGGTTGAGGGCCTAGTCTAGTTGGTTAGTGCGTTGTGATGTGTCCAGTTGGTCACGAGTTCGATTTCCCATTTCGTTACCTTTGTGGTGAGTGTTGATCATCCTTGTGGTGAGTGTTGATAGGGGAGGACTACCCCCTATTGTGTAGTTCATGGGTTAAATCCCTCCAATAAATTAAAAAAAAAAAATTCTTGCCAAAATAATACAAGACAAGTTCAAATGCTAGTTTTTTTTTCCAATGTGCATTTTGAAGTCCAAAGTTAAAAAAATAATTGATTGGGTCTCAGGTCTCTTTCATCTTTTCTATCTCCAGTCGAGTGCCAACTCAAAAACAAATGCAATTTGCAGTTTAATTGGTCAGTTGTTAATAGCACGCGTAATGCTATAGTAGTCTATAACAACATGACAAGAACGTCAAATACTATTAGCCATTAATTAATTGGTCTCTTTTTTTTTGAACAGGAAGTATCCGAAATTTTGATTATTATATCTAAGACCAAAGGAAGAATAGTGCAGATAGTAATTAAATATTTAAATTTATTTTTAAATTATTTAAATATTTTTTTTATAAAAATAAAATTAAATAAATATAAATTTAATTGTAGTTATAAATTTTGTCAAATAATATTTTTTTTATATATGTGAGATTCACTTTTTTAATTTATATTGAATAAAAATTAATATTTTAATATTATATATTTTATTATAATTAAATAATATTTAATGTATATTAAAGCTGATATTATAGATTAATATTACTATAATTATTATTATTTTATAATATTATTATGAAATTTTTATTATTATTTTATTATTACTATAATTATTATTAATAATTAATTAAATGTGCATAACCTCAAAAAAAGAAATAAAATAATATAAATAAAATAATAATTAATAAATAAAATAATAGAAAAAGAAATTATTAATCTTTTAACTAATAAAAATAAAAAAATAAATTGTTATTTAATAAATTAATAATTTCTTTTTCTATTTATTTATTAAAATTAATTAATAAAAATAAAAAATAAATTTTTATTTAACAAATTAATAATTTCTTTTTCTATTTATTTATTTATTTATTTTTTATTTGTATGATAATTTTTTTTTATATTTTATATTTTGTTAATTAGTTTATATTTGTATTTTTTATTTCTTTTTCTCAGGGTAGTACACACTTAACTAATTATTAATAATAATTATAATACTACTAAAATAATAACAGAAATTTTATAATAACAGCGCAAAATAATAATGATTATAGCTTTAATACACATTAAATATAAATAAAATATATGATATTAAAGTATTAATTTTTATTTAATATAAATAAAAAAAGTAGATCTCACATATATATAAACAATTATTTGACGAAATTTATAACTGCTATTAAATTAATGCTTATTAGGCTTTAATTTTATTTTTTAAAAAATACTTAAATGATCTAAAAAATTTAGATATTTAATTATTACTTAGGCTATAATTTAAGTGTCTATTAAAATTTTTGGCCTTATATCCAAATTCTCTTTTGCAACCAATTACTAAAAAGATTTGTGTCTAGCTACATAAATACAATTAATTTTTATAACCAAGAAAAAAATTCTCGTAAAACACAAAAATCACATGCAAATGAGAGCCTATGTTCTTTGGAATATGTATGGGAGTAAAGTGTTAGTATTTTGATATTTTTGGAGTATGTAATTTGTCTTAATGATGATTGTAAGCATATGAGTAGCCTCTATTATGTGGAGTATTACTTTCTTCATTTCATTTTAATGATCGTATAAGAAAATATTTTTTCTTTTATTTCAAATACTACTTCTAGAAATTTAAATAGGATTAATTAAAAAAAATTAATTAGTAAAAAAATAAAGTAAGAAACTTAAAAAAATATTTAGATATATTTTAAATATATATATTTTTAAAATTTATAATAGCTAATTATTTTTTTATTTATATATACAATTTTTACATAATACTTAAAATAAAATAAAAAATAACAAACTTTTAGATTACAGTGTACCTAAATTAATATTATATCAAACTAGGCAATAAAGCAATTATAGGAGGTGTATCATATTTATGTGCTTATTTCTACTATCATGACCCAGTGGGCTTTACTTTTTGGGAAAATTGATAGGTTCCAAACTCATACACATTGAAAACTTTGAAGATTTCATACTAAAACATTAATTTGCATGGGCTGTGGCTCCTCTGAGTGGTAATTGCAATAAAAAAAGAAGCAAATAAAGGAGCATGAACTGCAGAGGAAGATCAAAGATTAGCTCAAGTCATTGAAGTTGATGGACCAAGAAGATGGAGATCAATTGCAGGTAAAGCAGGTAAATTTTTTCTTACTTTTATATATCAGTTTAAATAATGATATCCAATTAATTAACCCAATTAATTCCAATATTAGTATCCAGATGTTTTTGAAGCTTGATTATGTTAATGTTATTGCAGGTCTGAATAGATGTGGAAAAAGTTGCACGCTTGGATGGATGAATTATCTTAGACCAAATATAAAAAGAGGCAACATATCAGATCAAGAAGAGGATTTAATTCTGAGGCTTCATAAGCTACTTGGAAACAGGTAATTAAGTTAGTAATTAATTATACTAATACTATTATTAGTCTTACCTGGTGGTATCTTTGGAATGGGTTTTATTGTGAGAGATTGTCATGGATATTGTGTAGCAGGTAAGATTATGAACTCTATGGGTAATGGTGATCCTGTAATAGGGGAGGCAATTTGTTTTAGAGAAGCATTAAGCTGGTTAAAATCTTTGAATCTTCAACAGGTACATATTGAAACGGATTGTCAAGTTCTTACAAAAGCTCTTGATAGTTTGGTTGATGGAAATTTATCTTATTTTCACTGCATTGTTGAAGATTGTAAAGCTCTTTTGAATGAGCTCCAATTTGGCTATTCTTTTGTTTATAGGTCAGCGAATCAAGTTGCGCATAGTTGTGCTAGAGCAGCTGGTTCTATGTCTGGTCTCAGTTGGGGGGTATGCCCACCCAGTTTTCTGTATGAAGTTTTGATGGCTGATTTTAATAATATGCGCTAGAAGCGCCGAGCCAAAATTTCAAAAAAAAAAATACTATTATGAATTTAATGTTTAATCATTTTATAAATGCTTCCTTAATTAGGTGTCTTTAGTTGCTGGAAGATTGCCTGGTCGGACTGACAACGAAATCAAGAACTACTGGAATTCTCATTTGAGCAAAAAAATAAAGCAAAATGAGAAAAAAGAGAAACCCAGCATCCCAAGAGAAAACAAAGGAAGTTATAGAGATGGATAATATAGCTGCAAAGGGAAGTGAAGAAGGTACTATCAACAGACAAAATCATGACTTAAATTCTAAGTTTGTTGGAGATGAGTTGTCTGATTGCTCTACTAAAGGACCTTTGAATTTGGAATGGATGAGTAGATTTCTTGAATTAGATGAGACTTGGTTAGACTTACTTTGATGTTTCTAAACTTTGTTCTGTTCTCAAAACTTTCTTGTAATCTATATGCTATGCCCTTATTAAGGATCTTTCAATATTCCACTTAAAAGTTTCCTTCTTTTCTATTCTCTTTCTTTGTTTAATCATATAAAGAAAGAATTGAAACTAATCAAATAAGCCAGTAAATTACTGTTTTTAATAGCCAGAAAAATCCAATTCTTCGAATCGAGATTATTCCTATCATGATTCATTTTTCAAATCAAGGTTGTTCCACTATTAGTTCATGCATAAATATTAAAATAATGATCACATTCTCTAAATTTAAAAAAAATATATTTTAAATAGATTAGAACACTCTTCGTTGACTCATTAGTATTAAAATTACCATATTGTTGCTTTATTAATTAACTTATTGTTAACAAGTATATAGTTGGAAAAAAAAAACTAATTTTTTTATAACATAAAGTGGCAATTTCAATTGATTTTATTTTATTTTTCAAAAATGACAATTTTAGTGGGAGGAGGTAGTATATTTTTTTGTATAAATTATTTTTTTATATTTGAGTCAGGAAACTTCCCTACTGAATTTTAATGTAAAAATTAAACTTGAGATCTCTGATTAAATTAGAATAGTTTTTTACTAACGTATCTACATCCTCTAATATTTTTAATATTTTTATATCCATTAATAAATGTTATTTTTCAGACAAAAAAAGTACATTACTCCCCACCAAATACTAATTCTTGGATGGAAACAACATTAATTTCACTTATAAAATTCTACGTTACAATAATTTCCAACCTTATTCTATACAAACTAGCTAGCTTATATTACTCTAAGCACCACCAATGATCCAAGACCTTATAATTGGTGTATGATAAGTGGAGCTCCAAGTTGTGGTTGAAGAGTTATGTGAAGAAAAGGAGCATGAGTGTAAGAAGGTGAGAGCTCAAAAGAGAAATGCTGTAGAATCATAGCTAGAGCCATTTTTGCTTCTATGGTTGCAAAATTTTGGCCCAGACAAATCCTAGGTCCCCAACCAAATGGGTAGAATGCAATTTGATCCTTTGATGCCTTAGAAACCCCTTCCGCAAATCTCTCCGGTTTGAATTCTAACACGTCATCTCCCCAATATTCAGGATCATGATGAACAAGCAATACTGGTAATAGAAGCTCTACTCCTTGAGGAATTGACATTCCTTTTATGTTGGTTTCTCGGGCCGTGTGTCGAAACTGAAGAGCTACAGGTGGATATAACCTGAAGACCTCATTTAAGATCATTGAAACCTGCAAATTGAGTGAGTTTATTAGCTAATGAAAAATGGAAAATCTGGGGTTATAATGATAAAAATACTTACTATTTTGAGGCGATTTAAGTGGTCAATTTCTGGTGTTTTCTTGCCACAAATTTGTAAAACCTCTTGTCTTGCCTTTTCTTGCCAATATGGATTCACAGATAAAAGAATCATTGTCCAAGTGAGCCAGTGAGCAGTGGTTTCTTGACCAGCAAAGTAGAACAACTTACATTCCTCTATTATATCTTCATATGTTAAATCACTACCAGCTTCTTCTTTGTACTGTAATAGCAAGCCCAGCAAGTCAACGTTGCTATACTTGGCCTGCTCTTTTTTGTGGATCATATTTCTTAACGTTGTTTTGATCTCCTTGTCTATACTATATCTCCTCTTGTTATTTTTTGTGGGTAAGAATCTATATTCAATTATTGATATTAAAAAAAATCAACATCAACATCAAACAAGTTATTTAGCACTGAGAATGAAACTGTTTTTCTGAAAAAATATCATTTTAGATGTTACTGTGACTAAATGCGTCAAATATGTTAAATTCTCTTAAAAACAAATTTTAATGATTTTTCTGGTCAATATTTTGAACGTAGTATAGCGATGCTAATCAGATATTAAGATCAATCCTTTTTAATTGTTAATAATCTGAAAACCTTTTGAAAGTTCTCACAAATCAAACAATTGATTAAATATCTAATAGTCAATTGGCAAAGATGAATTGCAAGATTAGAAGAAATTAATTCACCTTAAACCAGGGATATAAATAGAAGTATAAGCCTGGAGGACCAAAGTAACTTGCTCCTTTTGAAGTTCAAATATTTGCTTGCCCTCTTGGTAGCTGCTTCCAAAGGCAGTTCGAGCAATAATATCACCAGCAAGAATATGAAATTCTGGCGCTACATCAACTTCACAAGACCCTTTAAGACTCACTAGCTCTTTCCATCGATTAATTAGATCACAACAACTTGTTGAAAATGCTGGCACCATCCCCTGTTGATTTTTTTTCCAATAAAATCCAGTCAGTAATTTTCAGTCAAATGTTAAAAACAAAAAAGAAACTGTGGAATTGCGAATTCGAACTCTATTTAATAAAAAAAGAGTTTATAAATCATAGAAGATTGAAATTGGGTACCTTTAGTTTCTCAAAGTGAAAAGCAGGGGAAATTAATTTTCTGCGTTTAGCCCATTTCTCTCCTTCCAAAGTTGCAATTCCTAGTTGTAAAAGATCCACAAGTGGGTTCGACGGAGGCTTCCTAAAATCACCATTTTTATCTGTTAATACTAATCTGATAAGTTCTGGGTCAGCCAATAGCAGTCTTGGTCTTGTTCCAAACCAACACATGGAGACTTTCCCTGTTTTTCAAATCCAAAATTGAGAGACGCAGTAATTGCAGTAGATAATATAATTAAGACCATAAATTGAGCTAATTTGCTTTACCATAGTTTTCAACCAATTCACGAAAGAATGGGGACACTCGTGGAATAATTGGGTCATTTAGAGATATGGGTTTAGCCATTGCTGCCATTGAAGAACTTGCCTTTTCTTTCTTGTCACCATGCAAAAACTTGTAAGAAGTGCCATTAATCCCTTGCTTCCTCAAATACTTCTCAAGTCTTTTTGGCCTTAACCAAATAATATTGGCAACTTTGAGTAGACCATATAGTGTTAATAATACAAAAGAGAGTAACAATGTTTTTAAAATAGAAGTGAAATCCTCCATTTTCTTGTTGCTACAAATTGCTGTTTGAGCTTTGAGAAAATTAAACTTAAGGGAATGGAATTTATAGGGTGGCTTGTCGATTCTTGTCAATTTTTTTTTTTATTTTGGGCTTAAAATGATTATCTGTCAAAAAATTGTGGCCCAATTGGAAGGTTTGTAGACCAAGAAATGGGTGTGTGGAAAATTGGAAATCAAGCCAAAAAAAGTTTGTCACTTATTCTTTTTATATAAATTTAAATGCTATACCAATTCAAACCAGAAATTTGTTCTATCACCAAAATAAATTCACATTGACTTTTTTTTTTTGGAAAAGAAAATGATAACGAAACAAGAGACAAGCAAAATTTGTCTTCCTAATTCCAATACCTTCTTGCCCAAGCATTAGACTGCTAATGTCACATGTTCACTATAATAATATCACTTGTAATGTGTTCAGCCGAGTATGGTCACTTTAATTAAAGATATATCCTATTTTTAAAGATATAAATCTAATATATAAAAAAGAAGAGAAGTGAAAAGTATTTATGAACACTTGTTGTATCAATTTGATTTGAAGTAATTGCTGGAAAATTTTGAAGGAAAAATTAAAATTAACTATGAACTATAATGTAAAAATTTATAGTGAAAGATGGGCACTTTAACAGCCATGTCTCTTAAAAAAATATGAATGTATTTTATTCTCTATAAATTTTAAATTATAATAATAAAATCTCTCAAGTTGTCATTTTTAGAAATATAAAATAAAACTAAAACAAATTCATTTAAATTATTTAAAAATAAATTAAAATGATTATTTAAACAAAATAAATTTATTGATTAAATTGAAAACTAAATTATTTATTTAAAAATTAATTAAATTAGCTAATGGGTTATTTAAATAAATTATTTTTTTAAATAAATAAATTATTTAACTAATTAATTTGTTTTTAAAAATTTATTTAAAGAAATAAATAAATAAAATTATTTATTGTTTTATTTAAACTATTCATTAACTAATTTAATTAATTTTTAAGTTGATAAATAAATTTATTTATTTAGATAACTGATTTAATTTATTTTTTTTAAAATAATTTAAATGATTTTATTTCTACTTACTGCTCTGCCAGTGCAAAACTTCAACTTCATGGGCTGATAAATGCCAAGGAAGTAACTAGTGATTGCCTTTGAGATTGAGCCGCATCTCTCTTTCAAAATAGAACACCAAAGTTGAATTGCCGCTCTGCTGCAAAAAGCGGCCGCATTTGTAAAACAAAACTATTAAAATTTTTTTTGCTAAATGACCAATAAAATTTGTTTAAACTTTAAATATTTATTTTAACTTTACTGAATTTATATAATATTTTACAGAGTTTGTAATATGCTTTATTTTACAAAGTTTGTTGCTGAAATGGTAATAATTGTTTAGTTGTGAAAAATATTTTTTATTTTTTTATTTTTTATTTTTTTATTTTTATTTATTTTTTAAATAAAAAATAAAAAATATTCTATAAAATTTAAAGTGAGAAACAACTTTTTGATTCTTCAAGAGCATATATTCTATTTAAAAAATAATTAAAAATATTTTTAAATATAAAAAATTATTTTTTAGTTTTCTAAATGAAAAATATTTTTAGCTAAACATAAATTTTATTTTTTATTATTTAAAAAAAAAAATTCTGGAGAACTTATTTTCCATAGAGTAAGTGCAGAGTTCGACTCAATATCTTTAATTTTGTGATTTTAAAAATGATAATTTGAGAAAAAAAAATTAATTAAATTAAATTTAATTGCAGTGTAAGTGATAAATATATTTATATTTGAAATGATGATGACTCAGTATTTTTTTCTAAACAAAAAGTATAAAAAATTAGGATGCGAGTACGAGGAGAAATTATATTGTAAAATCGTGGTTCCAACTAGTTGGAATCACAAATCACTCGAATCAAGGCATGTGGGATTTTTTTTTTTACAAAACTATCAATATCATGGCACTTTTTTTTTTGTTTTTTCAGCAAAAACGTAGGAGGAGTAAAACATATGAATCCATAAAAAATCTCCCTTTTGTCGAGTTTTTTTCCCTAGCTTTGTCGAGTTTGCCTGTCCTTACGGTTTTGCCGTCGTCGGCCTTAGCAATCTCAGGCGACCTCTTTTCAGTCGTTCCCTCTATTCCTTTCATACAGATACCACTCTTCTCCTTCACACTACTTAGATCTTCACTCACTCCAATCTCGATCTATAGATTTTGATTCTTTCTTTCGATCTTTCCTTCCGTTCTCCTTAATCTATAGATTCCGACCTAACGATTTCGATCTCTCTGTTCAGATCTTGATCTAAATCTCGACCGTCTAGCTTACCCTCTGCCACTGCTGTCCCGTTGAATTTCTTTCAGATCTCCTTGAAATGATCATGTTTTGCTTATTGAGCCCAGTGAAGAAGAGAGCGGCTGGGTGTTGGGGAGCTCCTAGTCCACCCTTAGCCTAAAGAATCTTAGATCTCTGGCTATTTTGGCTTTTTGAGTATAGTCATGGATCCTCCTGTTGACACTTCTTTGTGTTGCTTCGAAGTCCAAGGTCCAGATTTTATCTTCAAAGCTACACCCTTGTTGTTTGGTTTTTTCAGCTCTTATGGTTTTTGTTGACAGAGAGAAATCCTCTCCTTTGCGTGACTCAGCCTCTCTTCTGTACTATTGGCAGTGAATGTGTTTTGGGTTTTCCCCGACCCCAGTTCATCAAAGTTTTTCCTCTAATCTCTTGGGAAGCCCTTCTTATGCAGCTCATCTGTACGGTTTCATCTGAGCTCAGCTTACTCTCCCAATCAAGGATGGATCATCCTTATTTGCCCTCAATGTCTTTGCCATTTGTTCGGGAAAAATATTTCAGGAAGATAGTTTCGTTTGATCTTCCATTTGTGCTACTGGCTAGCAAGTGTGTCAAGGTTTTAAGCCTTGTTTTCCCCTTTAGCCATCCATCTTCAACCTATGGCCATTTTCTTTGAATTTTAGTGCGTCTGCCAAATCTTGCTTGTACAGAGTTTTGTGTTGTTTGTTGGGAGTTCTTGGATCTTTTTTGTAACATCCTCGTTTTTAGTAAATATTGGAGTAAATAATATGGAGATTTAAATATGAATAATGAGCAGAGAGAAATATAAGATGAGCATAAAATAGATATAAGATATATATTTGAAGTATATATAGAATATAAACTACATATATAAGATATATATATATATATAAATATGAAATATATAACACATTTATGCAAGATATAAATTGATATTAGAAGATAATAATAATAATAATAATAATAATAATAATAATAAAAGAAGAAGAAAGAAAAGTAAAAAAGGTAGTGAGGTGATTGACGGGATGATATTTAATTATATAATTATTTAATTATATTAAAAGAATAAGAATCGGAATTAAAAAGGAAAAAAAGGCTCATTTTCCTCTTTTGTTTTCTTAATGGTCGATCTAAAGGTTAGAAAGAGAGGGAGACAGAATTTCTTTTATATATATCGAAAATTCATAGAAAATTTAAGAGATTTAAGGATGTTTTAAGGTTTATTGAGGAAATCAAGTAAGCACTTCTATTTCAAGCTTGTTATCTATAGTTTTATAGTTATGTAGTTATGTGTGGTTAAAGTAGTGAGAGAAAGTTAGCATAAATGGTTAGACTTGATTGAAGATGAGTTAGTATGATAATATATATGGCGAATGATTGATTAAATTATTAAGATGAGTAAAGATAATGAATTTAGGTTTATGAGATGGTGAGGTGTAAATAAGGATTTTGATATAGACTATTATAATTTTTATAATATGTTGAATTAATGTTGTTTTAATATGTATATTGTGATTTTATCATAACAATTTGGATATGAGTAAGATTGGATGAGGTTAAGATCTGTTATTAAATATGTGGAATTAATATTTGGTATGGAAGTTGATATAATTGTGTAAATGAGTGACTTCATTGTTAAATGAGTACGTAGATGATGAATTTATGGCTAGATGTTAGAAATGGTTATAAATAATTGAAATTGAAAAAAGGTAGTAGAGGAGGAAATGAGAGTTTTGTTAGAAATGGATTGAAAATTGAGTAAATTTATATAAAATTGACATGAAAATACATATGAATTAATAATATAATTACTGTTGAATTATGTATGTAGGCCAAGATTGATTGAGTGAAAAAGTGAGGAAATTTTATTAAAACAAAGCTTAGAAATAATAAAAAAAGGTTAGTACATATCTTGATTTTCATATAATGTGTATTGTATTAAGTTAAATATAATAATTTGTGTGAATTGTGATGCCACGAGCATCGTATCAAGAGAGCACGGGCGTGGTCCTATGATGCCATGGCCGTAGGCCCTGTTTGGACTTGTTGGAAGCTTTATTTAATGATATATATGCATGTCACATTATTATATGATGCAAAGTATATTGATAATAGTATGAAATGAAATATGTTTTTGTGTTATGACATGAGCATGATGAAAATGAATATTAAATGACGAATAATCATCACATAGTGTGATAATATGAAAAATGTGATATATATGAGAAAGTAAGAAAAATGCCCAAGAAATGTGGGTAAAGAGGTCACATTATACATGTGACTAAAATTATAAAAAAAGAAATATGATTGAATATATTAGAATAATTCATGACAAAGTGGGAATGAAAAATGATAGAAGTGATTATATAAGATGAAAATATATATGAAATGTGTGTGTTGCTCTGCATAGTATCTTGATCCAGAGGGTTGAGTGTGATGTTATCGATATGGCATGCATATGATATTATTCGCCTTCGGAGCTAGAAGCTGGGTGTCACTATTAATTATTTTCAGAGTAGACACTGAGTGTCACTAAGATGAGATTATTTGTCTTCGGGCTAGACGCTGGACATTAACTGTTACGATAGACTAAATAAATTTCTCTAAAACTTGAATACTATGCAGGGTTATTTAGGCCCATTATATGTGTTTGTGATAAATTAGAATATTACTATGATTTGTGGATGGAAATAAAGTATATACATAATAATAGTAAGAAAAATATAAAGAACATAGATTATGAAGATAAGTAATGTATGTATTGTGAGTTTGATGTTTTGTATACATATTGTATGTATAATAAGGAATGCAATATGAATTCATGTGAATGTTATGTTTATATATAAGTCATATATGTACCACTAAACTTTCGAATTTAACGCGGTTGTGTGAATCGTGTAGGTAAGTAGGGTGCTGATAGAGAAGTTAGATTGTTGTTGCCACAAAAAGACTAAAGGTGCTTCGGGACCAGCTTAGCAGGTGGTGCATGAATAAGTTTATGATTTTGTAATTTTGATTATTTGTATATATATAAAAGAGTGAATGTTAGAAATAATATGCGAGTATATATGTATGTAATTATATAAATAAAACAAAGATATAAGGATTTTGGAAATATTACTTTATACACATTAAGTTTTGCTAAATTTTCTATTATAAACTATATAATCATTTTATTTTGGAAGAAAAAAAGTTTAAACTAAGTTATAAAGTGGCATCCTTACACTTTTTATGCTTATTATATATATACGAGGCATATGTGTGGTACGTATATATATTATAAGGGTGTTATATTTATTTTGGTATCAGAGTCGAGGTTTAAGGTTCTCGACCTAGGTAAGTTTCGAAAATGAGAAAGAAAAATTTCAAAATAGTGATTTGAGTTTTAATGCATGCATATGCATTAACACTTGTTTTGGTCTTTGGTGTAACAAAGTTCATTCGATGTAACGGATAAAAGTTAATGTGGTGTCTGGGAATAAATTAGAGTGGTGCAACGGAAGTGTCATTTTAGAGATTTTAAATTAAGGATCTTTGGAGCATTTAATTGAAATTAAGATTTGTGGTTGATAAGTATTATAGTTGCTGAAAATTCTATTTATGTGTTGCAAAATGATTTTGTTTGAATTTTTAGATTGATTTAAAGATTTTAGATGAGCTTAAAATTTTAATAAAAAGTTTTTCTATATGTTAGTATTCGATGTATAGAATTTCATAATTTTTAAAGATGGTCTACTATTTAATAAAAATAGAAGAACACGGATTATTAGAGTAATTTCAGTAATTCAGAATTTGTAAAAGTTGAGAAACATATTTAAAAACTATAATAAATTAATTCAGAGAAATCAAAAATTTTACATACAATATCATATATATTTTTAAAACATATAGTTAAAATTTCATGAATTTTTATTAGGATTTGATACCTGAAACAAATGGATGAATAAGTACTGCTAAAAAGATTATCAAAAAAATAAAATCTATTGGTTTGAAAAACTTAATTTTTAAATATAGTAAATCAGAATAGAAAAATCTAAAATTTTAAATATAAGTCTATATATGTGTCATGTGAATATGGTTAAAATTTTATAATTTTTTGTGAAATTTTGGTAATGAATAAAAAGTTGAAAATTGAGATTGACATGAAAGTTAGGAAGTTATGTAGATTTGTGGAATTGAGTAACAAATAAAGTTTATGTGACAAATGATAGAAGAAAATTATTAAAATTTACATATAGATTGGTAAATATATGAAGAAGAGATATGGAGTTTTTAATAATTAGAACAAAAAGTTTAAAATTAAAATTAAAGAGAGAATTAGTATATATCAGTAAATCTTTTTATTGTGGAAGTATATAGAGGATTTATTAAAGTGATAAATAGTATTGATTTAGTCAAGATTTATTTTAAGTGAATAAAAGCTTATATGTGATTATATGTCATTCCTTAATATGATCAATTAAAAAGTGAATTTATATAAATGTTTGCATAGATATAAATTAATGGATATAAATTATTTATTATGTAATTATGTGTGAATACAAAGATTGATTTGAATTGGGTAATGCAAGGTATTTGATGATGTTTCTTAACAAGTTATCTATAAGTTGATGGAAATATGAATTGATTCAAAGGAATAATAAGTAAAGTCAATTATATTAATAATTGCTAATTTATAATGTTGAAATACGTATATTTATGGTGCTTGCAAGAGAAATAAAATATTATAATAAGTAAATAGAAACTATGGTGGTGACAATTTGATTTCAGGTGCAAATTATTTTTGGAGCTAAATGGTTATTTTAGGTGTGTAAGTTAAAGAGATGAAATATTGCACTATTTATATAATTATAGAAAAATGTATAATAAATTACATGAATAATGTATTAAAGAACAACTTTGGGTTAAATAAGTTATATGCAAAGATAATGATAACATTATTATTTGAGTTATGAGAAATGACAGAACAACGAAATGGAAATAAAAATTTGAATTTTATTATAATTCTAAGAAATATGATATTAACTATATAATTTAATAAGTAAAGTATCTAATTGTTGAATTATTTAGTTGGAGGGTTTTGAAAAGAAATATAGGTATACAAATAGTTTGAAATGCAATTATGTATGGATGGAAATTTAGGGATTGATTGAAATTGTGGATATTGAAAAGAGAAAAGATAAAAATTGAAGTAAGTACAATTATATACATGTTAGGATTATACAGTATAAATGATTGGATGGTATTTCTAAAAATTTATATACACGGTGATTGAAGTATACGTGATGGTTTTGAATTAAAGGAATTGCGAGTAAATATAAAAGAATGAGATAAATTAAATTATGTTGATTGTAAATGATTAAAGAGGAAGAAATTATTATTAGTAAAGGGAATTTGATGAAAAATTAAATTTAAATGTTTTGTGTTAATATTGGTGAGCAATAAGAGATATTCCGAAAGATGAATTAAGAATATAAAAGAAATTAAATAGTATTATGTAATGTGTATTGTATTAAGTTGAATTGTGATGCCATAGACATGGTATCAAGAGAGTATATTGATAATAGTATGAAATGAATTATGTTTGTGTGTTTTAACATGAGAATGATGAAAATGAATATTAAATGATGAATGTACATCACATAGTGTGATGATATGAAAAATATGATACATATGAAAAAGTAAAAAAATGCCCAAGAAATATGGGTAAAGAGGTCACATTATACATGTGACTAAAGTTAAGGAAAAAAAAGATTGAGTATATTGGAATAATACATATGACATAGTGGGAATGAAAAATGATAGAAGTGATTATATAAGATGAAAATATATGTGAAATGTGTGTGCTGCTTTGTATAGTATCTTGATCCAGAGGGTTGAGTTTGATGCTATCGGTATGACATACTTATGAGATTATTTGTCTCTTGGGCTAGACACTGGGCGTCACTATTAATTATTTTAGGACTAGACACTGGGTGTCACTGAGATGAGATTATTTTTCTTTGGTCTAAATGTTGGACGTCAACTATTGCGATAGACCAAATCAATTTCTCTAGAACTTGAATACTATATAGGATTATTTGTGCCCATTGTATATGTTAGTGATAAATTAGAATATTACTATGATTTGTGGATGGAAATGAAGTATATACATAATAATAGTAAGAAAAAATGTAAAGGATATAGATTATGAAGATAAGTAATGTATGTATTATGAGTTTGATGGTTTGTATATATATTGTATGTATAATGAGGAATGCAATAAGAATTCATGTGAATGTTATGTTTATGTGTAAATCATATATCTACCACTAAGCTTTCAAGTTTAACCCAATTGCGTGAATTGTGCAGGCAAGTAGGATGCTGATAGAGAAGTCAGATTGTTGTTGCCACAAAAAGACTGAAGGTGCTTTGGGACCAGCTTAGCAGGTGGTGCATGCATGTATACGTTTAGCATTTTGTAATTTTAATTATTTGTATATATATAAAAGAGTAAATGTTAGAAATAATATGTGAGTATACATGTGTGTAATTATATGAATAAAACAAAAATATAAGGATTTTGGAAATATTACTTTATACATATTAAGTTTTGCTAACTTAATATTTTCTAATGTAAACTATAATCATTTTATTGCGGAAGAAAAAAAGTTTAAACTGAGTTATAAAGTAACATCCTTACACTTTATATGCTTATTATACTTATACGAGGTATATGTATTGTACATATATACAGGGCCGTCTAACACCATGTGCAACAAGTTCAATAGCACAGGGCCTCAAAAAATTATGGGGCCCAATAATATAAATCCAAACATGTGATTTTCATATTAGGGACCTAAATTTCAATGTAAGAACATGACCTCTTTTATTTTTGCAAATGTTTAAGACGGCCCTGCATATATATGATATAAAGATGTTATATTTTTTATCTGTTCTTATTATTTTTGGCAGTGTAGCTTTGTTGTTTAGAGGGCTGGATCCTCTTAGATTGGTATGTTGTATTCATTGTGCCCTCCATGTTTTTGTTATTCCTATAGTCTTGGACTCTACGGGTCTGTTAGCTGGGTGTTTTATGTCCTGGACTGTTTATGTAGTTTGGATTGTGTCTCTCCCTCTAGGGGAGTTTATAATATCTGTTTTTAGTTAATGTAAGCTTTCTTTCCCTGATAAAAAAAAACATATGAATCCATATGTATTACTTTTCTCTCTCTTCTCTAGCCAATTACCATCTTCTTCTCCGTTCATCTTCTTCCTCTTTTTTTTTCATTTAAATAATAAATAAAGGGGCAAAGGTAAAATGGGAGAAGGGATATATAAAATATAGTGAGAGTTCTGTTGGAGTACAAATGGAGAAATCAATAGAGAATGTGTAAAGGTGAAGAACTCAACCCCTTCACTGTCACAGCTAACCAAAATTCGGATTGCAGATCAAGTGTGTTAAAAAATTATCTATCATTTCATACTTGAAACTAACCCTAGTTATAGTTGGAAGCTTTAAGACAGAGTGAGGTATTCAATTTTTGGAGATTTGATTTTAGTAATCCGATTATTGATGAATTTTACCAATTATGAATTTGTTTTATTTTTTAAGCAATAGAAAAAGAAAAATTATCCAAAAAAAAAACCTTGGTTTTTGATATTGTTTTTCATTTGAATTGACTATTAATATCCGTAAAATATTGTCACATATTGATATAGAGGCTTGTTGTACCAATTATAAAATTCTAGTTGATATCCCCATTTGATAATATAATCTCTCGAGTATGAGTATCCGTTGATCATATCAATTGATCAAATTAAAGTATTATCTAATTTTCTAAAATAATAATATGATTGGTCATCAATCTAAGATTTTGATCTTACAACATCTCATGGATAACAAGCAAAGTCAACCTACTTATTTCATTAGTGTTTAATAAAAATAAAAATAAAATAAATCACATTCAAAGTTTTTATTTTTATTTTTTAAAAAATATTGAGGAAGAGATTGGGTAAAGATTGTTGATTTTAAGCCAATTGATGAAGCTCCAATTCTCCATGAAAGGCGAGATTTTTAGAGCAGAGAAGAGAAGTTAAAATGATGACAAATATAAATATAAATATAAATAGGACCACAGTATTATTGAAGAATTGGCCTTGCCTCTTTACGGGAAACAATGAAAGGTGCTTTTCTAAGTAAAGTCCACACACTTCTTTTATATTATAATTATTTTAGGCTCGTATATTATTATTTTAATAAAATTCAAATACAATGATTAATTTTTAGTATAATTTTATTTTCATATATTTGTAGAAAAATTTAAAAATACCACTATGTATACTGCGATTAGTTATTATATTTTTGTATATAATTTTATTATATATAATATAAAAATATTGGTTTTCTTAACTTACTTTAAAGGACTTTTTTTATTATTTTAGATGCAAAATTTCATTTATTTATTTATGATTTAATTTCAAACTCATCCATAATTTTTGTTATTTTTAACTAATTTCTATCCCACATTGAGAGATATGGGATATGGGAGAGGGGGATTAAAGTTATAAATAGGCCCCTCTCCTTTTTAGTTAAATCATTCCAAAAATAAGCTTAGTTATTTATAAAACTTATTTTCTCTTTTTTTTTCTTTTGTATTTCTTTTTCGAAATTAGTAATATTATTTTGGTGGTGTCCGAGGACGTAGACAAAATTAGCCGAACCTCGTTAAATTTGGTATTCTCTTTATTAATTATTTAATAACTATTTTTGGTATAGTTGTGGTGGTATTTTGTGCTAGTAATTATATGTCTATGAAAACTCTGTCTAAGAAAAGATTTGGTATTTAAGATTGTCTATTATGACTCACCTCTCTTTTATGAGAATTATCCTAGTATAATTGTTGGTGCAATTGTTCACACACTATACATATTATTGGTAAAAAAAATTAATTTAATTTTATAACAATTGGTATCATAGCCAAGTTTTTCTGAGTATGCTCTGTGGTTGCAGCCTAGTCTGATCTTCCACATCCGAACAAATTTTCTTGGATTATTTGTATTCTGCATTTGTTAGCTATTAAACAAGTTTTTGAAGCAGAGATGGTAGACGACTCAGGCAAATCATCTACTCTAAAGAAGATAGCATCCACTTCGTCAATTTGGTCAAGGAATGTTGTGTCAAATGCTAGATTTACAGTAGAGATTTTTTATGGTATGAGTTATTTTGGTATATGGTAAAATGAGGTTCTAGACGCTCTCTTTCAACAAGGTCTAGACATTGCCAATGAAGAAGAGAAACCAGAAGACATTGATAAAAAAAATTGAAAAGCCATCAATTGCGTAGCTTGTGGTACAATTCGATCGTACCTTTCTAGATAACAGAAATATGTGTTCTGCAAGAAAGTTTCCACAAGTAAATTGTGGAAGGCATTGGAGGAAATTTTTTTAAAGAAAAGTAATCAGAACAAGTTTCATATGAAGAAGAGATTGTTTCGCTTCACTTATGTTCCTATTACCACTATGAATGAACATATCACCAATTTTAATCAGCTGGTAGCTAATTTGATGAATTTGGATGTGACTTTCAAATATGAAAATTTGGCTTTGATGCTTTTGGGGTCCCTTCCAGAGGAGTTTGAGTTTTTTTAAATAACTCTACTCCATGGGAAGGCTGAAGTGACTCTCTCTGAAGTAACTGCTGCACTATACAGTTACGAACTATAAAAAAAGACAAGAAAGAGAGTTCAAGTGGAACAGTAGAAGCATTGAAAGTAAGAGGCCGCTCTCAAAGCAAGAAGAGAGAAAAGAAGGGGGGATCAAAATCCAGACTAGCTAAAGATGAATGTGTCTTTTGCAGGGAGAAAGGGCATTGAAGATAAATTGTCCCAAGTTGAGTAATAAAAGCAAATCTGATAAAGGAAAAGTTATCGTGAATTTAAATGTAGCTGACTATGATGATGAAGACTCATACCTTTCATTAGTTGTTGTGTCATCAACAAGCTCTTTTAGTGTATGACTACTTGATTCTGGTTATAGTCATCATAACACAATAAATAACGGTCCATGTATGATGAAAATAATTAGTTCAATCCAATTGAGAAATCATGAGGATTAATCAGAATACTATCAAATGTCTGATATATACCGAGTTTGAAGAAGAATCTCATCTCTGTGAGAGTCTTAGAATCAAAGGGCTTTATTGTAAATGCAGCAGATAGAGTAATGAAAATTATCTCCGGTGCACTGGTGATGATGAAAGGATTAAGAAAGGCCAATTACTTATATTACTATCAGAGTAATACAATTATTGAGATAACAGTAGTAGCTTCCAGTAATGATCAAGAGTTGAAAGCAATCAGATTATGACATATGCGCTTGGAACATGCTGATGATAAATTCTTGAAACTATTGTTATATTAAGAATTATTGAAAGTAGTGCAACCCCAAAAGTTAAATTTTTATGAGCATTGTGTCAAAGGTAAGCAGACTAGAGTGAAGTTTGGCACTGCAACTCATGATACAAAAGGTATTTTGGACTATGTTCACTCAGATGTGTGGAGTCCTTCCAAGATAGCTTTAATAGGAGGAAAGCACTACTTTGTAACATTTATTGATGATTTCTCTCAGAGAGTATGGGTGTATACTATAAAGAAGAAGGATGAAGTGTTGAGAGTTTTCCTCATCTGAAAAAAGATAATGAAAACTCAGCAAATGTCTCCGCACAGATAATGGTAGAGAGTGTAAAAGTGATACATTTTTAAAATTCTGCCAAGATGAAGGTATTATTAGATACTTCACAGTTAGAGATACACCACAACAGAATGGGGTGGCAGAATGCATGAACCGGACATTGGTGAAAAAAGTTTGGTTTATGTTGTCCAATGCTGGGTTGGGTAGATAATTTTAGGCTGAGGCTGTGACATATGCATGTCATCTCGTTAATTGCTTACCATCAACTAACATCGATGGTAAAACACCTTTGGAGACGTGGTCTAGAAAATCTGCTACTGATTATTATTCCTTACGTGTGTTTAGTTCCACTGCATACTACCATGTTAAGGAATTAATGTTAGATCTGAGGACAAAGAAAGCACTCTTTATAGGGATCACCACTGGTGTGAAGGGACTTCGCCTTTAGTGTCCAGAGATAAAAAAGATAGTCTTTAGCAGAGATGTTACCTTTGATGAGTCTACCGTATTGAAAAGGTAACAAATGAAATTGTGCAGCAAACAGATGGTACTCCACAACAGGTGGAGTTTGAAAAAAGAATTATTAACCTAGCAACAAATAAAATAGATGAAAATACTCCTATGGTAGAGGTGAAGTCAGATGAAGAAGAGGTTCCTACTCAAGAACCTCCATAGCAACAAGAATCTATTGCAATAAATAGGCCACAACGAGAGATTCGCAAACCTACTCGATTTGATGATATGGTGGCTTAGGCATTTCTAATTACAAATGATGGTATTCCTAACACTTATAGTAAAGCTATCCAAAGTTCAAAAAAGGAGAAGTGGAGGAAAGCCATGAATGATGAAATGCAGTTCCTTGGAAAGAATCAGACATGAAAGCTAGCTAATCTTCCAAAGGGAAAGAAGACAATTGGATACAAATGGATATTTATAAAGAAAGAGGAATTTTCTGATAAGAACTATGTGCACTACAAGGCAAGATTGATAGCTAAAAGCTATGCTCAGATGGAAGGAATTGATTATAATGAAGAAATTTTCTCCAGTTGTAAAATATTTCTCCATTAGAATTTTATTGGCCTTGGTAGCACAATTAGATTTAGAACTCATTCAACTTGTTGTAAAAACTGTATTTTTACATGGAGACTTAGAGAAGAAAATCTATATGACTCAGCCAAAAGGGTTCAAGGTTGCTGAAAAAGAAAAACGGGTATGCAAATTGAAAAAATTATTGTACGGATTAAAACAATCTCCGAGACAGTGGTACAAACGATTTGACAATTTTATGATGAGGTAGAAGTACACCAGGAGCAAATACGACCATTTTGTGTATTTGTACAAGCTATAAGATGGATTTTTCATATATCTTCTCCTGAATGTTGATGGTATGCTGATAGATTCAAAGAATTAAAGAGAAATTGAGAAGTTGAAGGCTCAGCTGAATCGGGAGTTTAAAATGAAAGACTTGGGTGAAGTTAAGAAAATCTTAGGCAGGAAGATATGCAGAGATAGGAAGAAAGAGAAGCTTTGTTTGAATCAAAAATATTATCCGAAGAAGGTACTACATCATTTTAGACTAAATAAAAAGTCAAAATCTATAAGTACGACGCTTACACCTTATATGAAACTCAATGCATCTTCATCTCATAAAAATGAAACAGAACATGAGTACATGTCAAAGGTTTTGTATGCAAATGCTGTTGGTAGCTTGATGTATGCTTTGGTGCGTACAAGGCCAGACATTTCACAAGCAGTTGGAGTTGTGAGTAGGTACATGCATGATCCTAGTAAGGAGCACTGACATGTTGTGAAATGGATTCTGCGATATATTCTGAACACCGTAGATGTTGGATTGATATTTGAGCGGGATGAGAAAGATGGTTAATGTGCAGTTGGATATTGTGATTCCGATTATGCTGGTGATTTGGATAAACGTCGATCAACTACTGGTTATGTGTTTACATTTGCTAAGGGGTCAACTAGTTAGAAGTCTATGTTACAGTCAACAGTTGTCTTATCCACCACGAAAGCAGAGTACATGGCAGTATCAGAGGCTGTTAAAGAAGTAATTTGGCTTCAAGGGTTGCTTGGTGAACTGGGAGTTAGACAAAAGCACATTAAAGTGATATTCATTAAGCAAAGAACTAAATTTATCATGCAAGGACGAAGCACATCAATATTCGGTATCATTTTATAAGTGAGATTTTGGAGAAATGTGAAATATTAATTCAGAAAATTCGGACCACTGACAATTCCGCAGATATGTTGATAAAGGTGGTGACAACTGTCAAATTTAATCATTATTTAAACTTGATCAATGTTTTGAGAAATTAAAGATAAGAGCTATACAATGCATTTGAATATACCACTGAAATAGTTTCTTATGAGAGAAGATTTACAGATTATAAATAGAAAAATAATCAAAGTGAAGATTTGTTATTTTTTGACTAATTTATATCCCACATCGAGAGATGTGGGGTATGGGGTAGGGGGATTAAGGTTATAAATAAGCCCCTCCCTCTTTTAGTTAAATCATCCAAAAAATAAGCTTATTTATTTATAATGTTTATTTTCTCTTCTCTCTCTTTTATATTTCTTCTTTGAACTTAGTAATATTATTTTTGTGGTTTCCGAGGACGTAGAAAAAATTGGTCGAACCTCGTTAAATTTGGTGTTCTCTTTATTAATTATTTAATAGCTATTTTTAATATATTTGTGGTGGTATTTTGTACTAGTAATTATATATTTAGAAAAATTCTCTCTAAGAAAAGACTTGATATTTAAGAGTGTTCATTGTAATCCACATCTTATTTCTAAAAATTATCCTGATATAATTATTAGTGTAATTATTTACATACTATATATATTATTGATAAAGTATTAATTCTATTTTACAACAATTTTGAAATCTAATTCATATAAAAAAATAAAAACAAAACATTAACTAATGATTATGGGTCGACATCAAGATTTGAAAAACAACATAGAGGTTTTCTTTCAATCCCGGATCCAAAAACTATATATTATATTGATGAATTAATTTTAGTTTGATTGTTAAAAAAAAAAGAAGGAAGAAAGGGCTTTTTCACAAGTATAGAAATAAAGAAATGAAATACTTTTTTCGTGTAAAAAAATTTATTTTATTTTAAGTATTTTTTAAAAATTTTAATAAAATATTAATTAAAAAATATTAATATTAATTTTATTAATTAATAAAAGAGAATAAATAAAATAAGATAGATGAAAATAAATATTTAAATAAATTATAATAATTTTTTAAAAAATTTATAATATTTAATTAATTTTTTAATATACGAGTAATAATTTTTAATATATAAGGAAAAAAATAGAAATGAAAAATGAGCCGTTGATGAAGATAGTCCTCGAGATCGGAAAGGAGACACAGAAATTAATGTCGGAGACAGGAGGACAACGTACTGTACTCAGATTCACGTGCACCTCTTTTCTATACTTCCAAATTCATGTCTCTCTCATGTCTCTGCTGCACTGCATTTCCTTCTGCTAGAAAACACCCTTTCACACGTGTCATCCTCTTTTATTTTTTCTATTCGGCTCACTCATTATTATTATTTTTTATTTTAATATTATTTTTAATTTCTCTCGCTATGCAACAACTATTCTGTCAAGTGAATCCTTCTTCTTCTTTTTTTTTTTTTTATTGGAACAAAAAAAATCAATTGGAAACACATATATTGTGATAATTATAAATACTAATAAAATTACTATAAATTTATTGTCGCGTATTACTTAATATATTTTTTTAATAGCACTGTTATTTGTACAAACTCATGTATATAAAATTTGTATAATTAATTAAAAAATTAATTATACCTTTAATATAAAAATATCTATTAATAATTTGTTTTTTTACTTTGTGCAATTAATGAAATCATACTAATTCCAATACCTCATTAATAGCACATATACATTTAAATTTGTAAGTTTTTTTCAAATTTTTAATTACATTTATTATCTAATAAATAAAATAATATGTAATTTTAAAAGTATATTAATATTTCTATACTGAATAAAATAATAGATATATTTATAATAAAATTATTAAATATATACTAATATTTTTATAAAATAAAAAATATTAACTGGTTCTATATTGAAATTTTATTGAAATTTGTGCAATAATTTTGAAATATGTATATATTTTTTATTAATCATTTTAAAAAATAATAATTTAAATAAATTTAAATAAAATAATATATGCTCTAATAAAAATTAGAGTATTCATTATTATTTAAAGGGTGTCAATATTCACTCATTAACAGTACCCTTATAAAATATATATTGAACAATCTATTTAATATAAGATATGCTTAATTGTAAAGATCATTCTAATTCAATTGTACCTATATTCTTTTGACAATAAAATTATTTATTAACAAAAAAAGTATAAAATATCATTCTATGATTAATTCATTATATAAAATTAATGTTGTTAAATTTAAAATTTTTCATTTAATCAATTAATTAATAGAGTTAATTTGGATCTTGTAAGAAATTTTAACACTTCATCAAATTAATTGAATACTAGCTAATAGTTCATTTAATTTAAGAATTTGATAAATTAATTTTCAAATATAATTAAAATATAATTAATGATGAATTTATTAAATTAAATAATAATGATATGAATATAATATATATATATATATAAAGCAAGTTACATATAAAAAATACAATATATATTATATATGATTTCATATAAAATTAAATAAATGATAGTAAATTTAATTATTCATTTAACAAAAAAATAAAAATAAAATAGTTAAAAATATTTAATTATAAATTATTTTATGTATTAAATAATATTAAAAAATAAATTTGTCAAGTTACATAAAATAAAAAAAAACAAAGGTCCAATTTTTGCTTATATCTTATTAATAATTGGTAAAAAAACAAATATGCTATACATACTCAACACTTCAGTTGAGTAATTTAAATATTATTTAAGTGGTTAAAATAATTACAACTAATTTAAGTTGCTCATGTGTCATTAATGAACACCTTTTCGTATTAATAAATACTAATTTGTATTAATGAATACCATTTTATATCAACGAACGATCATTCCAGTTACTAACTCGTGTTAATGAATGCTCTTTCGTGTTAATTAGTTAATGCAAAAATTAAAATAATGCTTATTCGTATTAATTGATAGCATTACTACTTCACCAAATGCAGCTTCTTCATTTCTATCATTGCCTTTAGTCCATCCATTTTTTCAGTTTTTCTTCCATTTTATTGTTATGTTGAAATAATAATATTGTCTTTTCTTATTCAATTACCAATTTTCCTTTAATATTTTATTTTCACTGCAATCATATTGAAAATAGCTTTTTTTTAGTTGTTGGCTCAAGAGACATGTTGAAAATTATGATTTTATGTCTGCATTATTTTCATTTTTTATAAATAATACCAAAAAAAAAAAAAGACAATTTTACTTTTCCTATTACACGTTTTTGAAATCTTAAATTTATTAAAATGACTCAACATTCATTAGCACGAGCATTAATATAAAAAGGCGTTTATTAACACAAACAGAGATTCATATTATATAGTATTAACAAACAAAAAAGCAATTTAATCAATTGTATTTATCCAACCAGTAAGATGACTGCATTTGTCAAATTTTATTTATTTTTGTTCAAATTGAAATTTTGTAAATAAAATTGAAAAAAAAAGTTAATTTTTTATATATTTTTTTTCTGATTAACCTTACATTTTTTTTAGCATGAACCCTACATTACTATAATATAATATCTAAAATAATTGGGAAATTATAAGTGCATTATGCATGGTTTTTTATCCTATTTATTTTTTATTTTCAGTCTTTCTTATTGAAACAATCTACATTAATTTTAAATCAAAATATACTGTGTTTTTATTTGACAAAGTATTTTTTTTTTAAAAACTCTTAATTTCAATCTCATTTAAAATCAAAAGATGAGATTACACTATTATTAAATTCTCTCAATCCCTCTGAAATTATCACTTTTATAAAAAAAAATTATTCCTCTCAAATTATTGCTTTATACAATAAAAAATTAATTAGCTTTCTTCTAACTATAGCTTCATCGTTAATGACTTAATTAATGAAGTAAAAATATAGAATTAATGAATTAACATATTGTATTTTAATTCATTCAAAATAATTTTATACTCCTTCCGTTTTATTTCAAGTGTCGTGCAAGAATAATACGTACAAACTAAGAAAATGATTAACCATTATAAATTTCATAAAAATTTTATTATAATTTACCTGACTACCCTTTCTTATATTTCACCCTACTTATTTTCTTTTATTAATTAATAGGGGTAATATTAAAATTTTTTAATTAATACTCTCTTAAATTTCTAAAAGCGACATTTGAAGTGAAAAAAATTTTTTTTAGATGACACTTGAAATGAAGCAGATGAGTACAATATTTAAGAAATTTAATTACTTTCTTAATATGCGTGTATGAACTAAAGACGACGATTTTAGGAAGACGAAAAGAGTACCATATTTTACTGCATGACAATAAATAAAACCTAAGAGAGTTAATTATAGGATTTTTGAGGTTTTCAAACCGCAAATAAGATATCTTTGTACATCTCCATTAATAATATTCTCGAATTTATTACTTTAAAGAAAAACAACAAGCAAGAGAAAAACCTTTCAACTATTAGCTTTTCTTTTATTTCAATTTCAAAAAAGAACATATTACTATATGTTCTTGGTAGAAATTACGAGATTTTTGACTGCAAATTATTACATTTAGTGGCGAAACAAAAAATTAGAAGCGAGAGGGCCACTGGAATAAAACAAGACATTAAACCAAAGTTGTGTGCGAGATCACGGAAAACTATGAAATATGTCATCAGAAACTAAAGAATTTGCTACCAACATAGAGCGAGTTACCAGCCCTTCGACTTCTCCTCTAATTCCGCCGCTAATTACATTTTATTGGTTTAACAATATATTGAAATTCTAAAATTATTCCAATTAGCCTTTTATTTCAACCGACGTAAAAATTTTTAAAAGTCAGAATCATAAATTTAAATTAAATAGAATTAAGAATATGCAGAGAATTGAGTTTACTAAAACCTTACAGTCTACTCTTATAATTGTTTGTGCATTAAAGACTAAGAAGGTGTTTCTCAAAACTTAAAAGCTGGTCAAAACTGATTATAAGCTGTTTTTAAATTATAAGTTGTTTATTTAAGTGTTTCTGAAAACTTAAATAGTAGATTATAATCTGATTTTAATCAGTTTTTTAAAAGTTGGGTTTTGCTACTTTTTTTTAGGCACTTATTTTTTAAGCAGTTTTGACCAAGTAAAAGACCATACTATCCCTACCAAATCTTCAATATTCCAAATTTGCCCACCCTATACACTTTAGTTCCAATCAAAATTCTTTTACGTTTATTATTATTATTATTAAATAAATTTTATTATTATTATTATTATTGCAAAATAAATTTTGAATTGATATTTAAAAAATTATTTTTATACAATAAATAAACTCAGGGACAGTTTGGTTATTTTGACAATTTCTGCAATTAAAAACTGATTATAAGCTGATTTTACAGAAACACTTAACTGTTTATCAGCTGATTATTAACTAGTTTACAAAAACGCTTAACTGTTTATTTTTAATCTGATTATAATCTAAAAATCACTTATTCACAATAAGCTGAAAAGTTCCAGTTTTGAGAAACACCCTCTAAAAGACCAACAAGCAATGATGACGTATCACAAGCGAAATTGTTGTATATATCTGGCAACTTTTTCCCTACAAAACTCTCATTTTGGCTCTAATCTCAAATCAAACTTCTTCTAAAAAAAAACTCTCTTTTTTGTTTTTAGGGTTTGTGGTCATCACCATCTCAAAAATATGCAGCCCATTTATGGCGTTCCTGACATCTGCCACCAGGAATTCCTGAAAAATGATGATTCTTGCTCTTCTTTTTTCCCCATTTCAGACCCATCTCAAAATCTAAACCACGCCTTCCAACAAAAACAGCAACAACAACAATCGGAGCATGTATTGTCGCTACACCAAAATTCAGTTCCCATTACTCATCAATTGTTCCAGCATCAACATTTTAGGCCATTTCAACAGCACCACCACCAACAAAGAATGCTACATTTGCCCCATGTAATGCCTCATTCTTTGCATCCCTTGGAAGATTCTGCCTCACTTAAACAACCCTTTTGGTAATTATCAATTAAAATATTTTTAATTTTTCAAAATTTTTAAATTTTTGTTTTGTTTAATTGGATTTATGGTAAATTTTACAGGAAACAGCTTGGTAGGAGAAACGCTAAGCAGCAGAAGTGTGAAGAAGATGAGCAAGAAATTCAGGGTAATAAAAATAAGTACTGTAATAATAGTGAAAGGTGCAAAGATTTGGAGAACAAATATAGGCTTTTTGGTGAACTTGAAGCTATCTATAGCCTTGCAAAAGTATGTGAAACAAATAATCAAACAGGTTCTGGGTCTGCTTTCACTGGAGAAAACTCACCAACAAATCCTGCTCTTTCAATGCAATTTAGTACTTTACATGCGCAAAATTCTGGTCCCATTGGTGCTGCTAATGCTACAATTGGAGTTGATCATGGATCAGAGAACTCTATTGGAGAAGAAGCTTCATTAAGAAAGAGCCAAAAAATGAGAAAGACCAAAATGAGAGAGAAATTGACATCCACGGCTAGTTTTTTTGAGAATTTAGTCAAACAGGTGATGGATCACCAAGAAATGTTGCATAAGAAGTTCTTGGAGGTCATAGAAAGGATGGATAAGGAAAGAACAGAGAGAGAAGAAGCTTGGAGGCATAAACAGGCTGCTAAATATAACAGAGAAGCCATTTCTAGAGCTCATGAGCAAGCTTTAGCTTCAAGTAGAGAATCCCAAATTGTTTCATACATAGAAAAAATTACAGGCCAAAATATTGATCTTCCTGATGGAAAGACTCCCTTTATTATGCAACCAGAAATTCCAAGAGAACCCAGCAAAGATTTGATAAAACTTTCGGATAATAATCAGAGCAGATGGCCTAAAGCTGAAGTTGAGGCTTTGATTCAAGTTAGGAGTAGCATAGAGACAAAATTTCAAGAACCTGGCTTAAAAGGTCCGCTTTGGGAAGAGGTAAGCTCTTTAATGGGTTCAATGGGGTACCAAAGAAGTGCTAAGAGGTGCAAAGAAAAGTGGGAGAACATTAACAAGTACTTCAGAAAAGCCAGAGAAAGTACGAAGAAAATGTCTCAACGGTCCAAAACTTGCTTTTACTTTGATCAACTGGATCAGCTTTATTCAAGAACTTTCATTAACTCTCCTGCTTCCAACAGTTCTTGTATGCCAATAATTAATGGTGAAATTGGAGTTGAAAAGCAAGGTTATTCAGAGGCGGAGCTTTTAGAAGCCTTTATAGCAGCAAACACCTCTAGTGGGAATATGAAAATTGGTGAATTGGGATCTTCAAGATTGGAATTTAAAGATCAAGAAAGTCATGTAAAGGAGAAACGAGACCTTGAAGACGACTATGAAGAGGATCAAACAGATGATAGTGATGGCGAAGAAGAAGAAATTGGAATGGAACATTAGATTTTTCACGCATAAGGTGATTCTTTTTTTTTTTTTTTACCTTTTTTGCAAAAACTTTAATTATATGAGCAATTATTTTAGAGGCTAGCCATTTGTATGATTTCATTTCTTATTTTTCTTTCTACTGTTCATTTTACTTTGAATTTGTTAGTTTTTGTTTGAAATGAAATTAACGGTAAGGATTTTTGCTTATTTTGAGTTTGAAGCAAAAGGTTGAACCTTTTTACAGCCAAGGAAGATTAATGATGGATGATAATTAAGGAAAATCAAGAGAATTAATAGGAAGCAATAGACCCAGTAATTGTTATGGCATTGTTACCAATTATTGATTGCTGATGTTATCGATTATATAATATGAACAAGAGGAAGGTTAACTGGGAAAAGGGTAGCACCTTCTTTTCTTTCTTTCTTTCTTTTGATTCTTTAACAGTTTGGATTTTGAGGGGCAAACCTTCACAGGATTACCAAACACTCGTCGTTTCGCCAAAGTTGGAAACTTTGGTATCGAATGTACGTATTCACCAGCCAGACATTATTAAAAGTATGAATTTGTAAATTTTGGTTTTGTTTTTAGAGCAAATCGATTTCTAGAATACTGTTTAAGTAAATATTATAGAAACTCTTCATTTTTTAATAATAAAAATTAATTCTTATTTTCTTTAAAAGATTATAACATTTCAAATGTCTTTTTCATTATAATATCATCTAACTAAACAGTAGTTAATATTTTCTCTATAAAAAAAACAGTGGTTAATATTAAAAAATAAAAAAAATGAAAATTGAACATTAACCAAAAGGATGACATTGAATGTAGGTCAGCATATAGTTTGGGCCCGTGATTGATTGATTTCTATTGTTATCAGATCAGACCAACCTGTTATGGTCGATTATTTTTCTATGATAATAGAGTACACATTCAGTTAAAAACATATACATATTCTTAATTTTTTTGAAAAAACAATAGATATTTTTAAAAATTAAAGAAAAATGGCATCTTATATTTTCCTATTAAATCATTACAGCTAACATTGGCCCATTAAATTAAAAAACACTTGGTAGAATTCAATTTATTAGGATATTAATTTTAAAAGAGATTCAAGTACGAAGTAAGGTAACATTCGATGTCTAAGCTCAATTGATTTAAATTAAGTTGAGTTCTTTGAATTGAATTCTTTTGAGTTTGGATTTGAACAGAATTATAGATAGATTTTGCCTTTTTCAAATTTATATATTTGAGTTAGGTAACTTAAACGGCAAAAGTGATATATGATAACAACCAGATGAAATTGATAATTTTTAAATGAATTTCAATTCAACTTTTCTTTAAAATTGATTTTGAATACCTAAACCTAAACCTGATGTGATCTTTGAGCTTGTTTCATTTTGAAATTTTGTTGCACTAAAGTTAATTATAATAGAACAATAAGTGATAGAAATCCTTTTACATAAAATTAACTGATTTATGTTGATTCCAACACTCATTTACCCATAAGTTAAACCAAAATTAAACACTAATTAATTATAAGTTAAACTAAAAGTGATTAGTACATATGGAAATGGTTAAAAACAACAATAAGTCTTCAACTAGAGTTTTTTTTTTTGGCATAATAAGGGATCCAAATATGAATTGATTGTAATTAATAAGGGATCCAAATATCACTGTAATGTGGGTTATTGAATGGTATTTTCAGCAGCCCAATTGTTGAGAATAGCCTCAGAGAACAAATCAGGTTCATGTGAAGATCTTGGGCAAAGACCTATCATCATCATATCTTAGGTAGAATAATATTGGAAAAATCAGTCAGTAGAAAATCAGATAAATTAATCTGCTTTCTATTAAGATCTACCATCATCATCAAGTCCCAGTGATAACTGCTTGCTGCACGCATCATCAGTATAATCATCTGTCTGTAGATCAGCTAAAATCGGTGGCGAAGATATCTTTTTGATGGGTAATTTATTGTTATTTTCAATCTTATATGAAGCAAATTAATTGTATATGCATATATATGAAGCAAATTAATTGTATATATATATATATATAAACCTGTTGCCTAAGAGCTTATGGAGACTGATAATGAGATCTTCTTCATCTAGTGTAATGTTTCCTCTCTTAATATCTGGTCTAAGATAATTCAACCAACGAAGCCTGCAACTCTTGCCACATCTCTTAAGACCTGTATTAATTATACAATTTGCCAATATTAATGTTATTCAAATTGCAGCCTTATAATTTCCGGAAGAATAAACGAAATTAATGGAGAAGTGGCACATAGAAGACTAATAAGATGCAGGATGCCCTTGCTTCTCCACTTTCTAGCTGATGATTTGTCTTAATATGTTGTAAGACTGCATGTCCATTCATGATTTCTGCATAGTTTCAACATTCTGATCCTCCAAGATCGCTTTGTCAGGTCTGGTTTCATGATAGACATGGATCTGAATCATTGATCAGCGTTGTTTAGTCTTTGATTATCTATAGATATGCTTTTTATTTAGGCCTTTGATATATCATATTTGTGCCCTTCACTCTATTAAAATTTTATTGTATTTTTTTTATATTTTAAGTATTCGGATGTTAAATTCATACTTTATTAATTAATATTATTATCGTATTTATTTTTATTTGTGGGGTTAGAAAATTTTGAGTGAATGTAATTTATTGAAAGATTAGTAGCAAAATTATTTAATTCAAATTGAATTTCTTGACAAAATAGCAATAAAAAATCCGTGGCAAACAATGTGATTACCTATGGGGCTTATAAAATTATTCTCATCTAAGTCTTGGATTCGAATCTTCTAAACGTTCATCATTCTCATATATAATTAATTAAAAAAAAGCTATGAGGCTTACAAAATTACTATGATTTTATAATAATATGTGTTCAGTCATTATTTTTTGTATGTGCATGTATTGTATATTATTCTTTCAAAAAAACTGAGGCTCATTGCTGATAGATTTTTTCCGTTGGTATTCCATCACTGAATGAAATTATTGACCAAATTTTGATGTTTAGAAATTAAAAAAATTTTCGCTAAATTATAATTTTCTTGCAGTGTTTTATTGCATATTTTTCTTTTCATAGCAATTAATTATACTACTCAATCGTTAATTGCATTTGTAGCTAAAGAGTCAAACATTAGTCACAGTAGCAATTAAGTAGTCTATTTTTAGCTATGAATTTATTAGATTTGTATCTAAAGCTAAAATTATTTGCCATTATGTTAGAAAAGCGGCAAATATATGGATTTATTTACAGATTTATTAAGCAGTAACCAAAGCATACATATCGCAACATATATTAATATTATGTATCCAATTTAATCAATAATTTACTTTTTTATGACAACATATTATAACATTTTAGTCATAGTAAAAGAAATTATGTAGCAAAATACATTGGTTCTTAACGAAAAAAAATGTAAATTATATAACTAATTTCAGTTATATCATTTCTAACAACATATTTTTTTTATTATAGCCAAAATAATTAACCATAGTTTTTTGAAATTTTAATTATTATTTTAACCTAACTAATGATATTAATTACTATGATAGGAAGACCTAGCCTAAATGATCAAAAGTTAGGTTAAAAACTTGCCTGTTTTCTTGACGACCTTATCCCACTTTCCTTCACCATGATTTCTAACATGTTCTCTAAGAAGATTGTCTTCATCAGCAGTCCAGCTTCCTCTGTTGAGTCCCTTCTTTGGACATGGACTTATATCCATTTCAGGAAGACTCTTCTTTAGCTATATCTGCGTTACCTTGTTAGGAAAAGTGAACTTCTTATAAATCGGATACCGTTGATTTTTTCCCCCCTAATGTTATCGCATTGAAATAAAGTGGAGATGTCAGGATAAAGGCAACATCAATAAAAAAAAAGGAATTAAGGTAAATTAAATTCAAAATAATTAAAGGTTCTAAATTTTTTTTAGTTGCATTGTTTATTTTGATGGAATCTGTGAATCACATGATGGCAAAACTTTAGTTTACTTTAAAATATTATTTGATTACAGTAATTATATTAACACTTCTCTCTTTTAATACATTAAAAAAAATGCGAAAATTGAATATAATATATATGCACACATAATGCATATATGAATCTACTGCGTACTTTGACATGAAAAAATTTTCCTGAAATTAATAAAAAGGAATTCAGATCAGAATTTTTCATTAGTTCTCTTAGCATGAAAAGACAAAAGAATGAAAGTAATTGCAATGTGATGAATCTCCAAAGTAACTGCTTTTTTTTTTTTTTTGTCTTTCTATATTCCCATGAATCCACATGTTTATATATTAACTTGTTGTCTGAAGGAATCTGCTCCCACCACATTTGAAAAATCAATATAGTATAGGATAAATCCTTTGTCCTATTCATACCAATTACATTTTTGACGTGGATTTTCATAAAAGAATAAGATGCTTTATTGGATCTTATTGTTGGCCTCAAGTGTTTTATATTTATTTGTAATGCACTAAATAGTATAATTTAAGACATGCACTACTATAATTTAAATAGTATAGTGTTTTACCAAAGTAGCATATGCGACTACTACAATCTTATATATTTTGAAAAAAAAATATTAATTGTTTAACATTCATTAAGACCATTATTATTTTTTTTCGTTTTAATCTTATTAACTTTTTGTTTATACATGTTTGATCATTCAATAAATCTCTATTACTTATTTGAACTTTTATGTTATTATCATGATGCTCTCTTCAAAATTAGAACTAAATAGTCCGATCATAATGGTTTTGAAGGATATGTACGTGATATCTCTTTCAGATTCTTAATTATGAATAATAATGCTATCCAACCTTTGGGAAAAAAAAGAGGATATTTTCCCAGTAAAACACAAATATGTAACTTAAACATTCACTATTCAATATACCATTACTTTGCCAAAACAAAGATTAATTTAAATATTTGAGGATTTTTCTTGGAAACTTCTCCAATATAAACTTTTAAAATCGGACTGGACCAATTAATCTGACTATATTAATTGGGAACTAAAAACTAATCCGATCCGAAACTTATAAAAAAAACTAGATATAAATAAAAATCATTTAGAATTTTTTAAAACAATTGAGCCGAATGAACTAGGTCAAATTGTTAGATTTTAATCTTAATTTGAGTTTATATATTAATATTATTAAATTGTAGGCTATTTAAATTTAATAGAGCTAATAAAGTAATCTAATTTTTTGGGCTCCAGAAATATTTAATTTGGTATGAGTCACATATGTGTAGAAGCTCAATACCAGTTGTTAGAATTTTATGAAAACTCTAATTGATCTAATATATAAAGAATATTATAAGAATTATGGTCTTTGAGTTAGATTAGAGTGGCTAATTTGCATGTCTCATATTCAGAGCAAATACGGTCAGACGCCTATTCAAAACTCAAAAGATACAAACCTTAGGAATCATAATTTCAATCATGAACTTCTCAAAAAATCTACAATGAAATGTCTCTGATACCACTTGAGGCCCATACCAAATTAAATATTTTTAGAGGCCAAAAATTATTTAAATAAAGTCAGACACATTGTCTTTAAAGAGAAATCAACTCAGAAAAACTCAATTTTAATTCTCACTACTACTTCTGATAGTGTGCAAGTTTCTATACCTATTACTACTCAAGAAGCATATTCGGAATCAATACAAGACAATGTCGAACAACTTTCCATTCAAATTGAGAAAGTTATTCCTCAAAAACAAACTCAACAACCTCAAGAGCATGTGCCACTAAGGAGATCCACTAGAGAAAGGAGAAATGCTATTACAGATGATTATATAATATTCCTCCAGGAACATGAGGACACTGAAGGTTTGGTGGGAGATGATCCAATAAATTTTTATCAAGCCATGCAGGATTCAAACTCTCAAAAGTGGATTGAGGCAATGAATAAGGAGTATAAATCAATGCAAGGCAATCAAGTTTGGGACCTTGTCCTATTACCTAAAGGAAAGAAACCCATTGGTTATAAATGGATATTTAAAACCAAAAGGAATTCAAAAGGTAATGTGGAGAGGTATAAAGCATGTCTTGTAGCTAAAGACTTTACTCAAAATGAAGAGATTGACTATAAAGAGATATTTTATCCAATTTTTTAAAAGACTTTTTTAAAATAACCATGGGTCTTGTTGCACATTTTGATCTTGAGTTACATCAAATGGATGTTAAGACCGCGTTTCTCAATGGAGACATTAGTGAAAATATTTATATGGTGCAACCAGAAAACTTTATGTTAGGAGACCCAAAGCATATGATTTGCAAATTAAGAAAATCCATTTATGGATTTAAGCAAGCTTCCCTCCAGTGGTACTACAAATTTCATCAAGTAGTTGTCTCATTTGGTTTTGAGACAAATATTGTTGAAGATTGTATGTACCATAAGTTCAATGGGAGTAAGTTCAATTTTCAAATTTTGTATGTCGATGACATACTTCTTGCAACCAATAATAAGAAAATGTTGCACGAAGCCAAAGAATTTCTCTCAAATAAATTTGAGATGAAAGATCTTGGTGAAACTTCTTTTGTATTAGAAATTCAGATATATCGAGACCGTTCTCAAGGTATTCTCAGATTATTACAAAAGAACTATATAAAAAAAGTGCTTAAGAGATTTGGTATGCAAAATTGTAAATCAGGAGATACCCTAGTAGCTAAAGGAGACAAGTTTAGTCTTAGTCAATGTCCAAAGAATAACCTTAAGGTGAAAAAAATGCAAAAGATTCCTAATGCTTCAGGTGTAGGGAGTCTAATGTATGCTCAAGTTTGCACCTGTCTGAATATTACATTCATTGTTGGCATACTTGGCAGATATCTAAGTAATCCTGGGATAGATCACTGAAAAGCAGTCAAAAGGGTTTTGAGGTGCTTACAGATAACAAAGGATTACATGCTCATATACAAGAGTTCAATTCACTTGGAGATCATAGAGTATTCTGATTCTGACTATGCTGGATGCCAAGACAGCATGAAATCCACTTCAGGCTATATTTATCTATTAGCTGGAGGAGCTATTTCATGGAAAAGCGTTAAACAAACACTTATAGCTACCTCCATTATGGCAGCAGAATTTATAGCATGTTATAAGGCATCAAGTCATGGATTATGACTGCGAAATTTTGTCATTGGGCTGCATATTGTGAGTATCATTGATAGGCCACTAAAGTTATATTGTAATAATAATTCAGCCTCCTATTTTTTAATAATAACAAGAGCTCTTCTCGATCTAAATATATCGATATAAAGTTTCTGATTGTGAAAGAAAGAGTACAGAGTAGACAGATATCCATAGAGCATATATGAATAAACTCTATGATTGTGGATTCGCTCACTAAATGAGTAACACCAAAATTATTTCATGAGCACACTGCTTGCATGGGTGTTACATTAGTTGAGGATGTTTAGGTTCAGTGAGAGTTTATATATGACTTTATTTTAGATGTTCTATTCTGTTTGGATTTATTATATTATTTGTATGAATATTATTTTCTGTAAAAATAAAGTATTTAGTTCATTACATTTTGTGTCATTAAGTTAAAATTGATCTCATTAATGTAGGACCAGCTGAAAATAGGCATGTTAACATCATATTACATGTAATTTCCATGCTACACATTCATATTTCATCTTTGTCATTGATTACATTGACATAACGATCATTGATGGGTCGAGTTATGAATTAATGTAACAAATGCTTCTTTAGTTCTATATCAATATAGTAAATAGACCAGATTATATCTAAGGGAATGTTTCAAGAAATAATAGTCAATTTTACACGCATAAAGTATAATATAATTATGAATGTATAATATATAACCCGAGTGAGAGATTGATAGATTTTAATCTTATTTTGGGTTTACATATTAATATAATTATATTGTAGGCTATTTAAATTTAATAAAATTAATAAAGTGATCTAATTTTATGGCTCTAGAAATATTTAATTTGTTATGGGTTACATATTTGTAGAAGCTTAATACTAGTAGTTAGAATTTTATGGTAACCCTAATTGATCTAATATATAAAAAAATATTATAAGGATTATGATCCTTGAGTTAGATTATAGTGGTTAATTTATCTGTCTCATATTCAGAGCAAATACGGTTAGACGCCTAATCAAAACTCAGAAGATACAAACTCTAAGAATCCTAATTTTAATCATGAACTTCTCAAAGAATCTATAATGGATTATCTCTGATACCACTTAATAGGACTTAATTAAGCCAAAGTACATGCAATTAACAATATGCACGTATATAAACATTATTGTAATTAAATCCAAGAACACAAAATAATCCTTTATGTAAAAAATAATGAAAAGTATTAGCAGAAACGTACCTTTATCCATAGGAGAATTGATATTCTAGATTTTGTATCTTCTGAGTTTTGATTAGGTGTCCAACCGCATTTGATCTGAATATGGGACATGCAAATTAACCACTCTAATTTAACTCAGGAACCATAACTCTTATAATATTTTTTATATACTAGATCAATTAGAATTTTCATAAAACTCTAACTACTAGTATTGAGCTTCCACACATATGTAGCCCATACCAAATTAAATATTTCTAGAGTCCAAAAAATTAGATCACTTTATTAGCGCTATTAAATTTAAATAGCTTACAATATAATTATATTTATATGTAAACCCAAATTAAGATTAAAATCTAACACAAATCAGATAGAACTAGTTTTATAAATATTACCTTGTATTTTAATGAAAATAAAAAAAATCAAATGATGTCTAATTTTATATATTTTAATATTAAAATTATTAAAATTGATGGTGAATTTTTAAACATAAGGTTGATTTGTTATGTAACTTGTCATATTGATACGATCATCAATGTTACCGCGTGAAGACTTAGTAAATGGGTAAGAGACTGGAAAAGACAAGAAAATTTGCAATATGCATCTAGAAAAGCAAAGAAAAAGAGACTTTGTAGCGATTTAATTTGGAAATTGAAGCTGTACTAATTGGACCAATCCAACTAACCACGTTAACCAGTTGCTTCAAATATATATTTATGAATGATAATATTTTTTTAAAATAATTTATTTAACTTAAGCTTTCTAATTTTGTATACATTCAACACTCTAATACTTATAATTTTTTATTTAGAAGGATTTTAACTTAGTTTATACACTTGTCAAATCAATTTATAAGCCTTAAATTTAAATCGATATGTTTCTTTATAAGCTAAAAAAATAAGTTGGGGATATCAACTTATTATTTTAATACTTATAAGCTAGTTTAACCAAATAATTTATAATATTATTTCTGTTTATTTTAATTAAATCTCTTAGTAATATAACCGTATATTCTTTTTAGTTATTTTAATAATAAATATGCTTATAAATTATTTTTAATAAAAAATATTAGGTGCTTATCAGTTACTTATAAGTACTGAAAATAAACACATAACTATTTAAAATTTTAAATATTTATAAACTCATATTGGCTTATAAATATTTACTATTGGAAATTTCGTATTTTGCAATGAAATTTTGCAGTGGATTCATCAATTGCAAAATTCGTAACGGTTTTGCAACTAATTAGTAATGGAAAAAACATAAAAATAAATTTTAAAAAAATTGCAACAGATTTTTGCAACAGAATCTTCCATTGCAATATTTGTAACGAATTAGCAATGGTTTTGCAAGAAAAATGCAACGAATTTTTGCAATGGAATAGTTTTAGTTGCTAAATAAGGTGCAAAATTTTGGCTTATTTTTTGTAATGAATTTTGCAACGAAACATATCCTTTGCAAATATTGCACTGAATTTTGCAACCAAGTGTGTTCGTTGCACATTTTGCAACAACACTTTCCATTACGAAAATTATTTAAAAATATAAATAAATTTTTGCAATGGATTTTTAGTTGTTGCAAAATCCATTGCAAAAGTTAAAATAATATTAATAGAAATAATATCATTTGAATATAATAATAAATTAATAAAAAAATATTTAAATAATATAAATTAATAATATCAGTGTAAATGAATAAATATGTAGAAATGTATAATAAATATAAAACATTAAAAATTCAAATATATTAACATTATATTATAAAATAATTTAGTATAATATTAAATAATTTAAATAACATTAATAAAATTATGATAAATAATAACAATAGAATTTATCCATCATAACTATTATTAATTATTAATTAAAAAGAAAAAAATAAAATGGGAATAAATGAAACAAATAGAAGAAAAAGAAAAAAAATATATTTTCAAAAAATATAAAATGGTGTAGTTTTTAACATTTTCTAATCTAATAACCTCATTAAGCCACACTTGACATTGAGGCTAAACACATATTTCACTTATATTTTAAATCGAATGTATGATTGAATAAATAATTTAATTAATATAATATAAATTAAAATATATTTTTTAATAAATTATTAATTAAATATTTTAAAATTTAATTAATATTTATCTTGTTTAATGTATCCCCTTGAAGGTGGATGGTCCAAAAGGGGCAATGGACCTCCTCCCATCCTCTCAATAATTATATATATATGTTTACATATATATTTTTTTTTATGAAAGGCTGAACAAACTTAGCAATTTAAAGAGCGGCTCAGTGATAACCAGCTCCGAAAACTGATAAGCCTGTCAGATATTTTATTCATTCAAAGAAACCTTAAGTAAGGAGTTCCAAAAGAGTCTGAGAGTACAATGCCCTTTAAAATACGGGGCAAAGAATCAAAGGAAAGAAAATTACATTGTAAAGAACATAGCCGGCTATACCGTGCCAAGAAATTAGCAGCTTGGTTCCCTTCGCGATGCACATGTGAGAATATTACACTGTTTGCTACGGCCAAGCATCTGATTACGCCTATAATTCCCGAACTAACAATGGAGCTTTGCAAGTTATTGATGGCAGCTAAGGAATCACTTTCCAAAAGAAAAGAGTGAAAGTTCATATCTGATGCCCACTTGAGACCAAAGAAAATAGAGTGCATCTCTGCTTCAGCAGCGTCTTTTGCTGTCATCTGAAAACAGCAGGCAGCAGTCACGTTTCCTCCCGAGTCGCGCAAGATCGCACCCCCCAGCGGCTGATAACGATGAGAAAGAAGCATCTACATTGACTTTGTATTCACCTGACCGCGGCATTTTCCAAAAAACCAGCTTTACCTTTGTACTTCTGCTAATATCAGTTGGACAAAAATCTGGAAACAAGATGAATTTTTTTGCTATTTTTGAAGTGCCATGAGCAATGCACCATTTGTAAAATAGATTCCTCACCTGTTCTATGATGGCTGGAGTGTAAAATGAACCATCACCTGTTCTATAATTATAATTATAATTATAATTATAATTTTTTATATATAAATATATAATTTATATAATTGTTATTAGTATATATAAACATATTATTATAATCCTACCTAATCAAACATATAAGATCATATATCCAATTATTAATACTTATTATGATAATTCATACTCGATAAAGTAATTTACTAATAAAGCAGTATAATAAATTTAATTTATTTAGTTAAAAATAAATATTTAATTAATAATTAATAGTTATTTAGTTAATAATATAAAATATTTCATTAATAATTAAAGGGTAAAAATAAAATAATAAATATTAATTCAATGCATCCTAATATTAGTATTATAAAAATATGTTTTATTACATATTGATTTATTATTATATTTAATATATGTACATGATAAAAATAATTTTATAATTTAACTATAAAATAAAGTAAAAATATAAATATATAAAAGTATGATTAATGTTTAAAATGATAAAACTTATTAAATTTGTGATTAATCAAAATATGTTTTAATTTAACTAAAAAATAGTTAAATAATAGAATAAATAAATATAATTAATATTTATATACATAACCAAAACTACATCGTTTTATATTCGTTAGCCAATTGCTCACTGCCAAATCTTTGTTGAATAAAGCATTTTTTTTTGTTTTTAAAGTTGACCAGGTCATTAGAAGTTTGTTATGCACGTACTCTATTTTCAGAGTTTTAGGATTTAGTTTTTGATTTTTATGGAAGTTATTTTCTTGGTCCTCTTGTTCAGTATATTGCCTATTTAAAGACTTTGAGCTTATGAATAAAAGATGTGTGAAATATTCCCACTTCATGTTTTTTGAGTTTAGATATTTGGATTGTTTTTTTTATCAGTGATATCAGAGCTGCGTTATTAAAAATAAAAAGGCAGAAGCTTTCTCTGGATCAGCAACAAATTATCAATGGCATCGGAAAATTTTTTCCAACCTGCAATTCCTCACTTTGATGGTCATTATGATCATTGGAGTATGTTGATAGAGAATTTCTTGAGGTCAAAGGAGTATTGGCAAGTCGTCTCAGAGGGAATACCAAAACCAACAAATGGCACAGCAGTGTCAGATGCACAGAAAACAGAAATAGAAGTAATGAAATTAAAAGATCTCAAAGCAATGAATTATTTGTTCCAAGCCATTGATCGTTCCATCTTGGAGACAATCTTGTGCAAAGAAAAAGTATCAAGGTTCAGTAAAGGCAAAGAGGCAGCAGCTTCAAACACTTCGTACGGAGTTTGAAACACTTCGAATGAAGTCTGGCGAATCAGTTACAGAGTATTTCTCACGAGTGTTGACAATTGCCATCAAGATGCAAATTTATGGGGACAAGACAGATGATGTCACCATAATTGAGAAGATATTGCGGTCTATGATTTCGAAATTTAATTTTGTTGTATGCTCTATAGAACAGTCCAAAGATATTGATGAGCTTACACCTGATGAACTACAAAGCTCCTTGCTAGTTCATGAACAGAAGTTCAATAAGCAAGATAAGGAGGAACAAGCATTGCAAGCATCCACCAATGCCATTTCTCAACCTCAAATAAAGCAGATAGAAATAAGAAACATCAACATCAATTAGATAACAAGTATCGTGATTTTCGAGGAAGAGTAAGAGGACGAGGACGAGGACTAGGTTGATTTAATTCAGCCACTCACAAATTAAATTCAGGAGACAAGTCTAAAGTAGAATGTTACCGATACCACATGTATGGACATTACAGCTTTCAATGTCGTACTAACTTGTCTTAAAACAATGGAGAGAAATCACTTTTTTGCAGAAAATGATGAGGAAATTTCTCTCTTAATGGCTTGTCATGCTAAAGAGGAGACCAATAAGAATATATGGTATCTAGACATGGGCTGTAGCAATCATATGTGTGGCGATAAGTCTATCTTTTCCTCGTTAGATGAATCATTCAAAGATAATGTAAAATTTGGAGATAACTCCAAAGTATCAGTCATGGACAAAGGACAGGTAACGATTCAAACGAATGGCAATACTGCTCAAACTATATCAAATGTCCTTTTTGTTCCAAATTTAAAGTTCAATCTGTTGAGCATCGGTCAACTACAAGAGAAAGGGTGTGAGATTTTTATCAAAGATGGAGTATGCCGAATTCGAGATGCTAAATTGGGTTTAATTGCTCAAGTTACAATGACAGCAAATAGGATGTTTCCTTTTCATCCTAACAGTGTTAACCAAGTATGTTTTTCAGCAAAATTAAAGGACATGGCTTGGTTGCAAGTATGTTTTTCAGCAAAATTAAAGGACATGGCTTGGTTGTGGCATTTTTGATATGGCGATCTCAGTTTTGGTGGTTTAAAGATGCTTCAACAGAAAAACACGGTTGTTGGTCTTACAAAATTCATTAATACCACAAACACTTATGAAGATTGCATTGTTAGCAAACAACATTGGGAGCCATTCCCAAAAGGAAGAACTCGAAGAGCAAAGCAGCAGCTGGAGATTGTACATTCTGATCTTTGCGAGCCAATTAATCCTACCTCAAATGGAGGTAAATAATAAGTTATCACTTTCATTGATGATTTAAGTGGAAAGATGTGGGCTTATTTCTTACAGGATAAATTTGAAGCTTTAATAGCTTTCAAAAGCTATAAAGCAATGGTTGAGAAGGAAGCAAGACGTCCAATACAAGTGTTTCGGACTGACCATGGAGAGGAATACATTTCACATGAATTTATGAATTTTTGCGAAGAGCATGGCATCAAAAGGCAACTAACCACAGCTTACACTCCACAACAAAATGATGTGTGCGAAAGAAAAAATCGCACAATCATGAACATGGTGAGGAGTCTATTGATGTAGAGCAAAATCCCAAAGCATATTTTGTCAGAAGTTATCAATTGGAGTGTTCATATTTTGAACAGAAGTCCAACTTTAGCAGTCCAGAATAAAACACCTGAAGAAGCCTGAAGTGGTAGAAGACCAAATATTGGCTACTTCAAAATCTTTGGGTGCATTGCCTACATTCACATACCAGATGAGAAAAGGAGAAAGTTGGATGTCAAGGGAGAAAAATATATTTTTCTTGGTGTTAGGATTATTCAAAAGCTTACAAATTGTATAATCCTAACACTAAGAAAATCATCATCAACCGAGACATAATTTTTGATGAAGAAAATTTTTTGTGGTGGAATGAAGTTGGGGTTGATCACTGTATTCCTGCAGATTTTGATGGAGAAAAGGCCAAAGAAGGACAACAATCTATGGAAAATCATCAACAATCAACCATTATTCAAGATGAGCCTATCGTAGACTCACCAATAGCTGCAGGGAAATCAAGGTCTTAACGACTTAGGAGGACGCTGGTATGGATGAGTGACTATGAGATAACAGGAATTGATCAATCTGAAGATCCACTTGTGCATTTTACTCTTTTTGCATATTGTGATCCTATAACTTATGAAGAAGCTGTAAAACAACCAAAATAAAGGAAAGCTATGGATGATAAAATTGCAGCCATAGAGAAGAACAATACTTGGGAGTTAACGAAGCTTCCAAAAGGAATAAAAACCATTGATGTTAAATGGGTGTATAAGACAAAATTGAAGGAGAATGGTGAAATTGATAAACACAAAGCCCGCTTAGTCGCTAAGGGATACAAGCAAGAATTTGGCATAGACTATAAAGAAGTGTTTGCTCCTGTTGCAAGGCACGATAGAATTAGATTGGTAATTTCATTGACAACTCAAAATTCAGGGTTTATCTTCCAATTGGACCTCAAATCAGCCTTCTTGCATGGAGAATTGGAAGAACGGGTATTTGTTAATCAGCCTCCTGGTTATGTTAAAATTGGAGATGAGAAAAAGGTGTATAAGTTGAAAAATGCTTTATATGGACTAAAACAAGCCCCACATGCTTGGTATAGTCGCATTGAAGCTTATTTTTTGAAGGAAGGCTTTCACAAATGCCCTTATGAACATGCACTTTTTATAAAGTCTGATAATGCTGGAAATATGCTCATAGCCTGTTTGTATGTAGATGACTTAATCTATATTGGAAATGATAAGGGCATGTTTGATTGTTTCAAAGAGTCTATGATGGAGGAATTTGATATGTTTGACCTTGGAATGATGCATTATTTTCTTGGTATAGAGGTTGTTCAATCTGCTGCAGACATTTTTATTTCACAAAGAAAGTATGTGGAAGAATTGTTGCACAAGTTTCAAATGAAAGATTGCAACTCTGTTAGCACTCCAGCAGAAACAGGTTTGAAGCTTGTCAAAGATCCACAAGGCAGAAGGGTTGATAGTACTCTCTACAAGCAAATGGTGGGAAGCTTGATGTATTTGACTTTAATGAGACCAGACATAATGTATGTTGTAAGTCTCATCAGTAGAATCGTAGAGTGTCCAAAGGAGATGCATCTTTTAGCAGCAAAATGAATTTTTAGATACTTGCAAGGTACACATAATTATGGGATTGTGTATAAAAATGGTGAGAAGTCAGAGTTGTTTGGTTTTACGGATAGCGACTATGCTGAAGATTTGGATGACAAAAAGCACATCTGGTTATGTTTTCATGATGGGGTCTGTCGCAGTGCCATGGTCATCAAAGAAGCAACCTATAGTCACTTTATCAACAACTGAAGCAGAATTCATAGGTGCAAGTTCGTGTGCTTCTCAAGCGATTTGGTTGCAGCAAATTCTTGAATCTTTGCAGCACAAGAAAAAAGGAGCAATACTGATTTTTTGTGACAGCAATTCAACAATAAGGCTGTCTAAAAATCCAGTTCTTCATGGGAGGAGCAAACACATTGACATCAGATTTCATTTCTTGTGTGATCTTACAAGAAATGAAACAATTGATCTTGTCTATTGCAAAAGTGAGGACCAAGTTGCTGACATGTTCTCAAAAGCACTCAAACTAAGTGCATTTCAGAAGCTTAGGGAGCTGCTTGGAGTTTGTTCAAGGAAAAATGATTAATGTCTAACGAAAGTTTTTTTTTTTGCTTAGTTTTTTTTTTTTTGAACTTTTAAACTAATGTTTAATCATTAGTTTAAGGGAGGGTTTGTTGAATAAAGCATTTTTTTTATGTGTTATAAAGTTGACCAGGTCATTAGGAATTTTGTTATGCACGTACTCTGTTTTCAGAGTTTAGGATTCAGTTTTTGATTTTATGTTAGTTGGTATTTTCTCGGCTCTCTTGTTTAGTGTATTGCCTCTTTAAAGACTTTGAGCTGATGAACAAAAGATGTGCGAAATATTCCCACTTCATGTTTTTTGAGTTTAGATATTTGGATTGTTTTTTTATCAATCTTGTCTCACAGCTTGAGAGTTGAACAGAGGATCTTTTGTTTAGGTAAAAATTAATTGCTTTTTTGTTTCAAGAATTTGATGGTTTCTCCACATTTTTCACTGTATGTTATTCCTTAAATTTGATTGTTTCTCCACAAACGAAGAATTTTGGCCACCAGGCACAAGTACTATGGCTATAATTTCAAGAGCTGCCTTTGAAGTTGATGATTATTGGAGAATTGTGGACATTACGCACGAAACGTATTCAACGATAATTTTAAATATTAGCGATTTTCTCCAAGTGGGTTTTGATTTTTTTTCTTTTCTCACAATAACAATTTTTAGTTATTATTTATTTGTTGTATATTATATACATGTAGTGGGTTTTTCACAAATTTTTAGCTCATCAATTATATGGGTTTTTATTTGCTAGATATAAAAATTAAGTGATGAGATATGTTTCTATTTAGACATAGATTTAAATTGGAATATTTGCTCCGGTACTAGAAAATTTTAAGTTGAAACATCACGAGGAATATTCACCTGATGGTGGTAATAGTCTTGCCACTTGTAACTTCTAGCATGAATTTTGGCTTATGGTCATTATGATTCGTGAGTGGCTTCATTCAGACTACATAATGGCATGTCAATTTTCATAACCCAATTCATTGTTTCCTTACTACTCTGCCAATAATGTGTTGCTTATCACGAATTCATTCATGGGCTTGGTACGAGTCATCCGACAAATAAGCCAAACATATAGATAGTGGCATTGGTTACTGCTTGTCTTGACATGCTTTTGTTTTAGACAGAACTTTTGCAGTTGGTTGGTTCCAACTTCAATTCAATTCACTCAAAATCCACAACCCAAAGCTTTTCTTTCTAATACAGCCATTAAATATTTCATTTTGAATTGTTCTCTCTATTTAGTAATTTATTAGTATAGGCGATTAAAAACAACACATTAGATTAAGGTTGCAGTAATTCTATGCACTGTCTTGCAAGTTTAATTTAAAACACTTCTTGGTTCAGCGACGCATTATTTTGGAATTCACCTACTAAAAGTACTTGTTATGAAAGTAAACTTATATCAGTCACTGTTATATATGGCATTCTCTCTGTCTTTTGTTAGTACTTAGCAAATGTAGATTTTGCTTACAATTTGATATTTCACGGGCTAATTGAAATAAATTGACAGAATAACATTTTGCTATTATTAGAATAAACTACTCTCTTGCTTACCTTGTAAATATTTATTTTCTTTATTTATACTATTCTCTGTTTATAATAAACTTTTGCTATCATCACATAATATTGCATTTCTAGTATATACGCATTATGTGCCATGTTATTATCTTCTATATGTGCAGAAAATGAAGTTTCTTGATTTGTTTGGATAAGTATGCAAATGACATAAAAAGAAACTAAAAGAATAAAAAACTTTGAACTACCATGTAAGTTTCCTAAGCATACTACTTCTGCAAGGTTGGATATGATATTGGAATTTCTAGTTCTCTAAAAGTACTTGGCTACTGGTCCTAACTTCTGGAAAAGATTTATGTTCAATGTGCATTTATCTTGGTATTTGCTTGCTCATATCATTGTAACTCTTGATGTCAGATAAAGATGGAATGCAGTACATTTACAGTTTGCTTGCAAGACCATGGCCTCTCGGTGAAGCATGGGCGAATTTATACGACAGCATGTGTACGGCCTTGGTTCTGTTGATTCTTATTACCAGGGATTGAATTCTGCCTTTGCTTCAGTCACCTCACAATCTTCACAATTTATATTATAACATAGAGAGGATGATTTTGAAGAGACTATGAAGAGGAAAATAGAGCAAATGCGGGAATATCAAAGAGGAGATGATTGTTTATGCATCATTTTGATGAATTGCAGAGCCACCTACGAGTTTTCTGGAACTTATACAGCTGTTGGTTAATTCTTTTGATATGTCATATTTAGTTTTTTTATTTGTATTATTAACATTTTTATTTCTGTATTTTATTTATAGTATCAATATGTTTGAGAATACTCATATTTTCATTTTCATTTATTATTTGTATTATAAATTTATATGAGCATATTGACATTTAATTTTTATATTTTATTTGCATTATTCTTATAAATTAGCTTTATATGTAATGTTTAAATATTTATGCTTATGGTTCAATTGAATCAAATAGAATAAATAATTTTTGGCAAAAAAAAAAGAATAACAAAATAAAAATATTAAAAAAATACAGAATTTTATAACGGATTTACAACGGAACATCCATTGCAAATATTTGGGGAAAGTCATTAATTTGCAATGAATTTGCAACAGATTTTTCCGTTGCAAATTTTCAACAGAACAATCCGTTGCAATAACCATTGCAATTCTTACAAAATCTGCAATTGCAACGGAAAATTCTGTTGCGAAATCCGTTGCAAATTTTTTGCAACAGAACACCTTCGTTGCAATCCATTATGCGACGCCACTTTTGGTGGCGGACTGTTTCTGTTGTAAATTCGCTACAAACAGTATTATATAACGAATTTTCACCTTTTTTGCAACGGACTCATCTGTTACAAAACTGATTTTTTTTTTGTAGTGACTTAATATTTATAAGCTAAATTTTTATATGCTAAGCCACACACCTTCTTAAATGCATGTAATTAAATACATGCAATTATGTGTCAAAAAATTAAATATTTTTATAGTCCAATTTAACAGCCATCCAACTGCCTCACTTTTTTTTAACTCTAAATTTTAATTGTTGCTTCTCATTTTAATAATATTTCTTTCAGATTAGATTTATTAATTATTTAACCCAATATGATGCACATAACTTCAATGTTTCTGCTAATTATTTTTTTATACTAAATATATATAAAATTAAAAGTGTTATGCTAATTGGTATTTTTTATAATAAATATATACAAAATTAAAAAGGTTGAGAGGTTAATAAATAAGATATTTTGAAAAATTCAAGAGTATTAAATATAGATTAAATAAATTATTTAGAAAAAAATCAGGAGTTAAACATAATTAAACAAAAGAAGTATAATAGTGTGTTGTTCTACATGCACTTTTACTAGCTCGGAAAGGAAAACTAATTTTGAATTTTTGATAAGAAAATCAAAGCACTTTAATTCTGTGGTCATTGTCTTAATCTAACTAATGCCCTTCGTATGGAAGGATCCAACACAAGAATAATGAATTCAATCACGGGTCATCTGTCCATAACATATCGAAACTTTTTTAAAAATAGGAAATTTTACAAAACTACTCTTAAAAAAGGCTTTATTTTTTTTAAAAAAAATACAGACGTTAAAAAAATTTCAAAATTACGGAAAATTTTTTGATATTATAAAAATACAATATGTTGTCCTCCGAGTACAATTTTCGTAATTTTTTAAACTTTAGTAAATAGTATATATATCATATACATTGTGTACATATTTTATATATGTTCTGCATATATTAAATTCTAGTTAAAAATATATTTATTACTTTTATAATTTTTTTGTTTATGGTGTACATATCTTATAAATATAATTCATATTATATATCGAATTTAAAGTGAGAATACATGCATTACCATTAATAATAATATAAATATATTATATATATTATGAATGTGTTTCATATATGTTGTATATATTTTTTAAATATATTTTACTTACATTATATATATTGAGTTCTAGTTAAAAATATATGTACTACTTTTATATTTTTCTTAAATATAATGTATATGTAATATAAATATAACTCATTTTCGAGTATGAATATACACACTACTATTAATAGTAACATAAATATAACATATATATTGTGAATATGCTTTTATATGTTAAGTCTATATGAAAATATATGTATTATTTTTATATCATATTAAAAATGATATAATATCACATAAATGAATATAGAATGTTGAATGGTCTTATATATAATTAGACTCTTCAATCTTAATAGCTAGTTTTTAAGATTGGCTTCCCTAAGATTATATAAGTCACAATATTTCTACATAGTATAAGAGCAAAAAAAAATATTTATACCCCTCTGCTATCTTAATTCAAACTATGATTTCTCTCTTAATTTTTGGTATGTCCCAAGTTCAGTATCATTTCAATTATTATTTTATGGTGGGTTTTATTCGCCTGATGATAAGTTTCATAATTTAGTCTTCATCCGATATGAGATGTCTCTCGAACTTTTTAATCTTTCACATGATATAAAAAGTCCTACAAACTGCAAATTCTATTAATTTAATCTATATCATAAATTTGCAAATATCAATAAGGCTTATCAAAAAAAATTCCTAGCCCTAATTGCCTTTTGCGAGGGGGCTGTTAAATATAATACAATCTCACATTAATTAAATATAGAATGTTAAATGGACTTATATAATTGAATTCTTAAACCTCAATAGCTAGCTTTTGATATTGACTCTATATAAATTCTCAATATTTCTATATATCATCCTTAATTTTATTTATATAAATAATATATAAACAATTTACATTATATGTTTTTTTAAAAAATTAATATTTTCTCACTTTTTTTACAATTAAAAAAAATCAATGGCTCACAAAAAATATAAATTTATTGCTAGTCCACTATATTAAATTAATTAGTACCACAAAACACATTAGCAGAGACTGAGGTTCAAGCCGTGCTTTAGCAATTATTGATTAAATCAAGTTTTATTCCATTAACTCTTTTAATCCTTCCGGTACACTAATATGTGAATCTCTTGCAATTAGTTATTATATTAATTAATTTAACGAACGAGTTGGCCACTTAAGGGGCCAGAGGTATTGTGGCTAAAAGGTTATAGGTTTTGCTGTAAAGAAGGTTTGAGTTTTTTTTTTTTAATTATATATAAAAAGAAAAAAATAATTAGATGAACTCGAAATCTAAACAAAAATAACACATTTTTTATTATCAAATTATCCCTTAGTTTTTTGAATTTAATTTTGTTTAAATTAATTTGATTCTTATTCCATTTGAGTTACAATTAATATTTATCTAATAAAGTTGTAATATAAATAATATATCTTAACACCTAATACTATAATTTAAATATTTGGAAAAAGTAACAATAATTTATCGTATGCATAAACGTCAATGATCAGACTATCGAAAGTAATAAAACGCCATTAACGTAATAGGCCTTCTTTCTATCTTTGAAAGTTAGGTACGCCAATAATAAAGTCATGGTCCACTGAATCAGTAACAAGAAATCAAAAATTAACTTTGAATTTAACTTCTAAAGATTTATTTCCTTCTAATATTAATTAAATTATTGTATTTGGTCTTGTTAACAATTTAATATATTTATATATTATAATATAACATAATAATAAATATACATTTCATAAACAATAAATACATGTGTCGGTTTATATTGTGTATATAAAAAAATCAAAAGTAATATTTTTTATTTATGGGTCAGTTTTTACATAACCGTAAACTATTAAATTCATGTCGCTAATATGATTAAATATTGATAAATTATGTTAGAATTAAGAGATCTGTAAATGAATAATTTAATCCCGAATATTGATTCTAAATCGATAATGAGAGGAATAAATTTTATACCGACTATAATGTCAATTGAAATGTGATTAATACTTAGAGTAAAACACAATGTGATATTTTTTATTAGATATAAATAAATTATAAAAATCATATTATTAGATTTTTTGAAGCCATATTCACACGTTTGTCTTATGGTATAGATTGGAAATATATACACAAAAAATATACGGAAAATGTTTTTTAAAACTTGACCAATTTGGATAAATAATTGAACAAAATTTACTTCATACTTATTTTGATTTTACTCTTGAAATTCAAATTTGGATTCATACTTATTTAATTTGGACAAATAATTGAATAAATTTCATACCGTCGCTAATTTATCACTAGCTAATTTATATTTATCTTGCGGTGAAATAAAGAAAAAACTTATCAAAAGGAAAGACACAAAAGAGACGTGAAGACATGATAAAAACCGTCGAAAACAGTAATTTTGAAAATAACATATTAATTATTAGTAATTACCATCTAAATTTGCTGATATATATATCCCTTAACATATTAATATCTTGCAATATGATTATTTCATTAACAGCTTAATTATACTTTATCAATTAAAAGTATATAAATAATTTTGTAAATTAATCATTTGCAAATTAAAAAATAATTATTATCTATTTTCTTATTTTTAATAAAAATAATTAACTATGTTTTAATTCATTAATTATATAAACTTTTTCTAGTTATCCATAACTAGTCTTGAACTTAGTTGATATAAACATAATGTTACTCTTTTTTTTAATATTTTGTCTAATAATTACCAATACAAATTCAAATAAAAATATATTATTGTATTAATAAATTAAACGAGAAAATTTTCAATTTTAGTCATAGAGCACGAAATCAATTAGCAAAAACATATTTCAAATTAAAAGAATTAATTTTATACAAATGTCTATAATAATTGATATAAAAGAGAGAATTTAATCAATATTGTCAAAAGAAGTTACTAATTTAAGTATTATTAAACCATAGCAATAGTTAAAAAAATTAAAGACACCACAATTAGATACATGATATATTCAAAAAATAAGAATGTATTGCAATTGAATATAAAATTACTTTTCTATAGAGTTATAGGGCTAAATAATAAGAAACTGAAATAATAAAAGTGTCTTTTTAGAATTATTATTATTGCCATATGTAAGAAAAAAAAAGCCAAACATTATTTTTTCATTAAACGAAATACCTTTTATTATTATTTTATATGACTGGATAATTAATATTATTGGACTTTTTTTTTTCAATATCACATGACTAAATATTTAAAATTATTAAACTTTTTTATAACCACAATCACATAATGAGTTGAATTTATAGTCCATAGAATTTGAGCGTTAAAGTTAATTTATTTAAAAAATAATATATTTATAAGTATATTAAAAAATTTTAGGAGGGTCAAGACCTCTCACTATATACATAAATCCGCCATTGATAATAATGTATGAACTAATTTGAAAGTGAGTATTAGAATTTATTTGTTTTACTTAATACATATATTTTATGAAATATATGAGATTTTTATAACAACCAAAATATATTTTTGTAATTTAGCGAAATGTAATAACTAATAAATAATAACATGTTACTTCAATATATATATATATAACATTTATTTTTTTTTTCCTATTGAAGACGTGTCTTTTGCTTTTCAACATTATATACAAAAAAACATGCAAAGAATATTTATAGGTAATGTGAGCCGCTTGGCAAGACTGACGTGTTTGCATTTTATGCAAGACAACTTACCATTCAACTTATGATTCAAATCTTAAATTTTATTTTATTTTTTTATAAATTGAACCATTTTGTAGGATGATTTAAGAATAGTTTTAAAATTGTCGGTTATTATATATTCAAATCTTGATGTGAGAACAATTTAAGGGAATGAATATTCGAGATAATGATTTGGGAAAGTTCGAGAGGGATTAGAGAAGACTGTTTGGAGTTATTCATTAAATGATTTAGAGGTAGTTTTAATTTTTTAAAAAAATTGAAGAAAAAAATATTTAGAATCAAAATTAATAATAAATAAATATATTATAATTAACTGATAAAAATATTTAGAATTAATTTTTCTTAGGAAAAGTAATAAAAATGGGAATTTAAACTTAATTTTTTTTAAAAAAATAGCTATTCAAACACAGCTTAACCTTATATCATTCTGATTCCAACCAAATTGCCAATTTCAATTCCAGTTCAGTAATATTATGAACGAAAACTAAAACGTCTTTCAATAATTTAGTTTTGAATTGCAATTCTAATATTTATTATTTTCCTGATTTTGACTGGTCAAATTCTGGTTCAAAATTATACCGCAGCCAGGTCTATTTTTAGATGTGGATCCTAAGTATCATCTCCTTTGAATTAGAATCCTAAAAAATTAATAATAATAATCTCAATTGACTCATAATCAATCCAATATTTTTATCCATTGAAAATAATAATTATAATAATATCAATAATGCTTTGAATTTTTTAAAATTATGACCCAAATTGAAATTTAAAACTTAAAAAAATAAAATTTAATAAAATAGTACCATACAAAGTGTTAGTTAAATAGCTAATTATATTAATTAATATGCTCAGTGTATATAAAAATGATATATTTAACTCTTAAAATTAAGTAAATATTCCGACGAATTATAAAAGATGAGTTATATAGATAATTATATTTTTTTTAATTGCCTAATCGCTCGTGAATGATGAAAACTTAACTTGTTAAACTGTGTATCATTTAACTGCTTTTTTGAATAAAATAAGAATGTTTTAAAATCTATGAATCTCGTGAATAGTATTTATTTATGTAAAAATATTAATATATATGGTGTTTTTAGAGTATTTGAAAATTGTTTCAAAGCTTTCATATAGTTCGAACACTTATTTTCGCATTGATTGTTTCGATGTCTTGTCAAAATATATACGTCAACTGTCAATCAATTGCCGCTTACCAATTCAAGAAATTAGTTTTCTGAAGGCTACTTCTCATCTGAAATTACAAATAATTATGTTGTAACAATTAAAACGCTTAATCAATTAAGTTCATATTAGGTTTTTGAATTTCTCAGTACGACTTGATGATTTTGATTTTTGTTTTAGTAATTTGCTAGATATTGTCGTCCAAAATTCAAACACTATAATTAATTAGTTAATTAAAATTTTCTATTTTTGATACCATTTTATAATATAAAATTTCAGCTTTATACTTATTACATATTTTGTTAGATTATATAAAATATAATTTGATAAATATATAAAATAATTGAGCTCAAAAATAAAAATATTTAAAAAAATATCCATTTTCTTTTTTTATTTTAAAATATAATTTTTTAAAAATTTAATTTTAAAAATACTCAATTTTAGATATATATTTTTTGTATATATCTAATGTACTAAAAATATATTACATTCTCAAAAATATATTTTGAATATATATTTAATATAGAGGGTTCAATTATCAAAACCCTTTATTAAATTAACCTTCAATTGTCATTATCTATCAACTACTTAGGAATAAAGATTCAGTCACATCAAGTGAAAAATATATCAATAAAAAATCAAAGATTACAGAATATTCACGACTGCCATAAGTTAACAATGATATTTTTTTACATTTACAAATTTCTTTAATTTTCTCTTTGATCAAATCAGAAAAGTAAACTTTGGTTGGTACATAAACTTACTTATAACATTATTCATTTTTCATATACTATTATAATATATTTATATTATTGGGTAATCTTTCTAAGATATAACTAGCTTTCATCAAGTTATAAATTTTTTTTAATAATAAAATATTATTAACCAATCAATCAATTCTTTTTTCTCTATTCCAACGATTTGAAATAAGTTTCTCGAAGGTTAGATAGGTGAGTTGCTTTCAATTTATCGACGTGGTGGTCTGAGCATCAGCTGTTCATGGATTGGATGAAAAGCAACAGAAAATGACAAAGTTTTGTTTTTTTTTACCATAAAAGGGACTTAATTAATAAGCCGCCTCAAAATAATTTAAAAAGCAATTGTGAATTTTCGTAATAAATTACTTCCTTTATTTTATTTTAAGTATTGTATAATTTAAGATTCGAACATATATATATATATATACACACATGCACGCACGCACGCACACACACTGAAAAAAAAGTTTAAAAATAATCTACAATTTTTTTCTATTTATCATTTTTTTAAAAAACATTTTTTTAATAAATTATTATATATATATAATACTTTTTTAATTTTTTTACTTCCTTTTATTTTTGGAAGTCCTAATTAAAAGGATATTTTCACATGAAAGTATAAATAAGTTGTTTTCATTTCTTAAACAATAATTTTATTTGAACAAAATATAAAAGTGAAAAATATTATAAAATAAATAAATGAGCTATTAATTAAATTAAGTAGGATGTGGTAATACTTTTATTACATTTTAATCATTTTTATTTTTATATTTTCTCATACTTTTTATTAAATTTTATGACTAATACTTTGAACTTGATTGTTCATTAGTATAAAAACAATATTATATATAACGAGAGATTGGTTTTTAAATTTTTTTTATAATAGTAATTATTTATATAAATAATATATAAACAATTTACATTATATGTTTTTTAAAAAAATTAATATTTTCTCACTTTTTTTTACAATTAAAAAAATTAATGGCTCACCAAAAATATAAATTTATTGCTAGTCCACTATATTAAATTAATTAGTAGTACAAAACATATTAGCAGAGACTGAGGTTCAAGCCGTGCTTTAGCAATTATTGATTAAATCAAGTTTTATTCCATTAACTCTTTTAATCCTTCCGGTACACTAATATTTGAATCTCTTGCAATTAGTTATTATATTAATTAATTTAACGAACGAGTTGGCCACTTAAGGGGCCAGAGGTATTGTGCCTAAAAGGTTATAGGTTTTGCTGTAAAGAAGGTTTGAGTTTTTTTTTTAATTATATATAAAAAGAAAAAAATAGTTAGATGAACTCGAAATTTAAACAAAAATAACACATATTTTTTTATTATCAAACTATACCTTAATTATTTAAATTTAATTTTGTTTAAATTAATTTGATTCTTATTCCATTTGAGTTACAATTAACATTTATCTAATAAAGTTGTAATATAAATAATATATCTTAACACCTAATACTATAATTTAAATATTTGGAAAAAGTAACAATAATTTATCGTATGCATAAACGTCAATGATCAGACTATCGAAAGTAATAAAACGCCATTAACGTAATAGGCCTTCTTTCTATCTTTGAAAGTTAGGTACGCCAATAATAAAGTCATGGTCCACTGAATCAGTAACAAGAAATCAAAAATTAACTTTGAATTTAACTTCTAAAGGTTTATTTCCTTCTAATATTAATTAAATTATTGTATTTGGTCTTGTGAACAATTTAATATATTTATATATTATAATATAACCTAATAATAAATATACATTTCATAAACAATAAATACATGTGTCGGTTTATATTGTGTATATAAAAAAATCAAAAGTAATATTTTTTATTTATGGGTCAGTTTTTACATAACGGCAACCTATTAAATTCATGTCGCTAATATAATTAAATATTGATAAATTATGTTAGGATTAAGAGATCTGTAAATGAATAATTTAATCCCGAATATTGATTCTAAATCGATAATGAGAGGCATACCGACTATAATGTCAATTGAAATGTGATTAATACTTAGAGTAAAACAAAATATGATATTTTTTTATTAGATTATAAAAATCATATTATTAGATTTTTTGAAACCATATTCACACGTTGGTCTTATGGTATAGATTGAAAATATATACACAAAAAAATGTACGGAAAATGTTTTTTTAAAACTTGACTAGTTTGGATAAATAATTGAACAAATTTTACTTCATACTTATTTTGATTTTACGCTTGAAATTCAAATTTAAACGTGTAATCATTTTAAATTATCCATGGCATGGACTAACTAGAAGCTAAAGCAATTTATATAAATTGATTTAGTGTTATTTAAATAGTTTAAATAGATTATATTAGATCCAATTAAGTTTTGAACATAGCTCGATAAATGTGCAGTATATAAGTCTTATATATTTATAACTATGTGATGCACTTAAAAATACATTATAGATTTTTAACTTAATTTATGATGAAATATTTTGGAGGAGAGGTTCATAAAAAGTTCATTTTTAATTTTTTATAAAATTTTGGACAAAAAAAATTAATATGATTTGTTTATGTAATAATAGCTATTAATTAACTGGAGAATTATTTTCATCAGGTCTCGAAATTGTAAATCTCAATTTATTCAAAGTTTATTAATTGCATTGCCAATAAAAATTTGACAAAAACCTCACTTGTATGGTAGTTATGATTACCAAAATAACACCTAACTTAGTAAGTCTTGTTGAATTATATATATATATCTTCGCATCTCTCTCTCTTTACGGCAAATGTGGTTGAGAGAACATTTAAACTATCTTCAACAAGTGAGATATCACATCTTAGGTATGGGGCATATTTAAAATTTGACGGAGAACGTTTTATTTTCTTAATGAATTTGTCAAGCACGAATTCGGATTGTTTAGTCTATAACCTTTAAATTATAGAATACCGGATAATTAAACAAAAGAAAATTTAATATAAGCTACTTCAACTAAGATACTTGCTCTATGATAATTTAGGTTATATAGCTTTTTTTTGGTCAGCATGTTGTTTTTTCATCTACAATAAACTTTGTTAATTATTTCTTTTAATTTCAACGTGACTTATGAGTGTAAGCGTTATGAAAATATGCATGCCATCAATTAATTTTCATTCGTTTAGGATAGTGATTTGGTCTAATTATGCCATGTATATTGTTTAAGTGCGTACTTTTACATAATTACAATATTATTTGTAAAATCTAACAATAAAAACGTCAGTTCTAATAATTTCTTTAATTAATATTAATATAAAGAATCCGATGCATGATTTACATTATGCACCGAATTAAACTACATATAAACCGTGGTGCAGGGGCGAAATCAGGTAGGGTCGGGTAGGGGCTGACGACCCCTCTGGCTAGCCACCGACGTATATTTTTAAGGTGAATTTCTTCCAGGCGAGAAGCAGAGGTGGAGGCCCAAACCCTCCCCTCATTTCCTTTTTATATATATTAAAGATAAATTTTAGCCCTCTTTCTCTGAAGGGCTGGTTCCGCCACTGCCGTTGTAGGTTATATATATTACGAGATATATTAATTAATGTATGTTTTTAATACATAACATTAATTGTAGATATAATAAAAATCTAATATGTTAATTAACTTATTAAAATAACAAATATATTATAAGTTAGAATAAATGAAAAATAAATTTATATTTATTAATTTAAAACAAAAAAAAATTTATTATAAGAATATAGACCATTGAATTATTAAATTAATAAAATTTTAATAGTGAATTTCAAATTTTAAAATTTTTATATTTTAGTAAATCTTAAATCAAATTTTTATATTTAAATTTAAGTTTAAACCAGCCAAGTTAATTTTCGTACAAATTGATTAGCGGACTGTGGCCGGAGTCTCCTCTGATAACTATAATTTAGAGTGTTGCATGATTTCAGGCAGCTTATTATATTTAAAATAAGTTTAATACTAATATTTTTTACTTTTTTAATTATTTTTCTCACAATATATATATATATATATATATTATATACGCATCACGTGAAAAAGAAATACCGATGTCATTTTTGACTTTCGGACTTGGGTCCATATATAGTACTATAAATCACGTTGCCGTTTTATTTTATTATAAATTTATATTATAAAGAAAACTCGACAAGACAAGAAACAATAATTTCTGCTGTCTCATTTATAAAATATTGGCTTAATAAGTTATTATTTAGTAATATATTTTATTTAATTAACAAAATTAATTATCTTTCTATTAAATTAAATTAATTAATTAATTCTTAAAATTTTATTTTAATCTATTCTGTTAAATTCAAAGGATTCTCACTTAAAAAAAATATGCAACTTATTATTTATATATCACATGAAACAAATATGATGACAGACCACATTAGTTAATATTATCTTTATGAATAAAATTTATTTTTTAAAGGTATTTTCATCTCCTACTCAGATTTATATATATTTTCCTAATGATATTTTTATTTATCTTATGATTAGTTAAATTGTTTTCATTTTTTTTTAAATGCATATCATTTTTACTTTTTTTTTAAAATATTAAAGTATTTAGATTTTAGAAATAGAAAAACATGGAAAATAGAAAAAACAGTGTTAAAACTAATTGTGCAATGTGCGGATACTTAACTACGCAAGTCAGTACCGCACATTTGGCAAAAGCAGAGAAACTGGGGGTGGTGGTCCCAATTGATACATAATATTGACAAACAATTCAAATGATCCAAATTCTAAAACTTAAAATAAACAGAACAAAGCAAAATCTAAATATTTCTATGACTTCACTTCAAAAATAAACCACCTTAATTAATGGGGCAATTAATTCTTAAAAAAAGTCTAAATATTACAATCTTAAAGCCCGACATTTTAGCATATGATCAGTTTACTTTTCCATTGTTACACCAAAACCAAATTAGCCAATGTCACTAATGTCCAAATAATTTTGATTATTAATTAATCAATCAATTAATTATTATCTAAATTATACATCGCATTTGTACCAGCAAGCAAGTTTAATTAGTCGTAATTATTATTATTATTATTATTATTAAAGATTTATTTTTTTAGTATGATCATGACATGTTTATGTGTGTGTATAAATATATTAATTTATTGCATTATCAATTGGATGGGTAAGCAGAAATCTGGAAGCATTTATCGTAATTGTTTTGGCTCAATTGTTGTTAATATAATGAGCTTTAATTAATTAGTAGTGGTTAATCTATCATCAATTCGAGTTTGTAAGTGATGGCTTTATAATTAATATTCCTCTAACACTTATGCTTACACAATAATAATTAAACTACAAGTGTATATATATTTCAATGGATAATAAATTTAAAATTGATTTCATCTCCCTAAAATATATTAAATATAAAAAAAGCAGTTGAATTTAAAACGTATATAAAAGAAATTGATGAAAATCTTAATTTATATAAAAAATTAATAAGATGTCATTTTCCTATGGAAAAGATTTTGACATCATTTCATTGAATCATTCAAATTAAAAATTCAAGGCAGTGGTTAAGAGACTAATTAATAATAAAATAATAAAGGAACGCAAAATTTTTAATTTTATTTAAAAAAAATTGAGGCTAAATTATTATTAAGGTGCTTTTCATATATTTATTTAGTATTTAGTACAATAAATTAAAACTTTACAAGAGAATGAATTAATCACTCATGAAAAGCAATACGTACGTTATGCAAACAGTATTCTTCTTTTTTTTTAGAGATTTTTTATATTTATTTTCTCCAATGTACCGAGAAATTTTTAAGATGTTTTTTTATTCTAATTTTCTAATTGTTATAATTAAATTAAACACAAATTATGGTGATCATTGTGGCCATTCCTCAGAATCAAGCAAAAATGCTAGAGAATCCAAGTCCAAATTCCCATTTTCGTCGTCTTCAAGATAAACTGTACTGCTTGGGACCCAATTCTTGAACATGGACGATGGATCTTCTTCCAAGTTGGGTAGAGTCTGATCATGACCAAAACACAAGTCTTCCTCCTTGTACTCAAAATCCACATGATTTGGCTCTATTTCTCCTTTATTTTCATTATTATTAGTAATAATTTCAGTTTCTTGAAACTCATTGCGGCAATTAATTTCAAGATTATTCAAGAAATCCAAATCTTGATCACAGTTTACAAGCTCCTCATTGCTTATTCCACACTGGAATTGCGATAAAGAATCAAAATCTTGATTACTCTGTGGTGGCCGATCATCCTGATCCACGGTGGCTATGGGGTGGTGGTTTGGAGTAGAAGTAGCGGCGGCGGCGGTGTGAATATTTTCAGGGTGTAGTAATGGTGGAATTAGGACTTTGGTGCACCTAGTGGCTTTAGTGTGAATAACTTGGGCTGATTTTTGCGACTTTGATGATGGTTTAACTTGGGGAGTGTTTGGTTCTGTGGATAACTTATTTCTTTGCCTTGTATTATTGTTAGTACAATTATTCTGTTTGGATTCAGCAGTTGCTTTCTTTCCGAGAGTTGTATTCCAATAGTTCTTGATTTCATTGTCTGTTCGCCCAGGTAGCCTTCCAGCTATTAGAGACCATCTGCCAAATTAATAAAGTTTTTAAGTATGAACTAATTAATTAAGTTAATTAATTAAAATTAAAGAAAACCCATAATTAATTAATTATAATTTAATTAAAACAAAAGTTAAAGAAAAAAGAAAAGAACCTGTTACCAAGAAGCTTGTGGAGTCTAATAATGAGTTCTTCTTCATCATGTGATATGTTACCTCTTTTAATGTCTGGTCTCAAATAATTTAACCATCGAAGTCTGCAACTCTTTCCACATCTTTTCAAGCCTGAACAAACAATTATATATATTTACTATCATATCATTCTTCTTGGTAAAACAGTAAAAATAAATAAATAAAAAAAGATCATTATGAATCATGATGAAAGAATTATATAAGGTAAAAACAAATACCAGCTCTCTTAGGGAGGTTTCTCCATTTGCCTTCACCATGAGCTTTAATATAAGCAGTAAGAATTTTATCTTCCAAGGCTGTCCAAGCTCCACGGTTGAGTCCTTCCTTGGAGCAACATGGACTTCTCCCCATTTTTCTCTCTGTATCTCCTTTCGATCTATCTCTCTGTTTCTGTCACTCTATTTTAATTTTCTTAACACTACATGCATATATTAAAAACCTCAATAAAGTGATGAAGACCTTTTATAGGCCAGTGAAAACTCCCCCCCGGCCCCCAGCATGTGCTGCCACTCAATCAAGTTGGAGAAAAACAAAGATTCAATTATTATTATTATTTTGGACACACTATATTTACAATCGTTCATAACGAGCTATAAAAAGAAAATTATATTGCAACCTTCAGTACAATGATTGTTTTAAAATCTTAATTAATCAAATTAAAAATATATTTTAATTTTCAATTAATATATTTTATCTCATTAAATTCCATCTCTATTATATGAATATGTAAATACTGTATATGATATAGTGATATATGCATATGCATGTGATATAATTATTGCTAATCATGTTACTAATATTAATTAAAAATAAATTAATCCTTTTTTAATTTAATTTTAAAATTAAAACTTAATTAATATAAAATATTGGAGGGATTATATTATATAAATGTTTGTTTGAGTGAGCGAGAGTGTGCATGTTGCTATTACTGTAGTTGAATAAGTACAGTATATGTAGCATTCACGCGACATGTCATACATTCAGTGAGACACATTCTTAATGTATACAAACTATACGGCCATTCTTTTTCCAAACTTGTTGGAGTCGTATACATATGCGCACCGTTAATTATGAATACCATTCCCAGTAATTAGATTTAAATCATCTCAATAATTGAGCATCTAATTGGTGTGCTCTGTATGTATACACGCACAGTTTTTATTTTTATTTTTTTTAAATAATATATTGATATTATATAGTAAATTAAATTTTTGAAATACATATTTTGACGTATTATTTTTATATTCCAAATTGATAAATATATATATTTTTTATTTTATAAGAATAAAAATAATTATTTTTCTGCTGCAAGTATGGCAACTTGAAAATGATATATTTATCCTATAAATTAATGGCCCATAGCTCAATTAGGTCCCACTTGACGGCTCAATGTTCACTATATTATTTTTTTTTTCGGTAAAAAGTAATATTTATAAATCTATTTTTAATTATAAATGATAGAATAAAGAATATGTCTTGAGTCTTGACCAATTTACTATATTCTCTTACTGGACTTTTGCTTCAATGTGCGCACCTAACCACTTTTGATGATCTAACCCCTTTCGTTTTTTCTAATTTTATATTTTTTTTTTCTGTCGGTCCCTTGTTTTAACTTATTTTAAATATTAATAAACCATACTTGCTAAGACATTAATATTTGAATTAATGGTAATTAAATGTTTTCACTATTAAAAATATAAAGATTATTCTTGTTAAGTTTATGACAATAATATAAGTTATTGAAATAGTAAATTTTTCATAATAAAATTTATTTTATTATTAAAAATTATTATTCACAACAATTACTAATATTTACTTAGTAAAAAATTTATATGTTATAACTGTCAAACATATAACAAATATATTTCAAAAAATATATAACCAATATAACAAGTAAATTTCAAATCTTACTAAGGAATTAAATCCATTTTCTTCAATATCTAAAAAGAAAATTTTAATTTTGTATGTTAACATTTTGATATATAGCATTTTTTTTTGTTGCTATCGAATATTATTTTTTAGTAATAATTTTTTTTAATGTTTTTGCTATATATTTGCCTTTTGCAGTAAAAAATTTTTTTTTGCAACTAATTTTATCATTGTTGCAATAGAAGTAGTTTTTTAAAAAAATATAAATTACCCTTTTAGAGTCATGTTAAATAGGATAAAATTTTATCTATCGAATTTTAATTCAGTTATATATTCAAAAAATCAAACTTAAAATTTTTAATTGAATTAGAATAATTTATTATCAATTGATCTACACATATAGAAACAACTTTTTTAACATGTTTAGAAGATAAAAATTATCTCAATTAATGAATTTGTTATTATTATTATTATTATTTTATTATTATCAAATCGATATATAATAAAGCCAATATTTTTTTAAGGCCATTCAGGCTTTGTTGTTTTAATTCAATCAATAAGTCAATATCTAATAATCTACCTAAGGCTGCCAGCTGCCTTTGCATTAATTATTTAATTTTGGCTTAAAATATATATTTACCCCAACTTTTGTAATTATTTTTTATTTTATGTCAATTATACTATAATTTTTCACATTTGTAATTTGAAGAGAAAATGAGAACTTAACCTTAGAACTTATTATTATATATCAATTAAATATTTAAATTTTAATATAATTAATTTGATCCTCTAACTTTTGTAAAACTAATAATTTATTAATGATCAAATTATTGAGTTAATTAATCGAATTTAAAAGAAAGCTACAATTATATTTTAAAATTAAAATAAAATAAATATAAAATAAAAGATAAAATATAATTATAAAACTCATAATTTTTTTTTTAAAAAAAATAGCTATTAAATCTTTAATTTCAAGTTAATTTATTTGTTTTTACAAATCATATTTACCAAGTATTAATATATCTATATTTCCTGAGAACTAAAATTTAAAATATCTAATTAACCTATAACAGTTTCTTATCAATTGATTTATCATTATATATATATATATATAAATATATAATTTCGTGACAAACCAACTATTTATTTGGTCCGTACGATGAATATATGCATTACCGGAAACTTTTCTTACAATTGTTAGATTTGTAATAATGATCTCCATATATATATTTATCATGTCGTGACCAACCAAATATTTATTTGGTCCGTACGATGGATATATGCATTACCGGAAACTTTTCTTGCAAATGTTAGATTTGTGATAATGATCTCCATATGTAAATGAAAGGCAACACACACAACACGCGAATAAAGAAATAACAACAACGAAACTTCATTAAATTTAATTATTAGCAATCATATGATTGTGAAAAAAATTATTTGATGCACCTTCCACTTAAAAAATATGAAATTTATCCAAATATGTAAGAGTTAATCTTCATTATTACGTAAATACAAATGTAATATTATATTAAATGTGTTGAAATAATTTTTATTATTAATTTAGTAAATGAATAGTTAATTAAGTATTTATTTTAGAATATAAAAGATCAATAATTTGAACCCTAAAGTCTTTGAAATATCTTTGCTGAGGGAAAAAAGATAAATTATGACTATTTAAATTGAAGAAGATCTAATCATAAAATCTAAAGATTATGTTTAAATATAATCTAATTCTTGGAATAAAATTTGCATTGATGTATACATAAATAATTTAAATTTTTTATATATAATTAAATGTCTCAATTTTTTTTATTGATATGATAAATATTTTTAAGTATATCTATGAATATAATAAATAAATTATACTTAATTATTAAAAATTAAAATTAAAAATAAAATTTTGAAATTCTATTAATTTCAGTTGAATTCTTGTTTCAGAATGTACCAAATAAAAAGAATCAATTCTATAATCTAAATATAATAAATAATACATTACACAATTATTCTGGAGCACTGCTTTATAATAGTTGATATTATTACCATTATTTTCAAATGGAGACAATTAGTGAATCAAATTTTATTTTCATTGGTTATTATTTTAAAATTTTTAAAAATAACTCAATAAATATTTTTTATCACACTTTCAAATAATTTTCGTGCTCTTGACATAAATCATTATATATTGTACCTTTACTTAAATTGATTTGCTTTTTAATTGAGTTGAAACCACCAAAAACACATATAAAAATATTTCCAAAAAAACACAAACCAGAAGATCTTGTTGCTTCCTTTTACCTTATACTTCTACTTCTCGTTTTATAAAATTATTCCTTCAGCAATTTTTTGTCCGGCAGATCACTCTAGTATTCACAAAAGGCTCGTACTGCTTCATTATTATTATTATTATTATTATTATTATTATTATTATTATTATTATTATTATTATTATTATTATTATTATTATTATTATTATTATTATTATTATTATTATTATTATTATTCTCAAACATTAATATAATAGGAAAAACATGTTATATTTAATAAGAAAACTGAAAATTAAGTGCTTAAAATTTAAGAAAATTCATATCTATACGCGATGTATATTTAATCAATAAATAGATTTTTTTAAAAAGAGTGATAATAAGATAAATAAATAATTTTATTGACTGGGCATATATACATGCAATATAGAAAAAAATTTCTCAAAAATTTAAGTAATTAATTAATATAATTGATATAATTTTCAAATTATAGAAATATTTTAAAAAATTAATCACTTATTATTTTCATTGTAAATTTTAAATTAAAGATTTTAACTTTTCACTCCATATTATTTATAACTTATTTGAATTTTTTATTAATTAATTATTTAAAATTTTAATTTTAGAAAGTGCTAAATTGAGACATCCAACACTACCTCATGCGTGTACGGAACAAGTGGTACAATATATACATGTACATATATATATATATATATATATATATATGTATATATAATATGAGGAAATCGTTAAAAAAAAAAGTTAGAAAGCTTTCTCTTTCACCGTTGAGCACAATAAATATATCCCGAATCTTTATTTTTATTGTATTTTATATAAAGCATAATATGTGGATATAACATTTTATTAGTTTATCTCTTAGTTTACATGCAGAAAAAAGAAAAAAATAAATTAATGAATTTTATCCATAAAATATTTATTAAATCTTAAAATTTATCTCCAAAATCAGCTAGCTAAAAAGGGATCATATATGAAGGAATCAATTTAATTAATAATTAATTAATTACTTTAATTGCGATTTCATGAAATTAAATCAACGCAAAAATAAAATAATAGTTCAAGTTTCTTAGTATGTAAATGCAAATAATAAGGAAAAATAAAACAAAAGCAAAAATTTCAAAGAAATAGACAATATATAATGAGGTAATTATTGGGGAGAAACTTTTCTTGAAAAATAATAATGGAGATACCACTACTAAAATAAAATTTTAAGGAAATTAACTGTCTTTTCCATAAAAGAAAATGATATATAACAAGATAACATGCAAGCTGCATAACCCTGAAAATTCTTTGACTTGCTAATAAATTACAGATAACTCTCAGCTAACTTTCAATATTTTGCTTTGTAATATTTTTCATGACTCGTAAGTACAGAGCCTGGTTAGGTACTGAATCTACTCTCCAGAGTCACGTTTTAACTTAGTCTTCTTCTCTTCCCAGTTTTTTTTTTAGTACAGTACAAAAATATGTCAATTATAATAGTCAAATATCAATCTAATAATCATCATAAATCTTATAATTCAAATTCAATACGAACAGAAAGTAAATATAAAAAGTTGAATTTGCAATTTCTCAGTCTCTCAACCAATCTAGCTAATATTCAAATTTATTTGGTGAATTAATTTTAATTATTCAATTTCATATATATTCATTTTTAGCAAATTTTGTCAAATTTCGATTAATGCCTTCATGATTATAGAGAATGAATTGCATTTGATTTTTTTTTCCTTTTCACTTTCAGAGAAATACATATATAAAAAATATACAAAAATTAATTACTATGTTCGCTGATATTATAAGCCTTTCGTTTTCACTTGCGTAAGTAGCATTGTCATATAATTTGTCCACAAGATTTGGAAATTTTTTTAAGAAAATATTTTCAGAATTTAAACTTTTAATCAATAAATGTATTTGCATTATTATTATTATTATAATAACAACAATTAATAGACGGCCGTTGAATTATAGATAAGAGCTCACCATATTTCGACTTATTAATTATTTTTTTAATATATAGTCTGCTTATAGTTAATTTATTGATTGGAATTAAAACATCTGACAATTTTTGTAAGCAAGTTTTTAGTTTTTACAACTCATATATGTATATAAATAGCTTAATGATTTGTTTTTTTTTTTTCTACTTAAATTCTCTATTATATATATTATTATATATTTCCAATTTTTTTTCAATTTTCTAAAAATTATTTATATTAAAATTATCACTAAAAATTACAATATAATTGATAATCTATCACATTTTTTTATCGAATTCCTCTTGTCTCGTCATTGTTCGGAAATTTATTGAAAAACATTTAGTTCACATCTAAATTAAATGATTGAATGCTTCAATTCAACTGTGAAGGTCCAACAATTAAATGCTCGAATTAGGCGCTCAATCACGCTCAGTCACTGCTTATGTCTCTCATGTGCAAAACCTGTCAACATGGCCCACCTACATATCTTTCAAACTCTCACGAGTACACAAACCCGTCAAGTTAGCCCAATTTGATTTAGCCCAAGAACTTTGGGCCGGATCAGACTGGTTTTTCACAATATTGGACCAGCCGTCATATTATGTTTTTAAATTTTTTTAATTTTAAATTTAATATAAAATTTTCAAATTAAAACCCGAATTGACTCATATAACGGAAGAGCATTATATCGAAAATGAAGCTCAAGCTCTATATATTGCAATAAAGAAGGCTTCATCCTTGAATTATGCTTCTTGTTGCTTTGAGTCTGACTGCTTTCTTTTAATCAATGCTATTAACAATTCAAACTCTTGTGTATGGGAAATTGAGGCTATTGTTTTAAACATTAGGGAAGCAGCTGAAGCAATTAGTTCATGTTGTTTCAATCATGTTCCTAGAAGATGTAATAGGACTGCTGATTAGATTGCACCATCCATTTATAGTTTTTCTTTGAACTCCGACTGATTGGTAAATCAACCTCCATAGTTGAAATCTATTATTATGTATGATGCTCTTTCTTCTTAATGACATTATTTCTATTGGTAAAAAAAAAGAGCATTATAGTAGGTGTGTGCATATCTATAATTCTAACACTATATTGCTCTATTCTTTTCTTCTCTTTCTAGCGTGGCTTTACTTCTTCCCACTCTTACAACTCTTCTCTTCTTCCCACTCTTACAACTCTTCTCTTCTCTGCTATGTGTGGCGGAATTAAGATCTAAATAAAGGGAGATAAAAATTTTAGGCCAAAAAAAATTATAAATAAATTTATTTTTATTTTTATATTAAAAAATTAATATAAATAGTTGGCATTAGTATTTATAAATTTAACTTGAAAAGATTAAAAATACAAAGTACACTTTTTTTCTTGTTATTACTTTTTTTTTCAATTTTCTATCAATTTATCACACAATTTAATATTTCAATTCTTTTAATTTTAAGTTTTCTTCAAAATTATTAGATGAAATCTTTATAGAAAAAATTAAAATTATAACTTAATAATATCATGTGTATATTATATATATTATTAGGATTTAATATATATTATAATATATTATAACATATAATATATACTCATATACACTAATATATATAACATATATACATATATGTATATATGATTTCCATGGGCCAAGATATAAAAGGGTCAAGATATACCAATATGATGATTTGCTTTGATAGTTCCATGGGCCAAGATATAAAAGGGTTAAGATATACCAATAAGATGACGTGCTTGATAGTTTCTAACACATCATATATATATATATATGTATGTATGTATAATTCAAAATTTTATTGGTATTAGAGCTTAGGTTTTAGGAATAGTAGTAGATAGATATAAAACTATTTTCATAGTTAAATTTTCAACTTATAGATCTCAAAGTGAATATTATTAATTAGGATTTGAATATGCAGTAAGTCTCGTTTCTGCCAATGGTTAGATATTTAGAATAGTAAGTCAGTAGTCGCGTCTAAAATTAATAAAAAAATAATTTAAAATTTATTTTTTAAATATTTAAAAATAAAATAATTTTTATGTAAATCCGTTGGTATAGCTAAATTCGATAGTTCTAAGTCATCAGATATTAAAAGAATCATAAATAGAAATGAAGTAATTTTAAAAGATTTTAATAAAACAATAGATAATTAGGTAATATCTAAAGTAGATAAAGAATAAATTTATAAAATTTTTAAATTAAATATGTGTAAAAATGATTATATAATTAAAGCAGAAGAAATAGATGTATAGTTAAGTAAACTTTTTGAAAAAATTACATTGTTATCTCTAGAATTTATAAAACATCATAAAAGTAAAAAATATAAGTATACACATACATGACTTATACAAATTGGAATAAAATCCTTAATTAGGGAAGGTCTAAATATAAGTATATTAGCAGTAGTTAGAGATGCTAGATTTGTAAATTTCAATTATTCTCTTTTAGGAACAATATAAATCAATTTAAGTAGTGATCCTATTTTCTTTGATTATTTTTCTGATATTACAATATCACTTAATGACCCTAATATATTAAAAAGTGTTATATTAGAAATTAAAATCATAATTATAAAATATTAGAATAATCTATTCATGTAGCATTAATGTATAAAATATATTATAAAGTCATGGTTTCAGCATTTGCAACAAAATATACAATGGAACCTAAAACAGGAGAAACTAAATTTTTTCAAATAGAACTTAGTAAATATAATATGGTAATTCCTAAAACTATTCAATGGAAAGACATCAGTCTTCCTGATGAATGGATTTTGAAAAATATTGCTCCTCCCCTAGAGCCTGAAAAGATAGTAAAACCTAACTTAGAACTTAGTAAAACTGAAAAATATAAAGATGGTAAAGTTAAATTAAAATTTAGTAGACATAGTATAAATAGTAGGTATTTTGAATCTTATTCATCTGCTTCAACAGTAGATATAGGAAGGACTTCACAATTATCTTCTGTAATATATGTCTCATATAAAGAAAATGAATCTAAACCTATTTTACAAACAGTAATAAAAGCCTAAGTATTCTATATCAGATATACCTAAAACTAATAGTAAATTAAAAAGTATAGATTACAATACAACTATACCACATCTTTCTTATAGCCTCACAAAAAATATGAACCATATAGAACCAAATCATAATTATAATTAAGAACAATATAGAGAGCAGTCTCATTCTCCATCTATATCACCTACAACTTCTTTTGTAACAGAAAATATGACAAACATAGATAAATAATTAAATATAATTAATAAAAAATTTATATTTAATAAAGATAAATTAAATAAAGAATTAACTTCAATAAAAAATATAGATAAATTAAAAAAAGTAATTAGTAAAGTAAATAATTTTAACTCTGTAAAAAATGAATATATTAATTTTGTAAAACAGTATGACGTTAATATGAAATTCGTTAATTGGTTTAAAAAAATTATAAAGAAAAAATTAAAGCATAAAAATTAATAAATCTTATAACTCTTAGGAATAAAGAAACAAAATGAAAAATAGAAGATAAAATTATACAAAGTGAACATTCACCTAAATCTGCTAGTGTATTTATATATAATGATAGAGAAATTAAAATTACACCATTTAAAACAGTAGCAGATGATGATCCAAACAGAAAAATTTTAGAACAAAATAATTTTTCCAATGCCCATTTAATCAGTATAGGTAAATAATTAAATAGAATAGAAGATTTTATTAAAGATAAAGAAACAATAAAACTAGTTGAGAAAATTGATTCAGATAAAAAAACTAAAAACACATATCTTTAAACCCTTTGAGATATCTAAAATAGGTCAACAAGAAGTCAAATATAAGAATTTTGACTTCGTAAAAGCTATTAAAGATCAATTAAATAAAATTGATTCAATCTCAGAGTCAAAACAAATTGTTCAAGAAATATCTCAATCTAAAACCTCTAAAACTATTAGTATAATAACACAAGATTAAGGTTTAGAATCAGTTGAAGATTCTCAATCTGAAATTGAAGATCTTGAATCTTTTAGTAAAGATATCGATCCACAAATAAATTGTATAATACATTATCAATCTATAACACCTAGAATGTCTACCCAGACTTAGAAATTATAGATAGACCTAATACTTTATCACAATATAAATATAATACCTCTTCAATATATGAATAAAATATTGATAGCTTGTCAGAATATAATATTCTGAGTCTTCTGTAGCAGATAACAATGATTGTCAATTCTTATAGAATCTAGACTAATACATCAAATAGAACTATAGCAGAACTAATTATAGTTGAGTTCATAGGTCAATTAAAATATTAGTAGGATAATCATCTTCCTGATAAACAATATTTAGAAATATTAAATGTTGTAAAAACTTATTAAGATGGAACCTCCATATTAAATGAATATGCTGATACTATTCAGGATGCAGTGATAACACTGATACTGACTATATCACTTTATTTTATAGGAGATTCTACCCATTTAAAAGATAAAAATGTTGAATTACTAAGTAACATCATATGTAAAAAACTTAGTAATTTTTAGTTTTATAAAATAACTTTTTAAACTAGGATTATGCTTAGGGAGGATTCTAACCAGGCTTCTGAAAGGAAAATTTTTTAGCATGATTGTCTTTCTTTCTAAGAAAACAAGTTAGAGATCATATAAAAAGAAATATGAAAATCTTATTCCTTATAACAATTTAACTTGTGGTTAATTGGTCGGTATAGTTCAAAAAAAGATTAAAATTTTGTCAAGACATAAAACTTTAAAAATTATTAAAATTTGAAATGAGAAAAATTAAATAAGAATTAGGTTCATTTTGTAAAAAGTTTGATTATAGTATAACTTAAAATTATAAGGACTGTAATAAACAGTGTTCTATAAAATATAAAAAACTATATAAAAAATATTAAAAAGAATTAAAAAAAGAAAATATAATAAAAATATTATTATAAGAAATAGAAACCTTATAAATCTTATAAATCTAGAAAAACTGGTAATAAAAAATTCTTTAAAAAGGAAAATAAATAGTCATATAAGGATTTAAAATATTATATCTATAGTAAAAAATGACATACTTCTAGATTTTGTAGGTTTAATAAAAAATTACAATAACTAGATTTAGAAAAATTTGTATTAAATAAAATTTATGAATTATATTTAAAATATTCGTATTCTAAAGAAATAAATCAAATAGATAATATATGATCAAAAACTAGTTCTAAAACTAGTAATAAATCAATAAATATTTTAACTAAAAAATAAGAATCTATTTTAGAAGTAATAAAATATATAAATGATCCTAAAATTCAAGAAAAATTCTTAAATAAATTATTAAAATTTTCTAATAAAAAATCTAAACATTCAGTATTGCCTAGTATAAGTAAACAAACATATGACTTAACTTTAATTTTAAATAAAAATAAACAATAAAAGATAAACTAAGAATAAATAATTTACAAAAAGAAATTAAAGAAATAAAATTAGAATTAAAAGAATTAAAGACTAAACAACAAAATGATTCTAAATTAATAAAATCTTTAATAAATTTTAATTCTTCTGAAGAAGATCCGAAGAAGAAGAAGAAGAAGAAGAAGAAAATGCTTATCAAATAGCTAATGAAGAAGAAATAAATAATAATAATAAAATTAGCATATTAAGTAAAAATAAAATTTCTGATAATAAAATTTTTATGTTATAGAAAATTACTTTAAGAAAATATTTAATAAAAATAAAATTAAAGTATTCTAATAATTATAATATAAAAACTATAACTTTATTTAATACAATAGTAGATTTGAACTGTATTAAATCTAGCTTAGTTCCTAAAAGATTTTGGTAGGAAATAAATAAAAGATTGTTAACTGCTAATAAATTTAAATTAAATATTCTAAAAAAATAAAAATGTCAATAATTGATAAAAATTTAGAACTAAAAAATATATTTATTTTAACTAATGAAATGTGTCATATGATAATATTATGAACTCCATCTATGAATCTAATTACACCATATTTATTAAAAGATGATAAAATAACTTTTAAGATAAAAGATCAAAAAATTATTTTTTCATTTATAGAAAAAAACTAAAAAGAAAAAATCTAAATCTACTTAAAGCTCATTCAATTTATGAACTATAAATAAATGTATTAATAAAAGCAAGGTCTGGACAATTTTATAATTTGAAAAATAATTTTTATTTATAAAAAATAAATGAACAACTAAAAACTGAATTTATTCAAGATGAAGTTAATAAATTAAAAATTCAAATTGAAAATGAATTAGTGCTGATATTTTAAATGCATTCTAGAACAAAAAATATAATATGGTTGATTTATCTTATGAAATAAGTTTTGATGAAAAGTTTATTACAACTAAAGTCCAGCCCATTTAAATGGCACATGATATAATTGAATTTTATAAAAAAAAATATCTTATTTGAAAAATAAAAAATTAATTATTAAATCTAGAAGCCTATGATCTTGTATTATATTTTATGTCAACAAGACTTTTGAAATAGAAAGAGAAACCTCTAGATTAGTAATAAATTATAAAATATTAAATAAAGCATTAAAATGGATTAGGTATTTTATTCCAAATAAAAAAATTATTAGAAAAATTATGTGAATCAAATATTTTTAGTAAATTTGACATGAAATTTGATTTTTTGCAAATTCATATTAATTCTAAAGACAGGTATAAGACTGCATTCACTGTTCTATTTGAACAGTATGAATAGAAAATTATATCTTTTAATTTAAAGAATGCACCATCTGAATTTCAGAGAGTAATGAACGATATATTTAATCATTGTACTAAATTTTATATATTATACATTGATGATTTATTAATATATTCTAAAATCCTAGATGATCATTTTAAACGCCTAAAAATATTTTGTATGGTAGTAAAGATGAATGGTTTAGTACTTATTAAAACTAAAATATCTCTGTAAAAACTGAAGTTTTGGTATGGATGGTTATAATTATTGAATTGCAATGATTTAATATTGTTCTAGTATATATATATGATGATTTTATAGTTAGAAATTTAATATGGGTAAGATTAGATGAAGTTAAGGTTTATGGATATATTATGTGTAATTAGGATTTTTGAAAGAGAATTTAATAATTATGAAAATAAATTGTTTTAGTGTTGTTTTGATATAAATATAATAAATTTATAGTTAAATAAAGGAAATGGATAAGTGGAATAGTAGTTTGAAAGAAGTAGTAGTGTTGAAATAGAGTTTTAGTGGAATTTGGAAAGAATGAGTATAATTAGTATTTGGTTGATTTAAATGACTTGGAATGTGATGCTAATGGTATATTTCTATTTAAAATGTGATTTAGCATTGAGTAAAGTGGATTTGTAAAATCAAAGCGAATAAGGGCAATTGGTGAAGTTAGTGTTGGAAGAGTGTATTGGGCTTGGAGTTAGCATTTTCATAGTTAGTATATACTTTAATAAATTATGCTTGGATTGTATTTGAGTTGACATAATATATTGTAATTTTGTAAATGTGTTATGCCAATTTGATATTTATTTTGCTATAATATATGGTATTGTACCATTTAAAAGTGATGGAATATGAAATACTAAGCCATTGTATTATGGCTAATGCAATTATGATGTACATAAAGAAGTGAAAATGTATATTATGCTAAATATAATATGGAAATGGGAAAATAAATATGAAAATGTGAAAAATGAAATAAAATGAGAAAATTGGCCACATCGTGATGTAGCTAAGTAACATATTTTATATGAATAGGAAACTTGGAAAAATAATTAAGGAATATGAAAAATGAGAAATGTGATAGATAATGCAAAGGGATTTGTGAAAAATAGCTAACAATGAGAAAAATGTGAATAAGGAACATATGAAATATGTGAAAAATATACAAATAGTATGTAGAATTTGAAAATGTGTGAAAATTAGTAAAGATATGAAAATATGATAAGAATGAAACTGATGAGATAAAGAATATGTGTAAGTTGTGATATTTTGATAATGTGTGATGGAGAATGATGATAATATGATAAATTGTAATATGTTGAGATGTGAAATTAATATGTAAATGTAATATTGTGGTACCTATTGTATATAAAACCTGTAATGGTTGATGAGATAAATAATGGCGATCATGGAATGATATGATCACGATATATATGTAAATTACTGAGAATGAATATGAGATGAAAAATATGCTAAATAATGAGAAATAAACTGTTAAAAGATTTGAGCAAAGCTAAGTTTTAATATTGAAAATGAGATTATGAAAATATGATTTGATGAGATGAATAATTATGTGATGTGTGTGTTGCCCTACATAATAACTTATTTTAAAAAATTAATATTGGAAATTATATAATGATAAACCAGAGCAGAACTGGGTCATGACTTGAGCAGAGCTAAATCATGGGATTGAGGACCCAAGCAGAGCTGGGTCGAGAAAACTGAAATAATTTTTGCCTACGGGCTAGACACTGAGTGTCACAAATAGACCAAAGCAATTGTTCTAGAACTTGATTATTGTGTAGGGAGTAGTTGGGGCCAACGTGTGATGTGATATTGTATCTTGTAAAATTTTGTTAGTATTGCAATGAAATGATGTGATGAATTAAATGAGATTAGTTGAGCAATGTGTTATGCTGATAATGTGACAATGAAATATTGAATTGATGAATATATGTGCATGTGATGATGATGTTATGTGACTCATATATATATATATATATATGTTTGAAAAATTAGAGGACGAATGATGAGTAATTTGTGATGAATACTTATGTATATATGAATTATAAGGTAAAGAAAATATAAAAATAATAGTGTATGTATTGATAGCATGATCATAAAATATGAGTTAAAAAGTATGTATGTATGTTATTTAAATTATTGTATGATTGCAGTATGTACGACTAAGCTGTAAGACTTAGTGCGGTTGTGTGAATCGCACAGACATTAAAAGTGCAAACCAGGATGAATTTATGTGAGATTGAGATTTGAAGTTGTGGGTGCCACGAGATCAACTTAGATAGTGACGCATACATATATTGTTTATGTACTATGTAATGTGTATTTTGCATAGTAAAAATATTATATGTATATTAGATATGTTTTGTAAAAGCTTATTGTGTATATGTGAATATTTTAATAAGTATTGTTACTTGAAAAATAAATTTACAACATATAGTGGTATTGTTGAGAATTTTTGAATATATTTGGTGAGATGACAGAGTATTAGAAATGTAATGTGTTTGGAAGTGAAATTTTCTATGCAGGTTGTGTGTTTGTTATTTAGAAAAATATTGAAATTTCAGAAAAAACTCTAGCAAGATTTTTTCTAGAAATTTTCTTTATAAATTTATATTTTAACAATTTACTACTTAAAATATATATCATTTATTAGTAATTATCTATGTTAATTAAAATAAAAATTTAAATACGGTATTTATTATGATACTTTTATATGCGTATTTTACGTATACAAAATATATGTATTATATGTATATAGGATGTAATAGTGTTACATTTATTTTGGTATCAGAGTCTAAGTTTAAGATTTTTAACTTAGGTGAGTTTTAAAAATGAGAATAGGAAATTTTAAAATAATGATTTATTTTTTAATACATGCATATGTATTGGTACCTATGTTGGTATCTGATTTGGCAATATCTGTTCGATATAACGGATATAAATTGAGAAAATATCTGAGACGCATAAATCAGAATAGCACAATGAAAGCGTCATTCTGGAGATTATAGATTAAAATTTTTTGAAACTATTATTTAAAATTAAGATTTATAGTTGATTTAATTGATGAATAAGTAATAGTGAAAAAATGATTTAGATGTGAAATAAAAGTATGAGAGATGAATATTATAATTACTGAAAATTCTACATGTGTGCTGCAAAGTGATATTTTATAAATTTTTTGACTAATCTAGGGATGTTAGATAAGCTTAAAATTTTAATTAAAAGTTTTTCTATGTGTTAGAATATAATGTATGAAATTTCATAATTTTTAAAGATGAATTACTATTTAAGAAAAATAGAAGAATATATATTATTGGAGCAGTTCCAGCAACCTAGAATCTGTAAAGGTTGAAAAACATATTTAAAAACTATCGTAAACCAACCCAGAAAATTATAAAATTTTAATTAAATTATTATATGTATTTCTAGAGCATATAGTTAAAATTTCATAAATTTTTATTAAGGTTTGATACCTGGAACAAATGGGTGAATAAGTACTACCAATAGAATTATAAAGAAACATATTATGTGGGTGAAGAAGAGTTAATTTTTAAATATAGTAAATCAAATTGAAAAAATTTAAAATTTTAAATATAAGTCCATATATGTGTTAATGCACATGTCAAAAGTTTATAATCTTTTATGAAGATTTGGCAAGGAATGAAAAATGAAAAAGTGAGATTGACATGAAAATGAGGATTTTATGCGAATTTGTAGAAGTGAGTAATTAATTAATTTAATGTGACAAATGAAAAAAATTATAAAAATTTACATATGGTTGGGTTGATGTATGAAGTAGAAATATGATATTTTTAATAATTAGAACAAAGAGTTCATAATTAAAATTTAAGAGAGAACTGATATACGATAACAATTTTTTTTATTATAAAAGTATATTGAGGATTTATTAAAATAACATATAATATTTGTTAAATTAAGATTGGCTATGAATAAATAAGAATTTAAATGTTATTCTTTATATTGAGCAATTAGAACGTGAATTTATATAAATGGATTACTAAGTTAAAGCGAATTGAAGATATGCATGCAATCCATATTTGGTTGCATGATTGAGATGTGTTTATTATTGAGTTATATAGAAATGGATGTTATGATATATTTTTGGATATTTAAGGTAGAGGTAAAGATTTAATAATGGATGTATAATAATTTCATAATAAATGGATTTTAATTCATTTTATGAATGATATTTGGTGATAAATTAAAACATAATGAATAAATTATGGGAGTCTCTGTAATTGATATTAGATTATCAAAAATAGTAATGAGATCAATTCATTGGAGGAATTTGAAAGTAGGATTTATAAGAAGAAAATTTGACATTTATATATATAAAAAATGCACTATTGGAAATTAAAAAATTTGAAAGTTAATGATAAAAATGATCTGAAATGCATAGGTGTATTGTTATATTAAACAACTGAGTTTGTGGTTAGAATTCTGAGTTAATATATACATTGGATATAAATTAGTGGAGAATTTATATTATTAATGATCTTTATGGTGGAATTATAAAAAAAAAATGGTTAAAAGTATCTATAAAGGGGGAGAGTAAAAGATTATATGGTTGGTAATGATGATTAATGGTGACAATAATTTGATAATTAATTATGCAAGAAGTGAAGATTAATATTTAATTATAGTTGAGTTAATTACTACCATAAGTAATTTCGATGACGAAATTATGTAAGGGAAAGAGAATTGTCATATCCGTAATTTTAAAAAATTAAATAAGTATTTGAAGGTATAAAAGTTGTATATAACCAATGTATATCTTTGCGTATACATAGCATATATACATTGTATATTAATTATATATGTTGGATATATATATTACATACTTGATATATTTAATACACATATAAGGTATATTTGATGTGTATATACGATATATATTATTTGTGCATATGAATATTTATATTCATTAAATATATATTACATATACATAGTATATACATTATATAAATATATACATAATGGTATATGTAAAATATAAGTAATATATATAAAACATATAAATATACATAAAATATACATTACATATATGTGATGTATAATTTGGTGTAGAAAAAGTTAATAATAATAATAATAATAATAATAATAATAATAATAATAATAATAATAATAATAATAATAATAATAATAATAATAATAATAATAAGAAGAAGAAGAAGAAGAAGAAGAAGAATAAGAAGAAGAAGAAGAAAAAAAGTCAAAGAATGAAGAAAAGTGATTGATGGAATTAATTAACTAATTAATTTATTTACATTAAGGACAAGGATTTAAAATTGGAAAGAAAGACTTCATTTTTATTCTTCTTCTTCTTTCTTCAACATGATTTTTGAGAGAGAGTAAGAAGAGTGCAAGGTTTTTCTGAACATTAAATATTACAAGAAATTCAAGAGAATTTAAAGAGGTTTTGAAGATTTATTAAGAAAACCAAGTAAGTTTCTTTCTTTTAAAGCGTTATTTTCTCTAATTTTATGGTTATGTAAGATGTAGTCTAGAGAGAGAACAAATTATTTAAATTGCTAAAATAGATGGTAATGAAGTTAAATGATAGATATGTGATGATTTGTGGATTAATTTGTTGAGATGAGCATAAATTATGAATTTAGGGTCATGAGATGACTATATGAAAATTGAAGTTTTGGTATGGGTGGTTATAATTATTGAATTGAGATGATTTAATGTTGTTCTAGTATATATATAATGACTTTTATAGTTAGAAAGTGAATATGGGTAAGCTTGGATGAAGTTAAGATTTATGGATATATTATGTGTAATTAGAATTTTTGAAAGAGGGTTTAATAATTATGAAAATGAATTATTTTAGTGTTGTTTTGATATAAATATAATTAATTTATAGTTGAATAATGGAAATGGATAAGTTGAATAGTAGTTTGAAAGAAGTAGCAGTGTTGAAATAGGGTTTTAGTGGAATTTAAAAAGAATAAGTATAATCAGTATTTGATTGATTTAAATGATTTGGAATGTGATGCTAATGGTGTATTTCTATTTTAAATATGATTTAACATTGAGTAAAGTGGATTTATAAAATTAAAGCGAAGAAGGGCTATTGGTGAAATTAGTGTTGGAAGAGTGCGTTGTATATAAGATGTGAAATGTATATTATGCTAAATATAATGTGAAATGAGAAAAATAAATATGAAAATGTGAAAAATGGAATAAAATGAGAAATTGACCACATCGTGAATGTGGTTAAGTAACATATTTTATATGAATAGAAAACTTGGAAAAATAATTAAGGAATATGGAAAATGAGTAATGTGATAGACAATACAAAGAAATTTGTGGAAAATAGCTAACAATGAGAAAAATATGAATAAGAAACATATGAAATATGAAATATGTGAAAAATATACAAATAGTATGTAGAATTTAGAAATATGTAGAAATTAGTAAAGATATGAAAATATGATAAGAATGAAAATGATAAGATAAAAAATATGTGCAAGTTGTGATATTTTGATAATGTGTGATGGAGAATGATGATAATATGATAAATTGTGATGTGTTGAGATATGAAATTATATATAAATGTAATATTGTGGTACATATTGTATATAAAAACTGTGATGGTTAAATAGGATATATGATGGTGATAATAGAATGATATGATCACGATACATATACAAATTACTGAGAAGAAATATGAGATGAAAATATGCTACATAATGCGAAATGAGCTATTGAAAGACTTGAGCAGAGCTAAGTCTTGATATTAAAAATGAGATTATAAAAATATGATTTGATAAGATGAATAATTATGTGATGTGTGTGTTGCCCTGTATAATAATTTGTTCCTAAAAATTGATGTTGGGGATTATATAATGATGAACCCGAGCAGAGCTGGGCCATGACCTGAGCAGAGTTAGGTCATGAGATTGAGGACCTGAGCAGAGCTAGGTCGAGAAAACTATAGTGATTTTTGCCTACAAGCTAGACATTGTGTGTCACAATAGGCCAAATCAGTTATTCTGAAATTTGATTTTTATGTAGGGAGTACTTGGGCCCAACGTGTAATGTGATATCGTGTCTTGTAAAGTTTTGCTACTATTGCAATGAAATGATGTGATGAATTAAATGGGGTTAGTTGAGTAATACGTTATGCTAATAATATGGCAACGAAATATTGAATTGATGAATATATGTGTGTGTGATGATGATGTTATGTGACTCATATATATAAATGTTTGAAGAATTAGAGGACGGATGATGAGTAATTTGTGACGAATATTTATGTGTATATGAATTATAAGGTAAAGGAAATACAAAAATAATATTGTATGTATTGATTTCATGATCATAAAATATGAGTTAAAAAGTATGAATGTGTGTTATTTAAATTATTATATAGTTATAATATATACCACTAAGCTGTAAGGCTTAGCGCGATTTGTGTGAATCGTGCATGTATTAGAAGTGCAAACCAGAGTGAATCTACGTGTGATTGAGATTAGAAGTTGTGGGTGCCACGATATCAACCGAGAGAGTGATGCATACATATATTATTTATTTATTATGCAATGCGTATTTTGTACAGTAAAATATTATATGTATATTAAATATATTTTGTAAAAGCTTATTGTATATATGTGAATATTTTAATAAGTATTGTAACTTGAAATATGAATTTACAATGTACAGTGGTACTATTGAGAATTTTTGAATATATTTGGAGAGATGACAGAGTATTAGAAATGTAATGTGTTTAGGAGTGAAATTTTTTATGCAGTTGTGTGTTTGTCATTTTGGAAAATATTAAAATTTTAAATAAAACTCTGGCAAAATTTTTCTAGAAATTTTCTTTATAAATTTATATTTTAACAATTTACTGCTTAAATATACATATCATTTATCAGTTATTATCTATGTTAATTAAAATAAAAATTTAAATACGGTATTTATTGTGGCACTTTTATATTCTATATACGTATTTTATGTATACAAAATATATGTATTATACCTATATAAGATGTAATAGTATTACACACAGTACCAAACATGTGAAAACATAATGTAAAGTTAAAGTCATCTGTCTATAAAAGAAGTCTCTTCTGAAGCTTGAGGGGATCCAAAATTTTCTTCAGACTCCTCCCTGCTCTGAAGAAAATTCTCTTAAGCTTAGTTTAGATTTTTCCTTTCCATCTCTCACTCACATACCTTCTTTTATTCCTTGTATCCCCAGTACTGTAGAATTTTTCTGTAAGTTATTTATTTTTAAAGATTATATTTTAAAGTTTATTTTGTATAAGTATGCTCTGCACTTGCAACGAAAGTTGATTTTGTGCATCAAAAACTTGTAAAGTTTTTTTTATATATTTTATAAAGATTTGTTGGTATAAACTGAACACCTGGTTGTAATTGCTACTAGCTGTAAGCAGGATTTATAAACTTGTGGTACCTGGTATAACAAAAAGCAATATATCATACAATCTATATTTTGTATGATCTTTATATTTTAATAAATAAAATTATATATTTTTTAATTTAATTTATATATTTTTAATATATGCTTTTATTCTTTTTATTTTATATATATCTAAAAGTGGGGCTTTTACTTGATTGATTGTTGCATAAGATAAATCCCCTAGGTTTTTTTGTTTTTATATATGATCCTTTCAAAATTTTGTTGGTATATATATATGTTTGAACAAGCAGGTCCCTTGGTTCTGCCACTGCTCTTATCTCTCTCTCTCTCTCTCTCTCTCTCTTTCTCTCTCTGTGGCAACACTTCTCCCTTCTTTACTGCGCTAGCGCCACCACTAAACTTTCTTAGTGCTCTCTTTTTTCTCTCTCATCGATTTACCAAATTAGTTTTGCAATCTCGCATATCTCCTTGTAGAAGATATTTATTCATGTTACTTAGCAGATATACAACTGCAATATACTTATATGTAACAGTTGTAACAAACTTGCTTGCTGAATAATTTGATCTTCCAAAATTTTCTAGATTGCTACTTCATTTTTCTTGTGCTCTGTTTTATTTTTCATCATGGTATCGGGGCTTCAAGGTAACGATTATGGAGTTCTCAGTGTTTGATTTCCTACTTATTGAAAGATAAAAAGTTTTTGTTGCAATAGATTGTTAGTCCTCTTTTCAATTCTTAAGGATCTATTTAAAGGTTAAGGAATTATGAAATGGATGAAACAAGTACATAGAAGACTAGTTTGATTGCGACGTCAGCTGAGAAAATCACCATCTTTCAGGATTTTGATCATCCAGGCTTCTCACTAGTCACAACACCACTTACATATAACAAATATTTAACCTGGAGTATAACAATTCATATTTCCCTAAGGGCCAAAGACAAATTAGGTTATATTGATGCATGCTAGAGCTGAGTAAGGTCCGGTTCGGTTCGTATCTTTCATACACACACACACACACATATATATATATATAATTTAACAACAACACTACTAACATTGGACTTTAAATCTCCACATTAGTCTTTGACACAATATTTTTTAAAATTTTAGATTCTTGAGCAATATTTATCTCATTGGGAAAGGACATCGGAGCTGGTTGAAATCAACATTGGGAGTTTCTGCTGGCCTACTCTTTGTCGGACGTGTGTGGCTCCATATGGTGGTCATTAGCAGTGTGACAGGTAGAGGTGCTCACGGTTTAGTTAACAGAAATTCTAGCTATAGTCTGATGAGAAATAATTATAAATTGTGGCTGTATCACATAACAAAAGTCATGAAATTCTTGATATTCTACGTGCCTAAATGGTAACTCATCTATTATGGCCATCCTAGCAAGTGAAAAAGCAGTATCCTTATTTGTTATATCTTATTGGGGCTTAAAGGCTAAAGTACTTTGACTACCGTCTAAATTATATGGATATAACAAGTATCTAAATAAATGATTGCTTAAATAACTAATACTGCTAGTAGAGGGACACAAATAGATTTATTACAATATTTACATTTAGTTTTTTTTTCTTGAGTATTTTCATTATTATTTGACTCAAAATACTCACAAATCCAAGATCTCTGTCTTTTACTACTCACGTTGGATGATTTTGTAGCATATTTAGAAACGCTTGCCTTCATATACTTGTTAAACTCCATATGCTTGAACTTTATTCCTTGCAATTTAATAAAGAAAAATATGATAATTCGTTTAAATATTTTCAAAATAATTCACAATAAACTCAAATTTAGAAACAATGAGAGCTATAACTGATTGTTACAAAGAACTCAACATAATCCATAATGATTGTTATTTAGTAAAGATGTTTAATAAAATATATTTTAAATATTATACTTTATTTGCTCTAAATTAATAAATATATTTTTCTTTTATTATAATTTATTTATCATTTCAATAGGTTAATTAGTATGTTATTTTCTTTTCTTTTATCCATATTCAATGTAATCTATTATAAATATTTAATAAATATATCACACGCTTATAAAAATATAATAAAAATATATAAAAATATTATATATATAAATTTATTTTATTCAAATTAGAGTGCTTTATTCTTTAATTAAAAAAATTCTTCAATAATTTATATTTACGTTATTACATGCCATAAAAAGCCTGCTTTAATCCAACCTCCAATTAGGCATATTTTGATAAACTAGCTGGCACTAATAATATATTTATTTTATTTTATAAATTATTAATAAAAATTATAATTTAAAATTATAATTAATTTTAACTGTATTCTATTTTTAATATTATATATTTATTATTCATTTATGTCATTATTTATTCAATTTTTTATCCTAAATTTTCTTTTATCACAATTAATTAATTAATTAATTATTCATAAATTCAAATAAAATTTATAAATTTTAATTAATTAAAATTAACTAATATAATTAAAATTATTATTATATTTAAATTTTTAATATTTACATATTTATAAGTATTTTTTCAAAACTTATCCATAATTCACAAATGATATGTCAAATTGAAACTTATGAAAAGATGATCTCAAAAATACCAAAATCGTTAGAAAAAGATGTCAAACAATGGCCGAAAAAACTATCAAAATTATTCCAGTGGTTGTCGACTCTTCGTTAGATGACAGTTCTCCTGGTATGTCAGACGAGACAACGAGGTGTCGGTGATAAATCGGTATAAATCGGCAGCTCTCTCTCTCCCCTCTCCCTTCTCTTTCTCTAACACTCTCTCTCCTCTTTCCTTTCTTCTCTCTCCCGTTTTTCTTTCTTTCTTTCTTTTCTTTCTTTTTATATATCATATTATATTATTATTAATTATATATTTTTTTATAAACTAATTTATATATATGTATTATATATATACTATAACCTAGTACATTATTATAATATTATATTGTGTATTATGTAGATTTGCATAATAATATTGTTATATATATAATATATATGTACGTTATAGTATGCGATATACTATATAATATATAGTATATACTTATATTATAGTATATATAATATTATATATAGTATATAATTTAGTATATATGTATTATATACATACTATAACTTAGTACATTACTATAACATAATATGTATCATATAGTAATATATATACTATAGTATTGTTATAAAATAAAAATCTCAATATATAATATAGTATTGTTATAAAACAGAAAATCTCAATAAAAACAAAAGTTTACATATAATATAAACTAATCAATAAAAGTATACTATAGTATAATAATACTATAAAAGTACATAATAAAAGAAAATCTCAATAAAAATAACCATTTCTACATATTCAATATATATAATTGATCTTATATAATATGATATATAACAATACTAATCAATAAAATTATGATATCCAAATCCATTTATTACTTAGTTATATTTTTTATTTATTTATTTTTAAGTTAATATTTATGAATGAAGATAAAGTTTGTAGTTTATAAATGAATATTGTAGAAATATTTTAGTAAGACATGTGTATTTAATTAATAAAATATAAAATAAATAAAATTAACTAAGGTGTGTATATATATACACACATATATATAATATGATAAAAAATTACATGGTAGCTATAATTTATATAACCATATTGAATATGAATTTAATTTAAATATTCAATAAATAATTTATTGACAATTAAAATTTTTTAAATGTAATTTATATTTTATTAATTTAATAATATTGTAAAATATATTAATCAATATTAATAAGGTGACAAATATGAAATTATATATGACCATTAATTATATTTTTATGTTTATTTTTATATATTTTTTAGTTAAATTAGTAAAATTGTTTAATTTAATTATACATAATATGAAATGTTGAAAATAAATCAATATAATAAAATATAATTTTATATTATTATTAATGAAACAAATATTATTTTTGATATTCGGTTCGGCCCAATTTAGTTATCGGTTCAGATATGAGTTAATTTCCAGAACCGCTTCATATTATAAAAATCGGTATAATTCGGTTCGGATAAAGTAAAAAATATATAGTTCTTTCTTGGATTCTTGGTTTCAAAAGAGTTTGCAGAAAGTGTTTTATATTGTTCGATTGCAAAAGTTCTATGGGATCATTTAAGGGAAAGGTTTGCGATTACTAATGGACTTAGAGCATTACTGACATAGGGGCAAATTAATTCAATATATAAGTGCAATCATGATTTGACTTCTTATTTTAAGAAGCTCACAAAATTATGGGATGATTAAATAGATTGAGGCCTTTACCGTATTGTGAATATGAAAAATGCACTTGTGGTGTTAACAAAATAATGGCAGAATTAGAAGCCTTAAACAAACTTGCACAGTTTTTGATGGGGCTTAATGAATCATATGAGGTTGTTAGGAATCAAATACCGATGCTGGAACCGTTGCCCACTATTAATAAAGCCTTTTCCACGATACAAACTGTGGAGTCACAAAGGCAGGTCCAGAGGAATTTTGAGGATAATCTGGACAGTAGCATATTGATGGTTAAGGGAGCTGAAAAATATAAATCAACTGCGATCAGAAAGGATGGCACAAGGAGAAAGGGCAGATTTTGTTCATATTGTAAAAATGTAGGTCATACCAAAAAGACTTGTTACAAGTTGAATAGTTACCCAGACAAAAGAAAAGAGAGTTACGGTGAATTTTGTGGACATACAAAGGATTCATGCTTTAAGCTGGATAGTTATCCTGAGTGGTACAAGGAGCTACGAGCCAGAAGAGAAAGGAAATCTAGGAAGGCACAAGTTAATTTAGCACTAGCAACACAAACTAAAGCTAAACCAAATGAGAAGTATTTGTGGATGTTAGAGTTCATCAAGCAAGAAATGAGCAAATTAATGAACAAAAGGATACAACCGCTGATCACTTTGTGAACTTTGCCCAAATAGTTGAATTTTGCGGGTATGGCAAGTTCTTAGTCAAACAAAAATAGAAAAGTTGATTACTGGATAATTGACACTGGTCCATCAAATCATGTGTGCGCTAATCTCAATATACTTTCTAAGCTTTACACTTTATCTATAGCAGCATCAATCTATTTGCCAAATGGACTGACTTTAAGCGGGGCAAGCGAAATTGCATCATGGTTTATTGTTTGAAGTAGTGTTACAAAATGGAGCAAACATGCATAAAAATTAAGAGAAAATCACATATACTAATTTTCTTTTCAAAATTTCATTTTAATATATATATTTTTTTCAATTTACAAAACTACATTTTAAATTTTTTTTTTACGTTATACTCAATATAAACTAAAAATATACTCAATATATATAATATATTATTTTTTCATAAATTTTTGGTACATACACGATATTTTTGTAATTTTTTTTGTTGCATAATATTTTTTGTTACAAAAATATCATGCATACACCAGAGATTTACTAACTTTTGTATAACGTAAAGCTGAAACTCTAAAAAGCAAATGACTATAAGTCATGTAACTCTAAAATATATTTTTAGATGAAGATTTTCGACCTGTTTCTCTTAGGACATTCTATCTGAGATCTTGGGCTGAGCTCTTTAAGTACAAATTTGGTCTTTGTTTGTGATCTTGGATCTTAAATTTTTTTTTTTAGATATAGAATATTTTTTAATTTTTTTAAAAAAATATCATATATTTTTAGTATATTTTTAATATACTGAATATATATTCAATGTATATTTTTAAAAATAAAATATATCTTTAATATAGCTAATGTATACTAAAAATATACCTTTACAAGGAGATATTCTTGACATTAAAAGTTAAAAAATGGTATTTTTAAAATTAAAGTTAAAAAAAAGAGTATTTTTAAAAATATCTTTATTTTTTAGGGTATTTTTATTCTTTTTCGGTTCATGGAGTTTTGATGAGTCAAAATAACATTAATATGGGTACATTTCAATATCAATTTGTTAGTTTAAAATTTAATTATTTTGATTTATTCGAAAGAAATGTTGCTAAATTCAAATTAATAATTTTAATTTGCAGCATAGCAATTGTAAATTTTCTTTATTGGTAATCTCACTTAAAAAGTATAATTAAGACGAATAATGTATTTTATTTACTATAGTATTTAATCAAGCACCTAAACAAAACTATCCATTTTATACTTTTATCAAATGAGCATAAATATTTGTTGAGAAAATTTTACAAAAGGGTTGCAATTTATGAACTATAAATACAACTTATCGGTTGAGGGCGATGGACAATGCAAAGGACAGGATTAACCATCCCAACAACAAGTATCCAACCAATCTTGTTGGTTGTTCGTCTTCTGGTTCCTGCCATACAACAACTCTCAAACATTTTTATTAAGTATTTTAGAACTTCAAATAAAAATCTACATTAATATTAACATTATTTCAACAATTTCAAATTAATGGTAAATGATTTTAAAAAAATAATAAAAATGACAGCCAAAAGGGGGCTGAGAATAAAAAGAAAATAAATAAAGAATTCCATAAAAATTGAGTTTGCTAGAATATATATTTAGATGAATAAAATGAAATGTGCACCTGTGGTGGAGGCGGCTCTGTTGGGGTTCCTCATTTGTCAATTTCATAAGGCCATGTATATCTATCTGGGTTTTCACTTCTTGCTAAGCTCCAACCTTACATTCTCCTCTCTTCCTCTGGCGATAATATTGAATACGGTTCCTATACACAGCAACTTGAATAATTATTGCTAAATTACAAAGATTATTTTGTTTTATTTAAAAAAAATAAACAGAATTAATATGAGGTAATAACTTTTAGCTGCTCCATTTTCTCCCTGACTTATTGTTCATCAAGTCCTTGATTCAGCAATTCTTCAACTTTATTTTTATATGCAATTGTTACCTGTTCAATAAGAAGCAAGCAGTATCAGAAACAAAGCAATACCAATTACCCATTTGAGACTGTGATCGATACCTTTTCATATGAACAACCCCTTTGAATCCCCAGTCTTCCATAATGATCTACATCTGTAATTGCTGCATTCTAAAACCAAAACCCCCATCAAATAAATGCAATTTTCTTTTCTGGGGAATTTTATCAAACAGTTAATTTTTAATGAAATTAAATTCAGATTAATGGGTTAATAATAATAATAATAATAATTACGTATGCCACGAAGAGCCCTCTCCACATTGAAAGCAAAAATCAAAGATGGAGGTCCTTCAGGAGCATCAATGGATGTCTCTGATTCTTCCACTTCTGCAGCTGCTGTTTCTGTTGATTCATCACTGGAGGTTCTAATAACAAATTTCCGTTGTCTTGCTGCAAAACTTATACAATTTGAGAAGAGGGTGTTGTTTTTGGTGGTTGGTATAGGCCTAAACTGACTTGATTTAAAGTGGTTCAAAACGGTTTTATGATGTTACATCTATCAGAAGAGATAACCTTAAATCACATTAAGTAAAAAAGAAAAATTCACATAACCGACTCCGATTGACTTGGAATTAAGGTTTTGTTATTATTGTTGTTGTATAGAGAAAATTTGCCAGGAAATGTACACTGTTGCTGTGGCGGAGGACACAGCCATGGTTTGATAAACCTTTTTTTCTGTTGCACCACTTTTTTTGGGTCTGTTTGATAAGGCAAAAGCGTTCAGCCACTAGAAGATTATCTAATGCTAAAAACTATTACTGCTTTAAAAACGACAAATTTATTGTAGTTTAGTGATCGGCCTGAGCTTGATCTCCGGTATCGGATAGTTTAAATTTTTTGGTTTTACAGTTAAAAAATCGACGTTGCAAGAGTTTCTTGGCGTTCTTTTTTTCTTTTTTGTGGTTTTAAAGTTAAAGGGCAAAAAACGACGTCGCGCAAAGTGTTTTTATTTATACTCAAAACGGCGTCGCTGGACCGACTCGAAAAGGATCCGGCCTGTAATTAATTCCCTGCGCTAGTTCGATGTCTGCGACTGTGCACTCTCATCGGAGAAGCTGAATAATTATGGGAATCGTAAGGAACGGGCAACCGAGTTCGGGCCCTAACTCAGGGCCGAGTGGAGAATTGGCTTCAACTGCCTCCACCTCCTCCAGCAGTAGTGAAACAAGGCGATTTCCTCTGGCGGCTCAGCCGGAAATAATGAGAGCTGCCGAAAAAGACGACCAGTATGCTTCCTTTGTTTATGATGCTTGCCGCGACGCTTTTCGCCACCTTTTTGGTCTCTCTCTGTTCTTTACCTTTTAACTCCTTCATTTCCATCTACTACTTCCCTATTTCTGTAAAATTTTCATTCTCTTTTTATTTAGGTACAAGAGTCGCTGTGGCTTATCAGAGTGAGGTTATTAGCTTGATTTTCATAAATTTGTGTTGAAAATATTAAATTATTTCAAGATTTTGGATGATTTGATTAACTCAATTTTTTTTGGTAATCTACAGTCAAAGCTTCTTGGACAAATGCTTTATTACGTATTAACAACAGGTTCAGGGCAACAAACGCTTGGGGAAGAGTACTGTGATATTACTCAGGTTTTTTTTTTATTCCTATGATTTAGATTTAGCTTTCTGTTGTTTATAAATAAAAATTTAGAAATTCTCATAAAAGATGAGCCTGAGGACTTAGGAGATCAGTTTTATTTAGATATGCCGTGTGTTTGTACCCATTTACTGGAAATATTAGCAACAATTTTAGGGGAATGAATGAATGCTTGGTGCTTTAATATTGTTGGTTGTTCTGGTAGGTTGCAGGGCCACATGGACTTCCTCCAACACCTGCAAGGCGTGCTCTTTTCATTTTATATCAAACTGCTGTTCCTTATATAGCTGAAAGAATTAGGTTTGATAATGCTTCCTGCGCATTTTCACTTTCAGTACTTACATTGTTTTTCTTATAGCTCTGAAGCTTCAACAAAGTTTATTTCTTTCTGTAGCTCAAGAGTCGCCTCCCGTGGCATCACTCTTACTGATTCAATGGCTGATGAGCCCTATAGCAACTTTGCTTCTGGGACTACTCAGGTTCATTCGTCTGTATTGATTGACCTTCCATCCTCCTTCACATCAGGGGCATCATTTTCTTTAATATCAAGGTTGAAGCAGAAATTTAGTGGATTCTGGTTACACATATTTTGTCAGTGGCCTACGGTATGCTTATGCTAAATATTTCTTTAGATATGCATCCCTCAGATATGATCTTTTTTTTTTCTGACCTGTTATAATATAGATGATTATTTTACAATGTATTATTTTCTCTCACACTTTTTTATTTTTTTGATAATTGTTGGAGTTAAGTCGTAATTTGTTTTCTTACCATTTACAATGATGAATCCCTTCCATGAGCAGTTCCCTTGTTTTTGCAGTTGGTGCTGTAGATCACAACTGTGTGACATAAACTTTTATTTGTTCTATTAACACTTTGAACAACTTATAAATTTGAAATAAGATATCTCATCTTTGTTGCATTCAGGTGCTACCTGTAGCTCGTGAAATTTTACAATTAATTCTTCGGACCAACCTTATGTTTTTCTACTTTGAAGGTGATTACAAGGGTCACTATAGAGCATTGAAAGCCTAATTAATGATTGAATGAGAAATAATATTGTAATCATTTTTTTCTGCAGGCCTATACTACCATATTTCCAAACGTGCATCTGGCATTCGTTATGTTTTCATTGGGAAGCCATCAAATCAAAGGCCAAGGTTTTTAGTTTTCTTCTTGGTTCTGTATATAAAGTGAACTTGTCTATTTGGCTGCAAGGGAGTTGTGGGTGGGGGTACATTCATGAATATTATTTGTTTGTTTCTTCTGTCATTTACAGTTGACTACAATTTTGTGGGACATTTACTCTTTTAACATTAGTGTTAAATATTTGAAATCTTTGAATTGGCTTTTGGTGTAGATACCAAATACTGGGAGTGTTCCTCCTAATTCAGCTATACATCATTGCTGCTGAAGGTCTGCGGCGTAGCAATATATCATCTATTGCAAGTTCAGTTCACCAAACCTCCTTGGAGTCGCATCAAAATTTAGGTTAATATTCTTGAACTTTTACCCAATTTCATTTTTACTCATTGCAATAGATTCAAAGAGAGACCTGATAATGCAGTTCATGATGGCTCCAGCTTCTTACTCATGTTCTGCCTCTTGTGCATCATGTTCAAAATATAAGGCCATTGGGCTATTATATTTCCTTAGATAAGATTTTGAGGGGAGGAATTGGGGAAAGCTGTTATACATTGTGTCTTGCATGCAGAAATTTACTCTGATTAATATGATAGCTGAAATTGCTTGCTGGGCAAATTATCTCACTTGATCATATCTTCCATTATCATGGTACATGGTTAAGCAACTATAGTAGATGTTAAGAGGGACTCATGGAGTTGGATTGTCAGCTTCTCTGCGCTGACTTAGTTTCTGTAGTAACCTACCAATGATGGGTGAAAACAAAACCTAAGATGTGATGGAGCTTTGGCAAAGATATATTCACTAAAAAGTTGCTCTAAAATGCCAGTTATATTGCTTTATTTTTAATTTCTTGATACGTAGTCTTCTGCCAATTCACATTAATAGAACTCCTCAATTCTTTTAGGACGAGATTTGCCTGTCTTAAATGAAGAAGGTAATTTGATTCCTGTGGAAGCTGGCAGAGGGGGTTGGGTCTCAGATCCCACGTCAACTTCAGAGGTAAATTTTAATTTTTCTTATTGAACAAATTACTTTTTTTTCTCCCTAATGTTACTTCTCTATTGTCTCAATTCCCATCTTTTTATGCAACATAGCCTCGTTCTCATGTTCTGGATACTAGCGGGCAGAGCACGTAAAAAAGAGTTTGGTTTGAAGTATAAAGATATGTCTGAACAAAGTAGAGGACAAGTTTGCGTGTTAACCTGTCACAGGATTGATTAAAGAGCTTAGCCTCATTCTAGATTACATTAATTTAGCTTTCCAATCCAGACACAACCAAGAAAGGGCCAATATTCTAGGAACCCCTATCCTTAGAGTAAAGGATCACACAGGTCTTACTATTGATGTTTTGAATGGAAATTAAGTCAACATCTGTTTGTTGGGCTTTGTTTTAATATGTCAACACTTCACAGAAAACCTTATGCTCCAATATAAGTGTCAACACTTGCATAGCTCACTTGTTTTGAATATATCTTTATTTGTAATATTTATCTGTTTAATAACTTCAAGGTTCTTAATGTTATCCTCTACTAATTTTTTTTTTGGTCTAATCAGTCTAATGCAGTAAATGGGGCGAGCAAATGCACACTTTGCTTGAGCAATAGGCAGTACCCAACTGCTACAGCTTGTGGTCATGTTTTCTGCTGGTTATCTCTACATCTCTCACTCATTTTTTTTTTTTATTTTCTCTGATTCTTGTTTTTAGGTGGTGTGTGACCGTTCTCACCTTATTCAATACCTGCTTTTTGTAGGAATTGCATAATGGAGTGGTGTAATGAAAAGCCCGAATGTCCTCTCTGCCGTACCCCTATAACACATTCAAGCCTAGTTTGTTTATATCATTCAGATTTCTAGCGTTTGACAAAAATGAAATTTGGCCTTTATTATTGTCAAAGAAGATAATATAATTGAAAGTTCTTTTTTCTGATAATGCAAAAAGATATAGAGGATAAGTCAACAGAATAAAGGGTTACACTTAGAAGTTAGAACACCATTCCCTCCATGGTGGCTGTAGTAATAGTTGTATAATTGAGTTGGGGCATGGCTGCAGCACAGTGACATCCATGATCGGCTGTGAAGCAATGAGGTGATAAATTCACAAATATATTTTACTATTGAATTAATCTTAAAGGTAGCTTTGTCCGGCAGGATGTCTAAGCAAGATTTGCTTCTGAATGGAGGCCAACAATATACCAATATTCGATGGCGTCGCTCAAGTTGAACCAGCTTCGTCAAAACCACATCACGTAGGGTTTTTTTAATTCTTATTACTTACTGTATACGGATGTGTAAGAACCTTAATAACTTTGCTGGTGAATGATGTTTATTCAATGCCATTTTGCAAATGAAAAATCACTCGCATTGGTAAGATGAGCTTTGTAATCTGTATGAGGCTGTGTTTATAAAAATGTGAATTTGAATATGGAAGAATTTTTTGCGCACAAATTAGAATGATAATGTTGGAATTCATCTAAGATCAATACAATTATATTATTTAGAATTGAATTTAATACGCAATTAGGCATGTTAAGTTTATTTTAAAAGGCTTTAAAAAAAAGTTGATTTTAGGAAATACATTCCTTATAGTGGAAATTAAAAAAAATGGAAATATAAGATGCAATATCTATATCCCAAATTAATAATAATAAACAAAAAATGAGATGAAAATTTCTATCAAAATAGTGGTAATATACTAATATTTTTATCCCAAGTTTATTAGAAAAAAATTAAAACGGATTCTAGCATTTAGCTTCTGAGGGAGAGGAAAACAAAGAATTATATAAAGCACTTTAGGTTATAAGTATTTTTTTTAAGGCATTGATGATCATGACCGTCCAAAAGAAAAATGGCATAGTCAGCCGTCGGATCAGATCACTTATCCAACCCTAATATTAATAAGCGCAAATCCAGCTATACTCCTTCACCATCATTAGGGTTTCACGTGATAAAAAGCTCGTAAGGCGCCGAACCAGTTCACTGCTTTCTTGAAAACATGGCTGCCCAAATCAGTAAGAAGCGCAAGGTAAATCGATTTCCTCCATCCATTTTTTTTCATGCTCTGTTTGCGCTTTGAGAAATCATATTATAACGAAAGAAAATTCTGTTCGAAGTGTAAATCTTTGAATCAATTTTTTTAAGTTACTTTTGGTTTATATATTTGGTTTCACTTGCTAAATATCAGTTGAGCGACTGTAACTGAATATTGGAATGTAAATTCTATTACAGAAATCTACAGAAAAAGAGGAATTCTCTGTGCTTATGTTTGTATTTTTTTCTTTATAGTTTGTTGCAGATGGAGTTTTCTATGCTGAGCTAAATGAGGTTCTGACCAGAGAGCTGGCTGAGGATGGCTACTCTGGGGTTGAAGTTAGGGTTACTCCAATGCGCACTGAGATTATCATTAGGGCTACTCGCACGCAGAATGTCCTTGGTATGTGCTCCCGAGTTTTCTTTTTTTTTCCTCCTCTCTTGGGTGTATCGGATGTCTGTATGTGGAATTTGAAAACAATTAAACTAAACCGAACAATTGATTTTTTTGTTTGTGTCGTCTAATCATGTTTTTAGTAGCAATTGAGTGAGCTTGGATTAAGGGTTTTGGGTTTAATTAACTTATGTAGGGGTCAGCATGATTTTAGCTTTTTTATTTTAAACTCAATTTTAATGGTGGTATTATCTCAATAGTGTATATAGTGGATCATCAGTTCCTTTTGTTAACCTCTGAGTTTGTCGTATTGTTTGAATCAGGTGAGAAAGGAAGAAGGATCAGAGAGCTGACTTCTGTTGTTCAGAAACGGTTTAAGTTTCCGGAGAACAGTGTGGAACTTTATGCTGAGAAAGTTAACAACAGGGGTCTCTGTGCTATTGCTCAGGCGGAATCTCTTCGCTATAAGCTCCTTGGTGGCCTTGCCGTTCGGAGGTATGCTGCAATTAACATAGATTCTATTTTGTTGTATTGCCCCAACTCTGATAATAGCTTATCTTTGCATTTGAGGATTTTATTACTGTTTTTCGTACTACATGTTGTTAAAGTAATTTTTTATTGGTTGTTTATGTTCTGCTGTTGCCGTTCCTCAATTCACCTCAGCTTTCATCGTTAACTTGGGGTTCGCTTCATTTTCATGTTGTTAAATTTATTTTGTTGCTTTGTAGTTTTCAACCATCTGTGGGGTATCTTTACAAAAATATTTGTTGATCAAGTCATCTTTACAGCGAGTTGGTACCCTACAAATACCATCTCGTGTCTGAGGATGACTATATGGCGATGCCATCTAAATTTCAAAACTCAAGGAAAAATTCCCATGTTCCTTGCACTTGATTTTGGATGGTAGATCTCTGCTCTGTTACTGGTCATCGAATTTTATCTCTGTATCAGATATAGAGCGCATATCTGTAGCTATAATTATGTCATTTTACTATGATTATGGTGAGTTAGTGCATCCTTTAAGGTATTTTCTATTGGATTATTTACAGCTCATTAAAGAGTTTTGTTTTGTTTGTTTATTTTAATGGATCTTCATGTGACCAGAGTAGAAATCTTCCCATCCAAAAAAAGGGAATTCGCTGGAAAAGATGGCTTCTTATACTGTTTTTATTTTTTGAGGGTATATTATGCATTATCTCATGTTCATAGTTTGAAAAGATATGCTTAGCTAGATTTAGAAAAGTCAAATCCTATTTGGGCACGAATGTTGCTGGCCTGTCTACTCGTGTTTGCACTTAGTGCTTTTGAGTCTAAGCATTGTCTTACTCTCCTTTGCCTTATTAGATGAGCCTTCGAGTTCTTCCATGTCAATGCTTATATAAAACATTTTTGAGGAGTCTGTCAGGCTTCCTGTACTACAATTGAGGCACTTGGAGTTTGGAAAGTTCTCCCACATTTCCACCATGCTTTAATTTTTTTCATTTCCATGTTTGCATACAATTAATGTTGGTTTGGTGTCTTATGTTTATGGTTATTCACCTTAGTGTACGAGCATTGTGTTTCTCCTATTTGCTTGCCAGATGAACTGTGAGATCAATGCTTATATAAAAGCTTTTTGGCTTTTGTCAGGCTTCTTTCACTCCTTTCTAGATGCTTGGAGTTTGGAATATTCTCCTACATTTAGATGCTTGGAGTTTGGAATATTCTCCTACATCCCTTCATCATGTATATTGTTTGGGTGGTTCCAAGTGCATCTGTAATTGCAACTTTTTTATTCTTGACCCCTCTTGCATTTGGCAGGAATGATGCGTGGGAACTGCTTTATGTAGGTTAACATCTAAATGTATTATTCTGGTTGGCTTCTTTAATGTGGTTTAAAGTTTTAGTTATCATGTTGTAATGACTTCTTTTTCTTGTAGTGGATGGATGAGTGTTCAGAACATTGTATTTGTTTTGCTTTTTTGCATTATACCATTTTGACGTATTAAATTAAGAGTGTATATGTTTATATTTTCATTATGAGCAAACATGAATTTGATTTGATAATCAGTATCTGTGATTTGTTTGCAGGGCTTGCTATGGTGTCTTGAGATTTATAATGGAGAGTGGGGCAAAGGGATGTGAGGTATGCATTCTAAGAACTCTATTGCTCTTAAGTGTGCTTTTTTCCTTTATGCTTAGGGTTTAATTTGTATATTCTGTAGGTTATTGTGAGTGGAAAGCTCCGAGCTCAACGTGCCAAGTCCATGAAATTTAAGGATGGGTACATGATATCCTCTGGTCAACCTGTCAATGAGTATATTGACTCCGCTGTCAGACATGTTCTTCTAAGACAGGTCGGTCAGTTCTCATATTTAATGGCTATGCTGTATTCAAACAATGTTCGCATTTGTTCTTGTTGTTCAAGTTTGTTTGATTTGGTAAATTTTTATGGGCTTCACATGGTTGCCTTTTGGTTAATCTTTTTTCTTTTGTATTAGGGTGTGCTTGGTATCAAGGTCAAGATCATGCTGGACTGGGATCCCAAGGGCAAGGTTGGCCCAATGACGCCATTGCCTGATCTGGTAACAATCCATCCTCCCAAGGATGAAGAGGAATATGTTCCGCCAGTGATGACAACCAATATTGAGATTCCAGTTGCATAAATCCTGAATTTGGATAAATAATTCTGTAGTTTTTCACTTAATGTTGTTTTGTTTTTTATTATATATATTTTAGGGAAGAAAATAGATGTTTGTATGAATCAAGAGTTAGTTTTTGCTTGCTTCTGTTAGCAAACTCAAGTTCATCTTATGGGATTTTTAATCATTACTAGCTTTGGGTGTATTATTTTTATGCTGTGCTGCGATGAATTGGTTGGCCTGTTTTCTTCATATTAATTTACTATGTATGTTTTTTGAAATTTTCAAGGACTGAGAAGTTTAATGATCATTGGGCGCTTTAAGGGGTCAGGTATTTTGGTTGTTTTGAGGTTCTCATTTGTCTTGTATTCTCCAAAGCTGTTTACATGAATGGTATCCATGGACTGGACAACGTCAAAAAAATGTCTGAAAAATAAAAAATGTATGAAAAATAATTAGCGATTAGAAATATGATGATTTGGAAAGTTTTAATCATATTAAGAAATTAAATAGAATTATTAATTTATTTTAAATTAATTGTTTTTTTAATATCTATATTCATTATCATTAATAACAGTATTATATGTACCGAGTAAATTATCAAATAATATTAAAATTTTATTTTAATATTGTTGAATGTTAAATATTATAAATTAAAATTAAAATTTTAAAATATCATTTAAAATGAAATAAAGAAAGCTATTTAAAATGGAACGAAATAAAATGAAAAGGGTATATTTTAGAGGATGGTTGTAATTTTATATTTACCATCTTTATTTAGAGCATGATTTTGAATTATATAATATACTAAAACACTCACAATAATAAATAGTAAATTTTCTATTCTTGCTCTTTTAATTTTTTTCTCTTTTTTATTTTTAATTTTGCTTGTCTCTCATTTTTTTAAATGTTTTATTTTCTTTTTTAAATTTTATTTTCTTTTAAAATACATGATTTTTCCCTCTTCTTTAAGTAATTTAATTTTTATTTTTCTTTTCAATTGAACCATTATATTTTGCGCGAAAATTTATTTTTCATTTTTCATTTTTAACTCATAATTCATTATGTTTTATTATTATTATTATATTATGCTTTACAAATCACTATTTCAATAATAGTGGCTTCTTAAATTTTTATTTTTTATTCTAATTTTTAATGAATTATGTGATTTATAATTTTTAAAATAGGAAATTTTTATTTTTTTATTATTTTACTTTAACTTTAAATTGTCAATATATCAATTAATTATTTTAAAAATAATTTAAAATAATCATGTTATTAATTATTTTCTGATACAGAGTTTTATATTATTTAATTTTATTGTTAACTTTTCTTATCCATTTTTAATTAAAAAATTAAAAGTTAAAAAATAAATAGTGCATATGAATATTAATAAATATTTTTTTACCCTACTTAAATATATTATTTTAATAACTTAATATAAACTTTTTATTTTTATGTCAATTTTTTTTACACATATCATTTTAAAATAAATTTATGATTTTTCTTTCTACTCAATTTACAATTTTTTAAATTAATTCTAGAACTCATGACAAAATTGGAATATTAATTTTTGATTCATTACTTTAATTAAAAATAAAAATTAGAAAAAAAAATCAAAAGTAGTAATTTGAATAAAAAAATAAGTAAAAATTTATTACTTTAAATTTTTTTTGAAGTGAAAGAAAAATTTATAAATATACCTGAAAATAATATTATTAAAGAAAAATAGAAAAATAGTAAAAGAATAAATAAATATATTGAAACTAGAACTAAGTTGGTACTACAAAAATTTATTTGAGCAGATAAAAGATCAATTAAAAATAATAGTCAAATAAAATAAAATTTTAAATCTAATTAAAATTAAGAATATATTATTTTTTTAAATAATTAAATTTATATTTTCAATTTAAAAGTTACAGTCTTTTTCTTCAAAAAAAATATGTTGTCAATTTAAAAGTTAAATAATAAAAAAATAAAATTTAAAAATTAATATTTTAAAATTATGACTCATAAATAAAAAAATGTGAAAAACTAACCTTGTTAAAACAGTGACTTTTAAAGGATATACATTTATATGTAAAATATTATTTTTTATTTATTAAGTATATTAGTGTATAAATTATTTTTTTGACTTGAAATAGTATAAAATTTAGCTTGTTTATTCTCTAGATTTGCCTCTGCTCATTCAAACCTTTAAAAATCAATGTTTGCAGTCACTGGGTCTGGGCGTGCGTAGTAGAGTGTTAATTTTTGGATTTTTTTTTATATATTGACAAAATAATGATTTAATTGATTTTGACAAGAGAAAACGGGTTAAGACAGTGATGCTTTTGAAGAAAAATAAAAATTTATGATTAATGGAATTATTTGAAGCACCTGTAGCAGTGGTTAAAATATCCATATTTGAAGACCCTGTAAGGAATAGGTATCCTATTATCGTTAAAAGGTTAGAGAGGATTAGTTTCTAGTAGCTTCAATCCATTGATATTAATTTCATGATTTTACGTTTATGTTAATTTTTAGGAAAAAATACCTTTTTTCATATATATTATAAATAATTTTTTTTTAAAAATTAGTATATAGATTTATTTTTTAAAATTTATTTTTTGACGGATTGAGTTTGCTTTTACTAATATTTTACTGTTATATCAATAAAAAAAATAAATGAACAAGCATCAAAATAACGCCCATTCAATTATTCTTTAAAATTTTTTTAAAAAATATGAAAGTAGTGAACATTGTAAAAAAAGAAATAAAATAAAATAACGGGCGTTTCTTTACAAAACATACAATTGCTTTTACCTGATAACTCTCTCTTGCAACTCTTTGTTAAGTAAGTTAATTGGGAATCTCGTTTTATTTATTTATTTTTTTTGTGTTTGCATGTTCATAATCGTCTACACGCCATCTCTGGTTTTGCAGGCATGAAATGGAAGATCGTTTAAGTGTACACATTACTGATGCTGAGAAGAAGAGATGGGAAGTTCCGTAGAATCTTTCACCGAGATAGCAACCGCCGTTAGTAAAGAAAACAATTGGAAGATCAAGAAAAAATCCAATAACAGTTGAGGAATTTGCTGGGACTGAGCTAATTTTTAGTTACGTAGCAGACCCATTGAGTTTTGCAGTTAAAAGAAAATCAGATGGGCAGACGGTTTGATGAATCAGACCCATTTGGCCAAATGGTTTTTAAAGACCAGTATTTGGAGATCTCCACAAAATTGCCTAAAGATGCTTCACTTTATGGTCTTGGAGAGAATACACAGCCGCATGGGACCAAATTGTATCCTAGAGATATATCAAATTGCGACGGGCGTTGTTATTATTGTTATTATTATTATTATTATTATTATTTTAGTGCCCTTATTTTTTTTATAACCGTCATTATTTTTTTTTTGTAATGAACATTATTTTTGTAATTTTTTTAAAAAATAAATGAACGAATGTTATTTTTTTTATAATGTCCGTTCATCTATTTTTCATTAATCCATTAGTAAAATATCCAGTAAAAGTAAATTTAACTGAATAAAAAATAGATTTAAAAAAAAGGTTCATGTAATGATTTATAAAAAAAAATAATTTATGATAGAGGTAAAAAATATGTAAAGTTTTAAGTAATTTTTAGTATTTTTTCTAATTTTAATTTACAAATAAATTTATATAAATATCATATGTAAATGTATAAATTTATAAATAAAATTTAAGAATATCATATAAAACAAGCTTTTAAAAAATCTTCCACTTAGAAAAATAAAATGAGTTTGGGTAGCTATTGTTGGTGGAGCACCTACAAATCTTTTCACGAAAGATGAGATTCATTTGGTTTTGACTTGGATAAAAATCTGCATCTGTTTGGCAGGCAAGAATCGTGATAGAAATTTTCATAATAATCATCATGAAATAAAAAAAAGGGCCAATTTTAGTTTTGTCACTCTCAACTTTTAATAAAATTATAAATTAACGATTAACATTTGGAAATTTAGCCACTTGTTTTTCTAGGAAGAAAGCTTTAAAATTAAAACCTTATCACGTCTTGCTAAAGAAGAAAGACTTACCTAGACAATAAGATTATATGATTTTTTTATTATCACTTTTATATTGATTTTTTTTATTAATTGGATATATATATATTTGTTCTAAATAAAATTTTTTTAGGAAGATTATATTCAATTCAAGAACTATCCGCACGTGTGCAATACAATTTGACGGCACATCACTTGAGAACCCTTTGCTTTTTAGGACAAATTGAGTGTTCCAAAAAAAGTGGTTTTTGGAGCACCAAAGCCAAACCCACGATCTTAAAGTTCCACTTAATTTGCAATGTCTTTATTTTGTCCCTAACTCTATTATTACTTACTATTTTTTTTTCGTGCTCTGTTTTTCTTTTGGATTTGCAAGTGCTAGTGGGAAACACCCAACACACTTCGTTAATTATCTTGTGCAGTCTCTCATCATTAATCATATTATAAAATATCTTATAATATAAAACGAATACTCAATTACTAAACTATTATCTCATTATCAAATTTATTTTTCTTATATTTTATAATAAATATTGAGAAAATACTTAAGAGAGGAAGAATTAAAATTAACTAATTATTTTTTTTTGTTAATAAAAATTAATATATAGATCTAGGTTCAATTTCCTTCCCCTGGCATCAAGAATAAAATTTTTAAATTTTGTAAGATAATTTTTCTTGTGGATTAAATTCAAAATTAAATTTATAAGCAATTAATGATGTTATAACTACTTGTCAATTTGATATGTAAGACTTTTAGTCGTTTGGAGCTTGAAATATTTAAAAAGTAAATAGTTAAGCTAGCAATAGATTGAACATAAGCTGAAGGGGAGCAAATCCTTGCGGTAGAGGAGTAAGTTTGGATAACGTAATTCCTAATGGTAAAGTTAATTTCACAAAAACAACTATTGTGAAGTTGTTTTATGATTTTTTTTTGCCAAATACATTATTTTATGATTTGTTATGACTTTATAATGTATGACAATATTTAATTTTTAATTTTTTTATTTTTTATTTTTATGTTTATGATAGAGTTTTTTCTTATAATAATTTCATGATTTATAAATAATGAATTTTTAAATCACGAATTTGGTAATTTTCTATAATTTTAAAATTTTATTTTTTTTAAATATTACTAATAAATTTTCTTAAATGCCAAATACATATGTATAGAATATTTTTTCATTTTTATAATTTATTACAATCTTATAAAATATCATCAAATCAAATAAAAAACTTAATACTATCTTTCTAAATATAATAAATAATATTTACAATTACATACTATACGATATATTATTAAACCACACTATTAATCATCTAAACAAGGTGTAAATCAACTCTTTCTAATTAACAACTCTAATTACAAAACTCAAAATTAATATAGAGAAATCCAATTTTACAAGTTAATAAAGTTCATCACGAAAAATGTAAAATATATATATATTAAAAAATAAATTTATTGTTATATATGATAAAAGACATTATATATATAAATATGTATTTATTTATTAAATAAAAAAATTAATGATCTATATACTGTGAAATTAATCGGTAGTAAATTTATTATATGAAAATAGAAAAAATCATGTATTCATATATTTTATTAGTATTCATATTTAAATCAAGTCATTTTATTGTTGTTAAATCATATAAAATATAATATATGCGAATAAGTCTCACATCATATAATAATAAGAAATATAGTAGATTTTGCAATAAGAAATGAAATTTAATCAAAATTATTTAAATAAGGAAATTCAATCAAAATTATTTAAATTATTTAATATAGTAAAATCTAATTTGTTATAGGATTAATATATTTTACTTTTATCTGAACTATTAGAGACAAAACTTTCATACTTGTGATAATTTTATGTTGAAATTAATGATTAAACTGCATAAATCATCATTAGATGCTGGAAACTTGTTAAACATAGGAATTAATATTGAAACTAAAAAGAAAAAAAAAATAAAAGAAAGGCAAGAAGGAAGGAAAAAGGGTTTTTTTTGACTCTGTTGGAACGTCATTCTCTTAAGATTATTAAAGCCATTGACTTTTAATAAATATTAAAAAAACACATAATTGAAACTTTTTTAAAAAATAAAATAAAATAAAATGGCACAAAATTTTTAAAAATGAAAAAATTACTAAATAGACTTAGGGTATGACTCAACTCATAAACTAAGTAAATCACAAAATGTGATCGGAAAAAAAATTAATTTAAATTATTTTTTTAAATATTATAATTTAAATTATAATTTATAATTGACCTGGTATATGAACGAACACAAACAGATGATCTAAATTTATAAAAAAAATTTCTTTAAAAATGATGGTAAGCCGCCCTTGCAATGGACAATGACCGTAACATACCATATGGATTTTTATTTAAATTAAAAAGATATATTTTTCTATATACTCTGTCTCCCCATTACAGGAAATGGTTGCAAAGTGATCACTTCTTCTCGGTGCTCTGCTATTTATCTTTATTTATTTATTTACTACTTTACCCCCTTTCTATCTTACAAATCACTTTCTCTATCTTCTTAAATAAGTAGAAAATATTGAAGGAGATTACAATTAAGAGCAATGTTAAAGACTACAATTAATCGGAAAAAAAATTAAATACTACAAAAATAATATTTATAAAAAGTACATTAAAGGATATTAAAATTAAGAGTAATGTCCGCGACAATCCTAATTTTCTCCTCTCCCTTAATTATCATGTTTTTTCTCCAATTTTTTTAGTTTTGAGGTTGGCTTTTTCTCTGTTCTAACTATTACTAGGTCCCTTTTGCTATCCTTGTAGAAGGAATTTTGTATGCAGATCTGACTTTTGTGAAAGAAAACTATTGATTTTTTTTTTTTTGCGCTTCATGTTGATTCTTCTATTTTCAGAAGATTTTTTATTCTTTCAACTGTCCTGATGTTCCTTTGATGAAGTTGTTATTCCTTTAAACTATTTCAGTTGTTGTATTTTTTATCCATTGGCATTGATACTTTTTTCAGGTGTCTCTTATCTCATTTCCTTAATTTACTACGTATTTGAGGATGGATTAGAGAGGTCTTGTGAAAAATATAAGTTTTCTCATGTTTTAGCTGTCTTAATAGGATAATCCTTAGTGAACTTTTCTTGTTTTTCCTTTTGAACTCTTTGTTGGTTTCTAAGTCGATTTATGCTGGGGGTAGTTCTATTGCTCTTGGTGAATTCTTTGGTACGAAATGCCTCATATGGATTTCAGCCTTGAAAAAGGCTTTATGTACTTCGTTTTTTTAATATGAATTTTATCTTAATTTGATAAAAAAAAAAGTTGTGTTGATTTAGATTTAAAAATACAAAAATATCATATATATATATATATATACACGATCAATCGAATATGGATAATTTTTTGCCTAAACACAAACTTGACCGACTCCTTAATAATTATGTATACATATACCCATATACATATGAAACGACTTTATTTTATTTTATCTCTTAATCTAGTTGAATCTAACATAATCCAATTTTAATAATATTAAAAATAAATTTAAATATAAAAATTAAATATAGGAGATTTCATTAATGCCAGTTTGATAATTTTAGTATTTGGTTAGATTTAGTAAAGAAAAAATACCACTTTAACTCTATCGAATTAAATTCATGCTCTACCCTGCTTAGCAGCAGTGATTAGAAGCTCAAATGTTGAATCCCTAACATTCAACCATTGATCTAAATATATTGCTATATGTGGTCTTATTAATGTTAATTTTTATTGTTATTTTAGGGGGTTAAAGAGAAGAAGAAGAGAGTGGCAAATAGGTAAAGCTGAGAAAGAATGAAAAGGACATGATATGCACGCAATGACATGGGGAAACCATAGTATTAGTAGTAGTGAAGTTGAAAGTGGCCTCTCCACACACTTAAAAAACAAATCCATTAGTGGACTCAATCCACGCCTTCCTATCCCCACCCCACCCTCCCACCACTTTTGGGACCCACACCATCCTCTAAGTTTTTATGGGTCTCGCTTCATCCCCACCACCTTCTCCTTCTTCCCATTTCTCCATTGCACCCATATCCCAAATAGCCAATGGCATATTACACTTAAATAAAATCCACCTTTCTATTGATTTTCCATTTTAACATTATCTACGATTTTTTTATGCATTCACATAATACCAAGATTTTAATTTTTAACTTTTTTTTTACGTTACAAGAAAAATATCCCTTCGGTTACATTCAATTATTGCATTCTAAATTATATCTTTTTTATATATCTACATGTTTATTATTATCATTTCTATATAATTTTAATTATAAAATCAGAAATCAAACATTATATTTTTTTAATTAACAAACACTATAGCATAAGTTAAATGTTTTTTTTTTCAAAAATTACACCGTATATTACTTTTTGTTTTTTTAAAAAATATTCTTTTTTTACATATCATTAATATGTTAAATGCACACTTTTCAAAGTGAATTATATCTATATTATACTAGATATATATTAGATGTATATTTTTGAAATATGAAATTTTTGAAATTAAAAATTAAAAATTAAATATTTTTGAAAACAAGTATTTTTAAAAATAATATTATTTTTTTGGTAAGGCTGTAAATAAGCTAAGTTACTCGAGCTCAGCTTGTATTTCAACTCAAAAAAAGCTCGTTCAGACTTTAACTCAAATTGTTTACTTATTAAATGAGTCAAGCTTAAATTAAGAAATACACATCTCATTAATTCTAGCTTGTGAACTAAATTTACAAATATATTATATTACAAATACACATAATTTAATATATATATTAAATTATAAATATGAATATATTAATTTTTAACTAATTTAATTTATATAATTTATTAATATATGTTATATATGATAAATAAATTAAATAATATAAAATATAAAATAAGTTAGTAATTTATAATAGAATATAAAATTATAATAATATAATATTTTATTTTTATTAATATATAATTATATTATTTATTTCTTATAAAGATGTTAATTTTAGTAATGCCGCTGTAAAAATATAAAAAAATAAATTTAAAATAAATTTATTTAACTTATTAAATAAGCTCTTGTTAAATATTAAAATATATAATATATTAGCTCAAGTTAAATTTGACCTTTTCACTGTTATAACTTAATTTTTAGTATTTTAATTTTTTTTAAATAATATTATAAATTCTATTGGTAGACAGTAGGACCCACAAGGTCCCAATTGCCACGTGCCACTGTCCACCGGAAGTGTTGTGCAACAGTGTAGGGTCCCACCATTAGTGAAAATTCCCCACGCGGACAATCCTTTTTCAAATTTTTTTTATAACAGATTTTATACGTTGGGGTTGCGCATGCTCCAATACTTATATTTTTACAGATATATAACATTCATTTGATTGCCTCTTGTGCTAATAATAATTTAGTTGCCCTTTTTTACACCTCACTTTCACACTAATGTCCTCTATAAATTGGCACCCCTACCCTTTCTTTGGAGGCACTTCCCTTCCCCTTTATTTTTTTTTTATCAATTTTCTTTGAATATTGTTCTTTCTTAATTTTCTTTATCAAATCTATATAGCAATGGGTGAAGCAGTTGAAATCATATATACGAATAATGGTTTTTCCAAACTTTGCAACCAAACCCATCCAAATGTTGATGATCACTCTTCTTGGTATGAAGAAACCATTGATGATGATCTCAAATGGTCCTTTGCCTTGAATAGGTTCGTACTTATTAATTTTTAACTATATTTTTTTAATGGTAATTATGTATAAGTTTCTAATTTTTTTATTACTTTTCATTCTTTAATTAAAGATATAATTAAATCGAATAAAAAATAATCTAATATTAAGATGGAGTTTAATTTTCTGAAAGCTCAAAACGCGGCTTGAATAGAGTTTTCTGATTTTGAATTATATATATTTGCATTAATTAATTATCTGCAAAACAGTGTACTGCATAAAGGGACTAGCGAGTTTCAAGACATTGCTCTCTTGGATACAAAGCGATTTGGCAAGGTCTGAAAGTATATATTGTTTCCTCATTGTATGTATATATTTAAGCAAATTATATATATTAAAATTTATTTTATGGTTTTTTTTAATTATGGTTGAATACATATACATATCTAACAATTTATTTTGTTAAATATTGGAAATGCATAGGTGTTGGTGATTGATGGGAAGATGCAGAGCGCTGAAGTGGACGAATTTATATATCATGAATGCTTAATTCATCCTGCTCTCCTCTGCCACCCTAAGTCAGTCTTTCTTTATATATACAGTCACGTTCATTTTTGCTTTGATTTAATAATGAAATGAATTTTGTGACAAAAAAAATAACGAAATGAATTTTATCTTCATAATATTGGGATTATATTTAAAATTTTACGAACTCAAAAAATTTATTAAAAAAAGTGATTAAAATATGGTTATTTCACATATATTTTATTCATTTTAACACAAAGAGTTTTACTACATGAAATTAAATGCATATTTTAATTAGGATAAAATTTTCGGTTTGAATCTCCTTTCCTTCCTCATAAAATAAAATGATTTCATTTAACGTTGACCTTGATAATAATAATTTTTTTTTATCAATAATAAAGAGATTTTATTACTAAATAGCAATAGATACAAAGAAAGCTGAAACAGATCAAACTATTATATTTCACAGCATAAAATACACTAAAGCAGCGCAATCCAGCAACAAAAAGGGACCTTCCATATAAACCATAATAATTTCTACTTAACAAAAATCCTCACCTTAATTAAGCAAATCTGACATCTCCTAAAAAAAATCTAAGCAGATATTTACTAAAATAATTCCATTGGGACATCTTTTAATATTGCCTTCTATTTTTTTCTCCTAATATGAATCATTACGTACTGAAGATTCAATAGATGCAATTAATGGAAAATCTCGGGTCCAGATATTGTATGCAGTACTCCCTATCTCAAAACGCACCGTGCGGTTATCAAAAAATATATGGTTAGTGGTGTACTGGTGTTCTTATGCAAATATGATATACGACAGGCTTAATACATTTATTTAAATAAACTAAGTATAAATTAAAAAATTTGACATAATTCATTTAATTTATATAATATTTATAATCTAAAATAATATTATTTTCTGATATATTTTTAAGATAAAATTACATGATTAAATGATTTAAAACTATATACATATATAGATGAAATATTTTTAAAAATATACGAAAAATAAAAAAAATATAAATAAATGTAAAGAGCGGATGAGATTATGAATATGCTTTAAATTTTAATGTTAAAATTTACCAATAAAAAAAGAAGCAAATTAAAAAGATGTTGTGCGACTGTAAACATAAATTTTTGATGAATATGTATTACACTTATTTTTACACTTTTATGATAATATGGCATGATAATAATAAAATGATATATTTTTAAATTTTAACTATGTTAATTTATTTAAATAGATTATAACAAATTTGCATAGCTAAGAATCAAAACTAATTTTCTAGTTTGTGTTTTGCATATCATATTCGTGTGTAATAACTTAATTTAAAACTTTTTTCGAGCTTATACTTGATATACATATAATTATTAAAAAAACATAATTTATGATAAACCCTTTATAGATCAAAGTTAATAGAATTAATAATTAAGAGTATGTTGTTAATTAATTTATACACAGGCCTCAAAAAGTGTTCATAATGGGAGGAGGGGAAGGGTCAGCTGCAAGAGAAGTCCTCAAGCACAAGTCAATAGAAAAGGTGGTGATGTGTGATATTGATCAAGAAGTTGTTGATTTCTGCCGTAGATACCTCACTGTAAATCAACATGCATTTTCTAACAAGAAGCTTCATCTAGTTATTAATGATGCTAAGTAAGTTTCACTTCTTAATTAATAAGTTAATTTTTTGATCTCTAATTTTCATAATTAATGTATTTATCATTTTTTCTTAATTATTGAAGGGCTGAATTAGAGAAGAGAAATGACAAATTTGATATAATAATTGGAGATTTGGCTGATCCAGTTGAAGGAGGACCTTGCTATCAGCTCTACACTAAATCTTTTTATGAGAGAATTCTAAAGCCTAATCTAAATGATAATGGCATCTTTGTTACTCAGGTAGGTTTAAATTCTCGATTTTTTTATATTATTACTATAGACATATTCATGACCCATTTTTAAATTTAAAAAATATTATCATTTGTTTTAATTTGAATTATCGCATAAATAATTTTCTTTACAAATTAAGACATTAATTTTCTTTATATAATTTAACTGTGCAGGCTGGACCAGCAGGCATTTTCACTCACAAGGAGGTCTTTTCCTCGATATACAACACAATTAAACAGGTTTTCAAATGTAAGTATCAAATAATTAAATATTATAATTATGCATCAAATAATTAAATATTATAATTATGCTCTTATAATTGATTAAGAAGACTAATTAATTTTTGTCTTTTATATGAACAGATGCGGTAGCATACAGTGCTCACATTCCATCTTTTGCTGATACATGGGGATGGGTAATGGTAGGGAAATGCATGCAACTTAATTTTTTTTCATAAGAGTTTATATATAATTAATTACTCATGTAATTAATTTAATAAAGTATATGCTATATGCTAATTAATATATGTAAATATAGGCCTCAGATCAACCCTTCTATATAGATGTTGAAGAGATAGATAGGAGAATTGAAGAAAGAATTGAAGGTGAATTACTTTATTTGAATGGAGCTGCATTTCTCTCCGCTGCAACCTTGAATAAGACTGTTTCTCTTTCGTAAGTTCTTTTTTATTTTTTTTTCCAATTTAATCCATTGGCTGATACATTATTATTATAATTACTTAGTAATTAAGAGTGTTAATTAATTAATTAATTGATTTGTTGGTTCAGGCTGTTAAATGAGACTCATGTCTACACTGAGGATAATGCTAGATTTATTCCAGGGCATGGACTGGCTTACAGAAATTGAGGCTCTTAAGGACTGTGGAGAAAATTTGCTGTATAAAGAAAAACAATATATATTATATTTATTTTTATATTTCAAATGTATTCAAAGAAACCGATCAATTGTTAAAAACTAGTTTGGTTTTAGACTAAATATTATATTATCTATCAGTTTAGCTTTTTATCGGGCTGTTTGTAGGACTCAGCCTGCTCTGTATTCTATAAAGCCAAAATCATGTGTGAAAGCTTTGTCTAAATTTAATCATTTATTATGAGGCATTCCCCCCCCTTTTTTTTTTTCTATTTATTGTTTCTTTGGATTAAAGTTTAATATTAATACTATTCTGTTACATATTAGAACATTTATTTATTAAATTCTATTATAGGCAAGCAATCCTATTAACAATACATATATATATATACACACATATATATATTCAGCTTGACTTAACAGATCAAAGGTGGCAGCTGCAATAGCAGCTCCAACAAGAACGCCAAGAACAATCCCACCAGCTACTATGCTAAGCAAGAAAGAAGTTCTTGAGAGATAGAGTTATGCCAGATCCTGCTGCTGGTGCTGCCATCTGTGGTATCACCATAGAAACTGTCAATGTAGCTGCTGTTAGTCTTGTCTCTGGCTTGTCTTTTATAGAAGCATGCACTTTCTGTCTGAACTTTTGTTTGGCGGAGAAAACCGCCTTCCACGGCCTGGTTGAAGGAAGAATTGGGAGTAGAATGGTTGTTTTAGTCCCCTCTCGGTAACTATTTTAGTGGCATAGCCGTTGAAACTAAGGGCATTTGGGGGGGTGCTTCAGATAAAGGGTGATAGTTTTTAAATTGTGGAAATAAATTTTGAAATGTTTAAAATGTGGACAAATGGGGTGTTTTCGGAAATCAGGTATGAGAGTTCTTAATTTTTTAATTAAGAACTCTCAAATATGTTATGAGAGTATGAAACTCTCAAACTATATATGAGAGTAAAGAAACTCTCAAACTATATATGAGAGTTTAGGGTAGAATCTTTCACGTGCTACATTGTCAGGCTACTTTGTCTTTTTTCCCACACAAGTCTCAAACTTGGTATGAGAGTATAGAAACTCTCAAACTTCGTATGAGAGTTTAGGTCAGAAGCTTTCCATTGCCAGGCGCCTTTGTCTTTTTTTCACAAAAGTCTCATACCGAATATGAGAGTATATCCCAAAATCTGTTAATTTTTATTTGTTAAAAATTTTATGCAAGTAATTTATATTATATCTAACTACTAACAAATAATCCGAATACAAATAAAAGCCATAGATTTAGATTTTTTCAAAATACTAAATATCTAAAAAATAATAATATACTAAATATGTAAATATATGATAAGTAAATATATATCAAGATAACTAAATATGTATGAAGATACAAAAATAATAATATACTAAATATCTAATTATTATCACGCCTACGGATTTTAGGAAGCCTTGGATGTTCTCATTTTTTGATTTTTTGATAGAGGTTCCTGCTTAATTATTGTGCCAACAGCACTGCCAAAAAGGTCTCAAACTTTAGCTCATTGCAGCATACACAATAGGCAAAAATGAATGGTTATATGACCAATTAGCCAAAATCAATCGCATCAGCATTAGCATTTGATGTTCTTAAGTAATATTTATGGATAGCTTATGCTAAAAAAACACAAGCCAGAACTTAAGACATAAATTTATGCGAATCAAAACAAAAGTCAACAACAGAGACAGAAACCACAACCTTCTACCAGGGCCATAGATACCTCCAAGTCGAAATACTTGCGTTGAAAGGCCAAGACTATGGCCTAGATTTAACCATCCTTCTTCAGCAGCTAACCTAGATTTAGCCACATCACTTGTAGGCCTTGCTGGGAAACTGCCACCCATGATAATGTATGCAATTAGTGGAAGTTGATGTAAACTTCTACCCCAACAAATTGCATCAAAGATGGTTGCTTACTCCTCATTCACCCAAGCACCATCAAAGTGACCATATACACCTCCCAACAAGAAGTTTTTCATAGTCAAAACCAAGAATTTGTGAAACAATGGAAAACTGGAAAATGCACAACAATAATATTTATTTATGCCTTGTTAACAATCGATTTGATTAATTTGATTTTGCAGTTTCCATTAATTTCAGTTAATTGAAAGTAACAAAAACGTGTATGTATATATTTATAGATAAAATCTTCAATAAGCTTATACAATGTAAAAAAAACATACTATTATTGATAGATAACAGAGCCATTGAAGATTTCCATTCATTATTCTATTTCTCATAAGGTCTCCACGCTGAGAAAGGGTGCTTCAGATAAAGGGTGCTCATTTTTAAATTGTGGAAATAAATTTTGAAATGTTTAAAATGTGGACAAATGGGGTGTTTTCGGAAACTAGGTATGAGAGTTCTTAATTTTTTAATTAAGAACTCTAAAATCTATTATGAGAGTATGAAACTCTCAAACTATATATGAGAGTAAAGAAACTCTCAAGCTATATATGAGAGTAAAGAAACTCTCAAACTATTCACAAAAGTCTCATACCTAGTATGAGAGTATATCCCAAATCTGTCAATTTTCATTTTTTAAAAATTTTATGCAAGTAATTTATATTATATCTAACTACTAACAAATAATCTGAATACAAATAAAAGCCATAGATTTAGATTTTTTCAAAATACTAAATATCTAAAAAATAATAATATACTAAATAGGTAAATATATGATAAGTAAATATATATCAAGATAACTAAATATGTATGAAGATACAAAAATAATAATATACTAAATATCTAATTATTATCACGCCTACGGATTTTAGGAAGCCTCGGATCCTTCACATGTGAGGAACCAGGAAACCGAGATGGAATTATGGGTCGTGGCCCAAGATCAGTATCAGCATCGCACACCTGTGGAGTGACTGGAGTCGTGAGGCCAGATGCGGGAGGGCTGCTGACAACTAATGATAAATCGAAATCCACATTCGCAGGCAGCCTTAAGGCGTTAGCCCGTTCAGCTGCTGCAAATACGGTATCCATATCAATAGATGGGGCAGCCTCCTGGGAGAGAATAAACTGATCGCCAAAATCTGATCCGACAGTCTGCTGAGATGGCTGCTGCGATGACTGCTGCGATGTAAGCAGCTGAAAAAACTGTGGCGACGGTGGCTGCTGAAATACAGGTGACTGCTGATGTGGATGAGGGGAAGCTGTCGGAGGATGTAACTGGGGGGAAGCTGCCGGAGGATGTAACTGGGGGGAAGGTGGCAGAGGATGTAACTGGGGGGAAGGTGGCAGAGGTGCTGCTCTATGGAGGGCTCGTACTCGTCGTCCGTTGTTAGCCTGGCTGCCCCCACGACCCATCTACTCTACCTGTCTCTGTCCGCCCAATTCCCTCTGGCGCGGTTGGACATACACCGCAGAAGGCTCCACATCATTCTGTGTGTGCTCAATCTCTAACGATCACGAAGTCATGACTATGAGACGATCCAGAGCAGCCTCACATTCTTCCGCTGTCCACTGGCCACGCCTAACGACTTCTCTATAGGCGATCATATCGCGGTTCGCCTGCCTCAAGCTGCGAGACTGTAAATTTGAAATATATTAATTAAAATATTTAAATATACAGACAATATATAGTTAACTTAACTATAAATACATACCATGGCGATATTTGTCTCCGCTGCTCTGATGAATCCCTGATGTGTTTCAATCCTTCTGTCCTCCGGATTCGTGATGAACCGGACCATTCGCCTCTAATACCATGCTAAGTAATCTGGCGATGCCGCTGGGTGACTAATATACTCACCCTGGAACACGTGCTGGGTTCTGTCCCTCCACCGATCCACATGCACCCGATGGTGATTCGCCCAATCATGATTTAACCGTCCTGTCTGTTTTAGTCCGTGCTGCTTCAACTCGTCATCCGATGAAGGAAGCAGATCTCGAGTAGGTGGAGTTTGCAAGAAGCCGAACTGTCGGATCGCTCTGTGCGGGACATGGAACTCCACTATATCAAGGCAAATGAGCTATGTCTGGCTAGTCCAGACATGCTGTCCTGCAATACATTGGTCGGGAAGGAATGCCAGTACGGCATCAGTATACGGCATCCAGACGAACTATGAAAATAAAAATTGTCAGTTTCTAACTAACAGAAAAATAAACAAAATATTTATATAAGAAATTTGATGTCATACATCGCATTCTCGCAGGATCGCCAGCTGGTCCCTATACTCATATTTAAAAAAAAAACTAAAATTTATATATATATTTTTTAAAATTAAAAAATAAATATTGTTAAAAATATTTATATTTTTAAGAGTTATTTTGTATAAAGTAGAAATTTCTTAGGTTCAATTATGGAAGAGATTAGAACAGGTTGATGCATGATTGGACTTTACTGAAATTAAATTAGATTTTGATTGAATTACAGCCAAGTGTACCCTAAATTCAGGTCTGAATTTTGTAAATTGAATTGAGAAAATTGATAAAAAAAAAACTTAATTTTGATAAAAATCAGTTGAATCAATTAAAAATTTTAAATACAAAATAAATGAGGATGTATTAAAAATATAGAATAGGAAAAAAGAAAACTATACAGTCTCATATTTATTGTAAGATAAAATAAAAGAATATTATATTTGTTGTCTATCTTCACTACTGTATTAGCTTATGCAAGACGATAGAACAAAAATGATGTTTAGCAACATAATACATTCTACATTTTTTATATTATATATCTACTAGTTAAAAATAGAAAAAAAAATTTTATTAATTTAATTTTTATACAAAATAAATTCTTATTTGGAAGATAGGACAAAGCCTATTAAATAATTTTAAGAAGATGATTCATTGTTTCCATCCGAAAAAATTTAAGAATATTCAGTAATTTCATCAACTATATATATTATATATTTTAAAATTATTTTTATTTATCTCTCGTAAATATAATTATTAAATATTAATAAAAATTTATTTTGTATTAAAAAGAAGATAATTCAGCCATTCCGTCTATTTTCACCATTAAAATACTATAAGAAAAATTAAAATACTTTTTATAATTAAAGTTTTCATTTTAACTCAAACTATATATGAGAGTTTAGGGTAGAGTGCTACATTGTCAGGTTACTTTGTCTTTTTTCCCACAAAAGTCTCAAATTTGGTATGAGAGTATAGAAACTCTCAAACTGGATATGAGAGTAAAGAAACTCTCAAACTATATATGAGAGTTTAGGGTAGAATCTTTCACGTGCTACATTATCAGGCTACTTTGTCTTTTTTTCCACAGAAGTCTCAAACTTGGTATGAGAGTATAGAAACTCTCAAACTCCGTATGAGAGTTTAGGACAGAAGCTTTCACGTTAAACTTAAATCTCATACTGAGTATGAGAGTTCTGATGACTAGTGAGGTTGGACCTTTTGTATTCCTCTTTCTGTACTCTCAAATTGAGTATGAGATTATATTTAATCTGTCATTAAATTATTAGTTAGTGGGTAATTATTCTGATTAATGCTTTGTACTCTCATACTTGGTTTGAGAGTATATTTTTTAATTCAAAAAAATATCAGAACTCTCATATCTAATATGAGACTTTCTTAAACTCTCATAACCAGTTTCCGAAAACACCCTTTCGTGTCCAGAGTTCAAAAAGGGACACCTTTTTGGTCAAAACTCCGCATTTGGGGTATGCTTAATTGTTCAGCTTTTTTGTTTTAGGAGAATTTAGGATAAAGACACTTAATAAGAATATGAAAGGAGGAAAGAATTACCGCAATATCTCTAATTTTTAAAAATTTATAATTTTTAAAAATTAAATAAAATAAATTAAAATTATATTAGATAAATTAAATAAATAATTTTAAATGAAAAATGAAAGAATTTTAAATGAAAAAGTGAAATGTATATGTGAAATATATATAGAATATATATATAAAGTATATAAAAGTCAACAAAAGTCAACTTTTAGAATTTAAAATTCAATGGCATTTTTATAAATAAATTTTGAAAATTAAAATTTATAAAAATAATTCAAAAATATTTTATTTTTATATGGAAGAGGAAAATTAGTGTTATTATTAATTAAATAATTAATTAATTAATTAATTAAAAATATAATTAAATAATATGTATATAAGGTGAAAATTGAAAGTTGAAAGAAAGAGAAAATAACTTTAGTCTTCTTCTTCTTCTTCTTCTTCATTGTGCCGAAATTCGATTGATGAAGAGCTCAAGTTTTTTATTCTTTCATGCTTCAAGAATTGAAGGATTTCAAGGGTTCAAGTTGGATTTTTAGTGATTTTCATCAAAATTAATAAGTTTTCAACTTGTTTTATTGAATTTTCTAATATGTGAAGTTTGACTTATTGTGATAGTATATTTTAATTGTCTATTTGGGTATGAATAAAGTTGTTTTAATTAGTTAACAATGATTTTAAGGTTGGATTAAAGAAATGATTAAGTTTGACTAAAGATTGACGAAGAGAGATGATTTAAGGTTATGGGAGAATTAAACTTTTGAATTTATGGGTTTTAATTATGCAATTTAATTCTAAATGAGTTGTCTTGATGTATAAACAAGTATTTTAAAGTCAAATGATGAATTTGGTTAAGTTTGGATTGAGTTTGAAAATGAAAGTGGTGATTTAAGGTTTTAGAAAATGAAATTTTCAAAGTATGGTAAATTATTTGATTTTATTGTTTAAAGCATGTTGTTTAATGATATTGATTATAGAAATTAGATTAAAATTATAATTAGATTGAGTTAAAATGAAAAACCTTCAATGGAGAAGGTTATGCCATTTTAGAATTTTAGACATAAGTATGTATTTATATAATGTAATTGGTTTAAATAAGTTAAAATATATTTTTAATAATATAAATAAACTAATACCAAATTGAAAGACTTAATATGATTTTTCAAAGTTAAAGTGAGGTTAGACTTAACTTTAGAGTTTTGATTTGAATGATGTTTAATTATGGTTTAATATTGAAAATATCTTTAAATGTAATATTAAATAATTATTTATTATCATATTTGGTATATGTATTGAGAGAAAGTAGTTTGGCCAACCCAAGTGTTGAAGGGTAACTTGGAAGAGAAAGTTTGAGGTTATTTTTAAGTTTTTTTTTTAATTACTTTTAGAGGTAAGTACAAACTTTTGATAAATTAGATGTGTTAATAATTTAGGCTTAACATATTTTAGTTGAAAAATGTGTTAAGTTACTTGATGTATTAAATATGCATGAACATTGTACTATGTTATATGATTTGTTATGAATGCATTAAATGTATTGTGAAAAGCCATTAAAAATGGCTAAATTGAATAAAATGTGAAATGTGTGAGTTATGTGAAAGTGACTCATAGTGTTTGGGTAATAGAATTTGTTATGTTTACATTAAAGATATTATAAAAAGCCATTGTTAATGGCTAAAGTACATAAAATGTGATTTATATGTGAATTATGTGAAATTATCAAAAATATTTTGGTAATTTATTTTAATGTAAAATGTGATATATTGTGATGATATATTGAGATATGATAAAATGAAATGAATTGATATTGATATAAATGAGAAAATAGGAAAAATGAGAAAAGTGAGAAAAAAAAGAGAAAATGATGCAATATACCTAATTGATAATGAGAAAAGAAGCAATGTGCCTAGTTGATTATAGAAAAATATAAAAGAAATTGATTATGCAAAATATGAAATAATTATTTGCCTTGTATGTTATTCAATTTCTAGAGTTTTGTGTTTGGCAGCATGCATATGAGGTTATCCTCATTATTTATCTTCGGGACTAGTTTTTGAGCAATTATTTGATTTGTCTTCGGGCCTAGACGTTTGGCGTCACTATTTGCCTTCTGTGCTAGATTTTGAGTATTACTTGATTTGTCTTCGGGGCTAGACGCTTGGAATCACTGTGATATAATTTGTCTTCGGGGCTAGCTTTTGAGCATTACTTGATTTGCCTTCAGGGTTAGCTTTTGAGCATTACTTGATTTGCCTTCAAGGCTAGATATATGGTGTCAATTTAGACCAAAACAGTAACTCTGAGATTTGAATGACACATTAGATCCTTTAGGCCCATACTTGTATTTGTATTTAAGTGAATTGTAAAAATGATTGAAGAATGTATTTAAAATAAAATGATGCAATACATTGTGACATGATATGTAAAAATATTATGCATTGACATTATTTATGATTTTATTATTATCAGAGTTTGTACCGATAATTTATCGCGCAGGTGTCAGAGGCGATTTGGTAGAGCCGGAGAGTTCTTCTAGTCCAGGTCGGATCTAGATTAGAGTTAATTTTGGAGCATCGAGATCAGATACACTAGAAGTATGTATATATTTTATATTATAACACATTTTGATTTTAAGTATATTATGTTATATTTTTGGAGTATATATATTGTAAATTATAGACAATATTGTGGAATAAATTGTGTAATATGAGATTTTAAATGTGTTTTAATATAAGTAGACATATTTATAAATATTTTGAGAAAATATGAAAAAATTATGAAGTATTGGTGAAATGGTGATGTGATATTATTGGGAGTTATTTTATACAGGTTGTGATTTATTTGAATTTGAAAATATCCAAATAAATAAAATTCGATAAATTTTTTTTAGATATTTTTATGTAAAATGGTTATTTTGATAACTATAATAAATAAAGAATATTTTATTATTAATTATATATATATATATATATTAAAGTATTTGAGAATTTAAATTGTAAAGTGAAAAATTTTTATTAAACCGGATTGTGATATTTTTATACAGTATATACATATTTTATATTTACTTGGTGTATATATTATACATATACAGGGTATAAAGATTTTACATTTATTTTGATATCAGAGCTTAGGTTTGAGATTCTCGACCTAGGTGAATTTTTAGAGAGAGAAAATGAAGGTTTTGAATATGATTTTAAATTGTGATACATGCATTAGCACTGACATTTTATCTGATCTCTGATGTGGTACTGTCCTTTCGATGTAACATATATGAGTTGAGATGGCGTTTGAATTGCATAAATCAAAGTGACGCAGTGAAAACGTTATTCTGGAGATTATGGATTAAGAATTTTTAGAACTTTTAAGTTGAAATTAAGATTTATAGTTGATTCAATTGACAAATAAGTAAAATTTAAAAAATAATTTAAGATATGAAATAAAAAGTTTGAGAGATAAGTATGATAGTTACAGAAAATTCTATATGTGTGCTGCAAAGTGATATTATTTGAATTTTTGGACAAATCTAGAAATCTTTGATGAGCTTTAAAATTTAATGAAAAGTTTTTCTATATGTTAGAATTCAATGTGTAAAATTTTATAATTTTTACAGATGAATTGCTAATTAAAAAAATAGAAGAACATAAATTGTTAGAGCAGTTCCAGCAACTCAGAATCTGTAGAAATTGAGAAAAATATTTAAAAACTATGGTTAATCAACTCAAAAAATATAAAAAAATTATATATAATATCATATTTATTCCTAGAACATATGATTAAAATTTCATGAATTTTTATTAAGGTTTGTTACCCGGAAAAAAAAAAGGATAAACATATGCTGCTAAAAAAATTATTAAAGAGACAGATTCTGGGGGTTTAGAAGAATTAATTTTTTTTAAATATAGTAAATCAGCTTTGAAAAATGTAAAATTTTAAATATAAGTTCATATGAGTGTCAAATGTACATGGTTAAAAGTTCATACTCTTTTATAAAGAATTAAAAATTTAAAAGTGGGTATGACATGAAAGTGAGAAAGTTAAGCGAATTTGTGTAAGTGAGTGATAAATTAATTTCAGGTAATAAATTAATGAAGAAAATTATGAATATATGTGTATATATATATATGGATGGATAAAGGTATGAAGAAGAAATATGAAATTTTTAATAATTTAGAACAAAGAGTTCTTAATTAGAAATTAAAGAGAAAAATAGTATATGACCGCAAATTATTTATTATGAAAATATTCTGAGGATATATTAATATGAAGTATAGTATTGGTTAAGTTAAGAGTGACTATGACTAAGTAAGAATTTAAATATTGTTCCTTATATTGCGTAATTAAAATATAAATCTATATAAATAGATTACTAAGTTAAAGCGAGTTAAGATTATGTCTATAATCCATATTTGAATGTATGATTAAGATGTGTTCATTAAGTTATTATGTGAAAATGAATATTATGAGAAAGGATAATAAGCATGTTTTTGAAATATCTAAGGTGGATATAACAATTTAATAATGAATATAAGATGATTGTATAATAAATGTTTATTCCATGAATGGTAGTTGATTGACTAACCGAAATATGATCTAGTTAATTTAAGTAGATAGAATAAATTGAAACATAAAAAGTAAATTATGAGAGTAGTTGTAATTGATATTAGATGATTATCAAAGATAGCAATGAGATCAGTTCATCAAAGGAGTTTGAAAGTATGATTTATATAGAGAGAATTTAATATTTCTATGTAAAAAAAATAAACATATCTGAAATTAAAGAATTTGGAAGTTAATGATAGAAATGATCTAAAATGTATAAAATCCACACACCCGTATAAAATTTTCAGAGTCTGCCAAGAATTTCTCAATTCAAGATTTTGAAGAATAGCAGTGCAACACGCCCGTGTCTTCATCTCCACATGCCCAGGTATAATTGAACCAGGCTGTTTAGCGAATTTTTTGACAGATTTTTCTCTCTCTATCCTAAGGCATCCAATGACATTTTTAAAGTAGATTATAAATATAATTTTTCAGAGCTTTAAAGAGGGCTTACCTCATTCATTAGCTTTCTTGGCAAGTTTTGGGATTCTCACTAAATGAAGAGAAGAAATCAAGCATCCAAGGGTCAAATCTACATATTTCACAAATTTTTTGAGTTTTAAAGTCATTTATAATAATATTAGAGGAGTATCTTTAGTTTATTCTTTCTTTTCCCATTGTAGTATTGATTTAACTTTGTTTTAGCTAGATTAATGGAATTTTAGTTTTAGTTAATAGGTATTTTGCATTTTATTTCATTTTGTTAATGGATAACTAATACCCTTGTGGAATTAGGTGGATTTAGAAGTTTGCACTATGGATTTGATTATAATTTATTGATATCCACTGACTTATTTTCTTTTATCCTTAATTTGATGATTTTAGTTTAATTGATTAGTAATTATTTGGCCACCAATTGTTAAATCCAAAGAATCATATAAAATACGAGAGTTGAATGTGATTTTTGATGTGGAATCATCAATCTTGAGTGATTAACTTAGAGATAATTTAATTGATTAAGGATATAAGATTAATATCTTGATTGAATAGAATTGGACATTGGTTATTTGACATGAGAATAGTGATTTAATCATTGTCCAATTAAATTCTCTTTGCTTGAGAGAGAAGTTGATGAATTAAGTAATATTAGATATCATGGATTTAACAAAAAGACTTTAATGCATTATTAATTAAACTCATATTAAAAACTCCATTGAAATCTAATTCTACCCATTTTATCATTGATTGTTTGAAAACCTAGTTTAGAGTAATTAATCAAGATCGATTAATTAGATAAAATTTAATTGTTGCAAATTGGTAATTTCTAGATAATAGTTGCATTGAATTTAAATTAATCAAATACACATTTTCTATATATATGATACTCACTCTACCACTTTACTATGAGAAATGATACCGTGCACTTATAGTATTGTCATAATAATATATACACATTCACTCACAACAATAACACTACTTTCTTGCCCAAGTCTATTTACAGCAAGATTAAGAGGATTTGTAGAGGTTTTCTTTGGGGCTCGTCTGAAGCTAAGAAGAAAATAAGCTTAGTTAGTTGGGAGAATGTGTGTTGTCCCAAGGATAGAGGTGGGCTCAGTATTAAAAGATTAGAGTCTTCTAATGTTGCTTTTTTGCTTAAACTTAATTATAGTTTTCTTTTAGATACTGATAAATTATGGATTAAAATTTTACGAGCTAAAAATGTAGTTGTTAGTGGAGTGGCTCCCATTTATGGAGAGCGATGAGTACATGCTGGCCCAAGACTCTTGAGGGTATTAGTTGGAGAAAATAACATCATTCACCGTATTTTTAAAAAAATTTATTTTTTTACCGGAGGTATTTTAGTCATTTTATTATAAACTCATTATAAACTACGTGAAATTTATAAACTAATTATAAACTCATTATAAACTAATTATAAACTCATTGTAAACTCTCTGTAAACTAATAAAAATCTAGTATTTTAGTAAATATTTTATAAATTCTAGTATGTTAATAAATATTTTATAAATATGGTATATTTAGGATTATTTTTAATTTTTTTTATATTTTTGTCAAAAGCCCTATTAGTTGGGAGTCAATAATGGTAAATCCATCTCCTTTTGGAAAGATCGGTGGGCTGGTGGCAAAACCTGCCTAGCTGATATTAACACTCACTCTATCCCGCCCCATCATATTGATTGTTCGGTGTTTGATCATAGTAATGGGAATGGTGGTTGGAGATGAGAGGAGTTTTCAGACTTGCTGCCAGCTACCTCCATCTTGTCTATAGCTTATATTCTTCCGCCCAGCAGGGATGATGCTAATGTTATCTTTTGGAATCATTCTGACAATGGGGAATTCACTGTTAAATCAGCCTATGAAGCTATTATGCATGATCGGTGGGACAGCAAGGATAACACTTGGGAAGCTATTTGGAAATGGGATGGTCCTCGCCGAATTAAGTTTTTCTTGTGGCTTTTGACAAAGGGCAAACACCTTACAAATTTGGAGAGGCATAATAGGCACTTGGTGAGTGTTCCTAACTGTGAGAGATGTGGATACCCTTTTGAGGATGCTCTACACGCAATTCGTGATTGCCCTCTAGCTAAAAGGGTCTGGCACAATCTGTTGGATAGGAGCAATACATCCCTCTTTCTTTCTTGGAGGTATCCATCATTGGCTTAATTTAAACATGGTTACTTCTATTGACCAGCACTTGAATTGCTTGTTGGCGTTTATGGCTGGATAGAAACGGAGCTATCTCCAAGAACCAACAGTTGCGAACTCATGATCTCATTTCGGATATCCTCAGCAGGGCCCATGAATACGAGATGGCCAGGGACATTGACAGAACTTTCAAGGGTCTTGTGCAGTTGAAGAGCAGTAAGATGATAGGTTGGAATCTTCCTAAGGCTGACCATTGCAAGCTTAACATGGATGGTGCTTTAAAAAATAATCGCCAAAATGCTAGTGCTGGTGGTGTTCTTAGAGATCCAAATGGTAATTGGATTGTTGGCTTTGCTATGAATATTGGCTCATGTTCCATTACTAGGGCAGAACTCTAGGGCATACAACACGGTTTGCTTCTAGCATGGAATAAAGGTATCCGAAAGTTGGAAGTCGAATCTGATAGCAAAAGTGTGGTTGATCTGATTATGGGCAGTAAAACTCCAAACAATGATAATACGAATATGATTTCAGACATTAGAAGTCTCTTAAATAGAAGCTGGGATGTTTCCATTAAGCATATTTACAGGGAAGCTAATTTTTCGGCGAATTGGATGGCATCCTTTGCGTTGAATTTTCAGCTAGGCCCTCATATTTTTTAAGATCCTCCTTATGGTATCAAAGATTGGTTGCTTCATGATCTTTTTGGTGTTTCCTGCAGCCGCATGATTCCTATGCAGTCTTGAGATGTTTCTCCTTTCATAAGCAAAAATAAAAAATAAAAAATTATGTCACATTTCAGAGATAAAATAATAATTTGTTAATAAATATTAATGTAAAAATTTATTTATAATATCATCCCTCTCTCTCTCTCCCATTAAGTTAAAAGAAAATTGTGTTTAAAAGAAAGTACTACAGCTTTTTATCATGTTTTTATGAAATATTTGAAAATATAAATATTTTTTAAAAGTATGATGTCACTATAAGAAATATTATGTTTATGGAAATTGATGTGTTATTATTATTAGTATTATTATTATTGAAATCAATGTGTTAAAAAATTTTCCTTATTATAGGAGTTGATAAAAATTAATATAAAAATCGATAAATAGTATTACAATTTTAAATTTGTAAGTGATTTATTACGAAATTAATAAATGTATAATATTAATTATTTTTAAGAAAATTTTCAAAATTTACATGAAGATAACTGAATGTGATAAAAATAATAATATGTATGACAAAAATTTGAAAGAAAAAATTAATGTGATCTTCTTTGAAAAATTATACCACTAATTTCATTTGATATTTAAAATTCCTAACTTAAAAACTTTTAACATCTAATTTTTAATTTTATAAGATATGTTCTTGGAGAATAGGTAGAATTTTTGAAACACTTTTGGTAACTGGGAACACTATAGAACCTTTTTGACGAAAGTTGATAGATTATTAGCAAGTTCTTCAACAAATACACTAAGAAAACAGAAAAATAAAAGTGAAACTAAAGTTTTTTTTTATTTGAAAATAGAGAAAAATTATTAAAAAAAACAAGAAATAAATTTATTTTCTCTTTTCTTTCTATTACCTGAGATCCTAAATAAAAATAATAATATTTTATAAGTATTTTTTTCTTTTTTTATTAACAAAATATAGTTTAAAAGCCATTATTTAGCGACCAAAGTAAAGTGACAGCTTCTCTCTCTCTGAAGTTTCAAAGTTTGCTCTGCCGTTTTTCAATCTTTGCCCCAGATTTGGGGCTACCACCGGTGATTTCATCGGCAGTAGCCCCAACTCTCCAGTCCCCTTGTCATTTTGTTCTTAGCTTTCATTGTTATGTCTCATTTTTCTTGTGTATTTTATTTCTTGATGAGAGACTACAACAACCAACTCCCCCTATTATTAACACCCGTCGATCTTTAGTTTTTGGGCTCTTTACAGCTCCATGCTGGTGTTTCTATTTTGGATATAAGTTCTGGAGATTTAAGAACACAACTTTCAACCTAAAAAGCTTAGCTTTCTTTTGTTTTGTTATTCACTTTCCCTTGAGTAGATGGATCTCAGCTTCCACTCTCCCCTCTCTCTCTTTCAAAGGTTTTAGTTGGAACTCCTTCAGGAGCTATGACAGATCCCCCTATTAGGCCTTTTGGCCCTTCTCTTCCCTCATCACATTCAAAATTTGAAGATGCTAGGGGATGCAGAGTTTCTCATTCTTGCACTTTTCTCTCATTCTACCAGTTCTGGTAGAAAGTGTCACTAGGCAAGAGAAATTAGCTTGTCCAAGTGCAGCAACTAGCAGACAGCTTTTCTTGAAGCCTTGCTGATTCAGCCTTTGAGCTAGTGAATAGAAGTAAAGCAAGCAAATGAATCAACAAGCGTGAATAAGAGTCAAAGGAACAATGGAGATTATATTATTAACAAAAGAATCGACAGCAGTACAACAGTATGCACAATGATAGTTTACAAGGACGCTCTTGGTAGCTCTCTAACACACTCATTAGCATGTATATATTGCAAATGAGTTATGCTAATATTTATAGGCAACATAACCGACCTAGCAAAGTCGGTTGGCAACAATCTAGGGGGTTCTAGATATTTCCGGGCGGGACAGGCTGGTTGGACAGCCAATTGCGGCAGAATCTTCCGGATTGGCCTACAAGCTTCACATTTTTTGGGGGAACCAGGCCAATTCTACTAGGGACTTCGAGATTCTTTCACAAATATCCACAATAGGCTAGAGTCTTCCACGAGACTCTAGAAAATTCCACCATGCACTACCGAGGCCCCCTATATATGCAGTTAGAGCAAACTTGACTAGGCGAGCAAGAGAAACACTAGGGTCTGAGGAGGAGAGTACCTTGTCAACGGGCTAATTCAAAATTTTTAGTTGCCGATTGGCTTGGGGGTTGACAAAAGGCTTACTTATGGCTCTGCCCAGTTTTTTTTATCATGGCCTTATCCTTATCTTTTATGGCCATCCATTGGAGGGTTCATGCAAGCTGTCTTTGGTGTGTCCATCTACAAGAGATGAGATGAAGATCTACTGTGATGCTGTTGCTTGCTATTTTAGTTGCCTTTTTCTTAATTTATGTACTGCATTTCTTTTTCTTTGGGATTTATTTTCTCCAGCTGTAATATTTGTGTCTATGTTGGGTTTATTTACCCTTTTTTTTGTTGTGTATCCAGTTACTGTATTTATTATTTCTTCCGATATTGGGTGTAACTTTGTTTTAATTCTGAATGAAAGTTCTTCGTTCTATTAAAAAAAAAAAGTAAAGTGAATTTGACTTTTCAAGATTAGCCTGAGCTGAGTAGCTATCTTTCTATTGCTATCACATAAAGAATTGATTAATTTTATATTTTTCCTTATGATATTTATATAATTATATTCATGGTGTTCAACAATCTAAATTCAAGGAATCAACCGCATTTTACAAGGGTTTTTTTCTTTAAATTAAATTAAAAACTTTGAATTAATGAAAAAGCTAAAATTTAGATTATTGATTCAATAAAATATTTTTATTTAACTATTTCCGAATTCTGAATTCTGAGAAATGTGCAGTTCTAGATTTCTCCACGACTTAATTATGATATTTTAGATCATTTCCTCTTTGAAACTTTGAAATAGCTCCAAAAATGAGAATTAATTGTAATTGATTTCTTTTTTTTTTGGTCGGAATAGTAATTGAATTCTTAATCAAACTCATTTGTTAACTGAAATTAGTAAATAGTGTAATGATACGAAAATTGTCTTTCTATTTCAATTAATTGACATTTTATTTATTTTTCTAAGAAGAATTTGATCGTTTCTAATTTCCATTGACTAAGCTCAAGTTTGTTATTTTCTAAAGTAATTAGTCATAAATAATTTCAACTCCTTATAAAAATAAAAAGAGATTTTTATTTTTCATAATTATAATTTTTTCCCTATATGCTCACCTAATTAATTTGTATATAATCAAACCATGATTTTCCAAATATACTTGCATTGTAGTTTATTAAATTTTAATTACAAGCCGTCTAATCATAATACTAAAAACATACTCCTATATCCTTTTATTTGAGTCATGATTGCAGTTTGTCAATGAACTATAGATCCCAATAAATTGATCAGAATTATTCGAGTTGTAAAATAGCTTTGACATCAAACCAATTGTAATGAAAACAAAATTTTCAAATTTAACAGAGCATTTAAATTTAAAGTATATATTTTATTTATTATCAAAGCTTGAATTCAAATTTATTTATATTTTATTTTAATAATAATAAATAAATTTACTTAATTTTTAAATGATAGTTGAATTGTATTTAAATATTTTTTTACGTATTTGGTCAAATTAAAATTGAGATTCAAATGAAATGAAAATTTAATAATATTTAAACTAATATTTAAATTTTATTCAATCCATAATTTGATTATATTCATAATTAATTTTTTGAGATATTTTGAATCGTAATATTAATACTGTTTTTTTTTCAATTATTACCATCATATATCATATTACACATCATATCAATATTAGTGGAAGGCACTACCTAACACAATTTTTTTCTTCTTCTTCTTTTGAGAATGGCTCGACATAATATTTTGTTAGGGTCCCACAATAAAGTTATAAGAATAATAAAATAGCGGAATAATAAAATTACGACATACAGCAATTAAAGTGGTTCACCCTTAACTGTTTAGGGCTATATTCGCGGGACAAAATCTGAATAATTCATCCACTATTATAAATAGTAGGCTTGCAAAGAGATTATTACAAAAATAGTGACACTCAAAAGTATTTTCCAAAAATACCCAAAATCATCCTCACTATTTTTCTCTTCCCTAGTTTTAGAAAACTCTTTCTAAAACTGAATAACTCACTCTCTTAAATACACGTCTGTGTTTTAATCTCTCTCACAGGCTTTTCTTTCTCTTTTGTGAGTTGTTTCAAATGAACTACATCTGCCTCTATTTATAGGCAGGTTAACTCATAGGAAACGCGTTTAATGAGCTGTGTAACAGCTCATACACAAGTTGCACCGCTTGCCTTCAATTTAGAATTCAGCTGCCATTTCTTTTTGACTTTTTCTTCTTCTTTTTGTAATTGTTTTTTCATTTATTCAAAGCATGGGTCCCAAATGATGGGCACACCACAACAAATCTTCCCCTGCATACTCATGTGGGGACGTTAGCCCTGCCGGCTATCTTCCTGCAAGCAATAAGTTTCTCCGTAGGTAAAGCTTTAGTCATCATATCAGCGCCATTGTCATCAGTATGAATCTTCTCTATCTGAAATGACTTCATCTCCAGCGCATCACGTATCCAATGATACGTTACATCAATGTGCTTTGACCTTGAATGAAAGGTCGAATTCTTGCTGAGATGTATAGCGCTTTGACTATCACAGAGCAGAATGTACTTCTCTTGTTCTATACCCAATTCTTGTAGGAATTTCTTTATCCACAAGAGTTCTTTGCTAGCTTCTATAATGACGATATATTCCGCCTCAGTGGATGATAGGGCAACTCATTTCTGCAATTTTGATTGCCAAGAAACTGCTGCTCCTGCAAAGGTCATCAGTTATCCAGACGTTGATTTGCGCAAATCAACATCACTACCCATATCTGCATCTGTGTAACCATCTAACACAGGTCTGTTATCACCAAAATATAAGCAGAGTTTGGAAGTGCCTTTAAGATACCTGAGAATCCACTTTATTGCATTCCAGTATTCTTTATCTGGATTTGAAAGAAATCGGTTAACAACACCAACAACATGAGCAATATCCGGTCTTGTGTATACCATAGCGTATATTAAGCTGCCAACGGCGGATGCATAAGGAATCTTCTTCAGTTCTTCTTTTTCTTTCTCACTTGAAGGACATTGTCTGGAATTTAATTTGAAATGACCTGCAAGTTGAGTACAAACTGGTTTCGCATTGCTCATGTTGAATCTGCTGAGAACTTTCTCGATGTACTTCTCCTGAGACAGCCACAACTTTCTCTTTTTCCTGTCTCTAGAAATCTTCATTCCGAGAATCTGATTTGCCGATCCCAAATCCTTCATGGCAAAGGATTTTTCAAGCTCTCAATTTTCTTAGTATCATAGCCCACAATTAGCATATCATCCACACATAACAAGAGAATAATAAAGTCACCATCTATAAACTTTTTCACAAACACACAATGATCAGAAGTAGTTTTCTCATATCCATGATTCACCATGAAAGAGTCAAACTTTTTGTACCACTGTATGAGAGCTTGTTTGAGGCTGTACAAGCTCTTTTGCAATTTACACACCAAGTGTTCTTTGCCTTTGTCCCTAAACCTTTCTGGCTGCTCCATATAAATTTTCTCCTCTAAGTCATCATGGAGGAAAGCAATCTTTACATCAAGTTGCTTGATCTCCAAATTTAAGCTAGTTGCTAAACCGAGCACAACTCTGATAGAAGACATCTTGACTACGGGTGAGAAAATCTCTTCAAAGTCAACTCCTTTCTTCTGACCGAATCCCTTCACAACCAGTCTCACCTTGTACCTTAGCTGTGAGTTGTTCTGTTCAGTCTTCAACCTAAACACCCATTTGTTCTTCAATGCTTTCTTACCTTGAGGTAGTTTCACTAACTCATAAGTCTGGTTCTCATGTAAGGACTGCATCTCATCTTCCATAGCTTTCAACCACTCATTCTTTTTTTAGAATCTTTCATTGCCTCTTGGTAGTCCTCTGGTTCTCTCCCTCGAGTCAGCAAGTCATACTCATTAGGACAATATCTCTGGGAAGGTATCCTGCCTCTCGCAGATCTTCTCAATTAAGGCAGTTCTTCTGTAGGAGCTGGTTCAGCATCATTTTGAAGAGGTTCACCATCATCTTCTTGCTCATTTCCTTCATCACCTTGTGGTACTACACGAGGTTCTACATCAAGATTAACATGAAACTCATTGACAGACTCTGGCTTTTCATTCTTCTCAAAGTTTTCAATGGTTTGATCTTCTAAGAATACTACATCTTTGCTTCTGATGAGCTTCTTTTCAACTGGATTCCATAATCTGTACCTAAAATCATCATTTCCATAACCTAAGAAAATACACTGTTTTGACTTCGAATCAAGGTTAGATCTTTCATCTTTTGGAATATGAACAAAAGCCCTGCAGCCAAATAGTTTAAGATGATCGTAAGAAACATCTTTCCCTGACCACACCTTTTCTGGTACATCTCCGTTGAGGGAGGTTGAAGGTGAAAGGTTGATCAAGTAAACTGCAGTTCTCATTGCTTCAGCCCAAAAGGTCTTTGGAAGTTTGGCATGAGAGAGCATACATCTAACCCTTTCAACAATGGTTCTGTTCATTCTTTCTGCAACTCCATTCTGTTGTGGAGTTTTAGGAACTGTCTTCTGAAGTCTGATGCCGTGTTCTGAGCAATACTTCTCAAATGGTCCTCTGTACTCACCACCAGTATCAGCTATAACACATTTTAACTTTCTTACCATTTGTCTTTCAACACTGACATGAAAGACTTTAAACATGTCCAACACCTGGTCTTTTGACTTTATCGGTAAAGCCCACACCTTTCTAGAATAGTCATCAATAAAGCTGACATAATATGACAACCACTCAAGGATTTGTCAACCATTGAGCAAACATCAGTGTGTATCAATTCTAGAATACCAGGCTTTCTAGACAGAGAAGAGGATCTTTGAAAGGAAACTCTATATTGTTTACCAGACAAACAATCAGTGCATGTTTTCAAAGGCAAACCTTTCAAAGATAATATTTTCTTTTTGGTGAGAGTCTTCATTCCTTTCTCACTCAAGTGACCAAGTCATCTATGCCACAACTCAACAGATGAATCTTCAATTGCATTCACTACTCTTGTGCAAACTTTAGCTGGGGTGTAGTAGAGGGTGTTAAACTTTCTTCCTCTACCGAACACCAAGTTATCTTTGGAAAGCTTCCAAGTTCTGTTGACAAACAGATTTACATAACCCAATTCATCAAGACAATGAACTGAGATCAGATTGAAGTTTGCCGTAGGAGTGTATCTCACATCTTCCAACCAGAGATCATAACCAGCATTGGTTCTGATGCATACTTTTCCAATGCCATAATTTTTCACATATGTGCCATTCAAAGTCTTGACATGGCTGTAATCTCCGAGGGTAAATGATGAGAAATATTCATTCTTTGAAGAAATATGATATGAGCATGTAGAGTCAATAATCCAAAGAGAATCTTGACTAGTGGAACACTCACTGAGACCAGCATGAGAAATCAGCGCACTACCATTACCAAGTGCGTTAACATCAATAGCTACTGAAGCTACCTCTGTATCATCTTTCCTTTCCTCAATATTTTCTTTGGCTCGTTCCTTCTTTCATTTTCTGCAGTGCTTTTGAATGTGACGGGGCTTGCCACAATGATAGCAAGTAACACCTTTTCTTGACTTGGATCTTCTCCGTGAATGCACTCGTCTCAATTACAGAACGGAGGGGGAGAAGCAAATACTTTCCTTAATTGTGGCTAAGGTCAAATTCCCCTCTGGCATATTACTGAGTGTGACAACCAGCGTCTCCCAACTGTCCGGCAAAGAACTCAATAAGAATAGTGTCTGTACCTCATCTTTTAGCACTATTTTTGACATCGTCAGTTGGTTCAAGATTTCTTGAAATTTTTCCAAGTGATCTGAAGCGCTTTTACCATCTCTGTACTTCAGATTTACAAGTTTTCTAATTAAAAAGGCTTTGTTTTGGGCATTCTTCCATTCGTACATGTCTTCCAACTTCTTCCAAATTGAATAGGCATCTTTATCATGAGCAATATGATTAATAACGCTCATTTCAACTGACTACCTGATAGTTGCAACTGTTTTTCTATCAGTCGACTTCCAATCGGTCTCATTTATTGAAGCTGGCCTGACTCCTTTCAACTCAATTGTCTCAAAGAGATCTTTGCAGCATAAAAGATCTTCCATTAATATCTTCCATACTGCATAATTCAAAGAGTTGAGTTTAACCATCGTGCCTATTGATTTATCGTCCATTTTGACTCTAACAGAATATTATTACCAAAAAAAATCGTATATGTGAATAGTAGTATATGTGAATAGTGACTATGAATAGTAATAATATACATAAATAGTAACTGTATGTGTGAATAGTAACCGTACAAGTGAACGGTTCTTCATCAACAGTAATAAATAGTAATGAATAGTACTGTCACCTTTGTGTTACTATTTTACTATTCACAATAAAATACTTTCTACCAATGGACTCGTCACAATTTTCTCGTTGTCGTGGTATATTTATTTTAAAATATAATCACGGATCCGATATCGCTATCTGTCTGGCTGGACCTGCCGAAACCTTCTGCTCTGATATCATTTTTTTAGGGTCCCACAATAAAGTTACAAGAATAATAAAATAGCGGAATAATAAAATTACGATACACAATAATTAACGTGGTTCATTCTTAACTGTTTAGGGCTACGTCCACGGGACAAAATTCGAATAATTCTTCCACTATTATAAATAGTAGGCTTGCAAAGAGATTATTACAAAAATAGTGATACTCAAAATTGTTTCCTAAAAATACCCAAAATTATCCTCACTATTTTTCTCTTCCCTAATTTTTGAAAAATATTTCTAAAACTGAATAACTCTCTTAAATACACGTCTGTGTTTTAATCTCTCTCTCACAGGCTTTTTTTTTCTTTTTTATGAATTGTTTCAAATGAACTACATCTGTCTCTCTCTATTTATAAGCTCTCTCACAGGCTTTTTTTTTTTTTTTTATGAATTGTTTCAAATGAACTACATCTGTCTCTATTTATAAGCAAGTTAACGCGTAAAAAATGCATTTAATGAGCTGTGCAACACCTCGTACACAAGTTGCACCACTTGCCTTCAATTTAGGATTGAGCTGCTATTTTTTTTTTTTTTGACTTTTTCTTCTTCTTTTTGTAATTTTTTTTATTTATTCAAAGCATGAGTTGCACATGATGGGCACACCACATCACATTTTAATCACTGTTTTTTTTTCCTTTTTCAATAACTTTTTTTTGGCCAATCTTTTTAAATAACTTCGACTACTGGTGTCTATATGATGGAATATAGAGTTATTATCATTTCATTTTCTATCAATTACTCAAATTAATACATCAATTAATTGAAATATTTCAATTTATGTTTAGAAAAATGTTACTGAATCCATACTTTTCCTGGAAAAAAAAAATGCCCCCAACTCACTAAGTTTATGTACATATTATTTTTCTATTTCAATTTTGTACTAATTTTAGATTTTATTAATTATTTTTAGAAATATAATAACTTTAGATAAGTATAGGATATTGACTGAATCACGCGAAGGAAAGAGAGCGCACAGCTCAATTTAAATTATTGATAATTATAATGTAAATATATTTTTTTATAATTAATTTTAGGATTTTATATAAAAATATTTAAAATTTAAAATATCCATAATTTACTTATTATATTAAAGCTATGCATTTAGTATATATTCGCATAATACACAATATAGTCATATATATATATATATATAATAAAACTTAAAAAGGAGTAATATTGAAAAAATGAAAAATACAAGAATGAAATATTTTAAAATTTTTAAGATATTTTTGAAAATCAAAAGTTAAAAAATAAGCATATCACACACACACACACACACACATATATATATATATATATTAATTTTATACAAAATTCGAATTTTTATCTATGGTAGGCCAATTAAGCTCCTATCTACTTGTGTATGCGGTAAAAGAAAACAAGCCGGTGGACAAAGCCTTTCTAAATTAAAAAGTTCAAAGCCCAATATGATTTCTTCACACACGTCCAATAAATAGAATTTTTCAGGAAAATTAAGCCTTCGACCTTTTTTATATTTCTTTATATTTTTATGAGGAATATTTTAATTAATTTATAATAAATTTATAATAAATTATGTAAATTTATTAACTCATAATAAACATATAATAAACTCATAATAAATAATTTAAATCTGGTATTTTTATTTTAAAAAAATAATTTCTAGTAAATTTAAAAATATTTTTAGAAAATGGTAAATTTAAAATTTTTTTATTTTTTCTGAAATTTTTGTAAAGACTCCAATTTTTATCCTTCACTGTATACTCCCACTTTATCAAGAAATCCAAATTTTAAAAAAAAATCATGATCACAGTTTGTGTGTGTATTATAACTAAGCAAATTCAGGTTAATAATATGTACTTTAAAAAGGAAATTACAATGGAATCTCATTACTTTCAATGATTTTCTGTTGAATTTTTTTGAGAGTAGAAGTGATTAATGGAAAAGATGGTCTAATAGAAGCATCTTGATCCCATGAAAGGCATATTAGATTTATGATTTCTTCAAGTTCCCTATTGTTATCTTCTGGAAGGATAGGCCTCAGGTTCCCTTCTGCAACTTCCATAGCAATCTAATTTCACAATAAGAAAATACTTAATGAAAACTTATATATATAAACTAATCAATTACCAACCAAATTAATTAACTTCACACATATATATTTATACACCTTACTGGGACCAAAATCTGTTTCAATGTATGGATGATTTCCATCTACATTTCTTTTGACCTTGAAAACCCATTTGTTGCCAACTAAATTCATACCTGGTTGTTTGGACACTAGTGTCCAGGTTTTGTTATTTTTCAAGGCTTTTAACTCGTCCTTCATAGCTTCTTTCCAATGCTTGAGTTTCAATGCTTTATTGACTAATGTTGGCTCTATTGGTACAGTGCAGTCAACAAGATATAATTGAAAATCTAAAGGATATTGCTTAGGTTTGAAGATTCCTGCCCTGGATCTTGTAATCGTCTTGTGCTGATCATTGTGGCCACTTTCATCTGATTATTCTGATTGCTGTTCTTGTAACTATACAGCATTGTAAGGAGCTTGATCTTCATTTTCTTGAATTGGTTGATAAGTCTCTTGTTGTTCTATGTCATTAGTATATTCAGGATAGTGATCAGGGAACTCACCAAAATCAATATGTTGAGCATTTAATCCCCCTTCAATCGATAACCTTGCTTCATAATCTTCATCTTGTGGTGTGGAGGACTCAGTACTTTAGAGTTGTTCTTCTACAAGAGTAGCAGTTAGTTGGTTTGCATTAGTTGAGTTGGACTTTTCTGTTGATGTGGTTTGTAATGTGTTGTTGGGAGTTGGTAGTGATTGTTTGAGCCAGGTTGAGGGTACTACAGTAGTTTGGATTTCAGGTTATTTTGTGTTTAAGAAAGTTGAGTGAAAGGGATAAGGGGTTCAAATGTTTAAGCTCAACTAGCAGAATCTATGTATCAAGGCATGTAGTATTCAATGAACAAGAGTGAGCTACTATATCCTAAAAATACATACTTAACAGAGTGAAATTGGAATTTATGTGTTTGGTAAGGTCTTGAGCAAGGATAACAAGGACAACCAAATATTTTGAGAGACTTGTAGTTAGGTGTTTCGCAGAACAGCTTCTCTAGAGGAGTTTTGTTATTCAAGACTGGTGTAGGAAGTTTATTTAATAAGAAGGCAGCTGTCTGGAAAGCTTCTTGCTAGAATTTTAGGGGGACTTTTGACTGAGCTAACAGTGTTAAGCCAATCTCCACTATGTGTCTATGTTTTCTTTCTGCTCTTCCATTTTGAGCAAATGTGTATGGGCATGAGTATTGGTTTTTGATACCATGATGTTGAAGGTATTTAGTGAGGCTAAGGTATTCTCCACCCATGTCTGATTGAATAGTTTTTATTTTCTTGTCAAATTGGTTTTCAACCAAGGTTTAAAACTGTATAAAGGTTTCTAAGAGATCTGATTTTGATCTCATGGGATATATCCAAGTATACCTACTGTAATCATCTAAGAACAAGGCATAATATCTATAGCCAGAACTTGTTGTGATTAGTGAAGGCCCCCATAGATCAGAGTGTATAAGTTGAAGTGGCTGTGAGGCAATAGATTCTGATGAAGTAAAAGGCAGTAAATGGGATTTTCCCAATTGGCAAGCATCACAAAATGGAAAAGAATTTTTCTCATTAATAGCAATCTTTTCATTACAAGACTCTAACACTTTAGCAAGAACTTTTGATGATGGATGACCTAGATGTCTATGCCAAACTTTCAGTTTCTTAGTATTTAAAGACTCAGTAGCTAAATTAGAGAGATAGACTTGACATGAAGGTTGATGGTGGCTGGCAATTGGGTGATGGTTTGGCTCAACTTTATACAGACCTTCCTTGTGCTTCCCTTGCAGTAGAACTCTCCCCATGGCCTTGTCTTTCACGACACAACCATAAGAGTCAAAGATCACATCAACATTATTAGAGGCAGTAAGTTTTGAAATTCTAATTAGGTTCTTTTGTATTTCTGGAACATGAAGTGTATCGTTAAGTAGCAAACATTTGTTATTTCCAACAGGCAGTTTAACCAAACCAATATGAAGGATGTTGAGTTTCTCACCATTTCCAATTGTTAGAGACTCCTTACCAATATACTCACTCTTCTGTTCAAGGTTGTTGACATCATGTGTGATATAATTGCTAGCTCCACTATCAGCATACCATGCTGGATCAATTGAGTCTTCTGCTGATGCTAGGTAAACTGCACGAGGAGAGTGATTTCTGCTTGTCACAGACTTGACACTTGGGTTTGTTACCACTAGCAGATCCGTAACCTCTGCCTCTGAAGAATCTTCCACTTTTGCTGCTATTGTTTCCAGATCTTCCACCACCCAATTGATGATTCTGATTTTTAGTGCTTGAATTAGAGCTCCCTGCATAGTTAGCAACTGGCTGGCCAAGATTAATAGCAGAGATTCCTGCATTTAGTTGCTCCATTCTTCTCTCACAGCTCAACAATTTTGATTGAAATTCTACCCAGCTAACATCATCTCTTTCAGCAATCTGACATACCAAAGGATTATAGTCTTGAGAATCAAGACCAGCAAGAACTTGAGTAATCAAATCGTCTAAAGACACAGGATTTCCAGCCAATGCTAGATTGTCTGCAAGGTTTTTCATACTCTTCAAATAATCTTCCATTTTTAGATTGCCCGTTTGCATTTTTGCAAATTCCCTTTTGTAGAAAACAACATTTGACCTGTTCTTCACTCTAAACAAATCATTGATAGCATTCCAGAGTCCCTTTAAGTCTCATGACCCATAAGTTCAAATGCAACCACTAGATCCATGGTGCTGTAAATCCAACCCAAAAGCATTTGATCTTGGGCAAACCATTCATCAAAGTCAGGGTTTCCTGATACCTGAACATCTTCTCCTTCTGTTACATCTGTGAACTCAGGTGGGCATTGCTTTGCACCTGTGATATAGCCTTCAAGTTTATTGCCTCTGATAATTAAGAGAGTCATGTTTTTCCAGAGGACAAAGTTTTCATGTTTCAACTTAACCATTGAGTAGGTACCCATTTGACCTGCTGATCCATTTAGTGCTTTCACTGTTGTGCAGTCGAGCTGCTTCCTTGACTCTTTCCTTCTTGAACTTTTCTTTCACCACTTTTGATGCCTGAGCTGCTACTGTCATTGCCAACCATTCTTCTATGCTCTGATACCAAGAAAAGTTTTAGGGTATTTTTAATGTATAGAGAATTGATTAATTTCAGCTCAAAAAATCAAAGAGCTGATATGGGGTATATTTATATATAGAGTTAACCAATTGTTGTATAGCTAAGAAGAAAGGTAATGATAAATATTGTTACAACAATTTTTAGTAATTGCACAGACGAGAGAATGAGAGGCCGACAGGAGCAGTGGTGATGTTGTGAAGAAGAATCACCTAATCATCTTGTGACAGGTCCTTTTGTATTGCCGTGTAATTCCTAACAGAATTAACCTCTGTTTTCTTGTACTATTGCCAGGTCCATGAAGCCACTGTTTTAGTGTCATTTCCAAGAATTCTATCGCCGCCCAAGCACGTTGTGGAGGATCAAAGCATGCACCCATTAATTGTAACACATAACGATGTCGTTTCCTTGATAAAGTGTAGTTCTTGAGAGAAAAATGACACTCCACTTTCATTTGAGTGGAAGAAATCTGTAGATATACATTTCACTGCCGCATCAAGTCCTCTCCATGTTCCTTTGTAAATTTCTGATGTGCTTCCTTGCCCTATTTTCTCTTGTAGTTCAATCTAATATTTTATGATCATAACTATGATTAAAATGCGATCAAATTGTAACAAAATTTATTAAATATATATATACCTCTTGATGATCAATGTAATAGCCATTCATTTTGGCTTGACAAATGAGGGATGCTAAGTCCGAATGATGGGGCATTGGAAAGGAGAATAGAGAACTAGTATTGGTGCTGATAAATGTGGAAGAAGTTAGAGGAGAATCTAATTGTATTTGTTGGTCATGATCATCTTTGTTCTTGTGAATTATGAGGTCCAAGAACCCATTACTTGAGCTACTTGAAGACAGTATTTTAAATAATATTGTGCTCTCTCCATTCTCTTCTTGTACATGATCTGTAGCTCCTTCTGTTTAAGGACCTCTCTTTCAAGATCTGCCACCTTCAAAGCCCAAAAATAACATTTTTTAAGAAACTATATATATGGGTTCTTAGCCTTTTAAGGCCCAAACATTTTTTCAGACCGAAGCCCTAAAATTATTGTATACAGTTGTGATTTTAAGTTTTAAAAAAAAAAACAAGTGTCCCTGCTGCTCCAATTTAGATGAAGGTTGCTGTCGAGACTGATGACTTTGGCGTGTTGAGTTAGCAGTCAGGCCCGGCCCTAGCGTAAACCCAAACAACCAATGGGCTAGGGCAACCACCCTAGGGGACAACATTTATAAACACACTTGTGTGTGTATATATATGTATATTTAAATATATGAAAGAAATACGTAAACAAAAATTACTGTAATTAATTATGATTTTATAAAGTCATGTGTCTTGGACCACTATTTTATAATGAAAATAGTTAAATAATGGACCAATTATTGTAAAATGATTACATATTTTATCATTGCCGTGTCTTGGTCATTATAATTTTATAAAAAAAATGACACTCTCTATCATATTTTTAAAATTTTTTATTTTTTTATTAGAAATATTTTAATTATTTTATTATAAACTCATTATAAATTATGTGAAATTTATAAATTTATTATAAACTTATTGTAAACTAATTATAAACTCATTATAATTTTATCAAGTCGTGTGTGTGTGTGTATATATATATATATATATGAAAGAGATAGGTAAACAAAAATTACTGTAATTAATTATGATTTTATGAAGTCATGTGTCTCGTGCCACTATTTTATAATAAAAATAGTTAAATAATGGGTCAATTATTGTAAAATGATTACATATTTTATCAAGTTTGACGAGTCTTGGGCCATTATGATTTTATAAGAAAAAATGGCATTCTCTATCGTATTTTTAAAATTTTTTACTTTTTTATTAAAGATATTTTAGTTATTTTATTATAAATTCATTATAAAATATGTGAAATTTATAAATTTATTATAAACTTATTATAAATTAATTATAAACTGATTGTAAACTCCCTGTAAACTAATAAAAATTTGATATTTTAATAAATATTTTATAAATTCTGATATTTTGATAAATATTTTATATATATAGTATATTTTAAATTATTTTTATATTTTTATGAAAAGTCCATTTTATAACGAAATAGATATATAATGGGACAATGAAAATATTTATTTGGGCCATTATAAAAATTAAAATTTTATCAACCTTTTTTAAGGGCCATAATTGAAGAAAACTCGACCAGATTTACCTTGGGCAACCATCACCTCCAGGCCGGCCCTATTAGCAGTACCCATAATTATACACTCATTAAAACTCCGGCAAAGTCCTCGCGATGCGGTTGTTTTCACCTGATTCGGTGGGAGACTGGCCACCGGAGACTGCTTTGGACTAAAAAGATTGGATTTCTTTGGCTGGTTGTTACCTGCAACTATCATGATTAATTATAATTAATTTCCTTAATTATGATCAATAACTTGGTACGTAGCAAGCTAAAACAAATGAGGAAGCGTAAGACATTACCTAATGACTATCTATAAAGGGAGAAAGCTTAATTTTTAGAAGCCAAAAACTTGAGCGGATATTTTAATGTATAGTCTAATACAGGCCCGGCCCTGAGGGTAGGCACTAAGTGCGACCGCCTAGGGCCCATGCTAGAAAGTCCAAAATAGGGGCCCAAAATCCCCAAAATTATTTGTCTTTTATATTTCTTAATTAATTTTGTCATCATAATAGTAATTTCTTGATTAGGGTTTTGTTATACGCGATCTGTTCTTGCTCTTTTTTTTTTTTACTTTTTGCTTTTTTTTTTGGGTGTTTTTTCATGGGTGTCTGCTTGTTATACCCAATTTGAGCTTATAACGGTTTGCTGCTTACTCTTCTGTAACTTCTTAGATTAAGAGGAAAAGAAGGTTTTTTTTTCCAAACCCATTTCCTTTCAGTTACTTATTTCACATTCTGGTATTATAAATTTTAAAAAAGTTTGAATCTTTATTATTTTTAAGAGGAGTTTTTGTTCTTTCTTGCCTTAGTTTGTGCTGTGCTTGTTCAATTTACGGTGTTCACATAGAAAATAAGGATTACTATTATTATTATACTTATTTTGTAATTCTTGAAATCCTATTTCCCTAGAAATGTTCTTATCCTACATTTTTTTAGAAAAATTATAAATTTTACTATGTACAGCTAAAATTTTCAATTTCTGTTTTGAGTTTTAGTGGTTGCTGAGATGATTTTGACAGCTCTGAAGCATTATTGTTAAGTTTCTACTCCGTATGCACTTTTTTTGGAAAAATTATTCATGAAAAGGATAATCCTTGAGACATGAAGATATTCGTTATCACGCAATCTTGATTTTGTTTTCTTCTTGTTGTTACAGGATTGGTTCAATTCAATTTTAATTTTAGCTTTAGCTGCTAATTTTCACTTTCAGTTATCTGTATTTATAGGGATAGGGAAAGGATTTGCTTTCTGTATAATCAAATGGAAACGCTTTTCTTATACAAGGCCATATTTTGCAATTTTCTAACAGATTGATAATGAAATCTTAACAAAGGCTAATTCCTTAACGTGCTGCTGCTTTAACATCATTACTATGTTATTTTGCAGATATTTACTTGTGAAGAATGAAAAAGTAGTATTCGGGATCGGGAGCATTAGCCTTTGGAATTCGCCAATCATTTTTCAACTGTGAAAAATTGGGATTGCTTGTATAATTGGACATAATCCAGGTTCTATTGTTTCTTGAATTATTTAAACTTGAGTTTTTAATTCTTATTAAGATGTTGCCTAAAAAACACTTATCTGGTAGTGAGAAAAGGAAAAAAGAAAAAAAATTGAAGAGCTAATTAAATCACAACATGGAGCTCTTGATAAATTTGTTTTTAAAAATGTTAATACCTTTGAAAATTTGAATGAGTCTATTGATGTTGCTAATGATGTACCTACTGTTGATATGCCTAATGTTGATAAGCCTAATGATATGCCTAGTGTTGATATGCCTAATTCTCCAAATATTGACAATCTTGGTGTTGACAATGAACAAGAAAATCCTCATTTTGATATCTATGATCCAAGAAACTGGGAAAATCTAGATAGCAAATCTAAAGATATTCTAGTTGAAAAGGGGCCTATTAGAGAGATGAATCTTGAATTTCCATTGGACAAAAATTTTAGGCATTTCTCATATGCATATTATTCCAGGACATTGAGCAACGGTGAGATTAGTGATCGAAAATGGCTAGTTTATTGCAAACTTATTGACAAGGTGTATTGTTTTTGTTGTAAGTTATTTAAAACTGCGACTAACATTAGCTTACTAGCAAATGAGGGCTTAAATGATTGGAAACATGTTAGTGAAAGACTCAAACAACATGAAAACTCTATTGAGCATATGACTAATATGAATACTTGGAATGAATTGAGAAATAGATTGGATAAAAATCAGACTATTGATAAACACTTGCAAGAAAAAATTATGAATGAGAAAGAGCGTTGGAGACAAGTTTTAAAAAGAATATTGGCAGTTGTGAAATGTCTTGCTAAGAATAATCTTGCTTTTAGAGGGTCCAATGAAAAATTATACCAGGATAGCAATGGCAATTTTCTTGGATTGATTGAAATGATTGCAGAATTTGATTTAATAATGCAAGATCATGTTAGACGCATTTTGGATCGTGACATTCATTACCATTATCTTGGGCATAAAATTCAAAATGAATTTATTTCTCTTTTGTCTCAAAGTGTTAAAAAGTCTATAATTAAAATTATTAAAGAGGCAAAATATTTTTCTATTATTCTTGATTGTACCCCTGATGTGAGCCATAAAGAACAAATGACTCTGATTATTCGTTGTGTGAATATGTCAAGTAATAATATAAAAATTGAGGAGTTCTTTTTAGAGTTTTTAATAGTGAATGAAACTACTGGATTAAGACTTTTTAATGAATTACTTGATGTTTTGAAGGCTCTTGATCTTGATTTTAATGAAGTAAGGGGTCAAGGTTATGATAATGGCTCTAATATGAAAGGAAAGCACCAAGGTGTTCAAAAGCGATTTCTTGAAATTAATCCAAGAGCATTATATATGCCATGTGCTTGTCATAGTCTAAATCTTATTGTTAGTGATATGGCACATTCTTGTGAGAAGGTCATTTCTTTTTTTGGTATTATTCAATGCTTATATTCATTATTTGCGGGATCTACAAAGAGATGGAAAATTTTGACTGATAATGTTCCTGAATTAACTGTGAAATATTTGTCTAATACTCGTTGGGAGAGTCGAATTAAGAGTGTCAAAGCTATTAGATTTCAATGTCCTCAAATAAGATCAGCTTTGTGGGATTTATTTGACTCTAATGATAATGATGCAAAGACAAAGAAGGAAGCTGAGAATTTGATTATTGTAATTGAAAATTTTGAGTTTTTGCTTGGCATAGTCATTTGGTATGATATTCTTTTTGCTATTAATATGGTGAGCAAAAAATTACAATCCAAGTCTATGTGCATAGATACTATAGTAAATCATTTGGCAAATATGGTTTCCTTTTTTAAAAAATATCGAGATGAAGGCTTTGAAAAATGTGTGAATATAGCAAAAGATTTAGCACTTGAAATGAATATTGATCCTGTCTTTCCAACAAAGCGTCGTGTGACTAGAAAAAAAATTATTGGAGAGAATAATGAGGATCAAGAAAGTCTTCGGTCACCCGAAGAGTCATTTAGAATAGGCTATTTTATTAAAATTGTTGATGCAGCTATCTGTTCTTTGAAAAATAGATTTGAGGAATTGAACACATTTAAAAGTATTTTTGGGTTTCTATATGATTCAAATAAATTGAAATCCTTAGATGATAATGAGTTGAAACAATGTTGTGTTAAATTTCACTCTACTTTTTCTCACGGCTCTTTATCAGATGTTGATGTAGATGATTTTTATTCAGAATTAAGAGTGTTGCAATCTACTTTGCCACCAGAGTTCATGTCTGCTATTGATATTCTTAAATTTGTTACATTTGCAGATTATTATCCAAATGTGTCGATTGCATATAGAATTTTATTGACAGTGCCTGTGACTGTAGCAACAGCAGAAAGAAGTTTTTCAAAGCTGAAATTAATAAAAAACTACTTGAGGTCAACAATGTCACAAGAACGGTTGAATGGTTTGGCGACTTTATCAATTGAGAAGGATATGCTGGAAAACATTGAAGTTGATGAGATTATTAATGATTTCGCATCTCAAAATGCCCGAAGAAACTACTTATTATGAATTTTATAAGAAATATTTTTTTTGATACAATGCACCTTCATAAAAAAAGATTGAGAAAATTATTGTGTTTTACTTTTTTAATTTTGCAGAACTATGTTATAGTTATACTGTTAGTTTAATTTCATAAAACGTGTTATGTGGAAAGAAACAAATTTTTTTTGTCATAAAACTTAAATTTATATTTATAGATTATGTTAGGGCCCTCTTTCTCATTATTCGCCTAAGGCCCTAAAAATCTCAGAAACGGGGCTGGTCTAATAATTGACATATTATTATTATTACTTTGAGTAAAAAAATACAAACATGTCAGTACAATATTTTTTTTCAGTGTGACTGTAAATTTCAATGGTTATGTCTTTAGTATTTACGTTGCATTATTTTTGTTATTGTTAATTAGTTATATGCTTTGCTAATTTGGTTGGTATATATCCTAATACCAAATGCAAATAAATACATAATTTGGACCATCATCCGGTGCTTTTTATGCAATATTTACACATAAATAATCAATTCAAGTCCTACGTACATTTCATATATATATATATATATATTTGAATTTCCTCTTTAACAGTGTAAAATCTGTTGTACGTATAGTATATATAGATGGTCAATCTTTTAGGCTCATTTTTTTTCTAAATATTCCATATATAAAATAAATAAAATCTTAAAATAGCTTGAAACTGCAAATTGAGTATATTCAAATTCAAATCTAAACTTGTAGATATGTAGAAAAAATATAATAAATAATAAATATAATAATGTATTGGGGTAGAAGGAGAAGAAGACAAAGGCGGAAATAGATTGCGGTGTTGAATGGTAAAACGCAAAATAATTGTTCTGCTTCTGTGTTCTGACATATTGAACAGAAACATTTAAAGTGGTATATATTCAACATCAAATTATAAAACAAAGACACAGCAACATTATTATATAACAAAAGAAAACAATGATTTATTAAATTTTATTAATTAAGAAAAATAAATAATATAATTTAATCAAAAATTAAATTAATAAAAAATATTTTTTTTTTCTAAAAAAAAACGAAAGGATAAAGATTGAATTAATATTTTGAAATTTTAGATGAAACATTTTATTGTGTAAAAATTCTATAATTCTCCTGTTAGAGTTACCTATATGAATTTAAAAAAGAAAAAGAAAAAGTTTTAAGGAGGTGATGGGAACTGACCTCGGGATCGAAGATTACAAGACCTTTGTCTTGATTGCATTATCTATCTGCAAAGCAAAAGTAGAAAGAAACTAGTCCATCTAATAATGGGGCCATTTTTCCTTTCTCTTTGCCAACTTTTATAAATACCATGGCTTTGTTTAAGATTGATCAAAGAGTCTGCAAAAAGCAAGAAGAAGAAGAAGAACAAGTTAAAATGCTAAAATTTTATTGCTTGCTGCTGAGGTCCAAGTTTAATGTCGTTTTCTGCCATGAAAATGGGGTACTAGTAAGCCTAGAAATCTTGTAATTATAACTCTGGACCATAAACATATCGCATGCATTTCCCTTTCCTTCATCTATTATTATTCACCCCTTTATTTATTTTTTTTAGGCATATTATTATTCACCCTTTAATTAATAATCAAATATACAATTTTACTATACTCTTAGTATTATGTGATGTCAAAGACTAAAATATTTGTCATTTTATTTATATTAAAAAAATCTTTTCTATACTTTTAATTTTGGATTTTTCATTACAACTATTTGTAACAAATTATAGATGGTTTTTTTTTTCACTTATTAAAAGTACGTAAGGCTTGAGTATTCAATGTTGTACTATTCAACAGTACAAAGTGTAACTGTTTTGGTTATGAAATTAGAAAGAACACTTTAACTTACATCAATGGATAAGCATATAATTAAATTCGAACTTCGTAAAATTAATTATATTAAATGATGAAATGATGATGGGGGATATATGTAGATAAGAATGTAACAAAATTAATAATGGGCTTATGCCACCAATACCCTAAAGATGTTGATCACCTTCTACTCACTTGCCCGGTATCAATTCGTATATGGTACAAGCTCCCAGGGACGTAGGCAAGCCTAGGTAAGCCTGGTCCGCTCCCAGGCTTGGCTGCCGAAAAATTTTGAGGTGGGTGAGCTAGGGAGTTGCTGAGTTGGAGTTGCAGAGACTCAAAGTCTCAAATATGGCTGTCAGGCGTTCAAGGTTGAAGACGAAGGAAAAGCACGTTTCAATTTTATATTTTTTTTGCTTTTTTTATATTTATTTTATATTTTTTTTCTTTAAATACCGACGACGACATTTTTTTTTCTTTAAATATTCTGTCATTTAATTCATTTAATATTAGTTTTCACTGCCGTTTGACTTTTTGCGACCGTTGACTTTTCGTCCGTCTGCTGACCGTGCCCAGACTCCGACAAACTGCCGGCTACGTCACTGCAAGCTCCTCAAGTGGTGGAAGTTAATATGGTGCATTCCTTCCTCAATAAAAGAGCTTTCTGAGCAGTGGCATTTACTTCCAGCGGGCAAATTTCTGCACAAGGTCTGGATTTCTTCTTTCTTTTCCACTACCTGGGCTATATGGCTTGAACGTAATAATATTGTCTTCAATAATTATGTGTTGAATGAGGAAAGATTGTTTGATCTGATTTTGGTGAGATTGGCATATTGGACATCTGCTTGTCTCTTGACATGAAGGAATGCAACAGAAGGCAGTAAAGAGATATATTTGTGGATTTTAAGTAAAATATTCCACATGGGCTACGGGGGGGCATTGAAAATCTCTGCTGATTCTCTAGCTAAGTCATGGGTTACTAGAACTGAAAACTTCAATGCCTGGCTCTAGATTTGGTTCTAGCGGTAGTTAAACTCATTTACGCTTGAGACTTGAGTTTATTGGCAGTCATTGCTCTTCATCTGCTCTGTCCTGTTGGGAATGTTTACATGGTTTAGCGACACTTCAGTTTCTCGAGTGTAAGGGCTTCATTATAATATTGGGCAGCTGTGCCTCTGAATTATGTTCTTGCCCTTTTACTTAATTATTACAATAATAATAATAATAATAATAATAATAATAATAATAATAATAATAATAATCTTATTTTATCAGAAAAAAAGAAAATTAATAATGGGCAGTAAACTAATTTAAAAGAATGGTTCATATATATTATTATTCCACTTGGCAGCATTCTTATATATTATATATTTATTTTATGACGATATAACGAACAAGAAACTCTTATCTTTTTCCAGGAAAGAGCCAAGAAAAGTATTAAAGACTAAAAAACAGATGCAACTACTACAAGTGTATAACTATCATCATCACTGCCTCATGATATCCCAAAAATAATATAAATATCAGAAAAATGGGAAAATTATAAGATGGTAGCATTTATATTAAAATCAAAGCCAAAATTAATTAAAGTTCAGTTGGTGACCATTAAAGCCTCCAACGTTTTTCATTTATTCCACGCAAAATTATATATACCTAAATTTATATATCTGCATATATAATTTATATATGTAGATAAATTATCCATATGTCGAATATAATATAATTTTAATAAATTTTAGTTTGAGTAACACTTAATGTAAATCTCTACATCTAATGTAATTAATAATGATTCAGATATAATTAATCATGATTTTAGTTTGGGTGTATTAGAAGTCTATATATTAAGTCGGCCGGGTTAATTATTAGATAATTCTTTGTTTTTCTTTCTTTTTTTTCATTAGCTTTAATTTTAATTTTTTTAAAAAAATCATCTAGTAGAGAATATATGCTATATAAAATATAAATTTTAAGATCATGTATTTAAATCATATATAAATAATTTATATAAGAGGAGAAAATTTTTTTTTTTTTTTAAAAAGGATTATTATGAGTGTGATTGATTCGAGGTGGTTATAAGAATTTGGTCATAGGTAATTAAAAGACTGTCAACTCATATAGGCAATTGGTTTAGTCTTTCTAAAATTTGTATATTTAAAATAATTATTTTTATATTATATGCTCAAGAAAATTATTCTCATCATTGCAGCCATCTTCTTCACACCAACACCTACTGTACGGAATCTCCAACTATAGGGAAGATTAGAGGAATTAATGATCGTTATAAACTACATTGTTAATTATATTATTAATTAACTTTTCTAATTAATTAAAGAGAAGTACCCTTTAATTACTAGCATAATATATAATTAATAATAAGTAAAAAAACGTAGCCTACTACTAAATTTAATTTGTGCCCTTTACTCGCATTTTTATAGAGTAAGTTACAATTCCACCAAACTTTAAATCAAATAATTAATATTACATATATTATAGTATATAGTTATATAGTTTCTAATCATATGGGTCGTGTAAAATTTTGACCAAAACCATATTATTTAATATCCCATTTCACACTAATAACTTCTGCATGCCTGTCACGTATTAATTAAATATGTTTCTTTTTTTATAAAAATAAAATATAGTGTTAATTATATGCTTAATAGGCTACTATTAAGTCTACTATCAATGAACTCGATCTTAATATTTTATTCAGTTTGTATTTATTTATTTATTTATTTTTATGTTTAATCAGTTTTTCTTTGTGGGGTTGAACTTCAAGTTCAACTTAGTTCTAGCCGCTAATCATCATTACTTCTGACATTAGTATTTTATTTAGAGTGATAATTAGTATTTAGTTAAAAGATTTACGGTTTTTTTGATAAAATTTCAATTAAATATATTATTTTGTTATCTCTTTTAATTAATTAATTAATTAGTTTCATGTTTTAGTTTTCTTGATCTAATATAGTCTAATGCAATTTATAGTCATGAATAAAAAGATTTATATACTCCTCTTGGTAAAAATTAGTAATAAAAAAGTTAATTGCATAAAATTAGTATTGTCGTTGATGTGTCTAATTATATGAGAGATTTATTTTGATAGAACTTAATAAGAGAATATATTTATGAATTTATGGGTTATTTTAATTTATACGTCACCTGTTAATTTCATCTGTAGCCAATATAAAATAACCTCTCATGCTTAACATTTTAACAATTGGATTCTTTTACAATTAATCTCTTATCAAAATCTTAATCTCATGTAATAGCAGACTTTTGCAATACTCAATTTATACAGTATTTTTTTAATGCATAGGTGAATTGAATTTTAAAAATAATATTTAAATTGTAATTTTTAATGTACAAATTGATAAATTCGATCGAAAAGTAAACTTAATCTGCATAAATATTTAATTAAATGAATTTTGAAAATCTTTTAATTGATTACTTTTTAATTTATTACTACAAGGTGATTTACATTAATTTATTTAGCCGAATCCTTTCCTTTTATAAATCATTAGTTATAAATTATTGTTAATATTATTATTTTTAATTAAATGGTCGGCTTACCAAATTAACAGTCATTATCTCATACATACTTATATTTATTTAATTAATTAGCTTAGTATTAATTTGTTATTGCAGTATAATAACACTATAATAATATACTGGAATCCCTTTTTTTTTATTGGTAATCATATTTACACACAGATTACTAATAAAAAAAAATTATAGTTATATTTTTTACCGATAATAAAAATATTGACAAAAAATATTTTGTCGGTATTTTCAGACAGAAATATAGTTGGTACAATTTATTGATAGAATAATTTTTTATCGGTAATACCGATAAAAAAAATTATGTCGATAATTACTGACAAAGAATATTACAGTACATAAAATGAGATTTGTGACAAAATAAATTTTTGTCGATAATTACTGACAGAATTTTCATCAGTAATTACTGACTAACAGTTTTTCTGTCGATAATTATATTTTCTGTCGGTAATTATCGACATAAAATTTTTTGTCCGTATTACCAATAAAAAAATTTATCGGTAATTACCGATAGAAAAATTGTTAGTCGATAATTCATGATCTCGGATATATTTTTTGATAAAAAAATTTAATCTGTCAAAAAAAATATTTTTAAAATTTAATTATTTGTGAATTTAAAAATATATTTTTTTATTAGTCATTTTTTATTTTTGTAATGTATGTAAATAAATGTATAAATAAATTATATATAAAAATAATAAAAAATTAAAAACAATAAATAAAAATTAAATCTATTAAATAAAAAAATATAGAATAAATTATACATAAAAATAATAAAAATATATCTATAAAAAGAATAAAATTAAAGTATAAAGTACATATAAAAAAATAAAATAAAGTATAAACAGGAGACGATCAAGTTGGTGGTGGTGGAGGTAGAGGAGAACCACTAGGTATAGAAAGTCACTCGCATAAAGTTGATCTTAAACTCATTAAGTTGTTGCTAGACCAATTTCTACACCTCTGTTTGTATCTACTCCTGGATCCGAGTATGAACTTGTGCCTCTACTTGCACCAACATCTCATAGATCTGCGGTTGAACAGTCAAATTACGCCCTGTTAACTGCTCCTTTAAATGTTCATTCTTCTCCCGTAAAGCAAATGAATTAGTATAAGAAGAAGAAAAAGAAGTTATGCTGACATACTGCGAGCCAAGTTCATACGGTTTTTTCTTATTCTCTCCGCCCACGACAACTTGAAATAACATATTATTGTCAATCGGAGTGTCGGACTACAAGGCCTTCTCCTGAGATGCAATGAAACAATCATGTGTAACAAAAAAAATTACCTTTTTATTTTAAATTTAAATTTAGAAAATAAAAAAAATATGAAATTACTTACATTTACATCCTAAGATCGGTGATCAACAAATGAACGCCCATCGTGATTGCAGGTGTGCATATGTATAAACAGCTCATAGCTGCACAACGGTCGATCTATGGTAGACTCCTTTTTAATAAAAAAAATGTTAGTTTGATAACAAAAAAATACACATTAAAATATTTTTTAAAAAATATAATTATACTTACAAGTGTATGGGCATGATTATAATGTGATCTGTTACCTCCTGTATGTGTGGATGGACATGTACCATCCACATGACTGAACATTATATTTCAAAAAGCAACGGCAGAACGTGTCTTTCCTTCGGGAGAGCTCCACTGGGCCTGTAGGTTGGCACATAACTGATCATCAATAAATAAAGGCTGCCTCTCCGCAGACTTCACATTTCTCAGTAGATCGCTGTAAAGAATAGCCGCATTTTTCATGAAGACAATTCAGACTAGATTATCAATAGCCTGGTCCCAATATTCAGACTAAATTTTTAAGCTTTACATATACATTAAATATATAAATTTAGTTAGATTTTTTACCTTAAACTCCTCAAACCAAAAATTTTTTATCTCTAGAGAGACGGCCTTCCAGAAAATCTCTGCAGGGTTCATCTTTTGTGTCATGACTTTTCGAATGCGTCTCGTGGAAGGCCCGACTGAATCTATTAAATAGCTGCAAAATAAATAAAAATACTTAATAAAAAATCACCAATTAAATATTTATAATTTAATATAAGTAAATGAACAAAAATTTTATTCAGACTCCCGAACAGTCAAACACAATATCCTGCCATCAAGACCTGCAGTTGATGCTACAGTACTAGCATCACCCATGGGGGCATCTGTAGTGGCCGAGAGAGAAGTAAGATCCTCTACAGTGGCATGGTGAGAAGTAGAAGTAGGATCCTCTGTAGCCACATCAACATGAGGATCCTCAAGTGGGACATCATCTAGGACATCGCGTAGCTGTTGACGTGGCTAGTCGGTACCACCAGAATCTCGATCGTCACTGGATCAACTACTTAACTCCAATCAATCCAATCCTCTTCAAGGTCCGCGATACATGTCTAAAAAGATAGTTTTTAAGAATAATTAGTTTGAGTAAAATAATAAATATATAAATGACTCTAGTAATAGTTATAGCCTCATTAAATATACTTTGTATTTTTATTTATCGCTTTCACATGGATGATTCAGATTCAAGTAATGATTTATATAATTCATATTCTACATCCATAGCATCAATATCTATGAGTTATCCAGTTGGATCATTTAAAGGATCTGGATCAATATCATTTATCTGTCAACAGTTTGTACATTTTCAGAACCATCTTCTTGAAATGTAGTATCAGAATCCTGATTATTAGCAGATTCTTCGGATAAATCAATCTGTGATCTAGCTCTTATTTTACAGACCGTCAACCAATTAGGAGCATCTCGCCTTGTGCTAAGATAAGGAACATAATACACTTGGATAATTTGACTGGTGAGAATGAACGGTTCATATTTACAATATGTTCTTCTGTTCACACCCACTAAATTATATACAAGATGGACTCATGTGTTATTTATGGGATCATATCAGTCACATTTAAATAACACCAATCTTTTAAATGGTATTGTCGGATATTCAACCTCTACAATATCTACTAATCGACCGTAGAAATCAAAAGAGCTTTCCCTTATACAAACACCACTATTTGTAGTTGCTCTCAAAGTAAATTGAGTTTAAGTATGAAATTTATAACCATTAAAAAAATACACCTTATAACATCTAACGGTTGGTAATGGACCTTGGACTAGATCTTTTAAACATTTATCAAGAATCATATGTCCATTTTTAGTTGCCTAAATCAACCAAAAAAAATTGTTTAAGTTCAAATTGTAAAAAACTAAACTAATGACAAAGAACTCGGAAAATCATAATAGCAACGAAATAAGACTTACATATTTTCAGAACCATAAGGAAAAATTACTCTCAACCTCAAAATCAACTTGTGAAATGGTTATATTTATATCCAAATCTTATAAGTGTTCAATAAATATGTTGAAATAGATTACAGAAACATCATTATCATTCAAATTTTAAAAATTTATTGTTATATATAAATTTATAATTTTTTTTAAAATTTTAGATTGGCTAACTTAGTTGAGATAATGTGTAACTTCATCACAATTCAAAAATATATAAGTATGAGCTGCATAATATTTTCTCTATTCCAATCTGGGCTTGGTTGATTTGTTATATAATCGATCCGGATGTTTAAAAATAGATAAGAGACCTTCAGAATGGTCTTGTATACCTCCATCATTATTACGAGAGAATTCACATAATTTTGTTATTACATGAGGCTTGAAATAATATGAACAAAATTTTGATGCATCTTTCACTATAAAGGCATTACAAATTGATACTTCTACTTTTGCTTTATTTTTAATATTTTGTTCGGGTGTTGCAAATATCTTTCAAATGGATACATTCAACGATATTGTAATTTTGGCTTTATATGTCAAATAAACTAGTAAATGTTCCATTGAATAAAAAAAAAACTGGAGGAAAAATTTGCTCCAATTTACAAAGAATAATTGAAATTTCTTCTTGTAAACGCTCAACTTAAGAAATCTATAGAGATGTTGCAGTAAGTTCTTTAAAAAGTAAGCTTAACTTCATTAGAGCTTTTCAAACTTTTTTTTGGTAATAATTCTCTAAATGCAGTGGGCAATAGTCGCTGCATAAATACATGATTCTTCATTCCGAACAATTTATATTTTCTCATATCAACACACCTCGATAAGTTTAAGACATATTCGTCTAGAAATTTCAAATTTTTTACCCATTAGCATATTAATTATTTTTTATTATGATCCAAGGTGTAACTAGCTTTTGGATACCTTCCAATTGTTTCATCTTTTTCTAACTCCAACCTTTTATAAAATTTCCTCAAGTCCTCTCTTGACTTTGCATTATCTTTTGTTTTACCCGGAACATCCATAATCGTATTAACATATTCTCAAAAATATTTTTTTCAATGTGTATAATATATAAATTATATCTTATAAGATTTGAACTCCAATATAATAAATCCCAAAAGATTTTTTTTTCATCTACAATTCTGGTATACACTGCTTCTCGAATTTTTATTATATTCAATTATCTTTTGAAGCCCTAGTTTCTCAATCTGAAATAACAAATCATCCACAGTCAATAAAAGGAGGAGCATCTCTCCTTATTATAATATTTTTTAAAACATTTTTTTATTTATTTTGAATAGATGATCTGCTTTCAAGTACTTCCTATTATTTTCAAACCAATTTGTTTTGCCCCCATTCGGAAGAGTAAATACTTCAGAATCAATCATATCGTAAGAACATGCTAATTTTCTCACAGTACTCCATCCAGACAATATCGTATATGCAGAAAAATCATTTATAGTCCGCATAGGTACCGCTTTCATACAAAAATTTTATTTTTCAAATAATCATAAGTCACGACTCCATCATTTCATAACTATTTCAACTCTTCTATCAAAGGCTGAAGGAATACATCAATTTGATATTTTGGATTATTTGGACTAAGTACAAGTATAGAAATGAATAAATATTGATCTTTCATACATATCCATGGTAGCAAATTATAAGGAGTGAGTATTACTGGTCAGCAAGAGTATTATTGTCCTGATAAGTCAAAAGGTTGAAAACCATCTGTACACAGACCCAACCTGACATTGTGACATTCGCCTGTAAAATCAAGATGCAATCGATTAAAATGCTTCCAAGCCTCAAAATCAAAGAGATGGCACATGACTTCATCTTCTTGCTCATGCTCATAATGCCATCTTATATGCTCTACTATAGCATTTAAAATATATAATCTTTGAAGTCTAGATTTTAGTGAAAAATAATATATTTTTTAAAAGGCACAAACTTTTATCTTCATGTTACACGGCTCTGTTTGAATCTGAATTCTACACAAAATCTACATATTTTGTCTTCTTCATAAACACTCCAATATAATATGCACTCATTTCTACAGCAGTCAATAGTTTTTACTGGCAGTCCAAACACCTGAATAATTTTTTTTCTTAGTAGAAACTATTAAACATTTCATTATTTTCAGGTATCATCTCTTTAATAAAATGGATCTATTGATTAAAAGACTTTTTGATCATATGTTGTTCAGAATTTATGTTCAAACAGCATGCCATAGTATATAGCTTAGTATATTTTTGACACCCGGTCCACATTTCTGTATCCAACGAATTCAACAAATTATAGAACAGTTGAGCTTCCGAGTTATGAACCTCATCAACTGGTTCATCTTGGACCTCACTTGTTCTAGCTACATCAGTATTAGACATATCCAAGTCAAACATATTAGGCCCAACATCATATACCATTTGTTGGTACGAATTTTTAAATATACCTTAAAATGTACTATATTATTGTGAAACCGGTTGGTCGACTATATTTTTTTCACCATGTCTATTCCAAACTAAATAATCTGATACAAACTCTCACTTCACTAAATGATATTTTACTTCATCTATTTTCTAAAATCTACAATGATGACATTTTATGCAAATACAACGAATCTTATTGTCCTGCATATAATTCGTTTGACCAGATGCAAAAGCAATAAACTGTTCTACCCCATTAATAAATGTGATATTAAGAGTGCGATCCAAATTGAGTCATTCATACATCTAAGCTCGATTTGTATTCATTTTTTTTATGTATACAAAAAGACAATGCTATTAAATACTATTAATTAAAACTCATTATTTCTCATTACTAAAGGGTTGGACTCTAACCTATTCAAAAACATAATATATATCTTAATTAACATAATACAAGAGTATACAAATTTTGAAAAAAGTCCGGCAGTATTTTTTCTAGGTTCTCTAAGTGCACGAGGTCAAATAATATAAATATTTAAAAAAATTATATTTTAAAAATTTATATTATTTGATATCCACTCAGAGAAAAAAATAAGAGAAATACTACAAGTTTTCTATAAAATTTTTATACTACCATCTCTCGCATTAATGTTAATTAAAGTAGATTTATATTGTTGTTTCTAAACTGTCTAAATGGAACAATTCAGTAAGTTCTTATTTTGCTAATAAAATGTGTAACTCTTGCCAAACAGATACTAAGATTTATTTTAAACAATATAAATTCAAAGTAAAAGCATTATGAATCGATTAATTTTTTATAGCACACTCTTATATATATTATTTATCTATTTTTAAACTTTAATCGATTACATATCATTAAATTTCATACTCCTAAATATTTGCTATTTGAATATTTTAGATTATTATTTATTACACATTATAAAAATTCATAGGCCTAAATATATCTTATTAGGATATTTCAAGTTATTATTTATCATACATTATATAATTTCATACTCCTAACTATTTTAGCTATTATATATTTTTAATTTTAATTTATTATGCATAATGATATTTTATAAATCTAAATATATGCACTTGGAATATTTTAAATTTGTAATTATTTATATTTTTTTATAAAATTTTTTACTCCTAACTATTTAACTTGTTGAATTTCTTATATAAACATATTAAAATCTACCATTAACTATTAGTTAATTCATTTTGAGTTATAACCAAATTTAATTTATAATTAGTATAAAATTGATTGGTTAATTTATTTTTTCAAATAGTGTGATTTCTTAATCTAATTTTTAAAACTTTTATTTTTTAAAAGCTTATGAATTGATATTATAAATTTGTAAAAAACATTATTTTACGTAAGAATTTGTAAAGAAAAAAATTTATTTTCTACTATTTTTGTAAGGAAGAATTTTTTTTATTTCAAGATAAGACTATAACTTTTATTATATCTCTATATATTATCGAATTCAAATTATCGAATTTCAATTACATCAATATTAAATTTTTCTAAAATTCTAAATATATATAATATTATTTAAGTCCATAACAATGAACCAAAAAATATATTTTTTAAAAAATAAATAAATATATATATTTAATAATACAAATAATATAATGAACAAAATAACTCAATATTTATACAAAAAGGAATAAATTTTAATTTTCTATCAATAATTAATTTCTTAAATATAAGCATAACAATCACTAAAATCACAAAAAAAATTACTTTAATATGTTATTTAACAATTTCTAAAAATGTTATGACTTGTAATTACTTCAACACTAAATTATTCTAATTAATTAAAAAATTTAAAAAATATATTTTTAAATTAAACTTCTTATATTTATAAATATATATCAAATTTACTTATCTAAATTCTTTTAAAAATTAAGAAAAAGGCCTAAAAAAATTCTAGCACACTAAAAATTTTATACTTACCAAAAAATTTCTAAAATTTTAACAAAAAAAATTTTAAAATTCACTAAAACATGTTGTTATTAATTTAAAAAATTAAAAATTAGTTTATTATTATATTTAAAATTTTGAAACTTATAAATAACTATTAAATTTACTAAAATTTTTTAAAAAAAAAAATATCCTAAAAATAAATTTAACACTCTAAAATTCACTAAAATGTACTCTAATTATTTTAAAATTTTTAAAAATTAGTTTATTTTTATATTTAAAATTTTGAAATTTATTAATATCTATTAAATTTATCTAAAATTTTTTAAATATAAAAATACTCTAAAATGAATTTAACACCTTAAAATTCACTAAAACATAATCTAATTAAGTCAAATAATATAAAAATTGGTTTATTTTTATATCTAAAATTCTAAAATTTATAAATATCTATTAAATTTACATAAATTTCTCAAAAATAAAAAATACCCTAAAAATAAATTTAACATCCTAAAATTCACTAAAATATATTCTAATTAATTTAAAAATTTTAAAAATTCATTTATTTTTATATTCAAAATTCTGAATTTTATAAATATCTATTAAATTTTTCTAAAATGTTTGAAAAATAAAAAATATCCTAAAAATGAATTTAATACCCTAAAATTTACTAAAATATATTCTAATTAATTAAAACAATTTAAAATTTTGTTTATTTTTATATCTAAATCTCTAAAATTTATAAAAATTTATTAAACTTACCTAAAATTTCTTAAAAATAAAAAATACTCTAAAATAAATTTAATACCATAAAATTCACTAAAATATATTCTAATTAATTAAAAAAATTAAAAATTAGTTTATTTTTATATCTAAATTTCTAAAATTTATAAAAATTTATTAAATTTACCTAAAAAATTTTAAAAATAAAAATACTTTAAAATTAAATCTAACACCCTAAAATTCACTTTGACACATTCTAATTAATTAAAAAGAATAAAAAATTGTTTATTTTAATATTTAAAATTCTAAAATTTATAAATATTTATTAAATTTACCTAAAATTTCTTTAAAATTAAAAAATACCCTAAAAATTAATCTAACACTCTAAAATTTATCTATTTAACCAAAACTTTTTAAAAATATAAATCAATTATTCAACAAATCACAAAAATATATTCTGTTAATGAAAAAGTTAATAATTTGTTTATTTTCATAATTAAAATTTTTAAAAAAATTATTAAAATTTAACTAAAAATTTTTAACCAATCAACAAAAAATCTAAAAAAATTTAAATACCAAAATTTTTTTAAATGCATTATGAAAATTTTATACTCCCCTATAAATATATATATATATATATACTTCAGATTAATTATAAAAATTAACATATGTTTTTTGAATTTTTAAAATTTAATAAAATTTACCTAGTTTTTTAAAAAATAAAAAATAAAACCTACAACAATAAAAAAAACTTGCAAAAAATTCTATATATAAAAAAATTTTAAATTTCCCTATTTTTATATATAAAATTTGGAGACCAAAAAAAATTTACACAACTATTTTTTTCTATACCAAAATTTAAAAAAATAACCTAAAATTTCTATATATATATATAATTCATATTAACAAAAAAAAATTTACAACATTAATTTTTTTCTGTACCAAAATTTTACAACATAATTTTTTTATATATATACACATGCAACATATAAAAAATAGCATAATCTACAACAATCACAAACCCACAATTTTATATCAAAAATTAAAAATAATTAACACAAAATAAAAAAATTTAATTAACAAAAATTTAATTTTCGTTCATTCTTCTTCTTCTTCTTCAATCGGCATCGAACGGGGAAGGGGAGAAGAGGTAGAGATGAGGAAAAGAGGAGAAAATGAGGAGAAGGCTGCAGAAATGGAGTAACTAATAAAAAAAAATATGATTTTATAGTCTGTGATATTGCCGACTGATTTTAGTTTTTATCGGTAATACCGAGAGATATTCCCGACATATACTATTTTCTGTCGGTAATAATAATAGAAAAAATATTTATCGGTAAATAAAATGTCGACTTTTAACCTAGTTATTTACCGACAATAAATTAATTTCTGTCCGTAATACCGATGAATAAACTATTTCTGTCGGTAAATAAATAAGCTTCAAGAGGAAAAATCTCACTCAAATTTATCATTTATGGATAGATAGGCATTTCTGTCGATATTATCAACAGAATATAGTTATCTATCGGTAAATAAAAGGTCATCTTTGTCATTTCTTATCACCGACAAAAAAAATAATCCGTCACTAATACCGAGAGAATAGCATTTTTTATTGGTATTACTGATAAATAAATTTTTTTCGTCGATAAATGAAAAGGCAGAACATTTATTCACGTTAATCCGTTACCAACAGATAGGCTCTTTCATCGACAATACCGATAGATATTTTTATTCTATCTATAATACCGACATATATACATATTCTGTCGGTAAATAAATAAATTTCTGAAAATAAAATCTATATTTATAATTTACCCACAGAAAAATATTTTTGTTAGTATTATCGATAGATATTCTTATTCTATCTGTAATACCGACAAATATATATGTGTTGTCAGTAAACTGATAAATCCTTGAAAATAAAATTCACGTTTATAATTTACTAACATATTTACATATTCTGTCGGTAAATAGATAAATCACTAAAAATAAAATGCATGTTTATAATTTACTAATAGAAAAATATTTCTGTTATTATTACCGACAAATATTCTTATTCTATAGATAATATCGACAAACATACATATTTTGTCTACAAATAGATAAATCCACGAAAATAAAATTCAAGTTTATAAGTTACTGATATATTTATTTTTCTGTCGGTAATACCGACAAATATATATTCTATATGTTAATATTTATAATTTATCGACAGATATATTTTTTTGTCTAAAAATTTACCGACATATTTTTAGTCGAAAATTTTTATAGCTAAACATTTTTCTCCATTAATTTCTATTAAATATTATCGACTCTTTATTTTTATGTCGGTAAATTTTGATGATAATTTATTCTATCATTAATTAGCGTATTTATTATCAATAAAATATTTATCGGTAAATTTTTATATCGGAGAGTTATCGCTGTCGAAGTATTTTTTTAATTAATTTTTTTTATCTTTTCTCTTGATAACATCGATAGAAAATATTCTATCAAATTTTTTTTTTTGTAATTCGCAGCATTTGTAGTGTAATAATAATATTATGCATAAAAAGATTCCATACAGCAATTAAGGAAAGTATATTAGATAAGAAATTTCATTAGTCGGCATATTATATAATATTATATTAATACCGGCCCATATTTATCAGATTCCTTGTGATCGTGCCATGTCTCAATTCCAAATTTTTAGATTTGCATGAACACGGCTCCAGCAATATAATATATAATTAAGAAAATGCAGCAACATATTTTAAAAAAATTAAAAAAATAAAGAAAAGAATATATATTAATTATTCAAAGCTTTATTTGTTACACATAGACATGGTGGTAAATATTAGGTGACAAAACCCTTGAACGTGAAATACATATCTTATCTATCCATATAGTGGCAATATATAAAAATTTATGCAAACATTTTTATAGAATGAAATAATTTGGTTGCATGTGAACATGCATACATTTATTTATTTTTTTATTTTAATCATACAGTAATCTAAATATTGCAGACTAAATTGAATTCGCACCCAACATATACATTAAAAGAGTAATATGTATGCATTTATTAATTGCCATTTCAAATTTCCTTTTCACACATCTCTAATTCTACCAATTTTCTAGCTGCACTCCTATATTTATATATAATTCTATAAAAAAATTTATGTATATTATAAATTTTCAATTCAGTAATATTGAAATTATTTGCAGATCGTGAAGTTTTTAATCTAAGTCGCAATCAGAATTGAATAAATATAGTTTTTTTTTTTTTTAAATTTGGTCCATCATTATGTATAGTTATGATGAATTTGAGGTTGAAATAAATAAATTAAAATGGCAATATTATATATATAAAAGAGTAGTGTATATAGTTTTTGTTTCTTGTTGGTAGTGTGTAGGATGGTCCATGACTAAGCAACCAGCCTCCCTCCTGTGATATAATTAGCAGCTTTATAGCTCTTCTCTGCCCATTATTTTCTCTCCAGTCTCCACCCTTCAAATTTATACAAAGAAATTAACTATATATAGTCATTTGATTCAGCCTTTTGCTTTGTTGAAACCTGAACTAAAGAGTTTATTAAGAGTAATAATAATAATTGTCTTTTGTAGCTAAATATTACAACTGATGTTTTCTTAACTATTTTAGCAAAATAACATAATCAATATTGAATTTATTTATCTAATTTATTAAAGATTGGTCATTATTTTGAGATATTCATGTTCAGGGGATTGGGTCTAATTAATTAGAAATTAGGAATTACTCAGAAATAAATAATTATTGAAGGAAGAAAGTAGATTCTCATGTTATTTTGCCATATTTTCCTTCATGACCAAACTCTAATATTTCCCAAGATTTATAATAAAACGGGGGACTTTACATCCTTTTTATTTTGCCTTACAAATGAAACAAGGGATCTGATCTTTATTGATTTATTTAAATATTTCAGCTTTGTTTTCTTGATTGTTGGACTGCTAAGTGCTAATGTTAAATTGGGTGGTGATGTTAACACAATGTTCAAGTAATTGGAAGGCAGAATTTACAAAAATAAATAAATAAATAAATAGAAAATTAAATTTCTGGTGAAAAGAAAGAAAAGCAAAAGCTCTCACTTTCTCTGTTCCCATGGGCGAAGATCTGCCTTTCCCTTTACCATCTCAATTTTGCTTGTGATTACGATCTCGAATCTTTCATTTTCCCTTCTCTTTATTTTCTCTTTATTTATTTCTTTTCCTCTTCACTTGTATCAAAAACTGTACTGTCAGTATCTCTCTTCAGTACTCTGTTTCATTTAGATAGATCATCATCATCAATAATTTAACACATCCCCACTTCTCTTTCTTTTCACTTTTTTTTTTAAATTTTTCACCACCATAAATTCCATACACGAATATACCCTTTTTTTCATATAAACATGAAAATTCATTTAGTTTTATTTTTGTCTCCAATAATCATGGATTTTAGAACTCTCAAATCCACATCAAATTCACTAAATTTGGTCATGGTGGTAAACAACATTAATTCTTAGAAAAAAACTGAAAAATGGATCTTGACAACAACCCATTAGGAAATTCAAAAGATGTATAACAATTTTTGGTCTATATATCATATAAGTGAAAAAAAAATCTACATTATTAAGCCATTAGCAATGGCGCGATTAGTATCAACATGAGTAGTTTCATACACAGGAAGTTCTTGACAATATCTATCTTTTCCAATTACTGAAAGATGATCAAGTTCGAACAAATCTGAACTCGAATAACTTGCTGCATCATCTTCTTCATAATCATCTTCTTCTTCATCCTCTAAAAATTTACCCTTTTTCTTTTGATTTTGATGATAAGCTTTCAAGAATTCTCTTGCTACTTCCTCAACTCTCCTACTCTTGTCCATGGCTTGAAACTTCAGCTCGTCACCAATCTTTTTCGATGGTGATTTTCCAATTTTCCATGCTGTTGGTAGAGAAACAGACATGAGACTAGATGGTACTTCTTCTTCTTCTTCTTGGTATAGGCATTTGTGACCACAGGGTCTACAATCTTCATCAACAATCACACTAACAGGACAAAATCGAACACTCCTTTTAACCCCATTTCGCAGTTTTTCTCTTGTTGATGGTGAATTCTTGCTTAAGCATGATCTTGAAAAGGACGAAGCAGAAGAGCAAGTTGATGATGCTTGTGCAGATTTCAACTTTCTCTCTTCATCACAATTTCCAGCAATGGAAGAAGAAGAAGAAGAAGAAGAAATTTTTGATTTCTTTGCGTTGCTAGTTGTGAACAGAGAATTGATAAAATTTGCAAGCTTACCACCTGGTGAAATTGGTTGTGTTACCTTCTTTAAATTGCTGTAAATCTTTAAGGCTCTTGATTTGGACTTGAGCATGCTTTCTTCAATCCTTGGAGTCACCTCTGTAGATGAGCTGCAGTGATAATCACTAAATAAATGCAATTCACTCTGTTCATAAAACAGAGTTCTCTCTGTTTTCCCAGTTTTTTCTGATCGAGAAGAGACGCTGGTTTTTACAGGCTTAGGCCTCTGTGGAGCTAAAGAAGAAGCTCTTGATCTTGCAGCATAGAAGGATTCTGTATCTGAGGATGATAATCCACCAGAGCTAGAATCAGAGGAGCAAGAATTTGAGCTAAAAAACAGAGCATCTTGGTCATCAAGCTGTGATTTTCTTCCAAATTCTGTCATGTTTTGCCTCCTATGTTGTTTGGTAGTAACCTTTTGGCTAACTTTGTGATCCATCCATTTCTCAATCAAACAAGCTCGTCGAAGAGCAGCCATTTCTTTATCTTCTTCAATGGCTCTGCCACTTTTTACACCACCAAGACCTTTACTCTGCTTCTTGGGCGTTATCGTTTCTCCATAGAATTTCAAATCTTCATGCTTATTTGTGTCACTTTCACAGACAGAACGGTAGATTTCATCAAGGAGAGTTGAAGAAAAAGATGGGTTATGTCCTTCATACTTATTTCTATTTTCTCTCAATGCTTTCTCCCACTTCTGCATGGTTGCTTTGTGGAAAATGTGCAGTACAAGGATAATCAGGAAGATAAAAACAGAGAAATAATTATGAGGAAACAGAGATAAAGAAAGAAACAAGAAGAGATTGTGTTCCCTACTATTGTATGTTTAGAGAGGCTCAAAGGCAGGAAACAAAAGAAGTGAAATCAAATCATGAGAAAAGAAAAATGGGCATTATTGCAAACAAAGACTTGCGCTTTGGATGTAACTATAAGAGAAAAAGAAGAAAGAAAAAAAGAAAGAAAGAAACAAGAACAGAGAGAAATCAAAAGAAGAAAAGAGTTAATAACTAATGTAATGAGAACCAAAATGGCACGCCTTGACTACTCCAGGAAAGAAAGAAAAAAATTAAAACTTGAAAAAAATATAGAAATTATAAAAAGAAAATAAAAATGGCACGCCTTGAAGATGAAGAGAATGGGAACAGAACAGAGAGGCTTTATAAAGGGTGGATCTTACCATACGCGCGCATGTCCATTCTTTGAAGCCAATGCCAGCTTGGCATTTGCTGACATGGCACAAAATTTTAGCTCTCTTTTAATGAATTTCCATTAATTAAGAAAATTTAATTAATAAGCTTTTAATTTAATGATTTTGATTTTAATTTTTTTTTAAAGTTCTCAAATTAATAAAAAGATTATGCTAAAAAAAATTAATAAAAAGATGTTTAAGAATCCACTTTCCAAGTTGGAATTTGAAGCCGTTGATCATGTAAATATAAGAAGAGGAGGTAATGGGCATTGATAGTATGTGGTAAATTGTGCATAAAATAGATAAATAGTGGGGTCCCAATGTTGGTGTTGGATAGAGATTTTGAAAACAGATACAGTACTTGTATGTTTGTTATCTTTAATTAATTAAAATCAAATCTACCGCATTTGTTAGCGTTCAAATCAGTTTTGTAAAAAAATCTTCATAAGATTAAAAAATAGTTATTATTTTTATGATTTAATTTTTCAAATTAAGATATAATTGTTATTTTTATTTCTAGTTTATTTATACATTACTTTTTTAAAAAAGTTATGATATTTGTAAAATTATATAATTTTATATTACTCTACTTTATCTATTAACAAATATTTTTAGTTTTGTTTAAATATATATATACACATTTAGATTTTATTTATAAGACTTGTATTTAGAAACGGATGCTGATAAGATTTTTCTTTTTGATATTGAGGCATGGGATTCAAATTTAAATTTATTTTCAGACTACACACAAGGTTTTGTTATACTTGGATGTGCAAAGTTTGAAATTTAGGGAGATTTTGGGTATGAATTAAGTTATATAACACAGAACTATTAATTTTGTAGGGTTAGTGAGCTTGGAATATTACTCCCACTGACTCTAATGCTGTGGTGAGAACTGGGGAAAAAAATATACACATTTTTTCAAATTTTTTGGTGAAAAAAAGATGGTTGCAGTGATCACGAAGATTATGGTTTGTTTGTCTATTGTGTTAATTATTATTGACAATTACTATGTACCATAAATTATTAAAATTATTATTTAGTGAATTAAATGTATTTTTTTATAATTTACTATTTATCAAGAAACTCTAGCAGTCTTTTTTTTTCTAAATTTTCATAAGTTTTTTTTTCTTAATTTGAGAGTGAAACTACCGCTAGCTCATTAAAATTTATTCCAAGCTCACTAACCCTACAAAATTAATAGTACTTTTTGATTAATAATACACCCATTTCATCTGTTATCTTTCATCAAAACTTTTTAATTTATTAATTAATTTTTTTTATTAAATAAAAAGGTTTATCTTTCTACAATAAATATTATTTTTCTTTATCTAAGGGAGATGTCATTTTCTATGAAATATGATAAATGACAAATGGAATGAGTGTTTTATTAAAAATCAAATTATTCATTATATGTTATCATTATTCACTGTTTACATCAAAAAATTTTAGAGATATGCCTATTAACTTCAGTAGTTATGTATATCTTATGTACTTTAAAATTATATAATTTTATTTGTATCTTATAAAAATATTTTTTGATTTATTAATGAAAATTTATTTTACATTGAAATAATATATTTTTATATGCCTAAAACTTTATTTTAATATGTTAATAAAATCTTAAAATGATATTGTTTAAAAAATAAATTTCAATTTTAAAAAGGAACTTCAGAATTGAAAATTTTACCTTCTATATTATAAATTTAAATTATTTAATACAACAAATTAGCGTTTAAAATTAATTAATAAATACATATATTAGCATCAATTTATCACTCATTATCACCTTAAATATCTTTGAAATTAATATTAACAAAATATTTTTTTAAAAAATAGCCAATCAACAAGATTTAAGTGTTGATGCTTACTTTTTAATTAGACAGTTGAATATTTTTGTATTTGGTATAATTTTTTTCATCTACGTACCATCCACATTGTTAAACATTGAAATTAAAAATTTTATTTTGGTAACATAAATATATGTTATATGATATTTAATTTAAATAACAAGAGAGGAAGGTTCGATGTTGTTGGTTTGATAAATTCTCATTGAGTTGGCATGATCATAATAAATTATTGAAAACAACCAAAGCGTAACCATGCATGAGACAAGAAACACAATAAGGGGGTGTTTCTCAAAATTGAAACTTTTCAGCTTATTGTGAATAAGTGACTTTTAGATTATAATCAGATTAAAAATAAGCAGTTAAGCGTTTCTGTAAACTAGTTAATAATCAGCTGATAATTAGTTTATAATCAGTTAAGTGTTTTTGTAAAATCAGCTTATAATCAGTTTTTAATTGCAGAAACTGTCAAAATGATCAAACTGTCACTGAGTTTATTTATTGTATAAAAATAATTTTTTAAATGTTAATTCAAAATTTATTTTGCAATAATAATAATAATAATAATTTATTTAAGAAGAATCGTAAAGAAATTTTGATGGAAACTAAAGTGTATAGGGTGGGCAAATTTGAAATATTGAAGATTAGGTAGGGATAGTATGGTCTTTTACTTGGTCAAAACTGCTTAAAAAATAAGTACTTAAAAAAAGTAGCAAAATCCAACTTTTAAAAAACTGATTAAAATCAAATTATAATCTACTATTTAAGTTTTCAGAAACACTTAAATAAACAACTTATAATCTAAAAACTGTTTATAATCAGTTTTGACCAGCTTTTAAGTTTTGAGAAATACCCTCTAAATTTAGATAACATTCAATGGAAGTGAAACCCTTTTTTATTTTTTTATTTTTGCATTTAGTTTTGGTTAAGTGGAGTTTTAATTTTTCTAATATTAGTTGTCATTGAAAATTTTTTCTAAATATTTTATTAATTATGAAGCATGGGAGAAGTTTTAAGGTAATATTTTCTTTTTATTTTTCTATCTGGATTAGGTATAAATATAATAATAACAATAATAAAAAAAATTAATAATATGATTTTTGAGAAATTGTGGTTAGATAATTCCAGTACTTGGTGTGAGCAATGGGGAATAAAAACTTGGATTATTGTGCATTATACATGTAATTAAAAACATTGCACATGAATTTGTTGAAATATATATATATATATATATATCATAATTTTTAATGGCTACTTAGTGGAGAGATTAGACATCACTACGGAACCATATGTATCTTGAATCATCTAATTCAATTCATAATTAAGGATAATTTGTTAATTAAGACTCAATTAATTAAGCCTCTTTTGAGGGTCTAATTAGTGAATGTATGCATGTAATTATTCAAATAAATATGTAAATATATAATTGATATATTAGTAAAATATTTACAATTGTGGGCATATTGTTGGATCCATGTCCCATATACTATATACTGACATTAAATATAGAATAATTATTGATGCACATGGAGATTTACGGATTCTCATTTTATACTCTACAATAACTTGGTTTATTAATGTACTTGTGATGGAACCCACTAATTTTTTTTTTGTGAATTTTTTGAATTTGAAAATGGATAAAAAATTAATAAATAATTAGAGGCTTTATTACCCAAAATTTAGAAATGATAGTTAAAAAGGCAATATGAAAGAATAATTACAACCTTTAATCATGGGAAAAAGCTTAGCCTTTAACCATGATGGGTAATTAATATCATGAAGAGGAGCCTGTAAATTAAATTTATTGCCTTTTTTTGGTCTTTTGATGATGTAAACTCAAGGTATAGGAGCCTTATTTGCACGCTGAACTCGATAACGGTCTATTTTTTTTTTTTTTTCACTCCTAAATTACACTGTTGAAGTTATTTTCAAACAGTAATTTTTGGTAAGTTAATTGATTAAAGCTCTCCCTTGCAAATTGCATGAATTTTTTTCACAACATTATGGAATTGAATCAATGCGTAATACATAGCAGCTCATAATTTTGGTCTAATATTTTATCATTTAAATGCCATCTCTTTTTGTCCAATTGTGTAATTTTATGTGTTATAATATTGTTAATAAATTTAAAAAAAACAAAAATAAAAAAGGAAACGTAATTAAAGAGTTTAAGACCTTTCCTTTAACTGCAAAAAGAAAAGAAAGATCGTTTATGCAAATTTGTGTTTAAATTTTGTGAAAAAATTTTCCTAATTTCTAGCTATATGATTTGCATGGTATTTTTTTTTAAAAAAAAAATCAGTATCATATATATATGGACCATAATATAACTTGCAGTTTATGATATCATAATATTAAACTTGTCGGGATAAAAAATTTAGTTTTGATTGAATTTAATGTTCTAAACATAAATATATATAACAATATATGTCAATATATTTAGAAAATATCATATTTCTTTTATTTAGTTTCAATTAGTATCTGAATTATTTTGTATTAATTAATATTAATCTATAAATAAAAAAAACTAAATTGTAATGTTACATTGATGTAGCCTGGTTAGTAACTTGCACATATATAAATATATTGATTCGATGTCTCACGATCGTTGGCATGTTAGTTCTCATTAGCAATTACTTAACTTCCAAACACATATGAATCTATACTCACATATGCATTTCTGTATTTTCTGAGAAATCTCCTTTTTGTTTTTGCAGAAAATATTTCTGATAATTTTTTTTCTTTTCTTTCATATTTCAATGTTTTAAAAAAATCAATTATGTTCAACAAAAATAATTTGCCAATAGAAAACTAAGAAAATATTTTCTTAAAAATGTTTTTTTTAATAAAAAATGGACCATTATTTCAAATTTTGATAAACTCATTATAATGAAAAAAGTAGATGAACGCACACTCATTACTAATGGTCACTGCCGCTGACTAACCATTGACTATACCACTAACACTCGACCATTGATAAGCCAATATTTTTATGTGTATTTTTTATTTAATAATGAATTTTAGAAATAAGAGATTTTTTTTTGAGATAATTTTAAAAATAAGAGATTTTTATGTTTAAACTTGCTTATATTATAAAATTGAAGTTTTTAATATTTTTATCCAACTTTTCAATACCGTAGCCAAATAAAAGAAAATTAATTTTTTAAAAAACATTCTCTACTATTTTTAAAAGATATATTAATTATTTTTTGTGAAACAAAAGAAAATGCTACACATGAATTAGAGATTAAACGTGAAAGCTAGGTGTAAAGTTAGTTGTATATATATACAATAACCAATTGGTTAATTGACTATAAAATAAATATATATATATATATGATCTATTGTTAATTTCTCTTTATAAATAATTATTACCAACATTAAACAAAAAATTAACAATATGGTTAATAAACACTAAGCAGTGGAGAACTACTGAAAAGGATCATCACTGATTTACTATAAATGCATATCCAAATCTAATTAATAAACCCAACAAATGGCAAAAGAGAAAGCTCTACGTGCCCCCATAATACTATCAACATCACATGTCTTTCTATTTGTGGTTTGTTCAAGTTCTTCCATTTCAAGACATAGGATATAATGCACTCAGCAAGTTTCAGCTTTTATGAAGGGCATAAGAGAAAGGAGTGAGGTTTTGATGCAGAAAGGTCTTAGATTTGGTCTCTTCATCAATTGGCAATTGGCTCGGTTCAACAGTATCTTTATGTATTGTGGGTTTTAGATTAAAATAAGGTACATTGCAAGGATGGCTTCCACCACTAACAAGACAATGGTTTTTCTTGTAATTAGTACATGAATATAATTTTCATAAATGTAGGTGGTGATGGATTATATATGGAGCCCATCAGGGATCTCATTTTAAGCCATTAGCTCAATTTAGAAATGTCATCCCATCTATGCCTCATTTTTTAAGCATTGCATGAATATACATATGTTAGGAGAATCGGACCAAAATATATCCAGAAAAGCTGCTAGGCCTCATTTTTCGAGCATTACAATATACATAGGTTAGGATAATCGAATCTAAATCTGCATAGAGAATTTACAAATGCTGCCAGGCTATGTCTCGGCGTGCATTTACACCTGATTTGATAACATTATTTTTACTTTTAAGTGTCATCCACATTTACAACCATATTCAGTTCCACTTTGTTATGATGATGGTTTCAATTAAATTCCAACATTTTAGTATTAGAGAATCCGATTTGCTATCAGATTATAATGGATGGCCATATGTGTCATTTGACAATTTTGGTAAAAAAAATATTATACACATACGTTAATTATGAATTGCAAATCTTGAACTTTAAATTAAAGTAGGGACGTTCGTAAAATTTTTTGAAGTACCGAAAAGAAAAATAAAATCTTCAAACTCTTTTTCATGATTCACTTGAATTCTACAAATATATATATATATATATGAAAATTGAAATAAATACTTAAGGTAATGAATTATGAGCTAAACAAAGACAATACTTGATGAAATGAGCTCCTGAGCTGTTGGAATATTAACAATGAAATGAATATAAACAAAGTTGGAGCTAATTTCAAAAAGGCCAATTGGAAAAAATAAATTCAGCTACAAAGGAGGGCTAATGATTTTCTGGGGAGTTTTTTTTATTGGAATTGATTTTTTCTGTAGCTTCTAATGTTCTGTGTTGTTCATCATGCCTAGTTCTTACTGCTTAGACTCGAGGGTTTTTTTTGTCACCCCCGGTGAACAATAATTATTTTTCACTTATTTTCTCCACGTATCTACTGAACTCTTCCATTTCGGCCATTTTCTCTGCCACACGTTTCCTTTGACATAGCTCCCACTTTATTTTTAACAGTTGTTAAAATTTTAGCATATGGCAGACTTATTAAATCATGAGCCATCCGTTCGTAAAAAATGGACTCAATTTTAACAAGTCCAACCCATTTTGTTTTAAACACGAACAATAATTATATATACTGTAAGAAACTTGTTTTGTAGTTAAGCATGCATTCGATAATTGAATTACCTAACCTTTTGAGAATTGAATTTAATCGAATCCAATTGAAGAGAAGGGGAGTAAAATTCTTCTTAAAATCCTAATTTCATCTATGATTGTCTCTATTTATTCTTATTATATTATTCATACGTAATCACTATTTTATAAATTTATTAATCTATTAATAAAACATATTTATTCATAAAAAAATCAACTAATTATATATATGTATTTTTAAATTTATCTAATGATTTTAAAAAAATAAATAAATAATATTAAATCATAAATATAATCTTTTAATACTTAAAGATAAATTATCAAATAATATTAAAAATAAAAAATTTTAAATTTATATTATTTCTCAATTTTCATTATTCTTTATTAAGGTCTCTTGATTAATTAATTGAGTTTAAATTAATTCGGTTAAATAGTTTGTCTTTTTTCTTAATTTTTTTCTTTTTTTTTGTATTTGAAGAATAAATATTAATTTTTTTAAAAGAAAAAATATTACATGAGGATAAAATGATTTATTAAGAGTTTATTTTTTTTTCTTTTTCATAAATTTTTTTTTTTGAAATGTCTTTTTCATAAGTTAAAAAATAGGGGCAGTTAAAATTTTTGAGGGCCCCTTCTTTTATATGTAGTTTCGCCCTTGTATATATGCATTTAAATATTTCATGGCTTATAACTGTAATTAAACACTGTATTTCAAAACTAAAAAAATATAACCAATTAATCAAGAAAATTTTTAAGAAACACAAAAGAGAATATAGTTATTAATTTAGATAATGATTTATAAATTTTGAAATTTAAAAAACATAATTGCCTTCATTAGTTTATAGACTCATGAAGCTTTCAGTCGCAATTAGTTTTCATGGTTTTTTAATTAACTATTATTATTCTATTAGTAATATATGTTAATGTCTTTCTATAATTTAAAATATTATTATCATATCATATTCAACTATGAAATTGAAATTGCAACATTTTTAAGCATATCAAGTTATATATATAGATATCATGTAAATTTTTAAGTATAAAATATAAAATTAAAATTTAACTGAATTTGATTAGAAAAGATAATATATAGTTTTGATTTATGATTAGAATTCGAAAAAGATGGCAACAATAATTCCATATGGAATTGTGTTCTTGCGATGGGGACCCAAACAGCCAAAAATAATTTGTAGCCAATAGTTGACGGTCGATCTCTCGCTCATCACGCGGACCCCGTGTGTCCTGATAATCTGAGGCCCCATGTAGGGTCCTCAACTGTAGCACGTGAACTATTAACTGTTGGCTGCCCAAATTTATAGTATTTCTATTTGAACGCATGCCTCTGACACGTGCGGTTTTTATGGTGGGTCCTCTCTGTCTTTAGCTTTGTCCACACGCATACGTCATTCTCATTAATGCAGTTTCCCCTTCAGTAGCACATTCTGCAATTGTATCGTGCCACGTGGCTCCAAGTTCTCGTCATCGTAGGCAGCTGGGTTTTTGGAGTCCGTTGGACCTCATGGTCACTGCACTCCAGGTTTCGATTCAGGTCCTGTGTTCAATACATAGTTATCGCAAGATGTATAAAAATGCCATTGAAATTTATATGACGATATTAGGTTACAATTGAAAAAAAAAAATTGAGTTCGTTCTTATGATTGAATTAAGATTTATTTTTTATTTAAATTTAAATTCAACCTATAAATATTATATATATATATATTTATAACGTCAAATAATTATAAAATTTTTAAAGTTCTGCATATTATATTAATCAATTTATATATTTTTAATTTTTAATTTTTGTATTATATATTTTTAAAAATTAAATTATTTAATTCTTTTATTAATATTTTTATCTTAAAATTATTAGTCAATGACTTTGATATTATAAAATAATTTTTTTGTCACTTTTTATATATATTTACATTTACATTTATTAAATTTATTTTATTTTAATTTTTTTATATATAGATCGTCTGTAAATTAATAAAAGATATTATTTATATAATTTAAAATTATTTTTTTAATAATATCTATAAAATTAAAATAAATGATGTGTATGAATTGTCTATAAAATAATAAAATATATAACTCATATTATTTAAAATAATTTTTATAATATTTATAAAATTAAAATAAATTATATGCAAGAAATATAAATAAAATTAAAACAATTATGACTTAATAAATAACAAAAATAAATATATATAAAAGAATGATAAAAAGTCATTTTATAATATTAAAGTCATTGATAAATGATTTTAGGATGAAAATATTAATAGAAAGATTAAATAGTTTAATTTTTAAAATACATAATATAAAAATTAGATGTTGAAAATACATTAACTGACTAGTGTAATATATAAAATCTTAAGGACTTCATAATTATTTAACCTATTTATAATATATAATATATACACAAACCGATCCAATTCGACCCGACTCTCATGTATTTATATATAATTATATTAATTTTTTTTACTTATCGCTTAATCCGGCTAAATTCGACCTGAATATACTGAAAAAATACAAATAAAAATCTCTTATATTAAATATCAATCATTTTGAAATCGACTCGACTCGACCGAACCCGAAATTAATTTAGTTCGGTCAACTTTTTTTTAAAAAAAATTAGACAGATTCGATTTTAAATTTTTACTCGTTTGTTGAATTTGGTCAAGTTGAAAAATCACTCCAATTCGACTGAACCTAACTCATGCGTACCCCTAGCATAAATTAATCGTAAAGTTTATTTAAATTCATTTATATGTTTAACTTTTTGTTAGAATGCGTAAATATGTCAATTAAGTTTAAGTAAAAGTATAAATTGACATTATTTTTTTTCTCAATTATATACTAAAATAATATTTTTATCTATTTATAAATAAATTAAATATATCTAAAAGTATTTTATAATAAATAATATTTCTATAAAAATTAATGAACCTTTAAAATTATTGATTCACATTATATATATACATATTGCATCAAATGTATTATGTTATTAGATGGATAATTTTGAGAGATTTACTTAAAAATATAAAAAATAAATAAAAATATTTTAAAAGTATCCAATTTTATTTAAAAAAAATTGCTCTAATTTTCAATTTAAACTTTTTTTATTTTAAAAATATTAAATTTTAATTAGTTTTAACAATATACCCTATAATTAATCAATTGAATTTATTTTTTTTAAAAAAATAGATACTTTAGTTTTTAAATTGAAAACTAAAAGTATTTTAAAAAAAAATAGATACTTTAAAATAGTTTTTATATTTTTAAGAAAATATATTAAATATATTATCTTAATAATATAATACATATGATGCAATAAGTATACATATAATGTAAATTAATAATTTCAAAAGTTCACTAGAAAAATATTAAATAATAATTTTAATTAAAATATTATTTAATATAAAAAACTTTTAATTATATTTGATTTATTTAAAATAGTTAAAAATATTATTTTAGTATATAATTGAACAAATAAAAAAATTCAGTAGTAATCTATATTTTTTTTTTGTAAATTTAAGAGGTATTTTTGCACATTTTAATAGAAAATTAAATACAATTAATAGCAGTTAATTTTTCATTAAAAGAGAAACTAATTTATTAGTTTTTTGAAACTTTAAATATATAAATGGTTACAAATAAACTTTAAGAGTTAATAAGTACCTTTACCCAAATTTAAATAACATTTTTCACATTGTCCCTTAAGTTAGTAATGACACCTTTATATATTTATGCGTGTGTGCGAGAGATAAATATGATATAATGATCTCATATTTTTTTAATTATTATTAATATAAATATAAAAGTGTCAATTTTAAAAAAATAACTATTTATGCCAAAGAATTTATTTTTATATAAATCACTTTCATGTTTATTTTTCATATTTTATTAGCACTATTTTTTTTATTTACTAATTAGGATTTGATAACTTATAGATAACCTGCTATGTAATAGTTTGTGGGATCTCATTATGAATAAAATTTTTAATACTATAAATTAAATTTTTAGTATTTTAATTAATGATAAACTACATAATTTACTTTGTCATATTAACTTAATAAAGGCTGTAATACAGTTGAATCAAGTTGAGTTTTAAATGATTTAGGCTTAGCTTGTTATAAAATAATGAATTTCAAACTCGAACTTAAATTTAAACCGAGTCTTAGTCGAGTCTAAGCTTATATCAATCTATCGAACTTGAGCTCAAATTAATTTAAATAAATTTAACAAGCTAAATGAACTTTTTTCAATTTTCAATTTTCATTCAGCTTTCTATATTTTTATACAAGATATATTAAAATTAATATTTTTATAAATGATGAACAATATGGTTATATATTAATAAAAATAAAATATTATATTACTATAATTTTTATATTTTATTATAAATTACTATATTATTTTATATTTTATATTATTTTATTTATTTATCACATATGTCATATATTAATAAGTTATATAAATTAAATTAGTTAAAAAAAATATATTCATATACATAATTTAATATATACGTATATTAAATTATATATATTTTTAATGTAAAATAATAAATGCTTAATACATTGATGCTCTCTGTACTTGACACATTTAATTATTTTATCTCTATACTTTTATTTTAACCATTTAACCACTCTTATTTGTTAATTTTTTTTAACAATTTAATACTTAATATCTGATATGGCAAAATATTTATAATATACTTTCTGGCAGTGTGTGGATGTAAATAACACTACTAACATGCTATATAAAATGACATAAATGCCCCTCAATCAATTAAATTATTACTTTTAAAATTTTTATTTTCTATTTATTCTAGTATTTTCTTAAATTCTTAAATAATTTTTATATTATTTACTCAAAATTAAATAAAATTTATTTATAATATTATATTAAATTATTTGTGAAATTAACTTAATTATTTTTAATTTAAATTTCTCTAGCCTATATTAAAAATTAAAAATTAATTAAACAATAGAAAATTTAATTAAAACTTTTAATTGCACTGTTTTTATAAATTTATATATCAAACAATATTATAAATAAATTTAATTTAAATAAAAAATTAAAAAAAAATCATGCCCAACATTTCATTGCATCAAACTCTTTCTCCACAAACCTAGTATCATCCCCTCCGCAATTCTAGAGAACGAGGCAATCTGAATAATAACATTGCAAATTACAAGAGAAACCAATAATCTAAAACCTGATATAGCAATATTTCGAATATAAAATAGCAATATTATATTGAACAACATTGAAAATAGTATGAATGAGAAAAAAAAAAGATATGCAGATTTATAAACTAGGGTGGTTCAAACCTGTAGTGGCCAACGTAAAAAAAAAATATTATTCATACTTACTGTCTAATTAACTAAAAATTGCACAATTTAGATACATTGAGAGAAAAAAATTTTGCTTCACTAGAAAACTCAAAAAACAAGGATTATAGCAAAATTATTGAAAAACGAAGAATGCATTACTTTAACTAAAAACCCAAAAATCTCAATTCAAAACCCACAAATTAAACTCCAGCAAAATTAACTTTGATAGAGGCAAATTCTACTTTATAGTAGAACTCTGAAGTACACAAGGCCAAAAATATTGACAAACTAAACAGATTAAAATTTACAAATTTCAATTTAAAATCCAACAAATTAAATACAAGGCATCAAAATTACAGTAAAGAGAAGAAGGTTTTGTGGCTGAAAAGCCATGGAAACGAGGGAAACAAAATAGCACTAAGACTGGATGGGTTGTGGTCATTTTCACCATTGTTCATGTTGCCGCTAAATCTAGTGGTTTTGTGAAAAATGGGAGAATAGTACAAAATCGACAAAATAATCGGCAAGAGATTTAGAAGACAGTAAGACAAGATGAAACGTTTTTTTAATTAATTAATGAATAAGTTTACAGATAGTGATTGGTTGGTTATTAGACTCGCCAGATTGCTCAACGGAGGTAAATGAGAAGAAGATAAGAATCTCACCTGTCTGACTTTTAATTAGCACTGAAAAAATCTTTTTATTTTTATTTTTATTTTTTTTATTTTATAGAGAAACTCACTTCCTTTTATGATATGAAAAATATTTTCACACATGTCAGTACCATGTGTGCATTTGAACCTCACACATAAATATTTATCTCAAATTATAAAACTAAGGGTTAAATGATTACAAAAAAGTTGAGTTTAAGCATCAAAATAGTTAAAATAAAAATTAAGAGAGGGTAAAATAACCAATCGTGTTAAGTATAAAGCGCTGAAAATGTATTAAACCAATAATAAATAAGTTAGTTTAAGAACTTTTTAAATAAATTAGCTCACGAGCTAATGAACTAAATATTTTTTTAACTTGAGCTTAATTTATTTAGTAAATAAATAGTTTAAATGTAAATCTAAACTAATTTTTATTGAGTTGAGATCAAAACTGAGCTCGAATTGAGCTAATTACAGTCCTAGACTCAATTTTTTTTTAAGCTACATGTGATGTAGCCTTGTTATCATGCTTATTTACTACAACACTCTTCTTTACATCAATATGTGTTTTAATATTTTTTGGGTTTTACCCTATATATACAATTTAAAAAAAAAAAGCAAAATGATTGGCCTTTATTGAGACAAAGTTAATTTGAAAATAAATCGATTTTATTTCTCATATAAAAATTATTCTAAATATTGTATAAACCGATTAATTATAAATTAAATTTTAGTTAATTAAAATCTTACGAAATTACATGTTTTGTATTTATTTATTTAAAAAATAATTATATTTTAATAATGGTTGACAATTCCATAATTAAAAATAACAAGAAATTTTAAGAAATACGTCATATTTCATTGTATAAACAAAACATAATTAGCACACTCCAATAAATACTTATTTTCTTAAACAATAAATTTAGAATCAATTCATTTTTTTAATATATCAATACTAAAAAAAAAAACACACACACACACACGCGTACAATTTAAATAATTGAAGTTCTCGTATCTTAATTTTTTTTTTGTCTATATAAGAATTTTTTTTTTGGAGAATATCTATATACGTACCATTGATGCAAGTAAAAAATGACATTTATAAAATTAAAGACACCTTGTTCTCATTATTTTACCTTAAATAAAACTATATTAATTTAAATGTATTGATATGTATATGCACTAAATCCTGCTTATGTACTAAAAATTTGAGCAATATTGCCAATCAAATATAATTTGAAAATATTTAATTATATATAAAGTGGAAGCGTGTTGGAGCCACATTAATTCATTGGCAAAAATCAATAATATTAGTTTATATACGTTAAGAATCGGTTTGACATTAATATTATTGAAAAAATTAATTTTAGATAAAAATATAAACTAACATTTACTGCTTGGTCCTTGATTTTCTATATCTGAGATTGATTTTAAATAAAATTTTATGATCTGACAATCACTTGGATATATTTTTTCTTTTTTCTTTTCGATTGGTTATAGCATATTATGTTTTTATGGAAACCAAATTTCTTTTTAAAATATCTAAAAGTATATTTTATATTTAATTATATACTTGAAATTACCATTTAAAAAACATGTACTACTAATTTTAAAGTAAAATAGTAACTTAGGGTAAATTCATCGTCTCTTTAGTCTTTAGAGTATTTCTGCTGGGAGTTAAATTTCTTAAAAATAGAATAAGAATTCGATTAATTGAGTCTAAAAATAAAAATGAAAATGAAAATAAAAATAAAAATAAAGAAATGAGAAGGTGGATGGAAGTTGATTTGAACAAAGAACTTTTGCAATATTGAAAAAACAAAAATAAATGTCTGAAAGACCTTCTCACCGATCAAATCACAAGGAGACAAAAATGAAACTGGGCCCTACAATCCTATATCTTTGCCTCTTCAGCAATGTGCCATGTGACATGGCATGGCTAGCACACCTCATCAGCTTTAAGGGTCCCACTCAAGAGTATCATTAACAATATAATAATATTAATTAATAAAATAAATGTTATGATAAGATGTTCCTCACGTGCAGAGGAAAGATTGGTGGATCATAAAGAATCACCGTACGTCGGATGATTATAGAATAAAATGAAAGGAAGGGATGATCCAACGGTGAAAAATAAAGGGCAATCGTTAGAGAGAAAGAAAGTAAAGAAAGGGACAGTGAGTGGAGATCCCGAGAAAGAATTAAAGGGTAGGAGATGGTTTGGTGTCTCTTTCTCTTTAGGACGCAAATAAAAAAATAGTAAGAAGGGAAGAGAGCATCTTTCCTTGTTTTTTAGGACACTACCTCGGACCCACAGATCACCTGCCCTAAGAAAGACTCTCTTCCCTGTAACATGCTGCCCCCACGTGCACAGTGTGACTAGGTTGCTTTCATGTCATGGCCTCTCAGCTATCACGTACACAGCATGCCTCCTCCATTTTTAATTCTAAGCATTTCTTCCTTATCTCTTCACACACTCTTCGATCTAGAGATTACGACGATAAAAAGAAAGAACTTTTAAAAATCTATAATAAACTTCCTATTTATATATTAAATATAAAATAATAACATGATAATTGTAATATTTATCACAAATAAAAGTGCACAAATCTATTATTGTCAAATAGAACTTAATTTATCATTATTATCAAGTTCCTATTTAACCAAATATCATGTCAAATATACAATTGATTACGTTATATAGAATTATAAATAGTGAAAGTAATCAATCATGCAGAATTTTAGAATTTATGGTGCAAAATGATATAAAAATAATTTATATAAATGAATAACAAGAAAATAAATCTTATTATTGATGAACAAAAAACAAAAAAATTTGACTAAAATTAAACATGATCAATCCATGAACAAAAAGTAATAAATTCGACTAAAATTTACTTCTTAAACTCAACCTGTAGCCCTAAAAAGTGTATTTTATTATAATTGATGATACGTATTACTATGGGATTAGGATTACATAGGTGTACATATGATTATTATATGAATTCTTATTATATCATGTATTTTGAGATATGATGAACTCATGATTAGCATGATATCACGCTTATTCATTGTTTGATGCTATTTGAAACCTTACATATTTGATTTTTTTTAAATATTAGGACTAAGAGAGACAAATTGGGGGAAGCGACTCCCGTTGAGGTTTAGTGTGATTTTTATAAATAATTTCATTATGGGATAATTATAGATATATATATTATACATTTCTCATAATCACACTTAAGCATGCTTGTTATTAGCATGATTATAGGATATTAGATTGGTATATTTATTAGTATCATTTATTGAGTTGTGAGTTGAAGCACTTATATTGAAAGACATATAAGGAATATTTTGAACAAGGACAATAGAAATCTTAACCTTTAAAGCTATACTCAAATGGCTTTAAAAATTCTATCAAAATTTCGACCAATCTCCCTTATGAGTTATGACCGTAACATTTTCCTCCTAAATTAAAAGATGCGAATACTTCTAAATGACTGAGAGATTAAATTAATCCATAAGCAGTACCTATGTACTATTTGGGCCTCCGACTAACCAACCATTACCGTTATCTCTACATGTCAACCATAAAACTAATCATGCTCCGAAAATAGAGTATTATAAGCAAGTATAAAATCTCAAACTACTAAAGTATTCCAATTTTCCTGATGAAAAAGTTATTTTATTTTTAATATTAAATGATTCGAAAGTCATGTATCAAATAAAATTGGAAATTTAGATTAAGGGATCAACATAAAATCATCTCAGGAGCATCTGTAGTTGCGCATAAAATTCATGAAATTTGTGCTACTTAGCAACTAATTAATAGAAAAAAGAAGTATGCAATATGCATACACAACATGTGTTATGCAGAAGATGCCCAGAACATTCTGCTACAAAGCCATCAATAATGGTGATTTTAAAAAGACAAGCAACTTCAGAAAGCCGGTTTAAAGGCTTTTCAGGCGTGGAGATCAATCCTTTTGGGCAAAGGTTTAAAGAAATTAGCCGACAATCATCAATTTTTCCTGCCGGAGAAATAAGCCATGTGAATAATATTGTAATATAGACATAGCAACATTCCAGACCATACAAGCAGCAATTCCATTTCCTCTACAGATTCATCCCCGATGCCTATACAAACTTGATAGGGTTCGCCTATTTTTAAGACACTAGAACCAGTCATGAAAATGCTAAACTTACAAGTTGTTGCTGTTGAAAAATTACAAAGATACAATATATGCTGATAATGTCGACAAAAGCATCTACAATACCCCTGAAAAAGTAGGAAAACCAATGATCAGCCTTCAATAATTTGCCATTAGCACCAATCATACATATGATGTTCTTCCTTTGCAAATGCGAGTTTTTGAAAATTATCTTAGGTTCAGTTATTGACGTCTCTCTGCAATTCTTGATACAGTTTCTGCAGAACATTATATATTCTCAGTGAACTTCAGTCTGGTAAAGCAGTCTGTCAACATGACTGAGAGTTCAGCCTCTGGATGTCCACTAACTGGTAAAGGTCACCCCGTCTTTGTTTTGTCAACGGGAGGCTTGTCCTAAAATTTTCAGCACAAAAGATAGCAAGGTTAATTAATAAATGGAATTAAACATTAACATTTCCAGCTATAAGGATCCGCTATACTGGATCTGGATGACACATCACCTTCTCTGCTCAATTATTGAATAATCAATCTCTGCTATGATTAAATCCTGCTCATGCTCAGTAGTAGCCAGAATTTCTCCAAACTGTCATTTATACATTGTTGTGAATTATGTCTGCTAACTCCTAAAAAGAAATAGTTTAAACAAGAAATGCTAAATTCAAGTATTCACTCACTGGTCCTACTAGTGTGGAATGGCCCCAAGCCACATAACCAGCTCCAGCATCTCGAGCAAGAGAACAAGTTGCTACATACAACTGTCATTCAAAAATTATCACAAAAATGCCATGAGAAAGTCCTCACTGAAGAAGATTCAAATATGTGCATTACATTAAAAAGACATTAAGCATATCCTTCCATCAGGTCACTGTATTTTGATTACTCATTGAGTGGATTGCGATAGTGACACTACAAGACAACAAACCACAGCGAGTTCACTTTGCCGTAGTTTACATGTTTAAAAAGCAGGCTCATTGACATAGATAGTTGGAGTGATCATGTGAACCTAACTCCTCTCTCTTTCCCTTGATACATATAGAAATATATCCTCTTCCACAGGGAAATGGAATAAGGAAAAGTGTTGCAAAGGAAACAATCAACAGAAGTTAAACACTATAGCAGTCCCTTGTAGGGCATAAAAGGTATTGGCTGTAACAGAATAGTAGAGGAGAGATCTTGGAGTCAACCAGAGGAGACAGCACGAAGTAAATTTTATGATCATGTTCTCTTTAAGTGTATGACTTCTATCTAGAGATAGCACCAACTTTACCATAAATCCAGCAAAAGGAAGTTCAACACTTCACCTGATTATCCACAGCCCTGCACATCAAATAACAAGGCGAATATCAGAAAGATAAATTGATCATATATGTATACGGACAGCAAAACATTAAACTTCTCTGTACTTTCTGTACTTGTCATAGAATCACTGAATTGGGGGGGGGGGGGGGGGGGGTTGTATTGTGTGGGGTGTGGGGGGTGATTGATTGTTAAACAGAGAGGGAAGTTCAAACTTCATGTGGGAATGGCACATGATCATACATCTGCTAGTATTATAATGTATACACGAACTACTCCAGACAACACTACACCATGAATGATAATTGGCGCATCATTAATATAGAAGCAGCATGTCTTGCACATTCCCCTCGGAAATAGAATGCTGTATGATTAAAAGAACTATAAATCAAAAGCCTTTTGATAAATGTTGTATCAACAAAGTTTGCCCAGAAAAACTAGGCATATCTCGCTGAAATCCACAGTAGGCAACACTAAAATCACATAGAAATTCCCAAGTTTTTCTGACTTAAGCAGCTTAAAGAATTATATTATGTTACTCTCTAGATATTTCTATGACATAGACTTAAGATGCTAAATATAGCACATTGACTGACGGAAGAAAAAAAAATCTGGGAATTATTTGTTACAGACAATAGTAAAATATATTAGCACCTTGCTCTCTGCAATAACTCCCAATGTAATGGTCCAGTTGTCATGTTAAATGCCCCAGGGTAGCAAATCAAGTGAGCACCTGATATTAACAATTTTGTACCATCAATATCCAGTTCTTTCAGAAATATGATAACCAGCACCATACCAATATAACGACTAAATTAGAGGAAGGCACAAGAATTTCCAAAATGCAAGAAAAAGAGATCATGATCAGAAACAGGGGGAAAAAGACATTGATATGGTGCTAAAACTATTAACTTTATAAAAAAGCATCATATAGGGACTAAATATCTGGATCTCTCAAGAAGATACTGGAGTAAGAGATGAAGGTACTATCAGTTGAACATGAAAACAGCTGCATTATGCACAATCTGTGTAATGCTTATGCGACATATCGCAAATTGCAATTAGTAGTTCTAATAGAAGGAAAAACCTGGGTGGCCTCAACAGAGGTACAAACCTCCGAGAAAAAGAGGTAGAAATCCTCCACTTACAATATTTAATCAGCCATTTCTTTCACTGTGCGTTCTGCTTATGATAAACAAACTCCCAAGAAAATGTTATTTTTCATTTCTTTACGAAAAAATAATATAAAAATGCTTTAACACAATTGTTAAAATCCCAGTTTGGATTCTGATGATCCAGGAATTTAAAATGCCTGCAAAGTCCTACTACCATTAAAAATCTAATACTGACACAGATGATCCCAAATCTTCACTCGATAACTTTTTAATAGGTGATGAGAAGTTTGAACACACACTAGGATTTAATTAATTAAATTACATTCTTTTATTTATTTTCACTTTGTAAGAATAATAGATAAAATCTAATCTTAGTATGTCCCTCTCCCACACGAGCCAGAACCTAAGGGCAGATTTTATTGTTCAATTTTTGTTATCTTACAAAAATACCAAGTTTATTAATAGTAACTCATGTTTCTAGATAAAAGTATATAGATTTTTTGCTGATGCGATCACCTTAAATATGACATTTGGTAAAAAACAATTAATTATTAGCAGATAAAATTTACAAGTATTAACCAAAAAGATCGATTGTGTTACAGTCACTGAAAGAAAGAAAGAAACCTCTTGCTCCATATATCATTGCCAGTTCCTGAAACCGAATGTCATAACAGATACCTATACCAATACGACCAACTTCTGCAAAAATAAACTTACGATTAATTTCTCAATCAAGCAGAAGAATCAGAATTCAGCACCTGCTCCTATCAATAAACTTTTCTTTTTCTTATATACAGATGAAGCATGTGTCACTAGTTCTGACTTACCCATTGTAAAGAAAGAAAAATCCAAACGAATGTTTTAAATGCTTAAGCCATTAAGCAACAAATAATGTTATTAAATTGGTGCAATCTATCAAATATTGGCCATTTACTTGGCTCAAGAGGAAAAACTAGAAGCATTTGCAATAAGGATTTGAAGCAGACAATCCTGAAATAATATACAATAAATGGTGTCTGATAACATGTTATAAGCAATATGAGCATCCATTCTACTCAATATAACAGAAAACTAAGTAAAGAAAGTGCTACATCGGCTTTTAATAGAACTAGTGGTAAAATCATGGGAAATGTACAAAATAAAGTATACAAATCATTGAAGCTTAAGATTGGCCATTGTTTAAATACGTTTTCTCAACAGGGAAATCACAGATTATACTATAGTATGAAATTCTAAATCTGAAGTAGAATTAACCTGTATCCACAATGGTAGGAGACTCTCCTGCTGTTAAAGTCTTGGATTCCATAAATGTAATCTTTCCTGGAATGTCAATATCAAAGAGGTGTATCTGTAGTACACGCAAACATAATACACATTCAATAACAACAAACAACAATTTTTTGAAGAAATAAGAAATAAAAGAAAAAGATACTGAAAAGCCTTTGCAAGATGGATTATAACTTACGATGCTTCGCTATCAATTTTCCATGAGTATTAAAGACACAACAAGTATTATACAAACGATCGCCACAACGTTCCGGAATAGAGCCACCGACAATGGTGATCTTCAAAAGACTAGCAACTTGAGAAAGCATAGCTGTTGAAGGAGACACATCGCCACCAGAATCTATCTCCTCAGCATAAACTGGGAAACTATCATTGGAGTACGGACTATTCCATATTTCCTGAAATCAATATTAATTAGCCTAATTCCGCACAAAAATAAGCACATCAATTTATACACAAAATCAAATCGCAGAAAGAGAGAGAGGGAGAGAGCTCACCGGCAAAACAACAAGCTTGGCGCCTTTGCTAGCAGCCTCCTCGATAGCTTTGCGAGCGTGTGCAATGTTTCTCTCCTTGTCTGCCGTAACCAGCAACTGGCAAAGCCCTATCTTAAACTGCATCAAAAAATAAAATAAAAACTTCATTAGATAAAAAAGACTAAAAACAAAAAGAAAAAAAAAAGAAAAAATCGTGCCTTGGTGATGGGCGGAGCAGGCAAGGGGAGGGCGGGAGGAGCCCTGGCTTGCTCAGGCTTGAAAGAAGCCGCCATTATTGGACGAATTGAGCTGTGGAATTTGAATTTGTGGTTAAATTTGATGTAATTGTTGTTGTTACACAGACTGATCGATTTCGAGTGTAAAATGTAGGAGCGATAATGAGGAGAGAAAGAAGAGTGGTGGAGATTGAGATTCTTCGAGCTAAACAGTGTTGATATTACTGACTTCATTTCACTTTCTTTTTGCCTTTTGATTGAGACCCGGTTTTTCACTTCTGGGTCAATTTCTGCGTCATAACAAACAGTAAAACGATGTCATTTTATAACTCCTGACTCTTGGGCCTGGCTTGAGATTTGGGACATGCTCTAAGGAAAGGTACTGTAGTTGTAAAGGTTGAGGCCCAATCTCATAAACTTTTTAAAAACCCAACCGCTCAATGGCAACGGTCAATAACTGCCTCTCGCGCCCCCTTTTCATAGGATAAAAACCTCCCCTTTCACATTTCAAATGTACTCAATTCCCAAACTTTTTTACGAATTTGTTTTCTCTCAGGCACCAGACCAGGTTGGTTTGGTTCTGGTGTTTGAGAACCCCTCTACTTCCATTTCATTCCCAAGATATCATCTTAATTAGATTGATGCTGAATTCCATTACTGTTTAGCATTAGGCATGGCGGATCCTCGGTCTGTTGTCCCTTATCATGACCCCTACGATACTCCTATGAACTATGATTATCTTAATTTTATGACTGATTCCAATCCCTCTCTTGTAAATTTATCCTCCATAAACGAAGCCAGTGTTTCACTTAATCTACCCAGTAATGATAACACTGATCCTAATCACCCTTTTGATGATACAATGATTTGGGATATTTGCAATGAGTCTAGCAACCAGGGGCAATCTCAAGGAGAGGGACCGTCTCAGAGTCAAAACAGAACAGAAGCAGAGAATTCTTACCGACCAGGGTGTTTAGATGATGGAATGCCAATTTCAGTTTGGCCACCGCCGTTTGATCCCTTTCGTTGCACTTGCTGTCAAGTTCTTCGAGAAATAATCCACACCGATGGTGGGTTCCCTTAGATTCAACATTTTTTTTTGTTTTTCTGGGTTGAAATTTCTGCTTTTTAAACTGTTCTTTGGTGGCACTGGCAGGCAACTGCACTACAAAACTTGAAATTCATGGAAGATTGGGTATGATTTGCCATGCTATGTTTGAGAGTAGGGATCATTTTCTAGCGGTGTCTTCAGAACCTCGGTATCATATGCTTGAGTGAGTTTAAATAATTTATACTCTTACCCTTTTCCATTATTATTCAGATCACAGAATCACCTATCTATATGTATATACACTCGCTCTTCGTTTTAATTGTTATCAGTTTTTGCAAGAAAAGCATAGTCAATGTGAAGCAATTTCTGCAACAGTACTGTGATGATCAGAAAAAGGCTGGATATATTATGGTGCAAGATCCACTCTCAATCTTCTACGATGCCCTGTGTGTTGGAATGGAGTGGGGCCAAAATCTTAACAGCGATGAATTTTCTGACCCCTCTCCAACATTTTCAGGTCAGTGAATCCTTATCTGATAATATGTTCACAAGTTACCCAATGTACATGGTAATTTTCTTAGTGTGGTGTAATTAGATAAGTAATTTCAATTTTTTCAGGGACGCGTCCAGTGGATCAAACAGAGGGAGGGACTGAGACAGAGAGAGTGTCGAAAAGTACTCTAGCACAACAGGTTGTGTTGCTATCTTCACTCACATCGAGGACTTTTTTTTTGGAACTTTGTGGAGATGTGAATTATGTTTGTTTTGATACTTGGTTATTTTTATTGGATTGATAAGTAGTGCAGAGGGAAAGGACAGGCAAATTGACACTGAAAGATTTTGGAGCTTATTTCCATCTCCCCATTGAAGAGGCTGCGAGGAAATTGAACTTATGTCCCACTGTAGTGAAGAAGATATGCCGCCGAGATGGTATGACTAGATGGCCTCATAGAAAGGTTTGCCTTCCTCTTTCACTTGTTTCATTTCTTATTCTTTTCCGTTTTTATATGTTTTATCTTTTTGGTTCCTTTTGACAATATGCAGATTAAAAGCATCCATAGGCAAATAGCAAATCTTAGAGCAAGTTCAAATTCAACTGATGCAGAAGAAAGAGAGCGTGCACAAGCAGAGATTAAAAGGCTCCAAGAAGAAATATCTAACATTTGTGATGGAACCACCAGTTGATATTCTTGTGCATGTGATTATAATATAGTCAAATTTGACAAGATTACTGAGTTTTGGGCTATTTTTTTTGTACATATTTTATATTACTTTGCACGCCTATCGAGTGTATTTTATTGAGGAAAAGAGATTGTAATGGTATTTTTTATATTTCTGTAGAGGTGAGGAGATTTTATGGAGGAAAATTATGATTTTTTTGTTATATTCGCCTCGTGGCTACAAATAAAATGACTATATATATATATATTATGATAGTTGTTTAGCTTTTGTGCTCAATTTAGTTAGCTTTTGTAATTATTACTTTTTAAATTAGCTAAGTGAGGAGAAATTAGTTACAACTGAATCGAGAAAAAATTATACTTCTCTCATTATCTATTTCTGTATACAGTAAATGTTTATATACAAAATTGACTGTACAGTGTAAGCTATAGTGTGCATACAAATACTGAATAATTACTACTATCCATGTGTAAGTTGGGTTGCCCCATTTCTAGATCCATGATTTTCGGATCTTAATATAAACTTTCTTTTCTTTTCTTTCCAGCCCTATTTTACTACTTTACGCCGCTCCAGACTTTCATCCTCTTTCTCTATACTCTTCACCCCCTCCTCAAGTTGAAATTGAGGTGGAGACGTCAATTTTAACTTGGAAATAAGCTTGTGAAACTGAGGAATAGGCAGAGTCTTTGTAAAGATATCTGCTAGTTGCTCTGTGGTGGAAATATGGGCTGTTTGAATAAAGCCAGAGGCTATATGATGGCGAACAAGGTGACAGTCCAGCTCTATGTGCTTCGTTCGCTCGTGGAACACAGGATTTGCAGCGATGTGAAGTGCTGCTTGGTTGTTGCAGTACAAAGAGATCGGTAAGGTTACTGATACTTTGAGTTCTTGTAACAGATTTGCGATCCAGACCAGTTCACATGTTGTATTTGCTAAACTTCTATACTCTGCCTCTGCACTTGAACGACTAACGATGTTTTGCTTCTTTGTTTTCCATGAAATGAGAGAAGATCCGAGGAAAATGCAAAAACCAGTCAGAGATCGACGAGTTTGGGTGCAGGCTGCCCAATCTGCGTCACAGTAGGCTCGGATCTGGGTAATCGGACTTTGGGGAAAGAAAAGGCCTTGACTTGGCGTACCGGCGAGGTATCTTAGGACATGAAGAGCCGCTTTCATGTGTCCGGTGCAAGGTGACTGCATAAATTGAGATAACTGTTGAACAGAGTAAGTGATGTCCGGTCTTGTGAAGCTGAGGTAGAGTAAACGACCCACCAATCGGCGGTAAGTGTCAGTTGCTGTAAGTATTTCCCCCATTTTTGCTTGAAGTTTGAGGCCTTGTGGTAAAGGTGACTGCTTTACTGTTGTGTTGTTATCAAAAGTGATGTCTTTAAGCATATCTGAAATGAATTTGTGTTGAAATAAGTGCATGCCTTGTTCTGTACGAAGTATTTCTATACCCAGAAAATATCGAGCAGAACCCAGATCTTTAATTGTAAACTTGTTGTGGAGATGAACTTTGGTTTGTTGAATGGTGTTGTAATCTGGTCCTGTCAATAAAATATTGTCTACGTAGACAATAAGAAGTGTAGGCCCTGTGTTACCTTCCTTGATAAACAGACAGTGGTCACTAACTGATTGAGTGTATCCAAACTGTTGTAAAGTATTGGTGAGTTCAATATTCCACTGTCGACCAGCTTGTTTGAGACCATATAGTGATTTTGTGAGTTTACATACTTGTCCTTCTGTAGCCTTAATGTAACCAGCAGGTGGTGTCATATAGATGTCTTCCTGAATATAGCCATGTAGGTAAGCGTTATTGATATCTAGCTGAAAAAGAGGCCAGTTATAGCTAGACACCATTGCTAAGATAACCCTCACAGTGACCAGTTTAGCCACAGGAGAGAAGCTTTCATTGTAATCAACTCCCAACTGCTGATTGTACCCTTTTGCCACCAGTCTGGCTTTGTATCTGTCCACACTGCCATCTGGATTGTACTTTAATCTGTAGACCCACTTGGATCCTATAGCTTTCTTGCCTGGTGGTAAAGTAGTTAGCTCCCATGTCTTGTTTTCTTCAAGTGCTTGCAATTCTTTATGCATAGCATCTATCCACTTATCATTATTTCTAGCATGACTATATGATGCAGGTACATGAATCTTTTGGATATTGGTTTGGTATGTTATGTATGCTTGGGCTAATTGGGTATGATGGTGTGTGGTATGTGAATTATTTGGTTGTATATAATCTTGTAACCATGCTTGCATTGGCCTGTGTTCTCTTCTTTTTGAGTTCATAATACCACTCCGGGTATCCTGTGAGCTTGAAACAAGTCTCCCTTGTGTGTCCTGTACCCTTGCAATTAGTACAATACTTGTCTGCTTTGTTCCTTGCACTGCTACTGTTGTTTCTTCCATTATTCCTACCAGATCTCTGAACATACATTGCTGTGGAGTGCTCACTGGATTCAATAGATGGATTTTGCACTTCACGTTGCTTCTCCACAGTCAAGAACATCGAGTAAGCCTTGCTTGCCTCTGGTAAAGGATCTGTTAATAAGACTTGATTCTTAACATGATCATATGAGTCATTGAGACCCATAAGGAATTGCATCAACTTGGTTTCTTTCTCCAGATCTAATACTTTCTGTGCTGTTTCACAGGTACACTTTTCCATGGCTCCACACGTACAAACAGGTAAGGGTCTGAGGCAGCCAAGTTCATCCCAATGCCTCTTCAATTTCGAGTAATAGCTAGCCAGAGAGCTATTACCTTGAGTAATGGTAGAGATGTCCTTCTTGATTTGATAGATCAGAGGACCATTACTTGTTCCATACCTAGTTCTCAATTCATTCCACAAATCTTTTGCACTTCCAGAAAACAGAAAATTCTCAACTATTTCATTAGAAATCGAATTAAGGAGCCAAGAAGTTACCATACTGTCGACCTTATCCCATTTCTTCAGATCTGATGACCCAGGCTTCGGTTTCTGTGTCTCTCCATTGACAAATCCAAGCTTCTCACGAGCCCTAAGAGCAATTGACATCGATCTGCTCCAGGATAAGTAATTCCTTTCTGTCAGACTAAGATTTATCAGCTGAGAAGTTGCATTCTCAGATCCAGTGAGCTTATACACATCATTCTCTTCTGCCATTGCTAGGTTTCAAGATCTCAAGATCAAAAGTTTCAAAGTAAAGATTTAGGGTTTGCAAAACTCAGAGTATCAGTTTGTCTGCTCTGATACCATGAGGAGAAATTAGTTACAACTGAATCGAGAAAAAATTATACTTCTCTCATTATCTATTTCTGTATACAGTAAATGTTTATATACAAAATTGACTGTACAGTGTAAGCTATAGTGTGCATACAAATACTGAATAATTACTACTATCCATGTGTAACTTGGGTTGCCCCATTTCTAGATCCATGATTTTCGGATCTTAATATAAACTTTCTTTTCTTTTCTTTCCAGCCCTATTTTACTACTTTACGCCGCTCCAGACTTTCATCCTCTTTCTCTATACTCTTCACTAAGGAACCACTTAGTCATCACGTATTGTCATTACCGTAATAAATGTCATTAATGCAATAAAAAAACAAAAAATCACACATGAAAAACATAGAATTTGATGGCCAAGGAATGTCATGGTTGCAGAATTCTGTCATTTGTAAAAAATCTCTCTTTCTAATAGAAGTTTTGAATGGATACCGTGGAAACGAATCTATGCATTTTTAAGAAAAAAGAAATGGGCGCTACTTTGGTTTGTGTTAGGAGAGTGAAACAAGAGGCACCTGAAGAATGTGATGAGAGCATGCCATTGCCTGAAGACATCATTGAAGGATTTGCAGAAGCAGATGCTGATGAGTCATTTGTGTATGCTAAAGACAAGTCAGAACTTAGCTCACAACTCGGAAAGATAATCCAAAATGTTGATCCAATATGGCTGAAGGTTAGAAGAGGAAAGAGTGCACTCAAGCTTCGCGTCAATGTTGTGCTGGAGAGGAGCTCATTGCTAAATAAAAGATTTACTATTAAAGCAGCTACTGATGATAGACATGTTCTAGTTTTAGGGGACTTGACCTTGGAACAGTGCATAGAGCTGCAGGGTAGGTTTTCTATGGACAAACAATATGAACTTTTTTGTGGATTTCGAAATTGTTAGCAACTGATATTTGGCTATGCAGAAATGAGCAGGAGGGTGGTAAATATGGAGTGCAGAACATTCAGTAAGAGGGGAGTGAAGTACGACTGGAAAATGAAAACAAATACCTATCTAACGGATCCACAATCTAGTGTTATATGTTCTATTCTTTTCTTGCCTATTCAAGGTGAAACACAACATAGAAGCCACTACAGCAAGATGCATGGCCTGGTTTTCTGCAGCAGTTTCTTCAGGAGTTCCTCTGGTCTTTGTCAATATTCAAACATGTTGGTTTAAAAAAAAAACAGGACAGCTAATACAAAAGAAGGATTTGAAAGGAAATTCATACACACGTTCCTTTATTCAAGACCCGTTATTTATATAAAGATAAAAGACAAACTTCTTTCTTTTAATGCCCAAAATCTGGACTGATATAATAAAACATTAACTAAAATTAATCATAATCTGCTTTATTATTAATTTTTTAAAAGTTTTCATTGCTGAAACTAAAGTGCCAACTGTTCAACACTCCTCCTTAGCATTTTTGTGACAGACACCAATCCTTTCTCTGAGATTTTCAAACCTCTCCTTAGGCACAGCCTTTGTAAACATATCAACATGTTGATCATCGGAAGAACAATAAACTAGTACCACTTCACTGGATTACTGAACTTTTCGAATAAAGTGAAACTTGATATTGATGTATTTTGTCCTGCCATGAAATACTGGATTCTTTGAAATTGATATTGCAGAAAGATTATCACATTTAATTTCAGTTGGACCTTTTTGTTGACAGCCAAGATCCATTAAAAGCTTTCTTAACTAGATAGTTTGATTCACAGCAGAGGTAGCAGCAATATATTCAGCTTCAGCTGTTGATTGTGCTATTGTTTCTTGCTTTTGAGCTCCATGTGAAGATACCAGAACCCAAAGAGAAAAGATTTTTAGAAGTGCTTTTGAAATCATCCAAACAGCCTCTCTAATCACTGTCAGAATAACCCACCAACTTCACATCTTTATTTTCTGCATTTTTTTACAAGACACCAAGGTCTATAGTATCTTTCAAATACTTGAGTATTCATTTTGCTGCTGAAAAATGTTTTTCAGATGAGGAATGCATGTAACTCGATAAAATATTCACTGCAAACATAATATCGGGTCTAGTTGCTGTGAGATATAAAAGACTTCCTATAAGGCTTTTATATAATCGTTCATCAACCTTCTTTCCATCAACATCTTTACTCAATTTCTCACATGCAGACATTGGAACACCCACAGACTTGTAATATGCCATGTGAAATTTCTTCAAGATTTCTCTTGCATATTTTTTCTGACATATGAAAATACCATTTTTGGATTGCTCCGCTTCCATGCCCAAAAATTATTGCATCAGTCCTAGATCCGTCATTTCGAAAGCTTCCCTCATTTGATCTTTGAACGCTTGGATGAGTTCAGGATCTTCTCCCGTTATTAGCATGTCATCAACATATAGGGACACAACCAGAATTTTGTCATCTGCCCCCTTGATGTATAAGGTTGCTTCACTGTCACTTCTTTTGAACCCAAGCTTCAATAAATGGCTGTCTATTCTGCTACACCAAGCTCTTGGAGCTTGCTTAAGGCCGTAAAGAGCATTTTTTAACAAATAAACATAATTTTCTTTTTCAAAAATTACAAAACTATCAGGTTGCTCAACATATATTTTTTCATCAAGAAAGCCATTTAAAAATGCAGATTTGACATTGAGTTGATGAATCTGCCATTTTTTTAATGCAGCAAAGGCAATAATTAATCTGATAGTGTCATACCTAGCAATTGGAGCAAATATTTATTGGTAATCAATACCGTGTTGTTGCGCATATCCTTTGACCACAAGCCTTGTCTTATGTTTGCATATTGAGCCATCAAGATTAAGTTTGGTTTTGAAAACCCATTTGACTCCAATCACTTTCTGCTCTTTGAATCTTTCAACAAGCTGTCATGTCTCATTTTTATTTATCATATCAATCTCCTCATGCATTGCTTTTCTCCAAGTTGGTGAAGTTTTTGCTTCAAGAAAATTGCTTGGTTCCAAGGCAACAAAATTGCACATCTGATATATTTCTTGCAAGGTTCTGGTACCTTTAATAGGTTCATCATCAAAAGTGTCACCATCCGCTACAACTTGTGACTGATTTGGCTTGTCACTTGGAATTTTAGATTGGACTTCCTTAACATTCTCCCAATTACAAGCTGTCATTTCATTAGATTTAACATATTTGCTCACTGTAATTTTGTTAGTTTTCAAACAATAAATTATGTATCCCTTTGTGACAAGGCTGTAACCAACAAAAATTCTCTTTTCTGCTCTTTTATCAAGCTTGTCCCTCTTTTGCTGAGGAATTTGATAAAAACAAATGCAGCCAAATACTTTAAGATGATGCACTGACGACTTCATACCATACCATGCTTCATATGGAGTCTTAGTATTGAGATCTTTAGTAGGTAGCCTATTCAAAAGATATACAGAAGTGTTTATAGCTTCAACCTAAAAATGTTCGGGTAAATTCTTCTCAAAGATTAAACACCTAGCCATCTCCATCACCGTTCTATTCTTTCTTTCACTTACACCATTTTGTTGAGGTGTGTAAGTTACGGTCAATTGGTATTCAATCCCTTCATTTCTGCAAAATTTATCAAATTGGCTAGAGTTGTATTCAATGCCATTGTCAAATCATAACATTTTTAATCTTCAAATTGCTTTGGTTTTCAACATAATTTTTAAATTGTTGAAACATAGTATAAACTTCACTTCTAGCTTTGAGATAATATACCCATCACATTCTAGAGAAATCATCAATGAAGAGCATAAAGTATCGGTTACCATTCATTAATGGAACTACCATGGGTTCGCACACATCACTGTGTACAAGTTGTAGCTTTTGGGATGCTCTCTAAGCTTCACCTTTTGGCAATGGTAGCTTTGCCTTTTTTCCCAATTGACAAGCACCACAATCATGGTGTTCAGCTGCAATTTCTGGCATATTTTGAACAAGATCAGCTTTATGAGTTTGGTTAAACTCCAATGATTGAAGTGCCCGAATATTTTATGCCATAAAATTGAATCATTCAACTCTGTACCTGCATAAAGCTTCATCTCTATTCCAATCCATAGTAAAACTTTTCTCCATTTTTATATGAAACAACATAGCTCCATCATTATCAAAAATAGTGTAATTTTTGTTTTTAAATTCAATAGAATATCCTTTTTTCAACATTTGCCCCATAATTAAAAGATTTTGACTAAGTTCAGGAACATAATAAATATCATCAATGAGTTTGATATCTAAAGATGTTCTTACTTCTGCTATACCTTTGCCTTTCACTTCAAGAAGATCTCCATTGCTAATTTTCACAGTGGTTTTGAAGCTTTTTATCAGGATCTTTGAAAATTGCAGCATCAAATGTCATATGGTTTGTGCATTCCCTTTCAATAAGCCATTTGTTGTTGGCATTTATGCTGCAAAAACATGAGACAATAAAGAGTTTCTCCTCCTGAGTTTCTATCTCAGCTCTTGAGCTTGTTGACTACTTTAAGGGCCTTTGCTCTTGCTTTTGCATACCTTGGTGACATGTCCAAGCTGTCTACAATTGCCATAAATTGCGTCTGGCTTCCACCAATAATATTTCTCCAAATGAATGGTTTTTTTAAAGTGCTTACAAGGTGCAAATTTTTTCTTACCATCACAGCTTTCATTTTTTTCTTTCAACTTCTTAAAAAAGTGTTGCTTGCCTTTATTTCCTTGCTGGTTTTGTACATGAAAGGCTCCTTCAGTCATTTTTTCTTATCATAGAACCCTCCTTTGTTCTTGTGCTTCAAGAGCATTCATCAATTCAACCATTGAAATTTTGTCAAGATCTTTGGAATTTTCTAGAGAGGAAATTTTGGACTCAAACCTCTCAGGAAGTGTAACAAGAATCTTTTCCATAATTCTCTTGTCTAAAAAATCCTCACCAAGTAAGCGAATTTAGTTGACTATCAAGGAAATTCTATCAGAATATTTATTGATAGATTCATCTTCTTTCATGCTTAGAGCTTCAAAATCCCTTTTAAGATTCAAAATTTGCATTTGCTTAGTTCTGTCACTCCCTTGATCCTCCACCTTTAGTCTATCCCATGCTGCCTTAGCAGTCTTGTATGCCATGATTTTTGGAAAAACTAAATCTCCCATTGAATTTTGAATAATTGTCTTGGTTTTGGATCTTTTTGCTTTTTCTTCTGAATTGGCCTTGATTTGTGCCAATGTCGTGTCTTTTGGTAATGGAGGAACAAGTCTGTCTTCTACTACAATCTCCCAAAGATCAATGGCTTCTAAATATCTTTGCATCTTTACTGACCAAATTTGGTAGTTTTTACCATTAAAGATATGTGGAGCTATTAAAGAAAGACTATTGTTGGTTGACATTTTGGGTTTAAAAACTATAAGGCTTTTCTCTGGTTTTTTTTTTTTAAAATTTTTTCCTCACAGATCCTTAAAACTAACTGTGGCTCTAATACCATTTGTTGGTTTAAAAAAAACAGAACAGCTAATACAAAAGAAGAATTTGAAAGAAAATTTAAGCACACATCCCTTTATTCAAGACCCATTATTTATACAAAGATAAAAGACACACTTTCTTTTTTTATTGTCCAAAATCTGAACTGATATAATAAAATATTAAATAAAATCAATCATAATTTGCTTTATTATTATTATTTTTTTTAAGTTTTCATTGTTGGAACTAAAATTTCAGCTGTTCAACAAAACAGAATAGACTGTAACCTCGGTAATAAACACACACATATATACATGCATACATCCAGGGCCGGTGAAGGCCCTGTTCAAAGTGGGCTACTGCACAGGGCCCCCAGCTTGCACAGGGCCCCTAAGAAAATATACCTATGAATATTCCAGAAATAGAGATCTGTTAGCTACTAAGAAAATAATTTGGTTCAAGTTAGGAATAGGGTCTAATTTATTCTGTTTTTCTCTAAGAACAGGGCCCCTTAAATATTTAAGACGGCCCTGCATACATCCATATAACACGCACACATAAAAATAAAGCTTTTTTTGCACCTTAGCATTTGTGCAAACAATCTTTTAAAATCTTTTGCTTCCCTGTTGAAGGAGAAAACTAAGTGCACAGGGAAAGATCTGATTTGGGTTGTGCAGCAAAACCATAACGCAACAATCCAAATAATGCAAGGTTTAAGGCTATGGTGTCTGCCTGGAGTTGCAGGAGTTCTACTTGAAATGACACTGGAACAAGAAGGAACGAGAATTGGAATAGACATTCAACGAACTAATGAGGTTTGCTAAGTACTATAATTGCATTTTGGAGTTTATAATTATGGAATGACTCCGAAGATTATTAGTAATGTTATTAATTCCATGACCAACAACAGGGCTTTATATATGTGTATTCGGAGACAAAAGATTCAGCAGCAGATCCAGGGGCGAAGCTAAATTTTAAAATAAAGAGGGGTGAAATTTTTTTTTTTATAAATTTTGACTTTTTCCTTAATTATTTATCTCTTTTTTATTTTAATAATATTTTATAAATTTATTAATAATATATTTTTATTATTAAAAAATTAATTAATAAAAAAATATTAATATATATGTGTAAAGAATTTTAAATTTATAAAATTATTCACAATAAAAATAAAATAAAGAGAAAAAAAATTAAATAATAAATATAATTTTTTAAAAAAAAATTAAAATAAATGAATTATTTAATTTATTAAATGAGTTCAATTTAATTTAGTTGAAAATTTTATCCCTTTTTTATTATTTTTTTATATTTATATATTATTAATATTTTGTCAATTTTTTAAAAGAGAACTATTGATTATAGAATAAATAATTTATTATATTTTTTTAACTTTTTATAAAAATTAAAAAAAAGAAGGACAATTTAAAATTTTAAATGAAATTAATAAATAATTTAAATTTTTTTTAAATATATATATATATATATATATTTAAAAAGAGAAGAGGACAACTACCCCTTCTCATTAAGGTGGCTTCGCCACTGAGCAGATCGTGCTGGGGTTCGGCATCTATATGAGGAGGCAAATAAAACTGGGCGCTTGCTTGTAATCTCTATATTAGAAGTCAAAAGCTTAATGCCTTCAAGTGTCTGCGCTACTGGGCTCTTACATTGCTGTGATCAAGACGAAATCAAGGAAACCCTTATTTTAGCCATTGAGCAAATGGATTCAATTCAAGTCCACTTCATGGCTTGGCCTAATCAAACTGTTCCTAACAACGCTAAAGCAATCGGTATTGAAGCTCTCCAGCCACCAAAGGGTTATTGATAAATTTGTATTCGATGGAGAGAGTTATTTGGCATAATAAAAATATGTACATATATACTGAAATTCAGATGAAAAGAATAATGTATTGACTAGAATTATGTACTTATAGTATTTATAAAAAATTGCGATACAAGCACAATTTTTTTTTGTGCCAGAAATAAAGTACATTAACATGAAGAGAAAATATAGTGAACCAATCTAAGGGCCAATTTCCTTAGATTTTGTTTGTTTTATGATTTGTATAATTTTATTTGGTAAGGTATGGTTTAATTTTTATTTGTTTTGACTTCAACATTTCATGGTATGATTTTCACGATAATCTCATGGTGTAAAAACTATGAATTTCAAATCACTAATTTGTTAATTTTTCATAATTTTATAATTTATCTTTTAAAAATATCTAAAATTAATTTTTAAATATCAAATATATGCTAATAAATAATATTTCATTCCCATAATATATGAAAATCTTAAAATTCCATACAATTAAATAAAAATATTTTTATTTAATCACATTATACCATATAACTTTTCAAATATAATAAATATTATTTTTAATTCCATATTATATTATACTACGTAATACCACACATTACTAAACCGCGCTGTTAATAATCTAAACAAAACCTTAGAAATTGCAAAACACAACAGATATTACACAATCTTTCCCACATAAAAAGCAAGCAAAGTACCAAGAAACATATCCTATACTTAACTAGCCTTGATGAAACAAGAGAAAAGACTAAAACATCACATAGAAAAATCCCATAAAGGGTTCTTCTTAGGAAATGTAAGAATTGAAAGTTTCCTATATTACCACTCTAAATCATCCTCATATGCTAGATCATTGTAAGTTGAGGGAAAATAAAATGAAGTACCCAAACCAGGAACTCAATAAACTGGAGCAAAAAGAAACCATCACGGATGTGATAACCAAGTGAAGAGTACCAAGTTCACGTCTGAGCAAAGCATAGATAGACTGCTAATAAGTCTTCAAATGGAAAGGGAGAGAGGAATTTGGTGAAAAGATTAAATATCTTCTAAGAGTCTAAATGTTCTTGTAGAGTACCATGACTTGTGGTTCACAAATATGATGATAAACATAAAGATCATCCCACTGAACAAGCTGGAGATTAGGCTGTAACTAAACAAAAACTAAAGTTAAAACGAAAAATAAGAGAAAAAGATCAAGAAAATAAGAGATCTAAGGCTGCTATTGCAAAAACTGAAAGAGAGGAATGACTTCATAAGGAGGAGAGACAACTCCCCAAAGAAGTTTTCAATTTTCTAAAATTTGTGATACAAGCACATTCACTTCTAAAATCTAAAATCTTATCTCATGTAATGACAATTGATTTTAATATTCATTAGATATAGTTTTTTTTAAAAAAAAACTATATATATATATATATATAAGGACGTGTATGGTTCTCTACGCTGCCGTTTAACTGAAACAGGTGGAAATACGAAATTTTCTTCTCATTTGGCCAACAATGGCGATGCCAACAAGAGCCATAGGACGCCATCCTCAGAACTCTTACCTTAGGTCAGTAGTCAGTGTCATTACCTCCTGTCTCCAAGCTCTAAACCCACAAAACCTTGACTCTTCACATATCAGTTCAGCCCCTTTGACTAAATTCTCACCTTACCTATGCTCGGAATTAGTCATTGAAGTCATCAACAAACAGGCTAATACCATGCCCTCTTCTTCTGCAAATGGGCATTAAATCCATGTCCTAATCCCAACAATTATTCCCATAATCACCAGAGTTATGTGTCCATCACTGACCTTCTTCTTTTCCACTCGCTCTTTGCCGTTGCCTGATATTTGCTTCAAAATCGCAATAGACTCTCTGATTTGATGGCTAGCAAGTTTATCACAGCTTTTGGTAATAGCGGACATCTTAAAGGTGCAATCTTTTGGTTCCACAAAGCGAAAATGATTGAAAATGGGAAATGCTTGTTTTCTTATAATGCAATTTTGAATGTAGCGGTGAAAGCCAATTTGATTAGTTTAGCCGGGTCGTTTTTCAGCGAGATGATGCATTGTGCTCTGGCGAAGCCGGATTCCTCCACTCATACAATCATGATTAAAGGATATTTTAGAATGGGTATGGTTGAGAATGCAAGGAAGTGGTTTGATGAAATGACCTGTGAGCCAAATTTGGTTTGTTATAATACTTTGATTAAAGGGTATTGTAAGAAGGGGAATATGGACAAAGCAATCACTATATTTATCGACTGATGCAGAGTCGGAATTATTTGCCTGATACGGTTACTTATAGCACTTTGATTGATGGGTACTGTAAGAAAGGCGAGTTTGACGAGGCAGTGAAGAGATTGGATGACATGGAGCTTCAGTGTTGCAAGCCTAATCTGTTGACTTACAATGCCATAATTTATGGTTTGTGTTTGAGAGGCAATGTTGATGAGGACAAGAAGTTGATGACAAGGATGAGATTAAATGGTGTGAATGAAAATCTTGCAACTCATATTAGGATATTAAAGGGACTTGGCTTTGCGGGGAAGTCAGATGAAGCTGTTGAGTATTTTAGGCAGATGATTGGAAAAGGAATGAAACTGGATGCCAAAGCATATGGAATTGTTATTAATGAGTATTGCAAGATGAGGAAACCAAATGAGGCAACTGCCCTTTTGAAAGAAATGCAGGCTAAAGGCATTAATCCAGTTGTTTCAAGTTTCAATGCAGTGTTAAGGATTCTTATGGAGTTTGGGCCTGGGGAGCATGATAAGGCAATTTTCCTTCTGAAGCAAATGCAGAGAATGGGTTGCAAACCGAATTTAGTATCGTATAGTACAGTGATTTGTGGGCTACGTAGAGCCAGTGGTAGAATGAATGATGTCAAAGAGCTTGTTAATGACATGATTCACAATGGTATTTCCATTGATGCAACAATCTATTGTTCCTTAGTTATCGGATACTGTGAGGCCAGAAATGAGGAAATGGCAACACAGGGTTTTTATGAAACCATTGACAAGAATTGTCATTAGTCCAGAGAGTTTTTCTGTCTTGGCCAATCAGTTGTATGAAAAGGGGAAAGCTGTTGAAGCTGAGAAAATGTTCAAGGAGATGTGTGAGAGGTTCTCTACAATTGATGTGGACAGTTACTTGAGGGTCCTAGATCAGCAGTTAATCACATGTTTGAGGGAAGGTTGAAGAAATGTTAATCACAGTTGATCACATAGTTAATCTTCTATCATTTGCTTCAAGATGAATCAGTTTTTGAATTTTGATCATCTTTTGCCCAGTAATAGTGTAGAATGTGATGCTACCATTAGTTGAAAATATCAGTAGAGAGCAAGGATTACTGGAAGATCATATTGTGCAATGGCATAAACTTTGAAAATGAGCTAGTTGAGAAAATTTGGCGCTTTATTTATGTTTTCGTAAACATGGACTTGGATATGAGTTAGCAACCTCTGTACTTGCAGGCTTGTGTTGGTAATATAGCCAACCATATCATATGCATTGCCTACAAGTCTATGACCAATTCATTGGCTCACACAACTGAGGCTTCTATATGGGGTTATTATGTTTTATCTAATTTTTTTAATGTATATCAATATTAAAAATATAGTAATATTTAGTAAATTTGCTTCAACATTCCTTGTGTGATTACTCCAAAGTGTTGAGAGGAAAAAGGCAATTTCGGGGATTGCTTTTTTTTTTTTTTTGAGAAAAATTTCGGAGATTATTAGTCCTGTGCAAGAAGGAATATCACAATATTTCCAAATAATTATGTTCTCACTACATAAAAAAAAATTATTATTATTATTAATCAGACGGTTTTTATTTTTATAATTTATTACATATTTTTATTATAAAAATTTTAAAATAATTAAATAATATCTTAAAAATATTATTTTAACAACATTTGAATTTATAAAAAAATTATAATATCAACAATAAATGAACTCTAAATGCGATTTTGAAGCCTAATGTTAAGATCTCATTATCAAAAACATCAAATCTTACGGTGTGTTTATTTATAGAAAATAATTTTTTATTTTTTATTTTCAATTTTGAAAGAAAATTGAAGTATTTATTTTCTATAGAAAATTTAGAAAATACGTTCATTTAGTAAAAATAAAAAAATTATTTTTGTTTAAAAAAAATTAGAAAATAGGTTTATTTGATAAAAATAGAAAATATTTTTTATTATAAAAAATAAAAATTATTTTATTTAAAGGAAATTAAAAATATTTTTATGAAAAATTTATAAAAATAAGAAATTATTTCTCAAACTTTTATAATTAATATATTTATTAAATGATGGTGAAATTCAATAATTTTTTTGGTTATGAGATTTCATACAAATTTCAATATATAAATAGTAGACCAATGATCAAGTTAGCAGCTAAAATAAAATTAAAACCAACCAATTATTTATTTTAGTATATTGGATACAGTGTATTGAATCATTGATTTATGAATTATTATATAATGAGAAATGTTATTTACAGTCATTTTAGAGAGTGATTATTGAATTTTTTTTTATTAGCTAAAAAAATTTTATTATAAATTTATTCATAATGAGAGATATTATAATTAATATTTTTTAACTAATAAAAAAAATTATCTAACAATTATTCTTTTAAAATAACTGTAATTAATATTTTTGTAATAGAATAACATTATAATTGTGTATTGTGTGTTAGAGCAGCTGCTTGATGCCAATTTTAAAAAAACGCCTGTTTTCATTGGAAAACATGTAAAATTTGTTTTCCAATTTCTTTTTAAATTTTAAAAATAGAAAACTTGTTTTCTTTTTTAAATTTTAAAAAATCATGTTATGTGAACATTATTCTCTATTTTCTATTTTTCACAGAAATTTTTTTTCAAAAAATAAGCTCAAATTTATATAAGTGAACACACCCTTTAGCCTTGGCGTCTTTGTTTCAAAGAAAAATAGGGTTGATGACAATCTCAAACTTGGAAATTTTATCAATTTTCAATTTTTATTATAAATTTTGATTTTTATCAATTGTATAAAGAAATTATTTAGAATATTATAATATTATCAAGTAATTTGTCGCTGCCACAAGTAGATTAAACGTTAATATCACTAAAATAAAGTTAAATCATATCACTAAAAAAAGTTTAATCAGATAAAACACTAAATTCATCTAAAACACTTTCTTTTGCTTTATACTTTAATAAAATAGATAAAAAACTAATATAGATATAGAGATGCAAAATAGAGAAATACATTAGGAATCAAAGAGTGAGCAAAATTGGCTCCTTTTAAGGTTGATGATTAGAGGTATATGCCGGTTGGTTTGCAAAATTCATGAGTAACTTATCAAATCAATATTTTTCATTTAATAAATACTTAAATAAAATAAAATCAAAATATAAGAAATCAATGATTTGCCATTTATTTGATTTATTAAAATTTATATCCAGTTTGACCCGCATTAAATTTTCTATCAATTTTAAATTTAAATTATTTTTTATTAAAAATTTATTTTAACTTCTAAAAAATATTTATAAATATCTTAAGAAAATGTTATATATATACAAAACAGAAAAATAAAAAAATTAAGAAACAAAAAGAGATTATATTATAATTATTTATTTTATTATCAAGTTAAAAATATAATTATAGCATGGTTTGTAAATAAGTTATATTATTATTGTTGTTATGTATACATGAAAATTGGATCGGACAACACGCAAATTGTTCATAACTTAACCTTTTTTTGATAGGTTTTTAGGTCACGTTAGGTCTAAGGCATTTGATTTATTAAGCTGGTTCAACCTTGCATGACAGGTGCCTGATTCCGCAGGACCTACTAGGTTAAACAAAATATTATATATTTATATTTATTTAAATTAAACTATACACGTAATTTTTTATAATAAAAAATAAATGGCTAATAAATTAATAATAAAATAATAAATTTAGTGGATTATTTTTTATTTTGTTTTTCATTAAATAATAGTATAATATTCAATTTTAAATAAAAACATTTAAAAATAGCCAATTTTAAGCTAATAAATTTTTACCATGTTTTAGATTATGATATCCTAAATAATTTTATACTTTTAATTTTTAAAATTAAATTTATCATAATGTTTAAACATTAAAAAAAATTTCAATAATTTAATCTCTTAAAATTTTTTAAAATTTTTATATTTTAACTTAAGATTATGTATGTAAATTAAAATTACTATTTCATGAATTAAAATTTTTATATAATTTTAGATAGACTAAACCTAAAATTAATAATAAAATTTATTAGAATACAATTGAGTTAGTCCATATATTAGTATTATATGACACAATTCAATATAATATGATATAATTATATAAAAATTAATGAATAGTGTTAAATTATTATTTTTTAAATTTTGACATAGTCTAATATTATAATTAATTTTTTAGCCTAATATTATAATTAATTTTTTAAACTATCACAATACAATAAAAAAAATCATAAACCCAATAAATTTGAATCGGACCAGCATGAGACCGGCGTTTCCATTGTTATGTTGTGGTGGTGGCCGTCCACGAAAATAGAAATTGTGAATATCCTCTGTGGCAGTCGGGTATAGCTCCCCAGCCAAAGACCAACTAAGAATCTGGTAGGCCACAACGCAATCTCGTGTTCGGACCCACAACTAAGTAAAAACAATTGGTTCACATCGGGTAGGACCAAAGCCACTATGGACCCACGATATCCACGTGGCAATGAACTGATGGATTCTGATAGAGTAGAGATAGAACCGATAGCAATTTAGGGTTCACGAGAAAATTACTAGATTGTAAATGGGGCTTAGAAGCTAGATATGTGGGCCGAGTCATATGATCCGGTTCCCGGACTCTTCGCAGTTTTATAAAATCCAATTAATCGATCCATTTCATTCCCGATTCCAATCCGCACCGCCACTTTTCTCTTTCTTTTGCTGTCTCTCTTTCTCTCTCTGTGAGTGTGTTAGGAGGTCAAATATTTTTCCGCTTCTTTCCCTCCTTTTACTTCTCTGTGTCTGTCAGCTTCTCGATCTCTACTACTGCTACTCTCTTTCTCTGCAACTTTAAACTTTTCTCTCTCTCGAAGCTAGGAATTGTAGGTTTGAGCTTTCATTTCATTGGCTGGTGAAGTAGCTTTCTTCCTGGCCATGGATGGTGGTGCATCTTATAATCCACGTACTGTCGAGGAGGTATTTAGGGATTTTAAGGGCCGGAGAGCTGGAATGATTAAGGCCCTCACTACGGGTATACTTATTTTAAAATATATATAAACTGGAATTTCATTTTTAGTTTGCTTATTTGTTGAATTATAGGATGTGACTTTCTTTTAGTTTGGTTGCAGATGTTGAAGAGTTCCACCAGCAGTGTGATCCTGGTTAGGATTTTAACTCTTTTTATTACTAGTCTATGACAAATTGTGTTATATTGTATTTTCTGTTTGCTTGACTGCTGAGAAAATGCAGGAAAAAACAATAGTTTTAGGATATGTCTAATTCCGACATTTCTGGCAATTTTACTTTTCAAAATTACAATTTTTTTTTCAAAAAAATTTCTTTCTTTATAAGGATTGAAGTGTGTTTTTTATTTTGAAAAATTATAATTTTCTATGTCTTTTGAATATCGAAAATTTAGTGATAAAGTCAGAAATTTCTATGCTACTGACTTCTACTATGGCTTTGTTTCTTGTGATTTGCTGCTTGCTTGTTTATATAAACAAATTTAGCTTTATGGTTGCTCTAGTTTGTATACTGCTCCCGCCGTTGTACTTTTATATTTAAAATCTAGGAAGAAAAAGGTATAGTTTCATGTTTATTTATCAGAAAAATAAATTTTATATTTTACTGTGCATGGGTTTCTAGGGAATATGTAGTCCATCTGGTGAATCTATTGCTAAAAGTTTAGTAAATTTAAAAATGTGCTAATATGTTTGATTCTATTCACAGCTTCTGAATAGGACTTGGTGTGCTATGTTTTGATTGGAATGAGTTTAAGGATGACGCTAGCAGTTTGAATAAATTTAGTTGTCTGCTTCAATTCCTTGTCAAAGTATATTTTTGCAATTACTAGAAACTTGATGTTATTGCATTGATTCAATTTAGTGGTTAGTGCTTTTGTTTCTAAAGAATGTTTTGTAGGCTGGACTTGAATTCTTTTTATATTAATCAAGCCCTACATGCAAATAATCTTTTACCCGCCATTAAAACTTTTTTTTTTTGTGCTTGAAACCCTTCCAGTCATTGTATGATCCACCTTTTCAAACATTGCTATATCTGCAGGATATCATTTGAACCACCTTATGCTTTGACTTTGAATTGTATTACTTGACCTTGGGAAATGGAAAATTCATCAACTGGCTTGAAAGAGAGTGGGATATAAATGTTGTTGAGCCACTTACATCAAAAAATCAACTCTGAAAATTGAAAATCTGTGATAACAGATTAAATCATTTGGTAAAACATTGGTGTAAACCCAAACTTGCAAATGTTGCTATCTCTTCTTTTTCTCTTCCATCCACGAGGTCTTGAGGCTCTCTAATAATGTTTGATTGTGAAAATGGTAGTTTGAATCTGCAAAGGCGTTCAAATAAGAATAAAGAATCATCCAGTTATAAAATGATCACTTGTGATGGCTTTTTAGTTTGGTCTATGGGATAATTCTTGTTCATTTCTCAATAATTTTGCACAGATTTTATTGAGTTTTTAATTAATTGAAATAATTACAACAATTGTGTATTAATCAAATATGCTTGCACATATATAAATATAACTTTACATGTCCAAATGGTTATTATGTGAAGCCTTTGTATTGTTCCTAAACTTATTTGTCAAGACTTTCATGAGTCTGAGATGAGCATCGAGAATATGGGACAGAATAAATTCGTTTTTTCTTTCTTTTCAACACTCTATAACTGAAATGCGTTAGCTTTTGTGCTTAGATACTTCGGTAAGGCTATTTTAGGAAAATGGGTGATACATTGGCTGTGTTTGCTCTAAAATTACCATTTTGGCTAAATAATAATTGTTTTGAGGGATAAGCTGCACAAACTTTGGTTGGAAAGAAAACTGGAAAATTAAATTTTTTATTACTAGTACGAGTATCACCACATGAAATAATAATGTGATCATACATGGCCAACTAGCCATGGAATATCTTGCTGGTGGTCATTTGCTGAATATGCATAGGAACAAAGTGCATGCACTGATAATATGTTCCATGTTACCTTTCTAATATAATAGAATAGACATAGACTTCATTTAGTTGATTATTTAGCTGAAGAAGTAAGCATTATGATGCATGCCTTTGCATATTTTGTGCAAGATGCAATAGTTATTTAGTATTTGTATAATGACATTGACATGACTGTAAATCTTAGACATGTTAATTATTAGGTGACAATTCTAGTGCCATGTTCAAATATGAGTGAAGAATTTAGGAGAGCTTATAGATCACATTTGAAGTTGTAGTTGTAAGTATCTACATTTATTTAATAGTTGAATGAAACGATCAAAAGAAAATTATACATATTTATCTTCAAGAAACTACTTGGTTATAACTTATGAGTAAAACTTGGGCTGTTAAGAATTCTAGCTGCAAATTTTGTTACATTGTTAAAGATGCGGAAAATATTCAAGTAGAAGCAACTGTGAATGTCTTGCGTGAGAAGCTGTACATTTTTGGAGGTAATATATGTCCTTAAAACTGGTTCCTCCACTTGAGTCTGATAAATGTTTTCATTGATGCCTTTCGTTTTCTTTATGTGCATATTGGTCTTTGACAAATATTTGGTTTGATTGCTTTGATGGTCGGATGATTGCTACAGTTGGAAATTCTTTATTACCTGTTTGCTTCTCTTCTTAATTATGTTTTATTACTGGTGTCTTCTGTGCATTATGCATTGCTTTCTACACAAAATTTTCATCTTTTACTTATAAATTGAAGTGTTCAATCTCATTTTTTATTATACTAAAAACGAATGATAAATGCTGTTTTTACTTTTGATTTTTCCATGACATTTATGTGAACTTTTTGATTGCAGAGAAGGAAAATCTTTGTTTATATGGATTCCCCAGTGAGCAGTGGGAGGTCAATTTGCCAGCTGAAGAGGTCCCTCCAGAGCTTCCGGAGCCTGCTTTGGGTATTAACTTTGCTAGAGATGGAATGCAAGAAAAGGATTGGTTGTCACTGGTTGCGGTTCACAGCGATGCATGGTTACTTGCTGTTGCCTTTTATTTTGGGGCTAGGTTTGGATTTGATAAAGCGGATAGGTATTTTCTTTTTCCTTGCACAACTTTATGGTATGGGCATATGGTGTTGTGTGAATATTTTGTATGTGCGGATGCAGATGGTTGTGTCAATTGTGTGCAGTCTACTGTCAGTTTCATGCTACACTAGCTAGTTCTTTACCTAGTTAACTAGCTAGTTCTTTACCTAGTTAACCATCAACATCAAAAGATTTGTTTCTGTATTTTGGTTAATGACTTGCTACTGTTCTATGTTGTTGATCCATTAAATTTCTTCAATATCTGATGCCAATTTGGGAACATTGGGTTGTAAAAACCTTGTTGCCATGAAATCTCAATTCATTTTATGGTAGATGAATAATGGTAAAATGATAAATAGAGCAGAAGAGGATACCACTTTGAGCAATGGCTTACCTTTTATAATACTGGAATCTTCAAGTGCCTTACCTTGAGCTGTAATATAAATTGTAAACCTAGCAAACTGGACAGGCTTTATAAGGTGTTCTCATTGAGTGTGGCTTTTATCTTTTGATTTTTGTGTTTCACCAATAGGAAAAATGATGATTATTCTTGCTGTACAAAAAAAGGAAAGCATGACTTGTATTATTTTTTCATGGGTTATTTATTGCATGTTTAGTTTTTTTTTTTTTCTTTAATTAAAATTTTTCTTTTCCCTGGTGCACAATCTGATTGAAGTTTGTTAACTGATTGCTGAAACTGCATTTTTTTATGATGTTTCAATTTGTTAACTGATTGCTGAAACTGCATTTTTTTTTATGATGTTTCAATGGCCTCTCTTTGTGAATAGGTCCTCTGGTTTAAGGCCTACTCCTTTTTTTTTTTTTTAAATTATTATTTAATAATATAATGTGTTCGTTTATAATGCAGGAAACGCCTTTTCAACATGATAAATGATCTTCCAACAATATTTGAGGTTGTGACAGGAACAGCGAAGAAACAAGTAAAAGAGAAGTCTTCAGTTTCAAATCACAGCAGCAATAAATCTAAATCAAACCCTAAGGTACTTGATAGTTGCAATCTGCTTATGTTTTCTGTAACATTACATAAATTGCGGTCACTGGTTGAAAAATTGGTGCTCTGGTGATGTGGCCTTGTTGCACGAGCTAGTTTAATGCCATGGTTTTGTCCCAAATGGGGAATGCTATGCCCATTGTACTAATATCAATACCAATTGGAATAATTTTTTCTTCCACTTAAAAGATTTGAAGGTCTAATTTTAGTTATTAGATCTTGAAATTAATTATGGTTTTGAAATTGTTTAATTGATGTTATGTTTATTTTTTTTAAGATGTTAACGCTAGACCTGGAATTACAATAATGTCATATTAATTTTTTTTTCAGTATATGCTTCAGAATATAATGTGGAGACTTAAGGTTTTCTTGATTGGCATGTGCAGCGAGGATTGGAATCTCAGGGAAAGTATTCAAAGGCAATGCAAGCAAAGGATGAGGATGACGATGGCTTGGAAGAAGAGGAAGATGAGGAGCATGGGGAGACATTATGTGGTGCATGCAGAGAAAATTACGCATCTGATGAATTCTGGATTTGCTGTGACGTATGTGAGAAGTGGTTCCATGGCAAGTGTGTTAAGATCACTCCAGCTAGGGCTGAGCACATTAAGCAGTACAAGTGCCCATCTTGCAGCAACAAGAGAGCAAGGCCTTGATGGTGTATGGGGAGCCAGGTCTATGTGTATTATGGCATGATGGAACTGCTAACTGTGTAGTAGGTCAGGTTTGTTCTTTGTCATGGTTCCTTGATCCAGGAAAATCTATTTGAACGGTATGTGTAGGTTGCAAATGTGCTGTTTAGTTGGGTCATAAAATTAGGATATTTATGAACTCAGGTTGGGAACCATTTTCCCATGATTTGGGAGAAAGACTTGTTTTATGTTTGGTGACTCGTGTTCATATGCAATCTGTCCAGCTCTTCAAGAAGAACCAACATTTCATTTTATCCAACCTTCCACCTTTGGCTTTGCACATGCATAAATGGGGGCCATAAGCTGTCTTTGGATCTGGAAAAGAGGACTGGAAGGTGAATGCTTATTGCTAAAACAAGTTTCTTAGTTTGCAGGTGCTTAAATTTATCTTTGATCAACACGTTTAACGAACTGGAGATTTTTGGAATCTGAGTATTTATGGAAGTTTTCTCTGCGGCCACTAGAATTATTTTAGATAAGGAATTTTGTGTTTGCTTTAAAACAATTTGCTAATATCAGCTTCTGTGTTGTAACTATAAGGGTGATTGGAATGAACAAGGCACACCTGATATTCTAATAAACAAGATACAAACGAGTTGCGACGATTTGAAGCCTTGCAGGCATGAGTAGATTATCTTTAGCACTCAACTTAAACAAAGTTTCAATTGATCATCAAATTACTAGCCCAAGTCTTCTTGGACTTGTATAATGGCGATCAACAATCAAATATTTGGTTTGGCAACTTAAAAAGTTAACTCGTGTGTGTGCGAGCGTGCGTGATATTTCATAGTTATAGAAAGATGTGCATGAATGTGAAAAGGTCACACTCGTGGGTCTATGTAGGCAACCTTCTCTTGTTGTTGTAAGGGGTTATTTTTACAATTCAAGCCTCTAATCTCAAGTCATACGCAATAATATTTACTGTTTTGCCAAAATTTCTCTTTTATTATATAATAATAAGAAGAAGAAGAAGAAGAAAAAGAAGAAGAAATAGCATTGGCATCGCATAGGGTATACAAAATAGAATAAAAGAAATTGACAAAGGAAAGTAGGGAGCCTATACACAGCTTCCTATAATTCGGACGCACTTGAATTGATTTGCTACTTTTGAGCAATGAATTAATTAACTACTTGCTCCCGGAGAAAGCGGTCCTCGTATTCCTTCTTGTTCAAGTTTTTTGACACTGTAGCAACGAGCGTGTACATCAATAGATCTTGAATTTGAATATTTAGAGATATAACGGCATTAGAATTTAATAAAAAAAAAATTATCATTTATATAGTCTTACTAGCTCTACTATGAAAAAACCATTTAAAAAAAATATCACACCAAAGAACGATTTAAAAAAAATGATCACCCCGTATCAGAGGTACTGTGTTTTGAAACTTACCTCCTGTTTAAGCACGTTGTGTTGTTTGTTGATGGTCCATAGAAAAATTATAATGATTGCAAATGCAGATGGTCCATAGATACATAAGTTGGCAAATGGGTTTTCACCTTTTATGAGCCCGTTGTTTTCTGTCCTCTCTCTGCCTTCTGTTACATGACAAATAAAAGCTCTTTTTTAAAAAAAATAATAATAATTCTTTCTGCGCTAATTTGCCCCACTGTTCCCACGCCTTATCCATGTGTTCCTTCTGATCCTGTATTCCCATCTGCACCAGAGCCTTGTTTTCTTCAAACCCAATTTGAGAATAATTTCAATTTGAATTACTAAAACCCATAGTTTCTTTATTATTTTTCAGTCCTTCGGGTCACAACCATTGCATAGTTATGCTGAACTGCTAATACTCAAGTTTGGTAAATTATTCCATGTAATTGAGTCCATAAAATAAAAGTTTAAGAGTTTCACAAATAAGAAAAAGAAATTATTAAATAGGACATGTTACAGATATATATTGTCTGACCATGGCGTAAATGTAAATGCATACTTTATATTCATATGAAAGGGAGACAAGTCCCACCGACTAATTGGCCATGCATTATAATGGAGATAAAGAATGAAGGGATCCCATCACCATCAGGCGAAAGGCATTGGCAATTCTCACCTAACAAAACGTATTTCAATTTCTACTTCAATTTTTTTTATATGACTCGATCAAGTGAATTCTTCATCTCAATGCTCCACAAACATTAGATTTGTAAAAGGTTGAGCCCTGCTATGCTAAGTGTCGAAATTTCGCAGGATAAACATAGTCCAAAGTTCGAATTTTATAAGGGAAATGAAGCAAAAGCCTTGCTATTACTATACATGTGTACATAAATTTTTGCAATGACTTCCACTTTCCCCCATAATTAAGAAAGAAAAAGATGTTGAAAAACAAAAACAAAAACAGAATTTACATTGATAAGGATTTCTAGAGGGAACTGGGAATAAGTTTCCCTGTCCTCTTGTGCTACTCCATGAGTCATGAGGTAAAGCTCTCTCTGCTCTTAGTAGATAACCGTTTCAAGAATTCATATGTAGTGATCATTGTTGTTGCAGAAATTGACATTGAAACCCATCTTGGCCCCAATCCTCTGTAGCACGCAGCAAATCCGCCTTCTTTGACCAGATTTTTGACTGTTTCTATAACTGTCAATGGCTGTCTTCTTCCATTTTGTTCTGCATCTAAAACCTGCATCCTTGTCTTAATTGTATCGAGGGGCATTGTAATCATAGCTGAAACCCCACTAGCCATGGCTGCACATAACCCCTGCACTGCCACCACTGCCTTTGAATCAGGCCTATAACCAAACCCACCGTCACTAGCCGAATTCTCATCCTTCTTACATAAGTAGCCAGCAATACCGCCCCAAACAAGCCTATGTGCCACAGAGTAAGATGCCCACCAAACTGAATTAGATGGAGCGTAAGTCAATATTGAAATCCAAAATCCTCTATATAATCCCCTCGGACCATCTACATGCAAAATCCTTCGAAAAGCATCTATCCCGTTCCTGTATCTACAAGAATCTAAACCAGAGACGATAATCTTGGTATTGCTGTAGCTGCAGCCCTGAACCATGAGTCTTTGGCTCACAACATCAATTGGGGTCCAAACAAGCTGTGCAGCCATAGCCGAACTTAAACCAGCAGCAGCATTAGCAATAACAGTAGCCGTAGTATCCGAAAATCCTAATCTAACAGTTGCAGTCCCAACACTGCTCTTGGTCACCTCAAGTGCAGTCATGTAAAGGGCTCTTGCTGGGATTGTTCCCATCAAAGAAGTACCAAAACCCCTATAGAAACCTCTCACACCTTCATGATGCATAATGGAAAATGACAATTTGAGGGATGAAATTTGAGTTGGAGAAACTTGCTGTCTAGTCTTTAAAACGACAACAGGGTAAAGAGCAGCTGAGACACCAGAAAATAAAGCAGCTCCAAGAAAGAAAAACTTGGATTTGTCAAGCATATGCCAATCTATCTCTGCTGGTATATGAATCTCTGATGCCGAATCATTCTCGGCCGCACCCAGACTCATTTTAGCCACTGTTTTTAGTACCCAATAATCAATCTACTAATTTTAAGTATTCCTCTTTAGGAATCAATCACAGAATAAAACTATTCCAATTCGCTAAATAGTGTTGATCTTGTTAAAAAGTAGCTCTTACAGCTAAACTCAAACTCAAAAAAAAAAATCTGAATTTCAACTAGTAGTTCACTATTCTCCTAAATAAGAAACAGGTAAAAAAAAAGAAAAATCTTGAATTTAATCAATCAGAGAAATGGGTGGTTGGTCGAGCAGCGAGTAAATTTTTGATGGATATTTTACTTTTTTCCTTTGCTCAACCAGATTAAAGAACGGACGTGGATGACCAGAAAAGGATCAAACATTACTTGCCAGTAAAAACCCAATTCAATAGTGATATATTGAACTTTTACCAGAGAGATTCAAGAGCATAATATAGCCATCTTCACCACCGCTTACATCTCCATAAAAACCTAGGAAAAAAAAAGGAAAAGAAACTAAGAAACCCCAACTGGAGAGACAGAGAGAAAAAGAGGGAGAAATTAAAAGAAAGCATAGAACAGCGAGTAATTACAAGGAAACACGTGGAAGAGAAAAAGTGGATATCACATCAAGCGAAGTGGGCTCTATTCGCTCAGTATTCCCTGACGAATGTTAATTGTATTTATTTTGAGCGATTGTTTAATAATTTTTTTATTAATTAAAAAATATTAATTATTATATTTTTTTATAAATAAATTTATAATAAATATTATTTAATTAATAAAAAAATTATTCAATAATTATTTTTTAAAATAACTTTAATAAATATTTTTTTTATTTGTTAACAGAGATAAAACGGGAAAGAAGACAATGAAAGTGAGGAGGGTTTGGCGGATCGAGGAAAGTGGACACGTGTCCTTTGTCATATCGAGAAATTATCAATATATTATTATTAGCCGGTTAATAAAGCCAGCCTACTGTTCGTTTACTAAGCAGCTTACTGCTCAGTGCTGACTAAACTAATTTTTTTTTATAATTCTATATTTTTAATTGCTTTGCCCTCTGATTTTTGTTTCGTTTTCTGTTTCTGTTTAACGAAAATCTCTGTGGATGTTCTTATCTCTTATCCAACATTATGATGTTAAAGCTGCCTTCTATTTTTATTTTATTTTATTTTAATATTACAGTTGAAGAGAAGAGGCGATCTTATATATATTCAGAAGATAAATTATACCTAAACATATTTAATATCATTAATCTAAATTAATACACACTATTTATAAATAAATTAAATAATAAATAAGAAGAAAACAGAGAGATGTTTAAAAGACATAGTAATAAAATGGGAACAAAAAAGAGGGATAAGAAGAGAGGAAACTCTAGCATTGTTTGAGATATATATATATATATATATATTTATTTATTTTTTATAAACTAATTTTAATTATTTAATTACATAAAAAAATATAAGTAAAATTAGAGAATAAATAAACTGTATAAAAAATAAAAATATTATTTAAAAAATTATAAATATCTTATAATAATTACGTCAATACTTAATTTATTTATACTCAATTAATAATAATATATTCTTAATTTTTAATTTTTTTTAAAATATTAATCATTTTTATATTATTTATAAAAAATTAAAAAATATATATATCTCTAAAATAATATGAGAGTGTTATTCTAATCTAAAATAAAATTGATAATAAAGAATAATATTTTATGTTAAATATAAAAAAATTTTATTTTTAGTTATATATGTAAGAGAAAAATTGATAAAAGAGAAGTAAGATCACTGTTAAATATTAGAATAGATTTCAATCTATATTAACATTAAAATAGTCTGCAATTGAATTTTTTAATATTGAAAAGAATTTGAATATAAATTTATCTTTTTAAATTAGTGTTAATATTTTAATTTTTTTTTCACTGGATTAGGATATTTTTAAATTCGATGTAGAACAATATTAAAACTAATGAACACTTAAATTTTTGAATATTGAATGAAGAAAATTCTAACATAAATTTATTATTCAAATCAAAGAGTACATATAATTTTAATTAATAAATTATGTCTAACCTCGATTTTTATTAAGACAAAAAAAAATATATCATTGATGTTTATATATTTTTTTAGAATATTCTATTTTAGAGACTCAATTATTTTGTCAACCAATTGTTGATTAGTTAAGGTGACAATTCATGCTGCTATTGTAGGAACTAGCCAGCGATTACTGAACAGAAAATTAAGAAAACAAGAAGAGAATAGGGGCTGGGGGGTGGAGGGTTTGGGTTGCGCCAGGCGGCGGCTCCGCTGTGTATTTGCAGTGGCTACTTCTAAATCATATGGTCTACCCCCACAGTAACATCATTAATCCATTTCATCTATCTGCTCCTTTTTTCAACCTGATCATCTTCTGTATCTCTTGACGTTGTTGGTCCAGAAATATTTTTTTACTTCTTAAATTTTCATTATCTTGTTGGATTTGTCATAATTATACTGTTAGAATCACTCACATGAATCAAAATTTTTTTGGCTGAATGCATAATTCCAATGCTATATTTTTATATATGAAAAAGAATTGTTGATATCCTAAATTTTTATAAAAATTTCTTAAATAATTCAATTTTTAATTTCATACTTATTAAATAATTTTTTTGTGTAAAAATAAATTGTGCGTAAATTATATTTAATTAATGTTAAAAATTTTATATATTTAGAATAAATTTTAAAGTAATAAAAATTAAATTAAATTCCTATAAAATTTAAATTTCAAAAGTAAAGCAGTTTAATATAGAATAAAATTATAGGAAATTTCTATTTTTTTTCTCTCCCCTATCAAGCAATTGAGTGATAGAATAGTCGAGTTCAATATGCACAGTAGCAATTCTGCAATTTTCTTATATTTGGATAGCAAACTTTAAAAATGTATATTTTTCTCATTTTAATTTCAACTTCAGCATATAATTTATCAGTCTGAAATTCTATATGTATATATACTTTAATATGACATAATTAAATAGCATATACAGTACCAAAAACACATAATTTTAAATGTTGAAATACGTCAACTCTACCATATGAGAAAGTTCATAGAAAAGTACTTGAAAAATTATTTTAATTGATGAAACACATTTTGATAATTTTATACAAAAAATTTGATATATTGATTAAATATAAAGTAGAGTTTATTTTTTATATAAAAAGAAAAAGGTACAGCTTATTTGCTTTTTTTTTTTTTTGTGGTATTGAATAGGATATTGAAAACTTGGGATGAAGTTTCATACTTTTGGATATATTGATAATACGGTGATGAAGAGTAGTGTTTGGATGTTTAGCACTTATTATAAATATCCATACAGCACTATCAAATACTTTTCATACCAACTACCCTTCCACACTTTTCCCCCATCATAGAAATCGTATATACGTATAATATTAGTCCTTTTTTTTGTCCTTTTCCTGTTGAATGTATTAATTTTAGCTCTAAATTTTTATCAATCAGACTGTATCTTCAACTTCTATATATATATATTTTTAATTTTCAGTTTCTAATTCCATAAGATAAATATATATATATTTAAATTATAATCTATTGAATGTGAAAATACAGATTCTAAAATATAATAAAAAATAAAAAAAATTAAATTTCAATTTTTTTTCATCATAAGCGATAATGTTATTTTTGACATTTTAATATATTTTAAGAAATGAGAAATTAATTCTAAATCTATTGTCAGAATAATATGTAGTTATCACTCTATGTTGTTATGTATATGTGTTGTGAATAAAGAAAAGAAAAGTAAAAAAGCAAAAGAAGAATAAAAGAAGTAGGGGAAGAGAAGAAATAATAGTAGAAATAAAAAGAATGAAATGATATGTAATAATACCATTTAATATTGTTTTCAAAAAAATACAATTTAATATTTTAAATGAATCAAGTTGTGATAAATTAAGAGACAAGTTGTGATAAATTAAGAGAGATATTTTTGCTTTTACTAGTAAAAATGAATAATCATTACAAATATTGTATTACATATTAAAATTCTCATTTTATCCTTATTTTTTTTTATTAAAATCTCTATTTTACACTCATTTGATTTATCACAACTTGATTCCATAATATTTTCTATTTTATATCAAAATTGAAAATTTTAAAGATGGATCTAGTCAATATTCATACTCATGGACTATACCAATTAAAAATTATAATTTAAAAAAAATTAATTAAAATTATTTTTTTAAACATTATAGTTTAAATGAAAATTTATGATTGGTCTAATTTATGAGTGTGAACATTGACTATATCAATAGTAGAATTTTCCATCAAAATTTCCCTTCAATATAGCTAATGATTCCCACGTGAATGATTTCTCAAATGCTTGTTACAATAGAATTCATCGTTCCTGCTAACAATAAAATCCTACAACTGACTAATAGTATTGCAGCAAAAAAAGACTCATCTCCTCTAATCATCACACTCTTCCAGCTGGATAATCAATTCTCTTCAAGAATAATACCCATGTCAGTATCAACCTCGTTATGCATCTTCCAAAATAGAAGCTTATAAAGAACTTCCATTCCCACAAGTACATCTGCTGACCTTTCAGGAGCTGTTTCTCTTTACAGGCCCAATTCCAACACAGTCCTAGGTCCAGGCAATATTCTCCTCCTGAAAGTATCCTTGTCTTCAAGGATGACTTGTTGAATCGGTCATTAAAAATCATTAAGTAAATTGTTAAAAATCATCTCCTGGATAAAGTAGTATTGACTGCTATTACAACACACATCATGTCTTGCTTTCTTCTTCCAAAAACTTTCTGTCACAGCTTAAATATGAATCTTTTTAAATTCTGGTGGAACCAATTTAATAAAGATAAAGGCTTAGTTTGGAGAAAATGGGATGCTCTGGCCATATCTAAATCTTCAGGAGGTTTGTATTAACAGTACTCCTCCTATCTCAAAGGTGCAACACGTTAGTACTGGGAATGATAAGGTTGCCCTCAAAATATGGATTCTAAAAAATTTGAAGGAGATATGTGATAAAGATAAGGATAGTCATTGAGTAGTTAATTCATATATAATTAGTAGTTATCTGTTTTTTATTATTTTTCCTCTATTTAAATCATTCTGTTCATTGTTATTTTTTTTTATAATTGATTAGTAAGACTTATGACCTTCATCATATAATAAAAGATAATATTATTTTGTTTCTTTTTATTATTCTACTCTTTTCTTCTTGGTATCAGAGCTTGAAGGACCTAAGCATGTACTTAAACTGCAACAATCCAAAACTTTGTCTTTATTAATCATTTCCTCTTTAGTTCATCAAGCCATTTAAGATATTCAATCGTTTCCGTTTGTCTTAATCGTTAGAAAACCAAAATCCCTAATCGACAGAGCTTCAAATCATCTATCCATATCCCAAATCGCAGAAACTCAACTCTTCAAACTGCAGATGATCAATTGTTGATAGTAATCTCAAAATTGGAAAAAAAAAAACCTTGCGCAAATTGAATGTTTCTTCCAATACGTAAATCATAAGGGTTTTCTTTCTAGACTTTCAAATGCCTTTTATCTCCTTCCAGACTTCTAAATCGCTGCAATTTTTTTTCTTTTTCTTTTGTGTTATATATATATATATATTGGTTCAGTTCTATTTGTTTCTATTGTTTCATAAATCCAAATGCTTCTTCATACTTCAATCGACAGAATTGCAAGTCATATTTCAGAAAAACAAAAAAGGTTCCATCTTCAATCTCACACAACACAATTTCATTGTGTTGAGAACAAACAAAAATCCTAATCTCGCACAACATAGTTTCGTTGTGTAGAGAACAAACAAAAATTCCAATCTCACACAACACAATTTCGTTGTGTAGAGAACAACCAATTCAAAGAAAAACCACACAAATGGCAAACGTCTGGTCATTTTCAAGAAAGTTACGGACTTGTCAGTGGGATTTAAAATTTCATTTTTCATTTATTTTATTTTATTTTTCAAGTGGTTTGGAGGCATTAAGAATCAGAAGAAACTCGCATACTTGTCAATGGATTGAAAAAAAAACTTCCCACGCAGTTTGAGAAGCATAGAGAATAACAAGAACACCAAACTGAGCCTTCAAACCTCGGCTCAGTTTGCGGGAGGATATTAACAGTACTCCTCCTATCTCAAATATGCAACACGTTAGTATTGGGAATGATAAGGTTGCCCTCAAAATATGGACTCTCAAAAATTTGAAGGAGATATGTGATAAAGATAAGGATAGTCATTGAGTAGTTAATTCCTATATAATTAGTAGTTATCTGTTTTTTATTATTTTTTCTCTATTTAAATCATTCTGCTCATTGTTTTTTTTTAATTGATTAGTAAGGCTTATGACCTTCATCATATAATAAAAGATAGTATTATTTTGTTTCTTTTTATTATTCTACTCTTTTCTTCTGTTTGGGCTTTATTTTTTGGGAAAGATAAAAAAAATTTGAAGGAGATATGTGATAAAGATAAGGATAGTCATTGAGTAGTTAATTCCTATATAATTAATAGTTATCTGTTTTTTATTATTTTTCCTCTATTTAAATCATTCTGCTCATTGTTGTTTTTTTTTTGTAATTGATTAGTAAGGCTTATGACCTTCATCATATAATAAAAGATAGTATTATTTTGTTTCTTTTTATTATTCTACTCTTTTCTTCTGTTTGGGCTTTATTTTTTGGGGAAGATAAAAAAATAATGCCTTAAATTTTCTCAAAGATAGAATTGTAGCTAAAGTGCAATCATGGAAGCATTATTTCTTATCCTTTTCGGGTAGAGAAGTCCTTATTAAAGTAGTATTGACTGCTATTACAACACACATCACGTCTTGCTTTCTTCTTCCAAAAACTTTCTGTCACAGCTTAATATGATTCTTTCTAAATTCTGGTGGAACCAATTTAATAAAGATAAAGGCTTAGTTTGGAGAAAATGGGATGCTCTGGCCAGATCTAAATCTTCAGGAAGTTTGGGCTTTAAACAGTTTGAGATTTTCAATATTTCTCTGCTTGCCAAGCTTGGTTGGAAACTTGTGATGGGATCCAATTGTGTTTGGGGAAGGTTCCTAAAATCTATTTATTTCCATGATACCTCTTTTCTTGAAGTTAGAATTGTGAGAAACCCATCTTGGGGTTGGAGAAGCTTATTGAGAGTTAGAGACCTAATTTTAAAAGGTATCAGATGGCAAATTAGGAGTGGGAGGGATATTACTATCTGGGGGGATCCTTGGGTTCCTAATCTTCCAGACTTTAAAATTACATCTCCTAAACCTCAACATCTTAATTTATCCAAAGTCTCATATTTAATTACAAATGGCAGATGTTGGATCTATATCAGCAGTATTTTATGAAGCTGAAGCATGGGCTATTCTTATGATTCCTATTGGACCGAGGGATGCAAATGATCATATCATCTGGCACTTTGATAAAAGAGGTAAAATTTCAACTAAGGCAGTTTATCATTACCTTTGCAATTCAGCTTTTTCTTCCTTGCATCCTGGAAATTCATCTTCTAACTCTCATATTTGGAGGAGCATTGGAATCTCAGTATTCAACCTAAAATTAAATGTTTCTTATGGAGACTATGTACCAATTCAGTGCCAGTGTTAGAGAACCTACAAAAAAGAAGTTGTGTAACTGACATCTGTCCTATTTGCTCTAAATAAGTTGAATCAATGATGCACTGCTTTTTAAATGCGAGCATGCCAGCGCGACATGGTTTTCATCTAATGTGGGCATAGATCCTTTAGCTCTTCATTCTTCCTCTTTTATTGATTGGTGGGCAGGCATTTCTAAAATCTATTGCGGCCCTAACAAGAACTCTTGGCTTTCAAAAATCAGTCTCTTTTGCTGGTATATTTGGAAAGCTAAGAACAACTTTTGTTTTGAAGGCTTGTCTCCTGATCCATTGGATACAGTAAGCAAAGCAGGTATCTCTGGTGCTACTTTTATGGAAGCCCAAAATGCTCATTCTTCTCCTTTTGTTGAATTAAGGTGGAGAGACCATCATGCTCATCTGAATTCTACTCTGAGCGTATTGCAAAAGCCTCCTCTAGGGAAGTTTAAAATCAACTCCGATGCTACTTATTCTAAATCAAATAGATTCGTTGGCACTGCAGTTATTATTAGAAATCATGAAGGGAAGATCATTGACGGTGTGGCTTGCTTAATTGAGTCTATTTCTGCATTAATTAATGAAGCTTAAGCTCTATGGATAGCAGTTCAAAGAGCCATCGCTTTAGATTTATCTGCTTGTTGCTTTGAATCGGATAGTCTCATCTTAATTAAAGCTATTAATGATTCAGACTCTTGCCCATGGGAGATAGAAGCTATAGTTTTAAATATTAAAAAGGATGCTAGAAAGTTTGCTTCTTGTTCATTTTCTCATATTCCCAGGAATTGTAATAGAACTACTGACTGGATTGTTTCGGCTCTTAAAAAGTCTCCTCTAAATCCTGATTGGCTTGTGAACCACCACCCTCAATTGGAGGAGCTACTTTTTTATGACTCTTGACTCTTGTTCGGTTTAATGCATTTGAATCATTTTCTGATTAAAAAAAAAAGACCAATAGTTATATTTAGGAGAAAATTACACCAAATATCTCTTCCTATCTTTTGATTTTTAGTTTCACGGGCCACACCTCTTATTTTTTCCTTTTTAAAAAAATTATACTCTCCATCATTTTTTATAATTTTTTTTTTATTTTTCCCATAAATATTTTAATTATTTTATAATTAATTCATAATAATTTTATAATAAATTATATAAATTCATAAATTTATAATAAACACGTAATAAACTCATAATGAATTATATAAATTTAATATTTTTATAAAAAAAAATTATAAACTCTTATAAATTTAAAAATATTTTTAAAAATATGGTGAGTTTGAATTTTTTATTTTTTTTGACATTTTTGTAAAGACTCTTTTTATATCTATAAAACACGCTCTTTTTTCTCAAATGTACCTTTTCGACAGTATTTTTTTTATTTTTGTAATTTTTTATTTTTATTTTTCTTGATATGTTTATATTTATATTTGTTTATTTAATTTTTTATGTCATATTCTCAATATACACACAAAAAATATATATACATAATATATATAGAGTGTATATATACAAAATAGATACAATAATATAAATAATATCTGTTAAACATTTACAACACAGTTTATACTGTAACATCCGTAATTTTTTAAAAATAAATTAAATAAATAATTTAAATGAAAAATTAAAGAATTAGAAGTGAAAAAATAAAATGTATATGTAAAATATAAATAGATTTTATATAACATATACAAAAGTCAACATTAAAGAAGAAAGTCAAATGGCCAAATGGAAGAATTGTAAATATTCTTTATAAAATTAAAATTAATGATTTTAATTTAAAAATAAATTATTTATGAATGAAAGATAAAAATTATTATTTTTAAATTAATTAATTAATTAATTAAAAATATTAAAATTATATATATATGATCTTAAATTAAAAGTCAAAAAGAAAGATAAAATATCAAAATTTACATCTTCTTCTTCTTTAAGGGGCCGAACCTCCATGGATGAGAAAACAAGATTTTTTCTTCTTCCATACACCAAGGTTTAAAGGGATTTTCAAGAATTGATAAGAGAATTGGAAGTTTCTCAATCAATTGATAAGCTTTTTTTTTTTTTATCAATTTCTAAGTTTTATGAAAAAATATGAATATGTGAAGTTTAAGTTTTTATTTAAGCATGATTTAATTACTTGAATGTGTATGTATGATGCTATTTTGAGTACTAAGTAATGATTTTTAAGTTAGATAGAAGAAATGATTAAATTTGGATTGAGTTTGAATGAAGAAGATGAGTTTAGGGTTATGTGTAATTTGAAATTTTGAAATTATGTATTTTAATTGTTCAAATGGATATAAAAGATATTATTTTGATGCTTAAATAAGGATTATATGGTTAAATGATGAATTTAATCAAGTTTGGTTAGAAATTGCGAGAGGTAGTGTTGAATTTAGGATTTTGAAAGAGAATTTTTAAAGTATGGTGTTTATTTAATTTTAATGAATAAATCATGTTATTAAAATATGTAAATGTTGTATATGGGCTTAGATTAGCATTTGGAATGAGTTGGAATAAAGAATTGGATATAAAGAGGCTTAGGGCACATTTTAGAATTTTGTTAAAGAATATGTGTTTATTGGATTTAATTGATTAAAACATATTCTAATATGTTTTTTAATAATAAAAATAAATTTAAAATATCAAGTAAAATGTGATGGAATGGAATTCTAAAGTTAAAATAAGGAAAGTCAAATTTTAGAAAAGTGATTTAAATGATACTTAATTAGGGTTATATGTTTGAAATGTCTTAAAATATAATTCTAATTATTATATTTATACATATTTTGAATGGGCATTAAGTAGAAACAATTTGTCCTACCTTAGTATCGAAGGGCATTATAAAAGTGGGAGTTAAAGAGATATTTTAGCTTGAGTTTGAATGTTAAATTAAGGTATGTATATACTTTTGATAATTTAAAGGCATTTGCATTTAATTTGGCTTAATACATTTTGGATAGAAAATGTGTTAGCTATTTGACTATTTGAACATTCATATATATTGTGATATGACATGTGAATTGATGAGTATGTATTATGTACATTATGAAAAGCCATTATTAATGGCTAAAATGAAGGGAATATGATTTATGTGAATTATGTGAAAATAATCCAAAAATATTTAGTTAATATAATTATAATGCTAAATGGCATACATTGTGATAAAGTGATAAAATATAATGAATTAAAGTGATTTGCCATTGTTATGAATGAGAAAATGAGTAAAAGAGGCAATGAGATAAGAGAATTGACTATGGTAAATATGTACTATTTATGTGTTGCTTAGTATATTATTTAATTTCAGAGTTTTGTGTTTGATGGCATACCTATGAGATTATTCTCATCATTTTCTTTTGGAGCTAAACGCTGGGCGTTACTGATATATGATTTGCTTTCGGAGCTAGACGCTGGGCGTCAATGATATTTGATTTGCCTTCGGGCTAGACGCTGGACGTCACTTGTATTGCATTTGAGCTAGACACTGGATGTCAATATAAATCAAAACAGTAACTCTGAAATTTGAATAATATACTATGTTAGTTGGGCCCAATGTTTATGTATGGGTTACTGTGATGTTTAAGAAGAATGATAAATATGAATAAAAGTGGATTTACATATTATATTGTAAAATGTCATGATACAACATAATGCATTGTCATTTCTTTTAAACTTTCATTATTATCAAAGTATATACCGCTAGACTTTTAATTTAGCGAAATTTAAATTCATCGCGCAGGTGTAAATCTAGAGAGTTCATCTAGACCTGGTCAGATATAGACTGGAGATTGTTTGAGCTCGAGATGATTTTACTGCCAGAGGGACATATTCATGTGCTATTATATATACATTTTATGTTATAGTACATTTTATCATTTTGTATATTATGTTTATATTTTCGAAAATATTATAAACTATAAAGAATATTTTGGATAAATTGTATAAGTGTGAATGTGTATATATATATATATATATATACATATATGAATGTTTTGAGGAAAATAGTTGGAGATTGAGAAGTTTGGGTGAAATATGTAATTTATTTTTTAAGTGTATTTTTCTGTATGTTGAGTATTTTTGAAATTTTTGAAATGTCTAATTTACAGATAAAATTTTGGACTATAAAATACTCATTTTGAAAACTTAAAACTAATAAAGAATATTTTATTAATTTATTAAAAATACATTTTAAAGTGTTTGAAATTTTAAATGAAAATTTTTTATTAAATTAAGTTGTGATATTTTTATACTTTATATGAATATTTTACATATACTGAGTTTATGTATTATATATATAGGGTATAAGGGTGTTACATATACTATACATTTATATAATATTTTTAATATTTATTTAAATTTATTTTTTAATTTTTTATTCTTCTAATATTTACACAATATTCAATAACTTTTATATAAAATACACATAACTTAAATAATAATTGTATAACACACACTTAACATCTATAAAATATTTACAACATCTTAGAAATATACACAGAATATCTACCAAACATCTAACAAATATCTACGTAATAAAATTAATATTTTTTATTTTTTTATGTGTATAATATATAAAATTTATTTAAAAATAAATTTAATAATTTTTATTAATATATTTTTATATATTTTACTTTTTTTAGTGTTTTTTATTTTTTATAATTAAAATTAAAATATTTTCCTTTATAAAAAATTATAAATTTTATATGTTGAAAAATAATTTAAAATATTAATTTTTATTATTTTATTAGAATATTTTTATTTAACAGTTAAGTTTTAAAAAAATAAAAATAAAAATAAAATATTAATTGTAATGAGAAAATATGTATTTTTTAAAAAAAAATTATTTCAGTGAAGAGTGAGGTATTTTTAAAATTTGCTTAAATTTTTTCTAAAATTAAATATTTTTATTTTTTATAGCATTTTTAAAATAAAATTTATTTTTTAAAGTCTATATTTGGTGCTTGATACCATACTAAAAAAGCAAATGCCCATATAACAAGTAGATTATTTATGGATTAATTTTTTTTCTTAAGATTGATTATGTTATGTCACCGTTTCTACCTTATTCATCTTATAAACTTTTCTTATGTTTAATCCCTTTTTATTTTTTAAGAGGGTTTTACATAATTAATCTTAAACAATAATGAATTTTAAAAATACTACACTTTAAAAAAAAATTAAACTTTTTTTATTTTATTTCAATTTTTATTTTTTTCAAAATTTAATATTAAATAATTATATTCCAATAATAATAATAATAATTAGTATTTTAAATTATTTTTTTAACATATAAAATATATTATTTTATAAAAAATTTTAATTTTATTTTCAAATAAGAAATAAGACTCATAAAATTTATATAAAAAGTAAAATTATAAAACATTTTCAGTAAAAATAATTAAATTTATTTTAAAATATTTTTTTATGTATTATACAAATAAAATCAAGCTAAAAAATTAAGTTTATTATACATATATTATTAGGAATGAGCAAAAAAAACTGAAAATCGACCGATTCGACCATCACCCGACCAACATGATCGACTATGTCAGTTAAAATTTACTGATTTGGTCGGTTTTAATTTGTATATTTATTAAAAAAATCAATCGAACCCGACAAATTCATTAAAAATCCGACCAAACTGATCAAACTTATTATTATTAGTCGGTTTTTAAAATTTTTTTTTCCAACCGCTATTAAGTGGTCAGGTTGATCGAGTCTTAAAATTTGATTAATCCGACCGACGTTCATACTAATATATTATATGTATGTCTATATTTATTGTATTTATATTATATATATATTATGTATTATGCATATATGCTTATCAATTTCTTGAGATTTGCAATCACTCTTTATATATTTATGTTAAAAAAAATTAATCAAAACGTAAACAAATGCTGTATGGTTGCATAAACAGCAGCGCCACAAATTCCTCATCAGAAGTTTGCAGCATAAAAAATTAAAAAAAAAAGTGTAAAAAGCAGTATAAATGAAAAAGACAAAATATAAATATGTAAGAAAAAAAATGTATAACCATAAAAAAGGAAATTATAAAAAAATAAAATATACGTGTAAATTCCCTTTTTTTTTTTTAACTTGCAAGGGAATGTATACAGGGAAAACACTTTCTTATATGTGTAGTTTTTTTTTTTCTTATATGTGTAGTTTTTATTGCCATTTTTCAAAAAAACAATTGACTTAATTTGTGTGTTTTGTTTTTATCTTTAGTGAAAAGAGATTTGTTTTAAATTGATCCTATTTTGTTATTATCGATTGAGGTACAACGCTGAATTTAGCATGGGGCCAACGACGAAATCAGAAACCTAACGAAAGAAGTAATTTTTTACCAAAAATTGAGTAAGAGGGTCTAACGAACTAAAAATAATATTTAATATTTAATATTATAATTAAATTTTAAATTTTTTATTATAAATTACTATTAATTTTTTTATTATTTATTAAATTTTTTTTATATATTTTTATTTAATTCTTGAATCTAATAATTTATTTATAGAATTTTATTAAAAATTAAAAATTAATATTTAAAAAAATATTAATAAATATTATTATATATATTTATAATTGATAAGAATTTATTAAAAGTATATAATTTTATAAAAAGGGTATAATTATATATATATGTAATTTTAATTTTATATAATTTAAATAATTTTAATTTAAAAGTATATAATTATATATAATTTTAATATATATTAAATGAATATAATTTATTAATTATATATATAATATTATTTTATAAAATTATATATAATATATAATAAAAAAAATTATATATTCAAAATAATATATATATATATATATATATATATGTTAAAGGGATAGGGAAGGGGTCAGCCAACCCCACTGATTTCTCTGTGCTTCCGCTCCTGATGGGGCAACGAGATTTGCTTGTTCATTGTCCATAATATATATATATATATATATCGTTTGTTAAAGAATTAAAATTATCAAAATTGCTCTTAATACATTATTGCATAATTCATAAATTTTTTAATTATTTATTTGTTATATTTAATTATTATTAAAATACAAATCATTATTTTGATTTCTTTAGATTATTAATCTATTTAAAGAATAGAATCAATAGTTTTTTTTATTTTTAATTATAAAGATTTTTAAAAATATCTTTATTAAAATTTTTAGTTATTGTTAATGTTTTTGTTTGTATATTTATTTGTAGAATATATGTATACTATAATTTAATTAAATTAATAAATAGTTAAATACAATACAGTACAATAAATGTTGAAAACTGAGTTCTTCCATAACCTTCTAGATAATAACAAACGAAACTCCTGGAAATTCCTAACTTTCGCCACTTCTATCCAGAAGCTTCGTTAGAAACCACTATAAATTTCCCAAAATCCCTCAACCATCATCACTAGCGAGCGGCAAAGCAAAACAATAAACATTTCTTCTATCAATACTCAAAAATATCAAAAGATCACCAACTCAGAAAGATGGATTTGAGGTTAGTGGGTCTCGATTCACCACTTTTCCACACTCTCCAGCAAATGATGGACGTCAATGAGGATTCTGACAGCAAATCTTTCAACGCTCCGACACGCACTTACGTCAGGGATGCGAAGGCGATGGCTTCCACTCCGGCTGATGTTAAAGAGTACCCCAATTCCTATGTGTTTATCATCGATATGCCTGGGTTGAAGTCTGGGGATATTAAGGTGCAGGTTGAGGATGAAAATGTGTTGTTGATTAGTGGCGAAAGGAAGCGCGAGGAGGAAAAGGAAGGAGCTAAGTATGTGAGAATGGAGAGAAGGGTTGGAAAGTTTATGAGGAAGTTTGTGCTGCCTGAGAATGCTAATACTGATGCTATTTCTGCAGTTTGCCAAGATGGGGTTTTGAATGTTACTGTCCAGAAATTGCCACCACCTGAGCCCAAGAAGGCCAAGACTATTGAGGTCAAAATTGCGTGAGGAGAAAGGACCAATGCGTCTTGTTTGGTTGGTACGGGGATAAATAATGTTGGTTTTTGATGCCAACTAGTATGAACTATGGGTAGTGTTTTTTTAAGGGTTTTGTTTAGGTGTTTTAATCTACTTGTGTTTTTATATTTAATTTTTGTTATTTGAGTGGCATGCTTTCCTTGTGGTTGGGTTTTTATGTAATAGACATGTTCAGTCGCTTATATAATTAAATATTTTTTTCTCTGCTACTTCTTTTTGTTGATAGTATTAGTATTAGTATTACTATTATTTACTGTTATAGGAAGAATAAGATAAACTTTAAAAAAGGAAAAAAAATGAGACTCAAAGAAGAGTTACAGCATTTTAAACTTTCCAAGTTTTGTTGAAACTTCTATGTTTTTGCGATCTTCCTCCGCATAATCAAACTTAAGTACAATAACTTTGATAATCCGCTGAAGAGAATTGGCGCCTGACGTCTGTTTCTGTTCCATTGACTATATTTTTTAAAATGACATTTCTGGATTGGAGGAATGCCAGGAGAATTTCTACTTCCAACTAATTCTTCTGAATCATTAGCCGTGCTTTTCTTCACAAACAGAGCAATAAAGAAGCCTTCCTTGTCCCCCGCAGGATCTGTACGAAGCAAATGATCAGCTGCAATACAAGAAACGAACAATTGTTACAATTAGGTTAACATTTAAACAATTGTGGAAAGCTTTCAATCTCTTTACAAGCTCTTTTCCATTATGCTTTGTAACAAACAGTCATTAGTAGAAAATAGTACTTACAGCCCTCAAAAACTGGGAGACCACGGCGAGGCCACTGAGGAAAGGGTGTTACCAGCTGAAAGCCATGGGATGTAGCAAGGGGTAAAACTGATCTCACAACATCTTCATTTTCAGTTTGGTTGATGGAGCATGTGCTGTAAACAACTCTTTCAACGGCTGGGACTGCAATTGATCAGTTAGAGCTTTTCACAATGAGAATACATAACATAGAGACTTCTATAAAACCATCTAATGAATTATCTACTGAAGTCCAACGGAAAGACGACTATGATACCATGTTTAAAGCACTCCACTGACATTTTAAAAAAAAAACATACAGGATAATGCATGGGCCAGAGCTTTCTTTTGAAAAGCTGCAAGTCTGTTCAGCCTTTCAGTGTGAGCAGCATCAACAGAATGAGATGGGAGTAAATGGTCTAGTCTCTGAGCAGCAATACCAGATCCAGAACAAGAAGGATCTAGAAGGATTGCTCGGATCTGCAAGAACGCATTTAAAAAGAGCATAAGAAGTCCAGTTGAGAAGATGGATTGTCTACAAAATTCAGCTTGCTAACAAAAATATTGAAATTGTTCACATTTAATGACGGGGCTACAAGCTTAATTTATGCATGATTAAAGCAGGATGAAAAATGAGAAGCAATTGTTCAGCGAGATGATGAGATATGAATGCTGGAAAGTTGAGTGCTATGTTAAATCATCATACTCCACAAATGCCAAGGACTGATTATTTACCTTTGAGAAAGAAGGATCTTTTGGATTTAAGTTCAAGAAATCAGCATTCAGAACTTCAATATCTAGAAGTCAGGTTAAGGCTGAACACAATTCGTAACAAGTCAAATAAAATGGATGGAAGACGACCAGATGAGAAGCATAGAATGTGATTATAAAAAAATTAGAGCATCTAAGAAGCCATTTTTTTATCATCTTTCAAACGCTGTGAAAAAGCAATCTCAGAAAAAGGGTAAACAAGTATAAAGCTAAAAACTTGGGAGTACCGAAAATGAAAATAAGAAGGCAAATGATAATTAAAATGTCAGGAAATTATAAACAGAATACTAGCAGCACCAGAGAGTCTGACAGTGTCTTCTAGACGTTTAATCCTGTCTTTATTCAACTCACATGCTATAATTCTTCCCTTTCCTTTCATAAGGGAGGCAAGATGAACAGTTTTATTTCCTGGAGCAGAGCATGCATCAAGGACCTTCAGAGAAAATACCATGCAGATTGCATCAGATGTAAAGAAATAACATATGAACAATTATCCTACGGGCCATTATGTCACTGTCAAAACCACACAAAATGTTAATCATGCCAGTCATAGACATTTATACAATGATTTTTTTTAGTTTTCTTTTAACAATATTTTTCACTTGCATGTCACATTTTAACAGAGAGCACAAATTATTCCATTATACTCATATTTTGAATGAATAAAAATCTTGTAATTCACCAGTACCCAAGCTGTCATCCCCCATAAGAATGTTTCTACAAGTATGCTAAAACACCAACTTCAATTGCCTGGATGTTGGAAAACCACTGGTTTCTTGTATTACGGTAAAATATCATAGAAAAAAGTATCCACAAGAAGGGAAAAAGTCATACAGCCGAAATTGTCAATTTGTCATTCAATGTTCATTTTAGATAAATTATGGAGGAAGATAATAACAGCAGATGACATGAAGCAGGAAAGGAATGTCAAAAGTAACTATTATTAAAAGTGAATGTTTAATCACCAGAGCACACCTCCCAGTTTGGTTTGGGATCAAGGACTGTTGCCACCATTGAACTTGCCTTCCCCTAAAAAAGTAGAAAATCCCAAAGTGACCAAACAAAAAGATCCAAAAATAAGATATACCAACAAATCAAGGAGCCCAAATAACTTCTTATTATAACAAAGAGTCATAATCCTTGGATGTAGAGAATAAGAAGCTCAAACAAGACAAGCTTGAGAGTCAAAGAAGTCTAATACTTTGTCTAAGGTTATGTATCTGCATTGGTCTGATGATGGTTCTGATTCTTGTACAGTATATGGACTTTGTTTACAATAATTTCAATACCAATTGCAACACCTATAGAAGCCTCCGAAAATCCAAATTTTCCTTCTCCAATTGCTTCAATTTTATTCCATCCTACACTTAAGTCCTCAAATATTTCAAAAACCTTCAATCTTAAAAAATCCATCTAAAACAGATCTCTTCACACTGGAGGCCTATTAACTGCTACGTTATTGATCAGTTTCTGTAGCTGTCCAACAGAGGGTTTAAACAACCGTTTTCAGAATAGGGAATAAGAATTAAGGAATCGAGAGTCAAAAACAGATTAAATAATTCTGAATCAGACTGAATTTTCCACTGCTACTATGAATATTTTCAAACCACTAGCAAATGACTCAAATCAATATGGGATAAAAAAAATAATTAATTTTACAAGATATTATGTAAATAATATGCAACATATTTTTTTCAATTGGATTTGCAAGGAATTTATTTGTTTTTAAATTTCAATAATTTTAATTTATATTAATTAATTTGAAATATAATTTTAGTCTGGTTCAAAAAGATTTATGCTTAACCATGAATTTTTATTCAGTGATATTGAAGTCTTCTTCAAAATTATGAGATGCAAGTTCAAACCCTCTAATCAAAGTCAAATTCACCCAAAAAATATATGTATATTTAATTATTAAAAAATAAATCGGCAATAAAATCTTTAGAAAATCTAGACATTATTTTTTCCTTTCAATTCTAATCTAAAAATGAATCAGATAAGTTTTAAGAGTTAGCTTAATTGGTTTAAAAAAAAAAACTCGCTCTTCTATTTTTTTTTTACTATAGTTCAAAACTTATGAAGTTAATTAATACAAAAAATAATTTTCAAATGCATTTACCCTTTAAAAATTTTGAAACCACCCAAAAAAGCTTAAATTTTCAACTCAGAGCCGCAAATTCATATTCGCCTGAGTTGATACATGAATCACAGCCCCCATAATTATCAATATCAGATCAGTGGCCTTAATTTCTATTATGTATCAGACGATCAAGTATGTCACAGACAATATTTAAGACTTAATGCTTCCATATAATAGGAACTGTTTGCAATGTTATAAAAACATTAGAAGCAACATTGGTGTAGAACCCAAATAAATTCTTACTTGGATAAAGACATCTCCATTCAAAACCAGAGGATGATTGTGCAAATCAGTATGTGGAGGCAGTATCAATAGGTCAGGTACCATTTCATCCTTCTGAACCTATGTAACACAAAACAAACACAATGCGATTCCATTCATGGAGTTGTCTCAAGTCTTATTTACCATTGAGATCTTATTTAAAAATCATCCACACTGAGATTTTACAGAAAATGCACAAAGTACCTTGAATTGTTTCCCTAATTCAAGTAAAGCAGAATCAACATCTGATTTCAGAGTATTTACACGAATGTAACAAGGTTTAGAAAAATCTGCACCAGAAATTGGCACCAAATGTAAGCGATGTTGTAAATTTACCGGCATCTCAAATAAGGCCAACAAAGAGCCAGGAACCATATTTAATGCATACCAGGAGGCTGATAAAGAGCAATCAAATCATCAAGGCCCTTCACTTTCTTTCTTACTAAAAGCTTCGCCAAAGCAGACTGCAGAGCATTTTTGTGGCGAACAAGAAACTTCTCCGCATCACCAACAGCTAACAAGACTTCCTAGAATTCCATTGTGTTAGTACAAACAAATATCTACGACACATCATGAATATGGAAAAGAATATACCTGCCCAAATAGAACATCATAAGCTATTATGAACACCGATTCCTCTTGCTTCTGCATCAGTAACAAATAGTTACATAATTCAATCCAACATTTCAGGTTGTTCTGGCCAAATAATAATACAAAAATAAAATGTAAAAATAATAGTGTAGACAATAACCTTCCATTTGTTATTCAGAATGCCAGCAGACTCCAAGACCTCCTTAATAATGGGTAAATCTGAAAAACATAAATCAAAAAAAGGGCATTCGAGAAGTATTTTCCTAGTTCTGGAGAACAAAATCCTAAGCCTATTCAGCTATCGAAAGCAATAGAAATCACATTTTAAAAAATAGAAAACAAACACTAACAATTTAATGTGGTTAGAAATGGAAGCAAACATACGTTTTAGGGTTTGGCAGACGAGAGCGAAAGTGGCCTTTTTGTTCTTAATCGAGGGGCTATAGACAAGAGATTTGATGGAAGCAACGGCTCGGCGCTGAGCATCGCCTTGGAGAACTCTCCGCAAGACGTTGGCTGCTTCTCTCCTTGCGAAGTAAGCAGACCTCTGGGCGTTGCTTGGCCGCCGGTGTTCCGATTTCACGGCGTTTGCCGATGCTTTTGGTTTGGAGGAGAGTGCCTTCCTTCGCACCATTTGGCTCTGTAACACTAACTAATGACTATCGACACAGTTAAATAAGTCCCTGAGACCTGAGACTTTCGATTTTTATAAGCCTGAACGGCGTCGTTGATATTAAACATTGTGCTGATGCCTAATGGCAAAGGGCAGCGGACTTTCAAAATGAAACTGTGTGAAGCGACATCGTTCTCATTGAGACGTCCCTCCTTCCATAATTTTTTTGTTGGGTAATTTTCAGCCCTTTCCCTCCGCTTCCTACAAAGTACATCTATACTTTTTTCTTAAATTGCAACTCTAAAAAATAATTTTAAATTTAATTATAATATTTTTTAAAACTTTTGAGTGTCAAGGTATCAATTATAATATTTTTTTAGCAATCATAATAAATTATAAATATTATAACTAGTAAAAGATTATCACGACTAAAAAAATAATAATGCCTTCTTTTATGATATATTAAACTAATAATTTAAATATATTTTAAAATTATTTTATAATAAATTTTGCCTCTCTTAATATTTATTTCTGCATCTATCCCTATGCATGAGTACAAGAATTAGATGAAAAACTAGAAATAAACAAGAATTAAATGAGAAACTAGAAATAGTGTCTCAACGAAAAAGGCAAAAAAAAAAAAAAAAAAGATTAGAGAGTCAGCAATGAATTAGATTATTGTTTTTTCCAGTCTCTCCTAAGTTTCTTTTTCCCTCTCCAAAAGAGCCTCCTTTTCCTAGTTTACAGTCTTAGATCTTCTTTTACTTTTTTGATCTTTGTTAAGTTCTCTGTAATTTATTCTTTTCTCTTCTAGATCTGACCTTTAGGTGGCCTTTTCTGCTATTCTTTTTTAAAGGTGACTGTTGTGATTTTGAAGATATGAGAATTTGAAGAGAATACCAATGTATAAATCAAGAGGATTTTTTATCTTGGTCTTCCTTCCTTTTTTTTGTCAATAAAAATAAGATTCTATTATAAAAGATCTTTCTATAACAACAGTTGTAGCATGGGTGGGTGTACAAATAACCCATTAGAGCTGAAAATAGCCTTAAAAATAGCAGAAGCCACCCCATCAGCAATTCTATTACAAATTCTAGGAACAAGCACAAACCTCAAATAATTAAACTCAGCTCTAATCAAACCAATATCAGCAACAAGAGGCTTAATTTTCCAAGGGTAATCAATATCCCCATTGATAGCTTGAATGAGGGCGAGACAGTCTGATTCAAAAATACACCGAATAAAGCCCTTACTTTTAGCAGTTGTTATAGCAATAAGGATGGCTTGAGCTTCATTGAGGAGGGGGGAAGAGGAATCGATCATACAAGCCACACCATGTAAAACAATACCTCTAAAATCTCTAAAGATAACTGAAGCTCCCGCTTGATATGAGGTATTACTAAAACTTGCATCAGCATTAGCTTTGATCCAATCTGGTGGAGGGGGTTGCCATTTCTGAATTGAGTTCTGTCTATTATCACTCTTTTCTGCATTAAGGTTGGACTTAATCTGGACATTTGCATGAGAATTTCATAGATGAAAAGCTCTAGATGTTGTGGCCTCTGGATTTGGACTAGTATTCTTAAAACAAAATTCATTTCTTGTTTTCCAAATGCTCCAACATAGATAAGCAACTCTATTTGGTATATATTCAAGTTCCACAAAACAAGACAAGAGTAATAAATTATTCCACCATACTGTGAAGAATGATAAATTTAATGCTAATGGGAAAAGGTCAATATTGGACCTAAACCAAGTGGCTTTGGCATGTGACATAAAAACAACATATGCATAATTGTTTCTTCCTCTACTCCACAAACATGACATTTTGGTTCCTGACAAAGTTTTCGCTTGAACAAATTGAACTTCACAGATATGGCATTCACACACATCTTCCACAGGAAGTCTTTAATTTGAAGTTGGACATTCAATTTCCAAATTGATTTCCACATCAAAGGAGATGTGGCCTCTCTTTCTTTGTTACTGGCATTTTCTAGTCCTACAATGATAGATTTGTAAATTCTCCCTGGTTGTAGACTTTGTAGAAGATTTTAGGTAATTAAATGATAAATTATATTATATAACAGTAATTTTAACAGATGTTCTAGTTGGAATGATAAATTAATTAAATTATAATATATATTGATATTTTTTAAAAATTATACCCTAAAATCTCTCTAGGTGACCCTTTAAATTTTTAATGATAAAATATAAAAGATTTGTCATTATTCAATTGATTTGCTATTCCAACTAAGCAAATCTCCATTGTATTATATTTTTCTGTCTCACAAAGATAGACTTACTTTTTTTTATTATCTTAAATTATAGGTCACTTACCATTTTAATAAATTAGTTATCATATAAATTCTCTATAATATCTCAATTTAATATTACTTATTAAATATACTCCTTCCATCATGTTGAAATCTCACTTTTGTAAAAAAAAATATCACTCTCAAATTGTCACTATATAGAATAAAAAAATATTAATTAGTTTTTTTTTCAACCATACCATTATTATTAATGACTCAATTAATAAAGTAATAGTATATTATTAATGAATTAATAGAGGGTATTTTAGTATATTTAAAATAATTTTATATAATTTTTAGAGAATTTAATGACGTTCTTAATAGCTGTGTATGAGTTAAAGGCGACAATTTCAGCGGAACGGAGGAAGTATCATATACTAAAGTAGGAATATAATTAGAAAATATATATAAATTTATATTTTTAATAAAAAAACAATTAATATTTTTTAATCCTTATGAAATGAGAAGGATGTATATCTTTATAGGACGGAGGGAGGGAGTATAATTTTTCTAATTAACCATCTCTAATCATTATCCAACGTCTTTATTTGCTGGGTTTTTCAGCGTTGGATTCTTATTTTGTGCCATCATGTGATATTTATTTGATACATTTTCCTCCTTTTTTTAACAAAAATAAAATTACATCATTTTAAATAAATAATAAAATGGCATTGTTTTGACATTAGGTATTTAAAGATATATATATATATATATATATTCAAGTCAGATAGTATTGATCCAATATTTTTTCAATTAATTTGTAAACGGCTTAAAATATATAAAAATTTTCAAAAATCAAATTTGAATCAAAAATCAAATTTGAAACTCAATTCAGTTTTTCAAAAAACCTAACCCAATTCGGTCGAGAAACTTGAGTTGGGCCAAATCTACCAGACTGGCGCATGCGACTTCCTGGAACAAGCAATTATAACATAACATGTTAATTTATTAATTTGAAAGGAACCAATTGATATGTATGCGTGCCTAAATCTGAGATCGTATAAATTACGATTTTAATTATACTTATACATACACTCTCTTTGTTCTCGTATGGTCAACGTACACAATATAATTAATATCTGCCGCCAAATCCGAAACCTGACAATATTAATTGCGATTGTTTATAAAAATATAAAATAATATTTTTTTCATAATAAAATTAATAAATATCTATTAAAATTTTATTAAATTATTTAAATATTATATAAAATTATTTTAAATTAATTAAAATATTTTTTATTAATTTATTAAGATTATATCATTACTTTATTAATTAAGTTATTGATAATAAAAATTTAATTAAAAATTAATTAATTTTTTTAATTTTATAAAATAATAATTTAATAGAGATTTTTTTAAAAATAATAATTTAAATGAGATGAAGGGAGTAATAATTAAGTTATATATATATATATACAGTGATTAAACCCTGGCGAAAAATAAGTGACAAAAAATGAAAAACTAGCTATAAATGGAAGATACCAATGAAGTTCGTGGGGTTAGCAAGTGAAGGTGGTCTAATCCTTTCTCCTGCTTATCACGTTGAAGAAGATTTAGATAGCTAAGTCTTGACCATCTCTCATAAATGTATTGCTGTTAATATTAATACGGTATTCGCCTTTTCAATACACCGTCAAAAATTCCTATTTATTGGTTTTAATTGGTGCCTATATCTCCATTGTGAAAATAACATGTCAACGCTTGTTAATAAAATTTTAAAATAATATTTATATTCTGTTTTCATGGAGAAATTTAAACGTTCCTGGGATTTGTTAAAAGAAAATGCTTTGATGATCTCTCTAATTCTTTTTTTTTTTTTGACAAATGGGGGCAAATCCTGAAAATATTATATCGAGACAAATCGTCTGTGAAGAGACTCTAGCTAATCAAATCATGATGAAGCCAATTCTTGATCACCGTTAGAAAATTTCTTTAAATTATGATTAAAACCAATACAAAAAGTTAGAACATGAAAAATCATCCAATCTTTTGCAAAATGAACTTCTCTACATGCATATAAAATAGTCTTACCCATTCAATTTCGTTAAGATTTTGAATAACTATCAAGGAAGCAGCATTAGCATTATGTCGTACTTTCCTTCCATAAATGAGGTCCACAACACTTCTGCTAATTTTTTTTTTCATAATTTGTAAAAGTTATTACACATGCTTTATGTCATAACATTAATTGGCCTTGGTTGAATGTGACTGAAATTTATTAGTATCTCTGTATTATTAATTAGTCTTTCCTAAACCAAACTTTCATGAATTTAATATTTATGGTCAGCCTACATGACAAATAAAAATTATATAGAATTATATATAATATATTTTTATCATTCCTTTAATTAATATTTTAAATTATCTAAGTACGTAATTTTATTTTAATTAATTTAATATTTTAATTTAAGTTATTTTAATATTTTATACTTTCTTATTAATTTATATTAATCAATAAAAAAACTGCGATATCTCATAAAAAAAATTTCTTTTTTCCTCTCATTCAACTCATTAACAATCGAGATCTAATAAGAATAATCTAATGGATAAAAAATATATACCATATGTAATTTTCAAGTTGAGGAGAAAAAAATACATAATGATAATTAATAATATATTTGGTCAATATGAGATTAAATAAAAGTATAAGATGGTGACAAATGTTCACATCTTTTATTTTGTTTCTAATTTACAAAGACAAAATCTTTTATTATAATACAAAAAATAATTACTATAATTTAATAGTGATCAATTTACTTTTGCTAATCATATAATTGCACTAATTAACAATCTGATAATTTTGGCAAAAAAAAAAACAAGCTGATTATATATAGATTATACTAATTAAGATAATGACTTACTAGAAGAAAAAAAAAAGATTATGTAGAACTGATCACTTGGTCTGACCCACGAATTCTAAAAGCTTAACTTCACACAAATTAAAAGAAAAAAGTTTACCTTCAAGTCATCTATTGTGTGGCCCACCTTCTTTACAGTTTTATGCTAGGCGGGTCCCACTGCCAATTTTCTGATCTGTGAAAATGTTACAGCCCTCTCTTATTGCATTAACTTTGAAGTTTCCTTGCAATCTCACAGGAAGCTGGCAAAGAAGCCGGCCGTCTATTACTAATCTATATATAATCATATTTATATATATTCATCTTAATATTTGAACCCGAAGGAATTAATATATTTATTTTTATTATATACTAAGATTTTGTTATGTCTAATTTTCCTCCACTTGATACTCCCAAAAGCGTCTATGGTAACCCAACCAATTTTGAGCTTTCAGAATTCTTGAAGTTTGATGAATGGATAGAAGAAGACCCTACCAATTATTCATTATTACTTGCTTCTGGTTCTACCCATAATCCGATTTTCCGAGCTCATGTTATCGGTGAGTCTGCCGGAGACACTAGCCCTCATGGACAAGCTGGTGGTAGTAATGGTAAGCCTATTAATATTGTATGTTTAATTTTTTTTTTGAACTGAAATATTGTATGTTTAATTAGTTAACAATTAATATTGTATGTTTAACTAGTCAACTTTTGCATAAAGAAATGAAAATATTATCATGCATATCGTTTGCTTGTAGTTAATGACTTGGTAATTACTTTGTTGACATATCATATACTTTTAATAGAAGAAGGCAGCGTTAGTAAAGAGAAGAGTAAAGAAGTTAAAGAAAGAGTGGCATTCAAAACAAACTCAGATGTTGAGATATTAGATGATGGATTCAAATGGAAATATGGCAAGAAAATGGTCAAGAATAGCCCAAATCCAAGGTATATATATTATCATAATTATTTTAATCATATACCATATATTTTTAATTTGATTTCCTTTGAAAAGTCTTCCATTTTTTCTGAAAATGTTAATCAGATGTATCAAGAAAAATATATAGCTTCATTTTTGTGATAATTAACTATATTATGTATATATTGTGATTAGCAAAAATTATTATCGATGCTCAGTGGATGGCTGCCCTGTGCATAAAAGAGTAGAAAGAGATAGAGAGGATTTGCAACTCCTCCCTCTTGTTTTATATACACATATATATATATATATATATTTAAATAATATATATATTATTATATAATTATATATAAATGTATGTAATTATAAATATATATAATTATAATTATATAAATTATATGTTTATATATATATATATTATATAATTATATATAAATGTATATAATTATACATATATATAATTATAATTATATAAATTATTAGAATTTTTATATATAAATATATATAATTTATATATATGTTATTGGCTTTTTTGTATTATGTATGTTTCTTTTTTTTTAATTAGTGAATATTTAAAATTTTGTAATTAGATATTTAGATTAATATTAAAATTTTATAATTTGATTATGAATTGAATAAAATTAATATTCTCATTTAAAATAGTAATTTAAAATTTTAATTTAATAAAATTATTTAAATAAATTAATATATTCAAGAATTAAAATAAAAAGACATTTAAAAAATTTTATAAAAATATAAATTTTACTATAATATTAAATATTTAATTTTTATATTTCATTCTTGTATTTTTTTTCTAAAAATTTTTATCCCCCTTTCATTCAAACTGTGATTCCGTCACTGAAAGGCATCCTTAATCACCTTAAAGCATGATCAAGTTTTAGAGTTGCTGCTTAATTAAATTCATCAATTGGGTTTATAATGGCTGGCTATATATATATATAGCTTCGCATTGCACAACTCACTTCCACTTGCTAAATATCATAATGGTATGACTATTATCTTCCTTTTTAATTAGTTCTTGTACGTTACGAAGAACTAATTATTGCTCTATATCTGTGCATCAATTGATACATGCATGAATTAGTCTTTAATTTTTCACTTAATGTAAACAACATTTATGATTAGTCTTTTAAAGTAAAAAAAAAATCTTGATATATATGATTGGATTTCATGTAACAAAATGGAATATGAAGTAAACAAAGCGGATGTGCCCATTTCCTTGATTGTGAACATCAAACAATATGTAATTTTTATGAGTAGCTAAGGGAATTCTAAGGAGATATCAAGAAAATGAAACAGAATGGTACTCTTTAAACATTGTCAATATATTTATATTAACAAGTGATATATATTAATAAGTTTTTTTTTTTGTATTGTTAGCATGTTGATATGATAATAATTATAATATAAAGAAAAAAAATTATATTGTTTCTTTTCTTTGCCTCTTCTCTTATATGCATGTATGAAGGAGGGAACTATATCATGATTGAATACTTAATTTCTTATAGTATATATGAGTCAAATATATGAAGATTAGAATATAGTCACTCTAATTCATGGCATGTTCCACTTTGTAATAAACTTTGCTAACAAATTTAAGAAGACAATAATTAGAATCAGATATGTTGTTATATGATCTAAGAAATTTGGAAACAATATTGGGAAGTGTATGAATTGATCAGCAAGAAATCATGAGGAAAATGGACTTAATTTGTTCATTAAGGCATTGAACAGTGAAAAGAAACAAGACGAAATGAGTGATTAGCACTTAAATACATGTATATAATTAAGATCCACTCAGAGTCAGACTTGAGTTTTTTCCCAATGCTCAAAAAATAATGTAAGTTATAAATTCACATATATTACTTTAAATTAAACTAAAATAATTGTGATTGCTATGATGTTCCAATATATTAGAATGAGAATTGACAGACTAAATGTTTTCAGTTATCACTGGCAAAATATTTCAGTTTTTTAAAAAACAGAACAAAACAAGAACTACTTGTTTGAACTCTTCCTTTATTAGCAAGAAAATCTGCCTAGACATATTCTCTCTTAAAGGAAGCGCATTCAACTTGCATTGCGCCACATGAAGAAATTATTTTGTTATAAGTGCATATATATATATATATATATATATATATATATTGGTCTTGTTAGAAATTTAAAGCCTTAAAGTTTGAAGGCTTCAAATTAAAATTGAATTTCATTAAGAATCCCATGAAAGGTATACAAGTTATGAATTTTGTGGACAACTAAACTTGAAAACCAGGTAAATTTAGGAAATAAGGAAACTTGGAGACCAAGTTGCTTTTAAATAAGAAAATTAAAATTCTACCTAATTAAAAATTATTTATAGTGATACAGATAATATACTTTGGTAAGTAAATTATGAAATCGAATCAAAAGTATGAGGAAAAAACTAAGAGGTTTTTTAAAAAAATACCCTAAAAAATAAAAATATTTTTAAAATACTTCATTTTTAATTTAATTTCAAAAATATTATTTTTCAACTTTTAATTTTAAAAATATTCAGTTTTAAAGATATATATTTATTATATTAAAGGTATATTTTATTTTTAAAGGTATATATTAAATATATATTTAATATATGAAAAATATATGATATTTAAAAAAGATTAAAAAAAAATATGCTACACAATCTAATTTTTTTAAAAACTAATTACACCTGTAAATATCTCAATGAATTCAGACAAGTCTGTCCATCACTCTAATTACACATGGGCTTACCTCATTTGTGAATAAGAGTGAGCTTCCATTTTTCTTTATTTTCAATAAATAATGCGAGGTCAAAGCCAAGAAATGAAAAGGAAAGAGGAAGTAAACAAAAATAAATTAAAAGAAAGAAGACGAACAAATGAATTACTTAAGTCAATATTTTATTTCAACAAATAATAATAGTAATAAAATATTGGTTGATTATTGATAAAAAAAATAGAATCACAAACATTGATCTTGTCATTTTCACTTGGTCCTTAAGACCAACCTAGTTAAATAGTTTGCTAATAAATAACTACATTGTCAAGCTATTCAGCCTTGACAATTGCAATTTTTTTAAAAAAAAATCTACAGACTACAAACATATGTATATGCTTGCTCACTCAGGAAAGAAAAAAGTATAACCTGTAAATCCCGATACATAGTATTAGACTACATATTAGGAATATTTTATATATAAATTTTACAGTATACATAATATATATATATTAAGTGGGTATTGGATAATGTAATTTTTACTTTTCTCTTACATACACAATAATCAAAATGGTATCAGAGCAAGAGAGAGAAAATATCGGATAAATAGAAAATCGCGAAAGTTCTTTTCCGCTGTAATCTCTGTGATTCTCGATCTGTGATTCTCAATTGTTCATCAATTTTTTGTTCGATCTTTCATTCTTTTACGCTATAATCTCGAATTTCTTCTAGTTTTTGTTCTTAATTTCTTCTATTTCATCAGATATGAGATTTTCTTTCGAAGATTATTTCTTCGTTTCTTCTAAATTTCTATGGCTGCTCCTCGATCTGATGATGTTGCAAGTCCTTATTACTTGCATCCAAATGAGAATCCGTCGTTGATTCTTGTTTCTCCTCTTCTTACTGGTAAAAATTATCATTCTTGGTCGCGATCTATGAAAATGGCTCTCTTGTCGAAGAACAAGATGAGGTTTGTTGATGGTACTATTGTTCAACCTGCTAGAACTGATCCTATCTATGGATCTTGGGAGCGCTGCAATCATATGGTCCTCTCTTGGCTTATGAAATCTGTGAGTCCAACGATTGCGCAAAGTATTATTTGGTTTGATTCTGCTGTAGCTGTTTGGAATGATCTCAAAGAATGGTTTGCTCAAGGTGATTCTGTTAGGATTTCTGACCTGCAAGAAGAGATCTATGGTCTTCGGCAGGGTGAGATGTCTGTAACTAAGTTTTTTACGAAATTGAAAATTCTTTGGGATGAATATGTTAATTTGAGGCCGATTGTGAGTTGTGTTTGTAATCCTATTTGTTCTTGTAATGCTGTTGACAAGATTAGGGATTATCAATCTTCTGATTATGTTCTGCTTTTTTTGAGAGGATTGAATGACAGTTATAATACAGTTAGATCTCATATTCTTTTAATGGAGCCATTGCCTTCGATTAATAAGGTTTTTGCCTTAGTTGCTCAACATGAACGTCAATTTGTGCGTCCTGAGAATCCTTTTCCTGGTGATCCGAGTTCTGTTGTTCAATCTTTGCCTATTGTGAATGCTGCTAATGCTAGGAATTCTCAGTCTGGTGGTTATAGGCAGAATATCAATGCTTCTAAACGGCCTGTTTGTACACATTGTAATCTTCCCGGACATAATGTTCAGCAGTGTTATAAGATCATAGGTTATCCACCTAGTTTTAAGTCAAGGACTAAGCAGAGGTCTTATGTTTCGAAGGCTAATCAAGTTTCTTCTTATGAAGATGATGTTGATGAATTTTTTGATCCTACACCTGATCAAGATAGTGTTGCACGACCTATTACTGTTAATAATAACAGTCTTAATCTCACTCAAGAACAATATGATCAGCTTATTACTATGTTGAAGTCAACTCAAAGTTTTGTTCCTGTTACTCATAGTTCTACTATTGCTAGTGCAAGAGTTTTCCAGCCTATTTCAGCTCATATTGCTTCAAGTTCTGTTTCTGTACCTAGCTTTATTCCTGCACCTAGTTCCGTTTCTGCTTCTCGTGGACTTGTTGCTGCTCATACTGGAGTTCATAATGCAGACATGACAAAATCAGTGGTGGCAGGTATATGTCTATCTGTTCCTGATACATGTGAGCTTACTTTTAATTCTTGGATAATTGATACAAGTGCTACAGACCATATTACTTGTGATTTGAATAAATTGATTGATGCTGGGAAGGTTGATAATTACTATGTGAGATTGCCTAATAATGATAACATTGCTGTCACTCATGTAGGGTCTGTGAAACTTAGTGAAAACTTTATTTTATTTACTGTTTTATATGTGCCTCAGTTTAAGTTTAGCCTTATATCTGTGAGTCAACTTACTGGTGACTCACCATATAAGCTAACCTTTGAACGTTTTACTTGCTTAATTCAGGAAAATCAGTCTTTGAAGACGATTGGGTTAGCTGAACAGAGACATGGACTGTATCAGTTAATAACATATCAAAATTCTGTTTGTTTCAATACTGTTAAAAATGTAAATACAAATGATTTTGACCTATGGCACTTTAGGATGGGTCATGCTTCAAATTCTAGAATAAGGCAGTTAGAGCATAATGATATTTCTGTTAGTGATAACATAGTTTGTGAAACTTGCCATTATGCTAAACAAAAGAGATTGTCATTTCCTTTAAGTGAATATGTTACAAAATCTAAGTTTGAGATGTTGCATATGGATATATGGGGTTCTATTAATCCTAATTTGCATGGTCATTCTTATTTTTTAACCATTGTTGATGATTTTACAAGATATACTTGGGTTTATTTAATGAAAAGTAAATCAGAAACTAGAAAATGCATGCAGAATTTTTATAATTATGTTCTTACTCAATTCAATACTAAAATTAAAGTTGTTAGAACTGATAATGGAGTAGAGTTTGCTTTTAATGATTTTTATAATGCTTATGGAATAATACATCAAACTTCTTATGTTGAGACACCTCAGCAGAATAGTGTAGTCGAACGTAAGCATCAACATATCTTAAATGTAGCTAGGGCTTTGAAATTTCAAAGTAAGCTGTCTTTTCAGTTTTGGAGAGAATGTATTCTACATGCTGTATATATTATAAACAGGCTGCCTACACCTATTTTAAGTAATAAAACACCTTTTGAAATATTATATGATATTAAGCCTAACCTTAAAAACTTAAAAGTCTTTGGATGTCTAGCATTTGCTTCTACTTTGTCTCAAAACAGGAAAAAATTTGATTCAAGAGCACAAAAGTGTGTTTTTGTGGGCTACAAATCAGGTACAAAAGGTTTCTTACTCTTTAATTTGAATACTCATTGTTTTTTGGTTTCAAGAAATGTGATTTTTTATGAAAATGTGTTTCCTTTTGCTGATAATAATTCTAATTATGAGGATTTGGTTCTTCCTTTACCATATAATGAACATATTGATATATCTAATACTGAAACTACTGATGTTAATGTTAATCATAATGTTGCAGAAAATGAAATTTTAGTAGGAGAAATTCCTGTCATCCCTGCTCTTAGAAGATCTACTAGAATTAGGCATCCATCAACTAGACTAAGAGATTATAATTGTCATATTAATTATGCACATACAACAGCAACAGATACACACATTACTACTCCTTTTTCTGCACACACAGTAGCTGTAGGTAAACAAATTACTAGTCCTCATGTCTTAGCAAATGTATACACTTTGAACAACTTAAAAAAGAATTATTATGCTTATATTTCTGCTATTAATGCTATAACAGAACCAAAAACATATAGGCAAGCTGTTAAAACCAAAGAATGGCAAGAAGCCATAAATGCTGAAATACAAGCTCTAGAACTCACAAACAGTTGGCAAATTGTTTCCTTACCAGAAAATAAACATACAATAGGGTGTAAATTGGTATATAAAATTAAACAGCATAGTGATGGAACTATAGAGAGATTTAAAGCTAGGTTAGTGGCCAAGGGTTATACACAGCAGGAGGGAATTGATTATTTTGATACTTTTTCACCAGTAGCTAAAATGACTACCATAAGGACCTTGCTTGCTGTTGCATCATCTAATAATTGGTTTTTAGAGCAGTTAGACATTAATAATGCATTTTTACTTGGTGATTTACATGAGGAAGTATATATGGATCTACCCTTAGGTTACACATTGCCTGAGCACTTACAACACATCACCAATCCCGTTTGTAGACTAACAAAATCTTTGTATGGTTTGAAATAAGCTAGCAGACAGTGACATGCTAAACTGTCTTCTGCTTTAATCAGCTTAGAATTTAAGCAAGCACATTCAGACTCTTCATTGTTTATTAAGAAAAATTCAAAATCATTTATTGCTTTGCTTGTTTATGTAGATGATGTCATTTTGGCCAGTAATGATGCTGTTGAAATTGGAAATGTTAAAGCTTTTTTATATGATAAGTTTAAGATTAAGAATTTAGGACCTTTGAAATATTTTTTAGGCTTTGAAATTGCTAGAACTAAGGATGGGATAAATTTATGTCAAAGGAAATACACTTTAGATTTATTAAAAGAGTATGATTTTCTTGATTGTAAACCTGCATCTACACCACTTACTCTTAAATTGACTGATATTGATTTTACTAAAGAACCTCTTTTGCAAGATAAAACTGAGTACAGACAAATTGTGGGTAAATTGATTTATTTAACTAATACAAGACCTGACTTATCTTTTGTAGTGCAACAGTTATCTCAACATTTAGACAAACCTACTACAATTCATATGCAAGCTGTACATAGAGTGTTTAGATATCTTAAAGCTTCTGTTGGTCATGGTCTGTTCTTTCCAGCTGCTTCAAAATTGACACTTATCAGACTCAGATTGGGCTGCCTGCAGTGAGACACGGAAGAGTGTTACTGGTTTTTGTGTATTTCTAGGAGACTCCCTTATTTCTTGGAAGTCCAAAAAATAACAAACAGTCTCCAAGTCTAGTGTTGAAGCAGAATATAGAGCTTTAGCAACTTTAACATGTGAACTTCAATGGTTGTTATATTTACTAGCTGATTTGGGCATTGATCATCATCATCCAGCTGTTCTATATTGTGATAATCAATCTGCAGTTCACATAGCACACAATCCTGTGTTTCATGAATGTACCAAACACCTAGAGATTGATTGCCACATTGTTCGAGAGAAGCTTCAACAAGGAATTATCAAATTATTGCCCATCAACACAAAGAAGCAGTTGGCAGATTTCTTTACTAAAAAGCATCCAGTATCTTCTTTTACTGACTTTAAATGCAAGCTTGGCCTACATTCCATATATGTGGCAGCTTGAGGGGGGGTATTAGACTACATATTAGGAATATTTTATATATAAATTTTACAGTATACATAATATATATATATATATATTAAGTGGGTATTGGGTAATGTAATTTTTTACTTTTCTCTTACATACACAATAATCAATACATAGGATCAGTCAAAACATTAGTATGCTTTCATTTAGAAAAGAAGACATTAGGGTTTCGTATGTGTGATACAAATCCGGTCAACTCCGTCCAATTACTTTTTGTGGTATTAGATTTAGAGCTGATGCTCCATAGGAAATCATTGTTCTGCATCTTTCTCATCAGCTGCAAAGATGACACTACAATAGCAGTTGATTTTGAACACGGATGCTTTGAGGACTTGGACATGCCACTTGCAAGCAGCCAGCGGATCCCATACTGTTGCTGTCTTTTAGTACCCCAATACTGTGGCTTCCCAGGCTCAGCATTCAAACCTGAAACATGGACATCTGTGATTTTAAATCCAATGGAACCTTCCTCTTCTTTCATTCTGTCATCATTTACATCCTCTCCTTTTATCCATTCATGATCAGTTTCTTCATTGTTCCTTCTTTCAAGTACTGTACTATCTGCCGTTGGCTTCAAATGGCAAAAAAATCTACGTACTTGAACTATAGCAAGCATTGAAGCACCAACTGGCTCATAATTTCGCAAGGGGTCTCTAAGCAACATCCTTAAAGCTATAGTGAGGTTGTCCCCAAATAATCCATGCCTCCTATCAGTTGCTTTATCCCAATTAATGTCTCTTACCGATCTTCTATTAATGAAGTCTGCACACCTAGCATGATGGGCTGCAAGGATCTTTGCCGTGTGCTCACTAACTTGATCTTCATCACCAATGACTCTACCGTCAAGCCTTAACCACTCCTCCAATGTTATAGAAAGATCTAATAAGTCATCAATAACAATGTCACTATCTTTAGCATCAAGTTCTCGTAATTCTGCAGCCCCTTCTAAATTGAGAAACCAACTAAGACCGGTACTCTTAAAGAACTGGGAACGCATGCTTGATGGTGCCTCCTCCTCGGACATGCCAGACTGAATTTTCAACCCTTCAATTGACATGGCTTCAATTTTATCCATTGCTAAAGAAGTAAGATATTCAAGACTTGCATAGTCTGAGCTCATCTCAACGCCTAAAAGAGTACTTTTACCAAGAAATGATTCATGACATAGGGAAGCCTGCCTGTGACAGCAATGGGAATAGATGAGGCAATAAAAAGACCTCAAATAAAAATTTAGGAAACAAAATAAAGTGCAAGTTTAACATGATTCAATGTAATTATGCTCTCACAGACCTAACAGGTGCAGCATCCTGTGCTATTTGTTGCAATGTCCTCCCAGTGATATCCTCCAACGGCATTAATTTATTTGTGTGATGGGATAGCCTCTCTATTCCTATTGATGCCAATTTCTGTAATATCTCGATAATATCAGAACCCATTTCTGCAGCCAGAAAAACTGGACAGGAAACTTGCATGATCAAGCTTCCAACATTTTTATAATTTCTGAAAACAGAAGGATTCATAGACCGCAGGATGGAGAATTCATTTTTGTCCATCACTCTAAAAGGTCCAAAGCCATCTCCAAGTGGAGGTAATTCATTTTGCTCCTCTGAGAGAAGCTCCACTGGACTCCCAAATCCATCAGAGCAATAGGATGGAGAATTCTGAAAGGCTTCCTCATTTAGGCCCCACTGTTTCATTAGTGCTTCACTCTCCAAATCTTCAAATACTTTAGCCTTCCTTCTGCTTAGAAATTGGTTTGTCTTCTCATGCTTCTTTTCAGCAGCCTGAGTAGCCTTAAAAAAATAAAAATCTGCAAAAAGATCCCGACAATTAGACACTAATGGAGCAATACAACCAAATTCTTCATGCTACCCATTTTCACCATATTCAATAATAAAGTTGCTAGAAGCAATGGCCTCTTTTTCAAACTCTCCTAACAGACGCTATCTAGGAGACTCAGGATCACTATCTGAATGTGGACCAAAGGGACTATGCTCGATGCTCAGCATATCCAAGAAATCATTTGCCACAAATTCAGTGATTTCATCCAAGCTTAGAGATTTTTTTACCACTTTACCAGCCTTGTAATTTGATTAGTCTCCACATAACTTTCCTGCTCTAAACAGTCACCAATAGCAAATGGAGATTCCAATTTGGTAGATTCTGAAGTCAAAAAGCTATTAAAAGCTAACTCCAGATCTTCCATACTACATATGTTTTCACAATTGCTAATACTACATCTGTTTTCACAATTGCTAATCTCTTCATGTTCACAGTCATCCACCAAAACTTCGTTGACATAATTAGCTGAGATGTTATCCTCATAATGAAACTTTGTCTCCCCATCAAGCTTTACATCATCATCTTTGATAAATTCATCCATATCATCCTCTCCCCATCAAGCTCTAAATCATCATCTTTGATAAATTCATCCATACAGGGGTGAGACGACCATGGAGTCACACGACCCCCTCGCACTGGCGGCCAGAAAGGGGGACTTATACTGGCATCCGGTGGAGTTAAACTCAGCCCCCCATTAAAAGGGGCTGAGTTAAACGGCTGCATTACGAGAGGTAGACGAACTCCTTGCTACAATTTTTTTTTTATAATTTAGCCTCTGGCGAAAAGGCGTCGTTTCGCTAGGGGGCTAATATTTTTTTTATAAAATGACTCCTGATGTTTCGCCGGGGGTAATTTTAAAAACAAAAATACCATTCAAGCGAAATGAAGCCTTTTCGCTGGGGCGAATTTAAAAAAAAAAAGACTGCGTAAAAATGCAGCCTCTCTCCTCCCCTCTTCGTCTTCTTCCCTCTGCCCTTTTCTTTCCCAAGCCACCAGCAACAGCCCCCAGCGCCAGCCGCCGGCCATCCGCCATCGCTCCTCCTCACCGGCCACCGCTCCTCCTCACGTCGCTAATCTGACAAGAGGGAGGCAAGCAGATATTTTTTTGTCTAATTTTTTTAATAATATTTTGTTTAATAAATATTATTTTTGTGTATTGTTGTATTGTATTTTGTGGATTGTGATTTTTTTATGTTTAATTAAATAAATGTGTATTGATTTTTTTTAAAATGTTGTTTATTAATAATAGGGTATTTATAATTTAGGGTTTATTTTAAATGTTGTTTTGTGAAATGTTGAATTTTTTATTTTTTTATTTGATTTAATTAATGTAATTTGAGATTTTTTTTAGAAATATATAATAGGATAAGATTTATTGAAAATTATATATAGTTTATTTAATAATTATTGATTTTTTAATTTTATTTTATTTGATTTTATTAATGTAATTTGAGATTTTTTTTAGAAATATATAATAGGATAAGATTTATTAAAAATTATATATAATTTATTTAATAATTGTTGATTTTTTAATTTTTCTTTATTTGATTTTATTAATGTAATTTGAGAATTTTTTTAGAAATATATAATAGGATAAGATTTATTAAAAATTATATATAGTTTATTTAATAATTGTTGATTTTTTAATTTTGATTTTATTTGATTTTATTAATGTAATTTGAGATTTTTTTAGAAATATATAATAGGATAAAATTTATTAAAAATTATATATAGTTTATTTAATAATTATTGATTTTTTAATTTTGGTTTTATTTGATTTTATTAATGTAATTTGTGATTTGTTTTAGAGATATATAATAGGATAAAATTTATTAAAAATTATATATAGTTTATTTAATAATTGTTGATATTTTAATTTTTTTAAAATTTATTTTATTATTGTAATTTGAGATTTTTTTAGGAATATACATTAAGGTTTAATTTATTATAAATTATATATAGTTTATTTAATAATAAAATTTTTTTATTACTTTGATTTTGTTTGATTTTGTTATATATTGTTGATTAGGTTAAATTAATTTGTTTATTTTTTAATATACACTCAATATAAATTAAAACAGAAATGGATAAATTTGTAATTAAAATAAAGAGAGTGCGAAATGAAATCGGTGAATCCTCAAATATTTCTAAACCAATTTCAACATCAAATAGTCACGCAATTAGCGAAGAAACTAGAAAAAAAAAATGGGCATCAAGAGTTTAATTTCGATGGTATTATTAGCGATCCCACATTGCTTAAACCCATTAATGAGCTTGATGTTAGGATTAGAGATGATGTGAGGAGACAATATGTGATTAAAGGACCTTGTCAACCAATTAGTCATAATTTTTCGCAAACAAATTTTTTAAAAATTATGATAAGTTTTAGAGATCATTGGTTATCTAAATATGAGTGGTTGAAATATAGTATTTCTAAAGATAAGTCATTCTGTTTCTAGTATCATCTTTTTAGCTCAAATAGAGGCTCTAAGTATGGGGATAATGTCTTCACAGAAATTAAATTTCTCAATTGAAAAAAAAGCAAAGGAGAAGTTTAATGAACATGTTGAGAGTCCAAATAGTATTCACAATTATGCTAAAGTGCAATATGTTGATTTTAAAAATCAGATACAAAATGTGTCTCATATCTTATCTTCTCATAGTCATGAGATTGAGATGACTTACTGCATCAATTTGACCGCTATTGTTGATTATATTCGTTTTCTTCTAGTTAAGGGTTGGCTTTTTGAGGGTATGACGAGTCAATGAATTCAACAAATCGGGGTAATTTTTTTTTCACTTCTTAGTTGGTACAGCGAACGCAATGTTGATGTTGGGAATGTGATTAACTCAAATGCTCTTAGTAATAATCAACTCACTTCTCTATTAATCCAGAAGTAAATAATGGGTATTTGTGCTATAGAGACGACACTAGCCATTGTTAATGATATTGGAGATGACTTCTACTCCTTATTGATTGATGAGGCTCAAGATAATTCAGTGAAGGAGCAAATAGCTATGGTATTGAGATATGTTAATAAATTGGGATAAGTGGTTGAACGATTAATTAGAGTAGTACACGTGAGTGATACATCTGCTTTGTCTTTGAAAAGTGCACTTGGTGATTTTTTAGCGAAACATGGGTTATCTTTAAGTAGAGTTAGAGGTCAAGATTATAATAAAGCTTCTAATATACGAGATGAATTCGACGGGTTAAAGACCCTCATTTTAAATGAAAATCTCTCTGCAAGGTACATTTATTGTTTCGCTCATCAGCTCTAATTAGTACTTGTTGCAACAGTAAGGAGTAATAGATCTGTAAGTCATTTTTTTATTATGTTGCAATGATTGCAAATATTGTTGGAGTTTCATATAAAATGAGAGATGCTCTTCGTCAAAAACAACATGATGAAGTAGTACAACGTTTAGAAAGTGATAATATTCAAACTGGAAGAGGCTTGCATCAAGAAATAAATTTAGCTCGACCTGGCTTGAGAATATTTTGAGAATGGTTCTGATCTGAGAAATCGAGTGGCAATTGTGGGCTTGCTTGATAAAATGGAAAGTTATGAATTTATTTTCATTATTTTTTTTATGAGAAAACTTTTAGGAATGACAAATGATCTATCTCAAGCCTTACAAAAAAATGAGCAAAATATTGTTAATGCAATTCATTTAATTGCAACTGTTAAACAAGCATTGCAAAGCTTCAGCTTTGATGAATGAGATAAATTATTGAAAGTTGTTAATGACTTTTGTATTTATCATGATGTGCTTAATATGAAAGATAATGCAGGTTATCTAAGATCTAAGTGTGTTGATACTCCAATTATTTATTACCATCACTTCCGAGTGAAAATATTTTGTCAGGTACTACTTTATTAATTACTAAAATATATTTAACTATTTATTATGCTATAACCTAATATTATTTCATTCAAATTATAGGTTATTGATTTTATTTCTCAAGAAATGAAAAATCACTTTACAGAATCAATTACGGAATTGCTTTCATGCATTACTTGTCTTTCTCCTATAAACTCATTCTCCAACTTTCAGCTATCCAAATTATTTCATCTCGCTGAACGATATTTATATGATTTCTCGATTACCGATTGGATGATACTTAAAGATCAACTTGAGACCTACATTGCTGATGTAAGAAGAAATGTAATTTTCTTTTAACCTAGATAACATTAGAGTTCTTGCTCAGAAAATGGTTGAGACAGATTATGATACTACGTTTTCTTTAGTATATCTGCTTATCAAGTTAGCTTTAATCTTACCTGTTGCAATTGCTACTGTCGAAAGAGCTTTTTCAGTAATGAACATTATCAAGATAAATTTACGCAATAAAATGGGAGATGAATTTTTTACCGACTGTTTGGTTTATTATGTGAAGAAAGATTTTTTTAAAAAATTGAAATGAGATTGTTATGCAACGTTTTAAAAAAACGCAGAGTCGTATGATACAATTATCGTCTCTTAGTCGTAGTCAATCTAATAACATAAATTTATTATTGAACTACTGCCACTGTAATGTTAAATGTTAAATTTTATTGTGAATTCGTCTGTCATTTTTATTTTGTATAAATTTAACTCCCTCAATAAATTTTTAGTTCCGCCGCTGCATCCATATCATCCTTAATAATTTCATCTACATCAATAGTTTCAACTACACAACCGTCAACGAGCCGAACATTACCATCTTTTGATTCCAAGTCTTCCTTCTTAGACATTTCTATTCCCTTTTCAATAACTGTGAACTCAGTCTCATGACATTCATTTTCACCGATATCTTTGTCAAACTCAAACTCCAGACCAGACTTTAATTTGAGTGGCTGTGCATATTCAGAGAAGGTATGAAACTCTTCTGAACTATGCAAATTCGCCTCATTAAGTTTCTGATATAGAAAGCTTATTGACTTGGAGAGTTCCATTCAGGGGCGATTTTACGTTACTGCCCCCTTCCCTTTTTAAAAATTTATATATATATATAATATTTTTTAAAATTTTTTATTAATTTTTTTAAAAAAATTTAAATTGCCCACCTCTTTTTTTTTTAATTTTTACAAGATGTAAAAAAAAATATAATAAATTATTTATTCTATAGCAATAGTTCTCTTTTAAAAAATTGACAAAATATTAATATATACTAATGCAAAAAAAAATAAAAAAAAGTATAAATTTTTCAACTAAATTAATTTGAACAAATTTATAAATTTTTCAACTAAATTAATTTGAACACATTTAATGAATTAAAGAACTCATTTATTTTAATTATTTTTTAAAAAATTATATTTATTATTTATTTTTTTTCTATTTATTTTATTTTTATTATGAAAAAATTTATAAATTTAAAATTCTGTCAATATATATTAATATTTTTTTATTAATTAATTTTTTAATAATAAAAATATATTATTAATAAATTTATAAATTTATAAAATACTATTAAAATAAAATGAGAGATAAATAATTACGAGAAAGCTAAAATTTATGGAAAAAAATTCGCCCCCCTTTATCTCAAAGCCTGACTTTGCCCCCGGTTCCATTCCCACTTTTGGTGAAACTTCATTAGAAATCTTTACATCAACAGAGTGAGAAGAGACGTGAGCTCTACAGTTTAAATCACTAGGAACACTTCCAACCCTCCGAAGCATCCCATTACTGTTAGTTCGCCCAACACCTGTTATTTTTTCTGCCATACATGAACCATTGTGCACTAAGTTTACAAGCTCAGAGACATTCATATTCTTTCCAGTTTCAATTAAATTATCCTGGAACACAGAGAAACCTAAACTAACATTTAGAGTAGCACCCTTAGCCTTGCCTCCAAGTTTAAAGGTTGTGGTCCATTTACCAGTGCTTTTCTCCCTCTCTAATTCCTCCAAAGAAAGTGGCAACAGCCTTGTGAGATCCACCCACTGCTTACCCATATCAACACCCGTAGCCCCAATTACAGATACATAAATCGAAAATAGTTTCACCTCATACTTTGCTGAATGTTGAGGTCCACTTCTACTACCATATACACTACATGTATGCATCAAAGTCTCATCAAATTCAGCAATTCCTTTCACAACCCTTGACGGACTTGTCTGCAACATTTCATCTTTTCTCTTCCAATGCACAGATAAATTCATATCATTAAAACTCGGGGGCAGCCCTTCAATTGAATGCACATGTAGAAAGAAACAAACATTGAACTTTTGATGACGAATATGGGCTAAAGCCTTTAAGGGTTTCTTCCAATTCCACAAGGATGATGATTTCTTGTCCTTATAAGACACATTTGCATCAAGAGTTCTTGGGTTAAGGCTTGATTTTGATTCTGATAATCAAGGTTTTTCAGCTGATTTAGATCGACGAGTGGATAAAGAAATCAAAGCCTTATGCGGGTTTTCCTGCAGATAAAGGGCTTTGCTTATTGCCTCAATGTCACGCAACAATTGACCACTATTTGAATTTCCATCATCATCACCATTTGTAGACCCAACTTTTGACAGCATCATTTTGGCATTCAAATAGAAAATGCAACTCACGTATATAGCCCAATCTACCATAGAAACTCTTGCTAATTCAGTTTTCAGTAACTCTTTTGGATCACAATTCTGAGACACAACCTACAATAAGCAATCAGAAATATATACATCACATAAATAACTATCAAATCAAATAAGCAGAACCCATCATTGCTTGATTACAATAAAATCACAAACAGCAGGAAAAAAAATAGTAAAATTATGCCAATTCAACCACAATCTACACATCATATAAAACATAATAAATGTTTGCAAAGCAATTTCTCAGAAACCAAACAAGAGGTATCCCCAAATAACAAAATCTAAAAAAGCAATTGAACTATAGTTCATTTACGGAGATCCAGCGAAGAAAATTTAAAGTGCTTAATTGGATCGGTTCATTTCATTGGCTCGGTATCGGTGCTCTCTTTGAACAAAGAAGTTTAGAAGAACGATGAGGACAGCTGATTAAGCCACGAGTATCTTTTTCTCAATGTGAAGTTCGCCGGAAAATTTCACAAAACTATCATGACTCGTGAGAAAATTAAAGTTTTGTCTTGTTTTGACGGGAAAATACATAGCGTGTACCATGTGGTAGGTGAGCTTTGTTGATGGCGGACTTTATGTTTCTTTAGCTATGATTCCATATAACAATTCAATTTTTACGATTTTAAGAGCTGTCCTTTTGCCGTTCGATATTAACTAAACTACATACTAACACTCGAAATATAATCCGACAGGTCGTTTTTAATGCAATTTTTTTTTTTGCCAGTAGAACACAGCTCCTTCAGATGTCATAGGAAAAATTATCATCCACTCTTAACGACATCAATTTACAGTGACCGGCCTTTTGGTTATAATTTGGTACGTGAGTCAATATATTTATTTGTAGATATTTATAATTAAATATTTGGTTTTGATATTATGGATGGCAATAAGGCAGGAATTTTGCCTAGAATGGAGCAGAAATTTTCAAATTTTTTTTTGCGGGAACAGATACTGGGAGAGATTTCTCCCTGTTGGATAGGGCAAGGCAAAGACAGAAAATACTCTCCATTCCGCTGGAATTCCTGTCCTCATCTCAATGGGGACCTGAAAACATATTTATATATAATATACATATTATATATATATTATATACACATTATTTATAATATACATATATATATATTATATTATACATATTATATATTATTATATATATAAATTATTTTTTATTTTTTATATATATTATATTATGTATATTATATTTTAATTATTTTCACATGCTAAATAAATTTATTTTGATGTATTTTATCTTATTCTTATAGTAATTTTTAAATTTTATTATATATTTATTGTATTATTATTTTATTATGTTTATAATTATTATAAATTATTATTTTTTATATTTTAAAATTTTAACTTCAAAAATAAATAAAAAATCCCACATTGATCCCCATGGGGACGAGGATCCCCGCAAGGGCTGGGACAGAAAAAATATTCCCTCATTCAATTAGCAAGGAGGGTGTGGGGATTCCACACCTAAAAAGGGGACGGGGATGAGGAGTATTCCTTCGCCCCCATCCTATCCCGTTGTGAACCTTATTTTATATATTGGTATTACCTCTATCTATTGGGCTCATAGGTTAAGCCCAGTACCTCTAAAATATTTTACCGAGCTCAGTGATATCTCCATTGTTCACAGGACTCATAAATCGAACTAAACTCGATATCTTATTGTTCTCTTATCGAGCTCTTTTTTTATTTAGCAGATAGAACTTTGATATAGTTGATGTACGATGCTGATACATTCTGAACATCAGCCGATATGTATAAATATTATCTTTCACTCAGCTATAAAAAGAGATAGATCTTTACAGTTAAATAATATTTTTTTTTTACTTTTTAAGTTTAACTATTTTGCAGTCGAGCTAATTATTGACTTAGATATTGAAATCTCCACACAGAAGCTTGGTTCATTATATTGCCTAACAAGCTAAAGAGCTGATTGCAGCATAACCCGAACCCAAAATAATAGTCAACATAATCCATCTCATCATATATATATAAATAATTCTTGATAAAAAAATTTATTAATTGACGAACCATTCAGATATAATTCATAAAATAGTCAATTTTTTTAAATTTCAATTAAATCAAGTTTGACAACGAACAATTTATTTAATCAAAAATTATAAATTTTTATTCAGGTGGCTCAAAAGTAAATTGAATATTGAAGTTAAATATATATTATGTTATATATAATATAATTTACAAGCTTAAATTAAAGTTTGAATTTATTTTTTGTAGTTTTATTTTGATATCAATAATTTTTTTATTGACAATAAGCTTAATTAGTAGAGTTTAAGTTTTTTGAATATTTCTCAAGCTTAAATCTTAAAATGAAAATGTAATTGACATCAAGTTGAGTTTCACGGCTGAAGTCCTAACAATTTTAACTTGATCCTCTTCTCCCTTTTTTTTTTTTTGAGAAATTTACATCATATATGTTTTTTCAACTTTTATTTTTTTATTTTTACTGTGCTAATTTTTTTTTTATTTTTATACTTTATTTTTTTCATTTTTACGAAATATTTACAAGTCCTTTACATATATGCAGTGGATCACATCTTTTGTTTTTGTTACATGGATATTTAGTGGTTCAGTTAATAAGAATATTTGGTCAATAATAATAATTAACTAAATATACTAATTTTTTATTTTAATATAAATATTGAATAATAAATTATAGTTATTATATTCAAAATTTTTTATTTAATATATATATTATTATTTAATATCATAAAAATTATCACAAATTTGTCATTTCTTAAATTAATTTTTTAAAAAACTTTATTAAAAATAATGATTAATATGAATTTAAACAAATCTGTTATTATATATAATATATATAAATATATGATAATATATATTAATTATATATAGATATTTCTATTGAAACTCGACTAATATATTTGTATATTAATATTTTATTATAAATTAATTAATATATATTGTTATGTGTAATATATATAAAAATATAATAGCACATATTAATTTTATATTAATATTTTTTTAAAAACCAACTAATATATATTATTATATGTAATATATGTCAACATATATTAATTTATATATTGATATTTTACTATAAATTAATTAATATTTATTGTTATATCTAATATATATAAATATGATATCATATATCTATTGTATATTAATATTTCTTTTGAAAATCAACTAATATATATCATTATTTATAATATATATCAACATTTATTAATTTATAAATTAATATTTTATTGCAAATCAATTGATATATATTATTATATATAACATATGTCAAAGTATAATGACATATATCAATTGTATATTGATATTTCTTTTAAATATCGTCAAATATATGTTGTTATATATAATATATATTAGTTTGATATTAATATTATATTGCAAATCAATCGATATACGTTATTATATGTAATATTTATCAATATATATCAGTTATATATTAATACAAGTTGTATTAAAAATGTTTTTAAATAATTTTTATAGTATATATTTAAATTATTTTAAAAATTATGAATTAAATAAAATAAATTAATATAAATAAAAATTTAAAATTTATTTTTAAAATGAGAGTATATGTGTATATATGGGTATTTATTACATATAAATAAAAAAATTTAATATAAAAATTTTAATTTAGCATTTTTTTAAAAAATTTTGAAATTAAAAGATGAAAAAAGTAAAAATAAATAAATATAAATGACCACAATTTTTGTTTAAAAACATTGGCTATTATCTTTTTAAAACAGTTTAAGACAAATTTATTTTCATTTGTTTAGCAATAAGTGATTTGTCCATATTTTGGGCGTAGTTTTATACTCCACGTCCAACTCCGTACTTTTGCCAAAAAAAAAAAAGTTAACGATGTAAAATTGAAAACTTTTAATTTGAAAAAAAATTATTTTTTAGTTATTTTTGTAAAAAAAAAATTTTTATAAACAAATTAATTAATATCATTGTATTTTTATTTTTATTAATAAAATAGTCATATTATTAGTCATAGGGATTTTTAATAATCAAAAGGAAGATTTAATAATAAATATTAAAAATAACATTGAATAATTATAAGAAAAAAAAAATTTAATTGAATAATAATTTTTTAATTTATCTAATTAGATCTAAAATTAATTTTATGATATAATTAAAATAATAACTTGTTTTAGTTTAATTGAATTATAATTTTCTTTTAAAAATCTTGAAAAATATTTTATATATTTTAATAATATAAAAAAATAATATGCACATTTTAATATATTAAAATGAAAGGTCGTACTTATTCTTTATGGTGTAGGAATTGTTTTTGTTATTCATAAAAAAAATACAAATTTTTTTTGTATTAAAAATTTACAATAATTTTGTATTTTTAGAAAAAAAAATTAGGAGGAAAATTTATTACTATTAAAAAATAAAAATAATCATATTAGTTTTTTTAATAAAAAACATTGATTGTTTTATTTTTTCAAATTTTAATTATTTTAAATGGAAAAAGTTATTTTATTAACAAAAATGAAATTGAGAAATCATCATGTTATTAAATTATTCAAGAGTCAGATTTTAGAATCTAATATATATATATACACACACACATATATTTATAAAGAATTTTGAATGTTTAGAGGAGATAAGAAGACCACTGCAATAATAACAATCTTATCTAATCTAAAACAAAAACCAGAGGGAAATTGTAGTGCTGGAAATGGAAGGGTTGAAGCAGGAATCTTATGATACCACATTGAAGATGGTGTTAGCTTCACTTGAAAGAAATTTGCTGCCGGACGCTGCTACCAGAAGGCTGACTCGATTGCTATTGGCTAGCCGTCTTCGCTCCGGTTACAAGTCATCCTCTGACCTCCAACTCTCTGACCTCCTCCAGTTAGTACATTGTAATTTCTTACATTTATTTATTTATTTTTCTCATCATATATGAATTGGTTTGAGTAGTAGTTTGCTGTGTTTATAAAAGAGATGCCTATAGCTATCAAAACGGACAAGCCTAAAACTCAACATTATGAACTACCCACTTCTTTCTTCCAGTTGGTTCTGGGCAAAAATCTCAAGTACAGGTACCCTTTTGATTCATATAGCGGTTATACTATTAGATCTTATCTATTTTCTGAATGAGTGCCTTTTTTTTTTGTCTTCTATGCTAATTTGGGGATAAGTTATGTTCTGTGCAAATGGCGTCAATGAACATCTGAAAGATTTTTTAAACAAAACTATGCCTCTTGAATTCTGCTGAATTTGTGTCACCAACTGATAAATACATTTTCCTTTTTCATTTATCCCAACTTATAGTCTACTCACCATTTTAATAAATTAGTTAAAATGTTAAATATTTATTATACTCATATGTAGTATTATTAATTGATAAAAAAATAAAATAAAAACTAATTAATTTAATTTTCTTAATTCTTATGACATAGAAAGTGTGTTATTAATGCAGAACGAAAGGAGTAAATATGGTGTGAACCGGATATACGAGTTAAAAGCCCTTAGCTTTGCTACGTTATGAGCTTATTTGGTCTGTATTTAAACTAGTGCAGTAGTTGTTATTTTTCTGATAATTCAAGCACCTTAAAGGATGCTGAGAAAGCAGTGTTGGAGCTCTCCTGTGAGAGGTCACAGCTAAAAGATGGGCACACTGTCCTTGTTGTTGGATGCGGCTGGGGTTCTCTATCTTTGTACGATGCTCAAAAATACAGCAATTGCAGGATTACTGGGATTTGCAATTCAACGACTCAGAAAGCATACATTGAGGAGCAATTCCGGTATGAAGCTTGACGCGTTAACAATTTGACATACACTCCCAGATACGTAGTATTGATTGGATGACTGCAACCACTTAGTGACCTTTTTCTATAGGGATCTTCATTTGCAGAATGTTGAAATTATTGTTGCAGATATTAGCTCATTCAAAATGGAGGCTTCGTATGACTGAATATACTCTATTGGAATGTTCGAGGTCAGTGTTTTTCACGCTACACTAGTCACTATGGATGCCATTATTTATGTTGATATGATTAAGTATTAGTTTTGTCCTCTATTAGCATATGAAGAATTATTAGGATCTTCTTTGCAAAATATCTAAATGGATGAAACAAGACAGTCTTCTTTTTGTTCATCATTTCTGCCACAAGGCATTTGCTTACCACTTTGAGGTATAGTTGATCATAATTGTTCACTGAGCACCTATGCATATTTAATCTAAGAGATTAGGGTTAAGAGATGATTATTATTGATTTAGAGATCTGTATATATAGGTTTTACACAAGGCATAATTACACAATGATACATGAACAATACACAATTACAAAAAAGCACACAAAGTATAGAACTTATGTATATAACTTAACACTCCCCCGCAAGATTGAGGTGCCGGAACGAACCCCAATCTTGAATCTGCTTGAAAGAAATAACATCTTAGACAGTGGCTTCGTCAAGATATCCGCTAACTGATCCTTGGAAGAGACATGAGCTACACGAAGCCGTTGTTGTTGAACAAGATCTCGAACAAAATGAATGTCAATTTCAATATGCTTCATCCTGGAATGATCACTGGATTCTGACAAGCATAGGTAGTAGAAACATTATCACAATAAAGAACAGGCGCATAGGTTTCCGAAGAAACACCTAACTCAACCAACAATGATTTCATCCACATTATTTCAGAAGCTACTACAGCAACAGCTCTATATTCAGCTTCGGTGGAGGAACGAGCAACGGACTTCTGCTTTCGAGAGGTCCACGAAATTGGTACCTGACCAAGGTATAAAATGTACCCAGCAGTGGAGGTCCTATTCGAAGCATCACCAGCCCAATCAGCATCCGAAAACGCATGGAAGTGAAGCACTGATTGGGGAGAAATAAGTATGCCATATTCAATGGTAGATTTAAGATAACACAGTAACCTCTTCAACGCATCCCAATGAACCAAAGTAGGACTTTGCATAAACTGAGAAAGTTTGTTAACAGTATAGAAAATATCCGGACGAGTCCATGTGAGATACTGCAAAGCCCCCACAAGTTTTCGATAACCAGCATCACTCACAGAGGTGGCATTATCAGCTTTAGTCAATGCCGAATTTGTAGCAATAGGAGTGGATACAGGCTTGGCAACATCCATTTTTGCAGTAGTAAGCAACTTGTGAATATAATGATGTTGGGATAGAAACAAACCACCCTTCACTGCATGAATGTCAATGCCCAGAAATAGACTTAAAGGCTGCGGTTCTTTCAAGGAAAACCGTCTGGACAACTCACTTATAAACAAAGCAATAAAAGACTTACTACTACCAGTAAGTATAAGATCATCCACATAAACCAAAAAATAACATACCACAGATCCTTGTCGATAAAGGAATAAAGAATGATCACTTTTGGATTGCTGAAAACCAAAATCCAAAGCACATTTGTGTAAAGCATGATACCAAGCTCGTGGGGCTTGACGGAGACCATACAAGGCTTTCCCAAGCTTACAGACATAATTTGGTTTCTGCGGATCAACAAATCCTGGTGGTTGCTTCATATAAACCTATTCCTGTAAGGGACCATGTAAAAATGCGTTGTTAACATCCAACTGAGAAATAGCCCAATGCTTTGAAATTGCCAGTGCAAGAACAAGACGAATAGTGGCCGGTTTCAGAACAGGACTGAAAGTATCCCCATAGTCAATACCAGGACATTGACTATATCCTTGTGCTACAAGTCGCGTTTTAAACCTGTCAGTAGTACCATCAGCATGTTTCTTAACCCGAAAAATCCACTTACACCCAACCAGATTTTGCTTAGAACTGGGAGGAACCAAGACCCAAGTGCCATTGGCCATCAATGCATTAAACTCAGAAGACATGGCAGACCGCCACTCAGCTAATTTCAAGGCTTGAGATACACATGTAGGCTCTATAGGAGAAGGAAGAGGGTATTTACTAACAGCATGAATAACTTTTGGTTTAAATATATTTTTTTGGGAACGAGTTCGCATGGCATGGGTTCGAACTGGAGTGGAAGGAGGCTGTGACGCAGGGACAGGAGCAAGACTCGACGTAGAAGAAGTTGGAACAGACTGCAAAGGATCCAACGGACCTGGTTCAGACACAACAGAAGGAACTGGTGTTGGCGAGGAACCCGAGGATGACACAAAGGGAATAACACTCAAAGAAGACTGATCATACTCAGCAGAATAATCATACCACTACACATCTTTGGGAAGAGTTGACAAAGATAAATTTTGACCGAAAAATTTTGACTCACAAAACTCGACATGACGAGACAGAAATAGACGTTGATTGTTGTAATCAAAATAAAGATAAGCACTTTGATGGAGAGAATAACCCAGAAAGATACATGGTTTGGACTTAGCATCAAACTTATTTTTGGTGTATGGACGAAGACAAGGATAATATAGACACCCAAATACCAGAAGACTAGAGTAATTTGGATGTTTATTAAATAATTTAAGATATGGAGACGAGTATGCAAGAGTGGGTGTAGGTAAACGATTGATTAAGTATGCTACTGTTTGAAAAGCATACGACCAAAATTGCATAGGAAGATGAGCGGACTGCATAATTGTTAAGCCGGTTTCAACAAGATGACGATGACGACGTTCAGCCGCCCCATTATATTGGGGAGTGTGAGGAGGAGTCTGTAAATGACTAATACCATGAGTCCGAAAAAATGCTTTTAAAGCAATAAATTCACCACCACCATCAGTATAGACATTGACAATTTTTGAATGAAAGGAATTTTCAACAAGCTTTTTGAACACAGGAAACACAACAGAAACATCAGACTTAAGCTTTAAAGGGTAAAACCAAATATATTTCGTAAAGTGATCAACAAAGATTAAATAGTATTTGTAACCATCAATGGATGTGATAGGAGCAGACCCCCATACATCGGAGTACAATAATTCCAAAGGTTTAGAACTAGACAACGACGAAACACCAAAAGCGAGTCTATGACTCTTATTACATCGACAATCATTACAATCAAAATGGCCAGTAGAAGAAACAAGCAAACAAAATGACAAATTTTGGATGCTGGATGACCTAAACGCTGATGCCAGAAGGAAGACGAAGCACGAACAGTATGATGTACTTGAGGACGAGATGACCCAGACCGAATCTTGGACAACGAAGAAAGACGGTACAGACCACTGCTAATTTGTCCTTTTAACAGAATCTCCCCCGTGGACAGGTCCTTAACAAGAAAACAATCACAGAAAAATTCAACGAACACATTGTTAGCAAGACAAAAGGCAGACACAGAAACAAGATTCTCTTTAAACTTAGGAACAAACAAAACATTATCAAGGGTACAATTTCGAGAAGGAAAAGATAATAGTTTAAAGCCAACATGTGTAATTCGCAAACCTGAGCCATCAGTGAGATGCAGTTCGTCATTCCCTCATAAGGTGTATGTAAAGACAAATTCTGAAGATCATTGGTCACATGATATGAAGCCCCAGAATCAAGTACCCAACTATTATCACGAGAACCACCTGCATTGGAAAAATTCGAGCGAGGATGGGGAAAACTATTCTGCTGAAAGAAATCCTTTGCCCGGAAGCATTTCCTTGCAGAATGGCCTGGTCTGTCACAAATCTGACACTGAACTCGAGAACCAGTATTAGTACGACGAGGCTGCCCGGAATTGTGAGATGTATCAGTTGAAGGTCGAACCCCTTGAGTCGAGAAGAAGCCATCATTGGAATGTTGAGTGGTCTGATTCCGGTTATTATTGCAATTGAAGAATCCTTTCTGAACCTGATTAGTCGTGATTGGAATAGGATCATAGGCTGGTTCTGACCGACGAAGATACAACTCATGTGTTAACAGTTTATCTTCAAGTTCTGCGAAGGAGATTACTGTGTCTCTCGCCCTTATTGCAGCTGCAATTTCTTTAAATTCACTACCAACTCCATTTAAGACGTGAACAATTAAATCCACACCTCCAACTGGACTCCCTGACAAGGCTAAATCATCAGCAATATTTTTAACAGATTGGAGATATTCTGAAATAGGTTTATTGCCTCTCTTTGAGTTAGACAACTGTTCTCGTAATGAAAGGATCCGGGCAGCAGATCTGTTTGCACAGGATGTTTGAATCCGATCCCATGCCTCAGCTGAACTCTCAGCAGATTGAACAATATACATAGAAGAAAAACTGGTTGAAGAAATAATGGCGGCAAGAATCAATTGATCTTGACACACCCAAAATTCATAATCAGGATTGGGAACCTCTTGCCCATCCTTTTTAATCATTGAAGACGGAGCAGATAGAGATCGATCAACATAACCAAATAAATTATGGCCGCGTAGAACAGGAACAAGCTGTGCACGCCATGAAGGATAATTGGTGGAGGTCAATTTCAACGGAAACTGAGAAGCAGTGAAGGAGACGAGAGTTTTGCCTGATGAGTGAACAATATTGATTGAGTTTGAAGAAGACATGATTAAGGCACACAATTTGGTGAGGATTAGTGATAATCGGCAGATTGTTGTAAACTGAAGAAGAAGGATCGAAAAAGAGCTAGACGGCTCTATGCTCTGATACCATAAGAGATTAGGGTTAAGAGATGATTATTATTGATTTAGAGATCTGTATATATAGGTTTACACAAGGCATAATTACACAATGATACATGAACAATACACAATTACAGAAAAGCACACAAAGTATAGAACTTATGTATATAACTTAACATAATCAACTTGGTTTATGCAGCTCGTTCTTTGCATACCTGGTGGTAGCAAGTTACATTCTATCCTCTGCTTCTAATCAGGATTTAAATGAAGATGACTGGATTACTAGGTTTTTCTTCACTGGAGGAACAATGCCTGCTGCTAATCTGTTACTTTATTTTCAGGTCAGTTCGGTATATGTTATTTTCATCTCTTTTATCGCATACAAGATTATAGATTCACATAGTGATGAATAGTTTTGTACCAATGGTCAAGAATACCAAACCTGAAGTTAGCATAAAATAAGATGTATATCCATTTCAGGAAAAAAAAATGTATGCAATATGAGTTTATCTCTCTTAAAGAAGGCCGGTGTTTGTTAAAATTTTTATGCAGGATGATGTTTCTGTTGTCAATCATTGGCTTGTGAACGGGAAACATTATGCTAAGACAAGGTGAGAATGGGTAACCCTGCAATTTATCAGCAGTAATAAGAATCTTTCTAGATTCATCACTGTCCTATATTAGTAAGACTGTCAGTATTTACGATATACTGAATAATTTTCAGTGAGGAATGGCTCAGAAGAATGGACCAGAACTTGGGTTCAATTAAGCCAATAATGGAATCAACATATGGCAAGGATCAATCTCTCAAGTGGACAGTCTACTGGAGAACATTCTTTATTGCTGTTGCAGAACTTTTTGGATACAACAATGGAGGCGAATGGATGGTTTCACTCATCCTGTTTAAGAAAAAATGAACAAGGGGAATACTCCTTTTTAGGTTGAATAAGATATATTTAGCCGAGGCTATTGTAATAATTTTACCTGTACCCCTTTTTTTACGGAGTTAATAAGGCCTAGTTATGGTCAACCTTGTGAATCGCTAAAAGCTTCAAATGCTGACATTCCTTAACTGTAAGCCTATTTATAAATGGCCAAATACATAATTTGACACCTAACGTTTGCAGCTTTTCCCACTTGAACACTCATCCTTTCAAAACGCTCAATTAGACACCTAACCTTTTATTTTTGCAGCATTTAAACACCTTAGCACAAGAGTTACAATCGCGTGAGTTACAAACGCAATTACGTGGACATGATCTGATGACTAGGATGCCCAATAGTCATTGAATGGTGGCCACATACATAATTTGGCACCTAACGTTTGCAGCTTTTCCCACTTAGACACTCATCCTTTCAAAACGCTCAATTAGACACCTAACCTCAATATGAATTTTTCTTATGCTTTCCTCACAAATGGGTGATCTACCATTCAATGACTATTGAGCATCCTAGTCATCAGATCATGTCCATGTAATTGCATTTGTAACTCACGCGATTGTAACTCTTGTGCTAAGGTGTTTAAATGCTGCAAAAATAAAAGGTTAGGTGTCTAATTGAGCGTTTTGAAAGGATGAGTGTCCAAGTGGAAAAAGCTGCAAACGTTAGATGTCAAATTATATGGCAAGGATGAGTTTGATTCAATAAGTTTATAGTGGAGTTTGACATGGCCTCCAGCTGTGCATATTTTTTCCCTTTCACGCGACTTTCCTCGAGTTGTCTCACGCGCACAAAATCCAGCGTGGCGAGGTGTTTAAATACTGCAAAAATAAAAGGTTAGGTGTCTAATTGAGCGTTTTGAAAGGATAAATGTCCAAGTAGGAAAAGCTGCAAACGTTAGGTGTCAAATTATGTATTTGGCCATTTATAAATTCAAGTTGGAATTCTTCTCCTCCAATACTCAAAAAAGAAAAAGCTTCTAAATTTGTTCAAGATCTTGTTGGAGTTTTCAAGTCTTGCTAGACTTTTAGGGGAACATAATCGTGCACTCACTAAAAGTGGAAACCCAATGCCCATTCACAAGTCTAAGTTGAATTTCAGGTACTGCTGTTGGTTTTAAATAATGTTAGGCGAAGGTGGTGACATAAGACTTTCAGCAATGCATGCAGCTCCCAATAGCTTTCTTCTCAAATAGTTTAATTTCTGTTTATATCTCTACATCAAAATCCATTGCAATAAAAGAAAAACAATATTGTACACAATTCTACAATGGTACTTCAGGATTTCCTGCAGCATAAATCTCACTCGTACATGTGAAACGATTCAACTGTGTCCATCTGAAAGAAAAATCAACTCCAGGCTTCAGTCTCCATCTATGCTACTGAGGATCCTCTCCAACATTGCAAATTGCAAAATAAAACCAGAACCAGAGGTAGTTCAGATGGAGTTGCTAGCACATGGTAATTATCTGCAGCCAAATGTGAACAATGATAACTCTAATCAGCATTGCTAAATAGTTCCATAAATTTGCATAAAGAAAACACGATGGCTACTATCAATCTATTACAATCAATGACTAGTTCCATAATGCTACGGTAGCAAAAGAAAAATCCAAGTGAACAATTGGTCATGCTCTTATTGGTTCAAGATGCTGGCATTTATCCACAGAAATCGTATAAATTGGTGCTTACAAGTGATTCTTTGGCACAACATCAAAGCGTACATTGGGTTGCTGCTTTCACTCTTCTTTTTCGCTAGAATGTACTTCTTCTCCCACCCATTGTTATCATCTTAGTCCAACAATAGCATTTCTAGTACAAAGCTGAGCTTGTACTTGTGCGTATTTTAAGCCAATATGTTAGAAGTCTACAGCAAATTAAAGGACCAGTAAACCTAATTTCTTTTGAACAAGTTTATAAACGTTTTACTCATGAAAATAAAAGAAGAGCAGCCACTCATAATTATCAGTTCTTGTTATTGTTGTTCTGAATTCCTTTATCCTTGTTGGTAGTTGATAGTTGTGGATAGTGGGAGGTTACCTTTCAATGAATAGTTTTAAGTATTTCAGTTGTTGAGTGGTGAGTATTTATTTCTTTTACATGTATTTTTAAAATATTGTGGTGGAATGAAAATGGAAAAGATTAAACTTTACAAAACTCAGTTTCACGAGGTCCAAGGGTTCTCTGATTCTCTCTTATTATTCCCTTATTATTAGAAAACAATAGGTTTGTTATCTTTCCATTCAAAGTAGGCAAGAGTCTCCAAGAAGGCAAGAATTCCTACTTGATTTCCTAGTCAACTAACCTGATGCTAGCAGACATTCAATTAAGAAGGGTGTATTGAATTATGATTTTAATAGATTTTAAGAAAATCGTTGATTTTAATAGAATTCAAAGATTTTAATAGAATTCTATAGATTCTCTTAAAATTATACATGAAATTTAATAGAGTTTATTAGATTTTTATTATAGGTTTTGATAGATTTTGACCTAATTTTTTTATATAATCAATATTTTAATAAAAAATGTAACATATTTTATTAAAAACATTATTCTATAAATATATATAGCTTTTATGATATTGAATAAATAAATAAATATTATAAAATTTTATAGTAAATAAATAAAATACATAGATATCAAATTTTTTAATATTATCATTGTAAGATAAAAAAAGTATAAAATTAAAAATATAAAAATAAATTAAAATATAAAATAACATTAAATAAATATATTAAAATATTATATCATCTCTCATATTTATTATCATATGCAAAATAAATTATAAAAAAAAACTTGCTTGCTTTTTATAGTGGAAGAATATTAAAAAATACAACTGAATTTTTTTTTTTTATACATAACTAACAAACATCCATTTGCAATTAAAATTTAAATAAATTATATATTTTTTAACTATTTAATATGATAATTCAATGATATTTCAAAATTCATTAAGTATATCATCCAAGATGCATATATATACAACTATTCTTTTTAAATTGATATGTTTTCATACATATTTTAAAAATTCAATATCATTCGATACTATTAGAATACTTTAAAAAAATAAAAATAAAAAACTTTTCTATAATTGAAAAGCACTTAAAATATGTAACTTATATCACTTAAATGTTAATATATCACACATAATTATAAGCATTTCAAATGATAAATTTTTTAACCATTATTTAATTAATTTTATATATTAAGTAATTCACTAAAAAAATATAACATACTAACATAATCATTGATTAACTAATAAATAATACTAATTTTTATACCTATATGTGTGGAAACTTCAAAATAAAAAATTCAACTTATAAAAAATTATTCAAAAATATTTTTATAATTAAACCCATAGAATTTTTTCAAATCTATATTTTATATAATGAGATAAATATTTATTAATAAAAGTTAAGTGCCATAAGATGATCATTTCATAAGATAAAATTTGATCCAACATTAGTATTGTGAAATATTACGTAGTATATATTAAGAAAGATTTTATATTAAAAAGAAATAAATTTTAGTGAGAAATATAAATGTAAAAAATTTAGGATGAAGATTGAATTTGTAAAATCGTGGGGATGAAATCCTAAAATCGTTATATTTAGCATCCTAAAATATAATATATTATTCAATCTATGATATATTCAGCCTATCTATGATATATTATTATCATATGATATATTATTCAATCTATGATAATCAAAGAAAATTTGAATATATAATCTATGATATATTCAACCTATAATAAAATCGTTGGGATTGAATTTGGAAAAGAGTTTTTTATTTATATTTAGCATCCTAAAATCCAATAAAATCTAAAGATTTGCAAAATTCATTAAAATCAATGACTTTTTGAATATCACTAGATTTTTAAAGTCAATTAAAATCCATTAAAATCTTAATTCAATACACCCTCCTAAATCTACTAGTTGGGACCATAATATAGTAGCTCTCCAATAAAGGCAGTCTTAGAGAGATTCAAATCCATTCTTAAGACTCTTGTACAATCTTGGGCTTTTAGGTGAGTGCTTATTTAACAGTGTGAACTTTTGTCATTGCTTTTTAAGTTGATTTTGACAGTTGAGTCCTTCGGCCAGAATTACTTCACAAAGTAAGGAACTTCAACCGTTAACTATATAATGCAGATACACAGACCCTGAATCACACAAAATCATAGAATCCACTGCGTGCCTGCATGTATAAAAAGCAACAATGAACCTTCCCAACCCAGCAGATGAGGAAAAAAATGAAGGGGGTTTCAACTTCCACAACTCATGACCAATCATACTGAAAACAGAATAAAGCAGACAATTAGACCAAATGGTGAAAAGACGGTGAGCAAACTTGAAACCACAATATAAGTCCTCTCACAGCTGTTCTATTAATCACCAATTCTCAGAATTTTATTTGTTTATAATTTCATGCACCAGGTAAAGCACCTCTTGCTTTATGTTTATTATGATCATACTGACATCCAGAAATTATCCTGATACAAGGGCTGAAAAATGGCAATTTGGCAAATGTGGAGATTAAATTTTTATTCCTGTAGAAAATAAAGCTTGCATCAACCAACAAATACACATAAGCAACACTTAATGATCTATAGCACAAGGCAGTCTGGGGGGCCAGGAATTGATTTTAGTCCAATATTTTTCAATCAGAAATGCTAGTAAACCATCTTGCTCTCTCTAAAACCGTAAAGTACATCCTAAATGTATCATATTCTCCCAAAAGAAGCTGATACCACTAAAAGATTTTGACTAATAAATTACTGGTCTTCAAGTTTCTTTCAAATTTCATGGATGGATATGGAGAAAGAAGTGCAGGAAAAAAGGAAGAGAAGAATGTCAGAGGAAAATATAGCATAGATTATATAAATAACCAAGTGTGGCCACTTGCCATTACAGACGAACATTGTTCAAAAGAGACATGAGCCACTTAATCCTACGACTCATCTGACCATAGCAAGAAGGAAAAACAAGAATGACCAACAAATGATTGCTGAAATAGGAAGAAAAAAATTCTGTACCTTTGAGGTTTTAACTTACAACCTATTCATCCTCTATGCATCCTAAAGTGTCCTCTGCAACAGCAACAGCATTACGATAAAAAACAAACTATGAGAAAGAAAACTGGACAAAAACAAAAGAATTCAACCATAACAAGAGTGTAGTAAATATGGATTAATTGAAAAAGATAGTAGTGCTACTGGGCGATGAAGAGGAAGTCATTTTACCTGCATTAACTTAATAATATTCAAAGCAAAAAAATTTTAACCAGAGATGAAATAGAAAGAATTGGCAGGATGTGGTATTTTCAACAATAAAATCTTTACACAGTCACATTTCCATTAACTGTTACTTTGAGAAAGTTAAAAATCCAAGTTTAAACCATGACTTGTGTCAACAAACTTCCCTTAAAGCTCAACGTGTATGGCATTTAACTCACACACTAAAAGGTCCAATAATTTTACTAGCTTCTGATCAAATGTTAATCACTCTGCAGATATATATCTAGGTTTTCATTTCATAAACCAGTAATTATATACCACCCACAAACAAACATAAATAATCATTTCACTTTAAAATCCCACACATATAGAATCCCTCATTCTTTTACAAGTACTAAGTCAATAACACTTCAAACATGGTGCTGGATATCAAGCCAATGCGATATGTTACAAGCAATACAATCATTAAAGCAACAAAATTATGGCATTCACCTTTTAACTTGATCTCTAGTTTAATAATTGAAAATAAAACAGCGTAGGTTACTGGGAAACACCAGCAGCAGAACCATTAATTGGGTTTCCCACCAAATCAGCTGGGATAATTTCAGCTTCCAAGAACCGACTCAAATGCTTGTCATCCAAATTTTCCTGTTAAAACCGATAGAACAAAAAAAGAGAAAATATATAATTTAGAGTATTAGCAGAAGACCGAAACGGAGAAGAAGTGAAGGCAATGGAAAATACAGATAGGCAAGCTTTGTATTTTTGCCACTCGGAAACGCATTCCTCTTTGTCCCATTGACCCTTTACAAATTTCTCTGAGTACCACCTTCACAAATTGTAAAAATGTTAAGGTTTAAGAGGGGTTTTAAAGGAAACCCATATTTAGAAAAATAAATAAATAAATTGAAAAGACCGACCTGTTGAAACAATCGTGGTAAGCAGCTCTCAGATGAGCACAAGGCGACGTTGAAGAAAAAGAAGACGGGGACGGAGCTTTTTTTTCTCTCCTAGTAAAACCCATCTCGCCACCCTAATTACTTTTCGAGTGGCTTCAAACAAAATTATGTACTCCCTCCCTTCAAATATATCATAAACATTTACTTTTTACAAAACCATGTATAAACTTTATTTTTTTTAAATATATCTTTTTACTGGATAGGAGTAATAGGACCGAATAAGATGCTGACATGTCAATTATTTAATTTTTTTTATTATTTTTATTTTTTAACAAGGGTTACTTTTTTAACAGAAAAAATACACTAATTAATAACGATGAAAAAAAAAAAACAGATTATTTGTAATGAGCGTGTCTATCATCTCTTCCGATAATAACGCCCGTCACTTTTTAAAATTAAAAGGTTATGAGAATAAAAGTGATCCTAAAAATATGTCATTGTCTTCTCTTTCTTAACCCTAACATCCATAAAAATACAATGAATAAAAATTTATACACAAGGAAAGAGAAGAGAGCAGGCTCTGGTCCCTTGTGTCGACTTGTTAGTATGTAATGCGACTTGATTTTGGTTGCTTTCACAAGCAATATAAGAGGTGAGTTTAGTATTTTCACTGTGAGAACATATTATAACATAAAATACTATTTTGGTGGTATGTTGAAATCGATTGGGTTTAAGTTAACATACTTGTGGGACAGATTACAAAAGAAGTTAATAATTATGATATTGATACTACTAGTTTCTTTTTGTGTGATGATTTTAAAAGGATATGTTATAGTGTTAATAGGATATTCTATAAGATTGAGGGATTGAGCTTAGAAGACTGTGTGCGAGAGATAAAATCATACAAAGAAGTGCTGGAGATACTTAAGTATATATGTAATGGGGTAATTAACATATATGTTGAAAAGGATGTGATTCACGAGATTGTGGGTAATAATGAGGATAGAGATGTTAGAGGAACTGCTAGTACTATTGATAAAGAAAGCGAAGCTTTTGCAGAGAGAGCGGTGATTCATAAAGGTAATGGTTTACAAGGAAATGAGAGTGAGTTTGATGATTATGATTATCTTCTCGTTGATGGAAGTGAAACCGATGATGGACTATCGAATGGGGATTTATTCACAGAAGATGAAGGGTACTTGATTACTCGAAAATGCAAGAAGAATTAAGCATTGGTTGAACGTGATGAGCAACAGTGCCGCATGAGTAGGGGTAGGGATACTTCTTTTATTAGGAAAGGGAGGCAACATGTAGTTTCAGACAATAGCGGGGTGACACAAGTGAAAATAGTTTTGCAAATCGCTATAATGATTCTGATGATGATGGAAGATCAATACAAAGTAGTGGGTCAGATTTGGATGAAGCTATTAGAAAGAGGAGAAAGAACAAAAGGGTATACACTGAGTATAATTTGAGATATAATCATCAAAGCATGGCTTTTATGATAGGTATGACTTTTCATGATGGTCATCAATGTAAGGATGCCATTCAAAAATGGGCAATTGTGAATGGTTTTAACATAAAGTTTAAGTAGTTATGTAAATTATTAGTGAAGCAAAATGTGAAAGTGGATGTCCTTAGAGATTATATGCAAGCAAGATTTAAAGAGTTTCAACTGTAGCAATTCAAACCTCAAAAAATACACACAAGTGCTTTAAGAAAGCAAGTAATAGACAAGCAATTATAACATGGTTAGCTAAGACTTATTTGCACAAGTTTAGGCATGATCCTAATTGGGCCATAAAGGAATTGGAGAATGATGTCAAAGATAAGTATTGTTTGAGCGTTAGCAAAACCGCATGTTATCTTGCAAGATGGAGGGCTTTAGATATGCTAAGAGGATCACTTGGAGATCATTACAAGAAGTTAAGATCATACAAGGCAGAATTGATGAGGATTGATCCTAATGGGATTTATGACTTTGATTTGAATATGGATATAAAGTCCAATAAAGTGTTCTTTTAGAGATTTTTTGTTGGCATTGAAAAATGGTTTTTTAAAGGGGTGCAGACCTATAATTAGATTTGACGAATGTTTCTTGAAGACTGTGTTGGATGGTGCTCTATTGTCAACATGTGGCAAGTATGGGAACAATCAAATGTTTCCTATATTTTGGGTCATAGTTGAATCTGAGAATGAGTTTAGTTGAAGATGGTTCTTATGCCATGTGTTTGAATTTTTTATGATTGGCAATGGTCTTGGATGGACATTCATCAACAACCAACAAAAGGAAATTTTATAAAAATCACTGAAATTGATTTTTGGATTAAATTGAGCCTTCAACTGATATATAGTTATTCTTATACGTATGTGACTATAGGTTTTTAAAAAGGTCATCGGTGAGTTGGCACCTCTAGTAGAACATAGGAATTGTGCAAGACATATATACGCCAACTAGAAAATGAAACATGGAGGCAAGATAATGAAGAGAATATTTTGGAGAGTCGTCAAAAGCACATATGAAGCAAGAATAAATGCTAAACTAAAGGAGATAAAAACTGAAAATCCAGCTGCACATAAAGACTTCATGAAGCTAGATTACAAAGCATTTTGTAAGTCTCTTATTCAATGTTGGCCTAAAAATGATATGATCAATAACAATGTGTCAGAGACCTTCAATGGATGTATTGTTAAGGCTAGGGCAAAACCAATAATTGAATTGCTAAAAAATATAAGAACATCGCTTATGGATGTTTTGATACAATTTGCCCAAGGATAAGAGAAGTAATTGATAAGAATTGCTTAAATACAAGATTTTGTATTGTCAAACCAACTGTAGAGGATAAATTCTAAGTATCTTAGACTCAAGATTAGTATACTGTGGATTTGAATAGAAAGGTTTGTAGTTATAGGGAATGGGATGTAATCGCATACCGTACACATATGCATGTGCATGCATAAATTTTTAGAAGAAAGATGTGACTGATTTTGTTGATGAGTATTATTCAACAACAACTTATTTAAAGACGTACGGAGAACGTATTGAATCCATACACGGTGAAGCAATATGGCTAACAACTAAGGGATTACTTGTGTTACCCCCCTCCTTACATGAAAGTGAGAAATGAAGGTGATGATGAAGAAAGAGAAGTGGAGTCTAGAAACGAGGGTGATGATGCAGAAGATGAGACCGAAGATGCCTTACAGAGGCAAAAGTGACAAAGAGTTGATGCCAGGGCAAGTAATCTAGGAATAACACCATCAATTCCTATTACAAATGACATTGTTCAATTTGTGATCTCTATTGTTGAGATGAAACTGTCAAATTTTGAATCAAGTATAATATTAGGAATTAAAAATGAAGTCACTAAATTTTCTCGCAAACTAGATATGGTGTAGTATGCTCAATAAGAAATTAGGGATATGGTTTTTGAAATTCAAAGGGATAGGACATTTGAGCATGCTGTAAGAGTTGATCCTCAACCAACTTAACAGGAGACAATTGATCCTCTACTATTTGAGAGTGCTAGAATTGAACTTGTTACATCTGAGCATATAACAATTGATCCTCTTCTGTTTTAGAATGCTACAATTGATTCTCACTAAATTGAGAATGCTTCAATTGATCTAACAATTCCTGCTACAACACGTATGAGGAATTATTTCATGTTGATCCATTAGTGCTAGCTATTAATACATCAAGTGACCCTTCAACAAATACACTTGCATCAATGATCACAGCAAATGAAACCATTTCAAGTAATGCAGATGAAACCATGATATTTAATGCAAATCTAGCTGAAGGCAAGTAAAAAAAAAATGGGGATTCTGAAGGGGAAGATGATGAAAGAAATGGAGATGAAACAAATCAAGCTAAGGCAAATCTAGATGAAAGCAATTTAGAAGATGGAGATTTTGAAGGTGAATATGATGAAACCAACACCAATTTAGAAAGTGGAGATTCTGAGAATGCTGTGTAGATTAATTTTATTATGTAGAAATTATATTTGATGTAATGACTTATGTGATTTATATAATAGTTTAACCTTGTTGTGTTTTTGTTCATTATAAATTTCACTTAATTTTAGACAGAACGAGGATTAACACTCTTTAAATAATCTAACGTGCCGTAAAATTAACTCTATTTAATAATTAGAATGTCTTAACACTCGTTAAGACTTTTAACGGGCAGTACAAATGTTTTAACTTTCCAAAGCAATAGTTTAACACCGAAAGAAAACATATTGGGCGGTATAATTAATTACTATTTTCCCACGTGTATTTATAATGCTCGTTATAAATTTTAACAAGCAGTTATGTTTAACCCTCGTTAAAAATTTATAATGCATATTACACAGACTTGATTTTAACCCTCGTTAAAAACTATAACGGATGGTATACCAACCTGCATGTGACACAATATATCCATTTCAATGAACATATATAGAGCATTAGTCTATAGTAATACATTTTAAAATAAAAGCACATTACATCTTAAGAGATTACTAGTATCACTCATATTTAAATTACACATGGTTAAACTAACATTCTCCTTGCTCCCTTGGCTGACTTCCCCTCAATTCGTACATAGCAAACCCAAATAACCAAATATATTATGACAATGTCAATTGCTATACAAAATCGACGAACACCACTTGGCCTACAACTTGAGGAAAGGCAATTACAATTCATTTCCTCTTTCACCAAAGTAATGTACTTCATCATATGCTCTTTCTCAATCTCTATTGCCGTTTTTTCTTCCAATGTCTCTCGAAGATGATCTTCAAGTTTTTTATTATATTTTGACAATGACATTACTTTCTCACATTCAAACACCAATTTTTCTTTTGTGAATTTCTTCTCATTGCATAGTTGAAAATAGTTATCTCTATTGCAGTTGGCTCCGAATAAGTTCATTTAAAAAAATTCACAATCATTCTCCTTAAATATAAAATCCTAGGTCATCTTGATTTATAGTACAAGTAACATTAAAAAATAGTCACCTTTAATGTAAATTTTCCTTCCACAATGGGCATCTTCGAAATCTTCTACCTGAATTCTCTGCTTTCTATAAAGTATACACATAAGTTATCCTTCCATGTTTGCATCTCACAATTTCCCCATATGAAGATGAATGTGTGACTGCTTTGTGCTCATTTTTGTATACAGCAAAAAGAAAATAAAGAAAAAAAATAGTGTTGTACTATTTTTTATTTAGGGTTTACTATTTTAATTTTAAAAAGTGATGAGCGTTATTATCGAGAGAGACGATAGTGACGTCCATCACAAACAATATATTTTATCTTTTTTTTTACCGTTATTAATGGTGTCACTTTTTTATCGAAAAAATAACGCTCGTTGAGGATTAAAAATAATTAAAAAATTAAATAACAATTGACACGTCAGCATCATACCTGATCCTATTATTTTCATCCGGTGAAAAGATATTTGGAAAAAAAAAAGTTTATGCATGGTTTTGTAAAAAAAAAATTATGATATATTTGAAAAAAATGATAAAGTTTAATTTTTTTTATATATTTTTTGTCCTTTTTATAACCTACCTATTTCACTTTCTATTTATACTAAATAGTTATTAATTACTATAAAAATTAAAAATTAAAATAATTATTAGTTAAATTAAAATAATTATAATTTAGAAAATATAAATAATTAAATATAATATTATTGGTTATAAAATATTTAAATAGGAGATATAGTTATTAATTTATAATATAATTATAATTTAAATAAAATAATATGACTATATTTTAGGATAGATAAAAAAAAAAAGTTTTCCAATCATTTTAAAATGGAAGGAGTATTAAAAAATGAATTAATTAGAAAAAGAAGTATTCATTCTTATAATTGAAAAACTTAGAAATTTAAAATAATATATGATAATAAAAAAACTAAAAGGTAGTTTTGTTGTGAAAAGTTTTTTATTCTTATTCTTTAATTTTTTTTTATTTTTCTATTTTTAAATTTTAAATTTTTTTAAATGAAAACTTTAAAAATTAGAAAATATAGTTATTTAATTTTATTTTTCAATTTATATTTTTAATTTTTATATAATATTTAAACAATTTTTTTAATATTTTATAAAAATATATAATTATATAAATAATTTCATAATTTAAATATTTTTAATTTAAAAATAAAATTATAATTAAATAATAATTTTAAATAAAATAAAACTATCTCAAACTGGGAAATTTTGAAGTGTAAAAAATGTTAAAATAAAAAATGAGCAATTTAAATTGAAATGAAAAACAAATATTCAATTGGACTCGCATTTTCTATTTAGAAAAAAAGTGAAAATAGTTTTTGAAAACTTAATTCTTATTGTGACAATAGTTTTTGAAAACTTAATTCTTACTTAATAGAAAAAAAAATCTAAATTTTAAATAAAAAATTATTTCTAACTGAATAATAAATTCTATTTTTATTTTTTTAAAAAATTTACTAAAAATTAAACTTATTTTTCATAACTATACACTCCACAAATATTACATTATTAAAATTAGTAAATTTAATATCTATCTTTTGAGAAAAACAATTAGAGAAGGAAAAGACAATAATTTATTTTGATATACTTTTATACTATATTTAGAATTAATGAATTTAAATTTTATAATTTATTTACAAATGAATTCCATGTATAATTCATTTGTAAATGAATTATACATATTTAATATATTGTAACTGAAAATAAATAATTAAATTAAATTCCATATAATTTTATTTTGAATAAATTTAGAATTAAAAATTCAATTGTTTTTTTTTTCAAATATTCCTTTAATAAATCTATTACTTGCAAATATTTAAGAAAAAAATATTCTAAATTTAATCATTTACTCCACTTATGCCCAATATATATATAAAGAATAAGAATGTAATCAATATAATATTAACACATGTAAAAAATAAAATAATAATTAATACTATTATTTACTTAACATAGAGTATTTTTTATTAATTTTTATCATTTTATTAGTTTATAATTTTAACAATTAATTTTTTTTGCTAATTGAAAATAATTAATTACAATTCCAACAAATTAATTAATAAAAATAACACACTTGTGTGTAAAATTGAAATTGACAGCAAGAGGCTTAGATAAAAAGCCAAGACATGCAACCAATAAATTTGAAATTCAAACCATATTTTTGTATATCTGAAAAAAAAAATATTATTATCTTTTTATCCATAGTTTAAAAAAAAGGGAAAAGGTAAAAATACAATTATAGTAAAAATTTAAAATGATAACGTGTGACCTGGTGAATTTTTTTTTTAACAATCTGTGCTGAAAATTTGAGTAGATGAAAATAATCTAAAAATATATTGAAAAAATTAAAAGAGTAAAGTTAGAGAAAGGGGTGTAAGTTTATTGAGAGTAATTTTATAAAAAGAAAAAGAGCTCATTAATTTATGGAACATTTGTAAATTTCATATATTTTTATGAAATTTAATTTACACCAGTTAAATTATATAAATTCAAATTTAAATAATTAGAATGAATGAAAATTTTCATTCTAAATAAATAATCATTAAAATTTAAATGAGTTTTATAAAATTTTATAAAATTTATTAATTCTAAATTTATTTTTTAATATTGATAACAGGTAAAATGAATAATTAATTAAGTATTAATGCTTTGAAAATGAAATCTATCTAATTTAATCACTAGATGATGTCCATGTCAGAATAATATATTGTGAAAATTTGATTAATTTTTTATTAATAATATGTATAGTATGTGAATAATTGAACCAATTAATTATACCAGAAAAATTTTCAAGAAAAAAAGATGGATCACAATGGACACGCTTAAATATCAAGTCTTTCTTTAGACACAATTTTTCTAGACATGTAATTAATAGCACAAAATACCATTACAACTATACCTAAAATAACTATTAAATAAAATAAAGAGAACATCAAAATTTAATGAGATTCGGTTAATTTTGCCTATATTCTCGGACACCACCAAAATAATATTACTAATTTCAAAGAAAAAATACAAAATAGAGAAAAAAATAAGCCTTATAAACAAATGAGATTTTTTGGGATGGAACCAACTAAGGAGGAGGGGTTCTTTTATAGCCCTAAGACTCCTCTTCATATTCTTAATTTTTCAACGTGGGATAGCAATACCTTATAAATAGTAAAAACTAATAAATCTTCACCTTGACTATTTTTTTCTATTTACAATTTGTAAATCTTCTCTCATAATAAACTATTTCTGTGGTATCTCTAAATGCGTTGTTTAACGCTCTTCTTCAATTTCTCAAAACATTAATTAAGTCCAAACAATGGTTGAACTTGACAGTTGTCACCACCTTTATCAATATTTTTGCAGGATTATCAGTGGTCTAAATTTTCTGAAGTAATATTTCACCTTTCTCTAGAATATCAAGTACAAAGTGATACCGCATATTGATGTACTTCGTCATTGCATGATAAACTTGATTCTTTGCTAAATGAATATCGCTTTGACTATCACAGTGCACTTTGATATCCTTTTATTTAACTTTCAGTTTATCGAGCAATCCTTGAAGCCAAATTGCTTCTTTAACAATCTTTGATACTGATATGTACTCTACTTCTATAGTGAACAAGGCAACTGTTAACTGTAACGTAAACTTCTAACTAACTAGTCCCTTAGCAAGTGTAAACAAATAACCAGTAGTTGATCGACGTTTATCCAAATCACCAGCATAGTAGGAATCACAGTATCCAACTACACATTGACCATCTTTCTCATCCTGCTCAAATATCAATCCAACATCTACGGTGTTCAGAATATACTGTAGAATTCATTTTACAGCTTGTCAATGCTCCTTACTAAGATCATGCATGTACCTGTTCACAACTCCAACTGCTTGTGAAATATCTGACCTTATGCACACCATAGCATACATCAAACTACCAACAATATTTGCATACAAAACCTTTGACATGTACTCTCATTTCGCTTTATTTTTAGGAGATGAAGATTCGTTGAGCTTCATATGAGGTGCAAACGGCGTACTTACAGGTTTTGACTTTTCATTCAAGCCGAAATATTGTAGTATCTTCTTCAGATACTATTTCTGATTCAAATAAAACTTCTCTCTCTTTGTATCTCTGCATATTTCCATAGCTAAAATTTTCTTAGCTTCACCTAAGTCTTTCATTTCAAACTCCTGATTTAGTTGAGTCTTTAACTTCTCAATTTCTCCTTGATTCTTTGAAGCTATCAATATATCATCAACATACATGAGAAGATATATAAAAGATCCATCTTGTAGCTTGTGAAAATATACACAGTGATCGTATTTGCTACTTGTGTACTTCTGCTCATTATAAAATTGTCAAATCGCTTGTACAACTGCTTTGGAGATTGTTTCAATCCGTACAATAATTTTTTCAATTTGCATATCCATTTTTCTTCTCTAGCAACCTTAAACCCTTCTGGATGAGTCATATAAATTTTCTTTTCTAAGTCTTCAAGTAGAAATACAGTTTTTACATCAAGTTAAACGATTTTTAAATTCAATTGTACTACCAAGGCCAATAAAATTATAATGGAGTAATATTTTACAACTAGAAAAAAATACTTCATTATAATCAATTTCCTCCATCTCAGCATATCATTTAGCTACCAACCTTGCATTGTAGCGAACATCATTTTTATCAGAAAATCCTTCTTTCATTGTATATACCCATTCGCATCCAATTACTTTCTTTCTCTTTGGAAGATTAACTAGCTTTCATGCATGATTCTTTTCAAGGGACTGCATTTCATTATTTATGACTTTTCTCCACTTCTTCTTTTTTAAACTTTGGACAACTTCACTATAAGTGTTAGGAATATCATCATTTGCAATTAGGAATGCATAAGCCCCCATATCATCAAATCGAGTAAGTTTACAAATCTCTCGTCATGACATATTTATTATAATAAATTCTCGTTGCTATGGAGGTTCTTGGGTTGGAATCTCTTCTTTATCTATTTTACTTGTTACTGGGTCAACAATTCTTCTTTCAAACTCCACCTGCAGTGGAGTACCATCTGTTTGTTGAACAATTTCATTTATTACCTTTTTTAACACGGTAGACTCATCAAAGGTAGCATCTCTGATAAAGACTATCTTCTTTATTTCTGGACACCAAAGATGAAGTCCTTTCACACCAATAGTGATCCCCATAAAAAGCATTTTCTTTCCCTCGGATCTAACTTTGATTCCTTAATATGATAGCATACAATGAAACCAAACACACATAAGAAATTATAATCAGTAGCAGGTTTTTCCTACCACATCTCCAAATGTGTTTTACCATTAATAGCAGATGATGGTAAACGATTAACGAGATGTCATGCATATGTTACAGGGTTAGCCCAAAATTATCTGCCCAATCCAGCATTAGATAACATATACTAAATTTTCTCCACCAATGTTCGGTTCATGCGTTCTGTCACCCTATTCTGTAGCGGTGTATCTCTAACTATGAAGTGTCTGACAATATTTTTATCTTAGCAGAGTTTCAAAAATGGATCGCTTTTATACTCTCCACCGTTATCTGTGTAGAGACATTTGACTTTTCTGCCCATATAAATTTTCACCACCTTTTTCCAAAAAAGAAAAACTATTAAAACTTCATCCTTCGTTGTCATAGTATACACCCATACTCTCTAAGAGAAGTCATCAATAAATGTTTTAAAATAGTGATTTCCTCCCATTAAAGCAGTCTTTGAAGGACCCCACACGTCTAAGTGAATATAGTCTAAAATACCCTTAGTATCATGAATTGCAGCACTAAACTTTACTATAGTATTCTTGTCTTTGACACAATGCTCACAGAAATCTAATTTTTAGGGTTGCACTCCTTTCAATAATCATTGATCTAACAAAAGTTTCAATGATTTATCGCCAACATGCCTCGAGCACATATGTCATAATCCGGTTGCTTTCAACTCCTGATCATTACTGAAAACTATTGTCACTGTCCTGATAATTGCATTACCCTAATAGTTATATAAGTTATTGGTCTTCCTTAATCCTTTCATTATCACTAGTGCACCAAAAATGATTTCTATAACTCCATCTACTGTATTTACAATGAAGCCTTTTGATTCTAGAACTCCCACAAAAATGAGATTTTTCCTCAAGCTCGGTATATATCAAATATTTGTTAAAGTCATGATTGATCCATCATGATTTCTCAATTAGATTGAATCACTATTTTTTATCATACAAACACCGTCATTTACTGTGTAAACAGTTGCTCATTCTAGTTCTTTAAAATCAAATAACCAATCTCGATTGGGACACATATAATGGCTACAGCCAAAATTAAATAGTCATACACCATAAGAGCTTGTTAGTGTCATAATAGCTAATGAAAGGTTTGAGTCTTCATCATCACACTCAATTACATTTGAATTTACCACGGCTTTTCATTTATCAGATTTGCTTTTATTATTTAACTTGGGACAATTTATCTTCTAATGCCCTTTCTCCAGGCAAAAAGCACATTTACTTTAGTTGGTCTGAATTTTTATCTCCCTTTCTTTTCTCTCTTCCTTCTTTGAAAGTGACCTCTTACGATCAATACTTTTTTTGTTCAACTTGAACTCTCTTTCTTATCGTTCTTTTGTAATTTATAATTGTATAATGCATGAGTTACTTCATCCTTCCCATAGAGTAAAGTTATTTCAAAAAACTCAAACTCCTCTGGAAAGGACCGCAACAACATCAAAGTCAAATCTTCATCTTTGAAAGTCGCGTCTAAATTCATTAAATCAGCTACCAGCTGATTAAAAATTAGTGATGTACTCATTCATAGTGGTACTAGGAATATAAGTGAAGTGAAACTGTAATATCCCAAAATGTACCCTAGAAGTATTGGAGTAATTAATTTTATTATTGGATTAAGTGTATTTATTTTATTGGAAAGAGAGTTGAGGTTAGAGTAATGTGTATATGTTGTATATATTGTAATATACTTAACATATACAAATATTTGTTTGAAGGGTATAAAGGTAATTATTTTGAAATTGAGTTAGTGGATTAAGATGGGTGGATGGTGATGTTTGAGATTATTTTATTTTTTATTTGTGTGGAGGAGAATGTTTTGAGGAGAGAGAGGGTTAATGTTTGACTTTTCTTTCTTTTCCTTTTCTTCCTTCTTCCTCTCTTCTCGTGTCTCTCATTTTCCTTTTCTTCTTCTTTCTTTGCTTTGGACGGCAGCAGCAAGAGAACAAGAGAGAGGGAGAGATTTGACCTTCCAAGCTCAAGATTGAAGAAGTTTTCAAGAGATCAAGGAGGAATCTAAGAGTTTTCTTCATTCTTGGTAAGTTTCCTCTTGATTCCCTTGTTTTCTTTGAGTGTGTTGTGTTTAAGAGTGTTGGGTTTACTTGATCTTTGATTCTTGGGTTGGATTGAAGAAAAGAGTAAGATTGAAAGGAAGAATAAGTTTGTTGGTTAAGATTGAGTTGTGGTTGTGTTTAGAGTTTTTGATGATGTTGTGATTTGGTGTTGGATGTGTATTTTGAGTTGTGTTGGTGTTTTTGCAAGGTTGTTATGGTTTTGGGTGTGTCTAGTTGAGTTTTGTTGAAGTGGAAGATGGTGGAAAATTGTTGTTTGTTGGTTGGATTGTTGTTTTGGCCGGAATCTGGGTTTTTGGCCTGACACGCTCAGGAGCACGTCCAGGTCTTTAGGCGTGTCAATTGTGTTGGATGGCAGTAGGTGTGACACGGCCATTAACACGCCCGTGTTAGTGAGCGTGTCATAGCTACTGTGATTTTGGGGAATTGACACGGCCAGGAACACGTTCATGATGTTGGACGTGTCGATACTTCTGAGAGACAGTAGGTATTACACGCCCAGTGACACGCCCGTGGTCCTGAACGTGTAAATGCTTCTGTGTTGTGGAGTTAGGGCACGGTCAGGGACACGCCCGTGTGGGTGAGCGTGTCCAGTTTAGAGTTTGCCCTAATTGATTCTTAGCCTTATGATCTTATGTGAGTTTCCTCATTGTTCTGAATTAGGTTGTGAAGAAGGTGAATTGCCTTAATTATTTGGTGAAGAACTTGTTAAGAGGAAGTGTTTAGAATTGTGTGGATTTCTTTTGAGGTAAGTACAAACCTTGCATTATAACATACATTCATGTGATTTTGGAACTTATACATTTGAGTGTGAATGTACTAAGTAATTTCATTGTATTGTTGATATGTTTGAATAATGTTATGTTTTATACAATATGAACCTCATGAAATGTAATATGGTATATGTATGTGTTATGAAAATGAAAGATGTGATGATAAGATGATGTGTAAAGCCATTGTGATTGGCTATATTGATTCAAATGAGGCATGTTTGCCTAGTTGATTGTGGAATGAGAAATGAATTGAGAAAAAGATTTATAAAGAGATATATGAAATGGTTGTGTGCCTAATATGTTTATTCAAATTTCAGAGTACTGGTTTTGGTGGCATGCCTATATAAAGGTAACAGTCTAGCCGGGTTGAGGATCTCTTCAATTGAATTGAATTGATGATCCAAGAGACTGGGTCTGTTACACTAAATGAAATGTGAAAATGAAATTTATGAAAAGTAACAGTCTAGCCGGGTTGAGGATCTCCTCGATTAGTCGGGTTGATGGTCCAAGAGACTGGGTCTGTTACTAGTAACAGTCTAGCCGGGTTGAGGATCTCCTCATGTTAATGGGTTGATGGTCCAAGAGACTGGGTCTGTTACACTATCCATGGATAGAGATATGATATATATTGCCTACGGGCTTGATCATTGTGATTATAAACCAAAGCAGTAACTCTGAACTTTGAATATCATATTAAATGCTTGTTGGGCCCATGTGTGTCTATGTTAAATGTGTGAGTAATGGATGATGATACAATTATTGAAATAATGAAATGTAACATCCATAAAATAAAGTGTATTGAGTATGATCTATATTGTTTGAATGTATGACATAGCATAATATCATTATAGTTTGTTCTACTGAGCTGTTGGCTCAGCGCGATTGTGGTTCATCGCGCAGGTGACAGGATTGAACCCGAGAGTTCCTCTAGACCTAGTGAGTCTAGGCGTTGAAGAGTTCATTTTTGGACTTAAAGATCAGAGAAGAGCTGCCACTCATGTATATATTTTATATTTGTAACTTTTGATTTTGATGCAAATGTATTGGGAAACATTTGTTATATTTTCCGCTGCGTTTTAAATAAACTTTCTATCAATTTCGTTTTATAAACTCATTTAAAAGTTTTGAATTTGTTCATAGTATATAAGAGTCATGTCATGTGTGTTTTGTAACCGTGACATTTCTATATTCAGTATGCGTATATTACGATCGTATTAGCATGCTGTGTACGTATACGGCGTATAGGGGTGTTACAGAAACAATCTCTTCTTCATATGAAGCTTGTTATGACTGTTTTTTTTCAAAAAAACTTTCTCCACTGTCTTCCACAATTTACTTGGGAAAACTTCCTTAGAGAAAGTATACTTTTACTCTCTAGAAAAATATGATAGAATTGTACCACAAGCCACATGATAGATGACTTTTTAATTTTTTTTCATCAATGTCTTATGGTTTCTCTTCTTCAAATACAATGTCTAGACCTTGCTGGAAGAAAATGTTTAGAACCTCACTTTGCCACATGTCAAAATGGTCCGCACCATAAAAAATTTTCATTGCAAATCTAGCATTTGACACAATAGTTATTGACCAAATTAATGAAATAGATGTTGTCTCCTTTGATGTGGATGATTTGCTTGAGTCATCTGTCATCTCTATTTCAAAAAATTATTTAATAGCTAATAAATGCAGAATACAAATAATCCAAGAAAATATTTTCTGATGTGGAATATCACACTAGGCTGCAACCATAGAGTATGCTCAGAAAATCTTAGCTCTGATACTAATTATTGTGAAAATTTAATTAATTTTCTACAAATAATATGTATAATGTGTGAATAATTACACCAATTAATTATACCAGAAAATTTTTAAGAAAAAGAGGTAGGTCACAATGAACACGCTTAATTTTTAAATTTTTTCTTATATATAATTTTTCTAGACATATAATTAATATCACAAAATACCACCACAATTATACCTAAAATAATTATTAAATAAAATAAAGAGAACACCAAAATTAACAAGGTCCTGCCAATTTTACCTACGTCCTTGGATACCACCAAAATAATATTACTAATTTAAAAAAAAAATACAAAAGAGATAAAAGAAAAATAAGTCTTATAAACAAATAAGATTATTTGCGATGAAAACCAATTAATGAGGAGTATTCTTTTATAGCCTTAGAGTCCCTCTCCATGTTCTTAATTTTTTAATAGAGGATAATAATACCATATAAATAGTCACAACTAACATAACATATTTTTATTTAATTTTACTAATCGTGAAGCATAGAGTACAATTTTAACATCAAAATATAATCAATCAAACAAGAAGTTTAGCATCCAATGTGCATCTTGTTCAAAAAAAAATATGCATCTTGTTCTGCAACGTCTCTTCCTAAAGCGACGTCGTACACGGTAACAGTCCCGAGTTTCTATAAATCGATTTTCCTAGGCATGTCATTTCTCACTTAAGTAATTTTTAATTTTTAATTTTTCAAATGAAAACTTAAAAATAGAAAATATAGTTATTTAATTTTATTTTTCAAATTTATATTTTTAATTTTTATATAATATTTAAATATTTTTATATAAAAATGTAATTATATATGTAATTTCATAATTTATATATTTATATATTTTTATTTTAAAAATAAAATTATAATTAAAAAATATTTTTAAATAAAATAAAACTATCTCAAACTGAGAAAATTTGAAGTATAAAAAATGTAAAAATAAAAAATGAGCAATTTAAATTGAAACGAAAAACAAATATTCAAGTGGGCTCGCATTTTCTATTTAGAAAAAAAAACGTGAAAATAATTTTTAAAACTTAATTCTTACTTAATAGAAAAAAAAAATCTATTTTTTAAATAAAAAATTATTTCTAACTGAATAATAAACTCTGTTTTTTTAAAAACAATTTACCAAAAATTAAACTTATTTTTCATAAATAAACACTCCACAAATATTACATTATTAAAATTAGTAAATTTAATATCTACCTTTTGAGAAAAAAAATTAGAGAAGAAAAAGAAAATAATTTATTTTGATATATTTTTACACTATTTTTAGAATGACTGAATTTAAATTTTAGAATTTATTTACAAATAAATTACATGTATCATTTATTTATAAATAAATTATACACATTTAATATATTATAACTTAAAATAGATAATTTAATTAAATCTTATATAATTTTATTTTGAATAAATTTAGAATTAAAAATTAATTGCCTTTTTTTTTCAAACATACCTTTAATAAATATATTACTTGCAAATATATAAGAAAAAAATATTCTAAATTTAATCATTTACTCCACTTATGGCCAATATATATGAAAAGAATAAGCATGTAATCCACAAATATAATATTAGAACCTATAAAAGATATAATAATAATTAATAATATTATTTGAATAACATAGAGTATTTTTCATTAATTTTTATAATTTTATTAGTTTAATATTTTAATAATTAATTTTTTTTTCTAATTTAACATAATTAATTATAATTCCAACAAATTAATTAATAAAAATAACATACTTGTGTGTAAAATTAAAATTGACTGCAAGAGGCTTAGATAAAAAGCCAAGACATGCAACCAATAAATTTGAAATTCAAACCATAAATTAGAATATCTAAAAAAATTATTATTATTATTTTGGATTAAGGTCTAATTTAATCTTTAAATTATTCGACTGGATCCAAATTAATTCCTATTTTTTTGAGATAAATATAATTTTTTTAAATCAACCTAAATTGCATAATTTTTAACAAATTTTTTAACAGAGCTTAACAGAAACTGACGTGGTGTAATTTGGATCCCAGACATGCTGCAACCATCCTCTGACCGGGCAATAATTAACATCACATAGGAGTATTTTTGGGAGAAAAGGAAACAATTCCAAAACCATCCACCGAAAATTGGGTACTGCTGTGGACTTATGCTATATGTGACACAAGCTATTGAAAATCTTCATTTACAAAAACACATTTTTTATTATTAATTATTATACTTATGTAAAAAGATAAAAAAAATAAGAAGGTAAAAAAATAATAATAGTTGAAAAATTTTAGTGCCAAATTTGAAAATTTTATTTCCTCAGGAAAAATAAATTAAAAAAAAAACAAAAAAGCCTTGTACCCTCACTTCCTCGTAAAGCTTCTTCTCCCAAGCCAACGGCCGTTCCATGGTGGGGCAAAGGCTTCTCAGGCCGCCCCGTTCGTTCAGTGCACCAGCGTCGAGCCGATACTTGATTGCCAACGGCGATTTAAAGGTCCAACCCGAGCTCAAATTGCTTAACATACTAGTTGAATGGTACACTGTCTCTGCAACTAATGAATATGAAAAAGGCACAAATTAAATCAAATTTGATTGTTAAACAGTTAGGTTTTTAGAGGAGTGGAATTTGTATTCAAAATGGCTAAATTCAATTTTAAAAAATGATAATCTAAGTGGACTTACTCTTTAATCTAAGTGGGTTCCGATATCAGATCTCGATTCTCTATCCTCGTCCCCTTCTCCTTCTTTCGATGAGCTAGTTGTGTTGTAATGATCATGATCTCCCCATTCGTTGCACTGAACCTCTTCTCTTTCTATTTCTTCATCGAAGGTGCCATGCTGCTTGATATTTGTATTATTGTTGACGTTATGGAGGTTGCGCTTCTTGTTTTGTAATTGGAAAAAATCTTACTCTGATCTCTCAGTTTCTGTCTTTGTTTCGGTTTTGGTTTCTTCATCTTCTACATCGTCAGTGTCGAAGTGATGTTGCTGGATGCAAACTTGACACTTGAAGCAGAAAGAATATGAAGAAGCTTAGAACTAGCTATTGTCGGAGAAGAAGCAACCGACGGGAAAAATGCCAGTGGCGGTGGAGGTGGGTGGAGAGAAGGGGATGGAGAAGGGGCAACACGTGGAAGTAAAGAAGTAGTAGAAAAAGAAAAAGGCGGGTTTGACGGATGAAGTAAAATGGCAGGGGTTTGCTCAAAAATGGTAAGTGGTTCACCAACAACGAAAGAGCAGAGCCAGTAACACGAAGCGAACGGCAGTAATTGGAGTGAGCTGCTGCAAAATGATGACGAGCATAAACAACTTCCTTGATCCTTGATGAGGCGTCGTTGCTCCTTACACCACCGCACCGTATCTTTGTTGTCCAGCAGAGGATGGTTACAGTCAAAGGATGGTTACAGTATATGTGTGATCCAAATTACTGATGGGAGCGGGTATTAATAGCGGAAACAACCCGGATCGAAACAACGTTTGAAGGTAAACTAAAACCATAAAAACAACAATCAAGACTGACCTCTTGAAGCGCAGAATCGTTCACCGGTCTTCTTTCCTGAGACCTTGGAGTCACCCACGATCTTCTGTTATGTTCCTCGATTATTCTCTTTGGAATAGTTTTCTCAGTGGGGAGAAACTGTACGTACAACTCTCCTTTTATCTCTTAGAGTTTTATTATATTTTAAATTCCTTAAAAATATCTCTTCAATGGGAAGATAATATTTTTAAATTTAAAATAAAACAACCATATACATTCCAAATAACCAAGGCACAACAGGGACCGCAGGAATAAAATCAACAAGGCTACCAATTATAATAAGAATCTATACAGGACCAGTATAATCTTATTATAATTAATCACAAATTATTCCACTAAAAATTCATGATTGAACCCCTTATTAATTTTACAATTCCACAACATAATAATTTTATGTTCCCCATGTTAAGATTACAGATGCTATTATTTTAAATAAATTACTGACTATTTATTTAAATAACAATATAACTTTAAGATTGTCGCTCAACTTATTTCATGTGTTTGATTAAAATCCACCTGCAGGGTTTACACAATGAAACCTTATAAGCTTACTTAAAGTGCATCATCACTCTCTATACCGAGACATGGATTCCATCATTAATTGATATTTCACAAATACAAATTATCTTTGTTCAATCCACCGAGAATATTATTCCAATAATGAAACTCACCCTTTAATGAATCAAAGCACAAGATAATAAATATTTGCTCATATTAAATTAAATCAAGATTAAGAACATTAAATCTAATTTCTAATGTCAAAAAGAATATGTTTTAATAGTCAGTATAAAACACTTATTCTCTACTTGGTCCAATTAGATACATACAAAATGCACTAATCACAATCATTAATGATATACAAAAAAATATTTATTTAATGCAAATTTTTTCAATTAAATATAAATAAATAATTGTTAATAGAAAAACATCAAAACTATACTATTACATTTGCATGGTTAATAGTATATCCCTATCAATCTCCCACTTAGACTTATAACCATGCATCAATAATTCTAACTCCCATTCCTTCTACATGACTGTCAAAAGTCTTTGCTGGTAAGCTCTTTGTAAAAGGATCTGCCAGGTTGTTTTCCGATGCAATCTTTGTCACTACCACATCACCTCTTTGAACTATGTCTCGTATCAAGTGATACTTCCGCTCAATGTGTTTTGCCCTTTTATGGCTCCGTGGCTCCTTTGAGTTCGCAACTGCCCCGCTATTATCACAATAAAGTGTAATAGGCAATTGCACTGAAGGAACTACACCTAGATCCATTAGGAAGTTTCTAAGCCATACAGCTTCCTTAGCAGCCTCAGAGGCTGCAACATATTCAGCTTCCATGGTGGAGTCAGCAACACAAGTTTGCTTAATACTCCTCCAACTTATGGCTCCACCTCCCAAGACAAAAACATTTCCTGAGGTAGACTTCCGAGAGTCTCTATCAGATTGAAAATCTGAATCTGTATACCCTATGGGTATAAGATCTGCAGACTGATAGACTAACATATAATCTCTAGTTCTTTTTAAGTACTTGATTATATGTTTCACCGCAGTCCAATGTTCCCGCCCAGGATTAGACTGAAATCTGCTAACCATGCCAACAGCAAAACAGATATCAGGTCCAGTACATAACATGGCATACATGAGGCTTCCAACTGCAGAAGCATAAGGAACTGCCTTCATGCTCTCTATCTCTTCAGGTGTCTTAGGATATTGATCCTTAGATAAAGTGATTCCATGTCTGAAGGGAAGAAATCCCTTCTTGGAATCCTGCATGTTGAAACGAGCAAGAATAGTATCAATATAAAGTGCCTGTGATAAGCCAATCACCCTCTTCTTACGATCTCGCATAAGCTTGATCCCAAGAATATGAGCAGCTTCTCCCAAGTCCTTCATATCAAAATGCTGAGATAGCCAGTTTTTGACAGAAGTCAACATACCTACACAATTCCCTATAAGTAGAATATCATCCACATATAGTACTAGAAACACAACCTTACTACCATTCCACTTCTTATACACACAAGACTCATCATGACACTGATCAAAACCAAAAATTTTGATCGTCTGGTCAAAACAAGTATTCCATGACCTAGATGCTTGTTTAAGGCCATAAATGGACGTATTTAATTTGCATAGCAAATTTTTTTGTCCAATAGTTATGAAACCCTCTGGTTGCTTCATATAGATGCATTCATCAAGACTTCTATTCATGAAAGCCGTCTTGATATCCATTTGCCAAATCTCATAATCAAAATGAGCAGCAATGGATAGAAGAGTTCTAATAGACTTCCTAAAGCGACGTCGCACAGGGTAACAGTCCCGCGTTTTCTATAAATCGGTCTTCTCACACATCTGCCTTTTCTTACCTAAGGCTTACTCTACCTTCTAAACTCTCTCGAAGCCAAAATGGATCAATTCAAAGGCCAGGCTCGCCTTCCAAAATTCGCTGCCCCGAAACGCTACGATGTCCGGCTGAAACCGGACCTCTCAGCCTGCACATTCGGCGGAACCGTCTCTATCGACCTTGACATCGTCACGGCCACCAAATTCATTGTACTGAACGCCGCTGACCTCTCCGTTGAGTCCAGCTCTGTCCGTTTCATTTCCTCTAAGGTACTTTACTGATCTTAACATCTTATTGCTCTTAGTTAATATTCGAAATTTTCGTCAGTTGAGATGAGCTGCCATTATCAAACAGGTGTTTGAGCCCGTGAAAATTGAATTAGTGGAAGCAGATGAGATATTGGTCTTGGAGTTTGCTGATACACTTCCAATTGGCATGGGACTTCTAGCAATTGGTTTCGATGGAGTTTTGAATGACAAAATGAAGGGATTTTATAGAAGGTCTGGTAGCTTGTTAAATCTAGACTCATACAAGTTAGATTGATTTGCGTTTCATAGCAGTTTTTGATTTTTTTTTTTGTGTCCAGTACTTATGAGCTTAATGGTGAGAAGAAGAATATGGCAGTTACTCAGTTTGAGCCAGTTGATGCAAGGAGATGCTTTCCATGTTGGGACGAGCCTGTTTGCAAGGTCTCTCGCATGGCTTAAGAGTCAAAACCTTGCCTCTCTCTCTCTTATAATTAGTCATGTGAATTTTCTATTTCTTTTTCATTTTTTGGTGTTGCAGGCTAAATTCAAGATCACTCTGGACGTGCCATCAGAATTGGTTGCTCTTTCCAATATGCCAGTTGAGGAGGAGAAAGTGGATGGACCTCTGAAGACTGTTTCCTATCAAGAAACACCTATCATTTCTACATATTTGGTAGCGGTTGTCATTGGTTTATTTGATTATGTTGAAGATCACACATCTGATGGTACAATTGTGCTCTTATTATTTTGTTTGTTGATGATTATTCAACCCTTGGTCTTGATGCTGTATGATCTTGTAAAATCTATACAGGGATCAAAGTTCGAGTGTATTGTCAAGTTGGGAAGGCAAATCAAGGGAAGTTTGCATTAAATGTTGCTGTGAAGACTCTTGAATTGTATAAAGAGTATGTTTTATATTAGTCATTTGTCAGTCTTCCTTTTTGAAGCAGATGGATATAAATAAATAGTTATTATTAGTATCAACTCTCACCGCAATTTCACTTTGGCATTCAGCATCAAATAACCATATGATAATTTATGCAGGTATTTTGCTGTTCAATATCCTCTTCCTAAGTTGGATATGATTGCAATCCCTGACTTTGCTGCTGGGGCTATGGAGAATTACGGCTTAGTTACATATCGTGAGACAGCCCTGCTTTTCGATGATAAGCATTCTGCTGCTGCTAACAAACAGAGGGTATAGCGATCACTATGTGCTGGATTTGGCTACCGCAGTTGGCTTTTGCAAATGTAGATGTGTCGTTATCGGTTTTTTTTCCTCTTTTTAGGTTGCCACTGTTGTTGCGCATGAGCTGGCACATCAGTGGTTTGGGAATCTTGTAACAATGGAATGGTGGACTCATTTATGGCTTAATGAGGGTTTTGCTACATGGGTATATTCTTTGATTTTCATGTATTTTAATTTTGATGCAGCACATTTCATTTACTACGTCATACATAAATGATTGATTTTTTTAATTTGTGCAGGTGAGTTATCTAGCTGCAGATAGCTTGTTTCCAGAATGGAAGATATGGACTCAGTTTCTTGATGAAAGTACTGAAGGTCTTCGGCTTGATGGCCTTGAAGAATCCCACCCAATTGAGGTAAATGGATGGACCTTAGATTTCATCTTTTGTTTTACATGACTAGAAGTATCTCTATCTCTTATTTGATGCATTTTACATCCCGATAAATTTTCTTTGCAGGTTGAGATAAATCATGCTAGTGAGATTGATGAGATATTTGATGCTATAAGCTATAGAAAAGGTGCTGCTGTCATTCAAATGCTGCAAAGCTATCTTGGTGCTGAACCCTTTCAGGTTAGTGCTTTAATAACGTGCAAGTCAAACTATTTCTTTATTGAAGATAGACATTGCCTAGAAGAGTGCTGATATCATCTCCCTTTGTTCTCCCTCTCTAATCAACCATCTCTTTGATTAATGTGATTGGAAGTGATGCAGTCACTTCTTTCATGATAACTAAGTCCATAGAAGCTGACCTACATAGTCTTCTTGTTGAGGAATTGTGAGATTGTATGTGCATCTCCTAATTGCTCTTTTAATTCTCATTTAAACTTTCTCGTAATACTTCTTTTTTTTTTTGTCATTTTTACAAGTTCTCGTAATACTCCTTTTTTTTTTTTCATTTTTACAAGTTACTTCTTTTTCTGAAGTTAACACCCTTTGTGACACTTGGCCTGTTTATTTCCCAGAGATCTCTTGCTTCATACATCAAAAATTATTCGTACTCAAATGCAAAAACAGACGACTTGTGGACTGCCCTTGAGGAGGGAACTGGCGAGCCTGTGAATAAGCTAATGAATTCATGGACAAGGCAAACGGGTTACCCTGTTGTATCTGTGAAACTCAAAGATAAGAAATTGGAACTTGAACAGGTCTGCTTTTCTGCTGGACGTCTTTTACCATTATTTTCAATATCCAATCAATAGTCCCTTTAATTCAAAGTCACAGTGATATCTGACATTAGTATAAGTTTCAGTTTCAAAATTTAAGTTGCTATACCCTTACAAGTAAATGTAATAAATGCAGTCGCAATTCGTGTCAAGTGGTTCCTGTGGAGACGGACAATGGATTGTCCCAATAACTCTATGCTGTGGATCATATGATACATGCAAGAATTTCTTATTGCAAACAAAATCTGAAACTCTTGATGCTAAGGAATACAGCCTTGTGGAGAACACCAATGCTTGGCTGAAGCTAAACGTGAATCAGACTGGTTTCTATAGGGTGAAATATGCTGATGACCTGGCAGCTAGGCTTAGATATGCCATAGAGAACAAGTACCTGACTGAAACCGACAGATTTGGTAACCAGGATCACTTGACTGATTCAGTTGTCTCTTTAATTTTTCTTTTTAAAAAAGAGAGGTTAACTTCTAGACTTTTGACAGGTATTCTGGAAGATACATTTGCCCTTTGTATGGCTCGGTACCAGTCTTTGACCTCTTTGCTTACTTTGATGGGTGCTTACAGGGAAGAACTTGATTATACTGTGTTGTCCAACTTGATTAATGTAATGTTCACCTCTCTATCTGATTCACACTTTGGTTTCAGTTATTCCATTAGTAACTAATTAGCCATCCTCCTTTAACAGATAAGCTATAAAGTAAGAAGGATTGCAGCAGATGCAACCCCAGAATTACTGGACTACATAAACCAATTCTTTATTAATCTTTTACAGTATTCTGCTGAGTAAGTAATTTGATTGTTTTTTAGAACCCAGGCATTGTTTTAAAACATGATATTGCATTAATTCAATTCTAAGCAGGATATAAATGATTCGTTTCTTGTGTGTAAGAATTTTGTGTAGTGGCAAGTGATCAATTGTAAAAATGACTTCAGCTTTCTGAAAATGCAAATACCAAGCTAAAGGGAGGAAAGAGAAGATATTTATGAATCTTTATTCCTTTTTAGGAAGTGCTAGTCTGGATCCTTTTCAGAGTTTTTGTGCATAAAATCTTCAATTTCCCTGTGATAATAGAGTTAGCAATTAATTTCTAACAAGAAAAGTTTACATCATGCTTTATTTTTTATTTTTTTCCATACAACTGAACTTTCCATTCTTAAGCTACATATTTATGAGAACTTTTAAAATATAGTCATATTGGTGCAAGAAATTACATACGGGGGCCTATATAATTGCCAGAGTATTTAGGATACATGGTACACTGATATGATGGAATCAAAATATCTAGTTATGCCAGAGCATTGGTGAAGAGCTGTTAAGCATACACAAGTCCAAACAGCGAGCATTTCCAATTTCCTTAATTAATGCAAATTGCAAACTTTCCAACTTCTTTAAGCAACATCATCTTCTTTCCGATTTAAAAATTGTCTTCCAACTTTTTTGAATGTTTGAGTTCCATTTCCAGGAAACTTGGTTTTGATCCCAAACAAGGTGAAAGCCATCTTGATGCATTGTTGAGAGGAGAAATTTTGACTGCCCTTGCTGTGTATGGGCATGATCCGACACTAAATGAAGCAAATAGGAGATTTTATGCATTTGTAGATGACAGAAATACACCACTCCTTCCTCCTGATATAAGAAAGGTTGTTGAGTATAATATATCTATTAAATATTGGTGTTCCTTCTGTCACATTTTCCTAATGTTACAGACAATGGGTGCAGGCAGCATATGTTGCAGTAATGCAGAGAGTCAGCGCATCAAATAGACTGGGTTATGAATCTCTCTTGAGAGTCTATAGAGAAACCGATCTAAGCCAAGAGAAAACTCGCATCCTTGGTAATGGTGAATTTTTTTATGAAATTATTGTAGAATATATGAAGAACATAACTTCATAATTACCGTATATCATCCTATGCCTTCAGGTTCATTGCCATATTGTCCAGACCCCTGTGTAATTCTTGACATCCTCAATTTTATGTTATCTTCTGAGGTAGACTTGGGTTTTGTATATACACCTTATTAACATGAATTTTAACATTTAGATTGAAAGACAATGGCTTATTGAAGTTTAATAATAAGATCATTTATCACTCCATTTAGGTTCGTTGTCAAGATGCGATTTTTGGACTTAATGTTTCAAAGGAAGGGCGGGAAACAGCTTGGACATGGCTGAAGGTAATGGTCTAATCCAGCTAATGTCCCCAAAAGCATCAAGACATCTTCTGCAATGTTATAAATGACTTTTATTCCAGTCACTTTCTTCTTCCTTTCAATTTTTAATGCTTTACTCAAACCAGAAAAAATTAACATCTGTATTGTTGGGAATACAGGATAATTGGGAGTACATTTCAAAAACTTGGGGTTCTGGATTTTTATTAACTCGCTTCATCAGTTACATTGTCTCCCCGGTTTGGCCTCCTTTCTCTTCTCTTTTTTAGGTTTTTCAAGAATGAATATTTTGTCCTGCAATTACATTAGAGAAGTCTGCTAATTTTTTTCCCCTTGACCCTGTTCTATTTCTGCAGTTTGCTTCATTTGAGAAGGCTAATGAAGTAGAGGAGTTCTTTGCAAGCCGCACAAAGCCTTCAATTGCCAGAACCTTGAAACAGAGTATTGAACGGGTGAACATCAATGCTAAGTGGGTTCCGAGCATTCAGAATGAGAAAAATCTTGCCGAGGCTGTGAAAGAATTAGCACACCGGAAATACTAGGAATATGCATTTTCCTTCCAGAAAGTTCCCTGGTTAAAATTCAGGTGCTTGATTGCTTGTAACAAGGTCTGCCAAAATAAGAACATGTGACTTGTGGGTGCTATTAGCAACACTTGATCACAATGAATGTATTTTGGACCTTCAGCTTATGGTTTGATGTTTTAATCCGTCCCCTTTTTTACCAGCTTTATTTGCAAATTCTGTCGGTATATTTTGATTGTGCCTGTTTCTTGATATGACACGGCAATGGTTTCTGCTTCTCTGGGTATTTTCACTGCAAAGCTAGAAAAAATAGTTGAGTTTGTCGCATAAACCAATAGTGCAATAAGCTAGAACCCAAAAAATAGAAATGAACAGGGCGCTTCAAACCAACTTACATTAGTTACATAAAACCCTTTTGGGTTTAGGGATTCTTTATTTGATATAAAGATTGTATCTATTTTTTTACACAAACATTACTTACATAATTTCTTTTAGGGCTTGTTGGGAAAAAAATGAAAATTTTTTTTTTCTATTGAAGAAGACACCGCTATATATGCTGTTGAAAAGAACATTTCTTTAGTGATCACTAATCAAAATGCTGTTAAAATCAAGTGTTGTTCTAAACACTAGCTAATCTCCACTACCATATATCATTATATCAACATAAGATCACTACTGCATCAATTGACATGGTTGCAGACTCGCAGTGAGGGACAAAACTATAAATGCCGTAAAAAAGAACTATAACGAAGAGAACTAATGAACTATATTCTTCCTTTACATGACAATTAAACTAAAATAATACGAAGTAAATGCCTCACGGAGCCTTTTTTTTTTTTTAACTCGGAGGCACAATGAAGACGACTGCCCATAATGTCGAAGCATGGAAGATTGTAATTGTAACAATCTTCTAATCCCTAAAACAAATAGCTAAACATTTACACAGGCACTATGTATGACAGAACTCTTCAAATCATTGAAAGAGTTGCTAAAGATGGCGCGCCGCTCCACATACTACAGTACATTCAGGTAGCCATAACACCCATGTGAAAAACAGATGGGCAAAACTCTATTGTAATTTGTACCACTTGAATGTTTTAATAAAATGAAAAAACCTGCAAGGAAATATAAAAGCAACTGTTACGTTTTGCTCTTTAGCTTCCTTTGAGCTTTCAGATCCACGACAATGACGGTGATGTTGTCCTTGCTTCCTTTTTGAAGAGCTCGGTTTGATAAGTACTCAGCTGCTGCTTGAGCTGCAGGATCAATTCCCTCACCCCGTGAAGGAATTGCACCAGTACCATTCTTTTTACACCAGACACGTATTCGTCTCCGAGCAAGATCACATGCCTCTTCATTCGTCATCACATCCCATAAACCATCACTAGCCAGAATGAGGCATTCATCTTCTTTTGCCCGAGGAATAAACATTACTTCCGGCTCTGGAATAATCCATGGTTTCAAGTATCTATCACCTGCATCCAGGCACGGTTATACAAATTTAGCTTTGCATGAATGATCCACTTCACTGATTGTAATGTTTGCCTATCAAATTTATTTATCCATAGTGGAGTATTCCATGAAAACAGTAAGAAATCAAGAAGTGAGTTGCAGCCAATTCCAGAAAGTAAATGTTTCTAAAACACACACACAAACATACAACCCCACAAAGGAAATGGTTCACCACAATCTTTGCATTGTTTACGCAGAAGAGTATCAGATTAATTAACTCTACGCCATGGCATGGAACCAAGTAATTTCGTATGGAACTGAGTAATTTTGTGCACCGAGACTTCTAAAAATTGAATCTTGATAAGAATAAAGGTAAATTCACAGTTACATATTGCCATACAAAAAAAAAAAAGAAAAAGAAAAATTCACTGAATGAATGCTGCCAGTGCACATTAAACACAATTCCATTTCAATTATGGTTAAAATAAAAAAAGATATAGGATAAAATCACTAATAATTCATCACTTTTACCATATTTTTATAATTCCGTATCATACAAGAGGTGAATCTTTTACGAGAAGTATCTTGCAGAAAACTCCACAGATATAGAAAGCTTTAATTTCTCATCATCTAATCATTTTCAAATTGAAAGCAGGTCAAAATGAATTTAATCTAGTCAGCATCTTGAATTCATTGCTTACACTAGTTTAATCAATTTTTCGACCAACATTAAGAAACAGGCCAAAATTACATTAAGATTGTTTGATGTTCATATGAGCATCTAATACTTTAAACCAATGTTTAGAATTTCGTGATCACATACAATATCCAGCAATTACATGGATAGGGACGAATTGCTATGTCCAAACACAGGGCAATGCACAGCTGATAAAATGATCATGGGATGCTCAAGTTAAATGCTTCCCCAGTGCGAATGTACTCATTCTACACTTGCTACCTTTGAGATTAGATATTTAGAATATGACAATAACACACACAAATGGGCCACGGCAATCAATATAGATGATGCCGTAATTCAATTGAAATATCAAAAACGTAAAGACCGTGTTGTAGAAGCACATACCAATGGACCTTGACATTGCAAGAACACCAAAGACACGATGCCCATTCCATTGTATGACCTTGCCTCCAGCTGCTTCGATCCTTGCATATTCATCTTCCCGATTTGGCTGAAATAAAATAGGCAAGCGAAACAAGTGACCATTAGCATTTCCAGTAACTTACCAACAGAAGAAGAAGGCTTATTTTCTTGAGAAGCTCTTACTTTATGATCCACTGATAATGCCATAGGCTCTTTCCCACGATATAGAACTGCTCGTGAGTCTCCGCAGTTTGCTACTATAATGTGGGATGAACAAATGATAGCAACAACAGCAGTTGAACCCACTGTTTCAGGGGCAACTGGACTGCCTTCTCCTCCAACTTCAGCATCTACCTTATGAAAACAGTTGGTGAATGTCCTTTTCCATAGCTCTTGGCAACTGTCCTTCAAACTTCCATCTTTCAGGCCATTCTTAACGAATCCTATCTCCTCAGCTAAAGCAGAATGGATACGATCTCGACAGTAGTTTGCAACCTGAACAAAGCAACCGTGCCCATCATAGACTCCAAAGAAGAAGAAGTTAATAAAGAAGGAAAAAAAAAGAAATGAAGATTAAGAGAAAAGTCACCTGTAAGCCTCCATGCCCATCATAGACTCCAAAGAAGTGAGCAGTCTGGTGAGTTATATACTTGCTCATACCATCAAGCACTTGATCGCCAATGAGCATTTGAATAGGAATTGTCAGAAACTGAGGTACTGTGGCAACTGCATCTTCCATCTCAGGTCTTCTTCCACATATAGATGTAAACCCCCAGAGGGGCACATAGTCCACCTCAAAAACACTGCGGGGGCCTGCTTTGCTCAACCCTTTTCCCAGAGCCAACTGAAGTACAACTGTAGATGGTTTCAGGTCAGATCCATCTGCAATCTCTTCCTCCAGGTTCACTGCTACAGAAACAGAATCGCTCACAACCTGTGTCTCAACATTTGACTCTGCCAAATCCGTGGCATTAGCAATAACATCAACACTGCAGATGCTTTTCCCAATATGCACAGAACTTGGTGTTCCTATTTCAGATATGGCCTCAAAACCCAAGAAATCCTCTCCACATAAGCTGCTAGTTTCACTAGCAACTGAAAGAGAACAAGAGCTATCAAAAATAGGATCACCCTCCAATGGAAACGAATCATCTTCACTTTCTCTGCTGGTTGCATCATCGCAAACCACCCAATTGGTTTTATTTTCAGAAATTATATCCAACAAAGGGGCTCCTGCTTCATTGTCCTTTTGCAGAACAATTGTTGTATCACTAGCTTCATTATCCAAATCACCACAGTTGCAATCCTTATCCCCAACAGTTACAGAATCGGATAACAAGCGTGCCCTGTCTGCCATCAACCTAAGTCTAGTGATGTCCAAATGGGTATCAATGGTTGGGTTTTCACAGACTGAATTACCTACTCTAAATGGCACTGCAACCGTCGGAGACATGTCCTCCATCAAAAACCTTATCTGGACAGTACAAAAAGTTAACGTCCAACTCGTCTAAAATCATACAACCTGTCATAGTTCAACTAAATTATCAGCTCCTCTTAACAAGAATGATTGTGGAATGTGTAGAATAAAGGGTTTTGAAAGACTATTTCCCATGACTTTTAAAATAAAGATAACAAAGTAAAAAATAAAACTAAATCAAGAAGCAAAATTTGGAAGATGCAAGAAATGGATGAGCAGCTAAAAGGCAGTGAAAGAGAAATTAACAGCCAGATCTAGTAAACAAGAATAGACCCAAGTTTTCCATTTCTGGATAAAATGGATAGGCTAAGGCTTTATCAGCTTCTTCTTCTTCTTCTCTGGACACTTCTCTATCCACGTCCATCAACCATGGTGAGAGTGAAAGAAACACCCACAAAAACAACTTCAAATCCACAAAAGAAAAAAGAAAGTAGAATTTTGAAAAATTCAAAACATTAATAATAATTAGACCAAATATAAAACCAATCGCATTATCTTGAAACACAAGAAAGAAAGAAAAGGAGTCATGAAAAGAACGCAGGAAAGTTGAAGTCCCAATAATCACAAGAAAACCCTAAAAAGATGACACTCATTTTCACATGTTTACTCTTTGACTTCCCTGGATCTAAGGCAATCCATCTGAGCCTCTTGTAAATTAACTTACTCTCAGCCTTTCTCTCTCTCTCTCTCTCTCTCTCTAGTAATTATCACCATTAATCCACGAAGCAGAAGAAGCAGCCAAAAAGAAGAAAGGAAAAATGAGTCACTACCAAACAGTGTCGACTGTTCAAGAACAGCTCACCTTTACTTTCCAGTTTTCCCCTCCCTTTTCTCGCTTCTTCTTCTTCTTCTTCTCTTGTCTTCTAGATTCCGATAGTCATGGAAAGAATCAAGAAAAACCATAAGAAATGGAGGGATTTACTTACCATTTAAAAAGTTAACAAACAGCTCAAGTGTGATCATTAGAACAATTATTTTCTTGATTATTTATTAATCTTGACATATATTTAACCTTTTCTTGGTTCTTTAGAGATTTGCAAGAACAAGAACAACAAATAAAGCGGAGAAGAACTTAAAAAACAAAAATAAAAAAATAAAAGAAATTAACTTTGGAAAAGAAAAGAAAAGAAGGAAAGAAAAGACAATGTAAGATGAGAGAGAGAAATAAAGACAGGTGTCAAAATTATAAGGGCATATTAGAGCATCTCCACTCATCCCATGCTCCTTCCTTTTCCTCCTCCAATCCATTGTTATTGTCCGGTTTTTTAACCTCATGCTCTTAAGGACTTTTATTTATTTATTTATTTATTCTTTATTGTTATTATTATACAGAACTACATCATTTTGTGAGGGCTTTGAGTTTTACTTGAGAATGAACGTTACAACATAAACAATAAAATTTTAATGAAATATTAGTAATGATTGTAGATTTTAGACAGCTATTGTTTTTGCTTGTTTGGTTGGTCAGCTGTAGTATATTTTTTCATAAATTTTTTTCACTGGTTTATTGGGTGATAAATTAGTTGTTATTATTTTTTTTTATTAATTATATATATTGATATAGTATTTAAAATTTGAACTTTGAAAGCGACACACATTGTTGTTCACAAAGCGGTTAATTAGTTATTATTAATTATTTTTTTCATTCCATTTTAATTGTAAATTTTATAATAAAAAAATTATTTTACTTCAATTATTGGTTTTATAAATTCAATATAATATTAATTAAAAAATTTTAAACTTATTCATATAAGAAGAGAGTTAATATTTGATAATAATTAATAAGAAGAAAATATTTAAAAGAATAATTAAGTAAATTATTATAAACTTTTTTTGTAAAATTTATAATCCAATTGAAGTGAAACTTTCTATAAAAGAAATATGCTTATTAGTAGTTTGTATACTCATCCAGAATGAGATTACTCAAATTCTAACATAAATCGTTTTGCTTTACTTGAATGGCTCGCAATATATTATAACTAGGCATAGGCCTGTGTAATGCGCGGATATAAAAAAAATAACTACATTAACAATTAAAAATTTTAATAAGAGCGAGCCGAACCGATAAAAATATAAATAGTAAAAATTTATTAATCAGGAGGTAAAGATAAGAACATGGAATACAAAAAGGCATTCTAAAGAACAAATCAAGATATTGATATGTTCATTGTAAAATCAAGAAACAAAAACCATTATTTGAATCGAACTTTGGTAACTGAAATCCAATAAATAAAAATGCGAAATGGAAAATTGAGAAAAAAAAATAAAATCTAGAATTTTACCTAGGGTTATGAAATTGGACTACCTTATTAATGTAGAGAGGAATAAATTGCCTTCTTTATATCAATGATCGGGGGCATAGAGAGGAACAAACTGTCTTCTTTGTATCTGCTTCAGTCGTTATGTTTGCTTGCTGAAGCCTCTTTATTTCTATCTGAATTATTTTTTAAGAAAAAAAATGGCTTCATGATGAAAAATAGATAGATTATTATTATTGTGTATATGTAGCCTTCAGATTAAGTGGAATAATATATTACCTTGGTTGGAAGACAAAAATCCAACTTAATCTCCTGCGATTAAAAAAAATCCAAGTTTAAGACAAAAAAAAAGAGTTTGTATACATAAAATAATAATAATAATAATTATGCAAATTTTAGAGAATTACCCTTTTCTGCAAGCACTTAATTTCAGCTAGCAGCAAATTCGTTTTGTTGCACAATAATAAATGTAATATTAGAATAATTAATTCTACAATATAATTAAAACATAAACACTTTTGATCGAATCAATTTAATTCATTTAGTATTGTTTAAAATAGAAATAACCATTATGTTACAATCTCATAAATAATAAAAAATAAAAATCATCGATCAATGATAATTAGACATTATGAAAATTAAAATTTGGACTTGGGATCATTTTCTGATAAATTATATGTATAAATTAAAAATCTTGACAAAAAAATTTTCAATCATCTTAAAAAGTATACCTTCTTTGACCTAATTCTAGTAATGCTTGTTTCAAGCTTATTCTCTAGTGCTTTGGCTTCTTCACAGTTAAGACTTAAAGAGTCACTCATTAAATACCTATAAATAAAAAGTTAAAATATAATTAAGTAGCGGATAACTGACCATTTATTATTATTATTATTATTATTATTATTATTATTATTATTATTATTATTATTATGCACTTGAAATGGTAAATTGACCCATTGATTTATATTTAATATAAAAATAAAAGATGTTTCAAGGGGAATTCTCCTAAAAATACTCTATTTTTCTCACCTTTTCCTTTTTATTGAGTATTATAATCGAAGGAGAGGGGATTCAATCCTCAGTTTGAATAACTGAGTAATAATTTTTTAATAATTTGAGATTAATAAATCATCTTATCAAAATTTTTAATAAATTTAATTCACTTCAAGTATTTTAAATATTATACTTGAGTGTCAAATCGAGGCTGCACATGATATTTTAAATATAAATCAAATATTAAAATTTTTAATCAAGTTAAATTTAGATAAAATATTAAATCAATTCATTCGACTCTATTACATTTTAATTTTATTTCATTATTTTATAAATAAAATAAAGTATTAGTTATTAACAATTTTAAAAATAGAAAATTATTCTGAAATAATATGAATTAAGGATCAATTTCGATAAATGTCAGAAAACATTACAATATTTTTTTCCATCTTAAAATATAATTGGAAGGTGGAAAGTTAAAATTTAAAAAAAAAAAAAAGGAAAAAAGAGGAAACTAATGGCTATCTTTTGAAGCAATTGGAATTTTTAAACAAAAGTTAAATGGAAAATGAAAGGCGAAGATGATCTTCATAAAAATCTTTACATAGATATTGTCAGCTTTTGTCTCGATTTTGTCAGCTTGAGATTTTTATTAGAGGGTACTCATCTATTCAATTAATTAATTAATTAATTTAATTAATTAAATTAAAATATAAAAAAATTATTAGTTAAATTAATTAAATTTTTATTTTAATTGATTTAATTAATTAATTAAATTAAATTAATTAATTTAATTAATTAATTAAATTGATTATTTTTTTTAATTTTATAATAAAAATTATATTTATAAAAAAATTAATATAATTAAATAACTAAATAAAATTTATTATAAAAATAAATAAAATATAACTTTATTTTATAATAAATATATATATAATAAAAATTTATATAATTAAAAAATTAAATAAAAAATAATTAATTTTTTTTAAATAATTCAGTTAAACGATTCGGTCGGTTAATCGACTGAACCAAATTAATTAACCATTAATCAAATAAAAAATTAAAATATTCTAAATTCTTAGACCGAATCGATAAAATTAAACTATCGAACGATTAATCAAATTAAAATTTTAATCGATTAACTAAAAATTTAATTAGTTAACCGAATTATATTCCCCCCTACTTTTTAATAACTATGAGCAAAGGCTTTTTAATTGCCAAAATTCCTTAATTATATTCTTTAAATACAATAGAAGCTTTGGCATTCCACATTAAAGTATAGGCATCTATAAAATATAATAAAATTGTTATAATATATTATTGTGAAATTTAATAAAATTATTATAATTTTATTATAAAGTATGTCTAATTATTATTATTATTATTATTATTATATATATATATTATTTTTTTAAAAATCAATACAGAATCATATTTTATCATGATATGACGTCTTTCAAGTCTTTTAAATTTAATTTGGTTTAAGTGTCATAAAATTATTATGATTTTATTATATGATATGTCTAGTCATTATTTTTGTGTGTATTCTTATATATTTTTTCTTAAAAAATACATTTAAATACAATCATTTTTTTAATACTTTATAAATATTTTTTTAATATAATTATTTTATATTTTCAAGAAATTTTTAATTTTCAATAAAACAAACATATTCTTAATACAATTTATCTGATTTGTTTAAAAATGATCTTATATAAAATATTGAATTGCTACATTAAACATCTCTTGTATTATTTTCAATACTATGTTGATTTTCTATTTTTTTTTTCTTATTGGCAAAATAAATCATTTGAATGAATGAGCATATATTAATTTAGGCAAAGCTTGACTCTTCTGCCATACTCAAAAACAGAAAAAAAAAATCATTTCAACGATTTAACAATTTGTATTGATAAACGTGTTAAGTATTAGCTTAATAGAAAAACTATCATTTGTTTGTTTTTATAAATATTTTTTTTCTATTAACTTTATTCAATTTTAAAAAAAATCAATTGCAATACCAGCCTGGAGTCAGATTTTTAAGAAATATTTTCTTAATTAGACATAAACTCTCATAGTGCACAGATATAATTTTTTTATCATATTTATTTTTAACTATTTTTATAATAATATTATTCTCTAAAAATTAAAGCATAAATAATTTTTGAAATAAATACAAGTTAAAAATATGAACCATTACAACTCAATTTTATTTTAAATTTTGTAATATCTGATCATGAACATGGTTGATCCTTTGACATTGATAATTTTCCTTTTTACAAATAGTACATAATTAAATTAATGAACAAGGTTGATTCTTTGACATTGATAATTTTTCTTTTTACAAACAATACATAATTAAATTAATAAATAGAACAACAACTGCTCGGTACAAAATTAATGATATTGATTTTGAAAATAGGTCACAAGGTTCGAATAAATTCCTAAAATATTAATATTATCTCAACTCAATTTTTAATATTTTTTAACCAAATATATCATAATTTTTAATAAAAAAAAGGTCATTAAGGCCTATAACTGGGGGGACAAAATGACTTGTTGAAACTCAGATTCAAACAGAATCAAACACAAAGTGAAGAAGAAAAGTCTGAGAAAGAATATATCATTTAATTAAGAATGACTGAAAAATCACAAATAAAAAACCATCATATTCTACTTATATACAACCAAAAGTCCTAACTACCTTTAACGCTAATATAGAATTACAATTAAAAGAAATACAGAAATAAAAAATAAAAAATAAAAAATAAAAGGGCAAAAAAGTAAAACCATATATTCTTACATCCCCCTCAAGTTGGAGATTGGGAAGGAACCAATCCCAACTTGGACAGAAGAAAATGATGAGATTTGGTAGCCAAAATCTTAGTAAAAATATCTGCCAACTGCAACTTTAAAGGAAAATGATTAGTATCAATGAAACCTTCCTTCAATTTCTACCTAACCAAATGACAATCAATATTAAGATGTTTTGTTCTCTCATGAAACAAGTTAAAAACTATGATTAGCATCAATGTGCAAGGCTGCTTGATTGTCACAATAAAGATCAATAGCAGAAGCAAAGGAACATGAAAACCCTGTAATAAATAAGTTAAAAATTGTAATTCATAAACAATAGTAGCCATATTGCGATACTCAGCTTCAGCTGAGCTTCTAGCAATGGTAACTCGCTTTTTAGTCTTTCACGATATGAGAGAAGAATTAAGGAAGACACAATAACCACTCATTGACCTTCTAAAAGTAGGACAAGAATCCCAGTCAGCGTCACAGCAAGCATGCAGTTGAAAAGATGGAAATACAAGCCAGTGGAATGGGCATCTTTAAGATATTTAACAATATGCAAAGTTGAATCCCAGTGGCATTTTCAAGGGCTACTCATAAACTGACTTAACTCTTGAGTGAAAATTACTATATCAGGTCTAGTGAGATTCTAGTATAGTAATCTACCAATTAACCTTCTGTACTTATCAGGATCTATCAAATCTTAGGAGACTCATCATGTATATCTAAACCAGCAGGCAAAGGCACTTTAACAAGTTTACAGTCTAAAAGACTAGTATCCTTAATAAGATCCAACACATATTTTCGCTGGTTGAGATACAGACCTGCAGAAGATCTATGGATTTCAATACCCAAGAAGTATTTGGCAAGACCAAGGTCCTTAATAGGAAAAGCCCGATCCAAAGCCAACTTTACAATAGAAATACCTTCCTCAGTAGTACCAATAAGCTACAAATCATCCATATAGACAAATAAAGCCAAAAAAATAGAGTTAGATTGCTTAATAAATAAACAACGATCATTGACTGATTAGATAAAACTCAATGCATGCAACTTAGCAGTCAACTCAATGTTCCATTACCTAGAAGTCTGTTTTAACCCATTTAAAGACCTTTTGAACTTATAGACCAAGTCAGTATCTGAAACAACATAACCAGTAGAAGGAACTATATAAATTTCTTTATCCAAATAACCATAAAGAAAAGCATTATTAATATCCATTTGATGTATTGGCCAATACTTAACATAAGCAATAGCCAAGAACAACCTTATTGTAACTAGTTTGGCCACAGGGAAAAAGCTATCATGAAAGTCAATTCCCTCAATTTGGTTATACCCTTTAGCAACCAATCTAGCTTTATACCTTTTTATGGACTCATTTGGCTTGAATTTAAATTTATAAACCCATTTACAATCAATAGGTTTCTTATCAGGAGATAAAGAACTTAATTTTCAAGTATTATTCTGTTTAAGAGCAGTCAACTTCTTATTCATTGCCCCCACCCAATTAGGATCAAGTTTAGCCTGATTATAACTAATATGTTCCTTAATAATAGATACATTAGCTAAAAAACCCATATGAGCATAGTCTATGTATGACAGAACAGAAGAAGAAAAAGGAGAAAGAGGATAAGAAGAAATAAAAGTAACATATTGATCTATCCATTTAGGTCTAACTCTAGCCCTAAAAATATGTCTAGGAACCAAAAGCAAATCAACAGAAAGAGAATAAGAAGAAGAAGGAATAGTAGAAGTAGTAGGAGGATCGGAATAACAAACAGCATCAGTAGAATTCACAGTAGAATCAAAAGAATTAAAAGAAAGAGGAAAAGAACAAGAAGAATCGGGAGAAACAAGAAGTAATACAAAAGTAGAGTCTAAAGAACCAAAAGAAGATTGAAAAGGAAATATATGTTCAAAAAATTGAACATCCCTAGAGACCAAAAGAGTGTGTTTCTAGATTATACAAGTTATAGGCTTTCTGACCAGGAATATAACCAATAAATACACACTTAAAAGCTCTAAGAGCAAATTTATCTTTATAAGGATGAACATTAAAAGCATAATAAAGACAACCAAACACCCTTAAAAAAGAATAATCGGGAAACTTATTATGTAAGAGTTCAAATAGAGTCTTCCATTGCATAACAGAAGAGAGCAACTTATTAATTATGTGAGTGACAATAATTATAGCCTCACCCTAAAACTATATAGGTATACGAGACTGAAACATAAGTGTTATAGCAATTTCAAGCAAATGCTTGTGTTCTTTCAACTATTTTATTTTGTTGAGGAGTATATGGAGTATACTTCTGATGAAGAATACCAAGACTTTTAAAGAAATTTTGGCACTGAGAATTAGTAAACTTAGTACCATTGTCACTTATAACTTATATAACAATAGTATTAAACTGAGTTTTAACTATAAGATAAATTTTTTTAAGATGAAAAAGTGTTTCTTTTTTAGTTTGAAGTAAGAATGTCCATGTAGCTCTAGAAAAATTATCCACAATGGTAAGGATATAATGAGCTCCAGTAACAGAAACCAAAGGATATGGACCCCAAAGATCAATAGAGGCTTGGCAATTGCGCGGAGTGGGGGCGGAAGAGCACTCCCCATCCCCGTTCCCATCTTAGACGAGGAATCCCCGTCCCGTTCCTATTATACAAATCAGAGAAAATATTTTTCCGTCCCCGTCCCCGTTGGGGAATTTAATTTTTTTATAATTTTTAAAATTAAAATTTAAAAATATAAAAAATAATAATTCATTATAATTGTACATTTAACAAAATAATAAAACAATAAATATATGTAATAAAATTTTAAAAATATTATAAAAATAAGATAAAATATGTCAAAATAAATTTATTTTATATGTACAAATAATTAAAATACACTATAAATAATATAATATATATAATAATATATAATATGTATAATATATATATATGTATATTATATATAATATGTATATAATATATATAGTATGTTTATAATATGTATATTACATATTATATATATATATATATATTGAGTTCCCACGGGGACGGGGATGGGGATCCCTGCGGGGCGGGGAGTATACTCCCCATCCTTGTCCCGCCCGGCCCAGTGGGGAGAAAATTCTTCTTGTTCCCGTCCACACGGGGAAAAATTTTAGGAAATTCTCATCCCTTTCAGGGCAAATCCCCTCGAAGGAAATATTGCTAACCCTAGATCAACATGAATAAGAGCAAATACCATAGACTCATGGGAAACACTAAGAGGAAAAGAAAGTTTATGCTGCTTACTCAAAGGACAAATATCACAATGATGATTATCAACAGATTCAATTGAAGAAGAAAAAGGTAAATGCAACATTTTATTCTTTGAAGTATGAACAAGTCTTTGATGTAACAAATCAAAAGACAAAGGCTTATTGGATGCAACATTACAAGAAACAAAATCAACTGTATCAGAAACAACAAAAGGATTTGATACAATACAAGCAATAGAACAGTCACTAGTAAAAGAATGAATGGTATCATCAAGAAAGCTAGACTTATCTAATATGTACAGTCTAGCACAAGACTTGCCCACAGCTAGAATCTCCTAAGTCAAGTGGTCCTTAAACAAACAATGTGAATGGAAGAAAATCACTCTAATGTTGAGATCAGTAGCTAATATGCCGACAGACAATAAGTTAAACTTTAAACTAGGTACAAACCTGACTTTATGAAGAACAAATTTCGAATTAAAAGAAATAGAACCTACATGGTTCATAAGAACAACAGATTGATTAGGCAAATGAACATGACTAGGAGGAACAAGAACAAACATATGATGCATGAGCTTAGAACTAAAACTTATATGATCTGTAGCTTCTAAATCTATTATCTAAAACTTGTTAGTATCAACAGGCAAACTATTTGGCTGAAGTACAGGAATAGTACTTGCATAACTAGTGCAAGGCATACAAGCAGTCTCAGCCAAACTATTCCCTTAAAAACACCTTTGTATCTCTTTTTTAACAAGTGAAGCAATACTAGTAGCCTATGCTGCTTAACTAGAATAAGAATCCTCTGAGTTAGAATCATTCTTCTCTACAACATGTGACACTTGATTAGCAAACTTACCAAAATCCTTACTCTTCTGTTTTCCAAAATCAAGGTACCACTTAGGATAGCCAATTAACTTGAAATAAGAATTCCTCTCATGTCCCTTCATATTTCAGTAAGTACACTGCCTATCACCTCTCTTATCATCTCTCCCAACACTAGCTCTACGATTATTATCCCAACCAAACTCCCTAGAATTACCTTTACTAGAGAATGAACCCTCACTTCCATAGCACTAGCTTCAGTACTATCAGTAAATACAATATGAACTTCCCTCTACTTCTTTACCCGAAATACTAAAGAAAAAGCCTTACTAACCAAAGGCAATGGCTCAAGAAGTAATATCTGATTTCCCACATGATCGAACTGATCATTGAGCCCCATCAAAAATTACATAAGCCTAAACAAATTGTTCAAATCAATAGACTCCATAACAGTAGCACAAACACAAATTGGCATATGAATCAAACAAGCAAGCTCATCTCATAGTGTCCATAGCTTAGTATAATAAGTTGTAATAGACAAATAATCGTGATTAATAAGTGCAACCTCTCTCTAAATCTTATAAATTATAGGTCAATTATTATCACCAAATCTATTCTCTAATTCATCTCATAACTGTTTAGCAGTATCAAAGTACACAAAAGCCCGAACTAACTCCTTATAAATAGAGTTAAGAATCCAAAAGTTGACCATGTAGTCAACCTTTTTCCACATAACAAGCCGAGGAGAACCATCATTAGGTTTAGCATAACTACCATCAATAAAACATTGTTTTGTTTTAGTGCCTAAAGTAATCTTCATCGCTCTACTCTAAGAAAAATAATTGATTTTAGTTAGGAAAGAAATCACCAAAATCATACCAGGATGATCTGAATTCTGTAAGTGTAATGGATCTGCCAAGTCACGATCTATATGATCTTATGGTTGAGTAGCAAAAATCGATCGAGGAGTAGACTCAGAAGCTTCTGAAATTTCAACCATCATATGTCAAATTAGAAAAAATCATAGGAGATCTAGAGTTTGAACTATAGACAACGAACAAAAATCAGATCTAGGCTTCGATCGCAAATCGAAGAACAAAACGTAGATTAGTAAACAAAATCTAGGATTTGAATCAACAAGCCAAATCGAACACATAGGGTTTCATAATCGATCGATCGAGACTGAAAAGGAAAACAAACACTCTGAGTACATAAAATCATCAAAAAGAGAAGGAAAAGAACAACATTAACACAGGTTCTCACTGTGATACCATGTTAAAACTCAGATTCAAACATAATTAAACACAGAGTGAAGAAGAAAAGTCTGAGAAGAACCATCATATTCTATTTATATACAACCAAAAATCCTAACCACCCTTAACCCTAATATAGAATTACAACTAAAAGAAATATAGAAACAAAAAATAAAAGGGCAGAAAAGTAAAACCATAAATTCTTACATGATACAAAAAAAAATACATATTTAGTTATGTCCGTGCATTAACTATAAGAATTTGAAAGATATAACATCTAGATAATGAATTAAATGGAAATAAATAATGCTTAGTTATTTTTATTTTTCTAAATTTTTTATTTTTTGAATTTTCAATTTTTATAAATTCACAAAAATATATTACTTATTTTATCTGTTAACAAATATATAAAAAATATATGAATAGGCATAATATAAATTTTTATGCATACCATCATATGTTAAACTATAAGAATTTGAATGGATATAACATTTAAATGATGAATTAAATAAAAATAAATAATATTTAATTATTTTTTGTCTTTCTAAATTTCTTATCTTTTGGATTCTTAATTTTTATGAATCCACAAAAATATGTTACTCATTTTTTATTTTAATAAGTGCCAATAAATAGTGCTTAATATGAATAGGTTTGTCTTTTTGTTATTTTTCTAAATTTTTTATGTTTTAGAATCCAATTTTTATAAATGAAAGCGCAAAAATATGTTATCCATTTTTTTAGTAAACATCGATAAATGTTATTTGACCACTTGTAGTGAATAGGTAATAAAATATGTTACTCATTTTCTTTAATAAATATAAATAAATAATAATAGTGAATAAATAATATTACTCATTTTTTAACGTAAATAAGTACTCCTTTTTTTGTCTTTCTAAATTCCTTTTTTCTTATTTTCAAAATTTATTAGTGAATGCTACTCTTTTTTTAAATAGATGTTAAAATAGTATTTAATCATTTATAGTGAATAATATCTTTTATTTTTTGTATTATATTATATATTACGTGATAGTCTAAATATTTTTTTTTAGTTTATATATAATATAATAAATTATATTAAACTATCATATAATGATTAAAATATAGGTAATCTCATATATAAAAATATATAAGAATATAACATATTTGATATAAAAATTTTATCACGATGTCAGAGCATATATCTTTATTTACATGGTTCATATAGTGATTATAAAAATATAAATAGAAATAAAATATCTAACCTTAACAATTAGTTTTTATATAATTAAATATATATAATTAAATGAATTATATATATGTAAATTATATATAATATATAAAAATTTAAATAAATTTTATTTTAATTCATAAAATTTTTTCCAATATTCATATATATATATATAATCGAATATTTAATGTGTAATGTAAAGAAAGATATTTTTTTAAAAAATTAAAAATGATATTATTATACAACGTTTTCAAAATATTAATAGTCGTAAAATATAATTATCATCTATTATAAATTAATTATTAAATTATTATAATATTAAATATTAAACTTTATAATAGTCATCTTTAATTTTTTTTTCTATTGAAATTTAGCCATCTCCTAAATAAATTCTTAATTTCGTCATTAATTGATAGTATGATATAAAAGAATTTTATAATTAATTTCATTTTTACTTTTTATGGTAATATGAAGATATCAAATTAATTATAAATATTTTAAAATGATAAAAAGGGAATTAAATTGTATCTCACTTTTTTTAATTTTTCTTCAAAAATACTCTATAATTTAAAAAATCAAAAATATCTTTTAAAATTTAATTGAAAATACACTATTCTAATATGTGTACATCTAAAAGTGGATTTTTTTAATTAAAAATTGAAAGTGACTATTTAAAAAATAGATATTCATTAAAAATATTTTATTCTTTGTAGATTTTTTTTTACAAAAATAAAATAATGAAAAAGCAGTTAGGGTGGGTGACTCGTCCTCATTTAATTGGGTTGAGCATAATTTCTAGCTAAAACTTTAAGAGGTTGTTTAGTTGTAAAAAATAAATCTTATTTTTTAAAAATTTTTCTAAAAATTTGAAAAAAGAATTTACTATTTAGTTAAAAATATTTTTTATTTAGAAATTTATAAAATAATTTTTTTATATTTATTAGAAAATATTTTGAGTTTTAGAAAGATATTTTTATTTATTTTCGAAATAAAAAACATGCTATTAAAAAATATAAGAGTCTATTTTTCACTTTCATTCTTGACTATTTTTTTGTTTAAAAAATAGTTAAAAATGAAAATGTAAAAAATTGAAAAATAGAAAAAAATAATAAAATAAGAATGAAAAATATTTTACACAATTAAATAACCCATAAACTTTTTAAATATTTAACTTTATTTTTAAGAATGAACTTTAGCTATCAAAATTAATAATCTCACATGTCATTCAATTATTTTATATTTTAAAACTAATTTATCATTTTTAATTTATACATTTTTATATTAATTAATAATTATATATAATTATCATTAAATAATTATATTAATAGTAAAAAATATATAAAATCATAAAACTTATAAATTTATATATTCTTATAATTAAAAAAAAAGCATAAAAGTGGAACTCATTTTTCACAATTCCTTGATGATGTGATAGTAAATTAAATGGTAGATATTATATGTATATATCTAAAAAGCCCATCCACAGAAAATGAAAGTCAATATGTGATAAGTAATATAACTAAAATATCTCATATATTTGTTGAGTAATTAATAGCCAAAAGCTACCTGATGTATGCTATCACAATAAGAAACATTGTTGTCACTCAACTACCAATTTTTTTTTTTTCAAAAAAAAAACTACCAATTTTTTTAACTATGAAATGTAAAAGTTCTCTCTTCTATTTTAACTTTCAAATCGTATATAGATAAATTGAACACCATAATATTATAAGAGTGATGAAATAAAACATACATACATATATATATATATATATATGTATGTATATATATTCGATCAGAAGAAAATAAAACATACATATAAACAAATAAAACATTTTTCACAGACAACACAAATTTGGTGGTGCGAAAATTATCTTTTTTCTATTTTTAGAGAAGTCATGTATAATCAGAGTGATGAAATAGGACTTTGTAAATAAATAAATAATGGATTAGGAGCTTAAAGTGGATTCAATGAAGAGTCTTCAATGGCTAATTAATCAGTAGATTGAACGAGAAAGATAAAGAAAATATAGAAACTAGAAAAGAGAATTGAGGATCATATCTTAGATCTCACTTTCTTCATCTTATTCTTACTTTAATATTAGATAAAATGTGCCTTATTCTAGATGAAAATGTAAAGCTTAAGGACATGTGTCTCCCTACTATTGGCGGATATCGGAGCCAAATTTTATCACATATCAAACCTGCAAAATTTTTTTATATTTCTTTTTCAGAAGATAGGAATTTTCATTTTATTAGTTAAAAAATGCCTGAATTTCATGCAGCAAAATTATATTTATTTAAAATGCCTGAATTTCTTGCCAATATGGCGGCAAGGAAATGAGAGATTTTGCCTCGTGGCGTTAACAACTTGCTTTAACTTATTTTGGGTTAATTGGATTTTCAATTCGCGCTTGAATTCATAATTTAATTTCAGTAGAAAGAATTTTAGTCTCATTCAGTTAAAATTTATTTAAAATTAGATCTCATTATCCTTTCGTTATAAATGGGACAACATCATTTCAACTCCCGAAATTACGTAAATTGAAATTATTATTATTATTATTATTATTATTTTATCCAGACAGTAAAACAGTATCCAGCAAGTGTTAATGCTAACTATAATTCAATGAAGAACACACGAAGATTGAATGAGTCTTTTCTCAAATACATATTTTACTTCAAATTCTCAGAATTAAGAATTTTATTAAGGCTTATATTATATACATTTATGAACTCAAAACTGCTTAATTATTACAACAGTTACAGACGAGGATTATTGCTATTATTACAGGACCATATTTACTGGAGATTTGTTGGCATGAGAAACTAAGATGTTGGCCGAAATTGTTTGAACAAAAAGAGAATAATAATTTAACACATCAGCAGTAAAACTTTGAGCAATAACTTCTCTTGTTATTTCTCAGATATTTTCTTCACAGCTGATGTTCGTTTGGTCCACAAATACACACAAAACCAATAATGGGGGATAATTCATTGAAATAGCTATTTAGTTTCTTAGTAGTTTTATTTTCCATTAAATTCGACCAGAAACTGCCGCTAGAGAAGGCATGTTTTACCACAGCCAACCTGGGCAGCCAGGGGCATAAGTTTCCAAGGTTTGCTCTAAATCTAATACACAGAGCCTTTTTCAGCTATAAATCTCACTTTTCCTACCAGTTTAGCCCATCGCTGGGCCTTAAAACAAGTTTCTCAATCACTGCTGTAGGTACAATTGAGCAGTGGTTCTGCAAATTCTCTAGCGGCCGACCCAGACAAGTTAGCATGCGAGTTTGGAGAAATACGTAAGGCGAGCATCCGCATTATATAGGATAGCCATTTTGTTACCTTATGGTAGCATGGGATCGCCTGATGATGCAAGCATTTGCATTTCTGTTTCTTCACGTGGCTGTCTGGTAGTGTAATCTGACCCTGAACCACCTACACAAATTATCAACCAAACTTAATCCATTTGAACACACAAGAAATCCAGCAGGTCAAAAAGGACAGCCATCAGCAAAAAATATTTCGAAAAAAAAGTGAGATCTAATACTGAATATAGAATCAACGGATGGCCATTTTGGCAACATACTTCCTTTGAGATCTGCAAGCATTGAGATGGTTTGCAGAATTTACATTTTAGAGAAGTACAGACATAAGCAGAAGCAAGGAATTCAAAATTCACACGAGAAGACTTGGATACTCTGTGAACAAGAAATGATTTCAAGACTTGGATACTCTGTGAACAAGAAATGATATCATGACATCAGGAAATTGGCTTTTATTTTACCTATTTTTTAAGATTAGCATAAAATTAAACAATCAGTATGCTTTTACTTGTCCTGTTTGCTCATCATTTCACAGACTCCATTTCATCCTTCAGAGTATCTACAAGGTCACCCTAGCATGAAGATAATGAGTATATATCCCTCAAAACCCATTCAAATCCAAAAATCTGTCTTTAATATTTTCAAATCCTAAGTTTCCAATCCTTATGAAGGATGTTCCCAATAGTTTGCCGAAGTTCACTCGAGCATTTTTCTTTAGAATTTCACCAATAGGAAAACTTTCTGATCACTGCTTTTCATAATTACAGTTTGAATTAATACCCTCAAATACGTTGGATCAATTTAATGGCATGAACAATTAGAGAATACAAGAGTGCATCCAAATTGTGAAATATTGCATCACCAATGAGATGCATGGGTTGAAATCCTGCTAGAGGTGGGGCATCCAACAGGTAAAAGAAACGGAAAACTCTGAAAAAAGAAAGTAGAAAATTATGCCTGACTAAAGAAGAATAAGCCAATAAGGTCACATAGGGGAGTAAGATAGTAAATTTAAGGAGCATATAACAATTTCCAAGTATGGGAAATTGAAGAGCTTTTGGATTCCAGCTAATTTAGAACTTTCACGAAAGTGCAATATAATGGCGGACAGTGCCTAAGTATTGAATTCAAATCTTAGTTATTCATAAAATTAATTGCATGAAAAATTCGAAAATATATAACCAATTGGTAGGACATGAAATTTTTTATTTAAAAAAGAAACAATCTGTTGCGTGCAGATCCAGAAAAGCAGAAAAAGCAAATCCGAAATTGCATGAGACCTTAAAGGACAGAAAGCAAATGCATACATACATATATCAAAAATCCAGCACCTCAGCTAAAAATGTAACGTGCAGGCATGCGTCTTGATACTAATATTGTTAGGAACATATAACACTACACCATTTTTTAACCAGCAGTTGGTTATGAGGAGATTATTAAGGATTGTCAAATGTATATAACAAACTGATGAGCAGTGAATAGTGCACGTCAAATTGCAATGATAGATATACTCCATATTTTCCCTCTTCTTGTTCTTCTCTCCGAGATTCTCCAACGACTCATGCTTCTCTTCTTTTCTCACCCTCCAATCACCATAGTTAGGCTAGGTTCTAACAAATATGCGATGTGTGTTTCCTCATTAAAAGGCAAGATATCAAAACTAGCACCGGACCCTATATCTTTTTCTCAACAAAAAAAAAATGTTACGAGTTTGTGTATGCGGTTATTTGAACTTTTTATTTTCCATAATCACACAAATCTCAAACCTTGCAGAGTCAAATCCTCAATGGTCCATAGCAATCTCAGAGGTCACCAAAAGGTTGTAAAAAGGATTATTGCAATTATTTGTTAATCTGTTGCTTTCGCTATATTTTCACAACACAGCTGAAGAATACAGATTTGAAACTGTTTCACCCATATGAGTAACCAATCTCCTACATATTTTTCTCCCACACCACCGCTCCTCTCCCAACCCCCACAAAAAGAAATAATAAATAAAACACGAGATAGGTGCAGAAGTATAATACTTCATCAAAAATAAAAACAGAAAAGGGGTTAGGTTTGCCTCTCATCTATAATGTTGGCGCATTGAACCAACCCTATGTAGTATTACAAATTCTCATCATATATAAGAAACTGGACCTAGAATGAATATTATAAAATCAAATTCTATACAGACAAGTATAATGGAAATAATGGTTTCCATCATTTTGGCCTGAAGGGGTAATGCATGTGGCATATGCAGACTTGCCAATAGAAAGTTTTCATCTTTGTTGTAATAAAATGTATGAACATGAGCAAGAACTATACTTATCCTTGATAATTACTTGGTAGAAATGAGCTGCATCCAGATGTCCACCAAAAAAAAAAGCATACATACTGTCCAACTAGTAAACATAAAAATACTGCTCTAATAGAGAAAGGGACTAGATAATCTTAACTAGACAGAGTTGAATAGCATACCAAAAGATTGCAGTCCTTTGACAGCATCAAAGTTCTTGTATGTATAGCCAACAAAACTCAAGTCTTTGGGAGTTAAATGCATCTGCATGAGAAGAAAGGAATATTGTTAAATTTCACAGAAATTTTATGAGAAATAGAGGCCCTAAAATGTCAGGGCTTGCACAAATATGACAGCTATTGAAAACATGAAAAACTTCAGAATAAGAAGAACCCATAGAAAAAGCCAAGTTTACTTGCAGCTGGTTTTTTGTAAAACAAAAATGTCTCAAGTAACAAAAAAACAGCAAGCAGTCCAACAAGTCACCAAAAGAATTCCAAGAAAAAAATTTAATTCCTATATTAATGCATTTCCTGTTACAGAAAGCTGAATTCCAAGTAACTGTCTCAAACAAGAAATCAGAGGTGATCTACATTCAATGCATAAATTTGCTCATAAAATATGTAAACGTAATCGGGTTATGATGACACTAGCTGCTGGTACAAATTAATTTATATTATGACTTATAAACAACATGGATAACAACACACCTTCCTTGAGGGTCCTGAGCCAGTTCTTGCAGGTGCTGGAGGAGCCAACTGATTACAAATTGAATAATTGCAACTCATAATTACAGATAGCAAAGACGACACCATAATTATCAAACTTATAACGAGAAAAAAAAAAGGTATGATTAAGCAACAGAGCAAAGGCCAAACAAGTTCAGTTAAATAGAGCTTTCTTATGGAATAGTTCAGGTGACATTCTTTTCAATAGGTTTTTTCAGGAACATTTACTGGGTTTTGAACACCTGAACTAAATTATAGGTAAAATATATAGCAGTTTCTTAAAAAAAAAAAAGATTCACATGCCACTTTTCAAAATGACAGTTATTCAATATTCTTAATAATCATAAATACCATAGGATTTAGGATTTGATCAAAAGATCGCAAAAGGGAATACTGAAAATTATTTTTAAAAGAAATTTCTAAATACGATGCCTCTAATTTTCACAAGCATAGTATCTGTGAATCAAGTTGACTAAAAATGTGTTCTCATACCTCAAAATAGTTTATGAGCATCACTGCCCACTTTGGCAAATGTCATAAAGAAACCCTAAATCTTTATTTTTTATCAGCATGATGCTGTTAATTTTTTTATGATTAAATAAGCCTTTTTTGAAATAAAATGAGCAAAAGTTAGCCTTATACCCATATTATAAATCTAATTTCTATGGAAATAGCAGTAAGATGGTACTTCAATAGTGTGCAAGAAAAAGAGAAGAATAAGCAAAAGTATAATACTTCATCAAATTTCATAAAGTTCTGGGTATCCAGCTCCCCATTAACTTCTGGTTTAAATGCTGCCTCCATTTCATAGAGTTTGTCCCATACAACATCCTTGAACCAAGGATGAGCCTGACATGAAAATATCTTGTAAGGAAGAACCCAAGATTGAAACAAAGGAAAAACCTTGAAATAAGTTCAAATTCTTACTTTAATTTGTTGGGTTCCTCCTGTACCAAGTCTCTGGTCAACATCACACAGTAACCTACAAATGAGATCCTTTGCTTCAAGGGACAATCTTGCATCTTCTGGGAATTTAAGGTGATTTCTCCAGTGAACGATCTAAAAGTAATTGATGAACAGAGTTCCAGTAAACACTAAAACAATTCAATAAAAGGAGACCCATTGTTTGATGAAAGATTTATGAAATAAAGCTAGAACAGGAGAGAGAAAGCGAAGGAATGGCATGTAAGAAAGAATTAAGGAAAAACTATTTGCTATAGCACAATCACCATGGTACCAAGACATCATACTAGTTTCTCACAATATGCTAGGAAGCAACAGCCTAATATTGCATATTGGCTGACAAGCAATCCCTGGAAGAAATACATGAGCTAACCAAACTATAGATAGTAAGCTGGAATTCCAAAGAAAAGTAAAAACCTTGCATATATTGAATATACCGCCCAAAAAAAAAGATGATGGCTTGCGATTATGGTAATAAACAAAAGTATATAGCTGTTACCTTTCTGCATGCAGTTATAGGGTCATCTGAATAAAAAGGAGGGTATCCAACTAGCATCTCATACATTATTGCTCCTAGTGACCACCTAAATGTAAAAAAAAGAAGCAATATTTACCAATGAGGTACTGATAATTAGAACAGCATACAAATGGCAAAAACAAATATACAAGTAAGAAAGACAAAAGATTTTATGCATTTAGCCATTTACAGTTAGCATCAACAAAAATCTTTAACATTCTAGACTTTAAGATCATAATTTGCTGGAATGAAAAGATATAAAATGGAACACAAAGAGACAAAACAAACAATGAGTCAAAATGGCAAAAAAAAAAAACTTTAAAAAAAACTTTAAACTATCAATGAATAATAAAATAATAAGAGAATTATAAAGAATAAATCAAAACAGAAAGGCTAACTAACCAGTCACACTCCATGCCATATCCTTTCTTCAGTAATACTTCAGGAGCAATGTAATCTGGTGTTCCCACAGTAGAAAATGCCTTTCATAGAAACATAAGAAATTTCTAACCGTTATAGTCAAAAGAGGTGCCGCAATATCTCAATTATGGTTTGATTATAAATTAATTGCAATGTTAACAGGACCATGCTATAGGCAGATCTATCACACGTGTGCCTTTCTAGTGTCTAAGTTAATATTTTATGAAGGTAACGATCAGTAATGTTACCAGTTAGTCCATTCTGAAAGCCAAAAATGATTACAGTGTCAGTGTACACACCATTAGATGTCATGTGCCAAGCTCAATCAACAATCAAAACCATTAAAATGTATGGAGAAATTCATTGGAGAGTACTGACTCAAAATCACTTAAAAGAAAAGAATTTGGAATGGCAACAACAAGAATTGGCCACGGTTTAAAACATATATATTGTAGGAAAACATAAAAAGACAAGTACATTCCAGTACCAAGTTCAGCAACGATAATAATAGTGTTCAAGATTGACATCAAATCTACAAGTGATAGAAATCCAAAGAAAACAAAAAAATATTGTCATATCCAGATTTCAGTAACACGACACGACAAAATTATGTAGATTTTCTTCAGAGTACCCTTCTTTAAAATAATGGATGAAATGCTGCATCACTTACAAAATTACATTCCTCAATCTGTTTATGCCTTGACAAAGAAAAAATTGAGCCGTTCCCACATTTCTGCAACTAGATATGATCTACAATGCACTTTAAGAAGCATAACATATTTACAAAAGTAAGTTTCTTACCAATTTCCTCCTGTTCATTTGCCAGTGCTGAAGCTGTTCATGGGGACTCTTCCAATTGCTCTTATTGTCCGCATCAGGGATACTTCCATCAATATCCATTGGTTCGGTCATATTTTCATCATCAATTGTTTTATTTTCAGGAATCACAGATAAAGCTGAACAATCAAGAGGCTTACAAAGACCAAAATCGGATAACTTCATGTGACCATTTTTATCTAGTAGAAGATTATCAGGCTTTATATCTCTGGAAAGAAAATGAATGAAATATACTGAGAGTGCAAATAGCCAACTTAAAACGAATAGGTTCAAAGCCACCACATAATCCAAGTTCAAAATTAAGCATATTTGTAACAGCATATTTTCAACCTGTGAATGTAGTTATGTTTGTGAATCGACTCAATTGCAAGGACACTTTGAGCGATGTAAAACCTAGCCACATATTCTGTTAATGTGTCCTCCCTCATCAGCAGAGTCATCATATCACCACCTGGCAGATATTCCATAATTAGATACAAATATTCTGCATCCTGAAATGAGTAATAGAGTTTGACAATGCAGTGGCTCGCAACTTCTGCCAGTAAGTTCCTTTCGGCTCTAACATGTTCTACCTGTAGAGCAGAAACGCATTTCATCACCATAGTAAATAAGCATGGTACACAGTAGCGCAGGTGGCACCACTTGCCACATGAAAGAGTGTATATCCAAATAAACTAAAAGGGAAAAGGACCACTGCAACTAGATAATGTACTTCAGAAGGTTCACATAGAACATAAATCAACAGGTTACCATCAAGCTGTTTGCAAGTTATAGAGTCAACAACATCATTAAAATTTACTCCCATTTCAAATAAGAACCTAAATATTAGCCCCAGCCAAAGCATACAGCAAATATAGTATGGATTATAATGATGTGAGCAAATGGATAGGTCATGCCAGAATTTTAGTAGCAGTAGAAGTACTACTTATGGATATATCAATAAGCAAACAACTATGAGAGAGATATTGACAACTGTAACCAAGTCCACAGCTCCCTTGACCTGTTTGGTTACATTCCCAGAAAAACAATTATACACAGGGAGGGAGGGAGGGAAAGAAAGAAAGAGTGCACTGGTTATTGCAGCAGAAAATGATAATCATATGCTATATGAGGTTCAAAAGGATATACAAGTGGTAATGTCTCACTTCACCTGTCCCCTCATGAGCATTTCAGATTTCTTTAACTTTTTCATGGCATAAATATTGCCAGATTTCTTCTCTCGGCACAAGCGAACCTGTTGTCAAAGAAAGTATCAAAGATAAATGTAAAACAAAGGGAAAATATATAAATAAATAAACAAAAAGAAGAATTTAACAAAATTATGAATCATTCAATGCATTACAAGTATCATGCACATCCCTAACCTCTCCAAAGGCTCCTCTACCAATGATAGTCAAGAGCTCAAAATCATCAACACATATCTTATGCCTTTTGAGTCGCATAAATTCTGTCTCTTTTCTTTCCAAGTCTTTTATCAGATTGATCTGTTCCTCCTTGGGCACATCAGAAGAAGCTAGCTTCCTTTCTAGCACCCATCGTCTGCAGTGGAAGTCAATCGTGATAAAAAGAGTCAGAAACTGGATATTTAAAGCAAGCATGTTAATAGAAAGTCAGAAATAACATTATAAATCAAGGTCTTGCACTGCCCTCAGGCATTGGAGTACATAGTGAAAGTGTGGATCACAGCTTGTCTTGCATTATCTAAAAGTTCAAAAGGCAACAACTGAAGATTTGATGATATAAAATTTAGCCAAATCACCTCTTTCACAGGATATCCATTAACTATATGAAGCTTCAGAAAGTATATCAAAAGAATATAATATTTTTAGTTTTATGCACTCAAGTTAGCAACAATGTTTCTATTATGATGTATACCTAGTTAAGCAATGACCTAGAGGTGTTTGAGTGTATCACACACATCTCTATTTTATAAAATTATGATGCTGATAGGACTAGCAAAGAAAGCATATTTCTGAAAGGGTCCTTTTCTCTTTCAATCCATCAGCACAATACCAATAACAATGATTTCATTGCATGCATCACACGGCCACAGTTCCAACTTAAATAAGTCAATCCAGATAGTGCAAATCCTAAGGTCAACTTCAAAATGCTTACGAGAGAGAATCTCAGAATAAGGTTTGTCTCTTCAGCCCATCCAACATAATATGACTACTAATGCTTTTTTTGTATGCATCACTCAGCTATGATTCTAACCAATATAAGAACATCTAGAGAGAGAAAATCCAAAGGAGAAATCACCTAATAGGAGATGATCAAGCAAAAAAGTCTATACAAATTTCCTGAACTATATCCAATTAAACTTGATGACATTAGTTTTAAGTAACCAACTAAACGTGTGAGTGGCAAAACACACTGAAGAATCACACTGTTGATTGTCAGAAGAAAAAAAATTCTAAGACCTCGACATTATCATTGGATTATATGAGGAAATGTTGATAGTCTCTACTAATTGACCTTCTTAATCCAGATTAGAAGCCAAAATTTGTTAAGAATAATGTCCAGCTGGATGAAATTTCACTTCTCAGATCCCATAAAAACTGAATCAACTAGGCCTAACACTTGTCTACAGTTCCAGCAGCCCAGCTAAGCCGACATTGTCGATTTCTCTCTCTCTCCCTCCCTCCCTCTCTCAGTTCCCCAAATAACACACAACGTAACATTCAAAAAAAAATCTCCATTCAGTTTCTCTGACAGTAACCAAACAGAGCATTTAAAAAACATCACCAAGCACAGTGAATTAAAAATCAATCAATTACTTGTAAAAAGAGAAAGAAAGATACAGATATACCTCTCTTTTCGCTCTTGAATATTCTTCATCTGGGCTCTATAGTGATTCTCTATGAACTGTTTCGCTGCCGCCACTTTCTCCATCGTCAAACTCGATCCCAACACCTCTTCTTCTCCTTTCTCCTCCTCTTCAATACCTTCCATCTCTGTCTCTCTTTGTTTGTCTATCTACAACTGTAATTTCCTAAACAAATTTCTCTTCCTCTCACAAGCTCAGTCTTCTGATTTTCTCTCTCTAAAACCTCACTTTCTCTCTCTAGAAACACACTGAAGCTTTCATTTATTGCAACAACGAGGAGATGATGTCAAGAGAGAACCTAAAAAAAAACCCAAAACGCTTTTAATCTTCCTCTTTTAATCTACATCACCGATTCTTAACACGCAGCAAACAAATCAACGAATAAAACATTGCCACGTCAACTTTCGTGCAAATTTTACACAGTTGCACGGTAGTACGAAAAGCTGAGGATAGAAACTCTAAGCAGCGAGTTTAACGATTATTGTCAGAAGAGGTGAGTGATGGGCTCACGCGCCCTAATTTGAGCGTGAGATGGAAAAGGCATCGCTATCAGATGATGAATTGAAGTTTGAGCGCAAGGGTAAGTGCACGTTGTGGCGTTGTATCTCAGTCGCCATTAGTGTGATGTGCATATATTAATTCTCTGGCCCCTGACTGCTTAAAGTGTGAGTTTGTCTCCTCTGTTATGCGCTAACACATTTAATTGCTATATATTAATTTGACTTCTCTCTGTCTTTGTGTGTGATATCAAGGCGTAAGGAAAAAGTAAAATGAAAATTAAAAACAAAATTGTACTTACGTAGTATATAAAAAAAAAAAGAAAAAAAAAGAGGAAATGTTATTGCACTTCCATTATTAGATCTTGGCAGTTAATTTAATTGTTTCTTTATTTAAATTTGACAAAACTTGTAAATTATTTGTCTAAGTCGTTGATTACTTTTTATATCCACATTGTAATAATTAGCTTAAATTGATAAATGATCTTTTCTTGTATTTCACTAACTAGTAGTATTAAAAAAAAGTAATATACTCTATCCTAAATTAATAAACACATTTTCACTATAATTCACTAACTATTACTTTATAAATTAATTAATATATTAAATTTGTAATATATCTATATTTAATATTACTTATTAAAATATATAACAAATATATTTTATATTAAAATAAATATATAATAAAAATATAAATTTATATTTTTACTAAAAGTGATTTATTTTTCTTAATTTTTTATAAAATAAAAATATATATCAATTGAAGACAAAAAAAATATTATCTTATTTAATTTAGCATATGGATGCTTTATTTGGATCTTGTAATACAATCAATATTTAATCCAATGTAAAGTTAAATTTATTTTTTTAATATTTGAAATTTTTTTCACTTAAAAAGTATATACATAAGCAATATATATTTACTATCATTATTGTACATGAAAAAAAATATTAAAAAAATACTTTAAAAAATAAATGAATTTAAAAATATATTTTAGTTACTTTCTAAATTAAAAAAATAAATGCAAATTCTAATCATTTATTTAAAAACCTTAATTGGAATATATTTATTCTTGTTTGATTCCCAACTACAATAGAAAACTATACGAATATACTATTCATTTTATATCATACAGCACGATTTTTTTAATGAAGGGAAAAAAGCCAAGATTATTATAATTATTAAAATTAATAAAATATTGGAGTAATTTAAAAATATATGATAAAAAATGAAAATAATATTCATTAAGGAAAATTATAGTATACAAGTAGAGGTAATTACTTCTCATCAGACATAGTGCACACATGCAAATTGCGTTTAAAAAAATAAAAATAAAAGTAAAAATGAGTGAAATCTGAGCACATTATCTAGCTGTGAATCCGGCAACATACTGCCATTACCATGTCATCTTGCGGTGTGCTGCGCTGTACCATAATTAAGCCCACGTGTGATGGATCCACTGCATTCGCTGACCAATTACCTGTCTTGCACTCGCTGATCCGGTACTCCGTAATTGGCAGCTTTGTTTTCTTTCGCTCGGTATTAAAATAAAATATTTTTTTATCTTTTTTTAAATAGTTTTTACTAACTTTAATTATTTTTTTATATTTTTTATATATTACTGACTTAATTTTATATTTATATATTTATTACATAAATTAATTCTTCTAATTTATATGTGTGTTAGTTTTTAATTCATTTTTCATTGTTTTTATTTTTCATTGTTTTTATGTATTAATAAGTTATTTTTATATTCATATACAATGTGCCAAATTATATACTTTTTCTATCTCATAAATATTATCTATTATTCTATTTTATAATATCCCAAAATAACTATTTATTTTTATTTATAGAATATATTTAATATATTTTTTTAATTTTATTTTCTAATAAATTTACACTTTAAATAAAAAATTAATAATAGTTTAAACTATTTTTAAGATAAAATAAACATATGAACGATGATAATATATATATATATATATTATCAATGCATTATTTGTATCTTCTTAAATTTTGTAAAAAAAGAAAGGTGATAATCTTTTTGAGACGGATAAAATATATATTTTTACTTAAAAATAAATAATGTAAATTCCAATGATAAATGTTTTGTTTGTATTATTTTCCAAGCATGATAATTTACATTTAGTAAAATAAATGTGAAATGTCACAAAAAAATTAAAATTAATAATATACTTCTAAAATATTCAATACTTAATTAAAAGATTTTTCATTTAAGAAAAGTGTAATAAACATAAGAATTTAGGTAAGAAATTTTTCATTATTTTAATTGAATGTTCAACGAGACAATTTTTCATCTATCCATGTAAGACGTTGTGGTATTTTGTTTATATTGATATAATAATATTAAACATATATTAATTAAATATGGTTAGATGTGTTACGAATATAACTATCTATATCACTTGAACACATTCACATATAACTCATGTATATATGTTTACATGGCTATGTCTATATAAAATCTTATAGTATTTTTTTTATATGCATTTCATATTAAACATATTAATTAAACATGACTATATGTGATATTGACATGACTATGTATATCACCTAAAGATATTCATATATAAAAATTGCATATATATATATATATGTATATGGATCCAATACTAAATATATATTAATTAAATATGATAATGTGTATTATAGACATGACCATACATATCACTATAAAAAAAATATTGTTTAAACAAAATTGTGTTTCGATTAAATCAAAATCCATTAAACCCATTAAAAAAATAAGCAACAAGCTTATAAGTAATATATATATATATAAGGTTATGATTTCCTAAATAACTATGTTAAAAAAATACAACTTTACTTTTCCATAGAATACATATTATTTAAGATATTAAAGATTTTATTTATGCATTTATACCAACAAAAAAGGAAAAAAATTATAACTTTTTAATGTTACAAAATTTGTATGTTTCAAAAATGATAGCTAAAACTAAGAGTTTATTATTTATAAGTGTAATAATAATAGTTAAGAAGCAATAAGAGAATAAGAAAGTAGAGAATAGTAGTAAATCCATAAGTTATATGAAAATAAAGAGAGTAAAAGAACGAAAGAAGAACGAGAATGAGACTAGAAAGAGAAAGAAAGATAATGTAGAGTTTTTTTTACCTTTTTTTAGTGTCAATGGTAAAAATGTCTAAAACAATCTAATTAAGGTAAGTGTGGTCTAAAATTGATTACTGTCTTTTGTGAAAGTATTTATATGATGAATTCCCTTATTTTTTTTTATGTTAATACATATTTATATGTTTCAATTAAAATTTATATAAATTGATATATATATATTTTTAATCATTCTTTTAGTTGATTCTCTCTATATATATTCAAAATTGTCAAAAGTAGTATTTAAATTTAAATTTAAAATAATAATTATTATAATTTATATATGCATGTTAAATATTTTAAGAAAACTTGAGCTAAATAAAAAAAAATTAAAATCCGTTCGTTTACAACAAGTAATTTATTAATACACAAATTGAGTGTACAAAGGTGTTTCTTTGAACTAATTTGGAGAAAAAAATAAAATATATTTAATAATGCAATTTAATATTTACAATTAAAATGTTTATTTTTTAACTTTAAATTGTTTTATAAATTTAATTATTTTTAATTATCACTTAAAAGAACAAAAGTCATAATGTCGAAATTTATTGAAAGTACTAAGTCTAATTAAATTGAAAGTTTATGTTCTTTTGTAAAGCCTTTTCTCTATGGGATAAAGTAACACTAACTCTCGGTTTCAAATTTAGGTCTAGGGCTAATATTAGCATTCCAGCCCCCGGTAGCCTCAATCCTCATGTTCTTTCTCTCAATCTTTTCTTTTTTTTTTTTTTTTTTTCATTTTTATGTTTTCCTTTCTATGTTTATTTTAGCTTGTACCGGGTGTTTTTTGCAACCAGAACACCCAGACATAAACACCTTTCGATCTTTTGACTTTGGGCTTTATAGAGCATTTGTTTGATGTTTATTTGCTATATACAATGGCGAATTTGATTCATTAGAGATATGGTCTATGGACTCCAACTAAATTTAAGTTTTAATATACCTAAAATAAATATGATAGGTCTTTAATTATTCGACCCCAGCTAAAAAAATTAGACCCTAATTAGTTCTAAACTTTTTAAAAATATAACTCATGCAATATTAAATTACACCTAACTACTTAAACCTAATTAGTCTAAAAAAGAAAAAAGATTTTATTAAATAATTAAAACTCTTTCATTATTAAATAAAATGAGTCTATAATTAATCATTTTCAAATTATAAAAACTTGTAAAGAACAATTGTAAAAGACCATTAATGTATTTAGTATTTAGTTTTTATTATATTTATATATAAATGTATTATTATTTTGTTTTTGATATTTAAATTTATCGTTTGGACCCCAACTAGTATATTTTCTAGATCCGCCATTGGTTACATATGAGGTTTTGTCTTTCTTAGACCCAAATATTTCTTCTCCAAAATCTTTTGTTCTTATAAAATTTGACAGTGAGCTCACAACCTCTTTCCATTCGATTTCTCTACTCTTAGGTTTGAGGAAGATGATCCTTTAGGATCACAAGTTATCCTTTTTTTTGCTTAGTTCTTAACTGGGGCGGTCTTGTCATTTCTCTTTGGCCCCATTATAGAACCGTTGGTCCTTTCATTTCCTCAGTGAATTTTAGATTCGAGGATGCATAGGACGCTCATGGTTTTTGTTCCTTCTATTCATTTGATGTTGGGGGATAAGTTATATTTTGGCTTTGCAATCGTTCTCAAATATTGGCTTCATATTAATTCTATGACCGTTCTTAGAGGGTTTCTTTAAGGTGCCTCCTCTGGGCTCTACTACAAATAAATGGCTAAAGATTTTCTTTTGTTTTTGTTTGTTGGTTGCTTGGGTTTGTTTCATGTGTTTCTCGTATTTGAGATATGTTTCCCTTTTGTGTTCTGCGGCTTTTGTTGCTCTTCATTTATTTTGTTGTGTATATGGTTACCAGAGGCGGAAGCAGGTGGTGTCGGGTGGGGGCTAATGACCCCTCTGTTGGCCATCGGACATGTATTTTGAAGGGATCATTTCTGCCGCCCGGAGCAATAAGGGTGGAGGCTTAGCCTCTCAGCCCCCTCTCCTCCATTTGCTCCCTCTCCCTGAGAGGCTGGCTCCACCACTGACTGTAACGTTTCTCTGTTTTCTTCTACCTTTGGGTTCTTGTATCTTTATTGTTCCAATTAATGTTATAATATTCTTTTTGACAAAAAAAAAAGTCTATTGACAATGGTCACTACAAGAATATATCGAATTATTAATAAAAATTTATCGATAGAAATTTTTTTGTTAGTAATACAGATAAAATACCGAGAGAAACTATTAAAAAATAAATTAAAAAATATACTGATAGATTACTGTGGTAGAAAAATTTATCGATATATATTTTGTAAATAATAATGGCATCAGCAAATAGCGCCAACATTATCAACAAAATTTATCAACATAAATGTCAAAGAGTCGATAATAATGAGCGCGAATTATTGTTAACTTTTAGTGATAAAATTTACAGACATATATTTATGTCGATAATACTAAGAATATATATTTTCTGTCGGTAATATTGAGAGATAAATATTTATATATGTAATGCCAAGAGAATATATTTTCTGTCGATAAATTTACTGAGAGAATATATTTCTGTCGATAAAATTACTGAGAAAATATATTTTTTTATCGGTAAAATTACTGAGAAAAAATATTTTTTATTACTAATACTGAGAGAATATATTTTATGTTGGTAATACCGATAAAAAACTAGTTCTCTAGGTAAATGATGGATAAAAGTTTTACTGTCATTAGATGAGTCGTTTACCATGAGAAAATATTTTATGTCGGTAAAATTACCTAGAGAAATTAATAATATCGAGAAAATATATTTTCTATATGTAAAATTATAGATAGAGAATTTTTTTATTGGTAATACCGATAAAATATATTTTCTATCAATAATTTAATCGACAAAAAAGGTAGTTCTCTTAGTAAATAAAGTCATAACCTAAATAGTTGGGCGAAAATCTTACCTCTATTAGGTGAGCCGTTTACCGAGAAAAAATATTTTTTATCAGTAAAATTACTGAGAAAAAATATTTTTTGTTTGTAATACCGAGATAATATATTTTATGTCAGTAAAATTACCGAGAAAATATATATTTTTTATTAGTAATACTGATAAAATATATTTTCTGCTGGTAATTTTACCGACAGAAAAATAGTTCTCTATAAATAAATAGTCACAACTTAAATAGTTGGGCGGGAATTTTATCGCTTTTATGTGAGCCGTTTACCAAGAGAAAATATTTTCTGTCGGTAAAGTTATTGAGAAAAAATATTTTCTGATAATAATACCGATATGATATATTTGATGTCAGTAAAATTATCGAGAGAATATATTTTTTATTGGTAATACCAACATAATATATTTTCTGTTAGTAATTTTACAGACAAAAAAATAGTTCTTTCGGTAAATAAATAGTCACAAACTAAATAGTTAGGCGAAATTTTACTGCCATTAGGTATACCTTTTACCAAGAGAAAATATTTTCTGTAGGTAAAATTAACGAAAAAAATATTTTTTGATAATATCGAGAGAACTACTTTTTTGTCGGTAAAATTACCAATAAAATATTTTCTCTATTGGTATTACCGACATAATACTCCCTCCGTATCATTTATATAGAAAAAGCAAAATGGACACGAAAATTAAGGAAATTTTACTTTTTCCATCTCTATTTACTTAAATACCCCTAAAAAAACATTTCTCAAATTAAACTTGTAAGGCAAGGGTATAAATGGTATTTTGTCTCATTTCACTCCCCAAAATTTACCAAAAATGACATATTTTCTATATAAAAGATACACCAAAAAATGAAATTTTCCCTATGTAAATGATACGGAGGGAGTATATTTTTTGTTTATAATTTTACCGACAAAATATATTTTCTGTTGGTAAATTTTTTGACAGAAAAGTAGTTCTCTTAATAAATGAATAATCGTAACCTAAATTAGTTGGGCGAAAATTTTACTACCATTAGGTGAGCCATTTACTAAGAAAAAAATATTTTATGTCAGTAAAATTATCGAGAGAAAATATTTTCTCTCTATAAAATTATCGATAAAAATATTTTCTGTTAATAATATCGAGAAAAAATATTTTCTGTTAATAATACAGAGATAATATATTCTCTGTTGGTAAATTTACAGACAGACACTTTCTCTTAGTAAATTTTACCCATAATTTTTTTCTCCTCTCTCCCATTTCTGCTGACCCTTTCCCATTTTTTCTATTTTTTTTCTCTCTCAATCCATCTTTATCCCATTTTTTTTGTGTGTGTGCGTATTTTTTTTTTGTTTTTGTTTGAAGAAGAAGAAGATGACGATGATGATGAAAAAGAAGGTATTTATTTTAATTTTTTAAAATTTTATTAATTTTTGTAATTTATGTTAAATTTATGTTATTTATTTTTAAATTTGTTGTTATTTTTTATAAATTTGATATTTTATTTTGGATTTATGAGTGTTGTAGTTTAGGTTAATTATTTATATTTTGGTTGTATGTTGTTTGATCTTTAAGATATATTTTTTTAATTTTAATAAAATTTAGTTAAATTTTATTTTTTTAAATTTCTAAAAAAAAACTAAAATTTTAAATTTATTTTAATTAATCAAAATATTATTTTAGAGATTTTTTAAATTTTCATAATATATTTAGAATTTTTTTTATTTAGAAATTTATTTAGAGTGTTAGATTTTTTTAGGGTATTCTTATGATTTTTTTTAAATTAGGTTTAATTGATTTATTTTTATAAATTTCAAAATAAAAATTATAAAAAAATGAATTTTTTTAATTTTTTAATTAAATAAAATTTTAGGGAATTTTAAATTTTTTTGGTAAATAGAAATATTTTAGGGTGTTAGATTTTTTTAGGGTAATTTTTTGATTTTTTAAACATTTAGGTAAATTTGATTTTAAAATTTTAATTATAAAAATAAACTAAAGAAAAATTTTATTTAATTAACCAAAATAATTCTTAGGAAACTTTAAAATTTTCATAACATTTTAAGAAATTTGTGATATTTAAAAAAAATTTAGGGTGTTAGATTTTTTTTAGGTATTTTTATATTTTTAGTAAAAATTATAATTATGATTTTTGAAATTTTAGATTTAGTATAAAAAAATATAATTTAAAAGTATATTTATGATTTTAGAGATCTTTCGCTAATTAGTTTTAAAAATTAGAATTTATTGTTATTTTATTAATTTATATGAAATACGTGCTAATTTTTATTTTATTTTATGAATTTTTAGTTATTAGTATTAATAATTAAAAATTTATATTTATTTTATTATTTTATAGAATATTAGTGTTATTTTATGGACTATTCAACAATATATTCAAGAGCATGTATATGTCCAGTGCAGGAGTATATTTAGACCCGAATACAGGAACAGATGCGGGTCGAAGTATAAAAATTGGTCTAACAACATCTTAATAAGTTTATGGCCAATTTTATACGGGAGGCCTTTAATCTATCACAGCTCCGAATGGTTTTTCTTCACCTCTACTTCTACCATATCTTGCTTCTATTTGATTTTAATTTTTTTATATGTACTTTATATTTTAATTTTAGACATTTTATATATATTTATTCTTTTTAATATTTAATTCATTCATACATTTTATATATACATTATAAAAAATAATAATAATAATAATAATAATAATTTTAAGATTCAAGAATAATTAAATTTTATAATAAAAAATTTTTATTGACAGATTTAAATAGTTTATTGGCATATGTATTGCCAACATAAAATTTTATCAGTAATGAGCGAGACTTAATCTTGTTGCAATTATTAATTAAGTCATTTTTCTGTCTGTAATACCGACATAATTTTCTCTCGATAATTTACCAATAAGATTTTTATAGGTAATTTACTGATAAAATTTTCTGTCGGTATTACCATCAGAATTTTTTTTCAGTAATTTATCGATAGATATTTATTTTTGTCAGTATTTTTATTATCGATAAAGAGTATAACTGCATAAAATTTTTATTGGTAATCCGTCAGTAAATTTAATTATCGATAAAAAAATAAAAATTATTGATGGATTTTTTTATCGATAATTCTGTATATTTTTATAGTGGATAAATTTAAAATAACATTGAATGTCAATAAGCTATTTACATTATAAAAGTACATTGAGCAATCTATTCAATTTTATTTCAATGGCAATAGAAGCCCAAATAGAAAAATTGGAAGAGACTTGTGAAGCAGAATAGAGAAGTTCTAACTGGTATTGTAGAAAATTGTTAAGACCTCTCTACAAATAAATCAAATAAATGAAATAAAATAATAAATCAATCAAATATGAGAAATTTCATATTTAATAAATATAAAATAAATAATAAAATCAATATAGAAATGAATTTTCAAATTTTAATAGCTAACTTTTAGACTTGACCATGCAAAATCTATATTAAAAAAAATTCAAACCAATATTGAAAAGAATATTTCACATGACGAATGCAAGAATGTGTATCTAAAAATATAAAATATAAATAAACAATCAAATTAACTTAAAAATGAGCTCTTCAAAATTCAATATTGAAATAACGAAAAATTCCAATTATAACTCCTATTATAAGTCTCAGTTATTATACTATATCTATGTTAATATTATTGTTATTATTATTATTATCATAAATTAAATATTATTTTCCCAGGAAAGGAAAAAATATATCTTTTACCTAATTGATCTATTATATTTTAGGTATTTTACTTCAACGTGATACTCTCTTTTATATTTTCTTTTTATTATGTCAATTAAATAATTAATGAGTCATATTCAGTTTGTAAATGTTTTAATTTTTGTGTTCATAGAATGTGTTTAAAAAAAGAGATGAATTAAGTAAAAAAAAAAAGCAATCAGATTAAGTACTTCAAAGTTTGCAATGTTTTTTCTACGTATTTTATTAAAACTCTATAAATTGTTATTAAACTATGAGTTATTTAACAATAAACTATCTAAATTAAAGCATAATTATTTATACAAGTTCAGTTCAATAAGTTAATTGATTTTCAATGCTTAATTTGCAACACACTGAACTTAAACATTTTTTTTTAAATTTCATTTAACTGTATCTTTACATTTTAATTCATTTTTAAACATTTATGAAATTCATATTACGATATATTAAAAAAAACAAAATACTAATAGACCTAGTACAATGTTTAGTAAAGGCCCAATTGTCTAGCCCATTCACACACAAGTTACATATCTGTACATAACTGTTTCTCATCTCAGTATCGTTTCTATACTTGGTCAAAACAGTTTTGTATGATTTGGTGCAGAGATTTATGGAGGAAAATCCTCTTCTTTGTATATAAAAACAACAATACATGAATAGAATTGTATCTCTTTCAGCAAGATTTCTGTTATGGTATCAGAGCTTTAAGACTAAAGTCACTTGATTCTTTCTTCTTCTCTTCTTTTCTCTGTTTCTTCAATTTTCTCAAATGGCTGACACTCACCTTGTTCCAGCTATTCCAGCAGCTTCAAATCAGCATCTTATCACATTTAATATTGCTGCACAAGCTCCATTAAAGCTTACTAGCAACAACTATCTCTCTTGGAAACTTCAGTTCCAAAGTTTGTTTATTGGCTATGACCTTCTTGGTTACGTTGATGGATCAAAACCTTGTCCACCAGCACCCACTAATAACGATTCCTCACCAGATTCTGCTTATCGTCTCTGGATTCGTCAAGATCAATTGATTCTCAATGCTTTGATTGGCTCTCTTTCTCCTCAGCTCATTCCCTTTATTGCAAAAGCTTCAACTGCAAAACAAGCATGGGATGTTCTTGCAACAACATATGCAAAACCATCCCGTGGTCGTATAAAACAGATCAAAGCACAACTCAAGAATATTACCAAAGGCACATCATCTATAACAGATTATATGCAGGCAATCAAAGTTAAAACGGATGAGCTCGCTTTACTTGGCTCACCTATGTCTGATGAAGACATCACAGACAGGATTTTGGAAGGTTTAGATGAAGTATACAAAGAAACTATTCACGCTATTAATGCTAGGGATGTTACTATTTCTTTTGACGAGTTACATGAAAAGCTTATTACATTTGAAGCTTCATTGTCTTCTACTGTTACTAGCATTCCTATTCACTTTCCTGCTACTGCTCAAGTTTCAACTCGAACACAAGGCAAATTCAACACTGGTTCAGCTCCATACTCTTCAAGTAATCAGCAATATGTTCGTTCTCAAGGCAATTTTCAACACAACAATCAATACTATCATTCTGGAAATATCAATTCTAGATATAATCAACAACAAGGATCGAAGCCTTACCTTGGTCGTTGTCAGATTTGTGGTACTCAGGGTCATTCTGCAAAAAGGTGCCCTTCTTTCAAAGTTGTTCCTATTACTTCTAGATCAGTAACGCCATGGCAGCCACAGGCAAATGTTGCTGCTGCATTTCCTTTACATCAGAATGTTGCTGCTGCTCCTTTACACCAATCTTCTCCGTGGTTACTTGATAGTGGTGCTTCTCATCATGTGACGGCTGACCTAAATAATTTGGCACTTCATGATTCCTATACTGGCACTGATGATATTATGATTGGTGATGGTAAAGGTTTACCTATTACTCATGTTGGTTGCACTACACTTGATACGGTTAACAAAAAGTTCAAACTGGATAATGTGCTTTGTGTTCCTGAAATAAAAAAAAATTTAATCTCAGTGTATCAATTTTGTGTTGCAAATCAAGTTTCTATTGAGTTCTCACCTTTCTTTTTTCTTGTGAAGGAACTGTTGACGGGGAATCCGATTCTCAGAGGTACACCTAAGGATGGAGTTTATGAGTGGCCATCCTCTACTCCTATTTTAGCTTTTTCCACTTCTGTTGCTTCTGTCACTGACTGGCACTCTCGTTTTGGTCATCCTGCCAAATCAATAGTTCAAGCTATTCTTTCTCAAAACTTGTCTTCTTTGTCTTCTACTGGTTCTAATTTAATGACTCATTGTAATGCCTGTTCAATTAATAAAAGTCATAAATTGCCATTTTCTAAATCTACACTTACATCCAGTGCACCTTTAGAAATTATTTTCTCTGATGTATGGACTTCTCCTGAAATATCTCATGATTCTTTCAAATATTATGTCATTTTTATTGATCATTATACACGGTATACTTGGTTTTATCCTCTCAAACAAAAATCTGATGTCAAGGCTGTTTTTATAAAATTCAAAGCACTTGTTGAGAAATTCTTTAACAAGTCAATCAAAATGTTCTATTCTGATAATGGCGGTGAGTATATTTCATTAGCTTCTTTCTTTTCTTTACAAGGTATTTCCTTTCACACTACACCTCCACATACTCCCGAACATAATGGATTATCCGAACGGAAACATCTTCATATTGTTGAAACTGGATTAACGTTACTGTCTCATTCCTCTATGCCTACTTCCTATTGGCCACATGCCTTTTCTACTGCTGTCTATCTAATTAATAGGATGCCCTCTAGAGTTTTAGGTATGTCTAGTCCATATTTTCGTTTGTTTTCTTGTCAACCTAATTATTTGAAATTACGAATTTTTGGGTGTTTGTGTTATCCATGGCTCCGTCCATATGCTGCCAATAAACTTAGTCCTAAGTCTGTTCCATGTGTTTTTCTAGGATATTCTCCTACTCAAAGTGCCTATCATTGTCTCGATTTAACAACTTCAAAGATTTTTACCTCGCGGCATGTTAAGTTTGTTGAATCTGTTTTTCCGTTTGCTCATCGTTCATCATCTTCTATGACCAGCTCATGTTCTCCTTCTGCTGCTTGGGTACCATCAGCTTCCTCTATTCCGTTTGTGCCATCCTTAACTCCATCTACAGGTGTTGCTACTTCTTCTGAATCAAATTCCACTGTTAACAGTTCTTCCTCAAGCCATGAGAACTGTGTGCAAAACTCTGTAGCTGCTGAACCCGATTCTGCTTCTTTCTCCCATCAACAGAACAGCCTGCTATGCTCTGGAACTGCTGTACCAATTTCAGTCTCTTCCATACAGCAGTCTGCTAGTGCACAAGATCTGGTTGCTTGCGATGATCACCAGGTTCTGCCTGTTACAGATTCTTCATCTTTACCTACAGAAAATCAGCATTCCATGGTGACTAGAAGCAAGAATAACATTCGAAAGCCAATTCATAAACTCAGTCTTACCTCCCAATTGCAAGCAGGCCAGGAGTTTGAGCCACGGACTGTTAAACAGGCCTTCAAAGATCCAAAATGGAGAAAGGCATGCTCTGAGGAGTTTGATGCATTGGTTCGGAATGGTACTTGGACACTTGTTCCTTCTCATGAGTCTCAAAATTTGGTTGGTTGTAAGTGGGTCTTCCGAATTAAGCGCAATGCGGATGGTTCTGTTAATCGGTACAAGGCCCGTCTTGTTGCTAAAGGGTTTCATCAACGCCCTGGAGTAGATTTTCATGAAACATTTAGTCCGGTTGTTAAATTTGCAACTATTCGTATTGTTTTGAGTATTGCGATTACTAATGGTTGGGAGTTAAAACAATTAGACGTTAACAATGCATTTCTATAAGGTCCTCTAACTGAAGATGTTTTTATGATGCAACCACAAGGTTTTCAGGATGTTGACAAACCAAATCATGTCTGTCTCCTTAAAAAGGCTATTTATGGGTTGAAACAGGCTCCGCGGGCATGGTATCAAGCTTTACGACAATTTTTATTGTCCACAGGTTTTACTAATTCTCTTTCAGATGCATCTTTATTTGTTCAGCATACTGCTACCGGAATTCTCATTCTTATTGTCTATGTTGATGATATCATTGTTACGGGCAGCAATTCAAAACTTATTGGTGATTATGTTGCTTTACTATCAATGAAATTTTCTCTGAAAGACTTCGGTTCCTTAAGCTATTTTTTGGGTATTGAGATTATTCCTAATTCAGCAGGTATCTTGCTATCTCAAAAGAAATATATTCAGGAGCTCTTATATGACACTAATATGGCAGATGCAAAACCTGTTCAGACTCCTATGGCTAATTCAACACAGCTCACACTCAATTCTGGCACTTTATTAGAGGACCCAACAGAATATCGTAAGGTCATGGGAAGCTTACAGTACCTGTTACTGACTCGACCTGATGTTGCTTTTTCCGTGAATAGGTTGTCTCAATTTAATCACAAGCCCACTACTGAGCACTGGACTGCTGTCAAACGCCTTCTTCGATATCTTGCGGGTACTATCGATGATGGTCTTCAGCTATTTTCTTCTACTTCTTCTCCATCAATGGATCTTCATGCGTTTTCAGATGCTGATTGGGGAGGGGATCGTGATTCTTATTGCTCAACTGGTGGTTATATCGTTTATTTGGGTCGAAATCCTATTTCCTGGAGCTCCAAAAAGCAACGTTCTGTTGCTCGATCGTCGACAGAGGCTGAGTATAAATCCGTTGCCAATACTGCTGCTGAAATTGCGTGGATATGTCATCTTCTTCAAGAGCTTGGTGTTTCTGTTTCTCGCTGCCCGGTGATTTACTGTGACAATGTGGGAGCAACTCAATTAAGTTCCAATCCAATCTTCCACTCTCGGATGAAGCATGTTGCTATTGATTATCACTTCATCCGAGGTCAGGTGCAATCAGGTGCTCTTCGAGTGGCTCATGTTGCCGGTGCTGATCAAACTGCAGATACTCTAACCAAGTCTCTGCCAAGGTCGCGTTTTTACCATCTGAAAATCAAGCTAGGTGTTCGTACTCGACAACCCGCTTGAGGGTGGATAATAGACCTAGTACAATGTTTAGTAAAGGCCCAATTGTCTAGCCCATTCACACACAAGTTACATATCTGTACATAACTGTTTCTCATCTCAGTATCGTTTCTATACTTGGTCAAAACAGTTTTGTATGATTTGGTGCAGAGATTTATGGAGGAAAATCCTCTTCTTTGTATATAAAAACAACAATACATGAATAGAATTGTATCTCTTTCAGCAAGATTTCTGTTAAATACTACTCTAAGTCCCAAAAAGATATGCATATTTTCATTTTTCATAAAAATTTTAAAAAAATAAATTTATACGTATTTTTTTTATTTTAATAAGATATACTTATTAAATATTTTTAATAAATAAACATAAATATAATAATAATTTAATATATTAATTAATTTATTAAAACAGATAATTTTGCATAAAATTAAATTCTTGTTGGTCACGCCTCGATATTCGTGAGCATTATTTTGGGCTGGGAATGAAACCCACAGCAAAAGAATAATTTTGCAAAACGAAGTCGTTTCAATTGGTATTTCTGAGTGCACATCGTCACGGCTGTTACCAGAAACTGAAGAGAAGAGCCGGAATGGCAGACCCTTACTACAGATACGGTTTCGTGGAAGACAGAGGTATTATATCTTTCTCTCTCTTAACCATGAAATTTTCCTTTTGGTTGCTGAGAAATTCTGATAAAGTTCGGTAAACTTGTGACTTGATGTTCTAATTTATTGTTGAATTGATGGTATTTACTATTACTTTTTTTTGGAAGATATTGTTTGTTATCTGATAAAGAGCATCGAAGCTATGGGCATTGGGCTATGATTTAGAATAATAGAGGTTTTGATACTAAATTAAGTTCTTAATTTTATATAATTCTTGGAATTTTGGGTACTTCGCTTTTGTTGTTTCAGGTGTGCCCAATTTTCCTGGATACTTGTCATCAGAAATACCATCTTTGGCTTCTAATCATATTCCAAGTTCTAATGGATTGCGAGATGCTGCTTCAAACTTTGTGCACGGAGATGTTAGAAGTTTGATTCTGTAACTTGTTTTAGAGTTTGAATTGCATACAGTATTAAAATTTTATTTTTAGTAGCAGATCCAGGTTGGGTCGTATGGCTTGGATAATATTTCGAGTATCGATGTTCATTCTGATCCTATTATTGGTGGAGTAGCAGCAGGAGCTATTGGAAAGGGATACCCATCTCTAGAAGTAGATCCATATTTACAATCTCAAAGACGAGATGCCTCAGTTAACATTACTTCAGCCGTTCCTGATTTGATAAATGAAAGGTCTAGTTCTTTCAGAATTGTTGATGACCCTTCTGTCTCAAGAGGGGATTCAAATATTCTGTTTGTTGATGGGCTTCCTACTAATTGCACTAGAAGAGAAGTAGGCCGTATCTTTATAATAGTTCATCTAGTGGCATTTCATTTGTACTTTGGAATTAAAATTTTAGTGTGAAATGAATTTTTTATACTTCAGTTGAAGTTGCTTATGAATTAACCTGTTTGCGATGAACTCTTTTTTTTTTTCTGGCTATGTTTGGTTCAGTTAAAGGAAAGGAACGTACTTGCTAATTTTTTTCCAAGAAGCAGGAATGTCTGAAAAATTACTAGACTACACTGTTTCTTTTTATTATTTCCATATTTTTGTCCTTAATTTATCATTAAAGATCTTTTTCGTCTATTTATTGGGTACAAGGACATCAAAGTTATTCACAAGGAGCCCAGACGTGTAAGTTTTCCACTTTACCATACTTTATACAGTTTGATTAAATGCAAGGTGTACAGTGCTCAGAGAAACAGAAGAATTTAATTACTGTCTAGAAGATACTTAAAATTATGCTCATCTCATTGCCTAAATGAAACTTGGTGACACTACTCTTATTCCTTTTGTGTGTGTGTTGGGGGGGGAGGATAGGGTGGGATTGGTGATGGAAACATCATATTCTGCTCTTTCTTGCCTACCCTTTGCATGCCTAAAATTGTAGATTTAAGTTGAGATATCTCTTTCATATTTTATCCTGAAATTCTCCAATCTTATGAAAGCATTTACCTATATATATATATATATATATATATATTTAAATATGTATTGTCATAAGGTGTTAATGAGAATAGGTTTTTGTTGCAATCTTGCCTACTTAGGATAAGTTGAAAATAAAGAAATAGGGTGTATCATGTATGCATACATTTTGTCGCGTGTTAACGGATTTTCTGGCTTGCGGGAAGAACTTGATTAGTATCTGTTAAAGATAATAAAAAACTAAAAACATGATTGTCGCCACTTCTATGACCAAGTGTATCTGTCTGCACCTATATGTTAGTGCTACCTTTCCTCTAGTGGTGTAATCCCTTTATTTCTTGTGGTTTTTGTTTCCCCTTTTTTAAATTAATCTTCTCAATATGTTGCTGCATTGTAGAGTGGAGACAGGACTATGGTCTTGTGCTTTGTGGAGTTTGTTGATGAAAAATGTGCTATCACTGCTATGAAAGCTCTTCAAGGTAAACTGCGTGCTAGGATGCATGTCTTTTTTTTTTTTTTTTTTCTAACTTTAAAAACTTTTGCCAGCATGAAATATTTTATTTTGTACCTTCTCCATTTGGAGATTATGGAACGAGATAGCCAATTTCCAAACGCAAATAATCCTATGTACCTATAATTGTGTGATTTCTCCATCCATCAATTTTAAATTTGTTACTCAGCAATTGAAATATCCATATACACCAATTCTGAATCATATGTTTCATGTTATATCAGTTTTAGATTTACCAAGCAATTGAAATACCCATGTCCATCATATGTTTCATTTGTGCAAATAATTTCTTTTAGTATGCCACTTGCAGTCCTCTTATAAAGAGTATTGAAAATGCTGAACCGATAAAAGTTCTGCAGGGAAATATATCAATATCATTTGATCAGGCTGTCACATATGGATTTTCTGTAGGTACAAGTTTGATGATAAGAAATCCGACTCTCCTGTCTTGAGAATCCACTTTGCACAATTTCCTTTTCGTTTTCCACCTGATCGTGATGAAAAGCATGTTGGAATCCCACATTAATCAGAAGTTCATGGATGGAGTGAAAATGGAACTGGCAACCATATATTTGTTGTGATATGAAGATAAACAAAGTTTCCTGTTTTAAATTACATAGAGGCTGTTACCATTCTCTGCAATTTCTTCAGATAAGAGCATTCCAGGGAAAAGTTTGTAAGTGCGTGTGCTATCCCCGGCCGGCCTATGTATCCTATGTAGTTGAAGGTCCATTCTTGTGATATTGTGGAACTTAACATTGTGCAACAGATGCCTATCCAATTCTATTGATTTTGATGAATTAATTAGAGATGTAATTGGTGTTTGCCAGTTGCAAGCTTAGGCCATTTGTGTTGGGATTCAATCATCATATCCATCGTTTGATTTCTTTTTAATTATAGTTACTGGACACGGGTCGTATGATTAGATAGTTGCAAACCCTGGAATGAGAAACCGTGACCGGGGGCCAGCTTAACAAATTCTCTCGAATTGAGTGCTGCATCAAGTTTTACAGAGTCAATGCATTGATTGACTTGATGTTTGGTTGGTGGCCAGACTTGAGCTAGGTCAAGCTAGTGCTAACATAACAAACATATTAAGAATGGACAACATCGACAGTCCCTCATGACTTTTATCTGGTTCAGACTAATCGATTGATATGATGAAAGATGCTGTTTCTTCTTTGGTTTTAATTTATTTATTTGGCTTCAATTAGTGTTGAAACAGAGCGTCATAATCCTGGAAATAGTTTCAATATCAGTGGCCAAAAACACAATGATTAAAGATTTGAGTTCACACTTCTGAACTGCATAAAGCATGATGGTGATTGGTTTCTTGATCCCTAATCTGTTCATTGCAAGGACATTTTGCATTTCTTAAGGTGGATTAGTCCAAAAATACTTGTCTATTTCACTCATTTGGATTCCTTTGAGGAAGTGTCTATAAGCTTATCATAGAATTCTCATTGGAATATCATGATTATGATGTAATATATCAAATAAATAGGGTCATATAATTGAATACGCAATCTTGATGGACATCTTTTATCTTACTAGAATCTAATTAAAGGAAAGGAGGGATTTTGACAAAAATATAAAAAAAAAATAAAAAAAAAATTTTAAATATATTATATTTATAAATTATTTATTAAAATATCTGAATTTATGAAATATTTACCAAAATACTAAATTTTTATTAGTTTACGGTAAATTTATAACGAGTTTATCATAAGTTTATTATAAACTTATAAATTTTATATAGTTTATAATGAGTTTATAAAAATAATAATTAAAACACCCCTGATAAAAAAGTAAAAATTTTAAAAAGTACGGTGGAGGGTGTGTCATTTTCTCTAAAGAAAAAACTCATGAAAATAGACAGCGTGTGTATATATGGCAAATTAATTTTTTGCCAAGCTGCTTGTCTTTAAATATGCATACTAAAGCACAAAAAGCTATCCAAATGACTAGCACTAGATACCAAAATTAAGAACAGTCAATCATGTTTCACTAGTCTATAGCAGCTAGTAAAATATAACACAAAGCTAATTCTCTAGCATTAATTCTCTTTCACTGTAAAATATATGATGAACAACAAGAATGAATCTTCCTAAAATTCTTATTTAGGAATGTTAAATTCCAATTTCTGACCTTCCAAAGCTTGATAGAATCACATTTTTATTTAATAATTTAGATTGAAACCCTCATTTGATGTCATTCAACACTTAGAATCTATATAAATAGTAATTTAAAAAAAATCATATATATATATATATGTTGTTCTGAGTATTATATTCTTATTTCTTAAATAGGTCATTGCATCTGCATAACATTATTCTAATTGATAATGACTTGCCCATTGCAGCAAGATACATGATGGATCATTAAAATATCTGAAGTTCAAAAGTGCCCAAGATTGCCAGGAAATTAAGATCAGTGAACTTAAAACTGACATAGAAAGACCTAGATTACACATGGAACCATTCATGTCACAGACAGTTTAGAGATAAGCAGCTTTGCAAGCATATGAGTAGAAAGATTCCAGATAGAGTATATGGGATACATGTGCTTAAAAATCAAGTAAAAATAAGGAAAAAATATATATAATTCATCATCAAACTTACAAAGATGTAAACACATTAAAATTACAGAACTGCTGCAGATCTTTACAACTTAATACAAGAAAGTCATGAAACATGCTTTCTCAAGATTTAGCATAAAGACTAACAATAAAGAGTCATGTTAAAAGAATATTACAATTTCAATATTCATCTTTTTATTTTGAATTTGAGTATAGTGAAAAGAAGTTGCTATAATCTATATGTATAACTTAAACCTAAAAAGGCTAACATCAACTATTTGTTTGGTGCGGTGGCAGGGGCTGCACATACTGTTTTCATAACCTCTTCCACCGAATTACAAAGAATGACAATTTTGTTATTCTACAATACAACTTTAGAAAAACAATAGGCAAAAGAATTCAAATATTAAGGGGAAAATATAATTCTTTCAATTAAAGAAAACTAGTACCCGCATGACAATGATGCAAAAGATTATGAGCAATAGCATCCCTAGCCTTCATTGAATTTGCTGATCTCAAAGCAACCTCAGGTACCATCTCATCATCAATGAGTTCAATCTTCAGCTTAGGATCTATTTCCTCTTGCTGTAATTCGCAAATATTATGCAAAACACAACATGCCCCAAGAACCACAGGCAAGTCCTGTAGTTTCACTTCTGTTCTTTTCTGCAAGCAACTCCACCTCCCTTTCAATCTTGTAAATGCATCCTTTGCAACCTTCTGAATTTCCCCAATTTTCTCATTAAAAGCATGTTGAGTCCATGTCAAATTTTGTTGTGTATAAGGCACCAAAACCCAATCCATTAAAGGGTATCCTGAACTCCCAACAATCCATACATCCTTCAGAAGGCCTCCACTAGCCCTTTGATACAAAGCAGACTTTTCCAAGACCTGATCATCGGGCATTGAACCAGGCCAACCAATACACACATCAGTAAACACTCCAATTGGATCAACAACGCCTTGAACTGTAATAGAATACGAAGTTTTCTGATTTCTCTCTGTATGCCTTTTATTAAAATAAGCAGCAACACTAATCTTTGGAGCTATAATAGGAATATGAGTAGTATACATAGACCCAACAACATTAGGTATTCCTGAAATTGATTCAAACCCATATTTTATCTTCTTTAAATTATCCTCATCAGGCCATTGCAAATATTTAGGCATTAAAACATTTCTAATAGCAGAACAAACTTCAAGAACTAGTTTATGACAAGTAGAAATACCTAAACCAAATCTTTTAGACACAAGTCTAAGAGGCTCACCAGTAGCTAATCTCCAAATACAAACAGCAACTCTTTGTTTGACAGGAATTGCGTTTCTCAAAGTAGTATCTTCTTTAGCTATAAATGAACGTAGCTCCTCACATATCAATTCAAAAGTAGCTTTACTCATTCTAAAAGCTTTCTTAAACTCTTCCTCTGGATAATCTGGTCGATTGCATTCATCCCACCATTCTTTATCTCTATCTTTAACCCATAATCGTCTGTGTTGGCCACCAGTCCCTTGCTTTGCATCCCCAATTGATTTATTAGAGACCTCCTCAGAGGCAGCAGAAATTGCAACAGCACCAGCACCAGCAATTGCACGAGACTTCTTGCGTTTTACTCGATCAGTTTCTTCAATTTCTGAGTAGCAATCTTGAAGATTGGAATAGCAATCAACCATTGTTCTTGTCTTTTTCTTGTGGTTTGCTTCAAATAATTGCTTCTCTTCATATGAAGCTTTGTTTTGCTCTTCTTGATCCAACTTTTCTTGTCCATCTATTAACATCAAAGATGTGGTTATACCCTTTAATTGTTTTCTCTTGCTGGTACCGCGACTGCTATTGCTACTGCTGTCTAGTTCAAATGAACTGTTGCCACCACCATCATTTCTATCTTTCCTTTGCCTTTTCTTTGTGGTTTCATTCATTTGGCCGAGTGAGGATTGAAAAAAAGGTGTATACAAAGGAGAACAATCGTTATTGTTTCCTGTTCTTGTTCTTGCTCTGCTTCTGAGTTCGGTGGAGAAAAGAAGAGTTGCATATAAAAAGAGAAACGAGAATGGGAAAGATGCAAACAAAAACAAGAAACAGAGAGAGAAAGAGAGAGCGAAGAAATAGCAAAGTCTAATTTGTTGTTAGGCTTTTCAAAGAATGGGTAACCCAAATGTGAACACAAATAAATTCATTTGACGATAATGGTTGAGTTTTTATTTAATTGACTTTAAAATCTTTGTATACATATTTAAAGATTATAACTTTAATTAATAGGACGGCAAAATATTGAGTATAATCTTCAACCCCATTACACATTTTTATCAAAACAAACTAAACTGGCAATTCAAATATTTATAGTTAATGTAAATTGGATTTTCTATTTATAAATAATATATGATTATCTTAGAAGGGGGAAATAAATTGGTCTCCTCCACTGAATTCTTGGGTGAAGGTTAATATTGATGGTGCTTCAAAGGGTCATTCTGGTCTTAGTGGTGCGGGAGTTGTTATTCGTGATTGTCTTGGAAGATGGTTGTGTGGACATATTGTGCATCTTGGCATCTGTTCTTCCATGATTGCAGAACTGAATGCTCTTATTTTTTGTTTACAGCTTGCTTGGCAGCAAGGCCATAGGAGGGTTGTGGTTGAGATGGATTCGGCAGATTGCCTTAAAATGGCCTCCGATTGTGGTGATTTAAGGCCGAGGTTTGCCAATCTTTTGGGTCAGATTAATTTACTGATTAATATGAGTTAGGAGGTTAAATTATTGCATGTCTTCAGGGAAGGAAATAAGGTAGCTGACACTCTTGCTAACCTTGCAGTAAGGTCAATACAGGTTGATGAGTATTTAGACGTCTCTCCTTCTGTAATTTGAGATGCTTTGAAAGCAGATCGCCAGTAAATTATTTGGCCTCGTATCATACGGGTATAATCAGATATTTCCTCCTTTGTATTTAAAAAAGAAGGGTAAATAAAATAATTTTAACAATAATACTGCTAGAAATGAAAAAGTGAGGTGTGAACACATCTTTGAAGAAGAGTACTAAAAAAAATTGACTTTCTTTTTGGGTTGTTGTCATTGTTTAGCATGTTAGGAATGGTGGCGGTAGGTGTGGGACGTGACTGGGGACTCCTCCGTTTGGATTTTTGGTATCTTGCCAAATTGCTATGTAAAATTATGTGAGGTACTTATTAATACATATATTTCATTATTATTATTATTATTATTATTGCTTTAAAATTTAATAATTTTAATTAATTTCTATGATATCAATAGTGAAAAAAATATAAATTTAAAATATGAAAAATTAAGTTATTGACAAATTAAAACAATTAATGGGATGCCATGCTAGGCAGGGAATGAAGAAAGAGTTGCCTTACTGGTATTGGAATTTGTCAATGTACTTTGGTAGAGATTTTCCCTTGCAATCAATGTGTTATTGTGGTTCTCAATAAAATAAAATAAAAGTATTATCGGAAATAGTTGTTTTTAAAAAAATTAAATTATTTGATTTCCACTTTGGAAAAAATGGGTTTAGTTGGAAAATAACACCATATATATTAACTTAAAAAGGAAAAGAAAAAAGGACTAAATAGAAACTTTGATAGTTTACCATTTGGGAAAAGATATGAGGGTAGACTGGAAGGGCAAAGTCAAATTTTATAGTGAAGGGGGACAAAAAAAAATTATATGTATATATTAAAAATAATATAAATAATAATTTTTTATATAAATAATAAAATCTAATTAGCCAAAAAGAATAAATTATGAAAATAAAAATATATTAAAAAATAAAAATTTTAGCCTTGTATTCTTTCTCAATAAATTTATTTTCGTAATTTTTTTATTTTTAGAGAATATTAGTTATTTTTTGGTTAATTTTTTAGAAGAGAGATATATTTATTTGGAGAAGAATATTTTATATAGAATTTATTATTTTAATTTTTTATAAAAGTTGAAGAATAGGAGGATAATTTAAAATTTTGAAGGGAACAATTAAATATTTTTAAAATTTTAATAATATATATATATATATATATATTAAAAGAATTCAGAGACAGCTGCTCTCCTTATCTGTAGAGCGAGTAGACTGAATAATCAACAACAATAATAACGTATATAAAATAATGGGGGTTCGGATCCATCTCTCACGGTGCATATGCTTAATTAATATTAATAACATTTATTTAGTAATGTAAAAAAAAAAATAATCAAAATGAGGCTTTGAATTGAATATTCAAAATACAGCATTTAATTTGAGGCTCAAATCAAAATTTCCTCTTTGGCCTTGAGAATATCGATATCAATGCAAATTTTCCTCAATTTGCAAGCACTTGTTTCCTAGGTCATTTCACAACAGACTTAATGAATGAATGCTATTAAAATAATAATCGATAGATAGATAAATAATTGTATAATATTTTTATGTAATGGCTTTTTCTTTTTCTTTTTTTTTTTTAAAAAAAAATTTTAGTCAAGTATCTTTAGTGTGATCATGCTTAAAAAATAAAATTATGAAACCCCGATATTACTCAACGGATATGTTAATGAATTCAACGTTTTCCACTCCTTTTAAGTTTTAACCATGCTTCAGCCACCAAGCAATAGATAATAAATCTCCCACTTTTATTTATACATTAAATTAAAAACCTTATTAGTTATAAATTTATAGATATGATTTTTATCGTCTTTCATTTTTTATACTTAATTCTCTTTTCTTCATTGGGTGACATTATTATAATTAATCTTTATACTTAATAATATCAATGTCATTTTTTTTAAAAAATAGCAATTGTAATTTTATTAATTTTTATATTTAAATACAAAACTAATGATATTATAAATTAAAAAAAAAAGTAATTTTCACGCATCTAATTGATTTCCACTGCATAAAAACACGTTTAACTTATCTACACGTTACATGCAATTGTACAAAGTCAAAATACGATTTGCTGGTAAGTAACAAAATTTTGAAAGTGATTAACACTACCGAGTTCTTTTTTCTGCATTCTCAAAGCAAGAATTGATAAAATAAAAAAGTCTAATTTGAGGCATAATTTTTGAAATAATAATAATATATTTCGCTTAAAAAATTATCTGAAATTTTTTACAAAAAGCTTAAGTTCATACATAAAGATAGGAGTTTTGGTCAACAAAAACATTGTGCTTTTTACACGGGGTTTTAACAGGTCTTTGGAGTCTACATTCTGAAGACTTTTGAGTTCCTGTTCACAGGGTCAAACAAAGAAAAGCCTCTTTCCCCTCCGAGATTAAAATTTGAAATTTCAGAATTAAAATAGTGGGGTCGGCCGACAATCAATAATTACAAAAACACAAAAAGCACATCAATTAGACAAAATGCAAATGATCAGGCACGCAATTTGAATTATATCTGTATTCTGATTGTGCCATATTTCAGTAAATGTACAATGAATAGAACTCCAATAGAGGATTAATTAGGAAAGTTAAACTCCATACAAGGAACAGCACTGTGCGAGAGCATAATACCAAAGATGATGGCAATATGCCTCTGCAGATCAAGTTTTTCGTACCTGTAAATATGCTATTTCCGATCAAGTGAACCTAGGGAGTATTGGAACCAATTGTTGGACAATAATGCAGCTTCTTCAGCTTCTTGGGAATTTGCTCACCATGATCAGGAAATGTGTTTACACTTTGAAGACTTGAAACACATAGCAAGGACAAGGTTGTACTGAAACTAACCAATTAGTTTCATTGTCCGTCAGAGAAGCCCACATAATTTACAGAGATGAGTCTAAGAAGCCCACATACTTTACAGAGGTGAAACTAAGTAAGAGACTTGCCAGCCCATTCCCTTTCTCTTCTCTTTTGCTTGGCTTGCATCCGGTTAAATTTCTCCTTTCCCTTCTCCAAAAGAGGGTCATGCACGACATAGTCATTTGCATCATCTTTGCGAGACATGTGATCCTGTTACAACTCAAAAGGTCGAAATATTAATTTGCCTACACATTGGCATGCATAGAGAAGACTTCAAAAATAGTATTACATAATTTCAATTAATTTCTCATTGTTATCACAATCTCCGCGCTGTTTTTGCTCAACTAACCTGAATCGCCATTAGGAGGGAACTTGTGCAGTTTTAACAAAAAAAAAATTCACTAGCGTCTTCATAAAAAATTAAAAAAATATCGCATCCATGTGGTTTTCAAAACTCTTCCAAGAAATAAACAAAATTTATACTGGAGATGGTAAAGAGAAATGAAGCTTACCTTGCCAGGTTCAGGTGCAAATTTTAGGCGAACAGTACTCCAGTCAGATAAATCCTCCTTGTAAGCTCCTTCAAGCCCGCTATTTGAGGTATCAGCCTTCGTAGAAATGCTCTTCTTAAATTTCTCAAGTTTCGCTAAAACCTAGTAGTATTGAAACCAGAAGCAAAAGAAGATGTAAATAAGTACGATGACAGTGAAAATAAAAGTAGGTCATTCTATAGAAATGTACAGCTGATTCAGAGAAGCCTACATGTATAGAACAGAATCACAAAATTTTCATCTTAACATCTGCCTTATTTTGTCTTTCCTTTAGTTGATCATTAGTGCAAAAATTAGCTAGTTGAGAGAGTAAGAAGATATGGGGAAGTTAAAATTTAAAGTTATAAACACTATGAATCATTGTCCTTTAGTTTCAGAATTTCTTTCACCCCATTCTATCAGCAATGTTGGAAATTAGGAAAGTTAATCTTTACTTACTATAGTATTGGCTCATGTAACCATTAACTTAAAAGTTTCCCTAATATTTCTTCCTAACCATCTCCCCAGAGATATAGTGCATATATGTTCACAGATTGACTAAAGGATCTGTGATCCCTGCCTCTTGTCTCTTCACATACTTTTGTTAGCCTTATTTCTATATAAATTACAGAATTCACGGTCTAACAAGAATACAAGAACTGCCAAATAAAATAAAAGAAGAATAAATAAAAATATAAATAGGGCCAATGATCCAATAAATCCTGAATTGCATCATCTTGCATATAATTAAAACCAATTAACATATTTTCATGTAAAATTTGATAAAACAGAAAAGCAGAGATAAAATTGAAAAAATGTGCAACATTTAGAATTTATAAGATCATCAGGCCAAATAAGAAACAAGGTAGAAGGATGAACCACAATCACGGAACTTACCTCATCCTCACGTCCTTTAAGTCTCCGTTTCTTCTGTTTTTGCAATTGTCTTTTTTGTTCAGCTTCATTGAATAACTGTAAATCCACATTTGCATTAGCCATGCGTTCAGTTTTGGCCTCAGATCCTATTCCCTTTTTCTTAAGTGACAGTTTTTCCACTCTTGGCTGGTCATCATCTATCCTTTCAGCACTAGACCTGGCAAGAATAAAATAGTTATACTAAGCATATAATTGTATATTCAGATTAGCTTTCTTCAAGCTTGGGCTAAGAAAGCAAATCCAAGAAAATTTAACTGGAACAGTAGGGAAAAGCCCTCTAATAAGACCAAGAAAGGGTGATCATGATCCCAAAAAAAAAAATAATTAAAGTAACAAACAACTATATCAAGGATCAATTCTACAGTACAACAAAAGGATCAATTCTACAGTAAGCCTCACTGCAACAAAAGGAGTAGGAGAAGAGGGAGAAGATAGAAGTATTGAACTGCAAAAAAGCAATGGTATTTCATTCTAAAAGCTAGTAACTCATAAAGTCAATATTTCTAAATCAAATGCAAATAGAAGGTGAATGTTTTCTCATGATTGCAAATCAGCAAATCCTCAGCTCCATTCTCAGAAGCTTTTTGCAAAAATATTGATTTTGAGCGTCCATGGTATCGGTTTGTCCATAGAACTTTCTGAATAAGCACTGTGGAAATACTACGAAGCTGATCTATTTTGTACTCAACTCAACTAAAATTTAATCTCAAGTTAATTGATATAGGCTATATAGATTTTCTTTTTTCACTCTATGTGATAATAAACTACATCTTCAGAGAGAATGTATGACCATAAAACGATTTTGAATCACTTTTTCCCATGTTAATTTAGGCCCGCCTCCTACCCTTGTCATCACATCTATCTTAACATGTTCAGTCTCTGACAAACGCATTACTAGATTTTCATTTTACATAGTTAAACCAACTAAATCTATATTCCCTTATTTTATCCTCAATATGAGCTACCCTCACATTTTCTCTGATGTATTGTTTGCAAATTCTATTCATCCTAATATATTTATAAATCTATCATAACTCATCTATTTTGTAAAATAGAGAAATTGACTAAGTTTGCAGTAGCACACAAAAGTTTGTCATATTCACCCTGAAATTATTGTACCATCTTGTGCCTTGAGAAGAAAGAAAGAAACCAAATGGTCTTGAAATTAGCTGGAAACAAGAAATGAGGAAAGAACAAAGACTTTATTTTCCAAGGAAATGATTCAGATCTCAATGATCAGCAAATTAGCATAATAATTAAATTGTATATCTGCACCTCTTTGTCTCTAAACTAAGTGTTCTTCCATCCACAGTATGACATCAAAAATTAGTAGAATATACTAATCCTTTTCATGAAATAAATTTTTTTAGTAGAACTACTTCCTCGGATGATTTGTCAACTGCAAAATCAATTACTTCTTCAAAATGATAAATTCAGAACATTCTAAGGACCCTTATCGTTTCAAGATAATAATGTAATCTTGCTGATACAATAAATCCCTAGAAAGTGCTGCTAGATAGAGATTCCTTTCCCTTATTTATTTATTTCTTCTTCTCCTTCATCTTCTTCTTTTGTCTTTCCATAAGTAACTAAACTTTTCAGATATAGATTTAATTCATTCACAGTGGAATAATCTCCGACGCACAAAAAAAAAATGCAAAAGGAGCAATAAATTTAAAATTAGATGTACTAAAGTCATTGATTTCTTTATGACTTTGTGTGTGGTACTGAACTTTAAAGCTTTGTTTTGTTTACTTGCAAACTTACAAAAATTGTAATGTTTGTGCCATTTATTTCTTTTCATCAATCACTTGTTCTCCATGTGAGAGTTCAGTTGGGACCCAGAATTAGTTAGCAATTATGCACAGTCACAAGCAATTTGCATGTTTCCGAACAGACGTGCACACAAGGTAATATTTTAGAAAGCCAAATTAAAATTCCAAACATCTCAACTTTCCAAAAAAAAAAGCATCTCTCACCTGGATGGAGAAATTTGACGTTCTCTTGTGCTAGTGTTCCCTGCACATACAAAAATATCAACACATATACATTATATAACTAAGGAAATTATTACCAAAAGTAGTAATCTAAAATGGAAGCACATATAAAGAACAGGTCTTTTATGCCTAACATGATCTGCAACCAGTGACCAAAACTCCCATTTTTAAATAATGAATCTATTTATGCACATAATAGGATATGGCTCTACTTTAATTGAAATAGAGGTAACCTGACCATTTTCATGAGTTGGCACCAAAATTCTTAAAAGGGTGTAGGCCATGAACTCTATTGTAATATATAGTGAACAAATTACAAGAATCACAATTCTCCTCTCATAGGACATCTTTGGTCCAGCAAATTGAAATAGCATCAAGATTGCAAAATGAAATAGCATCAACATGCGATTAGCTCATTATGCAAAGATAGAGTTATAAAGCATGTTAGTTGATGTTGTCTAATTTACTAATAGCATTTTGACAATTTTCAAATACTTGGCAAGGGTATCATTCTTCACCTTGGTATATGTGCTATAGCATATGCTGACTCATGTGCCTTCAAACAAGTAATTATTTAGTGCTTCATAAGCCGAAATTGCTCTAGAAATGAATTTATCGATTGATCAGGACTAACTTATTCACTTAGCACGTTCTTTCTTTGCCTAATTTATTTTAGGACAGGGGAAATCGAAATCTTAGAGAGAAGAGCAGATCTAATGCAAGCATTGTACTATCAATATAGCATAGTTTGAAATAAAAAGGAAAGAAGCTCCATTCTGAACAGTCACAGTGGAAAATTTCACACCAGTGAAAAGTTTATGAAAATAAATTACAGTACCATTTTGCTTTGGCTTTGATGGTGGGAAATCTCCCAGGTTCTTTCTTCTTCTGAGTATTTGTTGCCGCATCCGCGCATCAAAGCTGGCCTCATTATCATCATCCTCATCACCATCACCACTACTATTAGAAAATTCAGCTTCTGAATCTTTCAATGATACCTCCTTCTTTGAGCTTAATGCTTCTCTTACAGATAACTGAACATCCTTTGTTGATTTTTCTTCAGCTGAGTTCTGCATTGAAGAAGCAGTCTTAAGGACATGTCCTGTAGATCATAAAATACATCTCAAATGAAAAAAAAAATGACATCACTTTCATTTGTGTAATATATGATTTTCCAATTGTCCTCTGAGCATGTACCAAATTATCAATTCTAAAAGTATAAATACCAAAATAATTACATTGCAAAAGAGACACCTGAACTTCGGTCCAATAAATTCCATACCATCTGTAATCTGTCCAACACTTCTCTCCCTGAAAACTTGACATGTTTGATGCTCACGGGCATTATATCTCCACCCATTTCTTATGAAAAAAGGCTATTGCCGAGTTATAAGCTGACTCATATAAAAATTAATGTGAATCCAACTTCATATTCATCAAAAGTAATGTATGATTGTCCAATAACCTCTGACCATGACACCAAATTATCAATTCGAAAAGCATAAATACTAAAGCAACTACATTGCCAAAGAGGTACCTGAACTCTGGACCTCTAAATTCCATAACTTCTGGAATTTGTATGACCATTCTCTCACTGAAATTTGACAAGTTTGACGCTCAAGGGCATGGCAACTGCACCCATGTCCGATGAAAACAGCTATTACCTAGGTATAAGCTGACTCCAATGAAAATTTATGCGAGTCCAACTTCATACTCATCAAAATTGTTTAGGATCGCTATCTAAGTTGATCTCACATTTGTTTGAGCATTCAAGGACATTTTTATTTTCCAATTACAGTTCATGTTTAAGAATGGAAATGAAAAGTTACACAATTCCATGTCTTATGTCTTGGTCAGTAGGAGTTTTTGGGCCACATTATCATGGACCATCTTACCATATCATAAAAAGGTGAAATAGTAATATAGTATACATTATTAGTTTGATATTTGGATCACACCTGAATGTGATCATAAAATATTATAGAATCATAAGCAGTTCTTTATTTAGATGCTCTACCTTTAGGAGACGAGGATCATCTAATACATCATGGCTACTCTTTATTTTTTGTTTTGCAGCTGCTAATTCCTTCTCCTCTTCTTCAGCTTCTTCTCCAAATGAAAGCAAATTCAATTTCCTGCATCATGCAGATATATACCTTAAATAATAACATCAATGGAAATAAATGTTTTTTGATTTCCAAGATATGCCATTCCACTGGCTCATGGAGGAAAGGGGGTGACTGGTGGAGAACTTACTTCAAAGCCTTCTTTTTTGAATCTTTGTTTTCTGATTCTGTAGCAGATTGGCTCAAAGGCTTGGCAGGTCCTCTAGGAACAATATCTTCAAAAGGGTTCCATAATACCTAAAAGACAGATTTGAATAAAGAATCCAATAATTGAACTTCTCCAAGACTTTGACAAAATGGTATTATCAAGATGGGTGAAAAATCATTCAAATTGAATAAAAAAAAAGAGAAAATAAAGCATATGACAGAAATAACAGATGCATGAAAGTCCAAGCTGAAAGTTATCCTGCTCTACAAGACTGCAAGATCCTGTCAAAATGTTTTATGAGTATAAGTTGCTCATAAAAATTGCCAGCTATAACACAAGCAAGCAGTTACAGTATCATTCATATCAACTGTCAGAAGCATAAAAGCCGCAGTGGTTTCAGATATTGCTACCTAGCCAACTCTAAGAAATATGTAAATTTCAGAAAATAGAAAAAAGCTACCTCAACTGATTTGATTTTAAGGAGTGGATCCAGTGGCCGATCATCTTTATCAGTTTCAACCTCGCCAAGGGTGAGAAGATTATATATTGAATCTCCGGTAACCTAAAAAAGAATATGTTCCACAGTTAAACTGAAACTATAAATTAAGGAGAAAGTTCAAAATCACCATTACTTTTGAAAAAAAAATAAAAATAAAAATCAGCATTACCTTTCCAAAAATGGTACTCTTCCGATCAAGCCAATCACACTTATCCAAGGTGATAAAGAATTGACTCCCATTTGAATGTGGGGAACCAGCATTTGCACATGCAACTATCCCCCTGTGGTTGAATCTTAGTCGAGAATGGAATTCATCATTGAAAACACTTCCATATATACTTTCACCACCTACAGATATCAATAAGCACCAATGCCAATTTCAATTAAGTGTTACCAGAAAACCATTGCACATTTAGCAAATTGAAATTATAGCATTTTAACGTGCAGACAACTATAGACAAAAAAAATCCAACAATCTGAGTCACACAAATTTTAGATAATTTTCTTACTGTAATCTATAATCTACATTAGTTAAATAGCATTTTTAGTTGAAAGTAATCACAAAGGTGCATTCCATTTTTTCCTAATAACTAGATCAAAAACAACAATAAAACCCTAAAAGAAACCCCAAATTAAGCCAACCATAAATAAGCTAATTAATTAGCTACCAATAATCTTCAACCAAAACTTCCAAAGACAAACTAAGGAAGTTCAAAATTGCATACCAGTGCCAGTGCCAGTGGGGTCACCGCCCTGGATGAGGAAACCTTTGACAATACGGTGAAAGATGGTATTATCGTAGTAACCTTCAAGGCAGAGCTGGACGAAGTTTCTAACGGCTTTTGGGGCTTCCTTTGGCCAAAGCTCAATGTCCAGTGGACCGTACGCCGTGTTTAGTATCACTTTCCCCTTCGTCGGCGGCTCAAGCACGTATATGGAAGACATTATCGACCACCATACACAATACACTCGCACAAGTCAACACTTCTGATTTTACCAACTTCTTTATGATTTCAATCTTTTGTGATTTTGTATAGACAAAGCTCGCGTCGTTTCAATGCTGAACGACGCCGGTTTGGACTGGTCTTTGTTCTTTTTTTTTTGAAGAGAGACTAGCCTTTGTTCGTTGCCCTAATTGAGATTAGATAAAAATTCAAATTTATCTTTATATCATTAAAAAGATAAATCAAATTCAATATAATTGACTATAAATTTTCATAATTATTATAAAAGAAAATAATATAGATATTGATTGGATGATTTGTGATCCTGATCTAAAAATATTTTGTAAAACATTTATTCCGTCTGTTTCTAATTAATAGGTATATTTTTATTTTATAAATATTAAAAAAATAATTATTTTTATTAATATATATAAATTTATATCTATTTCTTTTAGATATATTTATTAAATATTTTTCAATAAATAATAACAAAAATGGATATTCATAAAAATTTATCAAAATGAGCTGTAATTTAAAATAAATAATAAAAAAGAAAATGCATTTGAGATAAAAAAAAATTATTTTTTGTAATAATATTTTATGAAAAAAGAAATGATGGAAAAAATAATTAGAAATATAATTATCAAGGTGTATTTTGGTGGCTAAAAATATGGATGGCTCTTATCTAAGTCTCAGAGTTTAAGTCTTCTAAATATTTTTATCTATATATAATTTATAAAAAAATAATTAAATATACGAAAGTATTATATATATATTTTTTGACAATCAAATAAGATTTTCTTTTTCTTATTATTTAAATGGAATTTTTTTTTTGAAGCCATTTTAAATGGAATTGATTTGATAGTTGGGTGTTAGGTAATTGGATGAACTAAAAATTTGTGAGTTTCTCATCTAAAAGGAGCTAAACATTAGAATATTAATTAATTAAAGGCATAGATTGAATTAGATAATTATTGACAAGTTTAGTTTGTTTGAGGGGGGACTAAGAGAGAAATTAAGATAATTTTACCATATAAAGGATGCAGAAAGGCTTGGTCAAAAAATGCTAAAACAAGTAAGTGGAGGAGAGGCACAAAAAACACTAAAAGTTAGTTATGATGATTTTTGTTTGGATGGATTTTCACAATTTACATGGAGTTGCAACTCCAACTAGACAGGAAGAGAAAGAAGCCAGCTAATTTGGGTTGGGTTAGCTTCTTTCTTCTCTCCATTTCTCTCTTTCCTTTCTTTTCTTTTCTTTTCTTTTTTGATTGCTTCTTCCATTTGTAATAGAGAAGATCAAAAACAACCAAAACCCTGCAGTTTTGGAGGCCTTTTGGTTGTGAGGGTACAAGCAGTGTTGGCGGTGCCAAGCCGATTCCAATATTCTTGGCATCATCACAGACTGTAATTTCTGGGTTGATATTGATTTTTTTTCTGTTTCCTAATTGAATGGCTCTTGTGCCTAGTGATGATGTGCTTTCTCTCATAAATGCCACCGCCGTAGCCATTGATAAAGACAAGAACAGCCAACATGCTGTCCGGTGGGCTATTGATCATCTCATTGTCAATAACCCAGTTATCATCCTTGTTCATGTTAAGCACAAGAACCATCAATATCGTAGGTACCTTCCCTCATTTCTCAATTTTTTTTATTAACAAATATTTTGTTTTCTTTTTTCTTTTATTTACTTAATTGGGTCACAAATTTTCATTTAAATACAGCGAAATGCAATGTATGTGAGCTTAGAGCTCACTGGTCGAGTTCTAGATAGCTATATGTTAACAAAAATGGAGCCTTTTAATCGTCAAATTTATCAGCAATTTCCTATTTATTATTCTAATGACATTTCTTTCTAATTATGAATTTTAGTGACTTATCTATTTCAAATTGTTTGGTTATAAATTCACAGGTATAAGAAATTGAAAAGTTGAAAGGTTAAATATATTTTTAAAAGTTAAGAAGTTAAATAGAATTTTTTGAAAATTCAGGGTACCACAAATTTTTTTTTTTTGAAAAGTATGAGTATTAAAATATGTGTTTCATTTGTTTAAATTACTTAAAAATATAATTACAGAAATTGAAAGTAAAATCATAGTGAATAATAAATTACCTCCATCCCAACATACTTAGCTCCTTTTTTTTTTTTAATAAAGACTAATTATACAATGAACAAAATGATTTGTTTCTTTTATACTTTTGACGATTGTTTTCTGAAGATATTAATAAATTTTTAACGTGCATTCAACACACTTAAAAAATGAGAAAAAAAAATATTTGCATTAGAAAACTGTATGTAGTCATTTAAGAAAAAAAATATTAGCATTATCAAATTGTATGTAGTCATTGACAGCGTTAATTAATTATATATGAGATTTGAATTTGGTTCGGTTTTGAGTTTTCTTGTAGAAGGTGCTACTGGAAATGATTCTGACTCTGACGAGGTGCAGCAACTTTTCATTCCTTTCAGAGGATATTGTGCTCGTAAAGGGGTTGGTAGTTTATATCATTTCTTGATCTTGAAAATGATATAAATACATATATTTTTCAACAATTTCTGATAAAGTTATGCATCTCAAAAAAAAAATGAAAATACAGGTTCAGTTAAAGGAGGTAGTGCTTGATGATACTGATGTGGCAAGAGCACTGTTAGACTATATAAGCAAAAACTATATTGGAAGTATTGCTGTTGGTGCTTCCACAAGAAATGCTCTAACCAGGTTCATAAATTCTTTAATACAATAGTAAGTTCTGAAAATTTATGGTTTTGAATAAAGTAGTGTATGTATTATGTTGTTTGATTGTGGACAGGAAATTTAAGAACCAAGATGTGCCAACTAGCTTAATTAAATCTGCACCAGATTTTTGTTCTGTTTATGTAATTTCCAAAGGAAAGATTATGTCCGTGCGAACAGCACAAAGGCCTGCTGCTAATCCTCCCATTCCACCGAAGGTACCTTCTCCAATAGCACTTCCATCTCCAAACCTACATGATCATTCTGAACATGAAGAAGGGATTAGGTAAGAATTTTTTTCCTTTAGTTAAGTATATAATATTTGCGTGGATACGTTCATATGTTTTTGTTTAACGTTACATTTCTTTTTTATTTTGGTTAATTTAGAGGAACTGCAAAAGGATATTTGAGAAATGCAGGATCAGAAAGACATCATCATGAAAAAATGACTGACTCCTTTAGAGGGCCATTTCGCGAAAGATGCAGAACTCCATCCAATATCTCCTTAGACAGCATTGACATTTCTTTTCCAGGGACAGCAACAAGAATGTCAATTAGCCGCGATTCAACTTCTGAAGATTCTGATTTTTCAGGACCACTTGTATTGGGATCCTTAGATGGTGGATCCCAGAATTCTTCAGACTATTCTATAACATCTCCCCATGATTCTAGCTCACTATCATCAGTAAGCGCAAATTGATACACATTATATATAGCACATATAATTAAGGGAAAAAAATATGCCTTATCACAAGATAAAAAACATACTAATAACATTAATGGAATTGTGAAATGCAGCGAGAGTTAGAAGCTGAGATGAGAAGGCTCAAGCTTGAACTTAAGCAGACTATAGACATGTACAGCACAGCTTGCAGAGAAGCACTTACAGCAAAAAAGAAGGTAATTTTATACTAATGATTACATGTTCAAAAATTAATTAAATAAAAAAGGTTTTAGTTTTGAATGTTGTGTGTCCAGGCTAATGAGCTTCATCAATGGAAAATGGAGGAGGCGCGTAGATTCGAGGAAGCTAGGCTTGCTGAAGAGGCAGCTCGTGCCATTGCAGAGATGGAGAAAGCCAAGTGCAAAGCTGCTATGGATGCAGCTGAGAAAGCACAGAGGTTAGCAGAAATGGAAGCACAACAAAGAAAATATGCAGAGATGAAAGCCAAGCGAGAGGCAGAAGAGAAGAATCGTGCGCTCAATGCTTTGGCACATAATGATGTTCGGTATAGAAAATACAGTATTGAAGAGATAGAAGAAGCCACTGAAAAATTCTCACAATCCAATAAAATTGGTGAAGGTGGATATGGACCTGTCTACAAAGGTAAACTTGATCATACAGCAGTTGCTATCAAGGTTTTAAGGCCTGATGCTGCTCAAGGAAAAAAGCAATTCCAACAGGAGGTAAGATACCTCAATAATTTCCTACAACATCAACTTGTATTTCTAATTTAGCATAATTAATTTACTGTACAATTTATAGGTTGAGGTTCTGAGCTGCATTAGACACCCAAATATGGTTCTACTTCTTGGTGCTTGTCCGGAGTATGGATGCTTGGTATATGAATATATGGAAAATGGCAGCTTGGAAGATAGGCTGCTTCGAAGAGACAACACCCCACCAATTTCCTGGAGGAGACGATTCAAGATAGCATCTGAAATTGCAACTTCTCTTCTCTTCCTCCACCAAGCAAAGCCTGAGCCTCTTGTCCACCGAGACCTTAAACCAGCTAACATTCTCTTAGACCGTAACTATGTGAGCAAGATTAGTGATGTTGGCCTGGCACGTTTAGTCCCACCATCTGTAGCTGATAGTGTCACGCAATATCATATGACCTCAGCTGCAGGTACATTTTGTTATATAGATCCTGAGTATCAACAAACAGGAATGTTGACCACTAGGTCGGATATATACTCGTTGGGAATAATGTTGCTTCAGATCATTACTGCCAAGCCTCCAATGGGTCTTGCCCATCAAGTGGCGAAGGCCATCGAAAGAGGGACATTTGAAGAAATGCTTGACCCTTTAGTGGTAGATTGGCCCGTTGAAGAAGCTTTAAACTTTGCCAAACTGGCATTGAAATGTGCCGAACTAAGAAAGAAGGACAGGCCACTTCTTGCTACAGTTATAGTGCCAGAGCTTAACCGGTTGAGAGACCTAGGAAGGAACAATGATCCACATGGCAGCAGTGCTGATCATCGAAGCCTTGGACATGGCAGTAGAAGTCATAGTCGTAGTCCTCTGCCACATTCATCACCACTTGCATCACATCGGGTATCACACCAGCTTCAGGTTTGTGACACATTCATCATGGATAGGCAGTAACCTTAATGCATTTCAATTCTCATCTTGTCTAAGCATTGATGTTTAATGCAATGTTATTAGTTTGATGTAGCCTGAAAGACATATTACCACAATGGAGGAATCAAGATGAGTTGTGGGATATTCTAATTCCAGAACAACTATCAATTGAGTAATATTGAAAATAATTCATGTAGTCTCAACAATTTCAAAACCCTGCATGAATATTTTTTTTCCATTTAGTGCTTTGTGTTTAAGCATCATATGCAAAATTTTTGAATACATTTATAATATAAAAATTTTTAAGTTAATTAACTAGGGAATTGCATATATGACTGCTAATGTTCTAACTTGACCTAATCAGAGAGGATGAGATTTGAAGAAGTTGACGACATATATACAGAGCCAATGCTGGGAAACTCCTTGCTGATAAACAAAAGGGTGGAAGTGTTTATGGATAAGATCAAAAGATGATAAGGAAGCTGAAGGATGCTGGTCGATCAGTTTGCTTCCTAGTTTGTTATTAAAAAACAATGTAAAACAGAACTGTTTATCAGAAGCAATTTAAAACAAGAACCATATATCTTCATAATCATTTCAGTTCTTGTGGAAATGGCTATGTACTAGAAATTTTCCATTATTGTTGTGCTTGCAGCACAATAGATAGTTTTTCTGTTGATAACACTGTACAATCTGAAAGTTCCAGGAAACTTCCTCATGTTCAGATGCCTCTTTAGAGGAGATAAGATAGTGATAACATATTTAATCTGAACTTCTGCGAGTTAGCAAAACCAAAATTTGGGTCAAATTGATAAACAAAATAATCTAAGTGAAGAACACAAAACAGCAAATGTTTCAGACACATGCACAGCATAACATTGCACATTGGAACTCGGGCAGGCACTATCCTCTTCCTTGTTTGCATTCTAATGACCATTTTTTTTCCACTTTTTCTATACCATCTAGCAAGATTTAAACTTGAGACGTCATAATGAAAGTTTGAGTCTTTAAGGTTTAGTTATGAGGTCCTGTGAGAATATTAAGTAGAACATGTTTGTGGTAGAAACTAGAAAGTGGGTGTCAAAATCAATAGATTGGATGCAACAGGATTCTTGTCAGTAAATGAAGGCACTGGCAACAGAGAAAGCACTTTAAAATAATGAATACAAAGCAAAAAGTACAAGAAGCAAAAGGGAAAATCATATCAATCCAATTCAACTCGGTTTTAATCACAAAATTAATGAGATCGTTTATATGAATTCTTTATTTTCACACAAAAAAAAAAATACTAATTAGCATGATGATCTAAACTGTTTCAAGATATCATTACCATTACAATAAATAATTCTTGATAATGAGCATTGTTATTAATTATATAGGATAACTGAAAATGAAAGCAACAATTCACTAGAGCCGTGAAGTGGGAGAGAAAATTCAGAAGCCCTGCCATGAAAGAAAAGCATAATTAAAGGTAGAAAGCATAAAGGAGGTTTATGTGAAGAGGGAATTGGTATCCTCAAAGCTGGATTATGTTTGGGGAAAGGTATTGGAAAAAGAAAGAAAAAATTGGCATTGTCAAACAAGTTTGGTTTAGGATTCCCATCTCCCATGGAAGTAAAAGAATACAAAATTTCATATTTCAAACTCCAAAGACATAATAGTAATATTAGTGCATTATATACAATGTATTGGAGTGTCTCTATAACTACAAAGTTGTGAATTTGTATCCAACCGTTGCTTAAAATATATAACGTGAACCGTGTATGTACCAAGCATGAACAGTAATGAATTTTGATAAAAAAAATTCAATCTTTGAATTAAGGGACTTTAGGTGGGAAACATTCTTACAAGATCAAGCAAAAAGTCATGGTGATTTCTTGGTCATTGTAGGTCCAGCCATGTGAGCTTTGACTTTGAACACCCACACATGTATCCATCACCAACAGTCGAAAGAGGGGGAAAAAATTTAACAGATATATTGGCATTCATTATTCAAACAAGCTACAACTCTTTTTTTTTTTTTATTATACTCTAAAGTCCACAAATTTAGGCACTTATGTATTCCATGAAAAGGATTAAAATTTTATGTAAAGACATCAAATACAAGAGTGAGACTCCGCACCACCTTGAACAGAAAGGGTCTTACCAACCCCTGAAGAAAAGAATCCCCAAACATAGAAATCTTAATCCAGGAGAAAACATGATTCTAAATATGAAAAACCGTCAAGCTGAGAGCTGAAGATTGGCTTACTTCTTTCTGAGAGATGTGAGTCGCAAGTGAGCAAAAGTTATAGAAGGTCCATGGGCCGCTTGGTGAGAGCAGCCCCCTTAGCAAAAACAGTGGCAGATGAATGGGGCCTTTTGGATCTAGATCCGGTGATAGAGATTCACACTCACCAAGCTTTCCTTTAGCCTTTAAAAGTGATATTCAAACAGGAGAAACCAAAATACCCTTAAGAGGTATCATAGTTTCTGACTTACAAAAGCATAGAAAAGAAAACAAGAAAATACAGCCATATCTAAAGCTGTGAAAGGTAGATCTAGAAGAAAAACTAAAAGACTACAAAATAACTAAGAAAAAAAAGAAGGGTTTGGGGCTACCGAAGGCCATCCGCCCCAATTCTTCGCTTGAAACCACTTATGGTTAGGAGATACCACCTATGGACAAAGAACCAAAGAGAACAAAGTCTCGGAACCAAAGAGAACGCACTCCTTATGATATTATTATTTCTTTTATTTGTTTTCTCTCTTTTAGAGCTAACAAATTTTTCCTTTTTTTTTTTGGTATTTCAACAACTATTTTTTAAAGTGCTCTATTAAACACCCTACTTAAGAATAATTATTTCAAATAAAATTTAATTAAATAAACGAATAGATAAATACATTTAAAAACTCTTAAATACATTTCATTTTTTTAAAATATAATATTCAGTCTCTTATTATTGTTATTTTAGAATGAAAGAAATATATTAAAAATCAAAATGATCAAGAAAGAGTAGATAATTAACCAATCCTTGCCAATAGGTCTCCCCAATACACCTAAACTACACTCTTCTAATTCCCTTTCTAACAAGATAGTTCTCATAAAAAAAATAGGAGGTTCACTCCAAACTAGAAGACTAACATTATGAAGGACAATTCTAGCAACTAAATGAGCTGCTCTATTAGCTTATCTTCGAACCCGTAAAAATGACAGATCTTGAATATCTTTGCCAATCTCCGGACAATCAACGACTAAAGAGCCAAATTCATCCTCGGCATTAGACAAGGAATTGATTGCTTTACATTAATTTTGTACCTATCACCTGAAATGGATAAAGTAAATTAGAAGAACATTAGGTTCTAATCCTATGTTTGGATGAAGTAAGATGGTTAAATAAACTAGGGTAAAATATATATTATTTATTTATTTTTGTATTTAAAAGGAGGTTAAGGTTAAATAAAGTAAAGTATATATGAAATTATTTATTGTAGTATAATTGATTAAAATTATTTTTAATATTAAAAACAACATAATATTATTTAGTTAGAAATAACATAATCTTAATAATATTTTCTAAATTTATAAAATATATTATTTTTCTACATTTTGATGTTTATTTTTTATCTTAATTTTTTTAAACCAATAAAACCAAGGGCAAAACTATAAAAATATTAAACTTATATAATTTGAAAAAATAAATAAATAAGACTTTTTACCTCTTGGTTGATTGGAGTTATTCAAAGGTAGCTCAACAAATACGATTGGCTTCTTAATTGATTTTAATCAACCTTAATTACAGTGGATAAGTAATGTATATAATATGATAATTTATTTATATATAATGAAACTTACACCCCAATATATACATAATAGGATATTGTTAATAGAGTTTCACGTTAATTTATAGTGAAAAAAAGTAGTATATATACATATATATAATAGGATATTGTTAGTAAAAAATATAATCAAGGATAAAATAGAAAAAAAAATTATAAATATGAAAAAAATGAGTGTTTTTAACCCTTTCCTAACCTTATAAATCCCTCCCTCAATTTACTCTCTTCCCAAACAAACTAGGGTACTGTTTCTCTCGATTTCTTTTACCCTACCAACCTCTCCTACACTCCCTTCCCAAACAAAGCCTAAGTTGCAGCAAACATTTAACCAAGGCAAAATTAAAAAATCAGAGAATTGAGAGCTAAATTACCTTGAATCTTCTTAGATATATGGATACACAAGAGATACATCGATTTGAGTCCTGAAAATTGAATTAGCAGGAAGATTATTTCATTAAGAGTTGAAACCTAGAGAAAGAGACAGAGAGAAAGAGAGCCTCCCTTTGTTCCACTTCGTATTTCTTTTCTTTTTCCTCGCCCAGCTGGAGGTAACATAGTCCCAGTTACTTGACCTCTACCCTTTTTCCCCTCATTTTGTATTTCTCATCTGGTGATTGAAGATTGAAGTTACTCTTTGATTGTTGATGATTTTACTATGATTCTTTACTCATTTCCTAAGATTATCTCAATTTTAACTCACATACTGTGATAGTTTCTGAATACAATGTAAAATTGGGTACTTGTATTCTAATACTAGCAGAGCCCAAATTCAAATAATGGATTTTATGCAACAATAGAGGGAGAGAAATTTGGATAAATTACACTGGTTGCCCTTAAGAGATGCCTAATTTTTCGTTGTCATTTTCCATCTTCAATTTGTTATGTTGCTAACGTGGCGTATGATATGATACACCTCAACTCCTAAACTGAGGTGGCAAATAATATGGCAAGCTACATATGTTATTACATCACTAACATTATATATTTAATTTTAATAATTTATGCATAAAAAAATAATCATTAGAATCTTAGAATTTCATGTTTTCACATAAATAATAGAAAACATATGTTTATCCATAGTAGTTTGATGTGAAAAACACAAGATTGAAATTTTGAAGAACACAAAATAATAATGAAGTATGGTTTCTCTCACTTTCCTTTTGAATTTGATGATGGAGAAAAATAAAATTTTCTTACTTTACTATGAATATAACTTTAATTTATAGAGGTAGAGACAGGGGCGTAGCTAGGCTTGGGCACGCCCGGGCAGTCGCCCAGGCCTGACTGAGAAAAATTTTCACTACTGCCAGCATTTTATGCATTGACAGATATAAGCAAAGGTTTTATCCCATATTGCAATTTATTTGAGACATGCCTAGCTGGGGTGTTGAAGATTATTTGTGTGAGAGAGACGGAGAGAGAGGCACAATCAAAATCCAATGGAAATCAAATAAGCACTCCCACCAATTCCAGCTGAAAAGTGAGAACTATAACCCCACAAACCATCATATAAATTGTAATTAAACATCACACATAACCACCCCATAAAAAGCGCTCACCAGATGAAAAAGTGCTCCTTAGTCCCAGCAACTGTGGGATAAGAGGATGCATGAAACAGTTCAACTATTCCCTCGCCTTCTGCAAAGAGACTGTTTCCACACCATGTAATGGATAAAACCTTTAGAACAAAATTTTTTTTGTTTAATACTGAAAGATTTTATCTATTACATGCTGCCATTAATGGTGGAGAGCAGTAGCAGAGCAGCGGCACCTTGCCTGGACGTCGACAACTTGCTGGCTACGCCACTGGGTAGAGAGAATACTAATCTTCTTTTCTATAATCTCTAATATAAAATTTTTCATCAAAACTTTAATAAAAGTTACAACCCTTTATATAAAAAGTTATAATCTTTTGACATCAAAACTTACGACTCTTTAATATTTAGCTTTAAATTAAGAGTCATAGTTTTTCAAATAGCCATTAGAAGTAAAACTTTAATTATCTTATTCAAACTTTATTATATGAGTTATAAAATTAAAATTAATTCCTACATTCAGGGGCTGACATGATATATAATATGACGTCATACTCCTTTAAAAATTTTATAAATTCACTCTAAAAACTTATCAAACCTACACCTCATGCATAAAAGACAAAAACTTTTACCATATGAGCTACGTTCATACCTTATTTATAATATTTTTTATTTATATTTTAATTATTAGTTTTTGAAATATTGTAAAAAATAAAGTAATTTTATTCAATAATTAAATATAATTAATTAAATTGAATAAAATTTATTACTTAAATTGAATAAAAGTCATTAATTAAATTAAATTAAATTTATTATTTAATATAATAAAATTTATTATTTAAATAAAATTTATTAAATAAATTAAATAAAATTTATTAATTAAACTAAACTAAATTAAATTAAACATATTAATTAAATTAAACAAAAATTATTAATTAAATTAAATAAAATTTATAATTTAATTAATGAATTCTATTTAATTATTGAACAAGATTATTTTATCGTTTACAAATTTTTAAAAGCTAATAGTTAAAATATAAAAAAAAAAACAATATGGTAAACAAGAAATAAATGTAGCTCAGATGGTAAAAATTTTGGCCTATTATATATAGGGTGTATGGTTTAAACTATTGCATCCACAAGTTTTTATAGTGGGAATTTATAAGATTTTAAAAAAAAGTTAATGTGGCACTATATTATATGCCGCATTAGCCTCTAAAATAATATAGTAATTTATGTGATTTGTTATATTATTTATCACCTTAATTTTGAGGGACAGGCGTAGCGTCACATTAAAAAAATAATAGGGATATCTAAGAGACGTTAAAATGACAAATATGAGATGGAGGATGGTAAAGGCAAAAAAAATTGGCTATAGGTGAAAAAGAAGAAAAAAAAATTAATTTTTTAATATAAACTAACGGAAGTTATATTTTCTTTTAAACGTGGGCACATATGTCAGCTTCTAATAAGTTTTGGACACAATGAGCCAAAATATCTGTTCCTTCTTCTACCTTGAATTAAACTCTAATGTTTTCGCAAGATTTATTTTATAAATTAAAAAGTAAAATCAATAAAAATAAAAACTCAGAAAAAATAAAAATCCACACGAAGGAGGACCGTCCCTCCCCTTTCTCTTGTTCAGTTTTGATCTCTTCCAGATTGTCACATTATCTGGTGGCAACAACGACGGCGACGATGGCTTCTCTTCTCCAGGGATCAGTGCCAAGTCCTCTGGAGTCAGCAGAAGCAGAAGTTTTGGAAGGTCCTTGTCGCCGATCTTGCCTACTAAGATTTTGATTCAATTCGTCTTTGTTGTCAGATTCTGGTTGTTCATTCCAAATGTTACTAGGTTCTTCTCTCTTATCAATTTAGAATTGTTAGATTTTATTTGATTAAGATTCTTGCTGTTGATTGTTTGCCGTCTGTTTCAATGTATATTAGATTTAATTTTGTTTTTGGTTTAAATCTTGATTGTTTATGAATTATGCTGGAACATATGTTTTTTTTTATTGAGTTTATATATTAATTTGCAGTCTGAATTTGTTTGTTTTAAAATTATTTATATTAATAGATGTCAAAAATAAATCTGTATTGAGCATTATCACTCCCTTGCAGATCTTTACATTTCTCAGTGAGTTGAGTGAAAATCCAGAACCTATAACCCCAATTCGGCATTGAGTTAGAAGAAAATGGAGGTAGAAAATGTAGATGATACATCGGCAGTGGCTGCCGTCGTCCCTCTGGCCTCCGTCTCTCAGCAGCCTTATGTATCTGAGCTTCTCTCATTCACTCTCGATCGCCTCCACAAAGTATGCTTATTTCAATTCAATTGGAAAGCCAACTAATGCAATTTCCCCCTTCAATTTATATGGTGGTTTGCGATATTTAGTGATTCTTTAACCTGTCTTTATTGTTGGAAGGAACCAGAGCTGCTGCGAGTTGATGCGGAGAGGATACAAAGGAAAATGCAGGAAGTGGCAGTAGGTAATTACCGTGCCTTCATTGCTGCGGCTGATGCTTTACTTGCAATTAGAGAGGAAGTGTCTTCTATTGATAAACATCTTGAATCTCTGGTATGGATAATAGTTATTTATTCTATTTGTTACGTTATTCTAAAATTTCTAGATTATATTGAAATTTAAAGTGGAAGACATTCTGTTACGATTATTCCTCTACTTTCTGTTTCATGCTTTGTATTTTCCTAATTAGTAGGAGGCTTACCTCCACTAGACAGTTTGTTTCCTTGTTAATAGGGGCAGTTATCCTATTCAATCATGTATTTAAATGCGGTTGAATTCAATGAAAAGGGAAGCAAAAATTTAATCAAGAAAAGGTTTGAGTTCCTAAAACTCAGAGATTGTAGAGTTCTCTCTAACGAGCTCTAAGAGATTGCAGATTCTCTCTGAAGTCTGTAAAAATAGGTAGAAAGAAGGTTAACCCCTCTTTTCTTCTCCCTTTCTAAACCTAATCCTCTATTCCAAAGATCCATAACTAGATCCCAAACCAGGGACCATAACATTTGGTATCAGAGCCAATATTTATGGGTGATTCCATACAACAAACACTTGACAAAATTATTAACTTTGTCCTTGAGGAACAAGCTGCAAAGAGGGCTTGGTATGATGCATTTATTTCAAAGTTTGAGGGCCTTATTACTGTCCTGGCTGGTTCTAAACATCCACCAGCACCAGGAAATGAGGGAGATCATTCCACAACATCCAAAGAAACAAGTTCAGAATTGCTTGCTCAAGAGGAGATAAGGAGATCTAGCTTCGTGAGCCAAGAGGTTGATCTTGAGGTGTCAATAGATTGTACTGAAATGGAAAAACGGCACATAAAAGGACTGCAACACTTGGGAAAGAAGATGGAATTGGTGAAGCGCTAAAGAACCAATTTAAGAATGATGAAGAGGAAGCATTGGAAGAGCCATTTGATCCAGGAATTTTAACTAAATGCGTGAGCGTAACGGCAATAGAAGAGTCACCAAACAGCTCCTTATATGCAGCAATAATAGAGGAAGACAGATTTTATTTTCTTCAAAGTATTAATAGTCAATTTAGCTGTTTTGCGCTTGAGGACAAGCGCATTTTGGAGGAGGGAAGTAATGTTACGGTTATTCCTCCACTTTCTGTTTCATGCTTTGTGTTTTCCTAATTAGTAGGAGGCTTACCTCCACTAGGCAGTTTGTTTCCTTGTTAGTAGGGGCAGTTATCCTATTCAATCATGTATTTAAATGCGGTTGAATTCAATGAAAAGGGAAGCAGAAATTTAATCAAGAAAATGTTTGAGTTCCTAAAACTCAGAGATTGTAGAGTTCTCTCTAACGAGCTCTAAGAGATTGCAGATTCTCTCTGAAGTCTGTAAAAATAGGTAGAAAGAAGGTTAACCCCTCTTTTCTTCTCCCTTTCTAAACCTAATCCTCTATTCCAAAGACCCATAACTAAATCCCAAACCAGCGAGCTCTAAGAGATTGCAGATTCTCTCTGAAGTCTGTAAAAATAGGTAGAAAGAAGGTTAACCCCTCTTTTCTTCTCCCTTTCTAAACCTAATCCTCTATTCCAAAGACCCATAACTAGATCCCAAACCAGGGACCATAACACATTCCTTTTGGTATTATGAATTGTAATTTAAAGGACAGACATTGAAACTCTTTCACACTTTTTCCTTTTTTGGTATTATTAGTTTTTAGTATGTAAATATTTTTATAGAACTTTAAATAAAGACTTGAGGAGTTCAATCACAGAGAAAAGCTTATCACTAGGGAGTGCAAGTTTTAGGAGAAGCACTAATATTATGTATGCTTTCAACTCTGCATGAGAAGTTACCAGTAGTTGTCTCTGATTCAACACACTGCATGCAAGGGTATGAAGTCTATAGGATATTTCCCCCTTATTGATGCTGCCATGTGGTAGAATTAGGATCATGGAGGCAACCATACATGATGCGTGGAATGAAAAAAATGATATTTATGAGGAATCTAATTGTTTTTAGAGGCTGTCTGGAGCACTCCAGAAAATTTTATGTAATTCATTTGCAAATTTAGTCTTTATATGTTTGGAACCTCATAATCATGAATTTTATATTTGTTATGCTATGGAGTTATAGTTGAGCTTAATTCTACCAAATTGGTAGAATTGGCAACTAAATTCTAAACTATATATACATACAGTAAATTTTTAGAAGAATTTTATATGTTGGTATTTAAGATACAAACCATGAGTTTTGTGAAATTTATGTGCAAATATAATTAATTTCATATTCATTTGGCTGCAAATAGAATGTAAATGAGAAGCTATTTTATTCTTTTCTTGAATTTTAGTATTTGATTTTGATTTCAATCTGATGTGTTCATTTATTCTTCATAGCTGTGCTTGTTTATTGTTAGATGTTTAGGTTTATTTTATTCAATCTACAGAATGTTGCAATAAATTTCGTCTCTCTCTTTTTAATTTTCATTTGCAAGTTTTTAAGGATTTAGTGAAATCATTGTAGGCTAATTGTTAATATTTTCCCATTGGCAGATAACTGAGGTCCCAAAGCTGACATCTGGTTGCACAGAGTTCATTGAATCTGCCGAACAGATTTTAGAGGAGAGGAAGATGAACCAAACATTGTTAGCAAACCATAGTAGATTGCTTGATTTGCTTGAAATTCCTCAACTTATGGACACGTATGTGCTTTACAAAATTGTTAAGATCATTTATTTTAAATTTAATCAGTTTCCAAAGTTTTGGGGGCCTAAAAGTGTGTTTCTTGACTAGATTGTTAAAATCCTTCATAGTTCAGAAATTCCTTGACTTGAAGCTTTGAAAGAACTACTTTCACTCTGAATCATATGTGACAATCTGTATAAGTGAAGTTCAGAATAAAGAAAAGTTTTCCAAGGGACATCACTTTGATAAACAATGCAACTTACTGTTAAGCTGGTGTATGAGAAGAAAAAAAAAATATATGGCTACTTGGAAGACTAAAACTGGAAGATGAAAGCAAATTTAGAAGTATTTGGAGGATGTAGTTGTTCCTCCTCTTTTCTTAGTTTAATCTGGAAGCTTGCTACTGATATTTCTGAGTGGAAAACTCTTTATGTTAGAAGTATTTTTTTTAAGGCTGCATACTGGCTTCTTATCAATAATTTTCCTATGAATACTCCCTAATAGTTGAAAAGCTGTATAGCAAATTGATTTTTGCATAGAGGAATTATCACTTATTCAAGATAAAAAAAAAACACTAGCACCACAACCACTGATTGAATGTTTTCTGTAAATGGTGGAAAAGGATCAACTTAGGCAACATCAACTAGTTTGAGAATTGTTTGAAGCTTAGTTAAGTTGAAAGAGTGATTGATTCTGACATCCTTTAGCTATAAACATCTATATTGAAGGATAAAGGCTTAAAAGTTTTACTGATTTCTAACATTTTGCAGATGTGTAAGGAATGGAAATTATGATGAAGCTCTTGACTTGGAAGCATTTGTTTGCAAACTCTCAACCATGCACCCCAAGTGAGTGATGACCATCTTCTAACTGATATTATTTTGACATTGACTTTGTGACTACTCACACTTTGTATTTCGCACTCAAAGATTACCTATCATTCAAGCACTAGCTGCTGAAGTTAGGCAGACCACTCAATCTCTTTTGTCTCAGCTTCTTCAGAAACTTCGATCTAATATCCAGGTATTATGATGGTTATGTTAAGCTTAGACAGTTAACTAACTGGCTTATCTATGTAAATGAATTAGGATTTTATGCATGCTTGTGTTTGTGCCTCTAAATTGCAGTTGCCAGAATGTCTCCGGATTATTGGATATTTGCGTCGAATAGGAATATTTAGTGAGTATGAAATGCGTTTGCAGGTAATCTTACAAATGCCTTTTTGTGCATAATATTAATGTGTTTTGGGATGCTAAAAATGTAGATATAATGTTTTTTCCTTTTATTATACTTGCTATAGAGACATTTAAGTTGCTTGGGTTCTTTCTTCGGTAAATATTCTGAATGCTAGCATTTGACTGGATTGATTTATGTTTCAGTTTCTGAAATGTCGGGAGGCATGGCTTACTGGTATTTTGGAGGATCTGGACCAGCGAAATGCTTATGAGTACTTGAAAGGGATGATAAATTGCCACAGAATGCATCTTTTTGATGTTGTTAACCAATATCGAGCAATATTTGCTGATGACACATCAGGAAGTGAAGAAAATTATGATGGTGGGCTTCTTTTTAGTTGGGCTATGCATCAGATAACTGCACACCTTAAAACTCTTAAAATAATGCTCCCAAAGATAACTGAAGGTGGATCTCTGTCAAATATTCTGGACCAGTGTATGGTAAGAATCTTACATTTCCATGGGAAGTTCGCATGCCATTATCTCTTGGATAATTTTATATTTCTCGAAAACACTATTATTTTATGAATTGTTCATGTAACACTATTATTTTATGAATTGTTCATGTTAGTAACTCGTAGGATGTCCTTATCCTTTTTGTTCTTGAAAAACTGAAGGAAAGCTCGTAATTCCAAAATTTTCTGCTTCAAAAAAGCAATTTGCATGACTACTTCACTAGCATTTTTTTCACTTTTCTTCAGATGCTTGTGGCATGTTCTTGTGCGTTTTCTAGTTTACCTTTTGGCACAGACAGAACCTGATGATGATGCTCTGTTTGTTTGTGTCATTGGCAGTATTGTGCTATGGCGCTTTGTTGGGTTGGCCTGGATTTTCGGGGCTTGCTTCCATCACTTTTTGAAGAGTAAAAGATACATCTTTAGTGTGATTTTCTCCTATTGTATTGTCCTCCAAAATTTTGTTTTATAAAAGTTTTGGTTATTTTGCAGGGCTGTTCTCAACTTATTCTCAAAGAATATGATTACTGCTGTAGAAAATTTTCAGGTGTACGGGAAGTGGTGATATCTGAACTTTATTTCTGACAGTGGCTTGAAAATTTTCTTTTCAAGTCTATTAGTTTCTTTCTTGAAAACTATATATTTACTTTTTATTTGAAATTTGATGTTTCTATTCAAGGTAGTTCTAGATTCACATCGATGGGTTTCCCTACCAGCTGTTGGTTTTCCAACCACTAGTGTCAGTGAAGAAAATCAAGAGGATGTGACTCCACCATCTTATCTAATGGAACATCCACCTCTTGCTGTGTTTGTTAATGGTAAATATGTTGCATGTTTCCCAGCCTCTTTGTCCGTTTGCTTGAAATTTTTTGTTATTGCTATATTGCTAGCCTTCAAATGCAAGATGGCCGATTTATTTGATTTGAATTGCATAGATTGGATATTTTGATGTCAAATGGCACGCAACTGCCTATATTATACCTCTTAGGAAATAAGCATATTTGTTCAATGACCATGCATAATGGATGTAAAGATGAAAAACTTTCATTTTGTGCTATCTGAGGTTATGGACAAAGAGCTGATAGGTTCCTTGATTACTTGTATAGTTGCATGAAAAAGCAGTAAAGTATACTAGTTTGGTTTATTGTTCATTCTTTGATATCAACTAATAAGCGGTGGTTCTCTAGGTGTGTCTGCTGCAATGAATGAACTACGTCTCTGTGCCTCATTAAGTTTGAAATTTGTGCTTGCTCAAGAACTAATTAAGGGCTTGAAGGCTGTTTCTGACTCTCTATTAAGATACAATGCAACTAGGATGCTCAGAGAAAATGAATCTGCACTTTTCCTCTCCCTTTGCCGATCTTTTGCAGAGGTGCCTTTCTTGATAAATTCGAATAATTTTCATCAGTAAATTCGTCTTTTGAGTGGTTTTCACTACCTGCTAATTCTTATAAATTCCCCATATTTGTAGGTGGCTTACCCACATTGTGCTATGTGCTTTGGACGCTGTTACCCGGGGGGTGCTGCTCTTATTATGGATGCAAAGAATTTATATGATGGAATTAGTCGCTTATTAGCAACCTCTTCTGCAAGAGAATCCCCAAGACCTACCAATAACCCGGAGGAAAAGAGCATGACAGAAAATGGGGACCTGCCTGTGATGGAAAATGGGGTCAGTCCAGATGTAGGAGAAACACAAAGCAATTACGCAGATGAAAAGAAGCAGAAAAGCCCCACTTTACAGACAGATGAAAAAGCAAACTAAAGCATGAAACACCAAATGGGTAAAGTCCCAAAAAAGAAAATCCCTGATAGAGGCACACGCTTAATTTTGTAGTTATCTGTTCTTTATTTTTATTTTTATTTTTTATTTTTAACTTGCTGGTCTGCCCTCTCCCCGCCCCACCACCGCCATTTGTAATAACCTGTCAAATTGATGTTTTTAACTTTTTTTTTCAAAATATTTGTTGCAATATTCAAGAGGAAGAGATTGCTTCACGGAGAGTTGGATCAATGTAGTGTAACGAAGGCGTTTAGAGAGATTTTTGTTGTGTACTATTCTTTCATTAAATCAGTGGAGTGTATTTTCAAAAAAAAAAAATCAGTGTTTTGTATTGTTCTCAATAAGAAACTGAAAGAGAACTCTTTTTGTTTTTTGTTTTGTAGGGAGAGCTACGTCTGATGTTTGTTTAGGTGTAATATGATCTTGTTTGAAAAAACTCATTTGAAAGTTTTTTTTAGCATGAATATAAAATATATATTAAGAAAAGTCATAATACAACATATGATCTAAAACACATAGGCGGATAGCTAACCAGTTTGGATTAAGATTATAATGAGCAACAACTTCAGCCATCAGTCAGCTAGTTTGTTGCTTTTTCTACTAACATAAGAAGATAAAATAAAGCCTAAAGATTAAGCATGCTTGACAGATTTTAAAACAAAAGACTCCATCTCCAAAAAATAATGGAGACTAATAGCTCTTTAGTTGGCCAAATACATTGTCAGTGCTTTAATATACAGTGGAGATAGAAAATGCACTAAGGTTTTATTTGAATGACTCTGTGATTTAGTAAAGTATGATATTATATGGAATGATATAATATAATATTGAAAATAATATTTGTTACGTTTGAAAGGATTATATGGTATAATATGATTAAGTAAAAATATTTTTATTTTATTTGGCAATGTTTTTAATATTTTATGTGATGGAGATGAAAAATTATTTATTAGCATATGTTTAGTATTTAAAAAGTTTATTTTGGATCCATTACAAAGAAAAAATATAAAACTATTAAAAACTATTAAATTAGAATGTTGAAAATTTATAATTTTCAAACCATGAAATTACCATGAAAGATGAAAATCAAAATAAATAAAAATTAAATCATACTATATCATATAAAACCATGATAAACCATGAAATAAACAAGGCCTAAGCAAGACATACCATCAATCTATACAGTCCGGCCTGAAGCAACCCAATCTCTTAGAAGATTTGTTTGTTCGCTCCATAGTTCTTGATAGTTTCTCCACATCATTGGTCTCGGCGGTGTTATCACAAGGCTTGGCTCCTTGACCTTTAAAGATTATTTTTCAGGGCGTCCATCAAAACTGTCCATTTATTTTTCTATCTCAAACTCAAGATCGACATCTTTTCTTTGTCACACACCATTAGTTGGTTGTCAAATTTGTGCGACGGCCTTGGTTTCCTTTGCTCATGGATTTTGTTCCTTCAATTTGTTGCTTTTTTCACTGATTTTAGTTCCATTGAGCGTATTTGTGTGGGCTGCTATAATGCTAAGTTTGGTCTTTCATAAAGTTGGTTAACTTTTCTTTTTCAGCCTGTTATCTATCGTGGAGATATACTATGTTAGTTTATCAGAAGAGAACCATTAGTGCATGTTGGTCAGCTTCTGTTGATTTCATTGTAATTGCTCCCTTTCATGGGGTGTAAATTTGTTTCTATTCTATGAAATTATTTTTCTGACAAAAAAAAAGGACTTTGAGAAATATAATCTCCCATTTCACTAGAGAATTTTACAACATGAGTTAAAAAAAAAGGGAAGAAATTGAAGAGTTGGATTCAAATAAAAAATTTAATTTAAGAAAATTACTTTTTTAATATTAAAAGTAAAAAAAAAAAATCATGTTTTAAGCTCTCTTTTAAGAACTAATTTGAAAAATTAAATTAAAAATTTTTTTTATCACCAAATTAAACTATAATATTATTTAAAAATTACATCTAAATAATAAATTTATTTTGTTTTGTTTTTTAATTACATGTATTTATTTAATAATAATTAATAGTATTTAAATTTTACAAATTATTATAATAAAAATTTATTAAATTTAATGTAAACTGGATTAAATTAAATTTTTATAAGATAATTTTTTATTCTGAATTTAGTTCTTTTTTATTTAAAAAAATTAAACTATCTTCTTTCAAGAAAAATTTTTTTATAAAATTAGATTTATTTTTAAATCAAATTATTGAAAAACTTAAGTCATATTCAAAAACTAATGACTTAAATTTTAGTAAAAATTAGATATTTTTTTATTTCATTATGAAAATTATTAATTATTTTTAAAATATTTATAATATTACAAATTGTGTTCATATATAATTAAAAATTATGATATAAAATTTTAAAAATATAAAAACTCTGTTTGAAATGAATGAATTTTATGAAATTTTGTGAAATTAATTTAAATTTTAAGAATTACTTGTTTAGAATGAAATATTTTATTTATTTCAATTCTATAAATTTAAATATGTAGAATTCAATTAGTGTAAATTAAATTTTATCAAAATAGATAGAATTTATAAATAAATTCAATAAATTAGTGAATCTATTTTTTTCACAAAATTAATCTCAATAAACATACACCCCTTTCTTCTACTTTCACTTTTTTAATTTTTTCTCTTTTTTATCCAACTAAATGAATGACTTGCCTCTCACTATTTTCTCTGATTTCTCTAGGCAATTAGAGACCATCCCACACTTTCTTACTTTGACTTTTGTCAAATTACTTGCTAATCACTACATGTTAGTAATTTATAGATTTATTATGGTTTGTTTCTTTTTTTATTTTCTTAAATTCTTTTAATTTTCACGGGTTGTAAATTTTTAATTTAAATTTATTCAAAATTAAATTATATAAAATTCAATTAAATTATTTTTTCAAAGTTATAGTATACTAAATATAAAATTTCTTTCACAAATAAAATTTGCATGTCATTTATTTATAAATAAATTCTATAATTTAAATTTATTTATTTTAAATATAGTAAAAATAAAAAATAAAAATAATTTTTAATTAAAAAATTTAAAATTGAAAACTTACTATCTAAAACCTAGATAGTAAGTATTGACGCAACGGTAAATGCTATCGCTGTGTGACTTGAAATTACGTATTTGAATTATAAAAATAGTCTCTTATAATTATAAAAGAAAACCGCATATAAAAATTTAATAAATTCTACCATTCTTCATTCAAAAGTAGAAGAAAATATTGAAGAAAAAGAGGGCTATGGTGATTTTTGTTAATTGAAAAAAGAAGAAGAAAGAAATTGCAGTGTGGTGCGGTACATATTTTTATGTGCAAGAAAAACCCTTTTCTGGTAGTCAGCAACAAAACCCTAAACAGTGGAATTCTCTCTCAATTGCGAAGTAGAAAAGGTGCAACTTTCTAAATTGAACTATTTTTTATTATAATTATTTTTAAATTAATAACGGGTGGGGTTTTTGAACAATTATTTGCTTAATCTCTGTTTGTTTTCCTGGAAAAGTCCGGGAAACATTTATCTAAAAAACAGAATCTTGGTTGAGCTACACACCTGAGTGTGAATCAAAAAGCTATGCTTAGGCTTCATTTTTTAGCCTATGTTTGGATGAGAGTAAAATAGAGGGGAAATTGAATTTACTTTAATGAAGGGAAGGAGAGTAAATGAGAGGTGAAATTGAATTTAGGTTAAATTTACTCCCCCCTCATTACCCTATCATTTCTTATAACAAAGAGAAAGTGAGGAAAATTGAATTTCTTTTCTCTTCCTTTACTTCTATTTACTCTCATCCAAACAAAGGCTTAATTCAAGATAAATAGTTCAATTTTTTCGAGCTTCGTTATCCATAACTCAAAAATAAAAATTGGAATGTTAATTGGAATAAACGGTGAGTTTTGGATTTGATGAACTTTTAGAGATGGCTTTAGGCTACATATTGCCTTTTAAAGAACATAATATTTTGAAGAATGAATGAATCGCAATTGTGTTTCTATGAATATGTCTTAATGCCCTTGTAATTTTGCACTTTGTACCTTCTGTAAAAGCTTCTGCAATGGCATCCAATGCGAGTGACTCTATGGAACAGCAACAACCATCCCAGAAGTTGCAAATATACTCTACCTCTAACACCGGAGTTACGCCCTTCTGGAAAGGTATCTCTCTCTCTATCTCGCTGTATCTATCTGAGTTGCACACAAACACATTCTGCCCAACTTAATTCCGTATTTTTCTTTGCAGAGAAGTACGAAAGGGATGCTAAGAAGTATTGGGATATCTTCTACAAGAGACATGAAGACAGAGTAAGGTTCTTGGCCCGCTTGCTAATGCTACTATTGTGTATTTTAGAATTGTGTTCTCTCTTGTATATTGCTGTTTGGTAATGTCTGTTAGTATGATGCACTGGAAATTGATTAGAAGCTATTCTATGAGGCGCTTTATGCTATTTTTGCCTAAATTGTTTTCTTTATTTATGGACTATGATTTTTCATCATGTTTTCTATTGTTTGTTTTTATTCTTCAGTTTTTTAAGGATCGGCATTACTTGGATAAGGAATGGGGTCAACATTTCACTGTGCGTGTTGAGAAAATGAAAAGGAAGAGAGGATGGGTTTTCCATAGTTATTGTTTCCTTATTTTTTGTAATCTTGTAAATTTTTAACTTAATCGATTTTATATTTTTAGGGAGGAGGGAGAAAAGTCGTTCTACAGGTAAAAACTATCTAAGCTTTTTGACATCATATAGTTCCCTAATGGTTTGTTATTGATAACTAATACTGATTAACAGGTTGGTTGTGGAGCTGGGAACACCATTTTTCCTCTAGTTGCAACCTACCCTGACATTTTTGCCCATGCATGTATTTTTCACCATGTGCTGTTAACTTGGTTAAGGTTTGATTACTTGAGTTTATACTTCTGATGCATTGAAATTATATGTGATTGAACATAATCATGAATTTTACTCTCTTTATTGTTGTTGTTATTTTCGTATTGGATGGTTAGCAAGAATCTAGCTTCTGGGGTACATGTTGGAATTGTCATTTAAATTTTATGGAGGAGAGCTTTAGAATTGATAATTAAAGGAAAAGTTGTTTTTTTGTTATTTAAAAATTTTTCGTTATTTACTGAGTCTTGATGAATTGAGCTCAATACTGTAATGCTAAATTCTACAAAGTTTTGATCCCTATTTTGATGGGGTTGGCTATACAGATTATTTTTCTCCTTTTTGCTTGGTTTTGGTTTTTATTCATAACAAGGTCCACAGTCACTGAACTTTTCACTATTTAGACCCATGTCATCCTAGGTCTACCTTTGTTTCTTTTTCAGCAGTGCATTTGTTGGTTCATGATGAACACACCTGTAATATCTCAGTCTCCTCTCTCTCCACCAATTTTGATGGAATTTTTTTCATTCAATGTTCTATCCACCACACACAAGGTTTTGCCATGAGTTATGAATTAAAAAGTGGTGGTTGACAAGACTGCATTGACATCTGCAACTCAATCTTGATTGGGAATATGTTTTATATGTAGAATAGTGGAATATAGAGGATTTTTACCTTGAAAGATTTCATCTTGATCTAATTCATTATTCTAATCCATTCTTTTGCTTGTTGCAGACACATAATCATAACAATGCTATTAGATTGCCAGTTATGATTTACAGATATTTACATGCTTATCGTTGCATTAGTTTCTTCCAGTTTGTTGATTGATAACTGTTGTCCAACCAACTTTGTTTTTTGAGCAATTTGCTCTCTTGCCTTAATGCTTAAGCTTCAGCCATTAATTCTCTTCCTCACTTTATTTAACTATCTTTTTAAAGCAGATATTTGTCTTGTCTGCAGTGTCCCCTGAGAAGATGCCTCTTGTCTTGCAGAATATTAAGAAAGTTCTCAAGGTAAGTAATTGACTGTAATTGGATTTTTAATTGTATCATGAACTTTTTATGATGAATTCTTCAGTAGAAGTGACTCCTACTTTTTCTTTTTCCTTTTCCAGCCAGATGGTTGTGTGCTGTTTCGTGATTATGCTATAGGCGACCTTGCTCAGGTAACTGATTTCTGCTTAAATTGAGACATGCTCAATTTCTATGTTCATCAACATTTGTTGACCATCTTGCTTTCATTTTGTCAGTTCTGCGACCCAGAATATTCGTGAGTTCTTTTCTTTTATCTTTTTTCTAAACATCAGTGCATATTTGCATATATGCTATGTAGTCAGAAATATTGGCTCACGTGCTTAAATGCATACAAGTCATTTGATGATGCAAAGTGAATCTGGTTCTAGATGTTTTAAGGTCAAAATCTCACATCAGTGTGCCACCAATTTTCTGAATGGGGGATGGAACTCGGGAAGAGTATCCTGATTTCAGAACATTAAGTTCTAAGCCTGAAAGAATGTTTAGTCCTACAAATTACAATTATTTAAAATTCATTTCTCTCTTTTGCCTTTTCTTTTCTTCCATTCTTTATTTGAGTGATTTTGCAACTGTCTGCTTTTGCTTTCCTTCGTGTTTCTTTTTCTCCCACTTTTTCTTTCTCATTTCTATGTGTCTACTGTTGCTTGTGATCCTTATATAAAAAGCTCCTTCCATTATATCAACAGGAAAGATTCATTTGCAAGGATCAAAAGATCAGTGAAAACTTTTATGTCAGGGTTGATGGCACTGTAAGTTCAGAAAACATGTACATTTTTTTTGTTTGGTTACCATAAATAAGGTAATAATGATCTCTCGTTCACATTCTTGGATTCTCAAACTTGGCCCCAATATGGATATAGAAATCAAGCAAAGCATTTTCTTGCTTATTTTTTCATTCCAGTATCCTTCATTTCTGATCCAATTCCTGATTATCTGTAGTCGTGGTAACCAAGCAGGGCCTGAATAGTTTATTTTTTAATTAGCCAGCTTGCTATATGATCTTTGGCCTCTACTTTTTCAGCACGCTTTTTACTTCTCAAATGACTTTTTGGCAAGCTTGTTCAAAGACAATGGATTTGACGTTGAAGATCTTGGTTTTTGTTCCAAGCAAGTGGAGAACCGGTCACGTGAATTGGTGATGAATAGGTAAATGATGAATAATATTAAGGAATGGGGAAGTCTTCTATCAAGTCATTGGTTAATCATTTTACAACTGGCTTTTCAATAACATCTGGTGTAATTGTATTGTCTAATTTTAGGCGTTGGATTCAAGCTGTATTCCGATTTTCAGGAATATCTAACCCTTTTTGTAAAAAACGCAGAACAGAGGAAGGCCTCCTTGGTGAAGAAACTGTTGAGCATAAGGTCAAGGATACTTTGAAAGATTTTGGGGTTGACATATCTGAGGGTTTGGCAGTTGAAATGTTTGGAATTTTGCCTTCCCACGGTAAATTTTAACTGTTGCTTGATCCATTTTATTAGTTAACTATCAGTCTATTCCAAGAATCTGTTTGACCATGCTTCAAAGTGTTGTTTCAAATTAAAAGTAACACTCATGCAGCATGACTTTTTCTTATTTAATAAGTTTTTCTAGAGCAGAAATCTATTGTTAGATTTTTGCTGCTTTCCATTATTTTACGTTCGGAATCAATACGCTAAGATATTCTTTGAAGATACTGATTTGCATCTTTTCTTTTCTTTTTTCATTAATTTTTAACAAAAGGCTATTGAAGTTAAACTTGGAGGCCTGATTTTCAAGATTAATGTACTGTCCAAAGAATATCAGCACACATGTAAATCAACCGGCTTGATGCTTGGGAATCAGCTCGGATGATGGCTTCTTTTCTAGCAGGAAATCCAACTATTGTTAAAGGGAAAAAGGTACTGGAGTTGGAATGTGGATGTGGAGGCATTTGCTCTATGGCTGCTGTTACATCAGCTGACCTTGTAGTTGCTACTGATGGAGATACAAAAGCGCTTGACCTGTTGATGCAGAACGTTGCTTCTAATCTTAGACCGTCATCTTTTGCAAAACTAATTGTGAAGAGACTAGAATGGGGAAATAGATAACACATACAAGCCATTGAGGAGCTCAGTCCTGTTGGTTTTGATGTCATAATAAGCACAGATGTAACTTACATTCCTGAAGCTATTTTACCCTTGTTTGCAACTGCAAGAGAGCTAATATCATCTGAATGTAATGGAGAAGACCAGGAACATGCACTGATCCTCTGCCATGTCCTACAGCGTGTTGATGAACCATCTATAATTTCATCTGCATCTCAGTTTGGTTTTAGGTTGATTGATAAATGGCCAACAGGAATTTCTTCTAATTCACCTCAAAGCATCATTGGCTCTTGTTTCCCAGATGATGACGGCCATGAGTACATCCCAACCACAGCATTGAATATCATGTATTTCTGCCTGCAATAAAACTGAATTTATGTTCCCATTTTGCCATTACTTTTTCTTGCTAAAATCTAAAATGTAGTACGAAGACAAGTTAGAATATTCTTGTTTTGTATTGGCATGATTTGATTCTCGTTCTGTAATAGCATTATTATTTTTGTTTTATCATTCTTCCATAAGGTGATCGAGACGCGAAACAAAGTTGGCACAATAAAATGCATAAACAAATTGTCATTTTCCATCATTGAATTTATGCTCTCTCTTTTTTTCCAAGATCTGAAATTCCATTCTATACTTTTCTTGATTTTATTTTGAGAATTATTCGTAGCTGTACGTCAGTTATGAACCTTTCTTCAGCCTTTTGATGTACGCTGCTGATTCATATGTAAAATTCACATAGCACTGTACAACTTGTATAGCAAAAAAATAGAAACTTCCCTGAGTGGAGAATTTCAAAAGTTGGTGAGGAACTGAAGAACAAAGTCAAAAGCAACTTTAATTATATATGTAACTAGTCAAATATTAATTCATCGAGGTGCAGCGCAATTTATGAATATTGCTGTATTAAGACCTACGATTCGTCATTGTCAAAATTAAAGTTGACAACACAAGTGGTTAAATTTAATAGAAATGTCCATTCTAAGTTTAATGTCAAACCCTTTTCTGTCTCTAATGAAAATAGGTTTCTTGCTTCAACCAATCCATAACACACTCTTCATTCTCCATATTTAGCTTTCACATTACTAAATTAAATTACCTCTCAATTGTCAGTCTCTTTCATTACAGTTTGTTCAATTGTATTCTTATGAATAATTTGCCTAATTAAATCTTTTTTTCGTCAATCAAATAATACAATCAATTTTATACTTAACAATTTAAGTGACAATATACGTTATTTTTATTTTTTAATATCCCAATATTTTAATATACCTGTAATATATAAATATAAATTTCTAAAAGTAAAATATATTTTTGATCATAAGTTGATCTCGACACTGTTCCTCATAGCTCGGGGTTAAGGCACTTACAAGATAGAGAGAGGATTAAACTTCGCTGGAGAGACTTCAATACTTATTTTAAAGCTCGGCCTGTTTAAATGTAAAGAGAGAGTTACGTGAATAAAAATAATATTTTACCTGTAGGGTCGTATAGATAATAGTGAGAAAACCACCTTTGATGAGTATTAACAGGAATCACGTATTTGTTACTGACCTAATTGGAAAGCTCGCAGCAAGTACTATCCGATTAGGTACTTCCTTGAGCTCGGTATCTAAGAGTAGAAAACTTATCCGTTTTGAAGTGCAGTATCAAAAGTTCGGTACTTAAGGACGAAGAGCTCATCTCTCGTGGAATGCGATACCGGAATTTGGTACTAAAGGTCGCATCAATTTTTAATATACTAATAATTAAGCTTTTGCAATGAAATTAGCTTCTTCTTTTTTTAAATCTCCCCATGCAAGCACCTGTTAGGAGTTCACCGGCTCCCGAACACTTAAGCTAATATGAGCATATGACTTCGAACTACTTGAGTATATACAAATTAAATCATCTACTTGAGTATATACACTAAAGAAACAAACACAGTAAGCCACCATTTCTTTCCTGGAAAATATATATTTTAGGATTTTTTTTCTCCATTGAAACATCTTAGAAAATTAATAATTGAAAAATATTTTTCTTTTTTAAATAAAAAATGGCATTAAGGAAATAGTTTTTTTTTTTTTATAAAAAAAATCATCTTTTTGGAATTGAATCAAGTAGGATCACAAAAATGGTAAAACACTCTATATTAAATTTTAAGATAATTAACTTAAAATTTTTGATTAAATTAAAACAGTTTTTTATTAATTTTTGATCATAGGAAATAACTTTTTCATTTTAAAAGCAAAAGACATTTTCTAGAATTTTCACAATATAAGAATAAAATATTTCTCCAAATAACTCAGATATAAATGTATTTTTGCCGCTTAATTTATTGATCATCACGAATCATCATTATGAGGCATTGACAATCACCTTAGATTAAAGACAACAAGCTAGCTAATATATGTATAAATAATATATATAGGTTGAAAAATATAAAATTCTTAAATTTAGAAACTATATATAGACTAATTACTTAGATCTATTTTCTCTGAAATCCTAGATTAATAAATCTAGCTTTGAGAGTGTTGAACCTAATACACAAATCAATATCCATATAAATAGAATTAAGTACTCATTTTCAGGGCCGGTGAAGGCCCTGTGCAAAGTGGGCTACTGCACAGGGCCCTCAGCTTGCACAGGGCCCCAATTTTTTTCTTTTTTTTTAATAGTAGGTTTTATGCCTACTATTAGTAGGTTTTAATAGTAGGTTTTACAATTTTTTTTTTTAGGAATAGGGTCTAATTTATTCTGTTTTTCTCTAAGAACAGGGCCCCTTAAATATTTAAGACGGCCCTGCTCATTTTATATAAAACCAATTAGTTTATATTAAAATCTAATTTATACCACTTTATATATCACTATAATTTATTATATTTTTCCATTGTTAAATTTTTTATATTCTCCAACATTAAAAAAGGTTGCAAGATGATTGTTATTATGTTTATTTATTGATAAAAATGTTAATTAAATCTGATTTTATTGTCCACGTACATTTGATTTGGTGAGTATAAGTAAATTGTGTAAAAATTTTATTAATTAGTTTCATTTTTGATAAAAAGTTTTTATTTAGTATTAAAATTATATGGTTTTCAAAATTAAAATTTTATAATTAAAAAATTAAATATGTTATTCAGTTATTTTTATATATTTATGACTGAAATATGTAAAATTTATTCTAAAAATAAAATTTGATAATATCTACTTAACATTTTCAATATACTATATTTCTCATAAGAAGTGAAACCATAAATTCGAAAAGAAATGTCATTAATTTATGCGTGCAACATGTCCTAACATAAACTTAATAATAAGATGAAATTTGCATTTTGTACTTTGGTTGTAATCACATGATACTCTTTTACCTTTCTCCTAGGGTTTATACTTGTTTCTTTCAATTTTAGGTCTAAAAAGGCTGGCGAGAGTTTTAAATATACTATTTATGATTAATTTTCTTCTTTGTGTGTGTGTGTTTTTCATGGTTTGGTTTGGCTTTAGATCTAGATTTTCTAAGGCTTTCATATCCTCCTTCATGGAGGGTATTTTTTGGTATCTAGATTTGATTTTGTGGAGTGATATTTAAAAAAAGGCTTCAAAAAATCTCTTTGTGGTGGCTCTGCCGTTCATGGAAGACAATGGGTTTTAGTCATACACAAATTTTATCTTGCTGCACTCCAAAGCTTTTTCAAGTTTCAATTTTAGATTTTTTTTTTAACTTTTCAAGTTTATCTCATTTTGCTCAAAAGCAAGTCTATCTGTCCTAAACTATCCTTAGGGTTTGGAGTTAGATCCATTTTTCCTTGTGTTTTACCCCTAGTCAGTACCCAAGGAAGAAGAAGAGTTTGATTTTCGATTTAACCCTCTTTTCAAACTCAATTACATAGATATATATGAGTTCTCTTCGATGATCTCCTTCTCTTGGAAGAAATACATATTTATTCCCTTACTTTCAATCGTGTTTACATTTGAAAATGTTTGGGACCATTAGCATGAGAAGATTAATTTCTTTTTTTTGTGCTAAATTTCTTCTTCTGGAGTGTTGGTTAAGGGCCTTAGCCTTGCTTTTATTAGAGGCCGATCCATTGTTTTTTGGTGGCCATTAGGTAAGAGGCTTTGTTTGTGCTCTGGAACTCCTAGGGATAGGATGAAAGATTTGTCTTCTGTGTGTTTTTGGCTCCTAGAATATCTTAGGCTCTCTGTATTTTCTGTTTATAATCTTTAAAGATATTTTCTTTACCTGATAAAAAAAGATGTCTTAATAAGAGAATATATGCCAAATAGATGGCATATAGCTTAGTCAATGTCCACAGTTTCCTTAAAAATGTGGCAAGGATATTGGACTCAAATCCTCTCCATCCTCCATTATGTTAAGAATTCTGGTCAATTAATTTGGTAGTGAAAATAATTATAGATATGAATTATTCCATTATGAAACTTGCAATATTTAAGTATATTTAATTTTTTATGCATAAAGCATATATTTTATATGTATAATAAGAATAACCCATGAGTAAGAAAAATAATAAAAAGAAGAATGACAAACTTAACAGAATCCAATAATGGGTTAATTAGGGTTACCAATAACCTTCAAGGGTACTAAAGTTTTCTGGTGCTAAAGTTCATTCTATAATTGGTCTTAATACCTTAAGTTATATCACAAACCAAATTTATAACAATAAATAAATATACAAAGTAAAATAACACAAGCTTATGACGTTCTCAAAATTTAAATTGCGGTCAACGATTAAAAAAAACACAGCTCTGCTTCTATTTGCAGAAGTCGTTTATAGCTAAACGACAATCATTTGAGTAAGTACCAAAACCGTGACTGGCTGCTGACTGACTGGTTCTTTGGCTTTTGATTTTGATTGCTTTGCATTTATATGGAAGACTACTAGTCTTCCATATAACAAGATACAATGAATTGCATTATCTTTAGTATTTATATTATATGAATGAATTACATCCATATCAAACACACCAAAAAAAAAAAAAGAAAAAAAAAACTAACCCTTGAAATGAAAAAATTTCATATAATAAAAATCGACTGTTATAAAAATTACATATAATATAAATCGACTGTTATTCTCGAAAAAATATATTAGATTATATATTTAAAATTCTATATGATATTAATGTTACAATTGGACAAATTCAGAAACGATCGGTGATATACGAGTTTATATCAAACTTTTACATGCAAATTTATATAATTTTTTACATGATCTTGTTATACAAAGACGACTTATGTTCACAAATTAATTACCATTGAAACATAATTATTGTTTGTATTCATACAGATTTTATACACTCAAATGGCACTGGTTATCATCATATATATCTCTACTCCATAGCAATTGCAGTATTAAAATGAAAATCTCTAATTCATTTTTAATCATGAAGGTAGTTTGACAGCAGGGTATGTATTATATAAAAAGAATAAGACTCCATTCAAGTAGCTAATTATGAAGCCAGAAGTTTTTTATAAACAGGTGAAATTTCAGAAATTTACAATTCTTTTTAAGTAAAAGAACATCATAAGGCGTGATCAATACATTATTAATGGGAAGTTAATTAAACATTATGTATTTTTTCTAATGAATAAGCAATGCATTTAATATTTTAAAAAAATTGGAAATTCAAATCTACTACTATATCCTAATTGCTAGGAATTTTTTTTTAAAAAAAAGAAAAAGAATGAAGAAAAAGATATATATTTATATATAGACTGCATATACATACACAAAGTTAAGAAATAAAATGTATACAAAAAATTTGTGGTGGTAGCAAGTGGGAACACAATTCAGCTGTGTTGTTTGATAGAAAAATCATGTCTCCTCCCTGCAGGACCAGAAACTGCATACCTTTGCTGTCTCAGATATTGTTAAATAATACTATAAACAATTAATTAAAACAATGAATAAATAATTTTTGCCAGTTTATATATAAAATCACATGTACCAATAATAGTACTAACATCCATTGACAGACAAATGCTTTTACAATACAATCAGATCCTGTGATTATAATAATCCCACACAAAAGAATATTTGATTATTTACTGCTACTGAAATTGATTGATTTTCAAGTGCTTTTTGAGATTTGAATTGGATCAGAGAAGCCTAATTAGCCAAAACCCTGTTAATAATTAATTTCTTTCTCAAAAATTTCAAAATAGACTATACTTATTATTCAGAACTATTAGTAGCCAGCATCAGTTCTATGCATGTTTAGCTTATAATTTTCTTTTCTTTTAATTTATTATTGAAGTATATGATATAAAAAAACATGAGTGAAAGATCAAAATTAAAACTGTGATAAGAGATTAAGACCAACGAATTAATTATCTTGTTTGTGTGCAGTGGGAAAATAGACATATATATATATATATATATATATATATTGATTGTTTAAAAACGTATCTAAGCAAAGAATTAACACAAACTGCTATTGAGTTAATGTCTGTGTGGTCGCGTTTGTGCCTTTTAATACGAAGGTTTAGGAGTTCAAATTCCTGACAGCAACCAAAAGATTAGCAAAAACTAGAACAAATTATACATCAAACTGCATATAATTATTAATCGAAATTAGGGATTAAAGAAATCTAAAACAAATTAAAAATTAAGATTTATAAACAAACATAGAATCAAAGATATACAAAGAGATAGAGAAAAGATGGTGGGGTGACAGACAGAGAGTGAGCACGCAAAGCTTCGAGCATGAAAATCATGCAAGAAAATGCCATGTGTGCTCACTCTCTTCTGTCACCTCCCTTACCCTTTCATTTTCTTAAAACCCCTTTTATAAAATATACAAGTAAGCAGCCAGTAGGATCTTGCACAGTCCGAATTCAAACAAAACCCAAAAAAAAAACCCTATTTTGGTAATACTTGTACTGTTCCATACACAGATAGTAATAATATCTCCTGTACTGGAACAACTGCTAAATTTTGCTAGCTTTCTAGCTTGTGTATGTACAAGGGATGGCATGTTGGGCCTTTATATAGAATAGGGAAAGAGCACCTTCCTCATATAATATTAATATACAAATGGTGTTTCGAGAAAGAAAAAGGAACCAAAGGCATATTAATTAAATAATTGTATAATATATTATATGTAAATGTCGATTTGTTTGATCCATAACCAGTAACCATACACATTAATTCAAGTTACTTTTACCAATGCAGCTTGCAAGTCTAAATCTTTAACCCCCACAATCCGATTAGGCTATCTTTCTTTTTCTTTTATCATCTACTTCAATTCTATCTCTTCCACGTGCAACTTTGGTCATCTTGTCTTCTATATTTAATATGTTTTCCACCTGACCAATCAGCAGTTCCCTCCATATAACATCATATTCATCTCCATAACTATGACCTTATATATATAGATACACACACACGCACACACTCGTGAATACATAAATTAATCGTATCCCATATTCTAAATAATTTTTCAGAATTTTGAATTTCAATTGAAAAAGCAAATCAATAAAAGATATATATATATGTATACTTCCTTGAAGAATTTTCTTTTGGCAGAAGATTTTAAGCCGGAAATTTCCATTTCCTTTTCTTGTTTTTTCAATTATTTTATGTTTATATTTATAATTATATGTTGCTTACTTTTCATATTACTCAAATTATTGTTCTTATTTGTGATTTTGTAACTAAAATAAAAAAAAAGTTATAGAAAAAAAGATCAAATAATAAGAAATTAAGAACTCATGAACACGAGGATATAGGAGAAGGGTTCTCTTCTTAATCCCAAAGTTAATTTGTTGCTGTTGGCATGGATAAAAAGCAAGATTAATATCACTATTTGGTGAAAGATTTAAATATTATATAGCATAGATTAATTATGCTTACAGTACTTTATTGACCAATCATATATTACAAAATTATTTAATTATAACACTTTATATCTATGCTTTATTATTTTTATTAGTTAATTTTCAAATTCAATTCAATCATAAAACTATTTTATCTAAGTTTATGGGAAAATTATTGAGGCTCACAATCAAATACAATCCATCTCTCATAAATTTATATCATAATCACTCAATTGTGAATATAAAGTACATTATATTCATGTAAATGTATTCCTTCCTTTTCTTACATTTAAATTTTAATGTATTCTATCTATTTTTACTTTTTATTTTAGTCATTGTCATTACTAAAAGAGTCAAAACATCATTCATTCATTGCTGGCATTTTGTAAAATCTATCAAATGGCTATAGAAGGAATTTTTTTTTAGGGAGAGAGATAAAAGACATTAATTTTATAAGTTTCTCCTAGATTATATATGACTAATTAAAAAATAATAATTATTAATAATTGATCAATCACATCATTAGAGAGGATCCTTATCCCCATTATTGAAAAAGTTCAAACTTAATTAGATATGTCTTCAAACGACATATCAAATCAAATCCAAACTAATCAATTTTCCAATAGAAATAAAACACAAATAGAACATATGTTTAGTTTTCATTTGATTATTATTGCACGATTGTATACGGTAATAGTTGGTAATTAATTAGACCAAATCCGATTAAATTAATTACAAAAGTTATTCAGCGGAGCATATCAATTTAATTATATACAATTTCTATATTCTACAAGAAAGAGAATTATAAATGACTTATAAGATCCATATTTCAAGTAAAATTTACATAATTTTTTTTTTATAAATGACTTATAAGATCCATATTTCAAGTAAAATGCACATAATTTTTTTTTTATAAACATATAAGTTTGTGTGTGCATATATTACCTATTCATTTTACTCTTGAAAAATAGACTGGCAATTGTGATTTGTCCCTCCCCGTCACAAGATCAATTGGGTATGGAGAACCCATATCTGACTTGTAATTGTTCCTAATTAAACTCAATGTTTAAAACACCGAACAACAAGATTATTAATTATATCTAGGATTAATACATGCATACATACATACATATTAACTAGAGAAATCAATTTTATAATTAAATAATTTCTAAATTAGCACATAGTTTTCCTCTTAATATCCTTATCAGATAAAAGAATTATTAGATTAGTAAATTTTATGATTTTTCTTGAGATTTCCGTATAAATCGTGAAAATTATCAAGAAATCAATATGAAAGGAATTCTTATTTTTGTTTAATTAGTTAATATATACAATAAAAACAATAATAAAAATATAAAGTCTCAATTGCTATTAATTTAAATATTAATTCTACAACTCTTTTCAATTTCTATTCCAATTAATTAATCTTTAAGTTTACAATTAAAAAATTAAATATGCAAATAAAATAATAAATTCAAAATAATTCATATTTAAATAAATATTAAAACTTTTTTTATGATGGATAAATAAATAATATTTTCAATAAAAGATTATATTTAAGAGAAATCCAAAATCAATAATGAATTTTTGTTCACTATTTTCATCCCTAATTGAAATAGCAAAAATTAAAAACAAAGGAAATAGTTGTTATTAACCTATTTAATCTAAGGATGTCTAGGTAAATAAACACAAGCAGAAAGAAAAAAAAAATTCTCTATTAAGGTTTCAATTGAATTATAAAATTTATTATCACCTTTTAAAAGATTACAATATATATGTTTATGGTTATAAAAATCCTAATTGTAAATAAGAAAACTCAATAAAAAGATAATAGATTACCAAAAATAATATATATATATATATATAGAAACTAAATATTCATTGAGACATATAAAATATCAAAATGACTCTTTGATATAATAATTTTATAAAAAATAAATAAGAAAACAAACGGTTGTCAAAATTTGCTATATTTAAAAAAATACATTTTTAAAATTCTAAACATTAAAATTTAACTAAAAATGATAAACATGATCACCATAAAACTGTAATTTTAACTCGTTAACTCATTTTTCACTTAACCATATATAAATAGAGCTCAAATTGTAACTTTAACTTTTTGCTATAATTATCAAACTATTATATGAAAACTGCCTTAAAAAAATTAGAACCGCCTTTTCTGCATCATTAATATTATGGGTTATCCACTAATGATGTGCTTGTTTAGCACAAATCCAATGTAATATTATGGGTTATCCATTAATTATGTGCTGGTTTAGCATAAATCCAATGTACCTTCAAATATGCTAGCTGATGCTTTTGCTGACAAATACTGATGCATAAACTCAAACCATTTGCCTCTTAGCTTTCGTGGGTGGAAGTAACGTAATAATATTCGCGACTAAATCAAATTTTTTGAAAATAAAATTCAATTATAATAAATTAAATTAATAGCAAAGAAAAAGAATTAGAGGTAATGAATATATAAAATTAAAGAATGAATTGGGTAAAGATGAAGGGAACTTTACGCAAGTATCAAATCTAATCACAAATTCACAATTAATATATAACATATATAATACTCCCACCTAAGTTATTATGCTTTCAAACCACTGATTGGTTAATGCATTTTGTCAAATTATTCCTTTTTATCATTATTTTTTTTGTTAATTAATTAAAATAATAAAAAGCATATTTACTTTAATTAGTTGCTTTTTTGCGCCGTATTATTTCTTTTTTATATGCGGGGTTTGTTTTTTTCTATCTTTTTTTTTTTTGAGGCTGTGTTTATCTGTCATTGGTTTTTAAATATTTGTTTATTTATATAAATGATTTATTTTTTATTTTATTTTTGCCTTTATCTTTTTCCAAAGGTAAGGGACCAGCATGCACCATGGTTGGCTGTCTCATGTTTAAACATGGTTTTCAATTGATTAATTAATTCACGAGTGATGATCATTATTTTTTTTATATACATTCACGACGCCAAACAAAAAATTATAAATATTTACTCTTATTGATATAGTGAAATTAGAGTGATTAGTTTTAAAATTTTCAAAACTTAATTGACAAAGACAAAGAAAATCATATAAATATGAGAAACTCTTCAAAGAAATGAGTGTATAATTTGAATCTAATCTATTATATTGCGGGACAACACTCTTCAAGAAAGAATTTATGATTCGAATTTTAATCACTTCCATTACGAAACAGGCATTTAATTTATAAAAGTTTCTCATAAAAAATTATTTGCTTTATTATTTATACTAATATGATGTATATTAATTTTGATTTTTCTACCATTATGTACTTACTAATTTGAGGCGGAAGTTAATAATGATTTAATTACATTAGACAATTAGTTGATAATTTATATAATTCAAAAATCAATACTAATTAGGTATATATATAAACATAAACAAAAGAAAAATCGAAGGATATTGTTAATTATGCAAACCATATGCCAGCTTCAAGACAGTGTATACATATAGCTAAAAGGGTATTTAATTAACCAAATATTTTTTTATTAATTATATATAAGAAGAGAAGCTCTTAAGGCTCGAATTTAAAATTTAAGTAAAAATAACTCATATTAGCTAGGTAATTACCATTTCTAAGCTAGCTATAATTAGGAATAGAAATTATTAGTATTGTACTTGCAATAAAATGGTGGTAAGAATAAGAATGTATATGTATTATATATATAAAAACATTTCCCATTAAGGAACTTGCCCTTTTAGGATTGGAGAGGAAATTAAAGTGATTACAATACATTTTATTACTAGCAATAATTAGGTTTGATTCGTTTCAACAACGAATCAGAAATCAGAAATCATTCAAAGCAAAATCTAATTATCTCATTATTTCTCAAAAAAGCGTATTCCATTTGCATCGCCTAATTATGATATGATAAGCATGCACCTGATCCAGACACGTATTTTATTTTATTTCAACTTTATTATTATTATTATTATTATTATTATTATTATTATTATTATTATTATTATTATTATTATTATTATTATTATATATGTGGCATGTTCTAAAAATCTGATCCCTATCTCTTCCCACTTTCGGCAACAACAAAGATATATCAGGTATAAAAATAAAAATTAAACGTGGATCTTTGTCATGGCCACAAGTGGCAATCTAGGGTTTTAATCAATGCTCCATCTTTTTTTGGTGGTTGAAAACCCAACCATAAGAGTTTGTTGTCATAGCAACAACCATCTCTTTTCTTTTCTATCTATTTACTATCATTTTGCATAAAAATAATATGAAAAATTTGTTGTGCAGTTAGAAAATCTTAACCATTGGTTTTTCAATATATTTTCTCATGTAAATATATGAAATATATAACGTCAAATTATATATAATTATAAGATTAATATAAGATGGATCTTATATTCTCTCGTTTAATTATTAAGAATGTTTAAAAACTTTTTATAAATAAATCGGCGGCGGATGTGAAAGATTAGTAATGAAAAATGAAAAAAAGAAGAAGTAAATAATAAAGAGAAAAAAGAAAAGAGAGAGGAGTTGTGGAGGACCATAAATGATATTCCGAAGCAATAAGAAGGCGCATGTGAAGGAGTGAAGGAGAGCCATGTGCTCTTCACATGCATGGCTATACATTTTGGCTAAATCAAAATAGGTAGTGCAGGCCGTTGCATCCCCTACACAAATCCATTTCTATTTTCTTAATTTAATTTTTAATTTTTTGCCTTGTTGGAAAAGCTGCAAATTTTTCTTAATTTTTGCGAGAACCTCTGCTCTGGATAACAATGGCATGGACTGTTTTTGGACTGATCATCTATTCCATTTTTCCATATCATATATATTCTCTCTCTCTCTCTCTCTCTCTCTCAAGGCCTGCCTGCTTGCAGACATTCTAACATTTTTCTTTTGCGTTTCTTTAATTTTTTTTGGTACATTTGCGTTTCTTTAATTAATATAGCATATTCATGAACTTCATATATTTTTTATTACTTAATTATTGAATTAAACTGTGAACAGCAGTAGTATATTATTATATATTTATAATCTTTCGCTTCCAAGGCGTATCTAGCTAGCTATTAGTTTGAATTTTTTTTATATAAATTATTATTTTAAAATCGAGTAAAATAAAATTATAAGAACAATAATTCTTTCCATCTAATTTTAACATAATTACATATTTAAAATTTAAAATTTTTAATTAAGTCAAAATAATCTCTTACCAATTAATTTATTTTTTAACCCATGTATACTAGTTTATTTTTTAATACAACAATGTTGCATATTTTTTAGTTGCTACAAGTGTAAAATGTTGGATTATTTATATGGACTAATATTTATACATTAAATATAATATAAGCTTAAAATAATTTTATGTCATATATATACTATCATAAAAGGTTTGGCCCAAATATTAAAGTGATCTAATTTGGTTTAGGTTAATTATGGACATATTTAAGGTTATAAAGTATGGGTTAATATATGTGTAGATACTCTAATGTAATTTCTAATTTTATGATGGGCTAAATTGGAAATAGAAGTAGTATTCAAAAGACATTAGGGTTATGGTCCCCAAATTATGTGTTTGAGTTTCTTCTTATATATATCCCATCATATATAAGATAAGTTTTAAGTTTGAAGAGCAAAAAGATAAGTTTTAAGTTTGAAGAGCTTATAATTTCTCTAAAAAGTAAAACCTCTCAAACACATTAATTTGAAAGATCAAAACCATAAGGCTAAGGATTCAGATCTTCCATATGGATTCAGGTACGCTTCCGCTTTCAGTTTTATTTAATTATTCTTGATGATTTAACATGAATGATCTTGAATTGATGATGGTTTTCATCAATAGATTTTGATCCTACAATTGGTATCAGAGCTTATTCATGTTTAATCATTGAGATTCAAGTTATTTTATTGTTGTTTTGGATATGGATTAAGACTTGGTTCATTTGTGATAAAATTTTGGTTAAATTGAGTTGTGATTTATACAGTATATGTTTGTGGATATGTATAATTTTTTCTTCATATGGGTCCCATTAATTATTATGTGTTGAAATATTTCTTCATATGGGTCCCATTAATTATTATGTGTTGAAATTTTTCCTCATATGGGTCCCATTAATTTTTTTTCTTTATTTATGTACAAGCCCCACATGTTGAAATTTAGAAAAAGATGTATTTGACATGTTTGGATATTGATTAAATATATTTATATTTTATCAATTAATTTTGAATTTTGGAAATTTTAGATTTAAATAATGGAAAGATTATATATATATATTGAGATAAATTGATTGACACAATAAGGCTCACCAAAGTGAACTTAGTGGAGATTAATTTATTTTAAAATATATAAAGAGTTAAGTGTGTGTGACTAATGTGAATATAAATTGGCCCAAAGGAAAGTTTATATTCAACATAATCACATATGCTCTTGTGGTGATAAATATGTGATGATTATTTGGTTTTACATGTGAGCAATAAATCAGCCCAAAAGAGGATATATTGTTTGGCATGTTAATTTATCATCGATATTTAATTGTTATGCCAAGGTACCACTTGCAAGTTAATATTTTATCCAAAGATGAAATATTAATGGAGCGCCTGGTATCTTGAGATGGGGTTTACCATTATTTAAATTTATTATTCAACTTCAGTTATACTTTGAAAATATGTTAGTATATTGATTGTTTGTTTTGTTTTGGATTCAGTTAATGCTACCGCAGCTAATATTTCTGCCAACATTAATTCGGTTCCTATGTTAAATGGCACAAATTTTAAGGCATGGCAAGAGAGTGTTCTTATCACTCTCGGAGTCATGGATCTGGACTATGCGATAAGAGTTCAGAAACCCGCTGATCTTACTGATAAGAGTACTTCTGAGGAAAAGAGGGAGATGGAAAAGTGGGAAAGGTCTAATCGCATAAGTCTTATGATCATTAAGCGTGCTGTTCCAGAAGCTTTCAGGGGCACTATGTCTGATCAAGTGGATACAGCTAAGGGTTTCCTTGAGGATATAGAAAAAAGATTTGCTAAGAATGAAAAGGCTGAAACTAGTACAATCTTAGCAAAACTTATCTCTATGAGGTATACAAGTAAAGGAAACATAAGGGAGTACATTATGGAAATGTCACATCTTGCTTCAAAGTTAAAAACACTTAACTTGACCTTGTCTGAGGACTTGTTAGTGCATTTGGTTTTGATATCTCTTTCAGCACAGTTTAGCCAGTTTAAGTTGAGCTATAATTGCCAAAAGGAATCTTGGTCACTTAATGAGCTCATCTCACACTGTGTTCAGGAAGATGATAGAATGAAGCAAGAAAAGATACTAAGGACAAAAGGAAAGACAATAAAAGAAAGAAAAATAAGGAAGCTGCAGAAGCGCCACAAAAGAAACAAAATAAGGAACAAAATCAGATTACTTGTTTCTTCTGTGGTGCTCCAGGTCATGTGAAGAAGCACTGTACCAATTATCATGCATGGCGTGTGAAAAAGGGTAAGCTTCTTAATTTTGTTTGTTCAGATGTTGATTTGACTTCAGTGCCTAGACACACATGGTGGATAGATTCTGGTGCAACAATTCACATCAGTGTGTCTATGCAGGGTTGCCTGAGTTACCGAAAGCCTAATGATGTTGAAAGATACATCTACGTTGGCAACAGACAGGAGATTGAAGTTGAAGCAATTGGGACATTTAGATTATTATTAAGAACTGGTTTGTATTTGGATTTGAATGAGACTTTTGTTGTACCGTCTTTTAGACAGAATTTGATTTCTGTTTCTGTATTGGACAAATTTGGTTTTTCTTGTTCATTTGGAGATGGAAAATTTAGTCTTTTTCAAAATTCAAATTTATTTGGTTCTGGTTCTTTGTCTGGTTATGATAATCTATATATGATTGATACAATTACTTCATTTCATGAATTCTTGTCTATTAATACAATAGGCATAAAACGCAAATTAACAAATGAGAATTTAGCTTCGTTATGGCACAAGAGACTAGGTCACATCTCTAAAAGGAGAATTGAGAGACTTGTGTCTGACGGTATTCTTGATCCCCTTGATTTTTCAGATTTTGATGTGTGTGTAAACTGTATTAAGGGGAAACAAACAAATGTGAGGAGATTTGGTGCCAACAGGAAATCAAACGTCTTAGAACTAATACACACAGATATTTGTGGTCCATTCCCTAAGGCTTCTTGGAATGGACAACAATACTTTATTTTGTTCATAGACGATTTTACACGATATGGCTACCTTTATCTCTTACATGAGAAATCGCAATCCCTGGACATGTTCAAAAGTTATAAGGCTGAAGTTGAGAACCAATTCAACAAAAGGATTAAAAGTGTCAGATCTGACCGTGGTGGTGAATACTATGGTAGATATGACGGTTCAAGTGAACAGTGTCCAGGACCATTTGCGAAATTTCTAGAGGAAAGCGGTATCGTCCCACAGTACACCATGCCAGGTTCACCTACTATGAATGGTGTAGCTGAAAGATGAAACAGAATACTTAAGGATATGGTAAGGAGTATGATTAGTCATTCTACCTTACCAGAATCACTTTGGGGAGAGGCTTTAAAGACTGCAGCTTATATACTCAACAGAGTTCCAACTAAGGCAACTGCAAAAACTCCATATGAGCTTTGGACAGGTAAAAAGTCTAGTCTTAAGCATTTGCATATATGGGGATGTCCAGCTGAGGCAAGGCCTTACAAGCCAAATGAAAAGAAACTGGACTCAAGAACTGTCAGTTGTTACTTTATTGGATATTCTGAAAGATCCAGGGGTTACAAATTTTATGATCCCACAACTAAGGCTATATTTGAGACGGGAAATGCCCGATTTTTTTAGGATGTTGAGTTTGCAAGGGGAAAAAGAGTTAAAGACTTTGACTTTGAAGAGGAATATGTAAATATTCCTTTAATTGCTCTTGACAATAATCAAGAACAATACTCCATACCTGAGATTGTTCAAGATGTAATTCCAGACAATGTCATTGAATCTCCCACTCAAGTTCAAGAAATTGTTCCAGAAGAACAAACTCTACAACCTCAAGAAACATTTCCATTAAGAAGATCCACTAGAGAAAGAAGGAATGCAATACCAGATGATTATATTGTATTTCTCCAAGAACGTGAGGTTGATATTGGAGTGATGGAAGATGATCCAATCAACTTTCATCAAGCCATGGAAAGTCCTAACTCTCAAAAGTGGATTAATGCCATGAATGAAGAGATAAAGTCCATGAGCGATAATGACATATGGGATCTTGTCCCATTTCCAGAAGAACAAACTCTACAACCTCAAGAAACATTTCCATTAAGAAGATCCACTAGAGAAAGAAGGAATGCAATACCAGATGATTATATTGTATTTCTCCAAGAACATGAGATTGACATTGGAGTGATGGAAGATGATCCAATCAACTTTCATCAAGCCATGGAAAGTCCTAACTCTCAAAAGTGGATTAATGCCATGAATGAAAAGATAAAGTCCATGAGCGATAATGACGTATGGGATCTTGTCCCATTGCCTGAAGGTTCGAAACCCATTGATTGTAAATGGATTTTTAAAACCAAGAGGGATTCGAAAGGTAATGTGGAGAGGTACAAAGCACGTCTTGTTGCTAAGGGCTTTACACAGAAAGAAGGCATTGATTATAAAGAGACTTTCTCTCCAGTTTCCTCGAAAGACTCTTTTAGGATTATAATGGCTTTAGTGGCATATTTTGATCTTGAGTTACATCAGATGGATGTTAAGACTGCGTTTCTCAATGGCAATATTGATGAAACAATTTATATGGTGCAACCAGAAAATTTTGTATCAGGTGATGCAAAGTCTATGGTTTGTAAATTAAAGAAATCCATCTATGGGCTTAAACAAGCATCTCGACAATGGTATTACAAGTTTCGCCAAGTTGTCATCTCATTTGGTTTTGAGGTAAATTTGGTTGATGATTGTATATACCATAAGTTCAGTGGGAGTAAGTATATTTTTCTGGTTTTATATGTTGATGACATATTGCTTGCCAGTAATGATATAGGCTTATTGCATGAAACCAACAGATTTCTAGCTAAGAACTTTGAGATGAAAGATTTTGGTAATGCATCTTTTGTATTAAGAATCCAAATACATCGAGATCGTTCTCAAGGTGTACTTGGATTATCACAAAAGGCCTATATTGAAAAGGTTCTAAAGAGATTTGGCATGCAAGACTGTAAACCAGGAGATACCCCTGTGGCTAAAGGAGATAAGTTTAGTCTTGATCAGTGTCCTAAAAATATCTTTGAGGAAAAGGAAATGCAGAAGATTTCTTATGCTTCAGCAGTAGGGAGTCTGATGTATGCACAAGTTTGTACGCGTCCGGATATTGCGTACATTTGTGGAATGTTAGGCAGATATTTGAGTAATCCAGGAATGGATCACTGGAAGGCAGCCAAAAGAGTTATGCGGTACTTACAGAGAACAAAACATCATATGCTCGCATATAGAAAGTCGGATAAATTAGAGATTCTTGGATATTCAGATTCCGACTTTGCTGGATGCCAAGATAGCAAGAAGTCTACATTAGGTTATGTTTATCTGCTTGCTGGTGGAGCTATTTCCTGGAAAAGTGCTAAACAGTCACTTGTAGCTCCTTCCACCATGGCAGTTGAATTTGTAGCATGCTATGAAGCATCTAATCATGGAATATGGCTGCGAAATTTTGTCACTGGGCTGCGAATTATGGATAATATTGAAAGATCACTTAAGTTATTTTGTGACAATAAATCAGCAGTTTTATATTCCAATAACAATAGGAGCTCGACGAAGTCAAAGCATATTGACATCACGTTCTTAGTTGTTAAAGAAAGAATTCAAAGTGGACAGTTGTCTATACAGCATATTGGTACAAACTCCATGATTGCGGATCCGCTTACTAAGGGACTACCACCCAAGGTATTTCTGCTCATATGGGTGTTACGTCATTTGAAGAAATTCAGTTTTAGTGGGAGTTTTGTATTATGATTTCTTGTAATAGACAAACTTTGGTTATGTTATGCTTGATTTTCTGCAGAAATAAAGTTTTTAATTTATTCACATTTTGAATTTGGCATGATGTGGTTTCATCATGGTTTTAGGAGGATCAATTGGAAATAGACATGTTTATATCACATTGCATGTAATTTCCATGCTACACATCCATACTTGATCTATGTCATTTGGTTATATTGGTAAATGTGATCAAGGATAATTTTATTATGATGCAACTATAATAAATAATGCCTTGGTTCTATATTGATATAGCTAATGGACGAGATTGTTCGGAAAACCATTTGGTTATGATAGATAAGGTTTGAGCTCATAAGGTTATATTATGGCATAAGATTATAAAGTTGTAAAGTTATATTTATGTACAAATATAGTCCAAGTGGGAGATTGTTGGATTATTTATATGGACTAATATTTATACATTAAATATAATATAAGCTTAAAATAATTTTATGTCATATATATACTATCATAAAAGGTTTGGCCCAAATATTAAAGTGATCTAATTTGGTTTAGGTTAATTATGGGCATATTTAAGGTTGTAAAGTATGGGTTAATATATGTGTAGATACTCTAATGTAATTTTTAATTTTATGATGGGCTAAATTGGAAATAGAAGTAGTCTTCAAAAGACATTAGGGTTATGGTCCCCAAATTATGTGTTTGAGTTTCTTCTTATATATATCCCATCATATATAAGATAAGTTTTAAGTTTGAAGAGCAAAAAGATAAGTTTTAAGTTTGAAGAGCTTAGAATTTCTCTAAAAAGTAAAACCTCTCAAACACATCAATTTGTTATATCAAAACCATAAGGCTAAGGATTCAGATCTTCCATATGGATTCAGGTACGCTTCCGCTTTCAGTTTTATTTAATTATTCTTGATGATTTAACATGAATGATCTTGAATTGATAATGGTTTTCATCAATAGATTTTGATCCTACATAAAATATTCGAGCTACATGCTTATTTGATTGGAGTGCGTTTAATTTAACTTTTCATATGCCACTTTAAATTCCTAACATAAAAAATTTGCTAAAATGATCAATAGTAAAATGATTTGTAAATAAGAAGAATTCTTATTGCTTTGAGTCTTACGTCTATTTAAATATGAAAATATATTTTAAATAACGTGAAAATAAAAATTCATTAATTTTAATAGATAGATTTTGAGGTTAGTATTTGACGTAGCAAAAGTCAAAAACAAGAAAAATTAAATTTTTTATAAACTTATTTAATTTATAATGTCCAAAAGTATAGAAAAAAACAAGTGCTTTTCAAAAAACATGGCTTGAAGTTTTGAAAGATTCTTTCCTAATTGAGAAATTTTGATTTGTTATTAAGTTTTAACTGATTGATTAAATCTGTTAGGGTTTTTTGGCCCTTCTCTTTTTTTTTTTTCTTTTATCCCATTTTTCTTTTTTGCACATGTAGAATAATAATACTAATAGCCTTATGATTTGCGGCAATTTCTTTGGTGCTCCCACCGTATTAATACACCATGCAAAATTACCGTTAGATTAACATGAGAAGCATTTTCACGCCCTAGGATTGTTAAAAAAACTAAATTAACTGGTTAATACATTGAATTTAAAAATTAATTAAATGATTTAAAAATATTATATTTAATTTGAAAATATTGATAAATAGAAGTGATAAATGGTTTTATCAATAATACTCACTTCCAATATTAAACAATCAATTTATAGATTATGTTTATTTTCAAAAAAAAAATCATGATCAATTTAAAGGAGCAAAATGATTTTAGATTAACTCAATTTGTATTTTTTTTTCAAGTCACTCCTTTATATACTAATACCACTCCTTATAAAATAAAAATATATTTATTGTAGCTCATATCGATATGCTAGTTGTTTTAGTTATACTTTGAAAATTTATATAATATATCATTTATAAAAACTAAAAAAAATGATATTGTATTCAAATTGTACAAATATACTTATTTGATTTTGTAATAAAAAACTGGTTTGGATTAAAAAATTTAATCATTAGTTCAATATTATTTCAAAATATAAATTATTTAATTAGGTTATCTAAATATATATCTATATTAACAACATAATTTTATTATATCAAGCAAAATTATTTAATTAGCCACTCGGGTTTACTGTTGAATAAATTCATTATGAATTCGACTTTGACGCACGAAGCATGATGGTTAATTTTACCATTTAAACTTTAGCTTAGATATAATAAAAATTTATCAATTTAACATTTTATAAAAATATTTAAATTCCTTCATTAATATTAACTCAAAAAATGAATGGTCTCACTAATATAATATATTTTTAGATTCGTCACTGATTTGTGAAATATGTATTTCATCATCATTTATTTATAATATCATTTTCTTGTATCAGTGCATTAAACTAGTGGACCGAAGCCATGTGAGCCCAGTTGAATATCTATACATCTTGTCTATCTCCAAGAGCAAAGCCTAATACATTGTCTAGCCCATGATAGCAAATTCGAAAGCCCGGCTCGTGTGTATAATCGGATCAAATTACTTGATTATTAAGAGAAAGGCTAACAGCTTTCCATCTCGCACATTAAAACATCGCTAATTCTAAGCCTACAAAAGGATATTAAGATTTTAGATTTTAAATAATTTCAGTTACAGTTTGAATTAATTCAACTTTTAAAGTAAAATTTTCAATGCAATAAAAATCTTAAAAGAGTTACTCTGATCACTTTGTCCTCTTTCCATTTTTCCCCCATGCTTCTCCTTGCAGGCATAGAAAGTTGTCATGCTTCGAAAATGTGTGGCTTAGAGACACTAAGTGTGTTCCGTTAGTTAAAGATTCCTGAGCCGTCTCTGCTGGGCTATATTTTAAAGGTTCATTAAAAAAATATTAAATGATGATTTTAATTTAAATATTATTTAGTATATTATGTCTTTAAATATGTTTAATTTATTTATAAATTAAATAAAAATATTATTTTAATAAATAATTGAGCAAAAAAAAATTCAATATCAATTCATATTTTCGCACAAATTTAAAAGATATATTTATAATTTCTCCCATTAATTAAATAAATAGTAAACTACAGTTAGCTTCCTATTAAAATAGAAATTAATTTCTCAACTTTTTAAAATTTTAAATATATAAATAAATTTAAAAAAAATTAAGCGTCAATCTGTACATTCGTTTAAATTCTAGAGGCATTTTTGCACATTCTCCATGATATGGAGGTAATATATTTCTATATTGTTGTTTCTCCTCGTGAAGAAATTCTTCATATTTAGTGACTTTAGCTGCCAACTCATAGAAATATCAGATTTATATTCCTTGAAACTTCTTTCTTAACTCTATATCAAGACCTCTCTGCGCTATTTCACAGATTCAATTTTTGGCAAGCAAAATTTACATCAGTTCCTCATTTTCTTAAACCGGGCAATAAACTTATTTATAGTTTATCCAACTTTCCTTGACATCCATAACAGCTCAGCAATATAAACTTCAAGCTCTGTTATGAAGAATTGTGTGAAACTGATGTTCCATCTCAAGCCAAATGAAAATTGAGTTTCTTAAGAGACTGCTGTACCACGTGAAAGTTGTGCTAGTGAATAAGTTGAGGAATAGCCTCAATTTGAAGTAAGTTTTCACAATTCGTTAATTCCTCGCACTGAATAATAAACCAAGCGATGTGATCCAAGGTAGATTGTCCGTCCTCACCAGAGAATAAAGAGAAATCCAGAATGAGATACCCTTTAGCGTGAGTATTTTCTCTAACAATTGTCTCAGGGTAAGACTTAACGAAGTACGGGGGACCAATTTTCCTATGGCCAGACCCATATAGCTCGTAAATGGTTTCACGGATAACTTTCATGTCAATTTGTGCTTGCAGCCTTGGTCCTATAGAACATGTTTATTAGCTCTTCACACTAGGTATGGAATAACATCCATATCATACATATTAGGCTGATAAGTTGGATTGGTGATCCCAAAGATCTGTTGGTGTATAGCAGGCTTGCCATTATGGTGGTTATTCCTATAAGTGCACCTATAACTTCCACTCTATTTTCCCTCTGACGGGGTGGAATGTATTGCTCATCAGTTTAGCCTTATAGCCGGTGCCATTTTCACATGCTCGTGATTCACGGATTACCCTTGAGCTCATCAACATTTTGTTTTATCGGCTTATAGACAATGTTTTGGCTTGTGGGGCTTATTTCTCGGGTGGATCGTCCCTTGTCCTAAAAAAATAACTGAATGCTTTCACTCAAAGTTTGCAACATCACTTTCTGATGCTTTTGCATTTGATTCTTGTCTCATACATGCTTTTTCAGCATTTTTGCAAGAGTTTTTTCTCTCATCATTGTCAACAACTGAAAGCCTTTTAACACTTGGATTCTCCTAGGTAAAATCTAATGCAATAAAAGAAAAGAACATTAGAATAAAAATACTGTGAAAAGGTTGTGGAGAACTCCTTACAGAAACTAAGCAATTATTGAAACACAATATAATGCTAGTTAGCCGAATGGAAAATGTAAAATCAAGCTTCATGATATATATGGACAGAATAAGGAACAATTAAAGAAAATTGCACAAAAAGAACAAAAATCTGATCTTGATTGAACGGGTTTGTTTGTGCATAGGTTCTTTGTGGAAGATGATCGGTCCCTTGGTTTTACTTCATTTCTTCTTTTAAACCTCTTTTTCTGGAAATGGCTTTTAGCTTTCAGGCTTTACACAACCATTAAATCCATTTTTCCTTTTTTGGTGTAACTATGGAATTGTGATTCCTGAAAAAGAATTGCTAAGAAACCAATCGCTGCGAAAACCTCACATAACTTTATCGGGCTCTGCTGGAATTGGGCTTTTCCTTTAACCATTCGAGCCCAACTCACTTTTGGTACAAACTATTGTATTTTGTTGAACTATTGATTGGATCATAGGAAATTTGAAGCTATTGTGTTTGTTGCAGGATGATGATGATGTTAACCCAAGATCAAAGATCAAATTACGATGATAATTAACAAGTCATGGAGTGAATTTGTCAGTTTGAAAAAGGAGAATGTAATGTTGAGATAACTTAATGGACAAAAAATTGGCGCTATATCTAAAACTACGGACCAAAAAATTTTACTATACTATACATAAGAAAATGGGGAGAGACGAAAAGAAGAAAACTAGTCGCGGCTGTAAGTTGTGCCCTATTTGATTCTAAGGGTAATGGAATATTGGTAATTAGTTAGAGACAGAAGTAAAGTGACTTTGTTATACTTTACCTATTATATTATTCTTGAGAATATGATGTTTCATTTGTATTTTAATGCTATAATCTATAGTTATGATTGTTAATAAGAATACATGAGAAATAATTCTCACGATTAAATATAAACATATAAAAATGAATTATTTAATTTTAATAATTGAATTTTAAAGTTGGTATTCTTAAATTTATATTAAAAAATTATAATAGGTAAAAAAAAATCTAAGATAAAACTATCTTTAAAAGTGCCTGTCCCTGTTATGGCCGAAAAGTATTAGGCTGATACAAGGCTTTCTAACGATCCATTAAAATTCGCTAAATTTTTATTTTTCCAGGTGACATCAAAACGACAACGTAGCCAAAAGTTAGTGAAGACAAAACAACAGGGGCAAAATGGAGAAATGAAGAAGGTAAACGATCGTTGATTTTGAATAAAGAATCCCTCGGATTGCCTAATCTTACTCTCTTTCTGCCACCTCAGTACCTCCCTCTATCTACACACAGTGTTTGTGTTCCTTAAGCTCCTCAAATAACCGAAAAGATCCGAGGAGTTTGGGGAAACCCTAAGATTTCCAGACATCCTCAAGTCGACCTCCTATCGTAACTCTTTTTCAGGTGTGCTTATGATCTTTCCTATCTGTTTGTTATAATCTTTGTTTTCAATTTCATACTTTTAAGCCTCCAGCTTACTCCTTTTTTTAATATTTGTTCGTAATTTATGCTTTGTCTTGTATTTTGTGTATAGAACTTTGCTTTTTGAAATTATGTGTTGGCCTCAAATTTTTGCATTCCCATGACAAACAATCTTACATACAATAATACAAGAAACATTCTCCTCGTTCTGGATGATGGGTTCTTTGTGCCTTTCGGGGTTATAGGATGGCTTGTTGTAAAAAAAAAGAGAAGTTCTTTTTTTAACTGGCAAATGCAATTTTTTCCAACTTTAAATTGACATTTAATAAAACAACGTTCTATTCTAGTTTGGGAAAGTCGATAAACCTTGTCTTCATTTGAATCTAGTGTGAGGAAATAATAACAATTTGGTTGTTTCTTATTATGGGAAAAAGTATAGGGAGAGATTCTACAACGTGATTCTTTGGATTTAAATAATATCTGTTTGTGGATAAGTTAAAATTTTTGGTTGATGAAATGTACTATTCTGGTGGTTACTTTGTCTTTTGTTTTCAGTAATGGCTGGTTTAGCAACCGAAGGATCCCAATATGATACTCGTCAATATGATGCTAAGATGACTGAGTTGTAAGTTATCTCTTTCTCTCTCTCTTTGCTTTTTTTTTTGTCATTGTGATTCATTTATTGAGGAATATTGGTGGTAGCACCTGTTTTCGTCAGTTCTCTATATTTTGCAAAATTATTTATCTTGTGCATCTTTCTTTATTTCCCTGGATTCTGTAAATACTCTTTACCATAATAGTTGATAAATTGTTGGGAGCAGGCTTGGAGCTGATGGGCAAGACTTCTTTACATTTTATGATGAGGTTTATGACAGTTTTGATGCCATGGGTTTAAAAGAGAACCTTCTGAGGGGTATTTATGCATATGGTAAGCTGCATTAAACTGCAACATCTGAATTTGTTTTCTTGATGAAGCACAGCAAGTAATTTACTGAATATGCAATTTACATGTGGGCAGGCCTGGTAGATTGCCTTTTGTCTGATCGTATGAATTTAAGATATTAAGTCTGCAAACTAAGATATTCTTTCATTCTTTTTCAGCTGACCTTTGATATTCCACTAACCTTGTTTTAGGCAAATTCAGTCAGTAGTTTCTCTTATTATCTATGATATGAGGATTTACTTGACGGGGAAGTTTGATACTTGGAAAAAATAATGCTTCCTTGTAATAAAACATTATCTTGTCCTCAAATGAAAAAAAAAAGTATTTTTTTGTTACCTAGTATGCGTAAATATTAGAGATCTCACAGCTGGATTCTGTTTTTTGGGTGAAGGTTTTGAGAAGCCCTCTGCAATTCAGCAAAGGGGTATTGTGCCTTTCTGCAAGGGACTCGATGTTATCCAACAAGCACAGTCTGGAACTGGGAAAACAGCTACTTTTTGCTCTGGAATTTTGCAGCTGCTTGATTATGACTTGGTGGAATGCCAGGCATTGGTTCTGGCACCCACTCGAGAGCTAGCACAGCAGATTGAGAAAGTTATGCGAGCACTAGGTGATTATCTGGGTGTAAAGGTTCATGCTTGTGTGGGTGGGACCAGTGTTCGTGAAGATCAGCGCATTCTTTCAGCAGGGGTTCATGTTGTAGTTGGTACCCCTGGACGTGTATTTGACATGTTAAGAAGGCAATCACTTCGTCCTGATTATATCAAGATGTTTGTGCTGGATGAAGCAGATGAAATGCTCTCACGAGGTTTCAAGGACCAGGTTCCTGGTTTTGTTTTAATATACAGAAGCATTGAATTTAATTCTCTCTTACGTTGTCTGCTTGAAACTATGAGCTTGAGTTTGCATTTTTTTTTTAGATGTGTATATTTTTACCTATCCTATTTGATGATAAAACCTGTTATATGTGTTGTACATGGTTAAACTTGTATAGAGTTGAAGGTATATTGTTACTATTCCTTTTTATTTTTTATTTTTGGTTCTATGAATAGTGCGCTTGGTCTTTCAAGGTGCATGATGCACCTGCTGTTTGTTTTTGGTCTAAAAGTTACTCCATATTTTCACAGATATATGATATATTTCAGTTGCTGCCATCAAAGATTCAGGTTGGGGTTTTCTCTGCCACCATGCCACCAGAGGCCCTTGAGATCACGAGAAAGTTTATGAACAAACCAGTGAGGATTTTAGTGAAACGTGACGAGCTTACTCTCGAAGGTATCAAGCAATTCCATGTCAATGTTGAAAAGGAGGAGTGGAAGCTAGAGACACTTTGTGATTTGTATGAGACTTTGGCAATCACGCAAAGTGTCATTTTTGTGAATACGAGACGCAAGGTAGATTGGCTCACAGACAAGATGCGTTCTCGTGATCACACAGTCTCTGCCACCCATGGAGACATGGACCAGAACACAAGGGACATTATTATGAGGGAATTTCGGTCTGGCTCCTCTCGTGTGCTTATCACTACTGACCTTTTGGCCCGTGGTATTGATGTCCAGCAAGTCTCACTTGTGATCAATTATGATCTCCCTACACAACCAGAGAACTACCTGCATCGAATTGGTCGTAGTGGACGATTTGGGAGGAAAGGTGTTGCTATCAATTTTGTCACCAGGGATGATGAGAGAATGCTTTTTGATATCCAGAAATTTTATAATGTAGTAATTGAGGAGCTGCCATCGAATGTTGCTGATCTTCTTTGAAGCAATTTTGGTTCATTGAGGTGCATGGCTTTGAATCAGTAAGATGTGCTTATTATGTTTGCTGTTGTAGGAATGGGGCCTCCGTCTAGCACAGATTGGACTTAACATATTGCGCCTGTGCACTCGAAATGGACTTCAAGTTCCATTTTGGGTGCTGAATAATCCATTGTTTTTTAAATTTTGTCTCGAAGTTTGCTTTTGTGATTTTCTTTTTGCATCCAAGTGGAATTTGCAGTAGTATTGTAGCTTCAGTTGTAATCAATGGGTCTGTGGTTGATTTATGTAGGATTGAAACATATAATCAGTTAGTATCAGAATGCCAGAGTTTTCCATTGTTGGCTCTTTCGAAGAAGACAACATTGTTGGTAAGTTTTTTTTTTGGGTACAATATTTAATTAGAACATAGAAGAAGAAACATCAGTATGCATGTTTCACTTGTGTAGGGAGATAAATGATGATACATGTAATATTTTGTTCCTTCGTATTTAATTGACTTACCAGGTGTCTTTATTCTGACATGAGAATTTAGTTGGTTGCAAGAGTGGGCCTGAAAAGGTTGCCAAAGGTTCAAGTAAATATTTAAACTAAAGGTTAAATAATAATTAAACATTAAAATTTTTTTTTAGATTATTTAAGTATTTTTTTATGGTTAAATATTTAAATAGATATTTAAATTATAGCATAAGTAGTAATTAAAATTTTAATTTTTTTTAAATTATTTAAGTATCTCTCTTATTAAAATAGGGCTAAATAAATATAAATTTAATAGCCGTTGTAAACTCCGTTAACTAATATTTATTTTGACAAATGTGAAATTCACTCTTTTTAATTTTTATTAAATAAAAATTAATATTTTAATGTTATATATTTTGTTGTAGCTAGATGGTATTTATTGTATATTAAAGCTGGTATTATAAGTTGATATTAATATAATAATACTTATTATTATTTTGTGTTACTATTTTAGAATTTTTGTTATTATTTTGATATTATCATAATTATTATTAATTAATTAATTAAATATGTACTATCATAAAAAAATAAAAATACAAATAAAAAATAGAAAAATAAATTATTAATTTGTTAATTAAAAAATAGAAACAAAAATAATTTGTTAATAAAAAAATAGAAATAATTTCATAAATAGAAATAAAAATTAATAAAAAAATTATTAATTTGTTAATATAAATTAATGAAATAATTTATTAATTTTTATTCAATAAAAACTAAAAATAGTGAGTTTCACATTTGTCAAAAATAGTATTATTTGACGGAGATTATAACTGCCGTTAAATTTGTGCTTATTTAATCTTATTTTGATAAAAGAAATGCTTAAATGGTATAAAAAAATTTAAGTGTTTAATTGTTATTTAGGCTATAATTTAGGTGTCTATTTAAATCTTTGGCCATAAAAAAAATACTTAAATGATCCAAAAAAAATTTAAGTATTTAATTAATATTTATTTTTTAATTTAGATGTTTATTTGAATATTTGACCTGAAAAGTATACTTGTCTGAGAGTTAATTCCAAAGTGATGTTAATATGGCCTATTGGAAGTAGTTGTCGTTGGTTGCATTGATGAGGTCAATACAAGCATGTATATTCTATCTTAACTGCAGCTGCATGCTTAGTGAAGCATTGGCAGAAAGCATGGAGGTCTCTGGATATGTAAATGTGCTACGTTTGTCATAGTCATTACGCCCCTAATCCTCTTTGTAGAAAGAGGATTCATTGTTCTTCAATGACAGCCGTTATTCAAGTTTCTTTAATGTAGATGGGCAGTTGGGCATAGACTATACTAGCATTTTATAGATCCTTTTCTGGGTCAAATAAAACAAACATGTTAAACCTTTCTCTTTATACGTCTTTTATAATAATAGTAGCAATAGCATCATCCTTACTGATTAAGTATCTGAAAGTGGAGATAATATTCTCCCAACATTTATGGGGATGTTAAAATTCTTTCTGAGCTTGGGCTAAAACTATCAGTGAGAATTACAGAGGTGGATTCAAGGCAAATCCTATTATTTGGAAACCAGGTTTAGGAATTAAAATCAATGTCTAATTGAAAAGCTACCACTCCCAAATGAAAGTATATTTATCCGGCCATTTTTCTTTGCATTTTCTTTCATCTCCAACTCTCAAGATAGAGCGTTTCTACAAAGGAGAACTGCAAATGCGGTGACTTAGAAACGTGAAATATTGGAAATTATGATAATTGTCTACAGTCTAGCCTTTCCCTGACTTGGTCAAAATTCAGGGATGCGAGAAACTGTGAAAACAAGTTTTAATAATTGCCGAGGACAAAATGATTCCCTCCTAAACACGCCATCGAGATTCAATCAAAGGTTTTTTTTTTTTTAATCAAAACCAAAGGTTTCTTTTCATTAAACAGGAAACCAAAAAAAGATTTCTTTATTAATTAATTAACAAACACCAAAAAAGATTTCTGTATTATGTCCAAAAATTAATTAAAGAAAGAAAACCAATTTTAATTTAGCCAACCTAATGAAATTTCGTTCCGCCGTTGTTGGACCCCACAATTCCATTATTCCAATTCTTATCTCAGCTGTCAAGCTCAAGAAGCTCAACCATACATAAACAAATCCCACCCATTTATTCAATTCTTGTCTCTTTTTTACCTTTTTTTTTTCTCCCCTCTGCAACTGCAAATCGTCAAGAATCCATGGAGGACTATAACAGATCAAGATCATATTCTTATTCATCATATGGGGGTGGCAATATGCAAATGGAGAGCTACTATGGTCCAACAAGACCACCCACCAATTCTTATGAGCTTAGGTCTTACAGTACTTCCTATGCTCAAACTCAGATGGCCAGCAACAATTACAGCACTAATAATAATTTCAGTAACAGCAATAGAGACTTTAAGCTCAAGAAAGGCAAAAGCACTTCTGGGTATTCTTCTTCAAAGTCTTGGAGATTCTCTGATCCTGAATTTCAAAGAAAGAGGAGGGTTGCTAGCTATAAAATGTACAGTGTTGAGGGCAAAGTCAAGGGCTCTTTTAGGAGGAGTTTCAGGTGGATTAAGGATAGGTACACCCAGGTGGTTTATGGATGGTGGTGAGATTTGATGAAATGATGAGTAGTTTTTTGCTCTCTTTTAATTTGATTGTTGCTTATGTTTTGTGATTGTATGTATCCTCTGCGTGGCAATTCAATATTTTGTCATCAAAGTTTATAGATTGATCTGTTATGTGGGACTAGCTAATTTTGAGTTCTATAATAGATTGCTGTTTCTTTATGGTTTAAATTGATAAGTCCATTTCTTTACAATTGCTGGTGATGATGATTTGATGATATTTATTGAGATTTTCTGCATTTAATAGTTCAATTTTCTTTTTTTCTAAAATATGCATGGTTGAGGGTAATCTACATAGGATTAAGCTTAGCTAACTTCAGAAAAAAGGAATAGCGTCTAAGAACTGCTGAGTTTCATAACTTATTGTTAATTCTAGGCTGTTGGAATGGACCACTCACGTTGTTTACTATGTACATAATGGTCTTCATATACTTTGCCAATCTCCTCATTTCTATGCCAGAGACTCATAAGTCCTATTTGTGATGGTTCTGTTTTGAGGAACAAAGAGAAATGCCCTTGACTAAAGTCTAACCCTAATATTATTCATGGTTAACTTGAATTCCATATATTTGAAAGTTTGATTAATGATCTTTGTTCATCAAATCCATTTCCTTGATCCGATATTTGGTAATTACAATATGTTGTCTTGTTGTTAATTACTTACAGAATTGTATGGCTAATTAGTGGATTTTTCATGCTTTATTTCTTCCTGGTCATGATGATATAACAGAACTATAGGGCTAACTTCATTCATTCTAGCATTCTATAACTTTCTAAAAGTACCATATGATCTTGTTCTTCTCCTCTCCCTGATTCAAGCCTTCTAAACTTGCATATTAACCCAATTAATTGACTAGTTGTAATGTGAAAAGTGTGGGTTTATCCATTAATTTGCATTAGCTATTTGTCCATTTTAAATTGTTGTCACTCGTGTTTTAGACGATCATTACTTTTCATCACTAAAGTGCTTTTTTTATTGAATTTGTCTGTCTTTGTTCATGTCAGGATATTGGATTTGTCTCTTTATCTTGTTTTTCTCCTAATTTCATTTGGTTTGAGGATTTTTGTATAATCACTGTAAGATTAAAGAAGCTTCCCTGTTGAGGTCTATTTTGGTTTTGCACTTTCTATGTCTAAGGAATAGAACAAATTTGTTGTTTTTATAAACAGTTTACATGTAATTGCAACAGAAAATAATTCTGCGCCAACCCAAAAAATGTCACTGGCCCTGTTTGTAGGTCTCTTCCAGTTAAGTTCTTCCTTTTGGGAGCCCACTGCTTATTCAAGCATAAGTGTTCATAGAAATTCAAAGCTGTTGAACATATGAAGCCTAGATCATCCTTAATTATGATCAGTTTCCTTGAAATTAAGCATCTCTAACTGTTTTTAAGCCTGAGTTTCTGGTATATGATACAGTCTTATAGAGGATTAAAGAACCATAATCTTGTATGTGAATGTCTGTGATTTGACATGGACATGATTAATTTATCATCATATTCAGTGGTCGCTAGTATGAAGAATGCTTTAAGTGCAGCATTCTATTTTACTATATACACACACACACACACATATTTTGGGTTAAAATTAAATTTTAATTAGTGTTCAATCACTCTTTATCTCGTAATTTTAAAGACAACTCTAGTATTACCTGTTAATGTTCATGCATACATTCATGCTCTTCTGTGATTCGAACTCGAACTCGCACTTTCTTGAACTATTTCCAGTGCCTATCATATGGTATTTCTTAAAGTTATATGAGGGTGAAGATGTGAAGAAATTAATGTCGAATGTTGTTTCCTGAGTTGTAGTTTTGTGTGTAATGGGAACAATTAATGTTATGTTACGTATGTGAGGGGTGCACCAGTCAATCAGCAGCTTATTGAGTAAAGACTGGAACAGGAAAAAAGTTTCGAGCCCTCAGACTTTTAGAAGCTCTGCTGGGAAGTTCATTGGCGAAACTGTATTGAATTTTAACATAACTTTTGAAAATGCTAAAAGAATCAGTTTAAGAACTACATTTTAACATAGTTTTGAAAATGCTGAAAGTTCCATAGTTTCATAGTTTTGAAAATGCTGAAAGTTCCAATACTGACTTCCGGACAAAAGTTTCAGGGTTAAATTTGAGTTTTTTTATCCATTATATTATTTTTCTTTTAAAAAAAATTAATTACTTTTATATATTTTTAAAAAATCATGATTTGCTAAGTTAGAGATTTGAAAGCAAATTGTTTAAAAAAAAATAACCTTAATATCAAATACACACTAAAAGAAGCAATTTAAGAATTGCTCTTTTTTTTAATCCATATAAATAATTTTAAATGAGAGGAATATTAATGGGCATAGAATTGTCATTGATGTTAAATAAAATAAAAATTAGCAATTATTTTATTTTAAAGCTTTTGCTGGCGTATTTCAGCTCCTCCTGCTGCTACTCTTGTGTTCAATGGTGATGCAATGAGAGCTGCCTTTATACGAAAAATTATTGCTTAATTTGTTTTTCTTTGTTTAGTTTTTTGTTGTGTTGTTTTTTTCATTATAAAAAAAATTGCAAATGAAATAAATAAATAACTTTTATTTTCTCATAATTTTGTTAAAATAATTAAATATATTCTCATATTGTTCAAAAGAAATTGTAAAAAATCATTATCTTTTGTTTTTTAAAAAATAAAATGATAAACTTTTAGAAAGAACTTTTCAGACATTAACTTTTAATTTGATATATATTATTTTTTTTTATTAATTTGATAAATATTATTTAATTTTTTGTTTAAATTTATTTGTTTATATCTATATTTATAAAAAAATTTAGTTTGTATTAATTGATGGAATAAAATGAATACAATATTATATTATATTTTTAAAGTTACTAACAATTTAACTCAACGAAGGCCGAGGCAATACAAATGAGAGATAAACTCTCAAATTTTATGACTAACGTACTGATTTAATGATCTAATAATAGTATAAATAACCAAATTAGCTTGTGGTCTAATTCAACAACGTCTATATATATTACATTAAAATAAATTATCGCTTGTACAATATTCATGTATTGCTGTCATAATTTTCACATATTTTAATTTTTTAAAATTTTAATTTTTAATATTTTAAATTAAATTTTTATTTATTATAATAAAATTTAATTTAAAAAATTAAAATTAATGATAATTATATTTATTTACGAAGTTTAAATAGAATTGTGAAATTCTTTTTGATATTAATAATGATATTGAATAATATCAAATAACATGCTATTTTGACTAATATTATAATATTAAATTTTGCAACCTAAAAATAAAATTTAAAGTTAAAATATTATATATTAAATTTTAATATTATGACGATGAAAATATCTTTTTTGCTTGATTTTTTTTTTGCAATGAAATTCAATCATAATAACAATGTTATTGGAAAAACAAACCCCATTGAAAATAGTAGTCAAAATAGCAAATTTCTTTTTTATTTTATATTAATTTAATAATTATATTTATTTAAAAAGTTTAAATATGATTATAATATCCTATTTAATATTGATAATGATTAATTATTTATATATCATATAAAAAAAATAAAACAATAACTACTTAATACTATACTCTTCCTGTTTAGCACTTTTAAATTTCAAAACTATAATATTATTCTATTTTTTTTGTATAATATATCACGTTTGTTATGTTTTTATTTTTATCAATAATAATTTTTTTTTATATTTAGTTTAGTCTATTATCTATTTATTTATTTATTTATTTTTATTTGATCATCATGTAAATATACTAATTATGATTTTAAAGTAATTTATGAGTTACAATATTTTGTTTGATCATCATGTGGTTTTGCAAGGCTATCATTGTTGGAATTAAGCCAAAATAAACTTTTAATTGAGAGAAAATGATATGAATTACTGGTCCGGATTGCTAACTGGGACTCCATCAATCATCAACGATTAATTGTAAATTCTTATCTAACAGGTTTAATTGGCTATTGAGTGCAAATTAAATATCAACAGCATCTTAAATTTTATTTATTTTTTGTAAAATTGTGAGCGAAATTTTAATATTGATAAATATTAAATTTTAAAATAAATTATTTCAATTTATTTTTATATTTTCAAAATTTATATAATAATAAAGTTGATTTTTTTATTTAAAATTATTATTTGTATGCAGTAATAAAACTTACACCGAAACTCCAACTTGCGATCAAGAACATAAATAATCTAATAAAATTATACGAAGTTCTTTTAACCAGCTCTAATCCCGTAATTTTTTGTGGTTATATTAACTACAACTATTATGGGATAAAAAAATAATCCATGTAACTACAAATATTGAAATACATGGGATTTTTCAGATTTTTAGTTGATGAATTTACATATATTTTATTGTTGAATCTTTAATTACCGAGCCAATGAAAAGAAAATTTTAGATCTCATAAACATGAAAATGTAAAACGCAACCGAATATTAATTGGACTTCAATTGCAATCCATGGAATGGCACCAAACACAAGAATCAGCCAGGAATACACCAACAGCCAAAATTTTCTTTGCAAGCCAAGCCAATTTCGACGGGTATGTCTTCAATTTCAATACTTGCAAGTTGCACTCACTACGGTTTCAGCTCAAAGAATCTAATCTGACCCTGTCGTTACAAAGGCCTAAACTTGGCAAAAAGATTGTCCTTTGTCAATAGAAGTCTAATACCAAAATTATAAATTAAGGTAATAACAGCGGGTGGGCTAAAAGAATCTAATCTGACCCGTCATTACAAAGGCCTAAACTTGGCAAAAAGATTGCCCTTTGTCAACAGACGTCTAATAACAAAATTATAAATTAAGGTAATAACAGCGGGTGGCGTCCCATTTCAGAGAGTGGAAAAATATGTGGGAATCGATCTGTTTAACGTTGGCGGCTGCTGCCGGTAATAATATCGGCAAGGTTCTTCGGAAGAAGGGCACCGTCATTTTGCCTCCCCTCTCTTTCAAGCTTAAGGTTTACCCATCTGCTTTTAACTCTTTGATTTTTTGTTGTCAGTTGTACTTTTGAAGATTTTGAGTGTTCTATGATAAAGCTACAAACTTTTTATGATTATTCTGTTGTTAGCTTTTTTATTTAATTTCCCAATACTTATCTCTGAAAAGGGTATCTTTCTTGATTGTTTCCCTCAAGTTCTCCTTTTGAAAGCAATTAGTAATTAAGAATTTCAATTCTGAATCCATTTGTGAAGTTGGAGTTCTATTTCTCTTTGCGAGTAAATGTACCCTGATGCTGCGAATCTTGTTTCTTTGTTCTTCTCCAATTGTTGGTAATGGTTTTTGGGGTTGATGGAATCTTACCCAATTCTATCTTGTAGGAAACTATGGATCTGAAGTTGGTAGTGACCGGTTCCATTTTATGAGAAATTCACATTTTTATGTAATATGCATAGCCCGGCTACTCTGTTGTGTCGCACAGAATTTTAAGTTGTTCTGAATATTCATTGATTCTGTGCACTTTTTTCCAGGTGATTAGGGCATATGCTGCTAATAAAGCTTGGATTATGTGTTTCCTTCTGGATATAAGTGGTGCCATGTTGATGTTGAGGGCATTAGCTCAAGCTCCTGTAAGTGAATGCATCATGTTCCTAGCTTTCAATAGATGAATTTTCTTGATTGGAAATTACTATTATGACAAAAAGTGCTGAGAATCATATGGGCATTTTTGAACAATATGAGCTCCAGAGTTTATATTAATTTTTAGATCTGCTCTTTTGAGCATGATTTTAGAAGTTGCTTGCACTCTTTGTCAATCATTTGTTTCTCGAGTCTTTAAGGCCAACATCTTGACATGCATTAAGCTAATGCAATTTCTTTTATGTAAATTATTGCCTATTCATCTCAGTGATTTTGACCATGTTTTATCAGGTATCTGTTATCCAACCAGTTTCTGGCTGTGGTCTTGCTATTCTTTCTGTCTTTTCCCATTTTTATCTGAAAGAAGTTATGAACGTAATTGATTGGATTGGAATCACTGTGGCAGGCATTGGTACCATAGGTATGCAAGTTCTTCTTGGTTAATTGCTTTAAGCGGTGTTGTCCTCTTAGGTAACTTCTCATGAATCCTGACATTCCAATTATCACTTTAAGAGCAAACCACCACCTAACAGTTATCTTGCATGCATACTGTATATAAGCTTTTTATGGATTACTATGTAATGTGTGAATAACTGGTTGTTTCTTATTTAGTTGAAGTATTGCCCTGTAGTTTCTATCTTTTGACTATTCCATACTTCACAATATTTTCTTGTATTGGAGCAAAGTTCTTGGAGACATGATGCATTAAGCTGGTTATGAGAGTTCAACCCCCCTGAAACTAGATACTGTTGGATTCAAGTTTTGATTTATTGGGCTAACTAGAACTTTTTTTTCCTGACGTTGGCAGGAGTTGGTGCTGGAGGTGAGGAGCAGGAGGCTTCTTCCCTATCTGTTTTTCAGTTACCATGGCTGGCATTTATTGTTGCCTTCTTGTTTGTAGGTACCTTACCCTGTGCACCATCTTATGTTAGTGCTAATAAGTTTTCTTAATTAAAAATATTGCATTAGCACATGTGAGAGTTCCAAGTCCTATTTAGATTCTTGCCAACGTGCGAGCTTATAGAATTTCTGTCTTTTAAGAAATCTAAGTGGAGCTCATAGAATTCTGTATTTTAAAAAAATATAAGTGACTGGAAGGAAGGATGAATGAATCCAAAAGCCTCATCAAACTTATGGCGGCATTTGATTCACCCAAGACGACAAATGAACTTCTAGAAAACTATGGCTGATGGACTTGACCTTTTAATCCAACTGCTGGGGTGGAGGTTTTGACTTGAGAGTATTAAACGTATGCAAAGATGCTGAATATTTGATACACTTTCAAAAACCCAGTTCAGTTGACAGCTGAGTTTTCTTTTATCCTTTTTTGTTCTATTGGAGAGGGGATAGGGTGGTTTTTCATTTATGTGCTTTTGTATCTTAATTTGTCTCATGCATCCATGCTCCATTTTGTATTATGTTTTCCATCAAAGAAAATGGCATGATGCTAGATTGTTGCATATGTCTGGACTTGTGCAATTAATTATGATTGATTGGATTAGGTAGTCCTTAATGGATGGCTTCGTGTATGCAAACATCAGTGAAGAGAACAGGAGACGGTAACTACTAGTAATTCATGTTGATATTTGTAAGATTACTTGTCTCTCTCTTCAACTCCCTACAGTGTCCTCATTGAAAATGTCTGTGAGCAGATGGAATATGAAGTTGTTGAAGAAATTATATATGGCTTGGAATTTGGCATTTTATTCGGGTATAAATCCGGTCTTACCAACTTTATATAGATATTTTCTTGCTCTTCAGAGTTTACACTACATATATTGTTGGAATATATCCTTAATTTATGGCTTTATTTAAGCCATAATGTTGGGATATCCTAGTTTTATGGCTGTATTTAAGCCACTATATTTGTCTTTATTCTTTTTCTATTTTCTGTATATTTCTAATAGCAATAGGATTAATCTATAAATACCAATTCAAAACCTACTGTAAATTCAAGAGATTGAGAATAAGAAGTTCAAATTTATCTCAAAATCTTCATGGTATCAGAGCATGGTTGCTACTGATTTTCTTTTTCTTTCTTCTTCTTCTTCGTCTTTCCTTTTCTTTTCTTTTTCCTTCACTGTCACTGTGAAGGTTTACCGTCCATTTCTGACGTTTCTTTTCTCTCACCACCACCCATATCAGGTGCGCAGGACGCCGACGAGCCTGGCTGTAAAATCTCATCGCCGGAGTATAGCGCATAGGGTCATACGCGCCGATTGAAGTTCTGACTGGAGTAGCACGCGCCGGCACGTGAGCAAGTTTCCGGCGTCCTTTTCCGACAAAACTTCACCAGCAGCCTCGCCCCTTCATTCCGAGTTTGTGTGTGGCCTCCATTCAAATTTTTGACCTCTTTCGAAATTGATCCTCTTTTGGCAATAACTTCAAATTGTATCTCAGTTCAGGTTTTCTTTTGGTTCTTCTTTAAAATGGCTTCTGGTTCAGATACATCAGGTTTGATCAAACCTCCGTTCTCTTCTATTTCCAGTTCCCCTGCCATTACTACTGTAAAATTGCAAGGTAGTGATAATTATGTTTCATGGGCTGCATCGGTTGAACTTTGGTTTATGGGTCAAGGTTATAGTGATCACTTAATTAAATGCAACTGGTGATGAAAAAGATAGGACAACATGGACTAAAATTGATGCACAACTATATAGTTTACTATGACATTCTCTTGAACCAAAGTTGCTTACTCTATTTCAGTCTTGTAAAACTTGTTTTAAAGTCTGAACTAAGGCTAAAATGTTGTATACTAATGATATTCAACGTATTTATAAGGTTGTCTATGACATTGTTCATTTACAACAAAATTTTCAAGATATGCCTAGCTATTTAGGTCAAGTTGAAACTTTGAAGGATGAATTTAACTCTCTCATGCCTTTTTCTTCAAATGCCACTGAGCAAAAGAATCAATGAGATAAATTTTTTATGATATTAGCTCTCATAGGGCTTCGAGCAGATTTGGCTACTGTAAGAGATCAGATTCTTGCTAGCCCAATCATTCCTAAATTAGATGAAGTCTTTGCTCTTTTACTTTGCATCTCCTCCAACAATACTGAAACTGAAACTTCTGTGTTAGTTGTACAAAAGAATAGTCAGCAGGGAGATAGTCGAAAAGAGAAGGGAAAAGGCTCCAAATTTCATTGCTCCTATTGTGATAAGAGGGGTCATACACGTGACCGTTGTTGGACTCTTCATGGACGACCTCCCAAACATAATCAAAGTAATCGTCCAATTGTTAATATAGTTCAGTCTCAAGGATACGGTATTCTTCCTCTACCCACGACTCAAGAATCGAAATCTAACTCAGTGACATTAACTAGATTGAGTATGATGAATACTTACAATATCAAGTATTGAAACAACAGTCATCTTCTCCAACAGGTTCTGTTGCTCAACCAGGTACTTTGCTTGTCTCACACAATCTTCACCCACTGGATCTTGGATTTTAGACTCCGGTGCTTCTGATCACATCTCTGGTAATCCAAATCTTTTCTCCTCTCTTACTACAATTAATTTCCAATTTTCAACAGTTACCTTGGCTAATGGGTCACAAACAATAGTTAAAGGAGTAGGCGAAAGTGAACCTTTCTCCTCTATGCCTTTAGTATCAGTCTTATATGCCCCTGCATGTCCATATAATTTGATTTTCATTAGTAAATTATCAAAACAACTTAATTGTAGAGTAATCTTTGAATCTAATTCTGTTTTGTGCAGGACCGCTGTACGGGGAAGATGATTGGAGAAGGTCATGAGTCCAATGGCTTGTATCTTCTCTCCTGTCCTATAACATCCATTGCCCTTACTTCTGCCGTTTCTGTTGACCTACTTCATCGTCGTCTTGGTCATCCTAGTCTCTCCAAACTTCAGAAATTAGTTCCCGGTGCCCCCGCACTTTCTCCTCTTGAGTGTGAATGATGTCAACTTGGAAAACATACTCGTAGTTCTTTTCCAAGGTCTTTAAATAATAGAGTCTCATCTATGTTTAGTGTTGTTCATTCAGACATATGGGGTCCAAGTCATGTTGGTACTATTTATGGTTTTCATTATTTTGTCACTTTCATTGATGACTATTCTCGTTGTATTTAGTTATTTTTAATGAAAAATAGATATGAACTATTTACTATTTTCAAGAATTTTGTGCTGAAATTAAAAATCAATTTGATGTCTCTCTCAAAATTCTACGGGGTGATAATGCACGAGAATATTTATCTCTTTTCAAGAATTTATGGCTTCACAAGGAATCATTCATCAATCTTTTTGTGCATATACCCCTCAACAAAATGACATTGCTGAAAGAAAAAATCGATATCTCATTGAAACTACCCTCACAATGCTTATTCATCATAAAGTACCACTTTGTTTTTGGAGAAATGCAGTCCTAACTGCATATTACTTAATTAATCGGATGCCCTCTTCAGTACTGCAAAATCAGAGTCCTCATTCTATTTTGCTTCCTAATAAACAATCTTATCTTCTCTCCTCGTATGTTTGGGTGTACTTGTTTTGTTCATAATCATACCCCTGATATAGATAAACTCCAACCCAAGTTCATTAAATGTCTTCTTAGGATATTCTCGCCTCCATAAAGGCTACAAATGTTATGATCCTATAACTACTAAATATTATGTTTCAGCAGATGTGACCTTCTTTGAAGCATCCTCATATTTTTTCACCAATTAGACATGTGTTGTTGAGGCTCTACCAGCTCCCACTCTTCCTATTTCAGATGACCGATCCTTTCATAAACATTACAAGTTTACTGTAGGCGACCTCCTCCCACACTTATGTTTCTCTTGCAGGTACAGATGCCATACACTCATCTCCTCCGCCAACAACTTCTCCTACGCCGGTCTTGCCTCTAACAGAAGAACCCGCTCTACCTATTGCTCTTCGGAAAGGTATTCGTTCTTCTCGTAATCCTCATCCAATTTATAATTTCTTGAGTTATCACCGTCTTTCTCCTTCATACTATACTTTTGTCTCTACTTTGTTTACTATATCTATTCCAAAATCTATTGATGAAGTACAGGCTCATCCTGGTTGGCAACAAGCAATGGTTGAAGAGATGACTGCTCTTCATGATAATGATACTTGGGAGCTTGTTCCATTACCATCCGGGCAATCTGTGGTTGGTTGTCGTTGGGTTTATACTGTCAAAGTTGGTCTTGACAGAAAGGTTGATCGCTTTAAAGCCCGCTTGGTTGCCAAAGAATATACTCAAATTCCTGGCCTTGATTATGGTAACACTTTCTCTCCTGTTGCAAAGATTGCCTCTGTCCGTCTTCTTATTTCTCTTGCTGCCATAAATCACTGGCCTATTTACCAGCTGGACATTAAAAATGCCCTTCTACATGTCAACCTAGCAGAAGAAGTTTATATGGAGCAACCGCCCGGCTTTATTGCTCAGGGGGAGTATGGGTTAGTTTGTCGATTGAAGAAGTCTCTTTATGGTCTGAAACAATCTCCACGTACATGGTTTGGACGGTTTAGTTCTGTGGTTCAAGAATTTGGGATGCATAGAAGTGAAGCAGATCATTCAGTATTTTATCATTACACAACTCATGGCAAGTGTATTTATTTGGCTGTATATGTGGATGATATTGCAATAACAGGTGATGATAATGAAGGAATCATTCAACTCAAACAACATCTTCTTGGTCATTTTCAAACTAAAGACTTGGGAAAGTTGAAGTATTTTCTGGGTATTGAGGTAGCTCAATCATCTACAGGCATTGTTATCTCACAAAGGAAATATGCCTTAGATATTTTAGAAGTGATGCGGAGCAGATTGAATTGCAGTACATGGAGAATTTGGATCGCGGCAAGATTAGCGGCCGTTTGCGAAAATAGGCATAACTTTTGCCCAGGAGGTCCGAATTGAGCCCACGATAGCTTGCCGGAAGCGTTTTCGCGAGCCGGACAATTTTGAAAAGTGCCACCATGTCCTTTGGACTACAGTGGCAAAGTTTGGGGGTCAAATTTTGCTGTTTAGGGCCTCAAAATCGCGTTTTAAGTTTTCAGGGACTATTTTGTAATTTTTCTTTATTATTTTCGGGTTTAATTTCGGATTCTTTATTTTTATGACGTTTTAGGGTTAATTAGCCATTATAAATAGGCTTTAATTTGGCTGCCTAGACAGATCATTGTTTTGGAATAAAATTCTTATCAAGGTTAATCTTGTTTTCTTTCGTCCAACCAAACGACATTGGTTAAACTCTTGAACAGAGTCTAAACGTTCTTCTTCTTTGTTAATTCCGTTCTGCGTCAAGAAGACATTGGGATGCTGTATTGTAAACATGTGGAAACCCCTATGGATCCAAATGTTAAACTTGTTCCTGGACAAGGGGAGCCAATAAAAGACCCTAGGCAGTATCGAAGGTTGGATGGAAAACTCAATTATCTCAGTATCACGTGCCCAGACATCTCCTTTGCAGTAAGTGTGGTAAGTCAGTTCCTTCAAACTCCGTGTAATAGTCATTGGAATGCTGTGATACGCATTCTTAGATATATCAAGGGAACACCGGGACAAGGTTTGTTGTATGAAAATAGAGGACATACACAAATTGTGGAATATTCAGATGCTGATTGGGCAGGTTCTCCCTCTGATAGACGATCAACCTCAGGGTATTGTGTATTTTTTGGTGAAAATCTTATAACATGGAAAAGTAAAAAGCAAGATGTTGTAGTAAGATCAAGTGCAGAAGCAGAATATCGAGCCATGACTTTAGTTACCTATGAACTTATTTGGTTACAACAATTGCTTCGAGAATTAAGACGTGAAAATATGAGTCCAATGCAATTAATATGCAATAATTAAGCAACACTTCATATTGCTTCAAATTCGGTTTTTCATAAAAGGACAAAACATATAGAAGTAGACTGTCATTTTGTTAGGCAAAAAATTGAATCTGGCTGCATTGTTACCAATTTTGTCAGTTCAAATGATCAATTGAATGATATTTTCACTAAAGCTTTAAGAGGACCTCGGATTGAATACATTTGTCACAAGCTAAGAGCCTATAATATCTATGCTCTAGCTTGAGGGGGAGTGTTGGAATATATCCTTAATTTATGATTTTATTTAAGCCATAATGTTGGGATATCCTGGTTTTATGGCTGTATTTAAGCCACTATATTTGTCTTTATTCTTTTTCTATTTTCTATATATTTCTAATAGCAATAGGATTAGTCTATAAATACCAATTCAAAACCTATTGTAAATTCGAGAGATTGAGAATAAGAAGTTTAGATTTATCTCAAAATCTTCATATATATATTAATTTAAAAGTTCACACTAGCTTTGTTTGGGTATACATCCAGTTATACTAACTTTATATAGATATTTTCTTACTCGTCGGAGCTGGCACTTCTTTCTCAACTCAACTCAGCTCAACTCAACAAAGCCTTAATCTCAAGTTAATTGGGGTCGGCTATATGGATTTTTCTTTTTCACTCAGTACGATTTAGGGCTATCTGTTCGGATAGATGAAACATTATCAGATCATTTTGGATCACCTTTGACCAAATCAGTTTATGCCTACATCTGTCTCTCTTAGCTATATCTACTCTAACTTATTTGGTTTTTCTGATCGGTGCATCACTAGGCCTTCGTTTCACATCGCTAAACCATCTCAATCTATGTTATCTTATCTTATCCTCAATAAGTGTTACCCCCATTTTCTCTAATGCACTCATTGCGAATTCTATTCATCCTAGCATGACCACACATCCATCTTATTATTTTCATTTTCGTAACATGCATCTTACTCATGTGTTGTCCTTTTACTGTCCAACACTCACTATCATACATCATCGCATGTCGTATTACAGTGTGGTAGAACTTTTCTTTCAATTTAATTGGCATATGTTGATCACATAGAACTCATGTAACACCTCACCACTTCATTCAACCAGCTTTAATCCTGTGATTTACATCTTCACAACCCCATCTTCTTGAAGAATAGAGCCAAGGTACTTAAAATGAGTACTATGAGGTACTGTTATTCCGTCTAAAATAATTTTGCCTTTTTCTATATTCTCATTATTAAATCTACAATGCATATACTCAGTCTTAGTTCTACTTAGTTTAAAACTCTTAGATTACAAAGTGCTTCTTCATAACTCTAATTTTTGACTTACCCCCTGCTTGAGTCTCATATATTAATACAGTATAATCTGCAAACATCATAAGTCAAGGGATTTCATCCTGTATATGTCTTGTTAGCTCATCCATGACCAAGACGAAAAGATAAGAGCTCAAAGCTGAACCTTGTTGTAATCTAATAGAAATGGGAAAATTCTTAGTATCCCCTCCCACAGTGCGAACACTGGTGATAACTCTCTTATATATATCCTTCAACATTGGATATATCGTATAGGTATTCCCCTACTCTCTAGGATCCAAACTTCTCTACGGACTCTATCATAAGCCTTGTTCCAAGTCAATAAAAATTATATGTAAGTCCTTCTTTATCTCTCTATATTTTTTCATCAAATCTCTTAGAAGAAAGATAGCTTCCATAGTTGATCGATCAGGCATAAATCCAAACTGATTTGGGAAAATACAAGTATCTAAACTCAAACGGTGTTTCACAACTCTCTCTCATAGTTTCATAGTATGGTTCATAAGCTTTATACATCTATAATTTAAGCAATTCTGAATATTTTCTTTATTCTTAAAAATAGGTATCAAATTACTTTGTCTCCTTTCATCAGACATTTTCTTTGTATTTAGAATTTTATTGAACAAAGATGTCAACCATGCAACTCTTGTATCTCCTAAATATTTTCAAACCCCAACGGGTATCCCATCTGGTGTGCAGGCTTTACCAACTTTCATCATCTTCAAAGCTTTCTTAACTTCCAAAAACCTAATCCGTCTAGTGTACTTTACATTTTTCTCGGGCTTAATATCTAAACCTTCAATGTTACCACTATGGGTACCATTAATAAGTTTTTCAAAATAACTTCTTCATCGTTTCTTAATATCCTCTTTTTGAACCAAAACTCTATTCTCTCTATCTTTAATGCACTTAACTTAGTTTAAATCACGGGATTTCTTTTTTCTTATTTTAGACAATTTATAGATAGTTTTTTTCTCTCTTTGTTCCAAGTTTCTCATACAAACTCTCTAAAGATTGTACTCTTGCTTGACTAACTGTCTTTTTAGCATATTTTTTCGCTTGTTTGTACTGCTCAAAAGCATCATTGTTACTATACTTGGGCAAACTTTTATACCATTCCCTTTTATTTCTTACTGTTTTTTACACTTCCTCATTCCACCACCAAGACTCCTTCGAGGGATGCTCACACTCTTTAGATTCTCCAATAACCTTTCTAGTTACTCATTTAATTATTGTAGACATGCATATCCACATATCATTTGATGACATACTCACATTTGCCTCTCACCCTCTAGCTATGACCAACTCATCCTTGAATAACAATTGTTTTTTACTTTTTAAAGTCCACCACCTAATCTTAGGAATTATGTTCCTCCTTGGTCTGCTAGTCAACCTCTTAAACTTGACATCCAAAACCACTAACCTATGCTAAGTGGTCAAAGGCTCACCTTGAATAACCTTACAATCCTTGCATCGAGTTTGATTGACTTTTCTTGTGAGTATGAAGTCAATCTGACTTCTATTTGCCCACTTTTAAAGGTCACTAGATGTGATTTTTTTTTATAAAATGTATTTGCCAGAATCAAATCATAGGCTAAAGCTAAATCAAGGATGCTCTTACCTTCTTCATTTCTAATTCAAAAACTACACCCTCCATGTACCTTCTCAAGCATCTCAATAAGCATCTCAAGCAGCATGATGGCTTCCCAAGACTTGGCTGGTTTTGCTAGAAGTATATTATTTTGGCACAATAAAAATGTTCACAGTTATTGAATTCTCTGATTTCTCACACCCTTGCTAAAGAAACAGAAGGGGATAATAAGGAAAGAATTTATTCTCTCCATCCTATACTTTTATCCACATGCGCACATCTCTAGATGAATGAATCCATGTTTGTTGATCTGTTCTTGTTTTCATTGAGTTCCATCTGCCACATGCTTAGTGCTGAGGTTTTGTGAGGTGTGTAGGAAGTGTCAGATCAAACTAATTATGGGTTTTCCATTTGAACAGACTCGTGGTCTAAAGCATGGACGGGCAATAGTGGTGTCTACATGTGCTGCTGTAGCGTCAGTAGTGACTGGTGTACTTGCTGGAATTCTTGCTTTGGGTGAACGACTGCCTTCAGCACCAACTGTTCGACTTTCACTTTTATTGGGATGGTAACTTTGCAACTTGTGTTTTAACGCACTGCTGTTTAAAAAAAAGCATCGTAAATCTTCGTTTGGGGTCTGGAGTCATGGGTTCTTAAAGGAAGCCTTATTCAAAAGATTGTGTTAGAAATTTCAAAAAAGGAAAAGGAAGAAAACAAAATGATTAGACGCTCTTGCTGTTTTGTCATAATTTTTGGTTTTTTGATATGAACACATTGAAAATTTCTTGTTCTAAAGCAAGTGATCAGACTATATATCTTCATGAACTTCCTTTGTGTAGGATTGGTTAATCAATGGATCCCAACTACAAAACTCGGGTGCTTAAAAGTATAAAATGGATGTTTTGACTTTTGCTCATGTTATTTACTGGAGATTTTCTTAGTGCAGGCAACCCGACTACTGCGACACCTTCCACGGCCATTCCGGCGCTTCAGACGAAGCAGTGTTGATCAGAATTTTAATCTGAGTCGTTCAGGGTCTCACCGGGTTAAAGATTTGAACCCGAGTGCTGTTATCCAGGCAGCAACATTGCATCATTTGATATCATCTCCAGCTAAGGAGAAAGCTTGAATAGAAACAAAAAAGAAAAAGTTACATATTATGCCACCAATGCTTGCATGATGACCTTAGTGGATTGGTCTTGTTGAGGATGGGTTGTACAGTTCCTTGGGAGGGCATGAAATTTTGGAGATCGTTCTTTCCTGAGATATATATTTTACATCACTGAATTTCAAAATTGAAATGTTCTCATTTCCACATTCATTTCAAGCAGTTATTTTCGACGGCGATGAGATGTAAACCATTTGCCTCCATATGATGTGGTTAATGATTATATACTTGTAGCAGCTTCTCTCAGAACAAAATTTGTGTTTTTCTACAGTAATACACTACATCAGTCTATATTTGCATGCTTTAGCACTGTCTCAGTTTCATCCACGAATATTCTCTGCTAAATGATTATATTCTGGCCTTCAAGATCAAGATATTATTTATCTTTCCAAGTGTTTTGTTGGCCCTGCTGTTATCCATTGACTGTTTTTCTCACGTAAATGGGTAACCATTTTTTTGAAAATGGCCAGTTCTAGTTCTTTCAAACTTCATATGTCATGTCCGATTCAAGTTAAGCAGGCCAGAGAAAATTCAGGATTCCTGTCTCACCGTTGGAAACGCTAATGTTCGTTATTATTTACTTGGAGTTGTTTGGTTCACCCAAAAATGGAGAGTTGAAAATTCCAAGTTGGGTGATTTCAGTGCCTAAGGTTGGAATGTGATTCTCTAAAGGAATTAAACATTTCTATTTAAAAGTTTATGTATAATAAAATAAAATTTTAAAATAATTAAAAATTGTTTTTAACTATTCTAGGCTACCATGTAGCAATAAAATTTTGAAATTAAACTTTATCGAGTTAAAATATTTTTTTTCATGGGATACAAATTTCAATAAGGTATGCAATTAGAATAAAAATAAAATATTTTAAGAGAAATATCAATTATAGTCACTTTAAAGAGTGTCTGTTCAATAATCTCTTTTTGATTAGATAAAAAAATTTATTATAATATATATCTTAATAAACGAAGATATAATAAATATTTTCTAGTCAATGAAATAGAGATTTTTATACAGTTACTCTCTAAAATGACTGTATTTAGCATTTTTCATGTTTTAAAATTAAGTTTTATTCAAAAAGTACAGGGAGTATTTAAAATATTTTATTTTGTGAAAATTTGAAAAATAATATTTATCAAAGACATATACTCATGTAGTGTGTGTCATCTAACTTAATAGTTTTTAAAAAATTATCTCATTATTTAATAAAAAAAATTCTTATAAATTAAAAATAAAATTTAAGAGGATATAACAATGTTTTTTCAATGTCTTCTCAGTTGTTAATGTTTCTTTTTATTTGTAGATGTTATAACAAAAAATTACTCCTTCTGCTGAAATCTTTATTTTTGTAAAATAAAAATTTATCCTTTTTAAATTGTCACTTTATAAAATTAAAAAAAATTAATTAACTTTTTTCAACTATACTTTTATAATTAATAATTCAATTAATAAAGTAGGAGTAAAATATTAATAAATTAATAGAGAATATTTTAGTAAGAATATAATATTAATAAATTAATAGAGAATATTTTAGTTCATTTAAAATAATTTTATATAATATTTAAAGAATTTAATAACTTTTTTAATAGATATGTATGAGTTGAAAACGACGAAATATTAATTACTAATATTACTTTTTATACATAGTCAAATTTATTTTCTGTGCACCAATTCCATTTTCATTCTAACCCCAAAACTCAAAACAAACAACCCATTAACTCAATGAGAATCTTTGCATGTGATGCATAGAAGACTTAATAGTTAATAGATACATTTGCAACTTCTTAATATCTTATTATCTTTTCCAATTTTCTTGGAAAAAATAATTTTTTTATCAATATAAAATAGGCTAAATAATTATAAAGTTCCTGAGATTTTACACATTACATTAGTCAGTCTCTGTATTTTCAACATCTAATTTTTACATCCATGTATTTTTAAAAATTAAATTGTTTAGTCATTTTATCAATATTTTTATCCTAAAATCATTAGTCAACTATTTTGATATTATAAAATAACGTTTTTTACACTTCCTTTATATATATAAAAGATATTATTCGTGTTATTTAAAATTATTTTTTAATAATATCTATAAAATTAAAATAAATGATATATATGAATTATCTGCAAAATAAATGATATTTTTTTAATAATATCTATAAAATTAAAATAAATGATATATTGATAAAAAAATTATTTTTTCCAAGAAAATTGGAAAAGATAATAAGATATTAATAGGCTAAATAATTATAAAGTCCCTGAGATTTTACACATTACATTAGTCAATCTCTGTATTTTCAACATCTAATTTTTACATCCATGTATTTTTAAAAATTAAATTGTTTAGTCATTTTATCAATATTTTTATCCTAAAATCATTAGTCAACTATTTTGATATTATAAAATAACGTTTTTTACACTTCCTTTATATATATATATAAAAGATATTATTCGTGTTATTTAAAATTATTTTTTTAATAATATCTATAAAATTAAAATAAATGATATATATGAATTATCTGCAAAATAATAAAAGATACTATTTGTATTGTTTAAAATTATTTTTTAATAATATTTATAAAATTAAAATAAATTATATGCAAAAAATATAAATAAAATTAAAAATAAGCATGACTTAACAAATAATAAAAGAAAATATATATAAAAAAAGAGTAAAGAAATTATTTTATAATATCAAAGTACTTTACTAATGTTTTTAAGTTGAGAATATTAACAGAATGACTAAACAATTTAATTTTTAAAAATAAAAAGATAAAAATTAAATGCTAAAAATATAAAAATTAACTTATATAATATATAAAATTTCATAAATTTTATAATTATTTATCCAATAAAATATAAGGGAAAAGCCCAGTGATTCAAAAGCAGCTAATGTTGGGTGTATACTGTTCCAGTGCTGTTGGCACTAAGGCCTGCATAATTTGAACATGGCCATGCACTCACGCTCTAAAAAGCTATTGAAAATGGCCGCTTCTTTGGCTTACTTCTTCTTTCTTTATAATTTAAAATACATATATATATATATATTTAATTAAATCAATCTGTCTTGAATTTTTATTTTTTAAAAGAAAATTTTGGGTTAAGAAAAGTTCTAAGGTAGAGGGAAGGACCCTCCACACGTATATATAATAGTAGAATGAATAGTTATATACCTCAATCACTTCATTCATGGTATGCCCTATTGAACAGTTAAATGGCTTTTCAGTTGTTTCAGCAACTCATTTCTGATGGAAAAAAGAAAGAAAGAAATGGCCCCATGTGAAACACAATAACCATTTTCACCTTACCTCCTTGTTCATGGCGTACAACACCAATATTAAGGTCCTCCATGATTTAGACATAAGCCACTGCTAGTGAAATATTCATTAAAGATGGTAAAAAAAAAAAAAACCATTATATTTATTTTCCAATTGCCGAGGCCTGAAAAATAAAAAATTGCATTTCAATTATAAAGAATACTTGCAAATAAATTATTTTCATCAATATTTATTATTCTTTATGTTTATTTGACTCTATACATAAATCGTTTCCATAAAATTGCTCAAATATTGATTGAAATTAGAAATGAGCAAATATCATGAATCAACTCGATTAGGCCGTTATTTCGGCCAATTCAACTGATTATATGGATTTAAATTTAAATTAGTTAATTTTTAGCTCATATGTTTGCTAGTTAAAACTGATTAAATACAAAACCAACAGAATTTAATATAATTCAATCAACAGTGGTTAGTTCCGAAAAACAAAATTTTCAATCCAACCAATAGTGGTCTCATTGGCCTAATCCTAAAAGTCAACCAAATTGACCTATGTTCATCCTTTATTGAAACATAATTAACCAAAAAAGAAAAGCCTGCAACAGAATACTCTTGCCCATGTAATCCACAAAGCATGGTGTGGTAGACTGGAACAGATACATCACTGGACAAAGCACAGAACAAGACTGTGTACAACCGTACCCTTATGCAGGTCATATGAATTGCAGTTGGCAGTGGCACCATCAATATAATGCCAAGCTTTACCCAATAAGGCTTGCATAGGAGTTTTCCAAAAGTAGTGACACGTCAGTCTGGCTCCTAACATTCGGGACAAATTGGTTTGCTGTTCTAATTTCTGTCTGTCTTGTTTAATTATTAAACGGATTACCAAACAACCAACATTTTAGTCTGTAAGCATTGTCCTTTGCTTCCTACTTTATAAAGAGGTCTCAGGAATCAAAACATTTTGCAGCCAATCAAATGGTTACCTTATATCTCTAAATCATTCTTATAATTGCCAAATTTACCTTTCTAGTTTCTAATAATTTTCTGGAAAAAAGGTAGCATCTGTTTCTCTCAAGAAGTGGCCAATAAATTAAAGAAAAGGAACTCATCAAGGATGAAATTATTCACAAGTTAACTCAGGGTAAGAGCAAAATGCCAGGATCTGTCTGAGGCCTTTTTTCTTTTTTTAAATTTATTCTAAAGCAGATTCCTGGCCTTTCCATTGAAAGCTAAGTTAAATGACTTGGAACATATTCTTGAAAAATAATTAAAACTTGCAGATATATGCACATAAGATAAGCTAACTAAGTCCAGTTGAAATCAACATAGCAATAATGTTTAGAATCTCAAATCAGTACATTGCACAAGCTCTCTACAAGATGCTTACAAATGCATACAACAAACAGGACTGTAGCAAAGATATTGCTAAGCCAAGGCAAGGGGTACTTTTAGATTAAAGTAGTTTATCTCCTTAATCCCATAAAACCAAAATATGCAGAGACTATAAGCCTATATCATAACTGCAAATCCACCATGAAAGACGGTAGGCCTGTGTCATGTTTGCTCTATCAATGTTGGCCAACATCCAATCTCCAAAAAATATAAGCTTAATAGAAACTCACAAAATTTTCAGCATAATTGACTAAGTGGGATTGATTAGCTTGGGATTCTGTAGCTTTACTCCGAAACTCCTAAAGTCTTTCCCCAGACTAACCCACTTAGTCCACCTATGTTACTGCATCGTGGGACCATCTCACAATGCATTAGAAGATTCTCTGAAACTGCTTACCATCTATTCTCATGTCAAATGAAAACCATTTTTTAAGTGATAACAACAGAATATTACTGAATAACAGTGGCTTGATTGACCATAAACCAAAGAATGTTGTGAAACAGCAAGGCTGATTATAATAGAATTCATATCATCGAGCTGACAAAAAAAGTACATAATCATAAACAAGATAGGGCCCTATTGAAAAAGATTCTTTACACAACTCCAATGAAGACGAAGAATTACATCAGGAATTAATTTAGGCGAAAAACCTACCCAACAATAGTTTCACTGTGAATTCTGTTGTGTTGGATAACTACCCAGTTGCTCCATATTCCAGCTTTCATGTGGAGCAACATGCTGATGTGAAGGAGAGTAAAACTGCAAAAAGTATTTCAATCCAAATTCAGATTGATAATAAAATAACAAGGCTTAATTTGCTCAGATAAATATCATTTCTGAGACAAATCCAGAAAAATATACTCGTAACTTGGAAGAATTTGATCAGTAGTCTTCAAACAATAACAGGTTGCTTGGCAAGCTACCAATTAAAATTACAGGATAAAATGATTCTCAGAACAATTATGAGGTTGTCAATTCATAAACATAAAACATTCACTTATCCAATGTATCTTCAGGCCAACTCTTTGATAATTAGTTTTCAGTTTTTGACCTCATTAAATAAACTGATTGGAATCAGCATCACTAGCATATTAGCGTTTGTTTTTCAGATAACTCCAATAAGAATTTATTTATATCAGCAGAAGTTTTTCTTGTGAAATTCAATGGAATTATTTCTGATTTTCAAAGGAAAATGAAGCATATGCATTACAGTTAAGCAACTAAAACTCTTCCAGATATGGCCTGTTTTCATGGGTCTTTTTTTTTTTGAGCAGGAGATGTACAGATTCTTTAAGCCTAGTAGTTAATATCATACCTCCATCTTTTCCATAAGTTCTTTGGCTGTTGGAGCAGATACAACTATATTACGTGCACTAGGCTTGATGAAACCTTCTTCAACACCATTGTCAAATAATGCAAGCAAACAGTTATAGTAACCATCAACATTTAGCAGGCCAACCTGTCCAGAGTACTAACCAGTAAAAACATAAAACTGAAATGCAAAGCACGAAGATTGATAATTGATGAGTTACTGTTTTCTTATGAATTCCTAGTTGTGCCCATGTGATCATCTCCAATAATTCTTCCATTGTCCCATACCCTCCTACAGAAATAACTCAAGTGTTAGTACTTGCAAAACACAAGTACTTGAAAAAAAATGAATCAAGTCAACACATAATTAAGGAGTTCATTTTCTGTCCAAGGACCAAGATTTGCTGCTAATTTTTCATTTCTTTATGATTATTTATTTTAAAGGTCACTACCTGGAAGAGCAATAAAAGCATCAGCTTCTCGGGCCATAGCAGCTTTGCGCTCATGCATGTCAGAAACAATTTTTACTTCTCCAATTGTTTGACCAGATATCTGTGGCAAAAAAAATATAAACAAATAAAATCAGCAATAATTGATCACAATTTCTCAGTTACATGTTTCTTTTTCAAAGGGCTAGAACTAATATTATAAGTTGCTGTAAATTTTTATTCAAAATTCATAGTAAGAATCAGAATGAAGAAGGAAAATATAAATAAGTAAATCTGCAACATAAGCAATGGAATAGGAATAAGCTATTGACACAGGCTCACAGCAGTAAAGGAAAGGTATTATAAATCTAAATAAATAGATTGAAAACCAGAACCAAATCAATCTCAAGCAAAAACTGCCAATTCAGATGACTTCAAAAGTAAATATATTTGAAGGAAGCACAAGAGCAAAAGAAAACCACAAGGCGGATAAGAGCACACCTCAAGAGGCATGAGTGCTCTTGGAATGACCCTGCATTCAAAGAACTACTATTAACTTAGTATTATCATATAATGATGCCGGCAAACATCTTGCTTGCATTTAATAAGAGCTCAAATACTGAAAAACATGGAGAGAATCTTCTTCTATGCTAGTTTCTTAGTTACCCAAGAACATGGCAGCCTCCATCATACACTTTTTGAGATATCAAACCCATCAGCCCAACACTACCGCCACCATACACAAGGTCTATCTTCCTTTTCACCTGTAATCAAAACCCCATTATAATGGAACACATAACCATATAAAAAACCAGTGTTTTGAGACTAGAGGCCAGCACAACCAAAGAAAGCCTCATTACCAAACAGACAAAACAAATTTTAATAGATAAAAAGTCCATTGCATAAATAAATTACATGGATAAAAAAATGATCAGGAAAATTCATTTTTCTAGTAACTGACCAAGTATTCAAAGAAGCAATCTTTGGTTCTATACATCAAACCCTTGTCGACAGAGCCTAGAGATATGGACAAAAGCATAAAAAAGGTGGTCTCTTTGATACCAGAATATCTAAATCAATGAGAATCAAGAGAGTGCAAGTAAATAATAACAAACCAATTCATCGCCCAATTCAATAGCAGCACCACTGAAGACTTGTCTGTGGCCAGAGTTGCTTCCACAGAACACACAAATTCTCTTGAACTTGCTTCTTATGTTGCCTTCTTCCATTAACAATCTCTATTTAATAGAATAAAAATATCTTTCTCAATTCAATCATAAAGCATTTGAATAAATTCTTAGAGAAAAAAACAAGAAAAAGACAAAAAGGAGAAAAGCGATTAATAACTTAAAAGAAAGCAAAATCTTTTGCAGATAAAATAAGAAATCAATGATAAAAAAAAAAAAAGAAACAGAAAAAAAAGTCAGAATTGATCTTCTAATTCAAAAATAAAAATTAAGAGAAACCAAAAGGCACTTTCTTTATATACTTAGAGAAGAGACCATGAAGAGCCCCACATGCTCCCATACCCTTTCTAATCCAACGTCTCTCTGTCGGCCTAAATATTTTATTTTATTTTTTGAGGAAAATATTTTATTATTATTGCTTATTAGACAATTACATAATTCTTAATTATATAATAAATAAAAAATTATTTTATTTTCCTTAGTCAAACCAAAAATCCCTAGCAATTAGCATATTGTAATTTAACATTAAGGTATTTAGACTATGAGTATTTAGGTTAATTGGTAAAATGTAAAAGAGAGTTTTATATGTAAAGAGAGTTATTATTATTATTGTAACTTTATTCCACTAAGTTCTAAAATAATAATTTATATAAAAATAAATATTAAAAAATTCAAGCAACACTAGTAATAATTAAATTCAAATTATTAATAATTCACTATATATATTATACTCGACTATAAAATAATAATTTATATAAAAAATAAATATTAAAAAAATTGATCAACACTAGTAATAATTAAATTCAAATTATTAATAATTCACTATATACATTATTAGCAAATATATAACCTAAGATTTATTATATGCAGATTAAATCTCTTAATTGTTTTTTATTTGGTGTCTAGTGGTATTGCAAGTATCAATATTTTTTTTTATATCAATGTCTTACAAATTGATATGACATTTTAATATTAATATATTTTAATTATATACGAAATCAATATTCTTAAAAATGAAATGCAACAATTTTTTTTTAAAACGAATTATAATAAATAAAACAATGATATAAAAGAGAGAAAATCGGTAAAAAAAAAAAATTTGGAATTTTAATCATATTAAAAATGTAATTGATTCTCATTGGTTTTTCTTGTTTCTTTTGGTATCGGAAGGAGAGTTTCATGTTTGACTTTCAATCAATCATTATAGTAATCTGATTAAAAAAAAAAAAAGGAGAAAGAGTACTATTTGTAATATGCAACTCATAATATTATCATTTTGAGTCATTTTACTCTTTTATAAGATTAAAAAGTATATATGTAATTATTAATTTTCAAGTGGTGTAATATGTAAGATTTATTCTTAATGTTGTATTGATATTTGGGTCTTGAAATGGAGGTAGGACTATCAAAAAGGAAAATTCTAACAACAACTATATATATATATATATATAATAAATTATTAAGAGAGTGATAATAAATATATATATATAATCCACTTGGACAGAAGAATTAATAAAAATATTTGGGTAACACTAGAGAGGTGTCATGTTCGATTTACGAAAGTATGTTAATCAATTTTCGTAAGTGTAAAATTGCCAGTGTCCCAGATGTGGAGCCTTTTCATAAACTCGTATTAAAGTGGAGGTTCTGACAATGAATTGTTGGACTAGCTCTCTCAAAATTTATCTTGGTAGTCGGACTCCGCCAAAAATTTTTCGTTAGAAAAAAAAAACATATATATATATATAACAAATTATTAATAGAGTGATAATAAAAATAATTGATTTTATTTAATTTTTATTAATTAGGTGTATATACGCATGCAGGGGTAAAACTAGACACCCACTAAAGGGGAAAAAATCCTGAAGAGTTTGTATTTGGCTTTTAAATTCACAATCCTTATTAATTATAAGGTATTTGGTAAAATGAGTGCACAGGGTAATCATCATACTTTACATTGTTAGCAAATTCAAATTAATAGTAATTTGTTAATTATTTTGGATTGATTATTATGCAATTAATCGTTATAACTTTATAACAAAATTTTAGATAGACTTAGTTCATATTTTCACTTATAGATCAGACCAATCACAAATTATAATTTAAAAAATTAATTTAAATTATTTTTTAAAATATTATAATTTAAATCATAATTTATGATTGATCTGATCTATGAGTGAGGATATGAACTAGATCCATGTGAAAATTTCTCATAACTTTATTAGTTATCACTTATTAATTTTAGGTTGGTTGTCCTGAATATTAAAAAAAAAAGCTAATATATTTGGCCTCCGCTACTAGTCACTAATAATTAAGAATTAGTTGCTACCAACTAATCGCAATTGTTCAATCAAGTGAATCGTAAACCATTAAATTTCATCAATTATTGAATACGAAAAAAGCTCTGTAGGTAATTGAACGTTAACTTTTATTAATCTTTTTGTAATAGAAGGACTAAAATAAAAAAGAAATTTTCTTAATAGAAGTATAAAGGAAATTCTAACCCAAATACAACCACATGATAACAACCAAAAATTTCTCAAGAATGGATCAAAACAGGCAATAAAATCACTATGCAAGGACCGAAAAAAGACAATGGTAAATTGTGTACCTCTCATAGCACAATAAGAACCAATTCAACTTCCGGTATTAGCACTCCAAGTGTCCTCTCATTGAGCTTTTGCATGATCAAACTGATAGTTATTTTATTTGGTCATTTCTTTACGAGCCCTATAGTGCCACCCAAGATGGCCTTAAGCTCCTTGAAGCATATTAGGGTATTTGAAAAGACTAACAGTGTGTTTTATGTTTACATTCATACAACAAACACCGCTAGCTACTAGAGAATCTAGTGAATGAAGAAGTGAAGATGAGTTTCATGGTTCAAACTCAAAAATTTCTAAAGTATTTACACTTGCTTCTTTCTCACTCTGGCACTATATGCAATTGCACTGAGAGAATGAAAACCTTTGCCCTTTTCCCTTTTAGCTTAACAGGCTAAAAAAATAAAAAATAAAAAGGATGAAGAAGAATAAAGAAGAAAGTGATTCTTCTTTTGATCTCTACAAGCTCCATTTTTATTGTGGAAGAATGGAGATAATGAGTTTATTCATCTACTTAAGCATTATATTAGTATTAGAGAGAGAGAGAGAGAGAGAGAGAGTTTGTGTAAAGAAGAATAAAGGAATTTAATTCATTCATTCATCTTTACCATAAAGATGCAAATATTTTCCACTAACTTAAATAGTGGTGGTTGGCTTTGGCGTGCTAATTATTTAAGTAATGTGAAAATAAGTGTCAAGAATCCAATTGTTGTGATTCTCATAATTACCACTTATTAGGGTTATTTAATTAAACCATTAAATGCCAACCTCTATAATCACTATAGGGTTCCAAAACCCAAAATACCAAATTGCCATTTTAGTTACTAAAAAATAATTAATTTTTCAATTTAATTCATCTCATTTATATCCCATATAAATTAGTACGTATTCCTTTCAATTTTTCATCACATTTGCATTCAAATATGAAATAGAACTAAATCGATAAACTTTAAACACTTAATGAATATTCACATATTTATCTTAACATTTTAGTCGAGTGATTGGTTACTCACCGCTTTCATTCTATTAATATATTGTAACAATCAGAAAAATAAATAGTTCTATGATCACAAATAATTTTGAGTACTTCTTTTAGATTGAGTCGTTCTCCATATTGAGAAAAGCTCATATTAACAAGTTACTTAAAGATTTATATTCTTGACTATGAAAATCGTAGGAAAATAAATTAATGCCATTAATGATAAATGGCTACCTAACTATGTGTATCCAGCTCTTAGTTATACCTAGCTATCAAAATAAAAATGAGTTCTCTTTTTAAATATAAAAAGAGTTCAATGGACAAATTTAATATGAAATTTGTATTTTTTTGCAATTATACTCTACCTTTTTTTATGTCAATTCTATTATAATTTAAAATTGTTTGTTATAATTTTACTTTAATTTTTAATTAAAATGTTAAAAAAATCAAATTAATTCTTGAATTTATTATATTTTTAATTTAATCTTTAAATTTAAATATAAATTAATAGAATTTTTCAATAATGCAAACTACATCATTTTGTATATATTGTTATGAAATTTTAACCAAAATTACATCATTATATATGAGAAGGAAAATAAAAGGGAAAACTATAAGTACATCATTTTGTATTAGATCAATAACAAAAGAAAGAACAAAAAATGAAAATGAAAATGAAAGAAATACCTTATATATAAATATATTGAACTCAAAACCAATTGGATGCTAAAATAGAAGCTTAAGCACTAAACCGCCATAGAGTCTTGATGGAAATATTCATAATAATAATATAATACAATTACTTCTTGGATTAATTTCCAAAATAATAATGTATCGTTCATATATTTTTTCCCAAACTTCTCTTATGAAATTTTGTAAAAGACGTAATTCCACACCCATTAAAAATACAAAAATAAATTATGCTCTTTAAAACATTATTTTTTATTTTTTATTCTACCCGATTGAGTCGTTTAAATTTTAATTCAATTGAGCTACTAAAAGATATTTAATTTAAAAATATTTAAATCTTACTTTATTATATTACTAGAATAATATACGCAATGATGTAGGTGTTTTTAATTAATGTATACATATATAATATTAACTAAAATATTACAAATAATATATATTTTTTCAATTTTTTTTTACAAATAAAAAATCAATACAATTATTCTAAAAATGAATTTATGTTATTATCAATATTTAATTTTTTATATAATATATAATAACTAATTATTATCAATATAGATATTATAATCCTATTTGAACTTTACAAATAATAAATTTAATATTTTAAAATTTAATTTACTTTTTTAGATAAATAACTAATTATTAGATAAAAATTAGATAAATATCCTATTAATTATTTGAAATTTTAAATTATATTATTAGATAAAAATTAATTATTGTTAATATTAATAGAATATTTTAATATTGTATTATATATAGTTATAGATATGTAAACTTTAAATTAAAATTTTTTTACTTATTATTTTAAATAATTTTTAAAGTTAATGACAATTTTTTTGAAGAAAAATTTAATTGCAAAATTTTAAAATAGATATTATTAAATAATTTTTAGATTAATTAAACGTTGACACTTTAATTCTCCCTATGGGACTATAGACAACATTTAATCCCTAAAAGAGGCTATAATTGTTTGGTAAAGATACACCATAGCAGAGTTTGTGGTTTCAGCTTATTATACGGTAATTATGCCTACATTTTATATGTCGATATCTGTCCCTTTCTATAAATTGCCCTTTACAATTACATACCTCAGCCTGTCTCTTTCAAACATAAAGGCATATATATAACATCCACATTTTTAGTGTTTAATTTAATTTTGATAGGCTGAGTGAATCTACCTTAATTTTACCTTAATATACTTCATAGCCTGTCTCTTTCTAACTTAATATTTTCGTGCACTATCATATTCACACTCTTAGGCCATGTTTGTTACATATTTTGTCATGGTATGATATGGCTTAGTTTTTGTTTATTTTAATTTTAATTTTTTATAATATAATTTTCTATGGTAATTTTATAATTTAAAAATTATAAATTTTAAACTATTAATTCGATGGTTTTTCATGATTATATAATTTTATTTTTTAAAAATATTTAAAATAATTTTTTAAATAATAAATAATTTTTCTTCTTTATAATATATTAAAATTTTAAAAATATCATCAAATTAAATAAAAATATTTTTACTTAAAACATACTATATGATACTATCTTCTCAAATATAATAGATATTATTTTCAAGGTCATATAATATAATTCTATACCATATATTACTCAACAATATTACCGAAAATCTAAACAAAGTCTAATGGTGTGTTTGGTAGTGCCAGCCCATTTGTCTAGGATATAATGACGGATGAGACTGGGAAGAAAAAGCCCAAATGAAACTCCTGCAACTTTTGTTAACTATCCCTATAAAAAATTAGGATTATTCTCAAGAATCCTGACGTTATTAAGAGCAGTTATTTAGATAAATTGCCATAACAAAAAAATTATATTAATTAAATCAATATGATTAAATGTGTTAAAGCATCAATGGACTTACAAAATCGTTCTCTAGTTCTGTTGAGACAACACAGCTGTGAGTGGTCACCATATTCTTAAAACTCTCTCCCTTTTTACTTAACTCATTTATTATTCTAATCTATTTTTACTTTTTACAATTTTTTGCATATAAAAAATATACAATTATTATATATTAACTTTACTATTTTTCTATTTTAATATCTGATTTTTTATCACTTTAATATATGAACTTTAATCATTAATATTAATTTAATTACTTTTACTAATTTGATCCTACATGCTAAGCTAATTGATATTTATAATGCGTTTGGTAAATTACTAAAAAAATTAATTACTGAAATTATATTTTATAAAGGTATATTATAGGAATTATATTTTATTGGAAAAGATTATATAACTGTGTTTGAAAGATGTAATAAAATACTGAAAAAATTGATTAAAAAAATATTAACTTATTTGGTTGTAATTCAATTTTATGAAAAAAACTTAAGTAATATCTAAACTACACTTATAACATCTCTTTCTTATTTTATTATATCTTAAATTAACGGAATAATTGTCTTTTGATATGTGGATCTTTCAATCTATTTTATCAGTAAAATATTTTTTTTACTCCCCTAAATAAAATACCTTACTAACTAGCTGATAAAGTTTTGAGGGTCTATTATTTTATTTTACATAGATCACTTATAAACAAATATAATATTATTGGTTAAATATAATTATGTAGTCAACTTTATTGAAATTTTTGTACAAGCAAATGCACTATTATAATACACAATTACACATAAAAAAAATTATCACATCATATTATAAACAATTAATTATTGATATTGCCTTAATGATTTATTTTTCTAATTCATATTATAAATAATTAAGAAATTATCTTTTATGGATTAAAGTTTCCTATTCTAAATCAAAAAAGAAATTAAAAGAAAAGGAAAGGAAAAGAAAGAAAGAAAGACAAAGCTAATAATTGAGACAGAAAGGATGCAACATGAAAAATATATATATATATATATATATATAATTGGATGCAACATGAAAAATATATATAAAATTATCTTTTGAAGAAAAATAAATAATTTTTCTTAATTCTTATGAAAAAAATGTGAATATTAATTTGGGATAGAACAAATATTAAATAGTTGCAAATTGCAAGTATTAGAAATTAGTAATTTGAAAAATTGGATGATAAACTGAATTTTAGTGATAAATTCAGAGACTAAAAAAAACACCCAACTTAACCTGATGAGGTTATGATATTTATAGGATTTTTCAGAAAAATGTAACCAACTTAACCTGTCAACCATGAGATTTTACCAAACTGGCTTTTGTTGCTGTATTTAGTAATGGAGGAAAAAAAATGGCTTTTGTTCATAAGAATCCTAAACCCATCATATCATCATTTTCTCCATTTTTCCTAAAGCTAACTTCTCGTGGTGACATTTTTGAGCCACCAAAAAACCAAAGAAAAAGAAAGGAGAAAAAAAAAAGATAGCTAAGAACAGAGAAGGACCATTGACAAAATTTTGAACTTTTTATCAGTAATGGGAAGAATAATCCTTTTAGCAGATGATATACCATTGTCATTACATCAAACACTGTCATTTTCCTTTTTCCTTGCAGGGATGGCTGCAGTAATTGCCATATCTACAACTTTATGTGGTGTTCGATTTGGAAGAAAAACAGAAGAAAAATCCGATGAATCTGTTTCACAAAAAGAACAATTAGAGAATGTGAATTCAAATCATTCAACAATCTTGTCAACACCACACCAGCCAACAGCTGAAACAGGATTGCCTGTAGCAGAAGTAGAATCAGAAGATAGAAAAAAAGAGGAAGAAAAAAAAGAACTTCCATTACCACCCGCAAAGCAATTAAGGGAGACATTTTCTTGCAATAATGTACTTATGAAGTCTGCCTCGACTCGAACTCTTGGCAAGAACATGAGCATGAAAATGCCAAGAACTATGTCTATGGCAAGAACCATGTCTATGGCAAGAAAAGACCGGCAAGACAATTATTTAAAGAAGAAAAAAGTGAAACCTGAAGATTCAGTATGGATGAAGACAATTATATTAGGGGAAAAATGCAGAGTGCCAGCAGATGAAGATGATACAGTGATTTATGATGGTAAGGGAAATAAAATTACAACATATCATCCAAAAGCAGCAGGTTCTCGACCAGTTTCTAGGCAAAGCTCTATCAATGATTTCAATGCAATTTCTTCCCAAGAAAAAGGAGTTACAAGAAAAGATGAAGAAGAATATTCTTGATGTTATTTGTATTTCCTTTGTTCAATAATCCCTTTCAAATTTATGATGAGAAAATGTGAAGAGAACAAAAGAAGAAGAAAAAGAAAAAAGAAAAGGTGATCTTCCAGCTTAAACTTTTGGCTTTTCTTCTCAAGAAAGATCTCTTTTTCTTCTTAATTCATTAATCATTCTGAAAGATGTCATTTATCAAAACCTGTGAATTTGAAAATGTTCAAGCAATTTCTATGTCTAAACATCTTCACTCAATAGGAACAATCAAGCCAGTTATTCTGTTATTGAAGAACAAGATTAATTGAGTTAGGAAAATTTGTATTGTTCAGTTTAAGGAATAAAATCAACAAAGTTAAAGCAACCA